>OY728155.1:667066111-669713611 GCA_963277665.1 Viscum album
CCCCTAGAAAAGTGACACTTAAAATGCTAAATGTTACTAATCATATCAACAAGGTGCACCTTTCTTTTTTGGGAGCCTACCTGATTATAACTCCATAGTTAATCATGCTTGGCATGGAGTAGTAATCAGGATGGGTGGCCCTCTCGGATGTTTCCTAGGGTGTGTGTGAGTGGAGACAAAACACACTAAAAGTACATGTGTTGTCCTGTGGGGATAGTCATTAGACTGATAAGCGACACTACTGAGTAATAGCCTATGGTATGATAGGAAGGAAACCAAGGTATTACACATGACCCATGGGGTAAGATGAAAAGGTTCATAGCCCTGGGAGGCTTGTCGTGACATCATGTTAGAAAGAAAAAATTTGTGGTGGTTAATGGGGAATATATTGGTTGAAAAACCTTTTGTATTGATTTATGGAATAGGTAGTGGTGGTGGCCTTTTATAGGGAAGGAAAGGACTCACATGGTATTTTTAGAACAAGTTTGGTGTGCACAAGTTCATACCTACGAAAAATCATAAAAAAACATAAAAAACCCAAATAATGTAAGGTTTTTGGTAGATCTATGTATATACAATGGGTTTTGTACATTTTCATAGGTCATTTTGGGTCTTATAATTTAGGTTTAGTACTTTATTAACTGAATTCATTAATTTTAATATCCTTCATTAATTTTTTTCAAAAAAAATATTATATTATTATAAATTATGAATTATACTGATTAAAAATTTGGATTCCATTTTACCAAATTATAATAATATAAGTGGTATAAATTAATTTAAAATTTATATTGTGGTTCGGATGACGCTACAGGTTTTTATAGTAATATATATCAAAAGTTTGCTAAAACCTTTTGTGCGGTATAAATGTTCAAATTTTTAAAACGACCAATATTAGATTACCTAAAAATAATATTATAATATTAATGTTTGAAATCAAATTAAAATATATTTTAACATTATAAATAGGTTGAATTAAAAAGTAGTTTGGAATTAAAATCCAGTACTTTTCAATATTCATCAACAAAATAATTTTCTCTAAAATGACCTATAATTTCACCATAATCATATTTTGATAGTATAAATTAAAAAATGTCATTAATATTAGAAAATTAAATTTCATAATTTTTCTAAAATTAATTTTATTATATGTACATTAATTATTGTTTTTTAGACATATAACGACTTCAACAAAAAATCATATCGTTCATTATCTATTACTTTTAATTATATAAAAAATATGTACAAAAAATTTGAAAATTAGTTATTAATATTCATATAACTATATATAGGTGATAAGATATTATTAACTTATTTAAACTGTAAAAATTATGTTTCATAGAAACTCATAGTTGTGAGCATTGTATGCCCACTCTTTGTTACATGTATCATATGCCAAATCAATGTTGCAGGTAATGTATGAAAAGATGGTGTTGCGTGGAATGTATTACAAGTTGCTATTATGTAAATAAAAATTCTAGGATGGCTCTATGTGAATGGAATGTTTTACTTAGTGAAATGTTATTTTAAGTGTTTCCTAAAAGAATTAATATCAAAATATTAAAATAATTCAAAAAAATTACCAAAATATCATGGTGTTACATTAAGAGCCATGGGTCCTATTTCTAATTCACTATTCTAATGTCTAGAGACATTTATATTTGGATGAATTAGGTATAGTCATCTAGGTATCCCTTAAAAAGACTGAGTGTGATATTGTTAATATTTTATTTACTGTTTTACATATGATATACATGTATACGACCTTTTATTTATATTCATAGACAGTATTTTATTCAAAATCATTGTTGGTGACCTAATTTGTTTTACTCAAACCCAATTTTTTCCATCATTATGTACTTGGTTACATTTCATGACTATTATTTTGGACCTCATCTTGTTCTTTTTTGATGCTTAATAGTTTGGGATAGGATATGGCTTCAGAGAAGTGGCTAAGCATATACCAATGCTATCTTCTAGAGTTGGGGTATTTTATTTATTTATTCCTTTTTCATTTGAGACCTGTATTATGCATTAACTATGTTATTCTTCAACGATGTCTATTTAAGGGTTTTTAACTTCTATAATGGTCTTTTATTTGAAACTATTATAGTTTTCAATGATTTTATATTAACTATCTTCTTTTTATATTATTCATCATTTCCTATGATGATATACATTGATTATGAAGTTGATGTATCTCATCCTTACCATATTATACTCTAATTTCTAGTCAATAGCCTATGGAATATGATGAGGTTCACTTGATTCATTGTGACTCACTTGTTCTGGTTACATCTAATTTAACTAGTCCTGAGCCGTTACACTAAAACTGGAAAGGAAATCCCAAAGTTTGTTCGAGCATGGAACATATCCTCAAGAACAATCATCAATCATAATAGACTAAAAACTAGTTCATAAATATAGACATATTCCTTGAGGGAATGTTTTTCCCACACATAAATAACATTCCATATTAACATAAAATATAATTTTCCTTAAACATCAAAAATAACCTCAATGTAAAAATCAAATATGAAATTTCCCAATAATCTCTAATTGGAAAATAAACAATATCATACACCAATATGACATGAAAATATAAAAATTAATGTTTTTCTAATTTGAATAGTCTAAATGATATTATTTATGCTCTAACATTGCCACATTGACCATTAACATCAATTTCACGAACTATAAACCTTTAATATAATATAATTTCTGTTACCTGTACCAGGACACAATGTATATTCATGTGAGTGGATATTTTTGGGTACTTTTTGTATGAATACCCATTTGGATTTACCTAAATCACTCTTATGTAATCCCATTTATATTAATACACATCCATTTATTTAATTTCATAAAAATGGTTACCAACATTTTAATAGTAATATATTATCAAAATTACATTTGATAAAGGATGTGGATAAAAATAGCATAAAAATTACATTCAAAATACATGTCAACCTTTAAAATTCCACATTAATATGTATCCAATAAATTCAATTTATAATTTAATTTCCCAAAAAATTAATAAAATGGATTCCCTTTTAAATAAATAAATTCCATAGTATATTATGTAGTTATATGAATAATTTATACTATATTTCATTCTATTACTTTGGAATATTATAATAAATGGCCATAATTTTTTATATCTCAATTAAAAGAAAATTAAGATTAATTACTATTGATAATATGGTTATTATACCATGACCATTAATATTATAATATATTATTTTTTTGATAAAATCTAATTTACAAGGATAGAATAAGTAACTACCTCTATCAGTCGGTGCATTCCCTATAATTCTTTTTTATTTTTGTTTCTAAGGGTGATGGAATCACTAGTATTTTTCCTTGACAAATCCCATATAGATATTCAATGACTGATGATCGAGGGAAACCATTTGCATGGGAAGTTCAATATTATCAAAACAATATCCCAAACAATGTTCCCTAAACCACACAAATAAATTATAATCATCATAAATCATACCCTTAGGTTATAAATTGGTTTAGTAAGGAGTTATGTTTCAATAAACTGAAAATATGACTTTTAAAAAAAAAATTAAAAAAAAATTATACAGATCCTTCTTAAATTATTAATATATATATATGATTAAATAATATGTTTCAAAAAAAATAGATTTTTATAGAAGAAACTAACAATATATTTTTTGGATGTATATAGTTTCAAATAAATCACTTATTTTTATAAATTGAAGAATTTTTTAAATAAATGTCTTCTTTATTAAATGTTCATTATAAATAATATTTATTTGAATAATAATTATTATACATTTTAATTGGGTACAATATAATTTTTTTAATATTCGGGGATTGGTTAATATCATAAAACATGATTCTTCTAATAAATACTTATTTTTATTTAAAATATTAGATTATTATATTTTGAAATCTATTTTGTAACAATAAATATAATTCTTTAATTTATTTAACAATTATTATCCAACTAGTAATTTTTTATAATTTTATGAGACATATTTTTTTTGAAAAAATTTTAATATGGAATAAATATATGGTACATATTTTGACTTCTTAATAGTAAAAAATAATAATTATAAATTTTATAAATGAAATACATGAAAAAAATAAAATTCAACTTTAAATTGTTATTTTATGTTATTTAATTATTTTTAAAAAACATTGATGAATCCTCTAAAGATTATTTAATATTTTATATTTTTAAAATCTATTTTTAGTAACACGACATACTTCAACATTATAAAATATATTATTTTAAAGACATTGGTAATGAAAATAATAAAATATTTAAACCAACCTACTTTAGTATAATCCTAGTGAAAAAATCGTTATATTTTTTTGTTTTTAATTATTTTATAACATAGAGACAAAAACCAATGTTTAAAAATTAATAATGAATTAAACTATATTATTCTATGAAATCCCACATAATTTTTCATTCCTATTACCTAAAAACACATTTATCATATAATTCTTCTCCATTTCCCTCTCTAAAGTCCTAAAAATGTGTTCTCAATCTCATAAGAAGCTTATATAAAACAATTATAATTATTACCTTAACGTATGGGATTCTCTCCTCTTCTTTTATTCAAGTAAATTCTTTGTATTATGACATTTTATTTCTAATTTATCATTTTGTAATATGTTTTTACTCATAAACTTATTTTCCTTATGATTCCTATGTAATTAGAGTCTACCTTTTCCATGATCCCAATTCACATCCTATCATTTCTCACGATTCCAAATAAGATTATTAATGAGATTGAAAATTTGTTCTGCTCCTTTATTTGGGATGCCAATAGAGAAATAAGGTTCCACTGCCCCCCCCCCAAATAGTAGCCAAAATAGTGGATGATGGAGGTATCATAGTGAGTAACATGGATGAGAAAATGTACTACCTCCATGGGAAGCTATCATGGTATATCATTGAAGGATGAACACTATTGAGTAAATTCATTTCCAATAGGTTTGTGAAAGTGATTAAATTTTCAAATTGACATCCTTCATCTCTTGTGATGGATCTCCAGTATCAGTTGTCATCCCTATAGCATCTTTCCTGGAGGATTATAGGCTGTGAGGAGATGACTTTCTAGGACTGTAATTGTGTAGTACAGGGTTGGAGTACCCAAGGAGTCTTACCCCACACATCTCTTTCAAACTAACATATATTTTCCCCTCCTTCGTATATGGGATTCTAAATGAATTCTAACAAGATACCTATAGGAGTATTCAAATTTAGGATGTCCATAATGTATTCATTTTTTCGGGTGCTTCATCTTCCTCCACCACCATGAGAGATCGCAATGAGATGATATGCCTACATCAAGGTACAGACAAGTGGGGTAATATTCTCTCATGTAATGATATACATATAATATATAACTATTTTATTTTGAGGATTATAAATAATGAAATTTTGTTCGATGTTGAAGTTAAAGGAAAATAGAATCCAATTAGATTCTAAATGCTCTTGATACAAGGCTCATAATGAGGAAATGGCCCTACATCTATTTTGTCATAGTGATTGGGAAATGATGTTGTGGGAAGAACTATGTGAATTCGCTAGTTTTCAAGTGTTGGAGATGGAACTGATTGCTATCTACATCCAAAGATCATTCACCAGAATTAATGGAAATAATAAATAAGAAAGATCTCGAGAAATTATTTTGATGACTAGATGTTATAGCATCTTTGATGATAGGAATCACTCCCACCATAATAATTCATGTTGTTATGGTCATACCATGGTTGAAATAGCTATATGTCTCATAATGTAATTTACTATCCTTGTAAAACCGGAAGATATTGCACCCTCTATCAAGTGATATATGGGTCTAAATCACCACTAGAATTTTATATATCCTCTATCAGGTATACATTGGGTGAATTGGACTCCCCCTCCCCTCTATGGGAATCGAACTCAACATTTATGGTTTCTTCATCCGGGGACTCATGCGAGGGGGGTGTTATTTTTGATTCCCAATGTTTGGTCCTAATTGGATTCGGAAGATTTTATGGAAGTGTTTATTCTATCATGGATGAATTCAATGTCAGGTACATAGTATTGACCTATGCCACACCAAATATAATCCTCTATCATCAATGGGTACTGATTCTAAGATAATTTTAAATTATCTTAAAGGAATCTATAATTCCCCTAGAAAATCACTTTTTTGATCCAATTATTCAAGGGCATCATGTCCAATGCCCATGAAATTTCCCACATGTGGTAGGAATGTAATCAGGTGGCAAATATATTATCTTTTAACGTTTCTCAAGATTCTCCCCTCGTGAAATTATCTAGTTCTTAGTATCTTTCTCCAAGTGGTGATGTAATTGTTCTAGAGATGCTCTAGGTCTCTAGTTTTTTTGACCTCCCAAAATTTTTGTTCATATTTCTATCTATTAATAAAATAAATATTTTATGGCTCAATAACCATCCCTATGTCAACCCATCAGTGTTCACCTAGACGTACATATCCTTTATTGATTGGGTACTTCTATGAATGTAACCCACACTTTATAAACATTGTATTAAAAGTGATGAAATATGTTACTATGTTGTGTGATATATATGTCACACAAAAACATGTATATAATATGAATGGTCCATGTAGTATATGAACTATATATCCCACCATTTTTTGGTAATGTTTCTATCTATTGAGATGCCTTGTATAGTGCACAGGTAGTCTAAAAACACTCTATTATGATGCCTCAATGACTAGACTATACTAATACTTATGATATCATGTTTTATGATTTTATCTCATTCTTATGTTTCCTTGATTTTATAATCTTATACCATGATCTAATGTTAATTTTTATGAATATGGCCTTTTTTATGTTCACTTTTATATTCCCCTTGACTCACATGTATTACATTCATTAGGTTATTCATTGATCAGTATAGTACCGGTCTTTAATTATCACACCTTTATAAATTATGCCCCCAAGTTATCACATGCTATTTTGGAAGATGAATGGAATTATAAGGCCATGTTATGGTGTATTATTTAATTTCATTTATCCCTATAAAATTTTATTGTGATTTGTATCTAATTAACCAAATACACTAGGCCTATTGAATAGTTTTTCCTAGTCGTAATAACCCTACAAATGGTGAACTGAGTATTAACTCAAAAATCACTTATTTCATGGAAAATTGGCCCTATTTCACACCTAGTTTGACAATATGACTTGATATTCTTTTTTAAATTCACAAACACTTTTTCAACCATTATGACGAAAAAATTTCCATTCAAATCGATTTTTTGTAAATATAACATGGATTAGAATGATTGAGACATATAAATTAAATGGTTAAATAATATTTTTCATTTATGAATTATCCCTTCAGTTATCATGGGTTTCCATCAATGTTTTTAATAGTTTAAACATTATCATCCATATTTGTTCCTTTAATTTAGTTAATGGTTGGGGATAAGAGTAACCAAGTCAAAAACTAGTGTGATTAGAAATTTGATGAATAACCTAATGACATTCCCAACCCAACGGGTGAAGGAATCAATAAATTCTTGAAAATACTTTCTAAATTTCCTAATGTTGTGAATGGAATATTGAATTAGGTGGAAAACCCACATCATCCAATGAAAGATAAATTTTTAATTGATTCTATTATGTGACAATAGCCTTTTACTTTTAGTTGAGATTTTGGTCCCTTAATGACATTAAAATGGGAGATGTTATATACATAGAATGTAATAATTGATCTATTATCCATTTTTTCCTATAACCAGATATTAATGTTTTGAGGGGGTGTTTTAATAATAATAAAAAACTTATGTGATATGAAATATTGGTATAATCTAAAATCAAATAGTATGTTCACTATATGCGAATGAATAACTAGTGTACTTTTAACCGCTTCATTATTTAGTGAATTAAATTTCCTTATATATTTTCAATCACCCTCCAATTATACACAAGTATAAGGAGGATGATGAATCTCAAATTTAATTATCATCTCATTTATGAAAATTATTAAGTTATCAGAATGATTATCTTAATCAAATGATCAAGAATAAGGAAAATATCATCGTTGATAGAATTACTGTGGTAACAAAATACACAAAAGAATAATTTATAGGTATTCCTCTTCCTTTATAGGTAATATTCTCATTCAAATATATTCTTAAATATTTTCAAATATACAATACTCTATATAGAATGTACCATGATTAGGTCCAAGAGCTGAAAAAGCAACTATAATAGAATCTAGATAAAGGGTCTATACACCCATGTGATTCACCATGGGGTACAGTAGTCCTTATCATCAAGGTGAATGGATGGTCACTACACATCTTCATTTTTTATAATGATCTCAACAAGATAAGGATAAATAAATTATATCATTTTCCATAGATTGATGATTTGTTTGATCAGCTATATTGATATCAGTACTTCTCAATTGTGGATATTTGGATGGATATTATAAAGTAAAGGCTTATTAGTTGGATAACTCCAAGACTAATTTTCAAACCTGGTATAGGAACTTTGAAATTATATTGATTTCATTTTGACTCACTATTTATCCAACTATATTTAGGGTCACAATGAATATATTATTTAACGTATTACCTTAAGAAATTTTTGGTAGTATGTCTAGAAAACATCCTTATCCACTCTAAAAGTAAGAAAAAACATGAGGATTATTTGAATTATATAGGGAGAACATTATTGAAGGAAAATATTAATGTAAAATATAGTAAAATTTATTTTAGATAAGGAATGTAACATTAATTGAAAATTTTATCAATCTAAAATGGATATCTATGAATCCTTTGGAAATAGTGGAAATTAAAGGATGGACCAGACCAACATTCGTGAGGGTTATCCGTAGTTTCCTTAGATTAGCTGGGAACTATTATCAGTTTTTAATAACATTTCATGATTTTTCATCTCATGAATAAATATAACTCAAATCAATGTAATGTTTTTCAAGACCTCTTAATGCGATGAGATATTTAATGTGTTAAATGAGAGGATAATCAATACACCTTTGCTCGCATTTCCCACTAGTGGGGATGAATTTTTTATCTATATTGACCCATATAAATGTTTTTCAGATTATGTGCTCATTAAATATTAATAATTTATATCCTATTACACAATCCAATTAATTATCCATGAGAAGAACTACACAAACAATTATATAAAATAGGCTTCTAGGATATTTCCATTGAATATTTAGAGACATTATCTATATAGAGAATGGTGTGACATTTATAAATATCTTAAGTGCATAAAGTATATATTCACATAAAATGATACCAATATGTGTCAATGAATGTGGTAATAGCTGATCATATATTATGAATATTAAATACATTAGAATATTGGGAAGTAAAACAATGTAAAAGGGGATCTATGTTGAAGGGATCCCACACCTCTATCCATGATGAGGATTAAATGGATACAATTTTCTTGGGCATGAAGAGGATGAACATGTGAATTATAAAATTAAAATCATCCTACCATGTTCAAATAACTTCTCAGTCAACTATTCAAGTGAGGATCAATGAGACCCAAAAAGTGGATAAGATGTATAGATAATGGTTGTGAATGTTAGGAATGTCATAATTTATAAGGATGGTCTTATATTGTCATAAAATGATTATGGATTATCTAGATGATGTTAATATCTTATCTTTATCAATTTATTGCAGAAGAACTAATATGTTTGAAGATCATAAGGAAAACATTAGGTGGGATAACATGAAGTGGAGAATTTCATAATATGTATCTTTGTTCTTGGTTTGCCAAACATTAAATTATTTTGACCAAATTTTAATGGTATGAATAATCCATTTCCCATACACATATAGAAATAGAAAAATATAACCATGGATTTTATCATAGGACACCCTTTTACATATAATGGATATAAATCAATTTTGGTTGAAGATGATAAACATAAAAAAGAAAAAACACTTAATTTATATAATGAATATATCTCTCCAAACCAATTAACTAACATATTTATTAAATTTGTGGTAATAATACATGGATTACCACTCTATATTGTATTTTTTTTAGATCCAAGGTTTATATTGTGGTTATATAAAAGCCATCAATTAGATTATAAATAGTGTTATTATTTATAATAACCCATCACCCATAGAATAATGGTCTATTTGAAAGAACCATCCACAAACTAGATGATAGGAAGATATCTTTTTTAAATTGATTTCCCTTGATTTTGGTGTCATCACATCCCCTTAATTAATTTTTCATATAATATTATTTTCCATTCAAACATTAAAATGGAACCTCAAGATTCTCTTTGTAGAAAGTGTTGTCATACTCCAATATGTTTTTATACTGTTGAAGTGTGTAATCAGATGAGAAACGATCTTGTAAAATAGATGATTGGGAGGATAAAACCATTCAACAACATATAAAATTAATGTATAGTTCATAGAAAATATATGGATAAAATAATCAATGAGACCTAGAGTTTGATGCCCTGGATGGGGTGATCCTTAGTATTTACCATGGAAGAATTCCATGAGGACAAAGAATAAGGGAAATCATAGTTCAATATACATTATCTCCTTGTAGACCATTGATATCATAGGATATGTGACCTAGTGACTTGCACTCCCACCAAACCGATCTAAATTTCATGATGTGTTCCATGTATATCTCTTATGTATTTACATACCAGACCCCTCACACATGGAGAATATAAATGTTGTAACGTTGGAGAATTATTTTTCATATGATGACCATCAAATTAAGTTCATAGATCACAGAGACAATTTTCATTGAAATGATAAAACTCACTTAGTAAAAGTACTTTGGAAGATCCATTAGTTTGAGGTGGAAACAAAAGAACTAAAAGAAATTCTAAAATTTAAGATACCTTATATATTTTAGTGTATGAAATGAAATTTTCAGGGAGAAATGTATGAATGTGGAAGAATAAAATTACCAAGAACTTTTATAAATAAATGTACCTTTTTAATGAATAAATTCCCTATTGAGATATGTAGTCAAATAAAATACATAAACTAAATTTATTTTTGTTATTTTGGACCATTAAAAAATATAAAAAAATTTATTTAAGACATAAACCATTATTAAGAACCATATTCATTGAAAATATATATTTTATATTGTGACCATTATTATTAATTTATATTAAGGGTTATGATGAAGTAAAACTTACTTATATGAAAGAAGCAACGACTTAGACTAGTCAGATTGTTCCCAATGAAAAACATTTATTAAAGATTTTGGGGGTCATAGAGTAACTAGAAGTTTCTCTTTACTAAGCCCAATAAGATATTAAAAAACTAAAACTTGAATGAAACTATTTATAAGACAAGTTCAATATTATAGAAATCACATCCCAAACTATTTTTACAAACCACCAAAAGAAACCTCCAACATCACACACTGTACCCTTGGGGCATATACTAGTGTATAGATTATGTATCTAGACCCTAGTGGTATGAATTTTTATACATTATATTTAATATAATAAATATTATATTTATCCATTTTTGTTATTAGATTATATATATATATTCCATTAAATAATTAATTTTATAATAGTCATAATTTCGATATGATGAAACTAAATTGTATTTTTGGGAAATGTATAGTTTCAATATTAACAATGTTTGTGATAAAATCATGAATTTATAAATAAAATTAATTTTCACGAAATATTATTATGAAAAAATATTTATATAAATATAAATGATTAAATAATTTAATGAAGGCTTGTGTAGTTCTCATAAGGGATGAAAAATGATTACTGTTGTATATAATAGTACTTTATAGAAAATAATTTTTTATTTAAAATTACAAATTATTATGTTTAGAAAACTAAACTGGATAAAAAAATTAGTTTTTTTTAAATCAACACATCGAAATTAGACAATGGTGAATTTTTCATAATTTTCAAAGATAGAAGAATTTTTGGGAAAAAATTAAATAAGGTATAAATATATTTTGTGCATTAGGACACCATAATACCCAAAAAGTGATGTAATAAAATCTATGAATGAAATAAAAGAAAAAATTAGATTTATTCTTTAAAATAATGTGTTTTTTGTTATTTCCTTATTTTCTAAAACCATTAATGAACAATCCTAAACTAATATTATGTTTTTTGGTTTTAATATCAACTCTTTATGAACATGACTCACATCCAAATCCTGAATTGTATCAGTATAATGATTTAGAGTTTTAAACAAATAAAATATAAAAAATACAGATTGGTAAAAATCTTGGGAAAAACCATTGGAATATTTTTGGTTTTCATTATTTTATCATTTAGAATCCAGAACCAAATTTTAGAAATTAGTAAAGAATACCCCTATCATTTGCTTTAAATACACACCCAAACACTCATTTATCATAACAAAAATCCCATTTATAATTACTTTCCTATATTTTTACCTTGTTAAATACATAATATTGTTTTTAAAATATATTAAGAAGCACCTCCTGTATGTTTAGAAGTTCCCCCTCAAGATTAGGGATTCTCCCATCTTTCTTTTTATTTAGGAACTTTTTTTATACTTAGGATTTTGATTTTAAGTTTCAAATGTTGTAATGTGTTTTTACACATCCATGTACTATAATTATTTTTTCAAATTAATTATTTACCACCATTCACTCTCATTTAAACCTTCCTTGAACCTTTATGCTCACTAGTTTTACTGAAGAAATTATCCCATGGTTATCCATGCCAGATTTTTGTGTTGTTATAGGCATCCTTATTCCCATTAATGGTTATTCACCTAGATATAACTATTCATCCTTGATTAGGGACATACATTTATATAACCTGCACTAAATAATCATTGTATTAAAATTTATTAATGAAATGTTCATGTTGAGTGATCTTTTTGGCACACAATTACATATACATAATATGAATGTGATGTGTGGGACCTGAATTATATATCCCTCCAATACATTTAATAATTTTTTTTCTCATGATATACCATGTATATTTCATGTGATATAATCCAAATTACAGTATTTTATAATGTATTAGAGATTATCCTCAACATGATTTTATGATGTCATGTTTTTTGTTGTTTCCCCATTCAGATGTTGTCTTGATGTTATCATATTATATCTAGCAGTGATGTTCATGTTTATAAATTTCACAATTTTATTTCAACATGATATAGAAATTAATTTTCATGTATTATATTCATAAAATTATGATTTGATTATTCCCTTACTATTATTTATTTCTCCCCCATTACATATGGGAATCCCTAGGATAGACCATGTAATATTAGATGATCAATAGAATTTTGTTGGTATATTATGGAGTTTTAATAAATTTCATTGCATCCTTATTATAATTTATTATGATATCTATATAATTACCCCAACATATTGGGAGTATTAATATTTTTATATTCTTTTACATTTAACATTATGTAGAAAATACTAATTTACTGTTTATAAAAAAAAATTTGTCGTGTATAATCCAATAATAAATTATTAAATAAAAAAACATAATGTAAATTCCTTATTTTAATTATATAATTAACCTATAATAAATCATTATACACTTGAGAGGTTCATGAATATCATGACTTATACTATATATATAACAAACAATATGGTACTTTATATGTATCCCAAATACATGGTCCTTCAATCCATAATCGAAACTTATTTATAAATGCTCGTAAATAAAACTAACATTAAATCAAACCAATTTTACATCCCAAGAACAGTTTTTTCAAACAACCCATTGAAAACATGTATTTAATATATAAATTATAAGATAGTAAAAATTCATTTTTCGAAAACAAATTTTCATCCTAGATTACCATATTAAGTTTAAACGCCTATTAAAATCCAATAATTAAATTTAGAACCATAAAATAGCCATGTATTATCATTCATGAAAACAATAATTAAAATATAATCGATTTAAATGTATTATTGGATAATTATATATGTTATAAAATGACATAAAAGAACATTTATCACATAATTAGTATTAATAATCCTATAAGAATTTAATATGATCCCGTTCCTCATATAAAGATGACATGAAGATCCAAAATCCAAGATCTATAATTATTAACTAAGATATAGTCACAAAAATTCTTGAAAAAAGAATACATTTTTTATGCTTTTATCCATGACTAGAATAGACAATATAAAGCCCTATATCTATTGAAAAAATATGTGTCTTCTAGATTACAAATATAAATAAATTTGTAGAAAGAGTTATATTATATAACATGTAAGATCATAAATATAAATCCTAAAATCCATTGTTCATCATAAAAATCCTAGAGATAAAGGTATCATTTAATGATAGAGAATACTTAATTTCATTATAATGGATTACTAATATTATTTTAAGACATGTTTTGGTGTTTAATTAGTTTTATAGGTGGTTATTTTAGATTTTATAATTCAAATAATGTAATCCAAACCTAATAGAATGTAGAAGACGTTGGAAACATGGTCGTTATATGTATTAATTAGAGAATGCTTTGTGTTTTTTTTTCAATCCTCATTAGAAGTTCAAAATGTGTGCCAGTAAAGTGATCATACAGTTCAAGCAGGCAACAGTATTGAAGGTGGCGTTGTTCTCCAATGTTTGCAAATTTGTGGACATGAAAATCAGAAAATGATGCCATAGGATTTTGGAAAGAGGAGGTGTGCACAAAAAAGAAGTGGTGCGTGAAATAAAGGGGGCTTGAGGAGAAAAACAGTGTCGTGTGAGAAAAATAGTAGCTGTGGACAAAATATTTGGTTTGTGTGTGAAAATCAGCGTAGTGCATGAAATAGGGGAGCGAGGTTTTTGGCACAAATAGCATTTCAGAATCAGAAAGTATAAATATGGAAAAGGTATGGCCTACGTGAAAAATCTAGATATGGGTGCAAAAAATGATTCATGTGTGAAATGTTTTGCATTCCGAATGAGAGGTTTTTCGCACCATGATCGGTTTTGTGTGTGGGGGTCTGAGACACCTATAAACAATAGGTGACCCCCCTCATTCTGTATAGTTGAAAAATTAGAGAATATAAGAGGTCTGATGTGCGTAAAAGGTTCGCATAAAGGGGTTTTCATGAAATATTATGAGCTACGTGATAAATTCCATGTTGCGTGAAAAATTCTATGCTACGCGAAATATTACAGTTTGCGTGAAAAATCCATGTTATGAGGAAAATTTCGTGATGTGTGAAAAAGGTAGAGTTGTGCATAATAATTGAGGTGGCACGTAAAATATTCATTTTTGCAAAAAAGGGTGTTATTGCGTGAAATATTTTTCTACACTAAAAAGAAATATTGCGCACAATAGGAAGGCCTTGCAAGAAAAGGGTTGGTGTTGCGTGAAAGTGAAACTTGTTTTCATGTTCTGGTTATCTATTTTAGTGGTTCAGTGCATACAAGGGCATCATTTTCAGACTTCGATGCAGGCAGAGTCTCATGCTAAGTAAAGGCAATGACTTCAATGCAAATCTATTTAAAATACCCTCACATCTATAAACTGACTAGGACTTCACCAAAGGGAGTGAGCTAGGGGGAGTCAACGGGAGTGTCCCAAGGGACGCAATGGGCTATCCCTGATCATATGTAAAGGCATTGAACTTTGGATAAAGTTACTATTCCCAAACCATTGAAGTCCACAACCCGTGAAAAAATTGTGCAATTAGGTAAGACCGACAACCTATCGGTGTATCGTCCTTTGACATATCCCATAGTGATGAACCAAGTAAAAAGTTCTATGTCATCTCTTTGCTTGTGAATGTTTGATTTTTGATCATATCAATATTATTGGTTTGGCTAGTTCCTACCAACGTGGGAACAATATCCAACTATTTTAAAAGAAATGATGACACCCTGATTCACTCCTCCCCTTTTAGGTTTTCCTAGGGTCCTACAAGTGGTATCAGATAGAGGTTACTGGTGTTAGATCTGTCCTTTTTCATCATGGATAATGCAGTCAATGCTAGTGGAATTCCTATCATTGATGGAATAAATTTTCAGGTTTGGAAGAATAAAATGAAATATCATTTAATATCTCTTGGAATGGAAGTCCTCTTTTCTGCTATGCAAGGAATAAAATTTACTGGTCCAACAAGGCTTGTTATGACTGATACAGACAAGAATGTTTTCAACACATATGCTAAAGCTCATAATGCTATCACTGGGGATCTTTAAAATCAGATCTATCTAAAGGTAATGAGTTCCACCTTATAAAATACAATGTGGGATAAACATGAAAACATTTATGAAGGAGACAACAAATTGAAGGAGGCAAAACATCAAGTCTTACACAAAAGGTTTGACGATCTAAAGATGTATCCTATTGAGAGTGCATATTCACTCTTCAATTGAATTACTGAAGTAGTAGGATCAATTCGAGGTATTGGGTAGGAAATTAAAGACATTGATATTGTAAAGAAAATCATCAGAAGGAATCCTCCTATGTACAATCCAAAGGTGTCATCCCTTGAAGAAATAGATCTATCTAAACTATCTCTGGATGATCTGTTATGTAGTCTAGTGCCATATGAGATGAGAGTCAAACCCAAAGATGCAACGACTCGTTTAAGCAAGGAAATGGCATTCAAAGCCATGGAAAAACTAAAAATTTCAGAAGATATTAGTGGTGAAGATGATGATGAAAAAGAAGTTATTTCTCTCATCTCCAAGAAGCTGAAGAAGTGAAACAGAAAATTTAAAGGAAAGCTACCTATAGTATGTTTTTTTTGTATAAGAGTTGTTCACATTGCCTCTCAGTGCCAAAGAAGGTTTGATGATGACGAGAGTGAAGAAGAAGTCATCGAGAATCCTTAGAAAAGATTTTTCAAAAATTAATACTACAAATCTGGAAATAAAATATAGAAGAATTGTTTTTTTGTGAAAAATAAGATGATGATATTGAATTATGTGAAGAAGAAGAACCAGAATTTAAAACAGGAAAAATGCTTCCATGATGGCTACCATTGAAAAGTCAGAAACCATGATCAATAAAGGAATAAATAATCAGATTACTCCTAATGGTGATCCAAAGATTCAAATTACGGATTCCTTTTCCAAGATTGAGAATAAATGTTAGGGATGAAATAAGTTGATAGAAATGGTAGAATATTCATCAGAATATGTTGATGATATTGAAGCAGAAATTGAATGACTAGAAGAACTAGTGAGAATTCAATATTCAATCCTTGAAAGCACAGATGACATTGTGGAACTAATGCTTAAAATTAAAGAACAATCAAATGTCATAAATGGCCTTTCATCTAGACTAGAAGATAATACCATGACAGTTGAGGGTCTTGAGGAAGATGTTGTTACTCTTAGGAGTAAAATTGAATGACAATCAACAATAAATGAGGGTAAGAAGAAAATTCATTTTAGAAGATTCTCAGATACTAAATTACTGGAAAGAGCCAAGTGTGGATCAGAAGGGGTTGTAAAATTCTTGATTGATCAAACACTCCCTTGCATGGGAAATAGTGGAATTGTATGTGAAGCTGAGACATCAACTGCTGGAAGAGAAAAGAGACAAAATAAAGACAAGATAAAAGTTGGACATGTTGAAACACTACATGATGTGATTAAAAAGAATCCCAAAATCCAAAAATAAAAGCAGAACTGAAAATTATCCTCAAAATTTTATAAATGACAGGTAGACTAACCATTCTCCCAAGGAATAAGGAATGAGGATAAATTCAAGTGAGAAGACATTTCCTCTCATGAAGTGTCAGTTCTGTGGCTATCTGGGACACACCATGTCATACTGTAAAGAGGCAAGGAGCTACATGAATGGGGAAGATCTTGGACATCAAAAAAATGACCTACATCATATCATCCATCTTATAGAAGAAATAGTTTCTATGTATACTGTTTTTATTGTTCTAATTTTAGCCATAAAGCTATGTATTGTAGGCAGAGATTCGATAGGAGAGATTCATACAACTCCCAGAGATGGGTCAATATCCACCCTCCTGATGGTGTTGATCTTAGAAACATATTTTCTCTTCTAGAATATGATTATGGGTTTGAATAATCTGATTGTGTGGAATAAATAATTAGAATTCCATCAATATCTTAAACTCAATCCAATATCTTTTGGAAAGAAAAGTAGAAGATCGAGAAATACAACCTTATAGTGGTGGACCTTAATGATAAAAAAAGAAATAGTACCTGGATTTTTGATAGTGGTTGTTCATATCATATGATAGGTAATGTTTTCATGTTAACAAATATCAAACTAAAGATTGATGATACAGTAAGATTTGGTAATGATGGAGCTCTGAAAATCAAAGGCAGTGGAATTACTGAATTAGCTAATGGAGAGATAAAGATGACTACAGTCCTTTTTGTAGATGGCATACATCATAATATACTCAACATGAGTCAACTATGTGACTTGAGACTTATAGTTACTTTTAATTAGAAAGGATGAACTATCAAGGGAAAGAAAGTAAATTAACTTATGAAGGGATGCAGAATAGAAGGAAACTTGTATCAGGTTGATATTAAAGAAAATGTTTGTTTCATGACAGTTGAAGAAGAAAAAAATTTGTGGCATTGGATACTGGGACACATCAATCAATAAGACATGGAGAAAATATCAAAATTGAGTATTGTTATTGACATTCCTAACATGAAGCGTGAGTGTGAAAATTCTTTTGATGCATAAATTCATGGGAAGCTGGTTTTCAGTTCATATCGGCCAAATAAGAAAAGGGAATCTCATCTTCTTGATCTAATTCATACAGTTGTATACCGGTTGATAAATGTTGCTGGAACTCATGGAGAAATGTTCTTTGTTTTTTTATAGATGATTATAGTAGAATGGCATGTGCAATGGTCATTCACAGGAAAAGTCAAGTGCTTGACTGCATGAAAACATATCGTCGAATCGCCGAGAATGATACTGGACGAACAATTAGAGTGTTGTGATCTGACAATGGAGGGGAATACATGTTTATTGAATTTGAAAATTACTAGGAGAATCCAGGGATAAAACATGAGGTAGCTGTTGTGAGAACTCCATGAAAAAATGGTGATGTTGAATGTAGGAATTAATAGGTGAACAACATTTCACGAACTATATTGATTGATAGTTGTATTCCATGACATTACAAGAAAGAGGTTGTTCAAGCAGCTGAGTATATTCAAAATCGAACAGGACTTTATACAGGGGAGATTAAGAATCTATATGAATTGTGGCATGGAAGGAAGCCCTCTTTGAAATAATTTCCTATTTTTGGAAGTAAATGCTTCATCAGGAAAAAAGAAGAAAATCAAGTGAACTATGGTGACAATACAGATGAAGGAATTTTCCTTAGATACTCAATGAACGGCAAAGCCCGCATGTGTTTCATCAAGTGATTATAAAGGATCATGGAAAGTAGTGATGTTAAGATCATTTAAGATACGACAAAAAATGATTCATGGATTTCATATGACGATGTGATTGAAAGTGAGGATGAAAATGATAATGGAGTAAATATAAATACTTGAGTAAAGGAAGGTGGAAAAAACACTCAACAGTCACATCATGATGTTGACTCATAAGAAGAATCAGAAGAGGAAACCTTGGATGTAGAGAATGCAACTGAACCTCATAGGAGAAATCTAAGAGCTTATATTGATCCATCTAACATAATTGGGGAAAAGTGTGCACCCACACAGACAAGGAGGATGAGGAATAACATGCAATCTATATTTCTGTCAGTTTTGGTTTCATCTTCATTTGAAGAAGCAGCAAAGGATGAATCCTGTGTTAAATCCATGAATAAAGAGATAGATCATATTGACAAGAATCGTTCACGGGGTCTTGTACAGAGACCCGAAGGTCACAAAGTGATTACTTCAAAATGGATTTTAATGAACAAGTTTGATGAGCATGGAAGTGTTATTAGAAACCAGTCATGACTGGTATGTAAAGGATAGTCCCAGATAGAAGATGTTGATGTTGAATAAACCTTTGCTCTAGTGGCTAAACTAGAATCAATCAGGCTTTTCCTAGCCATGGAACTCAAAATAGAACATAAAATATATCAAATGGATGTCAAGACAACATTTTTGAATGGCGTACTCTAAGAAGAAGTCTACACTGGACAACCAGTGGGTTTTCTACTTGGTGTTGATTAAACAATGTTTTTCAAACTAATGAAAGCTCTATATGGTTTGAAGTAGGAACCTCGAGCATGGTATTCATGGCTGGACTCTTATCTCAAGAAGCTCTAATTAAAAAGAGTAGGAGTATATCACAATATATATATGAAGAATTCTCTAATAGATTATTTCATGGTTCTGTTCTACGTTGATGACATTATATTTGGTGGCAGAAGGTAGAA
Organism: Viscum album; assembly: GCA_963277665.1. Lineage (NCBI taxonomy): Eukaryota > Viridiplantae > Streptophyta > Magnoliopsida > Santalales > Viscaceae > Viscum > Viscum album. The sequence continues at coordinate 667,086,470 of OY728155.1, forward strand.
ATCAGTGGTTGAATTTTTAAATCAAATGATATCAGAATTTGAAATTTCTATGATTGGGAAGCTCACATATTTCATGGGTATATAGGTGATTCAAAATAAGTATTACACAATAATTTCTCAGTAAAAGTATGCAAGGGATTTGCTTATTATGTTTATTATGCAATACTCCAATCCAATGTCAACTCCGATTTCGGTTGGAACCAAACATGGAAAGCATGAGGATGGGACATCTGTAGATCCCACCATGTACAGAAGGATCATTGGGAGCCTACTTTACCTGAAAATGACACAGCTAGATATTGTCTTTGCAACATGTCTAGCAGCCCACTTTTAGATAAATCCAAAGGAGTAACATATGGCGGTAGTTAAAAGAATCTTGAGGTACATTCAAGGTACTCATAACATTGGGCTATACTTTTCTGCAAGAAGGGACAGTGAATTATCATCATTTTTTGAAGCTGCTTGGGCTGGCAATATAGTGGATAGAAATTCCACTAGTGGTGGAGCATTCTATATTTGGAATAAATGTGTTGGATGGTTGAGCAAGAAAGAAGAAAATAATTCTCTTAATACAGATGAAGATGAGTATATCTTTGCCACAAAGTCATGCACTCAACTGCTGTGGAGGAAGCAAGAATTAACAGATATTGGTGATGAGGTGAAGCATCCAATGGTAATTTACTATGATAATAAGAGTGACATTGATCTTAAGAAAAATCACGTTCAATATTCTCGTACAAAACATAATGAAATAAAGTATCAATTTATCAAATAAAAAGTTGAGAAATATGTGATTGGAATAGATCATGTGGGAACTAATGAGAAAGTGGCTGATATCATTACCTAAATATTGTGAGTGTCTATGTTCAAGAAGCATCGATTGAACCTTGGTGTTCAGCCACCTCCCAGTGCCTACGGAGATTACGAAATATCCCTATCCCGAATTTTGTTAACTATTTTTAATCTTTTTCTGGATATGATGCAGTTATATGGGGGTGATACTATCCTGGGGGTGTATTGAGATGTTCAATGAGAAAATACTGATCTTTGGGATTATTGGCAATGGGGGAGAAGGAATTAATTCAGGACATGTTTTGTATCATGATGAGTTTTCAATGATAGTCTAATAAGGAATACATTGGACTTGTAATTCTTAGTCGTCATTGAGAATTACAAAATACGAGATCCCAATTCATGCTTCCCCTCTTGTTTTTTACACCGAGCATTGCTTGCGTAGACTTAAAGTGTTGGCTGAGTTTATTCTTGTGTTTTTGGTTTGCATGTGTCTAGTTCTCTATTGAATTTATTTACTGATTGCCAAAAAAACCCAAAGGGGGAGATTGTTGGAACCATGGTCGTTCTATGCATTAATTGGTTTATGGTTTGTGTTTTCTATCAATCCTCAGTGGAAGTTCAGAATGTATGCCAGTAAAGTGATCATAGAGTTCAAGAAGACAATAGTATTGAAGGTGGCGTTGTTCTCTAATGTTTTCCAAATTTGTGGACAAGAAAATCCGAAAATGAAGACATAGGATGATGTAAAGAGGAGGTGCATGAAAAAAGGAAGTGGTGCATGAAATAAAGGAGGATTCTGCAGAAAAATAGTGGCATGCATGAAAAATAGCCGATGTGTGTGAAATATTTGGGTTGTGTGTGAAAATAGGTGTGGCGTGCGAAATAGTGGAGAGAGTTTTTTCACACAAATAGAATTTCGGAATTAGAATGTCGAAATATGGAAAAGGCATGGGTTGCGTGAAAAATCTAGAGATGGGTGTGAAAAACGATTCATGTGCGAAACGTTTTGCGCCCCGAATGAGAGGTTTTTCGTGCCAATATGGGGTTTTCATGCGGGGGTCTGAGATTCCTATAAATAAGAGGTCACCCCCCACATTCTATATGGTTGAATATTTAGAGAATATCATAGGTCTGATGTGCGTAAAAGGTTCATGAAAATGGGTTTGCGCAAAAAAAGTCAATGCTGCATGAAAACATACAGGTTGCGTGAAAAATTATTATACTGCGTGAAATATTATGGTTTGGGCGAAAAATCTTAGTTTCGTGAAAAATTCCGGGTTTCGTGAAAAAGGTAGAGTTGCATGTAAAAATTGAGTGTCCAATAAAATATTCAATTGCGTGAAAAAGGGTTTTGTTATGCGAAATATTTTTTTTGCGCGAAAAAAAAAATTGCGCACAATAGGAAGGACTTGCAAGAAAATAGTTGGTGTTGTGAGAAATTTTATGTGAAACTTGTTTACATTTTCTAGTTATCTAGTTTGGTGGTTTAGTGTGTAAAAGTGCATCATTTTCAGACTTCGATGCAAGTAATGTCTCATGATATGCAAAGGAAAGGACTTCAATGCAAATCTATTGAAGAGACCCTCGCGTCTATAAGCTTACTATAACTCCACCAAAGGCAGTGAGCAAGGGGGAGTCAATGTGAGTGACCCGAGGGACGCAGTGGGATATCCCTTAACATTTGTAAATCAGTGAGAATGGGATAGAGTAACTATTCTGGAACCATTTTAATCCATAACTCGTGAAAAAATAGTGGAATTTGGTTTGACGGACAACCTATCGGCGTATGCTCCTTGGACATAGCCCTTAGTGGTGACCGGAGTTTAAAGTGTTGTGTCCTCTCTTTGTATGTGAATGTTTGATATCTGATCATATCCATCATATAGGTTTGACTAGTTCCTACCAATGTGGGAACAATATCCTTTTGTTTTAAATGAAAATATGACACCCAGATTCACCCCTCCCTTCTCAGGGTGTCCTGTGGTCCTACAGAAGATGCATTATAATCCAAGATGGTCCATCGATTATGTGGGAACCTCTTCCCACAAATATAATGATACATTTCACTTTTAATAGTAACCCTGGACTAAGAAAGTATCCAATACACCTATAAAAACATAATAAATGGAATTCAAAAACCACCAAAACTCAAAGGGGTTTTAATGATCAAACTCTAGATATAAAACAATTCTCCACACCATGTGACCTTTCTTAAATAAAATTTCATTACGCATTGATATACTTATAAATCATTATAAATGGTTGTAACATTTTATCATTTTTTCCATTCCCCATTATTAATAAGACCATGTTTTTGTAGAACTCACATGAGAAGAATTATTTACCAATATAAGATCCTCTATTTAATTTCTAAAGTCATTAAATCTCTTTATATAAATATCATAACAACATCCAAATCCTCAATTTTATGTAAATGAAAAATAAAAATATCATGTTGGTAAATTTATAGCTAAGTGAAATCAAAAAAAAATTATTAGTATGATATACTTTATTTGAAAATCCAACTATAATACCAGAGATTATACTATAATAGGAAAACATTTCACCCTTACATTATTTCCTAATGCACATCATATTCTTCTCATTATAATAGAAATAATCTATAATTATAATTAAAAGTAAAATATATAAATTTTAGAAGATTAATTTGATTAACAAGATGTATATTTTTATTTAAAAAGAATTAATTTATCTCTGGGTCAATTTTTGAGGTTTTTTAGAGTTATTTCATATTTTAGCAAATAGTTAAAAAGTCAATTTCTACAAAATTATCATTTATTTTCCTAAAATAAAATAAATTAAATATATTTTTTTGTTTCATATTTCGTTTAAAAGAAAAATTTCATCCATTTTAATAAACATAATTTAATTAATGATATAAGAATCAAAATTTTATTTAGTTATGGTATAATGTTATTTTTGGGCTTAAAATGGTATTTTTTTCTAAAAAAGGGAGTTTTTGAATCATTTTATGTAATTATATTAAAATTATTTTATATCTATTAGTAAATTTTAACCTTAATAAAGGGAAAAAATATATTTAATTCAGAGTTAAAAATTTAGTAAAGAGGTCATTTTAATTTTTTGTTATTATAAATATTAACTATAGAAAAATAATTTTCACCTTAATAAAAGGGGAAAACAAGTTAACTATGGTTAATAAATTGTGATAAGTTTATAATGAATTATATCACTTATTATTGAATAATGGAATTTAAAAATTTCACACCTTTTCTGATATATTTAATTGTTTAAGTTCATTTTTCGATGAGTAAGGCACGTAAAATAAAAAATAGTTATGAATAAGCATAAATGTGTTACCCACCACACTTATAAAAGGGAGCCTCATATCCACTCTTATTGATGAAATTTAATAATTTTATCAGGAAACATTATTCCAAAATAACTTCCTAAAACAACACCCTATGTTATATAGTTCTCAGTCTCACCAAAATACAAATCCTAGAAACCTTTTGGTGTATGAAAAAGGATTTTTTTCAAGGAATATTTAGTACACTTAATCCAGTGTTTTCATGATTATTTATTCTTCCAAATACATGAAATATTTAATAACCCTAATGATATGTTATCACCAATAAATTTTATATAATAAAAATTTATTATTTTGACGGAAAAGGCATTTTTAATCTCTTTTTCCATCCTATGGAAAATGAATGCAACTCTCATGTGTATGTATGGACTACCATATCCATGTAGCTATGTATTTCATTTTTCATCCCATTCTCAGAAAAAAATTTATAAACATGTAATTAAGAAATATATTAACATTTTAAGAAATTATTATGATTTTGTAAAGATAAGATATCATCAATATTTTTACCCTTTAATATATTGGAAAATGATAACATCACTCATTTGTAATTTTGGACTGGCAATATCATGAAGCATTATGATTCATTTTTCATTTCCATATTAAATAGATATTTATAAATATGGATTTAATTAATAAAAATTATATTTATATCATTATTCTGATTTTTTAAAAACCCATTATATATTTCATTTTCTTTTTATCCACTATAAAATGTGAAACATAACTCTTGAAAACGTACATAATACCATCTCCATTAGTAATTTAATTCAATTTTCATGAATATTTTTAAGGGATGGATGTAAAAGTATATTAAATATACTAACATGAAAATTATATCATTTAAAACATCCCAAATATTATGAGACCATAAATAATATTCAAAGACCAAACATTTGAACCAAAACATTTATGGAAAAGTGAATAGTTAACACCCAAATTTTGAATTTAACAACAAATTATTAATAAATATATAATAAGAAATTAGTAATTAATAGCATATAGTATGTAAATAAAAAATCATTTCATATATATATATACCTATAATAGTTATAAAATTATTATACAATATATTACACCATGTCCGACCAAGTGGAAGCCAGAGGTAAGGGTTTATTCTTTAATCTTAGTTTTATTTTTCATTATTTATGATTAAATTTACATTTAAGGAAATTATAAGATATTTCTATTTTTAAATGTATATATTTTAATATCTTATGTTTATCTATATATTATATATATTTTTTTCATTTTCTACCCTTTCGAACATAAAATGGTTGAGAAAATATTTTTATGGAAAATACATGTTATTTATTATTTTAGTCGGGAATATTTAACCTCTGTATCCACGTTCACTATAATATTTTCAAGATTATTTATTAGGACCCAATGTTTTTTTAAATGTATTTTAAAATTTCTTTTACTTCTATATAAGTGTTTAAAATTAATCTTCTAAGCATTTTACAAAAAAAATTACATTTCACCCAAAGATTGAAAGGATTCAATGTTTTAATATTTATTAAATGAATTGGTTTCCCCAATGTCATAACTATTATTTTTTTTTTAAATTATTAAGTTATAATATTTCATTTTAATTTTAAAATAATATAATTATATCAATATTCTTTATATTTTAAATTGAAATTTTTTCAAATGAAATTATAATTTTTTATGTTTTTCAATGAAAGGATTGGATGATCTTATAAATTTATTTTCATCTATGTAAATATAATTTTATTATTATTATACTTCATTAAGGATATACTCTAATTATATTATCTGCCTTATTTCCATATATATATTATAATTGTTTTCTTCAATTTATTGAATGGATAAAATATACACATTTTATATGCTAGTTATACAATATGAATGTTTATATTGATAATATATTAAATTTTTTTCATTTCATTAACATGCTGAATGAATCTGACATAGTAAGTTATGTGTAGGGATTGTTATATCCCATTGAATCATTAATAGATCACATGAGACAAAATAGTTTAGTTATTTTGTGTATATATTGCCTATTTGTGTATTATGTCCTAGAATGAGTCATTGATGATAATATTATGATATCTAGTTTTGTTGATTAAATCAATAAGAAAGTAGTTATTATTATCCAGGTGCTTATTTATGTTGGTATATCCTCCATGCATGTATTCTCATTTGATAATATTATTTTCATAGAATATTTTATTAATTCTTATATCATATTTATTTTTTATTTTTTTATTTAACGTATGATATATTTTGTTGTATTATTTCATTTAATGATAATTTGACCTCACCCATTATTATTTTTTCTATTCCTAGGATACCAAGAATGGATTTTATTATTATTTTCGGGACATAATAAATGAAATAATAATGTTCTTACTATAATTTTATGTTTTATTTCATGTTTTCAAATATAATGTTTGAATTATATATGTACCTGTTCTCTTAATATAGTTCAAATATTATATCCTTTGGGATGCTATATATTTTATCTTGTACCTATGTTATAAGATAACAATCTGATGTGGGTTTATATATTCAAGTTATTATAGTTGGTATCTAAGTATGTTTATTATAAAACAAGTAAAATTGATTTATGAAAACATATGTTACACAAGAAAACATTATAATAGACTCCAGGGATAAGTCATAGTATATAATTATATCATACAGTTTTTGTAAGTTATATAATATATATTTTCTTAGAAATGACATCCAAATAACACCCCAAATCTAGTATCCTAGATTTTGTGTTTACTCTATTACATTGTTAAAATATAAAAGGGATCTTACCCTAGATGATTGACCGGTTTATTAGTCATCTAAAACTAGACACATATATAATTCCCCTATTACATTAATTATTGACAAAATAGTATATGAAATATAATTATATACAATAAATCATTCCTAGTATGAAGAATTCCTAGAACATACAGGTGATGGATGTGTCTTGATTATAAATAACACCTTGACACATTGAAAAGTTTCACAAGACAAAATAAAATACATACCATTTTAGATGGGTATCTAGTTTGCACCAACCCATTTATTAAGAATGGTATCTTTGTTGAGGGACTATAACAGTAAGATTCGAGATATATTGGTTGAGAGAACATGATCATAAATTTATAGATCTATTTATTACATTTATTACGAATATAGTTTTAATTTTACTTGTGGTTTTCATGTTTATATTATCCATGGGTTTTTATTGAACTGAAATTGTCTATGGAATGTCAAGTGTTGTTATTATCTACTCTGAAATATTGATTATGCCTTATTTACTCATGTTAGCTTTTGATGTATACAATTCATACTAAGAATCTAAGATTAACCTTTTCTCCATTCCCCAATATATAAAAAGGGATACAATGATTGATTTTAAGTATATAGGAATGTTTCCTTTGTTATATTTTGATATTTCCAATTTAATAGTGGAATCACGTAAATATCAATTTTTCCATGACTCCTAAACTGATCGATCCTACAAATAGTGATCACTTATATAATTTAACAGTGTAATAAAGTAAATATTGGCACTAGATTATATGATTAATGGTGTTATTTGTTTGTATTATTTGAAATTTAATAGAACCCATGCAAACTAGATATTAAAAGAACATAAATAACATGAGATTTATAGTAATACCTTTGGGTCTTTGGCTATTTTTACCTTTATAGATATTTTTATAATATGGATAAAAAGCCTAACTATTTTGATCTAGATAATCTGTTCCATCATTTTAATATTGATCTTATCACAATTAAGGGAATCAACACCATAGTCAATGTAGGTATTTCCCCACTAGGTATTTTAATTCCATTGGTTTTGGAGCTAATAACATCTTTGACATAATTGGGATGATGAATAAAGTTATGATTAATAAACTTACATGATTGGGGGAAACTATTGTTCCACATCATGATTAACCTATTTTGTATAACTTTATATAATTTAAGGCTCCATATTTTAATATAAATACTAATCCATTGGTATCTTAAAATTTAATTATGTCCCTCAAAAAGATATTCCTGGTTTTTGGATGTAATGAAAGTGAAAGGGTTATCCTGTCAGTGTATTGTTTGATTAAAGATATTTATCAATTGTGGTAGTTGATCCATAACACTAAATTGGTTGGTCAAATAGAAAGAATGGAATGGATATCTTTTAGAATTATATTGATTAAGAATTTATTTTCTAGATAACAGTGAGAAAAATTGAAAGGAAGTAACTAAATTTAAAATAGATGGAAGAACAATATGTTGTAGCATATATGACTAACATTACAAGATTATTTAGAAATTTTGGGGACATCATACATAATTTGGAATTAATTACTTGATGATTATTTGATGGTACAAGGATTATCCTTCTTAGGTAACATTATTATAAATGTTTTCAACATATGATTAAATAGTATAAAGTACTATCAAGATATAGAAATAATTTTATATTTATTATATATTCAAGGGAAATTAATAAATAAAGATGTTGGATTATAACATTATAAAATATAAATATGATAAATTATAATAAAAGGATGATGGTGTTTCCAACATGTGATAATTTTCAAAGGAAATACTCAGGTACTTTTTTAATGGGAAAATGAGTTAATTTCAATTACAGATAAAAGGGTCATAAGTCTCTTCATTGAAAGGAAAATAAAGAAAACATTGATATCTGGTGCTTCACCTATAATGGAATGTTGTATTATTCAAAACAAGGTCTCATGAATCAAAGAACCTCCCACAGATGTTTCTAAGGGGATAAGTCAAATCTTATCTTATTATTATAGATGAGGTTGAATTTTCCAAAGATATAGTTCCAGGAACATTGATCATAACCTCAAATTTAGCTACTTATTTTTTTTATTTTTGATCTTTACATTCTTTTATATATTCCACGTTTTCAAAGAAAATTATATATTTACAATGAACCCTAATAAGTGAGTTTTAAAACTAGACTCATAGTGAAAATATTATTGTAATTGTGATGTGTTTGTTAGTTACCATTTTAATAAAAATACGTACCCTAATTATATTATAGATTATTATTCCTATGGGTGGATTTGATATAATCCTTGGAATTTGTTGGAATCAAATTATAATGAAATATCAGGAGAAAGAGATTATGATTCTTGATGGAGATATTGAATCCCATATCTTAAAAACGGATACTGCATCGTTTGAATAATGTTTAGATCAACCTCTAGAAATATTATTAATGAAATACTTAGGGAATAAAAAAATGAAATCATATGAACGGTAAAGGTGTCATTATAATAGAGGATGTTTAAATTTTATATGAATATATTGATGTTTTTTCTAAAACAATACTTGATAATTATGTTACGTTTTCTATTGACCTCTTAATTGATGAAAAACCTATACATAAGGCTACCTAAAAGATATTCATAGTGTAATTAGTTTAAAAAATTATAAAATTATAGGATTTGTGTGATAAGGGATTTATACAACATATTATTTTACCATGGGGATCTAATGTTCTTTTTGATTAGAATTAAGATATCTTGTTGAGGTTTTATAAATATTATAGGGAAATAATTTTCATTATCATAAAGAAAGAGTGTCATCTACCAAAAATGATAAAAAAAAATTATTAACGTCAAGGAGATCAATATTTTTCAATGAATTTTCATCATTATGGGTTTCACCACCTTTTAATAAGAACTAATATATTCCAAATACCTCATATTCAAAGAGGTATGTATAATTAAAATTTATATTAATTTCAGTTTTGACCAAATAATTCACCCACTTGTAATATTGATATTATAGATTTAGGATTAAATGAATTATTAGTATAATATTAAAATGTAAATCATTCTTATGAATAATAGATAAACATAGATATATGGAAAATTTAGATTATGTGAATTTTTTTATAGGATGTTTAGTTTCTTGGAAATAAAGTCTGTGAATATGTAATATAATTTCACCCTTCAAAGACAAATGCATTTAAGGAATGGCCCAGACTAATAAATATAAGAATGGTGTATAGTTTTTGTGGATTCACAGGTTTCTATTAATGCCTTTTATTAACGTTTTTCTCGATTAGATTACTCATTAACCAAATTCACTTATGAACAGTTTATGTTCATATGGTCAAAACAATTTAATGAATGTTTTAATGAATTAAATGGGATATTTTTCAATGAACTGCTATTAATTTTACCATTGAGTTAGAATGGATTTATGATATATAGTTCATCATCATAGAAGCTACTTGGATGTGCCCTTAATAATAATTAAATTCTTATTTCCTTTGAGTCAAGGTAGTTAACATTTCATGAATAGAAATATCTAACAGATGATCTAGATTTATAATCCATAATTATTTCATTAAAAATATAGAGTCATTACCATCATGTTGAAAAAATATAATATTTATATCGATCAAATAAGATTGAAATAAATATCCTCATATAAAGCACTAAACATTGGGAAAAGTTTATGGCTATAATTTCTAAAGGTTTATGATTTACCAATAGACTAATGTAATATCCTGGACCCTCCTAGTCCATTACATAACCTATTTTCATTCTAGTGTTGAGGGTATTTTGGGGACCATCGGTTACTCATTTAGGGATTTTCAAAATTTTAGAATTGGTAGAATGGTGACATCGAGGAGTATTGGTGTCAACTATGGGAATTTTTGGAACCAATGGGCGTCGGTGGCACTAAAGGGCGTCCATTGCACTGATGGGTGTCGGTGGAACTGACGGTCATCGGTGCACCGTTGGGCCTCGGTGGAACCAATGGAAATTGGTGGCACCGATGGTGATTTATGGTGATGATGGGTCGTCCATAGAACCAATAGGCATCAGTGACTCACCTAACGGTGAGTCCTTTCCTGATTTTATAGCACCTTCCATTTTCCCGATAACGTATCTTTTGATGTAAAGTGTTTTTTACCCATTTCAAATCCATTTAAATCCCATAAATGATATATAAAATCCCCCAATAGGTCTATGACCCTTTACTTACAGGTACGTGTTGGTTTTTCCTTGGTCACCCCTTTTCCCCATACTTTTGAGCTTCACCCCTGTTACATGGTTTTTCCCTTTTAATGGAAACCCTTTTACTGACAGCTATTTTTGACACTTCTCATGAGAGAATTATTAAACAAAAATTAATTTCATCATGTGTAACTATGAAACCACGTGGATAAACAATTATCTTCCTTTAAGTCCATTGAAGATTTCATATATCATAACTCCAGGATATTTCCTTTTATCTCATGAAGTTTCTTTCTTCTTCTTAGCTTGTATCTTTTTCTTTCCATGGTGCATTTGGATTCCCTCTTCCCATGGCTAGTTGTACACCCATGTTGGATCCTTTCCTAATCACTCTTGGATTCCTTAGAGTTACTCCCTTTCAGGTAACCTATCCCCAGTTCTGGGTGTGATGAATAAATAATCAATCATTGATTATATAGGTAGGGATTTCCTTAGTATCTCTTTACTATGTATCATAAGGGGTGGGTAAGATAATGTTACATCAGGGATGGATGAAACCAAGTCATAATAAAGAAAATAAATGGGTTTTTTTAAAGAATGAAAGGTTGTGTTTGATAATTCTATTGTACTCTTTTTTCTTTTCTTAGGTGTTGTGAAGATTACGGGATTAGGTCCAATGAAAATCGTTGTCATTGGTGGTCTTTTCTAGGGCATAGATAAACCACTTTTTCTAGATAATATTGTGATTGAATGGTTGTAGCTTTGAAACTAGTCAATCACATAAACATAGTTGATTAAATGCATTCCTAGTGAAAAGGAATCCTTGTGTCATCATGCTTGTTAACCAAATAGAAATAAGAAACTTAATGAATGGTGTGATTAAATCTGAAAAATCCCTTTCCTGTTCTGGTGATGTGTATGTTTTTTCAGTTAGATGCTTATTGGATGATGTAGATAAGGATGGGATCTCCTTGTGTTCAATTTTTGGTTGTGGAATTTGGGCATTTGTAGGGTCTTTTCATGGATTTAGTACTTCAAGAAATTTCATAGATCCATTTTGTTGTCGTAACTTTGCAAGAGAACCGGGTGTAAATGCTTAAATTACATGACGGATGTTTTTCCTTCCATGGATTGTGGATATGCCTGTTAGATGACTGGTAGTGAATAATTATTTAAATTGAATTAATTTATTATGATAATAAGAATGTGTCCAATGGGGAATTGTTTTCCAAGAATGAGTAGTGCTCTGGTTGTGGCTATTGTGATTTTGGATTAATGAAAAGTAAAGACAGTGTTTGTGTATGGTATGGTTTTGGAACCCTTTCGTTGGGATGAGTGCTTATTTACCTATATGTATAAATTTATTTTTGTGTTTATTATTCCCATCCCAACCATGTTGAGCACTTCATGCTGAACACCCCCATTTTAGGGGGTGTTTTTTCCAACATCCTACTGGGTGGCCGGTAATTAGCTCATTTCTGCTCCCTCTCCCGAGTATCCCAATACTCATTGGGTAGGTTGTGATGGCATGTGGTCCATTTTAACCCAAGAATCTCTAGGGAATGATATGTTGTGGTGGTTGGCCCAGGAGTGTGAGTGAAGGTTTGTTTCCCATGTGTCCTCGGGGTGAGGCCCAGCTGTCTTTGGGCGTGGCGGAAGTTGTTCTGGCCTAGGTTTCTGTGGGTGTTTTTATGTATGGTTGTGTTGGCCCATGTGTCTACAGGTAGAAAACGTGGTTCTGGTGGCCCATAAGGTTTTTGGGGCTGTAGGGGGACTGTTGAGAAAATGGTGGGGGAGGTCTGATGCATCGGATGTCTTCAATAACAAGTTGGAAAGCGGTGCGGGGTAGCCAAATATTGATGTGCTATCACTATTACATACCTGACCTGCGTTATTTGGGGAGTGTGACTTGGCGAGGCTTGGTGGATTGTTTCCATGTTATGTGTTTTAGTTACATCAACATTCCCATGAGGAATTATAATTCCTCTCCACTTGTGGACGAGAGAATTTGGTTTTCCCTATTATGTACACCTTAGTACTCACCCTACGTATATAAAACTTCTTTCAGGATTCAAGGAGGACTTACGGGACTATTCATGGAAATACTAGCTCACATGTTTGGATAATTCCTGTATTATTTTCATTTCTTACTTACCTTTATAATTTTATTGTACTTTTTTATGGGTTTAAATTTGAACATGCATATGGGAATGGGTTTTGGATTTACATATACCTTCAATTTTGGAGTTTTTTGTATTTTTACCATCGTATCACCTGATCCTACAAGATAAAATGGTAAATCCTTCCATATTATTTGTGATTCTATACCCATGGTTCTATTTTCCACTCAGGGGCCCACTGAAGGTGGGACTTCAGGGTCATTATCTCTCCATCAACTTGGGGATGGAAGGGTCTAGCTGTTTGTTTTCCCTTCCCTCATATGGGTGAAGGTTGGTCTTGACAAAATGGTATTAGAGGTGATGGTTGAGAGATAAGATGGATCTCATGGATACGAATAGTAAAGATTTAATGGGATGTTTGTAACAGCCCAAAGTATTTCAATGGAAAATTCACTTCTTATATTTATTTCATAAAAACACTAAATAATGAACTACTAAGTGATAAGTGACCTTTAAACATAATTTTGTCACCCCTATGTTTGGAATTTTAAAAATCCAACATACACGGTTGTGTTCAAGATAGTTTTTGGAGTCTAATGAAACAAAAATAATTTTTGGTGAATATTAACCTACCCTTATGAATAGTAACATACCCTTATTAATAGTAATATTACCCTTATAGTAAATAAGAGTAACATTACCTATGAATAATAAAATAAAATTTAGACATCTTAGAAAGTGACAATTTTACCTTAGTAAACGTTTTTGGTATTTTATAAGTCATAAATAATTAATTATAATTAATTAATTGATTTAAAAGAATATTTATTTTCCTTTAATGTATTCAAAAATTATTGAATCATTTTCTAAAAGTTTTTAGATAATTTTATAAGACCCTACGTAATTTATGAAGGAACTACAAAATCACTTTTAATTTTAAAAACTGTTTTTTTAAGTAAATTATGATTTTAATTAAAGATTAAATTAATAATATTTAGAAAATTACTTTTGAAAAATGGACATCATTTTTGGATTCTACAACGTCGAAAAATGGTAGGGGTAAATTTTTGGGTTTATTCTGAAATACTTCAATTTTCGGGTGAATAGTAAAAAATACAGTTTTTCGCATAATCGGTATATACTAAATTGCATCATTATTGATGTAATGATGAAATAAACATTATAGAACTTTATTTTCGGCCAAAACATATTTAATTTCATAAATTGTTCCTTTAAACACAATAAATCCAATTCTCAAACCTAAAAAGAACTTTCCAAAGCTTAAAGTCAAAAGGTGATTTCTTAAAGTGTCTTTTTCTCTTTCATTCACTTTACTTTTAATAAATTATTGAATTAGAATTATAAAGAATCATTAAAGTGTAAATCCAATTATATTATATTTATATATGATTTAGGATGTCAAAAAACTACTATTACAAGTCTAACTCTTGATATATTATTTTATTTAATATTTTATGCCAAAAACACCTCCCTCCTCATGTATAAATAACCCTCCCCCTTCTCTTGCCAAACCACACCTATCAATCTTCAAGAATTGACTAAGCTCGGCCCAATCATCTCTCCTAGCCCCTACCCCATGTCCAAGAGCTTCTGGTCTCATCAAAAGACCAATCATAGGCACTTAAGGAGGTTCTCAAGTGAAGGATTCAAGAGGTAATTTTCCTCCCTCTTCTCCTTTAATTTCCTTTCAAGTTCAAGTTCCTTTCTTGATCTCTCCCTACCTATCTTCATCCAAATTGTTTTTTAAATCCAGTATTATATATATAATGTAATATTATGATTCTAATGGTATATTATATCACCCCATACCCTTTTCCTCTTCCTTTTATTTTATTAAAGAGAACGTTGTTCATGAGGTGTTAAATTTATCACCTTCAAAAAACGACATGTTCTCTTCTTCCATTTCTACCTTCAATCTGGTAATGAAACCATTTTATGGTTGAACCAGAATATTTTATATGTATTATGTTCTATTTTATGTTCTAGAAATAACCTATGGCATTTTTACTATGTTAAATGTTAAAACAAGATCGTTGTGATCCAAAAACCGCCCAAATTAACCCAAATAACCATCATTAAATTTTTGTCTAATGATTCTTCCACATGGATCTAATATAATTCACTATAAAATTATTAAATATACTTTAATATCATTAATAACATGTAGTATCAGTTTGGTATGTTTACCCATGATCTACCCAAACATCAATTTATGAATACAAGTGGACCGCTCAAGAAAACCATGAAAACGAACATCCCAGATCAATGCTTGTAAACTCTATAAGTCATCAAAAGGAACATAATATGAAATAATGAAATCATAATGGACCCTATTAATTTATAAAAGGTTCTGGAATTTCTAATTAATGAATATAATGTCATTATACAGGACATTAAAGAGAAGGGGGCAATCGAGTACAAGGTAAGGGGAAATCTCGAACCCAATTTTCTTCCTTCGGGTTCTCCCTCTTTCACTCCAATTTAGATATGGTTACTCCTCAAAGATCATTTGTTCATAATTTACTTTAATTTTCTGGGATATACATGTTTTTCACTGGTTTTTATGTCCATCAAAATGTTTTTTAAAAGAACTCTTCTTTCAAGATCTCACCTTTTACCTCTAATTCAAGGTTGATGGTTCTTGTATCAAGTATGTTGTTCCCTCTTTATTTTGGGAACCTAGAGCTTATGAATGTGTTATTATGAGATTAAACCCATTCCTTTACATGGGTTATTTATGTAAATTTTTGATATGTGTTCTATGTGGCAATCATGATAATGATAATGTTATGATGTGACGGGTGCGCCCGGAATTATATAGCGCAATATGAATGTTTAAATGTGACGGGTGCGCCCAAAATTATATAGCGCCCCATTGCATTGGGTAAAGTGATGAATATCCTGAGTAAATTTGAAATGATGTGTGAACCGGATGCTATCTTTTTTCACAAGTATGTGTCGTAGTTAACCACTAAGACATGATGTTTCATTTTTATGCATTGCCACATTTCAAGTTTACTATTTATGCTCCTCTCATGTTCATGATCTTCTTCCTATGTCATGATTATGCTAACCCCATGCTATATTGTTCTTATCTATCCTATTACTGGGCTTTTATCTCACCCCTTTTGATGTATATCCTCAGGTGGCTATATTTATTAAGGAGAGGACAAGTGCCACTAAGAAGCTAGTGAAAAAGAAATTAAATAAATGTTTATGGTTGATGTTGTATTTGTTATGTGTGGTCCTAGTTTTCCCAAGAAACTAAACATTTGGATCCTCCATGTATAATACTATTATGGTTTTTATCTTTGTAATGATGTAATAGTAATGTAAGAAAAGTCCGGGTCGCTATAGTTGGTATCATAGGAAAGGTTTAGTTAATTTGAGAATTAGGATTAGTGAACCCTAAAGAAAACCTCTAGCATGAGACTAAGTACAAATATGCACACAAGGATATTTACCTAGGGATCCCATATGTTATGTTTCTGGTATAATTGTTTAGATAAATAAGTTATTCATGACTTGTTTATTTATGTTTTTTTCTACCCTTTTCTATTTTAGAAAATGGTGGGAACGAGGTGAGGTAATGAAGGAGAAGTACCCACACCTGTTTGTGTAAAGTAAAATTTCGGGGGTGAAATATCTTAAGGGGGGAAGAATGTAACAACTTAAAGTATTTGAATGGAAAATTCACTTCTTATATTTATGTCATAAAAACACTAAATAATGAACTACTAAGTGATAAGTGACCTTTAAACATAATTTTGTCACCCCAATGTTTGGAATTTTAAAAATCCAACATACACGGTTGTGTTCAAGATAGTTTTTGGAGTCTAATGAAACAAAAATAATTTTTGGTGAATATTAAGCTACCCTTATGAATAGTAACCTACCCTTATGAATAGTAATATTACCCTTATAGTAAATAAGAGTAACATTACCTATGAATAATAAAATAAAATTTTGTCATCTTAGAATGTGACAATTTGACCTTAGGAAACGTTTTTGGTATTTTATAAGTCATAAATAATTAATTATAATTAACTAATTAATTTAAAAAGAATATTTATTTTCCTGTAATGTATTAATAAATTATTGAATAAATGTCTAATAGTTTTTAGATAATTTTATAAGACCCTACGTAATTTTTGAAGGAACTACAGAATCAGTTTTAATTTTAAAAACTATTTTTTAAGTAAATTTTGATTTTAATTAAGCATTAAATTAATAATATTTAAAAAATTATTTTTAAAAAATGGACATCATTTTTGGATTCTAAACATCTAAAAATGTTAGGGGTAAATTTTTGGGTTTATTATGAAATACTTCAATTTTCGGGTGAATAGTAAAAAATACAGTTTTTCGCATAATCGGTATATACTAAATTGCATCATTAATGATGTAATGATGACATAAACATTATAGAACTTTAGTTGCGGCAAAAACATATTAAAGTTCATAAATTTTTTCTTTAAATACAAGAAATCCAATTCTCAAACCTAAAAAGAACTTTCCAAAGCCTAAAGTCAAAAGGTGATTTCTTAAAGTGTCTTTTTCTATTTCTTTCACTTTCCTTTTAATAAATTAATGAATTAGAATTATAAAGAAGATTTAAATCCTAAAACGAATTATATTATATTGATATATGATTTAGGATGTCAAAAAACTACTATTACAAGTCTAACTCTTAATATATTATTTTATTTAACATTTTATGCCAAAAACACCTCCCTCCTCATGTATAAATAAGCCCTCCCCCTTATCTTTCCAAACCACACCTCTCAAGCTTTACGAATTGTCTAAGCTCTTCCCAATCATCTCCCCTATACCCTCCCCCACGTCCAAGAGCTTATGGCCTAATCAAAAGACCAAGTTTAGGCCCTTAAGGAGGTTCTCAAGTGAAGGATTCAAGAGGTAATTTTCCTCCCTCTTCTCCTTTAATTTCCTTTCGAGTTCAAGTTCCTTTCTTGATATCTTCCTACCTATCATCATCCAAATTGTTTTGTAAATCCATTATTATATATATATACTATAATCTTATGATTCTAATGGTATATTATATCACCCCACACCCTTTCTCTCTTCCTTTTATTTTATTAAAGAGAACGCTGTTCATGAGGTGTTAAATTTATCACCTTCAAAAAATGACATGTTCACTTCTTCCATTTCTACCTTCAATCTGGTAATTATGTTGAGTCAATAAGGTTTTCCTTATTAATTTTCCATTCCTTATTGTTTTGAAAATCACAAACACCTTATCTTTATGAAAATTGTTTTTATAAGAAAAATTTCATTTATAAGGAAAATCGCTTTTGTAAGAAAAATTATCCTTATCATATTTTCATCCATATTTTTCTTAAGTATAAAATAAAAATTCATTTCTGTTCTCTCGGATTTGTTTGAAACTTTGATATAAAGTATTCTGTTTTTGGATCCAAATTCTGGATAAGAACTGTAATAGAGTTTCACTTCGAAATCCAGATGAGAACTGTGATAAAGTTTCATTCCGAACTCTGGATACGAACTCTAATTAAATTCTTCTCCAAATTCAGGATACGAATCCTTATGAAGTTCGACATTGAATTCTCATTAATAATTATAATGATGAATTCTCATTACGAATTCTTAAGATGAATTCTCATTACGAATTCTAATGATGAATTCTCATTACGAATTCTTATGATGAAATCACATTATGAATTCTGATGATTAATTCCCATTACGAATTCTAATGTGGAATTCTCACTATGAATTCTGATGACAAATTCGCATTCCGATTACTCATTCTGAATTCACCTATTAAAGAGAATCTGATCATCTTTGTTTTATACACTCTGAATTTATTTAGACTTCGAAAATTATTTTGGTTAGACTCTGAACTTTTTAATTAAGACTTAAAATGATGTCGTACATTCTGTTACACTTGATTTGTTATAAAACGATCCCGTCTATTCTGTTAAGAACTAACCGTTGGTTAAGTTACACATGAATAGGTCCCTCCGATTTTTAAGGAAAATATGACTGTTGGGAAGGAGGCCGACCTTAGTTATAAATAGGAGCTCATTTGAAAGAGCTCAATGCTAAAAGGCTGACTGATCTTCGACTCATGTGATTACATGCTTGAAGTGATTTCTAGAGAGAGAGGCCCTTATTAACTCTCAAAGCTTTGTGCGACCCCGAATGTTGGTAATTACATTTGAGGACTTTCGGGGATAGGAAGACCGAGGTGCTGACTACCTTAAAGTTCAAGGGCATCCTTGCTGAGGAAGACAGAGGTGACCAACTACCTTGAAGTTGAGGGCTTGCGGGGATAGCAAGATAGAGACTCCAATCTTCATATCAAGGGCTTACCCTGGTGTGGGTAAGACTGACTTTCTTGTAATTATAAATCAAGGGAACTTTATCCAAGGTTTTTGGATACCCTTCTCTTTGGGTGCAAAGACTTATATCTTGTTACTTGTAGTTTTACTACTCATTTATTTCCACTGCATTTTGTATTATAAGGAAAGTATAACTTTATTTTACTTCCTTAGTTTTACTCTGTTTCATTTAGATTCTATACGCTTTAAGGTAGAATCTCATATTTTAATCTTTTGTTATGTTTCAATTTCCGGAACCATATTTCTAGAACCTACTTTTGGAATATCTTTCCAAGTATTCATTTGGTATTAGATGTGTTGTTAATTTGATTAAGTTTAACTTTGTTAAAATTAGCCCTTTCCTTTGCTTAAGGAAAACATAGTTAATCGTAACTAACATTAAAGGTTCCAAAGGAATTTTTAAATATACAATTCACACCCTCTTGTATATTGAGCATCTAAATCATTATTTCGATCCTACAAATGAAACCATTTTATGGTTAAACCAGAATATTATATATGTATTATGTTCTATTTTAAGTTTTCGAAATAACCTATGGCCTTATTACTAAGTTAAAAGTCAAAACAAGATCGTTGTGATCCAAAAACCGCCCAAATTAACCCAAATGACCATCATTAAATTTTTATCTAATGATTCTTCCACCTGGATATAATATAATTCACTATAAAATTATTAATGCTTCTATAATATCATTAATAACATGAAGTATCAGTTCTGGATGTTTACCCATGATCTACCCAAACATCAATTTATGAATACAAGTGGACCGCTCAAGAAAACCATGAAAACGACCATCCTCGATCAATGTTTTTAAACTCTATATGTCATCCAAAGGAACATAATATGAAATAATGAAACCATAATTAACCCTATTAATGTAAAAATGTTTCTGGAATTTCTAATTAATAAATATAATGTCATTATATAGGACATTAAATAGAAGGAGGAATTTGAGTACAAGGTAAGGGGAAATCTCGAACCCAATTTTCTTCCTTTGGGTTCTCATTCATTCACTCCATTTTTGATATGGTTACTCCTCAAAGATCAGTTTTTCATCATTTCATTTACTTTTCTGGGATATACATGTTTGTCACTGATTTTTATGTCCATCAAAATGTTTTCCAAAAGAACTCTTCTTTAAATATCTCACCTTTTACCACTCATTCAAGGTTGATGGTTCTTGTATCAAGTATGTTGTTCCCTCTTTCTTTTTGGAACCCAAAGCTTATGAATGTGTTATTATGAGATGAAACCCATTCCATTCCATGGGTTATTTATGTACATGTTTGATATGTTTTCTATGTGTCAATCATGTTAATGATAATGTTATGATGTGACGAGTGTGCCCGGAATTATATAGCGCAATATGAATGTTTAAATGTGACGGGTGCGCCCAGAATTATATAGCACTCCAATGCATTGGGTAATGTGATTAATCCCATGAGTAAATGTGAAATGATGTGTGAACATGAATCTAGATTTGTTCACAAGTATGTGTGGTAGTTAACCACTAAGACATGATGTTTCATTTTTATGCATTGCCACATTTCA
The DNA here is from genome assembly GCA_963277665.1 of Viscum album. NCBI lineage: Eukaryota > Viridiplantae > Streptophyta > Magnoliopsida > Santalales > Viscaceae > Viscum > Viscum album. Next base: position 667,107,676 of record OY728155.1, read on the forward strand.
TGTTTACTATTTATGCTCCTCTCATGTTCATGATCTTCTTCCTATGTCATGATTATGCTCACCCCATGCTATATTGTTCCTATATATCCTCTTACTGGGCTTTTAGCTCACCCCTTTTGATGTATATCCTCAGGTGGCTACATGTATCAAGGAGAGGACAAGTTCCACTAAGAAGCTAGTGATGAATAAATTAAATAAATGTTTATGGTTGATGTTGTATTTGTTATGTGTGGTCCTAGATTGCCCAAGACACTAATCCTTTGGATCCTCCATGTGTAATACTATTATGTTGTTTATATTTATGATGATGTAATAGTTATGTAAGAAAATGTCGGGTCGCTATAATTTTAGGGAAACAATGATAGGTAATCATAGTGTGTGATACATGCCAGGAAGGACCAGCTAGGACAAGGGATTTTAGGGCCCCCCATGATTCGATGCAAGGACTCTGGACCAACAGAATGACCAAGTGAGGCTACATTGATTACAGGTTAGGGACACTAGGATAGGTACATTAATCAAAATGACTTCTGTTCTTGTGTGTTCTGGTTGTTCGGATAATTTATATAAATAAAATTTTTAAAAAAATATAAGAAATATTCTACACTACCCTAGATTAGAAATTCCTTGTTTACCATGATACTATGGCACTCAGATGATGACCACGAGTAGTGCAGGAGATTGAGGCATAGAAGGCTGATCTAGATGATCAGTGGAGGAATGATTTAAATGAGGATGATGACCAGTGGCATAAGATTTTTTGTGCATTTCAGTGGAATACCCTCGGGATGTATGATTGTATCGTCTCATACATGGATACTGAAAGCTGGATCGAGGATTTGGTGATAGCTTTCAGCTTGATCCGAGATCTGTCAGAGTACTGGGTTCTTTTGGTAATCAGTCAGAAGTGGGGAGCAGTGTGTCAGTGTAGGACTCTCTACCTCATAGATAGGATTGTGGCTATGGTTTTTTGGACAGACTTCGAGAAGTATTTTTGAGAGTAATTCCTTTCTTCTACGGTGAAGGATGAGATGAGGTAGGAGCTACTCTCCCATAACCTAGAGATTATGTATATGAAGGAGATGGATATCATGTTCAAGTATCTCCTTTGCTTTTCCCATGATCTGTTTCTAGTTGAGGGGTCTCAAGAGAGACATTAAGAGGGGGCACTCTGACCTTCTCTTTAGTATGTTGTTACTCCTATCACTCTACAAACATACATGGAGGTCCATAAAATGGTTGAAGTGTTGGAGAGGATTCACACATTAAGAGGTGTGCTAAGAGAGGGGAGCCAGTTGGGCTCATCAAAGGGGAAGGTTGTCATCAATAGGACTCTAGCATCAGGGCCTTCTTGGTTTCGACCATTGGGGAGGTGGCCCAAGCAGTTCCAATTTCAATCTCCTGGTCCTCGCCCTTTCCTTTCAGGACTAGGACCAAGATGCTTCATCTGTGGATGTCCTGGGCACCTTCAGAACATGTTCCTATATTGAATTCAGTATAGTGGGGTGGGCAGGTTTTGCACCCACCTCAACAACTATAGTTTCCAGCCATGCCCTTTCCGTAGCATCAATAGGGACTGTGAGCACCCGCTCCTCTGAGAGTATAGGTTGCAGTAGGAGGCCGACATCTGGGTGTTCCTAGGGACCTAGAACGGGGTGTGGATGGGTAGGCGGCTGACATCTGAGGGGAAGAGGATCACAGCATGGAAATATTCATGACACATAGACAACAGTTCCAGTTGGGACATTAGTTGTTCAAGGTAATATGAGTATATTTATAACTCTTTCTTGAACCTCAATTTATTTAGGATCTTAAGACTCCTTTTTTCACCTAGTCTATCCCATGCCATGGGTCTATATGCATAGATACAGCTTTTTCTCTAGGTTATTTAGTACGCTAGTCGGAGGTCAGAGTAGCTTGTCTTACGTTTTCTAGGAAAGCAGACTGATGATGGGGCCACATCACTCCAGTGGGGACCTTCTTTTGATGTAGATGTTTCCATATGATGTCATTTTCGACATAGGCTATCTGTTCTTTTTGTGTGCCATTATTGAATGATTCTAAATAAGGGCCTTGTTTTTAGATACGGGTAGAAAATGTGTGACTTACATTAGCGAGCGGGGATTCTAAGAGGTGACCCGGAGAGCGGATCCCTTTCATTCCTTTTTAGATGATCTGTCAGTGGAGTCAGCTGGTATAGAGATGGTGGGAGTCCCAGTAATCATCATTGAGTTCCTGGATGTCTTCTCAAGAGTGGTGGTGAATCTTCCCTTTGATGTGATGTTGAGTTTGGGTTAGACATGAAACCCAGTGCCCATCCGATTTTGATGGATCCCTATTAGATGGATTCTTCTAAGTTGTGGGAGTTACAGATTTAGATTGACGATCTCATGAAGAATGGTTTTTTCTGAATGAGTGCATCACCATGGGTGGCTCTACTCTTGTTCGCAATGAAAGAAGATGGTGGTCTTAGGATATGTATGGACAACTAGAGGATAAACCAGTTGATGACCAAGAACAATTACACCCTCTTGAGGGTCGATGATATTTTTGATTAGTTGAAGGGGGAAGGATGGTTATCCAAGATCGACCTCTAGTCAAGACATTACCAGTTGAGAGTAGAGATTGGGGACATATCGGAGACTGCCTTCTGGTGTGGATATGGTCACTTGGTTTTCGTGTTCATGTCGTTTGGCATTACAAACATACCAGCCATGTACATGGGGCTCATTAAAACCTTCTTTTAGGAATATCTAGACTGATTTGTAGTATTTTTTATTGAAAACAACTTGATCTACTCACGATCAGAGGAGGTTCACACTAAGCTTCTGAGGATGGTTTTAGAGGTCCTTAAACAACACTGGTTCTATGGGAAGTGGTTCATGTGCATGTTCTGGACACGAGACATACACTTCCATGGACATGTGGTGTCTGAGAAGGGAATACTAGTGGGCTCGTTGAAAGTCCATGTGGTTGTTTCTTGGGGATCACCTAGGAATGTGGAAGAGTTTTGTAGTTTTTAGGTCTAGCGGGTTACTCTTAGATATTTGTGCCCATCTTCTCCCGATTTGTAGCATCATTGAAATCCTTGACCAAGAAAGGCCCAGATTTTGTTTGGAGTGAGTAGTGCCAGACATCTTTCAGTTATCTTAAGGGGACGTTGGTTAGTGACCCAGTGCTGAGATTTCCATATGAAAGTGCTACATTTGAGGTGTTTTGTGATGCTTCGGGACAAGGTATTCGGTTTTTACTAATTTGAAAGTATGGGTGATTTCTTATGGGTCTAGGAAGTTACATCCCCATGAGCCTAATAATGCCACCACAATCTAGATCTTAAAACAGTTGTCCTCATTCTATTATTCTGGTGGAATTACTTCATCAGGGAACACATCAGGGTATTCATGGATCATAAGAGCATAAGGTATATCATCTCCTAGCGGGACCTGAACTTGCGGCAGCGGAGGTGGATAAAGATTCTTCAAGACAATGACATCATGATTTCCTAAAACAATGGAAAGGAGAATTTGGTGTCAAATTACATGAGTAAGAAGTCACAGAAGGATGTAGTTTGAGAATCGGCAAATTCTTGGAAGGCGATGGAAGAGTTGGACACCCTTAACCTTGATGCAAGTTTGGAGGATGGAAGAGAATGTCTGTTCTAGATGACTGAGCTGTCCTCTCTGTTTCATCAGGTAGATAAGTCTTAGTGAGGGGACACAGAGGCTGATGTGGTGCATGATCATGTTATCAAGGGCAATGCTCTGGAAGGATTATCCGAAGATGGACAGAATCATATGCTATTTCATAAAACGTTTTTTGTTTTGGTTGAAATGCATCAGAGTTTTCTCAGTGTGTTATAAAACTCACCCAAGGTGTTATACCCAAGAGTTTCCAAAATTTACCAAGTCTTGAAAAGTCAGGTATGGTGGCCTGGTGTGACATGGGTCATGGTAGGGTTCGTGTCCAAGTGCCTCATGTGTTAGAAGGTGTTGGCTAAGCACCATGTTTTGGCTAGTATTTTTCAGATTTTAGATTTCCGTGAGTAGAAGTGGGACAAAATCTCATTATATTTCTTCATGGGACTACCCATGGAAAAATGGAGGATGTGATGGTATCTAGATAATGGTGGACTGGATGATGAAATCAGACCACTTATTAGAAATCAAGGAGTCATGTCTGGTGGATGCCTTAGCTCAGAAATACATAGACATGGTGGTGATGATTCATGGTGTTATGAGGTCCATTGTCTTGGATTTGGATACATGGTTTACCTCACATGTCTGGAAAGGATTTCAAAATTATTTTAGCACTCAACTATGCCTCAACATTGCTTTCCACCCCCAGACAGGTGGCCAGGCAGAGCGAACCATCTAAATGTTGGAGGACCTATTGTGAGAATGTGTTCTATACTTTGGAGGATCGTGGGTGAAACAAATTCCACTGGTGGAGTTTTCTGACAACAACATCTATCACTCTACCATTGGAATGGCCCTTTTTGAAGCCTTGTACAGAAGACTGTTTTGTTCAACCCAGTGATGAATAGAGGTCAGGGAAGTAATAATTCATTGACCAGAGGTGGTGTAGAGCATGGAAAAAATGGTTCATCTTATATGGGAAAGTATAAAGGTGGATCAGGACTAGAAGAAGTGGTATGTCGATCATAGTAGTAACCCTTTGAGTTTGAGGTCGGGGACCAAGGGTTCTTGAAGGTATCCCCTCAGTGTGGGAAATAGTGGTTTAGTGATGTAATCTTTATCCCAGGTTTATTGGATCCTTTGAGGTGTTGCCTCAAGTTGGTGAAGTAGATTATCATCTGTACATACCACCAATAATACATATGGTGCATGATGTCTTCCATGTGTCTTAGCTCTATTGGTATCTACAATATTATTCACACAGCCTCGACTGTGGAATGCTGGATATCGAGTATGATGCCAAATTTGTAGAGAAACCAGTGAACATCAAATATCATGGGAAGAAGGTGCTTCATCGATTAATCATTCCCTTGGTTTGTGTGTTATGGAGGCACGGTGGACTCAAGGGGAGTACATAGGAATGTGAGGTGAAGATGTGCACTGAGTACCCAGAGCTGTTTTGATTTTTGTTCTGTGTTGTTTTGTTTTTGGCTGTGATGTAAATATTGACCTTATTAACTTTGAGATGTGTTTCTTCCTTTGTTCTCTGAATGTGTGTGAAGATTCCACGCTATTGGGAGGGCACGACCTAATCCTTAATCGAGACACATTAATGTGGATGTGATTAAACCCATGCGGGCGAGTCAATGCTGCCCAAAGTGGATAATATATTAACATATATGATAGGAATCCCTAATCAATATGACTATATGTTATGCCATATTCATGTTTGTGTGGCTTCATAAGGGAGGGGTGTGGTAATGCCTCTACAGTTGATCAATATGAGGGAGAGGTGTTCCTATATGTCAAGGTGTTTTACTCCTAAGAGGTATCTTGAAAGGTGGTCATTTGGTCCCCCTCTCTTTTCTTTATGTTTACACTTGGATTCTTGAAAAGAAAGTTATTTTAGGGGTATCTAGTGTAATGGACCATACCATCCTAGTCCATTGCATTTCCAGTTGTTTTTATGGTGTTTGGGGTGTCCTAGGGAACATCGGTGACTCATTTAGGGAGTTTTCCATTTTCCGGAATGGATGAATGGAGGCATCGATGAGTGTCGGTGGAACTGATAGGTATTGGTAGGGCTGATGGGTCGTCTATAGCACCGATCGACATCAATGCCAAGGTGATGGTTCCCGGGAGACGGTGATAGGGAGACGGTGCTAGGGCAATGGTGCTAGGGCGACGGTGCTAGGGAGGCAGTGCAAGAGTGACCCCAGTAGGGTGATGGTTCTAGGGTGATAGTGCCCAGGTGACAGTGCCAGGGCGATAGTGCTGGAGCGACAGTGTTAGGGTGATGGTGACTCACCTAACAGTGAGTCCTTCCCTATTTTTCTAGTACCATCCAGTTTTCCCCCGTAACACATCTTTTGACATAAATTTTTTTAATACCCCATTAAAAGACATTTAATTCCAATAAATGATATCTAAAATCCCCCAAGATCCAAGAGGCACCTAGAATACCAAAACGTGAGGATATTTTTGTGATCATCACTTTTTCCCATAATTTTTAGCTTCACCCCTGTTACATGGTTTTTCCCCGTTTAAAGGAAACCCTTTATCTCACAGTCATTATTGCCACCTATTTTTGGAGAAATATTCTAAAATATTTAATTTGATCATGTGTATATTCTAAACTTCATTGATAAAGCATGATTCGCCTTTACTTTCGTTCAATATTTCATATCCCGTAACTCCAGGATCTCACCTCCTATCGCATGTAGTTTCTTTCTTCTTCTTTTGTGGTTTCTTTTCCTTTACTTGGTGCGTTTGGAGTCCCTCTTCATGTATATTGTTGTTCACCCATGATAGATCCTATCTTACTCATTCTTGGAGTCCATGGAGTTCCCCCCTACAAGTCCTGCATCCCATGTTCTTTGCATGAGAAATAAAACATTGATCATTGAGAAACAAGGTAGGGTTTTACTTTATCTCTCTTTACTATGTATCATGCAAGGTGGGAATGATAATGTACCTTCAGGGATGGATGAAACCTTACCTTAATGAAGATAAGAAATGATTATTTTTAAATAATTAATTTGTGTTTTTGATAATGATGTTGTACTCTTTTATCTATTCTTGTGTGATTTGAATTATATGTGCTTATGTCCACTGAAAATCGTGGTCGTTGGTGGTCCTTTATTACACACTGTTGAACCTCTATTTTTTGGATAATTATGTGATTGAATGGTTGTAGCTTGAAAACTAGTAAATCCTTTAAAGTCGGTTGGTTAAATGGATGCCCAATGAATAATAATCCGTGTTTGATCACCCCGGTTAACCAAACATAATTAAGGAACATAATTAATGGTCTGATTAAATCTGAAAACACCCTTGATTGTTTGGGTGATGTGTATGGTGGTTCTGTTACATGCATGTAGGTTGATATGGATTGCGATTGGATCTCCTAGTGTTCAGTTTTTGGTTGTGTCTTGATTCCATGTGTTGGGGAATATCTTGGTTCCAGTACATTGAGGGATCTCATAGATCCTTTTTTGGCTGTAACATTACAAGCAAACTAGGTGTGAAAGCTTAAATTACTGCTTGGTTGTTTTTCCTCCTCATCCTGTGGAGATTCTTGTTAGTTTCCCAGTATTGAAGAGTTATTTAAATGGAATCACTCGAATATGAGATCATGAATTTGTTCAAGGAGGATTTTTTTCCATGAATGAGTTGTGCTCTGGTTGTGGTTGTCATTCTTTTATATGAATGAATTGTAATGAGGGTGTTTGTGTATGGGCTGGTTTTTTAAGCCTTAGGTTGGGATGAGGGCGGGTTTATCAATATGTATAAATTTAGTTTTTATTTTCTTATCCGCTCCCCACCCAAGTTAACTAAGGTAAATAAATTGTGATAAATTTATAAAGAATTATTTCACTTATTATTGGATAATGGGATTTAGACATTTCTCCCATTTTCTACTAAATTTCTTTGTTTATGTTCCTTTTTTAATGAGTAAGGCACATAAAACATTAAATAGTTATGAATAATCTTAAATGTGTTCCCCACCTCACTTATAAAAGGGAACCTCATATCCACTCTTATTCATGCAATTTAATACTTTTATCTGGAGAAATTATTCCAAAATAACTTTCTAAAATCACACCCTATGTCCTATAGTTCCTAGTCTCACCAAAATACAAATCCTAGAAACCTTCAGGATCGTAAAAAGGGATGTTTTTCAAAGACGATGTGTAACACTCAATACGGTGTTTTCATGATTATTTATTCTTCAAAATAAATGAAATATTTAATAACCCTAATGATATGTTTTCAGCATTAAATTTTTTATAATAAAAATTTATTATTTTGATGGAAAAGAAATTTTAAATATTTTTTTCTATCCTATGGAAAATGAATAAAACTCTCATGTGTACGTATAGACTACTATATCCACATAGCTATGTATTACATTTTTCATCCCAATCTTAGAAAAAAATATATAAACAAGTAATTAAGAAATATATTAACATATTAGGAAAATATTATGATTTTGTAAAAATATGATATCATCTAACTTTTGACAGTTTAATCTGTTGTAAAATGAGAACATCACTGATTTGTACTTTTGGACTACCACTATCATGAAGAAATATGATTTATTTTTCATTTAAATATTAAATAGATAGATAAAAATATGGATTTAATGAATAAAAATTATATTTATATAATAATAATTATTTTTTAAAACCCATTATATATATTATTTTTCTTTTATCCATTATAAAATGTGAAACATCACTCTTGAAAATGTACATAATACCATCTCCATTAGTACTGTAATTGAATTTTCATGAATATTTTTAATGGATTGATGTAAAAGTGTATTAAATATATTAACTTGATAATTATAACATTTAAAATATCCTAAATATTATGATACCATATACAGTGTTCAAATACCAAAAATTTGAACCAAACCATTTATGGAAAAGTGAATAGTTAACACTTTAATTTTGAATTTAACAACAAATTATTAATAAATGGATAATAATAAATTAGTAATTAATAGATTCTAGTATTAAAAATCAAAATCAAATCATATATATATTTACCTATAATAGTTATAAATTTATTATACAATATGTTACAACATTTCTGTTCAATTAGCAGTCTGAGGTAAGGGTTTATTCTTCAATCATTGTTTTATTTTTCATTATTTATTTTTAAATTTACATTTAAGGAAATTATAAGATATTTCTATTATAAAATCTATATATATTAATATCTCATATATATCTATGGATTTTATAATTTTTTTTCATTATCTACCCTTTGGAACATAAAATGGTCGAGAAAATATTTTTAGGGAAAATAGATCTTATTTATTCTTTTGGTCGGGAATCTTTAACCTCAATATCCACATTCACTCTAATATTTTCTAGAAAATATTATAAGGACCCAATGTTTGTTTAAATGCATTTTAAAATTTATTTTACTTCTATATATGTGTTTAAAATTAATCTTCTAATCATTTTAAAAAAATGTTATTTTGACATTTTACCAAAAGATTTAAAGGATTCATTGTTTTTATATTTATTAAATGGATTGGTTTCCACACTGTCATAACTATTAATTTTTTAAAATATTATGTTACAATATTTCTTTTTCATTTTAAAATAATATAATTAATTCCATATTCTTTATATTTTTAATTGAAATTTTATCAAATAATAATATATTTTTTATTTTCTTCAATGAAAGGATTGGATGATCATATAAAATTATTTTTATCTATGTCAATATAATTTGATGATTATTATACTATATTAAGGATATTCTCTAATTATAATTTCTGCATAATTTATATAGATATATTATGACCGTTTTGTTCTATTTATTGAATGGTGAAATTATTCACATTTTATAGGCTAGTTATTCAATACAAATGTTTATATTGATAATATGATAAATTTTTATTCATTTATTTCACATTATGAACGAATCTGACTTAGTATGTTACATTTGTGGACTGTTATATCCCATTGAATCATTGATAGGTCTCATGAGATAGAATAGTTTTTTTTATTTTGGGTATATCTTTTCTATTTATGTAGTATGTCCTAGAATGAGTCATTGATGATAATATTATGATATTTAGTTTTGTTAATTAAATAAATATTAATCTAGTTATTATTATCCAGGTGATTATTTGTGTTGGTATATCATCCATGTATATATTCTGATTTTATGATATTATTTACATAGAATATTTTATTAATTTTTATATCATATTTAATTTTTATTTTATATTTTTTTTATGATAGGTTTTGTTGTATTATTTCATTTAATGAGATTTTCACCTCAACCTTTATTATTTTCTATATTCCTAGGATACCAAGAATGAATTTTAGTATTAATTTGGGGATAAAATAAATGTAATAATAACATTCTTACTATAATTTTACTTTTAATTTAATGTTTTCAAATATAATGTTTGAATTATATATGTACCGAGTCTATTAATATAGTTCCAATATTTTATCCTTCGGGATGCTATCTATTTTATCATGTACCAATTTTATAAGATAACTATCAGATATGGGTTAATATATTTGTGGTGTTATAGTTGGTATTTAAGTATGTCTATTATAAAACATGTAAACATTATTTAAGAAAACATATTTTACAGAAGAAAACACTATTATAGACTCTAGGGATAAGTCTTAGTATATAATAATATGATATTGTTTTCGTAAGTTATATAATATATATTTTCCTAGAAATGACATCCATATAAGACCCCAAATCTAGTATCCTAGCATCTGTGTTTACTCTTTTACATTGTTAAAATATAAAAGGGATCACACCCTAGAGTATTTAACAGTTTATTAGTCGTTGAAAACGAGTCACATATATAATTCCCCTATTACATTAAAAATTGAAAAAAATAGCATATGAAATATAATTATATACAATAAATCATTCCTAATATGACTAATTCATAGAACATATAGGTGATGGATGTGTCCTGATTATAAATAACCCCTTGATACATTGAAAAGTATGAGAAGACAAAACAAATTACATACCATTTTAGATGGGTATCTAGTTTACACCAAACCATTTATTAAGAATGATATCTTTATTGAGAGACCATAATTGTATGATTCAAGTTATCTTGGTTTAGAGAACATGATCATAAATTTATATATATATTTATTTAATTTATTAATAATTTAGTTTTAATTTTCCTTGTGATTTCCATGTTTATATTATCCATGGGTTTTCAATGAACTCAAGTTGTCTATGGAAAGTCAAATGTTTTTATTATCTGCTATGAAATATTGATTATTCCTTATTTACACATGTTTGATTTTGATGTATACAATACCTAATAAGAATCTAAGATCCCCCCTTTTCCATTCCCCAATATATAAAAAGGGATACAATGATTGATTTTAAGTATTTAGGAATGTTTCTTATGATCTATTTGTATATTTTCAGTTAAATAGGGGAATCATGTATATATCTAGTTTTCCATGACTCCTAAACTGATCGATCTGACATAGAGAGATCAAAAATATTATTTACAAGTGTAATAATGTAAACATTGGTTCTAGGTTATATGATTAATGGTGTTATTTTTTGGTATTATTGGAAATTTAATAGAAACCATGGAATCTAGATATTAAGATAACATAAATAACATGAGATTTATTGTAATACCTTTGAGTCACAGGCTAAATTTACCTTTATAGGGATTTTTATTATATAGATAAAAAATTATTACTATTCTGATCTAGATAATCAGTTCAATCATTTAAATATGGATCATATCATAATTAAGGGAATCAACACCCACAATCATTTTAGGTATTTCCCCATTGGGGAATTTAATGCCATTGGTTTTTGAACTAATAACATATTTGACATAATTTGGAAGATGAAAAATTTTATGATTAATAAACATACATGTTTGGGGGAAACGGTTGTTCCACATCATGATTATCCTATGTTGGATAGCATTATGGAATTTATGGATCCATATTTTAATATAAATACTAATCCATTTGTATCTTAATATTTAATTATGTCCCTCAAAAATATATTCCTGTTTTTGGGATGTAATTAAAGGGAAAGGGTTATTCTGTCAGTGTGTTGTTTGATTAGAGATATTTATCAATTGTGGTAGTTGATCCAGAACTATAAATTGGTTGGTGACATAGAAATAATGGAATGGATATCTTTTAAAATTATATTCATTAAGAATTAATTTCCTTGAGAACAATGAGAAAAATTTAAAGGAAGTTCCTAAATTTAAAATAAATGGAAGAAGAATATGTTATAGCATCTTTGACTAACAATAAAAGATTATTCAGTAGAGGTGTGGATATCATACATAATTTGGAAAGAATTACTGGATGATTATCTGATGGTACTATGATTATCATTCTATGGTAACATTATTCTAAATTTTTTCGTCATATGATTAAATAGTATAATGTACTATCATGATATAGAAATAATTTTCTATTTGTTATATATTCAAGGGAAATTAAGAAATTAATAAGTTGGATTATAACATTATAAAATAAAAATATGAAAAATTAGAATAAAAGTATGATGGTGATTCCAACATGTGATAATTTTTAAAGGAAATACTCAGGCTACTTTTTTAATTGGAAAATGAGTTAATTTCAATTACAGATAATGGGGTTATAAGACTCTTCATTGAAAGAAAAATAAAGAAACCATTGAAATCTAGTGCTTCACATATAATGGGATGTTGTATTATACAAAATAAGGCCTCTATAATCAAAGGAACCTCCCATAGATGTGTCTAAGGGGAGAAGACTAATCTTATATTATTAATACAGATGCAGTTGAATTTTCCAAATATATAGTGGCAAGAACATTGATCATAAACTCAAATTTAGCTAATGATTATTATTATTTTGTATATTATCATTATTTTATATATTCCATGTTTTCCAAGAAAATTATATATTTCCCTAGAACCCTAATATGGGAGTTTTAAAACTAGACTCATAGTGAAAATATTATTTTAATAGTGATGTGTTTGTCAGTGTCCATTATAATAAAAATACATACGCTAATTATAAAATAGATTATTATTCCTATGGGTGGCCTTTATATAATCCTTTGAATGGGTTGGAATCAAATTATAATGAAAAAATCAGGAGAAATAGATTATGATTCTTGATGGAGATATTGAATCCTTATCTTAAAAAGGATACTGCATCATTTGAATAATGTTTATATCAACCTCTAGAAAATATTATTAATGAAATATGTAGGGAATAAAAGAAATGACATCCTATGAATGGGAATGGTATCATTATAATATAGGATGTGTCAATTTTATAAGAATATATTGATGATTTTTCTAAGAAAAATACTTGATAATTATGTTAAGTTTTCTATTGACCTATTCATTGATGAAAAACCAATATATAAGATTCCCTACAAGATTCCCACATTGTAATTAGATTATTTAAATTTAAAATTATAGGATTTGTGTGATAAAGGATTTATACAACCTATTATTTTACCAGGGGGGATCCCGTGTTCTTTTTATTAGGAATAATGATGGATTGGTGAGGTTTTATAAATATTATAGGGAATTAATTTTTATTATCATAAAGAAAAAGTGGCCTCTATCAAAAATGATGAATTTTTTTATTAACATCAAGGAGATCAACATTTTTCAATGATTTTTCTTCATTATTTGTTTCATCACCTTTGATTAAAGAACTAATATATTTCGAATATCTCATATTAAAAAACGTATGTACAATTAAAAATTTATATTAATTTTATTTGGACATAATAATTCACCCATTTTCATATTGATCTAATAGATTTAGGATTAAATCAATGAATAATATACGATTAATTTGTGATTCATTCTTATGAATCATAGTGAAACATAGATATATTGAAAATTTAGAATATGTGAATTTTGGTTATAGGATATTTATTTTCATAGAAATAATGTCACTAAAGATGTAATATAATTTCATCCTTCATAGAAAAATTCATTCATATAATGGCATAGACTAAAAAATATAACCATGTTATATAGTTTTCTTGGATTCCCATGTTTCTATTGATGCCTTTTATTAAATGTTTTCTCGATTAGATAACCCATTAACCAATTTCACTTGTGAATGGTTTATGTTCATATGGTCAAAACAATTTTATGAATGTTTTAATGAATTAAATGGGATATTTATCAATGAACCACTATTAATTTTACCATAGGGATTGGATAGATTTATGATATATAGTGCTTCATAATAGAAGCTACTCAGATGTGTCCTTAATAATAATTATAAATTTATTTCCTATGAGTCAAGGTAGTTAAATATTAATGTATAGAAATATCTAACAAATGAAATAGATTTATAATCCATAATAATTTCTTTAAAAATATAGAGTCATTACCTTCATGTTGAAAAAATATAAAATTTATATGGATCAAATAAATATGAAATACATATTCTCATTGAAAGGACTACACATGAGGAAAAGTTGATGGCTAGAAATGCTCAAGTATTATGATTTACCAATAGACTACTCTAATATCCAAGACCCTTCTAGTCCATTACATAACCTATTTTCATACTGGTGTTGGTGGTGTTGTGGGGACCCTCAGTGACTCATTTAGGGACTATTCAAAATTTTAGAAATGGGCGAATGGTGACACTGAGGACTGACGGTGTCACCAATGGGAATTGGTAGAACCAATGGGTGTTGGTGGAACTGAGGGGAATTTGAGTCACTAAAGGGCATCCATGGCCCTGATGAGTATAAGTGGAACCAACAAGTATTTGTGGAACCGATGGGCCTTAGTGGCACCAATGGAAATTGGTTCCACTGATGGTGATCGGTGGTATTGATGGGTCGTCCATAGCACCAATAAGAATCAGTGACACACCTAATGGTGAGTCCTTCCCCGATTTTATAGCACCTTCCATTTTCCCCTGTAACGAATCTTTTGAAGTAAATGTGTTTTTATAACCTTTCAAATCCATTTAAATCCCACAAATGATATCTAAAATCCCCCAGGAGGTCGGTGATCCATGACTTACAAGAATATGTTTCTTTTTCCTTGGTAACCCCTTTTTCCCATACTTTTGAACTTCACCCATGTTACATGGTTTTTTCCAATTTAAATGAAACCCTTTTACTCCCAGCTGTTATTTCCACCTCTCATAAGAGAAGAATTTAAAACAATTAATTCCAATGTTTGTAACTATGCAACCGTGTGGAGAAATGATGATATGCCTTTGAATCCATTCAAGATTTCATCTCTCGTAACTCAAGGAACTTTCCTTTTATTGCATGAAATTTCTTTCTTCTTCTTAGCTTGTCTCTTTTACTTTCCATGGTGAATTTTGAGTCCCTCTTCCCAATGCTAGTTGTGCACCCATGTTGGATCCTTTCCTAATAAATCTTGGATTACTTATAGTTCCTCCCCTTTATGACACTTATCCCCAGTTCATGGCGTGATGAAGAATAAATCTGTCAGTGATCATCGAGTTAGGGTTTTCCATTGTCTCTCTTTACTATGTATCATTCCGGGAGGGTAAGATAATGTTACATCAAGGATGGATTAATCCAAATCATAATAAAGACAATAAATGGGTTTTTAAACAATTTAGGGTGGTGTTTGATAATTCTATTGTGCTCTTTTTTCCTTTCTTAGGTGCTTTGAATTATACGGTCTTAGGTCCACTGAAAACCATTGTCATTTGTGGTCCTTTCATGGAAACAAATGAACCTCTGTTTTCTAGATAATCCTATGATTGAATGCTTGTATCTTGGAAACTGGTCAATCACGTAAACATAGTTTATTAAATGGATTCCCAATGAATATGAATACTTGTTTGATCAACCCTGTTAACCAAATAGAAAGAAGAAACATAATGAATGGTGTGATTAAATATAAAAACTCCCATTCTTGTTCTGTTGATGTGTATTTTTGTTCTATTAGATGCTTGTGGGATGATGTGGATAGGGATGGGATCTCCTAGTGTTCACGTTTTTGTTGTGAAATTAATCCATTTTTTGGTTCTTTAGCTGGATCTAGTACTTCAAGGTATCTCATGGATCCCTTTTGTTGTCTTAAATTTACAAGAGAACTTGGTGTAAATTCTTAAATTACATCAAGGATGATTTTCCTTCCATGGATTGTGGATATGCTTGTTATATGCCTAGTAGTGAATAATGTTTTGAATGGAATCATTTGAATATGATAACAAGAATGGGTTCAATGGGGAATTGTTTTCCAGGAATGATTAGTTCTCTGGTTGTGGCTATTCTGCTTTTGGATTAATGAATGGTAACGATGGATTTTGTGTATGGTATGGTTTTGGAACCCTTAGGTTGGGATGACTGCTTCTTTACCTATACATATAAATTTAGTTCTGTGATTCTTATACCCACCCCACCCATATTGAGCACTTCGTTCTGGACAACCACATTTTATGGGGGTGTTTTTTCCAACATCCTATTGGGTGGCCGGTTATTAAACCCTTTCTGCTCCCTCTCCAAAGTTTCACAATACATATTTGGTAGGTTGTGATGGAATGTGGTCCATTTTATCCCAAAAATCTCTAGGGAAGGCTATATTGTGGTGGTTATCCTAGGAGTGTGCCGGAAGGTTTGTTTCCCAAGTGTATTCATGATGAGGCCAAGGTGTCTTCGAGCATGGCGGTAGTTGTTCTGGACTATGTGTCTGCGGGCGTGGTTATGTATGTTTGGGGTGGCCCAGGTGTTTACGGGTAGGAAACATGGTTCTGTTGGCCTATAAGTTTGTTGGGACAGTAGGGGTTCTGCTGAGAAAATGGTGGGGGAGGTCTGATGCATAGGATGTCTTCAATAACTAGTGGGAAAGCGATGCGGGGCACCAAAATATTGATGTGGAATTACTATTACATACATGAATTGTGTTATTTGGGGTGTGGGCCTTGGTGAGACTGGGTGGATTGTTTCCTTGATATGTATTTTGGTTACATCAACATTCTCATGGGGAATTAGAATTCCTCCCCACTTCTGGATGATATCTTTTGGTTTTCCCTATTATGTATAAATGTTTACTCACACTACATATATAAAAATGATTTCAGGTTTCTAGGAGGACATGCAGGACTATTCGTGGCCATACTAGATCACATGTTCGGATAGTTCCTGTATTGTTTTCTTTTGGTACTTCCCTTAATAATTTTCTTGTACTTTTTATGGGGTTAACTTTGAACATGCATTTGGGGATGGGTTTTGGATTTACTTTTACCATCATTTTTAGAGTTTTTTTGGGTTTTTACCATTGTATCTCCCGATAATACAAGATAAAAATGGTAATTACTGATTCTAGCTCAAATTTACCCAAGTGAAGAAGGTAGGACGGTCCCTGTAGTTTAGCTTGGGTTGTCGAATCCTCAGCGACCTATGAAGTAACCTATAGACACGTACATTCTATGGACTGTTTTTGGCTATAAAGTGGCCAAATTGGATTGGTTTTAGATGGGTTTAAAGGAACTCTAAGAGACTTATGTGAATTAAATTTAAAAGAATGAGTTGATCCTAGGTTATTGCTCGGGGTGGATTGGACGTATTTCCTTTTCAATGATTTCAATTTCTTATATTTGAGATGGGTTCATTTAAGGAGATAAAACAACATCATCATGTACTATTATAATGCCTACACCCTTTAATACTAATCACCTATACACTTGAAGGATCAATGTTTTGAGCACTTCAAGGTAAATGTTTGTATTAGCACTTGAAGTGTGTGCCCTTAAATTCAAAAAGGATGATGAAGTTTAAAATCATCAAAAAAAATCTCAATTAAAGAAGTGATTATAGATCAATGGAATTATAAATAACATCCAATACAACCCCTTTCTACTCCCTTGGATCAACCCATAAGTTGGTTATCCCTCCATTGATCCTAGGGATTCAATGGAAGCTGAGAGTAGAGTCATGTGGGAGGAAATGGGGAAGTAAAGAAAATAACAAAAATAAAATGATCACTCCACTATTGTGTGAATACTTTCACAAGGTTTGGTGTGAATAAATTCACACCTTGATCCAAAGGTATCAGATTGATATGAATAACAACATAATAAGAGTATAAGACGAACTTTTATTAAGAGACTAATGTGAATTGAATAACTTACATGTGAAAGATAAATTTGAGACAACAAAATTGTAGCATAACATTCCAATTGAACAAAGCGCCCAAGATTCTTTAATCCTCCAACACCACTGCCTTAAATAGGCATTTTTGAGCCCTTGGGTCGAGCCTCCAACAGTCCAAGTCTCCTTAATTAATTGTGGTAGGCCATAGGTGGGTTGAAAGTAAGGGAGAGAAGACTTTCCATCCTTGACCAGAAAAGGCATCCAGTTTGCATCCACCAAACAGAGGTGCATTAAACACCTTCTAGATGACAGTATTTTGGTGGGCCATAGAAGACGTAAATTAATCTCCAGATGTACCCTAAAATCCTGTAAAATATCAGCCCAAAAGGAGTTATGGTTTTAGAGATATGATTTAATTGGTGGGATATTTTTCTGGGCTGCAGAATCTGCCCCCTAATTTTATCTCTAACTTGGGCTTCCTAAATGGACACCATGGAAGCCGAATTAGCATTGGATCATGAAGAGTTATTTGTTCCTCTAAATTTCTTATAGCATCCCATGAATGTTGGGATTCATTGGGCTTGTATGTGTGGCCCCAACATCTTATTAGTGGGCTGTTGTCCAATCTGCCTTCTCTAGAATTGGTTCCTTTCATCAAAAAATATCCCCATCTTTTTCCATGAATTCTCCATTGATCCCTGAATAAAAAATGTTCATATTGCAGTTTAGATCATTTTTCAAAAATATCAACTTGAAATATGTATAATAATATGAATCAATGGGTACTTCAAATGATGTTCATAAATGTACCACATAATAGTGCATTTTAAAAAGGTATTAGAATCATAATGTGAAATTATGTTCAAAGTGTAAAATGCACTAAAATGGTGTTTATGAATAATAAATAACATGAAAATTATGTATATTAACAATGAATATTAGCCTAATTTAGTGGATAATCACACCCCCCAACTTGAGTTTGGCTAGTCCTAAGCAAAATATATCTCAACAATGTGAAATTTGAATTCCCTTTTACAAAAACATGTTAATACACAGTGATCACCAGAAACCCTTATATCAAACAATCATGAAACCCATCTAAATATTTTAATACAATATAGTTTCATAAGAAGATCCCAATCCCATGCCCATTCCTTTGTTCAAATTCATTTCCATATTTCATCCAATATCAATTAAGTATGCGGATGTGTTGTGCATCACAATATAAATGGGGGTTCATCTTTATTCAAAAGAGAAATTGAGGTAGTGCTAGGTGGAATCACATTTCAATATTAAGATGAGTATTCAATTTTTTTTGGTATTATATATAATTTTCTGTTTTTTTTTTTTTGCAATTTTTCCATGGTAATTGAAATTGCACTCAAAAGAGTAAACCCATGTAACGAGACCTTGCCGATGAATCCCAGGCTCAAAGACCTTAGGGCACCATGTGAATCCCACATACTCGTGCATCATCTCGAGTTAAATCCGTCAAAAACAAATTCAAATTGCCAAAAATAGAGATAAAATTACAATCTCTGGGCCATACAACTATGGAGTCACGATCACCCAGTGCCGAAAGCCACGCATTAGGGCATTTCATTGCTCTACGTGCAATTTTTTTTAAATTTTTTTTTGAATACTCATATTAAACTAAAATGACCACCAAAACTATGCTATTTATTTAGGGGACCCCATGAACATAAACTAATACTCCACTATCCAAAATACTTGCATTGTGATTTTTTTTGGATGAAAATATAAACGATGAAATATCACATTGGACAGCCACACTTTCCAAAATCTATGCTCATGAAATTATACAAGGATTAAAATCAAGATCATGGTATGCAAAATTATTTGATATTCAGTTTAAAAGTGTGCAATGTGTATTAACATGTTCAAAGTTAAAGGAATTTTTCCTTCCATTTACAATTTTTTTTCAAATCATTATTTTTTTTTACCCAAAAGCATTTTTTTTATTTTATCTCCCCACCCCAACTTAAAACAACATTGTCCCCAATGCTTGATGAAAGGAAAATTTATATTAAGTAGAGGTAGATAATGGAAGTTCAAAAAGGAAATTGAAAATGAGGATCATGGAATAAAGTCACCTGGTGGTTGAAGTTGAAAATCTTGATGATCCCTTTTAATCCTTTGATATCCATGTCATTTGGAAAGTTCCCTAGTAGAAAAAGTAAAAACAAAAAAACAAAAAAAAAACAATATATATATATATAAGGAAGTAAAATATAAGTATATATAAAAAATTATATAATAAGGAAGCACAAGAATCCGTAGGTCAGTGGTAAGTGTGCCCCCCTGTCTCCCTTCGGTCCCGAGTCCGAATCCTCGTTGCTTCGCCGGTTGTGACGGGGTTTGCACCATGACCTACAATGTGGAATTATTATTATTATTTTATATTTATTTATTTTTTTTTATTTTTTTTTTTTATGAAAAAAAACACATAAAAATAACGTAAATTAAATTGATGATACATTATCTTATTTTTATATTTATATGTAAGGTATTACTCAAGGATCACACCACGTGACACAGATGAATATGGCTCTCCGCTTTCATACCCATCCATATTCATTATAGAAGAACATGTCAACAGTTTATTTTTTTTATTTCGAAATATCAAAATTTCTCATTAATCCTATATAAAATATAAATTTGATTAAAACAACGAAATTATTGGAAACTTGAAAACCATGGGTTGCCTCCCATTCAGCACTTTGTTTAACGTCGTTAGCCCTACATGGACCCTAAATCTATTTATTTTTTCCTCGTTCATAGGTTGGCTCAGTTAACTCAACCTCTATTTCCGGTTTATTCAATGATTCAATGAATGGTTTTAACCTTTGACCATTGACCTTGAAAATGTAACCACTTGTGGGATCTTGAATCTATACAGACCCATGGGGGTACACATGATGCACTTTGAAAGGTCCTGACCATCTAGACCTTATCATTCCCGAGTGTAAATGAAGTTTTGAACTATACAAGAGCACAAGTTTTCCCGGATCAAAATCTTTAACCTTGATATTCCTAGATTGGTAGGCTTGAACTCTAGCTTTATTGAGCCTTGAATTTTCATAATCCCCCATCCTTAATTCCTCCAGTTCATTGTGATCTAATTTCCTTTTTGTTCCACCCAATGAGAGGTCATAATCCATTTTCTTAATTGTCCAAAAGGCCATATGCTCAGTTTCAATAGGTAAATGGAATACTTTTCCATAAACCAACCTATATGGTGACATTCCTAGGATTGTTTTGAATGATATACAATATTCCCAAAGAGCATCCAAGAGTTTATCAAACCAATCTTTCCTAGAAGGATTGACAGTTTTCTCAAGAATTTGTCTGATTTCACGATTGGCTAACACAGCTTGACCATTGGTATGTGGGTGGTAAGCAGTGGACACTTTGTGAGAAATTCCATATTTTTCCATGATTGATGTGAATGGACGATTGCAAAATTGAGTTCCACGATCAATAATGATAGCCCTAGGAATTCCAAACCTAGAGAAGATGTTTTCCTTGAGAAATCTAATCACAGTTTCATGATCATTGGATTTTGTAGGAATGGCTTCAACCCATTTAGAGACATAATCAACAGATAAGAGTATGTAGAGGTATCCCCTAGTGTTTGGGAAGGGACCCATGAAATCAATTCCCCAACCGTCAAATATTTCAACCACTAAGATGGGAGTGGGTGGCATTTGATTCCTTTTTGTGATGGACCCTACTTGTTCACACCTAGGACAACTTTGAAAAAATGTGTAAGAGTCCCCTGAGAGGGTGGTCCAGAAGAGAACATATTGAAGAATCTTAGAAGATGTTTTCTTAGTGGAAAAGTGACCTCCACATGCCTCACTATGACAGAATTTAAGGATCGACTCTTATTCAGATTCTGGGACACACCTCCAAATGACTTGTCCAGGGCAGAACTTATAGAGGCATGGATCATCAAACACATAGTGTCTAACATCAGAAAAAAATTTCCTTCGGGCTTGAGTCCCTATGAATTTTGGAATGACTCCTGTAACTAAGAAATTGGCTATGTCGGCATACCGAGGGCAGTCACTCACAGAGTATAGGTGTTCATCAGGAAACGAATCAGACACAGAAAGGTGATTTGAGTTGTTTTTGAATTCCATCCTAGAGAGGTGATCATCTATAGAATTTTCAACTCCCTTTTTATCCTTGATTGTGAGGTAAAATTCTTGTAATATAAGGACCCACCTAATCATTCTAGACTTAGAATCTTGTTTTTGGAAGAGGTATTTTAGTGCAGAATGGTTAGTGAACACACTAATGGGGGATCCTAAGAGGTATGACCTAAACTTCTCTAAGGTAAACACAATAGCAAGAAACGCTTTCTCAGTGGTGTTGTAGTTTATTTGGGCATCATTTAAGGATTTTCTTGCATAAGCAATGACATAAAGAGTTTTATCACAGCGTTTTCCTAAGAAATACCTCACTTCCTTGACAGTTTTGGGTGATGAAAGGTGAAGAATGATGCCAACCTTGGATTTTTCAACATCAATCACCCTACCTGAGACCAGATGCCCTAGAACTAGTCCCTCTTTAACCATGAAATGGCATTTTTCCCAGTTTAGGACCTGATTTTTTTCTTCACATCCTGACAAGACTCTCTCGAAATTCAGTAGACATCCCTCAAAAGTATCCCCAAACACATATAAGTCATCCATGAAGGCCTCAAGATAATCCCCTACCATGTCTAAGAAGATTCTGATCATGCACTACTATAAGGTTCCAGGAGCATTGCATAAACCAAAGGGCATGTGTTTGAAGAAAAGGTACTGAATGGACATGTGAATGTAGTCTTCCCTTGATCCTCTAGGGAGACCTCAATTTGATTATACCCCGAGTACCCATATAAGAAACAGTAGAACGCATGACCTGCCACTCTCTCAAGGACATGGTCAATGAATGTTAAGGGAAAATGTTCCTTCTTGGTGAATGAGTTTAACTTCCTATAGTCAATGCAGACCCTCCATCCACTACTCACCCTTTTTAGAAGAATCTATCCATCCTCATTAGTTATCACTGTGGTTCCAGCCTTTTTTAGAACCACTTGAATTGGGCTCACCCATTCACTCTCTGCTATGGGATATATGATACCAGCTTTTAACAATTTGATATGTTCTATCCTTACTACCTCCATGAGATTAGGATTGAGTCATCGTTGAGGTTGACGACATGGATTTGAATCAGATTCCAGAACAATCCTATGAGTCCCGATAAGTGGGCTAATCCCAGGAATATCAGAAAGGGTCCAACCAATGGATTTCATATACTTCTTAAGGACATATAGAATCATACTTTCATGATTGTCTTCATGAGAAGAAGAAATGACAATAGGATGTGTTTGATTGTCCTCTAGGAAAGCATACTTGAGTGTAGCAGGATGTTCCTTCAATTCAAGATCAGGTTGGTTCGGAATTTGACCAGAATATTGGGACATTGGATCAAGTTCAATTTATTTTTTTAGAGTTTCAGATAGGATTGATTCCCGACATGTAGATGTTCCAGTTACTAGATTGGCTTGATCAGATTTAGCGAATGAAATTGGAGTGGTCTCCATAAAAGTGGTTTCTTGAAAGGTTTCACTAATTGTTGGACCTTAGACATCCTCATAAGATTAATTTGAAAATGATTCAAGCCAAGGAGATAAACATCCTTCATATGAAAAAAGAAAATCAATCTCATCCTGACTTAATCATTCATCAAATATTCATTGATGTTCTATGGATTCATTATCAATGCTTCCTATCATGTTTAATTCATGAATGTACTCGTCATCCCCTATTTGTGAGCTTGCATTAAAGATGTTCAAGTCTAGACTCATGTTCCCAAAGGTGATGGTCATGTTCCCATTTTGAACTCGAACAACAGAGTTGATTGTTTTAAGGAATGCACGACCAAGGATGATTGGGGTTTGTTCCTTATTTTTTATGTTTGCATGGTTTTCAAGGACTATGAAGTCAGTAGGGTAGATAATGTTTTCAACCTTTATGAGAACTTCCTTTAAAATCCCATTTCGAACCCTAATTCTATGATCAGTAAGCTGAAGTGTGACAGATGTGGGTTGGAACTCTTCTAGGCCTAACTGGCATTACATAGCATATGGGATGAGATTGAAACTAGCACCTAGGTCACACAAGGCCTTGACAACTTTTCTTTCTCCTAGTTCAACATTGATGTAAGGGCAACCTAGGTCTTTCAACTTAGGAGGAATGGTCCCGTGAATGGTGGTACTCACATTAGCATCCAAAAGGACTTGGGTTTTATGTGAAAATTTTCTTTTAAAAGTGCACAAGTCCTTAAGGTACTTTGAGTAGGACGGTATGGTTTGGATGGAATTGAGAAGGGGAATTTTCATCTTGACCTATGAGAAGATTTCCCTCAATGTTTCATTCAGTTCAGGCTTTGGTTTCCCCCTCATGTGTTGAGGAAATTGTACAGGTTGTGGGGTTGTTTGTTGAAGAGTTTTTTCTTTGAAAATGTTATCAGTTTTCTCAGTTTGATCGTGGGGTTCATTTGAATTTTCACCTAAGTTTTAATCTTCATGTGGGTTCTGAATTAGTTGTTCAGGTTTCTCAATTGAATTCCCACTTCATTAAATAGTCATAGCCTTTAGTTGTTCATGAGTTGATTGAGTATAACTTGACACACCCCTTGAAGTTGAGGATGGCATCGCCTGAGTAGGCATGGGTGCCTTTCCATTTTTGATGGTTTGAAGTTCTTGTTTTAGGGGATAGACTTCCGAGTTCATCCTCTCCATTTGTTTTCACAATTGTTCTGGTAGGCTTTGTGGAACAGTTTGGGTTGGTGCTTGAGTACATTGTTTTATCCCATGGGGATATTTTGGAGGTGGGATGGTTTTTTGAAAAAGGACTGGTGGTTATTGGTATTGGATAAGTTGGGTTTGGAACTTGTTATGGTATTGGTAGTTCTGATGGGGGTAAAGATTTTGTCCCTGTGGTTGGCTAGGTTGTTGGTTATCTTTCTAGCGGAAGCCTGGGTGGTCATTATACCTTTGATTGAAGTTGGTTTGGATTTGAGGATTTTCAAAGTTAAAGGCATTCACTTTCGCTGTGGTTTATCTTAAAATAACATCCTTGATGGATGGAATGGTTGGTCAGTTGTCTTTCTTATGGTCATCTTTGTCACAAATTGTGAAAACAGGGTCAACATTTTGGATTTCATGGACTTTCCTAAGGTCTATCTCTTCAACATTCCTAGAGAGTATTTCGAGTTTATCCCTAAGGATTTATTCTTCTCTATGTGTATGAATTCTAGTAGTTATTTGTGGCTTTTCAGAATAAGGTGATGTTCTCCATGTTAGTTTTTGTTCAGAAAGTCTTTCTAGATACTCGTAAGCATCATTTGGGGCTTTGTTTTTAAAGGTTCCATTACACATCATGGAAATGAATTGTTTGTTCCCCGGACCCAATCCTTCATAGAAAATTCTCACATGTTCAGGAATAGAAAAACCATGGTGTGAAACCATGTTTAGAGTGTCTTTGAACCTCTTCCATGTCTCATAGAATGACTCTCCCTCTTTTTCAAAAAAATTTTGGATACTCTTTTTAAGTGAAATTGTTTTGTGGTGGGGAAAGTATTTTTTCATAGAATTCTCTTTCTAGTTGGTCCCAAGAGTTTATGGATGATGGTATCACATTTTTTAGCCATTTATTAGCTTGATACTTTAATGAAAAAGGAAATAGCCTCATCTTAGCTGATTCTAGTTGATGTGGGGAACACATGGTTTCTACAATGCCATTGAACTTCTTAATCTGAAGGTAGGGCATCTCGGACTCCATTCCATGGAATGTGGGAATATGGTTTAGGACATGGGGTTTAAAGATGTAGTTTGCATCTCCTAGGTAATTTTTTCTAATGAATGATGTGTCATTAGTCCAAGAAGGAGTGAGGTAGTCATTCATGGTTTGATCGACCACATCTCCATGTTTGGGGCTACCTCATTTGGGTTTCCATTTTGGTTCCCACCCGAGTTTATGATTTGGTTTCTTTGAAGACCTTCCATTGAAATGGGATCAATTTTTGACTCAGGGGTGTTAGGAAGATAAGGATTTAATGGAATGAGTTCCCTTGGTGTACTTGAATCCCCAACCCCCAGACTATCCACCCTAACAAGACGGTTTGATTGATCGCGGGTGTAGGCAGACATGCGCCAAAAGAAACAAAATGAGAAAGGGACAAGATAAGATAATTTGGATGAGAATAGAAGAAATGGGGGAGAATAGAATCGGTGTTTATATTTCTTACTTGGGACCCCGGAAATGGCGCCAAAATTTGATTCTCTCTCAAATTTACCGAAGAGAAGAAGGTAGGACGGTTGTTGTAGTTTAGCTTAGGTTGTCGAATCCTCAGAGACCTAAGAAGTAACCTATAGACATGTACATTATATGGACTGTTTTTGGCTATGAAGTGGACAACTTGGATTGGTTTTAGATTGGTTTAAAGGAACTCTAAGAGAATTATGTGAATTCAATTTAAAAGAATGAGTTTATCCTAGGTTATTTCTCAGGGTGGATTGGACGTATTTCCTTTTCAATGATTTCAATTGTTTATATTTGAGATGGGTTCATTTAAGGAGATAAAACAACATCATCACTTACTGGTTTAATGCCTACACCCTTCAATACTAATCACCTATACACTTGAGGGATCAATGTTTTGAGCACTTCAAGGTAAAGGTTCGTATTAGCACTTGAAGTGTATGTCCTTATATTCAACAAGGATGATGGAGTTTAAAAATCATCAAATAAAAATCTCAATTAAAAAGTGATTAAACATTAATGGGGTTATAAATAACATCCAATACATCCCTTTTCTACTCTCTTGGACCATCCCAGAAGTGGGTTGTCCCTCCATTGATCCCATGGATTCAATGGAAGCAGAAAGTAGACTCATGAGGGAGTAAATGGAGAAGTAAAGAAAACAACAAAAATAAAATGATCACTCCACCGTTGTGTGAATAATTTCACAAGGTTTGGTGTGAATAAATTCACACCTTGATCCAACGGTATAAAAGTGATATGAAGAAAAACAGAATAAGAGTAGAATAAGAACTTTTATTAAGATACTAAAGTGAATTGAACAACTTGCATGTGAAAGACAAATTTGAGACAACAAAATTGCAGCACAACATTACAATTGAACAAAGCACCAAATATTATTTAATCCTCCAACACCACTGCATTAAATAGGAATTTTGAGCCCTTGGGTCGATCCTCCAACAGTCCAAGTCTCCTCAATTAATTGTGGTAGGCCATAGGTGGGTGGAATGTAAGGGAGAGAAGACTTTCCACCCTTGACCCGAAAAGGCATCCAGCTTGCATCCGCCAAACAAAGACGCATGAAAAACCATCTAGATTACCGAATTTTTTTGGGCCATAGAAGACTTAAATTAGGCTCCGGAGTTCCACTAACATCCTGTAAAATCTATTCCCAAAAGGAGTTATAGTTTTTGAGATATGGTTTAATTGGTGGGATGTTTTTCTGGGATGTAGAATTTGGCCCAAAATTTTATCTCTAAATTTGGTGGCCTAAATGGACACTATGGAGGCCGAATTAGCATTCTATCCTGATATGTTATTTTTTCTTATATAGGGCTTCTAGCATCCCATGATAGTTGGGATTCATTGGGCCAGTTTGTTGGGCCCCACCGTCTCATCAGTGGGCTGGTGTCCAATCTTCCTTCTCTAGAATTGCTTCCTTTCATCAAAAAAATATCTCCATTTTCTTCCATGAATTCTCCATTGATTCTTGAATGAAACATGTTCATATTTTATTTTAGATCAATTTTCAAAAATATAAAATTAAAATATGTATAATGAGATGAATCATTGGGTACATCAAATGATGTTCAAAAATGTACCACATAATAGTGCATTTTAATAAGGTATTACAATCATAATGTGAAATGAGGTTCAAAGTGTAAAAAGCACTAAAATGGTGTTTATGAATAATAAAGAACATGAATATTATGTATATTAACAATGAATATTAGCCTCGTTTAGTGGATAATAATTTTCTTCCATATTATGTGTGATTCTATAACCATGGTTCTACTTTTCACTCTGGGGTCCATTGAAGGTGGGACTCGGGGGGTCATTATCTCTCCATCATCTTGAGGAAGGAAGGGTCTGGAAGTTTGTTGTCCCTTACCGCATCTAGTTGAAGACAAGTCCTAAAAAACAGTATTATAGGTGATGGTTGAAAGATTAGACGGATCTCATGTATAATAATATGAATGATTTCATGGGATGTTAGGGAAACAATGTTAGGTAATCTTGGTGTGTGAAACATGCTAGGGAGGACCAAATAGGACAAGGGATTTTAGGGCCCCCCATGATCTGATGAAAGGACACTGGCCCTACAGAATTACCAAGTGAGGATACATTGATTGTAGGGTAGAGACCCTAGGGCAGGTACATGAATCAAAATGGCTTGTGCCCTTATGTGTTCTTAGTGTTCGGAGTATTTAAAAAAATAAAATGTTTAAAAAAATATAAGAAATATTCTACCCTACCCTAGCTTAGGAATTCCATGTTTATTGTAAAATTATGGCACTCAGATGCCGACCATGAGTAGTGTAGGTGATCGAGGCCTAGGAGGTTGTTCTGGATGATCAGCAGAGGACTGATTAAGAGCTGGAGGATGACCAGTGGCATAAGATGATTTGTTCCTTTTAGTGGTAGACCCTCGTGATGTATGATGGTTTCGTCTCATACATGGAGACTGAAATATGGCTTGAGTTGTAACATCCCAAGTATGTAATGAATAATAGATATTCTGATATATGTCTATTTATGAATTAGATAGTGTTTTAGAGGCTTTAAATGAGAATAAATCCAATCTTAAGCATGGAATACACTAATATTTTTTAAAGATTGTTTTACAGCCTTTTGATGGAAAACCATTTTTAAATCAATATTTTGACAATTTTATAAGATATATTTGTCAAAATAAACTTATTATTTATGATTGGGACATTGAAATTTACATTGGATAATTTGTTTGTTATTTTTCTGACAATGATCATTTTTTTAATGAATAGTGAAAAATACTGCATTTTACATCAAAACAGCCTTTTCATTTAATTTAATTATATGGTTAGATTATCTTTTTAATTGGTTTTAAAGTTTAAATATAATATATTTTTATCATTTAATCCAATGGTGGACATTGGGATTAATTTCACATTGGAATTGGGCATAAACAAGTGCCAAAATTTTCATAGATATTGTTTCAAAAAACCCGCTATTTGTTTTAACAACAGAAATTATTTGTAAATTAATTATTGCAATTTATATGTTTGGAAGTTGGTATAATGGATCCCATATTTGGAATCAGAAGGTCCAAATTATTTAATTAAGACTCTTTTGTTTTTGGACACTATGAATAGTAATGACGGTAATTATCTTTAATTATCTTGATTAATGAGTAATCGGGTAGTTAAGGATAATAAAATAATATCATAATAATAAAAATTAACCACAAAATGTGTCCAAATTCTACTGGTTGTCTCATAGACGACCATGGGATGCCTTGTGCCAAACTTGGGGACCCCATGGAATCACTTTTGTGGAAAGTTACTTTTTATCTTTTTATTTCTAAAGAATGTTAAATATAACAAAGAATGTATCACCAGAGTAAAACAATTTTCATTTTTTCTACATAAATGATATATTGGACTATAAATAGTAACTGGAAAGATAAAAATATTTCCTACATCATAGTATTTTTTTATATAATTTTTATACATTAAATAAATTAAATTATTTATGACATCATGATGATGCAGCGATTACCTCATTATTTAACGATTTAAATAAAATGAAATGATAATGTAAACTCTAAGACCTAAACATGTCAAAAACCAATTGTATGAGTATATTTAGAACCCTTACCACCGTATCCTTAAAATACATCAATGTGGGACCTTTAATATCTGAAGCTCATTTGAAAATAATGTAACATTTTATACCTTTCCAAGAGTGTCACTCCTCTCCTCTTATAAAAGGCCCCCACCTCTACCTCCTTATCCAGACATATCAAGTCTTTGGCTCAGAAAATCTCTGATCATTTTGTCTCTCCACATTCCTCTCTTAATCCTAGAATCCTTACCTTAGGTTGGAAGCTCTTCAAGAGACCCTTTTGGTTCAAACCAAAGGGAGTTACCCAATTTTAAGATAATGTCTTCACTTGTGTTCTTTTGTTTTATTTTGCTTCTCCAACCCCCTAAACTCTTTTTATTCATTTCTTTTATAACAACTACAGTATCTTAAATATACTAGGATGATGTTATAAGAATAATTCTAGCTACACTTACACACACCTACCTCAAATGGTTTAAGAACATACTGTTTCTGTTGATGGCGAATTTCTGCCTCACAAAACGATGATTGTTTAATATTCTTCTAACACCTTCAAAGGTGGCTATTAAGATGCCACAATATTTATATATGATATATAATATGTTTATGTTTTTCTTTAAGCTTCATTATTTTTTATTTATGGCATACCTTTATGACATCCATTATGGGTATACGCGATATCTTTATTTTAGGAAGTGCGGACTACCGCCCCCTCAAAGTGATTTGATTCATTAATACCATATGTGGTACATATAAAGGATAGATTTAATGATATTATATATGATAATATACAGGAATTAAAATACCATTACGTATCATTCTGTTTTAATTCCATTAAATATGAAATAGAAATGGAAGTAGCGTTCATGCGTACGCACGGCTTACCGTCTCCATGAATGGTGCATTTCATTTATTACCTCTAAATGTTATGTAATTTTATAAATTCATGAATATAATGGATATATATGATATATATGATATCTACATCATGAATATAATTCTGTATATAATGGATATTTTACCACATGAACAACTTGTAATTATAAAGAGTCTATTTTTGACTCAAGTACCAATGATCAACAAAACGACCATTGTTATCCTAAATAATTACATAGTGTTCATGACATAGTAATAAGTGATATAAAAGGAATAATGACCTTGAAAAAGGCTCTTAAGAAATTAGAAATTAACTCAAGTTTATTATTCAGGAGGTTAAAAAATAATCGAGTCAAGTCAGACACGAGGTAGGGGAATCTGTCTCAATCTCCTTTCTTTGAGGCATATTTTGTTTTATACACAACTTTCTTTTATACAGTGTATAAAACCCTATGACTTTTACAATTATTCAAAAGGAATCTTTTTATAGGAAGTGTTTACTAAACAACAAAATGGAATGTTTTTTGTCATACGTATGCGGCGACAATGACTTCTCCGCCGTCGTGACCATTATTAGAGTTTCGGCTTCCTCTACAAGCCATAACCTAACTTTTTTTAAATGAAAAATAAATACCATGTATTAGTTTTCTTTTATTTTGGTATTGAAAATGGTTTTTATAATGTTTTTATTATATCAATGTGTTGTATTGATATCCTGTGATTGAAATGTGGAAATATTATGTTTCCTTTATGC
This sequence comes from Viscum album, assembly GCA_963277665.1. Classification (NCBI taxonomy): domain Eukaryota; kingdom Viridiplantae; phylum Streptophyta; class Magnoliopsida; order Santalales; family Viscaceae; genus Viscum; species Viscum album. The sequence goes on from OY728155.1 coordinate 667,138,992, forward strand.
ATTTTTTATGTGATATGATTATTGTTCTTGGGCATTGTTATGAAGACGGGTGGTTTCATGATAAAATAAGGGCGGGTGAGCCCGATATAGCTCTCCAATACATTGGGTAACGTGAAGGACTTAAACGTTACGGTTTCTCTGAATAGATTTTGGGAATATACAATGATGGGTATTCCAAACGTAACCAAGAGGGTTACTCCCTACGTAATAATGTTATGAATGCCTCAAGTTACCTTTATGTCTTATTATTTCTATGATTTATTCATGACCTGATAAGGTATGTGATTATGTTTTATGAGTAAATTATGATTTCATTCATGGACTAATGTTTTTATTTCATTATTTTTTTAACCCTTACTGTGCTTATTATTCACATCCCATGTTTTTTAAATGTTTTTCACGGGTCAAGAGAATGGTACATGATATGATGATAGTGACAAGTAAGTGTCAAGAAAGAATCCATGTTTTATTTTAAATATGTTTCCATGGATGGAAAAAATGAATATTATGTTTAATGTAACCACTTTGTTTAAATGTGGAATGTAATTCAGGTTTTATGATGTAATTCTCTAAAACTCTAAACCTGAAAAGATCATAAATGTGTAATCTTGTAATAACTCGAGATTAAGTAAGGTTTAAGGATGGGGCCTTATATTTGTTATCAGAGGTTGGTTTAGATAACTTTAGGAGTTAGAATTATATTAAATTATTATCCAAAAATATTCTTTTGTGGTCAAATTGAAATTATATAGCATTGGAAGATTACCATGTTGCTTCATCTAAGACATGTTTGTTCAGAATGGTTTTCCATAGAGGAAACAGAGAGGCACTGCTAGGAAGGAATACAGAAGGAAATGACCTTCCAAATCAGCATCCTGATATGGTAGGAATTGGAACTGAACAGTTTGTTTCAGTAATGGCGCAGTTGACTCAAGCGATAAATGGTGGCGGTATTCATACACGAGATCAGCCAGATCAATCGTAGAGGAACATGTCATTGGTGGAACATTTCATGAGGCAACATCTCCCATAATTCAGAGGATCATATGACCCTGTTCTATTTGAAGGATGGATTAAAGCAATGGATAATATTACCGTTTTCATGGGGTGTTAAGATAATCAAAATGTTAGTCTTGGTATTTACTATTTGGAGGGTGAAGCAGATCAGTGGTGGTCGATGGTTAAAAATATCAGGGACACTAATGAGATTGATGCCCTCGACTGGGATGAATTCAAAGGTATGTTTCTTGAGAAGTATTTTTCTAAGGCTGTTCAACTTAGGATGGAAAAACAATTCCTATAATTGAGGAAAGAGGAGCACTCAGTGGCTACCTATGAAGAAAGGTTCACTCGATTAGAAAGGTATGCTCCAAAATTTATCTGAGACCTTGATAGTAAAATAAATCATTTTTACTCAGTATTAAAGCCAAAATATCGAAGGGAATTGGATTCTCGTGAGTTTAAAAGTTATGGAATGAATTTTCTATGTGTTGAGAAGGTGGAAATGGAGTTTGTCGATGATCAAGTGTTCTATAACAACCAGCAAAAGAAGAGACCATGGTGGCAGGAGAAAATAAAGAATTCTTCAAAAAGGTCTGATGGTAAGAAAAATATGTTTCTAGTTTGTGATAAATGTGGTACAAGGCATGATGGGGAATGTCTTTTGAATTCTATAAAGTGTTACCGATGTGGTAAGATAGGACATAAGGATCGTGATTGCATTGAAAAAGATCAAGGTGATGGTAAGACCAAATTTGATTTACAGTTAGTGAAATGTTTTAAGTGCAATGAGATGGGTCACAATGTGAATAAGTATTTGACAAAGAGCTCAAGTGATGGGAAGCATTTAGACTACAAGCAAAAAGGGTGGTGAAATCCTTTGCAACTACTTCAGTAGATGTCGGGCCATCAAATGATGTTTTATCAGGTACTTTGTTTGTTTTTTTAGATTATGCCAATGTGTTTTTTGATTCGGGGGCTATACATTCTTTCATATCTGAAAACCATTCTAGTAAAATGGGACTACCATCTCAAGAAATGACTCCTGAACATGTGGTAAAAACAACTGGGGGAAATGTTGAGAAAAATGAATTTATAAGAATCTTCCTATCCTTATCCGTGGAAAGAACCTACTTGTGAACCTTATTGTTTTACCTTTAGTATAGTTTGATGTTATCCTGGGTATGGATTGGCTCTCTATTTACCATGCTAAGATTGACTGTAGAGCTAAAAAAGTTTCTTTTCGGAAAGTCTTTCAGTTTGTGTACAAGAATGGACCCTTTCTATTGATAACATATCAAGAGGCCGAGAAACTTGTAAAAGATGGAAATGAATGTTACCTTACACATATCATTGAAAACAAGGAACTGTTCAGATTAATGATGTGCCAGTGGTAAATGAGTATCCTGATGTTTTTCTTGATGAGTTTCCTGGATTAATACCAGATAGGGAAGTTGAATTTAGTATCGACTTAGTTCTTGATGCTAATCCAATTTCAAAACCCCCTTATCGAATCTCTCAAACTGAACATTTAGAGTTGAAGGAGAAATTGCAAGATTTATTAGAGAGAGGTTTCATTCGACCTAGCACATCTCCATTGGGTGCTTCTGTTTTATTTGATAAAAATAAAGATGGGTTTATGAGACTTTGCATTGATTATAGAGCTTTGAATAACATCACTGTTAAGAACAAATATCTTTTTCCTCATATCGATGATTTGTTTGATCAGCTCCAGGGAGCTCATTATTTTTCAATGATTGACCTGAGATTGGGGTAGCATTAGCTGATGGTAAAGGAAGAAAATGTTTTGAAGACCGTGTTTCATACAAGATATGTCCATTATGAATTTTTAGTAATTCCTTTTGGGATAACCAATTCACCTTCTATATTCATGGACTTAATGAATAGGATTTTCAGTGAGTTCTTGCATAAGTTTGTGGTGGTTTTCATTGATGATATTTTGGTGTTTTCTAAAAGTAAAGAGGACCATAAAAGACATTTAAGGGTTATTTTCCAAACCTTGAAAGAAATGAAATTGTATGGGAAATTCAGCAAGTGTGAGTTTTGGTTGCATCAAATTTCGTTCTTTGTCACATTGTTTCTAAAGATGGGATAACTGTTGATCCTGCAAAAACAAAGGTTGTTGAAGAATGGACAAGACCCACAAATGTAACTAAGATTCGTAGCTTCCTTGGTTTGGAAGGCTATTACCGAAGGTTTGTTAGAAATTTTTCACGTTTATCTAGTCCAATGACTAAGCTAACTTGGAAGGATGTTATGTTTATCTGGACAAAAGAATGTGAGGAATGTTTTCAGGAATTGAAAAGAAGATTGGTGAATGCTCCAATTTTTGCACTACCTTCCAGGAATAGTGAGTTTGTTATCTACAGTGATGCTTCATTGAAAGGACTTGGTTGTTTCCTAATGCAGAATGATCAGGTAATTGCTTATGCTTCACGTCAGTTGAAAACTCATGAGGTAAATTACCCTACTCATGATTTGGAATTAGTTGTTGTTGTTTTCACTTTAAAAATTTGGAGGCATCATTTGTATGGAGTAAAGTGTGAAATATATACTGATCACAAAAGTTTAAAGTATATATTCACTCAGAAAGAATTGAACATGAGACAGAGGAAATGTCCAGAATTAAACAAGGATTATGATTGTACAATTCATTACCATCCGGGAAAAGCAAATAAAGTGGCTGATGCATTGAGTTGAAAAAGTATTGCTTCATTAAAAATGTTGTGTTTGGAATGTGGTTCTTTGGTTAAGGATTTGATGAACTTTGGCTTAGAAGTTGTTGGTGCAGGATGTCCATCTGGTTTCTTTCAGGAATCGGTGAAATCTTCTCTATCAGATAGAATTAAGAAAGCACAGAAGCAAGATAGTGAGTTGCAGAAAAAGTTAGAGTTGGTATAGAAGGGTAAGTTTCCTGAATTCAACATTTATAATGATTGTGTTTTTAAATTTGGGAAGAGATTGTGTGTGCCTTGTGATTCATAGTTGAAGAGAGAGATGTTATGTGAATCTCATAGTTCTCCATTTTCAGTTCATCCAGGAAGTACTAAGATGTATAGAGATCTTTGGGAGTATTACTGGTGGGATGGAATGAAAAGGGATATTTCTGATTTTACTATGAAGTGTTTGACTTGTCAAAATGTAAAAGCAGAGTGGCAGTTACTGAAAGGGATGCTTCATCCTTTACCAGTTCCAGAGTGGAAATGGGAAAATATATCCATGGGCTTCTTTGTGGGATTGCTGAAGACACCTCGAGGTAATAATGCAATCTGGGTTATTGTTTATCGCTTGACTAAATATTCTCATTTCCTTGCTATAAGAGATACTATTTCCCTAGATAAACATTGTCATTTGAATCTTAAAGAGATATTCAGGTTACATGGAGTTCCCCTCTCCATTGTATCTGATCGTGATCCCAGGTTTACTTATAACTTTTGGAAAGGCCTTCAGAAGTCGTTGGGTACTAAATTAAATTTTAGTACAACTTTTCATCCACAATCAGATGGGCAGTCAGAACAAACAATTCATACATTGGAAGATATGATACGTGATTGTTCGATGGATTAATAGAGAAGTTGGGGCAAACATCTTTCTTTTGTTGAATTTTTATATAATAATAGTTTTCATTCCAGTATACAGATTGCACCATTGGAGGCGTTATATGGGAAGCGGTTTCGAACTCCAGCTTTCTGGGATGAAGTGGGTGAATGTAAGCTAATGGGACCAGAATTGGTAGAAGATTTGGTAGAAAAAGTTCAGCTGATACAGAAACACATGAGAACAACTCAAAGGAGGCAGAAGAGTTATGCGGACAACAGGAGGAAGGATCTCTCTTTTGAGGTAGGTGATCATGTTTTTCTCAAAGTCTCACCATGGAAAAGTGTGATGCAATTTGGTAAGAAAGGAAAGCTGAGTCCAAGGTTTATTGGACCATATGAAATTCTGGAGAGAGTTGGATCAGTTGCTTACCAAGTGTCTTTACCTCCGATTTTGTCTCTGGTACACAATGTTTTTCATGTTTCGATGTTGAGAAAGTATATGCCAGATCCATCTCATGTATTGAGCCCAAAGATAGTTCAGTTGGAAGAGAATATCTCTTATGAAGAACAACCCGTCCAGATTCTTGACCACAGGGAGAAAGTGTTATGGAATAAGGTGATTCATCCGGTAAAGGTTTTGTGGAAAAACCACATGATTGAAGAGGCAACATGGGAATCTGAAAATTCAATGAAGGCTAAATACCCCCACTTATTCGATAAGTAAATAAATTGCGGGAATGCAATTTTCTAAAGGGGGGAAGGATGTAAAATCCCAAGTAAGTAATGAATAATATATATTCTGATCTATATCTATTTATGATTAGATAGTGTTTTAAAGGCTTAAAATGAGAATAAATTCAATCTTAAGCATGGAATACACTAATATTTTTAAAAGATTGTTTTACTGCCTTTTGATGGAAAATCATTTTTAAATCAAACTTTTGACAATTTTATAATCTCTATTTGTCAAAATACACTTATTATTTATGATTGGGACATTGAAATTTACATTTCATAATTTTTTGGTATTTTTCTGACAATGTTCATTTTTAATGAATAGTGAAAAATACTGCATTTTACATCAAAACTGTATTTTCATCTAATTTAATGATATGGATATATTATCTTTTTAATTGGTTTTAAAGTGTAAATATAATATATTTTTACCATGTAATCCAATGGTGGTCATTTGGAATAATTTCACTTTGGAATTGGGCAAAAACAATTGCCAAAATTTTCATAGATATTGTTTCAAAAAAACCCTCTATTTGTTTTGACAAAAGGAATTATATTAAATTTATTTATTTCAATTTATATGTTTTTAATTTGGTAAAATGGAATCCATATTTGCAATCATAAGGTAAAAATTATGTAATTAAGTCTGTTTTGTTTTTTGGACATTATGAATAGTAACGACGGTAATTATCTTCAATTATCTTGGTTAATGAGTAATCGGGTAGTTAAGGATAATAAAATAATATCATAATAATAAAAAATTACCACAAAATGTGTCCAAATGCTACTGTTTGTCTCATTTCCCACCATGGTATGCCTTGTGCCAAAATTGGGGACTCCATGGAATCACTTTTGTGTGAAAGTGACTTTTTATCTTTTTATTTTTAAAGAAAATTAAATATAACAAAGAATGTATCACCTGAGTAAACCATTTTTAATTTTGTCTACATAAATGTCTATTGGACTATAAATATTTCTTGTATAGCTAAAAATATTTCCTACATTATAGTATTTTTTATATATTTTTTAGACATTAAATAAATTAAATTATTTATGACATCATGATGATGCAGTGATTACCTCATTATTTAACGATTTAAATAAAATGAAAGGATAATGTAAACTCTAAGACCTACATATGTCATAAACCTATTGTATGAGTATATTAATAACCCTTATAACCTTATCCTAAAAATACATCAATGTGGGACCTTTAAAATCCGAAGCTCATTTGAAAATAAAGTAACATTTTATTCCTTTCCAAGAGTGCCCCTCGTCTCCTCTTATAAAAGGCCCCCACCTCTACCTCCTTACCTACACTTCTCAAGCCTTTGGATTGGCCAATATCTGATCTATTTGTCTCTCCACATCCCTCTCCTAATCCTAGAATCCTTACCTTAGGAAGGAATCTTTTCAAGAAACCCTTTTGGTTCAAACCAAAGGGAGTTACCCGATTTAAAGGTAACATCTTCACTTGTGTTCTTTTGTTTTATTTTGCTTCTAAAACCCCCTAAACTATTTTTATTAATTTATTTTGTAACAAATCCAGTATCCTAAATATACAAGGATGTTTTTATAAGGATCATTCGAGCTACACTTACACACACCTACATCTAATGGTTAAAGAACATACTGTTTCTGTTGATGGCGAATTTCTGCCTCACAAAACGATGATTGTTCAATATTCTTCTAACACCTTCAAAGGTGTCGATTAAGATGTCACTATATTTATATATGATATATAATATTTTTATGTTTTCCTTAAGTCTCTGTATTTTTCATTTATGGCATACCTTTACGGCTTCTATTATGGGTATACGCAATATCTTTATTTTAGGAAATGCGGACTACCGCCCCCTCAAAGTGATTTGATTCGTTAATACCATATGTGGTACGTATAAAAGATAGATTTATTGATATTATATATGATACCATACTGGAATTAAACTACTATTATGTATCATTATGTTTTAATTCCATTAAATATGAAATAGAAAATGGAAGTAGCGTTCATGCATACGCACGACTTACCGTCTCCATGAACGGTGCATTTCATTTCTTACCTCTAAATGTTATGTAATATTATAAATGTATGCATATACTGGATATATATGATATATATGATATCTAAATAATGAATATAATTCGGTATATAATGGATATTTTACCACATGAACAACTTGTAATTATAAAGAGTTTATATTTTGACTCAAGTACCAATGATCAACCAAATGACCATTATTATCCTAAATAATTACATAGTGTTAATGACATGGTAATAAGTGATATAAAAGGAACAATGAACTTGAAAAAGGTTCTTAAGAAATTAGAAATTAAATCAAGTTTATTTTTCAGAAGTTTAATGAATGATCGAGTCAAGTCGGACACGAGGTAAGGGAATCCATCTCAATCTCTTTTCATTGAGGCATATTTTTTTATACACAGATTTCATTTATATGGTGTATAAACCCCTTTTACTTTTATGATTATTCAAAAGAAATCTATTTATACAAAGTTTTTACTAAACGACAAAAGGGAATGTTCTTTTTGTCGTATGTATGCGGCGACAACGACTTCTCTGCCGTCGTGACCATTATTAGAGTTTCGGCTTCCTCTACAAGCCATAACCTAACTTTTTTAAAAATGAAAAATAAATACCATGTATTACTTTTCTTTTATTTTTGTATTGAAAATGGTTTTCCTAATTTTTTTATTATATCAATGTGTTATATTGATATCTTGTGATTGAAATGTGGAAATGTTATGTTTCCTTTATGCATTTTTTACGTGATTTGATTATGGTTCTTGGGAATTGTTATGAAGAAGGGTGGTTTTGTGATAAACTAAGTGCGGGTGAGCCTGATATAACTCTCCAATGCATTGGGTAACACGAAGGAGTTAAACGTTATGGTTTCTCTGAAGAGATTTAGGGAATATACTGTGATGGGTATTCCAAACGTAACCAAGAGGGTTACTCCCTACGTAAGAATGTTATAAATCCCTCATGCTACCATTGTGTCTTGTGATTTCTATGATTTATTCATGACTTGATGAGGTATGGGATTATGTTTTATGAGTAAAGTATGATTTCATGCATGGACTAATGTTTTCAAAGATGTGAATGGAATGTTTTTTAACCAACATTGAGCGAATGGATTTTACAGTATTCATGGTAATTACCTCATTTTTTTGATATATTTATCTTTAAAAAGATTTATTGATAAATTAATTTTCATGAAACCTGAGTTTAAAAAAATTTCTAAAATGCATAGAAATATTATTATCTAAAAATTATAATATTTTTTAATACCAAATGTTAATATAATATTGGGCTGAAAGTTATAAATTTTTCTAAAATAAATTATTTTTTAGTAAACAATGAAAATATTAATTTTCATACAGCTATTAATTTTTTTTTTTTAAAAACACCAATAATTATTTCAAATTAATTATAAATTAATAGAAGACCCTCTTTGTTATAAGTAATCTTTTTAATTCTATTTGGGTCATTGTTATTCCTTATTTTTATATAAGTTCATTTTTTGAAATAAAAATGATTTTTTCTAAAAAATGTTTTCCATTTCATTTTTCATTTTTTATATTAAAGAAATTTCTTCTACTTATTGGAATAAAATTTAATAAAATTTAATCACGATTTGGAATCTGGTGGTTCATATTTTCTAAATAGATCCCTTGTAATTTTTTAATTATGAATTTTAATAGTGGAAAATTTATCACCTCGGTAATGGTAAATTCGTGTAATTACGATTAAAAATTAATGAGACAAATCTTTAAAATTTATATAATATTTTACATTAATATATATTCTTATTATAGGTATACATTTAACATGAAATTGTCAAATATATTTCCACATTTTTTAGTATTATTTGAGATTGATCATTACATTATTTTAAGAAAAAAATATTAAAAATTTTCACACTTTTGACATGGATATCTATAATATATTTAAAAAAGGATAAAAAGAAAATAATTTAAATTTGAAATTTTTATTTTAACGAATAATTAATTTTTTTATCATTTCAATTTTTTTGATAAAAAATATTAAGGGATTTATGTCACTGATCACATTCATTTTTCTTCTTATTTTACCACATTAAGTTATATAATAACCCTTAAAATATAATAATACTATTTTCTCTAACATTTTTATATGATATTACTTCCATGACATAATATTTATCCACCCCTTCATCAACAAATGGAAAATGAAACCATCACTCATGTGAATGGAATACTACAACCTCAAAAATTAATTTTATTTGTGTTTCATTTCTGACTCTCATAGTTTATTATAATGTTGAAACTAATTAATATATATAATATTTATTAAATAATTATTCTTCTATATTTATACAATAATATATATATTTTTACCATCCAATCTTTTGGAAAACGATAATGTCGCTCGTGTGTATATGTGGACTCCCACCTCAAGGAAGAGACGTGATTCATTTATAATTTCCAATATATATAGATTTTAATATGAAAAAACTTTGTGAATATATATTATAGAAATTATATAATAATTATTCCATTAATTTATTTTATTATCTAACACTCTTTTTTTCCATTTGTACGGTCGATGAATCGTCCCCATGAACATTGTTATTAAATTTCTTATCTATAAATTATGTAGATTAAAATAAATTTATATATATATAGTGAATATATATTATATTTTTATCATATTTGAAATTTTGTAGATAATTGAACTAGTTTCTATGTTCAAGCACCAGAACTACAGAATCAAAACATACATGAAAACTATGTAGGTGACACACAAAACAATGATAATAAAAAAATATTATTAGTAAAAAAGATATAATATTTAATAAATGGATCATATATTATAGTATATATACGTATATGGATATGTAATATAAAAATATTAAATATAAATTTATTATAATGGAGGTTAAAATCACATAAGAGGCAAGTTGAAATTGAGGTTGGGATTTCAAATCAACTTCTATTCCATTGTGACTTATTTTGTAATATGAACATATTTATTTTTAAATGTGGATTAATATTTACCTATGAATTAATTAACATGAAGATATATTTATTCATGATTATTTTATTTTTAAGGTGTTATACTTTCAAAGGTACTGAATATGTGAAAATTTATTTTATATTGTCTTTTTTGGGATATTAGTTATTTTTATTGAAAAAATTTTCTTAAACTGTTTATATTTTATTATAATATTAATATTAAATGAGTTACCATGTTATAATTAACTAATCACCCTATATTTAACATGAATCCTGGAAAAATATTTAAAATAAAATTTGATTTTATCTCTCTTTTGATCTGCTATATTGTTCTCCTATGTCTATATTTATCAAAATTATTTTACCAAAGTCATTTTTATTTACTCATAAAATTTTTTATGAAAACTTATGTTATCCAATAAATTTTAAAAGTATTCCAATGAATCTATATAATTTTATAAAAAAATTATGTTTTATACTTTTTTTTATTAATGTCAAACGGAATGATTTTTTTCATATACACTGTCAGCATTTATTCCCGCATCCATAAAAACATTACGATATATAGAATCTTATATAAAATTTAAATGTTTTTATAGAGAACAATATTTAATGAAATATTATGTTAATTTTTATATTATATTTTTATTTAATCTCTAATGAGAATTATTTTTTTAATAAACCTTATATTTCTGATCAATTGATGGTAATCTTTTGTCTCTTATCAATGTTTTCAGTGTTTACATTATCTTCAAATGTTCATTTTGATATGATTATTTTTAATTATACATTACATTTATATTACGTGTCAATTGTCTATTTATCATGGATATAATTTTTTCCTAAATATGATATCATTTAAATATATCATGTTTTATTATGAAAGGAACATGATTGACTAGGGAGACCTAAATATTATTTAATATTTACTCTATGTGAATATTTAATTATAATGAATGTTGTTTATTAATTAAATTAATCCTTCCATATATGATTAATTAATTAGACACTCATTTATTAGTGTGGCATGTTTTTATATATCCCCCTGACGCATCAATACGTTTCATGACACAAATGAGTTGGCTATCCTTATTTAAATTGGGGTTTTTGTATATATCTACTCACAGATTAAGCATTCCATGTAGATAGTCTTAATGGTAAAGGTATCATGATATTTGAGGTCCTGACATCCAATATTATGAATTTCAATCATTGATAAATCAATTATTATTATCTATGATATTATTCAATTGATACAATCCATTGATTCATTTTATACAAGATATTCATTAAATAGAATGTGTTTCTGTTATTTACCATAACATATTGAATATGCCTTTTTTACTCATGATAGATATTTTTGTACATAACTCTTACTAAGAATCTGAGCTCAACCATTACTTTTTTCCTTTCCAAATGATATGATGAATTATATTATGAATTAAATCAAAGATGTAATAATGTTTCTTATGATATTTATTTTATATTTCCAATATTATATGGTAATCATTATGTATCTAGTTTAATAAGTCAAATTAAATATTCAAGACTATGGGATGGGATTAATTGTGTTTCATTATAATGTAAAAAAGTAAACACAGACTTTGTATAACTAATGTAGGGGTTTCTACAGTTTGATTCTAAGCAAGTATGGTAGAAAACCTCAGAAATAGATTTTAAATAAACCATGAAAACAAGAAAAGTGTAGTAATCCATTATAGTATTTGAGAAACATTACCATTAGAACAAAATATTTATTATGGATCAATATTCATGATGAATATGAGATAAAAATTTTGTCCCATTATTCAGTGAAAAAATGTAAAGGAAGGAATGGAATCAACAAACACACTTAACCTTGTGATTTCCCTACTGATCAATCTAATATCATATGTCTCGGAACTAATAAGATTATTACTATATTAAGAAATAATACTTATTTTATGATAAAGAAACATTCTGGAATAGAGAAACCTATTGTTCCACAATTTGATTGGCCTATATTGGATCACTACCTCTAACAAAAGATTCCATATTTTAATTCAACAATTAATCCATTAGTAGATGAAAAGTAGATTATGTCTCTCAAAAATATATTCCTAGACATGTGATATAATGAAAATGAATTTGTCATTCTGGAAGTCTATTAATTGAAAGGAGATATTTATTAGTGGTTTGGATTGATCAAGAACATAAATGTGGTTAAGTGATTAGAAATCATTTAGTTAATAACTATTAAAAGTGATTTTCTTCAAGAAATAATTCCCCTCAAAATAAAAGATAAATTAAAGAGGATTTTCATACATTAAAGTATAAAGAAGAATAATGTGTGGTATTAATTCTTATATAAACAAATATAATTCAGAAATAAGCACTAAACATTAATTTAATGGGATTAGTATTACACATTTACAGTCACTTGTTTCTCAATCATTTTCATCATAGATAATATAGTATCATGTTTCCTTAAGTTGAAAAAATAATTATATCTATCGTATAACTTCAATTTAAATCAATAGAATAAGAGTTTAGATTATAAATAAGAAAACTGGAACACCTATTAGAATAATAATTGAATGATTAAATTTTCTTCATGTAAAAATTAATGAAATATATAACCTTGAAAATTATTGATTAGAATGAGAGTTTTCTATAATTTTAGGGATAAGTTTCATATAGTGAATAATTATAAATAAAATAATTAATCGTCCATTATACGTTACATTAATTTGTAAAGAGATGGAAAATTTTCCAACATGTAAACTAAGTGTCAGTAAAACCTATCATAAAATAATTCATGTGGAGATGGAAAGGCATATGAAATTACATTAGTCTAAGTGTATGTTCCTAACGATGTGATTAAAGGTACTAATATCCTCCAATAAATATATGAATATTTTTATTTGATTTATATTATATCCATGATTTTATATATAATAAACTTTTTACAGGGTTTCATATAACCACCTAAATGATAAAAAGTTGGGTTGGTAGTAAAAACTTGTAATAGTTGTATGAAATAATCTAATGTATATAACTCTTCTATAATAAAATTTTGTGGTAATATGAGAGCTAAAAATATTTTAATTCCTCCTCTTATTGAATTTGATGTAATATTGGGAATGGATTGGATCTCTCTATATAGATTCCATATCAACTCTCATGGAAGGGGAGTTACATTTGAAATTATGACACAACCACTGAAAGTTTATTAGTTTAAGTATGAACCAAAACTCCTAGTCGATATTAATACTATCATAAGGGTTTTAATGCAAATTCATGAGTTTTTTTTATATTATATAGTATGGGAAACTCAACAATGAATATTTTCCTATTATGTTGGATTTTGTTAATTTATATAAAAACTATTTGGATAGTATTTTATAAAATTGAAAAGATCAGTGTTCAATATAAATCATACTTCGAACTGCACCAATTTTTATGACTAGATATAAAATAATATAGATTGAGTTACATTAATTTTTGTATAATTTCTAGGATAATCTAGTAAAGTGATAAATTCGTACATGTTCTTCTCCGCGAGGTGCACCATTTCATTTTGTCATAATTAAAAATATGTTAATGAGAAATTTTATTGATTATTGAGATCTTAATAAAATCTCAATTAAGAACAAGTATCCACTATCCTATATTAATGATCTATTTGATCAATTACATTGAGATCAATATTTTTCCATGATAGTTCTTTGATCTATATTTTATCATCTAATGGTCAATATTGAGGATATACCAAATACACCTTTCCATATGACGTATGTTCATTAGTAATGTGTAGAAATTACATTTAGAATTACCAATAATCATGTAATATTTATGGAATTAATGAATAAAGATATTATAGAATACCTTGATCAAATTTCGGTAGGCTTTATCAATGATATTCTTATATATTAAATGGGAAATGAAGAATAAGAAAAAAAAATTAGAATTGTGCTTATGACCTTGAAGAAGGAGATGAAATATTACAAATTTGACAAGTGTGAATTGTTTATTTAAGTAGTTTCATTTTAAAGCCATGTAATCTCATGTTATATAATAATAGTGTATTCTTCGATGATTTAAGTAATTGAGTAGGGGCCTAGACCAACCACTATAAGAACAATCCATTATTTTCTTAGGATTCCTTGCTACTATCAATACTTTGTGTGAGATTTTTCTTCTATTCGTAACTCACTATCTTAGTTGACCCAAGAGTGGGATAAGTTCGTTCAAACTGATGAATTTGAGGAGTATTTCAAACAAAAAATAGAATATTGGTCAGTGTGTATGTACTTACACTACCCTATAATGTTGAAGGGTTTATGATATATGGTGTTAAATCAAAAAATAGATCAGGATGCATAAACATGTATAATAATATGTTTATAGATTATGTCTCCCAAAAATTGAATAATCCAAATCAATATTACCTAACTCATGATTTATACATAATAGCAATAATTTTTTAATTGTAGATATAGAGAAACTATTTGAATTATGAAACATGTGAAATGTATATTGATCATATATATATAAGTATATATATTTACATAAAAATATTTGAATATGTTACATTGAAGATGGTTAGAGTTGATCTATGATTGTGATAGATCAATACATTACCACCTAGGAAAGATGATCATGATTGATGATATGATGATTCAGAAAGATCATTATATTTTATCAATGATGGGGATTTAAATAGACCCAATATTTAATTATTTTGAGAAATTGGAACTTGAAATTTTGAGGAAATGGGATATATCATATCTTTTAAAAATGAATTTTAAACTATCCATGCATGAGAGGATTAATAAAGAATAGAGAAACATGTTGAATTATAGATGAATGTGAGGAATGTTCTAGAGTTCAACCATGATCTTGCTTGAATGATATGATTCATGAACATGGTATATATCCCATCACTACCAGATTTGTAGATTAATATGTTGGATAAAGCTCATAGTTCATCATTCTCTATTCATCGTAAATGTACAATGATATAAAATAATATGAATGAATATTTCAGGTTTAACAACCTAAAATTAGATATTTTATGGTATTTATCCTGAAAGCCAATGTGTCACTATGTTATGGCTGAGATAAATGAGTATATGATTATGTTAAAATATTTTCCCACACTTTAATGGAAAAGGGAAATTTTTACTATGTATTTCATCTTCAGACTCATGAAAACATTTAAAAGGAAATTAAATATTTGACTGGTAATAAATCATCTTATAAAACCAAAATTTTTATCATTATTTGAGAATGATTCTATCTTAATAAAATTGCTCGTTTATACATTAAGGATGTTTTGATATTTCATGTAGTACCACTCTCAATCATATCTTTTCAGGATCAATGGATTACCTCAATGTTGTAGAGACTCCTTTAGCTGAATCTAGATAAATAATTGAGTTTTTGTAATAATTATCATCATTAAATAGATATTTAGTCTGAGAGAACCATTCATACTCTTTAACACAAGTTGATATATTTCTATATGAATTTTAAGGTTGTTTGGGATCAACACATTTTTTTGGTGAAATTTTCATATAATAATTGATTTATATCAATAATACATATGGATTCCTATAAATCCATCTATATAAGGAAGATGGTTACTCTAATTATTTTGGATGAGGTTGGAGAAATAGAACCTATTATGACATCACCTATTTGATGAAATGGAACAGAATACTAGATCTATTCAACAACACACACAGTTGAAAAGAATCATTATGCTAATAATATTCAAGGAGATCTAGAGTTTGATGTTAGTGAAATTTCTTGAATATGAATATATCCTTGGATGAATTTTTTGATATTAGGAAATATGGTAAAGTTTTTCCCTAGATATATTAGTCCCTTGGAAATTCATGATCATAACAGTACGGTATATTATCACTTGGTTCTTCCAATAAATCTCACTCAAGTTCACAATGTGTACCATGTATCTCTAATGATGGGGTACATATGAAATCCTTCACATGTAAAAAACATAGAGGTCATACCACTAGAGCGGGATTTTTCATTTGACGAATAACTAGATGAGATTTTAGACCATAGAGAAAAAGTTATATAAATCAAGACCACTCATCTGGTCAATGTTTTGTAAAAAATTCATCAAATTATGCAAGTTATGTCAGGACCTAAGGTTTTTATGAGGCTAATATATCATTCATTATTTTTATCAGAGTAATTTAATTTTGAATGTGAAATCCTTAAAAGGAGTTATAATGTAACAACCTAAGATATTATGATATATTACACATTAAATAAATTTCATTGATAACTTTATTTGTATAAAACACTATGTTTTTATAAACTGTGAATCTCTATTAAAATATTCTATGAGTAAATTATATCATTTTTGAATTTATCATATCAATATTATCTTAGTTTTATATTCATTATCTTATTGAAAATAGTGATTTTTCCGTAAATATGACAAATTCAAATTTTTATAAAACCATCATATCATTTAATTGTGAAGACCATATAATTCATAAAATTTAAGAATAAATTAAAGTAACCAACCTTTAGTTATAAATAATATAATTAATTAAATTTTAATCATTTTTATACTTAATTTTGGAAGAAGTTTATTTTTAGACTTAAAAATTTATTTCTCTAAATAACTATATTCATTTTCTTTTATATAATTATATTAAATTAATTTATCAAACTTATATGAATTTAATTTAATAAAATCAGTTCCATATTTAGAAATGGGATGTTCAAATTTTTTAAATAGGTCCTTTTATTTTTTTCATTATGAATTGAAACAATTGTAAAATATATCACATCGGTAAAGGGTAAATCGTGGAGGTAAGGTTAAAAAGTACTATGATAAGGCTTCAAAATTTATCTAAAACATTTCGCTCAATTATTTTATGAGTGTAGTTGCTCCATTAATATCAATGATTTGATTATGTTGTCACATTGTTCTGTTATTCTTTAGTGTTATTTATAATATTATTTCTATGAAAAAATAAAAAAAGTATTAAATTTTTTACTTTAATATATCTATTAATTTTTGACAAGGATAATAGGAGGATATGTTCAGTTTTAAATTTTAATTTCAAATAGTGATTAATTTTTTATCATGGTATCTTATTTTATTTATTTTTAGGGTCTTAATATTTATCTTAAATCCTTACGCAACTCCAACATAGTTTTTATTTGATTAATTTAAAAATAAAATAATTTTTTAAAAAAAAATAGTGTTACACATTTTGGATGAATTGTTTTGTTAGAATACTTTTATAGAAACATATGAAATATTAAGGATATGTGAATTTAGTATATTCTAATTAAATACTCGTATTTATATATTTAACCTCAAATTAAATGAATACATTCAAAATAAACTTAATTATATTTTGTAAAAATATATTATTTTAGACTATTTTTAATCCATATAAATATTTGAAAGAGGAAAATGAAAATAATATATTTTATAAAATTGTATCCCTTATAAATTTTTTTTTTAATTTTATCATTATAATTAAAATTAAAACCCATCAATATGGAAGTAGTAGTTATTATAGTTATGATAGAAATAGTTAAAGTAGGGGTTAATCAAAATTATAAGTATTAAAATGATTTATAAAACAAATTAAATTTGATTGGATAATTTTATTAAGACCATATCCAAATTATTTTTTAATTAATTCCATGTTGTAAATATTTTACATGATATAGAAACATATTATATTATAACATTTCATGAATTTCAAAAAGTGTCCCTCCCCTGACTTATAAAAGGAAGCCCACTATATATTTTATTTTAGCCACATTGAATCATATATCTTAATGTAAGAATTAATATAACTCTTATAAACATCATTATCCATGTTATTCAGGTTCGTTACTTCCCAAAATACTTGCCCTGTGTATCTTAAAAAGATATGTGTTAGAGGTACATCAAAAAATAGGTAATCATATTAGTCGAGATCTATCATTTTTATTTAGCTTTAGCCACATTAAATTATGACAGAAACCTAAAATATAATAAAAAATGTATATTCCATATAATTGGATGATATTATTTTGACTCCAAACTACCTATCTATCACCTTCTCTAATAAATGGGAAACAAAACCATCGCTCGTGTGTAAGGGGACTACTCCCTTGCGAACCGATGTAAATTTTATTCATTACCACCTCGCATGGATTGTTATAATGATTGATATAATAAATATATATGATATTTAGAGAATAGTTATTCTTATACAATTATAATATCAAATATATCTTCTTACCTTCCATTATATTTAAAAATGATAATGTCGTGCATGCATACGTGTGGATAACCACCTCTATGTAGTGATGTATTTTATTTTCGATTTCTGGTTTATATTGATTGTAATATGGATGTATTTTATGATTAAATATTATATATTGACACGATAACTATTCCACATATGGGAATTATTGTTTACTTTTAATTCTTCTAATCTCTCAAAAAAGTGAAAATTTTGTTCATGCGTACATTCGGCCTTGCATCTCTATGAATAATGTCATTGATTTTTCTATCTCTAAATTTTATATATTACTAAAAATAAATAAATATATATATATATATAATGAATATATATGTCATAGATATATCATTATTATCATTATTATCATTATTGAGATGATGGAACCACAATAAAAGTATAAGGACAGGTACTACTGAATCAAAACATAAATGATAAATTGATAAGTTAACACATAAAATAATGATAATAATAAAATATTTTAATTAAATTGGAGAAAAGATATTAGAAATTAATAATATATGATATTAAATATATGTTTATTTTTATTTTATGTAATTATAATAAATTTTAAAACAATATAATGGACATTTTAACATCATACAGGGAAAGCTGAAAATTATGTTGGGGGTTTCAACTCAATTTCAACTCCATTGAGACATGTTTTTTATTTTTTACCAATTTTTTTATATGGATAATATACTAAACCATTAATTTTTTCAATATTAATATCAATTTATTCATTTCAATTAATATTTTTCAATGACTTATAATTTAAAATTAACTAGGTAGTTAATAATTTATTTCACAATCTCCTTTTTTGGGATTTCACTTATTTTCATTTTAGGATTCTCCATAAACATTGTAAATTTTATTATTCTGTGAATATTCAAGAATTTAAAATATTATTTTATAAATTTAACATGTTTTTAATGTAAATTATGAAAATAATTGTTTAAAATAAAATCATATCATGTCTCTTTTTTTATCTAGTATATTTTACTTCCATGTCAATAAATTTCAAAATTGTCTTATAGAAGTCTTTTTTATTAAGACAAATGATGTATTCAATATATTTTCTGTCATACATTACTTTTAAAATGATTAAAAATTATAATTTATAATTTTTTTGAATGTTTTGTTAGTTAATTTCATTAAAAAATTCAGAAGGAATGTTTTATTACTGTATACGGTGTTAATGAATTCTCCCACAACCATAACAGTTTTATGATATATACCTTCATCTATATGACATAAATTGGTTTAAAATGAAATATATATAATGAAATATTATATTAATATTTTTCTTTCCTTTTCTATTATTCACTAAAAGATATAATTTTATTTAAAAACATATATTTCTAATGAATTGATGGTCATATTTTATCCCTTGTTAATTTTGTGGTTATTATTTTTGTCTTAAAACATTTAATTTATTTTGATCATATTACATTGGAAATTACTATCCTCAAAAAATATCCATATTCATATTACCATAGAAATTATAATTTCCTAAAATATATAACATTTATACATAAGGTATTTTACAATAAATATTCCTTGATTGACTTTGGAAACCTAAATATTATGTATTATTAAATCAATACAGATATTTGTTGATAAATAATATTGTTTATGAATTAAATTTATCATTAAATATATGAGGAACAAATTTTACATAAAATAAAGGGTAGGTCCCAATTATAGTTATCGCTTCAATGTATTGATATTTCTTATGTGAAAAATAAGTTTCTTAGACTTATTCAATATGGGTTTTGGTATATACCCACAAATTGATTAACATGTCCTAATACAAGCCCTTGATAGTAAATATATCAAGAAATATAAGATCATGACATAGAATATAATTTAATTTAACCATTTAGATATCCATTATTATTATAACTGAGATTACTACATTTATATAATCCATGAATGTATTTCATGCTCATGTTATTAATTAAATGACATGTGTTTTAGTTTTTTATTGTGTGGTTTTGATTATTCTTTATTTACTCAGGATATCTTGTTTTGTATAAAACTATTATTGAGCATATAATATCCCAATTTATTAATTTTTTAAACCCTATGATAGGAATATGTATATTATGAATTATATCAAGGATGTAAAATTATTATTCTATGTAATTTATATTTCTGATATAATATGGGAATCATGTATGTATCTATTTTTTCAAGACTAGTGAACTATTTTATCCCTTAGGATATGATAACATGTAACTTATGCCAATGTAATAATGTAAAAAATGGATCTAGGTTTCTCGAGTTTTGGTTTCTATAGTCGTAACTTCTCTTTTAAATTTTTTTTTCTTTATGATTTTCCATTTCTTTCTAGGAAAATATTTTTCTCAATATTATGGGTTTTTTTATTTAAAATGTTCTTAAATAAAAATCGTAATATTTTCATCAAGGAATGAAAATAATTTTGAAATTTAAATTTTAATAAATTTATTACATTAAGCTATATGGAAGTTATTTTAAATATATTTGTTTTATTTTATTTTTTGAATGATTGTATTTACTAAAAAACATTATTTTCTAATGAATAAATGGTATTTTTTTCATAAAAATGGATGAAAACATAATTTGAGATGATTCATATTATAATGATAATTTTTTCTTTCATTATACATTATTCATTGGACATAATTTTTATCCTTCATATCTATATTTTTTAATATCATGGATGAATTTAGAAACATTTATATTAATTAGATGTTGTTTTATATATATTAAATTTATATCAGGTATCAGTTGAAGGAATATTATTAAGAATGTTATTTAATTTATTTGGGAATTGTTTGGGTTTAGTATTCTGGATTCCAGATGGATAATTTTTTATTTATAGGTAATTTTTAGAATAAATATTATTGATCACTGAAAATGTAGGGAATATATTGGATATACAACTAGAAGGTGTGGACATTTTATTGATAGTTCCTTGATGCTTCATTGATTTTTATGAGATAAAACAAAAGGAATTACATATTATAAGGGTAACTAATTTAAACCAATCAATTTTTTAAGAATTATGTATTGGTCAAGAATCCTTGATGTTAAAATTTCTGATATCATTATTGGTATGTCTTGATCATTAATATCTGAATTTATTTATTTCCTTTATTAATAGTTTAGTTTATTTTATCCATATGATTTCTATATTGATATTTTTTAAATATGATTATTAAACATAAGTTTTTTACTGATAGGAATATGTTTTTATTATCCAGTTGTCAATATTGATTAATCTTTATTTAAAAATGACAACCTCCACTTTATGTAAACATTATTGAACATATGATTTCACACATTATTTTAATTTCTTTCCACGTGATATAAATATGGATATTATGAAAGATTTAAAGGATTCATTGATATTTATATGTTATTATTTTATATTTCAATCATAATAATGTAATCATGTATGTATATATTTTTTCTTAGACAGGTAAACTGAATTATATTATGTGGGGAGATCCATTATCTCTTGAACTAGTGTAATAATGTAAACCCAAACTTTGTGTTATAGGAGTTGGAGTTTTACAATCACATTATAGATACTAGAAAGAGGATGTGTCCATATAAAAGATGTGCATAGGGTTATTCACCATAAAAAAGGATGATTTATTATCAACTCAATCTTCACTAGGTTCACATTGAGTTGATCTATGATTATACACCTAGCTAGACACTCTTGAAAGATATATTATAACACCACTATATTTTAAAAGAAAACATCATATTAGATAGAGTATATGAAATTAAAAACAAAAATATGAAGATAATGTTACACCCCAAGACATTCTGATATATTTCACTCAAAATAAATACAATCTCTTTAATGTTTGTAATGAACATAACATTGGGATTAAATGTAATGTAATACTGTAATAAAATATAATAATGGACATTTTAAACAAGCAGTTAAGTTATCATGTATGAATAGTAGAGACACAATTTTTAAAATTTTATAGTTTTCAAATATTGAAAATAAATTCAATGTTTATTTATTTATTATAATTAAAATAATAATCATTTTTAATAGAAAGAAATGTTTTCTGAAAATATGTAATTTTCTTGAAAGGCAGATTAGCCACTCTCCATGCACATAATTTAGAATATCTTTTAAAAAAATTACGAAAAAAATTACAAATTAAAAATAATATTTAAAATATAAATCTACAAATGATATTTTTGTTATTTTTATAAATTTTCTGAAAAAAAAAATTAATCTTTTGATAGGTAGTGAAATATACTAAATTTTCTAGAAAACTGCTTTTATATTTATATTATTTACAAAGTTATGTTAAATTTAAAAATGAATTTCAAGTGACATTTGATAAATTATTTTTTATTATAACAGATTTAGTTAATGTAAATAAATTTCATATTAAAGTTTAATAATAAAACAATCAAATATATATATATAAGGATTCTCTTTATAAAATCGTACTTTCATTAGGTATGTAGTTTAATTTTAAATTAATTTCTACAACATATATCAATTAAATTTGTAGATATAAATTCTATATTTTTAGTCATCATATTTTATGTTATCTAATATATTTATATTCATTTTTTACCATAATAGATAAGGAAAAAATTAATTAAAATTATTAATATAAAAATCAGTTGATTTTGGGTTAAACTATAAATATAAGGTCTAAAATTACCAAATCCTTTTCCCACACAAAATTGAGGTCCATTTTTAAATATTATAACCAATATTCTATAAATAATACTTTTTATTTTTTTTAAAATTACAATAGTTTGATTTCACTTTATCTTCTCAAATAATGTCATATGTGTTATCTCCCCCACATATAAAAGGCTACACCATCTCTTATCCTCTTCAGACTTCGCAAAAAAATTGGTTTATAAAATCCTTAATAATTACCTTACTTATATACCCGCATTCTATATTCCTTATTTTTATTATTAATCACTCTAAATAAGAATTTAATTATAAATATTCTCTCTGAGGAACAGGTAGAGTTCTTAAACATGCCAATTTATTATATGTTCTTTCACATCCACTAAAAAAATTTCAACTATAATAATATAATAACAACATTTTATAATATGTAATTATATTTTATTATGTGAATGTAACAGCCTATATCCATCTCCAGTTCAATCAAATGGGAAGAAAAACTATCGATCATGTGTACAGATGATTGCAGCCTCGCTAACCGATGTCATTTGTTTTCTATCACCACATTTAAATAATTAATATAAAGATGGATTAAACATATTTATATAATATATATGTAATTATTATTTTTATTTAATTATTAAAACACATATACCTTTTTAATTTCCATGCCATCAAAAATATGAAAACGTTGCTAAGGTGTACAATGGACTACCGCCTCTCAAAGCAATGTGATTAGTTTTTCACTTACACTTTACATGAAATGTAATAAGTTTAATGGTAATAAACATTTATAAAAATTATTATATGAAAATACTTATGGAAAATTAATATATCATCTAACTTCTTAGCTTTCTATATTCTGGAAAACAATAACATCATTCATGCATACGAGTGAACCACCACCTCCATGTAATAATTTGAAATGTTTCCCGTTCCTTTTTTTATATAGATGGTAATAAGGATGTATTTGATTAATATAAATGATATTTTTAAAAAAAATAACGATTATTTAAGTATTAATAAATATTTATTTTCCTTTCAATCCATCTTCCATGGAAAATGGAAATAACATCCATGTGTACGGAGGACTTGCGGTCTCCATGAATAGTGAAAGAAATTTTCAATATATAAAATTAATATATTAATATAAATACATATATAATGAATATATATTTTATTTATATCATGGTAAAAATTATATAGATGTTATAACTTTGGTCAAATTAAGAGGACCAAAATTATCTAACAAAGGAATACATGAAAAACAAACCAATTATTACATGAAAAGGTAATTTTAACAAATAATTGCGAATAAATGGTTGATAAAAGCCTATAAGTAAATAATATATGGTATGGAATATATGAAAATAGTTCTGTTATATATGTAATATAAACTGATATTTATTATATTTGAGTTTAATACCCATATATTGGAAGTCGATCATGAGGTATGGGTTTCCCATCTCACTTTTACATCT
Organism: Viscum album; assembly: GCA_963277665.1. NCBI lineage: Eukaryota > Viridiplantae > Streptophyta > Magnoliopsida > Santalales > Viscaceae > Viscum > Viscum album. The sequence continues at coordinate 667,163,728 of OY728155.1, forward strand.
TTTAGGAATATGTCATGTTTACCACTTATACCTTTACATGGTGTTTATATTGACCGTTTTATATGATTTATATTGAATATATTTATATTAATTATATTTAAATTTTTATTTCATGGAAATTTATTTTATGGGGATTACAATTCAGATGTTAGCAATATGATAAGGGTTTATTTTACAATCTCATCATTATTCAGGATTGATTCTGTATTAGTATCCCTTGGGGTAATCATTTTATATTTATATATTAATATCAATATATTTTCTTATATTATATTTATTCATAAATTTTTTAAGTAATAGTAACATTTTTTACTCTTTGATACATAAAATGATTGGGAATGTTTTTAATAATATTGGATCTTACTAATCCCTTCAGTCGAAAATACATTTTCATCAAAATACATGTTTTCTAAAAAATGAATTCAATTCCTTTTTAAAAATTTTAAAAATATTTACTAAATAAAATTTTAAACCTATCTAGTTTTTTAAAAAATAATTAAATGAATTTTCATTTCCTTTTCAAAAAAAAAATTTGTATTTTTAGAAAATTTTGATAAGAGTATTTGTTTTACCATATACAGAATGAATAGAATTTTATACCTTCATGACCACTCAATGATTTAAATTATATTTTATGTGATTCAATGTTTATTTTGAGAAAAAATTATTTTGAATTTTTTTTCAGAACATTTAGATTAAAAAAGTAATTTTCAAATTGTAATGTTTATTTTCCATTGGAATATTTAAAATGCTATTGTCATGCAATTTATATCCATAAATTACAATAACCCTTATTAAACTTATTCTAAATTGGGGAAATGATGTGTTGATACCATATTTTTTTCTCTTAATGTTTTATGATTAGTTTTACATGGGATGTATAATTTTATTACCATTCCTCATATTACATGGGATTGTTTATGATTATGTTTATCTTATTTGGGTAACTATTAACCTTTCATATGTTACTTTTTAAATATGAATGTTAATGTTAATTATGTTTTTCCATTTTAATATAAGAAATACTATAGAATGGTTATGTGTGGGATGGTTCCTGGTTAAAGATATCCCCTCGGTGCCTTGATGTGTATCATAAGATAAATTATCTGTCCAATTATATGAGTTTCGACACATAGATTTAACGTGTCTTGTAAAATGTCTACACAATATGATTTTGATGTTCATAATTATGCATTACTTCATTATTAGATTAATTATTAATGGATAATTTATTTTTTTATTAGTTAATATATCCATGGATAAGTTTGAATATTATGAAATTATTTTTATGGATTTACTTGATTATAATTTATTTTACCACATCAGGCTCAGATTATTAATTTAATGGAATGTGTCTCAGTTATATTCCCTTATATATTAATTATCCTTATATATTAATGATATCTTATGTTGTATTCGTACCCTTACTTAGAAAATTATCTATCCCTTTTTTAAGGGGTTTTCCTCAAGATACCAGGAATTTGTTTCTTATTGATATATAGGGATATTCTAAGGGGAAAATGGAGTTTAAAAAATATACTTTTTGTATTTTATGTATTAAATGTAATGTGGATTTCAAGTATGTATCTAGTTTATAAATTATACTTAATAGTTTTTCTATCTATATATGATACCTTTTATTTACTTCTAATATAATAATGTAAACACAAAATATGGTCTAATGGAGTTGTGGTATTCAAAGTTGGTAGCAAAGGACGTTCAATAGAAACCTTGAGAAAAATATTTAGGAAAAAATATAATACAGAAGGTATCCGAGTGATATAAATTGATTATAAGTATAGAAGAACATCCTAATTTTTTTGGTAAGCTAGATATTATTTGGTTTACCTAGAAATTAATCAATGTGTGGATAATAAAAATGGATGTGGTTTTATCATAGATTTAAATAGGGGAAATAAATCTAAAAAAGTCATGGCGGTCTTGACATGACAATTACTAGGTAAACAAATATGGTTATTATAGAACACCTTCATTGACAATATTTTATAGATATTCTTTGTTTAAATAAAATTTTACATACAATCCATTTTTATGAGTTTGAAAATATTTTTAAGATTTGAAACTTTTCCATAAAAACCATGTTTGTGATTATGAGATAAGTCGTGAAAACAAATATCAATTAATGTTAGGTGTTTCACTAGTTTTGGGATTATAAATTCTGTTACATACTGTAATGATATATTCTAGTGTAATTTATTTTTAAAAAAATAGTTCATAATGTAAGGAATATTAATCATATCAATGCACATAATTCAAAGAGTTAAAATAAGTATTTATTTTATGGGCTTAATATAATATTTCAAATGGAAGTAGTCTCTAAAAAATCTCATAAAACAAGTGAGTAGTATCATGTGCAATAAAAATAAAGAATTAATTATATAAGTATTATCTCATTGAAGTAAATAAATAGAATATAATGGTATAAGAGAAGAATATAGATAAATGGAATAACATGAAGAAGGATTTCCCCCCATGTGATAATTTTGAAAAGAAACACCCTAGTACATGATGGAAGGAGATGTGAGTTTTTTATGAATGTATAAGGAAATTACCCAATTATTTTGATTTCAAGGGAATTAAATATGATTCTAATGTCCAACAATTCAACTATCTGGAGATAGGGCACTATATAAATTTATGACACAAGCATTAAATGAGTATACCTCAAAAGATGCTAAGGGATCAGAGTAAATCATAAATACTTAATAAAAATGGAGTGGAATGATTAATGTATCAATGGTTGTATTCAAGATCTATTTCATAGGTTTATTGTTATAAGTTATATTATGGTTAAAAGAAATATGAATTTAAATTTATTTTTCAATAGTACTTTTTATTTATGGATTTGTGAGCCTATGTTTAAATGTATTAGTAACCATGATAAGCTATTTAGTGGAGTGGTTATATTTTTTTAAAACATGTGATTAATGGAATATAACCATTAATATATTTAGTATTTTGAGATAATAATGATAAAGATATTTTTATTGGATAGTATAGGAAATATTTAATTTGGATAGTGATCAAACGGATTATGTAATATTGGTTGGAGTTTAGTACATGTTTGGATTTATGGGATATATTTTTTAATTTGAGATTTTATTTTTGGAATAATTCATGTTTTCATTAATATTTTTTTTGATAAAAGTATTTAAATATTTTGAATGTGACACTAAAATTCACTTTATATTGTATGTGGAATATAATGATTAATTAGTGACATTCCTTCAAAAAATAAGGACTTTTAATTCTAGATACATACTTTTTATTAGTATTATGGAATGGATTATGTTGAACATTGGGTGTTATTGTATAACTTGTTCTCAACATTTTTTTTGGAAAATAACTAAACATCGATGTAATGACTTGTCATTATTATTATTTTTAAATGTGCATCAGGAATAAAAATTATTTTTTGATATTCATTTAATAAAGTAATAAATTAATTGGAAATTGATCAAACATAATCAAATGATGTAATTTTTCCTAAGAAATAGAAATATATCAACTAATTATATTTTCATATGTTATCAGTTGATATGGTAATGGAATTACTCAACAAGAGGAAAATGATTTTGAAACAAAAATGTTATCATAATACCTTAATTTAGGTTAAAATGATGGCCTTTTAATCTATCATAGATTTAGGGATTTGTTTTCATTAAAATTCCATTTCCTTTCACGTTATTTTGATCAATGATCTCCACCACTCTCCGTAATTATTTACATAATTCATCCATGTACATTTCTTCACATTCCACCAATATTACCTTATTCAGAAACCTAGAATGTGTTATTCAAAATACCCTTCATAATTATCTTCCTTTATTATACTAAGGGAAAAAATTAATATTTTTTCAATTTGGGATTTCTAGAAGGGTATTTTCAAATGTCAACACCTTGATTATTGATATCGAGAATCAATTTGATAGTTGTAATTTATTTAAAGGGTAAGAATGTAGCACCCTACTTTTTTAAAATAGGAACATCATATTTGATTCCATATATGACCTAAAACACGGATCTTATATGAGAATGTAACACCCAATAACTTTGTGATATATGTTTCTAAAATAAATTGAATCTCTTCGATAGTTTATAATGCATGAAACACAAGTTTTAAACAAAATGAAATCCTCTGTTTATATATTATCATGCCCATTATAACATAGCCATTATGTTCAAATGTTTGAATAGTAATAAACAAATTTTTAAAATTACATGTTTTAAACATTTATAAAATAAATTTGATAGTTATATATTGATTATAAGTAAAATAATAACCATTAAAAATTAATGAATTTTTTTAAAAAAACAAAATTTTTCTGAAAGGCGGATTAGTTATGCTTCACAAACATAATTTGAAATTAATTTTTACTAATTTTATAAATTTTTTGAAAAAAAATAATAATTAATTTATAATATCTAAATTTCAAAATTATCTTTGGTTTAATATATTATAATTTCTAGAAAATATTTATTTTTTGATGAATAGTGAAAAAATAATTTGTTTTATTCAAAACGTCTTTTTTGTTAAAAAAAATATGAAAAATTATATTATATTTCAAATTTTATTTACATAAATATAATAAAATAATTTGAAAATTTAAATATTTTAGTTCACTGAAATAAATTTCAAATTGAATATTTATATTAAAACGTTTTATATTTATGAGAATTTCTCTTTAGAAATCTGCTCTTTCATCACATCTTTTATCAAATTTTAGATTGAATTATTACGATTATATGAATTAAATTTGGTTAAATAGATTTTTTATTTGGAATCATAATAATTCATAATATAATATACTTTTATCATAAATTTTTTACTATAATATATTGTAAAAACAATAAAAAATTAAATATCATGATTAGGGTAAAAATGGGTTTATTAGGACGGGTTAAACATTGAATATAAGGGTTAAATGTGACCTAAAATGTATCAGAATCCCATTTTATGGAAATATTCTGACTAGATCACCTAAAATATACAATGTTGTTCCATTTAGGGGGATATTTTCATTATAAGAATGTGTGTATCACTTTACCTTTTCAAATATTCCATAGGTGCCCTCTCCCCCACTTATAAAAGGCCACCATATCCCCTCTCCTCTTCACAATTAAAATCTTATTTGGTTCATCTAAGACCTTCCCAAATCCATTCAAAAATTTAATAAATATATCCAACAGACTTTATTTTTATAATGAATCCATCATAATAAGGCCTTATGAGAAATGATAATGCAACTCTCCAAAGAAGAGGTAAAATTCTTAAATGTGTGAATTTTTTTTATTTATTCATCCACCACTTTCAAACCTTATTAAAATATTATAATATAATTAAAATTGTATATAATATATATGGATATTTTATTATTTTAATTTCATAACACAAATACATAGAAACTAAAATCTAATGGGGAATGAAACTGTCAATCATGTGGTCGGAGGACAACCCCTACATGAACTAATGAAATTCATATTCATTCACCACCTTTATAGGATAGAAATAATAATGTATTTAACATATTTATATGGTATTTTTTGAATTATAATACTTTTATAATTATGATATGTCACGACCCTTCCCCCAGGTCCCGCATCGTGACTACCCCATGCTCGCCATCCATAGGCCCCGGACTGCCGACTAGCACCAAAGGCATAATTCCCTTGAACATGGAAGGGATTGACTTTATAAAATGTAAACACCCACACAACCAGAGAACAAGAGGAAGCAGACAAAAAGTAAAGCAGTATAACAAGTGTGCTGAAAGTACAAAGGGGGTGGAAATAAAGCCCAACAGAAAGGTACAACTACAACTGGATTAAGGTATGACTGAAAAGACAAACAGCTGAATGGTGAGGTAGCTCCTAGATTATCCTCCAGGTTTATACATAAAGGGTATGTACAGATGTCCTCCTCAGCACTCCACATATATCAGTCCGTTCCGTGTTCCTTTACAACAAGTGTCCACCTCCAGGTATCGTCTAGTCCTCGTACACTCTACCTCGGTCAGCACTGTTCGTCGTCTACATCGAACACAATGAGGTGCGGGCATAGCCCGTGTAGGAGTGAGTATAACGATACTCAGCAGGGACCATGAGGCCCTCGTGGTCTCACAGAATCCAACAAGGATAAAACACAAAGAAATATCTCAACAGATAACCTTTACTTAGGTATATGCCTATACATATACCTATATTATCAAGTAACCCATCTCAATCATGAGCAAAAAACAAAGGTCATGGTCTCATCTCAAACCAGGGTTTTTATATATGATGTCCAAAACATGGCTGCTAGATAACTCCTCCTCTGTCGAGTGTAGTAGTCTTTTCATGACTCTGAGGTTCCACCCACTAACATTAGACTACTGAGGTACTCCTCCTGTCGAGTATCCCAGGTCTATCACCTCACATAGTAGCGTTCCCCGGTATGGGTCTGCCACCTCACATAGTAGTGCTCCCCCTGATAGCAAACAGAGGTACTCCGTATTTTGAGTACCACAGGTCTGCTGCCTCACAACGTAGCTCTCCTCTGCCAAGGGTCTTCCACCTCCCACAGTAGTTCTCCCCACCGGCCTAGTCAAGTAACTCTGAAACGTATCGGACAAGCAGTCAAAAGCTCTCTGCCAGCTACTAGGTCTCTGTACTCCGTATGCTCATCTCCAGGAGGATCTGCTCAACGAGCTACACACTGATACTCTAAGTGTTAGGAGGTCCCACGAAGAAGTATCTCAATGGACCGCCACGTCATAGGGGTCTTAATGAAATAGACGGCGCGTCAATAAGACACCCGGTCTGTGAGTTATTGGCATTTCCGTTCCAGGGGCCCGGTTGGTTTCTAAGCTAAAACCAACACAACCATATTCCAATATCATCTGAATCTGACGTGGAGTATGCCAAAAGAACCGTCTCAACAAAATAAAACCAACGAAGCTGACGGCACGTCAATCGGATGTCTGGTCCATAAGTTATAACTATTTCCGCCCCGAGGGCACGGTTGGTTTCGTTATCGAACCAACCTGGCTGTTTTTCCAAAATCATCCAAAACTCATTTAGGGTATCGCAAAAGCACTGTTCCATCAGGAGGATCCTAGTGCTATAGACGATATGATGATCGTACGTGTGGTCTTCGAGTTATTCACCTTTAAGTGAAAATGGGTCTGACCCGTTAAGCCCAGTGGGCTGGCGGGTCCGACCCAGTAGGGGTCGGACCGGTCCTATGAAACATGCGGCCCAACCTAAAGACCACGGCCCGGCCCGGCGGGTTTCAGTCCGGCCCATCCTAGCACTGCACGGCCTGGAAGGGCGTGGCCCGACTGATCGCGGCTCTGCTGGCTGGCTGAGTGGTCCATGAGGGGGACACGGCACACCAGCTGCCCGAACCAGTGGTGCCACCCTCCCAAACCCGCTTTCCAAAGCCGACCGGCCTTCTTGGAAAAATCAGCCCGCTCAGGCGGGCCGCGGTTCATCCAGCGCAGCACCCTGGTGTCGCGGCCTTCCCCCACCCGGCCGGCCGACGAGCCAGATGGTTCTTCCACTGAAATGGCCTGCCCTGTGCGGGTGGTGGTTCTCTGCAGTTTGTCGCCGTGGGGTACCGCGGTTCCTTCCATCAGCCCAGCCAGCTATATCCACCCAGTTCTTTCCTGGTTGAGCGGTCTGTGGTTGCGGGTCATGGTTCTTCCGCATGCGGCTGGCACACAGCTGCCGTATCTCCTATCACCGCCTCTTCCATTCACAAATTAAAAGAACAAGAAACATCAGAGGTTGGTCGGGTCATGTGGATTCGGCCTGCACCCTCTGCGTTAGATGGTAGTAGTAGGCCAAAGACAATCCAATTTTCAAAACGTAGAACAAGAACAATTTTAATCTAATAAAATTGAACATTACCCCCTACCTCGAAAAGATTCCGCACGTCATTGAACCGCAAAATACGAATGTCGTGGTGGTCGGACGTCACGGAAGATCGGTGTCGATTATGTTGTCGTGAGAGTGCACCCGAAGAAGAAGCGTCATTGGCTACTTTGCATTCCTCAAATCTTAGATCATTCTTCGTCGAGGGATAAGGTCGTTCTTTTTTGACGGTTGGTGTTCTTCGTCGAAGAATAAAACTTCCTTTTAAATCCTCTCAAGAGCTCTCCCACCAATATTGCCAACCAAAATAATAAATGCCCCTCCCATAAAATAACATTCCATGTATTTTCAAATTAAATAAAACTCTTTAATTAATTAATTTAAGAGTTGTTTAATTAATTAATATGGGTTGGCAAAAAATTAAATAGAGGGAGGGAGGTAGAATGTGGAGAGTCTTCACCCAATTAAATGGGGGAGATGACAACAAATAAACATGGGGAGTTAAATTGGGGAGTTTAAGGGAGGTTTGAGGGAGATGAAAGGTTAGGGCTCATGTGGTCCCTACCTCACAAATATCCACACATGGGATGTTATGTGGGGGAGGGCCCCACCATTAACTTCCCCATGTAGGATTTAACAACCAAGGTGAATAAAATTTTTCTAAACAATTTTATTTTACCTTTTAATTAAACCCCAATTTTTAACATTTATCCCGCATAAAACACAACTACTGTAAAGGTCCCCTTAAGAGAATATCGGCATTGCGAGCTCATCATTATTCTCAGATTTTAATTCTGAGCACCAGTTCAAAAGATAGAAAAACCTGCACGTACGTTTACTGAACGTACCTAAACAAAACTTCAGAAATTTATTCTGGGCACACTGGGCCTCGGAATCAGGTGTCGTCAGAAACTGTGGATTCGAAAAATTAAAGATAAATTTAGAAAAAAATTCCCTGGAAATTTTTGTGTCTTTACATTACCCCCACCTCAGAGAATCACATCCCCATAAAGCTACAACACACATTCTAGGGAATCAAAAGAGAGGTACTGAGAAAACATCTGAGCCTCCCTTTACCATGTGCTCTCCTAGAGGGTTCCGTGCTACCCGCGAATGTTCACTATAGGAATCGACCATCCACACCGCACTTTCTCCTATCGATCCTCAATCTCCACTAGAACCTCCATTAAATTCTCCCCATCATCGATGTCCAGCTCCCCGTGGTCAATATTTTGGGATGGGTTGTTCACGCATCTCCTCAGGTGAGATACCTGGAAGACGTCGTGAACCTGGTGCAACTGAGGTGGAAGGGATAGGGAGTAATCCACCTTGCCTACTCTGCTAATGAATTGGAGGAGTGACTATAAGAGACTGAAGATAGGCTGCATCATCTCTATCCACAAAGGATTTATGTATGGCATCCAGCTGGTCTGTCGCCTGTCCTAGCAGCTGAAAACCAGTCCCCCTGTTAAGCGTATCTGCTACTACGTTCTCCTTCCCAGGACTATATATTATCTTGAAAACATAGTCCTGGAGGAACTCAAGCCATTGTCATTTTCTCAGGTTCATATTCTTTTAAAAGAAGAAACACCTGAGAATATTGATATTTGAGTGATCCGTAAACCGTTCGCTCAACAAACAATGGGTGATACTAGCCAATTGTAATAATTCATATGCAACCTTCTCCACCAACGTTCAACAAGAGCTGCTAAGATTTCTCCTTTACCAAAAAGGGAAATCTGGTCTCATCCCCTGGATGAACCACGTGTTTTTCCTAATACATTCAATCCTGACATGAACGGTACAATTCATGTCATGGATGATGTCGTAAGGCCTCGATGCTACTATTAAGAGATCCAATCGTTACTCTCACCTCCTAAGGTTGAGTCACACTGTTGGCATCATTGTGTGGTTACTAGGTCTCCTCAAGTAGAAATCCAAAAAGTGAGGGTCAAGTCAACAGTTTTTAAGTGGATCCTCTTAGTACACAAAAAGTTAGGAATGAAAACATCATAAGGACAAGTGTCTTTTATTACCGCATCTCAAGGTACAAAGACACAAATAAACAACAAACAAAAACATTACAAATATAGAATCATCATGAAAAAAGGCCTCTATGCCTAGAACTAGCCCCTCTCATGTCCACCTACTTTCGGAGCTCGATAGTCGTATGCTTCAGCTGCCTAAAGTTGTGCTCTCCCTTGTCCACCTGTTCCCTGTGGTTGGGGTGGAATTCCTGGTGGTGATGGTGGAAATACCTCGATGCGTCGTCCACCACCAGCTACACAGAAAGCTCCTCTGTCTCGGTCTCTTGCTCCTTGGGGTCTGCCTCGATCAAACCTATGCCTCTTCCTAGGAGGTATTTCTTCTATCTACTGATTGTCTGCACAGCAGGTCGGACAGTCACGAGCCATGTGACCCTGTTTGCCACATGAGTAACACAGCCTGACGGGTCTGGCATTGTCTCCACCTTGGGTTCCCCACAATACTGATCATGAGTCATCTGGTCGATCTCCTATAGGTCTAGTCCTCTTGGACCCCTGTGTCATATGTCTATTTCCAGCTGTAGAAGACTCTACTCCATATCGACTAGTAGTGGGTCTCACATCTGGGGGCTGCTCAACAAGGAAACTCTCCACTAAGAGGGCTCACTCCAACACCCCAGCCTGTGTTGGGATACTGTGGGAGATAACTAAAGCTCTAATATCTCACCTGAGTCCTGATCAAAGGTCCAGGTCCTGATGAATGGGTCACGTACCATATATGTGGAGTAGAATTGAGGTTGGTGAACCTCGCTGAGTACTGTTCAACTGTCATGATACCATGCTACAGATGCAGTAGCTCTTGTACACACCGTTCAAAGGGCGGCAGGTACAAACTCTGCCCTGAACTGGATCTCAAAGTCTTCCCATAAAAGTGTCGCCTCTTCGAGCATCTGGAGCATCATGTTCCACATATTCCTGCTACTTCCTGAAGGAGGCTGGTAGCAAAGATCACCATGAAGTCTACTAGTGTCCCTACTAGCCAGAAAACTCTCACCACAACCTCCAGCCAATACTTAGCCTCCAATGGGTCTATCTCTCCACGGATCTTGGGTGGCCTCTAGCACTAGAACTCATGTAGTGCTCTCAAGCGGCGTGCATTTCCTGCTACTAGGGCTAGTGGCATCGGTGGCCCAACGAGTGGTAGTACCACTGGTGCCTCAACTGGATGAGGGCCATGTACTGAGGCCTTGTAACTCGGCGACCTGTCAGTACATACAACTCTTGGGGCTCTATCTGGTCGTCTGTGGGGAGGCATCCTGAAAGAAACAAATGTGACAAGGTCAAGGAATATACCTAGTGAGTAGACATGGTTTGATCTGACTTAAATAAAACATTTTTAAACACACAAACAATCAGTGTTTTCGTGAATTGGGTTGGAAATCATTAGTCAGGGTCCTCGTGTATGGATACATTGTCCGTCACACCAACAATAGACTCCCTGAACTGATAACCACACTCGGTTCCCTTAACACTATTGCTTCACAGAAAGGAAATATCAGAGTCCTAAGTTCTATAGTAGAATCGACTCCTCTGATACCCATTTGTCACGACCCGTCCCCCGGAGCCCACATCGTGACTACCCCAAGCCCGCCTTCCATAGACCAGGGGCTGGAGACTAGACCCAAAGGCATAATTCCCTAGAACTGTGAAGGCATTGCCTTTATAAAATGTAAACACACAGACAACTATAGAACAAGTGGAACCAGACATAAAGTAAAGTAGTATAACAAGTGTGATGAAAGTATAAAGGGGTCAGAAATACAAGACCAACAGAAAGGTACAACTACAACTGGAAGAAGGTACAATAGAAAAGACAAATAGCGGAATGGTGAAGTATCTCCTAGATCATCCATCGGGTTCCTAACTAAAGGGTAGGTACAGATGTCATCCTCAGCACTCCGCATCTATCGGTCCACTCCGTGTACCGTCACACCAAGTTTCCACCTCCGGGTACCATCCAATTCTCGTACACTCTACCTCGGTCAGCGCTATCCATCGTCTGCATTCAACAAAATGAGGTGCGGGCATAGCTCATGAAGGGGTGAGTTTAACGATACTTAGTAGGGACCCCGAGACCCTCATGGCCTCACAAAATCCAACAAGAATAAACCATAAAGAAAGAGATCAACAGATAACCTTTACATAGGTATATGCTCATACATATATCTAAGTTATCAAGTAATCCATCTCAATCATGAGGAAAACACAAAGGTCATTGACTCATCTCAAACCAGGATTTTTATGTATGATGTCGAAAACATGGCTACTAGAAAACTCCTCCTTTGTCGAGAGCTATAGTCCTGTAATGACTTTGAGGTGCCTCTCACTAACCATATTCTACTGAGTTACCCCTCTGGTCGAGGACCGCGAGTCTATCACCTCAAACAGTAGTGTTCCCCACCATGGGTCTTGTGCCTCACAGAGTAGCGCTCCTCCTGATAGCCTACAGAGGTAATCCTTCTATCGAGTATCGTGGCTCTTCTGCCTCACAAAGTAGCACTCTTCTGCCATGGATCTGCCACCTCACAAAGAAGTACTACCCACTCGGCTAGTCAAGTAACTCTGAAACGTATCAGACAAGAAGTCATCAGGTCTCAACCAGCTACTATGTCTCCATAATTTGTATGCTCGTCTCTGGGTGGATCCGCTCCATGAGCTACTGGTCGATAGTCCAAGTGTGACGAGGTCCCACTAAGAAGTATCTCAACGGACCGCCTCATCATAGTGGTATCAATGAAACAGACGGCGCATCAATCGGACGCCCGGTCTGTGAGTTATTGGCTTTTCCATTCCAAGGGCCTGGTTGGTTTTTAAGCTAAAACCAACCTGACCATACTCCAATCTTATTTGAATCCCACAAGTAGTATACCAAAAGAACTACCTCAACAAAATAAAACAAATGAAGCTGACGGAACATCAATCGAACATCTGATCCTTATGTTATAAGTGTTTCTGCTCCGAGGGTCCGGTTGGTTTCGGTTCCAAACCAACCCGGTCGTTTTTCCAAAGTCGTCCAAAACTCACTTAGGGTATTCAAAAAGGATCATTCCATCAAGAGTATCCCAGTGCTGTAGATGGAACGTCGATCGGATGTGTGGTCTTCATGTTATTTACCATTAATTGAAAACGGGCTCGGCCCATTAAGCCAAGTGGGCTGGCGGGTTGTGTCAACCCAGAGTTGGCGGGGCCGAACCGGCAGTGGGTCGGATTGGCCTGGTGAAATGGGCAGCCCGGCCTGAAGGGCATGTTCCAGCCCTGCGGGGCGCGACCCGGTCTATCGCGGATCGGCTGGCTGGCCGAGCGGTTCGGCCCGAAGGGGCCGAGCTGTCCGTGGGGGTGGGGGGTGGCGCGGCCCCCCGGCTGCCCAAACCGGCAGCGCCCAGCGATGCCGCCCTCCCAAACCGGCTGGCCTTCTTGGCGCAAGAGGCCCACTAGGGTGGGCCGCAGTTCGTTGAGCGCGGCACCGTGGTGTCACGGCCTTCCTCTGCCCGGCCGGCCAACGAGCCAGCTGGTTCTTCCACCGAAGTAGCCCGCCATATACGGTCTGCGATTCTCCGCAACGCAGTGACGTGGGGCGCCGCGGTTCCTCCCTTCGGCTCGGATGGCTATCGTTGTCCGGTTCATTCCCAGTTGAGCGGCCCGCGGTTGCGGGCCGCGGCTAGCACATGACTGCTGCTTCCCTTGTCGCCACCTCTTCCATTCGCAAATTAAAAAAACAAGAAATGTCATCGGGTCATGTGCGTTCGTCCTGCGCCCTCCGCGTTAGGAGGTAGAATTTCGCCAAAGACAATCCAATTTTTACAAAGTAGAATAAGTACAATTTTAATCCATTAAAATTGAACATAATCCCCCTATCATGAAAAGATTTCACACTTCATCGAACTGCGTAAGACTAACATAGCGGTGGTCAGGTGTCGCAGAAGATCGGTGTCGATTCCGTTGTCATTGTAGTGCACCCAAAGATGAAGTGTCATTGACGACATCACGTTCCTAGAATCATAGAGTGTTCTTTGATGAGGGAGAAATTCATTCTTTATTGAAGGTTGGTGTTCTTCATCGGAGAAGAACCCTTCCTTCTAAATCCTCTCAAGAGCTCTCCCACCAACATTGCCAACCAAAATAATAAAATGTCCCTCCCATAATATAACATGCCATGTATTATCAAATTGAATCAAACACATTAATTAATTAATTGAAGAGTTGTTTAATTATTTGAGATGGTTTGGAAAATAATTAAATTGAGAGAGTCAGGTGTATTGTGAAGAGGCTCCATCAAATAAAATGGGGGTGTTGCCAAGAATTAAACAAGGGGAGTTAAATTGGAGAGTTTAAGGGAGGTTTAAGGGAGATGAACAGTTGGGGCTCTTCTGGGCCCCACATCACAAATATCCACACATGGGAAGTTTTTTTGGTGGTGGACCCACCATTAACTTCCCCATGTAGGATTTAACCACCAAGGGGAATAAAATTGTTCTAAATAATTTTATTTAACTTTTTAATTAATCCCCAATTTTTAACTTTCAACCCACATAAAATGAAACTGCGGTAAAGGTCCCCTTATGTGAATATTGGTGTTGTGAACTCATCTGTGTCCTCGGATTTCAATTCCGAGCACCGGTTCAAAAGATAGAAAAACACGCACGTATGTTTACTAAACGTTCCTAAAAAAACTTCATAAATTGATTCTGGGCACACCGGGCCTAGGAATCAGGCACCGTTAGAAATTGCGGACTTTTAAAATTCCAAATAAATTAAGAAAAAAAATCCGTTTAATTTCCTAGTGTTTACATGATATCTCATATACATTATTACTTCCCTTTCTATGGGGGATAAGATAATGTCACTCGTTTCTATAGCAGACTAGGGCCTTGTGAAGTGATGTTATTCATTTTTCAAACATGATTCACATGTAATGTTGTAAATATAAATTAACTAATATATTATATATTTATCATCTAAAAATACTTATTTTACTATAATGTCTCATATAACTTATTACATTTCAATCCATTGGAAAAAAATAATGTCCAATGTGCTTACCTATGGACTTCTACGTGCCTCCATGCAGTGATGTGAAATGTTTTTCATTTTTATTTTTGATATATGTTAATAAGGATTTATATTATCATATTAATTCCATATATAAAATATTAATAATTTTGGAAATATTAATTGATATATTTTTTTTGTTTCATCCCATAAATTTAGAAAAATAGATATGTCATTCATGTGTACGTACGGTCTACTATTTTTATGAATGGGGTAATCTATTTTATTTCAATAATATTAATTTATTACTCTAAATAAATATAAAATGAAGAAAAATTATATTTATTTCTTTTTTATGATTCTATATTTTATTTTACTATTATCAAATTAAAATCACCAAAATTACTGAACTAAAACATACTTTAAAAACAAAGGAATTATAACCCAAAATTGAGTTTCTTACTACGAGTTGTTAAAAAAAGTGTGATAAAATTATAAAATTAAATCATATATGGTGTGAGATATATTACAATTATATATTAATATATTTTAAATAAAACAATTTTTATTATACAGGATTTTCTGAAACATGTGATGGAAGTCTAACTAGAGGTAAGGGGTTTTCGTCTATCTTTAACTTTTATAAGACATATATCATATTCAACCCTTATTACATTGAAAGGTGTATATATTTACCATTTCATATTTTATATAATTAATATATTTATATTCATGGTATTTATTGTTTCTTTTGATGATTATTTATTTCATGTGACTTATGATGCATAGACATAGCCTATTTCCGAACATGGTTGTCATATCTTCAATTATTTTTATTTTAAAAGATGGTATGAATTAGGATTCAAATTATAATGAGAAAAATCCATTTCCAAAAGAATTATATTATAATTCAAGATGTATATATAGAATACCCTATCTTTATGGGGGAAACATTGATAAACATGTGGTGAATTTATCCCCCTCTAGTATTTCCCCTTAATGAAATTCTTATAGAAGAAGTGAAGTTGTAACCTATGAATGGGAAAGGTGTCTCTAGAATTGAGTATGTACATATTATTCTAGAATATATTGACGTGTTTTATGAATAATTACATATAAATCCACTAGATATTTAATTTGAGTTTTCATTTGACATAATCCCAAATTAAATACATATATCTATAACCCCCTACAAGATGGATGTAGTGGGATTAATGGAAATAAATAAAAACTTATAGGATTTTTTTTATAACAGATTTATATTCCCCATTTTTCATCATGGATATCATCTTTATTTTTTTAGAGGAAATATTGTTATATGAGGTTATATATATATTTAAAGGAATTCAATGTTATTATAATAAATAATAACTCACATTTTTCTTATATTGATGACCTTTTCAATAAACCTCAAGGATCTAAATATATTTTAAAGAGTACTAATCATTTTAGGTATCATAAACTGTGAGTATAGAAGCATAATATTTCAAATAAATAATTTCATAAGAGGTATGGATATTATTATTTTAAAGTGATTTTCTTTTTATTACCTAATAAACCATTATTTTTATAGATCTAATAAATGATCGTTGAATGATTATATTGATAATTAAATTGTGTTATTTTTTGATGATATCTTTTTATACTCTAAAATATATGATGTGCATTCGATTCATTTGAGAATTATTCAAAATTATATGAGAAAAAGGAGTTATATGTAAAATTTAGAAAATATGATTTTTGGATTGGGAAAGATTATTTTATTTTCCATATTATCTTTAATGATGGATTATCAAGGGATATGTTAAAGAAAAAGGAAGTGATGTAATGGCCATTTCCAATGAATATAGTAGTTGTACATAGTTTCCATGGATTAGAATTTTAATATCGATGATTTGTTCAATCAAATTAATGACTATCTAAATCATAATCAAAGTTAACATGTAAATATTTTAAGTTTATAAAGCCAACATAATGTAAATAATGTTTTAAATAATTTAATAGGATATTAGAAAATTTTATGATATTTACTTTTCCCTTGGCAAAGGATGGATGTGTGATAATAAATCTGCATCAAATATTGGACTAGGATATGTCCTTTTGAAGAATTATAGAGTTTTTTTAATGTGAATAAATGAATATAATGATCTAGGAAGAGAATTATCTAATCCTTGATCTTGATTTTTAATCCATAATATGTCGATTGATGATATAGAAGTATTATAATTATAGTCAATTGGGTAAAATATATACAAATCATAAAAGATAAAAATATATTTTCTCAAAAAATGATATTATTAGGATTCAAAGATGATGGTTATACCGAATATATGATTATGATTATGCAATACACTACCAATTTAAGAAAGAAAACTAGGTGGTTAATGTGTTAAGTAGGAATTATTGTGTTGTTTTGAATAAAATGAGGATTTACAAATAAACAAAAATCAGAGAATTTGTCATGTTAGATATGAGAATCATTTTGGAAGGGGAAATATCACATCTATTCTAAACAATTTCCAAACCATCCTTAATAGATAAAATTAAAATTTACCATCTTGATGGGAATAATATTAAATTTAAATTTAATGTCATGAATGATGGGAAATGGGAAAATAACATCTATGAAGGTGGTATATTTTAATTTGAAAACGGATTATGTGTTTCACCAGTTCCATGTATGAAAAGAGAATTAATATAATATTTTCAAGCACTGATTTCCCTATACCCCCTAGTATCATGAAAATGTTTTAGGATTTTAAGGTACATTTTTTCAATAATATAAAATGGGAAATTGAAAAACTATATTTCATGATACTTTGTTTTTAGATACTTAATGTGAAAGAAGATGCATCATAAAGGATTCATGAAACCTATACCTATTCTTGTGTGGATATAAGTAGATATTAATATGGTCTTTTTCATTGGTTTTCCAGTGACTCCTAGAAAGAATGATTTTTATTGGTTATTTTTTATCACCTATCCAAGTATATATTTCTTCTTTATAAAAGAAAAGATCTACCTCTTGAGTTTGTTATGTGGATCTATATGAATATATTTTGGAGACATTACAGTGAAACTTTTTATATAATGTATTAATTTTATCTTCATATTACATTAAAATTATAAAAGTTTCATTCTAAGGCTCTCAAAGTTAAGAAACATTTGAAAAAATCCTATCGTCCTCAAACCAATATGTAGTTTAAAAGGACTATTCAAATATTCAAATATATTTTGAGATCACTCTCGATTTACATTCAAGGTATATTGGATCAATAATTACCTTTGACATAATTTTCATATAATAATAATTTCTATTAAAACAATCAAATTGAACTACATGAATCATTTTATATAAATAGGCGTCATTCTCTAACTTTTTGGGATGATGTTGAGAAAATGAGGATTGTTGGATCATACATTTTAGAAGATAGAATCAAGAATGTAACGATTCTTTATAATAATATTATGGTAACTCAAAGTAGAAAAAAATCATGTTGATAACAAAAGAAATGATTTATAATTTAAACTATGAGATCATACTTTCTCAAAGGTAACTATGACATTATATTATTTTAAATTGAAGCACTATATAGTACAATATATCCCACATCAACCTAAGAAGAAAAAATAAATATTATTATTTGAATGAGGTTGATATAACCTATCTATTAAATTGGTGTGTATATATTGGAATAAATTATTTATGAAGTAAATATAAATTTCCAAAACAATATAAATTTATTGTTACTTTTGTTTAAAATTGTCATGCATTTTTTTAATATCCATTTTATTTTATAAAATTGTGTTTTCCACAAAATATGTTTTTTCATATATTGTAAGTAGTATATTATAATATACAGGAGTAGTAGAAAATAGTTTCAGAATATTTAGTTTCATTTTTTAATTAATCATGTGAAAATTTTATTAGGATTAACTTGTGACAATTTTCTGAAAATATTGTTTTCCAAAGATGTGTGAAAAATACAAAATTTTATTGAAAACAAAATTTTATTTTCAATGTTTAAAAAATATAAAATTTCATTTTGGATTAGTTTTAAATTAAAATTCGTGGAATTATATTTAAAATAAAATAGTTTTTATTTTTTGAAATTGATTTTAAATTTTAATTTGGTATAAAATATTATATATAAAAATGAAATTTTTTAGAAAACTGTTTTTTGATACATTTTACTAGTTTAAATATAAATTTAATTTAGAAAAATATATATTTTGAATTTTTATAAATGAATTAAAAATATAAAATTTCTATATGAATATATAGTAAATAGGTCACTTTTAATTTTTTCCAATATGAATAGTAACCTTGGTAATTTTTGTTACCATATTAAAGAGTAAATCTGGTAATAAAAGGTTAAATAATATGATAAGAAAAATAAAATGTCACTTAAAAATGATCAGATATTATATTTGGAGTGTTTTTCATCAAAAATCATTTAAATTTTTAATACATGGCCTTCTTTCTATTAGTAAGGGATTATGATGTTTATAATATTGTATTTTAAATAAAGTCAAAGATATCAAAATTATATTTTTAATAATATAATAACATTATTAATATATACAAATATAGAGGATCTATTATACTATAAATAGTATTTCTAAATAAAATATATTTATTTTCATCATATTAATTTATATTTAATTTTAAAAAAATAAATAATTTCAATAAAATCTTCCACAACACTATTATAATTTTTATTTAATTAATGAAAAATATATATATAATATACCAAATATTAAAATAAATGTAATTTTAGATAAATAATGTGATCAATGAATTCTATATATTCACTTGGATCTTTGGTATATAATATATTTTATGTTTGATTAATATGATTTATCTTAATAATATTAAAGTTAAATAATGAATAGTTCTTAAAATCGTTATTATAGATATTATATAATAAATAATATTTAAGAACAGATATAAAATTGCTATAAATTTTAAATCTAGAAAAGAGATTCTAAAAATGTTAAAAATATTAAACATTCTCCATTTATTTTCTTTCTTTAATTTTATATGAACTATACTAACCCTCAAAGGGTAAAAATATTTGTCGCGGTAAGAGTTAAAAGGGGTAAAATCATGGTTGAAACCAAATGATAAGGGTATAAATATAGTAAAAACGTATATAATTATTCCTTTATGAGGTAATATCAATCCATAATCATTTTAGGTTTTTAATAACTCACTTTATAACCATTTTTTGATTGAATATTAATCTATATTAATTTTAACTTTTTAGAAATGCCATGTGTCCCCATCCCCTCTCTTGTAAATAGGAAATAATTATTCAAATTTATTCAAACATAAAAATATTTTTTTCAATTAAATATATTCCAAAATACATTACTAGAATCTCTAAAAAAATTATGTCTTATTTTAGGTGTAATAATAACCTGATTGGACTTAAGGTGTTAAGAAATCTGATTGTCTAAAGAAGAGGTACCATTTTTAATTGTCATTTATATTTGTATTATTCTTACACATACCAGAAAAAATTATTCAAACATGATAAAATAAAATATATATTATCATATATGCATATATTTTAATATTTCAGTTTCATTATCTATATTAATCATCATTTACATCAAATTAGAAAATAATTCATCCATGGTGTATACGGCTGACTGCAGCCTCACAAACCGATGTAATTCATCTTCTATCATCTATATCAAAGATGGATTATAATTATGGAAAAATATTTACAAAATATATTCATGACATATTTATAATTTTTATAAATTATTTTACCATTTATATTTTCAACTTTTTGTCAACCAAAAAATGATAATGTGATTTGTGTGTATGTGTGGACTACCACTTCTACGAAGAAATGTGTTTTGTTTTTCGTCACCACATAATGTGAATGATATATATAAATATATTTGAAGAATTAAAATTATATTTTTTATATTATGAACCTTTTATAAGGATAATATAATACTTACCTTCTTTCCATATTGATCATTGAAAAAAGGGAATGTTACTCATACGTATGTATGGCCTACCATTCACATTATTGTAACGTAGTTAATTTTTCATAACAATATTCAATAAATGGACATAATATTATTATTTATCTATAAAAATGATGATTTTTCCCTGAATATCATTCTTAATATTATGTAATTATGATCTATTTGACTGCAATCAACATACTGAATCCATTC
Source organism: Viscum album (assembly GCA_963277665.1). Lineage (NCBI taxonomy): Eukaryota > Viridiplantae > Streptophyta > Magnoliopsida > Santalales > Viscaceae > Viscum > Viscum album. The sequence continues at coordinate 667,184,838 of OY728155.1, forward strand.
TGGACTTAATATCTAAATTTCATCAAACCATCCAACATAAACCAAAAAAATTAATTCATTAAGCTAAAATTATAAAAGTGAAATAAAAGGAATAATAAAAATTAAAAATTCTCCCAGAAATGTAAATAATTATCCATGGATTTTTATTTTGGAAGTTAAATAATATATATGACGAGTTAGACTCAAGGTAAAGGACTTTATATTAAAAAATATTTTCTAAAATATTCCCTAGAAACTCTATTTTTTCTATTATATCCATTCTATTTTTTTAATAATTATTTAAATATGGTTTTTATTATTTTATTACTTTTAAATACATTTTTACTCATTTTTTACTCTTTAAACTGATATTTTAATGGTATCGTTTTTCATATTCTAAATAAGGTACTATATAATTATTTCAAAATATATATAGAATATTTTTTTAACTTATACAGAAATGGAATATTTTCCCACTATCATGAAACCATAATGATTTAAATAATACATTAGAATTTTAAATGGTTATTTTAATGTAAATTTTTTTCATTTTTGTGTCTGTGGTTTTTCTAATAAGATAAGTTAATTTAAAATGAAATTTTCTTTCTTCGATTAATTTTTTTATAATAAATGCTATTATTTTAATGTTCTTTTATCGTTCATGGTAGTATTTTACAAATAAATTTGATTTCATGAGAAACCAATGATGGGTGGTTTTGTTATTAATCTATTATTGGTGTTTCCATGATAAAACTAGGATTGGTGGTAATAATATAACCTCAAACTCCTTGGGTACTCCAGAGGTAGAGTTTGATCATATTTGGTACTTTATTTTCTATAATGATATGAAAAATGATGTCCCAAGTTACCTACATGTCTTTTATTTAATTTTTCACTAGTTTTCATTAAAATAAATTGATTTTATAATGGTATAATAATGATATTTTTTAAAATTTAATTTCCTTTTTGGGTCAAAATGTATTATTATTATCGAAATGTTTTAATGGGTTTTGTTTTTTTAATAAAATAATAGATTTAATTCTTTTATGTTCTTTAATGGTCTCTTTTTTATCATCCCATATTTTAAAATTATTTCAATGGGATTAAGGAATACTATATGCAAGTATGAGTTCATGATGAAAATTAAGAAGATGTGTCATGATAGGAAATTATTAATAGTTTTTAAAGAGTTTTTTTGTGGGAAAATGGATAGTGAGTATAAGTTTCCACGTGTAGTTTATAGGTTTATTATGTGGGATATTTTCCTAATTATGTAAAACTCTAATCCATAAATATCCTTGGGATTTTGAGAAAGTTAAATATTGATAAAAACCCTAAAATAATTAATTCTTAATGTTGGGTCTATATATTATCTCAATAGAAGGGAATTATAAGGTTCAATTAAAAATGAAGACTATATTATAGTTACATCATGTGTTTCTTAATTCTATAAATAATTGGAGTTATGTATTACTATTTGGAGATCCCACTTATCCTCTCTATAGTTCATGATGTATTCTATATCTCTTTGTTAAGGAAGTATATATCTGAACCAATGCATGTGATCCTCTATGATAAAATATAAATAGAACCCAATTTATCATATTGTGAATATCCTATCAGATTAATGGAACTATATATAATGGTTTGTGGAATCAAAAATATATACTACTGATTTTTAATTCTACAAATCACAAACTAGAAGACACAATATGTGAGCCTAAATAAACAATGAGTAATGATTTACCACAATTTTTTATTAACTAACCTTCTTTAAAAAATTGATGATGAAGTTATATAAGGGGGTAAATGTAATGACCAAGATTTTCCTATTATTGGAAAATAGTATATTCATAGACTATTTCCCAATGCAAATCCTCTTAATTGATCACTATAATTGAAATAGTTCATAGTTATATTTCAAAATAAAATATCTAAATTTTAAAATTTTATTTTAATTAAATGGATATTATTTTTGATTTTATAAGGTTGTATTCATGTTGTGATTAATTTTTGGGATTTTATTGAAAGAGTTGGTTTATGGGTAAATTCATAAAAATGTCACTTTTTACGAAAATATAATTATTTTTTGTTAAATAACATAATTTTCTAATTATCATTAAGAATTGTATTTATTTTTAAATTAACTTATGATTCCTTTTATAAAAAATTATATCATTAATCATATAGGAATCATCATTATATTTTAATATTATATAAGATTTGTTTTTTCGTAAATACACATATTTCTAAAAACAATTTTTTGTTGTGTTTTTCTCAAATATATTAAAATTAAATTTAAAAATTATTTATTTAATCTTGAAAAATGAATAAAATGTTTGGTATAAATATTATTAAATTTTTTAATGAGTATAATTTAATTTTTAGTCATTATTAATTTTAAAAATGGTAAAAATGGTAAATGTTTTAAATTGATTAGATATGGTTTAAACATTTTGATATAGTCATAAAATACCATATTAATTAATATTGGATGAGGATATTTTGACTGTAAAGACCCTGCCCTAATTTCCCAGAACTGGTGTCTTATTGCACTACATTGTCATGATTACTAGAAATTCATATCCCAATTAAATGAATAGTTTAGTAGATTTGGAATTCCAAATACATACATAAGTTCAACATTACAACTTGAAATGAAAGAAAACAAATAATTTCTATTGGTTACATTCACCAATCTAAGATTATCCATGCGAGTCAATCATAATAAACCTCTTCCTGTCCTGGGAAAAATGAAGCATAAGAAGGGACACACATAGATTCTCAGTAAGGGTAAATAATATAGCGGTAGATATCATAAATATTAATCATGGTGAATAATTGAAAATGCGTGCCTTTAAAAATAAACATGAATATAATATGGAAGGAATATGAGCTCAATAAATATTCCCATAATTAAACATAATCTTGGGTATACTACTAGTCGAATAACCTCATAAGCTATGAATTAATATCTACCTAATGAGGGATATTAATATTCCAGACATTATAAAACATACCATCAAGGCATCGACAAATATATCTAAAATGATTATGGCCTCGGTGAATACCATATCTACAAATGGGCAACGCCTCGGCCATGTCCATATCAAATTGTCACATGAGTCCTTCTAATTCATCAAGGGGATATTGTGGACCCCACCTGTCACTTAATACATCCAATAAATTTCTTATATGAATGTGGATAAACATTAATAACATATAAATTAGTATTGAAACAAACATATTTAAGGTAAATAACTTCCCTCAAACATTAGGCGTACACTCCATCCATTCGTAGAAAATTGGTGAATGGTTTTAAAAAAGAACATACACAGTCAAAAATAATTATAAACCATTCAATTAAATATGGTTGATGATATCATAAAATATTAATCGAAACAATAAATAGAATTCAACAAGAGTTTTGAAATAGATGATGATGTCCTTATAAAATCATCGAGTAATTCATTAGATAAATACTCTATTACTTTGAAAAGATGTTTTCTTTTGGAGAAGTGTCTATATAAAACCAGAAATTATATAGAAATTATTTTCCTACCAAAATTATTTATTTTAGATAGATAATGGTTTCTAAAAATATATTTTATAGTTCCCTATAAAATAAGTATGCATTTGAGAATTCTATTGAATCGGGCTTCTATTTTTGGAAAATAATTTGAAAGATCCATTTAAAATATATAATTACCATAAATTAAGGTAATATTATAGTTTGTAAAAATATATAGAACATTAATATAGAATTTATGAGGGATAAATATGAGTTAATAAGAATATAATTGTGTTAATGAGATAATAAATGTAACATGAATGAAAATGGTGGTTTGGGTGGAAAACACATACCTTAAGTCTGAAGGTGTTCCTAAGTTGATCATAATGACTTGAATATTAAAATTTAGGATCTTAAATTAATCATTACAGAATATATTATACATTTAATTTATTTGGTATAACCTTATTATGTTCATTCATTTCCTTTCGATGGGATAATAGATTCAATTTCATTGTCTGATAGTTTTTTCTTCCTTGGTTTTCATGATCATTTTACTTCTATTCATGTGTGGATAAACATGTAGAATGATACTATTTTTGAGAATAGAAGTTGTATTTTATTATTAAACAACTATAAGATTACATGGTTAAAATTTTTTGTTTGGTTATTGGGAGTGAAGATGAATAATTATATAAGTCTTTGATGATAATTTCTTGGGTTAATTGGCATTTTTCTGATCACAACAAACTCACTTCGAATTATAATTTAATATAATGCATGAAAAAGGATTCCATAACATTAAATAAGTTATAATATATATATTCAATTCTATTTCAACCATCAAAATGGTTTCATGACTAGAATTGAATATGGTAATATGAATTTAATACATGTCGTCCGTGAATCTGATAAATTAACACATCTCAGATGGTGTTTTTATTTCTAGTATAAAGAAGGGGAAATGTAAGATGATTAAGAATTAGTCATTTATCATATCAAAATTCTAGTACCATTATGGTAATATAGTAATCCCAACATTTTGAATGAAATTATTTGAAGAATGAAAAGGAAGATAAAGGGCCTGAAATAAAAGAAATGAGAAGAGAAATTTAGCTCTTGAAGTTATCTTCCTTGAGATCCTATTTAGGGAATAGGTTTTAAACTATTTATGAGACCAAGGGATGATGGACACGGGGGACAAATTTGGCAGGTCATTTTAATAGAATCTATCCATGTCACAAGGAATTTTAAGAGTGAAGAGAAATTGGAGTGAGGGGGTTTATAATGGATGTGAGGGGTGATTTTTGAATATCTTATTGATTATTTTATTGTTACCTTAAATACAACTGACAATGTTGATTAATGTGACCTGTAATAGTAATTAGTGCATGTGAGTTTTAACCAAGTGATCTTACATCATCCATTATTCTAGGAATTGTTAATTTAACTGATAATGTATATATACAGTTAATTACAGTATTTTACTATGAATAAAAAATTCATGTTTTTCAGAAAAAATACAAAAATTCACTCTAACAATATTTCATTGTGCATAATTCAAATATGAACTCAATTTTTTAAAAATATTTTCAAAATATTATTACATTAATAATCAAATAAAATCATAAATTATTCGAAAATTAACAATTTTAAAACAAAAATTCATTTTATATCTCTTTGAAAATTTAATCAAGATTGGTTTATCTTATAACATGAAGATAGTAAAATTATAATATGATTTACTATTATTAATGGTCATAAATACTATTCATATTACTATTCATAAGGGTATGTTACTATTCACCAAAAATTTTGTTTGTCTTATTAGACTCTAAATATTATACTAAATTCAACTGTGTATGTTAATTTTTTGAAATTCAAATCATAGAGGTGGAAAAATTATGTTTACTGGCTTGGTTATAAAAAATTTGTTTTCAGACACTTAGTGTTTTATTCTTTTTTTATAAATCTTTTCAGTGGTACATTCTTCCCTCCTTAAAAAACATTCTTCATTTAAATTACTAGAATGTTTCCTCACAAAAATATTTGGGTAGTTTTTAATAATAAGCTCTTCAGGATACCATGTTACATATTTGAATTTATGATTTTTACACAGTATTTTTACCAGTTGAGTCATCTGAATCCTGAAAATTTATTCTTTACTATCCAAAATTTGGATAGGCTCCACAAAGTAATATAGGTCAGGATCCAATTCTATACCTTCAAAAGTGAAGAAATGCATTTGATATAGCATGTACATTCACAATAATGAGACATTGAACACATTTTACACTCTAGAAAGGCTTGGTATCATAGCCAAATGATATGGATTAGAAAAAATTCACTTTAGTATTTCAAAAGATCAAATGTACCTAGGGCCAAGATTCCATTTCTTCCAAAATCTTTTAATTCCCCTACATAAAGATACATTCAAGAAAAAATGATCTCCCACATGAAATTCCTAATCCTTCCTTCAATTATCAGTATAGCTCTTTTTCCTGATTTAAGCAACTTTGATATGGGTTTTAATATTTTTTACCTTTGTTATTGTTCCCTCCACAAGCTCTAGGCCCACATTGTAATGCCCTGACCCCTCTAAACCGGAGTTAGTGAATTAATAATTACATTGGCATGGTTATAAGGAATTAATATCTTGAAGTAAAAATCAGTTTTTTAGTCTTGATGAAACTAGATACATAGATGTAACTAAAATTTCATTGGAAAAGGTTACAAAATAAAATACATAACAAAAACTAAAAACTTCATCTATAGGATCACAATAAATGATCTCCTCTTCATCACTTATTGATGTTAAACAATGAAAGGGGTGAGGTCAAACACTTAGTAAGGGTTAATAATAGTGGAATCATGAATCAATAATAACTAAATCATAAACAATTTGACATAATCAATATGGAATGGTGAATAAATGAAAAAATCATGCCATTAATAAACTGAGATTGAAACTGCATCGATATATTTTTTCATAGTGAAAACATAATGGATAATAATAACAGATAATGAATAAAGAGAATTATTATTAATTTGATGTCATTTATTTGGAACATGATACTATAATACCATCAAAAACATGTTTTTTTTTTGTAGAAACCCATTTGATTTTTAGAAACAAACTCGAATTGTTTGTCGCCAACTGATTTGACTCATGAGACGTGTCGATGCATCAAGGGGCTATAGTGGCCCCACCTACCACTGGAAGTCCAAATCATTTTTTACACATATATTTAATACATGTAAAATATTCCTTCTCAATATCTGTTTAGAGTAAAGGATACTGATTCATCAATACTTCCACAATTATAACAACATTCAAAATAAACATAGCATGTAAAATGGTATACGGTTTAGACAATAAACATATCCATGATATAAGAATATGGAAATTTATTATAAATATTATTTCAAATAAAAATTGATCTCAAATGGACATTTGGTACACCACATAAGGATTATTAGGTTCATAATACAAGGTTAGCCACAATGGAATGTTATTGCAGACAAAGTCCCATACCACAATGTAATCAGTAGAATCCTATGACCAGAACTTAATAACAATAAAATGAATAATTGAAAAACATTAATATAAAAAGAATAATTTTATTATTTAAAAATTTCATTAAACATATACCACATACAATAATTATGTGGTGAGCAATGAAAATCGAACATAAATAAAAGTGACATGTAAACCCACTTACCTTATTCTTGAGTATGTTCTTCATTTCTTTTAATGACATAAATAATTAAATTTATCATCATTAATTAATAATCCAGATCCTCATAAACATTTAATTGATTTATTTTAACATTATTAGGTTCATTCATGGACCTTTTAATGGTTTAACAGTTTCAATTTTACTGTTTTGCAAGCATTTTCTTCCTTGGTTTTCATGATTCGTTTACTTGTATTCTTAAATGAAATTCCATTTGAAATGTGGTTAAATGTCCAGATTTGTTAATATATATTATTGGTGACATCAAATAGAAAAAAATTATTTTATAATTATTCTTGGGTTAAATACTTGAGGATGAAACATTAGTTTAAAGGTATTGATAAACTCTTGGATTTAGCTTGCCGGTTTTGTGCACAATTAACATGTTTTGTATTATTATTACATATTAGGATCTTGTAGATATTACAGAACATTAATGTGATGAGTTAAATTTATTCTGATCTAGTTCAACCATAAAAAAATTTTCATGACCATAATGGATGATCGTAACAAAAATTGAGAACATGTCATCCTTAAATGTGATAAATTGACACATCTCATATGGTGTTTTCATTTTTTTAGTATAAGACTAGGGGGGAAAGAGAAATGATGATGATATATTCCATTAGAATAATATAATTCTAGTTCATTTATGGTACTATAATTATCATAGCATTTAGATTAGGGAGATGATGAAATTAGTATAAAATAAATGAACTCTAAATAGAAGAAAAAATGTGAAATATCTTATGAAAATTTGGCAGCCTAACAGCGTCACTTAAAATTTCATAAAATTGTATGATGAGAGAAAGAGGGTATCTCATAACTAATTTATAATATGGGTAGTAAGTGGAATATTAATTGACAAAACCCAACATATTCCAATTGAAAATAAAAGATAAAACATATATGAATGCCTTAAGAAAAGAGAAGGGTTGTTGATTCTCTTACCATGTAGAGTAACTCCAAAAACATGATGGTTGAGTCTTGGGGGTTTGATATCACCTTAAGAGGACTCCTAGGGAGGTAATACTACTAGATCTTCATGGATAATGAGTTTGGAATGAATGAAATATAAGGGGGGTGAGTGGGTAATTATAGTAATTAAGAGTGATTTTTTTATTAATTAATAGGGACACCTCATTAACAGTTTTTGAAAAACCATGGGATTTCCAAACTATTTTCCCATTGTTTCAGCCACGTGGGACACATAATTTCATATTTTACTGTAAAAAAGTCTACTAGCCTTTAATACTAAAATTATTTCATTATTATTTCATTATAAAACCTAAAACTTAAAACTATATATTTACTATTCACGATAAATTCATGTATTTTAGAAAAATCCAAAAAATTTACCCTATCCAATTTTTGATGGGTAGTATTCAAAAATTAACTCTATTTTTTTAATATAATTTTACAAGTATTTTTAATTTAACATGAAAAATAAAATGATAATTAATTCAAAAAATTACAATTTTAAAGGTATAATTAGGTTTTTATCACATTGAGAAAGTATTTAAGATCTTGTTATCTTATTACCTTAAGAAAAAAATATCATTATTTACTAATCATAAGGGTCATATTACTATTTAAATTACTTTTTATATGGGTATGTTACTATTTATCAAAAAAATCAAGTTGTTTCTACCAGAATCCAAATGACTTACTCGCACAACTCTAGAAGACCGTTTTTCAAAATTCAAAACATATATGTGGAAAATTTTTGTTTAATGGATAGGTTATGACTATCTATTAAATAACCTAGTGTTGTTTCAAAAGATCATAGTGCATTATGAAATAATGTCTTTAAATAGAATTTATTTAAGAGAATCATAACATTCAATGTTTGGGGTGTTATATTATCCCCTTATTCGGAAATTTCTCCCTTGAAATTTTATGTGTAAAACCCACCAAAAAGATGTTGGTGGTTCTTCTTCATAAAATCCTTAGGTTCCCATGTTTCTTCCTCCATATATTGTTTTCTCCATAGCACCATTACTAGATGAGTTTTCTAATTTCTCAATACCTACACCCTTGTGTCAAGAATCCCGATAGGCTCTTCAAAGTAAGATAAATAAGGTTCCAATTCGATTTCTACATAAGTGAGTACATGCATTGGGTATGGCATGTATTTCTTCAAAAATAACTCATAGAAAACATCATGGACTTTGGAGAGACATTGATGAATTTCTAAATGGTAAGCTACATCTCCAATTCTTTCCAGAATTTTACATGGTTGGATTTAATTGGGACTCAGTTTCCCTTTCTTACCGAACCTTAAGTCACCCTTCCATGGAGATACTTTCAGAAAGACATGATCTCCCACTTGGAATTCCAAATCCATTCTCCTTTTGTCAGTAGAACTATTTTTTATACTTTCAGCTGTATTAATATTCTCTTGGATTGACTTCACCATTGTAATGGTCTCTACAATATTTTTTAGGACTATAATTTTCCCCTCCCCAACTTCGTCCCAAGAAGTTGGAGTTAGACATCTCCTTCCATATAATGCTTCATATTGAGCCTTTTGAGTAATAAAATGGAAACTAATGTTGTTGAAAAATTTCACCAAATGCAAGTATTGATCCCACATACCTTGAAAGTCAAGAGAGCATGATATCATCATGTCTTTTATAGTTTGAATGGTCCTTTCATAATTTATGTTGGTTTGGGGGTGATAAGTAGTACTCATACAAAGCTCAGTATTCAATGACATCAGATGACTTTTCCCGTATTTTGATGTAAACTGGGGGTCTTAATCGGATACAATCGATAGATTTGCACCATGAAGTCTTATAAATTCATTAATATAATGTCTTTCCAGGCACTCAAGTGGTAAATACTCTCTTATAGGAATGAAATGTGCTGATTTTCTAAGATGATCTACAATTACCCAAATTGCATCTTTCCTTCTAGATGTCCCTGGTATTCGAGTGAAAAAATCAATCGTAACGTTATCCCACTTCCACATAGGAATAGGTAGAAGTTGAATCACTCCTCTAGGATTTTGTCTCTCTTCCTTAAATGATTGAAAAACTAGTCACCTTGAAACATAGTCATCAATTTCCTACTTCATATTATCCCACCAAAAATATTCATTCATATCTCTATATATCATTGTGCTACCCAGGTGTTTGGAGAAATATGAGCTATGAGGAACGTCTAATAGATCCATTTTTTGATCATGTACAAATAGGACACATAACCTCTTCCCAAAAATCAGAACTCCTTATTCATAGAAAATGTCTTCCAATCTCCCGTAGTTAACAGCAACAATTTTATTTTGTAGATTTTCATCATCAGATTGATAGATTTTTATTTTACCTAGTAAAGAGGGATTAGAAATTATTTGAAATAGGAATGATGTTATCCCTTCCTTAATAATTCCCATATTCATATTTAGTATATCCATGAATAAATCATCACTCTCAATCATCATTTGAGTTAGAATCCTATGATATTTCTAGCTTATGCATCTTACACCTTATTTGAATTTCCTAGGTGGTAATATATTGAACAATAGTAATCATTGAATAACTCAAGCCATCTCCTTTTCCTCTTGTTTAGTTTTTTTTGTGTGATAATGTATTTATAAATCTCTTGATCTATGAATATATCACAATTTTCACCATAAAGATAATGTCTCCAAATTTTCAGAGTAAAGATTACAGTTGCTAACTCAGGAACATGTGTTTGATAATTTTTCACATGAGTCTTCAACTCCCTTCATGCATAAGAAATAAATTTAGCATTTTTCATAAAGACGCAACCCAGCCCAGTCATTGTTGAGTCACTGTATATTACAAATACATCACTTATAGAAGGGAGATTCAAAGTTAGAACATTGGCCAATATTCTTTTCAATTTTTTGAAGCATTATGTACATTCTTTTTTCCGCACAAGATTAACTCCTTTAATGTGAAATTGGTTAGTAGGTTAGCAAATTGGGAAAATTTATGAACGAAATGTCGATAGTAACCTGCTAAACCAATAAAAGTGTGTACCATCATTATGTTTGTGGGCATGGGCCAATCATGTATTTCCTTTGTTATTGCAGGATCAACTAGGATTCCATCCTTTGAGTCAATATGGCCTATAAATAAAAGTTATTGAAGCTAGAATTATCACTTTCTAAAATTATCATAGAATTCATTTATTCTAATAGATTTTAAAATATTCTGCACGTGATCCTCATGGTCTTCATGTATTTTTGAGTATACCAGGATATCGTTGATGAATACCACAACAAAGTTATCAAGATATTCCTTGAAAACTCTATTCATTAAAACCATGAAAATAAATGATTCATTATTCAGTCCAAAAGGCATCACTATAAACTCGTAATTAACATACCTAGTTCGAAATGTTGTCTTAGGAATATCTTTATTCCTCACAGGCAGCTGATGATATCTGGATCGAAGGTCAATCTTCAATAAATTATTGAGCTCCATGAAGTTGATCAAATAAATCATCAATATTAGGCAGAGGATACTTATTCATTATTGTAATAGCATTGATTTCAAATTATTAAACGCATATACTCAGGGATCCATCTTTCTTCATGAAAAATAGGATTGGGGCTCCCCACACAGAAATAATCGGTTAAATAAATCCTTTGTCACTTAACTCCACTAGATTTTTATTTATCTCTACTATCTCCACTGTGTCCATTCTATATGGATTCATTGATATAGGTCTTTCACCAAGAATTATGTCAATGGAAAACTCAATTTCTTACTCTGAAGGACATCCACGTAAATCCTCTAGGAATACATCCATTAATTTTTTTCAATATATGAACATCTTTAATTTGATGTTTTGTTTCCTCACTCATCGATATTGGGTTCAATTCATCTCCAAGAATTTCATTCAATAGATCTAATATGGGTGGCTCTAGATAAGAATTATATGGAGTGGTCTCCTCTCTAAAGATAAAAGATTGTACACCATTGTCTAAAATTGTAACTTCTATTTTCATGTAATAAATCATCACACCATAGATTGACATCCAATTAAAAATGTGAATAATATCAAATTCAATCATTGGTATAATGATAAGGTTATCAACTAAAGCATGTTTATGTGTCACAAGAGGGACTAGTTGACATTCCTTTATTTCAATGATGCGTCCCCTATGAATTTTGACTGATAACTCCTTTATTAAATCAAATTGGACATGTATGATTTTCATAGAATACTCAAAAGATATAAATGAATGTGATGATACAGAATCAAATAATTTGTTGTCTATGTTTGAGGAAACAATTAATGTACCTACAACCACATCATTTTGATCATCAACTTCTACAGTTATAATAGCATTAGCTCTCCCTTTCTCTCTTGGCATATTTTGAGGTATGTTTTCTTGGTTCTTAAGAAACTCATTTGCATACTGTCTCATTTCTATACAATTGTAGCATTGAACATCATAAAATTTTTTCTTCACAATGCAATAATTAGATAGATGACCATTTTCTCTACAATTATTATGGACTCCAATGTCATTCAATAATTTCCAGAGATTATTCATTCCACAGTTCTCCCATAATGGGAATTTATTCATTCCATTTTTCTTATTTGGTGCTTTACATTTCCCTTGGTTATCAGTGTACTGATTTTTATATTGGTTTCCCCTAAACAAATTTGATCTAGAAAATTCCTTCTCTGTTTTAATTTCTCTGGATACAATTTTATCATATGATGAATATGTTTTAGAAGCTAGTACCATTCAAAGACTTGTCTTAAGACCTTCAACGAAGTGATCAATATTGTCTTCTGAGTCATGTACGTAATCTAAAGCACACATTTCTATCTTTGTGACGGTCGCCTCATACTCTGCAACACTATTTTCATCCCTTTTATTTACACCAAGGAATTTCCTCTTTATTTTGGTTCGTTGCCCATGAGGGAAATATTGTTTCAAAAATATTTCTTTAAATTTCCTCCATTCCATATCTCATATTTCTTCTCCCTCTATGGAATTATGAATCAAGAAAAACCATTGATCAGCATCGCCATTGAGACAATATATTCCTAGTACTACCTTTTCATTTTCTTTGCATCTTAATTCCACTAATAACATTTCAAGGGAATTGATATATTGCTTAGTAAAAACTGGATTATTAGTCCCTCTAAAATATGGGGGATTCTGAGACATGAAATGATCCTACCTAGGTGTGGAAGGGTTATTCGTTACAACTGGAGAAAGTTGTCCCAATATGGTCATGATCAGATCTGCTTCAACATTGACTGTGTTGACTTTCTCAATGGGGAGATCCCTAAATTTCCCACGAGTATTGATTCCCCTTATTCCATTAGCATCCATTTCTAAATAATGGCACACAATATATTAGGTTATGAATATCAAACAAAAATGTACGCAGCATAGATTGTAATTCAATGCATAACAAATCCCCTAAACATGGATTCTCTGAGAACAAATTTACATTAAAATCCAATATAAAGGATTTTAAATTAAATGTGAATTATCTGAAGCATATACCCTAGGAGTTTGAATACCAAGAGTGCGGAAAGGCCCATATTATTATTCTAGGATACCCCAGGTCCAGCCGGAAACACCTTGTTGGAGGTTTCACTCCTAGGTACATGGGTGCTAGAGCCACCTATGCGTATTTGTATCTAGAGAGAGATGAATTTTCTAAAAATATTCACATAATATATTCCCTGCCAAAATACCAGAATGTTATTGTATGTTTATCCTTAAATACTAAATTTTGTTTTTGTACCCTAATATACATTTCCTACTCTAGTTTCCACGTTTTCTACTAAACTTCCTTTGATACAAACTGTAACTCCCCCAGCCCACTAAACCGGAGATGGTGCATTACAAATTACATTGGAATGGTTATAAGGATTGAAAATACTGAGAGAATGATCAGTTTAGTAGTCTTCAGGGGAACTATATACATTGATGTAACTCTACTTACATAGGAAAAGGTTATAAAAAACAATACATAACAAAAATTAAAAACCGCATCCACAGGAACTCCATAAATGATCTCCTCTTCCTCACCTGTTGATGGTAAAAAATGAAAGGGATGAGATCAATTGCTCTATAAGAGTTAAAAATAGAGGAAGAATGAATCAATAATAATTTAATCAAAAAAAATTGACATAATCAATATGTAATGTTTAATAAATGAAAAATTCACACCGTTAATAAACTGAGAATGAAATAGCATCCATAGATTTTGTCATAGTGAAAACCTCATCGATAGTAATAATGTATAAAGAATAAAGAGAATTATTATTAATTGGAATTCGTGTATCTAGCCAATTATACCATAATACCATTAATAATATTTTGGTTTTTTGGGTAGAAACCCATCTGATTTTTGGAAACGAACTCGAAGGGTTTCTTGCCAACTGATTTGACTCATAAGACCTATCGATTCATCGAGGGGCTATAGTGAGCACCACCCACCACTTGAAGTCTGAATAATTTTTAATACATAGATTTAATATTGGTACAATCAACCATCTCAATATCTGTATAGAGTAGAGGATACAAATTTATCAATATTTCCACTATTAAAATATCATTTCAAATAAACACTGTATGTAAAATGATATATGGTTTAGAAAATAAAAATATCCATGATACGAGAATATTTATATTTAATAGAAATATAAATTCTATTGAAAATTTATCTCAAATGTTCAGTAGTTACACCACATAAGGATTATTCAGTGCCCAATACAAAGTTAGTCACAATGCAATGGTGGTTGAGACAAAGCCCATACCACAATGTAATTAGTAGAATCATATGAACGAAACATAATAAGTGTCAAATGAATTATTGAATAACATGAATATGAATAGAATCATTATATTATATATCAAATATAAGTTCAAATATACCACATACAAGTAATAAGCTGCAAACAATGAAAATCTCAGAGAAATGAAAGTGAGATGGGAAACCCCTTACCTTATGATCTAGTATGTTCATCGTTTGATTTAACAACCTCAATAATCAAATTTATCTTCATTAATTAATAATTATAGAACCACTTATACATGTAATTTATTTATTAAAATCTTATTATTTTATTTAATGGCCCTTTTTAATGGGTTTAAGAGGTTCAATTATGTTGTTTTGGAAGCATTTTCTTCCTAGGTTTTCATGATTCGTTTACTTGTATTCATGGATGAAATTTCATTTGAAATGGTTTTAAACATCCATAATTGTTAATATATAATATTAGATACATTAATGAGGTATAAATTATCTTATAATGATTCTAGGTTAAATACTTTATGATGAATCCTTAGTTAAACGTTATTGATAAATGCTTGGATTTAGCTTGGCGGTTTTGTGCACAGTTCACTTGTTTTTTATTCTAATTTTATATTATGTGTGTGTAAGGATTCTAAAACATTAATGATATGAAATAAATATATTATTATTTTTATCAAAAATAAAAATCATTTCATTAATAAAATTGAATATGGTAACGAAAATTGAGAACATGTGGTCCTTGAATGTGATAAATTAACAAATCTCAAACTGTGTTTTCATTTTTTTGTATAAGAGGGGGGGAAGAGAGATGATGATGAAATATTACATTAGCATAATATAATTCCAGTTCCTGTAAGGTACTGTAATTATTAAAGCATTTGGATGATGGTATATGAGGAAATAATTATAAAATAAACGAATTCAATATATAAGAAAAATTCAGAAATCTCTCACGAAAATTCAGCAGCCTAATGGGGTCACATAAAATTTAATAAAATATTTTGGTGAGAGAAAGGGGTATTACATCACTCATACATAATATGGATTTTAAGGGGAATATGGAATGACATATCTCAACATGATCCAATGGAAACTAAAAGAGCAAACAGAAATGAATGCTTTAAGAAAATGGAAGGGCGGTTTATTCACTTACCTTGTAGAGTAACTCCCCAAACATGAAGGTTGGGGTATTGGGTGTTTGAGGAAACCTTGGAAGGACCCCTATAGAGTTAATAATAGCATATATTTGATTATAATTAGTGTTTAATGAAATAAAATGAAGCGGGTGAGTGGGTATTTATATTAATTAAGAGGGAGTTTCTTATTAATTAAAAGGGACACCTCCTTAGTGGTTTTGAAAAACCCTGGTCTTGCCCATGGTATTTGCTAATGGGTCCAGCCACTTAGAACCCCTCAAGTAATATGTTAATGTACACAAGTCAACCGGCCTTTTATATTAATTATAATTATGATTTCATTAAACTACCGAAAACTCTAAACTGTATTTTTACTATTCATGGAAAATTAATGTTCTTTAGAAAAATCCCAAAAATTCACCCTTACCATTTTTCAACATACATAATTAAAAAATGATCTGCATTTTTTTAAAATAATTTTCTAATAATTTTTAATTTATTTTTTAAATAAAATCATAATTAATTTGAAAAATAACAATTTTAAAGGTATAATTAGTTTTATATCACATGGAAAAATTACTTAAGATCTCATTATCTTATTACATTAAGAAAATAAAATGTTGTCATTATTTACTATTCTTATAGGTCATATTACTATTCATGTTACTATTTATAAGGGTATGATAATATTCAACAAAAAATCATGTTTGTTCTAGCAGACTCAAAATGACTTACTGGTCACAACTCTAAATGACTGTTTTTTCAAAATTAAAAACATAGAAGTAGAAAATTTTTGTTTAATGGATAGGTTATGACTATCTCCTAAATAACCATGTGTTGTTTCAAATGAACACAATTCATTATGAAATATAGGCTATAAATAGAATGTATTTAATAGAATCAAACCATAAAATGTTTTAGGTGTTATATACAAGCTTCCATTCTCCAAATTAATCCCAACTAGTTGATGTATGATATCTCTTTCTATACAACTCTTTATATGGTTCCAATTGAATACCTGAATGGATATTATTATTTTAGGAAAACTCCACTAATGGTATATATTGATCCCACATACCTTTATAATCAAGTGAACATGATACCAGCATGTCTTCTAAGGTTTGGATCATTCTTTCTGATTTCTCATCAGTTTGTGGGTGATAAGAAGTACTCAATCGAAACTCAGTATATGATGTTTTTGAATATGTTTCTATAATTTAAATGTAAATCATGTATCATAATTAGACAAAATTGATAGAGGTGATCCACTAAGCCTTGAAAATTCTTTTATTATGAGTATTGATAGGTTCTCTAATGGAACATCTTTTCATATATCGTGGAAATGTAATGATTTCATAAGTCTATCAAGAATTACGAATATTTAGTCATTCCTTCATAGAGTTTTGGGTAATTCAGTGAAAAAATGTATGGTGATGTCATCCAATTTCCATGTAAGAATATGTATAGGTTCAATGACTCCTCTAGGATGTTGACGTTCGGATTTTACTTGTTGAAAGACTAAACATATTGATACATAAACAGAAATTTCCATCTTCATGTTATCCCACCAGAAATGTTCTTTCAAATCTCTATACATTTTATTACTACTAGGATGTATAGAGAAATTTGATATTTGAGAATCATCCAATAACTCCATTTTTATCTTGGGTATAGAGGGAAAACATAGCGTCTTCCCAAATTTCAAAAATCCATCTTCACACATGAAGTCATCCAAATTCCCTTCTATCATATAATTAATTTTCTTTTAATGATTCTTGTCATCATACTATGAAGCTTTATTTATCTCAAAAAAATATTCTTGGGAAACCATTTTAAAAAGTATTTATGTTTCACATTCTTTGATAATTCCTATCTAAATCCTCACTAGATTTATGTACGAAGGATCCTTATCGATCTTCATTTTGTTGAGAACTCCACCATCCTAGTTTCCCAATGAATCAACTACATTATTTTCTTTTATTGGGTGGTATTGTATGGAATAATCATAATCATTGATTATTTCAAGCCATCACATTTTCCTCATGTTGAGTTCTTTTTTTGATAATATTTATTTCATACTCTTATTATCAGTATATATCTCACATTTTTCTTCATAGACATAATGTCTCCATAACTTCTAAGAAAAGATTACAGTTTCAAACTCAAGATCATGAGTATGATTGTTTTGGTCATGAATTATTAACTGCATTGATTCATAGGCAACAACTCTTTCATTATACATAAAGGCACAACCAAGTCCTTTCTTTAATGAATCATTATATATCACAAACCCAATATTCCATGATGGTATAGTCAGGATCAAATCACTCACTAATCTCTTCATAAATTATTTAAAACATTCTTTACATTATATTTTCCATATGAACTTAACCCCTTTATGTGTATGCTTGGTCATTGGGTTGGATAAACATGAATATTTCTGAATGAAACACTGACAATAACCTGCTAAACCAATAAATCTACATACATTGGTTATGTTCGTTGGATTAGTCCATTATTTCACGTCCTTTATCATCACAATATCAAAAGATATTCCATCCTTAGAGGCAATGTGACCTGTAAAATGAAACTAATTGATGAAAAAATTTAGACATTCTAAACTTCCCATTGAATTCATTTCTGGTAAAAGTATTCAGAATTGCCTGCAAGTGATTTTTATGATATTCATAGATTTTAGATAATACCAAGATATCATTAATTATACCAACAAAAAGTAACCAAGATATTATTTTAAAAAAATCTATTTAATAGATCTATTAAACAAGAGGGTGCAAGAAAGGTGCAGTCATGGGTGATTTCAAATAATATTTGGTTTTTGGTTATTTAGGTGCAACAGATAGGCTGACCAATGACGTCTCTTAAATGAGGAAGTAATTTAAGAGAACATATTCAATGTATTTTAAAAATAACATGAAATAGAATAAATATACTACTTGAATGGATGCAGTTTTTTATTTTTTATAAAATGTGAATATGTTTTCTATAGGAAGATTTTATTTTCCTTTGTTCTTATTTTTGAAATAAAGTTCGATTAAAAAGAAACAAAAAGAATATGTTTTTTTAGAAAAATTCTAAATGGAATAATCGATTTTACAATATATCTTCACTAACTTCTTAATAATTATCATTTAAATTAATTTCCACTTAATTATAATCCCATATTTAGTTAACCCATAAACCCTACAGGATATAACATTACTATAATTATTAAAAGAGTTAAAACCAAGGCCAACTTCATAACATGCAAACACAGCAACCTGCTTTTATTGACATTAAAAATATAGCGTATGATCAGTGGTAAATTAAGAGACATGTCCATTATAGAAAATGAGGATGAATTGAGTTTATTGTTTATGTTTTATCTCTACAAATTTAGCATGTGTGGTCTTGTTTTACCAATTAAGTTTTAACTCTCATAATCTGCACAAATTTCAGCTTCGCGTGTTTTTTTGTTAATTATTAAATTTATTACTACATTTATTCTAATTAAAAAAACAATTCATGAATCAAATTATGTTTATTACTTTATATCATTAATTCAAAATAAATAAATGAAAAATATAATAGGTAGATCGATTACTAAAGAAAACTACTCTTTCATGAGTGGTGTAGTCATCGTAGAAATGTTTTGCATTCACAGAGGTTTGAAAGGGTAGAACACAATATTTTTTCTACTATAGATTTACAGCCCAAATAATAATACTAATGAATAAGGGAAGTTAATAAAACATAGAAAAACAAAATAAGTAAAAAATGAATCACGAAGTTTATTACACAAAGACAAATATTAGAACATGAAGGAGACGAAGGATTTGATGAAGGGATCCTTGCTTCAAGAGCTCCCCCTATGAGTATAGGAAGATATAGAACCTATATGTTGATGAGAGGAATCCTCTAGAACTCAAAAATGTTAGCACTTTAATCCTTGGTTGAACATTCAAATGGGGTTCTCATGGTGTCAATTTAAAGCCAAAATTGGAAGTGGTTTGGGCACCTAGATTTCGAGATACCAATTGTGTCAAGTATTTGGGATATTAAATGGTCTTATCTCGACTTGGAATGAAGACAAAAATAATAGTCTGGAAACATGACTATCTTAATGTCAAATTTTGCAGCCAATAGAGGATGAATGTGAGATATATGGCCTTAATATAGAACTGAAACATTGACTTCTTTTATTTAATGTACCTTGGGCATATTGGTTTGGATGGCCAACTTAATTAATAAATAGATATTTGGTTTCATGATATTATTTTTATATAATAAAGATATGGATAGGTCCACAACATTTCATCCCATTTTGGGGGCCTGAAATATTAGAGTTTAGCAAAATATTGGATGCTGTTCCTTGGGATTCCTTGTAGTTTCACCCATTTTCCTTCTAGATCATCTTCAACCCTCCAAATCACCTCCTCCTACAACGATATCATCAAAACAAGAATAATTTATATTTTTAATAGTGATAAAAATTGAATAATTAAATTAAATGGGATGTGTAATTTGAGATAATATTTTTATTTTTAATAAAAAATCACATCAAAAATAGTGATGTAATGGTGAAATAAAGATTTGAATTTTGATGCAATCACACCCCCCACATAACATTTTTCACTCTTGGGTAAAACCACATATCATGTATTCAAAAAATTGAGAAAATATATACATGTTCCGATTTCTTAATGCAAAGTGTAAATATAGGAAATGTAAGAACCCCATCAAGAGTCAATGTCCATAAATTTTAAACTCATTGTCTCATAAATTGTGTCAAAAAAAATCCAGTGAGATTCATAAATCTAATCATAGAGAAAAAAGTCTTAGGATTATCATGCCACTAATTCTCCATGTGATTTTTGGAAACCATTCCAAGATCTAAAATACACCCATTATTTAGTTTATTTAGGTCAAGAAAAACCATTCTTGTTACCTATATTAATTCAGGGAACATGTTCTACATTCCTTTACAATCAGATTCCATGTCCCACTCACTCAAGCATTCCAAAAATTCAAAATAGTAATCTATTGACTTGGATATTCCCATGTGTTTTAAATTTCATCACTCCCCTCATTTATTATTATTATTTTTAATTTTCACATCGAACAAATTCCACTCTCATCTCTCAACCCATGTTTGATATCCTCACCAGAATATTTATTGTAGTTATAACAATATAAAAGGTCGAGGAATAGTGGGTTTTTATTAGCCCAAGACACAAACTAATTTTTTTTAGAGTGTACAATAGTTGGATAATAGTCACACACGCATAGGTCAAATTGGAATAGTAATGATACTGATCAGAGGAGAAACAAAATTATGGATTAACCAATTAATTTTTTTCTTAACATTTCAACAACATAAATTTAGTAGGAAAAATTTCATATGTCATGTTTGAGAAAAATATTTTGTGGTGAAATCAATGAAAAAATTAACTATGAACATATATCACAAATTATGATGTCAGAATTTAAAAGGTTTTATAATGAAACAACCAATCATATCATTGATGACATCAATTTTTATAAAAATAAACCATTGATGATGAAATATTACGCATGAATATCATGACACTAATGAATATTGAAACAATTAATTTTCCATATATTCCATATGATAATGTTACATGATATATTGGTTTTTATTGTTTTTTTGGAAAACATTAACCAAAAAATAATAGAAAATACACACAAAACATACAATAGAGAAAATTCTAAATATATACCACAAAATTTTGTCCCTTCCCCTACACATTAAATATTACATTTTCTTCAATGTGAACCAATTAGACGATATGTGCACATGAAATGTAGAATTTTAAAAAGGATAAGTAATATAAAACTGGAAGGGTTAGGAAGACCCTACAATTATCAACTGATGATGGGGTTATTTAGTGTGACAAAATCCATTGTATTGGTAGGAATTCCCTCAATTGATTTTTTAAAACATTTACCGTTGACTGTAAATCTATTTCTATTTTCTTCTTATGTGATCTCTTATACCCCATAAGGAAGAACATTAGACATTTCATAAGGACCTAACCATCTGGTATGTAACTTACTGAGCATTAGCTTCAATCCTGAACTATAGAGTATGACTTTCTCCCCAACATGATATTCTCTATTCTAAATTAGATTATCATGATCTGCTTTTGATCTTTCCTTTTAGAGGCTTACATTATCAAATGATGACAATTTATTCTCCTCAAGATCATGAATTTGCAGCTTCCCTTGAATTCCATCTTTAGCCAAATCTATGTTGCATCTCATTATTTCACAATAATCTCAATACTTCACCATTAGTGATAGATGGGAGGCTTTCCCACAAACAATCCTATATGGGGACATACTAATGGAAGTGTTGTATGAAATCCTATAATACCAAATCTCATCATTCAAGTTCTTTCTCTTATTCTTCCTATTCATCTGCATGATTTTCTTTAAAAACACTTTCATCTTGATTTTTGAAACATCAGACATGCCATTTGTTTGGTCTTGGTATGGTGTTGATGTTTTGTGTGTCACTAAATACTTCCGAAGGCGAGAATCAAAATTCCAATTGTAGAAGTGTTTCCCATGGTCACTAATGATGACTTTTGGTAATCCAAACCAAAATTAACATTTTTCTGGACAATGTCCACTACAAAAATAGAATCATCTATCCTATTGTCCATATCCTCAACCCATTTACTCAAATTATCAAAAAAACTACAATATAAAAAAACCAAATGAACATTGAAACTGACCCACAAAATAAATTCCTAATATGTCAAATATATCATAGAATAATATGGGATATTGGGGCATCTCGTGTCTCATAGAAATGTTCACAGTGCGTTGGAAACATGAGCTTGACTTGAAAAACACATGAGCATCATGGAATAAGATTGGAAAATATAATTACAAGTCTAAGACATTATTATATGTCTATTGGGGTCCAAAGATCCCACCAGAAGAATGTTTATGACCAAAATTTCAAACAAACGCAATCCCATGATTTGGAACACACCTCATAATAACTTGGTAACTACAAATGAGCCAAATAGTGATATCATATCACACATAAAATATTTACTCACTCTTTAATTTTTGTAAATGATGTTTCCTCAAATTTGTATGGTTTTCATAGGAAATGGGGTTGTTAAATAAATCATCATACCAAGGATGCGTACCTGAGATGGAATAAAATGATCATCATGGAAGGTTTCCTGATGTGGTACCTGGTCCAATGTGCTATCATATAATGTGTGAGTAATCATACTCATGTAGTCCACCACCAAGTTTTATGACCCCTTCTGGTCCATTATCTCTATATTGAATTCCTGAAGAAGGAGAATCCATCAGATAAGTTTAGTCTTTGAATATGGCTTCTTCAAAAGGCACCTCAGAGGTACATGGTTAGAAAAAATAAATACTTTATAGCCCAATAAATATTAATGGAAATTACCTAAAGAAAATATAACACTAAGAAACTCTTTTTCCATGTTTATTTAGTTTTATTGGGTTGAATCCAATGTCTTTGATTCATAGACAATCACATGAGAATGTCCCTCCACCCTCTAAGATATGACAGCTCCAATCCTGAAGTTAGAAGTGTCATAAGAAATCTCAAAATGAAGCTCCCACCCTGGGGGCTGTACGGTTGTTGGAGTTGTTATAAACATATTGATCACATAGACGGAATTCAATCAAGAATCATCAAACACAAAATCATAATCTATTTGATGTAATTATTAAATGGTTTTATATATCATATAAAAAACATTGATGCAGAGCCGATAAAATCAGTCATGCCCTTGGAAAGATCTAGCATCACTCAAACATGTAGTATGGGGTAGTGATGAAACAAAATTTACCTTAGATCTATAAAACTCTATCCCATGTTTTGACACTATATGACCTAATAAAATCCATGCTCTACCATGAAATGAAACTATTAAAATTTCATGCCCAGATTTTTCTCAATACAACGATTCAAAACGTTTCCCAAAATAGAGATAAAATCATGAAATGATTTCCCATACACTATAAACTCATACATAAATACATCCATACAGGTGTCAATAAATTCATAAATGATACTCACCAAGCATCTCTAGAAGGGACCTGTGGAATTTCAATGTCCAAATAGCATCATATGATAAGAAAATGTACTAAATGGACAAGTCAATGTTGTCTTCTCCTTGTCCTCTAGGTGTAGAGGAACTTGAAAATATCCAAAACATCCATCCAATAAACAATAATGTGTCTCCCCATTTAGTATTTCAAGAATTTAATCAATAAATGGGAGGTGAAAATGGTCATTTTTTGGATTTATTTGGTTTCCTATAATCAATACACACACACCAACTATTTTGAATCCTCATTTAAATTAAATAATCCTTCACATTTCTAACAACAGTTACACAACTTTTCATAGGCACAACCTGCATAGGACTTACCTAGTGTAAATCTGAAATGGGATAGATTATATGTGCCTTGATTAGTTTTTCAACCTCTTTTTTAACAACTTTCAGATGAGTTGGATTGTGTCTCCTTGGTGGTTGCCTCAATGGTTTAGCCCAATCATCCCAAAGAATCTTATTCATGAAAATGGAGGTTATAATACTATATATTTCATCCAAGGTCCACTCGATTTCCCTAATTTTCTCCCTCAAAAGATTTAAATGTATTTTTCAACATGTTCAGAAGAGATATTTTTAGCAATTATAACAGGTAATCTCTCACAACATAACAAGTATGAGTATTTTTTGTTTTGCTGGCTATGGATTGAATTCCAATTTAGGGGGTGATGTATGAATAGAAAAATTTAAATAAATGAAATATGTTCACAATGAACATAAATATCAGAATATACATCCTCAAAATCAAATAATATATCATCAAATCCATTATCCTTCTCAATAGACATGTTATAATCAGATTTTACCTGATAAAAATTAGAATTTACATCCATTTCAAACTCAAATCTAAGAGAGGTTTGTTCATTAGAAATAGGTGTGTAAGTTCTCTTAGACATCAAATATGAACCAATACTCATAATCTCCCTAATCATTGGTAAATCAAAATCCTTGAGTTTTTTACTTGGTTGTTCAAAATAGATGATAACAAAATCAAAATGGTTCTATGAGGGATACTTCACGGATTCCATAACATTAAATATTATAGAATCATCTCCAAACACTATGTATATTTTACCCTCATTAACATTTATGATTGTTTTTATAGTTTTGAGGAAGGTCCAACCTATGATAATGGGAGCACCAGAACATACCTAATAATCCTCCATGTAAACTATGTAGAAATCTGGTAGAATGATATTTTCTCATACCCAAACAAGTACATACTCAAGGACTCTTGATGGATATGTTGTAGATATGTTTTCAAACTGCACCACTACTCTCATCATCTTCAACTTACCAACCAGAAAAGAAGATAATGCAGAGTGAGGAATCACATTTATGGAAGCTCCTAAATCACATAAATCATATGAGATATTTATATCCCCTACGGTTCATTGTATGGTGAATGTCCCTGGATCCTTTAACTTTTTTGGAATTTTTAAATATTGTGTATTGAGTGATAATAAATTTCTTTCAAGATTGATCCTCTCATTTCCCTTGTTTCCTCTTCAATTGGTACAAATTTCTATTAAAAATTTGGCATACCTTTGGATTTCCATTATTGCACCATGTAGAGGGATGTTGATCTCAAAATGCTTGAATGTATCCAAATCTTTTTTTCATCACATCTTAGGCTATCTTATTTGTTTTTAAAACTCTATTAGGAAATATATGGGGTTTAGGAGGAACATCATCAATCTTTTTCTATCCTTTTTTCTTTCTCCTTGAGTTGCTCATCAGACAATCTTGAATGGGGAATCTTAGGAGTTGAGGTGAACCCTGGTGGAATGGTAGGTGCAGAAGTATCAGTTGTTTTCTTCACAATTCTCAATGTGATGTCACTGACATTACACTAGGTATTTGGAGTAGGTTGGGAAGGAAAATTTATAGAGTTCTTACTTACTAGTTCATGGTGGGCGGAGGAAATCAGGGTCATTTGATTCTTCAACTCCCACAGCTCCAAACCTTGACTCATCATTTCCTTTTTTTGATTAAGAAAAATTTGTTTAAAAATATCATCAGTATTAGAATCTAAATCTTGTTTATAATTACATTTTTATTTTCATGTTGACACTTGGGCTTCAAATCTATACTGGGTTTTCTGGAAACCCTATTGGTAAGGTAGAGGTTGTGGTATGTTTAGTTGAAAAGAGGGTCATTGTTGTGGTCTAAATCAATACCTCATGATTGATTGATCCTTCCACCATTGATTTTATGTTGGTGAGAAGGACTCATAAATATTTTGGGGAAGTGTTTATTGTGTCTGCAGATATGCTCTCATAGGAAATAATGTTCCACACTCCTCTGACTCTAGTAATTGGGGGGGGGGGGGGAAATAGTTAGTAGGGTTGTATGTTTTAGTGCAAATGAAAAATGTCCTCGTAAGTGTGGGTTGAGAAGTCTTTTGAACCAAATAAATTTTCCTTACCATATTCTTCAATTCATTTTACTTAGAATCAATAAATTTATTTTCTTGAGATTAAGGAATTATCTGTTGTACTCCTTTAACATGTGATGTACCTTGATCACCACATAATTTGGAGTTTTGTTCCATCTTGTAGATCAAAACACATGAAACTGCTAGAGTTTTGTCAACCAATTCCTCTCCATATGTGACAACAACCATTATCCTCGCCATAGGTGTGATTCCTTCGTATGAGTACGGGGTGAGTAGTTTCTCACTGATTTGTTGATGTGGGTGGAATGCACATGACTTCTTGATTCACTCAAAATAATTATACATTGGTACTTTTTCGACTTGCTTGATTCTTGAGATATCTTTGTGGATAGAATTATTCCTTGATGGTGGAAAAATCTATAGAAGGAAACTCGTTTCAAATCATTCCAACATGATACATATTTAGGTTATAAATAATACATCCAATCTTTTGCAGCTTCATGAAGATAAAATGGGAATGGTCTTTGTTTTATTCGATCTTCAAAGAATTTTTTTGGTTTATAGGTTGATTAAATCCCATTAAATTCTTTTAAATGTTTGTTTGGATCCTCACCAGATAATCCATGAAATTCGGAAAGAATGTAAATTAATTTAGATTTTAGTTCAATGTCTAATTCGAGGATTGGGTATGAAATACAATTTGGATTATTATTAAGGTCTGCTACAGCCAATTACAGAATGTATCTATTAAATTCATTTTTATTACTTTCATCCATTTTTTATTATTTAAAATTGATTTAGAAGTGTTTCCCAATTTATTATTTCTAGAATGGAGGAATTGTCCAACTGGTTTATTGTTGAAACTTATCATAGACTTAGACTATTGGATTCAATCTTGATGGCTACATTAAATATCTGGGACATGATCAAAGAGAACTTATTGATTAGAATTTGTCATAAATAAAGTAAAAATGTAACTAAGAAAAGTGGGACATAATAAAATAAAAATGATATGTTAGAGTTGATGGTACAAAATTAAGAAGAAGAAAAAGAAAACAAAAGAGAAAAATAAAGTTGGGTAATGAAGGAATAAAGAAGATAGGAATATAATAAAATGAAAAATAAAATGAATGCCTCTAATTATATGAAATAATTCCTTTCCTCCCTTCAAATGGTGACAATTTTTCAGGTGATGTCATGGGCGCTTTAAAATGATGTTCAGTTTCGGGTTATTTAGGAGCAGCAGAGTGGTTGACCCAAGTCGTCTCATAAAGGAGGATGTAATTTAAGGCATCATATTTATAGTATTGTGAAAATAAAATTAAAAAACAGAAACATACAACTTGAAAATTTGGGAGTTTGATATAGTTTACAAAACTAGACGAATTTTGTAGGAAGAATATTTTATTTTATTGTTTTGGGTTTTTAAATGAAGTTCAATTAAAAAGACACAACCAGAAGATGTTTTTTTAAAAAAATATTTTAAAAGAATTAATTGATCTAACTCTACCTCTTAACATTCATATTAATGATTTAATGTTAAATTAATATCCACATAATTATTATCATCTAAAATTTTAACCCTTAAACCCTATGAGAGTTAAAATTACCACAATTATGAATAGAGTTAAACCCTATGATAGCTTCAAAACATGAAAATGCAGCACCCTACATTGATTGACATTGGATATCAAGCTTATGTTTAGTGGTAAATTAGTGCACATATCCATTATGGAAAATGGGGATGAATTTTTTTTAGGGATTATATTTGAACTATAAAAATAAATCTCATGTGTTCTTGTATTGTAGATCAAGTTTTCACTCTCATAATGTACAGAAATCTTGGCCTCACGGGTTTATGTGTAAACTGATAAATTTTAATCATAGATTATTATAATTAAAAAACTCAATTCATCAATAATATAATGTTTAATTTATTATCTCATTTATTCAAAATAAATTAATATATAAGTTATGAGGTAGATCAATTACATAAAAGAACTGCACTTCTACGGGCGGTGTAGCCATCATAGTAATGTTTGGTATTCACAAAACATTAGAAAGGGTAGAACCCAATCTGATTTCTACTCTTTATTTCCTTCCCAAAGATAAATATTAATGATGAATTTAAGTGAACAAAACATACAAAAGTAGATGAAATAAAATATGAACTATGATGTTTATTATACAAAGACAAATATTACAACATGAAAATGAGGGGAAGGATTTGATGAAGGGATCCTTGCTTCAGGAGGTCCCCCTATGAGTATAAGAAGTTCCAAAACCTCCAAGGTGATTATAGGAATCATATAGAACTCCAAAATGGTAGAACATCAGTCCAATTTATAACCTGCAAATGAGGTTCCCAAGGTGTCAATTTATATCTAAAATGGGGAAGTGTTTTTGGGTATATAGATTTTGAGATACCATGTGTCTTGGTTTTAGGTCATTAAATAGTCTTATCATGACCTGGAAAAAAGATATAATTCATAAGACATAATATTTACTATCTCCATGTAAAATTTGGAATCCAATGGAGGTTTCAAATTTGAGTTATGGCTGAAATAAATAACCAAATCATTGACTTCATGCTGATTTTTTATCCAGGACTGATTGGTTCAGATGTCTACATTAATTAATGAATGGGGCTTAGGTGTCTTGAGATGTGTTGTATAACATAATGTTTTGGAGAGGTCCACAAAATTTCATCCCATTTGGAAGCATGTACTCTTCAACATTTTCAAATAGATGGATATAATTCCTTGGGCTTCCATGCAATTTGGTCCATTTTCTTTCTGGATCACATATGACCCTCCAAATCACAAACTCCTACATCAAAATCACCAAACAAATAGTTTCCCTTTATAATAGTGAAAAAAATTAATAATTGAATCAAATTGTATGTGTAATTTGATATAATATTTGTAATTTTAAACAAAAAACATGTTTAAAATAGTGATGTTAGGGTGAAATAATGCAGTTAATCATGATGAGATCTTACCCCCACGCATACCATTTATCACTCCAGGAAAAAACCTCATATCATGTATTCAAAAAAATATGAATAGATTTGAATTTTCTTATTTATTAATCTACAATATAAATATAGTAAAATTATGAATCCCTTCAATATTCTATATCATTAAATTTTAAATTCATGGTCTCATAAAATGTGTCAAAACAAAATCTAGTGAGATTCATAACACTAATCCTAGAGAAACAATTCCTGGGTCTACCATGACACTAATTCTCCACATGTGTCTGTTCTAATCACTCCAAGATAATATATACACCCTTTATTTAGTATATTTAGGTCATACTAAACAATTATTGTTACCATGATTAATTCACCAATCGGGTTCTCATTCGTTTGCAATCTGATTTAAATACCCACTCACTTAAGCATTCCTGAATTTCAATCCCCAAGCTTCCAACATTGACATCCCCATGTGTTTTACATTTCATCACTCTCTTAATTTATTATTATTATTATTTTGGATTTTAAGTTTCACATGGGACAAATCCCACACACATTTCTCAACCCATATTTGATCTCCTCATGACCCTAATTTTAATAGTTATAACAAGATCAAAGGTCGAGGAAGAGTTTTTTTCCCTCCCAAAACACAATCTATATATTTTTTCAGGGAGTTAAAAATTTGGATTATAGGTACAAAAGCATAGGTCAATTCGGTACTCTAATGAAACTGGTCAGAAGAGAAACAATTGTATTGATCAACCCATGAATGTTTTTACCTAAATTACCTTCAATTGATTAAGAAAAATTTCACATGTGATGTTTGTGTGAATATTTGTGTGGAGAAAATGATGACACAATTTACCACGAACAAATATCAGAAATTATGAATTCAAAATCTAAACTTTTTTGTTATGAAACAACCAATCATATCATCGATGAAATCAATTTTTATAAAAATTAACCCTTAATGATTAAATATTACACATTCTTATCATGCCACTAATGAATCTAGAAATTATGAATTTTCCATATATTCGCTAGGATAATGTTATATGACATATTTCTGTGTTTATTGTTTTTTTACTTTGACCAAAAACATAATATAATATACACACAAAACACACAAAAGTGAAAATTATAAATATCTACCCCAAAAGTTTGTCCCCTCCCCTAATCATAAAATTTTGAATTTTCCTCCATGCGAACCTATGAGATGATATGTGCACATGAAATGAAAAATTCTAAATAGGACAAGTAATATAAAAGTGAAATGGTTAGAAACAACCTGATATTCTCAAGTGGTGATAGGGTTATGCAGTGTGATTATGTCCATTGCATTAGTAGGAAGTCCCTCAATACATTTCATCAAATGTTGTCTATTAACTATAAAGATCCTTCTAGTTTCCTCTTGTGTGATCTCCAATACACTATAAAGAAAAATATTTTACACAACATAAGGACTTAACCATCTGGAACATAACTTCTAAGGCAATAGCTTAAATTATGTACTATAGAGTGATACTTTCTCTCCAACATGAAATTCTATTTTCTACATCATTTTATCTTGATATGCTATTGGTCTTTACATGTAGAATATTGAGTTCAAATTTCATGACAATATAATCTCCTCAAGCTCTTGAGTTTGAAGCTTATTTTAAATTTCATCTTGGGCCAAATCCATGTTGCATTTCTCTATAGCCCAATATGCTCAATCCTCGACCTGCACAGGTAGATGACAATATTTACCAAAAAAACAAAATGGGGGCATAATGATGGGAGTCTTATATACAGCTATATGACACGAAAACGTATCATCCATGCACTTTCTCCAAACATTCCTATTCAGTTGCATAGTTTTCTCCAAAATTTGTTTAAACTCACGATTAAAAACCTCAACCTTACCATTTGTTTGGGGTGGTATGGTATTTATGTTTTTTGTATCACCCCAAACTTCTAAAGGATGGAAGCAAAATTCTGACTCCAGTGTTGTGTCCCTTGGTAATTTATGATGGCCATTGGTACTCCAAACCTAAAAATAACTTTTGACATGAAAAATTCGACAAAAAATTGAGAATCATAAGTCATAGGGGCCTTATCCTCCATCCATTTACTCACATAATAAACAACAACCATAATATATAAAAAATTATAGGAACTATAAAAATGACCCATAAAATCGGTTCCCTATACATCAAAATATCACTAAATAATATGGTTTTCTAGGGAATCTAATGTCTCCTATAAATGTCCCCAGTGTGTTGGAAATGTGACCATGGCTTGAGAAACACAAAAGCCTCATGGAATAACATAGGATAATATAATGCAGATTCTAAGACATTCCTAGAAATACATTGGGGTCAAAATTGTCCACCATAAGGAATTGTATGACAAAAATGTAAAATAGACTCCAAATAATGATCTGGAACACACCTCCTAATAACATGCTCACTACCCTTTCTCCATAGGTAGGGATCATCCCAAGCATAAAATCTAGACTCACTCTTTAATTTTTGTACTTCATGTGTTATTAAATTTGTAGTGATTTCAGTGGAAATGAGGTAGTTAACTAAATCATCATAATAGAGATGCAGACTTGAGATGAAATAAATATTCTCATTGGGGATTGTTTCTCGAAGTGGTACCTTGTCCATGTTATCAGCCTCCAATGTTTTATTAAGCCTACTAATTTGGTCCACCACCAATTTTTTGGACCCATTTTTTTCCTTTATCTCAATATCGAATTCCAAAAGAATTAGAATACATTGGATTAGTCTGGGCGATTCATCTGGCTTCTCCAAGAGGTGCCTAATAACTAACTGTTCAGAAAAAACAACAAAATTAGAGCCCCATAAATATGGATGAAATTTATCTAAAGAAAATATGATGGAAAGAAACTCTTTTAACATGGTTTTTTAGTTTGACTGGGTTGAATCCAGTATCCTTAATGCATAGGTAATCACATGTTAACGTCCCTCCACCCTCTATAATATTTTATATCCAAACGAACCATTGGAATCATCCCACATAAGCTAAATAGGAAGCTCCCACCATGGGGGTAGTAAGATTGGTTGAGTTGTTAGACACTTCATTATCTCATCAAAGTATGTCATGGAAGAATCATCAAATAATAAATAATAATCCTTTTTAAGTAATCTTGTCATAGGAAGTAAAATCATACTAAAATATTTGATGAAGCACCGATAAAATTATGAATTCCCTAGAAAATATCTAGCATGACACACAGATGAAGGATTGGTTAGGGGTGAAATAATATCTACATTTGATCTATCAGCCTCTATCTCATGGTTGACTCTACACACCCTTAAGACAATGACACGAACTACCATGAAATGACACATTTCAACTTTCAGGACAAGATTCTTCTTAATAAAATGATTCAAAACCTTTCCCAAACTAGAGATAAAATCAACAAATTAAGACCTATACACTATAAATCATCAATTAATACCTCTATGCAGGTCGTAATAAAATAAAAAACTCAACGGGCATCTCTAGAAGGTTCTTGGGGAATTGAAAAGTCCAAATGGAACACACCAGTAGGAAAATGTAAAGAATAGACAAGTGAATGTTGTCTTCATTAGAACCTTTGGGGGTATAGGAACCTTAAAATATCTAGAAACTCTATCCAAGAAACAATAGTGTGTTTTCCAAGATAGAATTCATGTATTTGATCAATAAATAAGCAGTGTAAATGTTTCTTGCGTGTAGATTGATTTAGTTTCCTATAATGAATACACACACCACCTATTCTGATTCCTCATTATAATTGACTAATAATTATCATTTATGACAACATAAACACCACTTTTCATAGGCACAACCCGAATATGACATACCCACTAGGAATCTGAAATAAGATAGATTATACTTATGTCCAGAAATTTTCCAACATCCTTTTTAACTACTTCCTAAAGAGTTAGATTTAGTCTCCTTTATGGGTATGTCACTAGTCTATCCTCATCCTCAAAAAGATACTATTCATGAAAATATATAGGCTAATACTAGATATTTCAGCCAAGGTCCAGCTGATTGATCTAATGTTCTCCCTCAAAAGATTCGACTGATTTTATTCATATTCAAAAGGGAGATTTTTATCAATTATAATAGGTAATCTCTCACCACTTTACAAGTATGGGTATTTTATATTTTGTTGAAATGGATTGAGTTCCAATGTACAATGTGATGTATAGGCAGATAAATTGAAGAAACTAAAATATGAGCATAATTAACTTTAGTATCAAAATATACATCATTAAAATTTGAGAATAAAGCAACAAATTTATAAGAATAATCAAAAGTCATTCCATAATCAGAGTTTACATGATCAAAATCAGAATATGAATCTATTTTAAAATCAAATATAATAGATTTATTTTCATTAGAAATAGGTGTGTCTATTTTAATAGATATCAAACTAGAACAAATACTCATAATCTACCTAAACATAGTAGAATCAAAATCCTTAAGGTTTTTACTTGGGGTCAAAATGGGAGATAACAAAAGAAAAATGGTTCTCTAAGGGGTACATAATGAAGCCTATAACATTAAATATCCTAACATCATCCCCAAAATCCATGGAATGTAAACCCTCATTGACATTTACGATTATTTTTGTATATTTGAGGAATGACCTACCTAAGATAATGGGTGCACGAGAACTTACCTGATCATCCTCCATGATAGTCATGAAGAAATATACAAGAAAGATCATATCTCTTACCCGAACAAGTATATCCTCAAGGAAACTTTATGGATATGTTGCATCTCTATTCGCCAAATGCACCACTACTCTCATAATCTTCAACACACCAACCTATCACAAAAATTATACGTATTGAGGAATAAAATTTATAGAATCTTATAAATCACATAAATAATCATAAAATTTTAACTTTCATATGGTGTAGGGTATGGTGAATATCCCTTGATCCTTGCACATTGTTGGAATTTCTAGAGTTGGTGTAATTTGTGCTGACACAATTCTTCCAAAATTGATCCTCTCATTTCTCCTTAGTCCTCTTCAATTGGTACAACATTATTTTAAAATTTTGGAATACCATGGGATTTGATATATTTTTTCATGTAGAGGTATTTTGATCTCAACAAGCATGAAAGTATATAAAACTCTATTTCAATCACCTATTTGGACATCTTCATGGTTTGTAAAACACTGTTTGGAAATGGAAGGGATTTAGGAGGAAAATCATAAATATTTTTTCTTACCTTGGTCTTTCTCCTTGAGATGCTCATCAGTAGTTATTGAATAGGGCCTCTCCAGATTAGAGGTGAATCCAAGTGGAATGATAGGTGTAGAGGTATCAGTTTTTCAATTCCAACTTCTTAATGTGATGGAATTGAAACTCCCCTTGGGATTTGGAGTATGTTGGGAAGGAATATTTCCATAGTTTTTTCTTACTAGTTCATGGAGGGCGGTGGCACTCTGGCTTATTTAAGTCTTAAACTCCCTCAGATCTGAACATTCACCCATTATCTCATTCTTTTGATTAAGCACAATTTACATAAAAAGATCATCGGTATTCAATTTTACCACTGGTTGAGAAGTCCATTGATATTGGCTTATTAATTCATTGGCATTAAATATACTATTGGGTTTTTGAGAACCATGTTGGTAAGGTGGAGGCTTCTAGAAGTATTGTTGAAAAGGGGGTTCTTTGATGTTTTCCAGATCCTAACCACATGACTGATTGATCCTTACACTATTGGTTTTACGTTGGTGCAATGGAATCGTACTCATTTTGATGATCTGGTTGCCGTTGCTGCTAATATGGTCTCCCATGAAATACTGATGCACTATCCTAGGACTCTTTTAATTGGGGGTAACAGTCATTTGGGTGGTCTGTTTCAGTGAAAATGTCGCATGGCCTCATAGGAGTGGGTTGGTAAGCCTTTTGATCCAAATCAATCTGCCTTACTATAGTGGTAAATTATTCCAACTTATTATCAATCAAATTATTTTCATAAGAGTATGTACATACCTAATGTAATCCTCTAACATGTGGTGTACAACAATCACCAAATTTTTGGGAGTTTTGTTCCAATTTGTCGATCAACACATGTGCATCAGATGGTGTTTTTTGGACAAATTTCCCACCTCTTGCGTCATCCACCATGCTCCTCTCCATAGGTGTGAGTCCTTCATAGAAGTGCTAGAGAAGTTTTTTCTCAACGATTTAGTGATGTGGGCCTCTTGCACAAAACATCCTGAATTGATCCCAGTTCTCGTACATTGAATACCCTTTGGCCTACTTGATTCATGAGATCTCTTTGCAGGTAGAAATGGTCCTTGATGCTGTAAAAATCTCCATAAAAATGTTTCAAATAATTCCAACATGTTACATTATCAAGTTGTAAATAATACATATAATCCATTGAATCTTCATCAAGTGAAAATGGGAATTCTCCTAGTCTTATTGAATATTTAGAGACATTTCATGGTATAAGTCTTGACCAAAAAACATTAAATTCTTTAAAATAATTTGTATCCACACTAGATAATCCATGAAAATTTGAAAGATAGTGAAATAATCCATATTTCAGTTTGAAGTCTGATTTAAGGTTTGTGTATGAAATAAAATTTTCTTGATAGGCACTGTTAGTTGCATTAAATTATTTAATAGTTCTATTATGTTTATTATTATTATTTTCATCCATTTTTTCATATTTTTTGGATTTATTTAGAGGTTTTTTCAATTTCATTTTTCCAAGAATAGATGAATTATACAACCAGTTTAATGTTGAAACATACCATAGACTAAGAATGTTATATTCAATCCTTAAGGCAACGTTCAATCTCTAGGTCAATATCTATGAGAACGTCAAGATTATTTTGTTTCTTAAATCAAATAAAAATGAAAAAAAATGAAAAGTGGAGCATAAAAAAATAAAACTAATAAATTTGAGATAATGGTACAAAATGAAGAAGAAGTAGAAAACAAAATAAAAATAAAAATTCATATTAGGTAAATAAGGAAGAAAGAAGAGAAGAAGAGAATAAAAAGAAAAATAAAATTAATACCTATAATTTGTTGAAATAAATACATACCTCCCTAGAAACGGTTACAATTTGGAAGGCATTGTGGTGGGTTATTTCAAATGTTGTTTGGTTTTCGGTTATTTAAATTCAGTAGTGTGGCTTACCAAAGTCATCTCTAAAAAGAAGAAGTAAATAAAGAAAACATATTGAAGGTATTTTGAATGTAAATTTAAATAAATTAAACATATGACATGAAATTATGGGTTGATAATCATTTATAATAAAATAAGAAGTTTGATAATAGAAGATTTTACTTTTTTTGTTTTTATTATTGAAATGAAGTTTGATTAAAAATGCAGAAAAAGAATATTTTATTGAAAAATAATATAAAAGTCGTAATTGATTTGAATCCACATCTTCACATACATATTAATAATTATAATTCTCTACTAGAAATTTATGATATACCCACAAACCTATATCAATGTTTTTATTAGTACGTTTCTATAGCTTATTTATAGCCATGGTTTAATTTTGATACGTGGTTACACATTTTTGTCCCACTTTTTTCGATTTCTATTGGGCTCCTCCTCCTTCCCCAATACCTGACTCTCTCATCCCTACACCCTCCTCCACTAATGACCTCACCTACTCCCCAAAGACCTCTCTCACCACACCCTCCTCTCTTACCACACGTCTTTCCTCTCCCACGCTCACTATTGTCCTCTCTCGTTCATATTCTCCAGCTTCGTTTCCTCCATCCCCCATTGTGGTTCCAACATTCACAACATGGATTCTCCAGTATTGACTAAGCTGCTCTATTCAGTGTTTCTTCATCACTTGTGCAGTACTCCCCTCCTATATACCTTTATTTGGGCATTCCTTCTCCATTTGGTGTGTCAGTTGAAGGGTTTATTCCCTCATTTATACCCTTATATGGGCTTTCCTCCACCCTACAGTGTATTGGCCCAACTAATTAAATAAATTCTTCTATATAGTTTTTGTTTTTAGTTTTTAACCTTTTTTTGTATTCCTTATTCTTGGAGGAGGAGTTTTTATTACTCATTCGGTTTTTATTTGTATGAGGAGTTTGTCTTTTGTGGATCCTAATATGCAGTATCAATTCTTTTTGTGTTTTGGTGCATTTACTGTTTTGTGGATTTTTTTGTGGCATCCCTAAATATTGTTTTCAGTATTTATTCTGTTTTGGGAGTTTGTAGTTGGAAATAAGAGTTTAAGGAGGGGTTTTTGTTTACATTCAACTATTTTGTGGCTCATGCATGTTCACTGGTATACTATCAACTGTTATTCACTGGTATTTCATGGTTTATATTTCATTCTAACTATCATAATTAATCTTATATTCTTCTATTAATGGTATATTTTTTAACTATTATGTCATCTATTTACTATTCTGAAATTATTATATTTTGATTAACTATTATAGATTTATTATGATTCTATTTACTATTCTATAATTATTAATCTATTTCTTTGTGTTTTTTGTAATAGACTTTGTATTTCTGAAATTTTCATAATTTAGAAGTTGGATATTTTAGTCCTAAATCCCAAAAGATAGGATTTTTACTATGTAAAGAACCTAACTTATCCCATTGTTACCTTTATATATCAACCATATTCAAAGAATTACCTTGTATATGATTGTGATCAATCTATAAAGGGTATGTTTATATTTTTTATTTTTATTATACATTTTTAAACATGTTTTCTATCCATTTATGTACATGTAAATTACATGGGATGCGTTTCTAGGTTATAAATGAGTATACCCGTTTAATTATTCCATGGGAGGGGATGAGGCCTCCACTTTTTATAATACTTCATGATTCCATGGGATAGTCTTAGGACCCAACACCAGATGTGAACCAGGGTGGGATGGACTAAAAGATTTCCTTACCCTAACCTAGGCCATATGTCTTACAATATTTAAATATCTCTAGACTGACATTAATAAAGTTACTTATTGAAGAAGGTAAAATTATGTAAGTTTTAATATGCATTTTCTTAGTATGGAGTGTAACTTGAAATTTATTATGATTTTTGATTTTTGGATTTAATAGTTCAGTTTATTAATTTAATTGGTTTTATCAGTAACATTATTTGGCCGACCCTAGAAAAATTCTCCCTTCCATAATTTCTCATTTTGAGTTGCCCTTATCTTCATTCCCCTTTGTGTTATTCATTTATAAGTAATAATGTCCCCACCTAGGTTTTATTCTAATTAGTGGTATGTAATGTTTATAACAATTATTTTAAATGGAATCAATTGGTTTTATCTTTGAATTAAATTTTGTAAATTTTTTCTATTCGACTTATCACACCAATTACCTGTAAAAATATCATGTTGGCCTTGTAAATGAGTTTTGGTATCTTAAAAAGTGATTTCTGTTTTCAAAATAGAATCTAAATTTAATTAAAAGTGGTGTTCATAGTTTTCATGGGGTTTTTATTAGGTGTTCTTCCTAATGTTTCCTGGTGAATAAATAATGGATCATGATTGTGAAGCATGAAATTATCCACCTCTGTGTTGTTCATGTTTATTAAGTTGTGGAAATGGATTTTACCCAGTGAAAAATATTTTTATGTGTGTATTGAAATGTTAAATACAAAAAGTACATGGTTTATCTTCCAAATAGGTTTATTTAAACAAATTAAAATTTTTATGAATATTTTGGCCTTCTGGCCGGTATTTTTAAAATGGTTTACCGACATGGTCAATTTTTTATAGATATTTAAATTAGTTTTCTAGATTTATATTTGTTTATTTTAAAATAATGATCCCCAGCTAGTGCCTTAGGGGGTTTCTTGAAAAAGTTGGCCACTCCAAAAATACTATTCATTTAGGGGGAATTTACATGGATGGTGTATAGAGGTGGGATTAGCCTAGATGATGGATATTATGATTTATATGTAATATATACATTTTTTACTCACCTCTAACATTTCTTATAGTCACTGTATCCTAGGTGTTGTAGTGAGATTTGAGTGATTTAGTGTCAATGTAGTGGTTGGATCTAATAAGTGTATATTTTAATTGAGCTAAAAATCCCAATGGTTTTTCTAGATTATGTATTGGTTTGTGATAATTAAAATGATATAAATATTGTTTAAAGTGAGTGAAGTTTTAATTAAAAACAACATTTTTTATTGAATCCTTTTGAAAACATTTTACTCGTTACACTCCTTTCATCATTTAGATGTTTTTTCAAAATGTGTTTGTCAATGAACTCAACCATTTTCTCTTTATATCTTTTTTTTCATCTAATCCAGTGTTTTATAAAATATGAGTTGTATCACAATTAAAATAGTGATTGAGGAAGTTGGTTACCAAACATTCTTTGTGGTCTAGAACACTTATAACTTAAAAATTAATTTAATTATGTGTTCTATATATGATACATTTTTTCATAAATATTGAATTATTAAATTAATCTAGAACTGATTTACAATATATTATTCTAGATTATCATTTATAAAGGTCCTTTTAAAACCCAATTTCTGATAAATAATACCATACAACCTTGTACTTTTGATCAATGGAAATTTTTTGATACATTATTACAAACTCCACAACTGGTATATAATTTATGCCTCATCTATGTTGTCTATACCATGTGTGATACTTTTATGCATGAAATGATTATAACTTCATTTGACATATCTCTAGTATGTCTTAAAGATTTAAAATGGAATACCCGTTCTTCATTTGGATTGAGATTATCATGTTTGATTGTTGTATTATTATATATTATTTATGAATAGTTTAATAGATTTTTAATGTTTACACATCATGGTAGTTATTATCATACTACCATGGTGTTATAATAGTGAATAGTGAGAATGTGTGATATTTTTTACTTTTATTTCATTTTATTTACTTTATCATGGACCCATTCTACTGTGGTCACATTGGGTACGTTTACAACTTTGATAGAGAACATTTCTATTACTCTAATATGAAGCATTTATATTGTTTTATACAATGAATGTTTATTTCTAAGATGTAGAGCATGTTTAGAATTACGATGTTGAAACTATATATTGTGTAATCATTGATGGATATTGATAAAAAAACTATTCTTGATAGTTTACCTCTATAGTATTGAATATGTATATCTTTAGTTTTTATATGTATTTTAAATGTGGGTATACATTGAATTTTATAATTTTATATTTGTTTTCTGGATCTTAAACCATATCAAAACTCTATATGGTACCTCAAATGGTATCGGGAGGATTTTGTTAGAGAGACATACGCCCTCTAAAATAAAATAGAGAAACTACACACATGTAAATTTTCTTGATAATATCTAACTTGTGGAACTCAATGATATTATAAGATTCATGTCTATACATTTGAGAAAATAATGGGAGAAAATTTTTTAGGATTCCTTTAAAAGATTAAATCATTCAGAAATTAAAACTTTGAGGAGTACTAAACAGGGTTATAGGATGAGTACTACATGAAGTGGTTGGAAGTTCTAGATACAACTTATTTAGAATACAGTAAACTGATCCTTGGATTCTGACCAATATTCTATTCATTTATTTTACTTTAGATTACATTTTATTAATCCACTCTACTATAAATTTAGCTACCTCTTAAACATAATTGGAAGATGTTTGATACACTTTATCACTAGTAGTGGAAACAACAGACTTAGATGTAATTGGAGAAAATATAGTAATTGGTTTCTTAGATGGGACCAATAGACCTAGATTTCATTCCCTATATATTTTGAGAAACCTATAAGATATCATTAAAATTTTCACCAATAGATTCTCTAAGATAACAAATAGTGACATTAAAGGATATGTATGTTCCAACATCAATCCTTATAATAGTTTTAGTGGGGTCTTGGAAATCATCCAAAATATTATTCATGAAATATTTTAGAATAAAATGTTTTAATATGTCAAAATAAATAGATTTAAATTTTATAAGACAAATAATTCAAATAGTAAATCATTTAATCAACAACATTATAAAAATTAGGAACCACTAAATGTCAAAATAAATAAGTGGCAGTTGGTTAAAAATATTCTATTGCCCTTAAATATCAATCTGAGTATCCATTGTTCATTGTTGGTTATGGAGTCATGTATCAGTTATCATGTACTATTGACACACTAATCAAATATATATAAGAAGTTTTTATATCTCTCTTCTTCTCCCAATATTTACTTATAGGTGGTTTCTTATGATTAGTATGGTTCTATGCACGACCATCGAAGGTAGTGAGTTCGACATCAGAGTCTAGTAAGGTTTCATTTGTTTTCTAATGATGTTGTATGTTGATGTTGTTTTCATCATCAGTTATAATATTATTTTATTTCCCACAAATCATGTCTCTCCCACATTTATATTTTGGTTCCATTAATGAAGATTAATCAGATCACTGGAATTTTGTTGAAGTATCCAGGGACCCGTTCGTGTGTTTTGGGACAACTAGAGTCAATGGAGACTTACCGCGTATGAAAATGTATGAATATATATTATAATTTATCCCATTATATATATATACACACACACACCCATGTAATCATGATTACATATAAGGGGCT
Source organism: Viscum album (assembly GCA_963277665.1). Taxonomy (NCBI): domain Eukaryota; kingdom Viridiplantae; phylum Streptophyta; class Magnoliopsida; order Santalales; family Viscaceae; genus Viscum; species Viscum album. The sequence continues at coordinate 667,227,081 of OY728155.1, forward strand.
AGGTGTGCTTGTGTATATATAGGGAAAATTCATACTTGTTTTGGTGATAACAAGATTATGAATGTGAGAATATATATATATAAGGATCCTCTTGTGCATGTTCCAGGCCATGCAAGGTCATACATATGGGTTTGGGTGTCATTATGTATATGAAAAGGTGTATATGTCTAAAGGATGGATGGAGAAGCTTATAGTTTTCACTGATAAATGTGTCGAGTTCCAAGTGTGGTTTTGCTCCTTTGGGGTTTTTCTCTCTTTTATCCTCGATAATTCACAAATGTTTTAAAAAAAATCTATCTAATTGTATTGAAAACAGTCTATCTAAGGGCGTTAATACATCTCAATATATATTGGTTTTTAAAGAAACTTTATTTGAAATATTTTTCTCCAATATATTTGAGCTCTTGTAGGTGTTGTTGGGATGGGTATCCATACATTTTAATATATAACAATTCCCAAATTCCTTTCATGATTCCTCGATGTATGCTTATTTTGTATATTTAATTTATTTTTCTAGGATCCAACATCTTCCTAAGACATAAATAAAAACGATCAAGGCTATAGGGACATATTCGTAGTTTGATTTATTTCCATATGAAGGGGTCCTAAACAGAATGAATATCTATGAATACTCCATAGATTACAAGTTTGTTTCAAATATTATAGATTTAGGGGATTGTATCCTCTACGAGAGAAATTTTCATGAGTTTTTATGGACCATGCGACCCATATCTACCTAATTTTAGACTACTCATGAAAACTCTATATGATTCACTAGAATTATGGTGTCTTACATTTCATTCCTTTTTATTAAATAAGGGAGAGACAACTTAACATATATTCCCCACAGGTATCCTTACAGTTTTCATGCACATAGACCCTAAAGTGACAAAATAAAACAAAATCTTTTGTTCATATTGTTTGTATTGTTTATTTATTTTGAATCAATTTATACTAATCATTCTCAAAGGAATTCCATTGTTATATTAAATTGTGTGTACCTAGGGGAGACATACTATTTTTTTTAAACCACATACCTCGACATATATAGGTGTACAAACCATGATTTCACACCCGAATACTCATGTTGTGTGTTCTAGAGTATATTCAATGTATGATATCAATATCATGAGATAGGTATCATAATAGAACCCACCTATTAACCATAATTATTAAAACACCATGTGTAAAGGAGAAACGTGGAATTTATGTTTGGTTAGATTGGCTCGATGTATACAGGTGGTAGATGCCTATGTAACTCATCATCTCCACATTTCGTGAACCCTTTTTGGATTGACTATATACTTAACTCAACATGGATATATGAAAACATTACAATGTCTGCCTTTTACTGGGACTCACTAACCATGTTATGAAAATTACAATTAGTATAAAATGTAACTTCTTATGTTTCACATTTCTTCTCACTTATGTGTCAGCATCCGAAAATTAAATATTATATTCATAGTAATTTTATATGTAGATAATTATGGTATGATAATCTTATACAGAAGAAAAATTTTATTATTAATCTTAAATTGTTTCATATTATTTTCCCTACAATGGAGACTAAAATTTTTGGACAACTTCACCAGAGCTATCATAGGGTTAAGTAATTCATATAATATATGTTGGTGACATGTAATGGTCCTTCATAATTCTATGAAGAGTTATATACTAACTTAGCAACATATTTATTACAGGATTTACTTCTTCTATATTCATTCTAAGAGTTTAACACTATCCCAGATACTCAATGTGGGGGTCCATTATATTAGGGGTAGTTTTTTGGAACCAATTACAGGGGGAGGGGGAGGGTGGAGGGGCAGAGGAAGGGGTTTGTGGAAAGGGAGGAGTAGGGGGAGATGATGGGGGTGTGTGGAGGTGGTAGGGGGAGGGGGAGGTTTGTAGTCCAGGGGAAGGGGGAGGTTTGCAGTGTAGGGGAGGAGGTGTGTGGAGTAGGTAGGGGGTAGTGGGAGGGGGCTGGTCCATATAGCAGGGGGTAGGGGGAGGTCTGTAGGGATGGGGTGAGAGAGGGGTGAGGGGGGATGGGGGTGGGTGGAGGGGGTAGGTCTGCATGCCAGGGGACAGGCCACACGAATGGTTTTTTGGATTTTCATTAATTATATGTGTTCTCATTTTTATGAATTATTTTTTTCAGAGTATTTTATTAGTACCATAATGATATTATATAAATAACTATAAAAACATTGAATGTTTTCATTAATTAAATGTGTCCTCATTTTATTGAAAAAGATTTATCAGGATTCATCGATCCTTCTATTTATTTAGGTGCATAAACCAATCAATATTTCAATGATCATGGTAGTGGTGGTGGTGGTGGTGGTGGTCTGAGAGGAGGTGATAATGATGTTGATTTTTCAATAAGAGATGATGAGGGTCATGATTTCTCCAGTGATGATGATATTGAGGTACATTTCATTTGAAAATTTTATGCATGGTTTTAATTTTATAAAATTTTTCTTTTTATTAGGATGTTATTTATATTGAAATTCTATATTATTTATATTGGACATTGTTGGAATTCTTATGATATATATTGTATTATGTTTGAGTTTAGTATTATTTTGAAAGTGGTGTTTTTTGCTCATAGCTTGAGGACATTAGTACTACTATAAGGTAGAACTATTATTGAAGCATTTGGTGATTATGTATCGATAAGTTGGAATCAATTTACATGGTTTTTAAATGTGGTTTTAGGGTAAAGATGAATGGTTTTGAATGTTTTATTATGGACCAAGATTCGTGGTTAAACAAAGGGTGTAGTTAAAACTAAAAATTATTTACCTCATTTATTTATCATATAATTTACATCGGATTGAAAGTTGTATTATAATATTATTTACATGGATAAACCTTGTCCATACATATACTACTTACATAGTTCAAACCAGTTCTATATATGGAATAATTCCATGGATTGATACGTTGATGCATAAAACCCCTACTGCAACTAATTTGGTGTCGATCTGGTCATGGGGGGCTAAAAGGGGTGGGGTGGGGGTGGAAGGGGGGCTGTCATGGGTGGTGGAGGGCGGTGCATGGGAAAGGGGGGGCAGGGGGTGTCTAGGGTCTAGGGGGCTATTCAGGGAGGAGTGGAGGTGGGATTTTCTTGGATGGGAAGGTTTGTTGTAGGGGGTGGGGTGTTGTAGGTGTTGGGTGGGTCTGTACAGGGGGGTGGGGGGATTTTCTAGGGGATTCCCAAGGTGGGGGCATCTAGAGTCTAGTGGTTTCTAGGGTCTCGGGGTGTATAGGGTCTATCATGGGGGGGGGGGTTTATCTAGGGTCTACGGTGTGTAAAGGGTTTTGGGGGTTTTCTCTTTTCTTGGGGTGGATTTGCATGGGGGAAGGGGTGCTACAGTGGGAGGGGATTTCGAAGGGATGGGGGGTTGTCTAAGGGTTGGGGGGATTTGCAGGGTGTATGTCTAGGGTGGTGGTGTACAAGGTCTGTGGGGGTCTAGGGCTGTCCAAGGTTTGTCTTGGGTGGGGGCTATCCAGGGTCTATAATGGGGGGTTCTATCTAGGATCCGGGTGTGTCTGTCTAGGGGTCCATGGGGTGACTAGGGTATGGGGGGAGGATTTCCAGTGGGAGTGGAGGTGGGTAATTGCCTTGGATAACGGGTGCTGGATGGGTGGGGGAGGGTCTGTCCAGGGGGTGGGAGTCCATGGTGTAGCGGTCTTGGGTTTTGGGGTATCTAGAATCTTTCATGGGGGGGAGTCTGTCAGGGGGGTCTGTCCAGGGTCTGACTGGGGGTGTCTAGGGATAGTAGAGTGGGTATTTTATTGGGGAATGTGTGTTCTAGGTGTTGGGAGATTTATTGGGGTGGGTGTATGTCCAGCTGGTGGGTTGTGGATGTCTACGGTGGGGCTTCTATCTAGGGTGGGGGGCTTTGCAAGGGGTGGGAGGGTCTATCCATGTTCTATTTAGTAGGTTAAGGTGGGTCTGTCCAGAGGGGAGTGGGGAGAGTAGACCTTGGGGGACTCTTTAAGGGGGAGGGGTCATTCCAGGGGGGCTATGTAGTGGGGGTGGGGTGGTGGCATCCTGTGGGGAGTAGAGGTGGGTTTTCATGTCGCAATGGTTGGTGTAGGTAGGGGGTTGTATTGGGGTGTTTTTTCTAAATAGAAGCCCTTATATAAAGGGTTTTTAACCTTGTCTAAAGACCTATAGCTACAGTGTGAACCGTGGTTATAGCCCTACAGCTAAGGTTTGAAAATGGGGCTATAGCCTTGTCTTATTTAAGCTGCTACCACATATTCAAAACATAGATTTAGGTGTTTAAAAATGGTTTAAACCATGGATATATGTATATAGCCATTTTTTGTACTATGGCTATATATCTTTCCCTATAGCCACGCAAATATCATCCACAGTTCATAAAACTATTGTTATAGCCTAAATTTTCAGTAATAATTTAAATTCATTTACACTTAATTATGACTAATTAGTTGGTTAACCCACTAACCCTATGGTAGTTAACATTACCACATAGATGAAAAGATTTAATCCCTAAGCCAACCTCAGAGCATGAAAATGATACACCATGCATTTATTGATGTTCAAAATCTATCTTATAGTAAGTGGTAAATTAGGGCACATATCCATTCTCGAAAATGAGGGAAAATTTTATTATGGATTATATTTAAACTATAAAAATTTATCCTATGTGGTCTTGCTTTACCAATTAATTTTTCATTCTCACAATTTTCAAAAATAACGTTGCTAGGTGTTTCTGTGTTAGTGGTTGAATTTATTAACTTGTTTATTATAATTAACATATAATTTCCTAAATCCTATTAAATTTATTACAGTAGCTCATTGATTCAAAATAAATGAATGAATATGGTATGAAGTAGATCAATTACATAAAGAAGTACTCTTCCTTGGGTAGTGTAGTCATTGTAGAAATTTTCTATATTCCCAAAGGATTAGAAACGGTAGAACCCAATCCCATTTCTACTCTTGATTTCTATCCCAATGAAAAATATTAATGAATAAGATAAGTGAAAAAAACATAGGAAATAGAAAAAACAAAAGTGGAACTACGAGGATTATTACACAATAAAAAATATTACAACATGAGAATGAGAGAGAGGCCTTGATGAAGGAATCCTTGATTCAAGAGATCCCTCTATGACTATAGCATGTCACATAACCTGCAACATGATGATTGGACTCCTCTAGAAATCCAAAATGGAAAAAAATCTCTCCTTGGTCAAAATTGCAAATGACGTGCACAATGTGTCAATTTATAACAAAAATAAAAAGTGGTTTTTGGCACACAGATATCAAGAAACCACTTGTGTTTCAGCTATAGTCTGTTAAATAGACTTATCTAGACTTGAAAAAAGAGAAAGGTTTACTTACCACATCTTCATTGTCCCCATGTAAAATTTTGTGGCCAATGGAGGATGACAACACAAGATATGACCAAAATACATAACCCAATATTTGGCATCATGTTGATTTTGTCCCCTGGATATATTGGTTCAGATGGCCCCATTAGAGGATGAATGGGGATACAATTCATTGAGAAGAATTTTATCCCATTATGTTATGGAGTGGAATTCAAAAATTCAGCCCAACTGTAGGAACGTATTCATAAAAATGTGTAAAACAATTGACAGGTGTCCTGGAGCTTCCATGAAGATTTTCCCATTTTCCATCGGTATCAACTCTGACCATCCAAATCACCTCCTATAACAATGAAATCCCCAAAACATTAATAATTACCTTTTTTAATAGTTATAAAAACTTAAAAATTTAATAAAATGGGATTTTTAATTTGAGATAATATTTTTAATTTTAAATACAAAAAACAAATTAAAACAATGATGTAAGGGTGAGATAAATAAGTGAATCAAGATGAGATCAATGCATTAGTCAATTCAAAAGGCTTTACTGTAAACTCATAATTCCCATATCTAATTGAAAATGTTATATTTGTAATTTCAACCTTCAATACTTACAATCGATTATATCCATATCGATGTTCAATCTTCAAAAAATAATTTTCTACATGAAGTTGATCAAATAAATAATCAATTAAAGGTAGGTGATACATGTTCATTATTTTTATATCTTTGATATCCTTGTAGTCAATGCACAACCTCATAGATCCTTCTGTCTTCTTAACGAACTGAATAAGGGAACCCCAAGGAGAAAACAGGGGTGAATAAATCCTTTATCACTCAATTCACTTAGATGTTTCTTTAGTTATACTATTTCCACATTGGCCATTATATTAGTGGTCTTTGATATGAGCTTTAAATCATGAATTAATTTAATATAAAACTCAATTTTATACTCTGGAGGTTGTCCATGTAAATCCTCTATAAACACAACAGTATATTCCTACACAATTAGTGAATCCTCTATTTGAACATTATTTTCCTTTCCCATAATTATTGCATTCCATTCTTCCTCAATAATATAATATTTTATATCTAATATGGGAGGATATAGATAAGAATCAGATGGTGATATTTCAGTTCTAAATATAAGGGATTGTATATCGTCCTCAAAAATTGTAACCTCCTTCTTCTTAAAATAAATTTTTACATCTTGTTTCGAAATAAAATCTATACTAAGGATTATATCAAAATCATTCATGGTTATGATAATAAAATCATAATGTAAAACACGTTTATTTTCTATAATTGGGACTTTCTGACACAACTTGTTGCAATGATACATCAGATAGGAGTTTTGAATGACAACTCTCTTAATAAATCAAATTTAAGATATCAATAAAAATGGAAAACATGAAAGATATAAAAGTATATGATGATCTAGAATCAAATAACGAATTTTCCAAGTATGAGTTAATTATTAAAGTTCATGGAACAACATCATTAAAAATTAAATATTAGTAGTTGAGATCGCATAAGCTTGTCTTTTCCCCCTAGGCCTTTTATTGGGAATGTTTCCTTTACGCTTTGGAAAATCATTCTCATAGTGTACCATATCCTTAAAATTAGAGCATTGAAAATTAATAGATTATTTTTCCCATTACCAACCCAGCAAGACGTATTTTCTACCCACACTTGTATGACACCCCTTTTCTGTTTATGCACGCACCAGGGTGTTTCCTTATACAATTATCACAGGGTGGAAATTCAACTCTTCCCTTCTTGAAAATTTATATATTTTTATTTCCATAATTTTCTATAACATTATTATTCTCTTTCTTTCCTTCATATTCATAATATGTAGATAATTCCTTTTTTCTTCATAGGATATGAGACTATATCTTCTTATGATGATAATGATTGGAAGAGAAGAACACATCGAATGAATGGATTTCATCCTCAAAGATCAATCAATCTTGCTCCTTGGATTTCATAAATAGTCTATAGCATTACTTGTTAACCATGTGAAGTTAGCTTCATACTTTTCAACATTTTCATCTTACTTTTGCCACAAATTTAGTTATGGCCTTTCAATAAGAGCTCGTTGTTCACAAGAAAATTCTTTCACTACAAAACTTTCTTTAAATTCACTTCATTCAATGTTTTCTATTTCATCTTACAACATTGTGTTTTCAATTAGTGACCACCATTGATCAAAATATCTTGACATATGATAAATTGGATTGACAACCTTCTCCCTTTTGTTACATACCAAGGCGAGAAATATCTTCTCTAAGAAAATTATCCACTGGTTAGCGACGAATGGTTTTCTAAAATCATTAAATGATAGAGGTAGTTTTCACAAAAATTAATCCAACCTTGCTCCTCGACATTGTGGTTCCATATTCTTCATACAGTTATGCTTATTGTTCATAACCCAAGTTAGTTTTCCCAGTATGATTATAAGTTTCTTCACACCAGTCATATCTCTAGAGCCAATATCATTATCCCGCATCAGAGGGAAATCCCTACATGGGATACACATGTTCATTCAGTTTATATTCTTACCACTATGCTTCATTTCTATTATAATAGCATGCAATATATTTGGTTATAAATCATAATGTATCATCTCAACTTAGAAAAATACATAGTAAAAATTGAAGTCCTCTACCTGGCTAATCCCATTATCATAAACACGATTTATTTGAGGAAAATTTTAAATTTTATTCCTTTATATTGGCCTCTAAAGAAAATGTGAATTATCTTAATCATGTCCCCTAGTATTGTCAAACAAGGTGCGTAGTAAGGCATGTAGTCATGTACCAAGATACCCCAGGTCAAGACTGAAACACCTTTTTGTAGTTTTCACTTTATGGTACATCTCTTTCAGAACCACATCCCCTAATAGTATCGAGATAGTGATGTATTTTATATAAGGATCCACATATTCTATTCATTTCCATTATTCCATGATGTTATTTTATGTTTATCCTCAAATACTATCTTATGGGTTTATTCCCTAATCAATGTTTTCTAAATCTAGTTTCTATGTTTTCTACTAAAAATCCTCTGATACCAACTATAGAGTCTCAACTCCAATTTCCCGGAGATGGTGTATTATTACCATACATTGGCATGATTACAATAATGTTACCCCATATTAATGAATACAATAGTATATTTGGAACACAAAATACATACAAAATTTCAACATTACAACATGAATGGAAAAACAACAAAGATGTTCCATTAGGAACATCCACCACTCTAAGATTATTCCTATGAGTCAATCATAATATACCTCTTCATTTCCTGAGAAAAAATAAACATAATTAGTGGTGATATCAGATTCTCAGAAATGGTAAACAATACAGTGGATGATATCATAAAAATTTGGCATGGTGAATACTTGAAAACGCATACCTTTAAAAATATAAATGAACATAATTTTGAAGGAATACGAGTTGAGTCAATATTTATAAAATAAAACATAATCATGGTTATTTGAATAGATTAATAATCTCATAAACTATGATTTTTTAGCTTCATAATGAGGGAAATGAATATACCAGTCATTTTGAACCATATCATCAAGGCCTCATCCAAGAAATCTAAAAATGATTAAGTCCTCAGCCAAAACCTTATCTAAAAATGGGAAAGTCTTTGCCCAATTCTATATCTATTTGTCTTGTGAGACCAACTGATGCATCAAGGGGATACAGTGGGCCCCAACCATATCATACAGTGTTAAATGAATTCCTAATATGAATGGGGATACACATTAGAAAAATATACATTAATATTGAAACTAACATATGAAATGTAAATAACATTCCTTGAACATTAAGCATTAACACCAACCATTCAGAGTAAATTGGTTAATGGTTTTAAAATATTACATCCACAGTCATATTAATCATATAAAGTTCTATTAAATGTGGTATATTATATCACAAATAATTAATCCAAAAAAATATATAATATTAAAAAATAGTGGTGATATTGATAAGGATACTCTTATAAAATCATAGAGTAATTTTTGAGATAATTACTCTTTTACTTTGAAAATAAGTTTTCTTTTGGAAAAGTGTTTATATAAAACAAAAAATGAATTTAGATAATATTTTTATAATAAAATTAGTGATTTTATAATTATAATTTTTTCTAATAATATATTATAGCGTGTTCTTTAATGTAGGTGAGATTTTGAGAAATTCCCTTGAATCAGGAATGTATTTTGGGAATATTTTTTTATAGATCCTTTTAAAACATATAATTTCCTACAAATGAAGGTGGGATTTTGGTTGGTAAAAATATATATATAATTAACACTTAATTTATGAAGAGTAAATATAAATAAATAATAATATAACTCAAGTAATTAGATAATAAAAGTAACTTGAATGAAAATGGAGGTTTTGGTGAAAATCCCTTACCTTATGTCCAAACATGTTCCTCACTTGATCTTAATGACCTGAATATTCAAAATTAGGATCATAAATCAATGATTATAGAATATAATATACATTTAATTTATTTATTATAACCTTATTATGTATATTCATGGTCATTTTATGGGTTAAGATATTCAATTTCATTGTTTGGGAGCACTTTCTTCCAATGTTTTTATAATCAGTTTACTTATATTCATGTACGGATAAAAATATAGGATGATAAATTTTTTCCAAAATAGAATTTTTCTGACATTAGAGAAAATATATAACAATTCATGGTTATAAAAAATTTAGTTATTGGGGGTTAATATGAATAATAATATAAAACATTAATGATAATTATTTGGGTAAATTTGCGGTTTTTTTATCACAACGAACTCATTTTGATTTATAAATTAATATCATGTGTGAAATAGGATTACAGAATCTTAAATAAGTTTTAATACATATATTTTAGTCTTTTTCATCCATCAAAATGGTTTCATTATCATAATTGAAGATGTAAATATAAATTGAAAATGCATCCTCCTTGAATATTATAAATTAACACATCACGAATGTTGTTTTCATTTCCGGTATAAATCAAGGGGAAAATAGAGATGGTGAAGTATTATTCCTTTATCATAAAAATATTCCAGTACATTATTTGTATGGGATTCATCACAACATTTGGATAAAAGGATGTGAGGAATGAAAAATAATAGAAAGGAAGGGGCTCTAAGCAAGAGGGTTTCCCCTCGGTGCCGCCTCCTTTGTCTAGGGTTCGTGTGGTGCCTCCTCCCTCATGCTCAGTGATTTGTGGTGGTGGATCCTCTGTTGCGGCGGTGTCGACATCTTCTTCGGCTGCCTCGTTCTTTAACATTGCGGCTGTCTCCCCCATCCAACTTAGCTGGATAGGGTCTGAATGCAGCATTGTGTCGGTCTGTGGTTGTGTCCAGCTTCCGCGGCATGAGGCTATAGCCTCATCATTGGCGTGTGAGATGGGTGGTACATCGGGTTACCTATGTTCGAACAGGATGGTTGTGCCGGGATTTTTCTTGCGTCAGATCCCATTCATCGTGCTAGTGATGCTTTTCTCTTTTTTTTGTTGATGTTGGCTTGGGGTACATCTATATTTGTGTGTTGGAACGAGTTGTTGGTTCATGTTCTGGCTGATTTTTTGTGGTGGATTGGGTGACCGGTTCTTGGATCCTGGTTTGTGCTGCTCTAAGGGATGAGGATTCGGGTCTACCTTTTACAGATTGATGTTAGGCTTTGTGTTTTTGTGAATGGAATTCGGCTGTGAGCATTGCGGTGATCGTGCGATGGAGAAGAAATGAAGTTTAGTTTATGTTTGATTGGATCATATGATTGTTTGGTTTTTGCATGATTTGGAATTGTTGGTTTCTCTAAGTTCGGACAGATGGAGGATGATGGCGTTTGTTTGACGCCTTTTGTGATGTTTTTCTATTTGTTTTTTATAATAGAACTGGGTCCTTTCCGAGGGCATCAGATTTATGGGATGCGATGAAGTTATGGTGTGGACTATGAATCTAGGAGTGTGCCTTATGGATGAGTATTTGAAATCTGAATTTGTGTTTTGATGTTTTGGGTGGCTTTTGGAGGCAGTTTGGGATGTTTGAAATTTGGTATTTTGATGTTCGAAATTTGACTCTTGTATTGTGAGGTTCCCACTTACCCTTAAAGAGGTTTATTCAGAAAATGAAAAAAAGGGATTTGAGGAAAAAAATAGAAAGGAACTTCAAATAAATGATATGATATGAGTAATTAACCTTTTGAAGTGATCTTCCTTGAGAGCCGCATAAGGGTTGAAGTTTTAGTATTATTATGAGACCAAGTGTTGTTGGAAGTGTTTTAGTATCATGGGAGGATATTTGAGCATCATTTAGTCAAGGAACTAGGCTTGAGAGTAGTTAAAAGAATAGAGTGTGAGGGGGGTTCTATAGTGGAGGAGAGGGGTGATTTTTGAATATCGTATTCATTATTTTATTATTTACTTTAATAATACCAATAGTGTTGATTCATGTTACCCATTATATTAAGAAGATAATGAGATCGAACCAAGTGTTCCTAAATTATCCATGACGCTAGTAATAGTGAATATAACAGATAATGTATATATATGGTAAATTAACATGTTTTACTATTCGTCAAAAATTTGAGTTTTTCAGAAAAATTCCAAAAAAATCTACCATAAAGATTTATCGACATGTATAATTAAAAAGTGAAAATTATTTGTTGAAAATGATTTTACAAAAACGGTTAATTATTTTATTACTAAAATATTAATTTATTCAGAAAATATCAATTTTTTAAAAAATAATTCATTTTATATGACATTGAAAATTTAATCAAGATCTAATTATCTTATACCCTTAAGACAAAAAAATAATAATACGATTTTCTATTCATAAGGGCCATAATACTACTCATATTACTATTCATAAGTGTTTGTAACTGTTGACCAAATATTATGTTTGTCTTATGAGACTCTAAATATCATACTAAACGCAACATTGTATGTTAGTTTTTCAAAATTCAAATTAAATAAGTGGAAAATTTATATTTACTGGATAGGTTATAAGAAATTGGTGTATTGTGGAGACTCATTTTTTCGTGTATTAATTTGTCATTCCTTGGGGTGTTACATCAACCATTATCACCATATATTAAAATTTTAAATTCTTAGGTGCCACTTTTCCATGAGTAAGACAGTATTAATATTTAATAGTTTAGAATAATTACAATTGTGTCACTATAACGATCCATATCCGGGTTACAACATATGTTTCCCTAGACTCAGTTGGTCACATAACCTCAAGTGCATTTCCCCAAATTCCAGAGACATTTGACTAGTAGTGAGGGTCATGGTGTGATAATGGGGAAGCTATGACCTCATTGGTAGAGTACATACACAACGGAAAAAAATAGTAAACAATATGGGATGAAGTAATACCATAAAAGGGATGTAAATAGAGTAAGACTAAAATTAAATGCAACCAAAGACACAATATATAAATGATGTGTGTCACAAGATTCCAGGAAAGAATCCAAATAAGCCACGATACTGGAAATAAAATATAGAACCCAAAGCACCGAATATAAGTAAACTCCAACAGCATCACAAGCATCGGTTTGGTCACATGCTCTCTAGCTCCATGATATAGAAATCAACAACATAATGAAAAAGGGTTCTTTCCCTTGTCTATACCTGCAATTATATAGTTTATTTTGGTGCAAAAGCATGAACCAAACTGTGTGTCAGATGAATCACAGTTGGAAACCACCATAAGATCTGTGCCTAATTGTCAGTGAATCTATGTAGCAGATAGTATTTAAAATAATGAAATAAACTAGGCAGTAATCAAAATGAAACATTCCTTCAGTTCTTAATTACATTTTTTTACTTTTATTTCATCTATTTAATCATGTGACCCTAGGATCTAGCCTAAGCCTTATATCCCTTTTGTAATAGTGACTAACAAATGTCTCAAAACACTATATAAACATATCTATTAAGACCGAGTCCAAGAAAGTTAATTGTAATGGCAGGCTCATCACAATCAGGAAATCCTTCATAAAAACCCCCCTCGGAAGGCTCTCACAGTCTAACGCCATTAGGTTATCATAGCACAATTCATTAAATAACAACCACTTGGGTAGCTCTCATGATCAATAACCTTGGGTAAACATGGAATCATTAAATATAAACAACCTTCAGGGTAGCTCTCAGAGTCAATACCCATGGGTTAACATAGCATAAACAAATCATAAATGACCTCTTGGGTAACCCTCATGGTCAATACCCTTGGGTTAATATCTGTATCAAGGCTCTCAAAGTCCATTGTAAATAAACATTTAAAGCCCCACAGTTTTCATAGTCCAAGGATCTCGCAGTCTATTGAAAAAATAGTGTGTGTATCTTATAAAATCAACACATGTAATCTAAACTACTAGATGGATAATCATTCAGATAGCATACCATATGAATTTCATATAATGAATAAAACTTCATCCTAATCAATCAAGGAAAGGAAAAAAATTTACCTAGATTTACACATAAGAAACAACCCCTTTACAGTCAAGAAAACAATAGCATGTATTATACATCATTAAATTACAAAAACAAACAATACCCCAAATGAGGTAATTCGGAAATTTTATCATATATAATCCGTAGATGAACAATGGAAGGACTAAACCACTTACATTGTTGTCGTATGATCAATACTCTTGAATACCGGTCCCTGAATTGGCCTAGATCAGAATACCTTTACAAAAAGTTGAAAAACTACGAAAATTTAATAACTGATAAGAGAGGATGAATCTGGAAGAGAACCTCTTGGTGTTTTGAGAACTCACTGATGGGATTCCAACGCACCCGAATGTGTCTCAATCAGATGATATACGTAGAATTGGAAGTGGGTCAAAGTTGTATAGTCATTTTGGTGCTCCCCTATACAAACCTAGTAGAGAAGAAGATGTTTCCGAGGATTTGATGTGACCCTACTCTGATTTATGAAATAAAAATAAAAGTACATGGTGTGTTCATTAATGTTACACACCGTGCAATGGAATTAACTGGCCCCCTCCTTAAGTGGTCTTCTAGGTCACCACATAGCCATGTACTTGGTCATTACACAGTTAGTATGTAGATTTATGGGGTACTCGGGTACAAGGGGTGTACTCATATGTACATGACGTGTACATAGAAAATTTTCATTTCATAATTTTTCATAAAAATAATCTTGATATAAAGATTTATACCTGATTTAAATATTTTGGTTCTTACAAACATCTACTAATTGGGAAATTCGTCCCCAAATTTCCCTTCCATTGGTGTTAAATAAGAATCTAAGAATAATTCCAGCCACTGTGATCATATATCTTTGTCCCTCTCCCGAGTCTCATCCTGTAATCGCCAATGTTTCTATAAAACCAATACCAGAGGAACATACCGTCCATAGAGAACCTTTTATGTTATGATCTACAATATGAATTGTGTGCCCCTTAAAGGTTTTAGCCACTTCCAACTTGTTGGACTCGTCATGTGCTAATCATGTTTTAAGGATCACAAATCCTATTACTGTTAATTAATCTCAACATTCATTGTGCATCTTGCTACTGCTCTTCAATCTCAATAACAACTACACATCATGTTTTAATGATAACAAAGCTTATGATGTTAATTACTATCTTTATTATTTACAAGTCTCATGCATGATCATAAATCTCACATATATTATCAAGACTTTATATTTATGATTCAAGCTCATTTACTATCTAATGCTCAAACTTAATCCATATTCTTCATATTACTATCTATGTACAAATACAGATATTTGTCTAAGTTTGGAGACTCACCGTGACTAGACACTGTGAAGGACTCACCGTGACCAGACACCATGAAGGACTCACCGCGACCAGACACTGTGAATGACTCACCGTGACCAGACATCGTGAAAGACTCACCGTGACCCAAACACCGTGACCCAGACACCGTGACCTAGACACCGTGATCCAGACACCGTGAAGCACATACCGTGAAGCTCATACCGTGAAGAACATACCGTCAAGCTCATACCGTGAAGCACATATCATGAATCTCATACCGTGAACCACATACCATGAAGAAGACATTGTTTACTTAATCATTGTGACACCGTTTTTAACCTTTTTTCAATATTATTTAAATAGTGCTAATGGTCATATTTGTTGTTTTTAATGTAATTAATGTTATTTAATGATAGTTGTTGGCATGTCAGGAAACCGTATCTTGAACCTATGAAAAGGTAATCATTCTTACTGCCAGAACTCATGGAATATAAGAAATATTGAAATGCAGTACACGTGGAACAAGCGCATGTAGTGATGTGAAGGTGTGAATATACAACGAGAAGAACATGCATACACCAGAGAGAACTGTTCTGAATGAGAAGAACAATCCTAAGCAAGAATGAGATTGCAAGTCTTTCAAAGAACTCTCATCAATGCAATCCACCGTCTTTTAAGAACACACGATGAATCAAGTGATCATTCTTACTCCTGTAGAAGACAAGCTGAACTACGACACTCTGTTTTTCAACAGAAAAACCAGAGAAGGACTTATAAGCACTCCTACTAAATCCAACGAGTCCAAACCAGCATTGAAAATCATTAGAGATTTCTAAACTCTTATCTATCTTATCTACGTGATTTATTTATTAACATTCAAGCAGTGAGTTGTAATCTATATTTCTTATACACACACTGTCTCTTGCACTGAACTAGAGGATATAAAAATCCTCACTCCAAATACCTTATCTCTTGTTTACCATCGTCAACTGTACAAGATTTCCTTTTGTGTCCTGGTCTTTGCTTTGTTTCCCAGGTAGAACAGTGGCAGAGGTCCCTGTGTGGCCTGGACAGTTTTGTAAACTGTTGTTAACCCCAATCCAGGGTGTCGATAAAATTTATATAAATTTGAGAGGACTAAGTCTCAGCTTGGGACTGAACCTCTTGTTATATCTGCTGTTCATTTTTAATTGAAGTTCAAAGTTTACTATATATATATTATTTATTCTGCTGCTATTACATTGAAATACAAAACTATTTTAAAGATACTTTGATAGTTAAATTAGCAGGTGTTTACACTTATTGTAAATCAGAATATTAGTTTCAAAAGTTAATTTGATCTTGTGGTTAAACTAACTGAGACATAATCAATCTTGGAGAAGCTAAGTGAACATTTACAATCGGTATAAATTCACTACAGTTTAACTTGTTTTATAAATTGGGGAATTTTAAATAGAAAATATTTTGACAGATATTTTAATTGGAACTCAATTCACCCCCCTCTTGAGTATCCACTCCGACCAACATTTGGTATAAGAGGATTTTGTTTCTGATTAAAATATTTTTGAAATTATCTGTTGTTTCAATTGTGATTTTATTTTTATTTTAATGTTCATAAAATTTCTGTTATTTATAAATTTTTATCTCTTTAAATTATCTTTCTAAAATCTAGTTGTAGATAATAGACTAGAAGGTTCTGCTACTAAAAGGCCACCTTTCTTCAATGGTACAAACTATGCTCCGTGGAAGCTGAAAATGAAAATTCATTTAGAATGCATGGGTTTTGATATCTGGACTACCATAGTATCAGAATATAAAATTCCTACTACTGTTAGATCCACTTGGGATGAACCTACAAAGACTACTTAAAATAATAATTGAAAATATATGAATGCCCTTTACTGTGCTTTAGGAGATGAAGAGTTTAACAGAATTTATGCTTGCGAAACTGCTTTTGAAATTTGGGATACTTTGGGTGTTTCTCATGAAGGAACAACCAATGTTAAAGAAATGAGATTAAATACATATACTATTAAATATGATAATTTTAAAATTAAAACTGATGAACCTATTTTTGATATTTATCTCAGGTTTAATGAGATAGTCAATACAATGAATTCACTTGGAAAGGTTGTTCCAGCAAAGGAAGAAATTATGAGAATCTTGAGATGTTTACCAGACCGATGGAGAGGAACATCTGTTTCCATCAGAGAGTCATGTGACATTTATTCCCTACCTATCAAAGAACTCATTGGTAAGCTTATGATGTATGAGGAAGAACTCAAGGTAAATAAAGAGGAAGATGAGGAACCTAAGATAAAATCTGTGGCTTTCAAGACTACTGCTTCAAAGAGTAAGGACAAAGAAAATTCTCAAATACCTACTGACAGTTCAACCAGTGAAAATTCAGACTCTGATAGTGATGCTAAAATGGCTTAGATAGCCAGAAGGTTTAAGAAGTTTTATAGGAAAAAGATGTTTTTCAGAAAATCAAATTACAAAGGAAAGTATGACAATAAGGGACACTGGAAAAAGGATTGGAAGAAATCTGAAAAATCTGATGAAGTTGTCTGCTATGAATAGAAAAGAAAAGGACACATTAAATCAGACTTCCCAAAGATAAAATTCAAGAAGAAATATGATTACATGGACAGTATGTACAAAAAATCTATGAAGGCTACATAGAGTTCTTCTGAAGATAGCATAAGTAAATCTGAAATGTCTGATTCTGAAAAGAATCGTGCCAACATGTGTTTCATGAAAGACATATCTGAGGTAACCTTAGATACTCCCGTTTTAAATTCATATTATTCTAGAAATGATTCTGATTCTGAAAATAGGTCAAAATATGAACTGTTTGAATACCGTGATATGTTGGAAGAAACCAGTAATGAACTGAATGTCAAATACAAAGGTTTAAAGAAATAGTATGCTTTAACTGTTAAAAATAAATCTGATCTTGACATAGAAATGGAAAAGAATGCTTAGTTTCTTAAAGAAAAAACTGAACTGAAATTGTCAAATGAGCAACTTAGGAAGGATTTAGAGAATTTCACAAATGGAAAAGACACTCTTACTCAAATTCTAGGTAAGAAGATTGCACCTATATATACTACTGGTATAGGATATCAACCTGGACAAAGGAATATTATCGAAAATAGATTTATTTCAAAATCTGGATATAATGTAGATAGTTCTAGTTCTGGATGTCCATATGCTTCAACTATTTATATTCATATTTACAGATCTAATAAAGTTTATCATTAAAAATATGATGATTCTACAAATTTTATGAGACCCATAAGACAAATTTGGGTACCTAAATTTTTATTAGCTAACCTGTCTGGACCCAATAATATATGGGTACCAAAATCATTTCCTATCTAAATATGTTTTGTATGAAACCTGCTTGAAGAGTTCCCACAAGAATACATGGTATTTGTATAGTGGATGTTCAAGACATATGTTTGGGTATTACTCATACTTCAAGAGTTTAATAAAGTTTGATGGATGTCATGTCACCTTTGGTGATAATTATAATGGTAAAATCTTTGTCCTATGACAAATTGGTAACACTAACTCAGTTTTAATTTCTAAAGTTTTATTTGTTGATGGACTTAAATATAATCTGTTAAGTATTTCTCAATTATGTGATGATGGATTTAATGTGATGTTTGAAAATGTTTCTTGCAATGTTTTTAATTATAAAAATGTTTTAGTCTTTTCTTCTCTAAGAAATGAAAATGTTTATGCAGTTGAATTAAATTCCTTAGAAAATCAAAATGTTACCTGTTTAAATGATTTCCATAAAGAGTCCTAGTTATGGCATAGAAGATTAGGACACTACAATATACACTCACTTAGAAAACCTACTAGCATGAACTTAGTTAGAGACCTACCTAAACTTGAGTTTCCAAATGACAAAGTTTGTAATCCATGTCAAAAGCGAAAGCAACATAATGATTCTTTTAAATCAAAGAAATAAGTTTCAACTTCTAAACCTCTCGAGTTGGTTCACATAGATTTGTTTGGACCATCTAGATTTTCTATATTAAATGGGAATCACTATCTCTATGTTCTCATAGATGAATTTTCTAGATATACTTGGGTATACTTCTTAGCTCACAAAAGTGAATCGTGTTCTTAGTTTATTAAATACTCCAAATCTATAGAAAATCATAGTGGACTTAAGATTAAAACTATAAGAAGTGATCATGGACGTGAGTTTGAAAATCGTGAATTTGACTCCTATTTCTCACAAAATGGCTATAGTCACAATTTTTCTTCTCTTAGGACAGCTCAGAAAAATGGCGTAGTAGAAAAGAGGAAGAGAACCCTGCAAGAAATTGCTAGAACTATGCATAATGAATATGACCTCCCTATTTATTTTTGGGCTGAAGCTGTCAATACTGCTTGTTATATTATTAATAGTGTCTTAATTAGACCTATTCTTAAGATGACCCCTTATGAGTTGTGGAACCATAGGAAACCTTAGGTTAACTACTTCAGATTTTTTGGTTGAAAATTCTTTTTTCTTAATACAAAAGATATTCTTGATAAGTTTGCATCCAAGAGTGATGAAGAATTTTCTTAGGTTACTCTATTTCTAGTAAATCCTATAAAGTCTTTAATAAGATAACCAAGTGTGTGGAAGAATCTGATCACATCAAGTTTGATGAAACTGATCCACATGGGCCTAAAATCTCTCTTGAGAATCTTGAAGAAGATTTATCTATTGTGGACCTTAATGACAAATCTAATGAACCTGCTATAAAGACAACCAGTTTTGGTCTTATTCCAGAATCTACTCCTAATGAACCCGAACCTAGAGAAGAACCTAAAATTTATAGTCCTACCTTTACTAGATCAACTAGATTTCTAAAGAATCATCCTTTATATGTTGTTGTATGAAATATTGATAGAGGGACACAGACTAGATCTTCTCTTAGAAATCAGGTTGAACATCAAGCCTTCTTGTCACATCATGAACCTAAAAACATTGATGATGCTATTAATGATGAATTTTGGGTAATTGCTATGCAAGAAGAACTCAATCAGTTTGAAAGAAATAAATTTTGGAATCTTGTTGAAAGACCTAAGGACACTTTCACAATAGGCAAAAAATGGGTTTTTAGAAATAAAGTAGATGAATCTGGAAACATAGTTAGAAATAAATCTAGGCTAGTTGCACAAGGATATAGTCAAGAAGAAGGTATTGACTATGAGGAGACTTTTGCTCCAGTAGCCAGATTAGAAGCCATTAGGATTTTACTTTCTTATGCTGCACATATAAATTTCAAACTATATCAAATGGATGTTAAGAGTGAATTCTTGAATGGATATATTACTGAGGATGTTTTTGTTGAACAAACACCTGGTTTTTTAAACCCTCATTTTCCAAATCATATTTTCAAATTATTGAAAGATTTATATTGTTTAAAGAAATCTCCAAGAGCTTGGTATGATAGATTAAGTAATTTTCTAATTTCCAAAGGTTTTATAAAAGGAATAGCTAATCCTACTCTATTTATAAAATGAATTTCTAAAGATGTATTAGTTGTAAAACATTTTGTAGATGATATTATTTTTGGATCTTCAAAGACTACATTATGTACTGATTATTCTAAAATGATGAAAAATGAATTTGAAATGAGTTTAATGGGTGAACATAAATTCTTTCTTGGATTTCAAATCTTTCAAAATGATGATGGAATTATTTTAACTCAAAGTATGAATACTATAAATCTTTTAAAATGTTTTGGATTGGATAGCACAAAAATTAGTGACACTCCCATGAGTACCACCTGTAAGATAGATCTTGATGAAAATGGTAAATCTGTTGATGAAACCACTTATAGAGAAATGATTGGAAGTATACTGTCCCTAACTTCTAGTCATCCTGATATTATGTTTAGTGTTTGTATGTGTGTTCATTTTCAACAACACCATAAAGAGTCACATTTAAATGCTATAAAGAGAATTTTCAAATACGTTAACCATACTCCCAATTTAGGATTGTTCTATCCCAAAGGACAATCATATTAATTAGTTAGTTATTTTGATGCTGATTTTGCTGGAAGTAAGCTAGATAGAAAAAGAAGCTCTGGAACATGTCACCTTTTAGGCAAGTCACTAGTATCATGGTGTAGTAAGAAACAAAATTCGGTTTCATTATCTACTGCAAAAGCTGAATACATAGCCGCTGGCAGTTTTTGTGCACAAATTTTGTGGATGAAACACACATTACAAGACTATAGATATCAATTCAGACATGTCTCAATAAATTGTGACAACACATGTGCTATTTTCATTTCTAAGAATCATGTTTCTCATTCAAGAACAAAAAATATTGATATAAGACATCACTTTTTGAGGGATCATTATCAAAAAGGTGATATCACTTTGGAGTTCATTGGTACTGAATACCAACTTGCTGATATATTCACCAAACCATTAAATTGTGAAAGATTAGACTACATCATACATGATCTTGGTATGATTAATCATAAATAAACATCTTACTGATCTTAATGTTTAATAATTTATTGTACTTTACCTTACGGTTTCATACTCACTGTTTCTAAGTTACTGTTTTATGTTCACAGTCTCGCCGTCAAGACCTTATGCTCACGGTCTGTCAACACACTGTCTCACCATGACTACACAGAATCCTCATTGTCTCACTGTGATGACTACCAACTGTCTCACTGTGATGACTAGTTTTCATCACACCGTAACGTCTACTCAATGTCTCACCATGTAGAGTTATTTATATTTCTATTTTAACCTGTATCACTGTAATTTTTATTTCACCGCTATTTGTTTTCCTGGGTTTTTTTTATGACGTTTGACATTCCCAAATGATAAAAATCAAGGGTTGCATTCGATTCTTTACCTGAAATCTCTCCTGAACCTCTTCTTCCCTCTTACCCGAACCTTTAGTGGATTCCAAGGATGAAGCGTCCATCTTCACCTTCATTTGAGAAGCACCGCACTAAGAAATAGAAGAGGATACCGAGGATAGCTCCTGAAGGACCTTTAAACCCAAACCTAGTAAGTCTTATAGTTGTACCTAAAAAAGAGGTTTGTGCAGTGTGGTTGTTGTCTAGAAGATCTTTAGTTTTGAAAGATTTAAGAGAACAAGCATGGATTGAATGGTTCATTGGACAGAATAGACCGATTTACCCGAGACTAGTATCTCAATTATATCAGTATGTGAAGTTTTCTTTTGAGTTTGGAGAAAGCTTTATGGTGACAAGCTGGATAAATGGTCAGAAGTGCTCTTTCTCTTTAAAGCTGTGGGTTGCATGCCTAAGAATTACCCATGAAAGAGTTTGTGAAGATTACCAGAGAGACCCTCCTCCAACAACCGACATCGTTATACTGGAGAATGCTTTGGAGAACCTGATTGGAAATGGCACCAAGCAAAGGGCCATAGCTTCTGAATTAGATGGGGAGACTAGAGTTCGGTTCAAGTTGGTTCAGAATTTGATTAGCCCTAAAAAAGGATATTTTGTTGTGATGAAGTATCAGGATGTGTTCCTAATCCATCTGTTGAATAATGGTAATAAAATCAATATTTTAAAGTATGTTATCAACCATATTTGTGAGCTGAATAAAGTCACATCCAAATCCACCTCCTTGTTTTACTCAAGGATGATCTCAGCTATGTTAGTTGCAAAAGGGATGGTTGGACCAAATGAAGAAAAATTGGAGGACCTTGATTACTGCCTATCCATGCCTATTATCAAAAGGATGAAGATTAGCTGGAACCCCTGGAAGAAGCAGTGGGTTGAGGATAATGATCAAGTGTATAAAAATTTTAATCCTGTTGGCTATCCAAGAAGGCCTAAAAATCTATCTGATCCTGGTTTGGAACCAGATGAAGTGGCTGAATATTCAAACAAAGAAGAAGAAGAGGAAGTAATAGCTAAAGTATCTCTTAGAAAAGAAGCTAGAAGACCTCAAATTGAAACATCTCCTGTTGAAAAATAAAGGATTTTTATCCCTGCTGAAACTCCTCAAGAGGAGGAAGTTGGTGTTATTTTGAGAGAAGAGGAACCTCCTGCTTCTAGTGTGGATGTAAATCCAGAAGCTCATCCTAATGCTGCATGGAAATTGGTTTTTCCTGATTTAGAACAGCAAGAAACCTTAGGGGCACATCCTATTGAAGAGGATCATTCTGTAGAGAAAAAAACAAGTCTGGAAGTTCAACCAGTGGAATAGTAAATTCCTGAGATTATTCCCTCTGCTGAAGAGTGGATGGAAATTTCCTTTTAGCTAGCAAGGAAAGAGATTGTTGAAGAGATTAGGGATGACCCTGAGGATCTTTTCCATGATCCTGAGCCTCAAAAATATGGAAAGGAAGAACAAGTTGAGGGGGAGGAGCCTCAAATCCTTGAGATTGTGGAAGCTAGATCTGTTGAAACTTCTCAAACTTCTATCACATATTCTGTGTACACTCACTATTAATTCCCAGACTTTTATGATTTGAATGAGTCACAGAAAGTGACTACAACTGGAATGGATATTTCTTCTCTATTTCAAATGAAGTCTTTAGCTCATCCAGAACCAGAACCAGATCCCCAACCTCAATCTGAATCAGAATCTGAGTCTGAAGATGACTCTGAACCTCAACCAGAATCTAAACCTCTA
The DNA here is from genome assembly GCA_963277665.1 of Viscum album. Taxonomy (NCBI): domain Eukaryota; kingdom Viridiplantae; phylum Streptophyta; class Magnoliopsida; order Santalales; family Viscaceae; genus Viscum; species Viscum album. Next base: position 667,250,897 of record OY728155.1, read on the forward strand.
CCTTTACCTGCACCCTTACCTGAGCATCACTCCTTTGTGACCAAAGATGATTTGATGGTTTTTGGAGAGGCTTTGTTAGCTGGAGTTGATAAAATTGTCTCCACTAAACCTCATCCAGTGACTCAGTTAAGTCAAGAAGATTCGTCAATTGTCTTGGAAAATATAATCTTTCTTATTCAACAAAGTATGATCCGTGAAATTAAAGAAGTCAGAGTTGAGAATAAACTGTTGAGTACTGATGTTGAAAATCTGAAAAGTATGGTAGCAAGTTTGCAGAATGAGTTATCTTTGAGATCAGAGCCTGCTCCTGTTTCTGCTCCTGCACCTGTTGCTGCTTCTCCTGAGCCATCTGATTCCCTCTTTTCTAGGGTGATTATGTCTCAAGATCATCCTTACCTACTTTATTTTAATTAGATGATTTGAAAAAGTCATACCAAGATGCTGGAATGCATGAGAGAGCTTGTGGAAAATCTAAATATGCTTACAGATGAATACACTGGATGCCTGCAAAAAGTTCTTCAAACAGCTCAAAGTTCTAACCAAAAATGTCAAGGATTCACCTGCTTCTGGTCAGTCCTCCACACCTTCTTTGGATGATTCTATGCTTAGATCAATAATAAAGGAAGAACATCAGAGTGCCTTGAGTGGCTTGGATCTATCCTCTTTGTTAGAAGTGATTCAGAATAGTGATAGAGCATTGGACTTGGTAAGAATTCATTCTAAGATATCCAATGATGGTCAACAAGAGATCACCAAGAAAATTGATTGGTATCACTCCCAGATTTTCTCTAAAAGTGATATGACATATCACTTTAGATATCTTGTGGAAAATTTGAGAATCCCTCTGTTAACTCATGATTTTAAATCTCAAGTTCAGAAACTTACAGAGTTCACCATATTGTTGGACAAATTTCTGGAGAATAAGGATGGTTTTGAAAAGGCTATGAAATATGGGGGTGAAATCATTGCTGATTTCATCAATATTTTGAAGTTGTTTCTTCATGTGTAGAGCACTGCTATAGTTTCTCCAGCTGCTGCACCCCTTAGACCTGGTCTACCTACCTTAGCCTCAACTTCCATGACAGTTAGCCAAACTCTTTCTCAGATCCGGCCAGTCATTCTTGACCAACCACAGCCTAGAACTTCTACTGCTCCCACTTTGGCTCCATCTATTTTTTGAAGGTCTACCCTTACCCTCATTGTCTACCACATATATGCCTTCTTCTACTTCAGCACCAGATCCTACTACTAATAAAGGCAAAGACAAGGTGGATCCCTGAAGAGTCTGAGGACTGTTCTTTTTATGGGATGTCATTTCATGTTTACTGTTTGTACTTCTCATGTGTGTTATCTTCTGAACTATATTTAATGCCAAATGCAGTGTTTCATTTCATTTTCTCTACTTTCTGATAATCCCAAAAGGGGGAGAAAACTCCATGTATACTAGTTAGAGAAAAACTTCTAGTGTCAGTTCTATAATGGTTTTTTCTATGCTAGTATCCTTAATATTATATTTCATTTATATTCTGCCTATATGTGATTTGTGAACATCAAAAAGGGGGAGATTGTTGGACTCCTCATGTGTTAATCATGTTTTAATGAACACAATCCTATTACTATTAATTAATCTCAATCTTCATTGCGCATCTTGCTAATTCTCTTCAATATCAATAATAACTACACATCATGTTTTAATGATAACAAATCTTATGATGTTAATTACTCTCTTTATTATTTACAAGTCTCATGCATTATCATAAATCTCACATATATTATCAAGCCTTTATATTTATGATTCAAGATCTTTTACTCTATAATGCTCAAACATAATCCATATTCTTCATATTTCTCTCTAAGTCCAAATAGAGATATTTGTCTAAGTATGGAGACTCACCGTGACCAGACACCATGAAGGACTCACCGTGACTAGACACCTTCAAGGACTCATCGTGACTAGACACCGTGAGGGAATCACCGTGACTAGACACCGTGAAGGCCTCACCGTGACCCAGACACTGAGACCCAGACACCGTGACCCAGACACCGTGATCCATACACCGTGAAGCACATACCGTGAAGCGCATACCATGAAGCACATACCGTGAAGCTCATACCGTGAAGCACATATCGTGAAGCTCATACCGTGAAGCACATACCGTGAATCGCATACCGTGAACCACATACCGTGAAGAAGACAATGTTTACTTAATCACTGTGACACCATTTCTTAACCTTTTTTCAATATTAATTAAATAATGCTAACGGTCATATTTGTTGTTTTTAATGCAATTAATGTTATTTAATGATAGGTGTTGGCATGTCAGGAAACCGTATCTTGAACCTATGAAAAGGGAATCATTACTACTTCCAGAACTCGTGGAATATAAGAAATATTGAAATGGAGTACACGTGCAACAAGCGTATGTAGTGACGTGAATGTTTGAATATACAACGAGAAGAACTTGCATACACCAGAGAACACTATACTGAATGAGAAGAACAATCCGGAGCAAGAAAGAGATTGCAAGTCTTTCAAAGAACTCTCATGAATGCAATCCAACATCTCTGAAGAACACACGATGAATCAAGAGATCATTCTCACTCCTGTAGAAGACAAGCTGAACTACGACACTCTGTTTTTCAACAAAAAAACCAGAGAAAGACTCAGAAGCACTCCTGCTGAATCCAATGAGTCCAGAGCTGCATTTATAATCACTAGAGCTTTATAAACTCTTATCTATATTCTCTATGTGATTTATTTATTAACTTTCGAGCAGTTTGGTGTACTCTGTATTTATTATACACACACTATCTCTTGTACTGAACAGGAGGATATCAAAATCCTCACTCCAAATCTCTTATCTATTGTTTACCCACGTCAACTATGGAAGAGGTCCTTTTGTGGCCTGGTCTTTGCCTTATTTCCCATGTAGAATAGTGGTATAGGTCCCTGTGTGGACTGGATAGTTTTGTAAATAGTTGTTAACCCCGATCCAGGGTGTGGATGAAATTTATATAAATTTGAGAGGACTAAGTCTCAACTTGGGGCTGAACCTCTTATTATATTTTTTGTGCATTTTTAATTTAAGTTCAATGTTTACTACATATATCTTATTTATTATGCTACTATTACTTTGAAATACAAAACTATTTTAAAGCTACTTTGATAGTTAAATTAGCAAGTGTTTACACTTATTGTAAATCAGTAGATTATTTTCAAAATTTAGTTTGATCTTGTGGTTAAACTAACTGAGACCTAATCAATCTTGGAGAAGCTAAGAGAACATTTAAAATCTGTATAAATTCACTATATTTTAATTTGTTTTATAAATTGGGGGATTTTAAATAGACAATCTTTTAACAGAATTTTTAATTGGAACTCAATTCACCCCCCTCTTGAGTATCCACTCCGACCAATACAACTCAACCTCCTCTGGTTGAAAAACATGAGATGGGTCTAAAAAGTAATTTCATAGTTGAGAAGCATGAAATATGATGTTCTTATCCTGGTACCTCTAAGATAACAGCAACCGATAATCAATCATCTCGATTCTCTCCAAAACATAAAACGGTCTAAATCATATCGATGAAAGATTCCCCAATCACATAATCTATCTGTGTACCAAACTCAGTGTGTCACTTAAGAAAACATGATCTCCAACCTCAAACTCCAGAGACCATCTTCATCATTTAGCATAATATTATTAGCATGATTGTGTAGTATCCATCCTCTTCCATATCAACTCCTCCTTCTCAGTGATCACATAGACAAGAATAGGTCCCACCATAGCTGCCTCTCCCTACACTAACCAATATAGGGGTGATCAGAAAGTCCTACTATAGAAATTATTGTAAGGCACCATCCAAATTATTTCTTAAAAACTATTAATATATGTAAAATCTACTACATGTATTTTTCATTCCATGATCCCCCAAAAATTAGGATGCATGCTCATAGCATGTCCTCCATAACCTAAATTGTGTGCTCACACTTACCATCTATCTAGGGATGGAAATATGTACTTAGAAGTTTATGTGTACTGAAATACATTTCCACTACTGCTTGAAATGGGAACTAAACTAGGCATCCCTATCTAAAACAATAGAGTGTAGAAATACATAAAAATTTACAATGTCTCATATGTATAACCTTCCAGTCTCATCATCACTGAAGGTATATTGATCGGATAGAAATATGAAACATTTTTTATCATGTTAATAACAACCTAGACTACATCATGCCTTTGAGATGACATTGGTAGACCCATCACAGAATCCATCGCGACATCATTCCACTTCCACTTGGGAATGGTTAACTATTTTAATAGCCCTACCAGTCGTTGATGATCTTTCTTCACCTACTAAAAGGTAGAACATCTCATAACAAAACTAGTGACTTACATCTTTATACCTTGCCACCTATACGGACGATGTAGATCTCGATACATCATGGTGACACCAAGATGAACTCTCATACTAAATCATGGACATCACCCAACAGCTTCTCATGTATGTCTTCTGATACCCACATGCACCCATGAAAATGAAAAAACCTCATCCTCACACTCATCCTCACCAATGGTCAACCCCAGAGTAGGGTCCTCGCCTGATACACTCTCCCACAGGGCTAGGCCTTTGGAATATCATAGCTACCTCATTCACACTTGATCCAGAAGAGTCGAGGTAACAATAATAGAAGAAAAAAACATATCCCCATGTTTTTCATGTACCTCCAAATGCATTTCAGAGAAAAGATAAATAAGCTACCACTCTCTGCTGGCCTTCTAAACTTCCTGTATCTTAGTCCTCCTTCTCAACGCATTAGCCACTATGGTTCCTTTCCCACCTGTGTAGGCAAGCTCAATGTAAAAAGACTGAAGGTACTCAACCATCCATCACTATGTCAAATTCATATCATGATGAGAAAAGATAATCTTGAGGATTTTGTGGTTAGTCTATACCAAAAAATTCTCACCTAATAGAAAATGCCTATCACATCATAAGGCATGCAAAACTATAGATTTATTGATATCTTGTGTAGGGTAATTCCTCTCATGTGAAATCAACTATTGAGACTCGTACATAACAACTCCTTCTCATTTCATAAGCATTGTTCCCATCCCAATACTTGACGCATTGTAGTAAATGGTGTAACTGTATCCCTACTCTGGAAAACCCATTATCGGGTTTTATGTCAAACTCAGCTTCATCCCATGAAAGGCTAAATCACATAAATCTATCCACAAGTACTTCACACTATTCTTATTCAGGCCCATAAGTGGTACTACTAAGCATGAAAACTCGACCATAAATAACATGTAGTAACCATCTTGCCCCAAAAAACACCTACCTGAAATACAATCTTTGAATTCGTTCAGAAAACTACTACTCTCACATTCGTTGGGTCTTCAGATAATCCTATCTCTGAGATGAAGTTACCCAAGAAGTGAATCTTATCCATCAAATAGTGTCACTTAGTGATATTTGAATATAGATGAGGCTCTCTCAGTGTACTCAATATGATCTCCAGATGGGTGGCATGGTTGTGTCAAGTGTGAGATTACACCATGATATTATACATGAAAACTAACACAAAAAATTCCAAGTAAGGATTGAAAACTCAGTTTATTAGTTCCATGAAAACTGTCAGAGCATTCATGAGACAGAACAGCATAAGAAAAAACTTGTATAGACCATACCTATTCTGAAAAGATGTCAGAGGTATATATAATGGTAAAACATGCAATTGATGATAACCTGATCTCAACTAAATCTTCAATAACAATTCGACTCCCTGAAGTTTATCAAAGTGATCATCAATCTTTGTTAGGGGTATTGGTTACTGAATTTCAACAGGTTCCATATATGAGAATCCACAAAAAGTTTAAGGGTATCATCCAACATCATTGTAAAAAAGAAATGGTGAACCCTAAGGAGAAGTACATGGTCGGATGAAACCCTTCACTTTCAACTCCTATAACTCCTTCTAGAGCTGTTGTAACTCTAGTGTAGCCATCCTATATAGAGGAATGGACACTGTTGTCACTCATATCACAACCACAATAGGTAAATCTACCTCTCTCTTCAGAGGTAAACCAGAAAAGTCCTCTAGAATGAAATCTATAAAGAAATCCACCACTCTAGAAAATTCCATCATTAAATTCCCCTGGTCATCCAGATATAGACTAGCCATCTGGGTTATAATTACTCCTAAACCATCATGCTCTAGTACATATCTTCTTACCCGGACATCCCATTCTCCCTTGTATAGAAAATATTCTCCCTCTACTGACGTGAAACTCACCATGCGGCAATAACAGTAAACAATGTCCTAAAACAAGATCAACCAGTCTATTCAAAGAATGACATCAAATCATTTCATCTCTAGGAAATAGAATTCCCATAAGATGTGACACCAACCAACCTTCAGAGGGAACGCCTTGAACTCACGTACACTAGCCGTCCCAATCCCCAGCAGAGTTTCAGGAATTATAACATCATTAGTAGTAAAGATATAGGACCCATGGATATCCAAAAAAAATAGATATAGACCAATTTGGAATCCCATGTATCAAAATGATCAGACACTAAAACTGAGGCAACTAGAATCATACCTCTAACCGTATAGGGTCCAAGATGCAGCTCTTGGTGGGTTTACTCCACCAAAAATGTCTCACTTGAACTGCAGTCATGCGACCCTGCATGGCTACCCCGATCTGATCCACCTTAATATTACTACAAACCTATCGTCTGGATACCATGGCATCGACCACCTCCTCAACATGAAATGCCTGATGAACTCCCATTTCCTAGCTAATGAGAAACTGGTGGTCCTACATCTGAATGTGGAGTCCTAACAGATCCCCACTCACTCTCTTCTAGTGAGAATACTCATCAAAAAATCTGAAGATGAATCACCTTTCTGTAAGATTGGAAGTTGGCTGGGTTCCTTACTAATGTGGCATATTATTCCCATTCCTCCCACATTGGTAACATGCAAGTTTTCTACATAAAGAAACATTTGTGCTACTAGAAGAACCACATCATTTAAACTGCCTACGGCACTTCCTACTATTGGTCAAAGGAAGATCATCCATAGATGCAAAACTACCTTTTCTCATGGCTCCCAACACCCTTACATTACACTCGTTAATCAGATACTGATTTAGTATAGTAGTCCATGAAGTCATCCTGAAAACATTAACCTGTGGTCGAATATCGTACCTGAGACCATCCTAAAATTGTTTTCCTAGTGATAACTTTCCACCTCCCAAAATATTTGTGAAGCACTGAATATCTGTGAAACAAGAAGATTAATCCATCACAAAAAGAGTGCTCTGCCCCAAATACATGAACTTTTGTGCATGGTCATCCCTCAACATCTTGAGGTACAAGTAATAATTGAAGGTCCTCTAAAACCTTTCCCAATCCATATCTCGATGATGTTCCGCCTATGAGATAACATCCCACAATATCATGGCGGAATCACATAGCATGTATATCATGAGCATCACCCTCCTCTCAAGAGGAGTCTTTAGATGCATGATGATATAAAGCATGGCCTCTAGCCATGACTCTATATTCTATGTTCCTATATCCACTAAGAAAGTCGCAGGATGCTACTTTTGGAACACCCATGTCAACTATTACATAATCGGGGGAAGATGGGGTCTTCCCTGAAAATTTTGCATCATCCTCAAAACTCCTTCATGAATCTATGAATCAACAGCTGCCTTCATTATAACAACATTTTTCCAAGATGGGCACAATGGGAGGATCTACTGGTAGTTCCTGGCCTACCATTTCTGGTTTCTTATCATTTCACGACACCGAGTATACAATAGGAGGAATTCTTGGTGGCATGACTCTACAAGGTCAAGCACACACCTTAGTTTAAGATTATCAAGGATGACAACTAAGAAGTGAAAGAAAGGAATAGTCGAAGGAAATCATTAATGTTTATAAAATAGGTTTACACTGCATGTAGAACCACTATATGGTGTGTCCCCTTTAAGCCTTTACATGGGCATGTACCCCTTCCATCCTAGTTATGTAACACCCTATACACATGGTCTGTTCCACTAAAAACATGGTGTGTACTTAATATTTACTCCTACCCAAGTACATATACATCGCTCTACACACACGGTTCTGCTAGTGTAGCACTACATGGCATGTTCACCCAAGACAGGGTGTGTACTTCTAATGTTCCATCCACTCATGTGTGGTAGTCACACAGTCCGATACGTGGTTGACTATATCATGAGGTGTACTCCCCATACACGGCGTGTTCTACCAAATGTTTACACACCTTGTGTCTATGCTCACATAGTCAGTCACTCAATCGAAAACTATACGAAGTGTACATATGGTACACGATGTGTACTTAATAAAATTCAATTCTTCTATAATAAAAGAACACAAGGTGTGTGTTCAAAATATCACACACCGTTTTGTCTAGTTTCCAGACAGTAAGCCACTGAAACTTCTTCAAAACCCTTAAAACATAATATTTTTTCCATGGATTCCATTTTACATTCTGTGAGAGCCCATAATTCCCACAAATAAATGATTTGAATCTTTCATCATATCTTAAATTGGAAGAATTAAATTTAAAGGTCAAACATGATCCACTAAATTCAGATCCATGATGGGCCATAACAACTCAGGGACTAGAGATTGGTGTCCATACAAATGAAACATTACATATTCCAATAACAATTAAAAAATAGCAGATATTCTTATCATGACATCAATATAAAAAAAAGAATATTTAGCACAACTTATATTACAACAATAAGCAATTAGTAATACACCCTAAATGGCCTAAAAAGAATGCATGAAATGTGATCTCTAGAAAGTTTCTATATGATTCCTCAGATGGAATACCCTCATCCCATCAATTTTCAACAGAATTAGAACCAAAATGTTTTCAATAATAATAGCACAATACATATGTATCACCCAATGGTGAAATCAATCAACTATAACAATTACAAAACTAATAAAATTTCAATATTCGAGGTAACATGGATTTTCCCTATACACGGGGAAGCTACTCCCAGGCACTGTTTATTACCAACTACCTATTCATTCTTATCACATTATATAGGCTCTAAATAGTTAGAGAAAGAGGAAAATAACCCCCTTTTATAACACTTTGTAACGTCTCATATCCGGGTGCCTCCCAATGGTGCCCCAAACATAGTTGGTAAGATAACCTCAAGAGTGTTTTCCCAAATTTCTGAGGCTTCTGACCAGCAGTGAGGGAAAAATTGAGGTAATGGGGAAACTAATCCCTCATTTTTAGAGTATATACACAGTGAAAATAAAATATTATACAAAATAAAATGCAGTAATACCATAAAACCAATGTATGGTGTGGAAGATGGAAATAAAATTCAATAGAAGCCAAAATATATAAATGATGCATGTCCCATGAGTCTAAGAAACCAGCCAAAAAAGTCACAATTCTGGAAATACAATATAGATCCCAACGAATAGAAAATTAGTAAACTCTAACATTATCACAAGCCTGATTTTGGTCCCATTCTCTCCATCTCCAATAGGAAGGAATCAAGCACCTAATGAAGAAGGGTGGTTTCTCCTATCTATACCTACAACCATATAGACTGTATGGGTCCAAAAGAAAGACTGAAACATGCTCTGAGACGAATCCTAGATGGAAAATACCAATGTATCTATGCCAAACTATAAATGAATATATATATATATATAGTAGGTAATATGAAAAATAAATCAATAAACTAGGAAGTACTCCAATGTAAATAGCCCTATAGTTTTCAATTACATTCATTTACTTTTATTTAATCCTTTGAATCCTATAACCCCGGGATAAAGCCTAAGCCATGTATCCCTTATGTAATAGTGATTAATAGATGTCTCAGAAGACTATATAAACAAATCCAGTAAGACTAATTCCATGATTGTGCTGTGGTTTCGAAGACATGATACAATCATGTAATCATTCATAAACAACCCTTTGGGAAGGCTCTCATGGTCTAACACCTTTTTTGGCATATCACCAATTCTTTTCATAAAAACCAATTGCACATATCTGATAGTTAATACCCCTGGATCAACATGGAATCAATAACTAATAAAAGACCTCTTGGTTAGATCTCATGGTAAATACCCCTGGGTTAGCATAGAATAAACAAATCATAAACGACCTCTTGTGTAGCTCTCAGGGTCAATACCCCCAGGGTAAATATCTACATCGAGGCTCTAATAGTCTTTTGTAAATAAACAAGAAACCCCCATTATTTTCCTAGGACTAGGGTGTCAGGGTCCATTAGAAAAATAGTCCTCATATCATATCAATGATGCATATGTAATCTAAACTACAACATGGATAAAAAATTGAAAACCATACCAAATGAATTTCATATAATCAATCAAACTCCATTCTAATAAAACAAGTCATGGAAAAAAAAGGCACATATCCTTAAGCATAAGTAGCAACCCCATTCCAATTATTCAAACAATTGTTGATATTAAATATGGTCAAATACCAAAAAAAGAAATACCCCAAACATGGGTATACAGGATGTTTAGGATATATAATCTAAAGATGAACAAAAGAAGTCCTGAACCACCTACCTTGATGTCGTACAATCAATATTCATTAATGTTTTCCCTTGAATCGGCCTAGATCAACATAGATCTGCCCAAATGTAAAAAATTACCAACCTTGAATAACTCGTGATAGAGGAAGAATCAGGAAGAGAAGCTACAGGGGTTTTGAGAACTCACCGATGGGATTCCTACACACCCAACGATGGCTCAATCGAAGTTAGGATGGAGAATCGGGAGGGATTCAATGTTCTTTAGTCATTTCTTCACTATCTTGTTTAAACCAAGTATATAAGAAGATGTTTCTGAGGATGATACATGACCACGCTCTAATTTATCAAATAAATAAAAAACTATATTTCATGTTCATTAATGGCACACCCTGTATAGTAGCTTTAACAGGCCCCTGCCTTAAGCGGTCTTCCATGTCACCACACGGCCCTGTACTCATCCATTACACAGACATTACGCAAGTGTAAGCGGTTCTAGGTTACATTACATGTACTCATAAATACACATCATGTACATAGAAAATTTCCATTTCTTTCTTTTTCCTCAAAAATACCCCGAAATCAAGATACATAGCTGAAATAATGATACAGGCTCTTACAGTCACTCACCTCACTTAATAAAGGGTGTCTCTTCTCCTCTTATGTTCACACTATTTATTCCATTTAGATTCACAAGGACATAAAAAATACCTTCCCAACATTTCTCACCATGTCTTAGAGGTCTTGTTCTCACCAAAAGTCAAATCCTTCTATTCTTAAGATGATATCCAAATGAATTTTTCCCAACAAGGTGTATAACTCATAACCATCTGTTTCTGTGTTTTTCATCTTCTTCAAAATATTTCAAATATTATATCAAAATGTTGATATGAAAAAAAAATTATATACTAAATTATTAAATTTTATAATGTTTATAGAAAAAAACATTTTCATCTCTTTTTCCATCTTATGAAAAATAAATATATCACTCATCCATATGAACGAACTACCACATACACATAAAGATATACTTTATATTTCATCACCACCTCTCATGGATAATTATAAATAAGGTATTATGGAAAATATTAATTTTTCATTACATAATTATTTTGTGGTGAATAAAATATATCATTTAAATTATTTCACTTCCATTCATTATAAAATAATAACCATGTGTATGTGTACAAACAGAGTACCCTCTCCATGAAGCAGTGAGATTTATTTTTCACTTTCACCTAAACTAGAAAGAAAAAATTTATATTTAATTAATAATTATGAAATGTAATATTTATTATTCTATAAAAATAAACATTTATATAGTTTATTTTTTTCTATTATAATAATTTTATCAATAGTCATGTGTAGATAAAGATTATCTTTTTCCATGAGATGATATAATTCATTTTTATTTATATTTTTAAATTCATAGTTATAAATTTATAGGTAATATATAAAACATAAATTCATCATACATTTTATATTATAGATATGAAGAAACCATAAGCATGTTTTAAGTACTAGAATCATCGAGTAAAAATATGTATTGAGAATGAAACGGTTAACACACAAATAATGATTTTATTGAAAAAACTATTTATAAATGTATAATTGGAAAATTTTAATGAATATTATCTATTATGATTTATCCAAATATAGGCTAATTTATATTCATAATATTTCTAAACTTTCTAATAATAATATTAGAGTGTTTACGACCAATGGGAGGCTTGAGGTAAGGGTTTATTCTACAATCATTTATTTATTTGGGATGATAATTGATTAAATTCCCATTCTAATAAGTTATATTATATTTATTTTTGAAACTACATATATATTATTATCCTATGGTTTTCTATGTATTTTAAATTTGTTTCCTTTCGTTTTCATGTATTTCATACTTAAAACAATTTAGAAAATGTAATTGATTTAAAGATACAATATTTAACCTTTAGGTTAGGAATCGTTCTATTCCAAATTTATATTCACTATAACTAATATAATTTCTTTTATTATTCCATGATTATTTAAAGTCATTTTCAGAAATATTAAAATTCAATAAAAATGTTTAAAAGTAATCGTAATTTTTTTTGAGTGAACCACTTTTTCATTTTTATGAAATGTGTTGAATGAATTGTAATTTTAAGGTTTAACAAATGAATTATTTTTCATTCTTCATAACTATTTAATTAATTGAATAATAATTTAAATATTCCACATTTATTTTCAATGAAAATAATTTTATACACATTTTGGACATTTTTTTAAAATTATAAAACACCACAACTCTAATAGCTTATCATCAGTGGTTATTATACAACATTGGGACATGATACAATAGATTTCGTATGGTAGGATCGAATAGTTTAGTAGTTTTGGGAGACTAGATACAAACATTATTCTCACATTATATAAGAAAAATGAATTAAAACTAAAAATCATTATTATAACATTATTTGTCTTCTATTATATTCCTAAATACTTTACTTCTAGGTATATTGGGGGAAATAAAATATAATAAAGGTTGAGCATGAATGATTAGTAAGTGAAAGTATAAAATCGAAGCTATAATAGAATAAATAAAACATGAATAATAATATATAGATAAAAAAATAATCAAATATTATATATAACTAATATCATAAAAGGGGAATATATCCATGGATTACCTGAAAACATAAAAAACACGTGGATAATAATAACTAGTTTATAATGATATAATTCAAAATAACAAAGATCTTAATCCTATCGTCGAGGCCTCATTCTAATACATAAAACATTAATATGTAAGGATATTACCAAATATCCAAATTGGTTTGTCTCAAAATACCTACAAATTCATTAAGGGTATTTAACATTACATGAAAATCACCTAATAATTCCTTCAAATTCATCATATTAAATAAATGAATATCAATAAAATATATTATCAACATTAACATTTGTATTGAAATCAAGTATATGAAATTTTATTATTTTACATAGTTAAAAATTAAATTAAGATGGTCATAATAGATCCATAAAAATATTTTGGATGGTATTTTTAGAGTATATCCCCAATAAATCATAAGAATCCTCAAAGGATTGTGACTTGGTGAAATATATTTTTAAAAGAATATACGATACATTACATGAATCATGAGAGGAATATTATTTTAATCTTATAAAATTTTAAATAAAAAATAATATAATATTGAGAAAAATAATTTATTTTTAAATTTACATAGAAAATTTTAAAGTAAACATAAAAGTTACTAATGGTCATTATTTCAGGAAACTGCATCCTTGTTAAAAACATTACATTAAATATTTTTTCACACTTTTTATAAAAAAATTCCCAAAAAATACTTATTTTTAATCATGAGGAATATTCCTTATCAAAAATTGAAAATTAAGATAAATACATTTCAAAATGAATCTAAATAATCATATTATCATATAGAATAATATTTATAAGAAACAATTATGAAATATAGACGTTAAAGATTAAGTTCATCGATGAAAGAGGTAATAAGTTCAGTTTTTCAAAAAAAAATATCAATTGTATTGAGTAATAAAGAGAGGTAAATGATAGAAAATATATAAAATCCATATATAATGGGATGAAAATAAAATATATGGATTTTAAATTAAAAATATCATATAATATCTATCAATAAAAATTAGAATATAATCAATTTAAAAAAAATGGGATTGTAGAATAAACCCTTATCATAGATTTATACTTGGTAAGAAGTATTACAACCTCCAGTATAGTAAAATTATATAAAAAATTAATTTATTAATAACATTTTTCATTTTCATTTTTTATCATAATATATTTTATTTCACTTATTACTATGTATTTGGTAGTTACAAAATCAATTAAGTTCATATTGAATGTTTTGAGGATGTCTAGTTTATAATGCAAAAGAAACTTCAATATCTTGATAATGGTAAATGGGGTCATTATCCATAATATATATAACATTTTTTATCAAATATTTATTATTTTTATACATTAAAAAAAATTATAACCAATCATGAACAGTGATCATAAAAATGAAAGATGTTTTTCATGGAGAGGGTAATTCATATATATGCATGAATGACACATTCATTTTTTCTAATGGGTAAAAAAGAAATTAAATGGATAATGTTTTTATTTTGAAAAATACATCATATTATAAATATTATATTTATTCATTTAATTAATCATTATCACCATTCATGTAATAAAAAAATGAAGAACAATTTACATAGTTTCATAGAAGTGGTAGTCCACATGTACGCATGAGTAACGTTCACATTTTCTGGTATATGGATATGTAATAAGATTGATTATATATTATATTTATATAATAATTATTATTTAATAAATATAATAATAAAAAATTATATAAATCATAATAAAAAACTATAAAGGGTGGTAATGAAAATTGAAATACATCACTTCAAGGAGGTGGTAGTCCACACGTACCCACGAGTGATGCTTTCATTTCACATTTGATATAGACAAGATGTATAATGGTTGGGTAATAAACGTAATTACCTTTAAGTATATGTAAATATTTATTTTATTATATTAAAATGTCAGGATAAAATATATGTATGTATAAGGATAAATAAAATGATAGAACTCGGTGAATAGTTACACCTTTTCTTTAGAAATCCTTATTGGGCTTGCACATTAAGACTTCTTAGGATTATCTTAGTGGAATACCAAAAGAACTTGAAAATGGATAATGAATCTAGGAAGGTAGTTTTTCATGTCTTCTCTAAGGTAATAGTCTCATGTAATGTAGAGAATATTGGATATGGGGTTCTATTTATAAGTGATATAGGATGAAATCTATTAAACACTTGAAATATTATTATACATTATATGTATTACTGTAATCAAGCAGCTCCAAATTCAAAAAGTTTCCAAATATTTATTGATATGGTGTAAATCTGATCAATAATTTTAATTTATACATGTTTCTATCTTGTTTAACCCACATTGATTTAGTATAATCTTTATTTAACTGATTTTAACCTTTACTAAAATTATAAATATTTAACATAGTTACTATTCACTATGGCCAAAAATTATGATGAACTTAAGAAATAATTTTTATACTTATAGTAAAAATTATTTAACTAATTTTACTGTATTAAATTTCAAAAATAGAAAAAAAAAATTAAAATACATGTTCATAAAATGCATTGATTTTTTTAGAATATTGTTTTTTAGGAATTAAAATAATTTTACTACAAAAAAAAGTATAATATTGATTATAATTGAATTAATTGAATTATTTTAAATAAAATGATACTTTTCTTCATTAAAACCATACAAAAACCTAAAGTAATTGTGTGAATACTTTATTAAGTGTGAAGAAACAAAAAACTATTTTTAAATGAATAAAAAATTTACTTGGATTTACAAAATGTTACGAATAGATTTATAATTTCAAAATATTTTTTTAAAATACTTTATATTACTTATAAAACATATATTTTATGTTTTAACAAGATTTAATAAGGTTAAAACTTATTCTCATATCATGATAAATAAATAAAAAATATTTCCAAAATCAATATTTTTTACTATTCACCAAAAATCATCCCTTTTAGAAAAAACAAAAAATAAATCACCCTAAGATAATTTTGATATAATAGTTTAAAAAATGAAGCCATTTTTTCAAATGAAAATTCTAAAAATGTTAGGAATTTATTCTAATTTTTCATATATAAAACTTTTAAATCCCCTTATTATGAAGAATGTATTCTTGTGGTATAAAATAAATTTATTATAATAATTTTCCTATTAAAAAAATAAATGAATGAAAAATTGATTTAACTAGTTGTTTATGTTAACAAAATACATTATATATATATATATATTTCTCATAATTTGTTATTCTAGTTCATACATTTCATCCCAATGACTTTTTTATTACAGTAATACTTAAATAATATTATTTTATGGTTTGTTTAAACTCATGTTTTGGAGTGGTCCATGCTATTAGGCATAGAATTCATTTAACGTAAACTAAAATCATGGGGTGTTACATTCTCCCATACATAATTATGTTTTTTCTTCATAATTTTAATTCATTTTGAGAATATCATTATATTTTAATATACTTTTATCATGCATTTAAATTTCTACTTTATGACTATGAAACTTATACTATCCTAAATTAAAATTATGTGTACCTTTATAAACCATCAACTTGTAAATGTTTTTTCAGAAGTGTAATTAAAAAATTTAATGATTCTCTACTCACAAAAAATGATACATTTATCTTCTATTTCTTGTCATTCATGAAATTGTGATAAAATATACTTACTTTATGCCTTTTGACTATTTAAGTGGCTTTTTTCAATTGAATTTGTATTTTTTATCGATTTCAAATTATGGTTGTTTTAATAAATTAAAAAATAGTACTTTTCAATCATAATGAATTAAAATAAACCTTTAATGAAAAAAAAGATCCATAAAAGAATGAAAAATTATTTCTTCTCTCTAACAATGATTAGAAATAAGATAGGATCAAACCCAATTTAAATAAAACGTCTTGGTAAGAAGTTAGAAATTGGTTCCTATAACATCAATAATAACACCCATATAAATTCAATAATACATTAACCATTAAATTATAAATCCAATAGTTCTTCATTGATTATTTTTAGGATTTATCTATTAATTAGACAGCCTAAAAACTATTCAAATATGAAAAATCAAAATTATTTCATAGTCAAACATAGGTATAAAAAAATTAAACTAAGGAATAATTATTCAAATTAACAGAAACCACTAGATACATTCTCATTATATAAAAATTACCACTAAGTGAATTTATTGAAAATTCATTCCTCATAGTGTTGAGGGATGATAAAATATTGATTAATTTTCATATATAGAATAAATGAATGTATCATTTTATGATCAATGTACCTTATATCACAAAATAATTGATTTAAAAATTTATTTTATTAACCTAATAATATTTTTTGTGTTGCCTTATCATTTTCTAAGGTAAATTCTACTCATTCGTGGGGAATGTTTTTTGCATAGTTTCTTATCTAATTATAGTTGAAACACTATAAAATGGTGTCTTCCTTCTTACCCTTTCATTCAGACACATGGAATACTTTCTCTTCACAATTGAAGAAAACTCTCATTCCCTTCAAGGAAGTACAAGGGTGTTTCTTTCAATATATATCATAGGGGGTAAGTTCCATACATCCCTAATTTTCCATCACCATTTTTAATTTTTCTTTGTGATTAGTCATACTCTTCTTCCCTTTATTTCATTTTATAATATTTGACATGGAGAATTATTTTTTCATCATAATAGAACTTGATACCATATCAGCATATAATGATATTTTTTAGAGAAAATTACCCTTTAAATTCTTAGATTAATCCCTAAAAATAAATTATCAACATTACTTTCCAGATTACAAACATAGAATATATAATTACTTATTAATATTTCAAATATTTTCATATATTAAAAAACACTTTCTTATTCATTTGGTCTTAGATTTTTTAATTTCCATTCCATGCATGCTCGTTTCCAATAAAGAAGTTATTTTTCAGATTATATATCTTTAAAATTATTCCATTATATTCTATATACATCCTCTTACATTTTATTCTTAATCATCGTCCACCATTAATAAACATTTTCTTTTAAATGATTGAATTAATTATTAACCATCACCCATTCATTATATACTAAATCCAAAAAGATATTTTCAACGGGCTTCGCGTACTATTCAACTATAAATGGATCAACATTTCCATTAATCAGCGGGGGTTCTGTCAATATAAAGTGTTCCAAAAAACATATCATCCTGTGAAGAAATAGTTTTTTCTATACGTTCATGGTTATTGGCTGTAACTATAGTTGTAATGTCCTATATTTTTTCATGTATTATTTTAATATTATATGGGAATTATTTCAGGACAAGGGTATGGGATGGCGTGCAGTTTCGAGGCCTGGTGAGCCCGGAACAAATGTTTGAATTTAATAAAATAATTAAATTACCCACGCATGGGGTTTCCCTGAAAAAGTGTAATAACTTCTGAATGGGTGCTTAGATCAGAACTAAAAGGGCATCGCTGCGACCAAAGCAGTGGATTTACCCTAGGAGAGACCTAACATCGGCTGGCGCAAGTCGCTGGTGAAATATCGGTTTTGGACATAACTGTAATAAAATATTTTTTTAAATATTTTATTAAATCTTGTTGTAGAAAATATCTTTTATCTTTTTAAATAGATATTTTCTCAGGGGTCCAGGATTACAGACCTCATATCCCTGAAACCCTTAGAGGATCTAGAGGAAACTCCAACGAGGAGACAATGTTCTTGATGGGTTTCACTGGCGACGACCACGCGGTGACCAGATCTTCGCCAACAAACATAGAGGATCTAGGTAGGACGTTTGATTTTTGTTTCCTTTCCCCATTCTTGATTCCTACAACAAATGTGGACTAATCCACGAACAGATTGGCTCGCGGATCGATCGTATTTGCGGGAAAGGCTTTTCCAGGTATTTTGGGGAATATCTTCATCCTTACGATTTAATTGGTTGATTATTTTGGTTTTGATCTGACGGTGACAAACCCATATCATCACGAACAATGATCGAGGTTCATCCCTCTTTTCCATCTTTACGATCCAACTCCCCATTCATCGTGGAGACTCCTCGTTCTTCCCCACACTTGACATTCTTGGATTAAATCGATCATTGTACATTTTTTTATTGGTGCAATGATCTGAGATTGTAGATCCAACCCCAGAATGATGCTACGGAGGTGTGACTGCGATGGTGAGGGACGATTCAGATCAGAACGAGAGATATGGGTTTTCGGGTATTTTCTTTCGGATGATTCAATGCTTGCTTTACGAGCCAATTGTAGGTCAGAAACTCCCGGATTCGGTGTTAGGATGATGAAACCAACAAGTGTCTTGAGTTTCATGGAAAATGGATGATAGAATCGAGATCTGGATGATTGGCTGAGGTGCAAGGAGGAAGATGACGCTTCTGGAAATATCCAGACTACATGGCGGGTGTTTGTCAGTGGAATACCTAGCGTGCACTCCGGCAGTACACGGATACGGGTTGGGTACATGGACAAGGACACGGCTTCTATACCCTTCCTCGGCCAGACCCGACCAGACACACGGAATACCTTGTTTATTGGTACATGGGCATGGTGACCTCGACAGAGACCACGTACTGGCACATGGCCAGCGTACATGGAGTGAATCCCAAGTCCTTGGACACAGCGTGTAATCCTACTACACATCATGTAGTTACTTTTATATGACAATCCCAGAGGCACGGGCCGTTTACAAGGGCAGTACCCAGAGTCAAGGAACGCGGTGTGGGATCCTACTACACGCCTTGTAGTCTAGTTTTACAAACCTCAACTGGAGACACTGGCCATTTACACAGGCAATACTCGGATTCAAGGATCACGGCGTGTAACCATACTACACGTCGGGTAACCATACTACACACTGTGTAACCTGTTTTACATGGCTTGATCCAGTGGTCTTCTGTGACTTGGACTAGTTTCCTTAGGGTTCTTCCCCTTGGTCTTTCCCTTAAAGGTTTCCAATATCATTTCCTATGTATAGGAGTATAATCCCTTCAGCAGGACTTCCTGGATAGTGTTTTTGGAATCCCTTCTATGATACTTGGAGCCGGATCCTGTATTCCTTCCTAGTTCCCAAGGTAGAGTTCTTGGTATCGACGTCACCAACATTACCCGGGCGTCGATCCTCGACATAGGGGATTAGTTCAGTCTGAGTTGTTAGGATCACCCCATAGCTATTGGTTGTGATCCTCATCTGAACATCATATTCTTAATTACTTGTGGAGTGTGTTCTCGTGGAATGAATACTTCATATCACTCTCTTCATACCTAGGATTGTGTTCTCCTTGTTACGTGCTTAGTGGAATGTTTCAGCTGGATCTTAGTGGTGGTTTCGCGATAGTTGTTCGTGTATGATTATATTTGTATATTCTTGTTATATGTTCTGTAAACATATACTGTGTAGAGATTACTGTATGTTTCCTTTTCGGTATTTCCCTTGTTTTATTCTTTTGTGGTTTCAGGGTGTCCTACTAGGTATTGTTATACTTTCCCGTGCACAGGTTTTTCCCACACGTGTCATGTCTTGTGCATATGAGAGAGCCTTTTATGGGATTCTAGGTGGACCAGGACCGGATGGTGCTCAGTGACATCTGGTAGGCCGAGGTGTGTTCCTACGGTTATGGATTGCAGTCCCAGTACCTTTTCATTATAGGTTGGTCTTTGTAACAGACTTTCATTTAGTGGGCTTGTACTTTTGGGCCAGGGTTTTACATTACTATACATTATTTTTCTGTCCTACTCTATTTTATGGGATTTTAGTGTATGCATGCATTTCCATTTTTAGTAGATTTTACTTTTTCAGCTTTGTAGGCTTGGATATGTGTGTGCATGTGTACAAGTTTATAGGAAATGCCTCCCATGTTAGTCACATGTTGACTCGGTTCTAGTCACCATCCCCTGTCCTATTGGAGGCAGGCTTGGGAAATTGCTACTCGGGCCCCACTGGGACGGGTCATGATAGAGTGGTATCAGAGGTGGTCGGTTCTACCTTAGGACCAAGAGTGTGTGAGTTGTTTTGGTGAAATAGTGTTAAGCGTTTTGAGTTCGGCTTTCAGTCTAGGGACCCTAGTGTTAGTGCAAGCAGCCGACGTATCCATAAACCAGGACCATGATAACATTCTTTTTGACTTGGAACATGAGAACACTAGTTATTTGGAAAAATAATGGTACATGTATCATATAGGAATGGGTTTTGGTTTCCATGTCCTTCTTGAGTCATCTCTCCACATATACTCACTGACTGTGATACATCTTGTTTCATTACAGGATTCCTCCGCAACGCACACCCACTAGGATCCAGCAGCTCAATCATTAGGATGACCCACTCAGTGATGAATCTTTGATACATGGACCAGATCCCCCAGTTTTACCTTTGGGTGGTGTGCCAGTTGTTCCACCACCTATGGAGTAGTGTTTAGTGCCTGCTGTACCAGTAGATGAGAAGCGTAGGCTGAGCGCACTCCACGAGTTTCAGAGACAGAGAGCCCTCAGGTTTCGAGGAGAGCCTGACCCTCATGCAACAGAGGACTGGCTTGAGGCAGTGGCCAGAGTCTTCCATTTGGTTAGTACACCATCAGATGAGATGGTGATAATGGCAGTGAGCCTTCTACAGGGCTCAGCAGGGTGATGGTGGATTTTGGTTATCCAGAAGCACAACGAGGCAACTCTTCCATGGTTAGAGATTGAGCGTCTCTTCAGAGAAGAGTTTTCATCGGTTACCCTAAGAAAAGTACGTATAAAGGAGCTTCTTCAGCTCTAGTAGGGAACCATGATGGTGGATGACTATTCATAAATGTTTACCGACCTCTAATGGTACTCGATGGATATGGTCAGGGATCAGTACTTCTGATCTTGGACTTTTGAGTGGGGATTGCGTAGACATATCTAAGCTAGCATCATCCCTATGAGAATTCCTACTTATGCTGGTGTGCTTGAGTGAGCTTTGGTGGTCGAGAGCTTCTTTGCAGAGCAAGGACAGCCAGCAGTTGTCAGTAGTGAGCGAGCTAGAGAAGAGACCTCATCTGTAGGGAGCCGATGTCAGGGACCCGGGTGTGGGAGACGTTTTTAGAGGAGATCCCAGGACAGAGGAGTTGTCGTACAGGGTTCTCAGGGTGCATCCAGCCAGCCCCGAGAGAGGTGATGCTACTTATGTGACGGAAGGGAACATCTCTCTCGAGAATATCCAACCTGCCGTACTACTGACATGGAAGCAGTGTATCGACCACCGAGGCAGAGGAAATGTGTGGAGCAGACAAATCCGTATAGAGGAAGACGTGGTAGAGGAACTGGGAGATCAGTTGGAGGTGGTCGTAATTTTTACATTGTACCACCACCACCCCCAGGAGGTCCACCCCTAGGTCAGGGAGCTGGTAGACAGAGGCAGGGATAGCTGCAGGCAGTGGAGGCTTATGACCCAGGTACTTCCGGAATGATTAGAGGTACAATCTATGACTTTTCTACTTTGGTTGTTGTACTGATAGACACAAGTTCTAGACATTCTTTTCTGTATGCTTATCTTGTTCGAGAACTTGAGATTATAGTGGATCAGGTGACTCGACCCTTACGCTTATAAATACTAACTAGAGAAGATTCAATGATCAGACACCTTTGCAGACAGTGTGACCAGACCCTTGGAGGTGAGAGTTTTGGTTGGAACCTCATGGTGGTATCATCGAGGCCTTATGATGTCATTATTGGTATGGGTTGGCTATCCATTGTTCATGCCTAGATTGACTGTTTTAGGCGAAGGGTGTGGTGTCTCTGCAGTGATGGAATGAGGTTCTCCTTCATCGGTGAAAAGGAGACCCATGCAAAGCAGTATGGACTCGTCGGTAGAAATGTATATCCAATTTCACATCAGTTGGCTAGCCTGGCCCTTAGCGCAACAGATTTTATGAGTTTCCAGTTTCCAGCAGTAGTGGCTAAGTACAAGGACGTCTTTCTGGAGGATGTCCCCAGACTACCTTTGCATCATGAGATAGATTTATTCATTGAGTTGCAACCCGATACGACACTGATATTAGCATCAACATATCAGATGGCTCCTGTAGAGTTTCGTGAGCTTAGAGTGCAGCTATGAGACTTGTAGAGGAAGGGATTCATGAGACCCAGTGTTTCACCTTGGACGGCGCCAGTATTTGTTTCCAGGAAGGCATACGAGAGCATAAGGCTATGTGTGGATTTCTAGTCCATGAATGAGGTGACCATGAAGAACCGTTATCCACTACCGAAAATCGATGGCCTCTTCGACCAATTATGAGGGGCATGATGGTTCTAGAAGGTTGATCTATGATCAGGCTATCACCAGTTGCTAGTGCGGGATTAGGATATACCGAAGACGGCATTTAGATGTCGCTACGGTCACTATGAGTATTTGGTGATTCCCTTCGGTGTGACGAATGCCCCGACAGTGTTTATGGGACTCATAAACTGGATCTTTCATCCCTATCTAGATCAGTCCATGGTGGTCTTCATCGACGATATCCTTGTGTACCCTGCATCTGAGGAGGAGCACTCGAGATACCTCAGGATGCTTCTGGACACACTCTGAGAGCACCAGTTGTATGGGAAACTCTTGAAGTGTCAATTCTAGATATAGGAGGTCCACTTTTTGGGACACGATATCTCTACAGATGGTGTAGTAGTGGACCAAGCCAAGGTAGAGGCAGTGTTAGCATGGGAGCCAACCCAAAGCGTAACGGAGGTGTGGAGTTTCCTTGGGTTGGTAGGCTACTATCGGAGATTCATTCTTGATTTCTCTAAGATTTCACCACCCGTGATAGCTTTTTCCCAAAAGGGGGCAGCCTTTCCTGTGTAACGAGAGATTCCAGTAGGATATTCTGTAGTTGAGACAGAGGCGGTGGCATGAGTTCCTACAGGTTTATAACTTTAAGATCATTTATACACCTGGGAAGGGGAACATTGTAGTGTATTATCTCAGCAGTAAATCCAGTTCGTAGTTTCTGTATGAGGTGACGAGGTAGTTGGCCCCTTTACAGTTATCATTTGTGGATAGAGATGGGGGATCTTACCTTCAGTCGATGTTTGATACCCCTCCACTCTTACAGCGAGTCAGGGATGCATAGCTCGAGGATGCTATCTCTGAGACTCTACATGCTTAGATATTCGTAGGTGATGCTGCTGACGGATATTTAAAAGGTGGGGAGCACGTTGTTCTTTTAAGAGGGCGCACATTAGTACCAGTGACATTGCAGGAGGACATTCTGAGGGATTTCCATACATCCCCATTGGCGGTGCATCCAGGCCTAGAAAAGACGTATCAAGACCTCCGACATCAATTCTGGTGGCCAGGAATGATGAAGAGTGTGGCAGAGTTTGTTTCTCAGTGCCTTACTTGTCAGCAAGTAAAGGATGAGCACCAGGTGCCAGTAGGATTGACTCAGCCCCTTGAGGTACTAGAGTGGAAGTGGGATGGGATATCCATGGACTTCATGACTGGTTTACCACTTATTTCCAGGGGACACGATGTCATCTGGGTGATCGTTGACCGACTCACCAAGTCGGTCCACTTCCTATCTATACGGGAGTAGAGTTAAATAGAGAGCTTGGGACGTCTCTACGTGCAGAAGATAGTTCATATTCATGGAGAATCATCAATGATCTTCTTAGATCATGATGCTCATTTAACATCTCGTTTATGGAAGGGATTGTAGGAAGCTTTTGGGACTCAGTTACTCTTGAGCACAACATTTCATCATCAGACTGATGGTCAGACAGAGTGGACCATCCAGGTTCTGGAGGATATGCTACGAGCTTTCATACTTGACTTCGGTCGTAGCTAGGAGGATCACCTACCACTTGTGGAATTTTCTTATAACAATAGTTATCATTACACTACTGGTATGGCACCATTTGAGGCTTTGTACGGGTGACCATGCAGGTCACCACTTTGTTGGACTGACCCAGGAGAGTCATCACTCATGGGCCCAGAGATGGAGCGAGCTACTACATAGAAGGTGCAGGTAATCCAAGAGTAGATGAAGACTACAAAGAGTCAAAAAAATTCAAATGACGACAGGAGATAGAGGCCCTTGGAGTTCGAGGAGGGAGACCATGTGTTCCATCAGGTCTCATCTTGACGGGGATTGTGGAGATTTGGCCGAGGTGGCAAGCTATATCTGATGTTCATCGGCCCTTTTAGGATTTTGAGTAGAGTTTTCAAGGTGGAGTTTCGCTTGGATCTAACTCCTCAGATAGACCAGGTATAGAACGTCTTCCATGTGTCACAGCTGCGGAGGTATGTGCATGACCCATCACACGTTATCGTTTGGGGCGAGCTGGAAATCAATGATGGAGCGACCTTTGCTGAGTACCCAGTGGAGATCGAGTATCGACAGGAGAGGAACCTTCTTGGGTGATCTATACCCTTGGTGTGTGTCCGGTGACATCATGAGAATCTCCAGGAAAGCACGTAGGAGCGGGAGGATCAGATTCCTATGCAGTACCCACATCTTTTTGAGTAGCCTTTATTAAGGCTTTTCACGAACGTAAAGCCCTAAGGTGGTTGTGATGTAATGTCCTGGATTTTTTCATGTATTATTTTAATATTTTATGGGAATTATTTTGATATCAGGATTTCATATGATGTGTAGTTCTGAGGACCGGTGATCCTGGAACAAATTTTTGAATTTAATTAAATAATTAAATTACACGAGCATGGGGTTTTCCTAAAAAAAAGTGGAATAACTCTTGAACGGATGCTCAGATCTGAAATCTGAGGACATCGTTGCGTCCAGAGCAGCAGTTTTACCCTAGGAGAGACCTAACATCAGCTGGCGCAGGTCGGTGGTGAAATATAGGTTTTGGACGTAACTGTAAAAAATATTTTTATTAAATATTTTATTAAATCTTGTGGAAGAAAATATCTTTTATCATTTTAAATAGAGATTTTCACAGGTTTCCAGGGTTACAGACCTCATATCCCTGAAACCCTTGGAGGCTCTAGAGGAAACCTCAACTAGGAGATGGCGTTCTTGAAGGGTTTTGCCAGTGACGATGACACGACAACCAGATCTTCACCAATCAACGTAGTGGAACTTGGTAGGATGTTTGATTTTGGTTTCCCTTCCCCATTCTTAATTCCTATGACGAACACGGACTAATCCACGAACAGATTGGCCCACGGATCGATCATATTTGCAGGATGATATTTTTCAAGGATTTTGGGGAATATATTCATTCTTGTGATTTATTATGTTGATTATTTTGGTTTTGATCTAAGAGCAATGAACCTAGATCATCACGAACAATGATCGCAGTTCATCTCTCTTGTTTGACTATGCGATCCAATTCCCCGTTCTTTGTAGAGACTCCCTATTCTACCCCATGCTTGACGTCCTTGGAGGAAATTGATCGTTGCATGTTCGTTTGTTGGCGCAATGATCTGAGATTGTATATCCAACCTCAGAACGATGCTACGGAGGTGTGACTACGGTGGCGAGGGACGATTCAGATCAGATCGAGAGATATGGGTTTTTGGGCGTTTTCTGTTTGATGAATCAACGCTTGTTTTCTGAGACGATTGGATGTCTGAAACATCCATATTTGGTGTTAAGATGATGAAACGAACAAGCATCTTGTGTTTTTCTGTAAATGGATGACAGAATCAAGATCTGGATGATCGGCCGAGGCGCGAGGAGGAAGACGACGCTTCGGTAAAAATCCCGACTACACGGCGTGTTGCATGGGCTACACGGCGTGTGTTTGTCGACGGACTACCTGCCGTGTAATCTGGGAGTACATGGACACGGGTTGGGTACACGGCCAAGGAAACGACATGTATACCCTTCCCCGGCCAAACCCAGCTAGACACACAGGATACCCCGTGTACTGGTACACGGGCATGGCGACACAGAAAAAGACCGTGTATAGGCACCTGTCCAGCGTAAACAGAGTGAACCCCAGGTTCTCGGACACAGCGTGTAATCCTGCCACACGCCGTGTAGTTACTTTTATATGATAATCCTAGAGACATGGGCTATTTACACGAGCAGTACCTAGAGTCCAGGAACACTGCGTGTGATCCTACTACATGCCCTGTAGTCTAGTTTTATACACCTGGACTGGAGACACGGACCGTTTACACGAGCAGTACCCAGATTCAAGAAGCACAGCGTGTAACAATACAACAGGCAGTGTAACCTGTTTTACATTTCTTGAGCTAGTGGTCTTATGTTACTTGGACTAGTTTCCATAGGGTTCGCCCCCTTGGTCTTTCCCCTGAAGGATTCTGGTATCATTTCCTCTGTACAGGAGTATGATCCCTTCAGTATGACTCCCTAGATAGAGTTGTTGGAATCCCCTCTGTGAGACTTGGAGCTGGATCCTCTATTTCTTCCTAGTACCCTAGTTAGAGTTCTTGGTATTGACATGACCAACATTACCTGGTCACTGATACTCTGGTTAGTGGATTAGTTAATACTGAGTTGTTGGAATCACACTATAGCTATTGGTTGTGATCCTTATCTGAACATCGTATTCTCAAGTAATTGGGGAGTGTGTTATCCCAGAATGAGTACTTCGTATCTATCTCTTTATACCAAGGAGTGTGTTCTACTTATTATGTGCTTAGTGGAATCTTCGAGTTGGTCTTAGTGGTGGTTTCGCAATAGTCGATCGTGTATGAGTATATATGGATATTCTTGTTATATGTTCTGTAAACATATACTGTGTAGAGATGATTGTATCTTTCCTTTGAGGTATTTCCCTTGTTGTATTCCTTTGTGGTTTCGAGGAGTCCTACTGGGTATTGTTATACTCACCCCTGCATGGACTTTTACCGCACGTGTCGTGTCTTGTGCAGATGAGTACGCCTTTGACAAGATTCAAGGTGGACTCGGACCGGACGGTGCTCAGTGAGATCAGGCAGACCGAGGTGTGTTCCTATGGCTATGGATTGCAGTCCCAGAACCTTTTCTTTATAGGTTGGACATTTTTTTAGACTTTCATTTGTTGGGATTTTACTTTTGGCCTTGGGTTTTACATTATTGTACTTTACTTTCCTATCGTACTCTGTTGGTTGGGATTTTATTGTATGCATGCATTTCCATTTTTAGTAGCTTTTACCTTTTCATCTTTGTGGGCTTGGGGATATGTGTGAATGTGTACATGTTTAAAGGCAATTCCTCCCATGTTAGTCACATGCCAACTCAGAGCTAGTCACCAGACCCTAGACTATTGGAGGTGGGCTTGGGGAGTTGTGGCTCGGGCCCCACTGGGACGGGTCATTACCATAGTCATCTCTCCTAGTATAATTAAAATCTACTAAACACCAACACCAGGTGTGATGACTATCTTTTGAGTTAAATACCTACATTAATTATGGGGTTTGTAACATTTTTTTCCTCCCATTAGGCATAATTTATAAAAAAATAAAACACTATATTATCTCTTAACATTATAAATTTTAAAGCATAGTGTAATAAATCTAGTGTAGCACATAACATTATTGTAAATTTATACATAGTTAATCTCATAATCATAAACATCATATCATTGGGAATATCATGAAATAATAATAATATTATGAAACCCATCTTAATGGTTTGTTAAGATAATGTGAATTAACTAGCACATATCCTTGGGGAGGGTCTCATTAGGTGTTCAATAGTAAACCCACCTATTGTTCACCGAGTGAATATAGAGTTGATACTGGCTCATCCCTTTCAAGATGTTTTACCCTTGGTGTGTATATACCAATGAATCATGTACTTTCCAATATCTAAACATGGGTGTATTTTCTATAAAACTATATATTCATTACCTTACCAAAACATCATGATATTTTCATATACATAGAATTATCCCTATAGTTTATCAATTTTTTTTATCTAATCTTTGTTTAACTAAATATAATTCCCAATTTTTATACTAAATTTCTAATTATACCAAGGATAAAAATCTCCACATTTGTAGCATGTGACTAGTGTATATCCTTCTACATTGCCACAAGATATATAATATCACATAAAAAGATATTGTATAGTTTAATAGTATTAGGATAATAAATATATATATTTTTCTCTGTCTGTGTGATTCTGACATTACATTTAAAAATGTGAAATAAATGTTAAAATTCATATGAAAAGAAATATATTTATTCTAATATATACCTAAAATTATTCATATATCACTTCTTGGTATCTCGAGGAAAGTAAAACATAATAAAGTGTGAGATTTTATACTCAATAAGTAAAAGTGTAAATAGAAGATATCATACAATAAATAAAATATGAACACTATGATAGAGTTAAACAATAATAAATTATGAAATATAACTAATATCATGAAATTGTTATATCTCCATTTATTAAATAACATTAAATAATCACATTGATTATAATAACTACATTCTTAATTATAGAATGAAGAATATCAGACATCATAATCTTACTATTAGGGACTCAATCCGATTAATAAAACATAAATAGTTAAGGAATACACAAAATAGACAAAATATTTTCTCTTGTGAGACATATTTATTCATTGAGGGGAAATAATGGGCCCTCCCATCACTTACTATTTCCATTTCATTCATCAAATGATAGAAATTAAGTTCAATTCAATACATAATCACCTTAAACTTTCTTATTGAAAAATATAATAAAAATATTAATATTCTCCCCAGTGATAAAATAAAATAAAATGATTATAATCCATGTATAGTAATAATTTGGATGGTATTATTGGAATAAATCCTTATTAAATCATAATAATTAAAAAATAATTTTTCCATAGATGAAAAAACCGTTAAAAGAATATCTGAGCCTTTCTTTGAAATCATGAGAAAAATAGCCTTTCCTTTTGATAAATTATTTAATAATAATTTCAAAAAATATTTACCAAATAATTTATTTAAAAATATTGAAGGAAAAATTCGAGGAATATTCTAATAAAATAATGATAATAATTTTGGGACAATTAATTAATGTTAAAATACAGATTTGTTTCACACTTTTGGTATATAATCCAAAAGTTCCTCATTCGGTAAATGATAGAAATATTCCTTCTAAAAAATTGATAATTAATTCAAATAGTATTTAAATGAAATTAAAGAATAATTTATCATTGAGATAATAATTTTTAAAACATATTAATAAACATGGACATGGATGAATACAGTTTTCTACAAAAGAGAAAATATAATCATATTTTATTAAAAAATAGTTATTTCATCAAATTATGTACCAAAGAGAGGAAAACGAAATGAAAACATGTGAACTGCGTAAATAATAATTGGAGAAGATAATAAATGATTTTTTTAAGTAAAATAACTTATAAATTCCTACAATTTGTATTTAAACATATAAAATCTATAATAAAAATAACATTGTAGAATAAACTCTTACCTTAGATTTCCACTTCATCTGATGCATTCCTACCTATTATATAATAAAATTATTTTATTTATTTTATTTATTAATAACAATTTTTGGGTTCACTGCTTTAGTATAATATATTCTATTTCATTTATTATAATTTATTTTATAGTTACTAAATTTTTTAAGTTTATTTCAAATGTTTTCAGGATGTTCAATTTATAATCCAAAAACAATATTGATGGGTTGAATACAGTCAATGGTCTTATTGATATATATTTTATAGAATATTATTTATTCTATATTTATAATTTTTATGCATTAAATAAAATTTTATAACCAACCATTAATAGTAATAAAGAATAATGATATTGGTTTCTTCATGGTGATAATAATACATCTGTACAAATGAACGAAGTTTTCATTTTTCTAATGGATGAAATAGAAATGATATAGATAAAGGATTAATTTTAGAGAATACTAATATTATTTTAAATATTATATATATAAATTAATTTCATAATTATTACCATCCATGTAAAGTTAAAATGGTTAAATAGGTCATGTTGCTACATTGAGGTTGTAGTCCACCCTTACACATAGGCGATGTTATCATTTTACAAATGATTGAAGGGTATGAATGTAGATTATATCATCAAATTATAGAATATTATTTAGAAAATAAATATAATTTATAAATTAAAAATTCATCAAAATAACGATCCATTAATTTTGGGGATGGAAAATGAAATATGTCGCTTCATAGAGGTGGTAATCAATTCATACACATGAGTGATGTTATTATTTTCCCTTTGATAGAAATGTGGTAGATAAAAGTTGATAAATAAACACAATTTTTTTTAAAATTAATAATAAATATATTATTATATATTCATGGTTAGGATATAATTTAATGATTTATAATAATTAATAAAATAGGAAAACTTAGTTAAGAGTTATACCTCTTCACTAGAAATTCTCCTTTGGATAAAACCTTAATCAATATTACGATGGAATTAGTGGTTAAAAAAATCTATAGGAATTTGGGAAAGAATCCAAGAATGTTTTTTTAGTAATTTTATGAGATAAGTGGGTTAATATGTATGTATAAGAGATGATAGTGGATTCCCATTTATAAGTGAGGTGGGTGGAAATCATATAAATTCAAGAAATATTATTATATGTTATATGTATTACTCAAGTAATGTGGCTCAAAACTGGAATAATTTATATTATTATATATAAAGGATTAAAATTAAATTAACCAATACAATTAAGAAATAATATTATGCAATTATAATAATTATATTATTAGTTTAACCCTTTCTTTATCTATTATAACCACTAACTAAGTGATAAATATTTTCTATGGTTACTTTTCATTATAACAAAAAATTAAATTGAATAGATTACATAATTACTATTACTATTATACAATATATGGAAAACATTTTACAAGGTTCAATTTTAATAATTGTTATAGATTTTTTTTAATATATGTTCTTAAAACGTAGTGAAATCTGTTTTTAAAAAAAGGAATGATTTAAGAATAAAAACGATTTATCAACCAAATCAGGTATAATGTTGATTATAATTTACTTAACATTATTATGTTTAGATAAGACTTATTTGTCTTTAAATCCAATCTAAAATCAAAATTATCCTTTTGAATACTTGGTTAATAGAGAAGAACCAAAAAAAGTTTTTATTTTAAGAAAAACATTACTAAGATTTGAAAAATGTTAAACATAGATTTGTAAGTTCATAATAAAAATTTTTAATACATTATATTAAATTTTAGGAAAGAATTTTTTAAATAATAATTTTTCATAATATTTTAATTTATTATTATATCATGATAATTTCACAAAAGTGACACTTTTATAAATCGATATTTTTTACTATTCACCCAAATATTAACCTTTTCAAAAAAATATCAAAATATCATCCTATAAAAAATTTAAATAAAAATTTACAAAAATTAAATTGGTTTTTTCAAATAAATTTATTAAAAAATTATTAATCGATTCTAATTTTTATCATATAAAACACTGAAATCCCGGATTTATGACAATTTATTCTTGTAGAATAAAATTAATGTAGTATTATACTTTTCCTTGTAACAAATATTTGATGACATTAAAAAAATATTGAATTAATTATTCATATTAAGTAAATATTTTGTACATATACTTCATAATTTGGTTAATCCTATGTATACAAACCAGCCCAATTACAAATCTATAATAGTCATTAAAATAATGTTATCTTTTAGTTTATTTAACCTTAGGGTTCTCTGTGGTGAATTCTATTGAATGTGGTATTAATTTAAAGGAAACTAAAATCATTGGGGGTTACAAAACAAAATTTCAATATAAAATGATATTTAATCATGTTTTCTTTAAAAGGATAAACTATTATTTTAAATTAATTATAATATATGTTAATATTCTTTGATGATTCTTATGTTTTATTGGGGATAAACTCTAATTAAACCATTCACCTTAGTTCTTGAGATGGATTATTATCATGATGTTCTATATATTGGCTGGGGAAAACATTAACATTTCATATAATTCTTTTAATGTGTTTGTATATATTAATTATATATTATATTATTATTTATTTAAATTATATTATGTATTAATTATACTTTATAAGTGATGGAAAGATCCCATTATATCCCCTTGATGCATTGTTAGTTCTCACGAGACAAAGTATTTTCAATATTTTGTATACCACATACATATTATGTATCATTTCGTATCACAAGGCCCTGAAGGTAAGATTATGATATCCAACATTATGTATTCTATCAATATGAATCTAGTTATTATTATCCATGTGAATATTTATTTTATTATATCTTTCATATAAATAATAATAATTTATAATTTTACTTATAAGGAATGTTTTATTTTTTATAATGTATTCCATATAATTTAGTAATTATATATTATATGATAGTTTTTATTTTACACATTTCATTACTGAAAATATGAGAACACCTTTCATATGTTTTCCATTATCATGATACCAATAGAGGATATATGAATGATTTATAGTATATAATGAATGAAATAATAATGTTGTCATTAAAATTTAATTTTTTTTTTCATGTTTTCAATTTTATTAACAAAATTATGTATGTATCTAGTATCTTAATAGTGCTAAACTATTAGATCCTTTGGGATGTAATATATTTTATCTTGTACCAATTTAATAAGATAACCAGGGTCTTAATGTTACTAGATTTAGGGTGTCCTAACCAAAAATAGTCTACATCTTTAATTATCTTGGCAATTTTAAAAAAAACTATATATTAGGGTTCCAACATTTTTTACTATAATGATATTTATGTCCCATCCATAATTACACTCACTATAAGACTTCCTCCCCAACCACAATATCTAACAACCATAATCAGCAATTATCATGAGAGTTATTCCAAGTATGATATATCACTAATCACAACTATAAATTTTAAACATAATCCATAACCTAATATTCCATTCTTAGTACTAAAAGTGTTCATTTCTCTAATTTCACTATACAGAATGATGTTTTTAATGGGTTTTTATATTGTAATTAAAATTGATCTAGCCAAATCATTGGTATATAATTATTATTGTATTAGAACTCTTTTTATGGATCATTATCATCTCATGATCTCTAAAAATATATTACATATATAGTAATCATGCTCTCAATAATATGTAAAGTATTTGTTTCTCAATATCCATTATAGGGTGATATGAGGTACTCAATGTGAGTTATTTACCCATTATGTTTATAAAAACTCTCCAAAATCATTATGAAATTTGAGGATCTCTATTAAAAATTATAATAAAAGGAATCCTATAATTATTGATAGCCTCACATACATATATCTTTTCAATATCTAAAATTGAAAATTCCTCTACGTTTAAATTTTGGAAGCATTGTCAGTCAATCCATAATCATCCACATCGAATCATGCTTCAAAAGTCATTTTGGGATACCAATCACGAAATTTATCATGATATCTTTCCACTTCCACATCAACATGGAAAGGCATACAAAAATATCATGGTTTATTTTTTCTATAACTTCATCCATTAATAGATCAATCATTTATGGAAAAAATAGTTTTATTTCACCTCATGCCAATAATATAGTACTATATTCTGATTTCATGATACATATTGACCGCTTGGGGATGAATTGAAATGATTTATTAATAGAACACACCTGTAAAATACTTATAAATACTCAATGAAAACTCCACTCTTTATTTTTAGTATAGAATTGAGACAATTATTAGAAACTACTACTTTATGGTGACCCCACTATTTAAAGCATCACTAAAAATCCGTAAAGAAACATCTACATATTTTCCCTAAATTAATTGTTCCATAACTAAAGAAAAAAATGATATGATTTGACATCCATTTGATTACCTTATTATGGGATTCTAGATAAAATAACCCCATAATATCTGTTAGGTATCACTACTCCACTAAATATCTCACTTATTGAGATTTTGGAATGAATTAATCCAAAACCACATTACCCTTACCCACTTTATATAATAACTCAAAAAAAGTTTCATGATAGTCCACCCATATCAGATGCCTCATGTTCAAATAAAACTATGAGAAAATGTACCTATGACTGTTATAATCCAAATAAATCAGGAACCACTCATGAAATAAGTAATATATTAAACTATTCCAAGATACGATAATTTTCCCTAATTATATATCATTCAAGGGAAAATATTCCTCATATGGTCAAAAATTTTGTAACCTGTATGAAACCAAATTATAACCTTTCATGATAACATACATTAGTGTAGCACCATATCCATCAAAACACACAAAGATCTCTTCTTTGGAAATTAGTAAGAAAAACATTGGGAAAAGTACCATCTACCTCATTAGATCATATAAATATCCTTATCACTTTGTGTCTCACTGATACTTAAAACCTCTCTAGGTAAGGGAATTCATTAAAATGTTAACATACATAATTATTAAGTAAATTATAGGTTGTATCATGAGAAACTATAGAAATTCTAAATTTAAAATTCATTCATAGGCCACCTCCAAAAAAAATCCATTACATGAAATTCAATGGATCTATTAAGAAAAATTAGACAAATATCACTTACACTTGGAAGTTCATATCTCTAATACGCATTGATTCATGTAAAACATGTTCTCTCAAGTCATCACCATTACTTCTTTTAAATGTTTCCCATGATCTTACATTGATTTAGAATAATTCCATATATCAACCAAAAAATCCTTTGTGAATGAGCTAAGGTATTTATAGAATAATTGATTCATTATAGATATAAGAATACTAAGAGAATTATTTACACAAAATGAATCTACTAAAAAAATAATTATCATACATAATCTAAAATTATGTCTTTAGAATTTATTTCTCATTCAAACTGATATGATGATATCCCAATCATAAATAAAACCCCAAAATACTCTTATCTCCTTTAAACTATTTTAATGACTAATTGATACAAGGTATATGATATTTATTCATCATTAATACAAGAATAAACATCCAATATTCAATTAACAACCACAAGTTATCACTAACATTCTTATAAAATAGAAAAACCATGATACATGACTTAATAATTGGTCAAATAAATTCATTTCCCTCTAAATAATCTAGATTAACATACAACTCTCAAAACTTGATTGTTTCCATGTGATATTAATTGAATGATATCTAACATATCCTAGAAAATTTTATCAATGAATAACTCTATGTCTTTCTATAGTGGAAGCATAGAGTAATCATCTAAAAAGTTATCCATGAAATCTATCAACTCCATGTGAAACTAAAACAAATCCTATGATTTTTGGTCAATGAACCTATCCTACAAACTAAAATTATGGATTCCCATTATATTTAACAATCATCCAAAACTATCTTTCATGGATTCCCCACTCTTCATGAAAAGATGAAATGCAACCATAATTTAAATTAAAGGTGACCATATACTCGTATTAGTTGATTTGGTACTTGAACCTCATTATCATATCCATATAAATAATGACAATGAATATGTTAATCTATACAAAAAATAAGTCCCATAATATATCCACCTCATTGATCAAAATTGAAATAGATATAAAATTAAACACTTGATCAATATTTCCTTGAAGATGAATCTAAAACCAAAAAAATAAGTGATTAATTCCATATAAAAATTCAAATGGTATACTACCAATATATATTTCATTGAATAAAAAGAACCCATATCAAACAATGTGGAAACCATACGATAAGAAATATTCCATGTACCTATCACTATCATTGGTCAATCCTTGAACTATTATAGAACAAGCATTATAGTGAAAAACTTCTCCTAGTATATCTAAGATAGAACCAAATAAGGACTCTTATATTTCATCATTTATGACTTAGCTATAGAATTTTTTTTATTATAGATGTACATGATCCATTAATGTTTTGGAATGGAAAATTATAATACCTAAAAAAGAAAATTCTGTATCTTCTTTAAATTTTTATTTCAATAATGACATAACTTATACTCTTTAAGATAGTCTTTCTTTATAAATATTGCTTGTAATGTCTTAGTTTTAACCAACCAATCATCCAAACCAGATCACCACATATCCTAAAGAGTATAATCGATCCCAATGTGCTGGAAACTATTTTCTAGGTGTCAATAAGTCACAATGTGGAGTGTTTTAAAATTCATATAATATGATAATATAGAAATATAACTATCAAAAATATTGTATTGCCAATCCATGCATTGGACATCCATGCATGGAAAATATGATGATACAAAATAATAAATAAACAAAATAGGGTACAATAGAATGAAATAACTAACTAAAATCGAAGAAAATATAAACATCATTCATAATTTCATTATAAATAAAGAAATCCAAAAATTAGATATCCCTCTTATCTAAAATAGTTGACAAAAGAACCCATAAATAAAATAAAACCCAAATGGATCCATCATCGATCATAAATCCAATGGTAACTCACCAAAACTGTATGTCCAATAATGGTAAAGGATGGACATCCCAACTGAAAATTAATCCAAGGAACATAACAAAATGAAGTTGAATACTCACCATTACGACTATGCATATGCATGGTGTGAGAAACAATTTTCCAGTAGGATCTCATTGTGAAGTTTGGTTAATACCTTTCAAAATACAATTATTTTTATGCTAGTTTAAAATATAATTGTAAAATAGGTTTTTTATATATATGTATATAAAATCTAATTTAAATTTTTGACCTTTTTTCCCACATCATATTTTATTTATTTTAAGTGAAAAAAATATATTGAAAACATTTTTTTCATGGATGATGACACCTTTTAATAAATTTCAAATTTAAAATCCCCCATTTAGATAACATTAAAGTAAACCATTAAAATTATATTTAAAATTCTTGAATAATTTATTTTAAATGAAATAATCATAAAAAACACTAATAACGATATCAATAATGAAATAATGTCGAATGAATAAAACATTGTTCTTTATATGATAATAAATCAAGGGGACAGAAATGATATTATTCTATGGATTCATCTAGTATCATAAAAAATCATAGGGTCTAAATTTGAGATTATCCTAGATTTTCCAAAACCATTATAGGAACTTTTAGCAAATTTTTTATCTTCAATTACATAATATGTGTAGCTATGTTATACCCTCCAACAATATGGTAAATCCCCCAAGCACAATCTTATCACTCAAATAGGGAAACAATATAATGATTATAATACTTTCGATAAAAAAATATTGAACACTAACTAGATTATTAGAGACCCCATGAAATAAGAAACTAGATATGAGAAACCAAAAAAATCACATGAGGAATATGGAAACATAATATAAATTTAATCTCACCTCCAACTCTCTCAAAATAAATTTCCCCAACAATATAATTTGTATTATAATGAAATATAAGTAATTCCCTTTAATCCTAAATTTATATCAAACCTAGAAAATAAGGGGATTTAAAAGTGTCTCAAAAACACACCATGATATCTAATTAAAATATACCATATGGGCCTTATAAAAATTGACACAGATTTCTAATAAACTTTACTTCCCCTTTGAAATATTGCATTAAATTCTTCAGTTGATAAAACCAATTTAATCACACATTCAAAGAAGTTTAAAATGCCTATCCA
The DNA here is from genome assembly GCA_963277665.1 of Viscum album. Lineage (NCBI taxonomy): Eukaryota > Viridiplantae > Streptophyta > Magnoliopsida > Santalales > Viscaceae > Viscum > Viscum album. The sequence goes on from OY728155.1 coordinate 667,289,663, forward strand.
TTTACATTAAAACCCAATCATGAAAAACAATCTGTATCTTTACTAAATTAATGAACCAAACAAGTCTAAGTCACATTTAAATACCTATTTCATTTAATACAATTCATTAAAACATTTTTACAAACACTTTTCATTGAATGGTCATTTTATAAACCGAAATCCATTGAAACAAAATTTATTCCAAGTGGTAAATAATTATATAAAAATTATAAATTCCCTTTTACTCTCATATATATTTTAATTTTACAAATAAAACATTTTGAAACATCAGGCAAAAATTATTCTAAAAATTTGAAAAAGAAAAAAAATTCTATACTTTTCCAAGTGTGGTCTCTTTAAAATACGTTTCCTTCTATAGAGAATGTTATAATGGGAATGATGACATCCTCCTGAAATACTAAAAACCAATAAACATAAAATAGAACCACTCCTTACCCTCACGTTGAGCTTCATGTCCTTTAAAATTTATTAATGAATTTTAAATTAAAGATAAAGGAAACTAGAAAGAGAAAATATCTTGAAATAAATAAACAAAACATTTAATCAATGTGGAATCATTGAAGAAAGTGATTGGAAATGAATATGGATAAGGGAGAGAACTTCCTTGGAACACCCCCATTTAAAAATTTGTTATAAAGTGGAATTAAGGGGGAAACCACAGAAAAATTAATATGGTAAAAGGGGGAAAATGAAATAATTTTAAAACCAGAAATAGAGGGTTATAGTGTGGTCACCCTATCCACACTGTTGAAAACCCCTTCAATTATCATATTATAGTGTTTTCCATGATCACATCCTAGAACACATTCACTAGGAAGAAATAAAAAAATATTATCCATATGACACCGTGGTGTTTCCTCTCACACCATAGTGTTTCCTTCCTCTATGAAACCTTTACCCACCACCCTTACGCAACACCAATATCACCTTTACTAAATTATCATCGCCTTAATGTAGAACCCATTAGGGCCTATCCTAGGTATTGATTCATGTTATCCAATATCTAATTTTTACATATATACCTTGTACCCTTATGTAAAAACAAACCTAAACTTATCCACCCACTCCATGGAACAACCTCCCTCTTGGCCCAAAAAAATCGAAATGGAAAGTGGTAGGCCATGAAATTATAAGGATCCAACATTAAACATTACATGATAAAGTGTATTTACAAAATAGTTCATGTCATTTACTTCTCAAAGATATTTTAGGTTTATATTTTAGAAAAAAATTTCATGACTCATATATCACAAACAATTATATCACAAAGTGGAAAATACTACTTAGAATCATTTTTCTCCATAATAAAAAACACATAAAATGAAACATGTTTTAGTTTTAAGATAAAACTTTAGGAATTTAAACACGACTTAGTCATTAAATTTTCTCTTTGTAACATCCCTTATTTTTTAAAATAAATCACTATTTTTGGTAGGGTATATGATATTCCATATCGATCTTAATAGAACATCTAAATATTATTATTTAATTGTTACCATTATAAACAATTTTTCAGAATGGATGGTATGAATAGTATTAACTAAAATATAAAATTATTTCTTACACATGTATATATAATTAATTATTTTGTGACCTTAAATATAACTATATGTAAAACACTTTTAAATTAAAAGGAAATTGTTTTTATGAAAAACAATCAAAATGAAAATAAGTGTGTTTATAAAATAATAAAATCAATTTTTGGATTATATTAATGAAATTTATATATATATATATATATTAAATATAATGTTTAAAATTAATATTATATCTTTTTGAGACCTGATATATGAATAAATTCAATTTTACGGATAAAATGAGTATTTTTCTAAAATGGAAGTTTCGTCTCATTTTGATGCAGAACTTGTTTTAAAAATGATTTTTAGAACCTTCATAAGTTATATTTGACCATATAAACTTCTTCTATTAAATTATTGTAGCCAAATATAATATGGTTTAATTTATTATTTTTCTGATAAGTATCATGTTTTGATGAACAGTAGAAAAAATACTACATATTAAATTTAAAATTGATTTTTCATCTAAACAATTTATAGCATTAAATTATATTTTTGATTTATTCTAGAGTATAAATAGATTATTTTTTAACATTTAATACAATTTTGGTAATTTTAATCAATTTCAAATTGAAATTGGATATAAAATCATTTCAATCATTTGGTGGGCTCTCATTTTAAAAACCTATTTTATCATACTACCAATAGGATTGATATTATTTTAAATAGTAAAACATATAGGTTTTAAATATTTAAAAAATAAATTAAATATTTTTAATTAGTTGGGCCAAATTATTAAAATATGTTTATTTTATTTTTTGGAATTATGAATTGTAACTATAGTTTTTTTTACGATGGTTAAGGTTAATTCAGGTAATTTGGGTGAAAATAAAATTATTTATATTAGATAATTACCCTAATAGTTGTCCAAATTCTATTTAATAAGTATTATTCATCCCTAATAATTTATTTATCGCTTATGTGACCATTTTAGGCCTTTGGGGTGATAATATAACCTTTATAATATTATATTCAAAGAAATTTCAATTTTATCAATATTTTTCTTTTAACAAGAGAACAATTTTTAATTTGGGTTTATATAACAGATATGATCTAATATAAATAGTTTTTGTGAAATATAACATTATTATCTACGTCATGGTAATTTATTTATTATTTTTATAAAGAAAATAATTAAATTAAATCGTGACACAATGATGAAGCAATACTTTTTAAATTAAGGTAAGAATCAAATAAATAATATTAATAATAATAAAATAAATATAATTCGAAATAATTGACATCATCCAAAAATTTCATGGATTAATTTTAAATGTTAGGGATGGTTTAATAGAGGTTTTTTGATGATATCAAGTTGGTGTGTTATTTTTAAAAGGTCAAATAATGAATAGTGTTAAAATTGACATTAATAATATTTGAAAATATATAATGTTTTATTAAATGATTTGAAATTTATAAAAATATATAATTCAACCAAATGATTTGGTTAAGTATAAATATGTCATTAATGAATCATTTTTAGTCCTTTTTCATTTAATAGTAATTATATTGACCCTGAGATTGTAAATTACATGATATCATGATAAGAATAAATAAGGGATTAAACAAAATGATAAAGATTATAAAATAGTAAAACATATCTAATTTTCATTTGACTATTTTATTTAGTCCCAATATAATCATATATTAATAATTAATAATTTTTATCCATTTTTATTATAAATTTAATTAATATTAATTTAATATTTTGACAATTTCCAAGAGTGCCCCTCCCCTCTCTTATAAAAGAGAACACATAATTCTCTTTTATTCACACATAAAAACCAATTTGGATAAGAAAATATCTACCCAAGTACCTTCCAAGAACCCCCCCCCCCCCCACCACTCAATCTATATCTTCTATTATTGGCATAACACCCTTCTTTGTGGTGTTAAATTGTTTAATCAAAAGAAATTTTATGAAGAAAATTTATCATTTTCAATTAAGTGTTTTTGTTTTTTTTTATTTTACAATTCCTTAAAATATTATTCAACCATGATTAAATAATAAATCAATTCTATCCAATATAATTAGATGTTATTTTGTTAATATCATTTTTTATATACATATCTTTTTTCATCAAATGGAAAAAATCATTCATTAATGTGTACGTGTGAACTACCACCTCCAAGTACTAATATAAAACAAATTTCATCATTGCCTCTCAAGACTGGTTATAATGATGAATATAATGATAATATATGATATTGATGAAATATTTATAATTATAAAAATATAATATATCATTTGTATTTTTACCTTTCGATGATTATAAAATTGATAACGTCGTTTGTGTGAACATGTGAACTATAACAACCCCAAATCGATGTTATTCATTTTTCATCACCCCAACACATGAATGATATAAATATATATGTATATTTAAATTATAAATTTTATATTAAATATATTATAGAAATTATTTTAATATAAAATAATACTTACCTTCTTTCTATAAAGATCATTGAAAAATGAAAATTTTACTCATGTGTATGTACGGCTTACCGTCTTCATGATGGTAATGTAGTTTATTTTTCATTACCATATTTAATAAATTGATATAAAATTATGATTTATTTATAATTATTATTATTATTTCATGAGTATTAATTTGGTGATGTTGTATTAATGACCACATTGAAAATATTCGACATACCGAAGACATTTTGGGCTCATGTACTGAATATTTTCGAAACATCTGATGTGAACTTAATTAATTTAGTAATTGTTATAACATAGTAATAAGTGATATAAAAGAAATAATAAACTTTTATAATGATGTAATAAAAATAAATAATTTACTTACAGTTATTATTCAATAATATTAGGATTTTATCTAATGATTTGGATTCAAGGTAAGGGATTTTATCTCAATCTTCTTTCATTGACACATTTCATGATGATATGTACCTTTATTCTTTTATAAGGTGTATATACAGCTACTATGAAATTTCCTATATATATTTTTTCTGTAATCTTATTATTTACCATTTTAATAAATGAATTATTTCATTTATATTATGATTTAAATGTTCAATATTATATGGGACACCTTGAATTTTTAAGTATTTTATTTTCAAATATTTTTATCCATGTTAGTATTTTTATTATTATTTTTTATATTTATTTAAATAGATATCAAATTATTATAAAGGAAATTTTTTCTTCTATTCATAATTTCATTCAAAGTATTTCAAACAGAAATATTTTTATGTTTTCTATATGGAGTGTTTCAATTTATTTACATACGAAAAAGGAATATTATTTTTAGAAAATATAGAGTCAAAAACTTATCTACCAACATGAAAATTGTTTCCTATCTCGAATCCTCTATAAGATATCATGCTTTAAAAAAGAAAAATAAACCCCCTGTTTCCCTTCATAAGGTATTTTTAATGAAGTTTTTAATGGTTTTCTTAACCAAATTATAATACGTTGGTAAAACATATTTTCCATAGATTATGTGGTGGTAAGGTTATCTATGGAATGACATTGGATTATATTATGTCTTATTTCCACTTGTTTATGATAATTTACATTGGATATAGATAATTCATTATTTTAATTAATAATATGATCATTTTAAGGGAATTTATTTTATAAACCTCTTTTAAGGTTACTCTTTCATCTATTTTTACAAAGGATAAAAGGAATATTATTTAATATAAACATGATGAATAGAATTTCTCAATTTCATGTCACTTTAATGTTTTGATGATTACATTATAATTTTATATTTCTATTTTTAAAAAAAATTATTTTAATTTATCATTATTCTTATTTGGAAAAATGAGATGTTATTTCAAAATGGAAGTTTTATTTTTCCTTTATAAATGTTTTATGTTTTGTAATTATCCTTTGGTTCATGGGAATTACATAGGAGTATGGGTGGTTCCATGATAAATTGAGGGCGGGTGAGCACATGATTTCTATCTAATTCATTATATAATGAGATGGAGTTAAATGGTATGGTTTATCTTAATATATTAATGAGATAGAATGTGGTGGTTATTCTAAATATAACGATGAATGTTACTCCCCTTATTGTTGTGATAGTTGTAGTAAATGTAATAGTCATATATAAATGATTCCATAAGTTACCTTCATGATTTATGATTACTAAGTATTTTTAAAGGAATTTTATTTTTTCATGTGTTAAAATATATATATTATGTTATATGATTGAAATGTATAACTTTTGGAAAATGATTTCGTGTGTTTATTAGAATAGATGGGGTAATGGTTTATTTCATTCTTTTTATGTCCATTCATGACATTTTTCCCATCCCGTGTTTTAAAATGATTTTAAATGTATTCATATTGGAAAGGGAGAATAATATTTCATGATGAAATATTTGAATATTTTTCACCAAAATAAATTATTTTTTATTTTAAAAGGGTTTCCATTGGTGGAAAAAATGGAAACTGAGAATAAGTTTCAACTTGTAATGTATGATTTTAATTTATAATTTATTTTCCAATTTTTCTATAAATCTAAACTGAAAATATCCTTGAATATAAATTATTATTAAAAAGAACTATAATATTTTATTTTTAAGGTTGTTTTATTACACTCATCCATAAACCCTATTAAAACATTTATAAATATTGGATGAGAACAAAAAATCTAAGAAAGGGACATAAATAAAAAAATATTTTAGTCTACTGAAAACATGAATATCGAATAAATGTGTTAATATTATGACAATATTCTATAATTTAAAGAATTATAATATGAAAATAATAAATTTTTTCTCAAATAATACATATAATATTCATACAATGAAAATAAAAACACTTTAATAAACATAGAGGATAATAATATTATATTATATATTCATAACCAATGTTAAAATGATGTCTAAAATAACTAGGGCCCAATTAAATATATAAGATAAACCTCCAATAATAAATCTACCCTTCATTCCATTGAATACATGTAACATTTCCCAATTTATTAAAGACCTATTTTGTGACTACCCATTGTATTATCTATATCGGGATCACCTGATATAAATGTTGTATTAGTGTCACCCGTCGCATAACCAATATTAGTATCACCCATCATCATCTATAGTTCTTAAGTACTATTTAATGGATAATAAAAATATTTCACTTTTTCAATATAGAACCAGTGAATAAATTATTTTTAACCAAAAAAAACACTCTCAAGTTTCACATAAAAATAGGGAAAAATACCCCTTTGTTTTAAAAACACTTTAAAACAAAAAAATATAAAAAAATTGAAATAATTTATTTTGAAAATAACCTATTAACATAAAACGGAATAATAATATCAATGAAAAACTTGAATAGGGAAATTAATTCATACAATATATTTTAAATAAAAACATTCTTTTATAGTTTTTAAAAATGATTGAAAAATGTGCCATGTAGAAAAATTTAAATAGATTAATTTTCAAATCATTTTACATAAAGTAAAAAAAATCATTTATAATTATTTTATTTCTATTTAAATGAATCCTAAAATAACTTTATGAGCATTTAATTGGAATATGAAAACTATGAAAATAAATCATCAAAACATTTAAAATGAGTTTTCAAGTAATACTGTCACTTATCGTGAGTCTAACTCGCCATATAGGATCTTTATCTTCCTAGATAGTAAAATAACGTTAATTATTTACTTCCTTAAGAAACTTTTTTTGTTTTATTACTCATTTTATTATGTTTTATTCTAGTTTATAATCAATTACTTTTTCAATTGAGTTCATGTCAATCTTTTGGATTAAATTAGGCTCGTATGTCCAAATTGACTTAGATATGTTGGCTATGGTAAAATAGTTCATTATTATATTTTCAAAAGAATAAAAATAATTATGTAATTATAATTTTAATACATAAATTTTTAATTTAAAAAATATGAAATAGGGTAATGAAATATTAAATATGATATAATCATGGAGACTATAGGTCGTATATATGCTTGAGTAAGATTTTCATTTTTCCAAGAACATGACAGAAATAATTTAAGTATTATTTTATCATAAAATAATTATTATTATATGAAAAATATCATAAAATTTATTTTAGTAACCTTATATATTTATATATATATATATCATTCATTTGATGCGATGATAAAATAATCTATCACATTGCTGCATAAGCATGCTAATTCACACAAACACATAAACAAATGTATTACACAAAAAAGGATGGAAAAGAACAAAATTTGATGATATATAATCTTTAAATAATGATACATGTTTCATGAATATCATATATAAGAATTAAATTCTATATTTTAACCATATATGAGAGGTGGTGATGGAAAATTAATTACATATCTTTGTGATATGGTAGTATATCATACCCACGAACGATAGATCCATTTCCCAATTGATGTATTTTAGAGATGTGTATAGGTAATTAAATATACATAAAAACATATTGTTATATGGAATATTTTTTCATTATTTTTTTATGCATGGAGAATATATTAATGTGTTATAATAAGAAAAACAATTAAAAAACATAATTAAAAATAATACATATTCTTTAGACAATCACATTAGGTTTATACATAAAGTATTCCTATGATAGATTTTATATCAAAATCAGAAATATAATTCATGGTGAGGGATGTCAGGAAGTTATTTTGGCTATTATTGGATGATTATAAAGGATTTTTATGTTTGGGCTAGAGAGGATAGGGGGTTTCCTTTTATAAGAGGGTAAGATGACACTCTTAAAACGTTTATATTTATTAAAATATATTAGGGTATTATTCTCAAATAATGGATCCAAAATGGACAATTTAAAAATATTGTAAGAAATAGTTTCTAAATATGTCCATAAAAAATAATTTAAACAATTGATTTGGTTATTTTAGCCCTTATTCTTTTAGTTTCCTCAACCCTTGATAAACTAATTTTAACCTTAACCGTGATAACATATTTTTTTGGTTTTTTTATTAATTATGAACAAAAATAATTTGAAATTGTAACCAAATATTAATTATTAGTATTCTAATTAATTATTTCAATTTTTCAAATTCCATTCACATAATTCATATAATTTAATATTAAATTTAACAAGTAAAATGTGATGAAAACAGTTTTTTCAAAAAATTCATTTTTTTGTTTAAAATGATTTTATACTGAATTCAAAAATTGTGTTTTTTATAATGACTTTATTTATACTATTTAAAATAAAAATAAACTAATTTTACTTTTAAACCATTTCTCAATAAATTTAATCTTTTTAAATTCTTGAAATGAAAAGAAACTTTTTAATAAAAAATAGTATTTTCCAATTTTTAATTAAAAAGATAATCATTTTAGAAAACTATCAAAAATATGTCATAACATAATTTTAAAATCCTGAATTAAAATAATTATTAGGATTTTCAAATTAACATTATATATATTCGAAATAAATCTTTTAAATAAAACCATTTAATAAATGAATACCCAATTTTATTATAAATAATTTTTTTCCTTTTATAGAAAAATCACTTAATAGTACTATAATTAATGTAACTCTATAAAATCTAATTAATATATTTTAATAAGATAATAAAATGATTTATCTTAGCATTAACATGATTTTTTCATTCTTTCCACCTTTTTTAAATTACATCATTTTAATTTTATTCATTACATTAACAAGTAGGGATATATTTCCTTCATAAAATTTGCTAATTCCCATATTTCTTATTCAACCATATATATTTTACACAAAATCATAACCTAGTGGATTAAATTATTCTATAAAACATACTCTTTATATTTTCTTCCATATGAACTACTTTAGGGATCAAAACTTGGGAAGTAGCTCGCACATATTTTCTTAATAATGAAAATTGAAATATGATATGTACTTATGATAATCATTGAGGTAAAGCCACTCAATAAGAAACTAATCCTGATTTATATAGGATTTCATGTAGTCTAATACACCATGGACTTTTCTTCTAGTTTTTACAAATTGATTAAAACTTTTCCATGGAGATATTTTAAGAAAAACAAGATCACATACCTCAGTATATGGATTTTCCCTCTAGTTATCAACTTAAATTTTCAAACAACTTTGATCCATCATCATATATAGTGGAATCATATTCACTTTCACAACCATTTCATTTAAGACCTCTAGTCCCATTAACTGCCTTTCACATACTTCATCCCAACAAACTGGATCCTGAATATACTTTCCGTATAATGCCTCAAAAGGATTCATTTGTATACTATATTGAAAACTATTATTATAAGAAAACTCAACTAATGAAATATTTGTATCACAAATTCCTGGGTAATCCATTGAATAATATCAAATCATGTACTACAAGGTCTATATTGTTCACTCATACTGGCCATCAGGTAAAGAATGAAAATTTGTACTGAAATTTATTTCAATACCCAATGAACTCTAAAGGCATTCCTATAAATTTGAAGTTAGTCTAAGATCATTTTCTGATATAATATAGAGATTATCTCTATGTGAACTATTTATCTTCTTCAGATACAATAAATAAGGATAACTCAATACATAGTATCTCAAATGGGAAAGAAATTTTGAGATTTAGTTTTTTTATCAATAATAACCCAAATCACATTTTTACCATGAGATGTTTTTGGTAATATCAATATGAAATTTAGGTATATATTTTCCTATTTCCACTTGGGAATAGTAAAAGGAAAAATAATACACTTTGTTAAATATTATTCTACTTTATCAAATTTATAATTTATACATATCATGGTAAATTGAAAAATACATATTTTATTATTCCAACCAACGATTAATATTCTTGAATGTATCTTTAAATTATATTTCTTCCTAGGGGAATAAAAAATGATAAATTATGAGATTTATTAAAAAATTATATCATCAACTAGGAATCAAAAGGAACACATAAACTCTTTCAAAATCGGATACCATATACTGTATAAACATTCTTGATAAATACCCCTCTTATTAGATACTGCATTTTCCTTTAAAACATGATCCTCCTTCTAAAATTTCATTAATTCTTTTTGAAAATGTTGATTTTAATGTAATGTGAAACAAAATAGAGGAGGATATTTAATTCCCAACTTATATGAAAAAAATAATCTATTCATTAACCAAAGGATTGTTTTAAAAAAATAACATGGATAATGAAGGATTATCATTATGACTCCAAGAACTGACTACTTTGTATACATTTCTAGGATAGTAATGAATCATGCTATCATAATCATTAACTTGTTCCAGCCATCTGATCTGACTCATGTTTAACTATTTCTATGTGAATATATACTTTAAACATTTATTTTCAGTACTTATTTAACACTTTACTCTATATAAATAATTTTTGTATATTTTTAAAGAAAAAAATTAGAATAGTTTATTCTAGATCATGTGTATGATAATTTTACTCTTGAGGTTTTATGTGACATGAAGCATAAGAAATTACATCTTCATTATGAGTCAAAAACTACTAATTCCCTTAAAAGAAGAATCAATTTAAATTAAAAATTCAATATATATACAGTTAAGGGAGGAAATTAGACCATTCACCAATCTTCTTTTGAATTTGTTTAAAAAATCATCACACTCTTTCATCTAGATAAATTTGACACTTTTTCAAGTAAACTTAAATATTACACTAGATAACTATTGTTTAACAAACTGATGATGGTGACCCAATAATATAATAAAACCATGAATATCTATGAAATTTTTAGTCCATGTACATTTTTTAAAAATTTATGTTTTAACAGATCCAATAGTTATTCCATATTAATAATTAGTATTCCTAAGGAAAATAATTCTTCATGTAAAATTCACACTTGTAAAAAAATTTATATAGTTTCTTTTTTATTTATTGTTTTTTAAAAAATATCTAAATTTATTTCACGATCCTCATAAATTTTAAAAAATACTATTATATGACCAATAAACACAACCATAAACATATCTAAATAGTCATGGAAAACAATATTCTTAATATATATAAATATAACTGTTTGTTTTAGAAATACCAATGGGAATAAAAAAATACTCATAATTTATATATCTATCAAAAAAATCACCTTCATAAAATCTTACTTCATCAACTTCAACTTATTGTATCTGGATCTAAAATAAATATTTAAAAAATAATGTGCCTCTTGGAGATTTTATCAGTTAATTAGATGGGATAACATCAACTGTATTAGTGAAAAAATATTTTTCGATTCCTTTTTTATTTCAATATTGGTAAATTCAGAACTATGTAACAAAACTTGGACAATGTTGGCATAATGTACCAACTCAACAATTTTAAAACATATTAATATTGGTCGGATATATATTAACCCATTCTTAAATTGTTTAGGAATCTTTTTCTTATAATCATGAGCCATGTGACCAAACATTCCACACCAATAACATTTTCTATATACAGTCAAAATTCTTTTAAAATTTTTTTGATACACCTAGAAAATTTTTGGGGTTTACATTATTATCTCATAGTTCAATACTTCTCCATAAATTTCAACCTATAATACTTTATACTCTTTTCATCATGAGAAACATAAGTTCTAGAAAAATCTATCTCAACATTATCATCACAATAACTAACATTCTCATAAATTTGAAATTCTAATGATGAAAATTCACATTGTAAGCTTGGATTCAATCTTGAGTAAAATATATTAACTTTACCATAAATTTCATGAATAAAATTTAGTTTGTGCCTAAAAAATATTGTAAAATTTTCATTATATACTATTGAATATTCCTCTAAGCATGAATCTAATAACTGTTTCCTCATCTTGAGCCAAAAAAATAATGGAAATATTTCCCTAAAAAAATATTTTGTAATGTGTGTCATTTCATGTTGTAAATATCAAATATCACTCAAGTATTATTAACCAATGACCACCATCAATGAAATTATACTTCTTATTGGTAAATGGGAATATTTATCTTGTAATTTTTTGAATATTCCATGACTTCAAAATTTTTTTTCCAAGGTAATAATACATCCTTCATATACCACTAGATAAGAAGTTATACAAATATTAAATGGGTTTGGTTTCATGAAATGTTAAACAACTAAAATGTCCTTATAAGGTAAATATTGTTTTTTTCTAACATGGATTCCAACACAATTTATACCTTTCATCAACTGATCCATCGCTATAAAAAACTATAATTTTATATTTCTAACAATTCTATGTTGCTGATTTATAAGGATATTGTCCTCTTTTTGGATTCGAACATTAGCTTCCATATTTCCTCTATGTAAAACCATTATGAGAAAATATATTTTAAATGATGAAACCTGGTAATCCTAAAATTTTATTTCATGATTAGAATTAATTTTAATAAGTTAAGGGTATTAACTTCCATATTTGTAATGTCCATAATTATCTAAACATTTTCCCAGATAACAACTATAAGGAACCAACATTAAAAATGACATAATATAGTGTAATTAGATTATAATTTATATTCTTTAATTCTAAAATACCTTTTGGGTTTAGTGTTTAAATAATTAGTTCATAACTCTTACATGAAAAACTATATATTAAAAAGTGTAAATATCTACTAAATATAAATTTTCTCACCAATAAAAAACATTTAAAATGAAACATGTTTTCATTTCCTTATAAAACATCATGACTTTCAACTTCACTTCTTCTTTGTTCTAACCCATCCTTAAACCCTAAGAAATATATATAAAAACATGGGATGAAAAAAATTCAATTAGGGACATAAAAGAAAGAAATATAATTTTTTAGTGAGAAACCTGAAAACCCATAAAATAGTTACCTTTATCACAATATTCATTGATCATATAAAATACCATACTAAAGACACGCAATTTTTACTCATAACATATATTTAAATTAAATATCCTGAAAATAGAAACCCTTTTAGGAAACATAGAATATTAGAATATTTAAGAATTATATTCATAACCTATGATAAACTCATTTTATAAATAAAAATATCCTAATAAAACCCCTAGATTAACCCTTCCTGATTAAATCTCTCTTTATTACCATTTAAGATAATGAACATTACCCAATGAATTTGGGAGCTATATCAGTCTCACCCATGGTATAATTTGTATCAGTTCCCCCCATCATTATCTATAATTACAAATTACTTTGAAATTAATAACGAATTTTATTTATGAAAATTTTCATCATAAAAGTCTTGATAAACTCATTTGAACCCCTAATCAAAGAACTTTCCATTTTCACATAATCACTGTGAGAAATACTACTTTCATTTAATAACTCTTTGAAAGGAAAATTTCTCAAAATATTTTAAAAACTAATTCTTTTAAAAATAATAATGGAATAATTTAAGGTAAGAATAAAATATACAAAAATTATTGATGGTGGTTAATTCTATTCATAACATATATGTTAAATAAATATCTGCTTTTACACATTGGTAAAATGAGTGAAAAGTTTCTTATTTTGAAAACATTAAAAAGATCCATTTTCAAAAAATCGTAATGAAATTAAAAAGACAAATAAAATGTAATTTATAATTATTTTATGTATATTTAAATACATATATAATTTAATTTTAATAACATGAACATGGAATAAAGATATTTTGAAAATAAAAATCTCAAACATTTAAAATGAGGCCTTATGTTATATTGTCCCTTACCTTGAGTCTGATTCATCATGTACATTATTTATCCTCATTAATAATAAACTTATATTAGTTTTTTTTCTTTATTGAGATAATTTTTCCAATTTATTATTCCTTTTATTTTATTCATTTCCGAGTTATTTTAAATTTATTAATTAATTATGTTCACATCGGTTGAATTGATGATATTCATCTTATGTGTCCAAAATGATTTTAGTATGTTGAATATGGTCAAATAGGTCATTGTAAATTTATAAAAAGAATAATTATAATGGAATAATTATAATATTTATTCATAAATTATAAATTTAAAACCAACCATGAAACCTAGTTATGAAAATTGAATTACGTTATAATCATGGAAATAGTAGGTTTCATGTATTCATTATCACAACCCACCTTCACCAAAAGGAGGGAAGGGACAGTAGATTTTTGGGGCCTTCTTTCCTTAATTTGAAGGAGAGATAATGACCCTCGAAACCCGCCTTCAATAGGTCCTGAAGTGGTGAATAGCACCAAGGGTTTAGAATCTCACACAAAATGGAATGAATTACCCTTTTTATTTTTATAGGATCAAGAGATAAGATAGAAATCCCAACAACAACATCGCTGAAAGTAGATGTAAAGCCAAAATTAGCCCATTCCCATGCATTTTCAACAGTAAATGATACAAGCCACAAAAACTATAAATGTAAAGTACCACGAAAAAGGAAAACAACAACAGCAACTGGCCCAAGGTCCGAGCTAGTACGGTCCCGCACAATCCCTGAAGTCCTCCTGGAAACCTGAAAGAAGTTTTATATACGTAGGGTGAGCATACAAGTATACCCAGCAGGGAAAACCAAAGACTCTCGTGCATAATTGGGGAGGCATTCTAATGACCCGTGAAAAAGGAGATGACCAAAGCACCTAGCAATGAAAACTATCCACTTAAGCCTCACCAAGGAACACTCCCAAAATAACACAAGTCAAGTAATGTAAAGTAATAGCACATCATTATTTGGGTACCCCACGCCACTTTAACACTGGTTATTGAATACATACTACGCATCAAACCAATACTTCCATTCTCACCGCAGTCCCACTACCACACCGGTCGGCACACACTTGGGCCATAACCCCACTTCCCGCCCACATACACATGGGCCACAACTGGACATCCTGCCCACACACACCAGGCCCACAACCACCATGCATAACCACACCCTCAAACACCTTGGTTTGAACAACCACTGCCACGCCCGAAGACACCTGGGCCAGAACAACTACTCCCACACCTGAAAACACCTAGGCCTCATCCCGAAGACACATGGGAAACAAACTGCCCGAAAACACCTGGGAAAACTACCACAACTACCTTGCCCGAAGATTCATGGGCTAAAAATGGACTTCATGCCATCAACGCCAGTCTGTAGAGTCTTGGGCTATTCGGTAAAGGGAGAAGAAAAGGATCCAATAGCCATCCACTCAGAGGATTGTTGGGGAAAACACCCTCCCCCATGAAATGGGGGTGTTCGGCACTAAGTGTTCTACTTGGGTGGGGTGCAAATAAGAAACATAAAATCTATAGATATATGTATAGGTAACAAGCACTAATACCAACCTAGGGTTCCAAAATCTAATCACAAACACCCTTGTTACTATTCATTCATAAAAGCACCTCACAACACTCACAGCCGAGTCACAACTCATTCCCAAAACCAGTACCCCTTTAAACCATTCTTTCATACATGTTCAAGTGATCTTTTTTAGGTGGATTCTACACTGCTGGGAAACTAACAAGAATAACCACATTCTAGGAAAGGAGAAACAGCCAAACAACAATTTAAGCATTCACACCTGGTTCTCTTGTGAAGTCACAACAACAACGGATAAGTGAGATCCCTCAAAGTACTGGAACCGATGAAAACCTCACAAAAGTGATAAGTGAGATACCTCGAAGTACTGGAAAAAAAGCCCCGAGACATAGCCCCATGTCCCCAAAACCAAAAACCAACGGTTTCTCAACAATAGAGGATCCCACCTGAGTTCGTGTCATAGTAGAGCAACCAAACAGCTTCAGATTTATAACCAAAAACTGTATGATAACTAAGGATACCATCCCTATCAACACCTTCCCATAAGCACTAAGTAGAACAACACACTACCACCAAACAGTGTGAAAAAATTCAGGTTCAATAACATCATTCATTAGGTTCTTCTTTCAGTTTGTTAACAGGGGTTGTCACACATGGATTATTGTTTTAGTGAGCATCTGTTTAAACCATCTGAGTTTAGGTGACTAACCAATTCCATGATACATTCATTTAGTCATCAAAAAAGACAAGGTTTTATTAGTATTCAAGGAAAGACCTCCAACAGTTGTGATTTTTAGTGAGCACAATCCCTTACAGTTCACAACACATATCACCTGAAAAGAGTACATCAGAACATCTTTCACACCCCCTTCATTATTTAAGGACCTTTCATTATCTTCGTTATTTTTGGTATCATCAATACCCATAGAAACAAAATCATATCCACCCCTCATGATGCACAGTAAGGAAAGGAAAAGGAAAACCCTACTTGATTGATTAAAGATTGAAGTTCTTCCCCACACGCCAAGAATAGGGGAAAGAGCGACTTGCACGGGAGGGACGTCGGGGACTCCAATGAAGAGCAGAAGGACTCCATCATAGGCGTACCATAAGCCTCAGAACGGGGAACTCCAAATTCACTAAGAAGAAAAGGGATCCATCCAAGAGGAAGAATAAGGAAGGAGAAATTCTGGTGCGATATATACATAAGGTCCCATTGTTATAGGATATGGAGATTTTAACGGCTTCAAATTCAGATCGTGATTCCCTATGAGGTTGGGTAGTTACACATGAAGAAATTAATTGTTATCTAATATCCCCCATTGGGGATGTTCCTCGGGATTTTTAGGTTTTAATTAAGGGCTTTAAATCGCTTTGAACCACTTAAAAAGGGTTAAAAAGGCCCAAAATAGGCGTTACGGGAAAAACTATAGAAGGGAAACCCAACAAGGCTGGGTTACACTGATCAATCACCACGATCGGTCACGCACCTAAATGACATCCTATCACTGATACGTCACCATTAGGATCTGGAAATTGTAAAAGGGATGAACCATGAGGGTCTGGGCCATCACATCAGATACCTCTCAAAGTATTCTCTCCCTTGAGAATTTAAAACCAGACCTGAAGAAAGGTGGGGGCGTCCTAACAACCACCCCGTAAGATACCTATCATGAGTGAACCTCTCCGACACATGGGAACACCTTACCTACTTAAGAAACCATGCAACATGAAAGGTTCAATCTGTCTATTCATACAGGTTAGGGAGTTTCTTCCTCTATGTCAAGATATTATCCTCTTTGGGCGGCACTGACTCTCCTGCACGGGTTTAATTGCATCCACCTTAATGTGTCTTGATTGGAGATCAGGTTCTCCCCTCCCACAGTCGGGGTTTTTCACACACATCTAGGGAATAATGAAAACCATATATTTCATAGTTAACATGGTAAAGCGTCCCATCACAACCACGTACAACAAACAGAACTACTCAAAATTGCTCTGGGTACTGGGTGTGTATCTGTGTCTCCCATTCCCAGGTACTTTCCTCAAGCCCATCATGCCGCCACAACACACAAACTAGAGGAATGGTTCGTCCATGTATTACCCTCTCCTC
Source organism: Viscum album (assembly GCA_963277665.1). Lineage (NCBI taxonomy): Eukaryota > Viridiplantae > Streptophyta > Magnoliopsida > Santalales > Viscaceae > Viscum > Viscum album. The sequence continues at coordinate 667,307,543 of OY728155.1, forward strand.
ACAATCCTCGATCATCACTGGTCGCTCCACGAACGTCTCATCATCTTCGATATCTAGCTCTCCCCAGTCAAGGACGTGTGAGTCATCGTGCAGATACTAACGAAGCTGGGACACATGGAAGACATCGTGCAATCTTTGTAGTTGTGGTGGAAATGCAAGCTGGTAAGCCACCTTGCCAACCCACTACAACACCTCGAAGGGTCCGACAAACCAGGGAGAAAGCTTACTCCCTCTGCCGAACCACTGCTACCGACACCGAGGGGAGACCTTCAAGAACATGTGGTCCCCGACCTCGAACTCCAAGGATCTCCTCCTATCATCGGCATACGACTTCTGACAGTCCTGAGCAACCGTCATCCTCTCTTGTATAAAATGCACCTTCTCTGTCGTGCTCTGCACTACCTTCGGGCCAAGGATGCCTGCCTCTCTAACATCTATCCAGCACACGGGTGAGCGACACGGACTTCTGTACAAAGTTTCGAATGGTGCCATGCCAATGTTATACTGATAGCTATTATTGTAGTAAAACTCTACCAGAGGCAAGTGTCGCACCCACGATCCCCCACAATCTAGAACGCATGCCCGCAGCATATCATTCAAGGTCTGGATGGTTCCCTCTATCTGTCCATCTGTTTGGGGGTGGAAAGCAGTGCCAAGACGTAGCTGGGTGCCAAAAGAATGTTGCAATCCCCTCCAGACTTGTGAGGTAAACTGTTCACCCATATCCGAGACTATAGACCTCGTAACTCCATGAAATCGCGCCACCTCTTCCTCGTACCTCTGTGCTAAGGCATCCACTACACTCGACTCCTTGATCGCCAGAAAGTGAGCCGATTTCATCAACTGGTCCACCACTACCCATATAGTGTCACAGCCTCCATGATCCTTGGGTGGTCCTGTGACAAAATCCATCGAGATTTCGTCCGACTACCACTCGTGGACATCCAAAGCCTGCAGCAAGCCACATGGAACACGATGTTCACCCATCACCTGCTGACACACTAGGAATCTGGCCACGAACTCTGCTACTGCCCGTTTTACCCCGGGCCACCAAAACTATCTCCTTAGGCCCTAGTAAATCTTGGAAACTCCTGGGTGCACTACTAGGGGTGAGTTTTGTGACACACCAAGAACTCTCTCTCGCAGCGCCTTCAGAAGAAACATCCTTCCTTGGAAAGGCACCTGATTCTAAACATCCTTTGTCCACACTTCCAGAGCATCACCTAGGATAACCTGTTCGTGCATCACTTCACACTCTGAGTCTCCCCATTGAGACTCCTCTACATGCTATAACAGAGAAGACTGTAGTGTCATCTGACACAGGTAACCTCTAACACCATCCATCCTTGCATCTAGGTGTAGGGTAGCCGACTCTTCCATCGCCATCCAAGCATCTACCGACTCTCGGACCGCATCCTTCTGTGGCTTCCTGCTCAAGGAATCGGCCACCACATTCCCCTTTCCTGAGGTGTAGAAAATCTTGAAGTCATAGTCTTTATGGAATTCCATCCACCTTCATAGCCATAAGTTCAGGTCATGCTGGGAGAAGACATACATCAAGATCTTGTGATCGGTGAAGACAATGAAGCGCTCCCCAACGAGGTAGTGCTGCCACAAATTTAGTGCGAACAAAACCGCCACAAGATCAAGATCATGGGTGGCATAGTTACGCTCATGGGGACATAACTACTTATACCCATAGGAGATTACCCCTTTCTGCTGCATCGACACACATCTGAGGCCTTTACCTAAAGCATCACAGAACACCTCATATGTTTCCCCTTATTCTGGAAACCTAAACACTAGGGAACTAACCAACTTCTCCTTCAGATGGATGAAGGATACCTCGCACTACCCATCCCATATGAAAGATTTATCCTTCATCGTCAAAGTTGTAAAAGGTTCTGCAACTCATGAGAAGTTGGGCATGAATCTCTGGTAGTAACCTGCCAGCCTGAGGAAACTATGAACCTCCGCCACATTATTGGGTGCTTCCAAAGAAACAACTGCCTCGACCTACGATGGGTCCACTTCTATCCCCTGCTCGGACACCACGTTCCCAGGGATGTGCACTTCTAGCATCCAGAACTCTCACTTGGAAAAAATCCCATAGAGTTGGTGTCGTCGGAGGAACTCTAAAACTGTTCTAAAGTGCTCAGTGTGATCCTCCTCTGATCTTGAGTTGATCAAGATGTTGTCAATAAATACAACTACGAACCGATCAAGGTACTCCCGCAAGACAGATTTCATGAGCCCCATGAACACAGCTGCAGCATTCGTAACACCAAACAACATGACTAAAAACTTGAAGTGCCAATATCTGCACCTGAAGGCAGTCTTCGAGATGTCACCCTCCCTCACCCTTAGCAGGTGGTATCCTGACCACATGTCAATATTAGAGAACCAACATGCTCTCTTTAGTTGGTCAAAGAGATCATCTATCCTCGAGAGGGGGTAACAGTTCTTCACTGTTACCTCGTTCAGTATCCGGTAGTCTATGCACAGCCTGAGACCACCATCCGCCTTCTTAGCGAATAAGACCGGAGAACCCTATGGAGACGCACTTGGACGAACAAAACCATTCTTCATCAGATCATCCATCTAAAACCTCAACTCCCATAGCTCCAAAGGTTCCATCTGGTAGGGAGCCATCGAAATCGGATGATCACCAGGTTGCAAGTCTGTCCCAAAATCGATGTCATGTCAAGGGGGTAGAGTTGTCACCTCCTTAGGGAAGACGTCCATAAACTCAATAACGACCCCTAGAACTTCCACCATCTCTGCATCCACTGACTCCACTAATAGGTCATATAACAAGGAGAATAGGGGTTCTCCTCGCTTGCTACTCCCCTGGAATCTCTGTTCACCAATGAAATTCACCTGCTGGTTGCACAAGTCTGAAGACAAAACCCTTCCATGAAAGCATCCAATGATGGAACAAGCAGAGAACAACCAGTCAATGCATGTGATGACATCGTATGGCTGTATCTACAATAGTAGAATATCCCTGACTAACTGATGTGGCCCTATCATAAGTCTACATCCTCGACAAACATACAACAAGTCGGTCTGACCTCTGACTAGTGTGATCAGCACCAGGGGCACTAGAAGTATCTAGGCATCTAAACCTAGAGGATGGGCCAAACTGCGTGTAACAAAGGAGTGTGAAGCTCCTTTATCGAACAAGGCATATGCAAGCGTACTAAACAAGCTTATCATACCTCGAATGACCTATGGCCTGGCTGGAACTACTGCCTTCAGGGCGTGCAATTGCCCATGCCCAGCTCGTCTACCTATCGGCTGTTGACCACCTCCCTGACCACGCCTGGGTCAAGGTCTCTGAGGAGCTCCCTAGGGTCATCCTCCTCTTATAATTTCTATCCTTAGTGGAGCGGGAGCCCGCTGCCCCTGCTGCTGCTGCTGAAAAGGCCTAGCTGGGAACTGTTGCAGCTGAGGTGGGTGCTGGACCTGCCCACCCCCACCGTACTATACTATGTCTGGGCACTGATTTTGAAGGTACCTGTGGCTTCCACAGATGAAGCATCTCGGCCCTGGGCCCGAAAGAAAAGGGCATGGGCCAGAAGGTCGGAACTAGAACTGCTGAGGCCTACTCCCTACTGGTCGAAACCTAGAGGGTCCTGATGCTGGAGGCCTACTGTTGATGACCTTCCCCTTTGACGAGCACAACTAGATCCCTTCTTGTGACACACCTCCCAGCATGGGCATCCTCTCCACCACTTCATCCTTCTTCTGCACCTCTAAGTATGTTGTTAGGGTGAAGGGAGTAATAGCGTACTGAAGAGAAGGTCAGAGTGCCTCCTCTAAATGTCTCTCATGAGACTCCTCATCTGAAAAGTGGTCCGAGGTGAAGCGAATGAAATTATTAAACATGATCCCCAACTCTCTCAATGACATACTCTCCTACTAGAGGAAGAGTATCTCCTGCCTCTTCTCAGCCTTCATCGTGGAAGAGAGGAATTCTTCCTGGAACTCCTTCTCGAAGTCTGCCCACGTCACCTTGTTCTCCCTCTTCTCCCCAATATAAAGCGTCCACCACTGATGTGTTGCTCCACAAATCAGGCTTACATCTAGAATAACCCAGTACTCTATCAAATCCAGGATCAAGCTGAAGGCTATCACCATCTCCTCTAGCCAGCTCTCCATCTACACGTCTGATATACTTACCTCATACTTCCTGAGGGTCAGTCACTGAAAGGCTCGAAGAGTCTTCTGCCACTGATCATCCTCCTCCTCTCAGTCGGTCCTCTTTTAATCGGCCAAGTCAACCTTCTAGGCCTCCATCACCCACACTACTCGTCGTTTCCAACCAGGTTCCATATCTACAAGGTAAACAAGGAATGCCTAATCCTGATTAGTGTAGAATATTGTTCTTAAATTTTCATAGACTTCTTTATTTATTTTTTAATTCTGATGACACCAATGAAACATAGGAAGGAAATTCATTATGATGTATGTACCTTTCCTAGGGTCTCTACCCTGCAATCAATGTAGCCTCACTTGTTCGTTCGGTAGGTCCAGATTCATTTCATTGGATCATGGGGGGCCATAAAATCTCGTGTCCTAGCTGGTCCTCCCAGGCCTAATTCACGCACCAATGTCACCCAAAATTGTTTCCCCACCACCCCATGAAATCCCCACTATACCTAACTTCAGACTCCATCCTATCCCTCAACCTCTCCTATGATACCATTCTGTCGTGACCTGCCTTCACCAAAAGGAGGGAAGGGACGGTAGATTTCCAGGCCCTTCCTTCTTTACATTTAAGGAGAGATAATGACCCCCGAAACCCACCTTCAATAGGTCCCGAAGTGGTGACCAGCACCAAGGGTATATAATCTCACACAAAATGGAAGGAATTACCATTTTTATTTTTATAGGATCGAGAGATAAGATATCAACCCCACAATACCAAGGATAAAACTAGAAGTAAAGCCAAAAGTAACCCATTCCCATGAATGTTCAACAGTAAATGATACAAGACACAAAAAATCCAAAGGTAAAGTACCAAGAAAATGTAAAACGACAACAGCAACTGCCCCAAGGTCCGAGCTAGTATGGTCACGTACAATCCCTAAGGTCCTCCTGGAAACCTGAAAGCAGTTTTATATACGTTGGGTGAGCATTCAAGTATACCCAATAGGGAAAACCAAAGACTCTCATGCACATGTGGGTAGGCATTCTAATGCCCCGTGAAAAAGGAGATAACCAAAGCAGCTTTCAAGGAAAACTATCCACGCAATCCTCAACAAGGCACACTCCCCATATAACACAAGTCATGTAATGTATAGTAATAACACATCGATATTCGGGTACCCCGCAGCACTTTCCCACCGGTTATTGAAGACATCCTATGCATCAAACCAATCCCACCATTCTCACAACAGTCCCACAGCCACACCCGCCCGCACACACCTAGGCCACAGCCGCACATCCCACCCGAAGACACCTGGGCCACAACTGCACATCCCACCCGCAGACACCTGGGACACAACCGCACATCCCTCCTGAAGAAACCGGGGCCACAACTTCCATGCATAACCACACCAACAAACACCTGGGTTAGAACAACCACTACCATTCCAGAAGACACCTAGTCCAGAACAACTACAGCCATGCCCAAAAACACCTGGGCCTTATCCCGAAGACAGTTGGGAAACAACCTCCCACAAACACCTGGGCCATCCACCACAACTACCATGCCCGATGATTCTTGGACTAACAATGGACATTATGCCATCACAGCATGTCTGAAGAGTCTTCGTAAATTTGGGTAATGGATCAGAAAAGGAGCTAATAACCAGCCACTCATAGGAGTGTTGGAAAAAACGCCCTCCCCCATGAAATGGGGGTGTTCGTCACTAAGTGCTCAATTTGGGTGGGGCGCGAATAAGAAACGTAAAAGCTACAGATATATATATAGAAAAAAGTCACTCATCCCAACCTAGGGTTATAAAATCTAAGCACAAACCGCTTTGTTACTATTCATTCATAAAAGAACAGCACATCACTCACGGCCGAGTCACAACTCATTCCCAAAACCAATACCCCTTTAAACCATTATTTCTTAAATGTTCATGTGATCTCATTTAGGTGGATTTTAGACTACTGGGCAACGAGGAGGCATAACCACAAGCTAGGAAAATAGAAACAGCCAAACGGCAATTTAAGCATTCACACCCAGTTCTCTTGTGAAGTCACAACAACAAGGGATAAGTCAGATCCCTCAAAGTACTAGAACCAAAGAAAAACTCACAAAAAGGATAAGTGATATCCCTCGAAGTACTGAAAACCAAACAACCCCCGATACATAGCCCCAAGTCCCCAAAACCAGGAACCAATTGTTTCTCAACAATAGAGGATCCCACCCGAGTTCGTGCCACAACAGAACAACCTCACAGCTTCAGATTCACAACCAACAACCATATGATAACTGAGGATCCCATCTTTATCCACACCTTCCCATTATCACCAAGCAAAACAACACACTACCACCAAAAAAAGTTGAAAACTTCCAGGTATAAGAGCATCGTTCATTAAGTTCTTCTTTCTGTTTGTTAATCGGGGCGATCACACAGGGATTCTTGTTTTAGTGAACATCCGTTTAAACCATCTGAGTTTAGGTGACAAACCAATTCCATGTTGTAGACATTTAGTCATCACAAAACACAAGGTTTTATTAGTACGCAAGGAAATACCACCAACGACCGTGATTTTCAGTGAGCACAAGACCTTACACTTCATAATACATATCGACTTAAAAGAGTACATCAGAACATCGATCACACCCCTTCATTCATTAAGGTCCGTTCATTATATTTGTTCTGTTTGGTATCATCAATCCCCATAGAAAAAAAAGCATACCCACCCCGCATGAAGCATTGTATGTAAGGTTGAAGGAAAACCCTACTTGATTGATCAAAGATCGAAGTTCTTCTCCACGCACCAAGAATAGGGGAAAGCGTGACTTGCACAGGAGGGACATCGGGAACTCCATGGACGAGTAGAAAGACTTTAGCATAGGCACACCACAAGCCTCAAAAATGGGAACTCCAAATTCACTATGAAGAAAAGGGTTTTATCCAAGAGGAAGAAGAAATAAAGAGAAATTCATGTGCGATATATAGATAAGATCATGTTGTTGCGGGATATAGGGATTTGAACGGCTTCAAATTCAGATCGTGATACCCCACGCGGTTGGGTGGATACACATAACAAAATTAATTTGTATTTAATAGCCCCCATTGGGGAGGTTCCTCAGGATTTTTGGGCATTAATTATGGGCTTTAAATGGCTTTCAACCACTTAAAAAGGGGTAAAAAGGCCCAAAAGAGGCGTTACGGGAAAAAATGTAAAAGAGAATCCCGACAAGGCTGGGTGACACCAATCGGTCACACCGATCGATCGCCCACCGAAATGACATTTTACCACTGAGACTTCACCCTTAGGATCCAGAAATTGGCAAAGGGGTGGACTGTGAGGGTCTGGTTCATCACATGCATGAGTAATGTTTTTATTTTTTAACGAACATATTGGATAGAAAGTATGTTTTATTTTATGATTGTAAAATTATTATTATATCATTAATATTATATAAATATTTAAATAAACATAAATATATTAGTCAAGGGATATTGTAATGAAATGTGAATCACATCGCTTTGTAGAGGCGGAAATCGACACGTATGCCCAATGAAATTATCATTTTTATATGATAAAAAGTTAGAAAATATATGATATATTATCATTAAAAATAGTAAAATATTTAATTAATTTTATATATATTAATTAAAAGAATAATTATATACATTCATGAAATGTTTTAATAGATAACGAATTACATCATCTCGTGAGGTGATATTCCACCATACACAAGAATAATGGTTCTGTTATCCATTTGATGGAAGAATGATATTTATATAGGTTATCAAATTAAAATATAAGATATTAATATTGGGAAGATACTCGTATATTTATTTCATAATATTTTAAGAATATTTTTAGGGGTAGAAAAGAAATAAAATGAAAAAGTTTGGTTGATAACTATTCCTCTTCTTTAGAAAACCTCTTTATATTGATACCTAAATCCTTCCAAGGAGGGTTCTATGTTCAAACCTAGGAATATAAGTCATGGTGAGATATTTTAGGATGTTATTATAGGATTTATTATTGAAAACAGATGTTTTTTTATATTTATAGGGGAGATTATATGGGATGCCCTTTTTTAAATTGGGGAAGGTCGAACTTGGAAATTTTAAAAAGGTAAAAATATATTAATGTACTATTCACATATGAAGGCCCTAAAATAGACCATTTCCAAGTATGATATTACATATGGTCTTTATATGTACAAAAAAGATATTTTCTTTAAGTTTTTATGTCATGTTTTCTCTAATCTCTATAGTTTAACCCTTGGAAAACTGGTTTTAAACATAACTCTGGTAAAACATTTTTTATATTATTACAATTAATCTTGACCAATTTTCTTAATGATTAGGATATTTATCGGTTTTGTTTTTATAAAATGTCTCGAAATAATCCAAGACCAAAAACTGAGACATAAATAGAATCTGAGGCTCGGTGTTACCAAAACAATCTGTCAAAATTGTTATGTTTTTAAATGCCACGTCTATGTGGTTTTTCTAAAAAATTGGAATAAATCATAAATAGGTGACTAGGTTAGAAATATGTTGGCACCATTGCATTCAGAGTAATTTGTTTACCCTAGGGATGACTTAAGATTAGTTATCATAGGGCTACTATGGAAACACCCAAAAAGGACGTAACTGTAAATAAATTAATTAAATAAAATTATTTTATTTTTCAAATTGTTATAAATCAGGAACAGTAACTCGGATTTAAAATCTATGACCATTGTTTCACTATTGATGGTGTGATTTATCTAGGCGTGGCCTAACCTTGACATGTGGTTTGGTGGAGGAAGTTAGTTTTTGGAATTGAACATCATTAAAATATTAAGTAAGAAGAATTTAAATTGGATATTATGTGTTTGATGAAGTGATAGTATATTATTTTAATAACCCTTTTTAGAGATCATGGGTTATTTTCATAACCCTATAGTTTCTATATGTCAAAGGGAGGATGCTATTTCTGGCAACAACAGTTTGTATATAGGAGCCTGAATTGAGCGACGATGGATCAATAGTCAGAATTTAGATCAAGAATTGATGAATGATGAAACTGATAATGTTCTATGATAGTGATTGAACCAAATCAATGATGGGGGTTTATTTATATATTTGATTTATTTCCCCATTTTTTTCAAATGATGAATATGGAGCAACCCAATAACAGGTTGATATGTTGTTAGATCATTCATACAATATTGGTAATCTTTACTATGAGATTGAAGAGAGATTAATCTATTTGATTATTGTTTCAATCTTTTGTTCGAATGGGACGATTTAAGGTGAAGACTAAAAAGGCCAACTTTCATCCATCGGGAATTCCTTATGATTACCTTATCCCAGTTCTGGCGATCTTCGCCAACAGACCCCTGTGGTCACTGTGTGTTTTCGTAGAGATTTGAATGTGTTTGGACCCACAGAGGTATGGTGAGAAGAAAATAATTCAATGGTTTTGAAGAATGTGATCTGGGGATTTAATAGGTGACTCCATTTCGAAAAACGGAACACTTGAGTGAGACCGGAGACCTGCGGAAATAGGGATGGAGGTGGCGGTGGAGGACCCCACAGCTTGATGGCTACGGATGGAAGACAAGGTCGTTGGCTCAATGATTGGCGAAAATCTCAACCAGATGTGTCTTGAATCCATGTCATATAGCACAGGGCCATGCACTAGAGGAATTGCAGTGGGACCCCACAACAACCTCTCTAGAAAATTTCTTGTGGCGTCTGACCGCATTGAACATTGCGGTCGGCCACGTTGACCAGGTGGGCACACGACACCTACCGCATCTGAGCGGATGAACCATCCCATTTGAGAAGTTTGGTTTGTACAGTTTGGGTCAGAACAGTAGTAGGTAGGGCCCAACTGGGTCGGTCTGGGTCAAACTATCGGGTCAGTTCAGACCCGGTGGTTCGGGCTAGTCCCGGATCCAACTGTCTGCTTTTTACTTAAATTATCATTACTCTAAAACTGTGTGTCTATTTTATGAGACATTTGGGGTGTTGGGACCCCCACAATGAGGTAGTCCTTTTGAGATACTCTATGTGAGATTCCATGGAATTTGGTATATGGCATTCTAGCATGAGGGGTAGGTGCTCTTGGAATGCACCTTCAAATGATGAAATCTTGTAGATGGCTGCAACCTATAAGCTATGTGATTACCCAGACTATGTGTCTAACCTTGGATATGTGTCATATATTAACTTTGTGTCTTATTAGAACTAAGTCTATGCTCCCTTGTCCAATCAGGGTGCAGGTCCTCTAGTCATTGACGACACTCAATGCGTTACCAATACTATGTGTGTTATCAACACAATCTGTGTTGCTTACACTACATGTGTTACTGACACTTCGTGTGTATCCTTCACTCTATGTGTTTTGAAAAATCATCATGTTACTACTTGTGGGTACTGTGGAATCGTACACAATCCTTTTTACTTATCATAGACCTATACTATGTGACTACATTTCTTGGGGGCTTCAAAACATATCGACAATATTAGTGTTACCAAAACAAAATTTGTTACCTACATCACATGTGTTATTGACACTCTGTGTCACATACACTCCATGTGTTACCTAGCTAGACCGGATGACTTAGGGAGACTTTAGAAAAAATCCAAACCTAATGTTCTCATATATACTTTTGGTAGACTTGTTCTGCGTGCTTACTATCAGATAGATCGAGGTGTGAGATCTCCCAGAATCAAGTGTCCTATAAGTAGAACCATATGGCTGGTAGTGTAAGAGACCATGACTCTTGGAATCCTTTACGAGTATACTAGGATGTTCTTGTCATATGTGTTGTTGAAATATACCTATGTGAGCTGACTCTAGGGACTCTCTTGATTCTACTTCTTAGTGGAAACACTTCATGTAACTCTTTGGTTGTCTACCATGTCCCTTGCTTTCTGCTCTTCTTTGTGTTAGAAATCGTTTGATTACCTATGATTTGATTTGCGGTATACCATTGTGGTTTAGGGTCCCTATTGATTATTATTTTACTCACCCTTTCACATGCATCATCCAAATTTTTCAGGTCTTGTGAAGATGATCAACTCTTTGAGAAAGTCCTTGTTGGATCGGATCCAGTTGGTTCTTAGAGTGACCCCACATATGAGGTCTTCTACCACATATTCAGATAGTTATTTTGATACCAACCCTTCAGGTAGGATTTTCTAACGATGAGATCAAAGAGATTTTATTTTACCATTTTAGTTGGTTTTGAATTTATTCCCACTTATTTTGCAGTTTTGTACTATAAATCATAGTGGTTTTCATAAAGGGATGATTTTATATTTACTCAGTATTTTCAATTTCAACATTTTCTTGGAGATGGGTATGTGCATATATGTACAAGGTAAAATTCGTCCCACTTGTCGGAAATTCCTACTCTGTGCAAGTCGTCATCCCCTAGCTTATGGGAGGCGGGCTGGGCGTAGTTAGGCATTGGCTCCGGGGGATGGTTCGTGGTAGAGTGGTATTAGAGGAGGTCAGTTCTACATTAAGAACAAGAGTCTAAGTGTTTGGTTTGGGAAAACAATGTTAATTGTTTCATGTTTGGATTTCAGGCTGGGGAATATAATGTTTTTGTGATGTCCGACATATCCATAAACTAGGAAGCTGAATTATGCATTTTGACTTGGTATATGAAAGCACTAATTATAAGGAAAAATTATGGTACATGCATCATATAGGAATGGTTTCAGTTTTACATGTCCTTCTTGAGTGATCACAACATGTATACTTTATTTATCATGGTATATCTTGTTTTCTATCAAGATGTTTCTACATAGACAGGCATCCAAGATTCCCCCACATGATCCTGATAATTATCAGTGAGGTGATGATATGGGTATAAGGGTTTTTAGTAGAGACAGAACCTCTGGGAGGTGTACCAGAAATACCACTACCTATAGAGTATCCCATGATTCCCATGGTACTAGAGGATGAGATGCCCAGGCTGAGCGCACATCATGAGTTTCAGCGATAGAGACCCCTCAGGTTCTGAGGCGAGCCCGACTCACAGGCATCTGAGGACTGGCTTGAGGAGCTAGCTGATTTTTTCATCTAGTCAGGGCACCAATAAATTAGATGGTGGGCCTAGTTCCAAGCCTTCTATGTGGCTCACCAGGGTGATGGAGGGGTTTATATTACGTAATCTTACATTGAGGTGACTCTTCCATGGACATTTTTTAGAAACATTAAAATAAAAGGTCTCTCAATATAAAATATAAGGGATATGCATGCCCAATAGCTTCTACAACATTGGATGTATGACAAGTTTGTAGTTGAGTATTCACCTAGGCATATCAACCATTCCATGTACTAGTTGAATACGATATTACTAGTGCTTCAGGGAACAGACCTTCGAGAAAGGTGTGTTGAGGGACATCTAAGACAACATTATTCCTCTATGAATTCCTACTTATTATATGGTGATAGAGAAAATATATGTGGTTAAAAGAACATTTCCTGAGAAGATACATCTAGTGGATGTCATCAGTAGTTCGGTCGGAGGAGAGACCATGGGAGCAGGAAGAGAACGTCCATCTCAGTGACTTGGAAGTGTGAGACGCTCAGTCAAGATATCCAAGGATATGGGATCTAGAACATAGGAATCATAGGGTGAGTCTATCTGCCTTGAAAGAGAAAATTATTTTCAAAATATAGTAGGAGAAATCATGCTAGATATTTTCTAGCCAATTGTGATGATAGTGAAATATTGGATAGGCCACCAAGGTAGAGATAGTGACAGGAATAGATAGATCTGTAGGGAGGAATATGTGGAAAATGAGATGGGAGAGAAGAAGGAGGTGGTGTAAATTTCTATATGTTACAACCACCACCACCATGTGGTTCATGCCAGGCTCAGGGATTATGAGGACATGGGAGGGGAAAACTTCATTTATTAAAGGAATATGACCCAAGGGCTCCATAAATGATTTGAGGTACATCACGGGTATACTCTTAGTTGTCATATTTTTAGACACATGTTTTATTCATTCCTCCTTGTCACCAATCTTGTTCAAGACCTAGAGTTTCTAGTTAAATTGTGGACCTGACCCTTGCATCTGAAGATATCTACGAAGGGAGAATCAATATTCACACTAGTAACGATAGTGTGATATAGCCTCTAAGGTGAGGGTTATTGTTGGAATATATTTGTGGATGTATCGAGGCCTTATGAAGTTATTCTTGCTTTGGATTTGTTATCGATAGTCCCTTCCTAGATTTATTATTTTAGGAAAAAAAATTGTGGTATTTCATTAGTGATGTAATTTGGTTTTCCTTCTTTGGAAAAAAATGAAATCCCAGGAAGCATGGGATAGGCTCATGCATAGGAGGGTGCAGTTGATCACCCTTGAGTTGGTTAGACATACCATTGGGGGAGTGAATGTTATGAGTTTTCAGTTCCCAGTAGTTGTGGAAGATTATTGAGGACATCTTTTCTAATGATGTTCCATGTTTACCTCCCCATAGGGAGATATACTTCTTCATTGTTAGACAAACCGATATAGAATTGATATTAGCATCAGTATGTTGGAGGGATTTTATAGAGATTTATGAGATGAGGGTATAGGTGGAGGACATGTAGAGGGAGGTCTTAGTAAGTCCCATTGTTTCAGGTTATGTGTCGATTACTAGGACATTCACCATGTGGCTGTGGAGAATGATTATCCTCAACTAAATAGTCAATAAACACTTCAATTTTTTGAAAAGGGAAAGCCTTTAATGTGGATAGAAAGGTTCCAAGAGTCATTTAGTAGTTAAGATTGAGTTTGATGAGTTACCTAATCTTGCGTTTTTGAGAGGAGGTATATAAGTACATAGTTTTTTGTGATACATTAGGGACCAGACATGGTTTTGTCTTGATGTAGAGGTAAGTGGTCATTGCCTATGGTTTGTGCAAGTTGAGGAAACATGAACAGAACTAAGTAACCCATGATATCAAGTTGGAAAATTTACTCTTCACATTGAAGATGTGGAAACACTACTGGATGGGTGGACTATTTATTATCTACTCACACCACAAGAGTCTCAAGTATATCTTCTCTCAAATGGTTCTGAACTTGGGAAAAGGCATTGGCCAATGTTTCTACAATTCTATGATATATGGTGGGTCTATACTTCTGGTAAGAAAAACTTGGTAGTGGATGCTCTTAGTAGGATATTCAATTTGTTATTACTGAAAGAGGTAATTGATCCATTCTCCACATTGTAGTTATCCTTCTTGGAAAGAGATGATGTTTCATACCTAAAATTGGTTATTTTTACCCCTCCACTCTTATATTAAGTTTGGGAGGCATGACTCGATGACAATGTCAATGTGACATTAGGTGTTTAGTTCTCTATAAGGAATTCCACTGATGGATATTCAAACGGTGTATATCACATAATTCCTTTCATAGGATGCATAGTAGTAGCATTGGATTCCTAAAATTTCAAGATGCATCATGATATGATTGTGGATGTCAAGGGTAATACCGAGGATTGCAGTACTGGTGGATTCTAGGATTAACTGCTGATATAAAAGCTAGGCACTTGTTGGAATCAGTTTCATGGTCTGTAAACTCAATGTGTTGATCCCATGTGCTAGGAAGGGGCTTCCTTGGGTTGCTAGGAAGTGATTGATAAAGGATATCAATGGAATTTATGATGGGTTTACCGCGTACATCCAGGGGACATGATACCATCTAGGTTATCATTGACTGACACACCAAGTTGTCCACTTCTTATGTTTTTATGAGAAGATATTTTTAGAAATCATGGGATGCCTTTATGTGCAAGGGATAACTCTAATCCATTTAATCCATTAAGATATATCATCTGATTGATATGATCTCTTTGCATCCAGGTCATGGATATCAGGGATCAGTAGGGGAGGACACTCCGTGGGAATTTTATTCCTTTTTTATGTGCCTAGTGGAATCTCGATAATCTATAGAAGAGCACATTGGAGTGGTTGGGGGGTCAAAGGTTCATGCTCGTACCTTCATCTATTTGGGTATCACTTGGTTTGTATTTTTCTGATGTAATGCATTAAGGTGGGGAGAATGTAATGACTTAGAATTTTTCAGGTTTTATTTTTAATAAATTTCAGGGAAAATTCTAAGACCAAGAGCTAATATGGCATGTGATTCTAAGGATCGGTGTTCCAAAAACAATCTATAAAAAATGTTACATTTTTAAATAGCGCACGTAAGAGGTTATCTAAAAAAAATCATAATAACTCTTAAATTAGTACTAGGATCAGAAATCGGATGGCACCATTGAATTCAGAGCAATGGGCTTACCCTAGACATGATATAATATTTTCCGGCAAGGGGATAATGTGGAAAAACATGAAAAATACATAACCGTAAATAAAATAATTAAATATTTTTTTAAAATCCTTATAAACCATGAATAGTTACATTGATTAAAAATATAAGACCTCCACTGAACTCGTGAGTGTGTTCTTTCTCTAAGAGGGGCCTAACCTTGACCGGTGTAGGACGAAGATGAAAGTTATTTTTCAGACGTGAACGTTATTCAAATATTAAATAAAAATATTTTAAATTGGACGTTATGGGTTGAAACTGTTACAATTACATTTTTTTTAATATAGATTGTTAGAGATCCAGAGATTCTGTTATAACTCTTGAGTTTCTATGAGGAAAGGAGAGGAGTTTCTTTCCAATGATGACAATTTAGAGACCGAAGCTAGAATCGAGTGACGACGTATCAGAAATCATTATTCAGATCACGTATTGATGAATGAAGACATGGATACCTTTCTTCATTAGTGATCAAAATTAATTGTGATAGGGGGTTTATTTTCCTTCACACTCCCTGTGTTTATTTCCAACGAAGAATTTGGACTAACCCACACACACGTAGATTCATTATTTGATCGTTCTTGTGGGATAGGTTATACATACTATGGGAATGAAGGGATATTAATCTATTTGATTATTGTTTCTCTTTCATTAACTAATGGGAGGAATAATGTCTAAAACAAACATGTTCGACGTTTAATCATTAGAAATTCCTTGTTATTCTCTTATCCCATTCCTTAGAGTTCATCTTCAAAAAACACATGTGGTCATGAAGTAGTTTCTAGGAGGTTTTGAAGGAAATCGGACCCACATAGGGATGGCGAGAAGAGACTTATGGATTCTGTTGATGGCCTCATTTCCAAAAACTGAGCATTGGATTGAGACCAGTGACCTACAGAATGAGGGTTTCCACCGCAGGTCTGTGGTGGAACTGGCGGTGGAATGGGTGCCTAGTAGTAGACAGTTACCAGCTGGATGTTCGGCAGCAGAGGACCCCATGACTCAGTGGCCATGGGTGGTAGACAAGGCCTCTGAGTCGATGGAAAGCGATGGACTGAACTGAGCATGGCACAAAAACACTTCACATGACACAGGTCCACAGTCCAACAAGACCATGATGGGACCCTACAGTAACAATCGTGGGGCAGTGTACGTAGTGGCTGACCACGTAGAATGGAGAGGTCAGTCTTGTTGACCAGGAAGGGATGCGACACCAACCAAATCCGGGCGGACGAACTAGCCCGCTCGAGAAGTCTGAGCTAGATTTGGTGTGTGGTGTCAACCCAATGGGTTTGAATGGACCACGTGGGTTGGTTCAGACCCGATAGGTTAGGTTAGGTGGACCCAGGTTGGGTCAGGTTAGTTCGACCAGATTGTGTTGGAACAGACCCAAACCTCATAGGCCTCTTTTTAATTAAATACCCTTAACTCTGAAATCATTTGTCTCTTTGATGATATGTTTATGGAATTGGGACCCTTGTAAGGAAACGGTCCTTTTGAGATACTCAGTTTGAGTTCTTATGGATGTTGTCATATGGACGTTTAACTCAAGGAGAAATTTCTTCCGGAATGAGAATTCTATGTAAGGAATCCTACAGCTGGATATGACCAAGAATTTATGTGATTAACTAGACTATGTGTCCAATATTTACTCTGTGTCTTATCTAGACATTGTGTATTACAAATACTGATTCAGCACTTTCTTGTCCCAACATGGTGTGGTTCCTCTAGTCTTTGATGACACTCTGTGTGTTACCAATGCTCTGTGTGTTATCTAAAATCTGTGTGTTACCTACACTTGGTGTGTTAACTACTCTTAGTGTGTTACTGAAACTCTATGTATTAATGACACTCTGTGTGTTACCAACACTCTACATGTTACTACAATAGGGTACTATGGATTCTTACAACAATACTCGGTGACTGTAACACTTGGGGGATTTATAAATTATCGATACTCTCTGTATTACCGACACTCTATGTGTTACCTACACTCCATGTGTTACTGACACTCTATGTGTCACCTACACTTTTTGTGTTACCAAGTGAGATTGAACCTCTCAGGTAGACTTTGGAACATATCGAGACTTGATGCTCTCTTTGATACTTT
The DNA here is from genome assembly GCA_963277665.1 of Viscum album. Lineage (NCBI taxonomy): Eukaryota > Viridiplantae > Streptophyta > Magnoliopsida > Santalales > Viscaceae > Viscum > Viscum album. The sequence goes on from OY728155.1 coordinate 667,325,141, forward strand.
TGTTAGACTTGTTGTATATGCTTACTATCTGATAGATCATGGGGTAAGATATCCCAAAATTGAGCATGCTATGAGCAGAACCAATGGGATGGAAGTGGGAAAAATAGTGAGTCATGGATTCTTTTATCATTTTACCTATATATTCTTGTCATATTTGTTCTTTACATATACTTGTGGGAGATTATCTAGTGACTCTCTTGATTTTACTTCTTAGAGACAACACTCTATGTACCTCTTTGGTTGTCTTCCAAAGTATCTAGACTTTTTATCTTAATTGTGGTATACTTTGTGTGATTCCTTATGGTTTTCATTGTGGTATAACATTGTTTTTTGGTTCCCTATATAGTATTGTTTTAATCACACCATCACTAGATTCATCAGCACATGTTGTGTCTTTTGCAGATGATCGACACTTTGACGGAGTCCATGGTGGATTGGGCCCAGGTGGTTCATAGAGTGACTATACAGATGAGGTGTGCTTCTACAGATTTAGATAGCTGTTTTTGTACCTACCTATCAGGCATGGTATTCTACTGATGAGATCCATAAGCTTGTACTTTTCTATTTTAGTTGGGCTTGTATTCTCCCCATTTGTCTTTCAGTTTTGTGTTGTTTCTCCCGGTGGTTTTCTTAGTCGGATGCTTGTCTGTTTACTTAGTGTTTCCAGTTTCATAATTTTATTTGAGATATGTGTGTTCATATAGGTACTATGGAAAATTCTTCCAACTTTTGGGATATTCCTACTCGACGCTAGTCGCTATCCCCTGGCCTATGGGAGGCGAGCTTGGGGTAGTCACATTATGGTCCCTAAAGGATGGGTCGTGACAATATTAATTTGAAATTATTAACTAATATTATTTATCATGATTAAAGTATATAAATAATTTCATAAAATTCAATTAAAATAAGCTTCCAACATTAATTCTAAATTAAACATGGAAGATGTGATGAATAATGGGTTTTCAAAAAAAATATATCTTTAGTATAAAAAAGTTTTTTAGTAAATTCAAGTATAATATTGATTCAAATTAAATTAATTGGATTATTTATAATAGTAATGAACTATGTTATCATTAACAATATTTGAAATCAAAATGTATCTTTTATATTCTAGATACCAAAAATAATGTTCTTAATAAAAATCCATATATTCACTATTCATTGAAAAATAAAAAATTTCATAAACATATCAAACATTAGTACTAAGTTAATTTACATATGATGACTTCCAAAATAAATTTCATTTTAAAAAAAACATTATATAATTGAGAAATTAATCTTTTATTTAAAACCATATAATGCATGAAAACACAGTTTGGTTGGATATAAAGATTTGTCATTTTTAGTGAAAGATTAACTAATCTTCTCATAAAGAATATAAATGAATAAAATTTAATTAATATATATTAATAATACATTAATATTATTTATCTTAATATTAAGTGAGTTATTAAAAACATTTCATCCTAAGGCTACAGTTCAGCTTACTATATTCATATCCTACAACTCCCCTGAACTATTTGAACCACCAAAAAAACCTTGTAAACGTAAGGATAACCCAAAACTAAATATAACTAATTAAAATAGTTAAATTTTTGTTTCAAAATTCACCCCACAATTCCACTTTATACTCCCAAAGGTTATTTCCAGTAGTATAACCAATAATACCCAAAACGTCAACACGCAAACAATAGGTGGGAGGTCTGGGCTTGCTAGAACGTATCCCAAGGAATGGAAGCCACCTTATCATAATGATTCCTATAAAAACGAATAAATATACATTAAACATATGAAAATATTATATAATCTATAATAAAAAAACATCCAAAATAGGAATTTAGGAGAACAATGACCTAGTATAGGTCTCCCTACCGTTTAGATGTTATCTAGAATCGTGAAAACATGTACTACCTTTTCTCAAACTAGAGAATCATAGAAACAACCATGATTCAAAAAATAAAAAAAAAGTAATAAAAAATTACACCAACTATAAAAAACAACTATGAAAGCCACTCTAATTCCATAAAGGAAACACAACCAAAAAGGTTTACCAAATGGATCAAAAATAAAGGAATATCTAGAGGAAACAAAATCAGGTCAACAAAATGAAACAAAACCATCCCCTAAAAAATCAAAAAAAAAATACCTCAATAAGTAAACAAAATGGTTCCATTACAAATCATTAAAATATATAAAAGGTGAAACTCATGAAATATCATCTCATGAGTATTTTGACTAATGTTGCCAACCTGGTATCTTTTAAGTCTAACTAGTGATTTCCACACCCTAGTAACACATTCACATACCCTTATCTTCCCCATTTCCTATCCAACATCTCAAAACTCATGTATATCTTTAACCACAAATTGGGAATCATAAAATAATCCCATTATACATAATAGATAAATGAATAACATCATATGTAAACCACCACTCAACAATGATACCTCTATAAGGGTATATAATGAACCATCCTAAAAAATCCACCAAAACCCCATAGTTTCATCAAACACACCAAGAAATAATTCCAAAAAGGAACATCATCCCAAATATTGACATACACCTGAAATTATCATTAATATTAGTCCTTATCAATTATCTTATCCAACCATGGATCACTGGATAAGTCTACCCTACATGACCTACATCACCACTAAACATTTTATTTTATTATAAATAAAGATTACAAAGAAGAAACAAAAATAGTGACCTAAATCACGGACGTCTAAAATTGTGATGTCCTAGGGAATCTACTCTAACAAAATTGACCCCTCATGCTTAACCAATATACCTATTATCATACATATATTGGATAAATATATTAAAAAACATAAAACATAAACCCATCACATTAATGTCTCTAAAACCACCTTAAACAATAACAACATCAAACAATGGAAAAAACACACAATTTACTAAATTAAGGAAATATATTTCAAAATTCCCACATCAGCTAAAAAACTACATTTTTAAAATTTAATACTCCACCATAAAATACTCCTTCCTACTTAAAAAACTTATCCCCTTTAAAATAATAAGACAAACCACCTTTTAAACACACATCAAGGTTCAAAAACCAATAAAACATAAAACTAAGGTTTTGAAAACTTCAAACATTATTTTAAATAAATGTCCCACATGAACATTTAATTTTATTCTCTTATAAAAAAATCCCCATAAAATCACTTTAAAACACATTATAATTTTTATTTTAAAATTGATCACTCTTTATAAATACACTTTAATAGTGTTTAATCCATTTATAAATAATTTATCAACTTATTTGATAATAAAAACGTATTCCAAATATCATAAGGAAATCAATAACTTCCGAAAAAAATTCAATTTATAAAAAGATTTGTGGATTTATTTGAAAAAGAAAACATTTCTCTCAAAATAAACATTTGTAATAGAATAAATATCTCACAACATTATCATAAGTAAGATAACACCACAATATTTAACTAAAATACAATCCAAAAACATCAACACATCCCAAGATCCACCTTGATCATTTTCCCATTATATAGATGATCTTGAAATATTCCTAGAATCAGGGGTTCTATAAAATGTAACCAAATTATATGTGGATTCATGGTTGACTTTGAAACATTGTTTATGAACCATGTTCTAATAAAAAATCAAAAAAAATCCGAAATCATGTTCTTTATCACATCGTGGTTTTTCCCGGCCATACATTTAGCTTCACACCTTTTTTGTTGATGTTCCATCCCAGAACACTAAGGGTAACCCTCAAGGAATATCATATGATGACCATAAGGATCAAGATACAACAATTTAAAATCTCAATCCTATATGAATTATTATAGAACAATTTAAAATCCAATATCCAATCGAAATATAATTCTCAAGAAAATAAAAATGATTACTAGACTCTCATTACACCAAACTCTTGAGTTCCAATAATTCTATATACTCCAAACTAGAAGTCCAAAATAAAAGTAGAATGATTACAAAACATACACAACTTTTTAGAAGCTAGGATCTAATTCTGTTTTGAGTTAAACATCTTGGGACACCCTAACTCATCAACTAAACTAGCCCACCACTCTTACTGAAGAGAAATCATGATTCCCACGAGATAGAAACAATTCCTTAAGAATTAATAACTCACACATTGGTATTATTTTACCCGAATAAACAAATATAAAATAAAAATATAACTACCAAGAATCTAACATGACCTATCAAGGTGTTTATCACCCATACATTGAAATGAAGGGGATAAAATTAATTAGCAAACTAACTAGGGAAAAAAATAAATTAAAAAATAAGTAAAATAAAAGATTAAACAATATCCACCATTAATAACATCACCAAAAATATATACAAAATCTAACCAGAATTTATGTTCCAGCATCATGAAAACAAAATGAAACCCAAATATCTACAAAATCATTCACACAACCTAGGGTTACTCACCCTGAACGCATGCAGAACAACAATCTTGGTCAAACATCTGAACTAAAAATGAATCTTATAAACCTAAATGAAATCATGTAATCTATATAAACACTCCAAATATTCATCATGTGTAATGTGTGAGATAAAAATTTCTTGTATGATCTCACCAAGGATTTTGTGTAATTACTTTCCAAAAAATAATTTTATACTGGTTTGGAATGTAATTATATAATGGATTTTACAAAAACATAAAATGAAATATCACTTTTATAATTGTTTCATCAACATCCATTTTTATTTCCACTAAATGAAACCAATACCTTGGAAAAAAATTAATCGGTCAAAGTATCCTTTGAAAAAATGATTTTTTAAAATCCCATTTTGAAACCACTTTGTAACAACACCTTTAAAATTCTAATATAATATATTTGAAATAAAATTTTAAATGAACCAATGATAAAAAAACACAAAGTAAATGCATCGCAAATGAACTAATGTGGAATGAATAGAGCATGATGCATTAAATTCTAAATGGGTAAAGGAACATATATAAAATACCCTACAAAGTAATATAATATCATTGGAAATACACTAGATCTTATGGTAATATGGTCCTTGAATTTTGAAAACCCTTTTAAAAAAAATGTTACCCTATGTTTCATCCTAAAAAACATAAGCCAGCCTACTATCTTTCATTTAGAAACATTTAGGACATGCCCATCTATTCCAATATTATGGATCGACTATGGGAAAACTAGTTGCATGAGTGTATCTAATTTATTATAAATTATTGAAACTCACTTATTCCCTAGTGATCCCCTAAAAAATAAAAACATGTGAGAAGAAAACAAGTCTCATGCAAAATATAGAAGAAAAATCTCACTTCACCTCTAACTTTGTTGTATAAAATAGCCCCAATAATATCATCTATATTGTTGTACCTATTTATCTCTCATGGTTTTTTCATGATCAAAAAAAAAATATTTTAATCATTTCATTTGAGTTATATTTAGTTTCTCTAAGGTAAGAAAAATTTAGTTGATGAAATTAATATCCTTTTAATTAATACTCTAAAATATCATCAATAATTAAATTAAAGACGTTTAATATGTTTTGATGATCAATTGATGATTTAAAGGGTATATTAAATTCATGGAAGGATGTTATTAGATCAATTGAAGGAATTTCATGAAATTTGATGGGATATAAAGGGGTATTGGTTGTGAAATACTACACTAATTACCAAGTGCAATGCATTAGCTAGTCAGTTACATGTCGATAGAAGTAGTATTCTACTGTAGAACTACCAGCTACCTAGTGGACGTCAACTGGACATTTAGTAGAAGAAATAAGATTTATTAAACCCACAGTTTTCTACTAGCTAGATGATGGACAACAGTAACTAATTGGCATCATCTATGAAGATAAGTCTAGCTCTAGGCATCTCACCATACAACCAGTGAATTGTATCAGCTAACTGGTAGTGTTAGAATGGTTTATCAAAGATTTAATTTGAAGTGGATCTTGGGACTCAAAATTGGTGTTTCATGAGACTTAATGTCTCCCTTTGTTTCTATAACATTCCTGGAAATTTTAATGGCTATAAATTAATATACAGAGATTCTAGGAAAATGAAACACTTAAGAATGTATTTATAAAATCAAATGATGTTTGATGAATTTTTTCATACACTCTAAATTCCTCACAATAGTGATTTTAAATTCTAAATATCTAAGAGTATATTCTATCATTTTCTTTATATCTCTCTTCTTATTTGTACAAATTATTTTAAGTGGTAGAGTATTTTCACAATAATGGACTCTAACCAACAAAATATCTCTCTTGTCACCATCTCTTCAATAACGTGTCTTAACGACTACAATTTAGGGGATGGGTACTCAAAAATAAAAAACTAACCGAGATTATTTTCTGCCCGCATTCATAAAAAAATGGGAGAAATTGGTTTCATGATATCTATTAAACTCGATGGTGAAATATATAAACCTCTCAACCTAAGGGGAGGAGATGTATTGGTTCAAACTTAGATATTGTTGAACTCATTTATCAAATATCATTTTACCCTTTTACGTTCAACATTTATTTAATATTCCTAATTACTTGTTCAAATTAAATTGATACACATTTATTATAATTCCACACATACACTATCAAAGTTATTGATTAATTTCATTAATTCATTTGTATGTATGGTTAACATAATTAATCAAATTATTATAATTATTAAATTATTATACTATTCTTACATGATCAAATCTATATATTTCAAAATTTAATTATTTATTATTTATCTAATTGAAAATTTCTATAATATTTTATTTCTTCTATGAATTATCATTATATTATTTTTTGTTGGTTTAATTTTTTTCTCATTGATTATTTTAATATTTAAATTCAATGCACCATTTCCATATTATCTCCATCAAACAATTAGTATCAAAGGAATCATTGAACTATGTCTAAACCAATTCAATGTATTATAATATAGGATGATGTATTATTCTTTTTTCCAAAGTGCTCATGTAGGAATATCTTTTGGATGTTCCCCGTTATTTAGTAGAATAAATTTATCTTATTAAAAAAATAACATGTATACCTTTACTAGTTGTGTAAGTTATACTATATGGACATTTTTTATATATAGATAAATCCTTAATGAAGAATTAAACGATTAAAGGAATACACAAGACATATCTCTGTTAGAGATTAATGCAAAAACTAAGAATAATCTACACTGTGGGTTAAAAAAATGGATTCAATAATATTTATTTATGTAAAACTTATCATGTAATCTATAAGTTCATGATGTCACGTAATAAGGCATGAATATAGTTAAATATTTAAAATTATATATTCTTAAAAAATTACTCGAAGTATTATCTTTTCATTCAAATGAATCTATTAATGATAAGCTTACAAGTTCTACTGATACCTTCAATGGTAAATAGTATATTATTGGTGTTTGGGATACAAAAACAATAGCAAAGATGATTATATGGATATTAACAAACTCTTGGGATATGACAAGCCTATAAGGTAATCATTAATTCCTTAATGGGATAACCAAATTAAAATATTTATAAAACTCAAAAAGATTTGATAATTAATTAAATGATATTTAGGAGGGAGTGAAGTTAAACCCACACTATGATGAAATTATAATTTTATGTTTTTTAATGAACAAAATTATACTGATTAAAGAAAGGGGTAAGAATGTAATTTTTATTTTTGAAATAATTAAAGAAATTAAAGAGAAACGAGTGAAAGAAAACTGGATTAGCATTATTCATTAGAAAAGAATGTAGATTTTTTTATATTTTATGCTTTAGGTGAAATTTTTTTTAGAAACTGATTTATTTTATTCATTGTTTGTGTCAAAGTCAGGATGAGTATTATCTGGTCATTTGGGTTTCCCCTCCATAGTAAAAAAAATACCATTTTCCCTTGGTTTTGTAATTTAGGGTTTTACTATTCTATGTTTATCCTGATACCACATTTAAACAAAATTTATTTGGATTAACCAATGGTCATGGTTTAGTATAAGTATATTTTTTGCATGATTAAAATTATAACATTCCAGATTCATACTTGTCAGAAGCCAACCTATGTCAACCCCAAAATGGTCACCCAATCTGGCCGATAAGAAAGACCGAGTGGCATTCCTGAACCTCAAGGGCTGGAAAATATTGATAGGAATCAATATAAAATAATTAGGATAAATTCATCCCAGAAAAAAGTAATCTAATAAATGAATATTAAATGAACAAAACAAAAATAAACACTATCAGTTGATAGAATAAAAACTACACATACCGTTATGTGAACCTCTGGCTCACCACCAAGCACTAAACTAATATTTCTCCACAGAAACAATGACTTGGTAAAAAGTGGAACCAAAATCAAATAACAAATTTAAAGCTATATTAATGAGTATTAAATCTCAATTGGAATTCCTAAATTAAAAAGTCTCTATGAAATAACATTAAATAGAAAACCGATTCAGGCCAGTTTGAAAATAAAACATAGAAAAATATTTTTTTTATTACATTATGAAATAAGTAATGGTATTCCATTATCAATATATAACAAATTACATTAAATTTAAAAAACTACTTTCCAAAGAATGATATATTTCTATAAAATCAATTACAATATAGGCTATGCAATAAAATATGAGTCATAACAAGAAAACAAAATCATCAAGTTCTACAAAATAGAGGAAAGGAAATTTATAATTTTTATTTCAAACATTTATAAGAAACCAAGTAATTATATTTTAAAACAATACCATAGAAAAAAGTAAGGCTAAATGATAGAATTAACAATGGGAAAACCCTATCTAGATAGGTTTAGTGGGGTACTAGGATCCTCTTACCCTAGAGATATATACATACAAAACCCACAAACATCCTTATGCATGCCTCATTAGAGGGAAATCACATCCTTAGATCTAGTTGTCTCAAAACATCAAAATAATTTGTATTGTTAGTGTTATATCATCCATCATGACAGAAAAACTGATCCTTTCCCCAACTGATCTACCAAGCCTACCAGGCCTATTATTCCTTCCTAGGTACCCGAACTACGGTTTTCTCTAATCGAAATGGTGGTGGGATTTTTTAACAATCTAGCATATACATATATATCATATTATTTTCCAAGATCCCATCCAACTTCTGACCACTTATCTCCCACCTTAAGAGCATCCCACATTCCTTGTCACACAACAATGCACAGGTCCCTTCACTAGGAATATATCACAAATCACACATTTAACACATTTGTTATATTTATAAAACACATTGGAATGGATAAAGATATGTTTTCCACTTCCAAAAAACATTCACAGGGTTCTAATAAAACTTCATCATTTTAAAAAAAAATACTTTCACTTTATAAAACACTAATTCCCATAACTTTTCTGTTATGTAACCATTTAGAAGACTAATTTAATAATTAAGGAACCACACATTTAGAAATGGGCCTAAAAATTTTCTTAAATAAGGGTATCCAAATTGAAAATAATAGTAAATCATGTGAAATTTATAAAAATACAATTTTTAAGAGCCATAAATATTTTTCATATAATATATATACCACTAAATATTAATGTATTGTTTTAAAACATGCATTCAATTATGTAATTCACTTAAATTCACATACATAGGGAACTTTCCTCAAATTCAAGGATCTTTGATAGAGTAAGCTATAATCTTTCCTTTTCTTCTAGCACACATATGCACCTTACCATATATATAAAGACCATAATACCCTATGTACATATTTTCATGGACCTGAATTGGTACAAGGGGTTCCTTACATATATTCATATACATAAATATTACCGTTTACACTTACACATGTTTTCATTAATAATATACAATTATAATCACACCAATCTCCAATATATATATATTCACACTTCTATGAGTGAAGAAATTTATAATGGGGAAAATTATATATTAATATGCCAACCTATACATACAAATTAATGTTTTATTCCACTTTAGAAGCTCAAAACCACTTCAAAGATTCCCAATACACAAAAGAAATAGGAACAAAAAAATCATCAAAAGGCACCAAAAAAGTATAAATAATAATAATCAGGTAATAAAATCTTCTTAAACGGAGGGTGTGAATCGATATAAACAAAAACGAATCACATTTGGTGATTTATTCCAAAAAACTAATAAAGTTTACCTGTGAAACCCATTACATGAACTAAAAATAGAAGAAATTGAAAACAATAGGGTTAACCCTTGACATAGTGTACATAAGATCAAAAATAGTTAAAGAGAAAAAACATTAAACAAATGGAGGAGTAATGAGAAGGGATTACATTAGATAATCGACCGAGAAAACTAAAGGACTCATCAAGAAAGAGAGGGAGAAAATAGGGGGTGGTGTGCATGTATATAGTGGAGAAGACAGGTTGGTGTAGTATGAGAAACAATGGGGGAGGAGAAAAAATAAAAGGGAGGAAAGATAAAATAATAAATAATAAATAAATGAAAAACTAAAAAAAATAAAACATGGAATCTCACATGGTTTTGCCACATAGTTTTCCCAATAGCTCACCAACCATGCACTTTCCACTACCTAGGTCAAGAACCCCCTTTAAGGGTTTCTCCTCAGAGGTTACACATTTTTAAAAAATTGGGTTACTTACACCTGACAAAACCATGACCTTTCATGGCCTCTCCGAAGTATTACACAATTTGAAAAATATAGTGGAAGCCATGAAATTTTGATTTGTCAAATGATAGACCCACCTGTATATGCACTATATGACTACTTTCAACTGTGTGGTCTAACCATGAAATATATTAAATCACCCAACAGATGATACTATATCATACCAAATACTAGAACTCAAGCCAAATCAAGTACAATATCAATGAAGAAAAAAATTAAAAAAAATATAGAGAAATCTTGGGAAGGGGTTTGAAACTTCTCCCCATCGTGACACTTTATGCCCCCCAAAATTCCCAAGAGACTAAATTGTCAAAGTACTGGGAAAGGGCACAATGAAAAATGAAAACCAAAAATATGGAAATCGAGAGCTAAAATCTGATAACTCTATCTCATCCAAAACCCAAAATTTTGGGAGCCTGGAAAAGATCTAGAAAAATAAGAGAAAACAATTTAGGGACTCATATCCCTATATGAATCCTCAGTTAGAGAACAATGTGACCCCTAACATATGAATCACCCAAGAAAGTCATCGAATATGGGTGGGATGATGAAAAAGGTCTACCCCATCATGAATATTGGAGGTCAAATTCACTACATGACCTTTTTGGGGTTTGTCTTCCCAAACATTTTAGACATCATTCAAGCATCATTTCTTATTCCAAAAAACCCAAAAATCATGAAAAAAACATTAACATTGTTGTGAAATCTTAATTTCTCAATTAAACTCTAAACCATGTTGAAATAGGTCCCCAGTAAGACCCGTAGTGTGTCTCCGCACCATTTAAAAAACAACTAGCACAAATTAACCCCCAACATAAGGACCCCTTATGAAATAAACTAAAATTAAACACTGTACTAAAGAAGATTCATAATTTCCATGAGAAAGAAGCATCACCAAACATGCACATCAAATAAACCCAAACCATTCCAAAATAAAGATACCACAAACACTAAAATAAAATGAGAGTTCCCAAATAGACATTCATTAGAAGGGAAAAAGTCAAATGAATTCTTCTCTGATGTTAAAGAACATAGGTTGGGTCAACCTCTACCACACACAACATTTCCCCAAATATGTGAAAATATTCACTCCAAGACCTATGGATGGAGCCCCCATTTCTTGAAGTATCTACTGAACTATAGTCTAATGTTCCATAATAATAACTCCTTATACTTTCACTAGAAGCGACACAATCAAAATACTTTTAGGAATTATTGTAATATGGATTAATGTTTCTAAAATGACTTAAATGGAAAAAAATTTAGTGGTTCAATGAATGGATAGAATGAACTAATAAGTAAACATGTCTAAAATAGTTTCCTTTGGTTCATACTCTTCACAAGATGGGGAACATTCATAATAACCAAAATAAATCAGACTATAATCTTCCATAGGCTTCCCTATGAGACTTTACCAATTGAAAGAATGTGATTCTTGAACAAGGGATTGATACCTCACAAAAAATAGGATATTCTAACTGATCACTCTACACTATCACTAGGGAAAAGAACCAATTCATTAAAATGGTAAACCTTCCCCTTCACTATAATTTGACCTTATCGAGCATCCACGAGCTCTGTCACTTTCTTATGCTTCACCTCTTAAAGAATAATCCACTGGCTGAAAGTGGTCTTGAAGATCACATGAGACATCCCAACATGCAATGAGTGTGGAACAGTCACCTTCAATTAGTCCAGTGCCTATCCTTCAAACCCACCCAAGAAAACACTCTCCCTCATGAAATCTATAGTTACACAAAACATGAGAATACTCTCAATATCCCTAAGACTCTCAATAGCCAATAAAGGACTTTGATGACTACAAAAAACTCACACTAATTTAGAAGAGCTCAGATTCACCACTCTTCTAAGAGTCTGGGTAGGAACTAAAAGTGGAAGCGAATCCTTATGAACCTTATACATATTTCATCGAAACCTAATCTATGTAGATGAATTAAAAAACCAAACACAAAGCACCAAAACCAAGATACCACAATAAAATATAAAATTATTCTTTAAAAAATATCATTTTCTACGTTAACTAATTACCAAAACCAATTTTCCATTTTGAAAATTGATAAATATTCTCCACATTCCCTATGAAACAAAAATTTCGAATAGAAATAAGCCTTTTCCCCTTTAAAACAGATTTTTTTTACTGCAAAAACTATTTTCAAAAAAAATTCCTTTAGAAATCCACCAACACTAACAAATATTAGACCAAGGCATAACCCATGCCAAAATAACTACAATAATGAACTAGAATTGATCCATTCATGGGTGATATTGTTTAATAGTCAATGAACTCACTGGAATAATATTGAATTGGGGATTAAGACTTTACATGATTCGATATTCCATGTATGCTCACTATGTACCAATAGTTCAATTCCAATATCAACACCCAATAACCAAAAATCTTTTTTAGCTAAACAAACACAAATAGCATAATCCCAATACCAGAAACAAAGACTCAAACCCCATCCAACCCTGGTGACTCAATTATTTTCATGAGTGATGGCAACCAAGAACTGGCCTGTGAACTACCTTATGATCCTCGACTATCCTATCACTAATTTACCTTCCATCCTAAATAATAATGGTACTGCTATGACAAGATTTTTCAATTAAAAAAACGAATTCATCCCTAAACTGGTAACCCAAGATGGCCCATGATAAGGCCCTAGAGGTGTTACCTATCATCCCAAGATGAAAACTAGTGTTGAGAATTAGGATAAAATAATTATTATTTATTTTACCTAGAAAACAAAAGATGGATAAGATAATATAAAATGAATAATAATAAGAACATTATAAATGGATACAAATACATCCACACATACCTTCATGTGACCCTATGGGTCACCACTGACCACTAAACCAATATCACTCCATGGAGACCATGTTTGAGATTGAAGAAACACTATATTATAAAAAACAAGATAAATCTATAATTTTGGGTATTATAACTCAATAGGCATGAATTTATAAACTAATTTATATTCCTTAACATTTAAAATAAAAAAAATACTTTTCAATTTAAAAATAAATCATATAAAATTAGGGTTATACATTCCTTTTAGAAAGAAGTTACAAGATTTTATTTTTTGAAAAAACCACCTTCCATTAAATTTACAAAATAGCTTCTAAATCATGAGACATTTCCTATTAATCATTAGTAATATGGACATGGTAATAAAATAATAGTAAAATTAAGAAAAAATCATCAAATACCAAAAAACATAAGAAATTAAATGTTCTTTTATTATTTTTAAAAAGTAATGGAAACTATGAAATGAGATTAAAAAACAATACCATAGAAAAAATAAGGTTAAACAATATCAAGAACCATGTGACATTACTCCATATGCAGGGTTAGTGGGGTCCTAATATCCTTATTACTTGGTTATAAGTACATAAAAACCCACAATAATCCTCATGCATGAGCCACTAGAGGGAAATCGAATCCCAATGTCCATCCATCTCTAACCATGTCCATCATTTGTATATGTTGACGCTCCTTTCATCACAGAATCTAAAGATCAGAAAAGGGAAATATATAAGCACAAAGTGAATCAACCTTTGAAGAAAATATGAAAAATCGACAAAGGCATGAACAAAGGATCAAAAGCAACTATGCCGCGCAAGTTTCCCCATGGTCGTGAAAGTGGACTTGCACAACTCACTTGGCGCGCAAGTGACTTGAGAGACCTAAGTGATAACCACCCAGTAACCGCTCGAGGTCTTCTTCTGCCTATAAATAGACCTTGTGGGCCCCCCATTCGGGCGGATTTTTTTTCAAGAATCTCGGATTTATGCTCCTGACACCCAAGTCTCTTCTCAAAGCTTCTGGAACACTTCTAAGGTAATTTTTTACCTAGAACAGAAGATCTAAAGAGAGGGAGGAAGGCCTAAGTGTTGAAACTCATCAACACTTGCACGCCTGAGTGGCCAGCCCTTAAGGGAAGTGGCCACACTTGCGCGCCACCTTACTCCTTCCATATAACTTGTGCATCCCTTTACTGGAAGAACCTCAAGAGGATCCTAAAGACTTTAATAAAGAGTTGCTCAAGTATTTCAATGCGGGTTGAAAATCACGCAAGTTCCCCACATGTCGCGCAGGTATACCTGCGCGACCAATACTTGCACGCCCACGCAAGACTTCCGCGCCTTTCAAGACATGCGTGCCCCTTCCTTTTTTTGGGTTCCCTTCTTGGCCATTTTACCCCTCTTAAGCCATTTCACCTTTCCTATTCAAGATTCAGTCTTTGAGACACTCTTCAAAGCCATTTATGGCATGATTTATTGATTTGACTTCATTAACTGAAAGGAATTCTGTGGAATATCTCTCAAAACATAGTGATTTATACATCTTTATGTCACTAATAGATCGAGAGTTCATTCATTCAACCTCATCCTTTAAAGATGAGAGAATCCTTAACTTGGGACTCCTTTTCAGGAATAGTCCCTAGTTATAATTCCTTAAATCTGGGCATCTTCCTCAAGAGTAAGCCCCAAATTCTTAAAGTTCCCACACTTGGGCATCCTCCTCACGAGTAAGCCCCAAACCTTAATTCCTTAACTTGGGCCTCCTTTTCAGGAGTAAGTCCCAATCATAATCCTTTAACCTGGGCTTCCTTGTTAGGAATAAGCCCCAGTCATAAATCCTCCAAACTTGGGCATCCTTTTCATGAGTAAGCCCCAGTCCCCTCATTTGGGCATCCTCCTCAGGAGTAAGCCCCAAACCTTAATTACTTAACTTGGGCCTCCTTTTCAGGAGTAAGTCCCAATCATAATCCTTTAACCTGGGCTTCCTTGTTAGGAATAAGCCCGGGTCATAAATCCTCCAAACTTGGGCATCCTTTTCATGAGTGAGCCCCAGTCCCCTCATTTGGGCATCCTCGTTAAGAATAAGCCCCAGCCATAAATCTGGGCTTCCTTTTCAGGAATAAGCCCCATGTCCCCCAAATTCTCTTTAACCAGTCCTAAATTACATTTGATATGGGATTCCTTCTCAGGAGTAAAACCCAATTATCAATCCTCTCCTAATTTTGGGTTTCCTTTCCAGGAATAAGTCCCAAGTTAGAGTATTCAAAATCTCCATGAAGCACATATACCTTTATGGACCCTGTTCCTGGATTTTCTCCCAAAAATAAATCCTAACCTTCATTTATCTGGGCAGTCATACATACATAATCCCCAAATCATTTCTTATGATTACATCATTCATGGCCCAATTGTATATCTTATTACCAATACCTCTTGTTTCTCACACCGAGCATGACTCACATGAGCTTAGAGGGTAAAAGTAATTATGACATCCTTCTTTGAGCCATTAATCATAAATATTATACTCTATTTCACGAACTACATGGGTTCTGATTCCTTTCCCAAAACAAAGGATACGTAGGTAGCCCATCTGCGGGTTCGATCCCAACTTTGAAATAATCCATGTCCTTCTGAATGAAGATAAACTTCAAGTGCCCCATTGAGTGGCTTTAAAACCAGCCTGGTCATCATAATGACCAAGAGACTTTTATATAAATTTTTCGAAGGATACCATTGACCAAGAATCTCTAAATAGATACAGATGATTCTCTATTGATGAAGAACCTTGAATACATATAAAAGATTCTCTAAATTTCTTACATATTTAGTCATTGATTGTTAGAACTAAAGGAAAGCTCATTTTATACTTGGTAATGTAATAAGGATTCCTGACCATAACTTATATCTATAAAGAGAGTCCCGGAGTAGACAATAATTCCCCTCAAAAAGGTGTGATGATTCCGACCTCCCATCCTCTCGACCAATGAAAATTCCTAAGCCTCATTAGTCCACAAACTAATGAGCGCCTACCTTTGGAAAGTAGGTCCAAATGGATGTGGAATCATTGGATGTTTCCGGTTCTACGAACAAACCTGATAGAAACCGATCAGAACGTTTGAATCTCCCATCCAGGAGGTCATCCCCGAATTCCAAGGGAAACAAAAAATGGTGAACCCGACGTGAATCCTTAACCAAGTTAAAGTGGTGTTTTACCTATTTGTTAAAGCCCCAATTTAAAAATTCAGTAAGAGGGCTAACAAAAACAATCATTGACATATGTTCTCATCAAAAGGATGAAGTGGCTGAATTTATCTTGATTACGTCTGTTATATCAAAAAGGAACTCTTTTCCAAGATCTTCTGTATTTCCATAATGGCTGCTCTCAAATTCACACTTGTGAATACTGCTGCTCCAAATACCAATGCTGCTATTCCTACTGGATTGTCATCCACTCTGAGGATGACATCACCTACTCAACGTCTTCAACACTGGGTATCAAATGCGCCGGTTAAGGAGTACCATCAACATGGTACCATCCCAACTCTGGAGGCTTCCCGACAGGCCCTCCAACTGAACAACTCACACAGGTCGTCCAGACAATGACGACTAGTGATCAAGAGGCAGGTGATGCTGACTCCTGTCTCCAACCGTTTCGGGTCGTTATCCCCGAAACGCAATTTCCATTTACTCCCTTACTCTGAGGAAGTGAATGAGCGGGTCCCTCAGGACCTTAATCCAAAAAGACAGGAGTCCTTCCTGAGGGCTCCCATCAACAATCGCCGCCAGACTCGTGCGGTAGTGTTCCCTCAACATGATGAGGGTACCGACACCAGGCGTTCGGCTCAGGTTATTCGAACCCGAGAAGGAAAGACGAACCGCCAGAGGTGGAATCCGGTTAACAATGGGCAGGTTATCATCCCTTCCATCTCCGGATAAGTCCACCAACCTAACTTGGTGGCGAAAAACAAGCAGGCACACACACCTTCCCGTTTTAATTCCGCTGTCCAGCAGACTCGTCTGGCAGAATCACGCCAATCCCGCTAGGAAATTCCGGCGGAGTACTATAGGCAGGAACATACAACTGCTTATACATCATTAGTTAGTCAGCAGGCTCGTCTGACTACATATGATGGATCTCGTCAACCGCATTTGGCGAAGTGTAATCAGCCGGCATATACACCTGCTATCATTAATCAAGCCTACCAACAGTCTCGCTTGGTAGCGCACGGAGAAGTCAGTCGGAAAGCCCCGACGACAAACAGGAGGCAGACTCAACTCTCTGCCTCCACACTTGAGTACTGTCAGGATTCACTGATAGGAAAAGGAGGACAGGAGAAGGCACATACACCTACTCCAAGCCCGGAATGGACGTATATCCCCGTTCCGGCAGCTGAAGTCACCAAGCATATTTTGTCAATGGTGAAAGAGCTTAAGCAAATTCCTGCTCATATTCTGGATTCTTTCCAGGATATCATAACAACTTTAGCATCATCTCAGGGAAAGACACATAAATCTATCCCTAGCAGTGGAGTGAAACATCAATGATTCACTCCGGAACAGACACACACATCCATTCCAGACCAAGAGGGTTATGGGGCATATTCCCCCATATCATACGGACAACCAAGTCAGGCACATACACCTGATTTGAG
This sequence comes from Viscum album, assembly GCA_963277665.1. Taxonomy (NCBI): domain Eukaryota; kingdom Viridiplantae; phylum Streptophyta; class Magnoliopsida; order Santalales; family Viscaceae; genus Viscum; species Viscum album. The sequence goes on from OY728155.1 coordinate 667,343,260, forward strand.
TGGAGATCATCAACCTAACCTGACCATATTTCCTGATCAGGCACATACACCTGCTCAGAGCAACCACTTTCGTCAACAAGTGGTTTCCAAAGAGAGTAATAAGGCATCTAAGAAAAAGATCCACCCAGCACAGTCAGGAGATCGAAGGCCAATCTGTGACAAGGCCTTGCTCGATGCTGGAGTTCTTGAATCCCTCAGACATTTATCTGTTGAAATTCAAGATTCTACTCCCTCAGTTCCTGATAACGGGAACATTAATTCCAAAAGTCTTCAACAGAAACATTCTCATGAAGGCTTTCTTCGTGACAATTCGGTCAATCTTGAAGTTTCATCTTCAGATGAGAGCCACAGGAACCCTCTGTGTGGTCAGAAGACCAAGGATCAAGAGATCTCATCTTTTGATGTAACCCATCATGGTGGTCCTCCCCATGATGATGAACTTCGCTGCAAAAGTCTTCTCCGCAGTAGTGATTCACATAGCCTGGAAAATACTCCAGTGGACAATGTAGTGCTGAGAAAGCCCTCTTATCTTGAGGCACTTTCAAATGCGAAACCAGTCATGTCTGATGCTTTATCGCTAACAAGTGAAATACTTTCTCAATCAGAATATAGCCCAGGGTGTAGGTCATTCTTCGAACCACCCCTAAGTCATGCATCTTCTAGTTTGATCAATGATATCTCTACCAATATTGTTGAATCTGATGAAGCAACAAGGAAACACCAACTCTAGTCAAAATAGGTAGAAGAATATTCATTTAATGATAAAGAGTAAATGATAAACATGAGAAAAAAATTGGCGAAAGGTGAGGTACCAGTCATGTTTTGGACTTTGGCTGACTCCCAGTACGACATTCCAAAGGTGTTGACGGATGATGGAATCCATGATATTCGTCTCAACATATAGAAAACTCTTTTTCAATTGAAGAAGAAGGTATTATATTATGATGAATATGAACATCATCTTAGGATAATAGAAGGGCTAAAACGTCAGATTGATTTGGCATCTCTATCAGTCTCTCGGTATCCGAAGGCTGAAAAGCAGCAGAGAACCCTTCAACGTTCATGCCTTGGCGCACTAAGAAAATTGCGTCAGTTAATTGTCAATGCTCCATCTGGTGTTCATATCAGAGGATGGGGTGTTCACGGAGCACTACATTTCACAGTTCTTTCCAATCAGCAAAGCCCACCGAAAATGGTCTCATGCAATGTTATTTCCCATGGTCGGCCACACTCAATGGGATTTGTTTGTAATCAAAAGATTTCTCAAGAATAGGCTTCAACTAGTTCCTCTCAAAGTTAAGCATATAGGGAACAAGTTGTTGAATTTCTCCTAATCAAGAAGGTGAAAATATTGCACAATCCTCTCGTATGGAGAAAACACATCATCAAATGACAGAAATTTCAGAAATCATCCAACTGACTGTTGAACCAGGTAATAAAAGTGGATACAGGTTAATGCATCTAGCTAATTTCTGAACTAAGGTTCGCAAGATCAAGAGAGATTTTAAGAAGATCTCAGACATAGCATGTCAAGAGACACCCCAGCTTGTCAGACTGGGGAATTCTTTAACCTAACCCTCAGATTCAACAAATGGGATTCGAGGAGTTGAGCGGAAACAGCAGGAACATCCCCAGTTCACAAGACTGGGGACTCCTTCAAATCATCAATCCCCTCCTCAGAGAATGTCGATCTTTTCTCGATTGGGGAAGAAGCCAAAAGAGGAACGAAGATCCAAATTATCTGGATATTCCCTCCAAGTTATAGCTTGTCAAGAAGTTCCTAAAAGATTGAATCAACAAAAAGGCAATGTCTCATCAAAGAAATGAAAGAAGAAAATATCACAGGAATGTTGATAGAAGGGATGCGATGCATTATGCATCAATCAATGTCATCAATTCCGTTGTTTCTAATACACCAGAGGAGGTTCACTCAGGGGACTCAGATGAAGAGCGTCCTGCTCAAGAAAATGTACGCACCGATACAAATGAAGAAGGTATGTGTACACGAATTCAAAGGATTACTCAGAACCTAGGTAATCCACTTCCCTGTCTCCAAAAGGTATCCAAAAAAAGGAAGGGAAAGAATCAGGTTACATATCCTTCCTCTGGAGAAGGTCAATCACTCTCATTAGAGCAATGGATTGCCCAACAGGAGGAATAAATGAATGAATTTAGAAGGTTGAATGCAGAACTACTTCAGAGTAGTCTTCTTCTTAAAAATGCTGGAGTCCGACAGCCAAATGAATTTGTTGTAGTTACTGAGATGGATCAGTAATATCCTCCTTTATCAGTACACCCTCAGAAGTCTAATCTTACGGGTCAAGTTCAACAATGGTTGGCATCACTACCATCAGTTGTAGCACCAACCACCACGTATGTCCAAGCTCCATTCATTGCACCTACCCAAAACCAAGTTCAACGTGATATTTCTCAAAAGTTTATAACTACTATTGGGTCATTAACAGCTTGGTTAGAAACTATGTAAGGGAAACGGGCGCAAGTTCAACCTGAAAAGAAAATTTACCCTAAATGGGTAGATTCAATTTCTCCTCCATCCAGTTTTGGAAACCCTATTTTCCCTACTTTCAATGGATCAGGCGACCCTGAACAACATTTGACACATTACGTGTCTTTTTGTGATCCTATGATGGGAACTCCAGAATAGAAAGAAGCAGTGAAACTCAGATGCTTCGTGCGAACCTTGCAAGGACCATCTTTTGTCTGGTATACAAGCTTGAAATCCCGGTCAATCATCGGATGGGAGGATCTTTGCCAAAAATACCTTCTTCAGTTCAGCTCAACTTTGCCAAAAATGGACAGTTTTTGATCTTACAAACTGCAGGCAAAGGGAGAATGAAAGAGTCTCTGATTTCATTACTCACTGGAATGGATTAACATATTCCCTGAGTTTAGCACTTCCTCAGGAGGAACTGTTTCCAATCTGTGTGGCAAATTTGCATGACGAATTACGCACGCCATTGATCCCTGTGAAATACACAGGAGGGTTTCGAGATCTTACTTCAATCGCTCAACAGATTGAAGATTCCCTTATACAGGCTAAGGCAAAATCTCGTGTAATTCCATCATCTCCAGGAAGGAGAATGGATAAAGAGGAAACTGCTACAGTTATGCTTAAACAAGCGCCTGTACCTATTTTTACTTCAAAACATTCATCTTCTTGAAGAGCTCCACCTCCTAACGCCAACAACAAAGGCTGTTTCATCCAATTGATCAAAAAGATCAACGATGAAAACAATTTGAGGATTTAAAGAGTAAAACATACTCTTTCCGAAATGAGCATGTTCCTGGTTACTTTATTTCAGCTCTAGAAAATAATTTGGTTCAATTACCAATGCCCAAGAGGCTAAACAAGGAAGGAGATGAAGACCGTCCCAATTATTGTCCCTTTCATCAAATGTTAGGGAATCCCATCGAGGAGTGTTTTTTCTTTAAATACCTCCTGCAAAAGATGGTCGACTTGGGACATGTCAAGTTGAAAGGTTTTTCGACTCAGGTAGCATGTGTCACTGCTACAGTTCCAGAGGAAGAAGGTTAATGTCAAGAAGTCAAAAGTAGAATTGCACATAAGTATGATGATTGGATGGTCAGAAAGACAATCAATCGGACTCATGCCATTTTGCGAACATATTTAAAGAAACCAATTGTGTCTTTTACCCTGAATATTGCGGTAAAACCCTCTTCATCAGAGGGAAAATCCTCAAAGAAACGGCTTGATTCAAAGAAGAAAAAAGAATCAGAAGAAGATGAGTATGTGTCAAAGCCTAAATTGTCTTTGACTATGGAAGACTTTATGACATCTACTTCAAAGCCACGGGCACTGCCCCATAAAACGGCACAGCCTAAACAGGCTAATCAGGCAGAGTCTTTATCAGACGAAGAGTTAATCTTCGGTTCTTATAATATGATTCAATTAACAGATCCATATTACAGTCTTGATGAGCCTGAATTCCCTGTATCAAATAAATGAATCCGAGGAATTTCTAGAGGTTCAGGATACAAGGGAAGATGTGGATCTTTCCGAAGCCACTACTCCAATTCTACCCCTTCTAGCACTGTGTATGCAGCAGAAACTCGTGGTAGAGACCTTCAGCGAGCTCAAAAAGAACAAGCAAGTTCTTCTACCAGTGGCCAAATCAGTTTTGGCACAGTTATTTTGGAAGACCGATTAAAGGTTCCATCTTCTTTATCTCAGCAAGTAAATGGATCTAATCAGTTTAATCTTCCAAAACCAAGGATGTTGCCAACTTCTATCCCAATACAAGATGCATCAGCTTCCAAAGCATCTGCTTCCAAGGTACCTGCTAAACTGCATATTCCTGTTGGGAAACGTAGACCTCTAGATCAAAAGTATGATATATTGAAACACTTGTCCCAAGTACCATCCAAATTATCAATTTTGGATGCTTTGAATATGTCAAAAGATCTTTGGGAAGCATTCATTGAAGCTTTGTCAAGTCCTCATGAGTTTGAAGCTGAAATTGTTGCAGCTGAAGTTTATCACATAGAGAATAATCCTGCAGAATTTCATGCAGTGATATCTTTTACTGATAGATATGAAGATGATGTTGTTCATGGGCACATAAAACTTCTATACTTATCTGGAAAAGTCAATGATGTAGATATCCGAAGAGCTTTCATTGACAATGGTTCATGAGTCAACCTCATGCCCATTCGTACACTTCGTCGATTGGGCCTCACAGAATCTGATTTATCTCCTTCTACCATGATGTTAGAAGGATATGATAAAAATGAAAAAGAACCGCTGGGTGAAGTTACACTCAGAACTCAGTTTGGAGATCTTGTATCCAATTCGGATTTCATGATTGTTGATCAAGACTCAGCTTTCAATGTCTTGCCTAGAAGACCTTGGCTACATCAGCATGAAGATATCCCTTCATCATACCATCAATGTCTCAAATACTATTTCAATGGTCAATTTGGAACATTGTATGGTGATAAGGCCTCGTTCAAGACATGTGAGTCTCAATACATTAAGGTGGAATTTTATCACATGAAGGGAAGAGGGAAATCTACAATAAAGGAAATTACCAAAGTTAATGCTCCATATGGTTTGGAGAAGATTCCAATAAATCCATTTACACATGTGAGTACATATTATGTGTTACCTATCAGTCAAATTGACAAAATAGGTCCAAATCAAAATACTCTTATGGAAAGATCCATAATGTCAATTACGGAAATCGAGCCAGACAACAAGGGAGAAATTGGTAGCCTACCAAACAGTGATGAAAGAATAAGTGGTGACGTTTTCATTTCATCTGCTGAAGTCCAACAAATCTATACTTCGGCAATCAGGACAGAAGAAGTTATAGAAACATCAGAGGTGAATAATGATGTCGATTCTCAATCCATCATATCCTCTTTATTTCCCAAAGAATACCCTTTATTATCAATAGGGTCGAAAATGGAAGCTTCTTCTTCAAAATGTGAAAATTTTGACATCTATTATGATCATGAGAATTTTATTTTGTCATCTACTATGCAAGTAGAAATGGAAGAAATAGCACGTGATGAAGAGGAATAGGAAGATCTTAGAGATGCTCCTCCAGCATTTGAAGAGGGTATCTCTACCACTGTGGATGAACTCAGATAAGTAAATCTGGGTACAGAGAAAAATCCACGCCCCACTTTAATTAGTGCGGCCATGACCCTTGAAGAGCAAGAGATGTATATTTCTTTTCTAAAGCAAAATAAAAATATTTTTTATTGGAACTATACTGAAATTCCTGGGCTTAATACTGATGTTGCTACTCATCATTTGGGTTTACCAAAAGAACATCAAGGATTTAAGCAAGCCGCGAGAAGAACACACCCAACTTATGCTTCCAAAATTGAAGCTGAAGTGGATAAGCTGATCAAAGCTAACATTGTCAGAGAAGTTCAGTATCCCAATTGGTTGGCTAATATTTTCCCTGTAAATAAAAAGAATGGACAAATTAGGGTTTTCATCGATTTCCAAGATCTTAATCGGTATTGTCCTAAAGATGATTTCCCAGTTCCGATTACAGAACTCTTAATTGATGCGACGGCTGGCTATGAAGTACTTTCTTTCATGGATGGATATTCTGGATATAATCAGATCTGAATGGCCCCAGAAGATGAAGAATCTACAGCCTTCAGATCCCCTCAAGGTGTGTTTTGTTACCGGGTAATTCCATTTGGTTTAAAAAATGCAGGTACAACATATCAATGCGCCATGCATCGTATCTTCAAACCTTTCTTAGGGAAGTTTGTTGAGTGCAGTGTGGATGATTTGGTGGTTAAATCCAAACAATGTTCTAATCACTTGGCTGATTTAGAAGTCACATTCCACAAGCTTCGACAAAATAATTTGAAGATGAACCCCTTAAAATGTGCTTTTGGGGTAACCTCAGGAAAATTTCTCGGCTTTATTGTACGCCATCATGGTATTGAAGTCGATCTTGAGAAGACCAAGTCAATCCTTGGTATGTCACCTCCTCAGAATTTGAAAGAATTAATAGGACTTCAAGGACACTTAGCCTATATTCGGCGTTTCATCGCCAATTTGGGGGGAAAAAGTTTACCCTTTACCAAATTAATGAAAAAAGGAGTCACTTACCAGTGGACTGAAGAATGTCAAGAAGCGTTTGATGTTCTCAAGAAATACCTCTTGAGTCCACTGGTACTCATGACACCTATTGAAGGAAGACCACTTATCCTCTATGTAACAGCTCTAGAGCGATCATTGGATTCCTTTATTGCTCAAAAGAATGATGCTGGAAATGAAAATAGCCTCTACTATCTCAGTAGAACTATGCTTGAAGCAGAAACCCGGTATTCAAGTATTGAGAAGTGCTACCTGGCATTAATCTTTGAAGTTTAGAAACTGAGACACTACCTGCAACATCATGAGGTCCAATTGGTATCTCGCAATAATCCGCTCAAATTCATCCTTAGTCGTCCAATGCTTACAGGACGTTGAGCAAGGTGGGCAGTTATTTTGCTGCAGTTCGACATTCAATATGTGCCTCAAAAGGTGATAAAGGGCCAATCTCTGGCGGATCTCCTGGCTGAACATCTTTCAGTGGAAGACGCGTCTTCGGATATTGAATTCCCTGGTGAGGAAGTTTTCTCTATTCAAGAGAATCCTCAAACATGGGAAATGTATTTTGATGGTGCTTCCAGAAGTCCAACAGGGAAGAAAATGGAAAATCCTAAATTCAACAAAGTTGGTTTAGAAATTGTGCTCATTTCTCCCGATAAGGAAGTGTTACCTTATTCTTTTTTATTGTGGGAAGGTGGTACCAATAATGAAGCCGAATACAAAGCTCTCATTACAGGCTTGTAGTTAGCGCTCCAAGCACAAGTAAATCACTTAAAGGTAAAAGGTGATTCAGACCTGGTAATCAAACAAGTCAATGGGGATTATGACATCAGAAAAGAAGAATTAATCCCTTTGTATGATTACGTCAGAGAGTTAATGGAGGAATTCCCTTCAGAATCGACATTTTCTTATGTCCCAAGATCACAAAATGCTCAAGCTAATGCGCTAGCCAATATAGCCACAGCTCGAGCAGATCCAAACCGGGATGAGACAACCATCAATATTGCCCACAGTCGTGCAATTTCACCTTATGTTCAAGCTAGAACAGAGGAAATTAATGAAATTAGTCCCATTCCTGAACTATATAGTCATACTACATGATGGATGTCACCTATCAGGGAATACCTTCAAAATGGAACACTTCCACCTGATAGAGCCGAGAAAGAACAAATCTGGCGACGTGTGGTCAATTTTACTCTTTATGATAGCCCAAACCACTTAGAGAAAATTCTCTACAAACGTGGTTTTGATGGAGTTCTCTTCAGATGCATTGATGGTGAAGAGACAATGGCTGTCATAAAAGAAGTGCATGCAGGAGTCTGTGGTGCCCACCAGTCTGGACATAGACTGTCTGATCAAATTCTAAGTCTTGGATACATATGGCCTTCAATGATACAAGATTGTGTTAATTTCACAAAGAAGTGTCATTCATGCCAAGTATATGCCAACTTAATTCCTCAACCTCTAGAGTTGCTTCATACATCCAAATACTCGTGGCCATTTTCTACATGGGGAATGGATGTGGTGGGACCTTACCCTTCAGCTACGGCCAAGCAGTTTAAGTACATTCTTACTGCTACTGATTCCTTTTCCAAATGGGCAGAGGCAGTACCTCTCAAAGAAGTTAGTTCTAAATGCATTTTTAGCTTCATCAAGTCTAACATCATTACTAGATTTGGTGTCCCTCATACCATATTGACGGACAACGGCACCAACTTCTGTTCTTCTGGTGTGAAGAAATTGTATCAAGAATACAACATTAAATCCAACCATTCATCTCGGTATCGTGTGGCGGCCAATGGCCAAATAGAAGCCTTTAACAAGACTCTTTCAAAAATACTGCAAAAGATGGTGGATAAAGATAAGATATCATGGCCTGATAAACTCTTTCATGCTTTATGGGCTTATCGAACTACCATCCGCAATGCAACGCGGTCAACTCCATATTCGTTGGTATATGGAATAGAAGCAGTCTTGCCAATTGAAGTTCAATTGCCCTCACTCAGAGTAGCCATTTGTGATCAGTTATCTACAGATGAGCAATCCCAAAAGCGATTGAATGAATTGGAACAGTTAGACGAGAAAAGATTGTGCACTTTGCACCACTTGGAAATCTATCAGAATCGAATTGCACGAGCTTTTAACAAAAAAGTTCGTCTTCGTTCATTCAATCAGGGAGAATTGGTATTGGTTCTCATAACACCAATGATACCAGGAAAGAAGCCTCCCAAGCTTGAACCAAAATGGGAAGGACCTTATTCAATACATAAGGTCTACTCCAATGGAGCTTATTCATTAATCTCAATGGATGGAGAACTCATCACGACTCCAACCAATGCCAGATATCTGAAGAAATATTTTGTATAAATACAAAATATGGTCCCCAGAACCAAGATTCTTACAATTGGTTCATACAATTCTTCCAACATGATGTTAAACTGTAGGAAAGTCCCTTTTTCATCCAACATGACGTTAAACTGTAGGAAAGTCCCTTTTTCGTCCAACATGACGTTAAACTGTGGAAAAGAAGACGTCCCCGCAACATGACACTAAACTGTGCGGCACGAGTTCGTCCTTGCTATATGACATTAAACTATACAGAAATGGTCAAGTATGACCTTAAACTCCTCCTTGGTCCAGTATGACCTTAAACTGCATCTTCAACAGTCCATGCATATGAACCTAAACTGTTTGCAAGTCCCTTACGTCCGAAAAGACGTTAAACTACATAAGCGCTTAAAGGCCTTGTATTACTTTAAACTGCACCATCCACGGTCTATGCATATGACCTTAAACTATTTGCACTTTCATCCAACATGACTCTAAATTGTATCGTCCCTTTTTTTCGTTCAACATGACGTTAAACTGTGGAAAAATCCCCAATACGTCCAACATGACGTTAAAATGGTGCACTCTTCTATCCTCACTGCATGACATTAAACTGCACAGTCCCCCATTCTTCCAATATGACGTTAAACTATATTGTCCCCATCGTCCTAACTACATGATGCTAAACTGTACAGAAAGTCCCTGATACGTCTTACATGACGCTAAACTATACTTTGTCCCTACTACATGACATTAAAAATGTGCAGCACCAATAGTCCTAACTGCAAGACTTTAAACTGCATAGACCCTTCATATTGTCCCTGCTACATGACATTAAACTGTGCATCGTTAAGGTTGTTGCTACCTCTTGTTTCTCACAACGAGTATGACTCACGTGAGCTTAGAGAAAACCTCAACCATAACACTCTCTTTGGGCCGCTAATCATGTGTAAGTCCCAACAACATTTTTTAGGTCATTGACCCCAAGAACAACATGATCATTAATTCATTCTTTAATTGAACTACACAGACTTTGATCCTTGCCTTCTAGGCTGGGTATGTAGGCACCCTCCAAAGGTTCAAGCCCAAAAACAATATCTTCACATCGATTCACCTCCATCTCATATGATGTTGATTTGTGAAACCTCCCCTAGAATCAATATCTTTACATTGGTTCACATTCGTCCTTGTTATACAAAGTTAAACTATACAACACTTTTGTCCGGTATGACAATAAACTACAATATTCTTTGATTTCCTCATTTTAGAGGGAACCATTATTTACATTTATTTTTCAATCATGTTTTATTTCAAAAGACTACGTGCATACATGGAAATGCCTAAACTTTTTATCTTGGGTTAAACCATCATTGTACTAAAGTCCCCTTTCACCCTTCACATGTACGAACCAAATTTTACAAAGGGAATTTCTAGAACTATGTGGGCTTGATTCCCATCCTTATGGGATATGTAGGAACGTTTGAGTATCCCTCGAATCCAGCCCTAAGTCTTTTGGGCCTAACTCCAAATTTCACTTTCAGCCCCTTGGCTGAAAAGTCCTCATGAAAACACACACTGTGTATTTATTATTATGGTCTGAACTCTATGACCCTAAACTAAGATCTCTCATAGTTTTGCCCTGCATGACGTTAAACTGCATTTCAAGAACTACGTATGTCTTTATTCTCATTCTTATGAGATGCGTAGTGAAGTCCAAAATTTCAATTCAGGACCCACCCACAACATGATTATGGTTATCATTGACCTATGTATCTTTATATACATTGGACAATACCCATATTTGTGTGTTATAATCCTAACCTTAAATATTTTCAGATCTTCATAACCCTTTTCATGACTTTTAGTCCCAAAAATGTCAAACTTCTGAGAATTCTTTTTGCCTGACTATGCAGTACGTGCCCATAGGTGGCCTTGCATAAACAGTCCACATAACAGACTTGTCAGCCAAAGGATACTATTTATTTGACTATTCAGCCAATGCCCTTAGGTGGCCCTACATAATTCAACCCCCTAACGGGTTTGTTAAATGATGGTAACTTCATTCTAGGGAAGAATGCCTCTTTTGTCCTTATTTGTCTTAAATGACGGTATGTAGGGATCTGCAAGAAAATAGCCATCCTTAACATATTTTTCCCATATCCTTTTTCATGATCTAAAAGTATTCAAGTCTATGGTTTATTCTTCTTCCCTAGGTTTGGTTCAAACCTTCGTATGAGTGATATTCAACCAGTTCTTCGATAATCTTGTCTGGAAATATCTTCTCCATATTCAAGTACCTCTTTCCATACAGCAAACTCTCTACTTTGGAAGATTTGAATCTCCATAAACTTTCACTGGCTTTTAGCACTAGGAAAGTAAATTTCTGAGAGTTCTTTTTTTCCTGACTATGCAGCATGTGCCCATAGGTGGCCTTGCATAAACAGTCCACATAATAGACTTTTCAGCAGAAAGATGCTATTTATTTGACCATGCAGCCAATGCCCTTAGGTGGCCCTGCATAATTCAACCCCCTAACGGGTTTTGTTAAATGATAGTAACTTCATTCTTGGAAACTACTTCTTCTGATGCCTTTTAGCTCTTTTTCATATCATTCCTCATATTACAATATTCTCAAAGCCATAGTTTACATATTTTCTCTCATACTTGAGTATGGTAATATGTTTTCAGATAAATTCTGAAGGAATTGAATCATTTTTAATCCATTTTGGTCAAAGCTATTTAGACCTTAAACATTATCCACTTTATGTCCAACATTCATGACATTAAACTGCCAATTTTTTTAATTATTCTCACCTCAGAGTCAAATCCTCTTTTCTCTCTAGATCCAACTCTGAGGGGGGGACTTTTGTTGACGCTCATTTCTTCACAGAATCTAAAGATCGGAAAAGGGGAATATATGAGCACAAAGTGATTCAACCTTTGAGGAAAATATGAAAAATCGACAAAGGCATGAACAAAGGATAAAAAGCAACTGTGCCGCGCAAGTTTTCCCATGGTCATGCAAGTGGACTTGGGCGACTCACTTGGCACGCAAGTGACTTGCGCGACCTAAGTGATAACCACCCGGTAACCGCTTGGGGTCTTCTTCTGCCTATAAATAGACCCTGTGGGCCCCCCATTCGGGAGGATTTTTTTTCCAGAAACTCAGATTTAAGCTCCAGACACCCAAGTCTCTTCTCAAAGATTCCGGAACACTTCTAAGGTAATTTTTTACCTAGAACGGAAGATCTAAAGAGAGGGAGGAAGGCCTATGTGTTGAAACTCATCAACACTTTCGCACCTGAGTGGCCAGCCCTTAAGGGAAGTGGCCACACTTGCGCGCCACCTTACTCCTTCCATAGAACTTGTGCGTCCCTTTACTGGAAGAACCTAAAGAGGATTCTAAAGGATTTAATAAAGATTCGCTCAAGTATTTCAATGCTGGTTGAAAATCGCGCAAGTACCCCACATGTCGCACAGGTATACCTGCGCGACCAATACTTGCACGCCCATGGAAGACTTGCGCGCCTTTCAAGACTTGCGCGCCCCTTCCTTTTTTTGGGTGCCCTTCTTGGCCATTTTACCCCTCTTAAGCCATTTCACCTTTCCTATTCAAGATTCAGTCTTCAAGACACACTTCAAATCCATTTATGTCATGATTTATTGATTTGACTTCCTTATCTGAAAGGAATTTTGTGGAATATCTCTCAAAACATAGTGATTTATACATCTTTATGTCACTAAAAGATCGAGAGTTCATTCATTCAACCCCATCCTTTAAAGATGAGAGAATCCTTAACTTGGGTCTCCTTTTCAAGAATAGTCCCTAGTTATAAGTCCTTAAATCTGGGCATCTTCCTCTGGAGTAAGCCCCAAATTCTTAAAGTTCCCACACTTGGGCATCCTCCTCAGGAGTAAGCCCCAAACCTTAATTCCTTAACTTGGGCCACCTTTTCAGGAGTAAGTCCCAATCATAATCCTTTAACATGGGATTCCTTGTTAGGAATAATCCCCAGTCATAAATCCTCCAAACTTTGGCATCCTTTTCATGAGTAAGCCACAGTCCTCTCATTTGGGCATACTCCTCAGGAGTAAGCCCCAAACCTTAATTCCTTAACTTGGGGCTCCTTTTCAGGAGTAAGTCCCAATCATAATCCTTTAACCTGGGCTTCCTTGTTAGTAATAAGCCCCAGTCATAAATCCTCCAAACTTGGGAATCCTTTTCATGAGTAAGACCCAGTCCCCTCATTTGGGAATCCTCGTTAAGAATAAGCCCCAGCCATAAATCTGGGCTTCCTTTTCAGGAATAAGCCCCAAGTCCCTCAAATTCTCTTTAACCAGTCCTAAATTACGTTTGATATGGGATTCTTTCTCAGGAGTAAAGCCCAATTATCAATCCTCTTCCAATTTTGGGTTTCCTTTCCAGGAATAAGTCCCAAGTTAGAGTATTCAAAATCTCCATGAAGCACATATACCTTTATGGACCCTGTTCCTGGATTTTCTCCCTAAAATAAATCCTAACCTTCATTTATCTGGGCAGTCATACATACATAAGCCCCAAATCGTTTCTTATGATTACATCTTTCATGGACCAATTGTCTATCTTATTACCAATACCTCTTGTTTATCACACAGAGCATGACTCACGTGAGCTTAGAGGGTAAAAGTAATTATGACATCCTTCTTTGAGCCATTAATCATAAATATCATACTCTATTTCTCGAACTACGTGGGTTCTGATTCCTTTACCTAAACAAAGGATACGTAGGTAGCCCATCTGCGGGTTCGATCCCAACTTTGAAATAATCCATGTCCTTCTGAATGACGATAAACTTCAAGTGCCCCACTGAGTGGCTTTAAAACCAGCCTAGTCATCATAATGACCAAGAGACTTTTATATAAATGTTTCGAAGGATACCTTTGACCAAGACTCTCTAAATAGATACAGATGATTCTCTATTGATGAAGAACCTCGAATACATATAAAAGATTCTCTAAATTTCTTACATATTTAATCATTGATTGTTAAAACTAAAGGAAAGCTCATTTCATACATGGTAATCTAAAAAGGATTCACGAGCATAACTTAAATATATAAAGAGATTCCCAGAGTAGACAATAATTCCCCTCAAAAAGGTGTGATGAGTCCGACCTCCCATCCTCTCGACCAATGCAAATTCCTAAGCCTCATTAGTCCACAAACTAATGAGCGCCTACCTTTGGAAAGTAGGCCCAAATGGATGTGGAATCATTGGATGTTTCCGGTTCTACGAACAAACCCGATAGAAACTGATCGGAACGTTTGAATCTCCCATCCAGGAGGTCATCCCCGAATTCTGAGGGAAACAGTATAGTTAGTGTTGTAGTTTCAATATTTCTAAGGAAACTGGGTGTTGGCCCAATGGATCAACCTAAAATACAATACCTTTTTTCCCCTCCAATGTACCTAGGATCCCATAGACTTCATTCCAAATTGTGGTGAGTTTTTAAAAATCTATAATATACATGAAAATCATATTATTTTCCCAAAACGCATCCATTTTTTCACCACTGATCTCCCTCATTAAATATATCCCCTTTCTAAGTCACAAAACAATTCACAAGCCACTTCACTATAAAAATATCAAAAATGACACATTTAACACATAAATAATTTTTCTAAATCAATGGTCGTGGCTCAAGAATATCTTTCCACTTCCACAAAACATTTTTATGGTACTTATTAGGCCTAATAACTTTTAATGGAATACTTTATATTTAGAAAAAAAATAATACTCAATAGTTTTTTGATAAAAAACAATTGATAATACCAATTGAACAATTATGGAACCTAGCATTTAAATATAGGATTGAGAACATGCTTAAATGTGAAATTCCATGTGCAAAATATTATGGAAATTAGGTGAAATAGATGAAAATAAAATTTCTAAGGGGTACAACCATTTCTCATAGCATATACATGCCATCGAATATTAAATCCTACTTTTAAAACATTCATGAAATTAAGGAATTCAATTAAAGTTATAGACAATGGAAACCTACCTCAAAATCATGCTTCATTAACTACGGTAACCTAAATCTTCCGTTTTAGTATTGCATGTGTATGAACCTTCACATATAAATAAGGAAACCTATCCCCTAAGAACATATTTTCATGTTCATGAATATGTACAATGGTACCTTACATATATTTTTAAACATTCATATACACCTTTAAAAATACAAGAATATTCATTTTTCAGATATATATAATAACACCTATACCAAATGTATATATTCTCACATCCATGAGTGAATATATATAAAGGGGTGACATAGACACATATTTGTCCATGTATGCATACACGTGTAAGTCAAATTAAACTATAGAGGTTCAAACCCACTTTAATAAAGACCAAGATGCACTAAAAAATACTAGGAACACAAAAATAAATAAAATTCATCTAGAAATTTTAAGAACAAAAATGATGGATGAAAACTTTCCCAAAATATGGTGGAAAACCAGAACAAAGAAAATGAATAATATTTGGTGGAGTATGATAAAATACACATGATGCTAACCCCATAGACTAATGTTGTTCCCTAATAATAGAAGAAAACCTAAATAACTTGCTTAACCCTAGACCTAGTGTTCAACCGATCCAAATAAGGATATGAGAAGGGAAAAAATCGAATTAATGGATGGGATGGATGAAGAGGGAATACCTTAGATAATTGACCAAGAAGCCTCATTAAATTTGAAGGAATCATTGGGGATGAGAGGGTGACAAAAGGGTGAGTTGTGCATATATAGAGAAGAGATGAGGGGGCTATCATCAAATAATATATAAGGGGAACGAGATGGAAACAATAAAATGATGGAAATAAGAAAACATGAAAGGAAAAAAAATTAAAAAATTAAAAAATTGGGCAAGCCATATGATTTTAGAAATTGTGCACCAACCTTGTGTTTCCAACATTCTAAGTCAGGAACCCACTTACGTGGCATATCTAATGATGATTATTTTTTTTAAACCCCGTGAGAAATACCCCTAACACATCCAAGACAATGTGTGGTCTCTAGGAAACTTCACATGGTCGATAAACAGAGTATAAGCCTTACAAAACGAATTTATTAAATGACAGACCCAAACCACATGAGCACTGCATGTATACTCCAAACTATGCAATGCAACCATGAAACAACTAAAATACTAAAAAAAGAAAATATATCCCTCCAACTTATAGAACTCAATCCCACTCAAGAACAATATATAATAAGACCAAAAATAAAATAATAGAGAAGTGTTGGGTTGAGGTGTTACATTTTCCATTGTTAATGGGAAAATAAAAAATATATATACTGGGATTAATGAAGATAAATAATGATTACCCTACATGAATAAGAAAATTAAAATACAATCATGAAATAAATACCCCCATTATTCTATTTAACCCTAGAACAAGTTAATAATAACCCCCACATTATAATAATGAGGGAGTATAAAGGAAGGGGAATGATAAAGAAAACATAACAAATTAATGAGATTAAAACTATTGAGTACACTACACAAAACAACTTATCACCCCAAATTTTAGTCTCTAGATTGATCAATTGGTAGTGTCATAGAAACTCACTTTTCATTTATCACCATTAGTTCTTAGGTTTTCTTTAAATAATAATTAATATGGTCGAAATTTAATATTTAGTCATAAATGTGGAATCAGGTGTTAATTGGCTTTATGAGGATATTTATAGGTCCTCAGTTGAATTTCTGGTTGGTTTTGGCTATTTTGGCCCCATCATCATGTTTTATTCCATGAATAGTGATTCTATTTTATAAAACATTATGTCCAAGAACCTTGTCAGTTTCCTTGGATTTTAAAATTCATTTGGTGATTTTTACTCTTTGGAAGGTTTTCACACATATGTGTCACACCGTGAAACATGTGCTTCTCACCCTGGGTGCTATTTATCCTTTAAATCTTGACATTAAACCATGTACCCATTAATTATTACACATTAAATAGTGATTTAGAGTTTAAATTGTGACTTCCCATCCCCAGAACCTCTAGTTCTCTCATTTTATTCAATTTCAAGTCCTGAGAGGCTATAATGTATATCCTTTATCATTGAAAGATGTCTTTTAATATAAGTCATCCCCCTTTTGGGTCTTTCAGATCATTTTCTATAAAATATTATATACTTCAAAATATGAACAATTCCATTAAATATGAGAGAAACAATTATAGATTTAAATAAAATATAAATGGATTTTAATATTAAAAATGTATGCCTAAAATGGATGTATCAACTCCCCCACACTTGAATTAAATCTTTTGCATAAAGATTGAATATAAATATACTATAAACTATGATAATATTACCATGATTACAACTCAATATGAATAAAAATTATTGATAAAATAGGAAATTAAATATTCAAAAATCACACAAAAAAAATCATAGTTTCCACATTATTCAATGAAACATAGAAATAAAATAAAATTCTTTTCTTCTTTTTAAACATATAATCCATTTCATTCATCAATTTTAATTTTTCAATTCATTATTAATAGTAATTCTATTTTCAATTTACCTCTCATTAGTATTTCTACTGATTATCAAGGTACAAATTTAAAAAGAGTTCAATACATACCTCAAGAACATGTCACATTCCAAAGGCTTACAAATCATATATTTTCTCTACTATGTAATGACAAGAATAATAGATAATTAGGAGGTATTTTTTAGTCAGATCAAAAGGTTCTAATTCTTAGGGAATCTAGGTAAATGATTTAAATAAATAAATCTAAAAAGGAGGATTCACTCTAAATCATAGTGAATAATATCAAAAGATAAGCGCAAATAAAATATACATTTATATATTTCATCTCTATCTTCCCCCAAAATATATTGGAGTGGTCTTATGATAACATTAAGTATACGGTAATAATCATCCCCTATTTCACCCTTTTTTCTTTTATTTTTTTTAAATTTTTTTTAGAATAATCTCATATCCATCACCTAAACACATACAATAAAAAGATTATCGATTTCATAATGGTTTTTTTATCCTCTTTAGATTCAACATAATTTTTTTAAATTTTTTTTATCAACAGGGTTGAATAATGAAATACGAGTAAAAATATCATGTCCTCTCCTCAAAAAACAATTTAAAACACCTTGAAAATTCTCCTCACAGAAGTATATCTATGACTACCCTGGGAAGCCTCTCCCCCACACTTATTCTTTTAAATATTATGAAGAAAATATAGAAGAAGTTAGGAATGGTAATGTTTCCTTTTAACTCAAATCATTTTCTAACAAGGATATTCATGGATTATATAGGATTAAAAATGATAAATGAATGGTGGGTCTAAGAATAAAGGGTCAAATAAAAGAAACCTAAATCATTGTAAATGTGATTCTGTTCAATCATAGCTTTGATATAATGCTAATAAATATCTATAAAATCACATGCCTGGGTGTATCAAGAAATATACAAAAGAAAATATTGAAAAATACTGAGATCATAAGATGAATCAGAAATGAGCTAAATGGTTAGAAAAACTACTCAAAAAAATTAATATGAATAATTAATTTAATTAATTGAAATATCCTAAATTAAAAAAAGGTAATTCTATCGAAAATTTAGTTTATAAAAATTAAAATTCGACCATATGTAATTATTTAATAAATCCCAATTCACATGATTTACCCTACTAATTCTTTCCCCCATTTAAATCATTCAAAGTTATTAATAAATAAATTTAAATTCATGTAATGGTAATTTTATTATGTAGTTTATGTATCTAGTTTCAATTTAGTAAATAAATAATCAAGGTAGGCATGTAATTTGAAGTTAAAGAACTAAAATAAATTTAAATATGGAGAATATATTTGAAAAATACATAACTAAACTGCTCAATCCCCTTTTAATAATGATTGCAAACTTGGACTACATAGTTTATTCCGACACCATATTCATGTTTTTAAATGTCCATACTTATTATTATTATGTTGTTTTTCTGTGTCCAGATGGTCTTGATGAAATGAAATACCATATGTAAAAGTACATGTTATTATCAATTAAAATTTAAATATTTAGGGGAGAGTGCATGCAACTGAAAATAAAATACAAAAAAATATAAGAACTCTTATTTCCATAACCTAACCTCTTTCAAATTCAACTCACACAATAAATGATCAAAAATATTTTACATGGTTGGGATTCATAAATAGTCTTAGTTGTGGCCTATCCACATATATCATCCATTATCCTTCCTCTCCAAAAATCGGAATTATTTCCCCCGATAGTACCTATTTAATTTCTGTTAGTTTGATCCATCATTTCTTTCATACATATAAAAAACTAAATGGTATGTTATGAATCATCTATATCCATTAGACCATCTCAAAATTGGTTGAGTAGTTTTTTCCATTATTTTTTGGGGTATAACTCTTTAAGTTAAATTTCTTATTTTTTTTTTGAGTATCCACTTTCACAATAGTAGATACCTCATGAACATCAAAATCTTAAACAATATCATCAACTACATGGTATTTATTCTTCCCAGAACTCATTTCCTTCTATCGAGTCATAGTTATTTATTTTTGGATGAATTTTAAAACTAACTTGTTTATAGACAACTCTTAGACACAGATCTCCCTTTTTATATCTATCAACACTCATCCAGTGGATGAAAATGGTCTTCCCATGATGAGATGTGTCTTCTATTTATCCTTATCTAATACTAAAAAATTAAATGGGAATTATAATTTTTCAATTATGATTGAAATGTCTTGGATGAGCCATCATGGGTGCTTTACTATAAAATATACCGCATCAATTGAATCACTTATGGGATTCAATCCCTTTTATTACTTCCCCTTAAAAGTAGTGTATAGAATGATGTTTAAACCTTCACCTATATTACATAATGTTTTTGGAATTTCTAATTTCCAATAATTATATGAATCAATAATATATTCGGATCTTACTTCTTATTGAGTAAGTCATTTGATGCTAGGATGAACACTCTAATTTTAATTTAATGGTTCCAATTTATTCTAGTTTATTTCTTTTTTTAACATCTATTTCATGAATTTTGGATAAGTCTTCATATTTGAGAGATCTAATAAAAAATGTAAAATAATACAAATTTTTTAAGTGTTCTATAAAATTCAATTTTTGCAAGGATTTTCACTTGTGTCATTAACTCTAGAAATAAAAATCTTATCTTATAATATAGTGTTAATTCTTTTATATCATGTCCAGCTACATGTTCCTCAGTTGTTTCCAGTTCTTCATACATATCATGGTATGGGATTATCTTGGGTTACTTTTCCACTCCACATAGAAATGAATTTCAAATATCAGGTGGGAAACCTTCATGGAATCTTGTAAGTTCTTCTATTGGCATTTATCTAAACTATTAAAGGATATGTCCAACATGAAATTCAAGGTTCTAGAGTGAATCTCTATGATCCGTTGAGTTCCCTTCAGTTATTTTATTGATGTACTTTGATATTTTGAATAATATATCAATTATTAGATTGCATCTATATTGGATTTATTGAAAGTAGCCAAATAATCCAATACTGTGTGGACTTGGCTCTACAGATTGGGTCCTTGTAGATCTTGAAAACTCAATTCTCTCTGATGACACATTTTTCCTTGTTGTTGTTTCATTCTCCAACCTTGGAAATTATTTTCATGGTTATAGTCAACATAATTAACATTATCTAAACACATACTTGAGGGTTGTTGTTTCTATCCCATCATCGTGTCCATTTTTTTTTGTTAGTTATTCAATATATGCCACCGTTAAGATATTATAATCCACCATGATTCCATATCATCATTGCATTCACATAGTCTTCTATTAAAATATGTTTTTTCCCATCATGTATAGTAGACTATATCTCTCATTTGAAAACATTTCCATCAATGATATTCCAGATTTTGCATAAAAATGCACATGTTTATATGCATAATACATATATATGAAGTATTTATTAGTATATAGATATATATTCCATGAAGAAGTAATTTTCTAATTAATTCATTAAAATTTTCCCAAGTGTAGTAGAGGTATTCATTATCAAACTGATTTAAATTTAAAACAATTACCCATATATACATTGATTTTGAAGGAAGAAATAATATGGTTAAGAAATTTTATGCCAAATAATCCCATATAGTTATGGAATAGGCTAGTAAGATCTAAATCCATTCTTGAGATATCCCTTATAATGAAAAATAAAAAAACAATGCCTTACCGCATCGGTTGAAATGATGGTGAATTAGAAAGTTTCAGAGAGATCAAGAAAACTCTTAAGATTTGATTCTAAATCTTTAATGGGGAGCTTAAAAAATTATACCATATTGGAAATCATATTAATTTTTGTTTTCATGATCATGAAATTTGTGGAATCCACTAGTGGTATGAGTATACTTGGTTGAGCATTGATGTTCAAAGGCATGTTTTAGTTTACAAATGCTCACAACATAGAATTTTTTACTGGTAACATGGAAACATGGTTACTCTTTTCACCCTCAATAGTCATAGAATACTTCTTCATCAAAGGCTTCTAAATCATAGTTTCATGCTCAATAGTTCAAATTAAATTGGCATGGGTATGGTGATCCTATATTAACAGTTTTGAATCTGAAATTTTTGCACTAAATAATTGGTGTAAAAATTTAAAAAAAACTAATAAAACTAATATTTAAATTTTAAATACTAAAATGAATTTTTCCCTGGTAATGGTTCAAGTTTGATGATCCTGTTAATGAATTATTAATTCCCTACTGGGTTACAAAAAATATAAAAATTTTAAAACTCAATAAGGGAAGCAATTTAATTAAAATATGGATAGCTTCAAGATGATGTTGAACCGACGAGGTGATGAAATTAGATTTTAATGTTTTTAAAAAAAAAAATAAGATTTTTTATATGGGAGGGAATGAAATTTGGATTTTGGAAATAGTTTTGGAAATATTATAGAAGATATTGAAAGGAAATTGAGTTTTGATTATTGATTAGAAAACTATGTTCGGTTGTGTATATTTTAGGTTTTATGGAAACAAATTATAAATTGATTTGACTAATTAAATTTTTATTTTAGAGATTAGATGATGTTGATTGGGTGGTCCGGGTATCCCATTCTTAGTAAAAAATACCATATTTTCTTAGGTCATAAAATTTATTGTTTTAATGTTATAAATTTATCCTAATCTCATATTTAAACACTGTTGATTTAGATTATCCAATGTTTATGGTGTACTATAAAGAAACTATTTTCATAATTAAAAGTGTGAATTTGAAAATTGTCTCCCAATAGTCATGGTAAAATAAAAATAATGATATTGAAATTTATAAATATAAATTATAGAAACCCAACACGAATAAAAAAATAAAATAAAATCCAAAAACATTTTCCCCCTTTAATCTGCACCACCCTAGAACAATGTAGGAGTTTCCAATTAATTTTTGTAATGAGGAAGTTTGAGGGTAGGTGGAGATAAATAAATCATAAAAAAAATATTGAGATGAAATGTAATGATTACCCTACAGATTGTATCTTCTTACCCTATGATTTAGTCTCTACATTGATCAATTAGTGTTGGCACATCAACTAACTATTTATTTATCTCAAATAGATCTTATATTGTCTTTAATTAATCATTAACTTTTCTAAAAAGATGTCTCTATTTTAAAATTTTTTCACCGGTGTTAATTGGTAGTCTAAAATCATTATGGAATTCTTCTGTTGAAATATACCTTGATTTTGGATTTTTAGGCCCCTTCATCATGTTTTATGCTATGAATAGTGATTTTATTCTGTAAAACATCACATACAAGATCCCCAAAAGATCTATTATGTTATAAAATGCATCTGGAATTATTTATGGGTTTGGTAGGGAATGAAACATATGTTTCAGGGTGTGTCACATCTTCTTAACACCCCAATCTATTCTTCTCTTTATATCTTGACATTATGCCTGGTATATTACAATTTTAATACTGTAAATAGTGATTTATGGTGTAAATGATGACTTCCCTATCCCATAACCACTAGTATAATCTATTTCTTCTGTATCAAGTCTTAGAAAGCTCTTATTTATATCCTTTTTCATGGAAAGAAATATTTTGATAGAATTCATCATCGTATTGGATCTTTTAATAATTTCACATGAAATGGTGTATCCTATAAAATATTAAAAAAGCTATTAAATATTCTTGAAATAAATAACAATTTAAATACAAAGTCGATGAATTTTAATATAAAAATGCATGCATGAAATGGTCATATCTGTATCCCAGGGTGATGTCTATACATGAAGTGAAAGGTATTAAAAATATTCCACTGGAATGTTTATCATAGCTCTTTTGATATATGAAATAAAAATAAAGAGACAAGATAATAGATAATCTACATGATTTAAAAAAGAAAAATAATCTTAAAAGTTAATTACCTTAAAAGTAATTTTTTTATGATTCATCTATTTTTTTGAAATTGATCATTTGGAAATTAAAATATATAAATTCATGATTAAGTATAAATTATCCCATCCTACGAAGATTAATAAAGGACCAAAATTTACATGATATGAAATAAATACAAATAGACATATTTGGCTTGAGTTACCCATGTATAAAAAAGAAGTTGAAAAAAATAAAAAACATATGAAATCCCTCATTATTTATACAAGGATCTCTAGTTATGATTGTGAACACAAATACATCATCCTCATTATGTAACTCAAGTGAAAAAGTCTCATGGAATATATTAAGGTAATTTATGAGGTTAGTTATCCAATTTGTTGTCTTTCCCCGTATTTTTCTTATTCCGCCTATTTGGCTTTTATTCCACCTCTTTTTTATCTTATATTCAACTAAGAATAATTTTGAATTTATGCATAAACATATTTCAAAATATAATGATGTTAGAAAATAATAATAGGTTATTAATGGAAAGGTTCTCCATTATAAATAAATGTATTATTTCTTTTTAAAATTAAATAATCAACCAAACATTGAAAATTTAAAATCCCAAATCAATTATCAAAAAAACCACTTTCTAATTCATGCTTAGAGATCAATATCATTATATTGTTTTTGTTTTTCAAAGTTATCTTGAAATTAATTATGGAATTGTTTTTCAAAATTCAAATATTTTTACACAAAAAAAACTTCTTTTGTAAAATTATGTCCCATAATAAATTTTTTATTATTTTCTGAAATTTACGTACCATATTTACGAGTGTCATTATAGGAATGAAAGATATGGAATACCTAAATGAGTTCATCTTTTTTAACAAAATTATAATAGAAAATTTTATACCAAACATGTTTAGGATCCAAAATCCTTATTAGATATCATTGTTAGTTCCAAGTTCACATAGGTACCAAAAAGCACTCGAAATTTATATTTTATAGGTCTATGCCACTAATATTAATTATCATATCATATGGTATATTTTAATCAAGTAGATCAGTCAAGTATAAATAATTTTTAGGATGATACAACTAACTAGATTGTGTTTCTTTAAATTTTTAGTTTTATAATTTGTTCGTGAGTATTAACTATTTTATATAGGGGTAATTTATTATTATTTTATTTCTTATCCCTTTATATATCTTATTATATTTTATATATTCCATAAGAAAATAGAATATTCTTTTTTATATATGATTTGTTTCTATTTTATTTAATCTCTTAGGATGTACTTGAAATTCTTACCCTATTTCATGGTTTAAAATCTTTTTACTTGATGTTTCTTTTAAATGATATCATGAATTCTCTCTTTAAATGTTTTACTCAGGGGGAGTTCACTTTTTCACAAAAAAGAATCAACTATTTTTTTTAAATATGAATTTTTTCTTTTTGAGTAGTTTAAATTTTCATCATGAAGGTTTTTGAAAATAATGTTTCTTCAAAATATTTTTCATCCTCATCGAAATTTATTATTTTTATAAAAATGAGCAGGATTTATTTTTATGATTGTTACTCTAGATTTAAATATTAATATAATTAATATATATAAATTTATTCTTTTAAAATAATTGATATTATTATTACTCTCACTCTCTCTTGTGGTGTAGCTTCTATTTATTGTTTAAATATACTATTTGAGTGGGAGACTTACTTATTACCATCCATTAGAGGTTATACTAGTCTTCTATCAATAAGGGACTTAGTTTTTTCTACGTATTAAATATTACACTTCTCTATTTAACATAATTTCTAGATATTTCATCTCTTTCTCATTTATGTTTCCATATTCTATAAAAAGGGGATATATTAGTTTTTCAAATTTATGGTTTTTAAATATTTTCAATTCTTTTATTCTTATATTTATTGTAAAAAAATTTAAATAGAAAAATATTATTTATTTCAAAATAGTTATTTATTTATTTTTCAAATATCATTTAAAGTTTATTCTAAATATTTAATTTAAATAGAATCTATTTATTTAAAATGATTGAAATTTTTTGTTATGTTGAATATCATTAAATGTGATTATCTTTTCCCTTCCATTATTTTATTTTTGATAATAATAAATGGGAACAGGTTAATCAAGATTCAATGTGGGGATAATTTATTGAATATATCTTAATATTGGAGAATATTATATTATTTAAGGTTTATGAGGAGAAAAATGTTTCATTATGTCACACCCCACCCCAAATGTTACAGAATCAGTTCTCTAGGATAGTGCACCATGTGATCTTAGGTGAACTTCATTATATGACAAAAGCTACCAACTAGAAGTGAGGGACTATTGATTGATAATTGGGAGACTATAACCTCTTGTGATAATAATGATAATAATAATAAAGATAATAGCATTGTGTAAGTGTTTAAAAACATAGTGGAAAAAATAAATCAACATAAACATTGAGCCAAAAGTACACCTACTATATATAAATTCCATATAATATCTACATACCATAAAATTAGATAAAAATTGAATAAGATAATATGTTTCCAAACTATATATGTAGATAAAAAAACAACCTAAATGGTTACCAACCTAGAAATAAATAAATGCTTGGTCTATCTTCCAAAAACCATATAAATTATATCATTCCCCCTCAACAAATCCATACGCACTAGGATTTTGATCCAAATCCCTTTCCCTTACCTTTACTCAAATCTATATCGTTTTCAAAACTCCTATGGGAGCAAAGAGTGGTATTAGTATGAACTAAGTAGGCCACCACCATGGTGTACCTAGATTACATCCATATATATACAAGTGTGTGGGAAAAAACATAAATAAATAGAAATAACTCACAAATATCACATTACCCACTTCACTTGTGCTCAACATCCACAAGAGATCCTTTACCTACAATTTCCAATGATTGAGTGAAATGATGAGTCCAAAATCTTTCAAAATGAAAGAACCCTCAACTTTCCAACCTTTCTCAAACTGAAATACATCTCATGCCAACCACCACCATATACTCAACATGTCACTGGGTTCCTTTATCTACATACAACCCTTTCTAGTTAACCTAACATCCCAGCTACATGTCTACAAGTCATATCTAAAGTCCCTAAGACTTCCACACTTTAATAATCATTGACTTGGAAGCCCAATGTATTATGGAATGGTGATACTCGTTCATCCATAGTTCCTTCCTATCACCCAAATCATATTGTAGATCCTCAAAATACATTTGATAGTCTCACACACCATCAATTGTGTCCTTCTATGATTATTACCTCCTCTTTAATGGGATTCATGACCATCCCCAATTCAACAAGTTCTACTAAATCCTCCACCCATAACGAGTGGTAAACACCACCTCACTAGGATATTATTCTATATTCCAATAACCCTAACTCCACTATCAACCAACCAATACGTGTGGAAATCACCATAAAATCCCAAGACACACCTATACTTTACTATTATCACCACATGTGAACAACATCCTCTAATTGAGGCACTGGTGGTCATCATCCTCCTCATCCTGGAAAATCAGGTCACCTCACTTTTTGTAATAAACATAACCAATAATCACATGGTCTTTTCCCAATGAATTCCTATAGAAAAAAAGCAATCAATAGGTTAACATTTTTAAAATCCATTTACTGACAACATCTTTTCAAATCTATCACAAAACTCCATCTCAACCCTTTTCTGCCATACCTAGATCAAATTCATCTCTTTCACACATGATATTATCCTTAAACATCTCCCTTTTACAATATAAAATAAAATAGAAACAAAAATTATGTCACTCAAACCACCCCACTCATGACTATTTAGTATACATAACATGACAAACATATAATTATGATAATGATAGGCACCACATAACTTATACCCAATGATGTATACTCATTAAACACAGACATCTGATTCATCTTCAGATGATGGGAATTATAAAAATAGAAAAATCCCAAAAAATTGGGCATAACTATCATAAATCAAACAAAACCTCACATAAGAGATAGAAAATAGATAATAATGGATATAGGTCATTTTAGTCTACCTCTCCTAATGAATGGACCAAAAAACTAAAATAAAATGTATGAAAACACTCAAAGAACCCTAAATCGAGAGAAGAGGGGTTTCACAACTTCTCTAGGGATAAGTGGCCTCCCCCTGCCATGAACCAAACATTTATAAATGAAATTCTTTTTTCATTAAGTAAATTCATTATTGATTAATGATGTTATAGAAAAAAATACATTAATTTGATTATTTTGGTCTGTTATAAGTTATTTCCTATCATATTTGAAAGAATGGTAAGCATCATAACCATTAATAATGTTGTTTTCATAATGTGACTATTATGATTACTATATATTAAGGGTTATAATAAAGTCCAATTCATATAGACTGAAGAAATGATTGCCTCAACTAGAAAGATCATACACAATGAGGCCCTTTAGTCAGAGAATCTGATGGATATAAAATCATTCAGATTTTCAATTGACCAATCCCAAGCAAAGATTGAACAATTAAAATGTGAGAAAAAACTATTTATGGGAGAAGATCAAACTAATCTAGATCGTAGACCAAACCATGTTTATCAACCCACCCTAAGAAAGTGTTGGCTTCACAAACCGTCCCCTTAGATAATATGCTAGTGTAATAAGTGTTTTATA
Source organism: Viscum album (assembly GCA_963277665.1). NCBI lineage: Eukaryota > Viridiplantae > Streptophyta > Magnoliopsida > Santalales > Viscaceae > Viscum > Viscum album. Next base: position 667,371,315 of record OY728155.1, read on the forward strand.
TCTAGGCCTTATCAATATGTATTTCAATTTTTTTAGTAAAACAAGGAATATTTTTATCCTTTTTTTAATACTTTATAAATTATTAAATTATGAGTTTGATAAAAATATTATTTTGATATGATCAAATAGAAATTTTGTTTTTAGGAAATATACAGTTTTAATCAATAAACCATTTTTGATGAATTCAATAATATTTTAAATATATAATATTTTAATAAAATATTATTAAAAATAAATTTTTATCTAACTCTTAATAATAATACACTTTTATGAAGTCAAATGTAATTTTTATAAGGTTCGCAAACTATTATGATCTTAAAAACCCTTATTTTTAAATAAATAGGAATATTTGATTTAAAAGTCAAAATAATTGTATTTAGAAAATTATTTTTGTAAAATCAATATTATTTTTGAATTCAACACAATTAAACTACACAATGTTGAATTTTTTAATTATCTTTTTAATATATTCCAATTTTTTCGGTAAAAATTAAATACCGTATAAATATGTGTTATTTATTATGATATCATACAATCCAAAAAACGATGTAATGAATACTATATAGAGCATTCAAAAACAAATATTATGATTCCCTGTAATAAAAATGTGTTTTTAATTCATTTTATTAATTTTATAATCCCTTAATGAATCTTCTAAAACATATATTATATTTTCTAGTTTTAAAATTATTTCTGGATGAGGATGACTCACTTCCAGATCACCAAGGTTATTATTATGATAAATTCAATTCATAGCCTCATAAAATATTAAGACTCAATACACCTTGGTGGAATCCGCGGGAAAAAATCATTGGAATGGTTTTGTTATAATTATTTTATCATATAGAGTCCAAAACCAATGTTTGGAAATCAATATTCTATTCCCCTCTTTTTTCCTATAAAAACTCACCCAAAATCCCTTTTCACTTCACAAAAAAATCATATGTAATTGTTTTTCTCCACCTTTACCTTTTTATAGCCCTCAAAAGTTGTTATTAATATCTTAATATGCTGCTATCAGTCTTTTTGAATCTTCCCCTAAAGATAATGGATCATCTCCTTCTCCTCTTAAATCAAGAACCTACATTTTATTATGTATTTCAATTTTAAATTTTTCATATTGGTATATTATTTTACATATCTCTATTATTTTAATTATTATTTCCAAGTGATTATATACCCCTTTAACTCTCATTAAACCTTTTATTGAATATTTAGGTTCCCCTTTTATGATGATAAAATTATACTTTGATTTTCCATACTGAAATGTTTTAATGAATACTCATCCCCTATTCCACTCAAAGGACTTAAACAATTAGTTCCTATAATATATTTATTAGGTGAATCTGGGTAAGTAACCCATACTAAATAATTTTGGTATTAAAATTGATAAAGGCATACTTATGTTGTATGATATATGGGATCACTTATTCATGTACATGATATGAATGTTATGGGTGGTCCATGAATAATATATCCCTTCAATGAATTGAGTAATGTTTTTTTCTCTTGATATACCATGTATGGTGTTCATGAGGTTATCATAAGAACACTATGTTATGGTGTCTTATTGGTTATCTTTGGAAATTGTTTATGATGTAATTTTTTATGTTATTGTCACATTTATATGTTGACATGATGTTATCATATTATATCATGATTCAATGATCATGTTTATTATTTACATAACTTTTATTTAACCTTTATAAACTACATGAGAAAAATTTATTACTTTCATCAGGTCATTATTAGATTATTCCCTTATGGGAATTTATATCTAACTCTTGACATAAGTACATCCCCATGTTATCTAGTGTATATTTATAAGAGATGTTAAATTTTAAGATCATGTTAAAGAGTATTTAATAATTTCATCGTATCCATATTCATGTTATTATACTATATACTTAATTTCCCAAATATTCATGATTTATAGGATTATATTATGTGTGTTTTTATGTAATAGGTCTTGAATAGCAGTTTATTAAAATATTATTTTTCATACACACATCCAATTTATCTATTTAGATTTTTGTTCATTGGACAGGTTCACATCCTGACCAGTAGGTTCACATCATGGTTTATTAGGAAAAAGGGGATCTCTACTATCTTATTAGTTTATACCGTGAATTACATGTTCATGGTTTGGATGGCATCAAGCAATATCCATTTCACCCTTTGGGATATCTAATTGATCTGGAACCTCCCTCAAGTCACTCCTACCCCTTGATAAACACAAAAAAACATTAAATTCTTGGGTTTTTTCATCCATTAAATATATTTTTTCATCCAATGAGGTTTGTGATCATACAATCTATACTCCTTGTAATATCTCATCCCAAAGATATTTGTGCATACGTTGACCTGACACATGATGAGATGATACTGAAAGAGATCATATCATTCCCAACAACCCATATTCCCTTGAATACTATCTTAACATGATGATTTATTTCTTGGTTGTCTGTATTTCATTCTATCCCTTATCATGAAATCCATATTATTCAAAAATAACCATCTAGCTAGACACACACATTCCAACCATCATATATCATTAGTTACACATATCATTGGATTCTCGTTTCATTCTTTAGAAATACCAAACACTAAAAATTTCTTGCAACATCCCTAATTCTCATAAAATAATCGCTCCACACATGATGCCCACAAGGATCCAACATCATATCTAATGCCTAAAAAGTTCTCTGATTCCCAAAAACCCCTATCTACCAATCCTTTTTCTTAATTATCAATTATTAATCAAAACTTGTTTAATTCATTTAACAAAAATGAACCTTGTGCTGATTTATGTGTCATAAAAACTATGAAACATGGCCACCCTCATTGCATACCTCCAATTGTTTTCAGAACTCTGACCTATATTGAACATATTAGATCCATCATATATATCGCACCAAAACCCTTTCTTCAAAACACCTACCCTTTTTAAGGAGATGTACTCACTACTGGCCAATGACAAACTACAAGGTAAATCACTCCCTACAATATCCTAAATTCTAAGTCAGGTGCTTACTACTAAATACTAATATTTATCTTGATATTACCTCAAATCTATTTGTATGACCTAGTCCCCAACTCATTGAAATTTAAGACATATTTCAAAAAACATCTCTAATACCCCATATTTCCACATGCTTGTAACTCCTTTGGAGGACAATCATACTGAGTCAAAACATTTATTAGATTACCACTCTGAAAATAATGCATCAATAATTCAACCCTCGGTGGAATCCCCAAGTCTCTTGTCAGAATACCATTCCGAGTCTCCTCATGGCCTCACTTCTGGCCGACCAGATCTCTCTTTCTTCTCTCGCTTGATGTCATTGTCTGGATCAGTATGGTTTTATCCATCGGGATCCCCATAGATATCATTTTATAATTCACTACCTCTATGAATGATTACAATATAATGTTGTTTACATGGTCCCTAATAGAATTCAACAACTCATCCTCAAATTATCTAATGAATGTGATGTCATCTGATTCCATAGTCATTATAAAATGCAATAGGTATGCGAACCTTAGGCATATGCCATAACTGAGGTGTCACCTTACTATAAGTTCATAAACTCATGGTCTCATTACACCATCAAAGTATCATTAATGAATTTCTCAAATAATACAGTCTCATGGTCTTTCCACATCAGTCCACCATCAATGCATGTCCCACCTATGCTTCATCGATCCTCTAAGAATATATTTGGAAAACATGAACCTCAACCTTGGGGTATCTTTATATGATTAAAAATAGTCTCGACTAACTCTATCCATAACTCTACCACCTAAATTCTATCCTCTAGTAGAAACGATGGAGAGTGCTATGACTGAATCTCTAACATCAAATATTCCATGGAAAACTCAACTCCATAACCTCCCATATAATTTATCTGAAAGAACCACACCAGGATTGTCATGAACCTTCCTCGGGGCCCGTGCCGTGACAACCCCAAACCCACCTTCCATATGCCAGGGGCTGCCGACTAGCACCAAGGCATAAATCCCAGAAAAAGGGAAGGCATTGCCTTTGTAATGTAATCCACAAATACCACAGAGCAAGCAGGTTGAAGTAAACACTAAGTAAAAACTGGTACAACAGTAAGTGCGGAAAGGTAAGTGGGCTAGTATACAAACCCAAACTGAAAGCAAAGTACAACTAGAAAGGGAAAATAGCAACTGAAAAATAAAGCCGCAATGTCGAGCTGTCCACAGAAAATCCCACCTGAAGGGTGGGTACAGATAGCCTCCACTGCTCCTCGGGTCCAGCCGACCACTCCGAGTACATCCCGCCCAGTGGTCCACCTATAGGTACCTTCCTTCTCCACAAGCCTCAACCACGATCAGCATTGTCTGTCTTCTGAAACCAACACAACGTAGTGCGGGCATAGAACGTGCAGGGGTGAGTATAAGCTACTCAGTAGGGACCCCGAGACCCCCGAAGGTCTCCCTAAATCCACAAAGGAAAATCCACAAAGTAACGATACAATCATGAAGTAACATCCAGCACTGCTTAGGTATATTCCCATACATATACCTAAGTCATCAATTCTTGTTCGGCTCCAACATCCGAGCCCAAGTACAACTCAGTCCACACAGGAAAGAAAAATGTAAATCCAAACAGGATAGCTCAACACAATCCACATAGGAAAGAAAAACAGGATTCAGCTCACACAGGTTTACTTCTTCGTATGATGATAGAGATGATCAGATATATCCACTGATTCATCTAATCCGTCGGACCCACAATGGATCGATAGGTACTAACCCCCGCAATGACCCACAAAGGATCTGACCCACAAAGGATCGATAGGTAACTAACCCCCACAAAGACCCCCACAGGATCGGACCCACACAAGATCTGTAGGTGCTGGCTCACACAGAACCGCTGAGCGCTGACCCACACAGCATCGGACCCACACAGAATCGGTAGCACTGATTCACATAGGATCACTGAGAGTTTTAGTCGTCGCCGTCGAATCCACTGAGGATCTCTGTATAGTCGTAGTAGTAGAAGTAGTCGCAGCCAGCTCTAGGGTTCCCGCACATATCAAGATCATTCGGGAGGGTCCGCTCCACGTGTCGAGAGGCTGATACATCAACTGACACATAGTCCAGAGTTGATGTATCCAAAAGTTCCGTATTGTCAACAGGAACTCAACGTCGTAGACGGCGCGTCAATCAGACGCCCGATTGGGTTTTAAGGCAAAACTAACTCGACCGTACTCCACCTGCGTCCAAACCTCAGGCAGAGTAATCCAAAAGATCCGTCTCACTAAGAGGAATCCAACAAAGTCGATGGCACGTCAATCAGATGTCCGGAGCACAATTTATGAGTGTTTCCACTCCGAGGGCCCGGTTGGTTTTGTATACAAACCAACTCGTCCAAACCCAAAGTATTCCGAAACCTTGAGTGCGATATTTCTAAACAACCGTCTCGATCCAAGTATTACATCGCCGCTGACGGTGCGTCGTTCAAAAGTCCTTAGCCCAAGATATGGGCAAAAAACCAAAGAGGGTCCGAAAACGGGGGTTTTCGGCCCGGACCGACCCGGCCCAAGACCCCCTGGGTCGGCCCGGATGGGCGAGGCCTAGTGCACTGGCGCGCGGCGCCAGCTGGCTCGGCTGAACGGTCGGGCCGTTCGGTTAAGCGGGGGGGCGCGCTGCCCCCCACCGTTCGGAAACCGCGGCCCCAATTAAGGGACCGCTCAGCTGGCCTGCCATGGGTTTTGACCCCCGGCTCTTTCCCTGTCCGACTGGCCTGCCCTGGCCGGCCGTTTCTTACTCCACAGGATCGGTGATGGCCAGTCCCCTCCTTGCTCTGACGCCGGCGGCCCGTCTTCGGCCGCCGGTCACCCTGCTTTGTCGCGGCCCGGAATCGGCCGCGGCCTTGGTTGTTCGGTGCAGCGCGACAGCGCCGTACTCTTCCACCGCAGCCCTGCTCTGGCCGCGGTGTCTTCAGGTTTCTCTGTCGCGGTGCGATGGAATAGTGTCCTTGTTCGTTTCCACGGCACAGCGCGACGACATCGCGCATTCCTTGTCGCACAATCACATGCGATGCGACGGCACCGTGCCATACTCGTTTCAAACCACAAAGAAACAAATACAGGGATAAGGGAGGAGGGTCGGCTGTGTTTGTGCAGTCCGGCCCCCTCTTGTTAATTGATAGCATTTGGTCGTATTTTTACAAAGAATGAAAAAGTGGTAAACACAAAAAAAAATTTAAATAACCCCTACCTTGAGCGTAGCTAGAACGGAGGTTCGTTGCGGAAAACGACGTCGCGAGGTGAAGCCGCATATGTTTACGGAGAATGTCCGAGGAGGAAGTGGCATCTCCTTTTCATTGGCACGGGAAGAAGATCGAAAGAGGGTGCTTCATCGATCTTCAGAAAAAAGGAGCCACACACCGGCTGCGGAGAGGGGAAGAGACGGCACGTCGATCTCTTCTTACGGTGACGACGTTCTTCGTCGAAGTCTTGGTGTTCTTCGTGATGAAGATGAAAACACCCTTGAGCTCTCTCCTCAATTGTCTACACACAACAACCAACCAAAATAAAATAAGGCTCATTCTTATTTTATTAACTCATGCCACAATTCAAAAATTCAAAACATAATTTAATTAATTGAATTGGTGTGTTGGCATACTTAAAGAGAGGAGAGGAAAAGTCACCCAAATAAAGGGAAGTTTAAAAGTTAAAAGTGTTACACAACTTAAGTGGGGTGTTAAGAGGAGTTAGGGAGTTAAGGAAATTGAAAAGGTGGGGGCTCGTGTGAGCCCCACCTCACCTTTAATCCACTCAAGAGAAACTAACAATCAGTGGGTCCCACCCTAACTTCTACACTTAGGTTCTAACTTATGGAGAAGAGAAATAAAATTCTTAAAGAAATTTTATTTCACTCACACTTAATCCACAAAATTAAACATCTCATATCGAGCAAACGCAACTCCAGAAAAGGCGTTCCTAAGCAATTACCGGCGTTGCGGTTCCATCGGTGCCCTCGGAATTCGATTCCGAGCACTAGTTCAAAAGATAGGAATTCCTGATTGTTCGTTCACTGAACGTACCCGAGCTAAACTTCGGATAGAAATCCCGAGCACACCGGGCCTCGGAATCAAGTGCCGTCAGAAACTGCGTTCTTGTAAAATCCCAAAAAAATTTAAGAAAAAATTTCCCTTGAATTGTACGGGTCTTTACATTACTCCAACATCAGGGCTTTACATCCCCGTAAAGATACATTGAAAACTAGGGAAACAAATGTGGGTACTGAGCATGCATTTGACCCTCCCGCTCCCAAGAGCTCTCCTGGAGATTCCCATGCTGCCATATGATGCGCACTAGAGGAATCGACCATCCACGCAGGACCCTCTCCTGTTGATCCTTGATCTCCACTGGGACCTCCGCGAAAGTCTCCCCATCATCAACGTCTAACTCCCCATGGTCAATGATATGTGTCAGGTCATGAATGTATCTCCTCAACTGAGATACGTGGAAGATGTCGTGCACCCGTTGCAACTGAGGTGGTAGAGCCAGAAGATAAGCCACCTCGCCAATCCTGCTGAGGACCTGGAACGGTCCGATGAAGCGTGGAGACAACTTTCTGCCTCGGCCAAATCTCCGTAATCCACGTCGAGGTGAGACACGCAAAAAGATGTGGTCGCCATCCTCGAACTCTAGTGGCCTCCGCCTCCTATCATCATAAGACTTCTTCAAGCTCTTAGATATCCTCATCCGCTCCTGGATGACCTGGACCTTCTCTGTCATGGCCTGAACCATCTCTGGTCCCACAAGTGCTGACTCCCCCGGGTCTGTCCAGCACAAAGGAGATCAGCAAGGTCGGTCATACAACAACTCTTATGGTTCCATCCCGATGGTGGAGAGGTAGTTTTTGTTGTACGCGAACTACACCAAGGGTAGGTGGTCCTCTCATCTGCGACCAAAGTCGAGGACACATGCGCAGAGCATATCCTCGAGAGTCTGAATGGTCCTCTCCATCCGACCATCCGTATGAGGGTGAAAGGCTGTGCTAAGATGTAGTTGTGTCCCGAACGCCTCCTGAAACCCCTTCCAAAGCCGGTAAGTAATGCGAGCATCTCAATCGGAGACGATAGATGATGGCACACCGTGAAGCCGTACAATCTCTTTAATGTAGAGACGTCCCAAGCTCTCCACTGAGCCCTACTCTCTGATGGGTAAGAAGTGAGACGACTTGGTGAGTCGGTCGACAATCACCCAAATGGAGTCATGACCTCTAGAAGTGCTTCGAATTCTAGTCACAAAGTCCATAGATATCCCGTCCCACTTCCACTTCGGGACCTCCAAGGGTTGTACAAATCCTGCTGGTACTTGGTGCTTTGCCTCCACCTGCTGGTAGGTGAGGCATCGAGAAACAAACTCCGCCATAGCCTTCTTCATGTCCGACCACCAGTGCTGTCGTCTGAGGTCCTGGTATATCTTCTCCACTCTGGGATGTACCGCTAAGGGAGAACTGTGAAACTCTCTTAGAACCTCTTCTCGTAAAGCGACTGGTACCAAGGTACGTCATCTGAAAAGGATGTCATTCTATGCTCCAAAGGAGAAACCATCAGGTGCCTGTCTTGAGGATATCTGTGCACGCCGTGTATCACAGTCAGCGTCCCCATGTTGTGCCTCTCTAACCAGCTGCAGTAGTGGAGGATTAACTGTGAGAGACTGGAGGAAGGCTGCTCCATCTCTATCCACGAAGGATATCTGCAAAGAGGCTAGCTGCTTTGTCTCCTACTCAAGTAGTTGAATGCCCGTCCTCCTACTGAGAGCATCCGCTACCACGTTCCCCTTCCTAGGAGTATAGACTATCTCAAATTCATAGTCTTGGAGGAACTCTATCCATCGCCGCTGTCTCAGATTCATTTCCTTCTGAGAGAAGATGTATCTGAGATTCTGATGGTCAGAAAAGACTGTAAAACACTCGCCCATCAGGTAGTGTCGCCATGTCTTCAGAGCAAAGACTACTTCTGCTAACTCCATGTCGTGGGTAGCGTAGTTCTGCTCATGCGGCTTCAACTGACGTGATCCATAGGTGATCACATCCCGCTCCTGCATCAGGACAGATCCGAGTCCGGTCCCTGATGCATCGCAGTAGAATACATACCCTACTCCTTCCTCAGGTAACCTCAAGATAGGTGTGCTGGTCAATCTCTGTCTCAGCTCTTGGAAGCTCTTTTGACATCTGTCTGACCACACAAAGGGTTTCCCCTTATTCATCAAAGCTGAGAGTGGTTCCGCAACTCTGGAGAAGTCTGGCACAAATCTCCTATAGTATCCATCTAGTCCCAAGAAACTCCGCACCTCCATCACGCTCCTGGGTGGCTCCCAAGATAGCACTGCCTCGATCTTCGCAGGATCCACCACAACTCCCACCTCAGAGATGACATGTCCCAAGAAGTGGAACTCACGTATCCAGAACTGACACTTTGAGAGCTGTCCATAAAGATGGTGCTCTCGTAGTGTGTCTAGTACAACCAGTAAGTGGTAGGCGTGCTCCTCCTCAGTTGTCGAGTAAATCAAAATTTCGTCGATGAAGACCATGATAAATCGATTGAGGTATGGCTGAAAGATCCTATTCATGAGGGCCATGAACACTGCTGGAGCATTGATTATGCCGAATGGCATAACCAAGAACTCATAGTGGCCATACCGACATCTGAAGGTCGTCTTCTGCCCGTCCTTGTCTCGAACTCTGAGCTGATGATAGCCTGACCTGAGGTCTATCTTTGAGAACCACCGTGCCCTCATGAGATGATCGAAGAGGTCATCAATCCTCGGTAGTGGATACTTATTCCTCACTGTCACCTAGTTTAGGCTATGATAGTCAACACAAAGTCGCAATCTCCCGTCCTCCTTCTTGGAAAAAAAATCGGGGAAGTCCAGGTTGAAACAATGGGTCGGATGAACCCCTTGCCCTTCAAGTCCTCCAACTGTACCCGTAGATCTCGAAGCTCGGTGGGGGCCATCCGATATGCTGGAGTCAATATCGAGGTTTTCCCCTGGTACAGGTCAATATAAAAGTCTACCTCTCTACGAGGAGGTAGCCCTGGAACGTCATCGGGAAAGACGTCCGCATACTGATCCACCACTGTAGGAAAACCAGGACTCTACAAGTCAACTACTCATTGGATGAGGCAAGCCAACTGATGAGTGATGGGTTGTCCTCTCCTTTGCGAGAGTCCATCCTGTGCTGCAAAGGCTCCCTTCTCGCCGGTGAAGGTGGACCTGCTCCCTTCGATGCGTACACATCGCACCTTGCGCCTAATACAGTCAATTTGTGCATGGAATGTAGAAAACCAATCCATGCCCAAGATGATGTTTTAAGGCCTCGACGCCGCTACAAAAAGATCCCATCCAAATATCTCGCCCCCTAGAGTAAGCTCACACTACCACCACCAGTGTGTAATCGTTGAGTCTGCTCCCATAAGAGTCTCTAGCCGTAAGGATCGAGCCAACGGCTCTGTCGGAATCTCTGAGCTTCGTACAAGGGCAGCAGCTATGAAAGAATGAATCGCTCATGTGTCTATAAGTACTTCAGCAAGTGTGTAATAGACACAGATAGTACCTCAAATAATCTCGATCACGCCGTGGTCGTAGGCCTCTGCTGCCTGGAGTTGTGCTTGTCTCTGCCCGCCAGCTCCCTGTGGTCGGGGTGGACCTTCTGGTGGTGGTGGTGGTAAAGCCTCAAAGCGTCGCCCACCACCTGCTGCTCGGCCAGCTCCTATGCCTCATCCTCCTGCTCCCTTCGGACCACCACGGTCGACCCTCTGCCTCTGCCTCGGTGGTCCCTCAACCGCCTACTGCTCCTCGGCATGGTGGGTCGGGCAATCACGAGCCATGTGGCCCTGCCCGCCGCATGAGTAGCACTGCCTGCCTCTTGAAAGACTGGCTCCACGCTGTGTGCCCCGAACTGCTAAGCCAGTGTCCTAAGGTCGTCTGGCTGAGGGTCTGGTCTGCCTGGACCCATGAGTCATCCATCGACTGCCTGCTGCAGAAGACTCTACTACGTGCCGCCCTGCGGTGGGTCTCAGCGCTGGTGTAGACTTAGCAAGAAATCTATCGATCAAAAGGGCTCGCTCCAGTACTCCTGTATGAGTCAAGATGCTGAGGGAGATCATCGATGCCATAATCTCGTGTCTCAATCCCTGCTCAAAGGTTCGGGCCTGGAAGAATGGGTTTCGTACCATGTCTGTAGAGTAGCGCGAGAGATCGGTAAATCTCGTCGAGTACTGGGCGACTGTCAAGCTGCCCTACCGCAGCTGAAGAAGCTCCTGGATGGGTACCGCACAGAGGGTGGCTGGGACAAACTCCGAGTGAAAGAGGCTCTCAAAGTCCATCTAGAGGATGGATGCCTCATCATGCACCTGGAGCATCAAGCTCCACCATCTGCCTACTGCTGCGTGCAGTATGCTCACAGCGAGGATCACCATGAGGTCTGTCGGTGTCCTCACTAACCTGAAAACTCTCACCACTGCCTCCAGCCAGTCCTAGGCTTCTTGGGGGTCCGTCTCCCTGGGGAACCTGGGTGGATTCTGGCGCTGGAACTAATGCAGTGCACTAAGGCGACGTGCATCGTCAGCGGTTGGGGCTGGAAGCATCGGTGGCTCGGCGGGTAGAGCTACCGTCGGTGCCTCAGCTGTCAAAGGGACCTGCACTGAGGCCTCATCGCTCAGTGGGCTGTCGTCACGCACAACTCTTGGAACCCTAGCTAGCTGCCATCGTGGGGCCATCCTAAAAAGGAAACAGGTGCGCCACGGTCAGAACAGTATACCTGGTGAGCTGATACAAAGTAATCATAAAGAAAACTTGAAAAATACATGCAATCAATGTTTTCGTGCATTATGTCGGAAATAAGAAGTCAGGGTCCTGGTGTACGGATACATCGACCGCCGCACCAACACTGGACTGATAACCACACCCAATACACTTAACACTATTGCTTCACATAGAAAAATATTAGATTCCCACGTTCTGTGGTAGAACTGAACTCCTTCGATACTAATTTTTCACGACCCGTCCTCGGGACCCGTGTCGTGACTACCCCAAACCCGCCTTCCATAGGCCAGGGGCTGGCGACTAGCACCAAGGTGTAAATCCCGGAAAAAGGGAAGGCATTACCTTTGTAAAGTAAACAAAAAACACCACAGAGCAAGCAGGTAGAAGTAAACACTAAGTAAAAACTCGTACAATAGTAAGTGCGGAAAGGTAAGTGGGCCAGTATACAAACTCAAACTAAAAGTAAAGTACAACTGGAAATGGAAAACAACAACTGAAAAGTAAAGCCACAACATTGAGTTGTCCACAAAAAATCCCACCTGAAGGGTGGGTACAGATAGCCTCCACTGCTCCTCGGGTCCAGCCGACCGCTCCTAGTACGTCCCGCCCAGTGGTCCACCTCTAGGTACTGTCCTGCTCCGCAAGCCTCAACCACGATCAGCACTGTTCTTTGTCTGAAACCGATACAACGTAGTGCGTGCATAGCCCGTGCAGGGGTGAGTATAAGCTACTCAGTAGGGACCTCAAGACCCCTGAAGGTCTCCCTTAATCCACAACGGAAAATCCACAAAGGAAAGATATAATCACGAAGTAACATCCGACACTGCTTAGGTATATGCCCATACATATACCTAAGTCATAAATTCTTGTTCAGCTCCAACATCTGAGCCCAAGTACAACCCAGTCCACACAGGAAAGAAAAACGTAAATCCACACAGGATAGCTCAACACAATCCACATAGGAAAGAAAAACAGGATTCATCTCACACAGGTTTACTTCTTCGTATGACGATAGGGATGATTAGATATATCCACTGATTCATCTAAGCCGTTGGACCCACAAAGGATCGATAGGTACTAACCCCCGCAATGACCCCAAAAGGATCTGACCCACAAAGGATCGATATGTAACTAACCCCCGCAAAGACCCACATAGGATCGGACCCACACAGGATCTGTAGGTGCTGGCTCACATAGAACCACTGAGCACTGACCCACACAGGATCATACCCACACAGGATCGGTAGAACTGATCCACATAGGATCACTGAGTGTTGTAGTCGTCGTCATTGAATCCACTGAGGATCTCTGTATAGTCGTCGTAGTAAAAGTAGTCGCAGCCAGCTCTAGGGTTCCTGCACACAGCAAGCTCGTTCGAGAGGGTCTGCTCCACGAACCGAGAGGCTGATACATCAACTGACACATAGTCCAGAGTTGATGTATCCAAAAGTTCTGTATCGTCAACAGGAACTCAACGTCGCAGACGGCGCATCAATCGGATGCCTGGTCTGAGAGTTATTGGCTTTTTCGTCCGAGGGGCCCAGTTGGTTTCTAAAGCAAAACTAACCCGAACATACTCCACCTGCATCCAAACCTCTGGTGGAGTAAGCCAAAAGATCTGTCTCACTAAGAGGAATCCAACAATGTTGACGGCACGTCAATCAGACATCCGGAGCTCAGGTTATGAGCGTTTCCACTCTGAGGGCCCGGTTGGTTTCGTGTATGAACCAACTCGGCCAAACCCAAAGTATTCTGAAACCGTGAGTGCAATATGTCGAAATGACCATCTCGATCCAAGGATCGCATCTCCGCTGACGGTGCGTCGTTTGGAGGTTTCTATCCCATGATATGGGCAAAAGACCAAAGAGGGTCCGAAAACGGTGGTTTCGGGCCCGGACCGACCCGGCCCGAGACCCCCTGGGTCGACCCGAACCGGATCACCCCGACCCGGGTCTGGGTCGGCCCGACTAGGCGCGGCCCGGTGCACTAGCACGCGGCGCCAGCTGGCTCAGCCGAACGGCCGAGCCGTTCAGTTATGCGGGGGGGCGCGCTGCCCTCCACCGTTCGGAAACCGCTGCCCCAATTAAGGTGCCGCTCAGCTGGCTAGCTGGGGGTTTTGACCCCCGGCTCTTTCCCTGTCCGGCCGTCCCACCCTGGCCAGCCGGTTCTTGCTCCGCAATACTGGCGACGGTCGGTCCCCTCATTGCTCCGACGCCGGCGGCCCGTCTCCGGCCGCCGGTCACCCTGATTCACCGCGGCCCGGAACCGGCTGCGGCCTTGGTCGGCCGGTGCGGCGCGACAGCGTCGTTCTCTTCAACCGCGGCCCTGCTCCGGCCGAAGTGTCTTCGGGTTTTTCCGACACGGCACGACGACTTCATGTCCTTGTTCGTTTCCACGGTGCGGCGCGACGGCGCCGTGCATTCCAGGTCGCACGATCACACGCGGTGCGACGTCACCGTGCCATACTCGTTCCAAACCACAAAGAAACAAACACACAGATAAGGGAGGAGGGTCATCCGTGTTTATGCGGTCCGACCCCCTCTTGTTAATCGATATCATTTGGTCATATTTTCATGAAGAACGAAAAAGTGGTAAACCTGAAAAAAATAATTAAATAACCCCTACCTTGAGCGTAGCTAGAACCGGGGTTCGCCGCGGAAAACGACGTCGCGAGGTGAAGCTCCGTATGTTGACGTAGAACGTCCGAGGAGGAAGTGGCATCTCCTTTTCTTTGACACAAGAAGAAGATCGAAAGAGGGTGCATCATCGATCATCGGAAAAAAGGAGCCACACACCGGCTACGGAGAGGAGAAGAGACGGCACGTCGATCTCTTCTTAAGGTGACGGCATTCTTCGTCGAAGTCTTGGTGTTCTTCGTGATGAAGATGAAAACACACTAGAGCTCTCTCCTTAATTGTCCACATACAACAACCAACCAAAATTAAATAAGGCTCATCCTTATTTTATTAACTCATGCCACAATTCATAAATTCAAAACTTAATTTAATTAATTGAATTGGTGTGTTGGCATACTTAAAGAGAGGAGAGGAAAAGTAACCCAAATAAAGGGATGTTTAAAAGTTAAAAGTGTTACACAACTTAAGTGGGGGGTTAAGAGGAGTTAGGGAGTTAAGGAAATTGAAAAGGTGGGGGCTCGTGTGGGCCCCACCTCACCTTTAATCCACTCAAGAGAAACTAACAATCAGTGGGTCCCACCCTAACTCCTACACTTAGGTTCTAACTCATGGAGAAGAGAAATAAAACTCTTAACAAAATTTTATTTCACTCACACTTAATCCACAAAATTAAACATCCCATATCGAGCAAACACAACTCCAGAAAAGGAGTTCCTAAGCAATTACTGGCGCTGTGGTTCCATCGGTGCCCTCGGAATTCGATTCTGAGCACCGGTTCAAAAGATAGGAATTCTCGCTCGTTCGTTCACTGAACATACCGGAGCTAAACTTCGGATAGAAATTCTTGGCACCTCGGGCCTCGGAATCAAGTGCCGTCAAAAACTGCATTCTTGTAAAATCCCAAAGAAAATTAAGAAAAAATTTCCATTGAATTTTATGGGTCTTTACAATGATCACCCATATATTCTCATATAGACATCGCCAAAACATTACTTCCCATTTTGGTCATCCCTAAAACCTCAAAGCCTCCCTATATGGCTCATGATAATACCCAACCATAGGTGCCTCATCCCATGAATGCCTTAGAGGGAAAACATATCAACCCTCCTCATGCTACACTAGACGTTTTCTAGGTGGAATCATGGAAAAAACCAAATACCATGATCAACACCAATATAACAGTCTAGATATAAAAAATAGGTAAAGTTGTAACATTAATCACATATAAACACCCTAAAAGTCCCCTACATCACCCATAGTGCATATTGTATGGCCTCATTGCCCCATCCCTTCCCATATGAGATTTTGGAATAACCTAAACAATACACCCATAAGATCAAATAATAATCACATTATGATTCACATACCTGTTATAGCTTAGTATAATATAACCAGGGGTTTGTACATTAAATGCCACTTATCCTATCATTGAAACATTAAATTGACAACCCATTTAATATATATACCCCCATGGAGACAATTAATAAGTCACACACACACACACACACATATATATATATATATATATATATTTGACCAAAAATGGTTATGTAATACCAAATTGGGTTCTTTTATGTTGGTTGTCGATTCAATATTATAGAGGAAAATGATTTATAAATTGTATTACGAAGCCCATTTATGTGAATCTGATCAGTAGTTAATTTATGGGAAAATATAATACTAATACTTTATGGGTTTAATATATATATTTAATATTTTTATCTACCTAAATTTATTGAATATAGCTTACAATGATTCAATTATATGTATTTCAATTTCTATGTTATAGTGTGCACACCCTGTATGTTTCAATTGGCACATGATTTTACTGACATCCACCATTAATCACATGGATAAATTAAAAATAAAATCTAAATAAATTCCCTTTCCAAAACCACTACCTTTACCTAGGGAATCTGTGTAGTGTTCCTTCAAGAGACTATATAAGAAAACACCATTTAGTCTATTGTTTACAC
Organism: Viscum album; assembly: GCA_963277665.1. Classification (NCBI taxonomy): domain Eukaryota; kingdom Viridiplantae; phylum Streptophyta; class Magnoliopsida; order Santalales; family Viscaceae; genus Viscum; species Viscum album. Next base: position 667,387,743 of record OY728155.1, read on the forward strand.
TTTAAATAGATCACCCCTTTCCTTTTTTCCCTGGTTCCAATAAACAACAACAAGTATACATATATTATATGTGAGCCTAAGTTCTTATCCAGATGTATGAAGACTGTACTCTAGACTATCAATAAATGTGTACAAATAAAAATAAATAAAATCAAATACAACATAATCTAAATCAAATAAATCATCTATAACTTACAAAAGTGGAACAATAATCTAATTTCCCATAGTAAACTAGACATTAGTTCATGTATTTGTTGTCTATAAAAACTATATAACCCTCATCCAAATATATAACACCTTCCTAAGATCTTATCTCTATATCCCAAATAACAAATCTTTTTCAATAACCCACCTTTAATTCCACTTTTAAATAGGCCCAACATTGTTATAACTTTGTTACTAACCACTTTTAATTATTCTTTGTGATTTTCATTTTGAGATACAACTATTGAATTCTCACTATTGTTTATACTTTCCCATATAACCAACCAAAGTTATCCCATACCAATTTTTCTCTCCCCACCTCAAAAGATACTAAACCGGTGCTCCATGTCAGCATGCCACATGATCATATGCATGCCTCCCCTTATACCAAATGTTTTAAACTATAAGCATGGGTTTATTGGGTGGCAGTATGAAGATTATACAATGTGGTGGTAATTATAATAAAAATGGTAATAATATAAAAATTTAAAAATAGGTAAATCAAAATTTGTAGATATTATAAATCTAAAATAATAAAAACCCAAAAGTAAACATGTTACATATAAATACCAGATAACATCTACTATCCATTCCAAATATATACAAGTTAACAATATCACATGTGGGTCCATCGTATATATGCATAAGATAAACAGCCAAAAAGAGAACCATCATGGACCTGGTAAAATTTGTTGCAATTCTTCTAAAAACCATGTCATATATCCCATGTAGAATTTTCATATCCTTGATCACTAAGATTTAGACTACTGGAATATCCCCATACCTTTACTCAAATCACTAAATTCTACACACATCCTGAGGGGCTGATGTAGGGTCTGATTATAAACTCAATAGTCCACCCCAAATGGTGTCCCTATAGTACATCCATGCATACACCAGTGTATGAAACATATAAATAAAATACAGATACTCACACACATCACATCACCTACACCACTTGGGCTTACTAGCCATAAGGGAGCCTTTACCTACTTAGTTCAATGTCAAAGTGGTATAATTAATCCACAGTCTGTCATACCAGAAGATCCCTTGATCTTATAACTATTCTCATACTGAAAAAATTCACATTCCAACAATCACCACATATATAACATGTCACCACCTTTAGACACCCCCATGCAACCACTTGAAGTTAATCTGGTGTCTCAACCGAACATCTGAATGGAATTTTCCAAGGAACATGGAATTCAACTCATTCGATCACCATTGGCTCAGTAGCCTGATTTCTTAAGGCATTGTGATACCTTTCATTCTATAGTTTTTTCCCATAATTCTAATCATAGTAATGATCCTAATACCCCCTATAATGTTAACACACAACATCAATTATGGCCTTATATAGTGAGCATATCCTACATACTGATCCCCACCACCATCCCATATGCCACTAGATCTATGGAGGCCTCCACCCATAATGAGTTGTCAATAGCACCTCATAGAGACCTTATCCTATGTGAAAAAGACCTTGATAGAACAATTGGTGAACTATGGTGAGTTTAAATCACAAAAATAGTACTAGTCCATGCCTATAGAGGACCATTATCAGTGCCTTTGAACCACATCACTCAGATATAGCATTTTTTAACACCATCTGCCATAGCCTAATGAACCACATCACCTCACTTTGGGTGATTAACATAACCCAAAATCATATAGTCCATTAAAAAGGTGTTCTTATGGAATAAACTCATTCATGGTATCACATTATTAAACTCCAAAAAATCAAATATCCTTCCCAAACATATCATGAAATCCAATATCTCACATTCCCTTATATACCTAGCTCAAATATACAACTTTCATCCATAATATAACTATATCATCTCCCCAAACAATATAAAATAAAATAAATAAAAAATACTCTCACCCAAACCAATCCACTCATGCCCATGTAGTATCCATCACTTGAAATACATATAATAAAGAGAAATATATTAGCCACGTACCTTATACCTGTACACATTTACTTAGGAAATATGAATCAGAAAATCGGACAGAAACCCTAAAAATATAGTATAATGGCCATAAATGGTGAAACACCTCATAAGAGAGAGAGAGAGAGAATATAGGAGAGGGATATAGAGTTTCATCATTAATATAGGCTACCTCCTATGATTAGCAACACAAAAACACAGGTTGGATATGAGGGAGAACCCACAAGGAAATCTAAAGTGAGAGGAGATAGTTTTTAATAATGTTCCCTAACCAAATCCCCCCCACGCCCATTCTTATTTCTCCTTAAATATTTTTTCACGAGATTGATTAATGGCAGGTCCAATAGGTTAATCCGATGGTTTATTAGGAAATTGGGGCATTCCCATATCAGACTAGATCATGTAGTAAACTACATGTTCATTGAATAAATGGATGCGGGTTGCAGCCGTTTCATCCTTACAGCACACTGATTCACATAGAACATACCTTAGGTCACTCATAACCCCTAAGAGACTTGAAAATCATTAATATACATATTTTTATTCAACTTTTATGTATATCCTGAAATAGAATGTGGTCTGGGATCTTACACACTATTTCATAAAATGGAATTTATTTATAGTTTTACTATTTTATGTTTTTTACATGATCATATGGGATATCAAGTTGAAAATATCTTCCATATATTATTTTATTAGTCATGCATTAATTACCTTTTAAATGTTTTTTATACTACGTAATTGTGATCAACAAAAAATAGGATATTTTGTACCTTTTTCTATCTCATGGTTTCTTCAGGATAAAAAATACCCATTGAAGATTATAATCATTTAATTTGAGTTGATTTTTATTTCTGATATGTAAAACCAATTTATGAATTTTATGGAATTAATATACTTTGAAATATGAATTTTATTTATATTTGATAATTCAAATAAAGACATCAAATATTATTTAAAGATATACTGGTGTTTTAATGGGTGTATTGAATTAATGGAATAATGTTATTAGATAAATAAGAGGCATTATGTGAAATTTTATTTTCATGAAGGTGTTTTGGTTAATACAAACTACACGGGCTAGTTGGTTCCATGTGTTAAAAAGTAAGTTTCCAATAGTAGACCTAGCAGTTACCCGATTATGGTTCACTAGACAACAAGTGGAAATAGGTAGATCTAGTGAACATGTATGAGGTCCATCTGTTAGTTGGTGGATATAAATGGCTAACCAATTTCTTCATAAGAGAATATGAGATCTCTGAAAATCCCACCACCAAGCTGGTATAGTGCACTGGATCACCACTGGAATTCGAACAACATGTTAATGATTCAATTTCTATTAGAACCAGAGACTATTAATTGTCGATTGACGAGCCATAATTTTTATTTTTGATTCCTTTATATTCCAATTCCTTTTGGAGTATATAAATAGATATGTTCTTGGAGGTTTTGAAAATTTAATTCTTATAATGGAGGATTTATGAAATCAAATGACATGCTGAAAACTTTTATCCACGACTTTCAAATCCTCTCAATTGTTATCTTTCTATTCTTAATCTCTTAGGATATTTTCTACCATTTTTCTGTATCACTCAACAAATTTATAAAAATCCTTTTGAGATATAATGGAGATACTTTTTAATATTTTTCCCATTTAAATCACACTCTTCTCACCACCTCTTCTACAACCGAAACACATACCCACATAGTGAGGTAAGAGTGCTCATAAACCGTAAAGTGAGGGTGATTAGTTTCTTAATGCATATATCAAAAATTAATGATGAAATTGGATTCTTAATATCCATTAAAATCAAGTGAGTAATATAAGAAACTCTCAATCCAAGTAGAGGACAGGCAAGGGATCACACCAATATATTTTCGAACTCCTTTATCAAATATATCTCTCATTTTACTATCCATATCAATTTTTATATTCCTAAAACTTCAATTAAATTACATCAATATAATTTTATTATATTATAGTTCTTATTCTATCAATGTTATCAATTAATTTTATTACGATTTTTTTAATTGTTTATTCACTTAATTAATGAAATTACAATAATCATATATTTATTCCCTTATGCTTACTCGACCAAATCAAGCAATCACCTAATTAGATTAACTAATATTTCTCTTTTTGAATCATTATTTTATATTTTGTTTTTAATATAAATTTTCTTTACATTTAATTTTATTGTTTAAATTATTGATTTTCGTGACACATTGTTTGATTTAGTTTTTAAAATCAATTCACCCCCACCCCCTCTCTTTCCATTTTATATCTATTGAACACATTTCATAATGAAATATAAGGCATGAGCCTCAATACAAAATCCATGTCAATCATTGAATACAAGGGGATTATAGAGGTTCTCATTCAAACAATAAAAAATCGAATTAAAAGTTTCAAATATTACTTATCAAAGTAGTCTAAGATTTCCAAAACATTTATTTCACCTTTGAAATCCCATTTCAAAATAATCCATTTATAAAAACCATTTCAGACCTTATTCCAATGCATTATGAATTCCAAACATTTTATATTCAAAACAATTAATGAAAATAAAACCATACATTTCCTAAATTCAAAACAGAATGGTGGTAAAATTCACCATAAACCCAAATTTCATTAACAAGAAGACTTCAAAAAAATTACAAACACTTGTTGTAAAAAGTTATTTTTTGAAACCAAAATATATTTAAATATATATTATTACATGTGGGATATAATTTTGAACAATTTATAAATTCTAATTCACTATTATATATAAACATAATTGAATAAATAAAATATTTAGAAACATAAAGAATTAATTTCTATGTCAAATAAATAAATCACAAAAAAAGACATAGCAAATACAAGTGTAATCTTCAAAAAATGAATCTCCTTTATTATAGAATTACCATATAGGGTGAAGAAACCATACACAATCCCAAAGTGTAGAAAACACAAATTTTGAACTACAATATACCCTAAAATATTTCTCTATGTTTATTTTGGTTTCTGGGAGAATGTTTAGTTAAAAAGAAAAGAAATAGGAGGGGGAATGAGTATATATCTATATATAGATAGATAAACTGGCCTTTTAATATACATTTATTGATAAAAAAAGTATTTCACTAAAATAAGAGGAATGGAGACACCTCCCTTGGAACACACCTTATAAAACACACAACTCAAAAAGAGGGTGGAGGGGAACTATTTATAAATTGATAGAAGAAAAAATTAAAACTCATAAAATTAGAAAATTAGAAGAAAAAAAATTCATGGTGTGGTCTCCATATCTATTTTGAAAAACACCCTTATTGGTATATTGTTGAAGCATGGTTCTCCACCAAATCACAATGCACCTCTTCTAGGAAGAAACCTCCAAAGATGTGCCTCATGCCACATCAATGTTTTATCTCCCACCTTAATGTGGTATTCTCTTCTATCGTCTTTACACACCACCCTTATGAAACACAATATTCACCCTTAAATGGATTCAAAATGGCCCATTAATAGTCTCCATCACACAAACATTGCACACATTACATCACAGTCTAGGTGTTTTGGTGTGGTATCTCCTCTCTAACTCTTGAGTGGATCTTTTCAACACATATGAAGCTACAACCCAAGGTGCAAGCACCCACTCCACAGAATAACCATGCGTGGAGCCAAAAAAATTACCAAGGAATGAATCATTCTATTATATTTCCCCATAGGTCTATGACATGTCCTGCTACAAACCCACTATAACCCCCCCCCCCCCCCCCACATTCTAAACCACTTAATAACCCAAGTAAACACCCCAAAACAATAATATAAACCAAAAAAGTAATATTAAATACAAAAATTACATGGTGGAGTCACATGTCCCATGCCAGGAAACCGGTAAAACCCACTCTACCTTATTCCTTGAGAAGAAACTGATCTAGATTGTTTCATTTGGCTTCCTCTTAGATGAGAGACATCCCCATTTATTCCCTATCATCCAAAAAATTATTGAATCCTTATGTAATGGGAAGGAATAAATTATGATCCTTTCTCATTCAACATATCCACCCCATTATTTATATCCATATTTACCACTGCTACATATAGATTTAAATCAAGAAAGATCACGTCTATTTGAATATGGGGTTAAAGTGAAATCTACAATGTTATCACCTTGATACTGTAATCAGTGATTTGATATAGAGGAAAGTACCACAATTTTGTAAATTTAGCAGTATACTCTACAGATTTATGTACCCATACTCTGGAAAAAGTAAATATCAATAATTCTTTACAATAGTCATGTTTATATTTAACTTCTAACATAACATTATCTAGAATCCAACTGATGTAAGATCCTTATTTAGCTTCTATTCTATATCCTTCTCCCATAATATATTTTTATATCCATCAAGAATTTAATTATTGAACTTGGTCATAAAAATAAAATGTGTTTAATTAAAGTGAAAGATTCATTTTATCCTCCAGAAAATCGGTATCTTATTACACTCAATTAGCTTCTAAAAATGTTGGTGTATTAAAATTCTAAAACCCCAAATCATGAAATATCATTTTTTCTCCTGCTCAAATCGCCTTTTATATACCAAGATCACTTGAACTAGTATGTTATAGTGTTCATGAATACTCCCCATGTTCTTATTTCGTTCCTTGTGAACATGCTCACCTCCAAAAAAACCATTTCCACTTATTTGTAAACATACTCTATATGCAGGTCCATAATTGTAATATCATAATTCAAAAAGACAAATAATATGGGGAATGATTTCTAAATTTTGTATTCTAAACTATCTAAAACACTAGAACTTGATTCTACATCTATATATATCAGTTACCAATATAATTATTCCTTTGAAGAAAAATTTCAAAAATGTAACAATAAATAAATTTAATCAAATTAATTTAAAATAAAACCATGACTAAAAAACATTTTAGAATCACATTTTGATCCATATTAAGGAAACAAAGTAATTTAAAAAACTGGATGCACATGTATATCATCCCTATATTCGAATAACATCCTTTTTAATTCATATCATGATGAAAAGATACATTGTCCTTTATAATATATCATGGTTGAAAAACAATAGTTCACATTAAACCAACTTCTTATAAGGGGTCCTTATAATCATTTTTCATGCACAAAATCCATGGAAACAACAAAATTTACAAAAAGGTGGTAGATTTAAAATATGATAAAAATATTATTTGATACATTCTTATGAAAACAATTGGCCAGTAAGCCTGAATACTAAGGTCAGGTTGAGAATTTCTTATGGTCTCAAGTGCATTCCTGAATCACTAGAGGCTCGAAGCTGGGGTTATGGGATAAACATATTCATTAGGGAATTATTTTCTATCACATAAACAACCAAATTTATGAACATATAATGAGAAATTTTTAAAAATAAAACCTAATGATAATGTAATTATTTAATGTGATTCAAATATACTAAGTGAAATAAACAAATGCATGTTTTATCATGACATAATAATAAAAAAGTAACACCAATCTATTTTAAATTAACTAACTCCTCTAAGATAAGTTTGAACATCATAATCCTATCTAAGAACAAATCTCATAATATACACATCCAAGAACATAATACCCTTTCCCTTATATATATCACAATAAAATACATCTATACACATAGATATGTATAGTTAGGGGTGAGTATGGATTCCAAATAGGCTTTTCCTAATAAACTCTCATGTAATCCCACACAGTAGAATTCCTGACCAAGTAACCAATTCTATGAAAATAAGTTATTTGATTTAAATTTAAAAAATATCTTCATTATTGATTATAAACACATGAAATTAAAACAATATATGAAATAAATTTCCCAATTATGGTAACCTTTATCGATTCAATACCCACATGATTCTAATAAATAAACCATACAATACAAAGATAAATATGTAAATAAACCAGCATATAACATAAATTCCTTCCAATGTTTATAGAATTAAACCATTATAGTTCATCGCCCACCAAATTATTTCCTGAATCTAAAATCCTACCCCATCTATATGACACATAAACATGGAACTTCCTATCCATCTCAACAAACTAACCCTTCTGTCCATACCCAACACTTCCTCATCATTTCTCACACCCAAATAATTCATTAAAATGAACTAGTTTTTCTTAGAAAAACCTATTATCCTAAATTTCTCACTAAAATAATTTATTAAATCTAACCAATATAATACACCAAAAGTACATTTTCACAAAACACATTTAAACCCCATATAAATGATTCAGTTTGTTCCATGATTCAAACAAACACCCATGGTTAATTTTAAATCCAAAATATTACTATAGCATTTCATTCTAGAGAACACTATGTATTATTGAATAAATAAATAAAATATTTTATTATAATATATATAGTATAATATTTTAAAATAACATCAATCATAGTGTATGTTATCAAAAATGAATAATGAGTTAATAGGACCAACTAACCTGAGATAAAAATCACCGGATGATCTTGAGTCCCAAGTTTCAACATTGAAAAACAAAATCTATTCCTCTAAACCATATCATCAAGAACATAAAATAATGATTCTTCCATTCATTATTCAAATCCACAATGTAAAACCCTAGATCTAATCAAATAGGATAAATTAATCAAAATAAGACGATTAGAATGTGGTAGAATAGATTGGTTAAATAATTCTGAAGATAAATTAGATCAAACATCTAATATAAATATGATTCAATAAATCCTAAATAAAAAGGTGTAATTTGATGATAGAGAATTCCCATTTCAACTAATTTGAAACCCTTTGTTCATCCCATTATAAGATAGAGTATTTAATGAGAACTATGATAAGCTATTTTTTTAAACTCATTTAATGAATTCCAATATCATTTTCATGTTTAGGATACATGGTTGGTTAAGGCCATGTGAAAACAATGTATTTTTCTCTACCTAGAAGAATATCACTACATAGTCACTATGCATAGTGATATGACACTATATATTGAACATGAAGTGACCACATTCTACCATGGTGACATGCAAAGTCCTTTTTTATTTTCCCTTTAGTCATTCACCCCAAATGTGATGTGTTTATTGTTACCCTAAAATCACAAAGATGCGGTCTAAAACTACCAAATGATACTTAAAATGACATATTTATGAAGTTGAAAATAACAGAAATACGTTAAAAATAGAAAAAACAAAAAAAATATCTTATTGACATGTTTTTCACAAATTTAGGTGATAAATTCATCAATTTATCAAATTATAGCCATGGTTTTAAAAACAGGGCTATTGAAAGGTTGTGTTTATTGTTTTAAAAGTGTTGTAATAATATGTTACAATTTACACACCTATGGTAATGGTTTCCAAAATCATGGCCACATGTGTCTATTTTAGTTTTTATTTCTATAGAATATTCATGGTTTTTAAACAATATACATATTTTAAAAACTAAAAAAACAATCCTCCCTATTTTGAATCATTGATCTCATGGAATGATATATGTGACAAAAAAACTCAACTAAAGTGAATTTCTTGAATCTTATTTGTCTTTCATATTTATATTTTATTAAATATTAAATATTAAAAAATTAAAATTTCTTATTTTAATTATTTTAAATTTAACTAAATTAATATAATAATATAACCCTATTAATTTAGTTCTAGAAATCATTTCCGTGGTTTACAAGAATCTTGGTAATTGGGGTTATTACTATGCCCATATTTCCATAGTTCCAAAAACAAGGGAAATAAGGGTTATGTAAACAAAATATTTCCTTGGTATTAGGAATCCAAATTAAAAGTGCTTATATATTTTTATATTTTTTAAATACCATGGAAATATCCATCCTCCACCATGGTTTTGAAAACATTTTTAAAAAATGTTTGTTCATTACCTCAAATTCTAGTGGTGAAAACTCAAATAGGTATTTACACCAAAAAATTACTATTTTTTAAGTCATATCCTAATATGTACTCATATGGGATTTTAAATACTATTATAAAACCTCCAATATAATCATCCTATAATATTTTGGCTCTAGTACTAGGGATCTAATCCATTTATTCATTTTTTTAAGAATTATAAATACATTTTTTTTAAATCAAAAAAAATACTATGAAATTATGAAACCGACATAACATGGTTTCTCTGCTGATATTATGACATTATTAATCTAACAAAATTTTATTGTGATGATAAATAATAACCACAATTTCATAAAGAAGAATAAAATGATGGATAAATCCAATGGTAAGTGATATAACAAGAACTTGAATCATGAATCATATGCTATGAAATAACATATATATATATATATAAAGGAACAACTAGAATATATTAACTACATAATTCGTGAGATAAGTAGAAAAAATAAAAAATAAAATACAAAACTATTAGAATAAGAATCTAATGTAAAACCACTATTCTCATCAACGGTGAAGGTGGTGGATGAATTAGAATATTACAATAAACCTCATATCCCAAAAAGCTAGTATAAATAGGATTTATATATAATGTGGTTAAAATGATATAAATAAGGAAGTATTTTATCCCCATAATATTTTATGATATATTTCACTGTAAATAATTTTTTTACATTGATATCTTATTTTACACATAACACCATGTTTACACAAACCATGTTATACTATTAAAATATTATAATATAATGTGATAGTAACTGTATATCCATTGGATTGGTGGATGTGAAAATAAATAAGTAAAATATGTAAAATATATGGTTTATAAATGTATAAAATTATTTCATTTGATATCTTGATTCTAAATTAAAATAAAATAATTTGAGGTTAAAAAATATGTTTTTATGAAAAAACTATTTATATACGGGTAATATTTTTTGTCTTAAAAAAATAGATTAATCAGTATTGGGAAAAAAATTAATTAAATTTAAAATTTACATATTCAATAATTTTATTAATATTCATGTAATGTTTTTTATTATGCATAGAATAAGAATTCATTCCATTTTAGGCTTAAAATTTATTTTTTTAAAATGGTTTTATTCACATTTTTCATGTTTATTTTATAATTAATTTCTACCAATTATAAAAATAGAATATTAGAAAACGATTCCATATTTTAAATTAGTAGTAAAATGTCTTGAAAATATGTTCGTTAAATATTTTGTCATTAAGAATAGTAACATTTGTAAATATTTACCACATTAATAAGGGTAAAATCGGTAAAAGAGGTTTGAAAATTGGGATAAGGATTTAAAATTTTCCTAACAATTGTATTTATCTTATTTTATGAGTATATATTTTTCATTTCAATATATTTTTTGAAAATATGGTTACTTGGTTCAATTTTTCATTTATTCTGACATTTATATTATTTTAAGATAAGGGTAAATAAAAAATTTCATGCCATTAACTTTAATATCACTAATATATTTTCGTAAGGATTAAAGGAGGGTAATTTTAGTTATAATTTTTATCTAAAATATTAATTTAATATTTTATCATGTTAATTTATTTATTATTTTAATGATAGAATAATTACCCTAAATTCTTATCAACACCAATAGATAATTTATTAAATTAAATGGAAAAATAAAAAAAATATTTGAAAAATATTAAAATTAGTAAAATTTAGATGAATTATTAATTTCAAGAATTTTATGGATAAATATTTAACATCAAATATGTTTTAAAGGGTTATATTGGAATTAAAAAAACTATATTTGTGACTTTAATGTCGGAGTAATTGAGTAGATTCAAAATTGAAAATAATAATATTTTTTGAAAAATAATATTTTGATAAATTATTTAACAAACATAAAAATATATAAAGAAGAAAAACATGATTTTAAATTTTTTCAACCTTTATCCATTTTATGTTTATAAGCAAATTTTTATATTAAATTAAAATTATAATCCTATAAGAGTAAAAAAGTTTTAATCATAGTTAAGGATAAAAAATTTTAATGCAGTTGTTAAACCAACAAATATTGTTAAAATGACACAAAAACCTATCCAAAATTCATTTAATGATTATATTTATATATTCATTTTTATTAATTTTTATTTTAAATCATATTAATTGAGAATTAAATTCATTATATTTAATCCCTTTAAGTAATTTCATGTGTGTCATTTTCCTCTCATATGAAAGGACACCTCCTCTCTCAATTATTTAAAACTATGTGAGGTTTATAGTTCAATAACCCTAAAAGGTTTCTTTAAAAACCCCCTTAGACATTAATTATAGTTTTTTTCTTCATGAAATACCGTTACAAGGTTCCTTTCTAAGGGATATAAAGTAGGCCTATCAAAGAAGAGGTAATCATCTTACGTGGACTCTTTCAAATTTTCTCTTCTACAAACTCCTCTAAATAATTTATATTCAGTATAAAATAATAAATTAATTATCCAATATATACTAAAATATTGGTATTATTATGAAAATATCATTACCCACCATTTTGTATTTCAAATGGGAAGTGGAAGTAATACTTGTACGTACATGTGGCCTAAAACCTGCACATAGAAATACTATTCATTTTGAAACACCTTTTATTATGTTAGGGTTATTATGATGGATTAAATGTTTATATGTGATATTAATAATATAATTACTCTTATATAGGTATATTATCTAATATACCTTCTTACCTTCCCATCTGTTGGAATATATAATCTCCCTTGTACTTACATGTAGGCTACCACCTTCACAAAACAATGTTATTCATTTTTCTTTTACTCTTTACATGGATGGAAATAAGGATAAATTTAATAAATATATATGAAATTTATGATATAATAATGATTCTATAAAGGTGAATTATTATTTACCTTTCTTTCTTACCATCCATCAAAAAGTAAATAAGAGTGTTCACACGTATATATGGCCAACCATCTCCATGAATAGTGTAATTCATGTTTTTATCTGTATCCTTTATGTAAGACTCTAAATATAAATATTTACATATATATATATATGATATATATATTATGATTAAAATTTTTTAGATGATGTAAAAATGATCAATATAACTGGACAAAAACTATGAAACCGAACTTCTTAAAAAAACGAAACTTTTAACACACAAAAATGATTACTTTAATAATAAATAATAAATAAACCAGTGATAAAAAATTTTAAGTGGATCATACATAATATTATAATAATTTATTTAATTCTGGAATAGAGTAATAATAAAAAAAAATTATTATATAGGATGTGAGAGCACTATCAAAGAAATTTGACTTGAGGTAAGCATTTATCATTGAAAATTTTCTTCTATGAAACATATGTTATATTATACACCTATCTAATTTTATGAGGTGTAAGAACATACCTTTGAACTTTTATATCATAAATCATGTTTGAGTCATGATATTTAATGTTTCATTTTATGTTATGATTTCATGGGTCTTAAGATTCAAAATTTAAAAAAGAGGTTAGAGATTTAAGTTAAAATGACATTATTTTTCTACTTTGATTATTATCAAGTTTCTAAAAATGTTATTTTAAAATAATTCTCCCACCACTTTGGAAAATTTTGAATCTTAGGATCCATGAAATAATATCTTCAAATAAAACATGAATATGATCAGGAATATCATAAATCCTATTATCGTCTATTTATTTCAAGATATTACATTTCTTTCTTTCATTTTCCTCTATTTAAGTACTAAATAAATATAAATAAAAATTTTAAGGAATACTGAATTTGTTTCTCTCTTCAGTCGAAAATCATTTTCTTCGATGACCATGTTTTTAAAAAAATGAGTTTATTTTTACTATTATCTACTTATTTTTTACCTAATTTTTACTTATGGGTCATTTTTAAAAATTTGGTTTAAATGGAATAATTTTTTATTCTAAATGAATTATTGTTGAATTTTTACCCAATATGTGAATTGTATTTTTTTCATACATAAAAAAATTGAAATTTCCCACCATCATGAACACTCAATTTTTTGATGCTTCATTTTTTCTTGTACAAGATTTTTTTCAAAGAAAATTGTTTCCCCAATATTTGGGATATTTAATTATGTTTTAAATTATTCATTTAAAAATTAAAAGTGTATTTTTCTAAATAAATATTGCATGTGATCATTTAATGTAAATTTTCATTTAAGATGATATCATTTGATATTAATTATACTTTATTTGTGAAATGATACAGTTATAACATCTATATACTTTCGTTATATGGTTCATTATTATTATGATGAGATATTTTTGAAACTATTATAATTTTTCATGGGTTATGTTAAGATAAAATGTTGAAATTTTCATATAACACATTTCCTTTCTGTTGGTTATGATATGTGATGAATGATTTATTATCTTGTTGTAAACATATTAAAAGATTATTACTATGTAATGAGAGATCCTATAATTATACATTTCTCCAATTTATTGGTTAAGGATGGATATCACATTAGATAATAAGGACTATAATGGGGTGTGAACCAAGTTTAGTAAGGGACTCTATCAACTTTTATAATCATGGGATTCAACCTTGACTATGGATATAATATATGATAGAGTGAACCCACTTCACTATTATAGACTTGGTAGTGGTACTTGACTAAGGAAAGTATTTTCTATGATTACATGTATTCTACCAAATTATTTCTTGTGTTAATGATTGAATCTAATGGATCATGTTATTTGATTCATTTAGGATTAATGTATTATTAACTACAATTTTTTATTCAATGACTCAATATTATGATCTATAATATAAATGGTATTTTATTTAAATTATAATCCTATGTTCTTATTAATTGTTTTCTCATTTTTTTTATAAGTGATCATTTATATCTCCCTTTTTTACCCTTACTAAGCATATGATCTCTCCCATTATTATTCTTTCTTTCCCTGATTTATGAATAATTTTTTTATGATATGTCTGAATAGGGTGATAATTATGAATAAATTAGTGGGGGTTGATATTGATCTTTTGTTAACTAGTTATTTATGATTCCATGTTTCTAAAGATACTAAAACTATATGATATGGTATGGATCATAAGGATATATAGTGAATATTCATATATTAAGATGTGTTATTTATTTATAAAAATTATGGGTCATTATCATTGGTATGATAGAAATACATAATTAACCATTTAGAATATGATGAGGAAACATTGGTGATACCTCTTAAGATAATCCTAGATATTAGAGAACCTCATAAGTTATGGTAAATAAAGGATGGTGGTTTTCCATGAAAAATAATTCCTCACATGGATATGATAAGTAGATGTGGTTTTGGAACTATTTAATCTATGGGTAATAACCCCAAAAATCAATGATTGTGTATATATTGTCCATTACTCTAGTATACTATGAGTATTCCCTTATTGTGAACATGGTTTCACTCTCCTGAGGAATATTCCTATGGAAAATCAAAATTTATTTATGAACCATTATGAAAGATATGAATATATTATGAACATGGAAGATGTAATTTAATTGTAAGGTGTTATAGGATGAAAAGAAAAATTAATGATTTTGAAATTCTAAAAATGATTTTTCATGATTATTTAATTTCTGACTATTATCATTTCATCTCAAACTATGATGTTTGGTTTTATTCATTGGTCAAACCACAAATGAATTGTGTACATGTTGAATGTAATAGACAATGAAATGATTATTCTCATAAGAAAGAAAATTTTATGGTATATTGAATTAAAAACCTTATTGTTATTATTATGAAATTTTCTCAAGATATGAACCATTCTATGCTTCTAAATGATGAAAATACGGAACATTGTTTTGTTGTGTTCTACATCAGTCAGCATCCATAATCATTTAGCGGGTCCTCTAATCTATTAGTTTCTGAGTAATGTATCAGTTATATTGAAAACATATTTTTCACTCTCTAGTGTTCATAACAAGAAAATGTTATTTTTTTTGTCTAACATTTTAATATTGAAGTAGATCATTTGTGTAATCTTAACAAGAACAAGAGGAAATATGTTGTAATTGAAACTATAGAGTGAAATTAGTCTAATAGATTATTTTTTAATAAAAACATTCCTTGTATTCTTTTTATGAATATGGGGTAGTAATTCCTTTACATGAGAAAGAAGGATGATAAATCCACTAGTATATATGACTAAGATTTTACACGACTTTTAAGGTCTACTTTTAGTATTATCTACTAACTTAAAAGTAATATTAATCAATACTTCATTATATTAATACCGAGTCTTTAGAGAGCATTATTCATTAGAGATTTTAGTAAGTATGGATAAATCACTATATTTTCTATAATGGTTCAAATATAAATTAAAGTTACACATCAATCTCATGTATTTAATAATAAAAGAAAATTCAAATTCAAATTAAATTATAAAAACCATGGAGAGAAGAATATGAGATTTATTTAATTCTAGAAGTGTGAATGGAAGCATGAAGGAAGAAATACTAAGGGAATTAGTACATTTGTTATGATTGGAAAGGTAGCTTATCACTTAATCAAATTTAAAGGTGATGTTAAGAAGAAGTTAGTTAATGATACAGAGAAAAAACATAGAATGCACGGCCCACACTCTAGTGTTTCAACTTCAAGGAGTATGGGAATTATATTAACCAATGATTAAATCAGAATTTTAGTGAAAATGATCAATGTCAGCAACCTCTTAATCCAATAGAAAATTTTAAATATTATGTGATCACTATTTTTGGGGGGAATAGAGGGTATCACAATTCTTTCTTAATGATTGGATGTTTATTATTCAGTAAAAATCCGTAATGGTATGAAAATCGCATCTCAAGTCTATAAATATTTATTGATTGAAGTTCAAGGTAATTTGATTACCAAAAATATCATTATTATCCCTCTAATAGAATTTTATTTCATAATTGGCATGGATTTAATATGTTAACATAAAATCCACATCAATTATAGAGGACAGGAAGATGCATTTGATATTTTGAACCAACCTATGATCATCTATTAGTGCAATGATAAATATGAAATTGAAATGGAAATTGTATTCATTATATGGGTACTCATTCCTATTAAAAAGGTATGGCTATCATATATTGTATGGGAGAAAATAAACATGAATACATGCCTATCGTGTGAGGGGTTGTTGATGTTTTTCCAAAATAATTACCCAGTGTTCCACAAAATCATGAAGTTGAGTTTTTAATATAAATAAAACATAGTGCTACACCTATTTAAATGATTCCATAAATAATGGAACTGATTGAATTATATGAATTGATGAATAAACTGTAAAAAAATCATTTTAAGGGATTAATTCAACAGTGTTCCTTCCCTTAGGGTGAACCAATTTTTTAAGAAGAAATATTTTTCCATGTGACTATGTAGTGATTATCCTGAACTTAACAAGATCAAAATTAAGAATAATTATCATTTACCTCTTATTATCAATTTATTCGATTAATTATGGGGAGGTCAATATTTTCAACGCTTAATCTTAGATCTACATACTATCATTTGAGAGTCAAAATTGAACTCATACTCAATACATCCTTTGGTACAAGGTATGAGAGCTATGAATTTATAGTGATATTATTGGTTGTTATGAATTCCACCAATATCATCAGGGATTTAATTAATAGTCTATAGAGATTAACTTTATTGGTTTTTGGTAGTCACTATAAATTATATTCATACATATTCAAAGATAAAGTAATATAATTAAGATAACATAAGGATTGTATATATGACCTAATGACATGAGAAGTTGTATGAAAAAATTATCATGTGTGAATTTTTCTTATGAAAAGATTCATCTTTGGGTTATATAATCTCAAGAAAGGGTATATTAATGGATCCATCAAAGACATAAGTTTTTGAATGTTCCCCTAGACCAACCATGGTAACTCAGAATCATATTTTTCTATGTTTTGATGAATATTATCAATGATATATGGTAATTTATCCTAGATACCTAGTCCACTAACCATGTCAACTGAGAAGAGGTCCAAGTTCCTTTGAAAAAATTATTGTGAATAAAACTTCAAGGAACTAATAATAATGTAACTTTATGCATGCATAATTACACTATTATTTTTGGGATAGGGTTTTGTGATCTATTTTGATACATTGAATAAGGGACTAGGATTTTTTCCTCATGTAGATTGATATGGTGATAGCTTATGCTTCATGTCGATTGAAGGTTCGTGAGAAAAATTCCATAACTCTGGATTTTGAGTTAGTTGTTATAATTTTTCCATTAAAGATATAGAGGTATTATCTTTATGATGAATGTTTTTCTATATATACTAATCATAGAATTTCTTGTATATACATAGTTATACAAAGATTACTACATTTTCTAGAGAATATGGTTGGCAATGATTAAAAATAATGATGGCTCAATATATTTCATACATAGGAAAGTGAATAAGGTAACAGATTGAATAATTCAAACAGATAATAAAATATTATCTATGATGAGTATCAAAATAGATCTAATATTATTATATTATCAAAGGCTGGATCTAGATATCCCAAATTAAGGGTATAAATATTATCTTTCCAATATGACTGTTAAAAAATCTATCCAAGTTAGGATTAAGGATATGTAAAAGGAAGATATAGAATTCAAAAATATGGTTCAAAATTTTCTTGTGATAAAATTTGATAGTGATGGAATAATAAGGAATATGAATCATGCATGTGTTTTTCCATACTTGATTTTTGAATCTCATAGTTCAACATTATCTACTAATAATGGTGTTATGAAGATATATAGAGATCTAAAGGAGTATTTATGATGGGAAAATATTTTGTATATTTATGCTTCGTATGTCAGAAATTTAAGACTGGGAGATATAATTCGAAATGGATGATACAACTATTACCCATACCATAATGAAAATAGGAAACATTACCATGGATATTGTCATCAGAAACCTCATAATGTTTAAAGTCCATAATTCTAGTTGGGATGTAGTTGATCACCTTATGAAATTAGAAAAATTCATTATTGTCAAATAATATTTATCTATTGATCAACTATCTATAATGTAATATAAATAAGTGGTAATATTTCATGGATTATCACATTCTATTGTATTTGATCATAAGTCTAGGTTTACCTTGATGTTCTGGAAAAGTATTCAACATGCTCAGGATGTATAGTTGAGTTTCAGTATTGATTATTATTCTTACATAGATGGTTAGTCAAATATAACCATTCAAACCCTGTAGGATATACTGAAATGTTTTTGTATGGATATAAATGGTGTTTTACATCAACACCTCCCTCCAGTTGAGTTTTCTTACAACAACAGCTTTCAATTGGGCATTAAAACTTCTTGTGAATACTTCTATGGAAATAAGTATATAACTCTAATGTGATGGGTTTAATATGTATTAATAATGATATTGGGGCCTGATCTAGTTGAGGAAATTTCAGACAATGTCATATCCATTCTGCATCACATCAATGAAACTCAATGTTGACTAAAAATTTATTTTGAAAATCATCAGTGAAATATAGAATTTCAAGTAGGTGAGAAGGTATCCCAATGAATTTAACTATGTATAAATTTTATGATTTTCAAAAAGAAGATATATATGAACCCTTGGTATATTTTACCCTTTGAAATTCTTGATCCTTTTGGGAACAAGCTGATGATAAAGATAATGAAGGTTTCAAGGGTTTTCTTTTGTTGTCAAGGTTGGATTTGAAGAAATAAAATCACCTCACTTTGTTTTGGAAATAATTGTTTTAAGAGGTGATTCCTATAGATGATGAGACGTCAGGGTTTTTTCATAACAAATCATATTCATGTATATGTAAAGTAAATAGATGGTGTTTATTGATAATTAATCGAATTTATATTACTTTCATTTTTTATCATATCTAAAAAGATTATTGTTTTTTAGATTGGATCATATCTAGGAAGATCATTTTTTTGGTGTTGAATCATATCTACGCAGATCACTATTATCAGATTGTAAGGACTGTACCCAGCAATTGAAACTCGAAATAGTAACTGGAAATAGTAACCTATGATCGTATCTAGAATGATCAAAACTAGAATGATCGTAACCTGAATGATCTCATCCAGAATGATCGTATTCAATATGATCATATCCAGACAATTTTTATTTAGAAAAGATCATTCTTGGGTTGTGATGAAAAGATAGAAGCCGAAATGAATGTAAATTAATCGTACATTCCAATTGAATTCGGACGATGCTAAAAATTTCCCTCAATGCATTCAAATTCATCAAGGAAGTCATGATTCAAGCTTATGTTTTGAATTTGATGATGTGTTTTCTCATGTGGGTCAAGAGAAAAGAAAATAAATTGGAGGCTAAGGAATGAATTATCAAGGGGAGCCTTTCATTTAAAATAGTGATTGTATCTCATGTGGATAAGTTCATTTCTTCAAAGACATTAATTTGGTATGCTATCAAGAATTGTTTTGATGAGATTAACATGAAGGAATTAGATTCAAATTATTGAACCCATGTATTTCTCATGAATTGTAATTTTATTTACATTAGAAATGGTATTATGAAGAAGAAAAGGTGAATATTGTGGATGTTTCAAGAAGAATATAATAGTTTTGATGAATTCATAATTGATATCCTATTTTAGGAGAAATTAAAATTTGGGTGAATTTAAGTAAGCAGGGAAAGTGTTTTGGGATTCTTGCCTACAATTTTTTTGGGTGACCTATAAAAGGGAAATAAGTACATCGTACTTTTTAACGATGCTTTCACTGTTCACTATAGAAGAGAGATAAGCTCCAAGTTTCTAGAGAGAAAGATATATCAATTCCATTTGAATTGAAAATTGTCTTGGGTGGTGCTGATTCA
This sequence comes from Viscum album, assembly GCA_963277665.1. Lineage (NCBI taxonomy): Eukaryota > Viridiplantae > Streptophyta > Magnoliopsida > Santalales > Viscaceae > Viscum > Viscum album. The sequence continues at coordinate 667,408,695 of OY728155.1, forward strand.
TTCAAATATTATTTGGCTTGACAATTTTCTAGGATTTCAAGTGGTTCCAATTATAATCTATCTTATTCTATTAGAAAATCATACTGGGAGTATTTTTTTTGTCACAATCGGATGTAGAGGAATCAGATTCATGAAATTGGACTTTAATAAGTGTATTCTTAATTAATGCAATGCAGATTTACTTTTATTACAGTCTATCAAGAAAATAGAACTTTAAAATTATTATTTAAAGACTTGAACTCATAGAATTGGATAGGGAAAATTAGACATGGAATTCAGGCTTATTTATTTATAAAAGTCCGTTGAGGTTCCAACCTTTCTTCTGGGTAAGGAAAAGAAAAATTGTTTTACAATTTAATAATTTTAGTGAATTGAAAAAGAACCACATGTAACATGAGTTGTTACCAAAGAAATGGTATTTTATTATTATGTTGGGAGGGTTCACCCACACTGGAGGGATTGTTTCATAGTGCTGCATGAGTGTAAGGGTATGTCTTACTCTTTTTAATCAAATGATTTATTTCTTAGTGTATTTTTTGGTATTGGTTCATTTCCAACCCATACCAAGGACATATGTATTCTTATTGAATAGTAAACCCTGTAAATCATTGTGTTCCTATAGATTTGTGTTAAGTTTGTTTTCAGTAGGGAATTGAAATCTATAACATGAGGAAAAGGTTTTTTCAAATTAAATGAAGCATAAAATAAAAAAGAGTGTCACTGATTCACCCCTCCCCCTCTCAGTGATACATTACTCTGACTCAGCACATTCAGATCCAGTATGGCCGATACCTTATCACATGTTTCTTCCACCGAACCTCTCTCACGTTCACAATGTGTTCCATGTATCACTCATGAGGATGTACAAACATTATCCTTCACATGTAATGCACAAAAAGGTTATAATAAAGGGTATTGATCATTCCTATAAAGAAAATTGGTGTAAATCATGGTTCATATAGAAAAGGTGATATAAGACAACACTACTCACCTTGTTAACATTCTTTATAGAAATAAAAACTTTAAAGAAGTTTCTTGGGTACCCGATGATGTGATGAAACAAATATATCATCATTGTTTTATATCAAAGTGATGAAATTTCATGTTATAAATTAATTTTAAGGATTTTATAATGTCACGCCATAATATTTTTTGATGTATTTTTCTTTAAATAAATTTTATATCTTTAATATCTTTCTTTACACGCAACACCGAGTTTAAACAAACCACACTATACAATTACAATATAATTTTTTAATGTTATAATTTCATTATTTCCCTTAGATTCGAGGTTATGAGTAGGTATAACTAAATAAGAAATTTTTTTTGATTTATACATTGATAAAATTAATTAATTGGGTATCAGTTGGTTATAAATGAAATTAAAATCATTTGAAAGTAAAAAAAGTTGGTTTTTAAATAACGCTTTTTATATGAGAAATGTGTTTTTATCTAAAAAAATAAAATTATTCACTATTTATGAATAATTTTAATGAAATAAAAATATTATATTTTAAAAAAAATCTACTAAACCTATGGTATTTATTATAAATAAAATAATAATCAATCCAGATTTATACTTAAATATGTATTTTTCAAAAAACTTGTTTCCATCTTGTTTTGGGTGATTATTTTAAATTTAATTCATATAAATTATAGAAATACAATATTAAAAAATATATTCTATTTTTTGGAATTAATAGGATAAAATATTGTAAATAGGAATATTTTTGTCATTGTGAAAAGTAACATTCGTAAATATTTTTCAAGTAGTTAAGGGTAAACTGGGTAAAACGTGGTTAAAAGTCAGATAACACTTTAAAATTTTTCTAATATAATAAATTATCCTAATTGTTATGTGGATTTCATCAATGTCCATCCATTATTTTAAAAAATTGAAGCGTAGTTCCATTTTTCTTTGATTTTGACCTTCAAGTTTTATTAAGAATTGAATAAATACAAAAGGTCACTCTCATTCTTTTAATGTGTCTAATATATTTTCATGATGATAAAAAATAGATGATTTCAGTTATAAATGTTAATTTTATATAATATTTCATTTTTTCATGGTAATTTTTTTACAACTTTTAGTTATTGATTCATTACTATAAATGTGTAAACAATGCCGACATAATATTTATTTAATTAATAGAAAAAGAAAATATATTATTTTTAAAATAGTAAAAGTAATATAATTTGTGTAAAATATTTTGTTATAAAAAATTTAGATAAATATATAATTTCTTATCTGTGATAATTTTATATATTTTAATTATATAACTATCTTGATGACTTATAATCAATGTAAATTAATATTTTCCAAAAATTAAATTATTGATATTTTATGAAAAATAATATTTAACTAAATTATTTAAAAACCATAAAAACATGAAATAATACAATTATGATGAAAAATGGTATATAATCTATTACATTGGCCATTTATGATATAATTTTTAACTTAAAAGTAAAATTAAAATTCCTTAAAAATAAAAAAGTAATTACCTTAGTTAAAAATAAAATTGGTTAATAAAGGGATTAAACCAATAGATAAGGTATAAAATAACACCAAAACCTATCTAAATTTCATTATATGTTGATATTTTTACCATATAATCCTTTAATTTAAATTCATAGCTATTTTTAAGAACTATACTTGAGAAATAAATTATTTATATTTAGTCCTTTTAGGTTATTCTAAGTGTGTAATTTCCTTACATTATAAAAGGTCACCTGTTATCTCTTTACATTACACCTAAATGAGAAATACAACACAAAAACCCATGAAAAAGTCCCCAATAAACTCCCTTATACATTAATTATAGTATCTAGTATTATTAAGGGACCATTCAATGGTCCTTAATAATGGTTCTAAAGGAGGACTATCGAAGAAGACGCAATCGCCTTACCCGATATCTTTCAAATTATTTCTAATTATTCCTACTCTAAATATTTGGTATTAATCACAAATAAAAATCATCAGTATCCTAAAGATAAATAAATTTTATTATGATTATAGAAATATCATTATCCTCCCTCTTTTCTATCAAATGAGATGTGAAGGTATCTCTAATTCGTAGGTGTAGACTACCACATCCATGTAGTGATATATTTCATTTTCCATAATCATATTTCATGAATTTTAATTATGGTGGGATTTATTATTATATAATATATTTATATTATATTTATATTTATATAACTATGATAACATATCTATTATATTACCTTTCTACCAACTAGAAAAAGATAATGTCACTCGTGGGTACGTGTGGACTACTACCTCCACATAATTATGTGATTCATTTTTAATTTTTGATTTACTTGGATAGTAATAATGATAAATTTAATCAATATATATGATATATATGATATAATAATGATTCTTCAAAGGTTAATTATTATTTACCTTTCTTTTAATATATCTTTCTAACAGTGGAAATAGCATTCAAGCATTTCTATAGCCTAACATCTCAATGAACAGTGTAATTCATTTTTTATCTCTCTCCATTATGGATGAATATATATATATATATATAATTTATTATATCATTATTAAAATTCTATATAAGATGGAACCATTAATACATGGATAGAAACAACCGAACAGAAATTCTTATGAGAAATGAAATAGCTAACACTTGGAATGAAATTTTTAATAAAAAATTTTTAATAAATGGGTGTTGAAATGTAAACATTTTATCATATATGATATTATGAGTATATAAATTATTATTTTATAGGATTATAATAAAATAACATTTATTTTACATTATGTGAGAGTGATTTCTAAGAAAGATGAGCTTTGGGTAATGGTTTATCATCTCAAATAGCCTACTTTAAGACATATGTTATGTTATACATATATATTAATTTATGTTGAGTAAGTAATTCCATTTAACGTGTTATATATTAAATAAACTTATTTATCATGATATTTAATGTTTCATTTTATTTTATTCTTTTACATGTCTTATCATTCAAAAGTTACCAAATCGGTAAGATATTTATATTCCAATATCTTTTTTTATAATGATTGTTTGTGATCAAGTTTATAAGGATGAAATCTTATAACCAATATATCATGTATATAATGAATTATATTATCCTATTGGAAATCCTATTGTCCAATTATTTTACATTCAATTTTCTCTCTTTATGTACTTATGAAATCAAAATAATAATTTAAATGAAGATTGAATTTATTTCTCTCTTCAGGTGAAAATATTTTTTCATCCGTGTCCACATTTTCTAGAAATGGTTTCAAGAATATTTTAACAATTATTTTTTGTTTCATTAAAATTAATTTTTACCCATTGTTTAATTTTAAGAAAAATTCAAATCAATATTATTGTTTTCTCAAACATGGTACTTTATACTTTTTACTTAAAATGTGAATGGAACCATTGATTTAGCGTACACAACATGAATAGAATTTTACACCATTAGAAATGCTCAATGATTTGAAATTTACTTTTAAATTATCTAATGATATTTTCAAATAAAACATTTAAATTAATATTTGGTATTTTCTATATTTTAAATAAGTGATTTCGAAATTAAATGGTCATTTCCCCCCACGAAATATTCCATGTAATTTTTAAAGGCGTTTTACATTTAAGATAACATCCTTTGATGTTACTTATACTTTTATGGGGATATGATATAATAATATTATTTATATTATTTACATTGGTTTTTTATGGTTATAATGATGAAACATTTAAGAAAACCTTTTATTCTCCATTGGTTATGATGTGATGAAGTGTTGAAATGTTTATGAAAAATGATTTCTTTCCATGGGTTATGTTATACGATAAATGATGTATAATCTTATGGCCCACAATAAATGGATTTTCATTATTTGTTGGTTGAACCTAAAATTATTTATCACTCCAATTAATTGGTTTAATATTTTTATCTTATGAGATAATAAGGACTAGAATACAGAGTGAATCCATTTTAGTAAGGGAATTATTCTACTATGATAGTCTTTGGAGTGAACCACGACAACGGATGCGATGAAATGGGTAGTTAACCCAATCCACTATGACAAACTAGGAAGTGAAGCTTGACTTAGAAATTTTTTATCTTTGATTATATTTTTTCTAAAAATATATGTCATATATCAATTATGTAACATCCCAGGTGTTGTGGTATGGTCTCTCTACTCTGACCCTTAGGTGGCTCCATCCACCCATACATAGCAGCAAACCATGGTAAATCTACACACTCTAGGGTAAAACTATAATTTTCCCTAAAAATCAAAAGTGTTAGAATCATGCTACAACATGCAATCTAATGTCTACAAGAAGGCATGTGATAGAGCCATCATGAAACTCCCCCATACATTATATTCCACCTAAAACCTTATGGAAACAACCAAAACATCAAGTTAACCGAAAATTAAATAATATTAAATACAATATTAACGTAGTGGTGTCACATGTTCCCGGTTAGGAAAATAGTAACACACACTAAACATTTTTCCTTAGGAAGAAACTGTGCTCGGGGATTTCATTAGGCTTCCTCATAATTGAGAATCATCCCACTTTCTCTTATATCCTCCAAAAAATCACTGAATTCTTATGTACAAGGAAGAAAAATAGTTTGTGACTTTATCATCCATCATAACCACCTTATACTTTGTAGTTATATTTAAGACTAATAAATATTTAGGTAAATCAAGGAGGATCAACTTCAATAAATATGGGGTCAATGATTCATTTATAACCTTTGCACCTTGACACAATTATTGGTGATCAACTCCTGGGGAAAGTAAAAAAAAATACAATGTGAGAATCATAATCTAGATTATCATATACCCCTACTCCATCAATAAGAGAACTAAATAATACCTTACCATAGTATTTTTTAGATATAACCTTAAACTAAACATTTTCTAGAATCCATCCCATGTCAGATTCTCATGCAACTTCTCTTCAATAGCCATCTCCCATAATATACTATTCACTCCCTTGAGAATTTAATTATTAAACTCCACCTTAAATATATAAGCATTTTAATTAAAGTGGATGATTTAGTTTATCCTCCCTAAAAAATATATATCTTCTTACACTCCATCATATTCCCTAAATATATAATTATTATACTTCTTGAATTCCATTGTGTGAAAATTTTATTTGTTTTTTCCTAATCATACCACCTTCTAAGTACCCAGATCACTTGAACCAGCATATTCAATAGATTAAGAACCATCTCCATATTCCATGTTCATTCCTCGTGGACATGATTAACTAAAAAATCCACCTCCTCATAAAAATACTCTCAGTGATGAGTAATATTTATTAAATCCTAATTCAAAAAGAAAAATTACATGAGGAATGATGTAGAAATTTCCTATGCTAAACATCAAAACCTGAAGCATAATATCATAATTATATATCTAAGTATCTCAATTAATAATGTAGTAAATTTTTAAAGGAAATATTGTCACTTATAGTAATAAATAATTTTAATTACATTAATTTAAAATAAAAACACATGAAAAAAAAACATTTAGAAATCACTTTAAATCCATTTTAGGTACCCAAATCATTTATAACAACTAGATGCATATGTATATAATCTCTATACATGAATATCATATATATACATGCATATCAGGAATTAGGGATCCAATTGACATTTTAACATGTCATGGTTAAAGACACCAATAGCTTGCCTTACACAAACTTCATATAGGGGATCCTTCCAATCATCTATCCTATAAGAAATCCATGGTATCCACTGTATTTTCAAAAAAAATATAGAGATTAAAATTGTAACACCCCATGTAAATAAAGAATATGACATCTTTATATTTATCCATATTTGTGAATCAAAAATTAATTTTACTTTAAAGGGGATGCTATGCTCGATTGCGTACCAAACACGCAACAATGAGTTTCTTGGGAATCTTACATTGCACTCTAATAATAAAATAATATTATTTTAAATGGTAGTTAACATGTAGCCGTTTTATTGGCCGGAATGGACATAAATAACTAAAATATGATTATATATGTTTTTAAATGTTTTTACATTTATCCAATAAAATATAAAGGCTTGAAATACAGAAAGAATTCAATTTTAGGCGTATATGCCCTAGTTTTCACTAAAGGTTCACTTATCGCCTTTTGATGGAGAACTGTCATTAAATATTGTTTTTATCACTCTTATACATTCTTTTGGACCAAATAAAACTCTTCTTTAGAATCGGGACATTAAATTTTACTTTGTGTAAATTTTTGGTTTTTTTGGATAAAGTTCATTTTTTAATGAATAGTGTAAAATGTTGTATTTTAATTCAAAACCTCTTTTTAAGATAATTTATTTATATGATTAGATTATCTTTTGAATTGGTTTTAAAGTTAAATTAGAAAATCTTTTTACCATTAAATCCAATATTGGTCGTTGGAATTAATTTCACTTTGAAATCGGACTTAAACTAGTGTCAATCTTTTGATACTTATTGTTTCATAAAAACACGCTATTTGCTCTGACTGTGGGAATTAATTATTAAATTAATTAATGTGACTTATATGTTTTGAATTTTATAAAATAGACTTTATTTTTGAATTCGTAATATCAAATATAGCTTAGGGTGAATTTTTGGTAATTTTCTAAAAAACTTCAATTTTTGATGAATAGTGAAACCACTAAGTGGTACTTATAAAGACTGATTTTCCGTTTAAATGAAATTTTTCCATCATTGTGTTTTGAATTTCAAAAATCCGACATACATGGTTGTCATTAAGAAGTAAAATTTGGTTCAATGGGATAAAAATAATTTTTTGGTGAATTGTAACTTATTAAGTTCTTAATCGCGATTAGGGGTAATTAGGGTAGTTTAAGGTATAAATAATGCTTTAGTAATATGAAATGACCTAGACACGTGTCCCAACCTTATTGGTTGTGTCATGGCCGACCAAGACAAGCCATTGGTCAACTTGAGGACCCCATGGAGACACTTTGGTTGGGAAATGACATATATAACTTTTTATTTAATGTAAAAGTAAAAATGACACAAACATAATATGTTTTACGAAAACAATTTTTACATGGGGTTATAAAGATCCGATTTTGATTATAAATAGTCATTGGAAAGATAAAAAGATTTCCTAAATCATAGTATTTTTTTTATAATTCTTAGACATTAAATAAATTAAATTATTTATGACATAATAATGATGCAGCGATGACATCATTATTTGACAATTTAAATAAAATGGAAAGATAATGTAAAATCTATGAACTACACATGTCCAAAACCAATTGGATGAGTGGATTTCGAACCCTTATCACCTTATCCACGAATTCTATCAATGTGGGACCTTTTAAAACCGAAACACATTTTCAAATAAAGTAATATTTCTTTACTTTCCAAAAGTGCCCCTCCCCTCCTCTTATAAAAGGCCCCCACCTCTACCTCATTTCACACACTCCTCAAGCCTTTGGCTCGGCCAACCCCTACCCATTTACTCTCTCCACATCCCTCTCCTCATCCTAGAGGATTCCCTTTGGGCATAATCCTTTCAAAGGAAGCCTTTAGGCTCAAATAAAAAAGAGTTACACTTTTAAAGGTAATTCATTCTCTCTTGTTCATTTGTTTTATTTTGCTTCTCCAACCCTCTAAACTCTTTTTATTTACTTCTTTTGTAACAACACCAGTATCTTCAATATACTAGGATGTTGTTATAAGATTTATTTGACATAAACTCTCACACAACTACATCAAATGGTTAAATAACATATGGTTTCCGTGGATGGTGAATTTCTGCCTCCCGAAACGATGATTGTTCAATACTCATTTAACACCTTCATAGGTGGCCATTATGATGTCACTATTGTTATATATGATATATAATATTTTTATTTTTTCTTTAAGCTTCTGTATTTTTCATTTTGGGCATACCTTTATGGTTTCCATTGTGGGTAAACACGATATCTTCATTTAAGGAAGTGCGGACTACCGCCCCCTCAAAGTGATGTGATTCGTTAATGCCATATGTGGGACATGTAAAGGATGGATTTAAAGTTATTATATATGATGTTATACTGGAATTATAATATACCTCTATATCATTATTATTTATTTCCATTAAAGTATGAGATAGAAATGAAAGTAGCGTTCATGCGTACGTACGGCTTACCGTCTCCATGAACGGTGCATTTCATTTCTTATCCCCAAATGTAAAGTACTATTAAAAGTATATGTATATAATGGATATATATAATGAATGATACATCTAAATTATGAATATAATTCTGGAATTAAAATATACATACCTCTCATTTAATTTTAATTCCATTAATATGAGAAAGAAATGAATGTAGCGTTCATGCGTACGTACGGCTTACCGTCTCCATGAACGGTGCATTTCATTTCTTACCTCTAAATGATTATGTAATATTATAAATACATGTATATGCTTAATATATATGATATATATGATATCCAAATCAGGAATTTCATTCTAGATATAAAGAACCTTTGACCACACGAACAACATGTAATTGTAAGAAGTCCACTTTCGACTTACGAACCAAATATCGACAAAACAAACATTATTAACTTAACTGGTTACATAATGTTTATAACATGGAAATAAGTGATATAAAAGTAATAATGAACTCTAAAAAGGTTCTTAATCAAGTAGTAATTAACTCAAGTTTATTATTCAGGACGTTAAAGAACGATCGAGTCAAGTCGGACCCGAGGTAAGGGATTTCGTCTCAATCTCCTTTCATTGAGGCATATTTCGTTTTATACACAACATTCCTTTATACGGTGTATAAAACCCTTTTGAATTTTACTTTTATACAAAAGGAATCTTTTTCTACGAAGCGTTTTACAAAACGAAAAAAAGGAATGTTTCTTTTAACATACGCGGCGACAACGGCCTTTTCTGCCGCCGCGAGTATTATTTGGTCTTTGGCTTCCTCAACAAGCCGTAATGTTTTTAGAATAAAATAAATACCATATACTCTTTTATGTATTTTGGTATTGAAAATGGTTTTGAAAAAGGATTATATTATGTCAATATATTTATGATATATTGTGATTGAAATGTGGAAATGTTATCATTCCTTTATATTGGTTTTATGTTTTATGATTTTATATTGGTACTTGGACATTTTAACGGGAGGTTACGTTATAACCCATATGACGGGTGGTGCCGTGAATACCAGGATGGGTGGTTACGTTATAACCTCCAATGCATTGGGTATGGAAGTAGGCCGTATGGCTATTCCATTAAGTATGTATGGAAATTGGCCGTATGGCTATTCCATTAAGTGATATGTGTGGAAGTCGACCGTATGTTTATTCCACTTAAGTATGTTTATTTCCCAAGATACCTTCATATATGTTATGTGTTCTTTATATGGGTTTTATGGTAATACTTTGGTTACAAAAAGGTAAGTAATGATATTTTATTCCGTGAAGAGTTTTTACTACTTCATAAAGGTGAAAAGTATTACCTTGATAAAGTATACATGGTTTACTATTTGTTTTGATAAACTAACGGTTTTTATTCTTTGTGTATCCCTTACTGAGTTTTTATGCTCATCCCATGTTTTTGAAATGTTTTTCACAGGACATAGCATGGAATAGGGTCAAGGATGGGATCAAGGGAAATTCATGCTACCTAAAACATGAAACTAGACATGTTTCTTTTTAAGAATTTTTATTTTATGGAAATTTAGTAGAAGAGACTACTTTGTAATCTGTTGAGATGTAATAGTTATGTCCTAATTCTCTAAAACTCTAAACCTGAAAAGATCCTCATTGTGAATTATTCATTTAATTCAATTTTAAGTAAGGTTTAAGGCTGGGGCCTTATAGTTGGTATCAAAGGTCGGTTTAGATAACTTTAGAGGTTAGGGTATTCTTTAAGCATAAGTGACATTACCATAATGGTTAGGATTTCAGACAGAGTACTAGTTTTAGATAAAGTGAATGAGTAAGAATATCTTAGTGTTTATCTTCTTCATTAGTACATGATGGTTTTGTTGTTATACTCACACTGACCCTTTTTGGTTTTAGTAAATGGCTGGATCTAGGAGGCACCAAGGTAACGGTGGATGTGAAGGAAACTGTGACAGTTTTCTAAGCGAGAAACTAAATGATATGGGAGCTGTCATGAGAACTCTTGTGTTTATCCTCAACCAACTATCTGGAGTTATGATTGACCACCTAAACCTTGGTGATTTCTATAAGGCATCATGTATGCGAGAAACAAATCCCTACGTAACTACAGGTAATAATCATAAAGGTAAGTGTGTTCAAAAACCTATGTGTCAAAGATGTGGAAAGAAACACCTAGGAAAATGTTTCAAAGGGACAGAAATATGCTATAGATGTGGAAATGAAGGTCATAAAGAAAGAACCTGCCATGGAAAAAGGAAGCATCCAGTTGACTCGAGGAAATGGAAAGAAGTTCTTTCTGAGGGATCAATTGAATGTTTTAAATGTGGTGTGCATGGTCATTATGCAAACACATGTCCTATGAAGAAGTTTAGTGAATGGGGTCACCAAGAGCGTACAAATGTTTGTTTACCACTACCTAATGTCATTCCGATTGAGGATGAAGAAAATGACAATGACCAATCAAAGGTATGTATTATTTCATGACTATTTTTTTCCTATTTTGGAATCTTAGGATATGATTCATGATTTTTTTGTAGGAAAGAGGTATTTCGGAATAAGTTGGAAAGGAATGGTTAATGGACCATGAAGAATGTTGAATAAGTAAGATCTCAACATATAAGGTCTTCAAGAGTTATGGTGAAATTCTTAAGAGTATTAAGTCTCTTTTGATGATGGGGTTACATTAGAGGACTTTTTATATTATGTGTAACCCTGATGTTTAATATATGAAATTTTATTCAAAGAATAGTTATCTCTTCTTTTGTGGACATAGTTATAAAGAACCATTTGGGTTTATATGATCCTAACTTTTGAGGTCATTATGGGTTAATATATGTTATGATTGAAGTGAAAGGCATGAGATAAAATTGAGGATAAATTATGTTATGGTTATTTTTGATGATTTTATCCCTTTTTGGGGAATGATTTAAGAATTACATAGTTTTGAAAAAAGGACAACACGCAGACCGTGTGACAACTCGTCGCGTCGGACAAAGCTGCGGGAATCGAACCCACAACCAAAGTGCGACTGGTATTTATCGCCTACCACTGGACTACGTGAAGTCCCTGGTTCGTTTGACTGATTCTTTCTGGTTATATGATTTTATGAATTAAGAGTAAGATGATTTTGGGTTATTTATGAAAATGATTAACCTATCATGGAGGATATGTGATTAGGTTAATTACTTTTCAATACGGGACTTTAGGAGAAACTGATGTTGTTTGGAGATAAATGTTATGATTTAACTTGGAAGAATATGTGACTAAATACTTAAAATGATTGGGTTTCAATCTTAGATTGGTTTACTTTGATGAATTTTTATGGACAAATTTGTTTATCGGAGGGTCCTCGTTGAACTTTGGATTTTGTTGGACAAATTTTGGAGATTTAGAATAGATTTTCTTTTTATAAAGGGTTATCCTTTTCTGGATTATCTGACCGTGTACTAACCTTTTTGGTTTTGGTTATGGTTAAGGTCTAAAGATATGGGAATTATATATTTCTCTTTTGTGGATTAGGTGATTCTCTAGAAGTTGATTATAGTACTCTTAATTTGAACAAGTCTTCCTAAATACTCGCCTTTTGGAGAAAATATGAGTTCGTGTAAGGAATCTAATAAAAGTTGAGAGTCAACATGATAAGTGATTATGTTTCCTTATGAATAAATTCCTCAATAAAAAGTAACTTAAAACAAAAATGTTGTCTATTAACTTTTCCTACTGGGGAATCGAATACTGTTTAACCCATCACAAGTTTGTGATTCTCTCATGGTTAACTTTCTCCTAAACATTTTTTCTATCACTCTCCATCAGAACATGACCCTATGTTTTCTCCTCCATGTACATGTTTTCATACTTGGAATCCTAGTATGGGTTAACTCGGGTGACCTTTGTACTTATCTTTCTTTATTTTAAAGTGATTGTTTTACCGATCCTTATTCCGATGTGGGACTTTCAAGGATGTTTCCAAGCCCAATTTTAAAATTGCGAGGACGCAATTCCCAAAAGGGGGGAAGGATGTAACACCCCAGGTAAATAACGAATATGACATCTTTATATTTATCCATATTTGTGAATCAAATATTAATTTTACTTTAAAGGGGATGCTATGCTCGATGGCGTACCCAACACGCAACAATGAGTTTCTTGGGAATCTTACATTGCACTCTAATAATAAAATAATATTATTTTAAATGGTAGTTAACATGTAGCCATTGTATTGGCGGGAATGGACATAAATAACTAAAATATGATTATATATGTTTTTTAATGTTTTTACATTTATCCAATAAAAGATAAAGGCTTAAAATACAGAAAGAATTCAATTTTAGGCGTATATGCCCTAGTTTTCACTAAAGGTTCACTTATCGCCTTTTGATGGAGAACTGTCATTAAATATAGTTTTGATCACTCTTATACATTATTTTGGACCAAATAAAACTCTTCTTTAGAATCGGGACATTAAATTTTACTTTGTGTAAATTTTTGGTTTTTTTGGATAAAGTTCATTTTTTAATGAATAGTGTAAAATGTTGTATTTTAATTCAAAACCTCTTTTTAATATAATTTATTTATATGATTATATTATCTTTTTAATTGGTTGTAAAGTGAAATTAAAAAATATTTTTACCATTAAATCCAATAGTGGTCGTTGGAATTAATTTCACTTTGAAATCGGACTTAAACTAGTGTCAATCTTTTGATACTTATTGTTTCATAAAAACACGTTATTTGCTCTGACAGCGGGAATTAATTATTAAATTAATTAATGCGACTTATATGTTTTGAATTTTGTAAAATAGACTTTATTTTTGAATTCGTAATATCAAATATATCTTAGGGTTAATTTTTGGTAATTTTCTGAAAAACTTCAATTTTTGATGAATAGTGAAACCACTAAGTGGTACTTATAAAGACTGATTTTCCGTTTAAATGAAATTTTGCCATCATTGTGTTTTGAATTTCAAAAATCCGACATACATGGTTGTCATTAAGATGTAAAATGTGGTTCAATAGGATAAAAATATTTTTTTGGTGAATAGTAACTTATTAAGTTCTTAATCGCGATTAGTGGTAATTAGGGTAGTTTAAGGTATAAATAATGCTTTAATAATATGAAATGACCTAGACACATGTCCCAACCTTATTGGTTGTGTCATGGCCGACCAAGACAATCCATGGGTCAACTTGGGGACCCCATGGAGACACTTTGGTTGGAAATGACATAAATAACTTTTTATTTAATGTAAAAGTAAAAATGACACAAACATAATATGTTTTACGAAAAAACATTTTACATGGGGTTATAAAGATCATATTTTTGATTATAAATAGTCATTGTAAAGATAATAATATTTACTACATCATAGTAGTTTTTTTATAATTTTTAGACATTAAATAAATTAAATTATTTATGACATAATAATGATGCAGCGATGACATCATTATTTGACGATTTAAATAAAATGGAAAGATAATGTAAAATATATGAACTAAACATGTCCAAAACCAATTGGATGAGTGTATTTAGAACCCTTATCACCTTATCCACGAATGCTATCAATGTGGGACCTTTTAAAACCGAAACACATTTTCAAATAAAGTAATATTTCTTTACTTTCCAAAAGTGCCCCTCCCCTCCTCTTATAAAAGGCCCCCACCTCTACCTCATTTCACACACTCCTCAAGCCTTTGGCTCGGCCAACCCCTGACCATTTACTCTCTCCACATCCCTCTCCTCATACTAGAGGATTCCCTTTGGGAAGAATCCTTTCAAAAGAAGCCTTTAGGCTCAAATAAAAAGGAGTTACACTTTTAAAGGTAATTCATTCTCTCTTGTTCATTTGTTTTATTTTGCTTCTCCAACCCTCAAAACTCTTTTTATTTACTTCTTTTGTAACAACACCAGTATCTTAAATATACTATGATGTTGTTATAAGATTTATTCGAGCTACACTCTCACACAACTACATCAAATGGTTAAAGAACATACGGTTTCCGTGGATGGCGAAATTCTGCCTCCCGAAACGATGATTGTTCAATACTCATTTAACACCTTCAAAGGTGGCCATTATGATGTCACTATTTTTATATAAGATATATAATATGTTTATTTGTTCTTTAAGCTTCTGTATTTTTCATTTTGGGCATACCTTTATGGTTTCCATTGTGGGTAAACACGATATTTTCATTTAAGGAAGTGGGGACTACCGCCCCCTCAAAGTGATGTGATTCGTTAATGCCATATGTGGGACGTGTAAAGGATGGATTTAAAGTTATTATATATGATGTTATACTGGAATTATAATATACCTCTATATCATTATTATTTATTTCCATTAAAGTATGAGATATAAATGAAAGTAGCGTTCATGCGTACGTACGGCTTACCGTCTCCATGAACGGTGCATTTCATTTCTTATCCCCAAATGTAAAGTACTATTAAAAGTATATGTATATAATGGATATATATAATGAATGATACATCTAAATTATGAATATAATTCTGGAATTAAAATATACATACCTCTCATTTAATTTTAATTCCATTAATATGAGAAAGAAATGAAAGTAGCGTTCATGCGTACGTACGGCTTACCGTCTCCATGAACGGTGCATTTCATTTATTACCTCTAAATGATAATGTAATATTATAAATACATGTATATGATGGATATATATGATATATATGATATCCAAATCAGGAATGTCATTCTGGATATAAAGAACCTTTGACCACACGAACAACATGTAATTGTAAGAAGTCCACTTTCGACTTAAGAACCAAATATCGACAAAACAAACATTATTAACTTAACTGGTTACATAATGTTTATAACATGGAAATAAGTGATATAAAAGGAATAATGAACTCTAAAAAGGTTCTTAATCAAGTATAAATTAACTCAAGTTTATTATTCAGGACGTTAAAGAACGATCGAGTCAAGTCGGACCCGAGGTAAGGGACTTCGTCTCAATCTCCTTTCATTGAGGCATATTTCGTTTTATACACAACTTTCCTTTATACGGTGTATAAACCCCTTTTGACTTTTACTTTTATACAAAAGGAATCTTTTTCTACGAAGCATTTTACAAAACGACAAAAAGGAATGTTTCTTTTAACATACGCGGCGACAATGACCTTTTCCGCCGCCGCGAGTATTATTTGGTCTTTGGCTTCCTCAACAAGCCTTAATGTTTTTAGAATAAAATAAATACCACATACTCTTTTATGTATTTTGGTATTGAAAATGGTTTTTAAAAAGTATTCTATTATGTCAATATATTTATGATATATTGTGATTTAAATGTGGAAATGTTATCATTCCTTTATATTGGTTTTCTGTTTTATGATTTTATATTGGTACTTGGACATTTTAACGGGTGGTTGCGTTATAAACCATATGACGGGTGGTGCCGTGAATACCAGGATGGGTGGTTACGTTATAACCTCCAATGCATTGTGTATGGAAGTCGGCCGTATGGCTATTCCATTAAGTATGTATGGAAATTGGCCGTATGGCTATTCCATTAAGTGATATGTGTGGAAGTCGACCGTATGGTTATTCCACTTAAGTATGTTTATGTCCCAAGCTACCATTATATATGTTATGTGTTCTTTATATGGGTTTTATGGTAATACTTTTGTTACAAAAAGGTAAGTAATGATATTTTATTCAGTGAAGAGTTTTTACTACTTCATAAAGGTGAAAAGTATTACCTTGATAAAGTATACATAGTTTACTATTTGTTTTGATAAACTAACGGTTTTTATTCTTTATGTTTCCCTTACTGAGTTTTTATGCTCATCCCAAGTTTTTGAAATGTTTTTCACAGGACATAGCATGGAATAGGGTCAAGGATGGGATCAAGGGAAAATCATGCTACCTAAAACATGAAACTAGACATGTTTCTTTTTAAGAATTTTTATTTTATGGAAATTTAGTAGAAGAGACTACTTTGTAATCTGTTGAGATGTAATAGTTATGTCCTAATTCTCTAAAACTCTAAACCTGAAAAGATCCTCAATGTGAATTATTCATTTAATTCAATTTTAAGTAAGGTTTAAGGCTGGGGCCTTATAAAAATGACCATGAAAACATTATTTGATGTAGTTTTATAACATTCGTTGTATAGAATTATAAGTCATATTACTAGTTTGAGACAATTACATTTCCTCATGTTCATTCTCCAATCACTAGAGAATGGAAACTAGGGTCAAGTGATAAAAAAAATTAATTTGGGATCGATTTTACCTTATATAGACAACTAAATACATGAACGTGAAATAAAACTTTCTTTAAAACTAATAACCAAATATAATGTACGAATTTAAATTTCATGAAATATTTTAGGTGGTGTTGAAAAATAAATAAATTTATGTCGTAACATGACCTGACAACCTAGAAAAAAATAACCATATAATGGGAATTCACCAACTCTTACAGTGTGTGGTTTAACACCACAATTCCCTCTAATAAATCATCTCATAAGATCCATAACCAGTGAAAGAATACCCTTTCCCTTATATATATAACAACAAATTAAATCTCCACACATTTTAATGTATAGGTAGGGGTGAGTATGGATACCTAATAGGTTTTCCCTAAAGAAATATTCGATAATCCTATGCAGTTTAATTCCAAACCATGTAATTCGATTTATGAAAATATGTCATTATATTTAAATTAAAAAAATTATCATAATTTAGATAATGAATACATGAGATACAAATAATGTAACAAATTATTTTCCCAAACATGGTAACCTTTCTCAGTTTAATGTGGACATGAAACCAATAAATAACCATACAACAAAAATAAATATAAGAAAATAAACAAGAGAATATATTAAATTATTTTATATGATTATTTAATTAACCCTTTATAGATTATAACCCACCATATTTGTACCTGAATATAAAATCCCGCACCATATTTATGACATAGACACATGGTAATTCCCATCCATATCAAAAGCCTAATCCTTCAATCCATACTCAACACATCATCATCATTTTTCATTCCCAAAAAAATCATTAAAATGTACCATTTTTACATTCTATGACCTACAATCATAAATATATAACTAAATTCAAGTATTACATATAGCCAACCAAAGACACCAAAAATATATTTTCAAAAAAATCAGTTAAACCTAAAAAAAAGTGTTCACTGAGGACCGTAATTTAAATAAACACTCATTGTTAATTTTAAAACCACAATATTATTATAGATTACCATTATTGAAAAAAAAATTATTATTAAATAAATTAAAATAAATTATTTGATTATTATATATGATGGATACAATATTATAATAACTTAAACCATAGTATGGGGAATCACTATCCTATTGTGATAGAATTGGATCAAAGAACCTTATATAATAATCACATTATGATCTTGAATCCTAAGTTCCAATTTCAAAAAACACAATCTGTTCCTCTGAACCATTACATCAATAACATGAAATCATGATTATTATATTCCGTATTCAAATTCATGATCCTATCCTTGATATCAAATTAAATAGGATAGATTAAACCAAATAAGAAGAATATAAAGATATAAAAAAAGTTAAATTGTATAATTAATTAGATAATTAAGATCAAAATTCTAATCTATGGATTATCTACTAAATCCTAAAGGTAATGGTGTCATTTCATGACAGAGAATTCTAAATTTCACTCCACATAATCCTTTTGGTCATCCCACTATAATATTGAGTGTTTCCATAGGATTATGCGAATCTAATTGTTTTTTCTAACACTCAAATCTTTCATTTAAATATCATTTTCAAGGTTAGGCTATATTGTTGGTTGAGACTGTGGGAAAAAAATGTGGTTGCCTCTACACAAAACAATGGAACTACATAGTCCCCATGCATAGTGATATGACACTATCCACTAACCATGTAGTAACCATGTTCACCAAATGATACATGAAAAATCCTTTTTTTCATGGTACATAGGGTCCTGATCCTAAATTGTGTAGTGTTCACTAAAACACTAAAATCTCAAAAAACAGTCCAAATCTACAAACTGAAATTAAATGGTTGACCTAGTGATCTATTTTAAAACCATATAGAGAGGTAAAATTGTATAAAAATAGAAAATTTTGGATTATTTACACTATTTTCACACTTTTTGGTGATATATTCATTAATGTAGATACTTATAGATAAGGTTTTTAAAACCAAGGTTGTATAAAGGTTTTGACAATAGTTTGTAAATTGTGGTAATTTTGTGTTAATATTCACACACATATGTGAAAAGTTTTTAAAATCAATGCCATATATGGAAATATTATTGGTTCTTTAAATATAATTTACATGGTTTTAAAATAATAAAAATAGGATAAAAGCTAAAGAAAAAAAGTCCACATTGTTTTGAACCATTGATCTCATCAAATTATATAAGTTACCAAACCACTCAACTTAGGTGCATTTTTATATTATTAGACTTTTATACTTGTATTTAATTAAATATTAAATATTAAATAATTAAAATTACATGTTTTTATTATTATATATTTAAATAAATTAATATAATAAGGAAAACATATTACTTTGGTTATAGAAACCATTTCCAGACATTACAAGAATCATAGTAATATGTGTTATTATGATACTTCTATTTGCATAGTTTCAATCAAAATGGAAATAAGGATTTCATCAAATAATTTTTTTCATGTTTCATAGAAACTATTTAAATATTTTTTTTATAGTTTGATATTTTTTAAATACCATATAAATGTCATTTTACCACAATGGTTTTGAAAAAATTAGCCAAAATATTTTCCCATCGCATCAAATTCTAGTGCTAAAAACACAAACATGGATTTACCCCTCAAAAAAAGTGATTTTAAATGAAATATCCCAGTATTTACTCATAGAAGATATTAAATACAATTTTGGTTTCCCCGATATATTTATCCGATATAATTTGGATCCATTACTAGGGATTTAATCCATTTATTCATTTTTATCTATAGTATTGTAAATGCATTTTCTGTTTTAGAAAAATAAAAAATAATTTCCTATAAACGTATATAACCACCAAAAAATAATACCATAGATGACATTACAACTTTATTCAACTAACTGGAAAAAAAATATTGTGAATATAACTCATACCAAAATTTTAGAAAGAATAATAGGACAACAGATCGTTCTAATGATAAAGAATATAAAAATATCTTCAATCATTAATCTTAAGCAATGAAATCACACATATGAGGGAATCAGTAGAACATGTTACATAAATGTTTCAAGAAATAATAGGAATGAATAAAAATCTAAAATAAATAAAAATTAGAAAAATAACCAAAATCAAAACCTCTAATCTCATCAATAATGATGGCTGTGGAAAAATATGAATATTACAATCCAATTCATATCACACAAATTTATTTTTTAGAGGATTTATAGGTAGTGAATGGGGTAGAAATGATATAAATAAAGGATTTTTTTAATAACTTGAGATTTTAGTTTATTTTTCTCTATAAAAAATCCATTTCTTGGATATATTTCTTTACACACAATCACTAACTTTAAACGAATGCTGTTATACAATGGAAATATTATTATTTACTGTGATAGTTACTATATAGATATTTTATTGGTTGATATGAATATTAAAAAGTAATATATGAATAATATATTGTTGAAACATATATATAATTAATTAAATGGTTATAAATTTGTTTTAAGAAAATAAGATCATTTGAAAGTAAAAAAAATTTCTTAAAAATGTTTTTAAGATAATATTGTGTTTTTATCATTAAAAATTAAATTAATCACTATTTTTGAATAATAATAAGGAAATTTAAATGTAATAAATTCAATAAAGTGTTTTAATATCCATTTAATTTTTTTCATTTGGTATCAAAAAAATAATAAATCCACTTTTATGCTTGAAAATACATTTCCCTAAAAATAGGGGTTCTTCACGTTTTACACACTTCTTTTAAAATTAATTTCTACCCCTTAAAAAATAAAATATTTGAAAATGGATTCTATATTTTATGTTATAAGGATAGAATTTTTTAAATTGGTCCCTTTTATTTTTTTCAAAATGAAAAGTGACCTTATTAAATATTTTCCACCTCAATAGGGGTAAAATAGGTAAAACATGGTAATGAATTGGGATAGGGCTTCTAAATTTCACTAAAACATGTATTCAAATTTTTAAATGAGTGTATTTAGTTCCTTATGATATAATTTTCTAAAATATGGAAACCTCATGCCATTTTAATTTTATTATGACTTTTATATTATTTTAATCAAAGGATAAATACAAAATTTCACTCTCTTGACTTTAATGTCTATAATATATTTTCATAAGGATAAAACAAGTATAATTTCACTTATAAATATTTATTTCAAATAAGAATTATTTTTTTTATCATGTTAATTGGTTTAACATTTTTTGTGGTTGAATAATTACCTTTAATTTTTTGAAATTCCAACATGGTATTTATTTGAATAATACTAAATTAAAATAAATTATTTAAAAATATTAAAATTAAATGAATTTGGGTGAATTATTGTATTATAATAATTTTATAGATAAATATAAGATATTATGCATGTTTGAAATGATTATATTCAAATTCCATAACTAATTTTATGACTTCAAGGTCAAATTAAAGGAATGGTGTCAAAAATGAAATTAATGATTTTTTAGAAAAAATAATATTTTTCTGAATTATTTAAAAAAGATAAAAATATTGGATTAATAAAATTATAATGACAACAGGTTGAAAGATTCATCAATTTTCCATTTATGAGAGTATTTTTATCATATAATTATATTTATAATTCATTAATATTAAAAAAAAATTACTGTAGTTACGGTTAAAATTGGTTAATAAAGTGGTTTAAAACGATAAGGTTTAAAATGAAACCAATACCTATATAAACATCATTTGGTGATGATAACTAGTCATTTATTATTAATAATGGCTATTTTTAACCATTATACTTGATAATGAAATTAATTATATTTAAAATTTTATGTAATTTAAGTTTTTCTATTCTCTCTCTTATAAAAGGGCATCCTTTATCTATTTTCATTACACATACCTGAGACATATAGATAAAAAATAAAAAATAAATTTTCCATAGAATCTCCCTTATCCACAAATTATTGTTTTTTTCTTAAAATACAATTCCAAGGGTTCCTAATAAGGGATCTAAAGGAGGCCTATAAATGAAGAGTTAATTGTTATACCCAGCCTCTTTTAAATCATTTATTCTTTAATATCATCTAAATCTATGAAATTAATCATAATATAAAAAATTAATATTTTTAAATATATAAAAATATTATTATAATTATTTAACTACCATAATCAACCCTCATTTCTATCAAATGATAAGTGAAGTTATAACTTATGTCTAGATGTGGACTACCATATCAAAGTAGAAATACAATTCCTTTTACAAAACCATCTTTCATTGATGGATATGGTGATTAATTGAATATTTATATATGATAATTATTATATAATTACTATTTCATAATTATAATATCATATCTACCCTTTTACCTTCCCATATGTTGGAAAATTATAATGTCGCTCATGCGTATGCATGGACTACCACCTCCAAAAAGTGATGTGATTCTTTTTCCTTTTCTTATTTACATGAATGGTAATAAAGATATATTTAATGAATATATTTGAAATTTATTATATAATAATGATTCTTGGAATGGTTAATTATTATTTACCTTTGTTTCATTCGATTCATCGAAAATTTTAAACTACATTCATGAATATATATAGCCTATTGTCCCTATATACAATATAATTAATTTTTATATATATATCATTTATGGATTCATATTAATATATATATATTTATATTATATTTATTTCAAGATTAAAATTATATAGATTGTGGAAAAATTCTCCATGTATACGGATCAGAACTATCAAACTAAAATTCTTAAGAAAAACAAAACACTTAACAGCAAAAAACGATTATTTTATTTATGAATTATTAATAAATAATTGTTGAAATGTTTTAAGTGGATCATATATAGTATAATAATTATTTAATTGATTATTTAATAGAATTATAATAAAAAAATTATAATTGAAGATAGAGTACTTTTGAAGCATATCAAACTTGTGGTAAGGGTCTATCCTCACAAATATTATTCTTTGAGTCTTTTGTTATGTTATATATCTATCTTCTTTTATGAGGTTTTAGAATTTCCCTTGGAAATTTTATATCATAAATCAACTTATTATCATGATATTTAATTTTTCATTTAAATTTATTATTTAATGAGGTTTAAGATTCAAAAGTTACCAAAGCAGTAATGGATTTATGTTAAAATCTCATTATTTATCTGATTTGTTTAGGATCATCTTTACTATAGTATTATTTTATAAACTATATATAAATAATCTCCTCAATTTTATTCTCATATTACTATTTATAGAGATTACATGTTTTCATTTATTTTTCCTCTCATTAATTACTCAAGATATAGAAATAAAAATATTAAGGAAGATTGGCTTTATTTTCCTCTTTAGACAAAAATCATTTTTATTCTAGGTTCATTTTTATGAAAAATATTTTAATGATTTTTATTACTATTTCCATATTATTTTTAGTGTACTTTTTAGCCAGGTTCTTATTTGAAAAAAAATAAATCGATTTTTATTTTTGTTTTTTGAATGAATTACTTTTGACTTTTTACTAAAACAATTAAAGGGATAATTTAGCATACATGTCATGGATGTAATTTCCCAACATCAAGAAAACTCAATGATTAGAATATTCGATTATAAGTTTATAGGGTTATTTTCAATGAATATTTTATCCTTAATATTTGGGAAATTTTTATATTTTAAAAAAGTGATATTAAAATGAAAAGTATATTTTCCCCAATAAATATTTATTGCAATCTTTTAAAGGAATTTGTCACATAATATGACATCATTTGTTGTTAATTATACTTATTTAGGAATATTTTCCAATAATAAATTTCTTATACTTTTTTCGGATTGTTTATGATTGTTATGATGAGGTATTTATGAAAGCCTTGTTTCCATGGGTTATGTTATGATAAAATTGAAATTTTTATGAAGCCCATTTCATTTCAATGTGTTATGATATAAAAGGAATGATTTATAATATTGTGAAAATGGATTAATAGATTATGATTATGATAGGTGGTCTTAGAATTATATATCTCTCTAATTAATTGGGTAAATATAGATATATCATGAGATAATGAGGACTATAATTGGGATTGAATATAGTTTATTAAAGCAATATGTACATAATTATAATCTTAGGAGTCAACTTTGACTAATAATTTTATGGATTTGGGAGTTAACCCATTCCACTATCATAGTATTTCCCATTATCCTTGATAAAATACATTATTTTTTATGATTATGTATATTCCACAAACATATTTCTTACATCGATGTTATGATCTCATGGCTCATGATATTTGATTCATTTATGATTCGTGTATTGTGAATTTCCATGATATATTCCCTGACTCAATATTATGATCTGTGATATATAGGGTATGTTTATTAAATATTAATATCATGTTTTCAGGTACTTTTCTCTATGTTATGTTTACATGTTCATTGATACCTCCCCTATTTAACCTTAATATGAATCTAATCTCCCTCTTTCTTATGTTTCAATTCACCCAAGTTATAAAGAATGGTTTTGCGTACGATATGTCTAAAAAGGGTGATAATTATGAAGAAATCAATGGTAGATGATATAGATCTCTTATGAACTAGTTATTATTGTACACATCTTTTGAAAGACACTAAACATGTATTATTCTCGCATGGATTGTAATGTTATGAAATGAATATTCATCTATTATGATGTATAATATATGTATAAAAAGTATCGGTTGCTATAGTTAGTACCTCAGAAATATTTATCTACCTTTATAAATAAAGTTGAGAAAATTTTAGTGAGAAACCATAGTGTAACTCCAATGATAGGATATTGTCCTTATTTATGGGTAATAGCAATGTGTGGTTTTCTAAGAAAAATAACATTGTCTAGAGACTATAATTGGATGTGGTTTTGGAAGACATGAATCTAGCGGTAACAACCCAAAAAAAGAACTATTTGATTATATATCATTAATCATTTCAGTGAATAGCTATTGTGCCCTTACTATGAACTCAGTTTCAAAATCATGGGGAATATTCCTAGGTTAAATCACATTTTATTTGTAAACCATTGTAAATTATTTGAATATATGGTGACTGTGGATAACCGATGTTAAATATAAGGTGTCATAGGATAAAATAGGGTTTCGTGTTTTAGATACTCTACAAATGATTTTTTGTGATTTGGTGATTTCCCACAATGATTATTATTTCTCACAAAATGATTTTTAGTTTTACACAATGTTCAGAAACTAAAGGAACCGTGTTAATAGTGAATTTGATAGATGATGAAATAATCATTCTCTCAAGAAACCAAATTTTATTAGATATGTAATGATAAATATTTTTTTTATTCTTATGAATATTACGCAACATATGGATCATACTAAACTTATAAATTATCAAATCATGGAGAAATTTTCTTACCCTAAAAGATCATGAAATATTATCTAAGATAAGGATCAATATATATCCAATATTTCTATATTTTCAAAGGATTGATCTAGAAATATTAATGTATGGGTAGAAATATTATATTTTTCATGTGAGTGTTCAAATATCTATCCATGTTAGAATTAAAGAGGTGAAAAGGGAAGATGTAGAATTCCAAAATAAGGTGAGAAATTTTTTTAAGGAAAAATTTTACTATGAAGGAACAATAAGAATTCAGAAGCATGTTTGTTCTTTATCCATAATATATTTCAATAAGTAGGTGTTTGATGAAGGTCAGGGTTTAGAATTATATATTCATCATGGATGTAAAAAGATGTATAGAGCTCTTAGATTGTAGTTCTAATGGGACAACATGAAGAGATATATTTTAAAGTATGTATCTTAATGCATGTAATTTCAGAAATTTATAGATGATAAATATAATTATAAAGGTATAAAACAATGATTACTTATACCAAATTAGAAATGAGAAAACATAAATATGGATTTTATATTCAAAATCCCCAAAATTTCTAAAGGCCATAATGATATTTGGGATGTATTAGATCACCTTATGAGATAAAAACACTTCATTATTATCATATAAAATTTCTATCTTAATCAATTAAAAATTATATGAATTAAATAATTGGTATGATTTTTGGTAGTACAATATTATGTTGTATCAGAATATAATTAACGTTTTACTTCAAAGTTCTAGAAAATTCATTAGTAGTCTGTGGATTCATGGTTGAGTTTCTGAATGACTTATTATCTTTAGATAGATAGTCTGTATAAAAGGACCATTCAAACCTTTGATGACATACTGAGATATTTTATTGTGACCCGCACTTTTTATACATTAACATTATATAGTATTTGTAGAATACTTAAAACATTATAAAAACAAATGCTCAAAGTCTATACTAGTCAAATGCCATTGGGAATATGAAAACATAAACACAGGTACATAAATGATGTAAATTATCTCCCACAAGGTTCTTCGTGATTAGAAAATTTCTTAGAAATATAAAATACAATTAATATCTTCATATCCTATGGAATAAAACATAATAATGGGTGAGCTCAAATGGTTGATAATGGTAAACAAGGGATATATGGAAGTATAATCATGGGGAAAAGTTTTGATAACATGATCCTGAAAATATAATATCATACACTGAATCTCAAAGATCACATACATGAATCCTGGAATAAATATTTGTAGTTAGTAAGACATGAATCATATTAAAATAAATATTATAATCCATTGAAGCATAATATTAGAATAAAACAAGGAATTGTGGAAAACACATAAGATTATAATATGATTTCCATAGTTTGTAAGGCATCACTTCCAAGACTATCTAAGTTTTATGGGTTCACTCCCCATACCATCTTGGTAGTCATGGTTTACTCTCATGGCCATCTTAGTACCATGGGTTCACTCCTCATACCATCTTGGTAGTCATAGTTCACTACAATGGTCATCTTATTAGTCTGATTTCACTCCTCAGACCATCTTGGTAGTCATGGTTCACTCCCATGGCCATCTTAGTATTCAAGTTTCATTCCCAGGACCATATTAGTCTATCTCATGAGATATAAATCTTTACCAAATTCATTTGTGGGAGATATAAGTCCCACCCATCTCATATTTAAATCATACATACATATTCCAAAAAATTTGAAACAATCATATCATAACCCATGAAAATAAATGGGTATCATAACATGTAATAATATTATAAATTTTGGAAAAAGATACAGGTTTCATAATAATTTCATCAAAATAATATTTTGTGAAAATAATACGGTTTAAAAATATTATAACCCATATAAGAGAATTAGGTGTCATAAGTATCATTCCATCAAAACATGAACCAATCAGGAAAAAAAATTAACAGAACCATTAGATCATTTCCTAGAATGTTCTGAGTAACCTCAACATATTTTATCATATATAGAAAATAACTTGGGAATATATTTTGAAAAAAAAAACTTGAGGAAAATATCATTTCTAATTTCTAAAACACTCTTTAAAACATTACACCTTTTGAAAATATTTTTCTTTGAAAATACATTGAGAACATAAAAAAGAATATTTAGAATGTTTTGAAATAAATTTCATTTAAAATAAAATTTATAACTTATAAATAAATCTATAAATTGTTTTGAGAACCTTTTTAATTGAAAAATTATTAATAAATCTTGAAAATATTTTGGAAAAATATCTTTGATTAAAACTTATACAAGAAGTTTGAAATACTTTTGAAAAAATGTTTCCTTGAACATTTTTTAAATAAGATTTATATCATTTTAAAAAAAATTATTCTTTAAAAACACTTTTAATTTTTATAAATAATTCATAAAAAATGTTTCAAATTTATTTTTTAATACATGGTTTTGAAGGAACTTATATTTCAGACCGAAGAGAGGGTAAAGTTTGGATTTCTTAAAAATGCATTCTTAACTATTTATTATACCAATGAGTGTGAAAATTGTCACAATAAACGAATATATTTTGAATATACAGATGATAATATTATCTATAGCTATTCTTGAGATATGGATCAAAATATTTCATCAAAGGTATCATAAACATAAACAATCTTGAAAATTAATGAGATTGTTTCAAAAAACACTTATAACATGGTAACTTGGGATAATACTCTCCATGTAAGAAAAATAAATTACATAAAGGATAAAATATCATCAAATTATGGATATTTAATATATAAAATGAAAAATTTAATTCTATAAACCTCAAAAATAATTTAGGTGCATAACATAACATGAGTCTCAAAGAAGGAAAACTGGGATAAAACTAATTTACCGATTTGGTAACTTTTGAAACACAAGACCCATAAAAATAAAATCCATTAATTGATATGTAAATATACTTAAATATAAGTATAAGAATAATTTAATTCATTTATTGGTAGTATACACACCACACAAAAGGAATGGGTGTTAGATAAAGTATATATCTCTTGAGAAGATAAAGTGAGATGAAATCCCCTTACCTAGTGTCTTGACTCTCTTCATACTCGTACAAACCACCTGTATAATAAATATAAATTTATTATGAATAGTTTACATAATAACTTTCTTATATATAAAAACATATATTGTTTTTTATGACCTTATATTACATTCTTGTTAAAAATCCGACGTTAATGTTTCACTTTGGGCAATATTTACTTTATTCTTTGCATGTGTCTTAATTCATTTAATCATTGGTCCTTATAATTATATCATGATTTGTAGAATGTAAAATATGATATAAATATTATTTATATTCAGTATATTTATATTATAATAATCTATAGAATATAGAATTATGAGGTGGAATACACAGTTCATGGAGACAGTACGTCCTACGTACGCATTAACGCGGTTTCAATTTTTATTATCATATTAAAAGAAAGAAATAAAATGAAATATATGTATATATATATTATAATTATAGTAATATTATTATTTCATATATATCATAAAAATTCACTAAATTAATCCTTAATACATTCCATGTAGTGTGTGAATGAATCGTATCTCTTTGAGGGGGTAGCAGTCCACACTTCCTCAATCAAATTTATCGTATTTTCCAAAAGTGGAATGTATAAAGATATTTGTTTTAAAGGGATTAAAATATATTAAATACAAGATAAATATAATATATATAATATTTTATCATATTCATGATCATAATGTCCACCCTGATAGGCAGTAAAAGAAAAATTGAGCAATCATCGTTTCGTGAGGCTGTAGTTCTCTGTACACGTAAACAGTATATTGGATTCCTATTCGATAGAGTTTTGTGTATGTGTAGGTAAAAACATTAGAATAAATAAATCCTAGTATATTTATGATAATGTTTTTGTTATAGAATAATAGAATAAAGATAGTGGAGTGTGTGGAAACATAAAATAAAAATAAGGATCTTGAGAGAAGATTTTACCTCATAATCATGTAACTCCTTTTGGTTTCTACCAAAAGGCTTCCTTGGATTGATTTTATCCCAAGGAAATTATTATATAATTAAGTTATGGATTATGGGAAGTTTATTGGATAGATTTTGGCCGATCCTATGTTGTTTTATAGGTTTTCGAAAGATGGAGAGGTGGTGTCCTTTTATAGGGTAGGGGAAGGACACAATTTGTATTTTTTAAAACAAGTTAGGTATACCCACATTTTTACCTAATAAAAGTCATAAAAATAAACCAAGATAAGTAATGGGAGATTCCTGGATTAGTCATATCCATAAAATGTTTCTCGTACATGTTTTTTGGTCGTTTTTATTCTTAAATATAAGGTTTATTACTTTATTAACCTAATTTTTTCTAAACCACTCTAATTAATTATAATCACTTTCAGTAATAGTTATTTTAAAATAAAAGTTAACTTTATTAGAAATTATAAATTATACTAATTCCAAATAAAAAATCCATTTTATCAAATTATAATCACATAAGTGGCTGAAATTAAATTAAAATTAATCTCGTTGATGGGACGACGTTGTGAATTTTTAAACTAAAAACGTCCAAAATTTTGCTATGTTTTTAGACCAAATTTTAAAGTGAAATTTATGCCAATGTCAAAAATTGGATTAATTTAACAAAATATTCTCAAATTAAAATTTTTAAAAATATTAAAATATAATTTAACCTTATAAATAAATTAAATGAATTGTATTTTTGGGATTAAAATTTGGTATTTTCACTATTCATCCAAAAATGAAGTTTCACAGAAAAATACCAAAACTTTTACCTAAGATAATTTCAACATTATAAATTCAAAAATGGAGTTTAATTTGTAAAATTAAATTTACAAATATTTCTAAATTAACTTTAACATTTTCCACAAAAGGACAAGAAATTTTTGTATTTGATAAAATAGTATTTTTAAACATATAAGGACTTTACCAAAAATTATATCTTTCATTATATATATGTTTAATTTATATAAAACCATTATAAAAAATATTTTTGAAATAGTTATCATTATTAATATTAATATTTTAAATGGATATATTATGATTATATCATTTATATAATTATATTATAAGAAAATATGTTTTATTAAAACTCAATGTTGTTTGTAACGTACACCAAGTTGGTGTTGTGTGTTTCATACACTGATTAGGTGTTTTTTGTAACATATAACAAGTATCAATCTAACCGTAGCGATCCATTTAGAGTAATCTAAGATTTATGTTGTGTTTATTGAAGTGTTAACTTCTTGTTACATATAACATAAGCCAAACATAGTGATTTAATATAAAATAAGTTATTTTCAGGGTTACATGAAATGAAAAATATTTAAAGGGTCAAATTAATTTGAAAAAAAATTCAAAAAATATTAGAGTGTTACATTCTACTCCCTAAATATGAATCTATCCCCCAAATATATTCTAGTTTATCAAATTTTTAATGCCTAAATGTTTCACTCACAGAACTCCACATCGAAAAAATGGATATTAAAACCACACTTAAAAAGGGAATGATGGAACTATGATGGATACCCAAATAACATATGACTGGGTTTCCACATAGGAGAACATAGGTTGGGAGTTCATATTTGACATGGATGAAAATTCTATATATTTATAAGGATTGATTGAGTTCATAAATCAGAAACAAGTAAATAATCAAATAAATGTTGAGGGCCTCAAAGTCATAAATATGTGTTGATTTAAAATTCCTTCAGTTCAACAAAATTATGGTATTGGGACAACACATTTTCTTTTAATCATTATCCTAACGTTTTTTAATTCTTTTATTCACCAAGAATATAAGGAAGTATACCAACTTGATATATTTATATAAAAAAAATATTTCATTAGTTTTTTTATAAATGTATAATTCATCCATTACTTTTTTTAATGGAAATCCATTACTTTTTTTAATGGAAATCCATAAATTAACATTAATTCATGAAGTGATAAAATAAAATTTTAGTATCTCTTAAGGCCCATAAAATAATGAAAAGTATAACTATTTATCTATATCTATTATTAAAATCAATATGGTTAATAAATTAATCTCTAATCATAAAAAGTAAAATCTTTGTCTAATTATAAATAATTATCCACAAAAAACAATTATACATTAACCAGGATATCATGTAGGCCATTGGTTGGCATGGAACCCTTATAATCCATCAGTATTGGTTTTAAGACCCATGGACTTTCTGGACATGATTGGTTTTCTCCTGATATACATGATGTCCTTTTCTAAAATCATATTAATATAATTTTAAAAATATGATAGACATCTTTGTAATAAGATTAATCACTGGATAACCTTTTAACCATGATTTTCAATACAATATTAATACATAAATAATTAATCCATTGATTATCATAAAATTTTCATGAATGTTTAACCTTATAACACTTATGAAAGATAAAAAACCAAAACATTAGAAATAAAGTCATGAAATCAGCTTAACATTGATTCCCCTGCATATCAAAAAAGTATCTCTTGGTTGTCAAATTACAAACATGTGAATACCCTTGTAATATATTTTCTTCAATCTTGTTAATAACCTGAATTATAATAAATACTTATTGAAAACATACAAGCTTCCATATTCTAATTATATTGGATTTATTTTTTAAATCCAAATTTGTTGTAAGCTTTATCAGTGATAGCATAAACTATGTGTCAAAAAGACTTAATTAGTTACAAGTTAATCACTACCTTCCAATTTACTTATTCATATCCCATGTATATTTATCCAAAAAACATTATCATAGAATAAGGAAAATATTAATGTTTATCTATCCCTTAATCATGTGTTTTCCGTGGATATCCCCTTACCATTATATTACATTTTTATTCCATCATAACCATTCAACATGTTCTATTAAATCTATAGTGAAAAAAATAAACTAAACAATCAATATATATTTATCCTTTCATATAACATAGTTCTTGAATCCAAATACAAATAATATTTTATTAGTCTACTTCGTCTTTATGTCATTAGAATGTCTACCCAATCGTATTGCACAATACCTCATTCCTTTCATATTTCATCTATAGTCTCCTCATAATCTACAATGTAACCATTACTCACACCACCATGTTGATTAACATTATGATCCTGATTATTAGAATATTGAGTTGTATAATGACTATTTTATCCACACTTAAAACACTTAACCTTTGATGTGGACTTAGGGAGGCCAATATTCTCACCATTTTAATAATTGAACTCTTCATCTTTTTCCTTGTAGTCACTTACTTTTTTCCTTTATTTTCTATAGTCAAAACATGTTCTTATTTCTCTAAGACATTAAATTATATTATTCTCTCCAAAATCATGACCTAATGGAAACCAAATATTCTTTCCTACATGGTCTCCATTTACCTGAACTCCTTCTAAACTCCTTATATCTCTTACTTGGGGTGTCTGATAGTTTCATAAGGTATAAGTTATTAATCATATTCCATGAAAACTGATTTGGCATGATGACCTCATATTTAACTCTAGTGATCATACCAATTGACATCTCATCAAAAATTCATCAATAACATTCAATGTTAGTATAGTTCCTTCCAATTCCTACCATCACCTAAAACCAAAAATATAGTGTGAGCCTTACTTATCATAGAAGAAAACCACATAGTCATGAAAATAATTACATATATGATTTATAAATCAAGACACCATACTTGATCTATGAAATAATAGTTTTATCCTGGGTTAATCATAGCAAAAATATATTGAAATACTTCATGATGTTTCATGAAGAGTTTTTTGAATTCCCAAATCATATCCCTAGGAGTGTCAAACTAGTTGTGCAACAAGGCACATTGTCATGTACTAGACTACCCTAAGGCAGGCCTAAAACATCTTATCAAATTTTTTACCCCTAGTTACATCTATTCTAGATCCATATCCACTATTCATATCTATACAGGGACGTATTTCTAGGAAGCAACTCACTCTATGCTTTAACATAATTATTGGAAATTATCTTAATTGTTAACTCATCCATATACTTATCCTTAGTGACATAAAAAGATATATCCCTTGAAATATACACTAAAGTATTATCATCCAATTTTAAAAATGTTAACTAAACCTTTTATTTGTTACCAACTATAGTGACACTCAGTTTTAATACATTAACATTACAAAAAATTTGAAGAATACTTAAAAATTCATGCTAACAGATGCCCAAAGGTCGTACTTGTGTACTGCCTTTGGAAAATGTAAACACTAGAACATAAATGAGCTACATTATATCTCTATATTTTCTTCATGACTAATAACATTATTATACACGTACAAAATAATACATATCTTCATAACCTGTTGAAGGAATCACAAAAAGAGGTGAGCTCAAATTCTCATTAAGGGTAAACAAGTGATATATTTAAGCATAATAATGAGCATAAGGGTATGAGAACATGGCCATGAAAATAGAAGATCATACCCTATATATCAAAGATAATATACATAATTCATGGAATAAATCACAAGAGTTCATAATACAAGAATAATAAGATAATAAATAACATAATCTAGGAAATCATAACATATCAATAAAACATGGAATTGTGAAAAATATAGAAGCATATAATATGATTTCCATAGTAGCCAAAGAATCAATATCAAGACCGTATTGGTAGTATGGGTTCACACCCATACCATATTGTTTTTAATGGTTCACTTCCATGGCCATATTAGTACCATGAGTTCACAACTCAAACCATCTTGGTAGTCATGGTTCTCTCCCATGGCCATCTTAGTAGCTTGAGTTCACGCATCTTACCATCTTCATAGTAATGGTTAACTTTTATGGACATCATATTTATCAAGGTTAATTATCAATAACATCTCATTATATGTCATGATATCTAAACATTTAACCAATTCATTAGAGGGAGGTATAGGTCTCACCCATCTCATAATGAAATCATACATACAAGTGCCAAAAAATCATAAAAAATCATTCATAACCCATGAATAGAATTGGGTATCAGAAAAATGTAATAATATAATAACCTATAATAAAATTTATATGATGAATAATCATTTCATCAAAATAATAACCTATAAAAATAATTAGGCTTCAAAATCATATTACCCATGTCAGAGAAATGGGTGTCATAATCATCATTCCTAAAAAATATAAACCAACAGGTAAGTATATGAGTGGAACCTTTGGAACACATCCTAAATTGGCATGAATGACATCAAAATGTTTCATCTTAGATGTAAAATAAATTTTAATGATATTTTTAAACCATTTCATAAGGAAAATATCCATTCTTCTTTGAAAAATGTTCTTTAAAATATAAAAACTTTTGAAAACCAGTTCCAATAAAAATACATTTAATGCGTAGAAAAAAATATTTAAAATGTTTTAAAAACATTTAATTTAAAGTAAATTTGATAACTTATAAATAAATATTGAAAATTTTTGGGAAGCCTTTTTACTTGAAAACTTATTAATTAATCTTCAAAACATTTGTTAAAACCATTTTCTTTGAATAATTATAAAAGAATTATGAAAAAATAATCTATTTAACACTAATAAAATAAAATTCAAAAAAATGAAAAAAAAATATTTAAAAACACATTGAATGTTTATAAATAAAAAATTAAAAAAAATTAAACCCTTTTTAGGGTAAATTGTTTTGAAATAACAAATTTTTTGGATGGAAGAGAGGGTAAATTCTGGCCTTCTTAAAAACAGTCTCTTAACTATCTTATGTACCAAAGAGTGAAAAAATGGTACCAATACCTGAATTTATTATGAATAACCAGAGGATAATAATATTCATGACTTTTATTGAGATATGGATCAAAATATTTCATCAAAGTAAGCATAAACATAAAAAATATTGAAATGCAATGAGATTGTTTCAATAAACTCTTATTACTTGGTAACATGGGATTGTAATATCCAAGTTTGAAAAGGAAATTAAATAATTATTAAAATATCATTAATATAAAGATATTAATGACATAACATGTAAAATAAAATTATATAGACCTAAAAAATAATTTAGGTGAATAAAAAAATATAAGTCTCAAGGAAAGAACAATGAGACAAAACTATTTTACCAATTGGGTAACTTTTGAAACATAAACCACATGAAATAAATATCATATAATGAATATGTAAATACCCATAAATTTAATTATATGAATAATTTAATAAATCCATGGGATATATAAAAACTACACAAAAGGAATGGGTGGTGGATAATGCATGTATCTCACGAAAATTAAAAGTTAGATGAAATCCCCTTACCTTGTGTATTAACTTTCTTCGTACTCAAAAAACCCACATGTATAATAAATATAAATTTACCTTTAATATTTTATAAAACCATATTCATATATATAATACCATATATGGTTTGTTTATAACCTTACATTACCCACTTTTTAGCAATCCTATGTTAAGGATTCACTTCGGGAAATATTCAATTTATTCTCCATTTGGGTCTTAATTCGTTATATCTTGGATCGTTATACTTATATCATGATTTAAATAATTTAACATATGATATAAATATAATTTTTATCAATTATATGTTTATTATAATACACTATAGAATATATATTTATGGAATGGAATACATTTTTCATTGAGACTGTAAGTCATACGTACGCATGAATATTATTTCCGTTTTTGTTGTCGTTTTAAAAGTAAGAAATAAAATGAAATATATGTGTATATATACATATTATAATGGCAATAGAATTATTATTTCATATATATCATATAACTTCACTAAATTAATCCTTACAACATTCTATGTAGTGTGTGAACAAATCACATCACTTTGAGGGGGTGATAGTCCACACTTCCTCAAATGAAATTGTCTAATTTACAAAAAATTGAAAGTATAAAGATATTTTTTTAAATGGATTAAATATTATTAAATAAAAAAAAAATATAATATATAATGTATATAAAATTTTTTCCCATCATACCATCCACCATGAGATCCTCTAAAAGAAAAATGATCAATCATCACTTCATGAGGCGGTAGTTCACCATACATGAAAATAGTCTGTTTATTACCCATTAGATGTAGGAACATGTAATTTTAGGTCAAAAAAATAGAATAAAAACATAATATTATATTTATTATATATTATTTTTATTCAGACATGTAATAAATAAAGTGGAGGGGTGGATAAAGAAAATAAAAGAAATGGTCTTGAGGAAAGATGTTCCCTCTTAATCAGGTAACTCCTTTTGGTTTTGGCTAAAAGGCTTCCATGAATTGCTATATTCCTAAGGGTATTCTTATAGGTGGAAGGTAAGGATTTCTTAAGTGTATTGTTCTGATATTGTATGATCTTAATTGTCTTTAGTAGTGTGATGAAAAGAGATATCTGGTATCCTTTTATAGGGAAGGGAATGGACACATTTGGCATTTTTTAAAACATTTAGGTGTTTCAAATTTTTTAACTAAAAAATGTCATAAAAACAAAAAAAAACTAAATAATGGAAGAATTATTGACGAATAATGGCCATAAAGTTTGTTTTGGATAAGTTTTTATGGTGTTTTGGGTCTTAAATTTAAGGTTTAGTAATCTATTAACATAATTTTGCTCTTAATTATTGTAATTAATGTCTATCACTTTCACTAATATTTTTTAAAAAAAAGATAAATTTATTAGAATTATAAATTATTATTATTAAAAAAATGGAATAAATTTTTCAAAATTCTAATCATAGATGTCCGATAAATTAATTTAGAATTAATCTTGCTGACATGACGACACTGTGAATTTTTAAAGTAAAAACATTCAAACATTCGCTCATTGTTTATACCAAATTTTAAATTTAAATTGATTCTAATGATATAAATTTGATTAACTGATATAAATATTATATAATTAATCTTTTAAACCGAATTAAAATATAATTTTACTTTATAAATAAATTAGGTGAAAAATATGTTTTGAATTAAAATCATGTATTTTAACTATTTATCTAAAAATGATGTTGCTCAAAAAATGTCCCAAAAATTCATCCTAAGATAATTATGATATTCTAAATTAAAAAATAAATTTTATTTTATCATATTCAAATTATAGATGTGTCTAAAATTAATTTTATTATTTTAAAAAGGATATGAAAAATAGTTTATTTGATAAAATTGTATTGGTAAACATATAAGGACTTTACCAAAAAAATCATATCCATCATATAAATATGTTTTATTTATAAAAAACCATAATAAAAAATATTTGAAAAGTATATATAACTATTAATATTTCTATGTTCAATGTATATATTATAATTAAATCTTTTAAATAATTATAAAAATTACAAGATGTTTCGTAGAAACTAAGTGTTACATGTAACGTTCACCAAGATGGTGTGGCATGTTGGCTACACCAAGTCAGTGTTTCTAGTAACATACACAAATTCACATGATAACCTCAGTATTCTATTTAGATAATGATAAAATTTATGTTGTGTGTAATGAAATATTAACTTGGTGTTGCGTATAATGCAATCCAAAGATAGAGATTTAATATAAAATAAACTATTTTCAGTGTTATGTGAAATAAAAAATATCAAAAATGTAAAATTAATTCAAAAAAATAATTCAAAAAATATCATTGTGTTACATATTATTATATTGATTTAAAATTTGGTTGGTATTAACACCTTCCTCTGGTTCAGTTTTCATATAACAATTTCTTTCACTTGAGAATTGAACTGAATCCTTATGAAGCCCTATATGGAAGGAATTATAAAAATCCAATTTGATGGGATGAAGTTAGAAAAGGAAATAAATTAAGACCTTGTCATGATATGTAAATTTTAGTGAAATTTTGATCCATTTAGAAACACATCAAATTATCTCAATATCAATAGAAAAGTTATCTTGATAATCATTAGTAAAATCTATAATTTGATATTAGTGAAAAGTTATCCCTATGAATTTCATCAAGGAAGAAGGTTATGGGATTCAAATATATATATAAATTTCAAACCTAGTTATGTTAGAGCCTTTTATATTCTTGATCTAGTATGGATGGTGTTTTATCACTTATTACTTACACCATACCTCTCTCACGTTCATGATGTGTTCTATGTGTCACTATTAATGAGGTGCATACATGATCTATCACATTTACTGAAGAAAAATGTTGTATCACTAGAGATTTATCTTTCCTATAAAGAAAAACAATTATAAATCTTGGTTCATAGAGAAAAAGTAAAACATAACAAGAATAATCACCTATTTAAAGTTATTTGGATGAATTAGAAATTTTAATAAGTTACATAGGAACCCGATGATGTGATAAAATAAATATTTCCTCATTTTTTTATCAGAGTGATAAAATTTTAAGATATAAATTCATTTTTAACGTGGGTATATTATAATACCCATTTATTTTATTATATATTTCTCTATATGTAAATTTTATTTCATTGTTATATTTCTTTAGACGCCAAACTCTATTTAAACTAACTATGTTATGATATTGAAATATTATTATTCAATGTGATAGTTATTATCCCTCCATTATATTGGATTTTATTAATATAAATTAATAAATTATGAAATATAATCAATTTACAAATTTATAAAATGAATTAATTGGTTAATAATTGTTTTTAATTGCAATTAGAATCATTTGATGGTAAAAAAGATATTTTTTCTGGAAAACTATTATCAATTAATTAATATGTTTCAATCATAATAAATAAAATTGATAACTATTTATGAATAATTTTAATAAAGTCTAAATATTATATATTCGAAAACAATTATATTCCTTGAATGGTTTTTACTAGGAATAGAATAAGAATAAATCCAATTTTATTCTTAAGGATGTATTTTTTTTAAAAAAAATGGGTTTCTTCATGTTGTGTGTGCTTATTTTTAAATGAATTAATTCCAATTATAGAAATAGAGTAAAAAAATGGATTCAATTTCTGAAATTATGAGGATAAAATATGTTAAATGGGTCTTTTTTTATTTTTCATCATTATGTTGCATGGAGGGGGGTGGGATTTTCGGTTCTGGCTTCCGTCTTCATGAGGCTTTCTTTACAGGTTCAATTTTGGTGTTTTTGCTTATGGTGTTGTTTGCGGTTAAGAGATGGAGATTTGGTTTTCTGCTCAATTTGCGGAGTCGTGTTGTGCATCTGCGTCTCGTCGTGTTCTCTGCTGGCTTGAAGTTTTGATTTTCAATTAACTCAAAAACGATTAATGTTTTTTGTTGGCTTCGGGCTGGGAATCAGAGCGGTGTTCGGCCTTGTGATTTCAGATCTTGTTTCAAACCAGATATTGTGTGTCGATGGCTGTGGATAGCTCCGAGGGCTGGGAATGGGAATTTTGGAGTGGCGGTCATCACTGCGTGCTGTAGTCATCGTTGGCAGGGCTTCGGGCTGCAGCGGGGTTGACAACGGCACAAGATCTGGTGATGTTTTTCACTTTTAATGGGTTTTACCATTGGTATCTTCTATCATGTCATCTGATGCTTTTGGTGCGTGTCTCAAAATGGGTTTTGTCCCACTAGGCCTACGGGCTAGTAATGGGTTTTACCTTACCCAACTCAAAAGGGATTACTGTCTTTTTTCTTTTTCTTTAATAAAGGGAATTGACCCCAAACCTTTCTGACTATAACTTAAGGATACTTTAGTTATAAATATTTATTTTAAATGATAATTAATTTTTGTAATCATAGTAATGTATTAATAATTTTTAGTGATTGAATAATACATTAAATGCTTATGCAACACCAAGACAAAATTTATTCAATTAAAAAATTATTTTAAAAATATTAAAATTAATAAAATTTGGGTAAATTATTATCATCAATGAATTTTTAGATAAATATATAATATTAGGTATGTTTAAAAGTTTTATATTCTAATTATATATCTATCCTAATTAATTTATAATTAATTTTAAATAATAGTGTCAAAAATTACATTATTTATATTTCATTACAAATAATATTTGACTAAATTATTCAAAATAATATGAAAATTGAAAATTATTATGATAAATGGTCTCATAATTCCTCCATTTTCCCTTTATGATCCAATTTTTACATTAAAAGTAAAAATATAATCCATTAATATTGAAAATTTGTTCGTCGTAGTTATAGTTAAAATTTGTTAACAAAATGATTAATCCAAAATATATGTTTTTATATGGAACCATAACATATCAATATTTCATTTTATTATTATATTTTGACCAATTAATCATTTTATCTTAATTTTTACTATTTAGAAGAATTATACTTTAGAAATACGTTATTTATATTTCAATATTTTATGTAATTTCCAACTCTGTCATTTCCCTTCCTTATAAATATACACCATATCTCATTTTTTTCCACTAACATAACCCATGTTTCTCAAACAGACCCATAAAATTTCACCTATCAACTCCCTTATCAATATATTATTATTTTTTGTCTTCCTCAAAGACAATACCAAGGGTGCTTAATAAGGGATCTGAAGGAGGCCTACCGAAGTAGAGGTAATCACCTTACCTAATAAATTTAAAATTATTTATTCTTTTATATACTC
Organism: Viscum album; assembly: GCA_963277665.1. Classification (NCBI taxonomy): domain Eukaryota; kingdom Viridiplantae; phylum Streptophyta; class Magnoliopsida; order Santalales; family Viscaceae; genus Viscum; species Viscum album. Next base: position 667,450,002 of record OY728155.1, read on the forward strand.
TAAATATATGTAATTTATCACAAATTAATAAATTCATTTCAATAAATATACATATATATTATTAGGATTATAGAACTACCATTATCTACCCTATTTATAATTAAATGAGATGTTAAAGTGTTGATAATGCATATGTGAGGACTACCACGTCTATGTAGCGATACATTTTATTTTCCATAATAATATTTCATGGATGGTTAATATGATGGTATTGATTTTTATATATTTAATTTATAATATAGTTATATTTCTATAATTATAATATCAAATCTACCTTATTACCTTCTTATATATTAGAAAATTAAAATGTCTCTTGTGTGTATATGTGGACTACCACCTCCACGAAGTCATGTGATTTATTTTTAATTTTTTATTTAAATACATGAAAATAAGCAAAAATTAATTAATATATATGATATATATGATTTAATAATTATTTTAAAAATTATATTTAATATTTACATTTCTTTCTTTCCATCCATCTGAAAGTGAAATTAATATCCATCGATATGTACGACCAACTATCTACATGAATAGATCTTTCTATATATATCATTTATGTATGATATTGTGTATATATATAATATTATTTTTATCATAATTAAAAACATATAGATTATGGAATGATTAATAAGAGGATCGAAGCTACCAAAACAATGTTCTTATAAAAAATAGTTTACACCCGAAAACAAAAACTTATTAAGGAATTGCTAATAAATAGGTGATAAAATGCTATAATTTGATCATTTATGATATTATAAGTGTGTTAAAGATTATTTAATTTTATTTTAATAACTTTATATTAATTATACAGTAGTTTATAGTTCTTTTGACGCAATTCAGACTTGAGGTAAGGGTTTATCATCTAAATTTGTCTTCTTTGAGGCATTGGTTATGTTAGGTACCTATCTTATTATATGAATTTTATGTATTTCCATTTAACATGTCATATATTAAATATCCCTATGTTCATGATATTTAATGTTTCATTTCAATTTATTCATTCATGTGGCCTATGAGTCAAAATCATCCAAATATGTAAGGAATATATGTTGCAATCTCATTGTTTATCAAAAAAATTATGTTAAAGTTTATAATAATGAATTTATCTTATCTATTTCTCATGAATATAATGAAATATTTTATATTATTGGTATTTATAAATATTACATGTTTTAATTTCATTTTCCTATCCTTAAGTATTCATTAAATTGGAATAATATTTTTAAGTAATATCGACATTATTTTTCACTTTGGTCGAAAATCCTTTTTCTTCCAAGTCCATGATTTCTAAAAAAAATTCACGAATGTTTTTAATATTATAATATGATTTTTAATCCATTTTTAACAATATTTTACTTATTTACAAAATTATTCATAAATTAAACTTCTAGAAGTTTTTGGAATATGTTACTTTTGACATTTTAGTGAAAATGTAAAATGAATCATTGTTTTAGCCTACTCGACATGAATTAAATTATCCACCATCATGACAACTCCATGATTTGAGACATACTTTAAATGTTTCCATGGTTCTATTAAAAGAAAATTCATTACTTAATATTTATAAAATTGTTATCTTTTAAATAATATATTTAGAAATGAATAGTGTATTTTCCTCGATAAATATTCCAAGTGATCATTTAAAATATTTTTTCATTTAAGATAAAATCATTGGTGTTAATTATTATTTACAAGGGATATTATCTAATAGGATAAAAATATTGGCCAATAAGGGTAGTTCTTTATTTGGTTGTGGTTAAGACCACTGCCACATAGTTTCTTGACGGTTACCAAAAAACATTACTAAAATTGGTTTCAGTATCCAACTAGTATTGGTTACATCCAATTAGCATCGGTTTTTTATGAACAATCACAAATAAAAAAGCATAGATTGTTTGGTTTTTAGCATTGGTTTACCCTCTCAAAAATACTATGTTAATAGCAGTGGGTTATACCAATGCTAAATTTAAAAATATATAGAGGAATTTAAAACCACCAATAAACATTTTTGGGTCTTATAGATGGTAGTTTAAACCACCTCCAAAAAACTATTTTCATAAATATGGTGGTGGTTTAAACTGAAACTATATAATTCTGTTCAACAAAATATCTAATAGCCAAAGAAAAATATATTACATTATAAAAATAGTAAAGAAACTATTCTTGTACAATAAAATTATAATCAAAACATTTTACGTCCAATTTATACACAATTATAACACAAAAAACCTTAATTTAAAAAGAATAATAATAATTAATTAATTTACATTAATATTTTAATTTAATGTTACTCTTTACTTTACTTTAATATATATGTCACAGACTATCATTCATTTGACCCTCATGAAACATAAATTATATAAAGGATCCTAAGTGGAGTGTTTACAAGCATTTCATAGACTAGTGAACTATTTTACAAACCATTCATCCCTCCATGATAAATTATTGATTTTTAATATAATGAAAAAATGGTGGTATCATTATAAATTAGTGGTAATTTTAAATATGTTGTGTGTGTGAGTATTTATACCCAAGATTGTGTAGCATTTAGTGTTGGGTGTTATGCTAACATGTAAAAACCCTTGGCCATTTATGTTTGTTCTTGGTATGTTTAATATTTTCATTTTGAATACATAGTTATTAAATGGGTCTTAAGATTAAATATGCATATATTTTATAGAGGTGTATTGTGATAGGATTTGGTGAGAATTATAACCATTGGAATGTGTTTTTTAAAGGGGTTATGTGGATTTTATTGACTAATAATGCCAACAATGTTGGGAGTTGTGATTGAAATGTGGGTTGTGAGTTCATGTCAGCCATGGACATGTGATATGTTATAGAAAATATTATGTGTTTTGGTTCTAGAATACATTCCAACCATTGATATGAATATTTTTATGGAATGTTTTATATAATTATAGTAGATAAATAATAATAATATTTTATGTGAGTTACATATCATTATTCACATTTATAGTGGATGGTAATTCGTATGATGTAATTTTATTATAATATCATTGTTATATATGATAATGAATTTATTTCTTTGTTGTAGAAGAGATAAATCAGATCCTTGATGAAAAATGATGGGAACAAAAAAGAAAAATATGGAAAACATTTATTACTTATAACAAATAACTTTGACCTCCGACTTCTAAACCTCTTTTATTTGGAGGAATTATAGTTTTATCGTAAGAAAGGACATGAATTCATTCACCCAAAAACATATGTGACATGGTTCCAATATATTTTAAATAGAATTTACCACAATAAAATTTATATATTAATAATATCATAAAGTGTACTTGAAAACCCAGAAAATACCTTCACAAAAGAACTAGGATTGTGATAACAAATTCATATATTTGGGGTGGTTATTTATCAAGTATAGATATTGAACCCACATAGTTTTTCTTGTATTTTTAATCAATAAAATTGAAGGTAATATAGATGAACTAAATATGTATTGTAGAGTATATATGTGAAGTGATTTGGATGTCCAAATCATTTTGATGGGAATAGAGTTCTAAGTTACCTCAAGTATTTTCCATACAAAATAACAGTTAATATGATGGAAGATGTTGCTGCAATTAATAATACTAAATGAAAAATAATCATTTGGAAAAGTAGGATAAAGATGTTGAAAATGATTTATCTTGTAGAATAAATATATTAAAGATACTCAAAATGTATAATTATTATGGTTGATAATTCCATTAACTTAGTTTTAAGGTAAGATTATAATTATAGAAGAGTTTTTTTGTGTATACATGGATGGACCTTTTATCTCTTTGAAAACCTGGTTTAATGTTTGTTGTCTAATATTCTCCCTAGAGAATTAGATTAAAAATATTTGTGTTGTTTGAGGAAGAGATTAATTATTGATGGTGAATTCCTAGATAATGAGTTCTATGTTATGTCAAGGTTGACCATATATAATGATCTTGAGAAAGCACCAAGAGAATAGTGGAGCTAAAAATATCTATATTGTATTGAAAAAGAAAAACACTAGTGGGATGTCTAGGTGCAAGATGACCAGATTGTTCAGTTATACAGGTATTACATATTGAATTAACATTTGGAAATTAGAACTAAAAAAATTTAATAAATGGTTGAAAGATACTTTAGATTTTGAAGAGAATAATAAGATGTCTATTTTCAAAGGGTAAAAAACAAAACTAAACCTAAAGAGCCAAAGAATGATGAGTATAAGGCAATATTTAGAAGAAATCATATAAAATTAACCAAACACAAATATTTTTATATAATGTAAAATAAATACATATATCCCCTATCAAAAACCACAACATGGTTTCTCAATCACCATATTAGTGTTAGTTAATCATAATTTTTGTTACATTTCATCACTAAATCAAAATTCGAACCTAATCACTACCTAATGAACTTTGATTGACAGTATATCTATCTCTATCTCCACTCCCTTCTACTGGAACCTATATGATAATTTTTTTTAAAATAAATAATTTTGTATAATAAAATACAAACATAAAACCAATGAATGTTTATGTACTAAATTATTAGAATTTGTGTGATTTAGCTACTCACTCAAACCATCTATTGATGAAATATCACCAGGTAAACATCATGTCATATTCATGTATAATTCAATAAATACATTTTATAGTTAAATTAATTTTCTGTAATTAATATTTTTATATGCCCCCTATTCCTAGGTTTTCTCCCATGTTGCTGAATTTTTCTTTTCATTAAAATAATAAACTCCCTCTCATAATTTCAAGGTAGGGAGTAACAAAAAAAGGATTATATTCTACTGCAATCCCATGTGGCTGGAAAAAGAGCTCATATGGTAATTATCCCAAACCCATCCCACACATGTGACTAAGATGCATCTTCCCAAGGAATTGACCAACTAAAACATACTTGGAGACTATGAATGACTATATGGGATTAATATCCCATAGTTTTATTTTTACCTATAAATCAAATATCATTCATATTTAATACAATATATATATAAAAAGTAAAAAATGGAAATATTTTTTTACAATGAAAATGGAATTCATACCCCATATTCACTAGAAGGAACATTCACATAACTCCTATAATAATTGTTATGAACATTCAACCAATGTTCTATTCAAAAGACTTGGTTCCTTATATTCTATTACATCAATAAACTATGTCAATTCAAAAATTTAATATATGAAATTTATAATGTTACCTTATAAATATTTAAACTAATGAAAATATTACCATATTTGATCTATTTTTTGGAAAAATCGTTGACCAGGTAGTGTTGGTGATAATTTTTTAATCTCAACATGATGCATTTTTTGGTAAAAATTTCTCTAATAAATAACATGTAATTTAATATTAATGTATTTAATTTCATCTCCTTATCATATGAATGTATATATGTAAACTATGATTAATATAATAATATATATATGAATACCATGGGATTCTCATGATGATGTATACCAACAAACACCTTATAATTCCCTCTAGGAACCTCTTCTAAGACTTTATCATACTACTGTTGAGTGGTCAACAATGTATCATTAAATGAATTTAATAATATCCATTTAAAATCTATACATTTCTCATCTAAAATTTTTAACATCTAATTTCTTATGATAAGATCATAAATTATAAATTTTATACCATCTGTACAAAGAGATTAATTTTTAAAATATTATAATTTAATTATATAATGACATTAAATTACACTATAATGATTTGAAATTACGTTTATCTAGGAATCAATGACATAATTCATCTTACATTGAGTAATATTCCTCCAATAAAAATAGGTAATCAGAAAGGTAACTAACTATGCCATTAGTTATCCTAGATTATAGACAAATAATCCCATTACATCATCTAAGGGGACTCCAAAATAGTCAAATGGGAAAATTATCTTCAATATATTCAAATTGAAAACTTCTGAACTTTTCATATTAATCTATGTAGTAACATTGTCTTCATAATTTATGAGAAAATTTTTATTAGTATCAAAAAGTGAAAAAAAATCATTCAAATTAACATTTATACCTATAACATCCGCCCTATAATATCCTCATGAAGAAATAAGAGTGAAGACCCTTTCCCTCACTTCTGAACTTGATGAATAGGGAGGTAATGTCCTTGATGTTTATGGGATGGATAAGTAGGTTCTGCTAGATACTAATGGAATGTAAGAGGGTGTCAGAGATTTTGATAGGGGAAGATGGAGGGTGTTGCTAATTCGTTAGGGGGAGTCTGATGGATCATCGGATATCGATTTGGTTGAGTGAACGTCAATAGGGAGTCGACTAGGATCAGTGAAACACATCTACCTTGGAATTACAATATTTTAATTGATTAATATTAAATTAAAAATATATATTTCAAAAAATCATGTAGATTAAAAATTTAGAAAATATGAAATGTGCACAATACTGAAAAACAAAAAATACATAGCTATGATAATGAATGATTGGACATTTAACATATGTGTTTCATTGATTAATGTATTACTACACATACAATAAACATTTCCTTCAATCATTACTTCATCTACTTTATCCACCCTTGAAGACTAATATTTTCAATATAATGATGGAATAATAAGATTTGTTTTACTATAGATGGGATTAAATGTTAGAGATCAAATATTCCACTTCATAACCCATATCATACAAGCTTTTTTTATGTGAACAACAACACCTAACCCTTCATCAATGAAATCTCCCACATATAATACAATTTTCACTTCGGATAAAAATATATGTGGATAAAGTAATTCATAGTCAATAATATCTATCAAGAGAGATAAGTTCACATAATTAAATTATAAGGAATCTCTTTTAATACACCATGTAATATTGACCCACCTTCATTTGAATAAAATCACTGTAAAATGTTTGTGTTAGTTTGATTCAATAATTTCGGTCAACTTTCTATAGTATTCCAATTCTAAAACTGTAAATATACAACTATTTTCTATTTTTTCAAACCTTCATCCCAATCAGTTATATAAAATTTAATACTAACCACATTGTAAGTAGGAAATTTCTAGCCTGATTTAGAGGACCTCAAACTAGAAACTTCAAATATTTTGAAAACATTTCATGATAATCAATATTGATGATATATATAAAGTAATATACATTATTAGAATTTAAAAATATGTTTGTACACCTAATATCAATATGGATGGAAATATTTATGATCTTAAATGAAGTAAAAACTATTAAAAACATCTTTATTAATAGATTTTGTTATATCTTTACCATTTTATGTTCAAATTATCATTATTATCTATATTTTTATCTTGGTCTCTTCAATAAACAGATCTGAAATTTCATTATTTAGAATCACATATCTATTTACTTATAATAATTCAATTTATTTCAGTATAACATTTGAGATCCTCCAAATCAATCGGACAATATTATTTAATTTATTTTATTTTCCATGTAGTTGATATTGATTCGTTGTGCCATCAACACGTCTAACTCAATTGAATAATTTCTAAATATCATCAATGTTTCTAGAACAAAAATGCAATACACTCATCTACTAAATATGCTTCATAAATAGAGCCTTTTGTATGAGTTTTATCTTTCATGTATGATTTCAAATGACCTAGAAATCTATGGAATAAAATATATAATTTGTAATTATGAATTTAATAAAGTTCCAGGAATTGATTACATAAGATGAAAATCATATAAATAATGTACCTCTAAATTGGATACATCCATAGATAATGTACAGGGCCTCCTAATTTAGTTTTCATGAGACAATATATAGTTTATTACATCATGAAAGTAAAAAATGACATAGAAATGCTCATCTCCATTGCTAAATGTGTGAGATACAAATATATTCTTATGCTTTCATGAAAATCTAGTGGTAGTGTTTTCTAACATAGTTGTCTAAATAATATGAAAAATTGGAGTACAACTATAGTAAAAAATCTAGATAGTAATATATGCAATCCCAATGGTAGTAACTATTATACCGAAATATGTGAATACAGACACTTAAATCCATGTAACCTATGATTATTTAATTTAAAAAACCTTTATATGTTACATAAATATTAATATGATACCTTCAAATGTTTTAAAATGAAAAAGAATTTTTTATATTTTATATTTTCCATTGCAAAAATAGTCAAAGAATACATTCCAATCTCATCTATAAAAAGATCAAGATTTATATTCATTATTTGTAATTACTTTCAAGAATTGATATGGTCCATTGATTTTATATGATCATTAAAAAATGTAGAGATCAAATTTTCACACACATTCTTCTCAATATGTATAACATCAATATCATTCTGCAAAAAATTAAATTTCCAATATATAAGTTTGATGAATATACTTTTGTCCATTTTTTCATTCCAATTTCACTTGACGATGAACTTTACACTCATTTCCCACTCTCATTCAAAATAAATACCTTCCCAAATTTAGTTTCAAATTTTCCATGTTATTCCAATATTTTAAAATCTGTTAATAACTTTAGAGGCATTCTACGATCATTAGAACCAATAAATTTCGACTTCATCAACCTAAATCTATGATATGCATCAAGAAATATTTATAGACATGGGATGAACCATGTTTTACTATAACATAGCCATTCGGGCTTAAAATAAAAGTTACAAACATGACAATACAAACTAATGTTAGCGTTCAAATGAGATAAGTCCCCAAGTCAAGGGAAGTCACTAATGGTTGACATTAGAGTAGCATGTATTTTAAATAATTTTATAAATGATAAATCATATGTTTCAACCCTATTTATACATAATTATTTTAATTATTCAATTAGAGGATAAAAGTATACATCAATTTGAATTGAAACCCCCTACTGAGATGGGCCCATAACAGGAAACGCCTTAAGAGGTCATGTGATTCGATATTCATGTGTTGTCTTCCCACTCACTCCATTCTCTTCCACTACTAGAATGTATTTGAGGGTTGGGTCATGAAGTAAAGGTGTAATGGTGTAGATTTCCACATGTTATCACTAATCTAGTGCACTATGTTCAACCTCCTCTGATGAACTATTTTTCAAGTCTCCACACCCACTCTCATGGAATCTTCTCTTCTTTTTCATCTATGTTGGCCACCAGGTTCATTATCTTTCTCCCAATTCACTATAAGGTCACATAGGGTGACATAAGTAAAACTCGGTGAATGAAGTGGTTTCTTTCTCGATTTCTTGTTCTTTTCTGGTTTCTCAGAGATCTCAGTTGGGTGTTCGGCCAGTTTAATTTGATGTAGTTGCATGCATAAGGCCCCTTGCCTCCCTCTTAGGTAACTACGAGGATGTAGGTGGTAGACTTAGGAAATCCCAAATCTATAGGAATCCCCATCCCAGTTCTCCTCTTGATCCTTCATACTTGTTTCGTAGTTTAGTTTGGTTTCAAGTTCTATGGTGATTTCTATCATCTTCTCTAGATGAGGATGTAGCATAACTAGTCACCCTGGTTTATGGTTTCCATAGCTCTGATCCACCATTATATGTTTTCCTCTACCATTTTTCTCCTCTCACTCACCCAAGACTCCATATGGTCAAGTTCTATAGATCCACTGATGATTTGGGTGGTGCTGGTGACTTCCATTATGGTGGTCTGTTTGGGTATGCTACATTTTTTCCCATCACGGTGTTGTTGTACCAGCAACAAGGATTTATAGTGTGTTCGCATCATAACATCTTCCATCTATGGTGTACAAGCGGTGAGGAGTGTTTCAACATGAGAATTTTTGTGGTCTTGAGTGGGTAGTTCCTGAGCAGTGTTCCTTGTCTGGATCATTCTTTGGATTTTGGTTTATGGCTACTATTTTTGGTAATTTTTTGGTATTTTTTGGGAGGGTCTAGTCCTAGAAAGGGTTCACTGTCCATCCTTCCAATGACTCTTTATGATGGAATACTGGTTCTCACATTTCCTCAAAGTAATTTTGTTCTGGTGGTTTCCCACTTATCCATAATGTGTTTTTTAAAAATCAAAAAAATTGAATATTCACTCAGATATGATGTTCATATGTCAATTTTATAATTCGACTTCTATTAATGTTTCTGGTAATGTGCTTCCATAAAATATCATTATACTCCATATAGTTGAATTTAATGTTATTATATACAAGTATTGGTTTTGTTTACATAAATCCCACATAAATTACTAAGGAAGGGAATTTATTTTTGTTATTCCAAACAAACCTATGATAATATTTTAGTGAGGTGACAATTATGATCTTTTAATGGAAATCTAATCCACTATATGGATCATAATTCCTATTAAAAATGGATTTTTATCAGGGATGGTTAGGAATATCAAATTTCTATAAAACACATTCCTAATTCTATATCTATTCAACAAACTCTATATAGATTTTCCCCAGATGATTTATGTAAATTTTAGAAGAAACTCTTGGAGAATACTGAAAAGGGATTCATCCACCCATTTGTGTCACCTTAAGGTGCATCTATTCATTTTTTCAATGAGAAATATGGATCAATTTGACTCTGAATTGATTATTTAAAACTTCATATGATCATAATCAAGAATATATATCATGTCACTACAAAATAATTAGCTTTTTCCAATAGGGGTATATCTGTTTGTAAAAGTACATTTTCAGTTGGTAAACCGTTTTACCAACAAAAAATATCATGTTAATAAATTGTTGGTAAAAACTCTGTCACTAAATGTTATTGTGAAAGATAAAATAGTTCTATTGCAATTATAATAATACCAACAAATAATATATATGTCGGTTAAAATACTTAGCAACAGATTCATACGACACATTTATCTTTTTGTAATATTATTAACATTTATCATTTCATCAATAATATTGTTAACAATATTATTTTATCTATTGTTATAAACAATATCTTCAATTAATATCTTCTTGTAAATTATGTTTTAAATAAAATATTATATATGAGAATTATAATATTTATTGCTAAAATTTTATATTATATTTATTAATCAAATTATATATAATATATTTATTATATAATAATTATAAAATTAAATGATATGAAAATTCAAAGAAATTATGCTTTATTGGAAAAACATATGTTCAAATATAATTAAAAACATGACACCAAAGTAACACAAGGATCCCACACATGTTCATGTGAAACAACACCCTGATTACAAAATCACACCAACCATCCCCACATGAAGGCATGATCAATAGACCAACCTAAGAACTTCATCACCGTAAGCCTCAATCCCAGCAGACCCAAGATTGGTGCGTACATAGGCCACATCAATAGACTAAATCTACATCCCCATCATCGTAATCAACCCAACACCAGGAAATATTGAAAGGACAAACTGAAGAACCAACTGTATTGCAAGCTGTGGAAACTCTAGAAGCCAAATCCAACCACCTAACAATATCACATGTAGCAGAAACTCCAGAGGCCAAACCCAAGCGTCAGACAGTATCGCAAGCGTCCAATAATATTTCAAGGAGAGGTAGTATTGTATGTAGCGGCAACTCCAGAGGCTAAATCTTAGTGCCCGATAGTATCATAAGCAGTAGAAACTCCAGAGGCCAAATCTAAGCGCCCAACAGTAACACAATTAGCAATAACTCCAGAGATGCATCAGACCAAAATCGGGTCATCCCACAGTAGCATAAGGCCTATTGTGATGGAGACCACTTCCGAAGATCCCCTACCTGGTACAAAGAAATAACCTGCCACCAAGAAGAAACAAAAAAATCACCCATGTGTGCATTCACCAGCAGTAACTCCAGAAAGAAGAACAGAGTAGGAAACCAATAGAAAAACATGAAGTGCCAATACAAAACACCAGCATCATAGGAATAGTACTTACCTGAGCCAACCATAGGTCATATCAACCCTAGAAATGGGTAGAAACCCCCATGAAATAGAACAACCATGGTCATAAGAGCATAAAATTAGAATGTCAACCATAAAATTATAATGTTATCCACAGATCGATGTTTCAAATTGTGCCATGTAGATCATTGTAGCGTGACATGAGATGAGGGGAATACAAACAGCAAGAAAACCAAACCTATGAACCAAGAACACAAGTAGCCAAAAACCACTAACTGTTAGGAAAAGTGTCAAGTAGGGAAGAACCAACTCATAGCCAACCTTAAATTTAATTCAGAATTAGTGGACTTATAGGACAATAGCCTTGTACAGATATCTTATTCCAATTGAATACAAATTGATTTGAAGCAAGAGGAAGTTCATGTGGTCCAACATTTCTCAAAGTAATTCTCTATAGCTAAAGAAATATAGCATTCATCTACTGCACACAAATCAATAAAACTTAGAATAAAAAATACCATCTCAAACTTAGAATAAAAAATACTAGCTCTTGGATCAATATACTCGGAACCCATTCAAAACTATAAGGGAAAGACAAACAACCATATCCTCACTCATGGTAGGTTCTAAAAAGGGTAATACAGAGTAAGAAAATTTATCAATACAAGTGAACCCAAATATTAGTTCACATACAACATAACAGAGCCTGATAATAAATGATTTAGGTGAATAAAATGGTATGGAATACCAGCAAAAAGGTAACTAATTTCAATACATTATATATACCATCATATCAATAATTGACCAATTTAAAGTCATATTATGCACCAATACCATAGTCATCAAGAGGACTAATATCCTTGTGAAATAATTTTGTTGATAATCAAATCCTCTTCACCCTACCCCAATAGCTTATACTAATTTGATCATTTTAAATTTTAGTTAGTTCTTTTTTAATAATAACATGAAGAAACATGTAAGGGTTCAATTATGTGTTCAATAAAATTTCCCAGCATACATGTGATAAGCATATAAAAATCTCTTATCCACATGTAATATGAGCTGGACATCATAAATACTTATCATAAATAATGAGTGTTATATGTATTTGAACATCATAAAAACTTATCATAAATGATAAGTGTTATACATATTTTTCAATTGCTCAAGATTACAGAACATGTGCTCAAGTAAATTCTATAATTAAACTATAAGATAATACTTGAATTCCCATAAATGATCAATTAATAATCAAAAGACAACGCCAGCATCAATATCTTCTACAGGAAGCTTAGTATTAACAACAAAACAAAGACCACAAATGAGAACACGTAATGAGCATATGTATTTTTTGTGGTTAAAAAATTTATAATATAAAAATCATGATAATCTAATTCCACAAACATTTTTTGCACTTGGATGTAACGTTTTTAAAAAAAATTATACATTTAAAACATAAATTCATGTTGAATTTTCACTTATAACAACATAAAATTATATCACAATACATTTTATAATAATTTTTTTTGCTTGATTCCACAATTTTATATCATTTGATAACATGCATCAAAAAAATAATAACATTTATGAAAATCAGTAGGTCAGGGCATTAAAAAAGATAATAGATAAAAAAATTTATTTGACTGCATAATTTGTGGATGAATCTAATTAAAAAAACATATATTTATTTAGTTTACAAAACAAAGAAAAAAATTATGCACCTTCATTAACTAAACCAAAGTACTCTTCAATAATTTTTAAATCCTCTAGATTAAAATTTAGAAAATATGTTCGCACAATAGACTATAATTTCTAGATTTTCATTTTCAAATTTCCTCTCCATTACAATTTGGTCCACTTGTTATATTGATAAGTCAAAACACCATTAAATTTTCTATGATTGAAAAATTTTATTGTCAATCTATTTCCAATATGATATAATCTCAAACTCAATTGGTTATGTTTTAGAAGCAATCTTGTTATAATAACTTACCTTTAAGAGAATATTTTTGGATCCTTTGAGATGATCTTCATGTATTACAGCTGGACCACATGGGATCCGCTGTTGGCTTAGTACAATATGCACATGGCCATGGAGGAAGTTAATTTTTTACATGAGTTCATGGAGAACCTTCAAGAAAGATGGAAGCATAAAAATGAAAATAAGTAGTAGCTAGGATTTGTTTTAAATGAAACATTCATAGTGTGCAACAGATTCAAAATCATAGTTTATGCACCTGGCTAAATATTATCTAATTGAAGTTGGGGTCATGACATTTTTATACATAATGAGATACTTTTTGTGAAAAAACTCTTCCTTTTGAGAGTAACATATTTTATGTTCCAACCCACTAGATAGACCACCATCCAGTTATCCCAATGAACTCAGGGCACCAACACTGCACTATGACAAACACCATAAGAAAATTCAAAATATCTCATCAATGTCAATTCAAAAGACTTTATTTCATAACATATTGCATAAAAATATTAAGATTAATTGACGGTGGGTTAGGATCACTCCACGCAATATGTATGTAATAAAGACTAGAATAAGAACCATAATGATAATGGTTGTCCATATATAATTGAATGCCTACAACAGAATTGATGTAGATGTGAAAAGCATCAAATTTTAACATATTATCAAAGTAATTATAGGTTATAAAAGGAAAATCTGTTTATTATTATTCAAGATTATGAGTAGACATTATAAATATAGAACTATTGAGAATATTTTCTAGATATAGTTGAATTCCTATAACAGAATCCAAACATATCATGCAATATTTGACTTGTACATAGTGCGAGGATTTTTTTAATGTATTATAATGTAATTATTCACCTATTTGAGTATTCCATGGGTGTAATGAATCAAATTTTATATCCTTATAACAATTATATTTCTTATTCTTCTATTACATCTTCCGATCTTTGTTTCTATCTACTAGAATTTCATAAATTGAACCCATCACACTGTCCAGAAAAATAATACAATCATAATGGATTGAAAGAATCATTGTTGTTTCATTGGTGTGAAATTGTTTAGGGGATGCTGTGTTTCTATTAGTAGGAAAGGTTCTCCTTTGATGTAAAAGGTCTTGAAAAGTGAAACATGAATCCAATGACTCAATAGAATTTTATGAGGCTATAGTGGTTGTGAAAGGTGATGGTCAAAGGGAAGAATGAATTACATCAATACAAATTTCGACTTTGATTAGAATAATTACAAATTAGGTCATGATAGATAGTGATATAATTTATTATTTGAAGGTTTACATTATCGGAATACTGTTATTGGTAAGTAATACCTATTTCAACTTAGGTTAGAATGATAATATTTTAAGGATTCATGGATCTACATCAAGGATGGCTGCAATGATTCCAAAGAAAATAAAAAAAATAGTGTAGGGGTAGAATCCAATAAAATTGTGCATGTGTGTTTCATAATTTCTCTAGTTTATAGTGTCAATGAATTTTATAATAGAAGGATGCTCATAGGCTTAGAATTGCACAGACTGGTAGTGTTTGATCAATATAATAAGAAGGGTCCTTGACATAAAAGGATGCAGTTAAAATCTAACCCAAATAGGTATTATTAATATAGGCTTATAAATATTATGAACTACCAGTGCAGTGTGATGGAGTTTCATCACAAGAGTATGAGGGTTTTTTATGACCAGAGACAGATGATAAAAAAATTTGAAGTCATAACAGCACCTAGAAAGAAAGGAGACACCTTTCATGTGTTGGATGACTGTCCATACACAGCAGTTAGTAATAAAACCATTGATTTTTAGGATAGATGATTTTTTTGTTAAGGTATGAAAATAATAATAAAATATTATCGTTTCTTGTGATCATGTAAAATACCGCATTTATGCAAGCTTAGGAAAAATACAGCAGTTTCTTGTGTTCATAATAACAATGTAGTTACTTGTGCACATGTAAATTTCAAAAATAAACAACTATAAATTAATATAATTATAGTAAACGGTATAATAAGAATCACACCACATCACCAGCTTAAATATTATGTATTTGTAGATTGACAAGAAGAAGAAAAAAAATAATAGAAAACAAAATGAAAACAAGAAATGAACATAGGTATTTTATGTTTGACCAAATAGACAATCTGGTTGCATGTTTCAAGAAATAACAATATAAAGCAGTGGGTGAGACGCTTGGTTTTCTTGAAAAACATTAAACAAGGTATTATAGAAATGGGTATCAGAATTAAAATAAGAAACTGAATCAAATTGATAAGAAATTGATACAGTTGATAATTAATTCTGTAACCTGCAAGCGCCGAAGGGGGGTAGTGATGAGGCACCAGTGGTAGTGCTGAGGAAGAGGCTCCGGCAGCAACAAAAATGAGAGGATATGATGAGGATGGAAGGGTGGTGGGCTAGGATGGTGGAGGAGTGGGAGACAATGTTGTCGGAAAATCGTGATGGGCAGTTAGGGAGGCACGATGATGAGTGATAACGGGGTGGAGTACTAGAGAGATGGGGGGACAATGTCGGTGGATAGGGTGGCAAGGGAGAGGGTAGGCACCATTGGTTGGGATTCTCAGAGAGGAGGCGACGTTAGTGCGGAGGGAAGGGGGAGCGATGGTGATTGGGAAGGGGTAGAGTGCCAAAGAGATGGGGGTGATAGTGTCTGTGGGGAGGGGATGGGAGATAGAGAGGCAGGCACCGTTGGTGGGGGTGCTCGGAGAGGAGGCGGTGTCGGTGCGAGAGGGGGATGGGGATGAGAGAAATGGATGATGATTCCTAGGGTTCCTCTACAAAAATATATTAACTCTAAACAAAATAATATAGTTTTATTGATAAATAATTTGTTGATAGTAAATAATTATAAATTTATATTAAATTATTAGAAAATATTTATTATATTTGGATAATTTATTACATCATTTTTTTGGTAAATTTTTTACTGTTGATAATAGTTGTTAATAACAGTGTCATGTGTAGGTAAAAAAGTTGTTGGTGTTAATATAAATTGGTAACATATGTAAGTGTTGGTAAAAGATTTGTTGGTAAAGGATGATTATTAACAAAAGATATATTTGATAGTAAAAACAATGGTTGGTACATAAAAATAATATCAACATAATGTAATATCGGTTGGAATTACTCATTTTTACCAATAGTTATATAATCTATTTCAGAATTTATGTTGGTAAAAGTCAATTATTTTTTAGTGTCTACCCCATATTTATGATTTATTCAATCAATTATGAAGAGCTCAATATTTTCCAAATATTGAACTATGGTCTGGATACTATCTATTGAAGTTCAAAAGTTAATACATACCAAAGATAGCCTTCGGTGTGATGTATGGTGACTATGAATTTATAGTGATTCTATTTGGACTTAATAATTTCCAATTTGTATTAATATATTTAGTAAATAGAGTCTTTATAGATAAACGTTATCAGTTTTTGGTAGTCATTATAGATTATATTCTTACATATTCAAAGATCACAGTAGACAAGGAAGATCACTTGAGGATTGTACTAAAGACCCCAAGAAAATATAATTTGTATGAAGAATTTACCTAGAGTGAATTTTGGCTAAAGAAAACATCATTGTGTGACGTATTGTAATAGTAAAAACTTTTCATACATATATATTATATATTTTTAGATTAATATTCAATATATAAAATTTTTATCCACACAAAAATTGTATAGTTATAGTACCATTGGATTCTTGGAATTGTAAACAACTATTTCTTAAATGATAATATCATCTCCCACTAACTTTTACATAACTATCACCCTTATTAGACACTTCAATTCAAAAACAAATTTTCATAACATGGGGAAAGGAAACATAATAAAGGGTGAACTCATATGCTTATTAAGGATTAATAAGAGATATATTAATGATCACATAAGAATAACATGAGAATAAGGGTGTGATAACATGATCTTAACATTTTAAATCTACACCATGCATATGATATATTATAATCATTAGTCATAGAAAAAATATTGTTAGTTTGTAAGACATGAATCATAAAATAATAAAATAAAATATTCATGATAGCATAATGCTGACATAATAAATGGTATTTTTGAAAAAAAAAATAACATCATGAACATGGATAAATATAAAAGGATTCACTAATTAAGTTAAGGAAATGAAATAGAGACCTCATATAAATTTATTTACATGAAAATATGTCCAATAATGATCTTGTTGACCTGAAATCCATGTCCATGCAAAAACTTATAGAAATTAAATTCTTGTCTATACATAAATTGATAGACATAAAAACCAGTTCAGTGTATAAAATTGTGAACATTAAATCATGTTAATACATAACATTTTTACCCCATGAGTTATCCATTTTTAATTAATTAAATTGAGGGAGATATAGTTCTCACCACTCATATAATAAAAATCATATATATGTGTACCACAATTACATAAAATATTCATCATATCATAACTCATGAACAAAAATAATTTCACAAACCATTCATTAATGCATAATCTATGGAAAAGGCAATGGTTCTAATCTACATCTTTCCTTCATAAATATAAACCATATTGAAAAAGAATAAGGATGGTATCATTGGATCATAATCCCAATAAAAAATAAAATTTATTGAAGGATTTCTTCTTAGATGGAATAATTATTTTGATTGATCTGTTGGAATAATTCCTGAAGAAAATAAATTTTCTATTTTAAAATTACTTTTCTCTTAAATAGTTGTTCACTTATAAGTGAAAAAAATTTATTTGAAAATATTCTTTTAAAATTATAAATGAAAATTCAACTCATTAAGTCCCCATGATGATAAGAAAATCCCTTTATGCCTTAAATATTTGAAAATACATTCCTTCAATGTTTTCCCAAAAACATTTACAATGTACCTTGTTTTGAAAATGTAAAAAAATACATTAAAACTATTTTCTAAAAAATCAATCATGGGAAAAATGATCTTAAATTTTTTTATGATAATATTAAAAACTATTTTGAAAATATTTTTTGAAAATAGGGCCATTGGAAAGTAGTATAACTCAGTTGATGATTAAAAATTAACAACCCCAAAAAAATATAATATTTTAAAATAAACACGTATCACTCTCGTTACTTTTGAATAATAATTCCCATAAAAGAGACAATATTAAATGGATATGCATTCCATATAATTTTCAAGAGAATAATCATAAAATAAATTCATCAAAAGTATCAACACCTTACAAAATAAGTATGCACTGTATAAAAAATATTTCTCATATAAATAAAATTTAGGTGAAAATACATTACCATAGGTATGGCTTTATTCGTACACATTCGAACCTCCTCTTCTTGGGAATGACTCCTTTATATTTCCTATAATGGGATCTAGAGTAAGTATTTTGGAAATATGAGTGCATCTAAAATGGGACTAAGTATGTTTTAAAGATAATTTTGTTGGTTATGATTGATATAGAAGTCTCAATATTTTGTAAAGAAGTGTGGTAGGTGATTCCCTTTTAAAATATAGGTGAGGGACACTTTTATAATTTCTAAAATTATTAATGTATAATAAGACTATTATCGATTCAAATACTTAAAAATTGACTATAAATGCATATGGTATGAAATATTTGAACATATAATATCCTCATTATCCTTATTATATATTTTTATGATTTTTAAATAATTTAGTGAATTATTATTTTCATAAAATTTCATATTTATCAACTTGGATCATGTTCATTACTTTAACTTTAATAACATCAAGAAAATAAATAAAATTTAAAAAATATATTTTTTTAACAGTCCAAAACATTTCATTTTAATCTATATTATTTTATATCACATGGTTATCAAAAATTATAATAATTATAATAATTTTAATATGATTTATATTATTTTTTAATTAATTGAATAAATATTTTCTCTGCGTTGTGTAATCATTTAAGATAATTATTTCTTCACTAAAATTAAAAATAACATCATGACGATAAGTATTTTAGACATAAAAATACTATTTATAGTTAAAAATATCCTTTGGTTAACCCTGTATTAAAAATAAAATATTTATTAAAAACAAGAGTGTGATATGTTTGACATTTCATGAAATAAAATACAATAAAAGTCATTATCTCATCTAAATGGCCCCAAAATGACATAAAACTGAAAATTGGTTGAGTATGGATGAAATAAACTCAATAATTAAAATTAAATAAAATTTTGTGGTCCTTTACTATTCCTTATCATCTTATTTTAAAACTAAATTACCTGATTTACCCTTATCTTGGTAATAAAATTATTGTTGTTACTATTCATATTGAACAAAATTAAAAATAGACATATTTACCAAATTTGGACCCACTAATTAAAAATATGGAATAAATATTTAATTATTCAACTCATAGAATTTGATAAATTTAAATTTAAATTAATCCTATAAAATACAATGAAAAATAGTTTTCTTGGAAAATGTTTTTTTATGTCCAAAAAAATACTTATACTATAAGAACTTGAACTTTATTTCAGGTATATTTTTCCTTTTCTGGTTGTTTTTTGGAAAAAGTGGAGAATCTAGAAATTTTCTATGTACACATCGTGTACTTTATAAGTACATGCCATGTACCTTGATGCCGCTCGAGGCCATGTGATGGCCGTGTCATGGCCACACAGATGGCCGTGTCATGGCCACACAGATGGCCATGTAGGGGTGATGTAGAGGCCACTTAATGCGGAGTATGGAAAAGCATAGTACACGTCATGTACTCCAAAAGTACATGTCGTGTACTTTCATTTTCTCATTAAACGGACCGGGTCGCGTCTTAACCACAAAAACGTCTTCTTCTCCAGCTTCTTCGATAGAGTGTGAGGGTACGGTTGCAGATCTTCTCTGATCCATGGATCTGTCACTGGTTATCTAACTCGGACCTCGTCGGTTGTAATAGAATCACAGCGGTGAGTTCTTGGTTCTTCTTTGGCCACATTTCTTGATTCTTTCTCTTATGAGAGTTATCGTAGGTTGAACGTTTGATATGTTTTTGCAGATCTACTTCGTTTTAGGATGATTCATTGGCCGAGGTTCAAGTATATCGATCTTCTAGGATCGAGGTAGGTGGTTTGTTTTGTTACGATGAATGTCTTTTAGTTTTTGTGAAAAGGTTTCGGATACCCATGTATCGGGTATCTCGGGTTAGGGTTTTGATCTTTTATTACTATCTTCCATAGATTTATTGTATTCTTGAGGCTATTAGATGAATAATGATTGCTTGCTAGAATGTTTGAAGATCACCCCATGGGTATTTCCCTTGTTTTGGATTTTTATTGCTGTTTGGATTACGTTTCCTGTGAGGAAGACCTTGTTGCATTGATTTTCTGCCTTGATATAATTGATTTCATATATTTCCTACTATTTATATGTTTTTGGATGATTTTTAGCTATTAGACAAGTAGTTTTTTGAACTTACATAGGGCTGCTGACATTCAATTATGCATGACTAGATTTCTTAGGGTTGTGCGAACCTAGTGCGGTAGACTAAAGAAGGAATTGACGATTAAGGGCTTCCCTAGAGAGTCTTTTATCAATTATTATCGTACTAAGGACCTGTGGGAATTGGACTTTGTGTTTCCTCAAAGGTTCCTTAGTTATGTATCAAGACTATAGGGGGAATTAGACATAAGTTCTTCCTTAGAGAGTCTATAGCTATTATTGTAAGACTGCAGGGGAATTGATGGTGATATCTTCCCAGAGTGTCTGTGCCTTTGTAGGGTTACTTGACTAGATGGGTCTGCCAGTTTGAGACACCCAGAGAGTTAGTGTGAATATGGATTTTTTGGATGGTTGTGACGAGTCCACCAAGCCAATGAACAAGCTTGGGTTTTGTACTTCTTCTTTTTTATGTAGTCTATTGAGATACATGTTGTGTTACTTGCTATTCCATGGGAAATAGATATGTTTTCTAGATTCCTTGGTTGATAATCAAATGATTGAATTAAATTAATAAATAAATGGAGATTTGTCTACTTTTTTTATATTTCTCACTAACAGTAGGGTACAGATCTTGTGGTGGTTGCCTATTGGGATTAGTCTCACACCTTGTTTGGGTCCTTCTTTTCCGCCCAAAAAAATTATATGGTTACAGGTGGGGATAGGGATTGTGGCCCTTCTACTTTAGGTACCTGATTTCTGGTTAAAGCTGGAGAGCATAGGACCAATCATAGGCTTATGATGATGTTGGAGTTGTTGTTTACTTTTAGTACCTTGTTTCTCAGTTGTATTTCAGAATGTTGTTGTTTTTGCTGCTTTCCTTAAATATTGGTACCTACTACATCATTATCATCATTACTATATATTCATTGCTTTCGCTGTTTAGTTTCAGTTATTGTATGTAGTTTACTGCTTCCGATATTCCCTGTTATTTCCTTTTTCTTGTATATCTTACCAAATGAGGGAATAGTTTCCCAAATGACTCACCAAGGCCCTCGCTTCTAGTCAGCAGCCTCTGGTGTTTGGGAAAATGTGCTTGAGTTCACGTGTCGAACCGAGTACGGGGTACCAGTTGGTCGGCTCTAGATTCGGGTCATTACAAAGTGGTATCAAAGGAATTTATTTCTTTTCTATTGACATACAATTTAGAGACATTAGATAGGGATAGGATGGAATAGGTAAATATTAAATATCTATGCCCAGGAGTTCTAGAACCCGTGTATAGGGAAAAACCCAGGTTACCTCAAATATTGTAGTTTTCAAGTTTTTCAAATCTTATTATTTAACTAACTTCACCGTTGGGTGGTGCACTTGTTTTTTGTTGTTACTATTTTTATGATTGTGGTTCTATTTTGTTACAAACCAATGAGATGAGGGTATGCCCTTTCATGCATCATATATGCACTTGTTATAAAATCACATGTCATGCATTTTTTTCATGCCATTTAAATTGCATTAGAAATTTCATGCTATTGTGATAGCTACTATGATAGAATACCTGCTATGTTAATAGGGTATTGTTTGTTTAGAGCTTCTTTGTCATGGACGCCAAACATTGGTCTTAGAGGTGTTATGGCCCCTCGAGGATCGTAATTTGTTGGATCGTGAGTTTGTTATATTGTTTACTTATTATATGAATTGTTATGATTCCAATCTTTGATTCGCGAGGAGTACGGGCCCTCACAGATCGAAATTTGGCACTTTAAATCTTGTTTTCTATGTTATTGGGCTTCAGGGTAGTTTATGAGCTACTGCCCTGAAAAACCCAGAATACACAGCGAGTATTTTATTAATACACGTCGTGTAGTTCTTTAAACTGTGTCACTGACTGTGTTAGCAGAAACATGGGGTTCTGAAAAATCATGTAGGAATACATTGTGTACTATTTTAGCACGCCGTGTAGTATGAAATAGGTACCCCGGACATGTCACGAACAACACAGGTCATGTTATCTTTTCACATACACGCCGTGTTTGAATCTTACACGCCGTGTAGTTTGATCTAGGTTCCCAACCATGTCACAAAAAAAAGGTCGGTGTTACCCTTCCTCGTACACACCATGTCCGCCTGGAACACGCCGTGTACTACCATCCGTGTGTCAGGCTGTGTCTCTAACAACATGGGTCAAGTAAGGCATGTCTAGTACACATCATGTCTTCCTTGAACACGCTATGTAGTTTTGTCTTAGACGAGTCGTGTGTCTTAAACCGTGTAGAAGGACTTGGGCAGGTAAGATGATTCAAGTACACGTCGTGTGTTAGGACAACACGCCGTGTATTTGGGGTGTTACATGACCAGTTTAGGTGGAAGTACACGCCCATGTGAATGACCTAAGGGAACATGCCGTGTAGGGAAAGAACACACCATGTAGTCATGTTTTGCACAACTTGAATGCCTTATTTTCCATGTTCCTTCTTTTGAATTTAGTTTTCTTGTCCGTGTTAATCCTAAATCTGGGGTGTAATTTTGACCTTTCAGAGCTATGGCACTGAGACGTCCTCTCATTGTCCATCAGAAACCAGGCAGTGATCGTACGCCTGATACGGCATATCCGGGACTACCAGTCATTCCACTTATTCTTCTAGACATGGTACATGTAGTGATTCCAGACACTAATGTTGACACTCAGTTTAGAGAGGGTTTCATGAGATTCATGCAAACCTTATAGGGATCTCATCATCTTGTCCTGTCTATGGTAGAACTGATGCGGGTTTTTCAGCAGCAGCATCCTCCCATGTTCACATGGGATAGAGGACCATAGGCTGCGGAATCATGGCTAGCGGCCATTCTATCCATCTTCGAGCACCTGGAGAAGACTCTGGATAGGAGAGTAAATCTCATGACTTATATGTTGTGAGACTCTACCCAGAGATGGTGGGATGTGGTTTTGCAGGTAGGGTGCCAACAAGTTATGGCTTGGGATGAGTTTCAGCGTACGTTCTACGACTACTTATACCCAGTGACGATGAGGGCTGACAGAGCCAGAGAGTTCATGAACCTGTAGCAGGTTACTCTCATAGTTATGGAATATTCCTCTCGCTTCACAGAGTTATGGAGTTTCACTCCCATTCTGGGGAATGAAGAGCTGTTTTTAGCGAGGAAGTTTGAGGAAGGCCTTAGACCGGATATCAGATCACAGGTGAATGTCTTTTTGTTGACTTCTACTACTCTGATAGTCAACCAAACACTTATCACGGAGATAAATCCAAAGGAAACTGGAGCTCTAGACCAGGTTGGTTCAGTATCCTGGGCTGATTCATTACAGATAGACAACGGGAAGCTCCACCGACAGTCTACACGAGGTAACCTGAGGAAGCGAGGTATTCTTTCTGGTAGACGGGTTCTTCCTTATGGCAACCAAGTGGTGTGATATCAGTGTGGGAAAATCTAGAATAATAATCCTTAGTGCCTGAGAGACCCAGTGGAGTACCGATCTTGCGGCAAGATAGGCCATCGCCAACGTTTCTGCAAGGTAATTCTTCCAGCGGCTAGTGAAGGAGGATCGGTTTCAACTCCACGTACAGGATCAGGATTACCAGTTCCATAGCAGACTTGGGGCTAGAGTTCTTCAGGTTGTTTAGGCCAGGGTAGGGTCCATGGACGCAGTGGTCATCCTCAGGGAGGGTAAGCTCAGGGATCTCAAGATGCTAAATAGGGTCGTGGTGTAGGCCAGACTTTTGTGGTAGAGCAGATTCATCATGAGCAGGATCCTAGACCTTCTACAGTTCGAGGTACAATTTTAGTATCCTCAGTTTTATCATCTGCACTTTTCGATACAGGAGCTTCTCATATATTTATTTTTGTGCATACTATGGAAAGCCTTAGACTTACTGCTTATACTTCTGAGGACATGTTGACACTAGACACACCATTGGGGACTAGAACAACTAGTGTACGTCAGTGCAAGGATGTCCCTCTAGAGTTGGTTGGGTATCACTTTCTATGGGACCTCTATGTACTAGGGATGACAGGCTATGATTTAATTCTCGGAATGGACTGTCTTGTTTACTTCTGGATAGTCGTCGACTGTTTTCGCCACATGGTGAGTTTCATATCACTAGAGGGTGAATATTTTCTTGATAAGGGCGATTGGGATGTCCAGGCGAGTAGAGCAGGACCAGAGCATCATGGACTAGGCGGTGTTACAGCTCAGATTTCCAGTCTGTATCTGGATGACAAGGGGACTTCACAGTTAGACTTTCCTCCAGTGGTGGATCATTTCAAGGATGTCTTTCCAGAGAAAGTTTCATGTTTTCCTTCAGAGCGTGAGGTAGACATTTCTATTGAGCTTGTTCTAGGAGTAGCATCGATGTCCATTCCTCCTTATAAGATGGCTAAACCTGAGTTACAGGAGCTCAAGAAGCAGTTGGAGGAGTTCCATGCAAAGGGTTTCATCCAACCCAGTACTTCTCCTTGGGGTTCCCCTTTCATGCTTGTGAAGAAGGCAGACAGCACCCTTTGGCTTTTTGTGGATTATAGGAAGTTGAACCATTTGACGGTCAAGAACCAATATCCCTTTCCTAGGATTGATGACCTATTTTATCAGCTTTGAGGAGCCCGGGTGTTCTCGAAGATCAATTTTAGGTCTGGTTATCATCAGTTGTGTGTTATACCATATGATATACCATTATAGCTTTCTAGAGATGGTATGGCCTATACGAGTATATGGTTATGCCGTTCGTCCTCACGAACGCATCTGCGGTTTTCATGGAACTGATGAACCAAGTGTTCCATCAATACTTAGATTATTTCGTGGTTGTTTTCATGGAAGATATCTTGGTGTACTCTCACACTCGACATGAACATGCTACCCATCTTGATATCATTTTGATTACTCTAAGGGAGCATCAATTATATGCTAAGCTCTCAAAGTGACACTTTTTGATGGATGAGATTCACTTCCTGGGTCATGTCAACTCAGAGACAAGAGTATCAGTAGACCCATAGAAGGTGAGAGTAGTAGTTACCTGGGAGAATCCGAATAATGTGTTTGAGGTAAGAATTTTCTTATGGTTGGTTGGTTAATACAGGCAGTTTATACAGGACTTCTCATGCTTAGAAGTGATGTTGATGGTCTTTACTAATAATGGGGTGATGTATGTTTGGTTAGAATCCTAAGATTCAGCCATTTAGGAGATTAAGGGGATATTTACTTCAGCATTGATTCTAGTTTTTCCAGAGCCACAAAAGAGTTATACAGTTTCATGTGATGCATATGGCATCAGTCTTGGAGCAGTTCTTATGCAGGAGGATCGTGTTGTTTCATATGGATCTTGGCAGTTGAGTCCACATGAGAAGAACTATCCTACGCACGACCTGGAGTTGGCTGCAGTTGTTCAAGATTTGCATTGTTAGAGACATTATCTTCTGGGAGAGCATTTTGTTGTATATACTGAACACAAGATCCTCAAGTATATCTTCACGCAGAGTGACATGAATCTGAGATAGTGGAGGTGGGTTGAGTACCTACAGTCTTTTGATTTAGAGCTTTCTTATACGCCTGGGAAAGGCAACGTTGTGGCAGACGCACTGAGCAGGAGGACACAAATACAGGTAGTTCAGGATGCCAGGAGCGAGTTGTAGCTTAAGGCTATGTTCTCTTAAATGAATTTAGAGGTGCACGACAGACAGGTTCAGACATTTCTTTCATCTATATTTATTTCTTCTACCCTTCTTGACCGAGTCCGAATGAGGTAGCTATCAGATTCTGAAATCCTAGTCCTATGGGAAAGTGTGTCAGGAGAGGACCCTCTTCTCGGATGGACCATAGGAGCGGATGATATATTGTGTTTCCAAGGGCGCATATGGTTTCCAATAGATATACGCGAGGAGCTGATGTGAAACTTTCATTCCTCAGTTTGGGCATTTTATCTTGGCATCACCAAGATGTATCGTAATCTACACCGCTAGTATTGGTGGCCAGGTATGAAGAGAGATGTTCCTGGTTTTGTCATGAGGTCTTCCACCTGTCAGCAAGTGAAGGCAGAGCACCAATGACTAGCAGGGCTTTTACAGCAGCTACCCATTCCTGAGTGGAAGTGGAATGATGTCGCGATGGACTTCATGATAGGGTTACCGAGCTCTCCTCAAGGGAATGACGCGGTATGGGTTGTCATTGATAGGCTCACGAAGGTTGATCACTTCTTAACGATTAAATAGACCTTCAGTATTGATGATCTTGGAAGGTTGTACATCCTTGAGATTATACGCGTGCATGGGATTTCGAGTAATATCATTTCAGATAGGGACATCCTCAGCACGTCACATTTCTAGCAAGGGCTACAGAGGGCTTTGGGTACACAGGTATTTTTGAGTACATCTTACCATCTCTAGAGAGATGGCCAGTCAGAGCACACAATTCAGGTGCTTGAGTACATACTACAAGCATTCATCCTTGATTTTGGAGGTTCTTTGGAGAGGCATATACCTCAAGTGGATTTTGCCTAAAATAATAGTTTTCAAGCAAATATTCAGATGAAACCTTATGATGATTTGTATGGTAGGTCATGCCGATCACCCTTGTGTTGGCTGGAGGCAGGAGAGGTAGCTATTCTGGGAACTCATCATGTTCAGGAGACCACAGAACAGGTGGAGTTGATTCGGAAGAGGATGGGTACTGCACAGTCTCAGTAGAAATCTTATGCTGATCAGTGGAGACGACCTTTGGAGTTCAAGGTTGGAGATCGGGTTTTCATATGTGTTACCCCAAGGATGGGACACAAGAGGATCAGAATACATGGTAAGCTTTCACTGAGATACGTTGGGCCATTTGGGGTTCTAGAGAGAGTTGGTCTGGTTTCTTATAGGTTGCAATTACCTCATAGGTACTAGACTATGCACGACGTCATCCATGTTTCTCAGCTTCGACGATATTTCTCAGACTCTTCTCCTATTTTTAAACCTGAGGAGGTTGAGCTGGAGCAGGATGCATCATTCGAGGAGAATCCTATTAGGATTGTTGATAGTAGTGAAAAGGTACTCTGTGGTCAGTCTATTCCTCTGGTATGGGTGCTATGGTAGCACGGTCGTGTATTGGACGAGACTTGGTAGAGGGGGTCGATATGCGATTATAGTGGAAAGAGTTGTTCAGGGTTTCTTCTTCTACACCTCACCAGGGAAATTCGGGGAAGAATTTATTTAAGGGGGGAGTTTCTAAGAACCCGGACTTCCTTTCAGGTATGTTTTTCCTTTTCTGGTAGTTTTTGGGAAAAATAGCAGAATCTAAAAATTTTCTAAGTACACACCGTGTACTTTATAAGTACATGTTGTGTACTTTATAAGTACATTCCGTGTACTTTGATGCCACTCGTGGCTGTGTGCTCACCATGTCATGGCCACACACACGGACATGTAGGGTTGATGTGGAGGCTTCTTAATGAGGAGTACAAAAAATCCTAGTACATGTCGTGTACTCTAAAAGTACACGACCTGTACATTCTTTATTTTTTCATTAAACGGACCAGGGTTTCATCTTAACTGCAAAAAACATCTTCTTTTCCAGCTTCATCGATCAAGAGCAAGGGTATGGCCATGGATCTTCTCGTAGCCACTGATCCTTCACCGATTATCTGAATCAAACCACGTCAGTTGCAATAGAATCACAGCGGTGAGTTCTTGGTTTTTTTTCATGCTTCCATATTATTTCTCTTATGATAGTTATCTCAGGTTGAATGTTTAAGATGTATTTTCATATATACTCCATTCTAGGCCAATTCATAGGATGAGGTTCAAGTATATCGATATCCTAGGATGGAGGTAGTTGGTTTGTTTCCTTACATTGAATGTCTTCGAGTTTTTGTGCAAAGGTGTCGGATACCCATGTATCGAGTATCTCGGGTTAGGGTTTTGATCTTGTATTAATATCTGCCTTATATTTATTGTATTCTTGAGGCTATGAGATGAATAATGATATCTTATTAGCATGTTTGAGGATCACCCCATGGGTGTTTCCCTTGTTTTGGTTGTTTGTCACCGTTTTTCTTAGGTTTCCTGTGAGGCAGAGCTTGTTGCATTGATTTCCTGGCTTGATATAATTGATTGCATGTATTTCCTACTATTTATAAGTTTTTGGATGCTTTATAGCTATTATCCAAGTAGTTTGTTGAGCTTACATGGGGATGCTGACAGTCGATTACGCACAACTAGATTGCTCAGGGTTGTGTGAACCTGGTGCGGTAGACTAAAGAGGGAATAGACTATTAAGGGCTTCCCTAGAGAGTCTGTTATAGATTAGTATCATTCTCAGGACCTACGAGAATTGTACTTTGTGTTTCCTCATAGTGTCCTTAGTTATTTATCAAGACTACATGGAAAATTACACGTAAGTGCTTTCTCGTAGAGTCTATATCTATCGTTGCAATACCACATGGGAATTGATGGTGAGAGCTTCCCAGAGTGTCTGTGCCTTTGTAGGATTACAAGACTATAGGGGTCTGCCAGTTTGAGCCACCCAGAGAGTCAGTGTGAATTTGGATTTTTTGGTTGGTTATGATGATTCCACCAAGACAAAGAATAAGCTTGGGCTTTTTACTGCTTGTTGTTTAGGTAGTCTACGGAGATACCTGTTGTGTTACTTGATATGACTTGGGAAAATAGAGCTGTGTGAAAGATTCCTTGGTTGATAATCAAATGATTGAATCAAATTAATATATAAATGTAAATGGAGATTTGTAGGATTGTATACTTTAGTGTACTCCTATTTCTCTACTGCAGTTATTTCCTTTACTTTTGCGATATTGCTCACCGACAGTAGGGCACAGATCTTGTGGTTTTTGCCTACTAGGATTAGTCTCACACCCTATTTGGGTCTTGATTTTGGCCCAAACATGTTATATGGTTGCAGGTGTGGATAGCGATTTTGAAACTTCTACTTCAGGTACATGATTGATGGTTGGAGCTGGAGAGCATAGGACTGTGCTTAGGCTTGCGATGCTGCTGGAGTTGCTGTTTACTTTTAGTACCTTGTTTCTAAGTTTTATTTCAGCATGTTGTTGTGTTTGCTGCTTTCCTTAGATAATTGTACCCGCTGAATCATTATCATCATTACTATATATTCATTGCTTCTGTTGTTTAGTTTCTGTTATTGTATGTTGTTTACTGCTTCTGTTATTGACTGTTATTTCCTTTTTCTTGTATACCTTACCAAATGTGGGAATAGTTTCCCCAATGACTCGCCAAGGCCCTCACTGCTAGTCGGAAGCTTCTGGTGTTTGGGGAAATGCTCTTGAGGTCATGTGGCGAACCGGGTAAGGGGTACCAGTTGGGAGGCTTCGAATTCAGGTCGTTACATATACAAAAATAAGTTATACAGATAAGTAAAATTTAATTAATATAATATATATAACTAATGAAAACATAATTTAACGGAAGATAAAATTAAAATTCTAAAGCATCTTTTCAATATAATTAAATTGACAGTTTTATAAAATTCATAAAATTACATTATTCATTGAAAAAATTGATCCTTTCAGAATATTCTCAGAAAATAATCCTAAGATGATTTTGAAATGATGAATCAAAAAAAAGGAATTTATTTTTTCACATACATTTAATAAAATTTCTAAAAATAAATTTTAATATTTAATCGTGAAAATAAATAAACCCCATTTTTTAGGAAAACATATTTTTGAAGAATAAAATTACTTTACTAAAAATTGAGCTTTTATTTAAAAAGAATAAATTAATATATTAGAAAATAGTATGACCATTATATGTTTCATAATTTGGTTAATACTATTCATTCCAACTAAATATATTTCTTGGTTATAAAGTCCAAAATAATATTTTATGGTTCATTTTTTAATTAGTCTTATGTGAAATGCAAGATATAAATGAAATTAAATTGAATGGAAAAAATATTTCCTAAAATATCATGGTGTTAAATTATCCCCCACTCATAACAAATTTTATCCTTGAAATTTGAACTTCTTCTTGATAATCAAACATTTTACATTTCATAATTACATTGTGTAAACCCATATCATAAAAAGGGTTAATCAAACATCCTATTAATAGAGGGAAAGGGGAGTATAAATGTAATATGGAATAACACATAAAAAGGTTTCAAATTTGGTGAACAAGGGTGGGTACTGGAAACATTTAAAAAGAATAAAAACTTATCTCTGAAAGACTAATTGAATTTTATAGATATTATGTTCAGTTGAAAGTTAACTATTAAAAAATTGTAAATCTGTAATAGGTTAAAAGAACATATACTTCTCAATAGTACAATTAAAAATTTAATGTTTTTATTTCAATGTAATTTTCCTAAAGTATAGGGATTCTTTTAAAATTAAGATAAAATACATGATAAAATAATCTTAATTGATTTATTTATATTTCATAAAAATAATCTCATCATTTTGTTGTGCTTGGATGTATTTCTACTTGATCTCTTACTCTAGTAAATGGATATTCAACATGAATTTTCCAATCCTAAAGCACATTTTACAAATTATAATAGCCTTAAGTCATTACTAAAAAAGTTTACTACAATATATGATAAATCCTATTTTAACCTCAAGAAATAGTGCACAAATTTTCAACATTAATCCATTCCACAAGTAGTTAACCTTAAAACTCCTCCAAAATTTTACTAACCATGTTCGAAACCCAAAATTAATTTTATCTCGTAACCTTACCTGATCAATATAAAAATAATTTTAATCAATCATTATGTTTCATACCAAAAAATATATACCTTGATCATATATTCTTTATGGTGTATTTTAATTTCCTAAAAGGTTAATATCATATATGCTTATAAAATATAATTCACCCATTATTATATAAATAAGCTATTATCTTAGCCAAAAATATTTCCATTAGAGAATTGGGTGGATACTTAAACTAATATATTATTGTAGGTTGATTCAAAATATAAAATATTATTCTTTATTCTTAAAATCTATATGGAATCTATGTTCCAAGATAAAATTAATGTTAAAAATCACAAAAAAATTAACAAAAGGATAATATTATTGTAGGTATTATTCAAAAAAATGTCAACATGGAATCCTCTATTCTAGTGTGGATGATAAGTGTTTCAAAACTATCTTTATTCACATAAATTGTTGTAATTTCATACACATTACCTTTATCATTTGACATCAGAGATTTATGTGGCCTACAATCATCAATATCCATTGGATTAAGGATTTGATTCATATAGTGCCCAATTTTTTTAATTTTTATCACTAAAGTGTGAGTGGTGTATTTTATTGATCTCTATATCCATTCATTTAATTGACTAGCCTATTGAAATCACTCTAAAATTATTTATCTTGATAGTCAGACTTTCCAAACATGAAACATTTTCTTTTTTTATTAGGTATTCACCTGAGTGCTCCTTCCCACGTTT
Organism: Viscum album; assembly: GCA_963277665.1. Classification (NCBI taxonomy): domain Eukaryota; kingdom Viridiplantae; phylum Streptophyta; class Magnoliopsida; order Santalales; family Viscaceae; genus Viscum; species Viscum album. The sequence goes on from OY728155.1 coordinate 667,482,632, forward strand.
TTTGAAACTTGGAGGTTAAAAAATTTTCTTCCCTTCATGTCACAAATCATTGTAGTTTCCCTGATTATCCATCCTTATTTTCGTACTCCCAAAACCTTGATGGTTTCAAGTTTCCATTTTCACTTTCATTGCATAGTGATTTATTTCAACAAAGATTCCAATGTTCAATATGGATAATGCCTTTTTAAGACTCAGAATTAAACCACTAAATAATTGATCAATTTTCCTTTTAGGGAAGATGTTTCATCCTAAATAATACCTTTAAAGAATTTTAAAATTTTACTCATAGGTACATAAGTATTCTTCATTCTTCTACTTAAGATTAAGAAATTCCTTCCCCATTACTATATGTAGAATATGATGCATTTACTTACTAAAACAAAATTTCCTTAAACTCATCCCATTCAATGAAGATAATTTCTTCCTATTTCCTTTTATTCTGAATATGGTTACACCATTTAACTAGTTCTCCTTAGAAATAATAAATAACTATGACAAAATTTTCATTCTCTAATCACTGATGAAAAAAATTTCTTTTCTATTAGATTGATCTATTACATAGAAACCACTAGATCAGAAGACCCAAAGAATGATTTTGGTCATTTTCATATAAAATATTCGACAACATGTTATTCCCTCCATAGAGCATTTGGAAGTTCAACATAATCAATGTTTCCACAAATAACTTGATGGAGTTGAGTGTGCATAGTCACAAGATATTTCATTCTATCTCATAATCGATTCAGTTTCTCATGAGGATGATAATTACATGACCTTCCACATTTATTATTCACATAATTCTTTCAGGTTCCAAAAATTTATTAAAAACCATAATACATAGTTTGATAAGTGATAATAATAGTGAAAATACACGTAATCATGAAACCTCATGCATTTAATATTTAAATAAAGACACATTCTTTTCAATCTATGACACATCAGGTTTAGCTGAGGTCATCCTTTATTAAAACATTTAGGATGTTATCCTATTATTATTCATGACTTTAAGGTTCTTAAAAAAATTTCTCAACCTAGTTTACAAAGTTTAACTTGAACCTGCTCAGATACCAACTATAGTAGACCTTTTTTTTCATACATAGATAGTATATCTATGTAGATTAATATTCATTACGTAAAATTATGTTCCATGCCAGAATTGTATAGGTCTAGTGACTTTTGAAACATGGAAACATATAACAATGGTTTATAAAATATCTATATCATCTCCCACTAACTTATTAATAACTAGTACCTTTATTAGACACATTATTTTTAAAACCATCATTAATAACCTTTGTAATGTAGAAATAATAAATTGTGATCTCAAACACTCATTCAGTGTATACAAGGGAGATATCAATGATCACATTGGTATTACATGATCAAATGAGAGTGAGAACATGAAAACAAAATTTGAAATCTACTCCTTGTATATCATATAACATAATATTGAGTCATAGAATAAATATTGGAAGTTTATAAAACTTCAATCATCATATAATCAAATAAAATAATTCATGAGATCATAAAATTGACATAATGCATGGAGTTTTTTCATAGAGATATAACATTGTGAACATATATAAATAGAAACATTTTCACTCTTTATGTTAAGGACATGAAATCAAGCCCTTTATCAAATTTAAAGACATGAAACCAGGTCTACTCATGTTATTGTAGATATTAAATAAAATTCCATGAATAAACTTGTAGACATGAAATCTAGGTCCATGAAAAAAACCTATAGACATGAAAACTAGATCCACACAAAAAATTATGAATATCAAATCAAATTCACGCATAAAATGATTACATGATGACTTCCATCTATACCCAATGCATTGGAAAGAGATATAGGTCCCACCATCCACATAAATAACATACATATCTGTTCAAAAATATTATAAAACAATCATCATCTTATTACTCAAGAAAATAAATGAATTTTATAATCCTATCATCAATATATAACCTATGGAAAAGTGAATGATTTTATATAACATATTTTCTTCATAATCATAAAACATCCAAAAAAATAATAAGGATTATATCCTTGGATTATATCCACATAATATTTTATGTATCATCAAAGGATTTCATATTTTATGGGAAAATTACTTGGAAATATATATATCAGAATAATTATTTTTGTAAATAACTTTTCCATTTAGGAATCTCTTCTTTTTCACAAAAGTGAGCACTTATAAATGAAAAAAATGTCTATTAAAATGAACATATAAACATCTAATGTAATCTTTAATGTAACTTACTTCACCCGAAATCCACTAAATGGTGCCCTAAGTCAGGTCTTCACATGACCACATGCATGACTTCCCTTATTCCAGAGGTCTCTGACAAGCAGTGAGGGACTAATTTGTCACATGGGGAGATTATACCATCTTACTATAGTAAGACACAATAAATAAAAATCATAAATTGCAGAACAAGGTAAAATAAATTAATGAAAGATCATAAATAATAATTTCTAAAATTTATTGAAACCCATATCCAACAGTAGATGTGTTAGGTCATAATATAATTTCAAGTGAACAAAACCCAAAATAACGACAATAAATGAATCCCCAATGGTCCTTACTCCATTTCTGGGACTTTGTCCATGTTTTATCACAAACCTGAATCAAATTCCAAGCATAAGTGACTTGCAATTGTCCTAACTTGCAACCTTGAAGTATGCTTGGGTACCCAACAGCGGACCCATAAGGGAGTGAGTACAACTCAGTGGGACACCACCAATGGTGACTAAAAATATCCATTTTAGTAGATAGTTCATGAAAGTATGATAGAATAAAAAAGTGAATAAAAGAAAACATAGGCCACAAGATAACAATTATTTCTTAATTGAAACTAATGATTGTACAAAATTCATTGTGTGTATTTTGTTAATTATTTAGTTCACCACCAACATGTAATCAATGGATTCTAAATTCACATCATTCACACAAGGATGATGGGATTTATCAATCTACATAAGGTAATATGTTAGGCCTCTATATCACAAGGGACAACACAAATCAACATCACAATATCCTCACGTCAAAGCCATAGTTTAGGTGGAATGAAACTGTTAGTGGAATTGAGCTTTGTTACCTTCCCTAACCCCTGTGTTGTGGGAGGAGTTAGAGCATAAGCCCAAAAAGCCCTGTGGGAGGAACCTTAGTCCTTTATCCCAGACCTCAATCCATATACACATGATTTTGCATTCATTAATTACCCACAAGTGAAAACATAACTTAATATAATAGTTACATTTACCAATCATAATCCACAATTATCAATTTGGTAAATTATATTGTACCATAACCCATTATCACATTTTCCATTTACTTCACTTTTTCTATTTATCCCAATTCCCATTATCAAGCCTATATCACTATGCCAATTCAATAATCCCCTTATATAAACCCATTAAATATATTCATAAATTCCCTAATGTAATCCCATTAAACATTTTTCCCATTTCACATACCATTACCAATTTAACAAATTCATCATATCATATGCACAAACTTGCTTAGGAATTTCCAACTTAATTCATAATCCACATACCCCCAATCCCCATTAATCAATTTAAACCATTTACTAATTTAATACTTGGACACATGACCAATATTCCATTTTCACTTCCATTAAACCTATCAACAATGTCAATAATAACATGAAATTATCCCACAATGCCCAAACACTTACTTTGATAACTTCTAGGTTTTGGAAATATTGGTGCACCACATGGGTGGCCTTAAATGGGTCAAATAATCCTTGATGTGTCCCTTGGGGAACATGAGGGTTTCTATTCAACATTTAGACACCCCAAATACAAAAAACTATTAAGAAGTTCAAAATAAAAACAAGAAGCGACAAAGAACAAGGTCGTACATGCACAAATCTACAAAAAACACTGGGATAAAACTAATAGACCACCTGCCTTAAATATATTGATGGAAGAACTCCTAATTTAACCCTTAGATCCTGATGTAACCACCATTTGATTCCTAAACACATATCTCACCAAAAAAAGAAGTGTTTTAGTGATTTGTAAGAATAGGTGAGAAGGATACCAACCCTAATCAAGAAAAGGAAGTAAGGAGGAGATTAGACTCACCTGGGGCTTAAATCTACAACCAATAGTGCTCCAAATAGCCTAGGATCAAAGTAGAATCACCCTTGGGACGATTGAGTTATTCAAGCTCGCATCTAGGGTTCCTTGAGGAAGAGAGGAATAAAATATTGAGTTAGACAAAAAGTATTAAGGAGGAATTTTGTAATTTTTTCATCTTTATTGGGCAACACTATTTCCAATGAATTCCACATGATTTGCACCAACCACATGAAAACCATAAAACATTCCCAAAAATATACTTTTATCTCATCTTTCATGCCATGAACCCTCGTAAAACCCCTTGATCCTTCTTATGAACTTGTGGAAACACTTATATAACCCAAATAAGAGACTTAAATTGAAAGATAAAGAGAAAATAAATTATAAATAACCCTAGATCATACATGATCTACACCTTATTATGGTGCATGCTCAAGATGCTCTTCATAAGAATCATTATGTTTATAATGAAAAGAGATCTGGCCACAAGGCATGCATATCTTTTTCACACTCCCATGTTTCTTTTTGAATGATTCCATGCTACCATAGAATATAAACCAAAGGCACAACCTTACCCTGTAAGATCTTCTCACTATGATCCACAATTAAAATTGGATGATCCTCAAAGGGTGCATCATCCACATGTTCGATATCATTAGCATTTATCAAATTTTATGAATCATAGTGATACTGTCAGAGTTGTAAAATAATTAAAATGTAATAAAAACCACAATACCATTTTGGAATATCCAATTTGGATTACACCGATCCAATCCTATCAAAAATCTCAAAATTCCCAACATACATGGGCGCTAACATTCATTTTTTCCAGGTTCGATGGTGAACCTACCTTGGTAATACCCAAAGGAATAAACTGTCACCCACCATGAATTTAAGTGTTCTATGAAAGAAATTTGTAAATCACATTTCTCTACTCTATGTCATCATTAAACGCCTTTGAATCAACTGAACTATTTCTGATGTCTACTATATGAGATTCAGAACAAACATCTCATAGTCCCCAAGTTTTAACCAACACAATAAAGATATAAATGACCACTCAAAGAGGGCTTCAATAGGTGGAATCTAAATCGTAGCCTCAAAAATATTGTTTTAAGAAAACTAAAAAAGTGATAAATGACTCTCTCATTATATAATCCCACCTTTTTATCACATAAACATTCATTACATTTTACAAAACTGAGGATCTTTAAGGTTTAGTGTCTTGGAAACCAGGAACATAAAACATGAAACAAAAAAAGCATTCTTCTTAAACACTTGAAAGGATTCTCCTCATGTTCACCCTAGGTTAATTACTATATCTCATAACCTGGGGACATACATCAAAAGAAAGGGTGAGCAGAAGGCCCAGTAAGGGAAACAAGGGAAACATTTAACATGTGAACTTGGGATACATCAACAATGTCATGAAAAGAAATTTAAGTCATGAGAAAGAAATCATGAGATATATCATAATAAAAATAACATTTCTCATAACTTGAAGATGTGGCTACAACATTTAATATTGACAATCATTTCGTTTCACCAAGGTCCATCCCCAAGGTGTCATTAAAAATTACCAAGGTTATTCACCAAGGAATCAGTCTAAAAAGTCATCTCTAGAGATTAAGTCTTTACCCAATGCATTGGATTGCTATCTGGGCGCACCATTGACATGTCTTTATTATCATGTGAGCCACATATATCATCATCAATAATTTCATAAAAAACCCACATAGCATAAAATAAATGGGTTTCATTTCATAATCATAACGTTTTAAAAACTGCTTTAAAGACATGATCTTTGTGTCACTTTAAACCCACGGAAAGGGAAAGCGGGTTTCATGTATGTAAATCCCAGAATTTAAAATAGAACATTTTGATATATATGAGAATACCCCTGTAGAAATAAGAGCTTGAGTATTCACTTAATAATATAAAATAATTTTGAGATAAAGAGGGAGGCATTTTGAGATGAAAACTATGCAGCATAACGTCTACGATACATGGTTTTAGAAAAAATTGAAAAGAGAGGGGACAAGGGTCACCCACTAAAAAAGTGATACATAAAACAGTAGGGGAACAGAATATATAGTATTTAAGAACATGGTAATGAAATTTTAAAGACATACCATATGAAACGAAAAACTTGAAAGGAAGACAAAAATAAGATTTCTCTTATGAGAATTCGGTAGCCTAACGGCGTCACTTAAAACTTCTAAAAATGGATTAACGAGATCAAATAGGGTCTCTCATAATATGAACATATATGATTAGTATTATAGATATATATATATCATACCCCAACACAATAAAAATGAACTTGAAATACTTGACATGAAAGTAGATCTTGAAAACGAGAAGGGTGAAAGAACCCCTTAGAAATTCGACAGCCTAACGGCCCCACTTAAAACTTCCAAAAATGGATTGATGAGATCAAATAGGGTCTCTAATCATATGAACATAAATGATCAGTATGATAGATATAGATATCATACCCCAACATAATAAAAAGGAACTTGAATGACTTGACATGAAAGTAGATCTTGAAAACGAGAAGGGTGAAAGAACCCCTTAGAAATTTGGCAGCCTAACGGCGCCACTTAAACTTCAACAAAAATGCATTGATGTGATCAAATAGGGTCTCTCATAATATGAAAATAAAATATCAGTATGATAGATTTAGAGATAATAACCCAACATAATAAAAAGGTACTTGAATGACTTGACATGAAAGTATATCTTGAAAACGAGAAGGGTGAAAGAACCCCTTAGAAATTCGGCAACCTAACGGCGCCACTTAAACATGAACAAAAATGAATTGATGAGATAAAATAGGGTCTCTCAAAATATTAACATAAAAGATCATTATTATAGATTTAGAGATCATACCCCAACATAATAAAAAGGAACTTGAAAGACTTGACATGAAATTATAACTTTGAAAAAGGAGAAAGGTGAAAGAACCACTTAAAAATTCGGCAGCCTAACGACGCCACTTAAAACTTCAAAATACTGAATTGAAGAGCTCAAATGGGGTCTCTAATCATATGATAATAAAAGATCAGTATGATAAATTTAGATATCATACCCCAATATAATAAAAAGGAACTTGAAATACTTTACATGAAAATAGATCTTGAAAATAAGAAAGGAGAAAGAATCCGTTTTAAAAATTTCGGCAGCCTAATGGCACCACTTAAAACATCATAAAACGAAATAATGAGAGTAAGAGGGGATCTCTCATTATATTAAAATGAAAATGGAATTAAGAGGAGTATAAAAGAACATCCTTTAACATAAGAAGATGGAGCATAAAATAAATTACATAAATGAGATTACTTGAAAAGAAAGAGAGAGATCAGATCCCTTACCTTAAAACGTAACTCTTAAAACTCAAAGGTTGGGACCTTGAGGGCTTGGGGGCACCTTGGGAGGACTCCTTGGGAGGTAATGAGACCATAAATTCGTTGGGGGAGAGTGGTGAGTCGAAATGGATGAGATTATGGCTTGGTATTTATAAGGAAAGTGAGGGGACAAGACATTAATGGCCAAGGGACACCTCAAAAGTGGGTTTCTCAAAACCATGTGCTCTCCCAAGATATTTCCCATGAATTTAGGCCATATGGGGCCCCCAATACAATAATGCATCACCTTTGGTCGGCCAACCCATAAAAGATCTCATGAAATCATCATGACACAGTTATGATGTCATTAAACATACCGAAACCCTAAAACTGTATTTTTACTATTCACTGAAAATTCAACTTTCTCAGAAAAATCCCAAAATTTCACCTTAACCAAATATCGATCCTCTGATTACAAAAATGAACTCCATTTTATAAAAATAATTTTTTAGATATTTTTAATTTAATTTTTAAATAAATACACTATTCACCGAAAATTCATTTTTTTCAGAAAAATCCCCAAAAATTACCTTAACATAATATCGATGCTCTGAGTTCAAAAATGAAATCCATTTTATAAAAATAATTTTCTAAATATTTTTAATTAAATTTTTAATTAAAAAACACTATTCATCCGAAAAAACTAATACTTGAATAATAATATATGAAACCGTTATTTAACCATTTTATTGAATCACATTACTTAATCAAGGTGCCTAGATTATATTAATACTTTCTTTAAGTGAGATTACTAATCCATTTTAGTCACATTACTAATCCTAAGCATAAAATCACTATTCATAATTTATTATTCATCAAAAATTATGTTGATCTCATTATACTCTAAATTCCATACTGAACATAATTGTAGAAGACCATTTTTTTAAAATCATTACACATTTTTAATTATTTAATGTTCACATAAACATTTTTCAAATATCCTTTTTCTAAAATTCATCAAAAATATGCATACTATACTTATCCGGTCATTCGAAAATTCATAAACTTCATCATAAGAAGAAATAGAAATTTTTATTTAAAACAAAGGATTACACAAGGAAGTTACGGTCTCCTTACATAGCCCCTTATCACACCAGCATGTGACCTAAGTGTAAGGTGTGCTAAGGTGAGAGAATTCGAGGGAGGTTCGGCCAACATCGCACGAGTATTAATTTCTATCAATTTGAACTTCTCGCGAAGGCGATTCCGTTCTAACTTCACACGATGAAGTTCGGCTTGGGTTTGGTCCAGAAAAAAGCCAAGTGGTGCTACCTCCTTCCCAAGTTCTGTTAGATGGTCTTCGATTGGTCCAAGACTACTGGGCGAGGCCATCGACTCTTCTTTCTATATTAATTAACCAAGATTACTTGTATTTAGAGTCAAAATTCGAAACGTTTAGTTTCCAGTGGTCATATTGACCAATGGTCATATAATAGTCAAAACCCAACGGTCTCATTTTAATTATACTCATGTTATCAAATGAAAGAGTTTTGTTGAGTATAAAAAAATAGAATAACACACAAAATTAGGAAACAAGATTTATTCAAAATTCCGGGTCATTACAATCTTCCCACCTTAAGAAATTGCATCCTCACAATTTTTTAAATTTGGTTTTGAAATTTCATTGAAAGTACCACATTGGAAAAGGAGTTAGTAAAACTATTACTATAAAACAAATAAAGGGAATTACAAAGGTCACCCGAGTTAACCCACACTAGGATTCCATGTAGGAAAACATGGACATGGAAGAAAAGCAAAGGGTCAGGTTCTGAGGGAGAGTGATAGAGAACATGATTAGGAGAATTTTAACCATAAGAAAATCCCAAACTTATGATGTGAGTAAATGGTCTTTGATTACCTAGTAGGAAACGTAAACCAACAACATTTTTTTTTACGTTCCTTTTCATAATTTTGAGGAATTCATTTACGACATAGAACAAAGACATAAGAAAATATACCTACCTTCATGTAGAGTTTCATCCTTTAATAAGTTTCTACCCAAAACTAATCTTTTCTCCAAACGATGAGCATTCAAAAACACTTGGTCTCATCAAAACACAAGAATCATCTTCTTGAGAGTCACTTAATCCACAAAAGATTAACTATCAATTTCTTCTATCTTTAAACATTATCCCGAAAATAGAAAGGGTAAGATAAAACAACTCTTCAAAAAATAAAGAATCCCATAGGAAGGGAAACTACTTTTAAATCTTCAAAGATCCATGGTACTACCAAAAGTTCATCATAGAACATTCCATAAATAACTGTTCTTAAAATTCTTCAAAATAAACCAAACTAAGATTGAAACCCAAATACAAGAAGAATTTGAAAACATAGTCTTCCAAAATAAACTTCATTGTTCATCTCCAAAACACATCAACCACTCTTAACATCTTATAACAAAAGTAGCTAACCTAAACATATTTTACCCAAGATAGGTTAATCATTTCCATAAGTAACCTAAATAACTATAAGTCCACCTTAAATTCATCAATTCTTCAAAATATAAGTCAACCTTACTCCTCAATGAAAATACTGTAGTAATCTATTTACCTCGATCATATAGGGTCCCCAAAATAGTGAACATCTTCCAAAATAATAATCATCTTTTAATCCCCTAATCATCTTTGTCATATTAATATGGAAATCGTCTCATTTCCTATCACATTGGTTGTTGGGACATGTTCTTCCATTTCCCGCCATTAACTATGAAAACAAAGTACAATTATGGGCTTGAATACTTAGCCAATAATCATGAAAAGAAACTTAAATCATATAAGGATAACTTTTAGAAGAAAAGTATACCCTAACTTGTGATCCCCTAGGTTTCCATCTAGGTTATCCATGATCATATATTATTATGTGAATCTTTATTTTATTTTATCTCTGTTCCTTTAACAATGGTTCATACTAAGCTTATGAATTTACCAAAGCATATCCCTCGGGAGTGTCGTAACCAAGAGTGCAGCAAGGCCCGTTGTAGTGTACCAGTTCCCGTTCGAGTCTAGCTCAAAGCGGTGTTTTAGGGTTTTACCCCTATGTACATCTGTGCCAGAGCCACCTCTACCTGCTCGTATCTAGACAGGGATGTATTTCCTTGGCAACCCCTTACTCAATACTCACCAAAATACCGAGAAGACTTCCTATATTTAAACTTTTCTATAGGTTTATTCCTAAAGTTTTCATATCCTAATTTCCACAAATAACTAAACCATCCTTTGATACCAACTATATCATCCCTCGTTTTTATCACATAAACATTCATTACATTTTACAAAACTGAGGATCTTTAAGGTTTAGTGTCTTGGAAACCAGGAACTTAAAACATGAAACAAAAAAAACATTCTTCTTAAACACTTGAAAGGATTCTCCTCATGTTCACCCTAGGTTCATTTCTACATCTCATAACCTGGGGACATATATCAAAAGAAAGGGTGAGCAGAAGGCCCAGTAAGGGAAACAAGGGAAACATTTAACATGTGAACTTGGGATACATCAACAATATCAAGAAAATAACTTTAAGGCATGAGAAAGAAATCATGAGATATATCATAATAAAAATAAAATTTTTCATAACTTGAAGATGTGGCTACAACATTTAATATTGACAATCATTTCGTTTCACCAAGGTCCATCCCCAAGGTGTCATTAAAAATTACCAAGGTTATTCACCAAGGTATTAGTCTAAAAAGTCATCTTTAGAGATTAAGTCTTTACCCAATGCATTGGAGAGCTATCTGGGTGCACCCTTGACATGTCTTTATTATCATGTGAGCAACATATATCATCATAAATCATTTCATAAACAACCCACATAGCATAAAATAAATGGGTTTCATTTCATAATCATAACGTTTTAAAAACTGCTTTAAAGACATGATCTTTGTGTCACTTTAAACCCACAGAAAGGGAAAGCGGGTTTCATGTATGTAAATCCCAGAATTTAAAATAGAACATTTTGATATATATGAGAATACCCCTGTAGAAATAAGAGCTTTGAGTATTCACTTAATAAAATAAAATAATTTTGAGATAAAGAGGGAGGCATTTTGAGACGAAAACTATGCAGCATAACGTCTACGATACATGGTTTTTGAAAACATTGAAAAGAGAGGGGACATGGGTCACCCCACTCAAAAAATGATACATAAAACAGTAAGGGAACAGAATATATAGTATTTAAGAACATGGTAATGAAATTTGAAATACATACCATATGAAATGAAAAATATGAAAGGAAGACAAAAATAAGATTTCTCCTATGAGAATTCGGTAGCCTAACGGCATCACTTAAAACATCCAAAAATGGATTGACGAGATCAAATAGGGTCTCTCATAATATGAACATAAATGATTAGTATGATAGATATAGATATCATACCCCAACACAATAAAAAGGAACTTGAAAGACTTGACATGAAAGTAGATCTTGAAAACGAGAAGGGTGAAAGAACCCCTTAGAAATTCGGCAGCCTAACGGTGCCACTTAAAACTTCCAAAAATGGATTGACGAAATCAAATAGGGTATCTCATTATATGAACATAAATGATCAGTATGATAGATATAGATATCATACCCCAACATAATAAATGATCAAATAGGGTCTCTCATTATAGTGTTAAATTATTTTTTCATTGTTTTTAAAGTATAATAAAAAAAAATATCATTTAATACCACATAGGTCATTGGAATAAACTTCTCATTCAATATACATATATAAAAATTTCATTCTTTTGAATATTTTAACTTTAATAAAACATTTTCTTATTCTATCAATGATAATAATTTAAAATTAATTTTATCCAATTATATATTCTAAATTTTTAAAAATGGAATCCATATTTGGAATCATAATTTAAAAATTTATTAGATATGTCCTATTTATTTTTGGACAATGTTAATAGTAATGTCATTAATTTTTTTATAAAAAAAATTATGGGTAAATCGGATAATTGAGGATAAAAATAATATTACAAATAATAAAAAATACCTTAACACATGTACTAATTTTTATGAATGATTTATCTTTACCCAAAATCATTCTTCTGTCGATTTTTGGATCTCTTGGAGACACATGGCTGACTTTAAAGCTTTTATAGTATTTTATTTTAAGAAAATTCAAAAATGACAAACACATGTTTTTAATAACTATTACATTTTTAATATGTATTTATTAAGAATATATATTCTTCTAAAATATTAATTTTAAATATAGATGGTTTATATTAATCATGAAAATATATTTTCAGTTTTTATATAAGAAATAAGTAAATTAATGGCATTAACAATGATGATGTAATAATGCTTTAATTAATGTACATTTCAAATAAATGTTAATAAAAATTTTATAAAAAATTTTATTTGACATAATTAATGTCTTCAACAAATTTTATATATAAATTTTGCATGTTAGGAGGTTCTAAAATAGTTGGTTTTATGATATCTTTTTTTTATGATATTTTTAAAAATTCAAGTAAGTAAAAGTATTAAAATTTATATTATTGATATTTTAAAATAAAGAATATTTAATTAAATTATATTAAATTTCTAAATATATAAAATTATGAGAAATTATTTGGATAAGGCTGAAAACAACATAAATAGACTATTTATTGTTTTTTTTATTTAATAGAAAATAAATAGACCCTTAATGATTAAAACCATATATTTTCACAGTAAGAGATAAAGGGATTATATAAGAGTTAAATCCAAAATATATGAGGAGGAATGTGACATAAAATTTTCTAATAATTATTTTTAACATTATTTCTACCAATACACATATTATTTTCTAAATATGACACTTTTGATCCATTTATAATTTAATATTAATTTATTTTAATTTAATATTTTGAGTGTTTTCAAAAGCTCCCCTCAACTCTATTATAAAAGGGAACCACCACCCTCACTTATTCACACAACATTGAGCCTTATATCTCAACAAAACCCTTATATTTTTTTACCAACATACTTGTACAAGTTTTTAGGTAATAATCTTTCAAAAAGACTTACACTAGCTCCCTTATAAGAAATTATAAAGGAGATCCTTTATAGAATAAATAATCATCTTTATCGACTCTTCCAAAAACATTCTTCTTATACTTCCTATTCATTTTTTTATTGGATAATGTAATAAATCTTGTATTATATATATTATGATAAGATATTGTGATCATGGTATAATTATATTCTATTATTTATATATCCTATGAAAAATGAAAGCACTGCACATGCGTACATACAGCTTATCCTCTCCACATCGTGATGTAATTTTTTTTCATCGCCAAATTATATAAATTGGTATATTGATGGTAATAATGTATATATATGGTATATATTACATGATATTGATTATTTATAATTAATATAAAATCCAATTCATTACCCTTTTATCATTAATGGAATGTTATGTTCGCTCATGCGTACATACGACCTACTATCTCTCCCACATGATACAGTTCCTTATCCATGCTCAACATTCATGAATGGTTATAAAAAATTATTTAATGATTAAATATGATAATAGTAACATTAATATAATTCTGTAGATAATGGAAGTATATTCTGTTCACATGAATAGGGACTTACACAACAAATCATGCATAAGAAAATGAATCATTTAACACCCAAAACAAGGTTAATAAAGAAATATTATTTAGAAGTGTGTCATAAAATGGAAAAATAAGATCTTAAAAGATATAATAAATATTAAAATAGTTATAATAGAATTTAATTACATAATTTAAACCATTATACATATGTATAAATATTGAACATCTAAATGGATGTGTGAGTTGAGTGTTTCTCATCACACTTTTACTTCTATGAGATACATGTCTTATTAACCACTTATCTCATATGTGTAATGTATATACTAAAAAATGATATATCATATCATTAATATAATTATTTTCATGGTATTAAATTTTTCATTTGATAATTATTACTCTTATATGGAAAATGATTCTACCGATGGAATGTTGTAAGAGATTTTGTAACACAATTTCCATTCTTTGGGTTGAACTTTTACTCAATTTATTATTTCATGCTATGATTATGTGTGAAATGAAATTTTATTATATTATCTTTTATTTAAACTTTTTTATATGTATTTGGAATTTATACACATAATTTATTCATTTTATTATTACCTAAATCATATACCATTTTTACATTTGGTGTCTACATTGAGCATTATTTCAATTCCTGGGGATATAATGTAAAATTTGTATCTTTTACTCAATATGGACACATTTTGATAAGGATTTTTTATTGATGAATTAAATGGATCATCTAGGTATGTGATGAATGATTTACACAAGAAATAATGGGTGGGGTCATATATATAAATTCCCCTCCATGCATCAATTGTCTCATGAGACGAATAAAGTGGCCAAATTATATAGGTTTTTACATAAAAAATATTAAACTATCTTGTGGAAGGTATTAATGGTAACAGAATTATGTTCCTGGGAAACATGAATTCTAATAATGAAGACTTTTCTTCATTAATTATTCCATTATTTTTATAAATCATGTTTTTAAATATGATATTATCCATAGATTTATATTTTGAAAAATTTACTGATTAAATGGAAGGTGAGTTAAATTATTTTTCTTTGACATATTTATTATGTATTATTGATTTCAAGATATATTTTTTTGTATGTAACTGTTCATGATCAACTGATATCACACTTTTATTTGTTCTTTTTCCCTGGGATCTGAAGATGAAATGTTATAATGAACTCAAGGATGAAAGTTAATCTCTTTTATTATGTTATATGTTTAATTACCTATGTAGTAAGGGTGTCATTCATATATCTAGTTCTTTAAGACTAATAATATAATAGGTAATTTGGTATTTTAATCTTGTTTCTATGAAAAAGGAATAATGTATGGCATCATCTCGGTCCTACTGGGTACTAGGTCTTTACAGTTGGTATCAGATGATGTTTACTAGAATCCTTTGGAAGTGGATATTGGAAAACATATATTAGGAAATATAACCCCATTATATACATTGTGGAAAAGTATAGAAGAATTTTCAAAATTTTATTTATTATATATTATCATATGATCTAATCTAATATATTCCATTATTTAGAAATCGATCCCAGCATAAGTAATGGGAACCACGCCAATGCACATAATCAAAAGGGTGAGAATGGTTATTTCTTGGATAGTTTTAAGGGAATATTTAGAAGGTAAATTATTTCACAAACATTCTAATCATATGAGAAAATAGTATAATATTATAATAAAGTCGATAAAGATACTTATATGTATAATAGATTTGGAAGGAATCCGGGGAAGAAGAGGAAGGTGGGGGAAAAGAAGGATAAAGGGAAGAAGGAAGAGAATGATTTTCCCACATGTGATAAATTTTAAAAGAAATGACTTGGAAGATTGTTAAAATGAATCGTAGTTTTATACAAGAGTGGGGACAAAGGTCACAATTATTTTTACAATAAGGGTATGAAAATGGTTTCCAATATATAATTCATATACTCTAAAGATATAGGTCACTATGAAAATAAATGTCTCAAGCATCAAAGGAACATACCTCAAACGATGTTATTGGATAATGTCCAGGCTTATGCTATTAAAATAGATAAAAATGAATGGTTAATGTGATTTTTTGTATTCAAGAATTATAATGTAAAATTATTTTATCACTGATATTCTATTAAAAATGATATATTTTAAGGATTGTACTATGGTACATATTCCATATGGATTTTATATCATGTGTTGAATGGTACTAATAACCAGGAAAGTGATTCAGTATAATTTTATCTTTCAGAAAACACATGATTTGGGTAATATAACCTTAATATGTTCCTAATGTTTAGATAATGAATTTGGGATAAATATATGATTGATAGGGATAATGTTGATTGGATAGTACAAATTACCTTTGATTTGATTAATAATTTTTGGAAAAGTGGTTTATGTTAACATTGATGGAGTTGAAAACATTGTTGGAATTAATGAAAATATCCAATAATTCTGTTTTACTTAAGGAATAACAGATCATGCATTTATTCAATAAGGATTTTAGGTAATTAGGGTTATTACTATGTTTCAAGAGAATACATGAAAAAGGTATTCAGATTTATAGTATGTGATAACTAATATTTACTTCAATTATTGGAGATATTATAGGTAAATTCATTTTGGAAATTTATTAACCAGGTCGTGATATCTTGTAAGTTTTGTTAGGTTAAACATTTATGAAATGGTTTATGGGGAACATTTATCACATAAAATACATATTTTAAATGTATTTTTCATTTAATTTACATCCTTGATTTGTTTTGGGGGTTTCTCTAGGTTTTAGGGAGGAATAGATGAGTATTCATGAATTGGGCCAAACTGTGAGCTCAATTCCAGATTAAAAAATACATTTTGTATATTTTATACATTTTTCATTTTTTAACATTTTTAATCCATTCAAATTCCTACATGACCTCCCCTGACCTATTAACACCACCAAGGTAATTTGGATCTTTTAGAAATCCATAACTAGGGTTTATTTTGGTTTTTAGCTTAGGGGTTGGGCCTGCCCGAAAGCCCAATTCCGGTTTTAAAAATAAAATTTGATTTTGTTATAAATTATTAAATATTTGGGATATTTCGGTGATTCCAAATCTCACCCAAGACCAATGAACCCATCCGCGCGTATGATCTCTCTCCTCCCTCTTTGGAGCTCTGGTTAGTCTCTATTTGGTGCCGAACATAAGAGGGTTCCTCAAATCGCACATATTTTAATAGGTAAAGTCTTTCTTTCATAACTCTCTCAATTCTCAATATTTTTCCTCCATTAAAGTTCCTAAATGACCTAATACATCTTTTTCAAACGATGCCTAAATTTTGTCTCTTTTAAATTTCAGATACTAGTGTTTTGGAGTGATTACTTCAAGATACTTCAAGTAAATGAGCCCATTTCTTTCCTATTTCAAATTACTTTGGGTTTAACTCATTTTTATTAGGGTTTCTTCGGTTATAATTGAGTTTACTAATGTCTAGAAACTAGGTTTTCGAACCTAGGGTTTATATTTGGGCTTTGTTGGCCAATTTATGTGGTTTTAGGTTTGATCTAGTTCTCTCTTGGTGCGGCGGGGGTGCGATCTGATTTTCGCACGGAGATTCAAGGGTTTTTGTTACTTTGGTAGGTGATTCCATTTTGTGTGAAATTTTTGTGAATTTTATTGTAGTTCTCATGGTAACTTAATGTTTATTTCACTTGAATGTTTCTGTAAAAAAAATTTAGTTGCATTTATAATGGAAATGAATTTTAAGTTCCAATTTTTGGTGAAATTGGGGGTTTTTCATTCAAATCTTTTATTGGTTCATTTTGGGATTCTCCATAACTGAATTATTGGTTTAATTAAAGGGTATTTAACTGAAATTTTGTTTTAATGACTTAAAAGTGTCAACATAGTGTGAAAAGTGGATATCTTAAACAGCTTTGGGTGCAAAACAATGTGATGTTTTGAGAGGTTGTTTTATTGAAAATAAAATTATTTTATTGTGTATTTTAAATGGTATAAAATGTATGTAGCTACTGTAAAATTTGTTTGTGACAAATAGTGATATTTTATATGAAAAATTATGTGTGTTATTTTCTGAAATTGTTTGAGCACAAAAAGGGGAATCCCGGGTACCTAGGTTGGGCGGATTTGTACTAGTACGGCTAGTGGATCGGATGGGTTTTGTCCATGTTACACTTAGAATTTGGTTAATGAAAACTCTTAATAAACTATGTGAATGATGATTGGGGACCCCTATGTTATGGTTATGTTCCCTACTAGTGGCTCGTGCACAAGAATGGATTTTTCTATGGTTACTCTACACCGAGGTACGAGGTACATAGGGCCCGAGACAACCTAGTGCTTAGGGGTGTTCACGATTTTGATGCTCATTGGATTTGTGGTATTTACCCTTGTTGTGGGGTGTTTTTGGTAGTACTTTACAGTAGCTCACATGTCTATTTAATGTTCTAACATTCTGAAATTCTCGTATTGAAAACTGTTTTCATTTGAAAGTTGCATTTCTTTGAATTTTAACACTGTTTCACCTTGTGTATTAAAATTGCTTGTTTTATTCACATTGCATTGCATGCTCTTTGGAATCATCTGGTGGTATCCTATTGGGCCTAGGCTCACACCCTACTTACACCCCTTGGGTGTAAGTATACCTTCTTATGCTTGACTCAGGTAAAGGGAAGGCTAAGGGTGATGGCAGTTCAGGGTGTTAGTCCCTGTCGTTGGGGCGGAGTTGTGGAGAAGGCTTATGGGTGATGATCCCCTTTTCGTGTGGAGTCCATGGGGATGACTTTATGTTGTCATTATTTTTTTTTATACCACATGTAATGTCTTTAAACATATGTATTCAAAACTGGTTTTTTTAAGAATTGTGTAGCATGAAAATTTCAGATTCTAATAATTGATTGTTTTTTTATGATTTATGCTTTCATACTCGGGTAAATCGTTCCCAAACCAGATTTGTTTGATACCCGGGAACTTGTGCCAGTCCATGGGGATAGGTAATTCCCTTAGTGACTTTCCACGGGCCGGTTTTGGTGTCGTTAAAGGTGGAGACCAGATCTGGTTCGTGACAAAATGGTATTAGAGGAGGTTAAAGTTTTTGGGTTATATTCTTATTTTGGGATGAGTCGGGATAGATAGAAGCTAGGACTGTCAGGGCTTAGGGTATTAGTTGTGAGTAGGGTGCCTAGCCTACACCTCTCATGGTAGACCTTGAGTCACCAGGGGATGTTGGAATTTACGGATTGGCTTCACTTCCAGGTGAGACGTGTGGGCTGCAGACCACATGTGGACATCAGGAAGATGTAGAGTAGTTGTTTCTTTTATTACAAGAATGTGTTTAGTTTATTTATATTTGATGTATTTGATTAAAATTTTCAGAATTGTGGTATTGACTATTTTTTTGTGACTGTTGCATTTTTTAGCAACATGCCTCCCCAGAAAGCTCCCACACGCCCACAAGAGGAAGCTGGAGAGAGTTCTCCCACGCCGATTGATCATAGGCTCGTGGAGGCTATGGTTCGGGCTATCCATGATTTGGGACAAGGACAAACTTTTGCCCTTTTTCCTGGTAGGGAAGAAGAGACAGGTCCTAGAAAAGATAAATCACAAGATTTTCTGAAAAACAATCTTCCTACCTTCCGAGGTATCACAGAACCCCAAGAAGTAGAAGAATGGATTGAGAAGATCGAGTGTATGTTTGAGTTCCTAGAAACACCCAAGGAGCTCAGGGTGAAGTGTGCCTTCTTTCTATTGGAGGGTCCCAGCCGTAAATGGTGCGAGTCAGTGCTTCAGGCTGGGAAGAATGAGAAGATGCGCTGGGGAGATTTCAAGGCTGTATTCAATGAACAGTACTGCCCTGAGGTGTTGTCTTATTACAGGTCTAGTGAGTTCATGGATCTTGTTCAGGGGAATCAATCTGTGATGGAGTATGCAAACTGTTTCACTGATTTGGTTCGGTATGCTCCAGAAATTATCTCTAATGAGCAAGCGAAGGCCGAGAGGTTTGAGAAAAGCTTGCGACCAGAGATATACTCCCAGGTGTTCTTGTTTAAGGTGAGGACCTATGCTGAGGTCGTTGATTGGGCATGCATGGTGTAGATTGATAGGAAAGGCAGAGCTGGTTTCTATGGTTCAGTATCAACAGTGGGTAGTGGTAGCTCCTTAGAGAAGAAAAGGAAGTTGTAGGATCATGTGAAGAAAAAAGAGGGCGGTTTAAGCCACTCTTCTAGGCAGTTTTCTTATGCGGCTTCTGATGCGAGATCGGTCATGTGCCACCAATGTGGGAGGCCTGGGCATATCCGACCAGCATGTCCACTTCCTCCTAAGTCTTGTTACCAGTGTGGAGGTATAGGGCATTTGCAGCGCTTATGCGGTGTGTCACGTCCACTCCCAAGTGGGGCAGGGTCAGTGGCTTTAAGAGGAGTTCCAGAACAGTCCGAGCAGTCAAGGACTGGGGGATATCGATTTGGTGGTTGTGGTGGTAGGTCAGGATCATCTTCTAGGAAGATCCAGTTCAAGGCACAGCCATAGACTAGCGGTCTTCCTCGGGAAGATACTAGACATCTCTATGAAGTGGATCAGTCACCAGCAGGATCAGAGGCGGGACCGTCGACAGTTCGATGTACCGTTCTGATCGCATATTCTATAGCTACTTCTCTTTTTGATACTGGTGCCTCTTTTCATTCATTTTTGGAAATTTTGTGGACATGCTTAATTTGCCAATTGATTTTATGTCTTTTGCGATGGAGTTGGTGACACCGTTGGGAAAGAAGAAGGAGTAGGGCCTCAGGTGCCCCTCATGTGCACTTTCTGTGTTAGGGTCGAGATGGAGTGGGACCTCTTGGTCTTATATATGGACCTTTTTGATGTCATACTTTGGATGGATTGTCTAGTACACTTCCAGGCACACATCAAATGCTACAGATGGCGTGTGAGTTTCACGACACCTGATGGGAGTCGTCATGTTTTTCATGGAGAATGGGATCCACGATCAGGTCACGCAGGGCCTCCACTCCCAGATTTCGGAAGTGTTATCTTCCAGTTATCTTTTCTTGTTCTAGAGGATGTTCTTTCCCCTTAAGGTGCACTACCTCATGTAGTGAATTAGTTTCTTGAGGTATTCCCAGATGATTTTCCAGGTTTTCCCCCAGAGCGGGATGTGGAGTTTTCGATTGATCTGGCACCGGGAACACAGCTGATATCTCTTCCCTCTTATCGCATCTCCCCCACCGAGTTGAGTGAATTAAATATACAGCTGGATGACTTAGAATCCAAAGGATTAATTCACCCGAGCATCTCTCATTGGTCCGGTCCTGTGTTGTTTGCAAAAAATCCTGATGGATCCCTCCGATTGTGCATTGACTACCAGAAGCTGAATAAGGTAACAATTAAAAACATATACCCTTTGCACAGAATTGATGATTTGTTTGACCAGTTGAAGGGGGGAAAGTGGTTCTCAAAGATAGACCTGCGTTCAGTGTATCATCAACTCAGGGTGAAGGAGTCAGATATCCCTAAGACATCCTTCTGAAGCAGGTACGGCCACTTTGAGTATTTGTTCATGCCCTTCAGATTGACCAATGCTCCAGTGGTATTTATGGAACTTATGAATAGGGTGTTCCATCAGTATCTCGATTCCTTTGTTGTGGTGTTTATGGATGACATTCTGGTATACTCTTTCTCTGAGGAGGAACACGAACATCACTTAAGGATCGTTTTGGGTACATTACGAGATCACCGCCTCTATGAAAAGTTGTCAAAGTGCACTTTAGGGATCATAGAGGTGAGATTTCTGAGGCATCTGATCTCAGAGCATGGAGTTTCAGTGGACCCTGAGAAAATTAGTGCAGTCATGTTATGGGATAAATGGAAGAATGTGTTCCAGATCAGGATTTTTCTTAGCTTGGCTAGTTATTACAGGCGATTCGTTTGGGATTTCTCTCGGAATACTGCACAGATGACTTCCCTCACCCAGAAAGGGGTGAAGTTTGTATGGGGTCCAGAATGTCAGGCGTCATTAGGGGAGCTGAAGAGGCGGCTGACTACCGCCCCCGTGCGGATTTTTCCAGAGGCTAGAAAGGGATATGTGGTCTACTGTGATGCTTCAGGAATGGGTCTTGGGTGCGTGCTTATGCAGGATGATCATGTGGTCGCGTATGGCTCTCGCCAACTTCGACCACATGAAAAGAACTACCCGACCCATGACTTGGAGTTGGCAGCGGTGATGCATGCTTTGAAGACTTGGCGTCACTACATCTTTGGGGATAAGTTTGTGGTATACTCTGATCACAAAAGCTTGGATTATATCTTCTCGCAGAAGGACCTCAACTTGAGGCAACGTCACTGGATCGAGTACTTGCTGGGGTTTGACTTTGACATTGTCTATACCCCAGGCAAGGGTAATGTAGTGGCCGACACTTTGAACAGAAGAGTTCCAGTGTAGGCTTTGAGGAAGTCTAGTGATGAGTGGACATTGATGGGTCTCTTTTCTCAGATGCATATGGAGACCAGGAAATACAGTAGAGGGGAATTCTTGGAAAGCGTCCAGTTGACTCCTTATCTATCTGATTTGATTCAGCAGGAACAGACCAGTGATGGTCTTTGTCAGTGCTCGAAGCAGTTCCTTCATGGTTGGGAGACATCCTCTGATTGGTCGTCGTCTCCCGAGGGTATCTTGTTCTTCAAGGGTCGTTCAGTAGTGCCATTATCTTTGCGGAAGGTGGTGATGCATGATAGCCACCAGTCTTAGTGGGCTATCCATCCGGGTGCCACTAAGATGTATTATGATGTTCGTCGGCAGTTTTGGTGGCCTGGTATGAGACGGGACATAGCAGACTTTGTTCTGAGATGCTACACATGTCAGCAGGTGAAAGCAGAGCACCAAAGGCCATCCGGTTTGCTCCAACCACTACCCATTCCTACTTGGAAGTGGGACGAGGTCGCCATGGACTTCATTGTTGGATTACCTCATACACCTTGGGGTAAGAATTCTATTTGGGTGGAGATTGATCGTCTGACCAAATCAGCCCACTTCATTCCGATAAAAGATACAACTAAAGTAGATGAGTTGGGCCATTTGTATCTTCAGGAAGTGGTGAGACTCCATGGTGTACCATTAGCTATTGTCTCAAATAGAGACCCCTGCTTCACTTCTCGATTTTGGGAAGGCCTTGGGGTCTCAGATTAAGATGAGCACGACATACCACCCTCAGACGGATGGTCAGATAGAGCGGGCGAATCAGATTTTGGAAGACATGCTTCGTGCATGTGTCCAGAACTTTGGAGGTTATTGGGATAGGCATTTGGGATTTTTTTAGTTTTCTTATAATAATATTTACCAATCCACGATTCGAATGGCCCCTTTTGAGGCGCTCTGTGGTCGGCCTTGTCGGTCCCCCCTATGTTGGGCTGAGGTAGGAGAGACATCATTGTTGGGGCCAATCCTTGTGCAGGAGACTTCTGAGAAGGTCAAGTTGATCAAGAAGCACTTATTGACAGCTTAGAGTCATCATAAATCTTATGCTGACCGAAGGCATCGAGACCTAGAGTTTTCTGTGGGTGATAGTGTATTCTTAAAAGTGGCCTCTCGTCTGGGCCATCGTCGATTGGGGAAGCAAGGTATACTGATGCCATGGTATGTCGGGCCCTTTGAGATCACCAAGTATATCGGAAAGGTGGTATACAAGTTGGCCTTAACTTCTCAGTTGGCATCTATCCATGATGTCTTCCACGTCTCTCATTTGAAGAAATACAATCCGGATCCATCCCATGTGTTGAGTTGGGAAGAACTGCAGATAGAGCCTGACTTGTCTATCATTGAGAGGACGGTGAAAATAGTGGACTCCCAAGAGAAGATACTTCGAGGGAAGTCTATTCCTTTAGTCCGGGTTTTATGGCAGCATGGGAATGATACACATGAGACATGGGAGCGAAAGTCATGTGTCGAGGAAGAGTACCCATTCTTGTCTTCCAATCGAGATTCTTGTTGACTTTCCGGGGCAAAAAGTCCATAATGTTGGGGAGAATTGTAACATACAAGACATATTTTAAAGTTATATTTCATTTAATTTACATCCTTGCATTGTTTTGGGGGTTTTTCTAGGTTTTAGGGAGGAATAGATGAGTATTCATGAATTGGGCCAAACCGTGAGCCCAATTCCAGATTAAAAAATGAATTTTGTATCGTTTATAACTTTTTCATTTTTCAACATTTTTCATCCATTAAAATTCTCACATGACCTACCCTGACCTATTAACACCACCAAGGTAATTTGGAGCTTTTTGAAGTCCATAACCATGGTTTATTTGGGTTTTTATCTAAGGGGTTGGGCCTGCCCGAAATCCCAATTCCTGTTTTAAAAATAAAATTTGAAAATGTTATAACTTATACAATATTTGGTAGTTTTCGGTGATTCCAAGTCTCACCCAAGAAAAATGAACCCATACGCGCGTATGAACTCTCTCACCCCTATTTGGAGCTCTGGTTAATCTCTATTTGGTGCCGAACCTCAGAGGGTTCCTCAAATCACCCAGATTTGAAGAGGTAAAGTCTTTCTTTCATAACTCTCTCAATTATCAATATTTTTCCACCATTCCATTTCCTAAATTACCTAATACATCTTTTTCAAACGAAACCCAAATTTTGGTTCTTTTAAATTTCAGATACTGGTGTTTTGGAGTGATTACTTCAAGATAATTCAAGTAAATGAGCCCTTTTCTTTCCTCTTTCAAATTACTTTGGGTTTAACTCATTTTTCTTAGGGTTTAATCAGTTATAATTGAGTTTACTAAGGTCCAGAAACTAGGTTTTCGAACCTAGGCTTTAACGTTGGGCTTTCTTGTCCATTTTATGTGGTTTTAGGTTTGATCTAGTTCTCTCTTGGTGTGGCGGGGGTGCGATCTGATTTTCGCACGGAGATTCAAGGGTTTTTGTTACTTTGGTAGGTGATTCCATTGTGTGTGCAATTTTTGTAAATTTTATTGCTCTTTTAATGGTACCTTAATGTTTATTTTACTTACAGTTTCTGTAAAAATTGGTTTTAGTTGCATTTATAATGCAAATGAATTTTAAGTTCCATTTTTTGGTGAAATTGGGGGTTTTTCATTCAAATCTTTTATTGGTTCATTTTGGGCTGCCCCATAACTGAATTATTGGTTTCATTAAAGAGTATTGAACTGAAATTTTGTTTTAATGACTTACAAGTGTTAACATATTGTGCAAAGTGGATATCTTAAAAATCTTTGGGTGCAAAACAATGTGATGTTTTGAGAGGTTGTTTTATTGAAAATAAAATTATTTTATTGTGTGTTTTAAATGGTATAAAATGTGTGTAGCTAATGTACAATTTGTTTGTGACCAGTAGTGATATTTTATATGCAAAATGATGTGTGTGTTTTTCTGAAATTGTTTGATCACGAAAAGGGTAAGCCCGGGTACCTAGGTGGGGCGGATTTGTACTAGTACGGCTAGTGGATTGGATTGGTTTAGTCCCTGTTCCACATAGCATTTGGATAACGACAAATCTAACTAAACTATGTGGATAATGATTGGGGACCACTAGGTTATGTGTATGTTTCCTACTAGTGGTTCATGCATGAGAATGGATTTTTCTATGGTTAATCTACACCGAGGTACGAGGTACATAGGGCCCGAGACAACCTAGTGCTTAGGGGTGTTCCTGATTTTGATGCTCATTGGATTTGTGGTATTTACCCTTGTTGTGGGGTGTTTTTGGTAGTACATTACAGTAGCTCACATGAATATTTAATGTTATAACATTATGAAATTCTCGTATTGAAAACTGTTTTCATTTGAAAGTTGCATTTCTTTGAATTTTAACACCGTTTCACCTTGTATATTAAAATTGATTGTTTTGTTCACATTGCATTGTATGCTCTTTGTAATCATCTGGTGGTATCATATTGGGCTTACGCCCACACCCTAATTACACCCCTTGGTTGTAAGTAGTCCTGCTTATTCTTGACTCGGGTAAAGGGGAGGATAAGGGTGATGGCGGTTTAGGGTGTTAGTCCCCGTCGTTGGGGCGGAGTTGTGGAGAAGGCTTGCGGGGGATGATCCCCTTGTCGTGTGGAGTCCATGGGGATGTCTTTATGTTGTCATTATTTGTTTTTAGACCACATGTAGTGTCTTTAAACATATGTATTCCGATCTGGTTTTGTTATGAATTGATTAGCATGAAAATTTAAGATTCTAATAATTGATTGTTTTTTTATGATTTATGTTTTCATACTCGGGTAAATCGTTCCCAAGCCAGATTTGTTTGATACCCGGGCACTTGTGCTTGCCCGTGGGGATATGGAATGCCCTTCGAGACTTTCCACGGGCCGGTTTTGGTGCTGTTAAAGGTGGCGACCAGATCCGGTTCGTGACAACATTGGATGAGGTTTAAATATTAATGTGTTTATTCAAATTGGATAATGTTTTCCAACTATATTTATTTTGAAAAATAGCTGAGACATAAGGAAATAATTTTATCTCATTATGGATCATATGATCTTTTAAGATTAAATTTGGGTTCTTTAGAAATATATAAAATCATTTTTGGATATTCCTTTATTG
The DNA here is from genome assembly GCA_963277665.1 of Viscum album. Classification (NCBI taxonomy): domain Eukaryota; kingdom Viridiplantae; phylum Streptophyta; class Magnoliopsida; order Santalales; family Viscaceae; genus Viscum; species Viscum album. The sequence continues at coordinate 667,509,291 of OY728155.1, forward strand.
GACTAAGGTGTGGCATTGATATGGAATTTGTCACCGGTTTACCAAATACACCAATAAAGAATGTTGAAATATGATAATGATAAATGAAATTTTTGAGATAAACATTAAGGTTCGAACAATTATATACATTGGAATATATTAAGTTTTTTTAAGTATTATAATAATATAGTTTTATAAAAATGAAAACTGGAAGGTTGGGTGACAACCCGTTGCATCTGAAAAGGTCATCAAACAGAAACCCACTTCTGAAGGTTGACAAGGGTGTATCACCTACAACTGGCCCACATGTTGTCCTGGTTAGTAAAAAATTGTTTAAATTATTTAATAAGAATTATAAATAAAGTATAAGTTCATTTTTGGAACCCTATATGATTAATATAAATAGAATATGTTGGAAATTTATTGAGGAATAAAAGTTTAAATTTTTATTTGAGGAAATTTTATTTTTTGGAGGATGAAGCTCTGCCTTTCATGTAAGTATATTACCTTATTTTTTTACTCTATGAAGTAATAAGATTCTTCTACTAGGAAAATTATTTTAGATTTAAATTTTTTTTTGTTCTTACAAATTAATAAATATCCTCTTTTACCCATCATAGAATTACAGTTTTGTGATTGTAGACATTCTGATGACCATGTTCTCTATCACTCTACATCATAACATGATAGTTTGATTTCTCTTCAACATCTTGGTTTTCACTTCATACTAATTTTAACCAATTTTGTATCCTACTTTTGTGGTGACCTTCACATTTCCCTTTCCCTCTTATTAAGGGTATGTTTTATTAACCCTAATTACTATATGGGTTTCCACAAAGTTATTTTCAAGTATTATCCTTTGACTTTTAAAGTAAAATTTCGAATTATGAGAATAAAACATATTAAATTATGGGAGAATATAACACCCATATATATTATGGTATATCTCCTTTAAAATTCGATCTCTTCAATAGCTTACGTTACATAGAAGAATGATCTCAAACAAACAACTAAATTATTTAATTGGGATAGTTATTACCTAACCATTGGAATGAAGGGAATGAATGAAATTAACTAAATTATAAAAATATAGTTGACATAGGTTTACAAAATTAATTCATTTCACATAAATGAATTATGAAGGAAAATAAAAACCATTTAAATGTCAATGATGTGTTTTTATAATATATATATATATATATAATTCCCATAATGACATTTTATCTTAATAATTTAAATTAATCACTATTAGTAAAGAATTGTAATGAAATTTATATTTTATATATTTAATTAAATTCTTTTGAATACAACGAACATTTTTTTAATAATATTATCAGAATAAATCCAATTTGACAGAAAATTAATTATATTTTTCTAAAGTTTTTTTATCTCTTTTTAATGGCATAGTTGTTTTTAAAATAAATTTTGAAAAATTCAAAAATTATATTTTTTAAAATAAACATTATTTTTTAAATCATAATATCAAAATTTACATTGGTTTATTTTTTGGTATATTTCCCATAAGTTCCATATTTTGAGGAATAGTGAAAAATACTAGATTTTAATTGAAAATGTTTTTTTCATATAAATTGTTTATAGTGTAACATTTTATCTTTGGTTTTTTAAAATTTTTAATTAGATCAATTTTATATCATTTAATTCAATTTAGGTAATAGGAATAAATTTTACATAGAATATGTATATAAAAACATTTCATTCTTTTGAACGTTTTCACTTTAATATCTTGTTTTCTAGTTACATCGGTGGGATTAATTTTAAATTAGTTGGCCAATTATATGTTTTGAATATTGAATAATAATTCAACAATTGTAATTAGAATTTCCAAATTTATTAAATAGGTCCCTTTTATTTTGGTATAATGTGAATTGTAACTTTAGTAATTTCATATTATCATAGTTAAGGGTAAATTGGGAAATTAAGGTCAAAAATAAGATTGAAAATATTATAAAATTTCCCTATAAATTATCCTAATGTTATTGGATAATTTATTTTCCACCAAAATCATATTTGGGAAGAATATATGAGCTCTTGGATCCATATGGATGACATTAATCCCTAAATCGTATTTTATTTTAATGAAATTAAAATATTTTAAACTCGTGTTTTTAATAAGTATTACATTTTTAATTTTTTTTAAAAAAATATTTTTATATTATAAATATTCATTTAAAATATAATTTTTATATATTCATCAGGATAATTTATTTTTAATTTTTTGAGAATAAATAATTAAATTAAAGGCTTTCCAAATGATGATGTAGTAATTGTTTAATTAATGGACATATCAAATAAATGTTATGAAAAATATTGAAATAAATATAATTTTACATAATTAATATCATACAATTATTTTATATATAAATATGACATGTTATTGAAGTCTTAAAATATTTTTTCCTATGATATCATGTTTTTATGATATTTTTAAAAAGTAAAGTATTGAGTTGTATCAAATATGATATTATTGGTATTTTGAAATAAATAATATTTAATTAATTTAAATAAAATCCATAAAATTTGCAAATTCATCCAAATGATTGTGGTAACTTTTAAAATTTCATAAATGAACCATTTATGTTTTTTTCATTTTACAGTAACTATATCAACCCTTAAAAAGTAAAAACACATGTTGTCACGGTAAGAGTTAAAGAGATTAAATAAAGGTTAAAGGAAAATGTTTAGTGTACGAATTTGACCCAAACTTGTATAAAAATTATTAGTTGAAATTATTTATTCCCATACATACATTAGATTCCAAATAAATTACTTTTTATATATTTTTAATTTAAAATTAATTTATATTAATTCAATATTTTTGGAGTTTCCAAAAGTGTCCCCACCTCAATTATAAAAGGGAACCTCCTTAGTCACTTATTCACACTATATTGAGCTTTATAGCACAACCAAACCTAGAAATTTTATCTTCCCAACATTTTTATACAAGTTATATAGGTCATGAGTTTTTCAAAATACCTACCTTAGGACCCTTAAAAGAAATTATAAAGTATCTCCTTTGTAGAAGAGGTAATCGTCTTTACGGACTCCTCCAAAAATATTTCTTCTTATACTTCTTCTACCTGAGTTTTTTCCCTTATAAAGTAATAAATCTAGTATAACATATATTATAATATTTTATTATAATTATGGTACAACCATATTCCATGATTTATCAATCATATGAAAAATTAAAGCACCGCAAATGCATACATGCGACATACCATCTCCACATCATGGTGTAATTTGTTTTTCATCACCAATTTAAAAGGATGGGTATAGTGATAGAAATAATGGATATATATGTTACTTATGAAATGATATTTATTATTTATAATTAATATACCATCCAATTTCTTAAACATTTACCATTAATGGAAAGATATTGTTAATCATTTATACATACGATCTACCATCGCCACAATGTGATGTGATTCATTTTCCATGGTTAACATTGAAGAATGATTATAAAATTGTATTTAATGATTAAATATGATATTAATAAAATTAAAATCATTATTTAGATGAAATTAATATATATATTCTATGCACAAGAACTGAGACATACAAAACAAAATATGCATTGGAAAATGAAGCACTTCACACCTAAAATAAGGGTAATAATGGAATATTATTAAGAGGTTGGTGATAAAATAATATAATAAGATCACATAAGATATAATAATTATTAAAATTATTCTATTATAAATTAATAAAATTATTTAAACCATTATATATGATTTTAAATCACATACAACCAAAAGTATGTGTAAGGTAAGGGTTTCACATCTCACTTTTACTTCTATGAGATACAAGCCTTATTCCCAACTTATTCTTTATGTGTGGTGTACATAATACCCATTGATATATCATATCATTTATCCCAGTATTTTTATATTATTAAATGTTTCATTTGATAATTATTACTTTTATGGGGAATATTATTCTACTAATTACATGTAGTAAGGTATTTTTTAAACCAATTTCCATTGTTTGGGTTAAATGTCTACTATATTAATTATGTCATTATATGATTATGTGTAAACTAAAATTATATTATATTATGTTTTATTTAAAAAAATTATGGAGATTTATAATTGATACACAAAATTTATTCATTTTATTATTTTGTAAACTATATATCATTTTTATATATGCTGTTGACATTGTAAGTTTTTTGAATTACTGTGGAAATAAAGTTAAATCTTCATCTTTTACTCAATACATATACATGTCAATAAGGATTATTGATTAATGAATTAAATCTACCATCTAAATATATAAAAAATTATTTGAACATGTAATAATGAGTGGGGAAGATATACAGAATATCCCCTTGATTCATCTATAGTCTCATGAGATGAATAATGTACCCAAATTAAATAGGTTTTTACATATAATGATTGAACTATATTTTGAAATGTCCTGAAAGTAAAGGTATAATTTTACTAGTAAACATTACTTTAAATAATTTATTACTTCCAACATTAATAATTACACTATTTTTATCCATTATATTTTCATGATGATATTATCCATGGATTCATATTTTAAAAAAATTATTGATTAAATGGAATGTGTGTTCAATTTTTTTATCATTTAATATTGATTATGAATTATTAATTTCAATATAGCTTCCAAAATATGAAACTCTTTCTGATGATATGAGCTCACCATTTTATTTGTTCTTGTAACATCATGTTTCTATTTTCATGTTTTCATAAACCCCACTTTTTGATCAAGATTTTTTGGGTTTCATTTAGTGTTATTTTTAGTTGAAATTTTTAGTGTTTAGAAATTCTCAACAAGTGCACAATTAGAACACGGTTTTCCCAAACAGTGTTCCCTTATAGAGAAAATAGTGAAACCAAATATAGTGGTATTTTTCATGGTTTCCATATGGTTTAAAAAAAATTCACCCTCATAATAGGAATCGTGCATCCCATTTAAAACAAGTGCACTACTTTCACACAATTTGTCTAAACTGTGTGTCTATTCCCATGAAACTATGTGAATAGGATTTTAATTAATCTGAATTTTGGATAAAATTTTCCAATCCCCTCATTCATCCCCTAAAGGATAGGTATGACCAATTATAGATTTATCCCTTACTTGGAGCCCCTAAGAAATGTTTTCCCCTCATCATCCTTCCAGAAGTGGATCAAATCTTGAGGAATGTCGTTCAATCTTCCCCCAGATGGATTCCTCCTAATTCTATTATTCTCCAATGATCTCTCTTCATATACATAGAGTTTCATGGATCCTTATTTTATATTTTTGATCTAATACCCTCTATTTTGGATTATAAACCTAGGTTTCATCCTTATTTCTAGGAATCCTTCATTATTGTTCTTCATTGAAAAATTATGATTAGGGTTTGGAATTGCATGGTTTTTTGATCCCAAGGTAGGTGTTTCTATTTTTATTCCCAATTTATGTTAACCAAAAATTGATTTTTTTTTATTTCAATTATTTCAAAAAAAAAGTAACTGTTTTATTTTTATAAAAATGGATTTCAATTGGTTTGTTTGAATGTAAATTCTTTTCTTAAAGTATTTCCATTTTTTAAAATGTAAAGCATAAATTGTTTTAATTTTTCTTTTAAAATACCAAACATGTTTTTTTAATTAAATGATATGTTTTTGTTAATTTAATATTGTAATCTATTATGGAATCATTGGTGATACCCAACTAGAATTTTTAGCTCTCTCCCTACATGTTCCTTCGGGTGTTTATAGATTATCTCATTCGTGGTTTGAGTATGGGTAAAGAACCACTTGGGGGTGGTTTGAACTATTGATCATTGGACTTGGTGAGTTGCGTCCATTAGGACTTGGGTAGTTTTCCCTATTTCTCTAGTACTTGGTTGTAGTACTTTGGGTTTTATAACTATTTGACTTCTAGTACATTACTTCCTATAGATTTACTTTTGTACATATATTGATTCGTTATCTTTCATCTGCATTGTTTGTGGAAAATTTATTCCAACATTATTTCTGTATGATTTAATGTTCTAGTCACCAAACATTGGTGATCAAGAATTCACTTTGGGATATGTCTCGATCTGCTCGGCTATTAGGTTACCAGGGTACCCAGGATAGTTCATGAGAATGTGGTATCATAGGTTCGGGTTGAGATTATTTTCTTGAAGTTAATATGAATTATGAAATATTATCAGTGCATAAGAGGTAGTTGTGATTGATTGCCTATCCAGATCTCACCATAATAAATCTTGAATCACCAAGGGTGGATAGGGAAATATTTATTGAGTATTATTTCAAGTACTTTCATTAGATTATATTTGGGTATATTGAAATCCAAATACTATTTTACTATCTATTGTGATTAATTTTCATTGTCTCTTTATTTGAGTTTTAATTTGATATATTATTTGTGGTCTTTTGTTATTGTGTAGAATCATGCCACCAAGAATACATGAAAATCAGATCTAGGAGGAAGATTTTATTGAAACTTAGTGAGTGAATCCTCTTACAGACCTGATTCTTGTAAAGGTGATTGTGCACATTTTTCATGCTCTCAGATAGGCACCAACTCTAGTTCTTGTTCAGGATCTAGATATGGATTATCATAGGTATGTTCTCATGATTTTCTCTCATGAGTTTATTTTCTATAATCTAGAACCATTCTATGGATCAAATTTACCTCAAGACGGTAAAGAAAGGTTGAGAATAATGGATTGCTTGATTGGGTTCTTGGACACGCCTGATGAAATAAAGGTAAATTGTTCCACCTTCGTGATGGAAGGGTCAAGTAGAAGATGGTGGGACACTATGGTTATGGAGAAAAATAATGAGGTCGTAGAGTGGAATGAATTCAAAGTTATTTTCACTAACTATATCTATCCAGAGTCAATTCTATTAGACAATGCTATGGATTTCTTCAAGCTTGAGAAGCCTTACAAAACCGTGAAAAAGTATTCAAACCATTTTTCTAAGATCATACATGTCTCACCTAAGATAGTGTTGAATACATAGATAATTCTTGAAGGTTTGAGTTGGGATATCATTAGGATATATGTTCTTAGGTTTTCTAGATGAAGCATCCTTCTAATGTTGATGTACTAGATTGGGGGTCGATGGTTAAGATTGACCAAGATGGAAAATAAGGGTTATTGGGTGTTTCCTTCTCTCCTAGTGTCCTTTTTTATTTCAATGAGTTAAATTAGAATTATGATGATTCTCATAGTTGTTCTTGATAGCAGGGTCATTATAAACCTCTTATAGTTTCTTGAAGAGGTCCTTTGATTTGTTACCAGAGTTCTATGATGGGACACTCAAAGATGGTTTTCATTGAGGAACCTAAAAAATGTGGCTCCTGAGGATACTTAGATCAGTTGAATATATTCTTCCATGTTTATTACACTGTGCATAGTTTCATGGGATCCTTATCCCCTTCTAAAAATGTAGCAAAATATGATGATTTGAATGAAAAAGGGTTCCACCCACAAGCATCTAAAATGATGCTTCTTCACACAGTGGAAGAGTCTCTTGAGGAAGAGGGTATGGGTCCAGTGACTATGAAAGGTATCATTATTTTGGATTCATCATTATAGACTTAACTATTTGATATTAATGCATCTCATTCATTTATTTAAACCTATGCTCTTAATCTTCATAATATTCCTATAAATATTTTATCTTGTGAAATTTATATTACTATACCCCTTGGTATAAATACAAAGCAGAGTCTCTATTGTCCCACTTGTGATTTGTCTCTCCCAGATGTAAAGCGTTCTTAGAGTTTTTTGTTTCTCTTAATAAAACCTCTTCACATCATATTTGGAATGGATTGGATAATTGTTAATAAATCCCATATTGATTGTTATCATTGATAGATCTCCTTCACTACACCCAATGGTTTGTGTAATGTATTTCAATAAGAATGAGACTTGAGGTTGAACATGGTCATTCCTTCTTATTCAGAGTTGGGGAAAGTTATATCTTTTTTTATATGGAGTGGGAATCACTCAGTTGTGATCTCCCTCCAGTTATTTTGGAGTTTCTTGACCTGTTTTCATATGATTTCTCTAGTTTTCCACAAATATGGGAGGTAGAGTTTTCTATCGATTTAGTGTCTTACTCAAATAGTTTCTCTTCTCACTTATCTAATGGTCCAACTAAAATTAAATAGAAGAAGTTCCAATTGGATGATCTTCTTGAAAAAAGCTTCATATGCCTGATCATTTCACCTTGGGAGGTGGTAGTTCTATTTTTTACGAAATATGGTGGTTCTTTTTTCTATGTATTGATTACTGAAATCTCAATAGAGTTATTGTAAAGAAAAACATATATGTCTCCATGGATTGATGATCTATTTTTTTATTTCAAAGGGGACAATTGGTTCTCAAAGATCGACCTTTAATCTGGTTACCATAAGTTGATGATAAAAGAACCAAACATTCATAAAACCACCTTTTATAGAAGGTATGGTAGTAATGAGTACCTTGTCATGCCCTTTGGTCTGACCAATTCTTCTACAATTTTCATGGCTTTAATGAACCTAATTTTTCATGAGTATCTGGATACCTTTTAGGTAGTATTTGTGGATGAAATCCTTTTTTACTCTATGTTTAAGGAGTATCATTTTTATAATCCTTTAATAGTTATGAGTATGATGAGAAGTCTCTGAATTTATTCTAATCTATCAAAATTTGATTTCTAGATTCATGAAGTAATGTTCTTGGGATATGTGGTGTCAAAATAGGGAATATCAATTTGTCCTGATAAAGTGAAGGCTATTATTAGTTGGGAATAATAAAAATAATGTTTTTGAGGCTTAGATCTTCTTGGGTTCAGCAGAGTATTATTTCCATTTCGTAAAGTACTTCTCTAACTTGGCTTCATGAATGAATTCTCTAACATGGAAGGGATTAAATATTATTCTTGATGAAAAGTGTCAAAATTATTTTTTTGAGTGGAATTTTATTTTGACTTTTACGCTATTGTTGACTCTTCTAGAGTTCGAGTGGGGCTACGTGGACTTTTTTGATTCATTGGGTTCATTCTTGTCATGTCTTATTATATATGGTGATCATGTTGTTTCTTATAGATATCATTAGCTTAGGCCACATGAGAAGAATTATTTGACTCTTGGACTCAAGCTTGAAGTTGTGATTTACATGCTTAAGAGTTGGTGTCATTACCTTTATGTATAATTTTTTATTGTTTTTTTATACCACAAATGCTTGAGTTATATATTCTCTCAAAAATATATGAATCTCCAATAGAGGAATTGGCAAGAATAACTACAATATTTTGAATTCTACATTACCTATTCCTCATGGAAAGGGAATTACCTTCTAGATACTTTAAGTTGGAAACATTCAAACCATGCAGTGAAACAATCATCGAATGACAGTAACATGATGACTCTCATTTCACAGTTTCATATTGGTGCTTAGGAATCTGGGGTCAAGGTTTCCTTGGCTTGTGTTCAATTGAAATCCACTCTTCTTAAGTTGATTAATTTGGAACAACATATTAATGATGAGTTATATATCATTAGAGAATCTATTAATAGTGGGGATAAAATTCTTGATTATTAATTCTACAAATATTGAATTATATTCCTTTCAAACTATTTTTAGTAGATTATTTTGTAAGAAATATGTTATGGGTAATTTTCATATTTCCCATTGGGTAGTGAACCTAGGAACCACTAATATGTACTATAATAAGCGGCAACAGTTCTGGTGGCCAGGTATGAGATAAGAAATTTTTGAGTTTGTTTATTTTTGTTATAATTGCCAATAGGTTAAGGTTTATCCCCAAAAACCTTCAAGTTTTCTTCAGCCACTTCAAGTCCCTACATGGAAGTGGGATGAGATCAAAATGGACTTTTTGGTTGGTTTTCCATATACACATAGAAATATGAATTGGATATGGGTTTTGATTGATAGGCTGGAAAATTTTTCTCACTTTATACCCATTCATGATACAACCAAAGTTAAGGAGTTAATAAATATATATGTGAAAGAGAATATTCATTTCAAAGGAGTTACATCTTCTATTTTCTCTAATAGGGGTCCTTTGTTAAAATCTTTTATTGGGGAGGCCTTCAGGAGGCATAGGTATCCCACATCCATTTGAGCATAGCATACCAGCTGCATTCAGATGGCCAGGTAGAATGAACTATACATATTCTTAAGGATATTCTTCATGCTTGTTTTCTTGACTATAGTGGATCTTGGGATGATCACTTGGGGACATTAATATTTCTTATAATAATAGTTACTTTTATATGATCATAATGGATCTTTTCGAGGCCTTGTATGGTTTCCCTTATAGATTTACATTATATTGGTTAGAGATTGGTAAAATTTTATTAGTTGGATGGAGCTTGGTCTAAGAGATGATATAAATTATTCAGTTGATTCATTAGAGAATGTTGATAGAACCAAGCTTAAATAAGTCTTATACTGATTATCGTCTTAGATAGTTGGAATTATCATTTGGTGATCAGGTGTTCTTGAATGTTTCTCCCCAATTGGGACATTGATAGCTTATGAGGAATGTAAAACTTTCTCCTTATTTTGTGGTCCCTTTAGTAGTTTTTGAGAAGGTGAGGAAGGTTTCTTACCATTTATTAATACTGCAACATCTAATGTTGATACATAACATGTTCTATTTATCATTTTTGACAAACTATCTTTCTGATCTATCTCATGTTCTGAGATGGAGTGATCTTGAGGGTGGGCATGATTTATCTGTGACTAAATGGCTATTCAAGATAGTTGATTCTGAAACCAAGGTAATTATTTGGATTATGCTTCCATTGTTTCATGTTTCATGGTATCAAATTTCTAATTCTCATGATATGTGAGATAGGGACACACTGATTAGAGAGTAGTGTCCTAATCTTTTTGACAAGGAAGATTCTGAGCATGCTTTATGGGGATAGAAAGTGGCAATGGTATGGTGGTTGTATCATCCTATTACTATTTCAGGTATTCCTAAAGCCCTATTTTAGATCAGTCTTTAGTTAGGTTTTATATGGGGTTGCTTTGAGCTAATATTTTGAGTGTTTTTTTTGAAATTTTTGGCTAGTGCACGGTTGGTGCATGGTTTTCCCAAACTATGCATCTTGCTAGCGAAAACCAATCTACCAAAGTCAATGTGATTCTAAATAGTTAGAAGAAGGTTTAAAATTGTGATACCTATTAATAAGAACCATGCGACTCTTTTAATATAGGTTCCCAACTAGCGTAAGGTTTTTCTAAATCATGTTCCACTACCTAGTAAACTATGTGAATGGGTTTTTAATTAATCTGAATTTTGATGAAAATTTTTAAACCCCCCTTTAAGGTCCTTGATGGACTAATACAACCCATAGTTTGATTTTACCTTCCTTGGAGCTCTTAAGAAGAGGTTTGGGACCCATAGAACAATTCCTATAGTGGATTGAATCTTGAGGAACATCGTTCGATCTACTCCTAGTTAGTTTCCTCCTACTTATCTCCTTATCCTATGATCTCTCTTCTCCTCCTTTGGGTTTCATAGATCCTAATGTAGGATTGTGGTTATAATAACCTATGTTTTGGATTATAAACTTAATTTTTCCCTTGTTTCCAAGATTTCTAGATTGTTGTTCTTCATTGAAGAATCTTGAGTAGCGTTTTTCATTAAAATATCTGTTGATCCTGATGTAGGTGGTTCTGTTATGATGCCCAAATTATGTTAACTCTAAATTGATTTATTTAATTACATTTTTTTATTTAAAGGAACTTTTTTTATTCTGATAAAAATGGAATTCAATTGATTTTTTGGAAAAAAATCATTTCTATTGAAATACTGCTTTGGAAAATGGGCTTTTAGCCTGAAATTTGATAAGCCCATATTCTATTGAATTGGGGAATGTTTATGGAATTTTGTGAAATAAAAATTTCTTAATTTAAATTATATATTTTATGGAAATTGTTTTAATAAAATTGTAGAATTTAATTTTGGAAATGGATTTGATAGAAAATTGTCAAAACACCTAATTCCATTTAATTTTGTGTTTATTGTGATGTTGATGGAATATTTTGAAAATATAAATTGTTGAATTTTATATGTGAAATTGAATTATGAAATTTAATTATGAATTGATTTTATATTCTTATATTATGAAAATTTCATAAATTTTTTTGATAGGAACTATTGGGATCTATTTTGAAGAAAGGAATATTTTTTATTAAAACCCTATGTTATGGTTTTTAAATTGACATTTTCATATTTGAAGTAAAGAATAGGATTAATGGTATTTATGGTTTCTTGAAATAAATTTACCATCATTGTTTTATACTAGAAAACATGAAACACTTAGGTAGTTAATCAGTTATTTGGATGTTACATTACGATTTACAATGTTCCATAACATGATATTAGCACATCACATCCCTTGGGTGATGGAGATGAGTCCTCTTTGGCCTATGTTAAATGGGATGTATGAACATATTACCGTACCACATTTATTGTTGAGCCCTTATATCCTGGAACTATCATCCCTTCTTAGGAATAAGACTATATTTCTCATATTTTTTATTTCAAATGAATATATACCATTGTTGTTAATTATTTTACATACATTCTAATTTATATAAATTATTTTATATAAAAGTTTATACTCAATTCAATTTTTAATAGTTCCATTATTTTTGAAATTTTCCATCAATTGAGAAGTAAATATTTTTCTTAAAGTATTTCTATCTTTTGAAATGGAAATCATTGATTTCTTTAATTATGATTTTGAAATGCCAATCATGTTTGTTTTGAATTGAAATATACCTTTAGTAAATTTAATATTATAATATGTTTTGGAATCCTTGGTGAGAGCCTGTTGGTATTTTTTTCTCACCTTTTGCCGGTGCCTTTGGTTGTTTGTAGATTGTCTCTTTCTGGTTTCGAGCATGGGTAAAGCACCACTTAGTGCTAGTTTAAGTTGTTGATCTATGGACTTGGTGAGTTATTTTCATTGTGACTTGGGAAATTTTTCCTATTTTTCTATTAATCGGTTGTAGTATATTGGTTTTTATATCTATTTGAATTCTGGTATGCTAATCCCAATCGAGTTTATTTTATATGAATACTGATTCATTATCTTTCTTCAACATTGTTTGTGGAAAATTTGTTCCCACCTTCTTTGTGTACGATGTCTGGTTCTTGTCACCGACCCATGGGGATCGAGAATTCCCTTTCAGGCTATGTAAATTACATCTCTATTATTATATTACCAGGGTACCCGTGTTGGTTCATAATGGTTCTCCTTTCACCTAGATCTATAGATTAAATGGTATTATGTAATCAAAATGCAATTTAATTTACTTTGTCATGTTTTATGTTTAATTACTAATGTAATAAGGGTTCCACGTATATATCTAGTTCTTCATGACTATTAAATGGATTAGTACATTTGGATATGAATATTGTATCTTTGAAAAAATAATAAAGGCCCTAGCTCTGGGATACTATGTTCTATGTATTTATTGTTATAATGGATCAGTTGGGTATGAAGACTGGCCTATTACGTACTTAGGATGACTTGGAATGTGAGATGGACATTGTTCCCTCTCTTGAGACTAATTCAAGTGAGGCTTGATCGATGATGTCAGTTAGTCCATGTTATGATTTTGATGGTTCCAACTGATGTAGTGGATAATGTGATGGTCTTGTCCTAAGGGACATTGTAATGAGATAATGGACCCATGGAGGGTTCTGGTGTGATATATGGACAAGGGAACTATAGTGTTTTCATTAATTGGATGTTTAACCTTGATTGGGGTAGTGTAAGGGTGATTGGATGTTAGTCCTAGTGGCTCTTGATAACCCTGGATATTCATGTTATAGGATGGACCCTTATGTCGGTAAAAAAGAATTAGTTAACAGTAAATTATGGAGGACATACCCCAATAAAGTGGAAATGATGGAGCATGGAATTGGGTTTTGTGAACGATGGATACACATGTTTTTAGATGAAATAAATTTATTTATTCTTAAAATATGATTATGATATCAAGTAGGATATACCCTGGAACTAATATAAAATCACCATGTGACAATGGTTTAAAACCATTGGTATAGTCCATAAAACTATTACTATAGGTTATACCATTGGTTTATTAAATCATGGGGTATGTAACTATTTCTATATGGCTATACAAAATATTTCATTTCAAACAATTAGTATAGCTCACATCTATATTTTAATACCCATATTTTTATGTAAACTATGGTATACCTATATACCACCAATTCATGAAACCATAGGTATAACATATTATCCAATAGGTGTGAATACCAATGGTTTATAGAACCTTTGCTATAGCTTCCAATACCCAGTCCATATAAACAACATCTATCCCCTCTACAAGAACCATTAAATAAATTAGAAACCATATTGCACATTTAATGCAAGAAAAATGTTATTTATTTATCATTTAACCATCTGGTTATCAATAGTTTCAAAAGATTTACAATACTATAACATACATATACAATCCAATAAATCAATCAGTTTTATTCAATAAAAATGATCCAAAAAAATGTATCTTTACTATAAACTAAAAAATAGTGGGAATAAATATCTCCCTCATCACCACTAGTGCCATAAAAATCATCACCAATATCCTAATCAGCATTGTTTCCTAGATCACTAACATCATTATCTTTTTCATCATCATAATCTTAATCACCAAGAGTATCATAACCTTGAATTCCACTAGAACCCTCATTTACATCACTAGTTTCCTCATATAAAGATCTCTCATTTTACATACCTGAATCAAATATTTTATCATTCTTTGATGGAAGTGATGAACATATAACAGTCTTGGATTTTAGGAACTATTTGGTGACAAGTTTACCTCTTTCACGCTCTTATATATATATATATATATATTACCTTAGTTTCTAATGCATGAGTTTTTTACAGCTTGGTGGTGTGATAGTTTTTAGAGGCTCCCGATTATGGCCAATATCTTGTGGGGACTATGATTTTCTCAGGTCCATATCAGACTTTCCCCTCACGCTACCCACCAAAGACCGGTCTTAAATGATCATTTAGCCTAAATTTTTCAACTTATTTCTCCTCAATGGAATATAGGGCACACCATTTAAAATAAAAATATAATATTTAATTATGAATTACATATAAAAATTTTAAATGTCAATAAAAATACTTACAATATTTTCATGTGTATGTTCATTTTCAACACTTCCATCCTTTTTCCTCTTACTCAAGGAAAAAATTTATCAAGGCATACAGCCTTCGTTTCCTATTTTCACTTACTAAAAATTAAATTGATTACTATAATAGTATTTATTGAATAATTTTAAATTCATAAAAAAACATAAAAATTATATTGTAAAGACATGTGAGATTTACCGTTGACTCTCATCAAGTTAAAACATTCCCACATTAGATAAAATTATATTGGAGGGTCACTGTGTGGTATTAAATTAAACTATAATAATGGATTAAACAGTAAGGGAATGAATCTACATGAGATTATGTGATTGAAAAATCTCAAATGGGGATCATGGTTAAGGATTAATCGATGTTAGAGTAATAATATATATATTAGCTCATTTAAAATTAGCCAATTTAATCTACATATGATTTCCACATAACCAAGAACAATTTAAAAATTTATATTTTAAATAAATAAAAAAATAAATGATCAACCAGAGGAATATCATATGATTAATGAATGTGATGTTAAATAAGGCTAAATTGTTTTTTTTAGTTCAGATATAAAAAACAATACCTATCTATGAGGTTGTTTATGTATGTTGCATCTAGAAAGGGGAAATGATTTTTCTAGAATTAAAACCAATGTTCAGTGAGATGATAGAATATTGAATGAGGATAAAAGGGACTCATTAATTATGGGAGAGATGGAAAAAGGTATATATCTGGATCTTTAGGAGGTTTTTAAATACTATGAGTGTCTAAGCTAGAGGATCATTTTAGGCTACTATAGCTAGGACATGTATGAAAAATACAAGACCCTATTTAACAATGAAATTGTGGAATTGTTTAAAATAATAAAGAAGAGAAAAAAATATATTATGTTAAATAATATTAAAATAATCAAGAACAATATGAAAAAAATATGGTAAAAATAGATTGAGATAGAATCCTTATATGGAAAAATGATAGAATATGTAATACTAATCTAAAGACAATCTTACATCTTCTATAATAATCTTAAAATGAGTTTTTAAATACATAGAATTAAAAATAAAATGAAAATGTATCATTTTTTTTATGAGAGAAAAAAAAGAACAAAATATCAATATATTATTCAAAATTTTACGTTTATTCAAATGATTATAGAGATTACATATAGAAATACAATAAAATCATGATATGTGATGTGCATTGCATCTCATTTTGAGCATGTATCACCAGGAAACCATATTTTGAAATGTCTAATTATATAGTTATGATAGCGAATGTATTCCATGTATTCCATGTATTCCATTCCTTTGATATCATTAGATAATTATCATTATGGTAATTTAATTCCTCTATTTAGTGCATACAGTCTTTAGTGACAATTTATGTGGTGTTTCCTATGAAGGTAGTATTGAAATATTCAACACATCCACATGAGTTAACACATTAATCATTGAGTTTTTTCACTATTTCTATATCCGACACACACAAAATCACTATTTTTATATCTCTATTTTCTAATCTTCAAATTTTAAATGATAAGAATTTCATGATTTCAAATAAAAACATAGTTCTTTATATTATACCTTCATATGTTCAAATTAGTCTATGTGATATGGAGAAACAAAAAAATATCTAATCTAGATTTATTGCATATAATATTCAAATAGAATTTAAATAACTTCATATTTCCATCATTAAAATTTTTATCTTAATATTTTCAAACATAGATTCATCCAAGGGTGTAGTGAATATATATCTCTATTGATCCTTAGTTAAAACATATTTTTAAGTAATATAACTTATTTTTCATGATTATGAATGAAATGGAAATTAGAATTGATGTTATTGGTTCTCAAATTTTGAAGTGGATTCTAATAAATTTATATATCATAATAATTAAAAATTATAATTATAATTTTATAATAGTCAATACCATATTTAGAAATGGTTTGAGTTTTAAAAAAAATTGTGCCTTGTAACTAGATTCTATTACATACTCTTATTATGGTGTGAATAATTTTTTTGATTGATGATTCTTTGAATTCAATGAAATATGTACTTTTCAAATAAAATGACACATACCACTTGTATTTTTTATCTTTCTTTAATCAAAAAACTGAACCAAAATAACTCTCAACTCAAATTAATACTTCCCATGGTGAAATAACATGAGATTAACTATTTCATTCACATACATTATAATCCTTTAAATTGTTGTTAGTTGGAATTCATTATGATCATTCCTAAAATCTATCACACATTAATATATTTTAAAAAAAACATTTGTATGATTTTAGAGGTATTTTATAGATAATATCATGTTCCTTTATTTATAAAAAATTTATCTATTTTAAGAATTCCTGGGGGAGAATTAATACTGAAAATATCTATTGTATCAAATGAAAATATCATATTCCACTAAAAATTGATGAATTTTTATATTTAATATACCCACAAAAATATTAAAAAGATTCATGGAAAATGAAATTGAATAATATAGGATAAAATGTGTGTATCATTATTTCAATAATTGCATGAAGTGGATTCTATGTACTCATGTTAGAATAGTGGAAGAGGAATGTTGTTCCAAAATGATGAACATGAAGAAGAAGATATACATTGAACTAGCCCATGTAGAGGATCATCACCCTTCATGTGACCCTAATTAGTTCATAGTAAAACTTATTTGGTCGTAAATGTACTTGGAATCTCTCACGCTTCTACATTATAGTTCACCCCAATGTGTGCACATAATTCATAGCATCATTGTTAATTTTTTCTCTAATTCATCCTGAAAAAAAATATGAATTAAATTTTAAATTCAAACCATTAAAGATTAAGATTAACTTAAACTCATTACTCTTCAAATAAATCATATTTTCTTGGGATTGTGTTGTTGGGAATTTATTGAAAAATGGCATTCCCCCAAACAAAGAGCTGACTCTACTCTTCCAACCATCATATAACTCCTTATTATATGATCTCCAAATCTCCCCAAGTTCCATAAAACATGCGACCTTAGAAGATTTACCATAGAGAATGTTAAAATAACACTCCAATGAAAATATTAATTCAAATAAATAAAATAATAATATAGAAATAAATTTAACAAATTTTCTAACACATTTCTTTTCTCATGAATTCTCCTTGATTTCATTACAGATATACCACAATGACACTAGTTTCAATATAATTATATCATTGTACATGGATAATGTTTCAAAAAAATATATATATTGTCTATCATTTTTACATATTATATAAATTTTAACCTTGAAATCTACCATTATTGGTGTTTTATGATTCAAAGATTCATGCATACAGGTGCACACACACCACTTATTTGAATATACCACTAAATAATATAAAATAAAAAAATATAATTAATTCAAAGTAAAATAGTAAAAAATGATTTGATAGAATTTAAAACACTTCTAAAAAACCAGATCTGGGATGATCATTAGGCTAAAATGGATTTATAGGATTTTTTGTATCGATTTCCTCTTAATTATGTGCATGTTACAATACATAAACTGGTCCATTACATGCTGTGGAGTGGAAGATAAAGGATCAAAATCATTAGATCCTATATGGATAGTAGTAGAAGGAGGTGTCATAGATATGGTAGGATAAGGATAGAATGGTATGGAGTACCTCATATGATATTGATATGGTATAGGTGGGAACATCTTAGAGGTAGCATAGACATGCAATTAGAAGTAGAGCCCAAATAAAATGACGATGGAGGCATTACACTACTGGAATTTTACACTTTACCAACAGTTGTAAACCGTTGGTAAAGGCCTGGAAACCGTCAGTATATAGTATAGAAATGGTTCCCTCAACCGTGTCCAAGTAAGGCATGACAATAGGAATATACCAATGCTTCTGTGAAAACTGTTGGTATAGGTTTCAAAATAGAAGGTATACCAACAGTTTTCTACAAACCGTTGGTATTTGTGTGTTAAAATATAACATATACCAACAGTTTGTAAACCGTAGATATATGTGTGTTAAAATTCTACCAACAGTTATAAATCATTGGTATAAAGGGAATATGCCAAGCTATAAGGCTATACCAACGGTTTTGTTATAACCATTGGTATAAACCTATACCAACGGTTATAACAAACCGTTGGTATAGATATATAATAGTACCTATACCAACGGTTCTGTAACCATTTGTATACAATTTCTTAGCTCCACAACAGTAGGACCCTCTCCCCTCTCTATACCTGCAACAACACAGCAACCCCTCTCCAGACCTGCAACAACACCAATACAAAATCCCCATCCAAATATTCAAAATTTAGAATTCATTCCATAATTTATAAATTTATAAATTCAAATGAAATAACACCCATAAGAGAAAATTCTTACATGTTATAGGAAATGAAATAACACCTATAAGAGTATTCCAAATTTAGAATTCATTCCTCTCTCAAACCACAACACCAACACACATAAGAGTATTCAAAATTTAGAATTCATTCCTCACTCAAACCACAACACCAATACACACAAGAGAAAAAACCTACATGTTATAGGAAGCACAAGGGATGTTTAGTGATGGTCTTGGGTTGAGTATCTTAAAACCAATAGAAAAATTTTGGTAGAGTAGCAAGGATCGCGATACCCATAAGATATAAAATGGTAGGGCTCATGTGCTTAGACATAGGATGAGTTATAGGATACACATGGGATGTTTATATTCCTCTAATGATTATGTATCCTTGTATAAACGGTTTCAGATGTGTTAGTGGGAAACATTGACCAATCTAGACACATGGGATGGGTTATCGGAATAGCCTACATATTTTTCATAGATTTTTAAATTAGAATAAGGGGGTATGTGGCTAATTGTAGTTTTCTCTCCTGGGTGTGATGTGAGAAGCATCCCCATCTTGGGTAGTGGGTATGAATATTCAATTAATTATTTGGTATTCGGTTCCCAAAGGGACTTTGGTTTGGTCCTAGAACCCATGGATTGAGGATGGGATTGAGGTTATCCATGGGTCTATGGTGTCACCATATGTATTCCTCACCATTGGGGTATTTTTATGAGACTTTGAAACTTATTTTTCAAGAATCTATGTGTAGCCTTGTTGTCCAATTTTTTTTATGGTATGCTTGAGTGGTCATAGGTTTCATATGAAATCACTATATGATATTTATTTTTTGTATGTTATTATATAGAATGAACAAACCCAGATTGAGAATTAGAACATGAGTGTTGGTGCATGTTCATGATGGGATGTCGAGACTCGTTCCTAATATAATTCATGTTTTTCTATATATACTATGACCCATTGTGTTTCAATCTATGCCTTGTGAATATTTTATTCTAATAACGTGTGACCAATATAACATATTTTATTTTTTAACCCTTAATTTCAAGAATCTATGTGTAGGCTTGTGAAGATATTTCATATGTTAGTTGTTGTTTTCACTTAAAATGTTGTCCGTTTAAAACAAAAGTGAGACACTTTGAGTGATACCAGTCACACCGTGCCTCGGATTGTGGTGGGGTTGACTCGTACCCATCAAAAATGATTCATGGGTCATTGGTTGCGGGGCTATCCGGGGGGCTTTCTGGTGGGTGGGGGGCTGTCCGGGGTGGGGGGCTATCCGGGGGGTGCGGGGGGCTATTCGGGGGTGAGGGAGGCTGTCTGGGGGGGCGGACCAGGGTGCGTTTTCGGCCACCACAATCACATGACACCTCTGATTGGCGTGTCGTCTAGCCAACCATTTTACGATTCACCCAACCTTTGTTGTCATCTAATTTCATGGCATTCTGAGGTCGTTTGGCCGGTTTCGACCACCCTACGCACGTTTTTCAAGCACGCCAAACACCTAAAAAAACACATATTCAACCATACCGTGCAAACCGTGGGTCTGAATGACATGTTGTCTTTTTTTACACCTCAATAATAATAATTAGGGTGTTTCTGTGTGATTTCAAATCATTCTGATGTCATTCATTATGAATTTGACCATAAAACACGTGTTTTGGCCATTTACGACAAGCAGAGTGCCTTTTAGTCCACCGTGGTCACATGACACCTCCGATTGACCTGTCTTCTGGACAACCATTTCAAAATTCTCCCACCCTTTGTTGTCGTCCGATTTCATGGCATTCCGAGGTCGTTCGGCTAGTTTCGACCACCCCACGCACGCTTTTCAAGCGCGCCAAACACCTAAAAAACACATATTCAGTCGTGTCGCGCAAAACGCATGTCCAAATTATGTTTCATCTCCTCATACACCTCAAATATAAATATTAGGGTGTTTTTTGTGATTTCAAGTCATTCTGATGTCGTTCGGCATGCATTTGATCGTAAAACCCACGTTTTGTCCATTTACGACACACGGAGTGCATTTTTGGCCACCGCGGTCACATGACACATCCGAATGACATTCCTTTTATCCAACCATTTAAAAATTCACCCACCCTTTGTTATCGTCTGATTTCATGGCATTCTGAGGTCGTTCAACTAGTTTCGACCACCTGACGCACGCTTTTCAAGCGCACCAAACACCTAAAAAACACATATTCAGCCGTGCAACGCAAACCGCGTGTCCAAATTACATTTAGTCTCCTCTTACACCTCATGAATAATAATTAGGGTTTTTTCATGTGATTCCAAGTCATTACGATGACGTTCGGCATGCATTTGACCGTTAAACTCATGTTTTGGCCATTTACGACATGCGGGGTTCATTTTCAGCCACCGCAGTCACATGACACCTCTGATTGACATTCTGTCTGGCCGACCATTTCACAATTCACCCACTCTTTGTTGTTGTCCGATTTCATGGAATTCCTAGGTCGTTCGGCCGGTTTTGACCACCCTGCACACGCTTTTCAAGCGCACCAAACACCTAAAAAACATATATTTAGCTATGTCATGCAAACTGCAAGTCCGAATAACGTGTTGTCTCCTCGTTCATCTCACGAATAATAATTATGGTGTTTTCATCTTATTTCAAGTCATTCTGATGTTGTTCGGCATGCATTTGACTGTAAAACTCATGTTTTGGCCATTTACGACACGCAGAGGGCGTTTTCAGCCAGCGTGGTAACAAGACACCTCTGATTGATGTGCCGTCTATCCTACCATTTCAAAATTCACCAACCCTTTGTTGTCATCTGATTTCATGGCATTCTGAGGTCGTTTGGTCGGTTTCGACCACCCCACGCACACTTTTCAAGTGTGCCAAACTCCAAAAAAACACATATTCAACTATGCTGCGCAAACCACGAGTACGAATGATGTTTCATCTCCTCATACACCTCACGAATAATAATTAGGGTGTTTTTGTGTGATTTCAAGTCATTCCATTGTCGTTCGGCATGCATTTGACGAAAAAATGCATGCTTTGGCCATTTACGACATGCGGATTGCGTTTTCGGCCAGCCTGGTCACACAACAGCTCCGATTGATGTGCCGTCTGGATGAACATTTCACAATTCACCCACCCTTTGTTGTCGTTCGATTTCATGGCATTATGAGGTCGTTCGGCTGGTTTTAAGCACCCCACGCATGCTTTTCAAGCGCACCAAACACCTAAAAAACACATATTCAACTGGGTCGTGCAAACCACGCATCTGAATGACGTGTCGTCTCCTCTTACACATTTCTAATAATAATTAGTGTGTTTTCGTGTGATTTAAAGTCATTCGGATGTCGTCCGGCTTGCATTTGACCGTAAAACCCATGTTTTGGCCATTTATGACACGCATAGTGTGTTTTCAGCCACCGAGGTCACACGACACATCCGATTGACGTGCTGTCTGTCCGAACATTTCACAATTTACCCACCCTTTGTTGTCATCGGATTTCATGGCATTCTGAGATTTTTCGCCCGGTTTCAACCACCCCACGCATGTTTTTCAAGCGCAGCAAACACCTAAAAAGACATATTTAGTCGTCCCACGCAAACCGCATGTCTGAATGACGTTTTGTCTCCTTGTAAACCTCAAGAATAATTTTTAGGGTGTTTTTGTGTGATTTCAAGTCATTGTGATGTCATTCGGCATTCATTTTACCGTTAAACGCATGTTTTGGCCATTTACGATATGCGGAGTGCATTTTTGGACACTGCGGTAACACGACACCTCCGATTGACATGTCGTCTGGCTGACCATTATAAAATTCACCGACCCTTTGTTTTTGTTCGATTTCATGGCATTTCGAGATTGTTCGGCCTGTTTCGATCACCCCACACACGCTTTTCAAGTGTTTCAAACACCTAAAAACACATATTAAGCTATGTCGTGCAAACTGCGCATCCGAATGACGTGTTGTCTCCTCGTACACCTCAAGAATAAAAATTAGGGTGTTTTCGTGTGATGTCAAGTCATTAAAATGTCATTCGACATTCATTTGACCGTAAAACCCTTGTTTTGGCCATTTACGACATGCGGAGTGTGTTTTCGGCCAGTGCGGTCTCATGACACCTCCGATTGGTGTGTCGTTTGGCCGACCATTTCACAATTCACCAACCCTTTGTTTTCATCTGATTTCATGGCATTCTGAGGTCGTTCAGACAGTTTTGACCACCCCACGCACGCTTTTCAAGCGTGCCAAAAACCTAAAACACATCTTCAGCCATGCCTCGCAAACTGCGTGTTCAAATGACGTGTCGTCTCCTCGTACACCTCAAAAATAATAGTTACGGTGTTTTCGTGTGATTTCAAGTCATTCTGATGTCGTTCAGAAAGAATTTTACCATTAAACGCAGGCTTTAGACATTTACGACATGCGGAGTTCATTTTCGGCCAGCGCGGTCACACGACACCTTTGATTGATGTGTCGTCTGGCCGATAATTTCACAATTCATCCACCCTTTGTTTTTGTCTGATTTCATGGAATTCTGAGGTCTTTCGGACGATTTTGATCACCCCATGCACACTTTTCAAGCGTGCCAAACACCTAAAAAAACATATTCAGCCATGTTGCACAAACCACGTGTTGGAAAGACATGTCGTCTCCTCATACACCTCACGAATAATAATTAGTTTGTTTTCATGTGATTTCAAGTCATTATGATGTTTTATGGAATGAATTTGATCGTAAAACCCATGTTTTGTCCATTTACGACACGCGGAGTGCATTTTCGGCCATCACAGTTACACGGAATCTTCGATTGATGTGTCGGCTAGCCGACCGTTTCACAATTCACTCACCCTTTGCGGTCATCTAATTTCATGGTATTCCGAGGTTTTTCGGATGGTTTTGACCACATCACGCACGCTTTTCAAGCGCGGAAAACACCTAAAAAACACATATTTTGTTGTTCCTTGCGAACTGCACGTCTCAATAATGTGTCGACTCTTCGTACACCTCATAGATAATAATTAGGGTATTTTACTATGATTTCAAGTCATTTTGATGTCGTTCGACATGAATTTGACCATTAAATGCATGCTTTGGCCATTTACGCCACACAGAGTTCATTTTCAGTTAGTGTGGTCACATGAAACCTCCAATTTACGTGTCGTATGGCCGACCATTTTACAATTCACCCACCCTTTGTTGTCGTTTGATTTCATGGAATTACGAGGTCATTCGGCCGGTTTTGACCACCTCACGCACGCTTTTCAAGCGTGCCAAACACCTAAAAATCACATATTCAGCTGTGACGTGAAAACCAAACATCCGAATGACGTTTCGTCTCCTCGTACATCTCTCGAATTATAATTAGGGTGTTTTTGTGTGATTTCAAGCCATTATGATGTCATTCGGCATGCATTTGACTGTTAAATGCATGTTTTGGCCATTTACGACACACGGAGTACATTTTCATCCACCGCTATCACACAACACCTCTGGTTGATGTGGCGTTTGGATGACCATTTCACAATTCACCCACCCTTTGTTGTTGTCTGATTTCATGGAATTTCGAGGTTGTTCGGCTGGTTTCAACCACCCCACGCATGCTTTTCAAGCGCGCCAAACACCTAAAAAACATATTCATTCGTGCCATGAAAACCACGTGTCCGAATGATGTTCCTTTTCCTTGTAAACCTCACGAATAATAATTAGGGTGTTTTCGTGTGATTTCATGTCATTCTGATGTTGTTCGGCATTCATTTGACCGTTAAACGCATGTTTTGGCCATTTATGACACACGGAGTGCGTTTTTGGCCACCGCTCTCACATGACACCTCCGATTGACATGTTGTCTGGCCGACCATATTAAAATTCACCCACCCTTTATTTTCGTTTGATTTTATGGATTTTCGAGGTCATTCGGTCGATTTTGGCCACCCCACGCACGCTTTTCAAGCGCGCCAAACACCTAAAAATACATATTCAGCTATGCTGTGCAAACTGCGCTTCTGAATGAAGTTTTGTCTCCTCGTACACCTCACAAATAATAATTAGGGTGTTTTTGTGTTATTTCAGGTCATTCTAATGTCGTTCGACATGCATTTGATCATTAAATGAATTTTTTGGCCATTTCATACCTGCGGAGTGCTTTTTCAGCCAGCGCGGTCACACGACACCTCCGATTGATGTGTCTTTTGGCCGACCATTTCACAATTCACCCAACCTTGGTTGTCGTCCGATTTCATGGCATCCTGACTTCGTTCGGCCAGTTTAGACCACCCCATGCACGCTTTTCAAGCATGCCAAACACCTAAAAAACACATATTCAGCTGTGTCGCGAAAACCGCATGTCTGAATCATGTTCTGTCTCCTTGTACAACTCATGAATAATTATTAGGGTGTTTTTGTGTGATTTCAAGCCATTCAGATGTCGTTCGCCATGCATTTGACCATTAAACGCATGTTTTGGCCGTTTACGACATGCGGAGTGCATTTTCGGCCACCGTGATCACACAACACCTCTGATTGATGTGTTGTCTGTCTGATAATTTCACAATTTAACCACCCTTTGTTGTTGTCCGATTTCATGGCATTCTGAGGTCATTTGGCTGGTTTCGACCACCCCATGCATGCTTTTTAAGTGCGCCAAACACCTAAATAACACATATTCAGTTGTGCTGTGTAAACCGCACATCTGAATGACATATAGTCTCCTTGTAAACCTCAAAAATAAAAATTAGGGTCTTTTGTGTGATTTCAAGTCATTCTGATGTTGTTCGGCATGCATTTAACAGTTAAACCCATGTTTTGGCCATTTACAACATGCGTAGTGCATTTTCTACCACCGTGGTCACACGACACCTCCGATTGATGTGCCTTCTGGCTGACCATTTCAAAATTCACCCACCCTTTTTTTCGTCTAATTTCATGGCATTCAATGGTCTTTTGGTCAGTTTTGACTACCCCATGCTCGCTTTTCAAGTGCGCCAAACACCTAAAAAATACATATTCAGCCATACCGCACAAACCACATGTCTGAATGACGTTGCGTCTCCTTTTTCACCTCACGAATAATAATTATAGTGTTTTCGTGTGATTTGAAGTCATTCTAATGTCGTTCGGCATGCATTTGACCATAAACGCCTGTTTTTGCCATTTACGACACGCTGAGTGCGTTTTCGGCCACCCCGGTCACACGACACCTCTGATTGACATGTCGTCTCACCGACCATTTCACAATTCAACCACCCTTTGTTGTCATCCAATTTCATGGAATTCTGAGGTCGTTCAGCCAGTTTTGACCACCCCACGCACGCTTTTCAAGTGTGCCAAACACCTAAAAAACACATATTCAGTCGTACCGCACAAACTGCATGTCCAAATGATGTGAAGTCTCTTCATACAAATCACTAATATTAATTAGGGTGTTTTCGTGTGATTTCAAGTCATTCTGATGTCATTCGGCATGCATTTGACCGTTAAACGCTTTTTTTGGACATTTACGACACGCTGAGTGAGTTTTCGGCCACTGCGGTCACACAACACCTCTGATTGACATACTGTCTGGCCGAATATTTCACAATTCACCCACCCTTTGTTTTCCTCTAATTTCATAGCATTCTGAGGTCATTCGACTGGTTTCGACCACCCCACGCATGCTTTTCATGCGCGCCAAACACCTAAAAACACATATTCAACCATACCATGCAAACCGCACATCCGAATGACGTGTTGTCTCCTCTTACACCTTAAGAATTATATTTAGGGTGTTTTTGTGTGATTTCAAGTCATTCCGATGTCTTTTGGTATGCATTTGACCGTTAAACGCATGTTTTGGCCATTTACGACATGAAGAGTGCGTTTTTGGCCACCACAGTCACACGACACCTCTGATTTATGTGTCTTCTAGCCGACCATTTCACAGTTCACCCACCCTTTGTTTTTGTCCGATTTCATGGCATTCCGAGGTCATTTGGCTGGTTTTTACCACCCCATGCATGATTTTCAAGCGCACCAAACACCTAAAAACACATATTCAGTCGTGTTGTGCAAACAGTGCATCTGAATGATGTGTTGTCTTTTCGTACGCCTCACGAATAATAATTAGATTGTTTTCTTAAATTATCTACACAATCTGAATGCCTTTGGTTGGTTTTCCGTATGACGGTTTTTGTTTTCACATAAAATGTTGTCCATGTCCTAGAAAAGTGAGACATTTTGAGAGGTGTCAGCCACACCGTGCCTTGGATTGAGGTGGGTTTGACTCGTACACATCAAAAATGACCCATGGATCATTTTCCTAAAGTTTCAACAAAATCTAAATGCGTTTGGTTAGTTTTAAATATGCCAGTTGTTGTTTTCACTTAAAATCTTGTCCATTTCAAATAAAAGTGAGATAGTTTGAGTGGTGTCGTCCACACCGGCCCTCCGATTAAGGCGAGGTTGACTTTTACACGTCACATATGACCCATGGATCGTTTTCCTAACGTTTAAATAGAATCTGAATTCCTTTGGTTGGTTTTCCGTATGTCCGGTGTTGTATTCACTAAAAATGATGTCCTTTTGAAACAAAAGAGAGACATTGAGTGGTGTCGGCCACACCGTACCTCGTATTGAGGCGAGGTTGACTCATGCACGTCAAAAATGACCCATGGATCTTTTTTTTTTGAATTATCAACAGAATTCAAATGCGTTTTGTCATTTTTATGTATGTGAGTTGTTGTTTCCACTTAAAATGATGTCCATTTCAAATAAAAGTGAGACACTTTGAGGGGTGCTGGCAACACCGCGCCTCAGATTGAGGCGGGGTTGACTCGTCCTAGAGTAGGTCCAAATCACAGAATTACAACGGTGTGACCACGGCGTGACCATAGCATGATTGCGAAGTGACACCATGTCAACCATTATACACACCTTGTGAACCCTTATACCACATCGTCATTATTACAACCATTAAAAACAACTTATTAAAAAACATCACTTGTCAAAGATAATAAAATTGAAAATAAATAAATAATAATATTGGATATATCAAGTAATATTAAGTCACACTATATTACATCCTAAATGACCACCCACAACCATGATTAATGACCACAAAGATCCCCTTTCGGCCAAATCAAAACTGAAAACAACATCACTTGTAATAAAATTGAACATAAATCAATAATAATATTTGATATATCAATTAAAATGAAGTCATACTATATTACATCCTAAATGAACACCCAAAAACATGACTAATGACCACAAAAGTCCCCTTTTAGTCAAATCAAAAAGTGAAAAAACACATAATTGGAGAAAAAAATCAAGGAATCACTTACATATTTGATGTGTAGAAGACAAAAATTCCATGATTGAAGATGGATCGATATGTAGAATAAGTGAGGCAGGAGAAGATTGCATTTTGGGTGCGAAGTGGAACTGCAATCAAGCAGAGTGGGAATGGATGCACGATCTGTATTTAGTGTCATTATTTCCCAATGGTTTTTAAAAACTGTTGGGAATGTATGTCTTTACCAATGGTTTACTTAAAACATTGGTAAAAAAAGTGATATCGAAGTCCTTAACCAATGGTTTTGCAGAACCATTGGTAAAATCTTGTATAAAATCATTTATACCAACAGTTTACATAAACCATTGTTATAGATAGCCATTCCCAATAGTTTACATACACCATTGGGATATAAGTGTTGGTAAAAGTGGCATTTCTAGTAGTGTTAGTGAGAAAAACCATAACGAATCAAGTGGAGGATGAAAATTTGTAATATATTAGATATCCACTAGTGGGTTATGGTGTGAATGGGTATAATAGGTGATTTGTGTGGATCTAGGAGCACCCCCACTTGAATCCATACTTGTAGTATGAGGATTGATCAATTATAGTTTAGATAAATTTCCATAAAAGTATTTGATAAAGAATTTGAACATGAAATTAAATTTAAATAAAATTGTAAAATTATTATACTCACTACGAAACCCAAAGGAGACATGCCAAGTTTGTGCAGTCATAAATCATTATCAAATAGTCTTTTCCTTTAAATATCATCAAAATATTTTATAATATTCATAATAATGAAATGTACACTTATTAGAAGTTGTTTATAAAAATTATTCATATAAATTAGATTCCAAATAAGAAATAAACAATATCAGAACCACTACTGGAATCCTGACCTTTCCCAACACTTTTATACCAACGGTTGTAAAAACTGTTGGTATAGTCCCCCTTTCCCAATGGTTTGGCCAAACCGTTGGGAAAAGTCCATGTATTTCCCAACAGTTTGTCCAAACCGTTGGAAAAAGTCCCTTGGGTATGGCTTTCCCAACGGTTTGGCCAAACCATTGGGAAAAGTCCATGGATTTCCCAACAGTTTGGCCAAACTATTGGGAAAAGTCCCTTGGGTAAGGCTTTCCCAACGGTTTGGGAAAACCATTGGGAAAATTCCACCACTTTTCCCAATGGTTCCAAACCATTGGGAAAGGGTGGGCACCTATCTTTCCCAACGGTTTTGAGAACCGTTGTGATAGGTTTTATGAGTAAATTTACCGAATATTGTCGAATACATAAATATATAAATTACATATAAATATATATATATATATATATATATATATATATCCTAATATATTCAAAAAGGATACACTAGGATAGTGGTAAAATCATTGACTTATAACATGAAGGTTGTGGGTTCAAACCTCCGCAGTAACTCATTTTTATATATTTACCTTTCCCAACGGTTTACTCAAACCGTTATACATGTTATGAAACCCCATTTTAAAAACCCATTTTAAATTTTTTTTCTAAATATAAATAAATTTGATTAAATGAAACAAAAAAATAAACATATCATTATAATATGAATCCAAATTAAGGTAATTATAATAGTAAAAATTGGAGAAACACGCATCAAGATAAACTAAATGAAATGTAGACATATGTGTTTATTTCCATATATTACCCACTACTACTTCTGGATCGACATTAATTATCATAATTGGAATATTTGAGTCATCAAATAAAATATTTTGGTCAAAACCAATGGTGGAATCAATGGTGTAAATTTCATCCACATCATCATGAAAAATATGTCTTGGGATTACTTCAATAATGACATTGTAATCTTGTCTTAGATGATCCATTGCTTCCAAAATATATAGTTTATCAGTAGCTAGGTATCAAGTCATGTCAATTACTCTGAATCCAAATTCATCAATAAATGTACCACATTTTTCCATAAAATCATCACATTTACATTTCATCATAGTGACTCAACCACGAGAGTAGTAATCCAATAAAAATATTTTCTCAACAAGATCATAATAAGAAAAAATTTCATATTGAGTCCTACTATATCATGCACTGTAATAACAATGTGTTTTTTAGTTAATATAACTCCATAATGTTGTGTTCTCATATTCACAACTCAATCAGTTGTAAAAAAATTATACTTATTGATTATTAATGATGTTCATTCATAAACAAAATAATTGGTTCCAAAATCCAACGCTCATAATTATTGAGAGACAGAGTCAAAATGTAAACTCAATACCAGAAATATATATAAATATGACAATTAAATTAATATCTATATTTCATTTTAATTAATGTAATGTTAATACCTTTAATTTCAACTAAGAAGGAAACTATTTTCTAGGAAAATTCTCTCTCCTTATCAAAGGAAAATGTAAATGAAATAAACTTTTAATATATTTATGTTACCTACAAACAATTATAATAAAAGTTTAAGGTTTATGTGGAATGAAAAAAATGTGAGAAAAATTATAAATATTTAAATTACATACTTGATATAGTAATCAATCAACTGATAGTTAAACAAGACTATGTGATGTTCTATATCATGCGACTCAAATCTCGATGTAGCCAATTTATATGAACTATGAATTAAACATTCTTGTGGAACAGATGGAAATGATGGATAAATTTCTCTGTACTACTCATATTCATTTATAATTTTCCAATTACCACTTATGCTCACATTAGAAAAATACATTTAACAACAATCCATTCTTTCTTGATCCAAATAAACTCTCACAATGGAACCTTCATGATGATTTTTTTTTTAAAATAAAATTTAATTGTGCACAAATTTCTTTTAATAGGATCTACCAAAAAGAAATAGGTCCCCAAAGAAGTGTTTTAGTTGGAATATGAATTTTTAAATGTTGAATTCTGGTGAAACATGATGGAGGAAATTTTTTATCTAACTCAAACAAGATTAATAGTTCCCTTCCTACATTTTTATCAAGAAAGACTTATATAACCTTATAAAGAAATGAATTTATAAAAAATGGAATAAGTGTATCACCATCTCCCTCACACTATTGGATATTAAATTATGGATTTCTATTGGAATCAATTCATGGAGAAGGATGTGATAATCATGAGTATTTGGGGATTTTAGTTTCAAATCTCTTCTATTGACTCGTTTAGATATATTTCTAGGATAGACATAAAAAATTAATATTCTTCAGTACTTCTAGAAATTTATTTTTCTATGAAGGTTTTGTCACATAAGAATGATAGGTAACTTTCCATTTTTTCACTAATACACAAAAGATATAGTTCTGTTTGAATACCCTAATCCAAAAAATCACACTGAGATTATAATTATTCTTTGGTAATCTCCTTTATATTTAAATGAATTGAAAGAAAAATTGTGCATATATTTTTTTCAATGTTCATTACATCTAAATAATTATGTGACAAATTGTGTGACCAATATAGAAACTCAAAAAAGAAACTTTTCTTTTTGTAATTGTAAGTGGAGTCGGGGTCATCATTATTTCTCATTTTAGATTTTAAATGACATTGTCCTTTGGAAAAATAGCATTTTAAAATTCATTAAGCACATTAGTTCCTAAAATAAATTGAGATGGATTATCAGTGTAAATATTATTATTGAACCAATGATGATCCATCCTGTATTGATGATGCATTTAAAAGAATAGTTTATTTCCCGTGAAACTGAAACTACGATGAGATTAAATTCTTCTAGATCACGTATTCTTCAAAAAATAGGACATTATAATTTTTACTTAAATATACAACCATACATCAATTAGTAAGAATTTAAAAGATTTATAGTGCACAGAAGGGTAGCATACATCTGAAATATATTTTTTAAATAGACATTGAATGTGAATACACCCATATCCCAAAGATGTATCAACTCTTTTATTAATGTTTTCAAGTAGAAGTCCATATCATTTCTAGGATCACAAGGCCTATATATTAGTATACTCAAGAAAGTGAAAAGTTTTTTCATACACATCCATAAAGGTAGATTATACACATGAATAAAAAATTGGACATGTGTTATGAGAAGTACGAATCAGAGAAAACGGATTAAAACCATCACTTGATAGTCCCAACCTAACATTACACACCTAAACAAAAAATAAAGATGATGTGACTCAATTTTTTCCATGATAATATATTTTCAAGATAAACCAACTCATCCATATCTTTAATTACATTAATATCATTCTATCTCATATTGGTTAACATTTCAGTATACATGAATAGATTTTGAAGCCTGGGTATCAATGGAAAGTGACACATGACATTATGTGACACATGACATGGTGTTCCATATACATATTGATTCCATGAAGATGTAACACATTTTTTACCTTCATTAAGGTATTCTATTTTCCCCCAAAATAAACAGAAATATTTTGTACAATCAGGAATTTTATTAGAAGAAAATCCAATTAGGTTAATAGACTTCCCATCCATATAATGATTTGAGAGAATTTCAGTATCATCAGGAAGAAATTATCTTAAAAATGTAATAACATAATCAATTTCAGTATTATAAATTACATACATGGTTTTCCCATCACATAACCACATTAAAAATTCCAAAGTTTTCATTTTAATACATTCCTGAAATATAAGAGTTCTGGAATAATCTATTAATGTTTTCACTCTCTCAACATCATCATATTCTTTATTTTCATCATGTGTATTGTTATTATTATATTATTGTATTGTAATACTATCTTTATCATGATGATACTAAAATAGAAATTGATCAAATATCAAGTTCTCCATACCACTTCTTTCTTCCCATTCATGAACAATTGATGATTTTCTCATCTCTCCATTATGATGCCAAACCTAATAGTCTGTTTGAAATACTAATTTTTTTATATGGTATCTATCTTATTACTGATATAACTAAGGTCTTACAACATAATTATAACATGGAAAATATATACGACCTCCATATTGGGCATTGTTAAATGAAAAATCTAGAAAAATAACAAAATAATTTGGAAACTCAATTCAAATCTGATCGGTATGATACATCCAACATCTATCCAATCTATTACATGAAAATTATTTTTATATATATATATATATTCAAATCAATAATTTAAACCATAATTAAAAAAAATACGACCAATTTTAATTTAAAAGTCATTAAATCATACTGGTAGTTATCCAAACAAAAAATAATGGAAATAATATATGTGATAAGTTATGTATATAAATAAGAAACCAAACAAAGTATAAGACATAAAATTTAAAATAACTATTACAGAATCCAATTAAATATATATATCATTAGGAAAAAATTTAAAACTTCTTTGTTTTCAATATTACATTAATCTAATTAAATATAATTATCTTTATGTTGGAAAACATTTACACAAGAATAACAAAAATGTGTCACCAAATATCATAACCAAAAAAATAATGTATAATAATACTATAGGAATTCCACCATAATTGATATAAATATAAATAATCATTCAATCCTAATATCATAGAAAAGTTTATTTATATAATATAAAAATATATCCAAAATCTAATAGAGATGAAATATCTAATTTGTATGGTATTTGAAATGAAATAAAATATTTGTTATAAAACATTACTCATCTTTAAGTGGAAATAAAAACTTTATCACTTGTATCCTTCCATAAGAATAAATAATATCCAATGATAATCCACTAACTCAAATACAAAATTACAAGTACTAACATCAAATTAAATTGTGTCTACATACACATTGAGTGTGCATAAATTGTGAAAAAGATAAATTTTACTAGGATTGGACTAAATTCTATATTCATAGCCATTATTTATAATCCAAGTTATACTAGTTTTAAATAAAAGTATTAAACAAATATTTTAGTTTTCAATAAAAAAGAATCAAAGAATTCATATTTTTAAATCTCTCTAAAGATATGAATGTTATCTACTTTTAAAACATATATGACAATCTCTTTCCTTATATTTAATGAATGATGGACATATAATGGAATTATATATATTTTATGAGAAAGAAAATTATCTTTTAAATACAATTTTATTGACTATTAATGAATTTCAAGAGACGTGGATTAGATTTTAATTCATATAGAAACAAATTTTGGATAAATGAAAATAATAATTTCAAATAACGCATCACCTTATTGGAAATGTACATTATTTTGAAAAATGAAAATACCTTTTAACTTCTACTTCATATAAATACATAGTGAATATGAAACCAAGTTGAATAAATAATGAATAATAACATTATGGTGAAAATAAGTAACCAAAAATAATAATGATGAGTCAGATTATTTTTGGAACATTAGATGAAATAAAGACATACTATAAAAATATCATTTCATGAAGATTCACAATAAGGATCAAGGGTTTGTACCAAAACATCTAAGGTTGGGAAACAATAGATATCTTTTAGAGTGTCGTGTCCCGGTGATATATTTCCATGGGATAACCATGTGCACATAGTTCACTTAATATGGGAGTTCCATATCATTGAGGTGTATTTTCATGGGATCACCATATCTATATTGTTCAATTTCTAGGAGAGAACTACATCCCCAAATTATTTACTTGATGGGAGTGACATCTCCTTGAGAGACTCCACATAATAATTTAAATCATATCAAACCCAATTTTACATAGATAACTGACTATTTATCCTATGTTTCCACCAAAGTTTTCAGGTTATCTCACATAAATTATTCTAGATAATCAAAAGATATATATAACCCCTAAATAATTTAATAAAAAAACAAATTAAAACATTAATTAATTACATAATAAGTTAATATATATTATAAAAAATATTATATTGGATTTATGTAGAAGTATTGGATAACTAAATTAAAATATATATATATATATATTCAAATATAATTTATTATAATATATTATTCCAAAAATAGTCTAAATATACTTTTATCAAGGAAAAAAGAATAATTGTCACCTAATCATATTTTTTATAGGTTTTGATACATAGATACAAATAAAAACAATAATATTAAGAAGATAAGAAAGATTCATAACTCACTAATGATATTATAAAGAAGATCATAATAAAAAAATCATAGAATAAGGGGGTAAAAATGAAGGATAAGATAACACAAGTTGTTACTTACTTGGGTGAAGAGCGATTAGGGATCATGGATGAGGAGAGGGGATTCTGAGTGTTATGTGAATAGTAGATACAAACATTTTTTTTAAAACAATGGTATATGATTTTATATAACCATGATTTGTAAAAACCATTGGTATAACATTATATATACCAATGTTTTACTAAATCCATTGGTATAGATTTAATCAGGGAACTCTATTCTAATTATTCTTGTAAACCATTGGTATATATGTGTAGGGTTAGCCCTATTTTTCAATAGCAGGGGTTGTTTTTTATTACATGAATGTGGGGT
Source organism: Viscum album (assembly GCA_963277665.1). NCBI lineage: Eukaryota > Viridiplantae > Streptophyta > Magnoliopsida > Santalales > Viscaceae > Viscum > Viscum album. The sequence goes on from OY728155.1 coordinate 667,545,521, forward strand.
CAGGTGTCGAGGTGGATATGTATCCTCAGGTAATGGAGGCCATATTCTAAGCTTCGGGGAAGGTTAATTCCCTCTGGTGTGAGTGAAGGGTTTGTTCTAGTATACCTTATCCACGCTCCATGTATCTGCAGTTAGAGGATGTGAACCATGCATAGATTTGGATACTATGGAATTCCATTATTATGATTCAACTATTAAGCGTTTATATTAGGGGAGTTGTAACCTAAGTTTTTATCATTTGTATAGTAAGGGAGTCAGACCCTGGGTTTTTATCTCATGTATACCATGGCGAGATAGCCCCTGTTTTTTATCTTTTATATACCAGAGTAGTCAAAACCGAGGTCTTTATATTTTGAATACTAGGGGGAGTCTTACCTTGGATGGTGACATAGGTTGTAATGATTATGTGATGTATTGAAAGACTCTTTGGAACTTGTTAAAGAATGTATTAATAGACTAAGTTGTCATCATAGTACCTAAGGTCCAGAAGTGATTTTTTATCTATGTTTTGTTGTTTATTTATTTATCTGATCTTCTTCACTAGATGATACACTTTATTTTTAGATTATGTAAGCTACCACATTGGTGTACCCCTACTGATTAGTACTCACACCGTACTCAGGTGGCCAAAAAATGTTGGTACACAAGCAGACCTACGCATATTAATAGTTTTAAATCAACCAGAGTCTAGGGTTGTAAGATCGAGTTGGAGTAGATTGAGTGGAATCAAAATGATGGTGTGATATTAATCAAGGTGTTTGGTGATGTATCCACTTCATTTATTTTTATTCTTTGGATTAAGTTATTTTTTTTGTGGTCATCTCAGTGGCTAACCAATTAGTTTGTATTCTTATTTTCCAATATATCATTTATTATTGCATGTTTTCATTTGTTTAATCTTATATAGTCTTATATTTATATTATTAAGAAACTTAGTATTTTCTATTTTTAATATGACTATGATATAGGCCATAATTTATCTATAGTTACACTTTATTATCCCGTTTTTTTTTTTCAAAATCCTCCAGAATATGAGGAGGTTCACCTAATGTCTAGTCACCCTTAATCTGGTTATTGTTCCAAGGGAGCTCGGTCATGATTTGAAAAAAAAATAAAGAATTTATGTGGTAAATATCACATATTTACTATAGTTTTGTTTTGAATTTCTATGTTGAGAGATAGTATATAGGTGGTATAATAATCTTTCAGAGCTTGTGACGTATATTGGGTGAGTGCATTACGAACACATTTTCCAATAGGAATTCCAAGTTACTAGGTCATGGAATTATTGTTCTTGGTTTCTTATGTAGTGTTTTTCTTAGTTTCACTTATTATTTTAAAGATGGGTTTTAATTTTTATAATTTATGATTTATTTTATTTTTATCTTGTACCATTGGAATGAAGCCCATGATCTGGCATCATGTTGTCACATAGTATTCACAAGACATTCATGTGCCTTTGTGTTTTCTATTATTGATGATAAAGGGTTTAGATGTCTAAAATTTTAGTAACAAATTATATGGTTTTTTATCATATATCATGGAATAAAATTAAAATAATCTATACCATGGTTTGTTTTTATTTTGATGAAATTTCATGTGAATATATAGTGAGATACTTCATGATAACGACGACATAGACCATAGTGTAAGGAATGTGTAGTGACCTTGGTAAGTCGGTACTTAGATTTGATTCTTTGATAATCATATCCTTAGGATGATCTTGATATTTTTTCTAGATAATAAAATGGGATCATTAATTTAATTTTTTTAAAATATATGTTGTTTTCCCATATAGTTTGGAATGATATTCAACTTAACTAAACAATATTACTATGGGTTACTCGAAAAAGATTTTTGTAGGGTGATCCAATAATATTGGTATATGCAGATAGATGAGAATGTGATCTTCAAGGGTTGACTACCTTGTTTAGATTCTTAGGGAGGATCAGACTAAAATCCTGATTCTCAATGGGGTAGTCTAATGTGCGAGTACCCAATGAGAACCAGTGCACCGGTGGGCATATGAGTAGCCATGTGATGCTAAATATAGGTATACGTACACATAAAATCCTAGATAAGTAGTTGGTTATGTGATTAATCTTGTATTTTTTTATATGTAAGAATATATGTGACTCGTTTGTTGTAAATAATATGAAATTTATGGGTTATGTGGGAGAGTCTATTGTTTTCATGATATAGTTCAGGTTGTTAGTGATATGGGTGATGTTGATGGATGAGATATGATATGTTAGTGTAACTCAAGAGAAGGTTTCTCCTACTCTTATGAATACAATATGACAATTAGCAATGGTATTTTCTTTGATTTATGAAATTGGTGCACATTAGGCCCTCTCAAGTATGTGGTATAGGAATAGAGATTTTTTGGATTTTTATGAGGAAATCACCTTCAGTGCTAGTGATTTTGGTGAGAAAGAGGGAATTAAAGGGTAGTATCAATGCATTGCCTAGCCCGGTGTTTTTTGGGATTTTTTTATTAATTTCATAGTAGTATAGTGTAGATATATTCTTGCATTTTTATAATGATGCATCGGTTGGTGGGAATTAATGTGATTATATTTGGCATATGTGATAAGCTAGATTTTTAAGGGGAGCACCAAGGCTTCTCTTAGTTGAAAAAACTGACCAATTGAAGGGGTATATTCATTGGTATTGTATATTTAGCCTAGTTATGATGATTTATGACTCATGGGACCATGAGTCGAGTTTCATGGATGGGTTTCCAATGAGTTTCCATCCATTGAGTTCGACGAGATATAGGTAGAAATCATGTGTTAAAGATACATTGAGATATTTAATTTTGAATGGGTGAATAGTTTCATGTATGTTAAGGACTGAGGTGAATTTGATGATATGATTTATAGAAATAAAGACTATGTTTTTCAGATTAGAATTTGAGATATCCCTCTAGTATGGGATGATGATGTATATTGATCTAGTGCAGTAACATGGATGATCTAGTTTGAATCATGGTTTGGTGTTGGTTGCAAATAATATGGGTGAGCATGTCTCTAGAGGTGAGGAACACATGTGATAAAGGAGGGTCTACATGGGTATGTTCTTAGGGATTTATATAAATATCATCATATGGTGGGAAGGGAACCAAAGTTTAATTGTGTATTTATCCCCTATTCTTGATGAGTATTTGTAGATTCCATGGATGAATTTTCCATGAGTTGGGAAAAAGTAGTGATTTGATTTCTCTTGTTTATTCTCAGGTATAATTTAGAAGTCCCACATCCATACATTATGTTCAGTAATATATGGAGAGTGGGTCGTGAGGAATAGGAATTTCATTTAGAATAGTGATGATGGTTGTAATCTCATGGTGGGGATTTTCATATCAATCGATAGGATATAAAACATATTACTAGTAGTGTAATGGATGTGTCAAACTAGTGGATAGATGGTCGAGATAGATTTAGGATACCTGTGAGATAATGAATCTAAATTTATTTGATTATATGATTAAATTTTGAATTGCTATTGAAATATTAAATTGGATGGAGTCCATGAATTGATATAGGTTTTAGGGTGTGTTTCAGATGTTTTGTGGATGTTTTAAACCAATAGTGCATCAGTGATTTATATACAATGTGATGGTGGATATGGGTGGTTAGGGATTCAACCCTAGAATCACACCATGATTTGGATTTGGACTTTGGTGTGAATTTTTGGATAATCATGGGATGCATCTAGGAATTATGGCATCGTGATTATGTAAATGGATCTATTTTTGAGGGCTAAAGACCTGTGTTTTGAGAATGGTCAGCCAGAAGAGATTTTAATAGTGATGTTCCATTTTATTGGATGTGCGGGGCTTTAAACTATATCAGGTGCATCATTTTGGATGGATGGTTCCAATTCATGGTTGGTTAGTGATTATTATAGTGAAGTTGGTTCACTTAAGTCCTATGATTTTATAGTGGTGATAAGAATAATTCTATTCAGAATTAGTGAAAATTGTTAGTATTGTGGTTTTACTAGTGTTCTATTTGTGTTTAGGTGTGATGATTTGGGAATTTCATCATGTAGGTTAGTGGACTACAAGAATTTAGTTTTTAAAGGTGATTCTAATTGTGGGAAGCATCAGGGGTTGAATCATCTACATTGAGTTGAGTCATATGGTTGGGTGTACCGTAGGTTGGGGGATGATCTAGTTAATGGAATGGTTGTGTGTTATAAAATATGAGTGAGGTTGAAGCATCATAAAACTAATTCGATGGAAATTACAATAGCATAGCATTTTTTAATAAATGAAACACCTTGGGTTTGGGTTTGTGCTATGGAATAATGTTTGACATTTAGAGATGTAATACTATCATTGGATCATAAATTGATGACCATAATAGGTCAGGATTAATGGTATAAAGGTTGATATGTCTTCTTGGGGATGAGAAATTTTATGCTGGGTAGATTTTAAAATTTTGTGCCCATATGAGTTATGAAATTCTGGTGAATTTTAAATTTTTTATCTACCTGTTGAGGGGTCAAGATTTGAAAGAATGTTCAGATTGGGATCCCAATAGTTTTAACACCTTAATGTGATGTTATTTCATGTGTCCTAGAAGGATTATAATTGCATCGAATAAGTGTAAGGGGTGATTGGGAAGCTTTAGTAGCCAAAAATCAGTGGGCAGGTAGGGCAGTAGACCAGCTGGATTCTGATGCTCACCGATCGATTCAATATTGAGCTCACACTAGCCCCATGGTGGGGATTATTTTGGATTTTTTTTGAATTGGAGGGAAAATTTTATTATAGAACTCTCTAATTTTTAGTGGTAGGGATGACCTATAGGCATCATTTTTTCAAAACCTCCCCACATTCTCCTTCCCGGATCCCCTTTATCTCGGGTGAGTTTTTTCAATATTCAAACATCTTGAGTTATGATTTTATCTATTTTGATCTCCTTCTACCCCCTCCTCATTCATTAATTTTTTAATTACTTATATTAGGGTTTTGATGGTGATTCTACTAGAGTAGGGTGGTATCATATGATTATGATGAGGCTTTCACTCAGGTTATATAAAGGACATCCTAAGACAATCTCTACATGTCATTTCTCAATGTTTCATTTGATATACATTGTTATTTGATTTTTTTTCAAGTATTTTGATATAAATTATATTAATTACCAATTTTCTTGGTCCTAATTGATTGGGGTTTCACCCCAAGAAGGTGTTAAGAGTCTTGTGACATCTCATTGCCTTCACTTAAGTACATATTGACTCCTTTCTTATTTTCCTTTTTATTTGAGTTTTTTTTCAATAATTTTGGAGATTGAGATAGTTTTTTAAGTAAAATGAACTAAAATTTATATATTTATATTTTTTTAAAAATAATTATGTCTAGGAATAAATGTTTCAAGGGTTTTAGAAGGTTTACATTGCGTCTGATTTGAATTGGAAGCCTTATGGGAAGTTCGGAAGGGGGTTGCTATTTGGCACTGGCTATATAAACAATTTAAACCATAAATCCATAAATTATGACATAAATTTTCTTATAGACACTATACACGATAATTTATTATGGAACAAACATATTTACACTATAAAATATGATATTACACCATAAATTCATTGCTTGACGTTTTTAACTTAGCGAGATGCCTCTTTTGGCATATGTGAAACATGATGAATTCACACCATAAATCATGGATTTATGATGTCAATGCATCCATCCCAATGAATTTAATTACACATTACATCTGATCCCTTTATTATTATACATGAAGTCCTTTCACTCGAACCTATGGTGATTTTGGGTGATCTCTCTCTTTCCTAATTGGATCATTCAGTGTTTTACCCCCATGGTGGTTATGTATATTTTCCTTGGTAATAAGTCCTTAAACTTATTCATTTCCTTTGATTTAGGGAGTTGTTTTATATATTTTTATGGATTGGTTGGTGATTGGTTGGTGTTTCCTATCAATCCAATTTAGTTTTCCCTTATGAATTGCCTTTTATAGGCCTATCTTCTTATTTCCAATCATTATTGTTGAAGTTGATTAGAATTCCCCTAATCTTGAGGTATGTATCACTATACATGGGGAATTTAATATCTAAGAGGTGAGGGTTAATGGATCCTAAAAATGTATAGGTGGTTATAACCTAGTGGAATCCTAGAAATGTTTTTGAAATTTAGAGATCCATGGGTTTAGCTAGTTATTAAATTTTATTCATTCATGATTTATCTACGTGTATATCTTTAATGACAGCCTTAACTCATAACAGGGTAAACTTTTAATGGAATGAAAGATGTTAGATATGATGAGTTTCTCATTTAACCACTTTATGTTTTCGTAATTACATTGATTTATATATTTTATCTTCTTTATTTTTCTTAATAATTTGAATTATACTTTGATTAAAGTAAGAATAATATTGATCATATTCTTATATCTTTCGCTTAATTTATCATTAAATTTCATGTTTTGATATCTCATAAATGTTCTAAAAGTTTTATATTGAGTTACTAAGATAAATAAGTCATTTGGGACTTTAAAATATTTTTTATATTTTTTTTACTATTCCCAAATAGAACACCATGTAACCAAATGAGGATGCTCAGTAGGATCAATTTATCACTGAGAGGGGGGAGGGAGTGAATCGGTTATATATTTTTCTTTTAAGTTTCCATCTTTTTTAAACAAAATTCACCTCCAATTAAATAAGTTTCATCTTTTTAGAAAAAAATAGTCATATATCCACAGGAACATTGTAATTTACAAGAAACGATCCAATACCACACAATCCACTAGAAAAAAATCATTTGTGTGGATACAACAAGTAGGATATAACAATACACGTGGGTAGAACGATGTTCGACCAAATAGTGTATGTGATTCAAGTATCATGAAAGTTTGTAATAAAAGTTTTCAAACAAGTTAATCAGCATTCATTAGTTTCTTAAAAATGTTACTATGCTCCCATGTATACTTTAAAAAATATGATATTAAAAACAATTCCTCACATTAATACCTAGCGGTGGGTAACAACATCCCTATAATTCATAATGATGATTAGTCTGATACCCAGTTCTATTCTGCAGTCTGATTTCTCATTTTGATAATATAACTCGACCAGAATACAATAGAAACAAATCTAAACTACAGCTGCCTTGGTCTTGAAATCACAATATAATTTCTCATTCAAATCTGGAATCTTTGAAAATGATGTTTATTTTTCTTCTTCTGTTTTGAAAACATTCTTAGTGATGCTTGATCCAGAATCTCGTTTTCTCTAGAAACATTCAATGCTCTACCTTCTCTCCTCTTCACCCATGAACATTACTTGAATCAAAACATTATAATGTCCTTACCTCTATTTATTGGTGTTTTAAATGTGGTTTAGGTGGGATTCTGAAAAACATGCAAGCTCAAAAAAATTTCCCAAAATATAAATTTACCTTAAATTTTAGATACTTATTTGATTTCTTTGGTTCTTTTAAACTCTTCTCATTTCTTCTTAAACCTTCTCTAATCTTATCACAACTTTATATCACTTCATAATTTCTTCGCAATCATCAGTTAGATTCTGATTTCCATTATCATTTCCCATTACAATAAAGATATTATATTATTCACTATGTTACTCATCCCCAATTTAAAGATATGAAAAACAAATATTTTCTCATTACAATTCTCAGAACCAATAGAAGACAAACATCCCATTCTGATGCTCTGTACCAATAGAAAATACATCTGCTCATTTTGATTCCCCATACCAACTTATAATAATAAAACATTAAAATATTATATCAGATCATTATTTATACTTTATTAGTCTTATGTTACCTTACATTTTTCCATAAAAATCATGGATATTTCTAAATATTTCATCACTCCATCAGCAACACTTTATTACTTTCTTTAGACTTATTTGAATAACACTTTCTCTAGTCTCTTAAAACTTGATCTCCCATTGAAATGGCTTTTCTAAATACTATAAGAAGTTATAATTTTCTTATTTTTTTAGTCCAAAGGTCATGCATCTAATGAAGTGCAACATTCTTTTAATTTAATCAGTGTCTGTATGATCCTAATGAATTAGTCTTTGCCTCACTTTGATAATTAGTGTATGCCTCTATATAATGACTCCAAACCCAATTGTAAAGAAAGTTATAATTATTTTACTCTTAACATAATTGTAGAAAAATAGATATTTTCCTTCATCTTGACACAACTGAAAATTGAGTGGACCGATTTGGGATATACCTAACACTAATTGAGGGTCAATTAGTATTGGGTACTTTTTAAAAAAATTACAACTTTTTATCCGAGTACATATTGACCTGTTAGACACTTCTTTCTCTTGTTCTATTTTTCCTGTCACATGAAATAATAGAAAGTAGTCAAAATAAGCACAAGATATTTTACAAGTTTCACTACTCCATATGACCATCAATATCCTTTCCATGTATGGTGATGACTAGTACATGGATTCTTAACTATAATGTGATAACTATTATGGTGGTTTGGCTTGGGAAACAATCCTTTGACTAGTGTCAATCCCTACACTTTGGAGGGGGTGGGAAAGAATCCAAATACTTAAACTAGTGATAACCAATTCCAACTTTCATCTCCTTGATGGTTATTTATACTACCTCTAAAGATTGAATTTTTCCATCTTTAATAAGGTAGGTTCTTCTCTTGATCTTCTTTATTTATCCTCACTTGGTTACTTGAAAAAAAGTTGGAAAGAAAATGTCTTCTTCCATATTCATTAGTGAAAAACTGAATGCACACTTATTCTTATTCATTATTCTTCTTTAGTAAAATAACATAATGCACAAAAACTTATTATTCTTCTTGGAAAGAATAAAAACACATACGTGATTATTTAATCAATGAAGATCAGTTTACTTGGCACTATCAGATTGTCCTTTCTTCTTTTCATATATGCATGGGATCATGCATGTAGCAATTTTGTTGAACTCTTCACTTATACTTATTATTCTCCTTTACACATGTGTATACACTATTTTTATTCTTTCTTTTATGTGTCTTTATGTGTTCATATGCATGCAAGAGTGCATGTACTATCCTCTTATTCTCTACTGATTAAAAGACCTAATGGGTATAATTCGTTGTGCACACACATGAACTCTTCTCTTATTCCCTTTATATTATTCTCTTTTCACCTGGTTATGGTGTATTCATATGTATATAACCCATCATCATCCAAGATCCTTCTTCACTAAAATATGTACCCCTATAAATAGTGGGATATATTATGTCACCATAGGGTGTTTTAATTTGTGAAGGTTGTAGGATCACAGTTCTTCTTTGTGGATGGACTACACGGCTCTTCCTCTTAACAAGGTATAGTGAGAGTGAAACTCGAAAACTATATTACGGTTTTATGGCCTTCACAAATCACAATAAGGGTAAGTATTCATCGGTTGTGTACCCACTTGAACTTCCTCATGAAACATAGAGAGGGTTTTGATAAAACAGTTGTGTGTATGTGGATTATTCTTCGCCCATGGGTGTAGTTCTTTTTTTAGATGCTTCGTGAGTTCTTAGTACTTGTTTCATGTGTACCACCCCAAGCTTCCATGGTATTCTTCTCTTTGAATAATACAGGAGCGTGTGTTGTACGCAACTTCGAGTTCTAACACACCGCAATCAATCAAAAAAGTCATTATGAATAGTAATACCCACTTTTTGAAATTATATAAATTTTATCTTTTAAAATGTACTTCATTTTTGGATTTGTAATAACGAAATTAGACTAGGGTGAAATTTTGGTATTTTTATGAAAACTTTCAATTTTTGATGAATAGTGAAAACACCGAGTTATACTTTAAAACCGAATATTTATTTAAATAATTATTTATTTTATTTAAATTTATTTTAGGTAAAAATAGATACATAATACTTATATAAGTTCAATTTAATTAATTGGAGTCATTTTATAATAATTTTAGATATATAAAAATTTTATTGAACTCTCACCGTCTTTTACCCATCTCCTTGGAGAATTTGCAAATTCACATACAACTTAATTTTACCGATTCTGTGAGTGGAATTTCTAAAATCCTAGAGACATGGTTAATATCAATGTGTAAAAAAAATTCAATAAGATAAAAATAATTTTTGGTGAATAGTAACTTTTTACTTTTATTTACCACGGTTAAATGTGAATAGGGTAATTAAGGGTAAAAATGATATTATTATTATCCTAAAACATGTCCTAATTATATTGGATAAGTATAATTCGACCAAAAAAAACCTTAGGAATAAAATATGAACCTCTTTGGTCCACTTGGATTAGATTAATACATTTATTATTATTTAATTCAAAGAAGAGTTAAAAGAGATAAAATCAAAGTTAAATAACTAAAAAAAATTTAATATAGGGTTATGCATAAGATAAATTTGATTATAAATCTTTATTATAAATCTAAAATTATTTCCTACCTAATGGTATTTTATTTATAATTTTTAGACATTAAATAATTTAATTTATTTATGACACAATGGTGATGCAGTAATTACCTAATTAATGAAATATTAAAATAATTGATATTATAAATATAAAAATAAATGTAATTTTAGAATTTTTATGAATTAAAATAATTTTATAGGATAATATAAAATATTTGGGTTGTTTATATGAATTTTTTTCGAAGTAATAATGCTGTTATAAATTTTAGCAAAAAAAAATTACCAAATAGTGTTAAAATTGACATAAAAGAGATTTTAAAACAAATATTATATTATTAATTCATATTCTATTCCTAAAAATCTAACGTTCGGCCAAAGGACTTATATAATGATATTTGTATGATTAATGAACCACTTGGGTTTCTCTTGGAAGTATATAGTATGTTTATTAACCATATAATATAAAAATACAAAGAGACATGGTAAATGTCAAACTATTTAACTAAGAGTTAAATATAAATGATAAGGTTAATATAGTGACACAAATCTGTGTAAAATATATTGGTTGAAATGATTTCGACTCATCCCCACCTTTATCATTGAATAATCCACTTTTGAGCCATTATAATCTGAATATTAATTTATTAAAAAAAATATTTCTAGCTTTTCAATAGGTGCCCCTCGCCCCTCTTATAAAAGGGAACTCCCCCTTCTATCTAATTTACACCTTCAAATCCATTTGTCTCGGCCAAAACCTACCCAAATATTCTCTAAACTTCCCTCACTTAAACCTAGAGGCCTTAGTTTCATTAGAAAGCCAACATAAGGAGCCCTTTTGATCAAATCAAAAGGAAGAACCCGAAGAAGAGGTAATGTTTTCACCACCCTCATTCAAGTTCCTTTCTTCTTCAACTTATTATTTCTTTGTTATTTATATTCTAAAATAATAACCTTGGTATCTTCTATATACTGTGATGTTATTATAAATATGGTACAACCATATTCAGTATTCTATCCATCCTTTGAATGACATGTCACCATACGTGTTTATGTACGGATTACCGTCTCCACGTCGTGGTGTAATTGTTATTCCAAACATTATTATTTGGATGGGTATGATAATGATGTGTAATTGAAGTAAATAATAAATATGAGATTATAATGACTCTTCATATATGATATACCATCTGATTATATATTATTTTATTATCAAAAGAATGAAATTGTCGCTCGTGCGTACGTACGGACTACCATCTCCACGAACACGATGAGATTCATTCCCCATCGTATCGATTCAAGTATAATTATCATTTGATGATTAAAAATAATGTTTAAGGATTTTATATCATTCTGTATATGAATAAGATACAATCTATCCATAGAAAACATGGCTTATGTAACAAAACATATAAAAGAAAACGAGTATGTTAACACCCGAAACGGCGATAATACTAAGATATTATTAAAAATGCAATGTTAAAAGATCATATATGATATCATATTAATGTATATGATACTTGTATAATTTAATAACAACTATCTCACCATTATAAATGAGGCTAAACTACCCTCAACCAAGGAAAATTACAAGTTAAGGCTGTATTTCACAGCCTTTTCATTATCTAAGGTTGTTTATATATAATTATCTAATGGGACCTATTTATCCTCCACATCCATGTTTCTTAAAAATATATTTCAAATAATTATTAGTATTTTACAGACTATGGGTTAAATTCATTTAAACCCTGTTTTTACTTTTTGTACGAAGTTTATAAAGGAATCTTTCTGTTGTTTTCCATACAAGGTCCTTTTTAACCTTGTCGACCGAATTAAGGTAAGAATGTCTTTTTTTAACATATACGGAGGGTGTGGCTATTTTCCACCATTATAAAATATTCAAAGCTTCTCTTACAATATTATAAGGATATTTTCAAAGTAAATGTTTTATTTTATAATTATGTGACTTTTAAATTATTTAAAAAAGGAGAGATATTTATCTCAAATAGTTTTGATTTCATCTATGTCAACATCCTTTAGTGGATTTTAAGCTTATTTGATGTTCATTTCTTATGATACAAAACTTACATATTGTATTGAAGTTTTTTTGATATGTTTGACTTTGTATGTGTTATTTTTATACAATTCATGGTTTATGGATTAAGTATGGACATGTCGTAAGCTAGTTTTAAAATTAATGTTTATGTTATGTTTAATCCTGTTCATATGAGGAATGCATTGGACTTAATAAGTGACGGGTAGAGCCCGCTATAGCTCCTCGATGCATCGGTATGTCTCATGAGACAAACTAGTGTCTTGTTATAAAGCCTTGAAAAAATATTATTTGTAGTCTTGGCATAAGTCCTTGACTATGTGGTTATGATAGTCTGGCATTATGCATTCCATCATTATGAAAGTGGTTATTGATATTGCATGTGATTATTCGACTGGTAGAATATCCATGTGAATAAGTAAAGGAATTATTGAAATTTATTTCTACCATATTATTCTGAAGTTCAAGTTTAAAAGGTTTTTGTTTTAGTTATACATTGCCTTAAATGTTTATGCTTATTTGTAAAAGTTTTCGCTATATTGTTATCCTTACTGATCATCTGAGCTCACCCCTTTCTATGTTTTATTTTTCCCAGGATGTGAAGAAGTATTTTATGAATAAACTGTAGGGATAGTGTGAGGGGATATGAGTGTGGTATATAGAGACAATATGTTGTTGTAGTTTTTCATTTTATGATGTAAGGTAAACTTTATGAATGTATCTAGTGATTCCAAGGCTATTAAACTAATAGGTATTTTGAGACTTCATCTTCTGTGATCATGACAATGTTATGTAATAATTCACTGACTCTAGGTAACTGGGGTCGGGGCATTACAATTGGTATCAGGGGTAGTTTAGTACAAACCTTGGGATCTAGATTTAGATAAACTCTGATTAGAGCACATAGTCCTAAGATAGACTTTGAAGATTAGAATAGAAGAACTTCCTAGAATTTTGGTATTGTATAGATTTTGTGAATTTTCCGAGAATTACATCCCTGTCTGGATATGAACAGGTAGAGGCAGCTCTGGCACAAATGTACCTAGGGGTAAAACCCGAAAACATCACTTTGAGCTAGACTTGAACAGGAACTGGTTCACGACAATGGGCATTTCTGCACTCTTGGTTATGAAACTCTCGGGGGATATTCTTAGGATAATTCACATTTTCTTTACAAACCATTATCAAGGGTTTCTAAGTATATACTTCCTCAGAGAAAACATTTTTAGGATTACGGATTATATCCATAAACTGTTCAATTCATGTTAAGTGTTTTACAAGTTTGGATTTATGTATTGCGATTCATAAACTAATCTAGTGTATGCCATTGTTTAGAAATGGCGCCTAGTGGAAGAAATGGAAATCGTATCAATGCATGAACTCCATGTAGGTATTTCCCTCTTGTTCAAAATAATTATAGTGGAGATGGTGATACAATTGGTGCTGATCATCTTACCACCATACTGGGACAACTCACTCAGGTTATGAATAATAACCTTACCCGTATGGAGTACCCTGATCCGCAGCGTGGAGGATAAATGTTTGATTGCTTCATGAGGAAACAAACACTGACATTAAATTGGAGTAAAAATCCATTATTGGTTGATCAATGGATAAATTTCTTAGAGAAAATATTTCATGCTCTAGGGAGTAGCGAAAGGGAAAAAGTTTTCGTGGCAGTTTACCGCCTTACTGGAGATGCTGATCAATGGTGGTCATTGATTCAAAACACAAAAGATGACTATGAAGTATCAAATATGGAATGGGGGGATTTTAAAGATCTTTTCCTAGAAAAATAATTTGTTCATGACCATCGAGAAGATATGGAAAGGTAATTTCTGAGTTTGAGACAAAAGGAGGATGAGAATGTCGTAAAGTATGAGGCTAACTTTACAAAGTTAGTGAGGCATGCAGCAGATTATATACATAACCCAAGGAGTAATATTGATTGTTTCTTTGATGGGTTAAAACCATTTCTCTGTTGAACATTAGTCTCACAATCCTTCTCGTCATATGAAGATATTGTCTCATGTGCTATCAAGACAGAAAAATAATTCTCTAAGTCTTATGAACATAAAGAAAAGCAAGAGAAGAAGATATCTGCTGGTCACACAAGGAATGGAAATAAGTGGAATAAGGGAAAAGTTGAATATCCATCCTACAGTAAATGTGGGAAGAAACACCCGGGTACTTGCTTGAAGGGAATGGGAGTATGTTACAAGTGTGGTGAAAAAGGCCACCAAGCTCGTGAATGCAAGGGGAAGAAGGAATCTACTAATGTTCAATGCTACAATTGCAGGGAGATGAGACATTATGCAAATGAATGTACTAAGAGTTAGGGAAACATACCCCAGAAAAGGCCAAGGGATCAAGGAAAATCTTATGAGATCACTACTACTAAGGTTGAAGCTCCAAAAGATGCGGTGGCAGGTAATTTAATGGTTTCCTCAAGTTTAGCCAATGCTTTATTTTATTCTGGATCATCGCATTGTTTCATATATTCTGAGTTTGCAAAGAAAATTAGATATTTATAATTTGATTTAACAAGGTAGTTGTCAGTTAAAACTCTTATGGGAAGTATCATTGCAACAAGATTTTGTGAATCAGTCCCCATTAGAGAACATAGATGTTCTTTATCTGGTGATCTTATCATCATAACCATGATTGAATTTGATATAATCCTCAATATGGATTGAATTTTGGACCATGATGTGAAGATTTATTATAAGAAGAAGGAGGTTATGATTTTTAATGATGATGATAAGGAACACCTTATCTTTAGAGCAGAATCTTCACCACCTAATTCTTATCAAGATCCACCCCAATTAGCTCAACTAAATTCAATTATCGGGTAGAAAGAGAATGAAATAACTGTGGGTGAGGAAAGGAATGTTCAGATAGAGGATGTACCTATTGTTAAAGAATATATAGATGTGCTTCCAGAAGATTTACCTGGACATTCTCCAGAATGAGAAATTAAGTTTTCCATTGATTTAATTCATGGTTCAAGTCCTATATTGAAGACCCCTTATAGAATGGTCACTGTGGAATTAGTTGAACTAAAGAAACAACTAGAGGAATTTAGTAATAAAGGATTTATTCACCCTAGTGTTTCTCCATGGGTAGCCCCTGTCCTTTTTGTTAATAAGAAATATGGATCTATGAGGTTATGTATCGACTATAGGGAAATAAATTTTATAACAATAAAGAACAAGTATCCCTTACCTTGTATTGGTCATTTATTCGACCAACTGCATGAATATCAATACTTTTTAAAGATTTAACTTCGATCAGGAAACCATCTGTTGTGTGTGAAGAAGGAATACATTACGAAGATAGCATTTCGAACCAGGTACGGGCATTACGAGTTTACAGTAATGCCTTTTGGATTGACTAATGCACCCTCTGTATTCATGGAACTAATGAATAGAGTTTTCAAGGAATATCTTGATGATTTTATAGTGGTATTTATTGATGATATCTTGGTATACTCCAAAAGCTATGAAGATCATGATAATCACTGGCGCATTATCCAGAAGACTCTTAGAAGACACGAATTATATGAGAAGTTTAACAAGTGTGAATTCTGGCTTCAGGAGATTTCTTTTTTTGGCCATATTGTCACTAAGGATGGAATCTCCATTGATCCTTCTAAGAAAAGATAAATCCAAGAATGTCCAGCACCAACAAGTATAATCGAGTTACACAGTTTTATTGGTTTAGCAGGTTATTATCGGTGTTTCGTCCAGAACTTTGCCCGATTGGCTAACCCATTAACGAATATCACATATAAAGGGGTTAAATTTATTTGGACAAAAGAGTGTGAAGAATGTCTTAAATAACTGAAGAGAATATTAGTCAATGCTCCTATATTGACTCTACCATCAGGGAATGATGGGTTTTTTATTTATAGTGATGATTCAAAGAAAGGACTTGGTTGTGTCCTTATACAGAATGATAGGTTTATTGCCTATTCATCATGACAGCTGAAAATTCAGGAGCAAAACTATCCTACTCATGATCTTGAGTTAGCTATTTTAATCTTTGCTTTGAAGATATGGATACATTATCTCTATGGTAAAAAATGTGAGATATACACCGATCACAAGAGTTTTAAGTATATTTTCTCACAGAAAGAACTAAACATGGGGAAAAGGCGATGGCTTGAACTACTCAAGGATTATGATTGCACGATACACTACCAACCAAGGAAGGAAAATAAGGTGGCAGATGCTTTGATCAAAAAGGATCATGGAATTTTGAACAAAATTAAATTTGAAAGGGATCCAATTTTCATTGATCTAGTAAATTTGGATATGGGACTAACCATGGAAGGTGAAACATCAATACTTTTTCAAATGGTTGCCAAACCATCTTTACTAGAATGGATAAAGAGTTCTCAGACCGATGATGAAGAATTTGAAAACATGATTAAAGCTGTGAATGATGGGAGATTTAATGAATTTGTGTATGAATATGGAATTTTGAAATTTGGGAAGAGACTTTGCGTTCCCGATATACCTGATCTAAAAAGGGAATTGTTGGACGATGCTCATAGTTCCAATTTCTCTTTACACCCTAGGAGCACCAAAATGTATAGAGATTTGAAGGAACATTTTTGGTGGGACAACATGAAGAGGGAGATTGCTAATTTTGTGTCAGGATGTATGGTTTCTCAACAAGTGAAAGCTGGAAGGAAATAGCCTGGATGAGTCATTCAACCTCTTCCCATACCTAAGTAGAAATGGGATAATATCATGATGGACTTTTTCATGGGTTTACCAAAGACTCCTAGAAGTAATGATTCAATATGGGTCATTGATGATCATCTTACCAAGTCAGCACATTTTCATTCTATAAGAGAAGATCTACCATTTGAACGTCTAACAAAACTATATATTAATGAAGTTGTGAGACTTCATGGAGTACCCCTATCAATTTTTTCTGATCGTGATCCCCATTTTACTTCACGATTCTGGAAGATTCTTTAGAAGGCCTTGGATACTGAACTTTGTTTGAGCGCTGCCTACCACCCTCAAACAGATGGAAAATCAGAACGGACTATTCAAACGTTATAATACATGTTGAGATCATGCTCACTTGACTTTCAGGGTATGTGGGACCAATATTTACCTTTGGTGGAATTTTCCTATAATAATAGCTTCTATTTAAGTATTCAAATGGCACCATATGAAACATTATATGGAAAGAGATGTCGAACACCAACCTGTTGAAATGATGTTGGTGAAAGAAAACTTGTAGGCCCAGAACTGGTGGAGGAAACAATGGAAAAGGTAAAGGTAATCCAAAACCACATCAAAGCAGCTCAATGTAGGCAGAAGGGCTTTGCCGATAACAGAAGGAAGGATTTGGAATTTCAGGTAAGAGATCATGTTTTCTGGAAGGTATCTCCATGGAAGGGAGTTATACGTTTTGATAATAAAGGTAAATTGAGTCCCAGGTACATCAGACATTTCGAAATTATAGAACGAATTGGGGTTGTAGCTTACCGTTTGGAAATGCTTCCAAGTCTCTCCAATGTTCACGATGTGTTCCAGGTATCACTATTGAGAAAATACATGGCTAAACCAATGCATGTACTCACCTATGAAGAAGGAGAACTGGAACCGATCTGTCTTATCGCGAAGATCCCATCAGGGTTCTTGCTACCAGAGAACAAGTGTTGAGAAACCAGACGACTCGTCTGGTAAAAGCTCTATGGAGAAACCATAAGATGGAAGAGGGAACATGGGAACCTGAGGAACTTATGATTAATAACCACCTGAGTATTTTTATGAAATAATATTCTAGAAATTTCGAGGATAAAATTATTTGAAGGAGGGGAGAATGTAACACCCCATGCTTCCACAGTACGCTTCTCTTCGAATAATACAGTAGCGTGTTTTGTACACAACTTTGAGTTCTAACACACCACAACCAATAAAACTAACCGTTATGAAGAGTAATACCCACTTTTTTAAATTATATAAATTTTATCTTTTAAAATGGAATTCATTTTTGGATTTGGTATATCGAAATTAGCCTAGGGTGAAATTTTGGCATTTTTCTGAAAAATTTCAATTTGTGATGAATTGAGAAAAACACCGAGTTATAGTTTAAAACCAAATTTTTATTTAAATAATTATTTATTTCATTTAAATTTATTTTAGGTAAAAATATATTCATAATACCTATATAATTTCAATGTAATTCATTAGAGTTATTTTCTAATAATTTAGGATATATAAAAAAAATTTGAACTTTCACCATCTTTTACCCATATCCTAGGAGAATTTGCAAATTCACATAAAACATAATTTTACCGCTTCTGTGAGTGGAATTTAGAATATTCGAGAAACATGGTTAATATGAAGGAGTAAAATGTGGTTTAATAAGATAAAAATAATTTTTTTGAATAGTAAATTTTTACTTTTATTTACCATGGTTAAATGTGAATAAGGTAATTAAGGGTAAAAATGATATTATTATTACCCTAAATTATGTCCTAATTCTATTTTATAAGAATAATTCGACCAAAAACAACCTTTGTAATAAAATATGAACCTATTTGGTCCATTTGGATTAGATTAGGACATTTATTATTATTTAATTCAAAGAATAGTTAAAAGAGATAAAATCAATGTTAAATAACAAAAATATTTTTAATATAGAGTTATACATAAGATAAAATCAATTATAAAAATTAATTAGAAATTTAAAAATATTTCCTACATAATGTTATTTTATTTTTAATTTTTAGATATTAAATAATTTAATTTATTTATAACACAATGGTGATGCAGTAATTACCTAATTAATGAAATATTAAAATAATTGATATTATAAATATCAAAATAAATGTAATTTGAGACTTTTTATGAATTCCAATAATTTTATAGGTTAATATAACATATTAGAGTTGGTTAGATAAATATTTTTCGAAGTAATAATGCTGTTATAAATTTAAAAAAAAAAACAAAATACCAAATATTGTCAAAATTGACATAAAAGAGTTTTAAAAAAATGTTATATTATTAATTCATATTCTATTCCTAAAAATCTAAGGTCTTGCCGAATTACTTATATAATGATATTTGTATCATTAATTAACCACTTGGGGTTTTCTTGGATGTATATAGTAAGTTTATTAATCATATAATATAAAAATACAAAGAGACATGGTAAATGTCAAACTATTTAACTAAGAGTTAAATATAAATGATAAGGTTAATATAGTGACCCAAACCTATATAAAATATATTGGATGAAACTATTTAGACTCATCCCCACATTAAACATTAAACAATTCACTTTGGATCTATTAGAAACCGAATATGAATTTATTATAAAATAATATTTTTAGCTTTTCCAAAGGTTCCCCACACCTCTCTTATAAAAGGGAACTCCCCCTTATCTCTAATTCACACCTTCAAAGCCTTTTGACTCGGCCAAAACCTGCCCAAATATTCTCTAAACTTCCCTCACTTCAACCTAGAGGACTTATTTTGATCAGAAATCCAACCTAAGGAGCCCTTTTGATCAAATCAAAAAGAAGACCCCGAAGAAGAGGTAATGTTTTCACCACCCAATTTCAAGTTCCTTTATTCTTCAACTTCATCTTTCTTTGTTATTTCAATTATAAAATATTAACTCCAGTATATTCTATATACTATGATTTTATTATAAATATTGTACAACCATATTAAGTTTTCTATCCATCCTTTTAATGACATTTCACCGTATAGGTGTACCTACGGCTTACCGTCTCCACGTCATGGTGTAATTGTTATTCAAAACATTATTATTTTGATGGGTATGATAATGATGTTTAATTGAAGTAAATAGTAAATATAAAATTATAATGATACTGTATATATGATATACCATCCATTTATATATTATTTTAATATCAAAAGAGTGATAGTGTTGCTCATGCGTATGTATGGACTACCGTCTCCACGAACGTGATGAGATTCATTCCCCATCATATCCATTCAAGTCTAGTTCTCATTTGATAATTAAAAATAATGTTTAAGAACTTGATATAATTCTAGATATTAATAAGATAAAACCTATCAATAAAAACACGGCTTTTGTAACAAAACATATAAAAGAAAAAGAGTATGTTAACACCCGAAAAGGCGATAATACTAAGATATTATTAACAAAGCAATGTTAAAAGATCATATATGATATCATATTAATGTATGTGATTCTTGTATAATTTAATAACAACTATTTAACCATTATATAGGAGGTTAAACTACCCTCAACCAATTAAAAGTAGAAGGTAAGAGTTTATTTCATATTCTCTTCATTATCTGAGGTTGTTTATACGTAATTATCTACAGGACCTCTTTATCATCCACATCCATGTTTCTTAAAAATGTATTTCAAATCATTCTTACTATTTTAAAGACTATGGTTTAAATTCATTTATACCCTTTTTGACTATTTATAAGATGTTTATAAAGGAATCTTTCTATTGTTTTTCATATAATTCCCTTTTTAACCTTTTCGACAGAATTAATGTAAGAATGCCTTTTTTAACTTATAAGGAGGGTGCGGCTATTTTCCACCGTTATAAAATCATTGAAGCTTTCCTTACAACTTTATAAGGAAATTTTCAAAGTAAATGTTTTATTTTATAATTATATGACTTTTAAATTATTTCAAAAAAAATACATTTCTCTCAAATAGTTTTGATTTCATCTATGTCATCATCCTTTGAGGGATTTTAAGCTTATTTGAAGTTGATTGATTATGATACAAAACTTCCATAAAGTATTGAAGGTTTTGTGATATGTTTGATTGTGGATGTGTTATTTTTATATCATTCATGGTTTATGGATAGATTATTGACATTTTTTATGCTATTTTTAATACAAATGTTTATGTTATGTTTAAACCTGTTCATATTAGGAATGCATCGGACTTAATAAGTGATGAGTGGAGACCGCTATAGCTCCTCGATGAATCGGTAGGTCTCACGAGACAAACTAGTGTCTTGTCACAAGGCCTTGAAAAAATATTATTTTTATTCTTGTAACAAGGCCTTGACTATGTGGTTATGATAGTCTGACATTATGCATTCCATCATTATGAAAGTGGTTATTAATATTGCATGTGATTATTCGACTAGTAGAATATCCATGTGAATAAGTAAATGAAATTATTTCAATTTATTTGTGCCATATTATGTTGAAGTTCAAGTTTAAAAGGCTTTTTTTTAGTTATACATTGCCTTAAATGTTTATGCTTATTTATGAAAGTTTTTTCTATATTGTTATCCTTACTGAGCATCTGAGGTCACGCCTTTCTATGTTTTATTTTTTCCAGGATGTGAAGTATTTTATGAATGACCTGCCGGGATAGTATGATGGGATATGAGTGTGGTATATGGAGACAATATGTTGTTGTATTTTTTCATTTTATGATGTAATGTAAACTTTATGAATGTATCTAGTGATTCCAAGGCTACTAAGCTAATCGGTCTTTTGAGACTTGATCTTTTCTGATCATCCAAATATTATTTAATAATGCACCGACTCTGGGTAACTGGGGTCGGGGCGTTACAGAAGGACTTCTAGAACCTCTCTTCATAGAGCCTCTAAGGCCTATGGGTCTTCCAAGATTCTTCGTGAAGAATTGAGAACCAGGGAATGCTATGTTTTTTAATAGGTGCACTCGAATATGCAGAGGGAAGTAGCTCCATCTAAAATCAGTGTTTCTATTTTTATAGGTGAGGAATACTTCAATTAATAATTCAAATCTTCATGTGATATTCCATATGATCGGGGATTTGAAAGCCTGAGATCTTTGTATCTTTAAAATATTCAATCCTTGTTTGAAGATATGTCGAATATCACAGATGTTTTCTTCTTTAAATAAGTTCCCTTCAGATTTGGTGCATGAATGAGAGATTGCATGTATCTCATTTTAAGTTCATGATTGAACCCACAAGGGCTCAGAAACTCCGTTTGCATATGCAAAACCTTTTAATTTCACCATATTGTTACATTCATGCAAATGAAATTACATTCATGTTCTCATTTCTATCCAAGGACCAACATTATCCTAATATGATGTCCAGTGGTCATCCATAGTGATCGGGTCATCTACTCTAGTGAGTAACAGTGGCACTGGCATGCAGTGTATGAGGATAAAGAGGACGCAATTATACAAAAAACTATAGGAGATCAGATGGTCCTCATTTATAAATTCATGGTGTATGATGATTGAGTGTACATGATTATATCTGTGTACCACAAGTGATTGGATAGGAAAGCAAGATGTGGAATGAGATGAGCAACTGAGATTGCGCCCATGTTTTTAAAATTTTATCCCACATTGAATCATAAAACTGGTTGAGCACAATTTAAGTATCAAGATCTTCCACACCATATCCAAATTACTCCCTCTCCCACCATAGTACCACCTCGTACCATGTTCTTCAGGAATGCTTTGCATCCACCCTCTGCGGGATTCAGAACAAAACTTCACGGGCATGCTTTGGGCCCACTCTCTACCTCTTGCGGGAGGGCCTAGCTGGCTTCCCCATGGGTGTGGTTGACTCCTGTCCCACATGATCCTCAGGTTGAGGTTGGCTGGCTAGCTCGAGGGTTAGCCCATTTTTTCAGTAATTCCACAAAAAAGTGTTAAACATAAATGTTTAAATGAAATTAAAATGCATGGACACCTAGTAAATCAATGTCCATGCATGGAAACCCTTCTTCTTCTCTCTATTCTCTTATCTTTTCCCCTTCATTAAAATCACATAATTCTTTTTCTTTTTACATGATCACACTTAGAATCTTCAATCATCATTAATGGATGATACTTCAATGGTGTAAACAGCGTGTCACCTTTGACATAAGTTCTTTGAACATAATAATAGTGAATCAATCTTCTAATTTAAATTACTTGGAGAATTTCCCAAGCATGGAATCCAATGTCGTGAATCCATAACAATCCTTCAGGAATCATCACCTCAACCATCCTCTATTAACATTGGAGCTCCTTCTTAATTTTGACCATTATTGACAATTATTGACATCAAATACAAAATATACCCAAAGTGGTCTCAACAATCTACCCCTTTTTATTTGTTATAAATACTTAAATGTTCTCTTAAATGAATGTATCAAGATCAAAATGAGAATATTATCTCTCACCTTCACTTTTCTTTATCTCACTTTTGAACTTTCATTTCAATTTATCTCTCCCTTATTGAAAATAAATACAAACTTCATGGGAAAAGGGTATCAGTCCATACTTAAGAAATGTTCCATCCATCATTTCACTCTAATCCTTCTTGAGCCATGATCGGTTTAAAAAACAAGAGTATTTGATTTAGACAAAAAATCTATCCATTACCCAATGATCATTATACCTCATTAGATGAGAACACATGTACTTTTCTTCAAGTGTTTTCCAAATTTATTTCAGGCTAAAGATATTGAATGTGATGTGAAATAATCATCTTAAAACTCTTGTACTCACTTAAACAAATATATCAAAACATTCAAGTGTAATGGGTAGGATGAGTGATCTTGGGGAAGTTTCATTATTCATATGTCGTTGATTAATTAAGTTACTCCCCCTTTGTAAAATGATCTTAATTTTGAGTAACCACATATGAGATATTAAAAAATAACATGACTTATCCAGTGACAAGATCTTCAAACAATCTTCAGGGTCACTGAATTTGATACCAACTGAAGTTGATACTCATTGAAATAATAACTCTGGAAACATCATCATTTTTCTCCTCCACAAGGAGAACAATCTCATCACTGTTTCATAGGTTCTCCCACTGGTATATTGCTTCCCCTTCAGTTCCCTATATTATAAGAACAAATACAATACATAATGATTTAATGGAATAAGGTGGATCCTTCATGCATCATCAATGTGAAAAACAAGTATGAGATGATTTTCTCAACCCAGATACTCCATTTTCTCCACTCTTCCCACTTTCACATTTGATCTTCAATTTCGATTGTAATTTTGTGGATCTTATCACTTCTTAAATTTCTTTTTGTATGTGCCTTCTTTATTAAAGATATTTCAAAGCACTAGAATCTATCGGCGCAACATTCATCTTATAATGAAATTCTTCTTAAGATTGAATAAATTAAATGAAATTATTAATGGTGTGACTATCCTTGATTCACCTCATTCGAAATACTTTTTCATCTTCATGTTAAATCTACTTTTTTCTTTTTGCACTATCCTTAACTAGTGTATCTTCTATTTACCTCATTATTTCTAAATCTTCTAGACAGATAACCAATAGGTCATAATAATTTGAGGCATCAAGATTGGATCTTCCACATGAATTATTCTCAGTGACATCCTTCTTAGGAGTTGTTTTGGATTCACCACCCTTCACCTTCTTTGATTTATAATCCAAGGTCTTCTCTCCTTTTCTTCTTGAAATCTTCTAGGGATAATTTTTTTACAATATTATTCTAGGTTCTTCCCAAGGTTTCTTCTTTATTCAAAGCTAGATTTTTTGATCTTATTTTCTTGTCATATTTGGTTACACGTTGAGATGAACATGTACCAATATTAAGACCACTCCCATTGATTACATCATAGATATTATGATGAATTGCAAATCTATTTTCTGTATACAAATGCTTCTAGATCTTTGGATGTGGATTATTTTTCTCTATATTTCTCCCCCTTGATATAGGCTTCATCTGTGAATTTTTATTTAAGATAATGTACCAAATATCCAATGCACAATTCCCAAGTTTGTTGCAGCACCAACATTAACCAAAAAACCTTATCTTCTTTATAACTTATGTATAAGGTCGTTGAGCCTTATTCTTGATTTTTTGTGCTCTCTATGTGGAATAATCTTCCAACATCTTCTTCTTATCCACCCTATCCATGGTGGTAGGTATCTTATAAATTTTCTTCTTCCATACTTTTTTATATTTTTTCTTATACCCTATACTTTTTTTATAAACATTATTTCAATATGGTATGAATGGTACATTATCATTCTCAAATGCTTGTGACAGAACAATGAGTGAATCCATGATCTTATTATCACATGTTGAAGTTCCTCTAATGAACATTTAATACTAGTAGAAATAGTCACCATATTTTGTGAGGGATTAATATGTGTCTTCTCAATATTGGAACACTAAGCATCCAATTTTATACATTCCTTGTTGAGGATTATCTTTTATTCTTCAATCATGATCAAAATCTATTCAAAAGTCTTCTATAATATTTTAACTTGCATTTAATACATTATAACTTTGTTTTTTAATAAAGAGTCAAGTTCCTTTATCTTCTTGGAATTTTCTTAAAAATATAAACTCTTTTCATTAGTGCTCTTATTCTGCACACTTTCAAGTGCATGGATCTTCTCTTCTAAAGTCTTATTTACTCCCTCTTTCTCCTCAACTTCGTGGAGCCATTTTCAGGAACATATTTCAAATTCCCAATTTTTTTCATCAAAGGATCCAGCCTTTATATGGTTCTTTAAAAATTCAACAGTTTTTCTTATAAGCCTTTATCTAAAACAACATTTTCTTATTCTAGTTAGGTGACATCTTCTTACATACATTAAAATACTCCACAAACCAGGGATGAAATTTCTTTATGAATACCATGCAGAATAATTATTAATATGTCAATAGATAATTCTTTATAGGTTATAGATTGATCATCCTCACATGTGCTTGCATTTTCATAATGAGTATAATTTACAAATTTACTAACACATACCTATTGATCATTTTTGGTAGGAATGTTGTCCATATTATTGGTGGAAACTTGTTCCACCTTCTCATTACTTTCCAATCCTGATGTGTATTTATTTTCATCAAGGTATAGAGAATCATATAATTCTTCTTCTTTAGATAAGAAGAACTTCTTCTTTAACTTTCTCTTCTATTTATTTTTCTTGTTAATCATGGTCTTGGTAGATATGTACTTCAACTCAGAGATAAATTAATCTTCACTGAAACTATACTTCATTGATAAATCAAAAAAGAAACTCAAGACTTTAAAAGAGAATATCATTAATGTATAGAATCCAACAGAGGTGAACCTAGAGCTATGATACCAATTGAGCGGACCATATTGGTATATACCTAATATTGATGGGGGTTGAATCAGTGTTGGAGACTTTTTAAACCAATCCAAGCTTTTTATTCCTATACCTTTGGACCTATTTGGATCATTAATATCTTGTTATTATTTTACTATCACATAATGTAATAGAACACAGTAAAAATATGCACACTATATTTTTTCAAGGTTCATTACTCAATAATTTTAGCTACGTCCTTTACACGTATGGTGATAACCAATACATGGATTCTCTAATATAATGTGAAAATTGTTACAGTGGTTTGTCTAGGGAAACAATCCTTTGGACAGTGTGAGTCTATAAACCTTGGAGGGGGTGGGAAACAATCCAATTCCTTAAAATTGTGAAAACCTAGTCTAACTTGAAGATCCTTTCAAGTACTTTATACTTCCTCTAAATAAAGTATTCTTCCTTCAATAATAAGGTAGGTTATTCTCTTTATCTTCCTTAGGGATCTTCACTTGGTTACTTGATAAGAATTATATATGAAACTCTCTTCTTTAGTGAAAAACCGAATGCACACTAATTATTTTTCTTTCTTCTTATTTAATTCAATAACATATTGCACTAAAAAAAATTCTTCTTAGAATGAATCACTATCACCTATGTGATTATTTAAGCAATTAATATCAACCTACTTGACATCATCGTATTCTCATTTCTTCTTTTCATATATGCATGAAATCATGAATATAGCAATTTAGTTGAACTCGTATCTTCCACTTCTTCTTCTTCTTTTCACATGTGCACACATAGTTTTGATTATTTCTTTTAAGTGTCTTCACATGTGCATGTTTATGAAAGAGTGCATGCACTATACTCTTCTTCTCTCCAATGTGAAAACCCTAATGGGCATAAATCATTTTACACACACACAACCTCTTCTATTATTCCCTTTCAATTATTCTCTTTTCACTTGGTTAGGGTGTACAAAAATACATACATCCCGTCATAGTGAAAGTTCCTTCTTCACCAAATCATGAACCCCTATAAATAGTTGGATATATTGTGTAACCAGATGGTGTTTACCTTTGTGAAGAATATGGGATCATGGTACTTCTTTATGCATGGAGTGCACGACTTTACCTCTTCACAAGGCACAATGAGAGTGAAACTCAAGCACCTGTTCACGGTTTGATGGCCTTCACAATGCACAAAAAGGGTGATTATTCATCAGTTGTGTAGAAGTAGGAACATCCTCTTGAAAAACAGTGAGGGATTTGATAAACCATTCATGTGTCCATGGATTTTTCTTCTCACATAGGTTCAGTTCTTCTTATCAATATGATTCAAGAGTGAATAGCACTTATTAAAGGCATTCAGGAGCCTTTCTTTATAGAGTCTCGATGGCCTGTGGGTCTTTTATGCTTCTTCATGAAGAACAGAAAACCAGGGAATGCTCTATTTTTGAACAGGATCACTCAAATATATGGAGGGAATTAGCTCCTTATTAGCTCAGTGGTTCTCTTTTTATATGTGAGTAATACTCCCTTTACTAGTTCAAATATCCACGCTATATGACATAAGATCTAGTCTTTGAAAGCCTGATATTTTTTGTACTTTTAAATCTTCAAACAACATGAGAAGACATGTATGACATCTCAATTGTTTCCTTTTTCAAATGAGAACCCTTTTTATCATATGCTTTCATGCAAGATTTCATGAATCTCTTTTTAAGTTAATGCTCGAATCCATGTGGCCTCAGCAACTCCATTTTCCTCGGTAAAACCTTAAAATTTCACCATATCATTGCATGAATAAAAATAAAATTTGATTCATGGTCTCATTTTGATCCAGTGACTAACATGATCCTCATATGATGTACAATGGTCATCCATTGTGATCGGGTCATCCACTTTGGCAAGTAACAGTGGCGCTGGAATGCAGTGGAAGAAGAAGAAGACAACACTGTTAAACCAAAAACCTCATGAGATCAGATATTCTTCATTTATACATGCATAGTATAAAATGAATAAGAGGCCACAATTAGCTCCATCTACTATGAGTGATTGGAAAATAAAGCGAGGTGTGAGGTGAGATGAGGGGTTGATATTGAGTCCATGTTTTTTAAATGTTTTCCCACATCGAATCGTCAATGTGAGATGAGAGTGGTTTAAGTATCAAGACATTATACTCCATTTCTATATTACACTCTCTTACTCTATTGTACTGCCCCGTAATATGTTCTGTGGGTGTGCTCTACACCCACCCTTTGTAGGCTTCATCAAAAAACTCTACGGGCGCGCTCTTCTCCCACTCTATTCCACTTGTGGGCTAGCCTAGTCAGATTCCTTATGGGCTTTCTTTAATTATATACCGCATTATCCTCGGGTTGAGTATTTCTGTATAGCTTGAGGTATGGACCATTTTTATAGTTAAGGCCACAAAAAAGTGTTAAATTGAAATGTTAACATGAAATTGAAATGCATGGCCACCTAGTAAATCGAAGTCCATGCATGGCCACCCTTCTTCTTCCCTTTATTGTATCTTCTTCTCCACTTCAAGAAAATCACATAATTCTTTTAATTTTTTGCCTGATCACACTTATAATCTTCAATAATCCTTAATGGATGATACTTCAATGTTTTAAAAACTATTTCACCTTTAGGAAAAGTTTTTTGAACTTAATATTAGTGCATCAATCATCTAATTTAAACCACATAGGGAATTTCCCAACTGTGGAATCCAATTATTTGAATCTATAAAAATTATTTAGGCATATTTACTTCAATCATCCACCATTAACTTTGGAGATCCTTCTTCATTTTGACTAGCATTGACAACAGTTGACAACAAATATAACTTATGAACAAAGTGGTCCCAACAAAAACAACCAACAATTCATCTTGATGAAAATGGTTGACTATATTATTGATCAGTCTCTGGTCCCATTTTTCATCAGTCCCCACAAATTTACTTATTATCTTTTTATTTTTCCCAAAAACTATCAATAAAAACCATTTTTTCTCTAAATCCTTTTACATTCATCATTTCATCCAATTATTGGTGTCAATATTACTCTGATAATTGGGGGCACACCATATCTATTAGACCGATGTTTGTATCTTTAACATCAAAAACTTATTTACTTTTAATAGTATAATAAAAACATCCAAATTATTTCACTGGAGATTTTTTTCTTATGGCTTATTGGTCCAACTGAAAACCAATATCTTCATCCTATCAGGTTTTGGGAAAAAAAATATCTCCCACCAAACAATTATGCATCCAGTGATATTCACACTAATTAAATAATAACAGAAAGTTTATTCTTCACAAAAATTCATCTTCCACTAACTTCATCATTTAATCATGGCTACCTCATGAAATTTAAAATTTTTAGGATCAACATATAAGCATCTTAATTACATTAGAATGTATCATGACTTCCATCCTTCTAGAAACTTTTTTCTTTCCAACCTGATCCTCAATATGATTTGAATAAATTGTTCTCCCCCCCCCTTCATTTATAAGGATTGCATCATATGTTCTTAGGTAACAAATGATTTATTAGAACACCATGATTAGAGATGCATAATCATGTTTCATCAAAACCATATAGACTTTGATATTGATTCTCAATATGATCTTACTTTTAGTCCAAACCTGAGATGATTCCAATGAAACTTTTCTTCTAGAAATCTTCTTTATAATATGATGGACTGTTTGAAGAATTTTGAGTCTGATGTGCTAATTACAATTATGATACCAATCAACAACTTTTTCAAAGTGAGGTTATTTCTTTTCATCGAAAGTAAAATACAATTCTTCGAGCACACACTTATTTCAGCTCCAAAAACAAATTCCATCCAACATGGTCCCAATAGTCTCCCCAATTGGTTTTTTTCCAAAAAGATTTATAAATCACTAAACTTTTTGACCTCAATAATGGTATTAATTATCAACAATTATAATCCTATGTGAGCTATCTCATAGTAGGAAATAGTAATCATTCACAGTAAACCATGTTTTCTAAAGGCGACTCATTAATCTTCCTTAACATTTCTTCACAACCTTATTTAACCCTTTATTTTATACTTCCATTTTATTATTAACAAATAATTTCTATAACCACTCCATCTAATAATTAAAATATTTCACACATATATATCTTGTATTCATAGATTACCCACAACTCCCCTTATATACAAGATTCCTTAAAAGTTTTATCACATATCAATGGATAGATTTATGAAATAGTTCTCCAACTTGGAAACAATATTGAGAGAATGGATGAGAGAGCAGATAGAAATACATAGCTCAAAATAGATGAGAAAGAGTTTGGATGTCAATTTTCAATCTTAGTTTATAAAAAAGTTTCCTTTGGTAATGGTTTTGTGAAATTTACAGCAACTTTTTCTATTTTAGGAACACACTCCATATCTATTTCATTATTCTCCAATTCCCCTTTGATGAAATGATATTTTATATCAATATATTTTGAATGAGAATTGTGTACTACGTTTATTTTTATGTTTATTGAAATTTGATTATCCCAACCCAATAAAAAGGGCATCTCCACATCGACAAGTAAGTCTTACAATTGAGTCTTCATCCACATAAGTTGAGGAGTGTTTTGAGTGATAGAAACTTACTCATCTTCAGTTGTACTAATAGTTACTGAGTTTTATTTATTTATTTGAAATGAAAAATAAATTTTCCCTAGAAAGAAAAGTCTACTATATGTGTATCTTATATCATAAATATTTTCTCCCCAATCAGCTTTGAATACCCAAACATGTAAGTTATTTATGAGAAATCATACATGATTTCAAATTTTTTCCTTTTATATATTTGAGAATTAATTGCTTAGCAAATAAATATGATTCTTATGGACAACTCTGGAATCTTTCACATAATTTAGTAGCCTAAAAAATGTATTTTCTTGTGTCAATCAAATATAACAAACTTCAAATTATATTTTTAAACTCCTTAGAGTCAACTTACTTTAATTATCTATCTATGGTCAACATGGTTCCAAATGAAATTGGTGTTGAAACTGTTTTTGAATTTTCTTTATTGAACTTCTTAAGAAGTTCCTTTGTGTAGATTTCTTGAGGAAGAAAAATGTGTTTCTTTTTTTTGGATATTTTTATCCCAAAAAATTAATTCATTTCCCCTATCATGGACATCTCAAACAACTTTTTCATATCTTCAGAAAATATTTCACAAGTTATTTGATCATTCAAAATAAAGATAATGTCATCAATATAAATAAATACAATTATGGAAAACTTTTGAATTTAAATTATATAAATATTATTATCAAATCTTACTTTCTTAAAAATCATCTTTCTTAAGAAGGTTTCCAATTTGAAGTATAATTCCCTTGGTTCTTGTTTTAGACCATATATAGATTTATTAAGGTAACACACATAACTTCCATCATTTCCAAGAAAAAATCCACATTTCTACTCAATATAAAATTCCTTATCCAGATCATCATTCAAAAATTTTAATTTCACATCCACATTAAAAAATTTGTAACTTATTTTTATAGTAATAGAAAGAAAGATATTTATTGTTTATAACCTTTTAACTGGTGTAAAATTATCATCAAGGTCAATGAATTCAATATATGAGTAACTGTTACCCATTATTTTTTCGTTATTTATAATAACTTCAAGTTCTTCATTCAGTTAGTTTTGGAAAACCCATTTTATTCTGAAAACCTTTTGTCTTTTTGATTAGGTATGAGTTCCCAAGAATTATTCTTTTCTATTTGACAAAACTCTTAATTCATAGTTTGGACCCATTCTGGATGCTCAAAAATTTCATTCACATCTTTCAGATCAACTATTGTATACAAGTAAGTATTTGTAATAACTTTTTATGTTCTTCTTGTTTGAACCTTTTGATTTTGTTCACCAATAATGTTTTGAGCTTCCAATTTATTTTCCATATTAGAATGATATTTTCAAGATGATTTCAAATCACTTGAAATAACTATTTATGATTCTTATAATTGAGTAAAATTACCTTTTTTATAATAATTATCCGGATTTTCACTAGACATTATTTCGTCAAATTTCTCTTCCTTATCAGAATGAGTTTTTTACCATCTTCTTTTACTCTTTTTATTAATTTTAACATCAATAGAATCAAATATTATTATTGTTTCATTATTGAAACATTTATAACCACTTTGTTCTAGATCATATACAATAAAAATTTCATCTTCCCCTCTTTACAAAAATTTTCCACGGTTTCCATCATTATTATTTATGCCACATAGACTCCCAAAAAAATTAAGTGTTTCAAACATAGATTTTTTTATAAAACATCTCATATGGATTCATATCTAAAAATTTAATATCTAAAAATCTATTTTGAATATATATTGTCACATACATGACTTATTTTAAAGGTAAATTTCATTTAATTTCTATTCATTCTTTTTTTGTGGGGTTCCTATGTTTTTAAGGAGGAATTAGTGAGTTTCCATGAATTGTGCCAAACCGTGAGCCCAATTCCAGTTTTAAAAATAACTTTTGTTTCTTTTATAAATCATTAATATTTCAAGATTTTTCAACCATTTCACTTAAAAATATACTCCACGTACCTTTTAACACCAACAATGCAATTTGGACCCCTTAGGAATCCATAATAATGGGGAATTTGGGTTTTTATTTAAGAATTGGGCCAACCCGAAATCCCATTTTCCAGTTTTAAATTGTTTCAATAATTTTTAATATCTTATTAATTATAATGTATTTTTCGGTACTTCCACCTCCCTTTTGACCCTAAGAATCCCAGTGGAGCTCCAATTTCCTTTACCCCCTCCTTGGAGCTCTTTGAAATCGAAAATTAGGGCAGAAATTCATAGGGTGTCTAAAATCGGCCAGAATTGAAGAGGTAACTTCATCCCTTATTAACTATCTCAATTCTTACTCTTTTCCCTCCATTATAGTTCCTAAATTACCTCTTAAATCTTGTTCGAACAACCCCTGAATGTTTTCTATTTTAAATTTCAGCTACTGTTATTTTGGAGTGATTACTTCAAGATAGTTCAAGTAAGTGAGTCCATTTCTTTCCACTTTCAAATTGTTTAGGGTTTCATTTTTTTTATTAGGGTTTATTACCTCTTCCTTGAAGTAAAAAATGACCAGGGGGTAGGTTTTCGAACCTAATTCTTAACCTTGGGTTTTATTTTCCAATTCTTGTGGTTTTAGGTTTGTTCTAGGTCCTTATTGGTGCGGTGGTGGTCCGAATTAATTTTCGCACGATGATTCAAGGGTTTTCCTTAATTTGGTAGGTGATTCCATTGTGCATGAAATTTTTGTGACTTATCTTTCTATGTTCATGGTATTTTTATGTTTATTTCATTTTAATTTTTCTTCAAAAATTGGTTTTAGTTGCATTTATAAATAAAATTAATTTTATTTTCCAATTTTTGGTTAAATTGGGCGGTTTTCATACAAATATTTTATTGGTTCATTTGGGGCTGACCAATAATTAAATAGTGGATTTTATTGAACTGTATTAAGACTCAAAATCATGCTTTTAATGTTTATTTTTTTTTGTTGCTGCGAAAGTTTGTTTAAATGGTGTTTGGGAAGAAAATGGGCTTTAAGTGCCATGTTTGTGTGAAAATGGGGGTTTTTAAAAGATATAACTTCTTGGTTCACAAAGGGATAGCCCAAAAACTTAATTTTTGGTTTCATTAAATATTATTGAACTTCCATTTTTTTTTGTGACTTAAAAGTTTGCACATGTTGTGCAAAGTGGATATTTCAAAGAGCTTTGGGAGAAAAACAATGGGATATTTTGAGAGGTTGTATTATTGAAAATTAAAATGTTTTGTTATGCGTTTTAAATGGTATAAAGTGTGTATAGATACTGTATTGTTAGTTTGTGACCATTAGTGGTGTTTTATATTCAAAATCATGTGTTTTTTGGAAGAAATTGTTTGAGCACAAAAAAGGGGAATCCCGGGTTCTTAGGTGGGTGGATATGCACTAGTACGGCTGGTGAACCGGATTGGGTTGTGTCCATGTTTCACTGAGAAATTGGATAAAAACAACTCTAAATAAACTATTTGGATGATATTTTGGGACCAATAGGTTATGGGTATGTTCCCTACTAGTGGCTCGTTCATGGGAAAGGATTGTGACTTGGATACTTTACACCAATGTATGTGGTACATAGGGCCCGAGACTATCTAGTTGCCTAGGGGTGTTCCAGGTTTTGGTGCTCATTGGATTTGGGGTATTTAACCTTGTATTGGGTTTTTTTGGCAGTAATTTATATTATCTCACATTTCTATTAAAATTTGTGAACATTATGAAATGTTTATCTTGAAAACTATTATCAATTGAAAGTTACATTTCTTGGATTTTATCACTGCTTTCCTTTGCGTATTAAAACTGCTTGCTTTTTCATATTGTATTGAATTATATTTGGAATCATTGGGTGATATCCTATTGGTATTAGGCTCAAACCCTACTTACACCCCTTGGGTGTAATTAGACTTGGTTATGTTTGACTCAGGTAAAGGAAAGGCTAAGGGTGATGGCGGTTCAGGGTGTTAGTCCCCATCATTGGGACGGAGTTGTGGAGACGACTTGGGGATGATTACCCCTTGTAATGTGGAGTTCATGGGCCTGTTTTGTTGTTGTTTCATTGTGTATTTGGACCTTTTTTATTTCATTTTAACTTATGTACTCAGTTCTGGATTTTTTAATATGCCTTGCTGGTATGAATTTTTCAGATTCATTTTATCAAATATTTTTGATGTTTTATGTATACATATACGGGTAAATCATTCCCAAACCAAGATAAATGATACCTGGGCACTTGTGGAAGCCCGTGGGGATTGGGAACCCCCTTCAGGCCATGACACAGACTGGGTCGGCCACCAGGTCAGATGGCGACCCAGCCTGGTTCGTGACAAAATGGTATCATAGGAAGGTTCGTGTTAAATCTTTGCGTCATGTTATTTGGGGAAGAGTTGGGATAGTATGGAGTTAGGATTTTCAGGACATGGTATTCTAGTTATGGGTTTTGTGCTTAATCACCACACCTCATGATGGGATTAATGTTTCAAGGAGAATTCTGGATTAATCTAAGTCCTTTTGTTTTCTTGGTTTGATGATGATTAGGGGAAATGAAAAGGGAGTTTGGTTAATGGTCTTAGTGAGCTCGCGGGGCCTGGAAAGCCATGTGGAGCTGTGGATATTCCCTATAACACTCTCTGTGATGGTTAAGTGATTGGATTATGGCGTCCAACCATATTCCCAAGTCACCCATTGAAACTAGTTTCCTCTCTCATTGTTTTGTGCTTTAGTCTTTCAATCTTTGCACTTTGTTTTTAAACTAACTTGGTTTTAAGAAACATAAAGTTTTTGTGAAATGATTATCTAATAAAGTGGGAATGGTTAGATTTTTGAAAATAGATAATCGAATTTTATGAATTTTATTTGAATGGGAAATGGTTTGTTTACACCTCTTTTGAAACTAGGAAGTATGTTAAAGTTGGTTTCGAAAAAGTGTTCCCAATATAGTTTTCTAAACTATTGAAAAGTGTCTTAACGGGGATGAGTTGTTTTGACATTAATGTGAATAACTTGAAATTGAATTCATATCTAAATGTTTGTGTGTTTATGAAACTGGGATTTTGATCTCGTGGTTAGCGATTTTGAGAAAAAGGATGTATTGGTTCACTGTTTTGGTTTTGAGAAGTGGAAATAATTTTTGTTTTAACATTTGGTATTTCCATGAGTGACCACATGCATGAGGTTATATGGGATGATGGATGGATAATGGAATTATTAGATGAGTGCTGGGATAGATATGAGGAGGGTGGCCGGTGTGGCACAAAAAAATGCATCTGTAAGGCCCATGGGGTACCATTGGTGGATGCGCTAACCGTTGAACCATTTGTTTTCAAAGAATTTTTTTTAAGAAAACATGATGTCCTGATGAATTGTTTGGGATGTTTTATATTATGTTTTTTTTGTAAAATGTTGATGTTGTGGGATGTTTTGATTCCAAGAACCCCTCATGTTCGAACTATGTTTTGGGTTTGTGTTTGGTCGGTAAGCTGGGTAGAAGGAACGGTGAGTAGTATCCTCTGAGATATGTTTCAGAACACCTTTATGATGGTTCCCTTAATGTGTTTGGATCTGTTTTGTTGCATGTTTTGACTAATGTTCCATCTCAGTTGAGACCTTGGGTTCTCTCATTGGATAAGGTACACAGCCATTAAGGGTTAATACACAACTGAAGTGCAACCTCGATTGTTTCACCGTCGGAAAATACTCTGTTTGATCAATATAAGGAATCTTTAATCGATAATTGTTGATTGAGTCTACACCCATTAAATTCTTTGATTTTTTGATCCAATTGTAGTGGGATAGTGCCTGTGGAAGGTTAAAATATACCTTAGTTTCTTATGTTTCTTAATTTTTCGAAGGTGGAAGTGGTATGGGGTTGTTAGTGTGGATGAGTGTCTCGATGGTGTCTAAGAGGGCCTCTAGGTTCTTCATAGTTTCTTTGATGCACGAGTTCATGTTAAACCACCATTTTTTGAATTCTAGTCCTGAGGGGCTATTGTGGCCACTTTTTTGTAATTGTGTGTTGTTTAGGGACTTGGCATAAGGTATCATTCCATGTATTGTTTCTATTAGTCGCAATGGTCATATTCAGTGATGCCTTGTGATGTCATGTGCTCGTTTGACTGTAGAGGTGAAATTCATGCAATCCCTTGAGATTATTTGTTATGTTTGGATAATTCATACCTTGGAAAAATTTTAAAATCATCCATTTTAGAGGAAGGTGAGTATAGGTGTTCATTACTTCAATTGTTTCTCACCCGAACAAACATGGTGTGATGTGTGTTCATCTTCTAAGCCCTTATTTCAGTGAAATTTTGGGTTAGGGTAAAGTGAGTTTGGAATGTGTTATGTCTTGGTAATATAATCAGGTATTTCATTGTAGTTTTGTGTATCACTGGAAGAATAAGTTAGGTTCTGGTGGTTTCCAAAGCCTAACTACGAGGATGAAGATGCTTCAATCATTTGAGCTCTAGCCATAGGTCCCAGAGAGAAGCTAGCACATATTGAGGGAAAATCCTAGGGTCATTTAAAACATTTTTATGAGTCCTACTTTCTATATTAAATATGGGAAGATTTTAAACCTATGGTGTTTTAATCTTGCTTATTTTTTTCTAGTTTGGCGGAAAGAGACGGAGGGCCTCGTGCCCATGTTATCGCCTAATGCCATTTTATTCCTCTTTGGTTTCCATTTTGTTTTTGGAGAAAGGTTTAAAATTTGTCTAGACAGGTTGAGCACAAGGTTTTCACATGGTGAGTTGTAAATGTTTCCCAAAAAACCATGCAGATATAAGGATCCACATGGTTAGCAAAAAAATTCCCAAACTGTGCAGACTAACCTTGTGG
Source organism: Viscum album (assembly GCA_963277665.1). NCBI lineage: Eukaryota > Viridiplantae > Streptophyta > Magnoliopsida > Santalales > Viscaceae > Viscum > Viscum album. The sequence goes on from OY728155.1 coordinate 667,583,498, forward strand.
TCATCCCAACTCTTTGAGTTTCAGGGTCTTTATGTGTCGTCCCATACTGGTCAGTTAAGATGGTTGGTTCTTATAGTGGAGAGACCCACTATGGGTATAATGTATGTTCTTTTGGAAATTTTTAATGGAAGCCTACCCCGTGTACCAAAGAGTCCATTCGGGCCTCCCCATGTTAGTTTCCCGATTCTGTCTCAGAAAAAAAATATTAAGTGGTCTCTTATGGTGGGGATCCCATTTGTGTCTCCCCATACCAGTAACTCAGTTTTGTCCTTGGTCTTGGATTGGAAGTGGGTAGTCTCTTTCAGAGATATATAACTACCTGCATCTTACTGGGGTAAATTTTGGTATTGGAGAGTTCCCAATGGTTTAGTTATATCAAGATAGGTGTAACCTTGTTCGATGTGGTTGTTTGTTTGGGTAAATTGTTTGAGCCTTGTTCGGAATGAGTTTGAGGAGTTTTCCTTTGGGATAAAGCCTAAATGTGATTGATTGTTTCAAGAAAGTGGTGTATGTTTTTGTTGTCAAGTATTCCTTCCTTAATTGATCACAGGAGGTGTTATGGCCTTTGGGGGTGAAACCTGGCAAGGGAGTACCTCTTGGTTTCTCAGTTGGGTTTGTTTATTGCTTTGGCCTTATTGTGAATTTACGGGGAGAAATGTCTTTCATGGTGGGGATAATTGTCACATACATGACTTATTTTAAAGATAAATTTCATTTAATTTCTATTCATTCTTTTTTTGGGGGGTTTCCTATGTTTTTATGGAGGAATGAGTGAGTTTTCATGAATTGTGCCAAACTGTGAGCCCAATTCTAGTTTTAAAAATTACTTTTGTTTCTTTTATAACTCGTTAATTTTTCAATATTTTTCACCCATTACACTTCATAAATATCTTCCAATGACCTTTTAACACCAAAAATTCAATTTTGACCCCTTAAAAATCCATAACAATGGGGTATTTGGGTTTTTATTTAAGAATTGGTCCAACCTGAAAGACCATTTTCCAGTTTTAAATTGTTTCATTAATATTTTAATATATTACACATTATAATGATTTTTTGGGTTATTCCACCACCCTTTAGACCCTAAGAAGTCCAGGGGATCTCCCATTTCCTTTCCCCCCTCCTTGGAGCTCTTTAGAATCACTAATTAGGGAAGAACTCCATAGGGTGTCACAAATCGGCCAGAATTGAAGAGGTAACTTCATCCCTTCTTAACTCTTTCAATTATTACTCTTTTCCCTCCATTACAGTTTATAAATGACCTCATAAATCTTTTTCGAACAACACCTGAATTTTGGATGTTTTAAATTTCATCTACTATTGTTTTGGAGTGATTACTTTAAGATACTTCATGTAAGTGAGTCCATTTCATTCCTCTTTCAAATTGCTTAGGGTTTAATTTGTTTCTATTAGGTATTATTACCTATTCCTTGAAGTCCCAAATGACCAGGGGGTAGGATTTCGAACCCAACATTTAACTTTGGGTTTTCTTTTCTAATTATTGCGGTTTTAGGTCTGTTCTAGGTCCTTATTGGTGCGGCAGTGGTGCGAACTAATTTTCGCATGGTGATTCAAGGGTTTTCCTTAATTTGGTAGGTGATTCCATTGTGCATGAAATTTTTGTGACTTATCTTGCTGTGTTCATGGTATTTTCATGTTTATTTAATTTTAATGTTTCTGAAAAAAATTGGTTTTAGTTTCATTTTTAAAGAAAATTAATATTAAGTTCCATTTTTTTGGTGAAATTGGGCAGTTTTCATACAAATATATTATTGGTTCATTTGGGGATGACCAATAATTATTAGTGGATTTTATTTATCTGTATTAGTACTGAAAATAATGTTTTGAATTTTAATTATTTTTTTTGTTGCTGCGAAGGTTTGTTTAAATTGTCTTTGGGAAGCAAATGGGCTTTAAGTGCTATGTTTGTGTGAAAATGGGGGTTTTTAAAAGATAAATCTTCTTGCTTCACATGGGGCTACCCAAAATACTTAATTTTTGGTTTACTTAAAAGATATTGAACTGAAATTTTGTTTTTGTGACTTAAAATTACGCACATAGTGTGAAAAGTGGATATTTCAAAGATCTTTGGGTGCAAAACAATGGGATATTTTGAGAGATTGTTTTATTAAAAATCAAAATGTTTTGTTATGTGTTTTAAATGGTATAAAGTGTGTATAGCTACTGTATTTTTTGTTTGTGAACAGTAGTGGTTTTTAATATGAAAAATATGTGTTTTGTTTTGTGGAAATTGTTTGAGCACAAAAAGGGGAATCCCAGTTACTTTGGTGGGAGGATATGTACTAGTACGACTAGTGAAATGGATGGGTTGTGTCCCTGTTTCACTGAGAAAATGGATAAATACAACTCTAACTAAACTATGTGGATGATATTTTGGGACCATTAGGTTATGGGTATGTTCCTACTAGTGTCTCATGCATGCGAAAGGATTGTCACTTGGATACTTTACACCGAGGTACGAGGTACGTAGGGCCGAGACTATCTAGTTTCCTAGGGGTGTTCTCAATTTTGGTTCTCATTGGATTTGTGGTATTTACACTTTTATTGGGGTGTTTATGGAATTACATAACACAATCTCACATTTCTATTAAAATGTGTGAACATTCTGAAATTTTTAGCTTGAAAACTATCATCAATTGAAAGTTGCATTTCTAGGATTTTATCACTTCTTTTCTTTGTGTATTAAAACTACTTTCTTTTTCCCATTGTATTGAATTCTATTTGGAATCATTTTGTGGTATCATATTGGGCTTAGGATCACACCCTACTTACACCCCTTGGGTGTAAGTAGACTTGGTTATGTTTGACTCAGGTAAAGGAAGGCCAATGGTGATGGCGGTTCAGGGTGTTAGTCCCCGTCCTTGGGATTGAGTAGTGGAGACGGCTTGGGGGTGATTACCCCTTGTCATGTGAAGTACATGGGGCTGTTTTATTGTTGTTCCATTGTGTCTTTCAACATTTTGTATTTCATTTGAACTTATGTATTCAGATCTGGATTTTTGTATAAGCCTTGCTGGTATGAATTTTTCAGATTCATTTTATAAAATATTTTTTATGTTTTATGTATAAATATTTGGTTAAATCATTCCCAAACCAAGATAAATGATACCCAGGAACTTGTACCAGCACATGGGGATAGGTAATGCCCTTCGGGCCATACCGTGGACTGGTTTGGGTGTCGGGTCGGATAGCGACCCGACCTGGTTCGTGACAAAATGGTATCAGAGGAAGGTTCAGGCTAACTCTTTGGTTCATGATATTTGGGGAAGGCTCAGGATACTCTGGAGTTAGAATTTTCAGGACATGGTACTCCAGTTATGGGTTGTGTGCCTAATAACCACACTTCATGATGGTATTCATGTTTCTAGGAGAATTCGGGATTAATCTAAGTCCTTTGGTTTTCTTGGTTTGATGATGATTAGGGGAAATGAAAAAAGAGTTTGGTTTATGGTCTCAGTGAGCTCGCAGAGCCTAGCAAGCCATGTGGGGGCGGAGATATTCCCTAGAACACTCTCTGTGATGGTTATGTGATTGGATTATGGCCGCCAACCATATTTCTAAGTCACCCACTGAAACTAGTTTCCTCTCGCGTTGTTTTGGGATTTAGTTTTGAAATCCTGGCACTTTGGTTTTAAACTGAATTGGTTTTAAGAAGCATAATGTTTTTGTGAAATGATTATCTAATAAAAAGGAAATGGTTATATTTTTTAAAATGGATAATTGAATTTTTCCTATTTTTATTGGAATGGTAAATGGTGTGTTTACACCTCTTTTGAAACCAGGAAGTATGTTAAAGTTGGTTTTGAAAAATTGTTTCCAATATAGTTTTTTAAACTGTCGAAAGTTGTATTAATGGGGATGAGTTGTTTTGAGATTAATGTGAATAACTTGAAATTGAATTCATTTCTAAATGGTTGTGTGTTTATGAAATGTTTTTTTAAGTTGTAAACTGGGATTTTGATCTCGTGGTTAGCGTTCTTGAGAAAAAGGATGCATTGGTTGACTATTTTGGTTTTGAGAAGTGAAAATAATTTTTGTTTTAACATTTGGTATTTCCATGAGTGACCACATGCATGAGGTTATATGGGATTAAGTATGGATAATGGAATGATTGGATGAGTGTCGGGATAGATATGAGGAGGGTGCCCGCTGTGGCATAGAAACAAGCATGTGTAAGGCCCATAGGGTACCATTGGTGGATGCGCTAACCACTGAACCATTTGTTTTCAAAGAAATGTTTTTTGTAAGAAAAACATGTTGTATTTATGAATTGTTTGGGATGGTTTATATTATTTGGTTTTTTTGGAAAATGTTGATGTTGTGGGATGTTTTGAGTCCAAGAACCTCTCCTGTTCGAACTGTGTTTTGGGTTTGTGTTTGGTTGGTTAGCTGGGTGGAAGGACTGGTTAGTAGTATCCTCTGAGATATGTTTCGGAACACCTTTATGGTGGTTCCCTTCATATGTTTGTATCTGTTTTGTTTCATGTCTTTACCAATGGACTAGCTCAGTTGGGTCCTTCGGTTCTCTCATTGGATAAGGTATGTCGCCATTGAGGATTAATACACAACTAAAGTGCAACCCGGATTGTTTCACCATTGGAAAATCCTCCAGTTGATCAATATAAGGAATCTTTTATCGATAATTGTTGATTTAGTCTACACTCATTAAATTATTTGATTTGTGGATCCTATTGTAGTGGGATAGTGCTCGTGGAATGTTAAAAGATACCTTAGTTTTTTAGGTTTCCTAATTCGTCGAAGGTGGAAGTGGATTGGGGTTGTTAGTGTGGATGAGTGTCTCGATGGTGTTTAAGAGGGCCTCTTGGTTCTTCATATTTTCTTTAAAGTAGGAGTTCATTTCAAACCATAATTTTTGGGATTCTGGTCATGAGGGGCTATTGTGGCCACGTTTTGGAATTGTGTGTTGTTTAGGGACTTGGCATAAGGTATCGTTCCATGTATTGTTTCTATTAGTCGCAATGGTCATATTCAGTGATGCCTTCTGATTTCATGTGCTCATTTGACTGTAAAGGTGAAAGTTGTGCAATCCTATGAGATTCTCTATTATGTTGGGAGAATTCATCCCTTGGAAAAATTTTGAAATCATCCATTTTAGAGGAAGGTGAGTATAGGTGTTCTTTACTTCTATTGTTTCTCACCCTAAGAAACATGAAGTGATGTGTGTTCATCTTCTAAGCCCTTATTTTAGTGAAATATCAGGTTAGGGTAAGGTGACTTTGGAATGTGTTATGTCTTGGTAATATAATTAGGGATTCTGTTGTAGTTGTTTATATCACTAGAAGAATAAGTTCTGTTCATGTGGTTTCCAAAGCCTAACTACGAGGCCGAAGATGCTTCAATCATTTGAGCTCTAGCCATAGGTCCCAGAGAGAAGCCGGCACATAGTCAGGGGAAATCCTAGGTTCATTTAAAACCTTTGTACAAGTCCTACCTTAACTATCAAATACGGGAAGATTTTAAACCTCTGGTGTTGTCATCTTACTTATTTTGTTCTCATTTAGCAGAAAGAGATGGAGGGCCTCGTGCCCATGTTATTGCCCAATGTCATTTCTTTCCTCTTTCGTTTACATTGTATTTTTGGAGAAAGGTTTAAAATTTGGCTAAATAGGTTGATCGCAAGGTGTTTACATGTTGATTTGTAACTATGCCCCAGAAAACCATGCAAATATAAGGATCCACATAGTTAGCACAAAATTTCCCAAACTGTGTAGACTAACCTTGTGGTCATCCCAAATCTTTGAGTTTTAGGGTCTTTATTTGTCGGACTATACTGGTCGATTAAGATGGTTTATTATTATAATGGGGAGACCCACTATTGGTCTAATGTATGTTCTTTTGAAAATTTCTAATGAAATCCTACCCCTTCTACCAAAGAGTTCGTTCAGGCCTCCCCATGTTAGTTTCCCGATTCTATCTCAGAAAAAAAATATTATGTTGTCTCTTATGGTGGGGATCCCATTTGTGTCTCCATGTACCAATAACATAGTTTTGTCCTTGGTCTTAGATTATAAGTGGGTAGTCTCTTTCAGAGATATCTAACTACCTAAATATTACTTTGGTAAATGTTGGTATTGGAAAGTTCCCAACAGTTTGTTACCTCTTCCTTGAAGTAACAAATGACCAGGGGGTAGGGTTTCGAACCTAAGTCTTAACCTTGGGTTTTATTTTCGAATTATTGTGTTTTTAGGTTTGTTGTAGGTCCTTATTGGTGCGGCGGTGGTGCAAATTAATTTCTGTATGGTGATTCAAGGGTTTTCCTTAATTTGGTAAGTGATTCCATTGTGAATGAAATTTTTGTGACATAGATTTTTGTTTTCATAGAATTCTCATGTTTATTTCATTTTAATGTTTCTTCAAAAATTGGTTTTAGTTTCATTTATAAATCTAATTCATTTTATGTTCCAATTTTTGGTTAAATTGGGCGGTTTTCATACAAATATTTTATTAGTTAATTTGGGGCTGACCAATAATTACTTAGTGGATTTTATTGAACTTTATTAGGACTCAAAATCATGTTTTGAATGTTTATTCTTTTTTTTGTTACTGTGAATGTTTGTTTAAATGGTTTTTGGGAAGAAAATGGGCTTTAAGTGCCATGTTTGTGTGAAAATGGGGGTTTTTAAAAGATACAACTTCTTGGTTCACAAGGGGATACCCCAAAAACTGAATTTTTGGTTTAATTAAAGATTATTGAACTACAATTTTGTTTTTGTGACTTAAAAGTGTGCACATGGTGTGCAAAGTGGATATTTCAAAGATCTTTGTGTGAAAAATAATGGGATATTTTGAGAGGTTGTTTTATTGAAAAACAAAATGTTTTATTATGTGTTTTAAATGGTATAAAGTGTGTATAGCTACTATATTGTTTTTTTGTGACCATTAGTGGTGTTTTATAAGCAAATGGATGTGTTTTTTTTTTGAGGAAATTGTTTGAGCACAAAAAGGGGAATCCTGGGTACTTAGGTGAGCAGATATGTACTAGTACGGCTAGTGAACCGGATGGGTTGTGTCCATGTTTCACTGAGAACATGGATAAAGACAACTATAAATAAACTATGTAGATGATATTTGGGGACCACTAGGTTATGGGTATGTTCCTTACTAGTGGCTCATTCACGGGAAAGGATTGTGAGTTGGATACTTTACACCGATGTACGAGGTACATAGTGCCCGAGACTATCAAGTTGCCAAGGGGTGTTCGCGGTTTTGGTGCTTATTGGATTTGGGGTATTTACCGTTTTGTTGGGGTGTTTTTGGAAGTAATTTATATTACATCACATTTATATTAAAATGTGTGAACATTCTGAATTGTTTATCTTGAAAACTTTTATCAATTGAAAGTTACATTTCTTGGATTTTATCACTAATTTTCTTTGCATATTATAACTGCTTGTTTTTTCACATTATATTGAATTATATTTGGAATAATTGGGTGGTATCCTATTGGGATTAGTCTCACACCCTACTTACACCCCTTGGGTGTAATTAGACTTGGTTATGTTTGACTCGGGTAAAGGAAAGGCTAAGGGTGATGGTGGTTCAGGGTGTTAGTCCCCATCCTTGGGACGAAGTTGTGGAGACGGCTTGGGGGTGATTACCCCTTGTCATGTGGAGTCCATGGGGCTGTTTTTTTGTTGTTTAATTGTGTATTTGGACCTTTTTTATTTCATTTTAACTTATGTATTCAGTTCTGGATTTTTGTATAAGCCTTGCTGGTATGAATTTTTCAGATTCATTTTGTCAAATATTTTTGATGTTTTATGTATACATATTCGGGTAAATCTTTCCCAAACCACGATAAATGGTACACAGGCACTTGTGCCAGCCCGTGGGGATATGTAACTCCCTTCAGGACATGACACGGACCTGGTCGGGCACTGGGTTGGATGGCGACCCAGCCTGGTTCATGACAAAATGGTATCAGAGGAAGGTTCATGTTAACTCTTTTGGTCATTTTATTTGGGGAAGAGTTGGGATAGTCTGGAGTTAGGATTTTTAAGACATGGTATTCCAGTTATGGGTTGTGTGCTTAATAACTACACCTCATGATGGGATTCATGTTTCTAGGAGAATTCAGGATTAATCTAAGTCCCTTTGTTTTCTTGGTTTGATGATGATTAGGGGAAATGAGAAGAGAGTTTGGTTAATGGTCTTAGTGAGCTCGTGGGGCCTAGCAAGCCATGTAGAGCTAGGAATATTCCCTAGAACATTCTATGTGATGGTTAAGTGATTGGATTATGGCCTCCAACCATATGTCCAAGTCACCCATTGAAACTAGTTTCCTCTCGCATTACTTTGTGCTTTAGTTTTGAAATCTTCGCACTTTGGTTTTAAATTGACATGGTTTTAAGAAGCGTAAAGTTTTTTTGAAATGATTATCCAATAAATAGGGAATGGTTATATTTTTGAAAATGGATAATTGAATTTTTAGAATTGTATTGGAATGAGAAATGGTGTGTTTACACCTCTTTTTAAACCAAGAAGTATGTTAAATTTGGTTTCGAAAAAGTGTTTCCAATAGAGTTTTCTAAACTTTTGAAAGGTGTCTTCATGGGGATGAGTTGTTTTGACATTAATGTGAATAACTTGAAAGTGAATTCATATCTAAATGGTTATGTGTTTATGAAAAGTTTTTTTAGGTTGTAAACTGGTATTTTGATCTCGTGGTTAGCAGTCCTGAGAAAAAGGATGTATTGGTTTCCTGTTTTGGTTTTGAGAAGTGGAAATAATTTTTGTTTTAGAATTTGGTATTTCCATGAGCAACCACATCCATGAGGTTATATGGGATAATGGATGGATAATGTCATGATTAGATGAGTGTCGGGATAGATATGAGGAGGGTGCCCGGTGTGGCACAAAAACATGCATGTGGAAGGCCCATGGGGTACCATTGGTGGATGCGCTAACCGCTGAACCATTTGTTTTCAAAGAAATGTTTTTTTAATAAAAACATGATGTCTTGATGAATTGTTAGGGATGGTATATGTTATGTGTTTTTTTTGGAAATTCTTGATGTTGTGGGATGTTTTGAGTCCAAGAACCCCTCATGTTCGAACTGTGGTTTGGGTTTGTGTTTGGTCGGTAAGCTGGGTAGAAGGACCGGTGAGTAGTATCCTCTGAGATGTGTTTCAGAACACCTTTATGGTGGTTCCCTTCATGTGTTTAGATCTGTTTTGTTTCATGTTTTGACTAATGTTTCAGCTCAGTTGGTACCTTGGGTTCTCTCATTGGATAATGTACGCCGCCATTAAGGGTTAATACACAACATAAGTGCAACCTGGATTGTTTCACCATCGGAAAATACTCTATTTGACCAATATAAGGAATCTTTAATCGATAATTGGTGATTGAGTCTACACCCATTAAATTCATTGATTTTTTGATCCAATTTTAGTGGTATAGTTCCTGTGGTAGGTTAAAATATACCTTAGTTTCTTATGTTTCTTAATTCGTCGAAGGTGGAAGTGGTATGTGGTTGTTAGTGTGGATGAGTGTCTCGATGGTGTCTAAGAGGGCCTCTAGGTTCTTCATAGTTTCTTTGAAGCACGAGTTCATGTTAAACCACAATTTTTGGGATTTTGGTCATGAGGGGCTATTATGGCCACTTTTTTTAATTGTGTGTTGTTTAGGGACTTGACATAATGTATCGTTCCATGTATTGTTTTTATTAGTCACAACGGTCATATTCAGTGATGCCTTGTGATGTCATGCGCTAGTTTGACTGTAAAGGTGAAAGTCATGCGATCCTCTGAGATTATTTGTTATGTTTGGAGAATTCATCCCTTGGAAAAATTTTAAAATCATCCATTTAAGAGTAAGGTGTGTATAGGTGTTCATTACTTCAATTGTTTCTCACCCGAAGAAACATGGTGTGATGTGTGTTCATCTTCTAAGCCCTTATTTCAGTGAAATTTTGGGTTAGGGTAAAGTGATTTTGGAATGTGTTATGTCTTAGTAATCTAATCAGGTATTGCATTATAGTTGTTTGTATCACTGGAAGAAGAAGTTCTGTTTAGGTGGTTTCCAAAGCCTAACTATGAGGCCGAAGATGCTTCAATCATTTGAGCTCCAGCCATATATCCCAGAGAGAAGCTACCACGTAGTGAGGGAAAATCCTAGGGTCATTTAAAACCTTTGTACAAATCCTACCTTCTTTATTAAATACGGGAAGAGTTTAAACCTCTGGTGTTTTCATCTTGCTTATTTTTTTTCTGTTTTGGTGGAAAGAGACGGAGGGCCCCGTGCCCATGTTATCGCATAATGTCATTTCTTTCCTCTTTGGTTTCTATTTTGTTTATGGAGAAAGGTTTAAAATTTGGCTAGATAGGTTGAGCACAAGGTTTTCACATGGTGAGTTGTAACTGTTTCCCAAAAAACCATGCATATATAAGGATCCATATGGTTAGCACAAAATTTCCCAAACTGTGTAGACTGTGGTCATCCCAACTCTTTCGATTTCAGGGTCTTTATGTGTCGTCCCATACTGGTCATTTAATATGGTTGGTTCTTATAGTGGAGAGACCCACTATGGGTCTAATGTATATTATTTTGGAAATTTTTAATGGAACCCTACCCTGTGTACCAAAGAGTCCATTCGGGCCTCCCCATGTTAGTTTCCCGATTTTGTCTCAGAAAAAAAATATTAAGTGGTTTCTTATGGTGGGGAGCCCATTTGTGTCTCCCCATACCAGTAACTCAGTTTTGTCCTTGGTCTTGGATTGGAAGTTGGTAGTATCTTTCAGAGATATATAACTACCTAAATCTTACTGGGGTAAACGTTGGTATTGGAGAGTTCCCAATGATTTAGTTATATCAAGATAGGTGTAACCTTGTTTGATGTGGTTGTTTGTTTGGGTAAACTGTTTGAGCCTTGTTCGGCATGAGTTTGAGGAGTTTTCCTTTGGGATAAAGCCTAAATGTGCTTTATTGTTTCAAGAAAGTGGTTTATGTTTTTTTTGTCAAGTATTCCTTCTTTAATTAATCACTGGAGGTGTTTTGGCCTTTGGGGGAGAAACCTGGTGAGGGAGTACCTCTTGGTTTCTCAGTTGGGTTTGTTTATTGCTTTGGACTTATTATGAATTTATGGGGAGAAATTTCTTTCATGGTGGGGATAATTTTAACATACATGACTTATTTTAAAGGTAAATTTCATTTAATTTCTATTCATTTTTGGGGGGGTTTCCTATGTTTTTATGGAGGAATGAGTGAGTTTTCATGAATTGTGCCAAACCGTGAGCCCAATTCCAGTTTTAAAAATAACTTTTGTTTCTTTTATAACTCATTCCTCTTTCAAGATTTTTCACCAATTCCACTTCCGAAATATCCTACAATGACCTTTTAACACCAAAAATGCAATTTTTACCCCTTAAAAATCCATACCAATGGGGTATTTGGGTTTTTATTTAAAAATTGGGCCAACCCGAAAGACCATTTTCTAGTGTTAAATAGTTTCATTAATATTTTAATATATATTCCTTATAATGTGTTTTTTAGTGATTCCACCAGCCTTTCGACCCTAAGAAGTCAAGGGGATCTCCCATTTCCTTTCCCCCCACCTTGGAGCTCTCTGATATCACTAATTAGGGCAGAACATCATAGGTTATCTCAAATCGTCCAGAATTGAAGAGGTCACTTCATCCCTTCTTAACTCTTTCAATTCTTACTCTTTTCCCTCCATTACAGTTTATAAATGACCTCATAAATCTTGTTCGAACAAAACCCAAATTTTGGACGTTTTCAATTTCATCTACTGTTGTTTTGGAGTGATTACTTCAGGATACTTCAAGTAAGGGAGTCCATTTCTTTCCTCTTTCAAATTTCCTAGGGTTTCATTTGTTTTTATTAGGGCTTATTACCTCTTCCTTGAAGTCCCAAATGACCAGGGGGTAGGGTTTTGAACCTAAGGTTTAACCTTGGGTTTTTATCTCCAATTATTGTAGTTTTAGGATTGTTCTAGGTCCTTATTGGTGCGGCGGTGGTGCGAATTAATTTTCACACGGTGATTCAAGGGTTTTCCTTAATTTGGTAGGTGATTCTATTGTGCATGAAATTTTTGTGACTTATCTTACAGTGTACATGGTATTTTCATGTTTATTTCATTTTATGTTTCTGAAAAAACTGGTTTTAGTTTCATTTATAAAGCAAATTAATTTTAAGTTCCTATTTTTTGGTGAAATTGGGCGGTTTTCATACAAATATTTTATTAGTTCATTTGGGGATGACCAATAATTACTTAGTGGATTTTATTGAGCTGTATTAGGACTGAAAATCATGTTTTGAATTTTTATTCTTTTTTTTGTTGCTGAAAAAGTTTGTTTAAATTGTGTTTGGGAAGAAAATGGGCTTTAAGTGCGATGTTTGTGTGAAAATGGGGGTTTTTAAAAGATAAAACTTCTTGGTTAACATGGGGATACCCCAATAACTTAATTGTTGGTTTAATTAAAAGAAATTGAACTGAAATTTTGTTTTTGTGACTTAAAACTGTGCACATAGTGTGAAAAGTGGATATTTCAAAGAGCTTGGGGTGCAAAACAATGGGATACTTTGAGAGGTTGTTTTATTGAAAATCAAAGTGTTTTGTTATGTGTTTTTAATGGTATAAAGTGTGTATAGCTACTGTATTTTTTGTTTGTGACCAGTAGTGGTTTTTTATATGCAAAAAGATCTATTTTTTGGTGGAAATTATTTGAGCACAAAAACGGGAATCTCAGGTACTTAGGTGGGCGGATATGTACTAGTACGGCTAGTGAACTGGATTGGTTGTGTCCCTGTTTCACTGAGAAAATTGATAACAAAAACTCTAACTAAACTATGTGGATGATATTTTTGGACCACTAGGTTATGGGTATGTTCCCTACTAGTGGATCATGCATGGGAAGGTATTGCGACTTGGATACTTTACACCGAGGTACGAGGTACATAGGGCCGAGACTATCTAGTTTACTAGGGGTGTTCCTGGTTTTGGTGCTCATTGGATTTGTGGTATATACCCTTGTATTGGGGTGTTTTTTGAATTACTTTACATTATCTCACATTTCTATTAAAATATGTGAACATTCTGAAATTTTTAGCTTCAAAACTTTCATCTATTGAAAGTTGTATTCCTTGGATTTTATCACTGCTTTTCTTTGCATATTAAAACTGCTTTCTTTTTCACATTGTATTGAATTATATTTGGAATAATTGGGTGGTATCATATTTTTATTAGCCTCACACCATACTTACACCCCTTGGGTGTAAGTAGACTTTTTTATGTTTGACTCAGGTAAAGTAAAGGCTAAGGGTGATGGTGGTTCAGGGTGTTAGTCATCATCCTTGGGATGGAGTAGTGGAGACGGCTTGGGGGTGATTACCCCTTGTCATGTGGAGTCCGTGGGGCTGTTTTTATGTTGTTTCATTGTGTCTTTAGACCTTTTTTATTTCATTTCAACTTATGTATTCAGTTCTGGATTTTTGTATAAGCCTTGCTGGTATGAATTTTTCAGATTCATTTTATTATATATTTTTGATGATTTATGTATACATATTTGGGTAAATCATTCCCAAACCAAGATAAATGATACCCAAGAATTTGTACCAGCCTGTGGGGATAGGGAATTCCCTTCGGGCCATACCACAGACCGGGTCGGGCACCGGGTCAGATGGTGACCCGACCTGATTCATGACAAAATGGTATCAGAGGAAGGTTCGGGTTAACTCTTTGGTTCATGTTATTTGGGGAAGAGTTGGGATAGTCTGGAGTTTGGATTTTCAGTACATGGTATTCCAGTTATGGTTTGTGTTCCTAATAACCACACCTCATGATGGTATTCATGTTTCTAGGAGAATTCGGGATTAATCTAAGTCCTTTGGTTTTCTTGGTTTGATGATGATTAGGGGAAATGAAAAGAGAGTTTGGTTGATGGTCTCAGTGAGCTCGCAGGACCTAGGAAGCCATGTTGGGCCAGAGATATTCCCTAGAACACTATCTGTGACAGTTAAGTGATTGGAGTATGGTCGCCAACCATATGTCTAAGTCACCCACTGAAACTAGTTTCCTCTCGCATTGTTTTGTGCTTTAGTTTTGAAATCTTGGCACTTTGGTTTTAAACTGACTTTGTTTTAAGAAGCGTAATGTTTTTGTAAAATGATTATCTAATAAATATGGAATGGTTATATTTTTAAAAATGGATAATTTAATTTTCGGAATTGTATTGGAATGGTAAATGGTGTGTTTACACCTCTTTTGAAACCAGGAAGTATGTTAAAGTTGGTTTTGAAAAAGTGTTTCCAATAGAGTTTTCTAAACTGTCGAAAGGTGTATTAATGGGGATGAGTTGTTTTGAGATTAATGTGAATAACTTGAATGTTAATTCTTATCTAAATTTTTGTGTGTTTATGAAAAGTTTTTTTAAGTTGTAAACTGGGATTTTGATCTCGTGGTTAGCGGTCTTGAGAAAAAGGATGTATTGGTTGACTATTTTGGTTTTGAGAAGTGGAAATAATTTTTTTTAACATTTGGTATTTCCATGAGCAACCACATGCATGAGTTTATATGGGATGATGGATGGATAATGGCATGATTGGATGAGTTTCGGGATAGATATGAGGAGGGTGCCCGGTGTGCACAGAAACAAGCATGTGTAAGGCCCATCGGGTACCATTGGTTGATGCGCTAACCGCTGAACCATTTTTTTTCAAAGAAATGTTTTTTTAAGAAAAGAATGATGTCTTGATGAATTGTTTGGGATGGTTTTTATTTTGTGTTTTTTTGAAAATGTTGATGTCGTGGGATGTTTTGAGTCCAAGAACCCCTCCTATTCAAACTGTGTTTTGGGTTTGTGTTTGGTCGGTTAGCTAGGTAGAAGGACTGGTTAGTAGTATCCTCTGAGATATGTTTCGGAACACCTTTATGGTGGTTCCCTTCATATGTTTGGATCTATTTTGTTGCATTTTTTGACCAATGGACCAGCTCAGTTGGGTCCTTGGGTTCTCTCATTGGATAAGGTATGCCTCCATTAAGGGTTAATACACAACTGACGTGCAACCCAGATTGTTTCACCATTGTAAAATCCTGCAGTTGATCAATATAAGGAATCTTTTATTGATAATTGTTTATTGAGTCTACACTCATTAAATTATTTGATTTTTGGATCATATTTTAGTGGGATAGTGCTCATGGAATGTTAAAAGATACCTTAGTTTTTTATTGTTTCCTAATTCGTCGAAGGTGGAAGTGGTCTGGGGTTGTTAGTGTGGATGAGTGTCTCAATGGTGTCTAAGAGGGCCTCTTGGTTCTTCATAGTTTCTTTGAAGCAGGAGTTATTGTCAAACCACCATTTTTGGGATTCTGGTCATGAGGGGATATTGGGGCCACTTTTTGGAATTGTGTGTTGTTTAGGGACTTGGTATAAGGTATCGTTCCATGTATTGTTACTATTAGTCGCAATAGTCATGTTCAGTGATTCCTTGTGATGTCATGTGCTCATTTGACTGTAAAGGTGAAAGTCATGCAATCCTATGAGATTCTCTGTTATGTTGGGATAATGAATCCCTTTGAAAAATTTTAAAATCATCCATTTTAGAGGAAGCTGGGTATAAGTGTTCTTTACTTCTATTGTTTCTCACCCGAAGAAACATGGTGTGATGTGTATTCATCTTATAAGCCCTTATTTCAGTGAAATATCGGGTTAGGGTAAAGTTACTTTGGAATATGTTATGTCTTGGTAATATAATCAGGGATTTCATTGTAGTTGTTTGTATCACCAAAAGAAGAAGTTCTATTCAGGTGGTTTCCAAAGCCTAACTTCGAGGTAGAAGATGCTTCAATCATTTGAGCTCCAGCCATAGGTCCCAGAGAGAAGCTGGCACGTAGTCAGGGGAAATCCCAGGGTCATTTAAAACCTTTGTACAAGTCCTACCTTAAGTATTAAATATGGGGAGATTTTAAACCTCTGGTGTTGTCATCTTTCTTCTTTTGTTCTCATTTAGGGAAAGAGATGGAGGGCCTCATGCCCATGTTATTGCCCAATTTCATTTCTTTCCTCTTTGGTTTCCATTGTATTTTTTGAGAAATGTTTAAAATTTGGATAAACAGGTTGAGCGCAACATTTTCACATGTTGAGTTGTAACTGTGCCCCAAAAAACCATGCAGATAAAAGGATCCACATGGTTAGCACAAAATTTCCCAAACTGTGTAGACTAACATTATGGTCATCCCCAATATTTGAGTTTTGGGGTCTTTCTATGTCTGACCATACTGGACGGTTAAGATGGTTGGTTATTATAGTGGGGAGACCCACCATGGGTCGAATGTAATTTCTTTTATAAATTTCTAATGGAATCATACCTCTTGTACCAAAGAGTTCGTTTGGGCCTCCCCATGTTAGTTTCCCGATTTTGTCTCAGAAAAAGAAATTAAGTTGTCTCTTATGGTGGGGAGACCATTTGTGTCTCCCCGTACCAGTAACACAGTTTTGTACTTGGTCTCCAATTGGAAGTGGGTAGTCTCTTTCGGAGATATCTAACTACCTAAATCTTACTTTGGTAAACGTTGGTATTCACTACTAGAAAAACAGGTATTTGCGAAGGGGCATTTCGGACGGGATCCCATCGCAAATGTCTTTTTGCGACGGGGGCCCGTCGCAAATGGCCCGTTGCTGAAAACGGTGTCGCAACAACACTTATTTGCGACGGGCCCATCGTTAAAGCCTTTTTTTGCGACGGGTATTCTCCCCGTCGCAAATAGTACTCCGTATATTGGTAAAAAACTTTTAAAATAGTGTTTGCGACGGCTCCCGTCGCAAAAACTATTTTTTAAAAAAAATAAAAAACTATTAATAAATTATTTTAATGCATATAATAATAATACTATTTGCGACGGGCATAGTATCCCATCGCAAATACTATAAAAAAATAAACAAATAGATTATTAATAAATTATTTTAATTAATATAATAATAATCCAATTATAATTCAAAAATAAAAAATAATAAATTATTAATAAATTATTTTAATTAATATAATAATAGAATTATAATTCACAAATAAAAATAATAAATTATTAATAAATTATTTTAATTAATATAATAATAATAGAATTATAATTCAAAAATAAAAAATAATAGAATATTAATAAATGATTTAATTAATATAATAATATGAGAATTATAATTCATAAATAAAAAAAATATTAATAAGTTATTTTAATTAATATAAAAATAATAGAATTATTTTACATTCAAATATTAAAATAATTCAAGTATTACAAAAAAATATAATTAAATTATAATATTATAAAATTTAATATTATAAAATATAAATAATATTATTATTCATATTAATATTGTTATTTCAAAATATAATATTATTAATATTTTATAATGAGACAGAAACTACGAATAGAAAAAAAATCATATTTTGATTTCACAAATTTTATAACATAAAAACAAACTCTAATCTGAAGGAGGGGGAGGGGGGATATGCAGATGGTGGTGGAGGAAACTCCATCCCTAAAGCATGAGTGAGTCGGCGCATGTACTCCATCTACTCCTGATGCTGCTGCTGCCACCGACTCGTCTGCTCCTCGTACAGCTGCTGCTGGCGTCGACGCTCCTCCTCATGCTGCTGACGCATCTGCTCCTGCTCCTGTCGGAGACTCTCTATCAGTGCAGTCTGATATCGCAACTGATCCTCATACTGTGTAGCAGAAGAAGATGCATGAGATCCTCTCGAGCTGGACGCTGACATCGCAGCACTGCCATAATAATCTCCGGGAGTCAGTCGAGAGTTGATACCAACTACCCGGCCCTTCTCGAAGGCATACTGGGTGGCCTGCATCCATGCTGCCTCATCAAACGGACGGCCAGTGTTCTGATCTGGTGACTCGGCCTGACTCTCAGGTCGGGCCTGTGACGTTGCAGCCTCATATGACTCCTGTAGTTGCAATTTAAAATTAAAATTTTGAATATATTATATGCAGTTAATTTTTAAACTTGAAAACAAATAATGCTGACCGCGATGTGATGCTGACGATCACCTCTGAGCTCCTCAGTAGCAGGATCACTATACATCTTCCGATATACGCCGTACTCTGTAATATCGGGGTGCTCGACAGCCTATAAGAATAAAAAATAAACTGTTAATATTTATATTTATATAAAATATTTATAAATAATGTACGTACCAGATGTTGTCTATGAGTACTGAAAGAACGACTCCCAGCTCGATGAGTCACCTCCTGTCTCCCCCGATTCTGTCTCCCCACCGATGATCTCCTCTGAAAGGAACCACTAAACCAGTGCGCACATAATCCATCCCATACATGGGATGAAATATACTCTGGTCGGTGTGCTCTACATGACTCGTCAAAATCTGACACTCCTGCTTTCTTCATGGAAGATTTTCTTAAATTGTGCAAAAACTAACGAAGGTGATCATGCATGGCCACCTCCCATGCCTCATAGATGGCGTCATGCATGGTATCCTTGATCGGATACCATAAACCCCACAAATAAATCAAAATATCAAGTTAGAAATGAAATAATTTTCAAAATAAAAATTATTTATTTACGTACGTACCAACCAATGGACAAACATGGCCTGCTGCACATCAATGGGAATCTGCTCCCATGTGGTCCACAGCTGAGAGAAATAGTTGCGCAAAATAGCGCTCCCCTGTCCGACTGCTATATGCGGAAAACTGTAAAAATAATAAACATTTATTATGTGAATAGATTAATGAAATCTTAGTGAAATCCACAGGTTATCACACAGGTTATCACAACTCCGTGTGCATGGATCAAACCCAAGACGTGGACGTCGCTCGAGGACGGGGTCAGGAATCATCAATCGTGCAAGACCGCGCCCCCTCCGCGTACTCCCTGGAGCGCCTGCAGGCTAAGGGTCATCTGCCAACAACTCATCCGCATCGAAAGGCAGGTCAGCATCCGCCAACTCACGAAATGTAGTGTCGTCCATCTGAAACAGAAAATGTTATTGTTGTTAGAAAATAATTGATAATTACTATTATATATACATATATACATATTATGATTGTATATAAATACCATGAAATTCTATCAGTGTTCATCTTCATCATCATCTTCATATATGTCAATGGCATCTTCATATTCATCCTCAACATCATTGATATCCATTCGAGTTACAGTTGCTTCATCTCTTACCATTTCAAATTCATATGTGACATCATTAACATCATCATCATCACTGACTCTTAAATGTGGGGTGTCGTCATCGATACTCATGTCTCTTTGTAAAAAAGATTGATTTTGAGTACTCTCTTGAAAAACTTAAATTCTTTGCACATTAGTAAAAGTACATTCACTTTGACTAAACTGATTGTCTCGAATTTTGATTTTTATTACACTCCACCAATCAGTCAAGTCTCTTGATGTAGCATAGTAATTTGCGTAATAAACTTGATGTGCATGTTGAGCCAATAATAATGGTTCATTTACTGCAGGAACACTTTTACATTTAATATCGATGATTCCATGAGTCGGATGAACACGCACGCCTCTCTCTGTATCCAACCACCGACATTTGAACATGGTTACGTAATGTTGTCCAAGATAACAGAGTTCAATGATTTCATCAAGTATGCCATAAAAGTCAACTTCATTTTCTCGATGATGATATCCTCTCAAGCTAACTCCACTGTTCATTGTTTTTTTTGATTCCCCATATGCATGTGTGTGAAATTGAAATCCATTCACCACATATGCATTATAAGTTTTAACAAGTTTGGAAGGTGGTTTACTTAATACACACAGCCGTTTGTCAATTTTATCAGCATGTCGAGACACCAGAAAATTTGTGAAATAATTATCAATATAGTAAACTATACATTGAATGAGTTGCTAAAAGATAAAGAATTTATGTTACCAGTTTTTGAAACCACTGAGAGAAATTTTTCAGTCGACGTTCTTCGAGAGCAGCTGCTGTAATTTGTGGAATTTGTTTCTTGATATGATTATCATACAACCTATAAAAACCAAAGTTATTTACTGTAACATAAATGATAGAATAAGTGATATAAACACTTACAGTACAAATGATGTCACCTCTTCACAGTTTAGCAGAACATACGTATGAGCTCTACGATGTTCATCATCCGAAAGCCAGCGTTCATAAACTCCACCAAAACCAAGCTCTGGCTGGTTGAAAACAGATAATTGATTGTCGATTTCATCAATATTCCTCTCGTTCTGTCCCATTCGGTTGTGTTTTGAAGGATACTCAGATTCAAAATAATGGGAGCAGAAAAAAGATATTTCCTCTTGTAAATAAGCTTCTGCAATAGATCCTTCAACAGATGCTTTGTTACGTACTTTTATTTTCAATTTTTTGCATGAATCTTTCAAATGGGTACATCCATCAAAACTGTACTGGACCTCCACATTTGGCTTCATATGGAAAATGTAACATCAAATGTTCCATTGAGTCGAAGAAAGACGGAGGAAATATTTTTTCCATTTTACATATAATTACAACAACATCTTTTTCAAGTTTTCCTAGAGCATCATAATCTTCTGTAGCCGCACAAATTTCCATAAAAAAATGAGACATGTCTGTTATGGAATCCCAAATCACAGAATTCAACATACCTCTTAATCCAATGGGTAGAAGTCTTTCCATTATAACATGACAATCATGACTTTTTAATCCAGTAATATGACCATTCTTTACACATCTACCCAAATTGGAAGCACATCCATCTGGAAGTCTCAAATCTGCAATCCACTGACAAAATAATAAACGGTTTTCTTTAGACAGTGTATAAGCTGCTTTTGGTTTCAGTAACCTTTCTGTTCTGACATTCTCAAACAGTTCCAATTCTGGATGCCTGCAAATTTGGGCAAGATCTAAACATGCATTTACATTTTCTTTTCTCTTTCTTGGCGTATCAAAAACAGTATGAAACAAATTATCAAAACAGTTCTTCTCAATATGCATGACATCTAACATGTGTCGGACCAACAAATCAGACCAATATGGAAAATCCCAAAATATGCTACGTTTAATCCAATTGTGTTCTTTCCCAAAACCAAAAATTTTCTGTTGGATTATTGTGGGACCAAAAGTGATGGGAGGTAATGAAAATAAAACTGATTTTAACTCCGAACCTGATAGCATTTTTGGAGGTCCATCCCTTTCAACTATTCCTTTTCTGAAATGAGATCTGTTTCTACGAAAAGGATGATCAACTGGAAGAAATATGCGATGACAGTCAAAATAACAAGGTTTCTTTCCATGAATGAGCATAAATGCTTTGTTCTCTCCCATACAGTAAGGACATGATTTCTGACCATGTGTACTCCAGCCAGATAACATCCCATAAGCCGGGAAATCACTAATTGTCCACATCAATGTTGCTCTCAGTATGAAATTATGTTTCGTTGCAACATCATATGTACTGACACCAATACTCCACAATAAATTTAATTCATCAATCAATGTTTTCAAATAAACATCAATATTTTTCTTCGGTTGTCCTGGAATTAGTAAAGTCAAAAAGATATATGGCTCCTTCATCAACATCCATGGAGGTAAATTGTACAGAGTTAAAAAATAGGCCAACATGAATATTGACTTCCATAAGATCCAAACGGATAGAAACCATCAGTGGAAAGGCCCATTTGAACATTTCTAGCTTCTAAAGCAAAGGATGGATGCACTCTATCAAAATGTTTCCATGAATCACCATCGGCTGGATGATTCAAACTTTTATCGGTTGAAATATTCGTTTTATTCCATGAAATCATTGTCGCTGTATTCTTAGACTTGAATAAACGCTGAAGTCTGGATGTAAGCGGAAAATATCTCAACTGTTTTACAGGAATCAAACTAGACTTCCCGTGTTGTCCTTCTTTATGTCTCAGTTGCCCACATGTGGGACAACTATCCAACGACTCATTTTCCCCAGAATATAAAATGCAGTCATTTGAACATGCATGAATCTCTCATAGTAATTTTCAGGAAAAACATTTCCTTTGAGTAACAGTGTTTTATGCAAAGAAAATATCTGGTCAAAACAGGTGTTTTACATTCCGTTATCTTATTTGATAGCCATAAATTTTGCAATTGCTTCTAATTTTCTCATCTTGCATCCAGGATATAATGCATCCTCAGCAGACCTCAACAACTCATAAAATTCAGACGGTGCCAACTCAGGATTTGAAGCTATATCAGCCGGAGTTTCTGTATGTTGAACAGGTGAACCTGCAGCATCATGTACTAAATCTTGAAACCGGGATGGATCCGGAATCAAGTTTGTATCACCTGCTCTAGAACTGCGTTCACCGTGTTGATACCAAAAAACATAATCTGGTTGAAAACCAAAATGCAAGAGATGTTCCCCCACTTTGTCAAACGTGTCAAACGTTCTCAATGCACATTTTCTACAATGGAATTTTATTTTGCCTTCTGAAACAAATTCTGGATTTGATGCCGCAAATGATAAAAAAGTCTCCACACCCTCTACATATAATGGATTTAAACATGAACCGTTTGGATTTCTATGTTGATTTATCCATATGCGGTCACCTAACAATGATTGATGACGACCTCGTTGTTCCATATTTTTCTATAAAATATAAAAGAACTATTGGTTTTGAATAATTTGTTAGAAAAACCACTCAAGCTAGCATAATTATAGAGTTTACATCATACACGACTGACGCAAACTTTTTATTGAGATAGACCTAAAACTTGACCCTTTAAGATTTAAATATGTTGATAATAAAGCAAAACCTGTTACAAATATTGATAATTTTAATATTATATAAATTTTTTATTATTTTCATAGTACTAATATTATTGGTAATTATTACTAATTATTGGTAATTATTACTAATTATTGGTAATTATTACTAATTATTGGTAATTATTACTAATTATTACTAATTATTACTAATTATTGGTAATTATTACTAATTATTACTAATTATTGGTAATTATTCCTAATTATTGGTAATTATTCCTAATTATTACTAATTATTACTAATTATTACTAATTATTACTATTTACCGGTAATTATTGGTAATTATTGGTAATTATTCCTAATTATTGGTAATTATTACTAATTATTGTTAATTATTACTAATTATTGGTAATTATTACTAATTATTACTAATTATTACTAATTATTACGAATTATTGGTAATTATTACCAATTATTACTAATTATTACTAATTATTGGTAATTATTACTAATTATTACTAATTATTGGTAATTATTACTAATTATTACTAATTATTGATAATTATTCCCAATTATTGGTAATTATTTCTAATTATTGGTAATTATTACTAATTATTGATAATTATTACTAATTATTGTTAATTATTACTAATTATTGGTAATTATTACTAATTATTGGTAATTATTACTAATTATAGGTAATTATTACGAATTATTACTAATTATTACTAATTATTGGTAAATATTACTAATTATTGGTAATTATTACTAATTATTGGTAATTATTAATAATTATTACTAATTATTGGTAGTTATTACTAATAATTACTAATTATTGGAAATTATTACTAATTATTGGTAATTATTACTAATTATTACTAATTATTGGTAATTATTACTAATTATTACAAATTATTGGTAATTATTACTAATTATTGGTAATTATTACTAATTATTGGTAATTATTACTAATTATTACTAATTATTGGTAATTATTACTAATTATTACTAATTATTGGTAATTATTACTAATTATTGGTAATTATTACTAATTATTGGTAATTATTACTAATTATTACTAATTATTACTAATTATTGGTAATTATTACTAATTATTACTAATTATTGGTAATTATTACTAATTATTACTAATTATTGGTAATTATTGCTAACTATTGGTAATTATCGGTAATTATTGCTAATTATTACTAATTATTGGTAATTATTACTAATTAATACTAATTATTACTAATTAATACTAATTATTGGTAATTAATACTAATTATTGGTAATTATTACTAATTATTGAAAATTATTACTAATTATTGATAATTATTACTAATTATTGATAATTATTACTAATTATTACTAATTATTACTAATTATTACTAATTATCACTAATTATTACTAATTATCACTAATTATTACTAATTATTACTAATTATTACTAACTATTACTAATTATTGGTAATTATTGGTAATTATTGGTAATTATTACTAATTATTGATAATTAATACTAATTATTGGTAATTAATACAAATTATTACTAATTATTACGAATTATTGATAATTATTACTAATTATTACTAATTATTACGAATTATTGGTAATTATTACTAATTATTACTAATTTTTGGTAATTATTACTAATTATTACTAATTATTCCTAATTATTACTAATAATTACTAATTATTACTAATTATTACTAATTATTACTAATTATTAGTAATTATTACTAATTATTACTAATTATTACTAATTATTGGCAATTATTCCTAATTATTACTAATTATTACTATTTACCGGTAATTATTGGTAATTATTTGTAATTATTCCTAATTATTGGTAATTATTACTAATTATTACGAATTATTGGTAATTATTACTAATTATTACTAATTATTGGTAATTATTCCTAATTATTACTAATTATTACTATTTACCGGTAATTATTGGTAATTATTGGTAATTATTCCTAATTATTAATAATTATTGAAAATTATTACTAATTATTACTAATTATTGGTAATTATTGGTAATTATTGATAATTATTACTAATTATTGGTAATTGATACTAATTATTGGTAATTAATACTAATTATTACTAATTATTACGAATTATTGGTAATTATTACTAATTATTACTAATTATTACGAATTATTGGTAATTATTACTAATTATTACTAATTATTGGTAATTATTACTAATTATTACTAATTATTACTAATTATTACTAATTATTACTAATTATTACTAATTATTACTAATTATTACTAATTATTAGTAATTATTACTAATTATTAGTAATTATTACTAATTATTACTAATTATTTCTATTTACCGGTAATTATTGGTAATTATTGGTAATTATTCCTAATTATTGGTAATTATTACTAATTATTGTTAAGTATTACTAATTATTGTTCATTATTACTAATTATTACTAATTATTACTAATTATTACTAATTATTGGTAATTATTACTAATTATTACTAATTATTGGTAATTATTACTAATTATTCCTAATTATTACTAATTATTGGTAATTATTACTAATTATTGGTAATTATTGATAATTATTCCTAATTATTGGTAATTATTCCTAATTATTGGTAATTATTTCTAATTATTGGTAATTATCGGTAATTATGGGTAATTATTGGTAATTATTACTAATTATTCCTAATTATTACTAATTATCGGTAATTATTGGTAATTATCAGTAATTATGGATAATTATTGGTAATTATTACTAATTATTGGTAATTATTACTAATTATTGTTAATTATTACTAATTATTTTTAATTATTACTAATTATTGTTAATTATCGGTAATTATTCCTAATTATCGGTAATTATTTCTAATTATCGGTAATTATTTCTAATTATCGATAATTATTGGTAATTATTCCTAATTATTACTAATTATTACTAATTATTGGTAATTATCGGTAATTATTACTAATTATCGGTAATTATTCCTAATTATTAATAATTATTACTAATTATCGGTAATTATTGGTAATTATTGGTAATTATTCCTAATTATTTGTAATTATTACTAATTGTTGTTAATTATTACTAATTATTGTTAATTATTACGAATTATTGGTAATTATTACTAATTATTGGTAATTATTACTAATTATTGATAATTATTACTAATTATTGGTAATTATTACTAATTATGGGTAATTATTACTAATTATTGGTAATTATTACTAATTGTTGGTAATTATTCCTAATTATTGGTAATTATCGGTAATTATTGGTATTTATCAGTAATTATTGATAATTATTGGTAATTATTGATAATTATTGGTAATTAGTGATAATTATTGGTAATTATTGATAATTATTGGTAATTATTACTAATTATTATTAATTATTACTAATTATTGGTAATTACTACTAACTATTTCTAATTATTGGTAATTATTAGTAATTATTGGTAATTATTAGTAATTATTACGAATTATTACTAATTATTGATAATTATTGATAATTATTACTAATTATTACTAATTATTGGTAATTATTACTAATTATTGGTAATTATTACTAATTATTGGTAATTATTACTAATTATTGGTAAGTATTACTAATTATTTGTAAGTATTACTAATTATTGGTAAGTTTTACTAATTATTGGTAATTATTACGAATTATTGGTAATTATTAGTAATTATTAGTAATTATTACTAATTATTGGTAATTATTACTAATTATTAGTAATTATTACTAATTATTAGTAATTATTACTAATTATTACTAATTATTCGTAATTATTGCTAATTATTGGTAATTATTCCTAATTATTAGTAATTATATGAATAATTACCAATAATTAAGAATAATTACCAATAATTAGGAATAATAACATTATTAGTATATTTTATTATTAATATTAAAATAATATAATTTTCTATATTATATACAATTCTCCTTTCATCTGTGTGTTTTCAGTCTCCACATACAAATAATACATGCGGAGATAGAAAACACACAGATGAAAGGAGAATTATATATAATATAAAAAATTATATTCTTTTAATATTAATAATAAAATATAATAATAATGTAATAATGTTATTATTCCTAATTATTGGTATTTATTATTAATTATTAATATTTATTCATAATTATTGAAAATTATTACTAATTATTCCTAATTACCATTAACTATGAACAATACTAATAATTTAAATTTATTAAGTAACAAAAGAATGTAAACATAATTAAATAACAACATAATTAAGAATAATTGAAACTAATAAAAAATTTAAAATAAATATTAAATTAAAATGAACATAAATACCTTGAAAATTGATCTGAGCTTGATCTCTGATCGTTCTTGAAAACTTCAATATTAACTTCGGAGAAAAAAATTAAACTTGAGAAACACTGAACTCTAGAAATAGAATTTTCAGAGAAGGAGAAGATGGAGAATGAGAATGAATTCAAAAAAACAGATGTGGGTATTTATAGGTTAGATTATTTGCGACGGGTCCATTTGCGACGGGATACCCGTCGCAAATACCTTAGCCATCATTTATTACGGTCAACAGTTAAATAGTTATTTGCGACGGGTCCCGTCGCAAATAACCACCTGCCGAGATACTATTTGCGACGGGGGAATATTCCCGTCGCAAATACCTTTTACCGCCGCCGGTTATTTGCGACGGGCAATAACCGCCCGTCGCAAATAAGTTTCTCGCGATGTGGCGCGCACGCGCGCCAGTTCTTTTGCGACGGGGAAAGCAATCCCGTCGCAAAAGGCTGCTTATTTGCGACGGGAAAATACCCCCGTCACAAATAAGTTTTTAACGAAGCTATTTGCGACGGGATTTATCCTCGTCGCAAATAACTCGTACAAATACCCATTTTTCCCGTAGTGATCGGAGAGTTCCCAACGGTTTAGTTATATCAAGATAGGTGTAACCTTGTTCGATGTGGTTGTTTGTTTGGTTAAATTGTTTGAGCCTTGTTTAGATTGAGTTTGGGGAGTTTCCTTTGGGATAAAGCCTAAATTTGCTTGATTGTTTCAGGAATGTGGTGTATGTTTTGGTTGTGAAGTATTCCTTCCTTAATTGATCACTGGAGGTGTTTTGGCCTTTGGGGGTGAAACCTGGCAAGGGAGTACCTCTTGGTTTCTCAGTTGGGTTTGTTTATTGCTTTAGCCTTACTGTGACTTTACGGGGCAAAAATTCTTTAATGGTGGAGAGAATTGTCACATACATGAATTATTTTAAAGGTAAATTTCATTTAATTTCTATTCATTCTTTTTGGGGGGGTTAGGTTTTTATGGATGAATGAGTGAGTTTTCATGAATTGTGCCAAACCGTGAGCTCAAATCCAATTTTAAAAATAACTTTTGTTTCTTTTATAACTCATTCATTTTTCAAGATTTATCACCCATTCCACTTCCAAAATATCCTCCACTGACCTTTTAACACCAAAAATGCAATTTGGACCCCTTAGGAATCCATAACAACGGGGTATTTGGGTTTTTATTTAAGAATTGGGCCAACCCGAAATCTCATTTTCCAGTTTTATATTGTTTTATTAATTTCTTACTATCTTATTCATTATAATGAATTTTTTGGTGATTCTGCCTCCCTTTAGACCCTAAGAATCCCATGGGCGCTCCCATTGCCTTTTCCCCCTCTTTGGAGATCTTTGAAAGCGCGAATTAGGTCATAACTTCATAGGGTGTCTCAAATCATCCAGAATTGAAGAGGTAACTTCATTCCTTCTTACCTCTCTCAATTATTACTCTTTTCCCTCTATTCTAGTTCCTAAATGACCTCATAAATCTTGTTCGATCAACCCCTAAATTTTGGATATTTTCAATTTTAGCTACTATTTTTTTCGAGTGGTTACTTCAAGATACTTCAAGTAAGTGAGTCCATTTTTTTCCTCTTTCAATTTTCTTAGGGTTTCATTTGTTTTAATTAGGGTTTATTACATCTTCCTTGAAGTCCCGAATGACCAAGGGGTAGGGTTTCGAACCTAAGGTTTAACCTTGGGTTTTCTTTTCCAATTCTTTTGGTTTTAGGTTTGTTCTTGGTCCTTATTGGTGTGGCGGTGGTGCGAATTAATTTTCACACAGTGATTCAAGGGTTTTCCTTAATTTGTTAGGTGATTCCATTGTGCAAGAAATTTTTGTGACTTAACTTGCTGTGTTCATGGTATTTTCATGTTTATTGCATTTGATTATTTCTAAAGAAATTGGTTTTAGATGAATTTATAATGCAAATTAATTTTAAGTTCCGATTTTTGGTGAAATTGGACGGTTTCCATACAAATCTTTTATTGGTTCATTTGGGGCTGACCAATTATTACTTAGAGGATTTTATTGAATTGTATTAGAACTGAATATTCTGTTTTTAATGTTTATTCTTTTTGTTTGTTTCTATGAAAGTTTTTTTAAATGGTGTTTGGGAAGCAAATGGGGTTTAAGTGCCATGTTTATGTGAAAATGGGGGTTTTTAAAAGATACAACTTCTTGGTTCACATGGGGCTACCTGAAAAACTGAATATTTGGTTTCATTAAACATTATCGAAGTGAAAGTTTGTTATTGTGACTTATAATTATGTACATAGTGTGCAAAGTGGATATTTCAAAGAGCTTTAGGTGCAAAACAATGGGATATTTTGAGAGGTTGTTTTATTGAAAATCAAAATGTTTTGTTATGTGTTTTAAATGGTATATAGTGTGTATAGCTACTGTATTGTTTGTCTGTGACCAGTAGTGGTGTTTTATTTGAAAAATTATGTGTTTTTTTGGAGGAAATTGTTTGATCACAAAAAGGGGAATCCCAGGAACTTATGTGGGCGGATATGTACTAGTACGGCTAGTGAACCTGATGGGTTGTGTCCCTGTTTCACTAAGAAAATGGATAAAAAAAATTCCAACTAAACTATGTAGATGATATTTGGGGACCACTAGTTTATGGGTATGTTCTCTACTAGTGGCTCGTGCACGGGAAAGGATTGTGACTTGGATACTTTACACTGAGGTACGAGGTACATAGGGCCCGAGACTATCTAGTTGCCTAGGGGTGTTCCCAATTTTTGTGCTCATTGTATTTGTGGTATTAACCCTTGTATTGGGGTGTTTTGGGCAGTACTTTATAGTACCTCACATGTCTATTAAAATTTTTGAACATTCTGAAATTTTTATGTTGAAAAATGTTGTCAATTGAAAGTTGTATTTCTTGGATTCTATCACTACTTTTCTTTGCGTATTAAAATTGCTTGCTTTTTTACATTGTATTTCATTCTATTTGGAATCATTGGGTGGTATCCTATTTGTCTTAGGCTCACACCCTACTTACACCACTTGGGTGTAAGTAGACTTGGTTATGTTTGACTCTGGTAAAGGAAAGGCTAAGGGTGATGGTGGTTCAGGGTGTTATTCCCCATCCTTGGGACGGATTTGTGGAGATGGCTTGGGGTGATTACCCCTTGTCATGTGGAGTCCATGGGGATGTTTTGTTGTTGTTTCATTGTGTCTTTCGACCTTTTTTGTTTCATTTGAACTTATGTATTCAGTTATGGATTTTTGTATAAGCCTTGCAGGTATGAACTTTTCATATTTATTTTATCAAATATTTTTTGATGTTTTATGTATACATATTTGGGTAAATCATTCCCAACCAAGATAAATGATACCTTGGAACTTGTGCTAGCACGTGGAGATAGGGAATGCCCTACGGACCATTCCGCGGACTGGGTCGGATGGCGACCCGGCCTGGTTCGTGACATATATAGCAGTGCTCATGGATTTCCTCAAAAAGTAATGAGAGAGACCTTGTTCAAGTAACATTATTCATCCTATTTCCACTAAAAAAATATTCCCCCTTTTAGAAATACCATTTTTTAAGGACTATATTGTGTACTGAACGCATGAAAAAATTCATTTTTATCCAAATAACATTCAAACTCTTAATTTTTGTATTCACCACCATTTTAATTTCTCAACTTCTTCACTGAATAATCACATTTTTTCTTTGTTTTCCTCCTAAAATTTTAAAAAATTAAAATCATATAACTTATATTCATATGAAAAACACATGTATTGTGAGTAAATTAATCAATTAAAATAATGAATTTCTTGTCTATGTGATTTGATTATTTTCTCATTTTCCCAAAGATATAAAAATGAATATGTTATAGGGGTTTCTTTGACCAAATGTTGACTTTGTTATGCACAGACCCTTTTGACAAATCTTGAAACAGAAATATTTTCTTCTTAACATATTAGGGATACCCCATACACAGTCTCTTTTTGATAAATTGATCATATTTCCCTAACGCATATGTTTCTTAATTATATTCTATAATTTATTTTATTTCACCACAAAATTGGAAACATTTCTTGTTGTATGTTTCCCTATTGTATCTATCTTTCCATATTCCTCACTTTGCACAAAAACCCATCCTTTCTAAAAATAACTTTTTAGAATTTATCACAATGTTATGAAACACTTATAAAGTTATGTTTCATCCTATCAATAAACAAAAATTTCATGGGTTTCAAATTTTATTCCTCAATGATGGTTGAAACAACAACATTTATTCTGAGAGATTCATTACTAAAAAATGCCATTGTTACTTATTTTAAATCATTCACATTATTCAATAATTTTAAATCTTATATCATTTGAAAAGAACACCCACTTTCCAAGGTCCGAGGTCATTCTCCCATTGTAGCTTTGATAATGGTTTCTATATGAATAGATTTGTTCCCTTTATCTTTCTTAGCTTCCAGATTCTGAGAATTTCTAACAAAAATTTGTGGTGTAGATAAAAAAAGACATACTTTTCTATATTTTTAGGTTTTTTACATATTTCCCACATATTTTCTATAGGTTAGAACCTATTTTCAACTTTTACACCAACCTTTTTCAGCTTTCTTCAAAATATGCTTCTAAAAAAATTTCTTTGTTGGAATTGAATCCCCCCCCATCTTTTACCATATATAAATTGTTGAATAGTAGTAATGTTGTTGGTTAAAAAAACACAAATTTTCTATGTGTATGAATCCACCAAAATACTAGTAGTATCCATAAATATAATATTTTCCTCTATAACATCTAGACTATTTAGTGTTTTGATCATTTTTAAAAGCAATATTATAATAAGAACATTTTTTACCATTAGTCTTTATATTATAACCCAGAATCTAATTTTTTTCAACTCATATTTCTTCTCTGACTTATCATAATCAAATGTTATAGAAATGTTTTTGGACGTAGGATTTTTAAAAATGTATTAATTCTCAAATTTGTTGGTTTTGGATACATACCTAACTTTTCTATATTTATTCTTCTTAGAAACAAATTAACCTTTATTTTCAACCTTTAAAATATATTTTTGATCCATCTCAGGTTTACCCTTACCGGATATTTCACCAAAATCAGAGATATAATTCATGAAACATGTTACCCTTTGTTCACCTTTAGAATGATTTTGTAGCACATGTTCTATATCTTATTCTTTATCTTTTATCTTAACTTTTAGGTTTTTATTATGATCCTTCTCTTTGTGAAGAAATTTATCCAAGTAATAAATTGCTTCAAGTAGCTGAATGATCTCATCATGAAAATATTCTATATTTTTTGTTGAATCCTTATAATTTTTCAACTTCCTTATTTATTTCTCAAACCTCCCAATATTTATTAGACATTAATTCCATTATTCCATTAGATTAAATTCTAATCAATTTTCTTCTTCTTAAAAAATGTTTCTTTTGAACTCTTATTTGTTAAATATTACAATAAAATTATTCTCTCATACATGATCAGTAGATTTTTTATATTCAACTTCACTTTATTATTCATCATTATCTTTAAAAAAATTATTCTTCTTTTGGATTTGGATACCTTCATATTATTTTCCTTTGGAATAAAAGTTTTCCTTATCACCCTATTTCTTCTTCCATTATCTCTATCTTCAATCATCTTCATCATTATATTCTTATTTCTTTACTTGAGGAAAAATAGCCACAAATTTCCTAATTTATCCACATTGAAAATATTTCAAAGTATATTTCCCCTTATATTTACTTATAAATACTTCAACATTTTTAGAAAATAAGGATATAAATTCAAAAATATTTTTACACATCGTATTTTTGGAATCAAAATCACCAACATCTTCTCCCTCAAGAATCTCCTTAAGCTTTTATTTCTCGATAGAGATAATAGACATTTATTGATAAATAAAAATTTCCCGTTTCATAACATTATTCATTCTCATTTCATAAGTAATTAGAGTGCAATGAAAATCATTGAGAGATAATGTTTCTAGATATCTATATTCCAGTAAAGAAACATTGGTGTCAAACTTTTTGAGATGAATTTTCAAGACCTATTCAACAATAACAGATCCTTCCAACATTTCACAAAGACATATGATAGTGCTAAAATTTTCATTTTCCCTGGTTAATAAGCCACCCATATATTTATACTCACCCATCTTGAGATCTTTATTCTTTAATCTCAATATTTGTAACTTTTCCTTCTTCACTTGTTTATTGCCTTCATAATTGTTATTTACCTTTTCCCAGATACCTTTAGAAATAGAAACACATTTTACTCTTATAAAATCACTTTAATAAGGTGATTAGAGTAAAGTTTTCTTGGCTCTTGCATCATTCTCACAATTCTTCTTGTCAACAAATGTAAGAGGGTCTTTTTTATAAATAGGAGAAAATATCTTTATTATAGCTTTAAGAAAATCATACACAAGACACATAAGATAAGGAAACATTTTATCTTTCCAAATATGATATTTCATAACATCAAACACCCTTATCCCTTTACTATTCACACATTTTCGATTCTCCATCAGAACTTATTCTTCCAAAATTTCAACAGAGTAAATGATAGGTTCATTGGATCTAATAAAAAATTAGAATGTCTAGTAGGATTAATGTATCACTGAGCAGGGGAGGGGTGAATCAGTGATATATTTTTCTTTTATGTTCCCTTATTTTTGAAACAACCATGACCTCTTATTAAATAATTATTTCCATTATGAAAACAAAACAATCACACATACAGAGGAACAAAATATTTTTCAAGGTTCACTACTCAAGAAGAGTAGTAATGTCCTTGGTATTGTTTAAAAATAATCCTATACTACACAATAAACTCGAAAAACATAATTTTGTATGCATACAACTAGTAGTATATACCCTTACTCTTGTGTAGAACTATGTTCAATAAAAACAGGTCATGTGCATTAAATTGCAAAAAATGTTATGACATAATTTGTGTAACAAGATAAGAAAAGTTCACCAATTTCTTCAAAACATGTTATTGTGATTCCTTTTCAACAATCACAAATATGATCTTTATAATAAGTATTAACATTCCTAAATATTAATAGGTAAGAATTTCCTGGGAATTTTCCATGATGATCAATTCAATACCCAGTCTGATTCTCTAGTTTGATTACTTAGTAAGACAATATAACTCTGGTAGAATACCACTGAAACAAATTTGAACTCCCTCTTCCTCAGTCCTAAAATACCAGCCCGATTTCTTAATCTAATCTAGAAACTCTAAATTTGATCTTTTTTATTCATAATATATCTATCAAACTTCATCCATAATTCTTGATACATAAACTCTTCTCAAAAAACCATCAATACTCCTCCTTCTCTCTTCTTCACCAATGAACAGTACTTGCATGAGAGAAGTACAATGTACTACCCTCTTTTTATAGGTGGTCCATATGTGGTTAGGAAAGATTATAAAAAACATTCCCTCTCAGAAAAATTTATTGAAACATAAATTTCCATTACATTTTGGATACATATTTGACTTATTAATCACTTCTCAACACTTATCATTTCTTCTTGAACCTTCTATAATCTTTTCACAACATCATCTCTCTTCATAATTTATTTACAATATTCAGTCTAATATTGATAGTCATTATGATTTACCATTAATATGAATATAAAAGATTCTTCATTACATTTCTCCACAAAAATCAAATGATATTGTAAATAAGTTTCCTCTCATTATGATTATCAAAACCAATTGAAAGCAAAACTCACATCATGATGCTCTATACCAACTGAAAATCAATCTGCTCATTTGGATTCATTTTAAAAATTGATAATTATAAAACATTGAAATAATTCTATTAGAATATTGTTTTTAATTCTTTATATGTAAGTTTCCTTTATTTTTCCTTAAACAGAGTGGAATATTCTAAACATATCTTCACACCCTAAAAAACACTTCAGCACTGGATTCAAATATCTTTGACAAATAATGTCTCTAGTCTCTTCTTGGTTAAATATCCCCTTGAAAAAACTTTTTTAACAACTTTAAATATTTCATATTTTCTTCCTATTATTCATAAAGAAGATACTATATACTACGAAGTCTAGCATTCGATGTCTTTAATCGGTGTTTTTCTTCAACAGATGAATCGGTCTCTACCTCACTTTCATAATCGTTTTTTGTGCCAGTCCAATAAATCTTGCCCAAATTGTTAAGTCATAATTATTTTCTTCTTAAAACAATTGAAAAAAAAATAGATATTTTATTTTACCTTTACCAAACTAAAAACAACCAATAATTCATCTTTATAAAACTGGTTGATTATATTATTTATAGGTCCCTGATCCCATTTTTCATCGATCCCAACAATTTTACATGTTATTCTTTCATTGGTACTAACATCTCTAAATGAAAACCATTATTCTTATTATTCCTTTTGAAATAATCATATAATTCTATATTCAGTGTCTATATTACTTGGCAGATCAGTAGAACACCATGTTCGATGGACTGATTTCAATAGCTTCGACTTCAGCAACCTCGTTCCTTTTATGATCACAATATACACTGATAAAGTCATTCTCAAAATATTTATATCTTGTGGATTATTGGTCTGATTGAAAACCAATATCTTTATCTTCTCACTTTATAAAAAACATCTTATCCTTATAAATAAAGATCTTTATATAAATGATCTGAAATGAAAAAAAAAATTCTTCAAAAACATTCTTCTTCTACAAACATTATCTACTAATCATGACATCCTTAAGACTTTTATAATGTTTAATATTGGTATAGCATCATATAACTTACATTTAAAAGTATTATGACTTTTATCCTTATAGAAACATAATTCTTTCCAATCCCATCATAAATATGGTTGGCATCACTTGTTCTCCCCCTTTCATTCATAAGGCTTGGATCACTAGTTTTAAAATAACTTATGTTTTATGAGAACTTAAATATCATCAAATCATTATCTTATTTTCATAAAATTCATAAAGACTCTAATAATGATTATCATTATGATCTTCCTTTCAGTTCAGACCCGAGATGAGTCCAATAAACCTTTGATTCTAGAAACTATCTTCCCAAGATGATGGACTTTATTATGTATTTTTCATCTGATTTCTTGATTGAGATGATGATTCTGATCAAAAAATTTTAAAAAGAGAGGTGATTTCATTTATTTTAAAAAAAAAGACAATATTGATTACACACATATTTCAATTTCCAAAAACAACTTCCATCTAACTTGTCCCTTTCACTAAATGGTTAACTACATATCCAACTAAAAAATCATGTATATGATTTATGATCTACTTAGTCGATTTTATTGTTTCATATACTATATATATTTCAAATAAATATTAATATAAAAAATTCCAAATTTAGTGATTATTATTTTTTGAAATATAATAATATTTACTACTTTAAATTAGAGTAAATGAACTTCTAAATTGATCTCTTCCATGTTTGAAATTAGGTGTGATGTCACTGAATGTTTTGAGAAAGATATCAGTTATTTCTATAGACTTTTTATTTTTTATTTTAATAATAAAATTAGTTTTATAAATATTATTAATTTTATTCTTTATCCTTTATAATTATAATGTAATTTTATAAATATAAATTAAAATTTCCCAAATATGATTCAGCATTTATGTACTCCTATTTTATCGTTGAAACATGAGAATTCCGTAATTTTTTAGTTTTCTAGAATTCAGATATGTGGATCCCTTACATGATCAATTATCCTATATAAATACCTTACATGATTCACCTAAATCAAATTCACCTACCTCGATTTAACCTACATGAATCGCTTATTTAAATTCTCTTGCATAGAGAAAACTCCTACATGAAAATCTCTTATATAAATCATACTAGAAAAATATTTATTTTATGTATTCTTTCATATTCTTATTTTGTGCATTTTTATATATTATGTTTAACTTTTTTAATGAATTTATAAATAAATATTAATTATATAATACCTATAGCTATTTATATTCATTATTTTAAACATTTTTTATGAATACATAACGTTATTATATTTGCATACATGACAAATACAGCTTGAAACTCAAAAAAATGTTTTTATGATTTTATGTTTTTTTCTTAAATTATATTGTTTTTAAATTAATATTAGATGATATTAAACGGAATAAATTTTTTTAATATCTTCAATGGGGTTATACTACTTTTTTATATTCTCTTCAAATTTACTAATCATTTTAAGTGGATAATTTTTTAATTTCATATTTTTAAATTAAAATATGATATTTTCATAGGATCTTTAATTAACCTATTATTATGTAAACCATTTCAGTTATTAAAACAATGATTTAAAATTTATTTTAATATTTCTTCATTATTTTAATGTTTTAGTATTTAGTTTAAGGATTAATATGTAGTGATAATATCATTCTTTTTCTCTCTCTCTCTCATAATGCAGTTTTTATTATTTTTATTATTCTGGATTTTTATTATAGTTTCTTTAGATGTGTATTCCATATAGTGGTGTATTTAAATGAATCAAGGATTATTTAAACAAATAAATAATTGTTTATAAGTTTAGATTATTCATATGACTCTTATTTGATGAGATATTTCTTTGTTCAAGTGATACAATGTGATGATTAAAGGGAAGTGTTTTACATTCTACCTTTAAAAACACTTATCACTACTTCCAGATGATCTATAAAATTCTACAAACAACACATACAACTACTAGTTCCTTGAAAATATAACCTAATACATTTCTCAAGATCCAGTGCTAATTATTTCTTTGTTTATATTATTCTTTGATCAAGTTTCTTGAGTTTGTAACACTTCTTCATATATTTCACGTACACTTTATTTTCTATTTATGATTTTACATGAAAAAAAATCTTTTATTGGTTTGTGGATCCTAGATTCTAAATTTAGGATCTATGGGTTGTGACTCCCTATCACTAAAGTCAGTTCTTTTAGGTTGTGAATCTTTAATTCTAAAGAAATGATCATTCAAGTTGTGACTCTTATAATTTAATGTTGGTGTTTTTTTCAGTTATGAATCCCTATACAAAATTAAGTGTTTCTTGGTTATCCCTCAAATTTATAGAAAAGGATTATATTATCAAGTTTTTATTCACTGAAAGAAATTATACTAGTGAAAAATGTACCTCTCACTGATTAGAGAGGAATAATACTAGACTAAATCCAATTTTAACTGAACTAGTATAATAATCCTTGTGGGGTCAATTTTATTTTTTCTCTTAACAAAATATTATAATTAAATCTACTAATTACCTTTGATAATTAACCCATTTTATTAAACAAACTTATCTTGTCTATTCACACCCCCCCCCCCACCGCGAGACCACCTGCCACCAATCTGGCCTAACAATTGGAATCAGAGGGTTTCCCTTTTAGTATATTTTTTCTTGGTTGTTCTTTTCATTGATAACAAAAAATTGGTATCGATGTTTTTTCCTTTTGGAATTATCCTATCCTTCTATATAGTCTATTTTTTATATTTTATTGTGTTGACATTTTCATAGACCTCATAGTCTAAGGACAAGATCTATAAGATGGTGGGAATTA
Organism: Viscum album; assembly: GCA_963277665.1. Classification (NCBI taxonomy): domain Eukaryota; kingdom Viridiplantae; phylum Streptophyta; class Magnoliopsida; order Santalales; family Viscaceae; genus Viscum; species Viscum album. The sequence continues at coordinate 667,622,146 of OY728155.1, forward strand.
ATGAAAAAAATGGATAGATTCATCCAAAGCAAACACAATTTGACAAAAACAATCATGGTTACTAGATATCCAAAATGGAGTCTAGCCTCATGATACTAAGAATAGAACAATATTTGATCATGGAAAAATTATACACACTCCCAAAAGTTGGCCCTGATAGTCTTACTAGAAAGGATTATACTATATATATTTTCAATTAAATTTTTATTAATATTTTGTACTATGAAATTGATAGAAGTATGTTTATTCATGTGTCTTTATGTACGAAAACTCATTATATTTGGAATATTCTACAATTTACTCACTTTGTCTTAGTTAAATTGATATAAAACAAACAAGGAATGCTTAGAGTAAAGTACAAAGACATTAGGATGGCAGAAGACGAAACTATAAATCAATTGTTCCACCAATTCACCAGAATTTTGAATGTAATTACTTCCCTTTAAGAATCTTTGTATAACACCATATTTATTGAATGATCTGTAAGAACTTTATCCAAGAAATTTCATGAAAAAATGTTATGATTTATGAATGTAATAAATTCAAGGTGTTCACTTTGATTGAACTCATCAGATATCTTCTCTAAAATATATTTGACTTGAAGAATATTTTAGAAAAAGATAGTTCAATGAAGAAATGTATCACATTAAAGTATAAAATAAATTTTTCCTCTAAATACATTAAATCTAAATATCAATAATTTTATAGAGGAGAAATGGTAAATATAACCATGGGAAAGTATAAATTTATGAAGAGATAGAAAATTTACAAGAATGGCCCCAAGTAATATTAGATGAATGGTTGAAAAGAGAAAAATGGTACTAAATATAGTTCATATGTGACCTATTATGAAAGTATATAGAAGGTTCATATCAAGCCTGATTGTACAAATATGAAGCAAGATGTTAGAGATAAGAAATACAAAAAGAAATTGAATCATGATTACCATGCTGGATGGAGTTTCCTTGAAGAACATGATTTAACTGATAAATCTATAAGTGAGAAAGTGATAGTTAACCAATACTTGATGGAAACAAATAAAACTGTGTTTTTAATAATTCTGATTCTAATTATTTTTCTGACAGTGATGGTTATAGATTTCATGAGGTATATGAATAAAATGATAGGCTTCAAAAAAAAAAGAGTAAGTTAATTATATGATGTTTTGAAAGATGAAAATAAAAAAAAATTCATGGAAAGAAAGAATATTTATAAAAAGGATGATATTATCAAATAAAAAAAATATTTCTAAAGAATTTAAGTTTTAAGAATTCAATTAATGTTTATGATAGGAAAAAATAAATTAAATATTATAGAGAAAAATAACTCTATGATTGAAATGAAGAATCATAGTTTAAGAAATTTTACTTGGTCAATAAAAGATAAGTTCTATGATGATCTTAATATTGTTTTGAAATAAAATGTTAATATGAAAAAGGAAATTTTAAATTTAAAAAAAAAAATTCTGAATAACTTCGTTGAAGTAAATGAAAATTATTATAATATGGTTGTTATTATTACACCAAATATATTAAAATCTGGTTTTGGTAGTAATCATCATATTCTTAAAATGTTCAAGACCTATTTTGTTAATAGTTTTATAAGAAAGGTTTTTATGGTTACATATGTAAAATGATTTTTTATGGATATAATGTTTTTTAATGTTCTCTTAGGTTCCCTAAATCTATTTGCTTCACTATATTTTTTATCTATAAAAATTTATCATCTCATGTTACGTATAACAAATGCTTTAAATATGCTAGGGTATCAAAAATTTGTGTTATAAACCTAGTTAGACCCAAAATAGAATGAGTACCAAAAAGTTTATGTGTATGATTATTACAGAACCATTCCAGATTTACTACATTGTTTCATAAAATAGTGGAAACTCTTGAAATAAATATTAATTTAATTGATATATAGGGAGTATTTTTAATGTTTGGTTTTATATGATTTAGCCTTTTTATATAGGTGGATATAGTTTTCTACGTGAAGTATAATTTTAGGGGTAAATTTCCTTCGGCATTTATTATCTATTCCTTTCAAAGGGATATTTACATTATATTTTTTTTATATCATGTTATTTATAATTTTAAGTTATCATATGTTTAGGGGGATTTTTAATGTATTTAAATATTCAAACATTCAAATCTATTAAAAATTGTAATATGTTTTTTCAGTTAACTGTTATTTAATTTCTGTACTTTTTTTATCATTACATCACTATCTTAAAACTTCCCATATATTATTTAGGATTTCAACTTACTATAGAACCCTTTAGTTTTCATAATATCAGAATTTATAATAAATTTATTATTATTTTTATAAATCCATTTTTTTTAAAAAAATCTCACTACATCTACTTCTAACTTTTTACAATGAATGGATTTGTCCAATATCCTTATTATATATTTTAAAAATTGCATGTTGAGAATAATTTATAGTTATTAATGTCTTATTTTAATTACCTTAAAATATAAAATCAATATTTTTTATTTTTTCACACTATTTCTTTTTGATAATTTAAAAATGGGGGATATATTTTTGAAATTATAATTGGTTTTATAATTATCAAAAAGTAGGAGAATGTTGAGTGACTATGTGAACCAATTTTTGTTTTTATAATTAATTTTTTTTATTTTATTTAGTTTTCATAATACTTTTAACTGTTCTTTGATTAGAATAAGCTTAATCTTGATCATATAATTATATCCTTTGATTAATTTATTTATAGATTTCATGCTTTGATAGATCATAACATGTTTTATAAGTCATATTTTTAGATACCAGGATAAGTATGTCATTTAGGACATAAAAATATAATTTATATATTTATTTTACTATACCCATTCAGAAAAATATATGTACACCATATAGGAAAATGGTTTTCCACATAGCCATATTAAAATTCCCATATCCATTTTATGATCGACATAGTGGATTTTCTAGTTTTATATAATCTCTATTTTTTACTATATATTAATATAAAAAATCCAAATTTAAATAATATTTTTTGAAAATATAATAATATTTCTAATATAACATTATAATGGGAAAACATTTAAATTTTCCTCTTTTATAACTACAATTAGGTGTGAATTCATTGAATTATTCTAGTCAAATTTCTGTTATTTTTATAACTTATTTTCTTATGTATTTTTAATAATGACTTTTGTTATATAAATATTATTAAGTTTATTCATTTTTGTTTTGAAATATAATGATATTTTATAAATATAAGTCCAAAGGAACAGAATTTGATTATGATTTTATCTGGGTTTATTTTATCCATGAAACTTGAGAATTCATTCTATTTTTCATTTTCTGGAATTTGGATACGTGATTCCATTACATGTAGAATTCTCTTACATGAATCCATTATGTAATTTAAGTATTTTTATTTCAAATATGTTAATATCTTATGTTAATCTCTTACATAAATTATATTATTTAAAGAAAAACACTTAATTGAAAACCTCTTATGTAAATCCTATAGGAAAAATCCAATGTTTTATGTATTCTATCATATCCCAATTTTCTGTATATTTATTTCCAATGTTTAAATATTTTTATGACTTTATAAATATATATACAATATATATAACCTATATCATGTTTTTTAAATTTATTTTCAACATTTTTTATTTAGATCTAAGGCTTCTATATTTTCATGCATGACACGTAAAACATGAAATTGAAACAATCTTTTTTATTATTTTATTTTATTTTATTTGATTCTATTATTTATAAATTAATAGAAGTTTATATTATATTCATTAAGAATTTATTTAATATATTTAATTTATGTTAATAAATTTTTATATTCTCCATATAAATACATCTTATTTTAAAAAGAACGTTTTTGAATTTCATATTTTCAAATTCAATCATGCTACTTTCACATGAAATTCCATGATAGAGTATTAAATACCATTTCAAGTATTTAATGGATTATTTATAAATAATTTGAACCATTCTTTAATTTATAAAAGTTTTATTCATGATTTTTTAGATTAATATTCTATGATAATATCTTATTCTCCCTCTTTAATATTTCTATTTTATTGATTTTAATATTTTAAATTATTCTATTGGTCTTACTGAGTGTGTAGTCTATATAGATTTATATTTAAATGACTCAAAGATTCATGGAAAAAATAAACAATAGTATAAACATGATAGATTATTCATATGAAATTTTTTCTATAAGATATTTTATTTCTCAAGTGATACAGTGTGAGAAGAAAAGTGAGGTTTTGTACATTCTACCTGTACAAAACATTTCTCACTACTATAAAAAGATATATCAAGTGTTGAATGAAATCCTCTATGACTACTATTACACTGATGAGTTTACATAATTCATACCTCAAGAACTAGTACATGTGCTTTCTTTTTTTATATTCTTCTACATCCTAGTTTCTTTATTCTGTAACCCTTCTTTCTATATTTCACATACACTATGTTTTCTATTTATAATTTTATATAAAAAATAATTTTATTCTTTTAGGTTGTGATCCCATATTTTAAATTTAGGATCTAAGGGTTCTGACTCTCAATATCTTAATTCAGATGGGGTTAGGAGTACTATATTCAAAATTCAAAACTGTTCTAGCTGTTACTCAAATAATATAAATTTAGTTTTTTAATTGGGTGGTGAATCTGCATACAAAAGTTAGTGTATTGTGGTTATCACTATACTTTTTATAAAATAATTCTTTAATTGAGTTATGATTCCCACAAAGAAAAATATTAGTGCATAAAATATCTCTCATCAAGTATAGTGGTATAAGACTATTCTCGGATGAATTTGGACTGAACAAGTTTAAAAATACATGGGTTCCACATTTTCTTTTCACTTCTAACTGACTCTTATAATTTAATTTTCTTATTAACTTTAATACTTAATCCATTTTATTAAAAACAATTGGTATATTCAACCCCCCCCCCCCCCCTCTATGACATCTTCACATAACCATTCCAACCTAATAATAGATATTTTGTCGAACTAAATGTGAGGTTGACTTCAGCTCAAATTTTTATTCTTCTATAATTGGCTTCAGGTTATGATGTTTTCCATGATTCTTTTAGTATGGGTTTTGGGTGTGTCTTGATACAAGGGAAACATGGGTTGGAATATATCTATTTCTAGTTATTCCCTCATGATATGAACATCCTTACCCATGATCTTGAGTTTGTAGAAGTTATTCGTGAACTCAATATGTGGCATAACTACATATTTGGGGATTACTTTACAGTATATTCTAATCATCAAATAATGTTTTATATTTTCAATCATAGGGATATGAACTTTTGGAAAATAAAATAGGTTTATAATCTTCAATAATTCTATTTTTATATTTCTTATAAATATAATAAAGGGAATGTGGTCATCGATTCATTGAGGAGGAAATTAACAAAACATGCCTTGAAGGAATCAGTGTAAGAGTGGTCTGTGATGAGTTTGTTTTCTGAGATGATATTTGGTGTGGAAGGAGCTTGTGAGAAGGTTTAAATGGATTCCATAAGGTATGAATCATCATTTGATGATTGGTTTCAACTCTAGAAAGTACATGACATTGATTGTTAGTGATTTAAAAAAAAAATTAAATGGTTGGGAGACCTTGGGTGAGTGGTCTCGATGTTCTGGTGGTTCTTTTTGTTTGCAATGTAGTTTGGTTATTACTATTTGTCTGAGGTGGGATTCGTTCAATTTTGGACACTATAATTGTTGGTCCATACACCATCAAATTACAAATATTTATCATGGATGAGATGGTCAATTGTATATTTTGTATCATGATGTCTTTCATGTCGAAGGGGTGGAGCACCAAAGACCTATTGGATTGTTGTATCCCCTACCCATTATGGTATTTAAGTGGAATGAGATATCAATGTACTTCATCATTGGTTTACCATATAATCTTATAAGGAATGATATGATTTGGGTGTTCATTGATCAACTAATGAAATTGGTGTATTTACTCCCTATTTAGAAGGAGAAAAGAGTGGAACGACTTAGGGACCTGTATATCAAAGAGGTTGTGATACATTTTGGGGTTATCTTGATGATTGTTTCTCATAGGGGCCCTATGTTTAAATCCATTTTTTGGAAAAAAAAATCATAAGGATATGGGTTCCTAGTTGACATTAATCATGGATTATCATCTGCAAATGGACAAACAGACAAATTGTTCCATCCATGTTCTTGAGGATATGATCTGGGAAAGTGTGATTGATTTTGGTGGTTCTTGGGAATATAATTTTCCTCTAGTTTAGTTTTACTATAACAATATTTATCACTCCTTTACTAATTTGTATCCCTTTGAAGCCATTTTGGGTATCCATTTAGATCTCCCTTATTCTGGGAGGATTTGGGAGAGTGTCCATTGGTTTTGTCGATTCTTGTTCAGGAAATTATAAAAAATATGCCATTGATCCAAAAGATATTGATCATGAAATAGATTCATCATAAATACTATACAGATTGACTTCATTAGTGGGTAGATTTGGAGGTTGGTGATTAGGTATTTCTAAGAGTTTTATGTAACGTGGGCCACCATTGGTTGGGTAGAATGGGAAAGTTAGCACCAGGGGGTTTCTTCAATGAGATTTTGAAGTATCTTTGAAAGATGTCATACTAGTTAGACTTGCCATCATGTTTGAATTCCATCCAAGATTTACTTCATGTTTCTTAGTTGAGGATATATCAATCAGATCCTTCCCATGTGAATGAATGGGAGGATGTTGATCTTGATACTGATACCACCATGGTTGAGAAACTATTACATATAATAGATCACTGAGAGAATGTAATGTGTGGTTGAAAAATTCCATTGGTCTGTGTACTGTGGAAGCGCGGTCTACGTAGACAAGATACATGGGAGTGGTAGTTATTGATGAGGCAATAGTGACCTTCCATTTTTTGTGAGTCCATGATCTTAAAGAAATTTTTTGGACAAAAATCATTTATCGTGGGGATATTTTAACATCATATTACCTTCACTCAAGTACTTCTTGACTCTTTTATTATTTAGCTTTTTGTTTAGGTGCATTTAGGGTTTTCAAGGATGGAGATATTTTTGGGAAAAATTACTTAAATTTTTGGGATGTATGTTTTTTTGAATCAATGGAGTCTACATTATATATTTCCAAGGCTTTATAGTGTTCACATTGTGTCCATATTGAATTAGATGCCTTATGGGAAGTTCTATAGGGGAATTTTTCTAGTCACTAGATGAAGATGAAATTTACACCATAAATCCTTTATTTAGGATGTAAATTTTCTTTATAGACAATCTATGATAATGGATTATAAAGAAATATTATTTACACCAAAAAATATAAACTTACACTTTAAATTCCTAACTTGGTGTTTTTAACCCTAGGATATGCCTTTTTCAACATATCTACAACTTGATACATTTACTGTTGTAAAAGTGGGTTCCCAAGTCCTAAATTTATCTATTCTTTTAGATTACCATATCATGCAAAAAGTTTTTTATTCTAGATGTACACTTACCATAATAGTGTTGATATTTCTGTATTCACTATTTAAATGGTAATGTCCATATATTATTTTTCAAATTAAAATATTATAGCAGTTCCCATGATATAATGAGAACTTGTAGATACTATTACATTAATCTTAAACATAATTCTTATGGTCTAGAAACATCATACTCGCGAGACATGGTTGTTTTCATACTATCTGGTGTTGCGGAATCATAAGTATTGAGACTTATTCTTATAAATTTCGTACTATGTGATCTCTAATAGGTGAAATAATGAGGATAGACCCACTAATATGAACACCACATGTTTTAGGCATCATTGGTTGATCTTATCTATAAACATGTGTATTGGTCTCCTAAATTAAGATCTTTATTAGTGTGTACCATTTGATTGTGTAATTTTATGCAAGGAAAAAATCATGAAAATGATGTGTTGGTGAGGTATCTTATGTTGGGTTTGTCATTATGGGTATGGAATTGGTTCAATGATAAAGATATAATATATTACTTCCAAGTTGAGGAAGTGATATCTTAGGCCTAATTGATTAGGATGGTAGTACCTTCATAAATCCTTATCTAAGGTAGTTGAAGGTATATCTATCCAATTACATCAAAAAATAATAAATATTTCATGGATGATGACATAAGTTTTGAATCCAATTTTATGATATATCAAAAGACAAAGGTATTATATGACACATAGTGTGTTTGTGGGATGGTTTTCATTATTATAATTGTTCCTTATCTCTTTAGGGCCCTTTTTGGGCTTCTAGAATCCACTCATAGTCTGTGGATATTATTCTCTTTTTTCGAGATAAGGACCTAGAGGGTCACACATAATAGTGTATTCAAGATTCGTCCCTATTAAGGTTATTAGGTGTATAAAACATGATAGGCCCCACCATGGGGTCCAAGAGTTGTCATATTTTTAATAATAACAAATGAATAATGAAATTCATTATTATTAGTATATAGAATAATTATTTCAAATTAATTTATTAAAATAATTCAAAAGGTATTAAGTGAATGTTTAGAAAATATTATACCAATAAAAATTATTTCAATATTCATGGTTCATTTAACATTGCTAGTAATTATAGGTCAAATTAATAACTTGGGAATATTTGTTTAATATATTTATAATATATTACAAGTATGTGATAAAAATTTAAATGACATTATGTCATATTTAGTTCATCATAACATTTCATTTACTTCTTATTTTTTGGATGTTTTATATCCAATGTTTGGGGAACCCTTTTCATGTATTTGGGATTCCCACTATATAAGAAAAAGAGAGTCTCTCATTTGATGACTATTCATTCCAATGGAATTGAGAGAATATATCTAATCCCATATCCTATAGAGATAAATTCACCATATAATAGATCAATAGAAGTACACCATTATAGAACGAAATGATGGGATTGAGGTGGTTTTAATGAAATCATCGGGGCTCCACACTAGCACCTGAAATTTAACGATTTGCAGATGAATATATTCTTAATGTTTGTGTAGATATTCTATAATGGTTCAACCATATATCCTTTGATAAATAATTTCTAGTGATGATATTTTTTTGAGAAATATTTTATTTGAATGAGGTAATCGTTCAGTTTAAATTTTTTTACTTACATAATTCACGGGATATCTTCGAACCTTTATTGTGGCACAGATCACTGGATATGATGATGTAACATCATTACGATGATGAAAAGTTTTAAATATTTATACCATCATATTTTATAGCACACCCTGATACCTTCAAATGGAGTCATAGGGATCACTTGAATTTTCTGATCCAAAAAAAATATTTTCCATTAAATTAAGTATAGGGTTTTAATTAATTTCTAATACAATAGATAGTGAATCTAACTAATTTTAGATTCCCATGTTATGTTCATTAGAAATTTTTAATTTGAATAATTTGTGGTTATATTGGTATCAAAATCCAAATACCATATATAAAAACATTTTTTATTTTTATCCATTTCAATTTTTGGTTTTAATTTCCATGACTTCTCATTTCTAGCTAACTTCCCACCAGATTCTGATCACTGGAACAATACTGGATGGGGGAATTTTTCAAAAATTGATTTAAAATGAACTAAAGAAAAATTAAAATAATAATAAATTATTCTATATAAATTTTCACAGTGCAACTGTAAAATGGAAATATGAAAATAAAAAATATGTTTGTCAAAATGGTTATTAGTTAACCTTTTTCTGTTCAAACAATATAGATATAAATTATAATCTAGGGGAAAGGGGCATTGCGGCCCATGTGATATAAAATCAAGAAAAAAATATTAACACATAGTGGGTAATAGGTACGGGATTAATTAAAAAATTAATTTAAAAATGGGTACTTTTTTTCAATGGTTCCAACCGATGATTGTCAGCCACCAACAGCCACCCTATCGTTCGTCACCTTCCATAGCATAATGGAAGCCACCTCAGACCACTAGCCACTACCAAGCCACCCTTTTCATAAGATCCTCCTTTTCTATACACCCCTAACATTTCACCCCTTCAACCATTATCCTTGAACTCTTTGTGAATCTCGTCGCCAGACCACCCTGGCCAACACCCACCGCCACTTTGTCTTAGTTTTTCTGGCCACAATCCGCCCATGGTTCACTAGTTATCAACACTGCCACTGATCATTCCTCTCTCTAGTACATCTGATGCTAATCCACCATCAAAATAGCACTTGGTTGAGATACCATATAGTGATATACTATGGCTGACCATAACCACCTCTCACACCTCAATGAATGATCTGATGCTATTGGTTACAGAAAACCTCCCACCACAATCTTTCCCTAGGTCCTCCCTCATAGTGTTCAACTGGACCGATCGAGCTCAAGCATTTATTATTGATCTAATCCACTCCATAATGGGATTGTTGGGTCTTCTCGACCAATAATGGTTTGGGATAGGTCTTCCCAACTCATAATAACCCTACATAGGGGATTTTCTTGGATCGGTATGGTCATGAGTGGGTTCAACATGACCCGCAATAGGCAAAAGCAGGCTTCTGAGGCCCAATTTTTTTTAATATATCCATTATAGTAATTATTTTCAGTTTTGGATTAAAAGAATGATAATTATTTATTCTATAAAATTAATTTAATTTTTTAATAAAATTAAATTAATATATTAATTTAATATTGGAATAAAATTAAATTAATTTTAGGGACAACCAAAAATAAGTTATTTGAATTAAAATTATTTGTTTAATTTGTTTAATTTGTTTAATTTATCTCGTAATTAAATTTATTTCATTATAATTTTATCACGCTTTTAATTTACCCATAGCCTAGTCTTTAGTATTGACCGACCATGCATCTCTGGTTTTATTTTTTTAATTATTTATTTCAGATACAAGATAAGTAAAAAAATATTTAATTAATTTTTTATATGTTCTATGCATTTTTTTATTCATTTAAATATGTATAAGGGTATGTGCATCCATCATGGTTTATATATGTGTTTTTCACTTCCCAAAACCAACATTCCTGTGTGAGAGTGTATTTTTTCTACTGACGATGATGATGTAAGATGTGGACCACCCAAATAGGGGGTAGTATACCAAACGAGAAATAAAAAAACCAGATCGGGATAAATCATCATCATGAGTTAAGACCAGAATCAAATAAGATACCAATAAGTCATGTTTGATCCATTGAGTTAAAATTGATTATAAAATGTTAGATGATCAAGACCAGTTGGACAATTTTTTATTATTTTATACATTTTCATGCCTACAAAAACCACATAAAATAATAAATAGAAAAATTCATCAAAACATGATGAATTTATTCTATTATTAAATGTTCAGTTGTGATCATGGAAACATATTATAAATATATTTAATAGAAATGTATTACATTCATCAAAAATATTTAAAACCCCTCAATAAAATATTATGTTGTGAATTCCATACATCACTCAAATTTGAACAAAATTCAGCTTATGGGGTTTTTATCAGCCAAAGATAAGGGTTCCTCCTAATACTGAGGAGTTATTATGAGATTGATGGATTAAATTAAATTAATTTGTAATAAAATTATTAGTAAAATATAGCTTGTTCCAACATTAGAATCAAGCATTGAGTAAATCAAAATTATGATTTTTAGAATTTGGGACTTCACTCAATAGTTCAAGGAGATACAAGTTAATGTGGGTGTTCACACTAGTTCCTACAATAAAAATCTCTGAGTAGTGGTAAACCCAATGCTTTTAGACAATGAAAGAAGGTTTAATGGATCCTTTTCATTATAATACTCAAGAGAAAGATAATTCTGAGTCTATAAGTGAGGGATACTATATTTTGATGAAATAGTGGGGGACATTTGAGGATTAAATTAATCAGTAATGTATAATTAGTTATCATGTTAAAATAAATAATATTCTAGATTTTTTTGTATAGAATGTCATGTAATAACCCAAAATACACTATGATTGATATTTTACAAATTAAATTTCCAAATTGGTATAAATTTATAAGAGTAGTACTGGGGGTTGTTCAAAGTACTACGATATTATAAATTCAAGGTGCTGGTGTCCCCACTACCTATTGAGACACCTCTAGGAGAGAGGTATTAAATTTGATTACACAAGACTCATAAATGATGAATATAATGGTTATTTCATAATTTTATCATCAACGTTCAATGTGAGTTATGGATACAACATCAGGATGTGGATGATTTCACATGTTGTCTCATCTCTTAGAACCTTGAATGGAGAAAGTGAAGCGACATATTAATGGGTGATGATTCCACTAGAGACCTATAAGTATAAAAGATGAATCTTGAACAATAAATACATCCCATTATTATACCTTTACAACCAATTTTCTCTAATTTCATTTAATATTTAAAATAGGTGAAGTATGGAGAAAATGATCCATTTCATTTTAATGTAATGGTTCTCAAAGTAAATAAGAATTTAAATAAAGTATAATATTTATTATTTATGGTGAAATTTTTGAAAGATAATGTGAAAGTTTTAATGTATAGTGTAAATTAAAAGTAACCTTTTGAACCACCTATAAATAAAATAGGTATTAAATAGGAGGATATTTGTTTTCTATGTTATGAGATAATTCTATAGAAGATAAATGCAATGAGCTAAATTGAAGAAGCAATAAGTATCTCTATATTTAGGTATATTCATCAATTATATGTTATGTTTCTATCATACTTATTGGGTATTAAGTTCAATATTCATACAACATATTTTTATTAAAATGTAGTAACCACGTTAGTATATAAATGTTATAATAAGTATGATGGATTCTCTAAGAGGATGAGAAAGGGTGGTTCTTAAATTAGTGGTGAGAAGTACACAACTTCTAATTGAAAAATATATTTATTCTAGATGAACATTTATTAAGTCTTATAGAAATATTTATCTCAAATTATATTTGAGAAAAAGGAGACATTATTCCAGTTCAAAAATGAATTTTTTTTGGTTTCTTATACTTGATGAAATTTTCAGTTATTTTTTATTCATTGTAAATAACTGATGAATAAAAAATGTATTAATTATATTCTGTATTGTGGAAATAAAATATGTTTTTAAGAAAAATAAATTTGTTCTTAGTGATATACCTATTACGGTTTTAGACTCATGGTATTTAAATACCACAAGTATTATAAAAACACTTAAGTACTTATTTTTTACAAGGAAACCATTAGAAACAAAGGTAAGACACAAATATTTTTTAATTGTTTTAGCTAGAGAGTATAAACTATACAAAGTGTAAGATAGTGCTAACTATACTTTATAAGAATCATTTAAGTCTTATAAATAATGTCTAAGTGAAGTTAAAAATATGCATTCTCAAAAAATATATGTGTTTCTTCTGTCCCTCATGCCAAAGAATATATTGGCCAAGTATTCATAGATTATTATAATGTTATGTAGAGTAATTCATAAATAAAAATTTACTTATACACATTAGATTCATTATGTTTCTAAGGTAGATCAATGATGAGTATAAAAAGTAAAAATTGATTAATAAAATGTCCAATGAATTAATTCCTAAATACACATTTCCATATACACAACACATTCATGATCTAAGTAAAAGGATCATCAATTTTGAGACTCATGTGCATTTTAAAAACTTTTATTGTGTCATGAGACTTGGTCACAAATAGAGGTGTAGTCCCAAAACCACATGAAAAGTAAAATAGAAAATAGACATCATCTGAGTTATCATATGATATTGGTACATTATGTTCTGATAATATATGTTTATATGCAAAAGTTTTGGATATAAACAAATTTTTATCAAGAAAGACAATGTGCATCAAAAATAGTTATCCTAAATTTTTCTAGGGATATTTATTAAACCCAAATATAAAAATTATATTGTAAAATTATAGAATATATTTCTATTAAATGGTTCATGTCTTTATTTTTAGATAGTGGGTACAGGATTGAATTGGTTTTAGTCAACCCATAAATGGGAAAAAATTTGAAATAATTATATGCCCAACAAGATCTTATGGAAAAAGAATATTCCAAAGATATATGTTGTATAGGATTGATAACACTATGTTGAAAGTTTTATATTTACCATGGTCGATGATACATTATTCATTGATAATAATGGATCCTATAAGTAAGAAGTAAATGGAAATAGGATAATATTTAAAATATCAATTAAAATTCAATAATAGATTTTATGTATCAAAGTACATGGGATTATTATTTTGAATACTATAGTGGGTATTAATGTGAGACTATACAATGGTGGTATAAGTGTGGTACCAATAAGGATCGATTAGTCATATCAATTTATTAAAATTTAATACATAATAATTTTACTTTTCATAGCTTCTATATATGATAATATTATTGAGCATTGGATATAAAGGCCACAAATCATGGAAGGTGGCTATATAATGTAGTTAAAAAGGGACAGTGACACTAGAGAATGACAATAGGGGGTGCAAGTTACTAAAATGCAATTTATGATTAAAGTAAGAAATTATATCATAGAATATTCATTGAAAATGAATTTTTTACAACTATATACATAATTTTAGTAGCATATCCATTATTTTAAAAATAAATCGTGTTTTATAACATATGGAAAAAAATATCATTATTACATTTCATTATGATCAAGATGAAAGGGGCTCTATAGAGATTGATATAATTTAGAAACCATAGATATGGGTAATATAATCTATTTTGGTATACCAAACAGTATATTATAACTATTAAATGGTAAATATACTAAAAATTTATTAAAAAAATGCTAGATAGAAAAATTTTGAGAGATAATTGTTACCAATGTTATACGAAATAATTATCTCCAAGAATATATATTTGGGACATTAATGGAGATTAATGAGATAATTTGAATTACATATTATTTTTTTTGGGATCAATCACATGTGACATGTTATGTACTATATATGATATTTCCAAAATATACTTCATGATAGGTAAATATAATCTATGTTCAGGAGAAATACATTGGAAGAAGTTAGAACTATATGATTGTACTTTGGGAAATATATGGGATATATACATGGTACATAGAAAGGAAATAAAACTAGTTTAAATTGGAAAAAACTTTTATTAATTGGATAAATATGATAAAATATTTCAATTGGGATAAGTTAATGAGAATAAAAATCTCATTCAAGGAAGTGGTAGCCATGTCTACAAATACCAAGTGCATTCGGGCATCAAAGGCTACTAAATAAGTATTTTAAAATATGTAATGATTTTTTTCTGATTCTTGGAATCACACCTTGTAAGTAAAGTTTTCTCATAAAAATTATGATAATTCTACTACTAGTATTATCCAAGATATCATGTTTTGATAATAAAAAATTGGTATACATGGGGTATCACCTCTCAATAAGTCTTCTTAAGGAGGTAGATAGCAGAATTACCATGTAGTGGAAATGTGGTAGGCCCAAGACTAAATAGATAACTTATCAAGAAAATGTTACTATCTTGTTAGATATAATAAGGATGGTTAACAAGTTGGATCTAGTTCAAATGGTGGTGTTCTAAAAGTGGGTTCCCTAGAACAAAAATTATTAGTGCTTTTAGATTACCATATCATGCACAGAGTGATTTATTCCTAATGTAATATTAACATAATAGTATTGATATATCTACATCCACTATTTAAATTGTAATTTCCATAGATAATTTGTCATATTAAAATTTTATAGAAGTTCCTATGCTATAATTATAACATTGATATACTATTGCAATAATCATAAACATATGTGTTATGGTATAGATATATCATACTAACTGGACATAGTTGATATTAGATGATAAAATGTGGGGGACTCAAAAGAACAGAGATTTATTCTCACTAATTTTACACTTTTTTATCTATAGTAGGTGAAATCATTTGTATTGACCCAAAAATAGGAACACCACATATTTTAGGAGTCATTATTTGTTCCTATCTATGTACATGTGTAATGTTATCTTGACTTGATATTATTATCATTGTGTAATATTTGATCATGTACATTGATTCATGTCAAAAAAATGAAATTGAAGTCATAGTTAGGTATCTTATATTGATTGAGTCAATTCTGTTATAGAATTGTTTGAATGATAAATATATAAATGGTCGCTTCTCAGTTGAGGAAGTTATATCTTAGGACTAGTTGATCGGGATGGTCATACCTTCCAAAATCCTTGTCCAAGGTAGTTAAAGATAAGTATTTATAGTGATATCAACAAATAATAAAGCAAAAATGGATGGCAACACAATTTCATTATCCTTATTTATGAGATATCGAGAGAAAAATATATTATATTACACTGAGTGTGTTCATAGGATGGTTGTTGTCGCTATGACAATTCCTTATCTCTTTAGGGGCCTTAATAGGTTTTCTAGACTCCTTTCTTAGTCTTTGAATATTATTCACTTCCATATAGATAAGATCTGATAGGGTCACATAAAATATCAAATTCAAGAGACCACCCTCTTCTGGTGAATATGTGTATAGGTCATCGTGGGTCCCACCGTGGGTTTCAATATTTTTTCATGTTTTAATGATCACAAACAAATAAATTAATTAATCGTTTTTCAAGAATATAATAATTGGGCTGAATTTTTTATTAATATTATTCACAAGATAATAAGTGAATACTTAGAAAATATTATATGAGAATATGTTATTTTAATATTAAAGTTTTTTTTATTATTTTTAGGAATAAAAATTGGAGTGAATGACATGATTTTATTATGAAATATATTTATTATATATTAAAATTATGTGAAAAAATATAGTTGACACTATGACACAGTTAGTTCTTCATAACATGTTATTTACTACTTATTTAGTGGGTGTTTTATTCCTAGGGGTGGAGAGTCATTTCTAGGTATTTGAGATTCCCACTATATAAGAATAAGAGATACACTAATTTGATGACTATTCATTCAAATGTAATTGAAAGAATATCTATTTTACTACATCGTATAGAGGGAAACTCCTCATCTGATTTATTTCTCCAAGAACACCATCACATATCAAAGGGATGGGATCGAGGTGATCATAATGATGTTAAGTGAATTTTTAGAGCTCTATGATAGTACCAAAAATTTAAAAACGGGTGTACATGATGATTATTGAATGATGTATGGATGATCTAGAGGGGTACGACCTTGGATCCTTTGACCAATGGTTCACGGCGATGATTTTATATCGATCATGCTTTGATTTTAATGAGGTAATAATTTTGTTTATATTTTTGTGATTAGATAATTCATGAAATATCCTTGAACCACCACTAGGGATTACTTTATTAGATACAGTGAATTAACGTCACTCAAACAATAATAAATTTTAAATCCCTAGCACAACGACATCCACTGCAAGCCCTAGTACCTTAATTTATGCCATAAACCCATGATTCCTGACATAAATTCCTTGTTTACAATGATTTTATTTATGATACATGCTTGTAATTTTCCTAATTTTGTTTTTAAGGCCTCTCACTAAATCCTAGAGTTAATTTTAGTGATTTAAGGTGATATATCTCTTTATGGATCGCTTTGTTTGACATTTGATCCCTATGGAAATTGTTTCTCTTATCCCTAGTAAGTAATCAATCTGATACATAATTTCCATTTATTTTTGTAGTGGCATTTTCTGTGTTTATGGATTTATTTGTGATTTTTAGGTGTTTCATATCTATATTTTTTAGTTTTTCCGACATTCTGTGTCTTTTAGAGGAAAATATTCTTATTTACATTCTCTATTGTTGAAGGCAATTATGTTTAATCCATTCTTGAGGTAATTGTCTCTATAAAAGGGAATAATTTTTAACTTTCTATATGTTATTCTTAATTACCTTTTTTTTATTCAATGAAAATTTATTATTTGACATTTTAATGGTTTTTTGGTTGACATCCATGTTTTTAAAGGGATTTTTTAAAGGGTTTTGAACCCAATGTAATTGATTAAATTAATTAAATCGTGTATTTGGTTTTGAAATAGGTTTTCAAGTCCGAAATTGGAAATTATTTTATGTTAAATTATTTTATTAAATGTTATAATTGTTTTTAAATGGGTTTTCTAAAAACATATCACATTGGGTAACCTTCAGTGCATCGAGAATAGTCTTATCGCTCTTTATGTCTGTAATGCCTCAAGAGGTTTTTTAACAAGTTTTTGTGTGTGACGACACTAGAGGTTATAATGGTTGGATCCACCTTATGAATGTATTAGAGATTATCTTTCATGTATACAATATATACCCATAGTTTAGATCCCAAATAGTGTTCTTTCTTATTTATGATTGGTTTATCACTTTATGGTATTTTCATGGTCATTTTCCCATATTCTTATCAAATGGTGTATCCATGGTTTCTTACCTACTTTCTTTTTCATTTTACCTATTCCTAGATTTTGTGAGTATGATATGATTTTATGAATATCAAAAGTAATTTTTTTAAAAATTGGTATTACTTTATGAAAATTATTTATAAAGTGGATTTTTTTAATCTATAAATAACGAATTCTTGATATTAGAAGTTGTATAGACTCTTTGGTGGAATTATATTGGGATCTTTGAGTAGTGCCTAATTTTTCCTTTGGGTTCTTATAGATGTTTTTATTGAAGGACTCTAGTAAATGGAAGGAAATTATGTATCATGTTTATTTCTATTGTTATCCTCATCTTCGTAGTGGGATTGTTTGGTAGTAACATATGGTCACACTGTGACTTGTTTACTCGAGTCATGTTTTATCTTTTTGGTGTAGCTAGTTTAGCTTGACTTGTTTATGTCTCATGGATATGTTATTTTTATTCCACTATGTACCTTTTGTTTTATCTTTTTCAGGTTTATCATGAGATATGTTTCTTCTAATTTTTTCTACTTTACCATGGGGTGAACCTTCATTGGTGACTTGTCTAGATGACCTCATATGGTTTGTTACAAATTTATCTCCATCCATTCTCCTATTTATTATTTACTAATTATTATTTTACTCTCATTAGTGTTTCATTGATGATTATACCATAGTTGGGTGGAATCATCTCATTATGAGGATATGTTTTCTCATCTTATATAAAGGATGTCCTGAGACAATGTTTGCATGTTGGGGCTCAATGTTTCATTTGAGGTACATTTTCCTATGAATGTTTTAAGTATTTTGGTCTAAAATAAATTAATTAGTGATTTTATCCTTTTTATTGATATTTATTTCACCCACAATGGTATCAAGAGTATTTTGTGGGCCTCTTATGCATGTCGGGTTATGGTTTTGGTGCGATGAGGCCAGTTGATGAGTCATTTGGAGATTAGTAATAAATTTAATTAATTTTAAAAAAATATATTATATTGGATTTAATAATAAATTATTTCATTCTATAATTAATTAATGGTCATGGAAGCTTTAGTTAGGTCCTCATGTTGTGAGGTGATGACCAGATGGACTTGGATAGGCTTGGGTAGTGATTTTTATGTTGTGAATAAAAAGGGAAGAGCTTAATTTTGAGGTAAGTGGCCACTAAAAGATAAAACTATAGTATTATGCCTTGATATGTTGAATTTTTTGGAATTCTCTCCCCCAAGGGTGATTTACCATTTTATTTATGTTAATTTCCAATTAAAAATGTGAATTTCAAATGAGATTAAAAGGACATATGGACCTTTTTCACCTTCTGGATACCTTGGCTACCAATGGATGATGCTTTGTTTACTAATTTATGCCTTTTGAAATCAATACCTTGAGGGGTGTGTGATAAATGAAAATAATTGAAAAATATTTTTTGTATCTGGAATTAAGTGTCATGGTGACCTCTATATAGAGGTGTATGTTGGTAGGGGATGTATTACTCAGGGTTTATCCATGTGAGAACATTGAATTTAATAGGTCCCTTAGGATAGTTAATATGATATTTGGTTAAGTGCTCCTCCCCCACTGAGATTTTTTTTCTAGGAGGTTAGAACATCAGGATATATTGGATATCTTCTATGTACAGACCGACATAGTGAGTACTTGGGATGACTTAGAGTGGGAGATGTGCCTTATTCCATACCTTGTGAATGATTTCATCAAGGAATAATCCCTAAGTATAGTGGGTCTATATTATGATTATCAATTAGGCCAAGTTATGTTTTTCTTCAGTGAAAAGTTTGGCCCAGGGGACTTGGGAATGAGATATATAACCCATGTAGGTTTCCAATGTGAGACATGTCCTATGGAACCATAGAAATTTTCCTGGTGTAATATTGACCCATGGGTGGGGTACTATAAAGTAGCTAGACTTTCTGTCTATGTGGAACCCTAGAACATCATATTCGATAGTTCTAGTTTGGATCCTTACATTAGTAAAATTGGAGACATGGTAAATTGAATAATGATGGAATAAAAATGGTAAAATATGAATAGTGGAGCATGACCTCGGGTTCTAAGGATGGTGGGTATCCCTTGGTGTATGTTTTGTTTATTTATATTTGATTATGATATGATTATGATCTTTGGGAGGATGGACCCTAGGGTTTTTTTTGTTATGTGAACATAAATTCAATCTTTGGGTTGGATATGTATATTATGAAATAGAGGCCTAAAACTGAGATATAAGGATTTTCAATTCCCTTGGGTTCATGTGAATGGTTATTCATAGGTGGTCTATGTTACCCCTTGGGTAGATGGATACATGTTTCAAGGGTGAAAGATGCTCTAAGGTGTTCCTAGGATTCATTATAAGGGGATATAATCCACTGCACAACTTGGGATGCCTTAGACATGGTCTTTGTATACGCGGGTAGGAGATTCAACCCCCCCACAAATATTTGGAAACTATGGACAACCCTACTTGGGATTCAGCTATTGAGCTTGTATATTGGAGGAGTAAAATCCTAGGTTTTTATCTTATGTATAGAAGGAGTTTCAAACCCTGATTTTTTATCTCATGTATACTGGGGAGAGTTAACCCCCATGTTTTTATGTTATGTATATTAGGGGAGTCAGGCCTTCTGTTTTTATATTTTGTATGCTTGGGTGAGTCTTTCCCTGGGTATATACATTGGTTGGAATTATTTTATTAAATTCTTAAGGATGCACGAGAATTAGAAGAATTAGTTATTAGTAACTTTAGTTATAACCATGATACATGAGATTTTCCAGTTCATTTTTACTTATATGCAGTACTTTATTTATTTATATGAAAATTTTCACAAGAGCATACACTACATTTTCTGATTATGTATGGGATCACATTAGTGTTTCCCAACTGAATTGTATTCAAACCCTTCTAAATTTTCCATGGTACCTTGGTACCTCAGTAGACCTCCACCTATTCACAAGTTCATACCAATCCTTTAAGATCAAGCTGGTGATGCTCAAATGGGATCAGTAGGCTGGTAGGAGGTGTGTCTTGGTGTTTTGTGATGGAGAATCCTCATTTATTTTTATTTCTTTGGTTTATTTTTTTTTAATTGTGGTTATCCTAGTGAGAAACTAGTTATTTTGTATGGTTTTGTTCAAATATATCATTTGTTATAGAATGTATCCATTATTTTATATATATGTACTCTTATATTTTTGTTATGATGGAACATAGTTGGTTTCTATTATTCTTACACATGTTATATTGGGCTTTAGTCACCCCATGGTTACACTTTAGGTCCCCAGTACTATTCGGAATCATCTAGTATATGAGAAGGCTATTTGAAGTCCAGTTTCAACAAATTTGGTTACTATTCAGAATGATATAGGGCAAGATTTGAAAAAACATGAAGAATATAACATTTTTTGAAATATTAGAAATATAAACCTAGGTCTTGGGGTCTTTAGGCTCATTTAATGGGATATTAATCTCAACAAATTTATTCTTAATATTACTATTCTAAAAATATAGAATAGAATTGAAGGTTTGATCTGGGTTTTTTTCATCCCCAAATAGTCAACAATTTAGCTGCTTGTATTGGAATTCCCTATAAGATGGGTAAACACACCATAGAGGGGGAGTTAAAATATTATGATACAACATGAATGATGAAAATATTTACTCAATTCTACTAAAATATTTATTATTTAATGTTAATGGATCTAAGTTTTAGGTTATTATTGAGTATGAATACATTCAATCATTTTTTAATGTATGAAATATTTTTTGGGCAAATGGTTATTAACTATTAAGAACTAAATAAGTATATAAATAACACTAAAACTGGTGATAATTTCTGGAAATAAGAGGGAAGGAATAACAAGGGCCCTTGAAACTATAATGGAAATAGTGGGACATAATTAGGGATTGGAGGGGAGAGGGTAAAATCTAAAGAAGTTAGAGATGATAAAAAGTATCTAACTTTCAAAGATACTAATAACTTATTTGAGGAGATAGAGAAATACATTAGATCATATTTTAACTCAGGAATAGGAATTAAAATTATCTACATCAATGTTAATGGTAAGAATTCTTCAAATAAGGTTGTCAATTTGGTAGGGGTGTTTGAAAATTGGGAACTCATCAAAATTCATAGAGAAAAATGTTACATGATCATTAAAATGAATCTCAAAATAAGGTTAATATAGAGTATATTAATTTAATCTTGAGAAAAAAAAATCGACACCTAGAAACATGGAGTCTTCTAGTGATATGGTTCTCGAAGATGTGAGATCTAACCTATTTGGGTGTAGGGATGTGGTGAAAGGTGCGGTAACAGAAAAATAAACTAATAAAGTATCTTCTGACTTAGTATAAGTCATTTTTGGTGAATTAAAGAGGGCATATTGGAAATAATTAAGTGGATAAAAATTTAACCTCTTCTAAAGTCAATATTTCATAGGATATGAGAAGATATTCTTACAAGGATCATGTGGGCTTGTAGGGGAAGCCTAATGTAGCTATTTCTGAATTTTTTGTTTAGTACTGGGAGATGAAAAGTCACATCACCGGTCCAATTTTGGAAAATGAATATATATAAAAATACAATAGACCAAAGGCCTATACTTTTGATAAGAAAATTAGTTAAAGGAAAAAATTAAAGTAAAAAATCTTCAAATTGAAACTCTTACTTAGAAATTTTCGAGGGATAGTTATCGTTGAAACAATTGAATACCTTAAAAAATAATTTAATGAATAAACCTAACTTTTATTTAGTTGTTAAACCAATGATTTATTTTAATGATAGTCTATTTTAGTAACTTAGTAAAATGTGATATCATTTAGTTGGTAATAAAACTACATAAGATGAAATTAAACTCTGTGGGTGTTTGCTCATAGGCCCTTATAGGAAATTTAAATTTTTGAATATAAAAAATTAGATGGTCACCTACCGGTTTTTTTATGATACATAGTTCCTCCCCCTTTTTATTCCTTTAACAGCTACCAATATAGAGTTCTCTATGGAGATATATTTCTAAATTAAATAATATTATAAAGGGATATTTGAACATCATTGGTGAGTTTAATGTTTTCATTAACACAAATGAAATTATTGAAAATAAATTATTGAATATTTCTAGGAATGGGTTCATGGAATGTGTTGATCTCAACTGTTTAATAGTGGTTAATCATACTAATTAAATAATCACATCATATGGAAGGATTGTTGATTTTTGGATAGAAAAATGGGTATTAAATTTTTAAATGATAATACTCTAGTTGTGTGAGATTAAATTATTTTCTTTACACTTATCGAATTTAATTTTTATCATCATATTACTATGATCACTCTTAAAGAAATATCAAATTGGTATCCTCTTCTCTTTCATATTTAAAATTCTTTGGGAAAACATGATGAGTGTTGAAAATTTTTCAAAGTTTATTTTGAGTTTACACATTATATAAATGATTCTTTTTCATATAATATGAATCTTATAATCACAAAACACATGTTAAGGACATAGATAGAAAAGTATTTGATATAATAGACCATGAATTCAATTCCTTAGGAGACTCTCATATGGAAGTTAAAATTTAAAATAGTAGGCTTGGTTTTAGTTTTGAAGGCTCTAA
Organism: Viscum album; assembly: GCA_963277665.1. Taxonomy (NCBI): domain Eukaryota; kingdom Viridiplantae; phylum Streptophyta; class Magnoliopsida; order Santalales; family Viscaceae; genus Viscum; species Viscum album. Next base: position 667,646,142 of record OY728155.1, read on the forward strand.
AAATGAAATTAATATTGTTTTTTAATTAAAATCCCTAATTAAAATGAAAGAGGACTCTCTCAATATACTTCCAAATTCATTTTCTTATGTGAAGAGTATATGAACACAACCTTCTTCAATTCCCTTAAAAAATAATGAAATATTATAAGACCACTTGATCAGTATAAAATTTATGTTGATATCATTTTTGAATGGAAGGTTCTTCATGGTCACAATGTTGATTATCATCAATGAGTATAATTTTCACATAGTGGACCTTCCTAATATTATTATCAAATATATAATTATTATAGAGTAAAATATATTTCTTAATGAAACTCCTAATTATTTTGAGATTAAAAATCATTTTGGGGGCTTGTAGTTTATATGGAGATAATGTATTTTCGAACTATTTCTTCCAGTAATTTTTCGATTCTATACAATATGATGTGGCAAATAATATTGAGTCTTTATTTCAAACAATGAAACTAATCATAGGTATTAATTCTCAATTAAAAAATCTATTTCTAAAAATATATAATGCTAAAAAAATTATTGATACAAACCACTTTCCATGATACAATCAATTTATAAGATCATTAGAATGATAATTGATGATATATTGGACATCCATACCAAAACAATAGTTTCACCAAATATATTTTTATTAATTATAGGAAGAAACATACAATATTTTATTAACACTACTTCAGAATGTGTCAACCTTAAAAGGATATATTCAAGGGCTGGTGACATTTTCTCCAAGATATATATCACTAAGCCATTTGACTCCATGAATTAAGAATTTATCTATAATATTTCTCTTCATTTTTTATTTGATGGGGGATTCCTTGAAAATTATGGGTCTATTTTAAAATATGTTAATATATCTATACTTATCAATGTATCTCTTAAAGGCTTCTTTCTGGTTAATATGGCGTGAAGTAGGGGGATCCTCTATCTGCTATAATCCTTAGCATTGCAAAATATTTTTTGATCATGCACATTCTTTAGATGATGGATTGGGGTGATTATATTAATTTAACCTAGAAGACGATTATTATCATTTATTAAGGGGATAGAATAAATATCAATATAATAAATGATATATTTCACCACGATGACAGTGTCTTACTGTAGTGGATTACAAAGGAGGAACCCATTGTTTACATTAGTAAGGGCATTACTCAAGCATGATAATATAACATTATTAGTTCTTTGAATATCAATTTTATCTCACATATATTATCTTACATGTGGGTGCTTACTTTTTGGGGTTGACCAAAGGTTTCCTTTTTTAAAAATAACTCCTCTAGGATGATGTTTTAGTTTATCTGTTGTAAAGGAAATTCTATTTTGAAGGATAGATTGATTATTATTTTTAAAGAATTCATCACAGATATGATGGTGTATTTATTTCTATTTATAAGTGGCCTCTTTATTTGATAAATAATTTTCGTAGTATAACCATGAACTTTGTATGGATTTTTAGTTTCCTGGAAAATAAAATGGTTATAATTTCTTGGAAACATTTTTTAAGAATATTAATGTTGGTGTAATGGGAATAAATAACCTTGGAGGATTCAATAAGGATCTAAAAGAACAATTTATGTGTAATATTATTATAAAAAATATATATTACTATTATTTTTTTGAAATAGATATTCATTAAGGGGCTTAATATTGAAAAAAATTATTATTTTTGTTTATTTATCATTATTTATTACAAATATTAATATACCAAAATCATTCTTCACTCAGGATGGCTTGTCTCAGTTAAATCATCTCTAATATTTCAGGTGGACAACTGGATAGATTCCCCACATTCTAGTTCTGTTTTGAGTAATGCTATGAAATTTAATATAAAAATATTTATTAAGGATCTATTATCTAACACTAATAATATACATTCTTCCCCATGAGATATCATCAATGACAACATATTTATTTAACATAACCTAGATTCTATATTAGAACTTATGTGGTTTGGTTTATATACTGGTAAACTCTACTATTTTTTCCTAAATTCTATAAATATTAATGGTATTAAATGAATGATTTATTTTTACAATTCATGGAATATACCCTTTAAATATTCTTTCTTTTGGAGGATTTACTAGAGTTGATTCCACACTAATTCATACCTATAGAATTTTGGAATGATCCTTTTCTCCTCTTGTGTGCTATGTTTTTCTTAAACTAATGACATTACCCATATTATTCTTAAATGAACCTTTTCTAGTTCCTTTTAGAAAGTGTTATTTGATCTCTTTGATCATCCTAAGATGTTTTATTTTGGAATTAAAAATCTTTTTATCCATTTCACTAAATATATATCCTCTAAGCATATAAAAAATAATTTCATGAACTCATTCATTGAAATGGTTCACCTAATCAAAAAAAATTGAATGGATCTATCTATGATGAAAGGATCCCCTCCATCTATGATTTCATGTCACACTTTGTTTTCAATGTTTGATATGTTAATGAAATAAAAAATGGTTATGTTAAAAAAACTCTATATGGTCACACTATTTTTAGGAAAAAATGATTCCTTTTAAATTTATTTCATACAAAGGTTTCAGGGGTATCATTTGGAATTATCCTTCAAATTTATTGTTGAAGATAAAATTTTATGGTGCCTCTAAATGAATCTTCAAAAATTTTGATTCAACGTTGTGTTTAGAACCCACTTAAAATAAGCCATTGGAATATTTTTTGCACGAAGTGGGTCTAATTTTCCTTTATAGGTTGAGTTGAAAGGAGTTATTCATGTTGTTCGTGATGAAAATAAAAATAGGCTGGGTAATTTATAGATATAAAATAACCCCAATATTATTTTTTATATACAATAAATTTCCATGGAACCTATTTATTTTAATTATAGAAAATTATGTTTTTTACTTTATAAATAAGTTTAATGTTTTATGATATTAAATCATATTATGGAAAAAATAATGAGAATTTACCTAAGTTTTAATCTAATGTTAGTTGAAAATATATCTCACTAGTTATGTTAATCATTCATCGGTTAAGGAATGCTACCATTGAATTTTTTTCAAGAAAAAAGGTGATACCACCATAATAGATCTACCACTAGAATAGATCTACAACCAAAATATATCTACCACTAGAATAGATCTACCACCTAAATATATCTACCCTTATTGAAGTGCTACCACCAAACTACTACCAAAGCTATCCAGAATTAATTTTAAAATTAATTCTCCAATGGATATATTAAGGAATTAAACATAATACGAACAATGCGGATTTAAAAATGATTATTATTATCCTACTCCATAGATTAATTAAAGAAAAAATTATTCTTTTCTAAATCTATTGATCAATAAAAGGATCCTCTTTATTTAAATATAATCATTCAACAGATAATTAGACCTAGATATTTTATATATTCAACATGATATTTTTCATGTGTGTGAGAGTGTGGGATAGTTCCACTATGGATTATACATGAACAAACTCTCACATGATTTAAACAAGAGTAATAAGAGATACATGATAGTGTAAGGTCCCATGACTTTACAAACAAAAGGTTCAAGGATTTTTTAGACATACACAACCACTTGGTTTACTTCCACATTTGAGAAACTTGTTTTAAGTCCTCACAAAGACAACATCAAGGAATCCATAAAACAAAAGCTATTCTAACTAAGTATCACTATATTATTCATAGATAAACTCTTTCTTTTTCTGTTTATTCTGTATATTTAAGTTGTGTGTTGTTTTTCATTGTTTATCTATATACATTGTATCCTGTAAAATGTTGGAGAGTTCTTTACACTCCCTATCTATTATCTTCATTTCTATTACTATGAAGAACTGTGGAAGAGGTCAGGTGTGACATGTTCGGATATTCATCAGATGTATAACTGTATAAGAGGCATTATGTCTAGATAGTCTTGTGATATGTTTTTTGTAAACCCGGATCCCAATCATGGATCAGTTTAATTTATAATAAACTTATTAGAAGAAGGTAATTTAAAATTAGAGTAGATTATATGTAATCATTATATATGGCCCCCATTATATTTCTATTCTATGATTTTTATGATTTTTATCGTTATTTATCTCAAATAAAAAAATTATGTTTTTATGAAAAAAAAATTACTCCTATAGTAATCTTAATTTTTTTTAATATAGTGTTTAGTTAAGTAAATTAGTTTTAAAATTTGAAGTACTTTCAAAGTTACTTTAATATAGCCTTGATCCTAATTTTAAAAATCTATTTGAAAAATAAAATTATATATTTTGACATTTTTTATGAACTAGCGATTGTATTAATTTGGGGGATTTAATTTTTTATGTTACTTTTAAACATAAATTTTATTGGAACCTCAATTCACCCCCTTGAGTTATCCACTCCGACAAACATTCTTTGTCAAAGTATTTCAGAATCTTTTTATTGTGATCTAGTTTTGATTAAAAATAATTAAATTTCTATTTTATATAAATTTAATTATTTATAGATGACAATAGACAATAAGGAATTACTATTAATCGACCTACAAATTTTAAGAGAAATTATTATGATCAATGTAAAATCAAAATGAAAATCTATTTATAATGTAAGGTATTTGATATCTTGAATGTTATTGAAGATAAATATGAAAAACAATATTGCTAATATAGCTAATTGGAGTATTGAAAATAAGGTTTCCTATTATTTTAACTTTAAAGTAATGAATTATTTATTCTATTATATAGAAAATGATACATTTAATATAATGTCTGCATGTGATAATGCCTTGGAAATTTAAGATAATATTTTTATATCTCATAAATGGTCTTATAATGAAAATGAAATATGATTTAATACTCATTCTATTAAATGTGATAAATTCAAGATGAAATCAAATGAATCTATTTCTAATATGTATCTTAGGTTCAATGAGTTTGTTAACAAGATGTTTGCAATGGGAAAAATATTGTGGAAAAATATCAAGTGATTTGTTTTCTTATAATTTTATCGGAAAGGTGGAGAGTAACCTTTATTTACATTAGGGAAAAATGTGATATATGTAAGTTTCCAATTAAAGGGATAATTGGAAAGCTCATAAGTTATAAAGTGGAATTAAAAGTGAAAAAGTAGAATTTGGTGAACTAAATAAGAAATTATTATCCTTCAAGATTGTTGAATATAATCAAAAATAAAAGAACTTATTTGAATATTCTATTGATGTTGAAACACCTCCTAACACTGATAAAAATAGTGTACTTAGAAATATATTTGAAGAAGATTTATATAATTAAAAAGTTCTATAAGAAATACAATTAAAAATTAATGTACGATAATAAGGGAAAATAAAGAAAATATTGGAGAAAGGATTATTAATTTGATAAATTAATTTACTATGAGTATAAGAGTAAAGGACATGTTAATGGATATATTCCCAAAAGTAAGTGTCTAAAGAAATTTTTTGACAAAAGAAAAATTATAAAAAGGATATTAAATTCCACATAGAGTACCTCCAAAGATAGCTCAAGTTAATTAGATTCTATAAAAGAAGATGAAAATGATAAAACAATTATCTCTTTCATGAAAAACACATTGGGGTATAGAATGTATTTCCTAAATCTCTGTTAAATACATATATTCCTTATAAAAATGAAAATGATGCTGAAATTATTTCCATTAATGAATTAGTTGAATATTTTAATATTCTTTATGACACAATTAGTGAATTAAAAGATAAATACAAAAGTATAAACAAGAATGGTTCATTTTATACTCACTTTAAAACTAATATTAAAATAGAAAAGGATATGAATGTAAAAATTACTAAAGAAAATAATGAGGTGAAATTATCAAATGAGAAATTAAAGAAATATCTAGAGAGGTTCACTAATGGAAGAAAATTGTAAGAACCCGGTTCTCATTCTTGAGGTACGGGTTTCTTCTTTTCCATTTTCCTTAAGTGTTTTTATGAAAACAAGGGTAAAGTGGGAAAAATACCAAATTTATGGGTACGTTCCATGTACTTTGTCTGTGTAGGATAAGAATACAGGGAGTGTAGGCTTTTTGGTGATTACGGGTGTAAAAACTAACTACACACTGTGTACTTAGTAATACACGTTGTGTAATCAGTTGGCAGGTGAACAGTGTGATGGTGGGAGTAGCTTCCAACGGAACGATGGTACACGCCATGTACTTAGTAATACATTCCATCTAACAAAGTTGTAAGATGAACAATGAGGTGGTATAAAGTGGACGCCAGAGGAACAGTTAAAAAAATAGAAAGTACACGTCGTGTACTTGAGAATTGTACGCCGTGTATTTATGTTTTTTCATTAAAAATAGGAAGGAACCTCCTCATTTGTCATAGTAGGTAGAGAACTTGACAGGAGTCGTGGGAGAGGAGGTTGGTACTTGGAGGAGCTCTCGATCGCACACTGGGACTCAGATTCTTCCATCGTTGATCTCGTTTAAACCACGCAGGTATGGTATTCATTCTCTTTGAGTCTTTCCTTCCAATTCTTTCCCTAAGGTATATTATTTAGGTTTTAATAGGTAATAGTTATTCTCATATATACGTTGTTCTTGGTCATTTCGGGAGGTGCCTTTCACATATATCAATTAGGGGAGATCGAGGTATGTGGTCTTGTGTTTATTTCCAACTATCGAGTTGATTTTGTGTACTGTTGTGCCACCCACCCTTGTTTGGGGTGTCGTGTGGCTGAGGCCTTGACTGATTAGATACCTATAATTGCATATGTAACCTTATGAATATGTAAAAACTATTCTTTGGGATCACTACTTTGATCCAGGACCACCGCGAGGGTGTTATTCCCTTGTTTAGTTGTTTGGCTAGGATACCCATGGCTATGTCATGATTATAGCATGTTTTGAGTTTCCTTTAGAGGAAACATATATATATTGATTTCTTATGCATTGGGCTCAGCCCAGTTATTTTATTTTCATCTGTTTAGCCTGAGGTAAAGGTTTTGTTTATCCTAAGGGCAAGGTTCTATTTAGCCTGAGGGCAATGTTCTGTTTAGCCTGATGGAATGTTTCTGTTTAGCCAGAGGGCAACGTTTCTTATGCCTGAGGGTAGTGGTTTTTTAGCCTGAGGTTAATGTTTTGTTTAGCCTGAGGGAAAGGTTTTTTTTATCCTAATGTCAAAAGTTCTTATGCCTGAGGGAAATATTCGTTATGCCTGAGGGAAATCACCAAAGGGTTTTGTTTTTGTTTTCCTAGGGGTAATGATTTGCATGTTTGAGGACACTGTTTACTTGAATATTCATTTTGGTGATTTCTTATGTTGTACCTACCAAGATAAAGCATTCTTTTGGTATTATTATTATATTTTACCTGTTAGATAGACTATTTTAGTTTCTGATTTGGCGTTGTATAAGAGATTGTCGGCTGAGGCTCAGTCTCAGGAAAACTCATAATTCAATTATATTGAATTGTTAAATATTTATTAAAATGAAAATATAAATGGTAGGAATGGTTACATTTGAGTAATTCCTAGTTTAATGCATTTCATTATTGCACACTGCTATTTCACTTTTTCAGGGACAGTTGGGCACGGGCCTTTGGTGGTTGCCTACTGGGATTTATTTCTCACACCTTGTTTGGGTCATGTCTTGGGCCCAAACAGATTATATTGCTACAGGTGTTGATAAGGGCAAGGGACCCTACATATGTACATGATTGTTGAAGAGGGGTAGGAGAGCATGGTACCGATCTTAGGCTTGCGATGATGCTGTGTTCCTATTGTATTGCCTTGGTTTTGTTTTGTTGTATTGTATTAGATTGTAGTATATCCTATTTTGGCTATATTCTTAGAATTAGATACATGTTGCATCATCATCATATATATGATTGTTGGTTATCTTTTACTTTAGTTATGTTGTCCATTATTTTTTACTGCTTCCACTTTTGTATGTTTATATATTTTTCTATTACACTACACTTTGACAAATGAGGGCATAGTTTCCCCACTATCATTCCTTGGCCCTCACTACTAGTTGGCACCCTCTAGAGTTTCGGGAAATGCACTTGAGGTCATATGACCAACTAGGTTCAGGGAACCCATTGTGCGGCACCCAGATCCAGGACGTTACAAAAATATCTTACCTAGATTCTTAGTAAACAGACTAATCCAATGTACACTACTGAAATACGATACAAACCTCAAAAGATGAATATATATAAAAATATATTTTTCCAAGCTATACTTTTTCCTGTATTATAAATAGTTATTATTCTACAATACCATATAAATTCATTATTTCTATAATTATAAGGTTTTATTATAGGAAACTAATAAAATAGTTTTCTATTCAAAATGTACTTATTATTAACATTTCTAGACCTAATAAAACATTGGAAGAACAGTCATTTTTTGTTTAAATATTTTTTATAGGAAAATTTCTTTTGAAAGTTAGAGGAATCACAAATGGTGTATCGATAATGGATGTTCAAGACACATGATTGGGGAGTACTCAATCTTTAATAATCTAATTAAATTTGATGGTTGACATGCCAACTTTGGTGATAATTCCAAGGTAAAGATAACTGGATTCAGCCAAATTGGTAACCTTATTATAGTTTTAGTTTATAATTTTTTATTTTTAGATGGATTAAGATATAATATGGTTATAATTTCAAAATTATTTGATAATGTTTTTCATTTAAAAATTTAAATAACATTCTTTTAAATCTTTTGATTCTAAACATGATTTAATTATTATTTCTATGAGAAATGAAAATGTTTATGTTGTAGATTTCAATTCGTCATTTTCTCAGAATTTTTATTCTTTAAGTTACTTTCAAAAATAATCTTTAATTTGGAATAGAATACTAGTACATTAAAATATACATTCAATTATAAAGATGACTTGGAAATTATTATTCGAGGATCAACCCAATCTAGATTTTTTAATAGAGAGTCTATAATCCTTGAAAAAAAGGGAAAGCATAAGAAATTACTTTCAAACCAAAGAATAATGTTTCAAATTATCATCCTTTAGATTTATTTCACATGTATTTTCTCATACCTTTTATATTTTTTAGTTTATAATGAAAAAATTATTCTTATGTTATACTAAATTATTACTCAAGATATACATTGTTTTTTTCATTCTTGTTAAATTCAATCTCATTGCTATTTTTCTAAATATGCTAAATATGTAGAAAATATTAGTGTACTTAGAATTATGACCATAAAATGTGACTATTTTTATGAGTTTTAAAAGAAAGAGTTGTATATTTATTCTCACAACATTTTTATAGTTCCAAATTTTAAGCTCCTAATACCCCACATGGGAATGGTTTTGTTAAGTGAAGAAATATAACCCTTCAAGAAATCAACCAAAACATGCTCAATGAGTATGATTTACCTTTTTATATTTTGGAAGAAGCTGTAAATATATATATCTATATAATTAATATAGTTTTAGTTGGAAATATTTTAATGAATACCCCCTATGAATTATGGAATGGTAGAAAACCAAAGGTTGTCCACTTTAGAGTTTTTGGTTGTAAATGTTTTATAATCAACATGAAATAAAATTTAAACAAGTTTTCATCCAAGAGTTATGAAGGTATTTTCCTTAAATATTATACATCTATAAAATAATATAGGGTGTTAAATATAAGGACTAATATTTTATAATAATCTTTACATCCTAGGATTGATGGGATAAATCCACATGAGACTAAAACCACTTTAAAAAAATTTGAGGATGACCATTCCATTCTGGACATATGTATCAAATATTTTAACAATTCCACTAGACCTCCTATAAATAACTATCCTAATTATGATAAATAGTATAAACCCAAACCTAAAGATGAAAATGTGGAGTCAAATACTTTTATTCCTAGATCTGTTAGGACTCATAGATTTCAACCCTTAGATGTGGTTGTAGGTGACCTAGACAACGGAACACGAACAATGGATTCTCTTAGAAACCTGGTTGAACATATATCATTATTGTCCTATATAGAACCTAATAACATCATATAAGAAATTAATTTTGATTTCTAGGTAAATTAAATTCATGAGTAACTTAAATAGTTTGAAAGATATATATATTGGTAACTAGTTTAATGACTATAATACTACTAAACAATTAGAATAAAATAGGCATTTAGAAAAATGTGTATGATTCAAGCACAATAGTTAGAAACAAAGAAAGACCAGTTACACATAGATATAGTTAAGAAGAAGGTATTAAAAATGAGGAAACATTTTCTTCAGTAGCTAAACTTGAATCCATTATAAGTTTTCTTACTTATGAAGCACATTTGAATATTGAACTATATCAAATGAATATAAAATGTGAAATATTGAATGATTTTATTGTTTTGGGTGTTTTTTATAAAACCCCTTCGAATTTCAAAACCTTCACTTTCCAAATCATGTTTTGAAATAAATGAATGATTTATATGAATTAAATCAAGTTTCTTGATTTTTGTATGATTTGTTCATCTCTAATTTAATTCCTTAAGGTTGTACTAAGATAATAACTGACCCTACGTTATTTACTAAAAAAATCAAAAAAAATATATTTTTTGATATCTATTTTGAGTATATATTTTTTTTGTTCAATAAATTGTTTTTTTATTAAAATTTAATAAATTATACGAAGTTAATTTTAAATGAGTATAATGGGTAAACTTAAATTTTTTCCTGGTTTCCATATTTTTTAAAATAAATATTGAATTATTTTAAATAAAATTATGTAAACTAAAGATATTTCAAAAAATTTTGGTATGGATAGTACTAAAGGTAGTGACACTTTCATAAGTACGATTTTTAAATTGGATCTTGATGAAGCTAGGAAATTAGTTGATCAAACCACTTACAAAGGTATGATTTTAATTTTACAATACTTAACTGCTACCCAACCTAATATAATGTTTAGTGTGTTTATGTGTTCTCTTTTTTATGAAAATAAAAAAGGGTCACATTTACATTTTGTTAAAAGATTTTTTAAATACCTTATAGGTACATCTAATTTGGGACTATTCCATTCTAGAGTAACAGAATTTTACTTAGTTGGCTATTTAGATGTTTACTTTGGTGGTTCAAAGTTAGATAGAAAAATAATATTAGAAACATGTCACTTTCTAGGAATGTATATAGTTTCTTGGTGTGGTAAGAAACTAAATTCTATTTCATCATCAACTACAAAATCTATGTATATAGATACAGGAAGATTTTTCATAGTTTATATGGATTAAACACACTTTACTAGACTACATATATCAATTTCAACATGTACCTATTAATTATGACAACACAATTTCTACTAATATTTCTAAGTAATCTTTGTCTCATTTGAGAACCAAAGATATTGATATAAGACATTTTTTTGATAGACCATTTTTAAAAGGGTTATATAACTCTTGAGTTCATAGGAACTCAACACCATCTTACTAACGTATTTCCAAATACTTTGAATTTTTAGATATTAATATATATCAGACATGAAATAAAATTGATAAATATTGGTTAGTCTTTTATCATTAGAAAAATATAAAAATTGGTTGATATACCATTTAGTATAAAATTAATAATTATCTGGTAATCTACCATTGGTTATCCACCATTGGTGATAGGCCATTGGTGATCTTCCATTGGTAATCTCCCATTGGTGATTGACCATTGTAAATCCACCATTGGTGATCCACCCTTGGTGATCCTCTATCGTTGATCTACCATTGGTGATCGAATGTCAGTTATGCCATAGTGGTAATCTACCATTAATATTTTTTTATTTAATTTTTTATGAGTTTTACTTATTTATTACTACTCATGTTATATTTAATTTTTTTTAAATCCCAAAATGATAAAATTATCTTATAATCAGATTTTGAGAATCCTTTCCCCTATGCCTCATTATTTTATCCCTTTTCTTTTTATTCTCTCTTAACCTAAAACCGTCTAACTTCCTTCTTTATTCCATTGATATCATGTGGAAGTGGTGAGAGTAATGCAACCTACTATTCCATCTCATGAAGAATTTCATTCCTTGATGAAATAATGAGGTGAATCTAGTTGTCTAGTAGTAGATCCATAGAACCCTCAACTCACGTCTTTCATGGTTATACCAAAAAAGGAAATTTATGTTGAGTGGTTTGTTTTTTGAAATAAGATAATGCTAAATGTGATTTAGGACCAAGGAATGATAAAAAATTTATTGAAGAATGATCAAAAATTATATCCCATGTTGGTTCACCTATTTTTTCAATTTTTATAGTACAGTTTTCATTAAATTAAATATGTTATTATGACTCTGATTGATGGAAAATATCAGATATTTTCTTCAAAGAGGTAGAGCGATGCCTCAATGCACCTCTTAATAGAATATCTGATGATTTTCAAGGTTCTGTTACTAGTAATAGTGAGATATTATTGTATAATGATTCTCCACATGAGCTCACTGGGAATGTTGTTGTTCATAGGAAAATGGATATAGATCTTAATGGTGAGTCTAGGTTGTTGTTCAATTTTTTTTAGCACATGATTTGTCCCATGAAGGTGTAATTTATTTTCATTAGTTATGAATATGTTTTTTTTTATATATTATGAAAATAAGAGATAGGATAAAAACATGTAGGTATTTGATGATCTATATGATGGAATTGAGAAATTCCTCTTCTTGGTCAAAATATTTAGCCTACCCCTAGTTCATTTCCATCATTCTAGAATATAGAGGTTTAGTTCTTGAAGGTGAATAAACTATAATCAAATGTGGTGTATTTTTTAAAATTATGTTTACATGCAATAGGATAAGGGTTAATTTGATCCCTTGGCAGAAGAAGTGGGTGGCTAATAATGATAAGATTTATGAGATATTTAATCTATTACAGAACCCTACAAACCCTAGAGACCTAGTTGAAACTAGCTTGGAGCAAGATGAGGTTGTGGTATATTCCTATAATAAGGATGTTGAAGAAGGATTGGAAGAATATAGGGTTAAATAAGAAGGACCAGTATCTATTTTAGTGGAAGATGGAAGTGACCCTAATGTGGTTAAGAGACATGTGTTGTCTTTTAATGAAGCTAGTCCTCCTATATCTCTTCCTACCAAGGAAACTTTATTGAGAGAATGTGATTAGTCAGAATATTTTAAGATATATAATGGTGTTCAACTCTAGAGGAATCTGTCTAATACACATGTGGATGTAGTAGTTTTATCTGGTGGCTTTGCGTATGATGTTGATGAAGGTAATGAGCTTCATTAGTCCCATACTTATCAGACTTTTACTGAGGCTAGTTGATCTACTAGTTGTGGGTGATAGGTAAGATCACCTTTAGATTTGTCGAGTTAGGACTCTAATGATAGAGATTATTAGGATGACCAGGCTTCTTCTTTTCATGTTGAGCTAGCTTCCTCTTATAGAACTGAGGATCAGTCCCCTGATATGGAGGAAAATTCCTATGATCTTCTCATCTTGGTTTTTTTTACTCAGATTCAGAGTATGATGGAGAATATGATAATATGGGTATTTCACTAGATCATGGTACCCCTTTCATTTTAGTCCATCAAAGGTATCCTAAGAGATGATTAGTCGAGATAATTGATTAAGTAGGTCAGTTAGAGTAATTTCTTCAAAGATACATATTATGGAGACTAGAATAGATGATGTTGTTTTTATAGACATGAGAGGACTCCTTCTAATCCTCCTCATTCTTCTCCACCTTATTCTAGGTAACTTACTATAGATTATTTGGATAAACATAGGGCAAGATTTTTTTCAGGACTTGGTCGGATGCTTAGGTATTTTTAAACTCTAGAGACTAAGTTCTGGGAAGAGGACACCTGGAATATTGTCACCATAGTTATTTCTCATATCCATCACAATATGTTCTTGAATATGGGGAAACTTTAGATATAAAATAATTGGATGGTGGAGAAAATTGGTATCATTAAGAGAAATATGGAGGATATGATTTACCACTTTACTAAGAGGGTGATCTCTCTTCTGAAGAGACTAGAGAGTTTCTCTACACATATAGAATCTTCTTCTATAGATTCACCTACTCCCACTCCTACTTCAATGGATGAATATCAAACCTATAGTCAGTGTTGAGCTTCATAATGTGATGTATTTCATGGTGAGCATATTTATAAGTTTTTAATAGAATGATTAAATGAGGTATGTATAGATAGATATATTATATCTAAGAATATTAAGTATTATCATTCAAGGATTTATACAAAAAATCAATAGAATTCTAAATTTATGTTTTTGATGGAAAACATAAGGATTCCACCTGTTACTAGGGACTTCAAATAGAATATGAGCCAGATAGAAGATTTGAAACCTCTTCTTAAGATAATTATGGAGCATAAGGTAGGCTTCACCATGATTATAGAGAATGGTTGAATAATTATCACACCGTTTATTGAGTTTATAGAACCTTCTCTGTATACTACTGGGACAGTTGTGGTTGCTCCAATATATCCTCATCCCATTCTTCCCTTGATTGGATCTCTTTCTGCACCAATCTCTATACATGTCTGGAATATCAATATTATAGTGAGCATATTTTTCCTTACTTTAATTGAAGTTATGAGATAGCTTAGACCCATGGAATCTCTTGGAAGTTTCTTTTAGACACTTAAACCTCCATCTCCACCGACCTCCTCTTTTGTTCCTCCTACATTTTGAAAATGAAAGGACACATTGAATCCTACATCTATTAGAATGAATGATGGATCTTAAGATTATAATTAGAGATTTGATAGGGATTTTTTACTTGTAATCATTTTTTTGATGTAATCTTATTTCTTTAATCTATAATTAAAATACTCTTTTATTCATCTTTGTGTCACTTATTTTATTTTATTTTCTACTTTCCTATTTGATTATACAAAAAGGGGGAGTGGTGTGTATGGAATTTCTTATAAGTTTTTCTAATGAATGTATATGCCTTGAATAAAATTAACATTGAAAAACTATGAAAAAAATACTATATTTTATTTATCTAATATTCATCTCTTAAATATTGAAAATATGATTATAGATGACAACATTTTTTATCATCAAAAAGGGGGTGATTGTTGGTTTTTCTTTATTTTAATGATCACAAATCATTTTGTTATGTTTTTAATAAGTTTGAAGTTTAATTATAGTAAACCATATTCTATAAAAAATTTGATAATTTAGATAAGTTTTAATAAACTGTTAGTTTAAAAGATCAACAACAAGGTATAATGATCTTCTTCCAGTTTAAAAGTGGTACTTCGTAAATAGATCTACCACCACCATAAATTTATAGCCATAATGGATGTACAACTAAAATGGTTCTACCTCTAGAATGGATCTACCTCTAGAACGGACCTACCTCCAGAATAGATATACCTCTAGAATAGATCTACTTTTAGAATAGATCTACTACTCGAATGGATTAACCACAAGGATATATCTACCACCAGTGAAGTCATATTTCCAGAGTGTAGAATAGTTGTGTATAATTAATTTAAAAAATAATTCTATAATGGATATGTAAAGTAATTAAATGAAATCATATCCTTGTGTATTTAATAATTATTATTCTTAAACAACTACATGGATTAGTTAAAGAAAAATTCAGCCTTTTCAGATCAGTTAATCAGTATGAGGATCCCCATTGATCTAATATTATCCATTAACAGATAAATGGGCATAGAATTATATATATTCAGTAGGATCTTTCTCATGCATAAGTGATTATAGGATAGTAAAAGGGTGGATCAGGCATGAAAAAACTCTCATAATATTTAAATAATAGGAATAAGATGTGCATGTCACTGGATGATACCTTGAATTTACAGAATAAATAACTGATAGATGTTTCAGACATATATGACCCCCTATTTTATTGAAACCTCTATGAAATATATTTGAATTCTTTCTAAAGACTACATCAAGAAATTCAGAACAACTAAATCTATTCAAATAGAGAAGAACTAAATTTCTTCATCTCTAAAATCTTTCACATTTTTTTATATTGAATATTTTATATGTGTGCTGTTTTTCAATGTTTTTATGTTCACAATTTAGTATCGGATACCTTATAGTCCTTTTATGGCCTTGAAAAACATGTCAGAGAGCTTACCATGAGCTACCAGGGTGTAAATCTAATCACATGTTTAAATTTAATATGTGGTAGATCCCAAACAGACTCCCAGATCAAAATTTATGGTTGTTTGAAGTTTGAGTTGTGTTTTCAACTTATTTGAGATCATTTTTTTATTTTTATATCTTCAAATTGATATTAAATGACTATTACTCAATAATAATATAAAAATTGTTAATTAAAAATATTTATTTAACTATTTTAAAAGACTTTTTCACTAAATATCTAATATTTTAAGTGTGAATTTTTATTTACCTCATCTAAAACATATTTCAAATAATATATATTATATTTATATATGAATATATTATTTTTAATGAAATGTTTTTTTGAAGTATACTTTTCTCAGTTCTTCTAAAAGTCACTGATAAAGGGGGATCTTCATCAGTGCTTCTAAAAAAGCACCGATACCCCCCCCCCCCCAATCAGTTCATTTTTACAAGTGATGGTAAAAGACATCATTTATCAGTGATTGTAAAAAAGAGATGAAAAAGGTCCCCCTTTAACAGTGCTTTTTTAGCACTTTTAAAGACCCATGTTAATAGTTCTTTTTTAGCACTAACAAAGGGGGTGTTTAATATAATTTTTAGATAGTGTTGTTAAATTCCTAGCACTAGATAAACCATATTTTGTAGTAGTGTGACATGTTCTTATATTCATCCCACATAAAACTATGGAACTATCTTTGCTTCTAGACATCCTTGTAACATGTTTTTTGTAAAACCTAATCCTAGTTTTGGATCTGTTTATTTTATAATAAACCTATTGGTAGTAGGTGATTGATAGGTGGAGGTGATTAAGTCTCAATTTGAGGTTGAACACCTTGTTAGATTTCTATTGTGTGCTTTATATGCTTTTCTTTCATTATTTATCTTAATGATTGTTTATGTTAGTTGTTTTTGAAAACAAAATTTTTATTCAGTATTTAGTCTTAATTTTTGTTATATATATATATATATATCGATTAATTAAATAAGTTTTAAAATTTTAGGTGCTTTCAATGTTATTTTAAATGAACCTTGATCCAACTTTTGAGATGATTATTAAAAAATAAAATTTTATATTTATATAGTTTTGATTAACTTGTTGATTTTATTAAATTGAAAATTTTAATTTTTAAAAAATAAAATAAAATAAATTTGATTGTAAACTCAATTTCCCTCCTTCTTGTGTTTTCCACTCCAACCAACAAATAGTAAAGCTTCATTTATCATGGAAGCTCAACTCCCATTAGAATGGTTTCTAGAAAAAAAATTACTCTGTCAACTGTGAGGGGATTCTTCTTTACCGTGAAGGTAATATTTTATATGGAAGTTTAGAAATCAAAGGATTTTCATGTAATTATTTAACTTAGTTTGAAATGTTTATTTAGGATTTAATTAATATCACTATTATAGATTGTTGTAAAATTCATGTATATGTACTCTTGAAATTTTATTATAATTTCATTTTGTGACTAGGAATGCTTTCTCAGTGACTCTCTATTCTTAATTTCTATTATTATTATTACTACTTTGTCTAATAAATTATATTAGTAAAAGTAGTCAGGGAATATTTATTTTTAAATCAACCACAGCTTGTAGTCTATGTTTAAACCTCTCTTTGATTAAGAGACAGAGATGAAACATGATGAATATAGTTTTGTGATCTATATAAGATGGCTTGATGAAGTGATCTAATGAGGGTGGATCATGTTTCCAAAATAGTATTTCCATATTAAAATATTAATTCACTTTAGTTTATATAGGTTGGTGGTGAATCAAAGTTATATGATGTAAAGGACATCTAGTTCACTGATTGAAGCTAGAATGATTGGAATGGGGATTATTGTGATGATGTGTGATATGTGAGATTGGAAAAGATCATTGATGTTTAGGAATATGATAGTCATCAAAGATAATTGAGTTCACTAATGGGGTTACTATTAGGGTTATTAAAATGATGGCTTAGATAAATATATGATGATCTCAATGAGCATGAGGGATGGTGGTGACAGTTCCCATTATTTTTTGTGGTGATCTCTATAGACCAATAATATCCTAGGGTGGAATTTATTACATCAGATAGTGTAATGAGATTCATCTAAAGGTGGTGGTGCCTTTAGAATATGGTTAGTGAAATCATTTCCCTTGATTTATGAGAAACATGCAGGGTATAATGGAGGCATGGTCTTAATAATCCATTTTGACTAAGTCAGTTAACCCATATTGGAGGCCAATGATGATTGAAACCCACTATCTATTTGACCAGGGATAGGGGTTGGATATTGATAATATTATTTTATAATAAAAAAATTATGGAATATATGTCTTATATATATTTATAAAACCAATATATATACAAGTATGTAAATTATAGAGTAAAGAATATATTAAGAATAAAAAACTACTAACATTGATAAAAATAATATGGATAATAAAAATTTTATTACTACTACTGCTGCTAATGATGATGTTGCTGCTAGTATTCCTTTTAGACTATAAAATAGTTTTATCACGCTCATTGTTTCACATAGATCGTGATAGTAATATTTTGAAATCTAAAAAGGATTATTTATATGGTGTGTTTTGTATGTTACAATATTGTACATCATTATATATGATGACGTGGCATAGTAAATTTCATGATTAATATTAACTCGTATTATTTATTAAATCTCAGTGATTCCCTCTATTACGAAATTCGGAGCTTCAAAAATGATGAATGAGATTAATTAAAAAATTATATTATTATTATCATTTAAAATATAGTTATTATATTAGAGATAATGATATACATATAGATTTTATAGGATCCTATGATAATAATCATCAATAAAATTAATTGTATCGATTAATGATTTATAATGATTTAAGGAATTAATTATATAATTCACAATGTAATGAAACAATAAAAAATGGGTTAGAATTATTGATCTAGAAATTGAAAATGTGAATCCTGATATGAAAAATGTGATTTCATGTGGTAGTTCTAGATGTGATAATTATATCTTTCCCATCATATAAAAATTATATAGATTTTATATGGGATTAAAATATTAATGATTTGGATAGTATAGTAATTTTTACATGGTTGGTATGATAATGGTTAATGTGGAAGTTTTATTTCAATTATATTATATAAGTGAAACATTTCTTTTTATATTTTTTTGTTACTTATGAAATATGAGAATTTTTACCTATTCATCAAACCACATGGTATTATTTTCTTCACTATCACAAAATAACTATTCTATTTGTTTTATTTTCATTAACACCACTATATGAACATGAACATGTTAGGGATTTATGGAAGATTTTATTTTTGGGGGAATATGTAACGTGTTATGTAACCAGTTTAGTGGTCTTACCTCTATCAACATTAATTCTTAGATTTTTAGGGGTTAAAAATATTTATAGAGTGTCAATCCTAAGGGATCGTGGTACTAACTGGTGGGAGTTGGTTTATGGTGGTCCTATAATATACCCTAAAAATTTATTTGCAACATAGTATATTGTATAGTTGTCTTAAAAAATTTCCCTACCTACTTCCCAGTACTTTTTTTTAAAGTTTTGTGTTAGTGTTAAATAATAAGTCATTGGGATGATGGAACTAGTAGGTGAAAGTTAATTTTATTGGTCCCTTCTATGTTTCGATAAAATTTGTTATAACTTTATACATGAATTGTTATTTTATGAGTAATTCATGTGGTGATATTGGGAAAACACTTTATTGAACCACATTTTGGGGCAATGATATATAGGCTTATAGATTGGGCTATACTCATCTATAGTTTACTACTATGAATGGAGTAAAATATAATTAACAAGATTATTTTGAAAGAGTTTTCCCATGAGTGGTTTGAAGTTATGAGGATAAGGCAGTGTATTCTAATTTTTATAATTTAACATTTATGAATAGGTGATATAGACTATGTGGTATATTATTTTAGGATATTTTGTTGATTACATAGATATAATCACTTATACTTTTAAAAATGGGAATATAAGTTCATGTTAGTAGAGTTATTTCACAAAATTTTCATGGTAAAAAGTTTTATTATAGGAGATTGGTTTGTTAATATTTTTTTGTGTACCTTTGAGGTATATAAGTATTTTTGGGTTACTTTTTCTTTTTAAGGGTCAACCATTTTTCTAATATAGGTACATTTAATATATTATAATATGGTATGCTATTTATTCATTATACATTATTTATTATAATAATTAATCATTAATTTCCATTTTATTTATGTTTTTTTATTGTGTTTATTTTACAATAAACCACTCTATTCACTATAGGTTAATGTAACCAAATTTTGAGATTTTTACAATGAATGTAGTTGTTATTAGGTGACATATTATAGGTAGAATTTCCCAATATAAAGACATATCTTTCAAAATTAATTTTATAGGGTTTTTTAGTGGTTTAAACTACCAATAAAATTTTTTATGGAATTTTTTCTAAAAAAATTGAGATGTAGTATTGGGGGATATTTTATAATAGTTATTGTAATTTCATGATATTTTTATAAAAATGAAAAAAAAATCCATGATGGTTAATATCTATTTCATAGTAATTACTCATTTTCATTTTAAAATAATATTTAGAAAATCGTTAGAAAATAGTTTAAACAATTGTGATTGACTGTAGTGTAAAAAAATTATGTTTGATCCTATATCTTACGCATAACAAAATTAAAAAATATACCTACATATTCAAATATAAACTAGTAGATTCATATGCATCTAATAATAACATAAAAAATGTTACATGCATATATATGTGTGTGTGTGTTTAATCAATAAATTGAGTGACCACCGGATCCATTCCATACAGTACTATAAACTAGACTTACCACCATAGAGAAATATACATAGGTGTGATGACCAAGGAGTTAATTAATTTTATATACATGAGAAAAAGTTTATTAGGATCATAGGTTTCCTAATTACAAGGTAAATTGTTTCTATGGGAATTGGTTTAGGAGTAAATTTGATTTTTAGTAAGGGAATGGTGTATGAGTAAGGTAGGAAAGCCCTATGGATAGGGGCCATTCTGTCAGTAGCCATAGGAAGGGGTGGGAAACCATATAAAGTATTGGAAGGTCATTGGAAAATGGAATGAATCTAGAACTACCAAAGATATATGAGACCGTGTTGGTATAGTTATGATACCACTATGGAAAGAGTGGTCAGTAGTTGTACCATCACTATAACTAAGGCCTGATTCACCCACGGAAAAAATATCATATAACAATTGGAAGAAACATCATTAGTGGTACTTATGTACTAATTATATGGGCCCAAATTCACGTGGTAGTATCATCACACTACCACCAAGGGATGATTATTCTATGGTCTAAACACTCTAACCACCATAGATAGAAGCACCCATAAGGGTAACTATGTTTTAAATGCATGGTAAAAACACCTTTTGTTATATAGACTCATGTAGTTCCAACTTATAATTATTATAATAAATATAATAAAAAAATTATTAATTTATTTGAAATATATATGTGTATATGTGTGTGAAGATATATATATATATATATATATATATATATATATATAAAGTATTCTAGAGGATTCAAAAAGGCTCTATAATTTAATTGTGTACTCACTACATCAAACCCCACCATCTGTGTTTTTTATTTTTTCTGTATAGACATGAGCACATTGCCCATGGTTATATGAGTCGTTCTACTTCCATGGAAATTATACTGAATCCTATATCCCTATAGATATTAACATGAGCATAATTCATGTGGTCATAGTCATAGTGGTGCTAGATCAAGGGTTATTTCCATGGATCATGACCATGAGACATGCCCATGTAAAACCCTTAGGGATACTACAATGGCTTGATCATCTACATACACAATACCCATAGTCATATAAAGTTTTTCTAAAAGTCATAGTATCTCAAAGACAACTAAAACAAACTATGTTCCTTTGAATACCTTATAATTCCAATAATAATAACATATAAACAATACTTCACATTTTAAACAATAGGTAATGAAATATAAAAAATGGATTAGTCGAACAATGTAATTCATAATTACTAAGTTTAGATATATATTAACAAAAAAATTTGAAGTTAAAAATTATTCATCATCATAATATCCTACCAATGAGTTACTATGCTTGTATCCATCTCTACTCAGTTTCTCATTAGTCTTCATCAAATTTTATTTCAAAATTAATCTCATTTTTATATACATATTTTAAAGTAATTTAATAAAAAATAGTATTCTAAAATGATTATGATATTAAGAAATTTACCCAAAAACACATTCTAATAAACAATTCAATCTTATCAAGAAAATTTCTAGATATAGTTTATAAGGAATCAACTGGAAAATTTGATGATGTTGGTATAGTGGTCAGACCATACATCCTCAATCGACTAATGAAATGTTATTTTGTCAGCATTCATATCATTAAAAAGTTAATATAACTATAAGAATATATATTTTAAAACAAATATAATAGATAAATTATCAAAAAAATCACATATTTTAAAAATATATATATTTAAATATGATAATATATGTACAATACTAAAAGTAAATAATATAATACATCATTTAGTTCATATGTTAATTAATTAATACTCATAAAATATAATACCATGACATTTTTTGAATTTATTTCTTCAGATAAATTAAATTTATTTAATGGAATATGTTATGTTATATGGAACAGAAAGTTAAGCATAGGCTACACACAACACTTTCTTAGCTTGTGTTACATACAACATTCAGTTTTAACGAAACCACAATATATTAAAAATATAGTTATTTAAATGTGATTATGATAACTTAGAAATTAAACTAAGTGATTTTAATTGTAATAAATACTTTTCTAATAATAAGTTTAATTTTTTTATATAAATAAAATATATTTATTACAAAATAAATAATTTTTTATAAAATCATTATATGTTTCAAAAGTATTATTTTCTGAAAATGGTGTTTTAATGTCTTTTGTAAAAAATAGTAAAATTTAATTTTTACACTTATAAAATTAATTTTATAAAATAAAAATTATTTTTTAACACATAATTTCAAATTATATTTGGGTGAATTTTTTGGATTTTTCTGAAAATTTTCATTTTTTATGAATAGTGAAAATTAGAAAAATTTAATTGAAAACTCAATTTCCATTTAATTTATTTATAAACTTTAATTATATTTTAAGTTTGTTTTAAAGTTTATTTATTTCAATTAAACATATATTAATCCATTTTAGGTCATTTTAATAAATGTAATATTGAAATTGGATATAATAACTTTGTAAACTTGTGAGTATTTTCTCTTGAAAAGCCAACTTTCTCATCACATCTTTGGGGTTAATATTAAATTAATTTCTTCAAATTATTTATATGGAATTTTCAAAAATGGATTCCATATTTTTAATCATAAAAATTTAAAATTTATAATAAGTTAAACTTAATTTTGGACCAAAATAAATAGTGAATGTTGTAAAGAATAATTACTACGACTAAGATACAAATGAGTTTACTAGGGGTTAAACTAAAAATATATGCATATAAATTACCGATAAAATTGTGTAAATTTTTTTTCTGGGAAATATTTATATGATTACACATATAATATTATATAATGGTCTATTTTTTACCCTAATTAAATATAAAAAATCTTGGAGGACTCAGTTATTTTCAAAAATATTATGTTTATCCTCTCCCCAACTATTAAAAGGCCACCCCCTCTCCTCCATTCCTAACAACATAACACCTATTTGGTTTAGAAAATACCTTCCCAAATAAATTCACAACTTACATCCCCTAATCCTAGAATCCTTATTTTTGTATTAAATAAGTCCTATAAAGGATTTTAGTTCAAACATAAAGAGGATACACAAAGAAGAGGTAACGTTCATCAACAAGCAGTTTTATTTAATTTCTTCTTCCACCCCATTCAATTTTTTTTATATCACAATTATATAATAAAATTAGTATATTCAATATACTCAGATTTTTTTTATGTTAATGTAATGACATAAAACCATCTCCACTTTAATCAAATAGGTTATGAAATCATCATTTATGTGTATAGTGGACTACCGCCATGCGAACCGATGTCATTCGTTTTTCCATCACTGCCTCTCAAGGATAGTCATAATGATGGATTTTTTTTATACATAATGTATATTATATTTATGATATTATTATGATTATTAAATTTTCATATCAAACATACCTTCATTATTTCCATTTTGTGGGAATACGATAACATCGTTCGTGTGTACAGCAGACTACCACCTCACAAAGTGATGTGATTCATTCATGATTTGCAGGGAAGGTATTAAGGATGGGTTTAACAAAAATATTTAATATATACTACATAAAATTATTCTATAATAATAATATATAATTTACATTTCTTTCTTCTAACCCAACAAGAAAATGAAAAACAACGTTCATGTGTACGTACGACCAACCGTCTCTATGAACTAGGTATTTCATTTCCTATCACTAAAATTTATAGATTACTATAAAAACATATATAATTAATATATATGATATTTATATCATGGTTATCATTCTATATATTATGTTACCATTATCAAATTAAATGAGAAAATATAATAAATCAAAACATATATGAAAAACAAAGCGGTCATTACCAGAAACATAACATCAACATGGAATTATTAATAAAAAGGTAATAAAAGGTAATAAGAAAATAATATATGGTATAATATATATTAATATTGTGTTTTAATATATTTATAATAAACTTATATTTATTATATATGAGTTTTCATCGAGTATGATGAAATTTAAGACTTAAGGTAAAGGATTTTTGTCTAACATTTTCTTTTTTGAATCATAAGAAATATTCACAAAATGTTTTTTTATGTGGTATATATATATGCCATGAATGTACTAATTATTCTTAAAATTATTATTATCTAAATATATATTTTAGTGTCTCTCTTTTATGGGGTTTCCTATTCAAAAAATATTTCAATCGGTAAGACATTTTTATCTCAATTTTCTTTCTTTGAGACAGATCTTATGTTATGCACAAATATTCTTTAATGAGATTTATATACAGACCCATTATCATGTAATATCATGAATTATTCATCATAGAGATATTTTAAGTTTCATTTTATGTTATTCCTTCATGGGAATTATGACTCAATGTTAGTAAAGTGGTTAATATTTCATGTTACAATCTCATCATTTATCGAGATTGTTTACAATTATATTTCTAATGATAAAATATTATGATCAATATCTCAAAAATTTGCATAAATTTTATTCCCATCTATTTTTTAATAATATCTTCATGTATTCATACAATTTTTCTACTCTTCGGTACTTAATTAAATGGAGAAATTGTTTTTAAGAAAAGTTAACTTTATTTCTCTCTTTGGTTAGAAATTAATTTTCTTCCAAAACCAAGTTTTCGAAAAGTGTTCTCAAAATAATTTTATTACTCCCTTATTATTTTTAAAAGACATTTTTACCCATTCTTGACATTTAAAAAAAATTAAAGGAATCTTCAGGTTTTGTTCCAAATAATGCTCGTTTTGTTTTTACTAAAAATGTAGAAGGAACCTTCATTTTAACATGTATGACATGAATGGAATTTTAAAACATCATGATCAATAATTTATTTTAAGATTCCATCATATTTTTTAAAATTTATTTTTAAATAAAACAATTGAAATAAAAATTATGTTTTAAAATAAATTTTAAAATCATTAAGAACATCTTTATCATGAAATGTTTTAAATTCTCTTCCAAAATTATCTTACAACATAGGTGACATAGGTTACTATTGCTAATTTCTTTTTTGGGATATAATCCAAGGATACCATACATATTCCTTCTCTGAATGTGTTTATGTTTTGATGTCCTGGTTTTTTAATGAAACCTATTTCTCTTACATGTGTTAAACCATAAGGAAATGATTATAAAACACACTCATTTTCAAAGATTATTCTATGATGTAAATGTTATGAAACTTATTGATTTTACACATGTTATGTTATGATGAAATGTTTATAACATCCATTTAAATTCTTGGGTCATGATATGATGAATATTTATGATCTTGTTGCACACATAAATATGGTTTTAAGTATTTGATGGGTGGGACCTATATCTCTCTCTAATGCATTGGGTTAATACCTATATCTCATGAGATATATAGTAATGTAATGGGGAGTGAACTCAGTTCATTAGGGCATGGATGGAATGGGTAATTAACTAGATTTAGTAAGATATGGATGGAATAGGGAGTCAACCTGGTTCAATAAGACAGGGTTGGAATAGGGATTAAACCCAATTCAGTAAATGACTTTGTTCATTATTATGGTCTTGGAAGTGATCCTTGACTAATATGGAAGCGATTTTATATACTTTTGTGTATTCCACAAATTTCATGTCTTATTCCAATGTTATGATCTTATGGATCATGTTCTTTTTCCCCTTATTATTCATGTCTTGTGAACTACCAGTATTTATGCCATGACTAAATATTATGATCTTTGATATGTAGGGTATGGTGTTAAAATGTTATACTCAAATTACCATACCCTTATTCTTGTGTTATTCTTATGTATCTCCCTTGTCTACCCTTACTAAGAATTTGAGTTCACCCTTACTTATATTTTTCCCCCGAGTTATGAAGATATGTGTTCTGAATGATGTTTCTTAAAAGATTCCAAGTAATAAAGAAAATAGTGGTAGATAATGTAGATAACTTATCATCCAGTGTTTATGTTTCCACATTTCCAAAGGTACATAACTATTATGGTCCTTAGGCATTTGTTTGTGTAATGTAATGAGTATTCATAAAAAATGATGTAATATCTATGTATGTTAATCCTAGGATCATAAATTTTGTATCATAGGACATGTTTAGTTAAACTTTGGAAACTATGATGAGAAAACCTTAGTGAGATCTCTAAGTACATGTCTAATAATAAGTCTAAGGATGACTCAAAATATAGGACAATATCTATTAATTTTAGTAAAGGATAGAGTGATTGATTTATGAGAAATTACATCCTTGTATGTACACTAAAATTTTATATGGTTCTATAATAGACTTTCATATGGGTAATAACCCCAAAAACATCATATATTATCTAGACTTGATTAGGAACCAGTGCACGACAACAGGCCTTACTGCACACCAAGTTTGACACTCTTGGAGGATATGCTTTGGGAATTTACAAACTCATTATGAACCATCATAAAGGATTTAAAAATAATATGACTATTAATCACCTAATATAAACATAAGGTGTCATATATTAAATAATTTTTCATTATTTAGACATCCTATAATTTATTTTTCATGATTATGTGATTCCCCAATAAGATTATTGTGTCTTACCCTAGGATTTTTGTTTTTAGTCAATAGATGGAACCCAATGGAATCATGTTAATACTGTGTTCAGTGTATAATTCAATGATTTTCCTCCTAATATTACAAATTTTATGGGAATTGGGATGATAAATCTCATTTCTATTCTCATAGAACATTCTAATGCTATGAATCATAATAGACATCCAAACAAACAAAGGACGGAATGACATTATATTAATTCCTTCATGAGGAAACACCCACCTTCTTTTAGTGGATCTTTTAATACACTAGTTAATTAATAATCGATCAGTACCCCTGAAAACATATTTTCTATTCTCTAGTGTTCACAACATGAAAAATTAATTATGTTTTTCTACCATTTGGAAGGGGAAGTAGATCAATTGTAAATTCTTGTCAAGAATATGTGGTACAAAATAAAATTAACTCTGTGGATTTTGATGAGTTTAAGAAAATATTTTTCCATAAGAACTTTCCTCATATTATCCATATAAATATGGAGAATGATTTACATGAGATAAAAAAGGATGATGAATTTGTTGGTACTTATAAGGAAAAAATTTCAATACTTGTGAGATACACTTTTGGTATTATTATCATACATTAATGTATGGATAATCTATTCTTAATTGGATTAAAACCAAGTCTCTAAATAAAGTTATACATAAGATACTTCAATAGCAATGAATACATTGTTCTATGTGCAATAACGGTGGAAATGGGGGGTCATATTTATGTATTAATCTCATGGTTTTGACAAGAAAAGTAAGATAGAGTTGAATTAAAAGTCTAGAAACCATGTAGAGAAGAAGATTATATTTCATTTATACTAAAAGTTTTTCAAGAATCATGGATAAAATTTTTATAGGGGGACTAGTAAATGTTTTAAGTGTTGAATATATGTTCACTAGGAAATTTACTTTCAAATTAATGTGGTGAAGTTATATAATGATGTGAATAGAGAAAAATCTACATAGAATGAACCTCCTTCATGTCATTGATTCAAGTATAAGGGTAATGGGAATTATTCTAACTAGTTCCCAAACCTGATGGATAATGATGATAATCAAATTTAGTAACCACTTAATCAAATGTAAAAGTAGAAATCTCTTGTGATAACAATTCCTGAAGAGGGATGCAATATTGATGTGGTAAAAGGCACACTTACCATCCAATCTAGAACTTCTAATATCTTATATAACTATAGATTTTCTCATTCTTTAATATATAAAGATTTTAAAAAGGTTATCAAGATTCCACCCAAATTATTAGATTTGGAATTATAAGTGACAACCCCAAATGGTATAATGATTTCATCTCAAGTTTATGATTCCTCTTAAGTTGATATTTGTGGGAATATTCTCACTATAAATCTTATAATTCATCATTTGGAATAATTTGATATTATCTTAGGCATGGATTTTATTTCTCTTAAAAAATCCCACATCAATTTCTTAGGAATGGAATTCGTGTTTGATATTTCAAAATAACCTATGATCATTTGTAAATGTGATGATAAGTATGAACTTCCAATGAAGATTACATACATTGTATGGGTCTTATTTCTAATTCAGAAAGGTGGTTTATCTCAAATAGTTGGGTGGAAACTCAACACAGATGATATTCATATTATTCATGAATTTATTAATTTATTAAGGGTAAATTACATAGTTTTGTTCTAAAAACTGAAGTTGAGTTCTCAATTGAACTAATACTTCATGACAAACTAGTTTTAAAAACTACCTATAGAATGACCCTGATTGACTTGTAGAAATTAAAGAAATAACTCTAAGAAATCCATGATAAGGGATTCATTTGTCCAAGTGTGTCACCATGGGTTTAACCTATTATTTTTTTGAAAATTAAAGATAGATAAATGGGACTCTTCATTGATTATTAGGAACTGAACAAGATTATAATTAAGAATAAGTATCTTTTTCACCATATTGATGACTTGTTTGATCAAATACATAGAGATCAATACTTTTCTAAGATTAAAATTCATTATGGATATCATCAATTAAAGTTCAAGAATGAGGATATACCCTATATGGTATTTTTTACAAGGTATGGACACTATAAATATATAGTGATTTTATTTGGTCATACTAATTCTCATGTTATCTTCTTGAATTTATTGAATAAAGTATTTAGAGATTACCTTGATCATTTATTTATAATCATTATAGATTATATTTTTATATATTTAAATATAAAGTAAGAGAATGAAAATAACTTGAGAATTCTATTAAATATCATAAGTAAGGAGAATCTATATGAAATTTTTGAAAAAAATTGAATTTTGGATGAAAAATATTTCAATTTTGGGTCATATAATATCAGTAGAGGGTGTACCAGTAGATCCATCAATGATGGAGGCTATTGAATGTTGAATCAAACCAACAATAGTGAATGAGATCTGTATTTTTATTGATTTAGTTGGAAACTATCAATGGTTTGTGGAGACTTTCTCATGAATATCTGATCCTATGACCAAGTTAACTCAAAAGGTATAAAATTTCTCTAGATAGTTGAATGTGAGGAAACTTTCAAGGAACTAAAGAGAAGGTTTGTTAGCACACCTATGATAACATTTACCTATAGTGCAGAAGGGTTTCTAATCTATATTGATGAAACTAAGAAGGAATTGTGATGTTTTCTTATGTATAATGATGTGGTTATAGCTTATGACTCCTTAAAATTGAATATTGATGAGAAAAAGTAACTAACACATGATTTGGAGTTATTTGTGGTAATTTCTCATTAAATGTATGGAAGCATTATATTTATGGTGAAAATTTTGATATATATACTGATCATAAAATTTTAAACTATATATTCACACAAAATGAGTTGAATATTTTCCAAATTAGATGATTAGAGATTACTAAAGGTTTTTAATGCTCAATATATTACCACCCTAAGAAAACAAGAAATTTTGTTGGCGCTTTGAGTCAAAAGAATCATGCTTGCTTATCCATGATGAGGATCACAAAAGATCCAATATTTCCAGATTTTCAATTGATGGATCTGGAAATCCTAAATGAACAAGGAAAATATTTTATTTTTGAAATCAATGCTCATCCATCTATCCAAGGAAAAAAGAAAGACTAATATAAGGAAGTTGTAGATATGAAAAATAAGATTAGAAATGTTCCTAACTTTAACCTTGATTTTTGTGGAATAATAAGGTCCCAGAACCATGTATGTGTTCCTTCCATACCAAACTTGAAGAATGAGTTGTTATTAGAAGCTCATTGTTATTCATTCTATATTAATCTTGAAGTATAAATATGTATATATATTTCAAAGAATAATTTTGGTGGGATTGAATGAAGAGAGATACCGTAGAGTTTGTAAATTGTTGCTTGGTATATCAAAAAAAATAAGGCTGAGAGACAAAAGTATAAGGGGATGCTTCATCTGCTACCCATACTAGAATGTTAATGGGAAAACATTTCCATGGATTTTGTCATTAGAATACCCAAAATATATAAAGTAAATAATGTTATATGGGTTGGTATTAGTCACCTTATTAAGTTAGCACACTTCATCACTATCATATAATAATTCTATTTGGATCAACTTTCTAGGATATACATAAATGAAGTGGTAAGGTTTTATAGAGTACAACATTCCATTGTGTCTAATCAGGATATGAGGTCTGCCTAAATGTTCTGGAGAATTCTTTAGTAATATCTTGTTACAGAGTTGAGTTTCATCATTTTGTATCATCCCCAAATAAATATTCAATCAAAAAAATAATTTAAACCCAATAAGATATGACGAGATATTATTCTATGGAATTTAATGGTATTTGGGATTGAAACCTTCATATATTTTAGTTTTATTACAACAATATCATTCACTCAAGGATTCATATGGCTCCTTATGAATCCCTATATGGAAATAAATTTATAGCTCCAATGTTTTGGAATAGAGTTGGAGAAAAAAATAAATTAGGACCTAAGATAGAAAAAGAAATGAGAATGATGGTTAGAGTAATTCAGCAACACATCAAAGAAGCTCAATGTCAGAAGAAAAGTAATAATAATAATCTATGAATTGATATAGAATTTTAATTTTGTGATAAGGTGTTTCAAATAATTTATCCATAGAAGAATGTTATGATATTCAGGGAGAAATAGGAACTAATCCATATGTATATCATTCCCTTTGAAATTATGAATCATATAGGTATGGCAGCCTATCACTTGGAACTTCCGTCGAACATCTCTCAAGTCCTTGATTTATTCCATGTATCTCTCGTGATGAATTAAATACCCAACCCATTACATTTACTGAACTTAGATATCATACTGCTAGAGAAAGATCTTTCTTATGAGGAACAACCAGTGGAGCTTAAGAATCATAGCGAGAAATTTCTATGAAACAAGACCACTCACATGTTCAATGTGTTGTGGTGAAATAACTAGTTTGAGGAATCAGTATAGGAACCTAAGAATATTATATGGCAGAAGTATCCTCATTTTTTGTATCAAAATGAATAATTTGTTGGTGAAATATATTTTAAGGGGGTATAATGTAAGACCACAAGTTTTTATGAATTTATTTTTTTCTAAATTAATTAATTTCTTTTGATTGATTTTGTTGTGTTATACACAACTCAATGTTAATAATATTATACATGTAACACTAGAATAGCTTGTATTATAGGAAACTCTGAGTTTTAACAGAATGATTATATATTACTAATATAGTTATTTAAAAATTAACATTATAACTGAGCCACTAAACATAGTGATATAAATAGTAATAAATACATTTTAAATAATATTTTAAATGTTTTTATATAAATAAAACCTCTTTTTAACTAAATACATAATTTTTTATAATGTATTTATATGTTTCAAAAATACAATTTTCAAAAAACAAAATTATATCTTTTTTTAGAAATAATAAAATTAATTTTTGAAACTTTTAGAAAATTAATTTTATAAAATAAAATTCATTTTTTTAATTCAAAATGTAAAAATTATCTTGGGGTTAAATTTTGAGACTTTCCTGAAAAGTTTCATTTTTTGATGAATTGTGAAAATACTTAATTTTAATTGAAAATTTTCATTTCATTAAATTTATTTATAAAGTTAAATGATATTTTAAATTAGTTTTAACGTATAATAAGTTCAATTATATATCTATTATCCAATTTTGGTCATTGACTAAAAATTACCTTTCTATTATAAAAATGAAGATTGCCGAAAAATGACTAGTTTCAAACATAGAGCCCTCAAGGGGGAGTGAAAATTTTTGATGCCAAAGAATAATATTAAAAACTTTGCAAATATTTGATCATTTTTACTTTAAAACCCCACATTCTCATCATGTCTGTGGGATTAATATTAAATTATTGTTTCTACTTATTTGAATGGGAATTGAAAAAATTGATTACATATTTGGAATAATGATAATTTCTAATTTTGAATATGGTCAACATTATTTTTTACCAAAACTATTAGTGAATAAAGTAAAAATTAATTATTACGGTTAAGATAAAAATGTGTTTACTAGAGGTTGAACCAAATTAATAAGGGTAGAAATTATCTATAAACATTTCTAAAAACTATTTTCTAGATATATTTTGAGCATTCCACCTCAAAGGATTGATAATGTTCTATTTTAGACCCTAGTTATTTTTGGGAATCCATTTTGTCACATGGATAAAAAGATATTAAAGGAATATATCTTTAGGAGAAAAAATGAAAAGAAGTTGAGAATACCAAGGGTCGCATGTTTTTTCAATTACCTTCCACACATGTTTCACTAGATGAGTTTCAATGAATAGGGTTGACCTTTATATCTGGGGGTGTGGAACATTCTCATACAGTCGGGTCACCCACTAACACCATGCAGGATAGACTAGAGCATTAGCACGCATGACAGACCTATGCATTATCCTACCCAACAGACCTGCATGAGCCAACTTCTTCACCTAGGGTCCCATGTTTTTCTATAAATAGAACATTTTGGACCATCATTTAGAATGTCAGAAAATCCCTATGAATAATAAAATCTATGATCTACCTAGTCTTTCACCCAGTCCCTCAGAGGCCTTTCAGGAATCTCCCTAAAATATGTGAGAAGAGGAAATTAAAAGTGATAGTGGAATTAAAGTTCCATCCAAGGTATGAAATAAATGAAACTTGTATAAGAGACACGTGTCCCTAATTTAAAAGAAGTCATGTGAAGGCCCGTTTAAAAACAAAGTACCTGAGTGGGATCCTTCTGGGAACACCGAAGGATACCCTTGGTGTCTAGAGCAAGGCCTTTCCAAAGTTTTGTTTCCTCAGTGGTATCTCGCTAAGACACAGTTAGCTTATGCAGGCCTAACTAGGTTAATCCATTCTAGTATACCCAATTCTACCATATATAATACCTCCTTGAATCTCCCATCCTTAACCTACATGAGCCATATCTAAAGCCCACTTTCAAGCCACCACGGTTAGGTCCCCTTTTACTTTGGATCCCTCATCTGAAAGGCACCAAATAGGGGCCTCCATTAAAACCGTCAGACTTGAAAACCCATGGAAATAGATACATTAGTGTTTCTACCAATCGTATATGCATTACATCGACCATAGGTTTCCCACACTTGTCCTACCTGACAGGTAGGGTCCTCATGGTACATGAAGATATGCATCCCCTCGATCATTAGGAACCCAACTCTAGGGTAACTTTCAAGGATTTCCTAGTCTCATATATGAGGTATTAGACCATTTCCTTCCTTTTTCATATCTATCTATGGTTACAAGTAGGTAGGGATAGGACCATGATTTCTTTTCCCTTTTAGTAATAGTGACATATCCCCCTCTTATCCCCAAGAACCAATTCTAGGGAATCTCGCCTAGTGTAATCCCCCAAACATTCTTACAGGGACTCTCATGCTTCACATATTCCTCCTTATATATACCCATATGCTATATTCAAATGTAACTATCCGTGGTACAATGATGGAAGGATATGGTAAAGTCGGAGCCTTCTATCTTTTCCTCTCCCTTTAGGTCTTGGCCTTATCCACCAGCAGACAAAGAAGATTATGTAGTTTCCTAGATATATTGATTCCACTTTTTTCTCACACTGATAATAACTCATGTGGACTTAGAGGTTAGTGATGATCAAGAAATCCAAACAATATCCAATATATTGGAATCATTTCAAGTATAATCTCCAAGAAAACATGGGTATCCGACTCAGTATAAGCCCCAACCATTTCACTATACATCCTAATGGGATCCTCACAGGTGTAAGCCACAATTCAATCCCCTCAAAGGGAAATGTTCCCCTATGATAAAAACCCTCATAGGGCCTTTATAGGTGTGGTTCCTCACACTAAACTATGTGGGATTTGATTCCTAGCCAACTGGGAAATGTAGAAAACCTCCTTGAGGTCCAAACCCAACATCCCAAATTCACCCTAATATGCTTTGGACCATATCCCCAATTGGGTGGCATACAACTTGGAGGGACATATTCCTTATGATAGCCTTTCATTACCATACTTGTTGGTCCATATTATCGATAATATCATACCCCACCTGGGAGACCATATCCCTTCCATGTTCCCTGGGCTGATCTGATATAATTAGAACATAAAACATTGACTACACACCTTTTCCCTGGATATCACTATTGCATGATGTTAAACTCCATGGTTTCTTCTTTATCACAAGACATTAGAAGGTATGATGTGTCTCGTTAAGTGGAATCAAACTATGTGGGTTCTGGTTCCTTTTATAAGTTTATGTAGGAATTCCATCTCATGGGTCCAATCATGACATCAAAACAACTCCTATCTCTTTGGATGATGATACAGTCTTGAGTTCCCCATATTGTTTATCAAAACCAGCATTATAATAATAAATGAAAAAATAATCTCTAATCTAATCATAAAAGGGTAACATTGACGGATAACAAAAGATACATAAAGATATTTCTGTTGATAATGAACCATGGATATATAGAGATTCTAAATTATATACATTCTAATAATTGATTATTAATTCAAGGTTTACCCCATCACACTTCATAGTTATTAACAGATTTGCAAACATATCTTAAATTGTTAAGAGAGTCTCATAGTAAGAAAAAATTCTCCCAAAAGGTTTGTATAATCCCGACCACCCATTTTCTGACCAATGTGAGTTCTTAAGTATTATTTTCTATATTTTTCAATGAGTTCCTACCATTGGAAATTAGGTCCATGAGTCATCACAGATATGAGTGTCATTGGGTTTTTTTGGTTCCATGAATAAAACCCATTAGAAACCCTATATAAAGGACATGGGTATATGTGTCTGATATAATATTTGTTCCACCCACACTAAAAAATTCCTTTCCAATACCACATATAATTTTAAGGATCATACAAAAATGGTAAACCCAACCTGAATTATTGTACAAAATTCAACCCCCTACAATCAATCGTCGGGTACTTAATTTTCCTCAAAAATAAAAATAATGAACCCGACATGAATCCTTAACCATGATTATAATGTCACCCATCTATTCAGACTCTTTTTTCTCTAAAAATTATTGATCTCCAAACAATAAAATTAAATGTGCATGTGATCATTTATTTTGATTCTTCTTTGATGGGGTTTTCTTATTTATGTTAGTCACCTATATGTCATTTTCTTTCAACATGATATACCTTCTTTATAAATGGTTTCACACCAGATCTCATATATGTATACCCCATCTACCATTCATGTTTGATCCTCGTCCAATAAAAAGGACACTATTTCCAACCCAACATCTTCAATGTTGAGACTCAAATGTACTGGATCAAGAGTGTGACCAAAATGGTACCATCCTGAACCTAGAGGATTCCCAAAATGACCTCCATCTTATAAAGCACCTCTAGTCATCCACTCAATGAAAGATATAGGTATATAAGTATATGGAACCAATCATTATATCCAACAATTTCAAGAGCTTATCCCCAGAACACAACAATCTGTTCCTCCCTTATCTTAGGGAGATAGATCAAGAGGTCATAGTATACCTCAACCATAAGATATAGAGTTCCTTTTAAAGGGATTATTTTAGTAATCTAAACATGGAAGTGAACCCTAAAAATTATGGGTTTCTGTCCAAGAGATTCCATCCCAGGTCATCTAGACTTGGGCATGAAAAATAGCCTTCTGGGGGTAGTGACCAGTCAATGGGGAATAGTACTAAACTTATATATCCACCATAGAAGCTGAACAATAAAATTTATTGAAAAAATGTGAGATGGAATAAACACCTACCCAGGCTAACCCAACTGTCTAGAAGAATTGTCTGTTAGTATCTAGATAATCCTTATAACAAAATATGGCAGTAAGTATGGATTAGAAAGAAACTTATGCTCTCACCAACAAGGACTGTTAGAAACCTCTTTTGAAAGATTCCAAGGAATTACACCAATAAAATCTGGTATAAAACCATTATAAGGCTCACACACATGCCCATATTTATCAATTCATCTAGCAGTCACATCTAAAAGAATCGAGAGAAGTTAACTGGAAATCCCCAAAGAAAAATAGGGTGCATAACCAAATATTTTTCTCTACACCAGATTACTGTCAGTATTCACTAGTAGGAAATGGAGTATATGAGTTGGCACACACCCCTGATCAATCCATGGAATATTCATATATCCCTATTCTAACCACATAATTCTTTTAGTAACACAAGATCTTGTGAAACAAGATTCCATACCTGAAAATCTCTTTCCCCAACAAGTAGTATCTATCACTCATAAGAAGGATTCCAAAAAAATCCTCACTATATGTGATTGTAATTTGAAGAGTCAATATAAAATCCCACTCTACATAATATTGGTGTTCTTGAAGCCATGATACATTTATCTATGGAAACTCAAGATCCTACTCTACCATTACCAAATTATAGGAATAGTATAAGTAATTTTGAAGTTCTTCCATAGACACTTGACCATGAAGGATTGATTCATGTTGATAATATGATTGATCTTGAGATCCAATATCCTTATGAGAGTCATATAATCTCTCTATGTGTCCAGAAGAACAAATATAATTAAGTATTTCCCCTTTCTTTAATATACCCTGAAGGTCCTTTCTAGGGTATATGTTGCAGAAATTCTCCTTGAAGTTGGAAATCAATCCATAATTGTAGTCCTCCCCATAATGGTTGTCATTGTGAATGTTCTCTATGTAGAAATGTTTCTCTTAATCAAAAGGTTTCTCTCCTTGGTTATTTAACAATGAGAAAACCCTCATTCTATGAGGAACTTGGGAAAATGAGGTTAGTCATGTTTAATGCCTTGTCATTGAAAAGTGATATACTTTCTCAATTGAAAGACTTCCTAAGGTAGTGGCCATTCTTCAAACCATCCTTACATCACCTTCCTTCCAATATGACAGAGGAAGTCCCTACCAATATTTATGTTTATGATAAAGACACAAGGAAGAACCTACATTGGTCAGACCATGTTGATAAAACATTATAAAAACATAAAGAATACTTGTCAAAAATGAGGATACAATTGGAAAAAGATGACATATGAGTCGTGTTTTGGCCTTTATCTACTCCTCAATATATCATTCCAGATACATTATTGGAAGTTTGTGTGCATGGAATCCACCTCAATCTATGGAACATTATTCATAATATAATAGAAAATTTATTAACCTATGATGATTATCAAAGTAACATATCTATATACTTCCAAATTTACTTGGAAACTTGCCTAGATGCAAGACATGAAAAATTGGGGAAACAAGATGGATTCCTTCATCAAACATGACTTGGAATGGTAAAAAAAATTATGTTATCTGATCACAGGTGACCCATTCTATGTACATATAATGGGATGGGTTAAACATATAGTGTTTCATTTCATCATGCTACCCAATCAGCAGAGTCCTCCAAAGATGGAATCATATAATGTCATAGTTTTAGGTCAACTTCAACAAACATACTACATCCACAATCGATGGTATGATCAACAAAAATAGTTCATGGACAACTCTAACTATCATCATTCTAAAAGAGAACAAGGAATTGAAATAATTTTTCATCATACATCTGAAAATATAAAATAGGCCTCCTTATTAAGGGAAATCAATCATCCAATATTTCAAATGTCGCATATTGTACAACTATCTTCAGAAATAGGTGTCTTGGGTGAAAACTACATGATTCACCCAAACCATGCTCTAACAAGACTCAATAAATTCAATAAGGTTGTTATAACAGTATGATCCATAATAATATAAGAGAAAACCCAACCTGTTGGGCTGGGATATTTTTTAATAAAACCTTTGAAATCAAGAATCCAGGATCAAAGAGTAGTGGAAGTGGAACAATAATAGCCACAAACCCCAGGGATGAGGGTATTTTTTACCTCAACAACCTCCTCCTTAATGGAAATCAGTATTCCCCCAATTACGGGGAATCTTGAAAAATGAATCCTCTCAATTTTACCCATCCTATTATTAGGTATCCTCATTGGGAACACACATGATAAGACTTCCTAGATATTCCATTCATATTACCATCAGCCAAAAAACTCCAATAAAACCAGTGAAAGAAAGGAAAAGAACTCATGGAGGGTACATAAAAAGGTAGTCTTGTAAAGACACTATTTAAGAATCTTTAATGTGTTACGCATCACAGAATGTTAAAAACATCGCCCCTATAGACCTTTTAGAACACGAGGCCACTACAATGAAACTGGAGGAGGAATTTTTGGCTCATAATATGGTCCACACTAAAATAATTGAAGGCAATTTATGCACCAAGAACCAGAGTTTTTCCCTAAATTTTGGAATTCCCTTAACCACTCCATCATTACCTCCTTAGAGAGTATTCTCCAAGGAAAAGTTAAAGATAAGTTTGTGCCTCAACTACCTTATAAAGAGTTTGAACCCCTTACACTTGAGGAATGATTTGATCATCAAGTGTAAGAGGTGAAGGAATTGAGAAAACTCAATGAAAACTACTCCAAGATAGAATTCCTATCAAGTATGTTGTGTAAATAGAGCCTCACCTTGCACTCCCAACCAGCATACCTCAATAAATAGGGTTCAATGTAGAAATAGAAGAGGATCCAAAATATATACTCAATGTGGGGTACCAAAAACCAATATAATTTTATACTATATCAATAAATTGGGAGTTTTATCCATTAGGAATAAAACCATAATAGGTTCAGGAGCATCCTTATAGGCCTTCCCTAATAGGTTTCCCATGGAATATAGCAACAAGGCCACTGTAATTGGCCCTACCTACTGCTTCCCCTATTTTAGTTCCTACTCAGAAATATATTCCTCAAGGGATCATAAATACTATTAAATCATTGATAGATAAATTGGATGATTTTTAGTATCAAAATGGATTTTTATAGCTTAAAAATATTCCTTACCATGAATGGGTTGATTCAAATTTTCCCCTGTCAAACACTAGGGACCCTACATTTCAGGTTTTCAATGGATCAGGGGACCCAAAGAATCATTTTATGCATTTATTATCCCATTTTTATCTCATGATGGGGAACCATATATAAAATGAAGTAAGGGGTTGGCATACTCCTTAATCCTATACCTTCCTCAAGAAGACTTGTTGTCCATATGTATTGAGAATATTCACAACAATTTGTGCACACCAATTATCCCATGAAAATATACATGGGGGTTTCAGGATCTAGAAATTATTTTAGAAATAGTGGAAGACCCCATCACATGAGCCAAGGCTAAGCCCTTAGTAATTCTATCATCTTAAGGAATGAGAACAGGGAATGAAATGGATTCCATTTTTACACTTCAGTCATCCCCTGCACCTATTCTAACTCCAAATCTTGTATTATATTATGTTGTTCCCTATATTATGAACTAGAAAAATTCCTACCTCATCAAGAATAGAAAAGGGATAAGAGGTGAAAATAGTATGAGGAATTGAATATTACATTTAATACTTTTTGAAATGACGAATCCCCAGGATACTTTATCTCGGTATTGGAGAATAACCAGATCAATTTTCCAAATTCTAAGAAGCCCATATAGGTTGGTGATAAAGATATTCTAAACTATTTCCCCTTCCACTGAGCATTGGGTAACACCTTCCAATATTATTATTTATAAATAAACTATAAATAAAATGGTGGACTTTGGACAAGTGGAGTTGGGAAATCCATCTTCACAAGTAGCTGGTGTTTCTTCCACCGATCCAAAAAATGAGAATGAATATAATGAGGTCAAAAGGGTAATTTATAAGTTCAATGATTGGATGTTTAGAAAATAAATCAAACATACTCATTCTATCCTCTGAGTACATTTTTAAATATCCAACTATTCCCCATGTCACTTCGTCTATGTCACAACTGACTCCTTTGGTGTCATGGTCTTCCCAAATCTAGCCTTTCAAGAAGATGCATGGCTAGAAGAGTGGGAAGTAAGCATTGTAAGATGATATTGTACTCAGGATAAAGTCAATATTGACTCTGTCAAACTTCATTCCCGCAGTACTAGAAAAACAAACACCACCCCAAAAATAGTACAACAAGAGTCGACCCTCCAAATGGAGTCCCCATCAGATGAGGATTTGATATTTGATTCCATTAATGTAATTCACTTAATGGATCCATTATTGGGTGATTAATGTGACTATGAACCTGAATTTCCAACATTTTATTAGGTAATTTGGGTAAGAGGTCTCTAGAGTTGGGGATATAAGGGAAGATGTAGTCATCCCAGAAGTAAAAAAATCCAGCCACATCCCTGCTCAACCTATTTAAATAGACAAAAAGAATGGGAAATTTATAAACTGAGATTAGTATGAGAAAGAAATATCACCAATATAGGTATGAATTTTTACTAACTCAGTCATTCTAAATGATTTACTATAAGAGATGTGGTCACCTAATCATCCTCAGGGTGCAGGCAGACATATCTGACATAATCCGCTGAGGAAAGAAGTGCCTTCATATCCTATTTTAAGGGATAATTCACCTATTTAAAGAACTTTAGTTCCTAAATTTCCTATAAAGGAGCATCCCCATGTTGTTAATCACAAAACCTTTTCCTAGAAGTATGAAATTTTCAAATCAATTATCTATGGAACTGGCCAAATTATCAATCTTGGATGCTTTGATTCTATCAGAAGACCTCTTATAATCACTCATAAAATATTTTTCAAGCCCTCAATAATTTTAATTTGGAGTTTTTTCTACAAAATTATATCGTGTATAGAAATATCCCAAATAATTCCACATGATCATCTTTATCATAGGGTAGTACAATGATTCCATTATACTAGGATACATCTGACTTTTCTATGTATCAGCAAATATAAATAACATTTATATCTGATGGGACTTAATTGGAAACTACTAATAAGTCAAACGCATTTTAGTCTAAACACTTCATTATTTGGGTAATAATGAGTCCCACTTCTCCCCCTCCACTCTAACTATTCAGGTTTATGACGAGAGCGAACAAAATCATCTTAAAAAAATCATGCTCAGGACTCATTTTAGAGACCTTGTATCCAAATCAAAATTCATGGGTTTTAGGAAATATATGACCTTTAACATTCTTCTAGGAAGGTCTTTATTACATCACAAATTGTCTATTGCCTCATCATTCCACCAACGACTCAAATATTGTATGAATGATAAAATTACGTCATTTCATGATAAACAGATCCCCATTTAAATCCTATAAATCACAACACATTGATGTGGGTTTATAATAGAGGGAAGGGAAACATCCCAAGATTGATAATTTTTCCCAAATTAATGCCCTAAATAGTCTAGATAAAAACCCATATAAAAATTTCAAGCATCTCAGTGTAGAGTATGTGCTTATAATTAATCAAATAGAAGGGATGGTTTGGAATTTTGGAACATATTCATCTACTTCCATGACATCAGTCATGAAAACTAAACCTGACATTAAGAAAAGATTCATTGACCCTCTTATACGTGATGAAATTATAGATAAAAATTCCCTCACTCTATCCCCTTCCAAGATTCAAAAAGTCCTTTTATTATCAATAGGGTTGTAATTAGTTTCTTCATCTTCATAATGTCATAAAAGTATCAAATCCCCTACCAAATCTGGAGAGATCCCTTCATTACCTACTTCCCATAAGAATAGAGAGGAGAAGAAGAAAGAGTAAGAGGAGGAGGACCTTAGGGATTCTCCTCTAGTATTAGAGAAGGTGTCTCTAACACTCCTGACAAACTCATAGAAATAAACTTAGGTAAAAAAAATATCCATGACCCATTTTGATCAGTGTGTCCATGACATCTGAGGAACAAGAAGAATATAAATCCTTGAAGAAAAATCAGGACATATTCTCTTAGAATTTCACAAAGATTCCAGGACTTGATCCTGAGGTAGACAGCCATCACTTGTGCTTTCTAGAAGACTATTGGGGTTAAAAACAGGCAACTAGAATGACATACCAGAATCAGACCTAGAAAATTGAGGCTAATGTAGAAAATATTATCAAGTCCAACGTTATCCGGGAAGTTCCATATCTAAATTTGATATCTAACATCATCCCAAAAAAGTGGAATAATGGGAAAAATAGTGTATGCATCTACTTTATAGATCTTTACTAGCATGGTTTGAAATATGATTTCATAATTACAATCACATAGCTACTAATTGATGTAACATATGGTTATCATGCCCTCTCTTTCATGGATGGCTACCCAAGGTATAACCAAATTCATATTTCCCTAGATGATAAAGAATACACTGTCTTTTGTGGGCCCCATAGAGTATTTTCTATCAGGTAACTGCCTTTATAATGATGAATGTTGGTGCTCCATACTAATGTTCCATGAATCGTATCTTCAAAACATTCTTGGGTAAGTCTTTCAAATGCTATGTTAGAAATTTATTGGTTATTATTGAAAGAGATCTGATTATCTGGATGATCTTGATACATTCCTCTACTAACTATGACAATATATCAGGAAGATGAACCCCTTGTATTTTTTTCGGCATAACATTGGGAAAATTTCTCAGCTTCATCATATGCTAGTGTGGCATTGAATTAGACCCTGATAAAACAAAGTTTATCCATAGTATTTCACCTCCTCAAG
Organism: Viscum album; assembly: GCA_963277665.1. Classification (NCBI taxonomy): domain Eukaryota; kingdom Viridiplantae; phylum Streptophyta; class Magnoliopsida; order Santalales; family Viscaceae; genus Viscum; species Viscum album. Next base: position 667,689,685 of record OY728155.1, read on the forward strand.
ATCTTAAATTATTGAAAGGACTTTAAGGACAATTAGACAATATTAGGCACTTTATAGCCAACCTTGAAAGTAAGTGTTTCCCTTTACTATGATAATGAAGAAGGGGGTATATACAAATAGATGAGTGAATGTCAAGAAGAATTTTAAGAACATGATAAATATATATTGATCTCACAAGCTCTAATTCCTCTCACTGAGGGAATCTTGATCATTCTATATTTTATAGCCCTAGAGCGATCACTAGGAACTTTCCTCGCACAAAATAATGACACTGAGAATGAAAAAAACTTTCATTATCTTAGTTGAATCATGGTCAACACTAAGGATCATTATTTGAATATCAAGAATAGCTGCCTGGAATTAACCTTTATAATTCAGAAGATGAGTTACTACCTACAACACCATGAGATCCATTTGGTCTCTCACAACACCAACTCAAATATATCCTCAGTAATCCAGTGTTGATAGGACTCTCAGTATAGTGGGTGGTTATTCTATAGCAGTTTGACATATATAAAAAATTGGGTACAACCAAGAATTTGGAACATGACACAACAAATAAAATATAGATAAACCACTAGCTCAGGGACTTGACCATATGACTAGGCCCCAAACCCCTCCCCACCCTTACCACCCCAACCGAGTGTGGGGGATAACATTTGGACCATTGATTTGTTTGTGTCATCCTTGTATAGGGCTATGCTAATCCTCTTTGTATCGTTCCAATTTTAGATGATGTATCTGAAGAGGAAAATTGTTCTTTAGCAGTTTGACTTATAGTTCATTATTAAAAAAGTAGTGAAAGTACAAGATAACACCCTTCTATAGAAATAACAAGTTAAATACTAAATTTCTAGGGGAAGTGGTATTTTCTATTCAAGATAACCCCCATGCTGGGGAAATGTATTTTGAAGATGCATCTAGGAGCCCAATGAGGAAGATAATGGAAGACCTTAAAATTAAAAAAATTAGGTTAGGGTTCATGCAAATCTCTATAGAAAATACAGTCTTTCTTTACTCATTCCTATTGTTAGAAGTTTTTACAAACAATGAGGTAGAATATCATACCCTCATTGTAGTCCTAAAATTAGTGTCGTAAATACTTTTTAGACACATAGAGGTGAAAGGTTATTCAATGTTGTTAATAAAACATATCAATAAGTATTATTCCATCAAAAAATAGGATTGAATCCTCCCTATGTAACTATGTATGAGGGTCAATAGAATAATTCCCCTTGGATCCAACATTGATTCATTTACCATGATCATATATGTCAGGGTAGATTCATTAGAAAATGTAGATATGGATTTGAAAGATCCAAATCATCATGAAATAGTAATCAACATTGCACACCACCAAATGGTATCTCATTTTCTGCATGTCATCATAGAATGGATCAAGGAAACTAGTCATATTTACAATCAATATGGTTCTCACACTAGGAAGATTATACCCATCATGGACTACCTTAAAAATAGATTACTCCCATCAAATAGGGTTGGGAAAGAGAAAATTTGAAGATGAGCAATTAATTTTTTTCTATATTATGGCACAAATCATCAAAATTCCATCTATAATAAGGGCATTTATTGGGTCCTTGTTAGGGTCACTTATGGAGAGGACAATAATACTTTAATAAAATAAGTGCACACAAGTGCTTGTGGTTCCAATCAGCCAATTTTCAAGATATCTCGTCAAATCTAATGTTTTGGGTACTATTATCCCACTATGATATAGGATTCCACAAATTATACCATAACGTGTCATTCCTGTCAAGTTCGTGCCAACTTCATCCATCATCCCACTAGATTTTTTACATACAACCAAATACTATGGTTCATTTTCAATATGGGGAATGGATATTGTGGGTCCATACCCTCCAACAATGTCCACGAAATTCAAATACATCCTATTTACTACCAACTTATTCTCTAAATGGGGTGAGGAAATACCCCTCAAAGAATTCAGGGACAAAAGCATATGAAACTTCATGAAATCCAAAATCCTGACCAGATTTCTTGACCATTATACAATACTGATGGAAAATATCACCAATTTATATTCTAGTGAGTTGTAAATGTTGTATCGGGATTATAATATTCAATAAAACCACTCATCTCACTATCATTCAGTGGATATTAGATAGATAGAGGCCTTCAACAATACCTTATCAAACATAATCCAAAAGATAGTGTATATGTATAAGAATTATTGTCTTGATAATATCTTTCATGACTTGGGGTCATAAAAAACCACCACTCATACCTCCATACTCTAGTGAACACATATTTTCTCATATATGGAACATAAGTTGTTTTTTTCATTGAGGTCTAATTTATATGTCTCTATGTTTTTCGTTTTGATCAATTATCCATGGATGAGAAATAACAAAAATTAATATATAAAATGGAATGATTTGATGAAAAAATATTTCATACCTTCCATCACTTAGAGTTCAATCAAAATCCCATAGTGTGGGATTTAAAAAAAGTTCTAACTCCCTTTATTCCTCCAAGGAAAACTCTTACTGGTCCTTAGGACTCCAATGATACCATGGAAGTAACCTCATAATATTGATCCAAAGTTGGGGGGACCTTATTCCAAAAATATGGTTCACTCTAATGAATCTTATTCTCTTATCTCAATGGATGGAGAGCTCATAATGGCCCCTACCAATACATGGATTCTCAAAAAGTACACTGGGGACATGAGATCATAACATCTTCGCTACACAAAGTTAAATTTCATAGTGGGTCTTTGTTACATAACCTCAAACTTCATGACATATCATCCACATCACAAGATTATAAACTACATGACGCCAATGTTCTTACTATATGACATTAAAATTCATAGCATCATAGTCATATTTGCATGACCTTAAAAGGAACATCATATGGTCTTAGTCATATAACCCAAAAAATAAAACACCAATGTCCTTGATATATGAAATTAAACTGAAAATCCAAATGTCTTGTCCATAATATGTTAAAAAATATGATAATGTCTTTGTCGTGTGATGTAAAACTGCATGGTTCAAGTCCTTGTTAAATGATGTGAAACCGTGTAACATTTTTATCCATGTTTGAGTGGATGAAAATATCCAGTGCTATTACCACCACCACACCTTTATTCTAGAACTAAATGTGGATTTATTTTCATTCCAATTATATATGTAGTGATGCCTAGATCTCTAATCCTGGGTCCAACTATAACAGAAAAACAAAAAAAATCCCACTTCCCTAATTACGGATTAATCCTCTATAGAGAACCATTAAAGAACTAAATACAGATTGATTCTATTTCTAATGATATATGTAGTGACACCTAGATTTTACATCATGGTATAGCCACCAAAAAATCTAAATTCCTATATTCTTCACTTTTCTTGCATTTTGTGGTGAAAGAAACTATTTCCACTCCTTGTTTCTCACATCGATAATAGCTCATGTGGGTTTAGGAGTTTCAAAAAAAAGTTCTTTGAATAAGTAAGGAATATAAATTCACATTAGGGTTTTTACGGTCCTAGTTGAAATACTATAAATTTTACATCATATTTATTTTTCCTCAGGACATTAAACTGCACGGTTACTTAAGAACTACATATGGATTTATTCTCATTCCCATGAGATATGTAGTGATGCTCGAATCTCATATCTTGGTGCATCCATAATATAAGAAATTCCCCCACTCTCTAATTTATGATTTAGATCTATATGATAGGGTAGAATGTGGGTTCTCAACCCTTCTGTGAGTTCATATTAAAAATAGTCACTTCCCCACAAGGGAATTCAATCAATATTGGGAATCTACTTTGGAACTATGTGTGGCTTGATTCTTCATCTAACAAGATATGTAGTGACACTCAATTCTTATACATTGTTCAAGCCACGATATTTATATTCCCAACCATATGGTAAATAAAAATTCCCCCTCTCCTATATAAAAACAAATATCTATACAGGATCTCTTAATTTGGGTTTCCTTATTCAGGGGTCCACCAAGAAAACTGAAATGTCCCCTCCTACATAGGAGTCATATTTATGTAAATTACTCTACACTTCATGGAAAATAGCATTCCAATTTATTTCTTTGTGCTCAAATATATTACTTTCTCATATGACAATCCTAATCTTGGAAACTTTCAAATCATTAAAGTATTTCTACATCTATTGGCACTAGAATGTCTTATACCTAATAACTCTTTTCAGAATATACTGTAACACCCCCTAATCATCTTTTTGTTATTTTCCCACATAAAGGGTCCATAAAATAGAGTATTCCATTGTTTTACTATGAATTAACACACCATAGTTGGATTTTCATCAATTCTACCATAAAAACAGGTTCGTCAACCAACAACACACTTTTTCCTCAAGAGAATCCTATTATATTTTTATAATCCCCAACAACATCATTATAGAACCCTTTATTTGACCACTATATAATGTAATCCCTCATTTTCTTTTCCCATGTCACTTATCCCAATCTTATAACACCCAAGTTCATGGTTTACAATTTCCCCACTCATGTATGAAGTTATCTGGAACAACCATGGTATGGTAGGACAAATATTACCTATCATTTCCATAATATCATAGTCCTAGTCATAATACCTAAAATTAAGGACATTATATTATAATCATTTCATGATGTTAAAATAAAAAATAAGTCCTTGCAGAAATATCTTAAACTTTAAGGTTTTACCAAATTATGTATGGCTTGATTCTCTTTCAAATGAGATATGTAGCAATGCCTGAACCCTATTATTTGGGATCATCCCCAAAAAACACCATAATTTCATATATTTGGGTCATATCTACATAGGAAAAAAATTTCCACCATTATTGGGTAATTTTTACTTAAAATTATCCTTTTATATTGAATTAATTGTTTTCCATAAACCAAACATTATGTTTTAGGAAATATGAATCTCTATAAACATCGTTCATCCATCGATAATAGATTTTTAGAATTCCTAAGAACTAATTTTTCTAACTATGGAATAAAACACCTTAGTCTATTTCATAAGTTTCCCATATAAAGGGTCTATTTTCCAGAGGATTCCTATGTTTGACTATGCAGTAACACTCCCCAATTGGCATTGCATAAAGTCTCACACAAAATGAGTTTTTCAACAAATAGTACATTTTTCATCAGGAGGGACTTCGTCTATCTCCAGGAGAGACTTCCCCCATATCACTATTCATATTTGGAGACCCCTATATTACATCTTATATACTTCTCCCTTAATACCTATAGATGATGGAACATTCACATACAGATTACCGTGAAAGGGTATAATTACTAATATCTTTGTCAGGGATGAAGGACCATAAATGATTTTCACTAATGTCTTTGATTAGTGGTAATAGACTATATATCATAATGTCCTAGTAACAAGATGTTAAACTATACAAAAATTTCTTCATCTTAAGATATTAAACTAAATTATCCATCTCTCGTTCGCATGAAATTAAATTACATGATGATTCAACCCCTATCTGAAACGGATCATCCCCCCTAACGTTACTCATTTAATAAAATGTACCCACCTTTAAAAAAAATTATAAGTGGATTCCCATTAATGTAAAATACCAATACATATTCTCTCTTCATCCTCAAATACCTCTCCTAGAAAAACCATTTTTGGTCTTGAGAAATTTGGATCTTTATAAATTTCCTAGCTATTTATAATATAATTTCATAATTCCTAAGGATATATTTGTATGAATGTGTAGTAACACACCTAAATTTTATTTTCATAATTGAACCACAAAAAGGTCATTTAAGAAAAATTATTCCACTATTTAAATATGTTGTAACACATCCCAATTGGGTTTTCCTAAATCACCCACAAAAAAGGTTTTTTCAACCGGTATCATATTCATCCTCTATAGAGACTTCCTCTATTCCCATAATCCTTAACAATAACATGTTGGATACCAATTTTCAAGCATGGTCCATGGTCCTTCCTCACATAGTTCTCTCACATCATTTTTTAAACCCAAAAATCTAGATATCATAAGTAAAAATTACTCTAGGGTATTTGAAGAACGTAAAAATATTATTGGCTAACGAACCCTACTTGTGTCATCATTCCAAAACTCATGGTCAAAGACGTTTAAACTAAAACACAATTTTCATTAGTCTAGGTTTATGGAATTTTAACATCCTATAAAAAGATATGTAGTAATCACTGGGTTGGAAACCCATAAAGTGAAACCTAGGTAAAAGTTGAGTCTTTAATCTTTATACCTAGGCTTTGTAAGGTTTAGGAAAAAATAAAGAAATTAAAAGAAATAAGCATAAAACTTTTTAGGCTAAAAATATGAAAAGGGAAGCCTAAACAAAAGACAATTCTCATCAGCTAATAAATAGTAAATCTATACTCTTTAAACCCAAAGACCTAGGGAAAAATTAGATATTATCCCCATCCTTACCATTGTGGTTATGAATCATTGATTCAAGGATGTATTTCTTTGAAAACCAGAGTCAATTTTATGTTAAAATAAAATGGAAAATAGGTGTGAAGACATAGATGATTTGAAAAATAATAATTTTCATTTATGGGGTAAGAAAAAAATAGGAGCATCCATAATGTGGATTCTCTATATAAAACTTTATAGAAGATCGTCAACATAACTTCTCATTTTTTGGGATAGCCTCATGAGCCCCATCAGTGAACTTTCAAAGCTCGACCAACTGAACAACCTTAGTCTTCTCAGTCATGTGGATTCCCTTCTCTATGTTCATAATGATAGATGACCCCTAATTTTGAGATTCTTTTGTAAAATGATGAATTTTTATGAGATCCCCTTGGAAGGAATGTATTTCAAGCTAAATGTATGGTATTTGGATAGCATTATCATTAATCTGTTACCTATATTTTATCAATTTATTTACATGGTTTTCCTCCTCCTAGGATAATGTAACATAGAGATCATTAGTGTTAACAAGAAACTTTGTTTTGAGGAGGATATATTATTGAATGCGTTGTTGCTCCTATCATTGAACAATATCCTTTATGGAGGAATGAATCATTTGTTTCTCAAAACCACCATATCCTGTCTTTTTTAAGATGAATGGAAGAAAATAGATTCATGAGGTTAAGTCTTCAAGAGGTGTCATTGATACATGGCTTTTCTCCAAATCAAACTTGAAACCACTATTATATGTACAAATGTATTAGGTGATTATTTCACTCAATGAGGAACCCTATATTTCTCCCTTTGGGATAGTAACATCATTTTTTTATGTTAGATGAATTAGAATAAAAGATCCCCCCTCCAGCCTCAAAGTAGAAGTTGATGGCACTGGATAATGGATAGATATTATTTTTAACCTCAAAAGGAAAGCATATAGAAAAAGAAATAGATTATTAAACTAGTTGGTGGAACTCACCCATTTATGGGTCATTGTCTTGGGTATATTCCTCTCTGAAATTCATACCCTCAGTGATTTGATATGGAATCTCTTGATGAGTGGAATTATACATAGTTTTATTAAGTCTATCCATAGGAGGATCATGAATATTTCCCACTTTCGGATCCTCTTGAGTCATTTCAACCTCAGTTGTGGGATTGTGGTGGACTTTGGTTCCTTTCTGATGCATCGTTGGTGCAACATTTTCCATAGATAAGTTTGAACAATTCAGGAAATCATGATTAAATCATCAGGAATAAAATTTGTCTTCCAAAAAATAAATAGTCATATCTTTCCAAGTCCTTATTAAATTACTCAAACTCTTCTAAAGAGGTAATAATATTAATATGTGAAAGAATGTATTCAAATTTCATGATATGATTTCCCATGGAAAGTATTAATTCCCCAATCCCCATGGTAGTATCACCTATGGGGACACACAAAACATTGAACTCATCACCTAGCATTACACCCTCCTATAATGACCTGATACCCCAAACAGCTTCCTTAGAGATAGTCATAGGGTAATCACTAGTCACTTTAGGGTCCTCTGGTGTATGAGAGGAATCTAAAATATCAATAGGAATAAAAGTCAGTAGTATATGTATAATGCCTTATGATGTAAACATAATATTATTAGAATCCCCCTCCCTCTCTACAATATCAGTAGAAGATAATATGGCCTCAAACCTTGACGATTATCCAGCCAAAGAAGTCGACTCCCCAGCAAAGAATTTCAACTTGTCCAGATCATCCTCTTCAGTTCTTGAAGGATCATCTCCAAACCCCTTAAGAAAGGAGAGGTAAGGTTATTATACAACCAAAAACATGATTAAATATTTTTTCATGATAAATCATAAATAAATGATGTCATGATGACTATCCATCACTAGCAGGGAGATTATCGAAGGATGTCGTTCTATTTCACTCTTTCTTCTTTAATTGAGGAAGGTTATCACTCACCTCCTAAAAGATATGTATTATAGGTGTAATTACATATTCTCCCACCATGTTATTCTCCATAATCTATTTTCTCAAGGATATCTCTCATAATTTAGGATTTGATTCTTCAGGTCAAAGAGGGGTTCCAGTTAGTCCATACATTGAGGATGGTATCTCAGAAGATTTCCCCTTTGTCTAATGAAAACTTGGGTGAATGTTTCCTCAATAACAACAATTTGTTCAAAAATAAAATAAAGTAATAACAAAAGATGAAACAATAGAAGGATAACTTACATCATTGGGATTGAAATACTCATCCCACTCCTCAGAAGATGGGTGGTAAACCCCCTTTAATGGCCCCCCATTTCAACATATCCTCCACCCTCCTCACAGTTGGAATCTGGTTGTTGGTTTTATAAATAAGAATATATGGTTCCTGGATATATATTCCCAACTCAATGGGATCATTCTCACTTGGAATATTGGTTAGGACTCGAATATCTCAAATTTCTAGAATCTTCAAATCAGAGTGAAGGAGCGACCACACATCCTTAGTAGCAGAAGGCATGCCCTACCAAAATTGTAATACCTTTTTTCACATATTTTGAGGATGTCCTGGCCTGCTGTAAAGTTGATCTAAAATATTTGGTTTCATGGTCTTTGCAACTCTCTCTCTCTCCATCAAGGTTGAAAGATGGGAAAATGGAGTCTGGGTCTCCTCTTACTAATAACGACTGGACCACCTAGACTCAACCACAGCTATCATATCTCTTTTTATCCTAACTAGCATACTAAACCATGCATGGGGTCATTTGGGATAGATAAGGACCTCATTATATACACCTTCAAGAGGAGGTTGAGTACCTTCTAGAGGGGTTGGAGCCTTTATACCTCTCTTCCCGCACCCAACGGTTATTACATCCCTAGCTTGGAGAATACCTTTTGGTAACACCCCATGGGGATATGAAGAAATATAGGCCCAATACTAAAAAAATAGGCCTTTAACAGCACAAAAAATTTCCTTTATTAGTGATAGAGAATAATGGACTACCAGAGTGAGATTAAAATACTTAGGCTTTTATCAGTGGTAAAAAAACACTGATAAATGATAAAATTTATCATTGCTTTTATTTAGTGCCAATAAAGTGGACCTTAATGGGAACTTATATAAGCACTGATAAGTGGTACCTTTATCTGCACTTCTAGAATCCCTGATAAAGGGTGTCTTTATCCATTCTTATAAAATCATTGATAAAGGGGTATTTTGTAGTGTGTTGTAACAGCACACTGCAGAACCAGTGCAGTGTGCTTTAACAGCACACCACAACACCAGAAGCACCACCAGATATCAATAAAATCAAGTACCAATATATAATTTAAATGAATTGGAATTTAAAACACAAATAAAATAAAATAATCTATATTATTGACATTTCAAACCATTTTTTATACAATAATTGTAGTAAAAATTATTAAATACCTTCAAAAACATTAATGTTCCTTTTTCTTTTGATACCTACCCTGACTCGTGCTATTTCTAAGAAAACCACCCCTGTTCAAGTAGAATAACACACCTATATAGGAAAAAAATTCTTCTTTTAATAATAATATAAAGAAATTTTTTTACATAAAGTGTTAATTTTAAACTAAATTTTGAGTCACAATGAGTATTTTGGGTTTTGGATTGAGTTGTGGTTTATTCTTCCATGTAATACCATTTAATTTTCATTTTAATCATTATCTCTATGAAAATTAATTAAAAAATTAGAAGATAAAAATGATAATAAAATAAATTAAGATTATATTGAATGATGAGAAAGCTGTATAGCCTTGTTTGTTTAGTTGTGGTGGTGTGATGCACGTTTTAAATTAAAATGACACTTATATATTGAAATGATATAGTTGGAGTCATACTGGTCACACCATGTATCATATTGAGTTTCATATGATTCCTAAACATCCCAAATGGTTTATGGATTGTTTTCATAAAGTATCAAAACAATCTTAATTTTTTCACATTTTTGAGTATGTTTCATCTCCTTTTTACTAAAATTTTATTTTAAACTGGAAACACACACATTGACTCATAATGGTACCATCTTCTATAATTTTCATGTGATACTAATTCCAACACATTAAAAATGATTTATGAATCATTTTACCAAATTATTAAGACAATCCGAGTATGTTTTCTTTGTTTTTAGTGAGTGAAACTTTCTGAACTAAAATGTCGATTTTAAACTGATAACGGACACTTTGAGTCGTACCAGGAACATAGTGTATCAAAATGAGGTACAGATAATGTTTACACATCAAAAATAACTTATGGATATTTTTCATAAATTATCACAACAATTTTAATTTGTTTAATCGGTTTTGATTAGGTCATATGTCCTTTTTACTAAAATTGATGTAAATTTTAATCAAAAATATGCACTTTTAGTCATACTGGTCACACTATGCATCGTCTCGAGGTGTGGATGATTCATAAAAATCCAAAATAACTTATGGATCATTATAAAATATTAATAAAATAATCTGAATTTTCTTTCTCAATTTTGAGTATGTCACTTTTCTTTTTTACTAAAATGTCATTTTAAACTAGATAAGTACAATTTGACTCATACCAATCATATAATGTACTAGTTTGACATGAGACCAATATATACACATAAAAAATTATTTATGAATCATTTTCCTAAATTATAAAGATAATCTGAGCATTTTTTACTTGTTTTCAATGAGTGATACCTTTTCAACTAAAATGTTGATATTTAACTGATAAAGGACACTTTTAGTCATATCGGGCATATAGTGTATCAGATTGAGGAGTGGATGATTCATACATTTCAAAAATTTCATATTCCTCATTTTAATAAACTATAAAACAATATGAATTCTTTTTCTCAGTTTTGAGTAGGTCAGTTGTCCTTTTTGCTAAAATTGATGATAATTTTAAATAAAATGGTGCACTTTGAGTCTTATCAGTCACACCGTGTGTCGTATTGAATTTATGTTAATTCCTACATGTCTAAAATGATTTATGGGTAATTTTTATAAAGTATCAACACAATATGAATGCATATTCTCAATTTTGATTACATCACTTTTCTTTTTTACTAAAATGTCATTTTAAATTGAAAACACACACTTTGACTCATACTGGTCACATCATGTGTCAGTTTGATGTGAGACCAATTCATACACATAATAAATTTTTTATTAATTGTTTTACTAAATTATAAATAAAATCCACGTATATTTTCTAGGTTTTCAGTGAGTGTCACGTTTTAAACTAAACTATCAATTTTAAAATGATAACAAACACTGAGTCATACCTGGAACATACTATATTGAATTAAGGTGAGTCTAATTATTACATGTTACAAGTGTATTATTGATCATTTTCCTAAAATATCACAATAATATAAATATGTCTTCTTAGCTTTTATAGGTCAATTGTCCTTTTTACTAAAATTGATGTCAATTTTAAATAAAAAACACACATTAAGTCATATTGTCACACCATGAATTAGATTGAGGTTCATATGATTACTAAACATCTCAAATGAACTGTGGATCAATTATATAAAATATCATAATAATAAAAATGGGTTTTCTTGGTTTTGATTTAGTCCGTTGTCTTTTTTACTAAAATTGATGACAATTTTAAATAAAAAGATGCACTTGGAGTCATATTGGTCACATTGTTTTTTCATATTAAGGTTAATATAATTCCAACACATCTCAAATGACTCGTATATTCTTTTCCTAAAGTATTAAAACAAACTAAATTCTTTTTCTCATTTTTTAGAACTCCACTTTTCTTTTTTACAAAAAATTCATTATAAAATAAAAACACACACTTTGACTCATACCGGTTGCACAGTGTATCAGTTTAATTTGAAAAAAATTCCTACACATCAAAAATTATTTATTAATCATTTTAATAAATTATCAAGACAACACAAGTGGATTTTCATAGTTTTCATGGAGTGACACTTTTTGAACTAAAATGTACAAATTAAACTTATAATGGGAACTTTGAGTCATATCGAGCACATTGGGTGTTGGATTGAGGTGAGCCTACTTTCTAAACATAAAAAATTACTTATGGATATTTTTCCTAAAGTATCAAAAAAATATGAAAAAATATTATTGGTTTTGAGTAGGTTTGTTTTCCATTTACTAAAATTGATGTCAATTTTAAATAAAAAAGATTCACTTGGATTCATAGTGATCATACTGTGCATCAGATTGAGGTGTAGTGGATTCCTACAGATATCAAATTACTTATGTATTATATTCCTAAATTATCAAAACAATATGATTTTTTTATTGTTTTTGAGTAAGTTGTGTGTCTTTTTTACAAAAATGTCATTTCAAACAAGAAACACACATGTTGACTCATACTGTTCATATTGTGTTTCAGTTTGACAGTAGACTAATTCCTACATGTCACAAATTATTTATGAATATTTTTCCTAAATTATGAAGACAATCTGAGCTCATTTTCTCAATTTTCAGGGAGTGACACATTTTGAACTACAATTTCAATATTAAATGGATATCAGACACTCTGAGTTATATTAGGAATATCATGTATTAGATTGAGGTGAGGTTGATTTGTTCATATTAATAACGACTTATGGATTGTTTCCATAAAGTATCAAAATAATTGGAATATTTTTTTCTCCATTTTCAGTATGTTTGGTGTCATTTTTACTAAAATTATTGATAGTTTTAAATAAAAAGTACTTGTAGTCATACTAGTCACACCATGTGTCGAATTGAGGAGTGGTTGATTCCTATACATCACAAAGTGTCAAAACAATACTAACTATGAATGTTAGCATTATTTTCATTGGATTACTTTATCAAACCACCATTACTACATATTGACTCGATGTTATTATCCAAAAAACCTTTTTTATCTAAGAACATCAATTCAATATATAGTGGTTCCATTTGACAAATAAATCTAGTGGAAATCATGGTAACATTGAAAATTAGGAACATTTTATCACTTTTGTGGTTTGTTTTGGATATTTGAAAGAAAAATATAACTTCCCAGAAGATCTTTTAAAAAATTAAATAAGTATTAGATATAAATGGTAAGGAAATTAACTTTAAAATAGTAGATAAAATAATGAAAAAAATTAATTAATTAAGTGGTAGGAATTAACATTTTCATGATGGTTATATGTATTCTTGATGCATTATGAATGAATTTCCTTATTATCATTATCTCAATGTGCATGTTCATTTTTCCCTTGTGTTTATTCCAACATTTATTAATATGATCTATTCCTTGACAAATCAAACTTTTTTCTAACTCTTTCAGACTAATTTTTCTTAAATAACAACAATATATACACGGACAAAGGATTTGATAAGGGTCGTATGAATTATCTATTACAAATTTGAAGATCTCTTTAACTCTATCATCATACTATATTGTAAAATGATTATTGTACATCCATTTTCAATTCATATATATCTTATTGGGTTAATAAAATAATAATTTTTAACTATAGATAAATAAATACACATAAGATATTTATTATCATTGGTGGAATTTATAGAAAATTATAATAAAGGAAACCAAGAATTTGATTATTTTAAATAATTTAAGTATAATTTGAAGAAAATGGGTTATTGAATTTAAGAAAATAATTATTAAAATATTTTAAGTGTTATCCTCTAAATTCATCCAAATATAAAAGTTATAAACAATGTTCATCCTCATCAACTCATTTCCCAAAGAGTTATCATTACTTTTTTCTGTTTGACACTCATCCTCCATCTCTTTTGGAAGTGAACATGTTTTCCCTAAAATACTCTAAGAAATAATCAACCATGGGATTACTACTTCTCAAAGTAGTATAAGAAATATAAAATAGATGAGGGGTGAGTCTCGAGCAACAAATTGAAATAAAAAATATTTGGGAGATGAGGCTAATGAGGGTGATATTTGTACTCCATTATGTTTTCTAAAAGGGGCAATGCCTATAATTTGTGATAATTGAACCATTAGCACAAGTTATTAACTCGTGGACTATTTAAAGAGTGATTTTAGGGGGCATACACGTTCTTGTCTGTGATTCAAGGGGTCTCGATAGGGGCATGTTTTGATGTATGAATCTTTGGGGCCTCTAAGAATTCTATATTTGTAGGAGAAATCCCACTTTTAATAATTTTAATCCTATCACTAAGACTATTCTTACCTATATTAAAATGATCCATAAAGTCTTTCTTAAATCCCCAAAACAAATGAAAATATATTATAGGAAATTAAAGAGTAATAAGAAGACCAAATATGAAACACAATAATAATAAACTCTCACTCCATTAACAAGAAGAAATATAAATGTATTGATAAAACATTTCAATAGTAATTATGGAAGATATAAATGTTTTAGGTTAAAGGAGAGATGAACCAATCTTAAAAAATAGTATTGAATTGATATGAATCTTCATAAATAAAATTGGATGATGAATTTTAACCATTTAATTAACTCTATTGAACATGTGACAAATTAAACGGTTGTATGAAAGAGTTTTGAGTTTTTCTAAAAACATTGATGAATGTGAAGAAATAATTAGAAATGTATTATTTGAAAAATAATGTAATGTAAGAGGGATTTATTATTGATTTTATACTAAAGGATTTACAAAAGAAACACCATTTCATATTTGATATTGGTAGTTCATTTACTTTTAATGAAATTCCATATTTTATAGATTACACCTTATTTTTAAATTATTCCACACTTTTATATCATTCTCACATGTTATAGGATATTTTACTTGTATTTTAACCCACATCATAAATTATATTCTAACTTAAAAATCTATTTATGGTCTTACATTACTCTAGCATGTTTTATGATTATCATATAAGGTATTTTTATATTTTGTTAGTATATTTATATATTCCTCATGTTCTCCATTGTGTTTTTTATTTGAAAAAATATGATATATTTTTTCCTTACTGAGCATCTGAGCATAGCACTTTCTTATGTTTCCATCCAATGATTTTTGAAGATGATTATATCATGTGAGATTTCTAAAGGGATATAGAGGAGTAGGGTTCTAGTATAGAGTTTTCAAGTGTTTTAAAATATGTTTTTTATGGATATAATATCCCAGACATTAAACCTTTTGGTCCTTAGGTTTTGTCACTATTTTTGAGTTGTATTATCTAATTCATGAAATTATTTTATTATTTATGTTCAGTTTATCTTGGTTTCCTTTATTTATTATGGTTTTGGTTGGGGCGTTAAGGTTGATCATTATTTTAGGG
Source organism: Viscum album (assembly GCA_963277665.1). Taxonomy (NCBI): domain Eukaryota; kingdom Viridiplantae; phylum Streptophyta; class Magnoliopsida; order Santalales; family Viscaceae; genus Viscum; species Viscum album. The sequence goes on from OY728155.1 coordinate 667,705,359, forward strand.
TTCATGTGAGTGGAATTAAAAATTATCATCCCATCCTAAAAATTTCAACTTCTTATTATTTACATGAATTTATAGTTCCAGTCGATCAATTATCAAGTGATGATAAACCTCATGACCATTTTTTGACAGGCTCAGTCATTGTTTTATTTTTGGACTTTCCATTGCAAAGAATATTGGTAGGTATGGGATACCAAAATGTGTTTTCCAATTGTAATTAAATATTCCCTACAAAAATAATATATGTTATTAACATAAAATAAGTATTATTATTTATTAATTTATTAATTTATATTTACTATTTTAAAAATCAATTTTTTTCTTTATTTAATTCCAAAATAGTATGTTTTAGTTTTAAAGAAGGTAAATTATTCTATTTAATAAATAATTAAAATTATTTTTATAATAATAAACAAATGTTAATAAAATTAAAAATCATTATTTTATTTTCACAACAACATTTATTATTTTTGGGGGGATTTTCAATTACAAATAGAAAATGGCATACTAATTCATTCACACTGAAAACTACAGATATCCAAGTCTTCACTACAATGGATATCCTTGAAATAAAAAATCATTGAATTAGTCAAAGGTGTCTACTGATTTGGTCAAAACAAGATTCTTGATTACCTAGAATGATACCTTTTGGTACATGTTCTAGAGATATGGAATGTAGTAGGTGTTAATAATTTTGAGTGTCACTTTCATGACACTTCAAAATGGAGATATCCATTAGAGTCACAAATCAAACAACAATCACAACCACAGTTAATATGAAAGAAACTTAAATTAGATTATGGAATTATTGTTAAAGTCATGAACCTGAGTGTTCCATGGCATGAGGTGAGGTGAGGCACACCTGGTGAACCTTAACACTAGTGAGGTAGTCTGAACTCACTAAGATGAGCCAAAGGAGCACAGCTCATGTGCCAAATCGAGAGGAGCTATAGAATAATTCTAGGTAAAGGAAAACCACATGATGTCAAAATCGGGGGAACATGGTGGAAGAAATCATGGGTATATGGGTGTATGAAAACAAGGGAGACCTAGTAAAAATTTGGGGTGGTATTAGAATGAATGATGTTCAACAAAATGAAAATAGATATCTCCAAACAAGCACTCAATGAGTCAGTGGTGGATAAAATAACATACCCTGGACTGAATCTTTGAATCGACTAAGATAAAGTAGAGATATCTCTTAACCTTGATTTTTTTCATTCCATGGATTCATTCGATCCTTAAATTTTTGAAGACTTATATTTTATCCCTGTAATTTTCAAAGCCTGGATTCTTTCATAGATTCTATCTTGGATTTGATAATAATGAGTGCTAGAAGCAAGGGGATTTTGTGGAAAGCTAAGGATATCAAGACTGGTTCGTGATGGTTAGGGTTCTTAAAATAGACTGAGAAACATTTATCAGCTCTACCAATAAAATGTTGATAAATTTATAGTTTAATCCGCACTAAAAAAGCACTTTTAATAGCCATCTTTATCAGTGCTAATGTTTTAGCACAAATAATGATAGCTATTATTAGCACTAAAAAAATACTCATAAAGATTTTTTTACTAGCGCTTATTACATAAGTGCTGATAAAATATTTGTAATTAAAATTATAAATAAAAAATTTGTAAATATATTTATATAATTATATATATATATATATTTAATAAATATATATAAATATAAATATATTAATTATTTAAATATATTTATTAAAACTTTATAATTATTTAAAAATATAATTATCTATTAATAATTATATATATACTTTTCAAAAAATAATATTTATATATTTATATAATTATATTTATTTATATAATTATATATATATTATAAATATAGTAAATATATTCATTATTTAAATAAATTTATTATAATTTTATAATTACCATAAATATCTAGGAGGCAGGCGAACCTAATCCTACCAAAATTTATTGAAAAGTAAAATGTGGGAACATGAAAAGAAAAAAGGACGGTATCAAAAAAAGTAAAACCCCTCATCCAAAAAATAGAACTAAAAATTAGTAAAATCAGGACCATCTCCCTCATCAGATATTTCATGATTCCTATTCTGATTGTGAATTCTTCTGATTGAAATGCACAGAATAATTCTCCCTTAGTTTAATCTACTCCAAAGTGAGGTCCTTGGAAGAAGACGAATGGTCACACCTACATGAAGCAACCCCAATCATCTCTTATACATCCTTGACCATGATTTTTTATATGATGACCCCACTTCCATGACTTAGGTTTTTTCCAAGCCCCATCTGGTTCTTCCTTCTCTGGATGAGGGACAATCTACATGATAGGCTTCCCCTTAGAGTCTTTCTGAAGAGATTCACAATATGAAACATCCTTCACAATTGGAGAGATATAAATCTCCATATCATTCTTACCTTTCTTGGATATGTAATGATCTGGAGTTTAATCAGAAACTGGCTCATCCATAGTTAGCTTGGATCCAGCTATGGAACCAATAAGGTCATCTTTGAAATAAACACTGCCACAATCAATGTATTGACTGCATTCAGTTGTATCAATAGTAGGAGATCCCTCACCCACTGAAGGGAGTTCGTCATTTTTTCCTATCATAGGGGATTCATTCCCCTTAAATACATCATCCATATTCATTCCCCTAGGACCAATAATAGTAGTGGTGCGATCATTCACAACATCTTCCTGTAGAAATTTATTATCATAAGGCTACAAGGTACCTACATGTTTGACATCAATTTTTCTTACATTTATACAATTGGGAACATCATTCCCAAAAACCTTGTGGAACTTATAGAGGGATTGGATGAATTAACATTCAAAATGAACACCAAATTTATCACTATTTTCCACTAGAGTGGCAGAATAAAGTAGAGGATTTAGCATGTCAAAATCAACCAAGACTCCAAAAAAGTATCCAAATTTCCCTTCCATAGTGTTTTCATCCATTTTAATAGGTTCAATAATATTGGAGACAATATCATTTAAAATTATAGGATTCCAAAACACCCATATGAGACCATGAATTCTAATCCATATTTGAAAAATTATATGCTTTCGACAGTGTGGGTTGAAACTCAGATCCCAATAAGAGAGGCGAAAAAACCCTGGATCAAGTGCATAAAAATAGAAACTCTAAAAACATTATTTATCATAGTCATTAGAAAAATTTAAATGAAAATATCCTCTACCAATTGGGGATAATTATCCACTTAGATATACCCCAAATTTGAGAGAGCCTCAATTTAACCTCTTCAGTGTTTATTGGTTTATCAAACATGTTATTTGGGTAATGACGTATCGGTGGGCACCCCACCACACCTGTCCTGGTCCCAACCCACCACCTTCACACCACATAAGTTTATAATTATTTAAATATAAATAATTATATATTTATAATTATATAAATTCTTTTAAAAAATAATATTTATTTATTTATAATTAAAAATATATAAATGTATAAACCTAGTAATTATACATTTCTAAATATATTTATTTATAATTATTTATTTAAAAATATTTTTTTAACATTATTAATGAATATTATAAGTGCATGCATGTTAAACATGAGTGAAATTGAATAATTAAAAATGTGTAAACTAACAATATTAAAAAATAGATAAGTTTTATTAATTAATTATAAATTAATAAAAAATATGGATATATATTGAAATAAATATGATTACATATTGAAAATATTAAAACATATTAAAATATATATAAATAAGTAAATAATATTAAATTATTAAATTCCCAAAAAAATAAAAAATATTAAAAATGAATTCATACCTAACAGTAATAAAAATACTAATAAATAAATAAAATTTATTTATTAAAGACATGATATATATAGTTTATCATGTTAAAATAAAATTATAAAATGAATAGTGAAATTTGAATAAATTACATAAATATTTCATTAATTGCGTAAATATTTTTGTGTGTGTAATATATATAAAAATGCACTGATTATGTATATATAAGTGAAATAAATATAACTCTTATTTGATATATGTTAAATTAAAAAAAATGACATCCAATTATGTCCATTACTTGATGCAATTTGTCAATATTTTTTATTCATATTAATTTTTAATTATAAACCATTCTTCACTAAATATATAACCATTTAATATAAAGCATAAATATTTTTTATTATATAAATCATCTTTATATACATTCATATATATATATTTAATATATACTATTTATTTATATTATAAAAAATTATCTAATTAATACAATCTTTATTATTATTTTTAATTTACTTATTTTTAATTTTTAATTGTTTAATTTTTAATTTAAATATATCTCTATAATTAATATATACTATTTATTAGTTTTTATAATTTATATATAGTATAATCAATTTAGTAATTTTTATCAATAATTATTTAATAATAATATTTTTAATATTTTAAAAAAAAACACATTTTTATTTATTTAATTATTTCATTTTATTCGGGACCTTTATCAATACTGAAAAGGCACTGATAAAGGATCCCTTTATTATTACTAAAAATAAAGGGATGATAAAGGGTGGCCTTTATCAGTGCTAAAAAAACACTGATAAAGGGTCCCTTTTATCAACACTAATGAAAAGCTTGGATGAAGGTTACCATTTAGCAATGTTGTTAAAATCTTGTTTTGTAGTAGTGTCCTCAACATAATAGGAGGTCAACCCAGTGGATGCGCTCGCTGGAGGTAGGTTAATTACCATTCGATTCATCTCCACCACTGTGAGCATCCATAGCTGTAAGACCATCATTGGGTGCCTCTCTAATCAAACATGAATTGCAGAAGATACAATTATTTTCTATAGTAACTTGATCTGGATTGATAATATATATGAAGCATTGGCCTCACATATAACCTCAAGATAAATTCGGGTCACTACAACACCATATCTATAGGAAATCATGTATGGTCTCTATTCGTCACTAGATTTTCCTTCATTAGTGAAGGTTTGAGTAGGTAGATCTCCATATGGAAAGAATTTAAACTATTTGAATATGTTCCGCTTATTCAATGTTTCAGAGGGATTCAAGAATAGAAGTTGAACACTAGAATGAGACTAAATAAATGGTTGAAACTGGACCGTGGGGACATTAACTCCACTTAACACAACATAATTGCTAAATTGGGTTATGAATCATCCCAGTAGTACTTGTAATGAATCAATTATTTTGAAAGGGGTATTCCCTATTGGAATATGAAGTAAGAATTGGTGAATCTTCACCAAGATAGGGGCCGCAAACCCTAGGTCCCTTCCGTCTTCTAGCTTGGTTGTAATAATAAATGTCCTCAGCCTCATACCACAATTAGAGTTGTAAACAAGTAGCATATAGATACTTCACCACATGGATAGTAAGACTACAAGGTGTGTCTTTGTAGGTTTGTTGGATATGGCTTTGTACCCCCATCAGTCATACTCACCCTATTTCAATATGAGCCAAATTTTACAAAGAATGATTTTATTCTTCATTTTGTTACATCTTACAAGACTTTTTCACATGGGACCTCCCCCTTTGGATCCATAAAAGCACTCATCAATGAATTAGAATGGATATCCCCCTCAGGCAGGGGTCTTCACTCTTAATGTCCTGATCATTCTTCAACATCTCATGATCCAAAACTGGTATCCTTTTAGAATCACCCAATATTTTTTTGGGAAGGAATCATCATATATCTCTCTAAGGATTGTATCATTAAATATCTTTTAGACATCCCATTGGCTAATTACAACTTCTCCATTATTCTGATGGAACGAAGTTGTTTGTGAGCTCCATCAGTTTAGAAATTCGAGAATGAAGTCATAATTTTTGTATATGTATATATAGGATACCCATAAGAATTAATAAATTACCACCAATTTCATCTTAATTGAAAACTAATCATAGGTCTAGTTCACCCAATATGCCCACATCCACTCGATTCAAACACCCCCTCTCAGGTGGAGGTCCCAGTCTTCCATCCATCCCTTCGACCATTTCATCAAAGAATCATAGAATATAGATGTGTAATCATGTGGATTTGATTCTAGTGTATGAGTATTAAAATATAGATCACACATACTTTGACACATTATATAGTTTTTGGATGATATTACTACATTAATGTATGCACCCATGCTTGAGATGTAAATAGTAGTAAGGTTCCAATATTCTTGAAACCAGAAAAGATTGATATAATTCTTTATCACCAACATGAATAAATTCTTTATATGTCCATGACCATAGATTTAAAGATAGATTCTCTCAGGATACTCAAGATTATACTTAATCAGATGCTTTTCCAATTCAAATAAAGTTGTATCACATACATTGTAGTCGTTTAGCCCAACAGTGACTATCATCTCCCTATATGGAGTTTCCAACTAGTTCGTGAGAAACTCTAATCTTATAAGTGGTCATTGAACCTATAAGAAAGAACCATGATTTTCATTAAAAACAAATATTTGTATTGGAATAATGTTTCATAAATTTATAATTTTGGAAAATCCATGGTCTTGTGTAGGTCACTCGTCCTTGTGACCTCACCTAGGTCACTCTCCCAAATGACCTCATGCAACTCACTCACCCAAGTTACCTCATGTAGTCCACTCATCCAATTTTCATCACAAATTTTACTCACCCCAAATGTATGTATCGTGTAGATAGGTGCATACCTATTCTGCGTGAATGTATCTTTAACAAATTAAACTTAAGAAGAAGATCCGTGATAATACTAGCATGATGAAAGAAGTAGTATGGAAGCTAGAATAACACCTATTTAGCGAATTATCTCTATTTATAGATGTAGGATCCTTTGTGTGCAGTCTTTAGGAACACCCCTTATATGTAAATGGCCTGCATGGATGACTTGAACAACCCAAAGGCCCTTTTTATACCTTTACCTTAGGATCATACCCCCTTATTTTGATTAAAACCAATCCTAAATGGGTTATTTTATTGAAAATCCTTTTTATCTCATGGATGAAAATATATTAAATTAAAATACCTTAAGTAGAATAAAAGAAGAGAAAATATTAATTCCAAGGGTCAGATGTTTCATTGAAGACCATCCAAGTAGGTCCCACTAGAAGAACATCAGTGTATAGGGTTGACATATGCATCAAATAGTGTTTCATGAGCCAAGACATATGGGTACCTAGAGGCACTTTGTAAGAAATACCATCGCATTATCCTTCATGATATACCTATACATTATCCTACATAAAATACCTACAGGAGCCAACTTATTCAACTAAGTTCCCATGTTTTCCTATAAATAAGACCTCGTGGTTTCTCATTTAGAATGAGGGAAAATCACAAAGAATACTAGAATATATGATCACCCTAGTCCTTCACCTAGTCCCTCGGAAACCTTTTAGGTAGCTATCCAAAATGATAGAGAAGAAACAATTAAGATGGACAGTATAATAAAAACACATTCCAAGGTCTTAAATACAAGATACCTAAATTATAGACCCTTTTCCCCTAATTGATAATCACTTGTGAAAAGGCCCCTTTCCCAAACAAGGAATTGTACAAGATCATTCTAGGAACACTGGAGAAGACCCTTGAAGCCTAGAGTAATACCTTACCCAAGTGTTATTTCTCATGTTCCATCACCAATACACTTTTAGTTCACATGGGCCTATCTATATGAGCCCCTTACAGTACGCCCAGGAATACCCTACGTGAGACCTCCTTGAATCCCCCATCCATTAATTGTATGATCCACCTCTCAATCCCTCTTTTAAAACACCAATTCTAGGGGGGCTCTTCATTTGGGTCGCTCATCTGAGTGGGGACAAATCAAATCATCCACAAAATCAACCAAACTAAAAATCTAATTAAAAGAGGCACATCATCTTGTCTTCTATTCAATGTATTACATCAGTCATAGGTGTCCCATAGTTTTCCTACCTAAAAGGTAGAGTCCTTGGGCTATATATAGATATTTATCCCCTCGGTCCTGAGGACCCTGACTCTAAGGGAATTGTCAGGGATTTACTGATCTCATATGAAAGGGTTAGGACCATATACTTCCATCATCATCTCTATGACCAAGGACCTCTAGTTATAATTGGATATGGAGATGATCATGTTTTTCTTTCCCTTTAAGGGATAGGGACTAATCCTCATCTCTTCTCGAAGAACTAGTTCTCAGTCATCCCTCCTTGAGTAAGCCACTAGCTGTAACAACCCAAACTTTTATTAATGAAAATTCCTCTTGCTCTGATTAAATGTATTAATATGTAAAATGGTTATATAAAACATATTCACTTATTTGGTTTTATGTTTTTGGATTTTAAAATACCTTGTATAATTTTTACCATTACTAATGTAGCCATTTAACAGTGATCACATTATTAGTATAAATATAGGGCTTTAACAAATCCAATTTTCTCAGAAAAAGGAAGTGATGGCCTCGTCCAGTAGAATTTCTCCATATGAAACCCATTTTTTAGAGCTTAGAAAGGAGGTAGTGTCACTGGGATTCACTATTGACCAATCCCAAGGTGAGCTTCAACATGTTAAGCATGAACAGAATCGCTTACGGAAGAATTGGAAGTTGATAGAGATTACCACCCAAGCGATATTATTTGAGCCTCTCCAAGAGTCTGTCACCATCGTACACCTTACCCTTAGGTATTATGTAGGTGTTATATGGGTTTAGGTAACAAGAACCAAGCACTATGATTATGTACATCAGTTTTTGTATAGAATAAATAATATACATTCATTTTATTATTGTTACTTTGTAAATTATTTTTAATGAACAAATAGTATTTTTAGCTGATATTCAATTAAGAAATCTATTTTGATGAATTAATGGATTTTTGAATTAAATAATATTTTAATAAAATATTATTACTAAATTACTTTTTATTAAATATAAATTATTTTATAATTTTTATGAATACAATTGTAATTTTTATTAAAGTTTGAAAGATGTTTTTGTCAAAACCAAAGAATTTTTTATAAATATCAGTTTTTATTTTAAAAGTATAAATTCACATATTAAAAAATTATTTAGATAAAATGAATTTTTTTTATTCTGGATGTTGAAATTATATAACGGTTAATTTTTCACAATTTTCTGAGACATTCAAATTTTTGGGTAAAAATTAAATACCGTTTAATACATAATGTGTTTTATGACATCATAATAACCAAATAGTGATGTAATAAAATACTATAAAAATGATTTTTTTCCAATATATGTTTTACCTCTAAAATAATATGATTTTAGGTTTGTTTGATTTATTTTACAAAGCCTTAGTGGACCCTCCAAGACTTATAAAACATTTTAACATTTTAAAATGATTTCCTTGAGAGTGTGACTCACCTCCATATATTAAAGCCTAATATTTTAATATGTTCGTCCATTGGCCTTATAAAATAAATTTTTACACACCCCTTTGGGAAAAACCATTTTCAAAAACCATGGGTTGGATTGTGGTTTCGATTAGTTTAATGTGTAGTGTCCAAAACCTAAATAATAAATAATTCTCTCTCCTTCCTATATAAACCCACCCAAGATCCAACTTCTCTTCAGTCAAAACCCTTGAATAACATCCCTACCATGCCCTACTCTCTATAAAATCCTCCCAAGGTGCCCCAAACTCCCAATAGGCCTCTCTCAATCACCTCCCAAGCCTTTGGGATCAAACTTCCAAGTAAGGGATTTCTTCCTTGCTCATTTGTGTCCAAATTTCTTTATATTGTTATACCCTTTTATTTTCAATTAAAAAATGTTGTGGTATGATTTAGATCCTCCCCCATACATCCCTATTTATGTTTTAATGTTGAAATACCCCTTTATCTCAGATTAATTCCCCCCATGCACACTCGTTACCATGCCGAAATTTCATAATGGATTTCTCTCTCCTAATTTACATTCAATAAATTCTTCTATTTTATAAATCTAAATTCTCTTACATATGTTTAAAAATGTATCTATATGACCCCCTTACTTTTAATTTTATATATATATGATGAGACACCCCTTTACCTATCATCAACCATTTTTATGAATTCCTATGTCATATCGTTATGCTGCTGAAATTACATTGCAATTTTCCAATCTAAAGTCATTGTGTAGTGAATACCATGCCCATTTCTCTATCAAAGGTATTAACCTTTATGAAAATTTACTAATTTATTATAGAGTTTAATGTATGAATTCCACATTCTTTTATCGTGGAATAAATGAATGTGTTTAATGAATCCATGTTATATGATCCATGTGGCACACTATGCCTGAAATTAAATGATTTAGAAGGGTGTGCCCTGATAGCACTCCAATGTATTGGGTAAAGACTAGTATCATTATATTTCAAGTGAGATGAGGGTTTAATCATGATAATTCAAGATAAATGAGGTTTTACTCATACTCCATGTGCAATTATCTTTGTCTCATGCTAATATCATGTTAAATGTTGTTTCCACATTTCCATGTTATGATAATCATACTATATCATGCCTTTATGTTCATGTTTTTCTTTTGCTCCATTTATGTGCATATTTCTTAACATGTACTGTATTATTCATGTTATTCCTTTTTTTCTCCCTTACTAGGATTTATAGCTCACCCTTTTTTATTCATGTCCTCATGTTATCTCATGCAATGCTCAGTAAGAAGGAATGTGTGTGGTCATGTAAAAGAAGTTTTCAATAAAGATGTATATTTCATGTTTTAAGTTTTTATGTAATGTTCTTAATCCCCAAATAAACTGGAAATATCAATATTCTATGTTGCATAAAGTAAGTATTTTATGTAATAAATTGTGTTTAAGTGTGAAATAAATAGAAGGGTTGTTATACTATCCTTTCTTGTACGACCTCTCCTTGTTTGTTATTTACACCTTCTCCATACGCATGGGTTGTGTCTAGAGGGATGGTCATATGTGACTATCTAGGTTAAAATGATGGGAGGATATGGGCACTCTAGACCCCACACTCTTTACCAATCCCATTATTTCTTAATCGTATCCACCAGCAGACAAATAAAATTGTGTGGTTTCCCAAATATATTGCTTCCTCTTGTTCCTCACACTAAGCATGACTCGTGCGGGATTAGAGGTTGGTGGTGGTTGTGACATATCCACAATCCTCAACCTTTGGGAATCATTTCAAGTGTAATCCCAAACCAAACAAGGTCCTCCTACTTGGTACAATCCCCAACCATGTCATTATAAAATCTAAGGGAATCCTCATAGGTGTAAGACCCATTTAAATCCTCTAAAAGAGCCATATTCCCCTATGATATAAGCCCTCAAAGAGCCTTTATAGGTGTGGTTCCTAACAACCAACCTACATGGGATTTGATTCCTCACCAAATGGGATACGTTGGAAGCCTCCCTGATGTCCAAACCCAACATCCCAAATTCACCCCAATATTCTCAGGGCCATTTCCCCAGTAGGATTGAATCCAACATAGAGGGAAATATTCTTTATGAGTGCCTTTAATTACCATAATTATTGGTCCATATTTCTATTAATATCATACCCCACATGGGATCCAATATCCCTTAAAATTTCCCTGGGTTGATTCGGTATAAGTACCACACCAAACTTTGACTAGGAACCATTCGCTTAGACATCCTTGAAGCATAAAGTTAAACTAAATGGTTTGGTAATTATCACATGATCTTAAAAGAATGATGTGTTCTATTAAGTGTCATAGAAATATGTGGGTTCTAATTACTTTCTTTAGGATACAAAGGAATCCCATCTCATGGGTCTAATCCTGACATCAAAATGACTCTCATCTACGTGGATGATGATACACACCAAAGCACCCCACTATGTGGATTAAAACCAGAATCATAAAAATAAACCAAAAAATGAATCTATAATATGGTCCTAATATGGTACTATTTATAGAGAACCTCAGATACATACAAATATCTCTATCAATAAATAACCTTGGATATGTGAAAATTATAAATTCTATACATGATGATAATTGATTGTTAATTCAAGGTTGACCCTCATTATACTTTAAAGTTAAAGAAGGATTGATGAATATTTCTTAAAAATTTAATTGAGTCCCATAGAATGAAACAATTCGCCCAAAAAAGGGTGTGATGAGCCTAACCTCCCATCCTATCAACCAATGTAAGTTCTTAAGTTTCACACCCCAACCCTAGACACTCCTTTATTCTATACTTTTTTTAGTGTTGGATTTTTTTATTGAGGTTCAGGTTGAGTCTTGGGTAAGATTTTCAAATTTTAAAACATTGGGGGTGATTTTTTTGCCAATACACAGTTCGTTCATGATCTGGGAGACCATGCGGCTAAACCATGATGGCTGCTCTATGAAAAAATAATAATAAAATTGGATGAAAAATAAAATAAAAATAAAATAATGATTAACAATAACAATAACAATATTATTATTATTATTATGGATATTATAAATAGTATTATTATGTTATTATCAATATTAACATTATTAGGGTTTTTTAATAAAAAAGGTGGAAACCCTAACTTTTCCCTCTCCCTTTCCCCTTCTCCCCCCCCCCCCGATCTCTCCCTTTTGAACAACCACCCCAGCCCGCCACCTCCATCATCGATGCCCTCTCAAGACGGTCCACCAATCCTCTAGATCTCTCTCCAGAAGTTCCTCCCTCCTCATGCAACCCATCCCTTGCGAGGCATCCCTGCTCATAACACCCCCTTCATTGGTTGAACCCCCTCTGCCTCAGCTAAGGCCTTTCAGCGCTCTGCCTCCCCTCCTTCTAGAAGATGTCCATCCTCTGGTGGAAGATCCTCTGTCATGTGACCGGAACTACCTCTGGTGATTACCCCCTTCCCTTTTTTTTATGGTTTACCTTGATTTTAAGGGGTGTGTGGTGTTTTGTCAAACCTTAATGGTTAGTTTTTGGGTGTGATTCTATTTCCTCTCGATTTTAGGGTGATGTTGGTCTGTGTTCTGACTATCGCAGCTGAAGGTGATGTGTATCGGACTATTTTTATCCACCTGTCATTATAGTCAGTAAGGGTTTTCAATTATTTAGCTTCATTTTAATTTTAATTTAGGACTTTCTGGGTTTTTAGTTGTCGGTAATATTTATATTTTGTGTTGGTCCTCACTATAGTCATTTTGGACTTCAGTGTCGAGAGTTCCTACATGTACATGCATGGGGTAAGGCATATATATATACCCTATTTTTATATATTACCTCATGGCATGGGGAATATGTGAAATGAATCTATGAATATTTATATATATATATATATATATATGTATAACTGCATGTGTGTGTAGTGTGAATTGTCAGTTTGGCTAGTCGTCATAAAAAAGTAGCATGTTTGAGGAAGGTGTTTCCATGGTTTTCCTTTCCAATTCTTCCATTGGTGCTTGTGTAATTTTTATTAATTTGAAAAATTGATCCTCATACCCATATTGTATTCACTTATCCTTGTTTAGTGTTTTCTTATGATGGAAAAAATTTTGAAAAATGGATTTTGAATTTATCCTTGGTTTATGATCTTGTGATTCATTGTTAAATGTGTTGATTAAATGCCCAGTTCTATTTCAATAATACTTTTATATGATTTACACCTCTATGGTATCTTTTTCTATCTTAGTGTGATGTTTCATAAGTGTTATATTTTTCTAAAAAATAATATTTAATAGCATTATTTAAATATTACTATGTGTTTATACACCCATTGTATTTGATAAATTGTTTTTTGTTCTTCAAAAGTGAAATCAAGCCTTGTTATAGAATTCGGTCTTGATATGTTTTGATAAATTTGATTTAATGTTCGAATATTGAGGAATGTGTGAATTGAATATCCTTGAAGTCTTGAAGATTGGGGTAGTTATTTTTTTGAAAGTATAGTCTTTTTTAAGGGATTATTTTCTTTTAGAATTAAATGGATTTGTTGGGGTTAGTTGGATGGTTGTAAATTGTGAAGTTTTCAAAATGGGTTTTAAGGGATTTTTTGATTGATTTAGGCATTCCATGGGATGTTCTCACATCAATTAGAGTACAAGTTTGGCACATGTACGTGCCCCCAAATGAAGACAACACATGAAAATGGTGTTCCTTCTTAAAACATGGTTCTTTAAATGGCCATTTTGCTTTCTAAGGGGTATTGGTTCCCTTGTGTGATTTCTAAATAAATTTTGATATGAAATACTAAAAAGAGATGTCATTTGGAATTTAGAGTGTTTTTTGGAAAATGTTTGACATAAGGGCTCATTTGGAACATTTTTTAGAGTTTCATGTTTTCCAAAAGCATGGGAAGTTTGTTTTTTGGTAAGTCCTTTAGAAGCTGGTGTTCCCCATGGTTTTGGAAATGTTTTGGAAATATTTTATATATATGTAATTGGGTGGTTAAACTTAAGGGTATGATTGTCATTGAAAATGTAAAAGTATTATTATTTTTATCTTGGAAGTATTTTGTAAATGTTTTTTGTAAAGGAATTTGGTTATGTAAAACTAAAGGCTAGTTTGGAAACTTTTGTGTTTTTGAATAAGTGATTTAAATTTTTAAACTATGTTATGGCCTGGTTGGAACCTTTTGTTAATGTTATATAAGTATATATATATATATAGGGAACCTATATAGTAGGTATATCCCTTTATGGGTTATCATATAGGGTGTCTATGTTTGGGGTAGGCAAGTTCAATGATGGTAGGTAAGGTGAGTCACGGGTGCGAGGGACTCCTACTTAAATAGTTTCTGTATATCTACCATAGGTTCTTAGGCGTATTCTAGAGGGTCAAGTTATGGTTGTTATAAACCTCTATCAGATGGGTGGTTACCCCTTGGATTTCAGATAGTCCAAGTGGGATGTGCCATTGTATTCGACAGTTAAAGGTCGTCAGTTGGTTATACACCTAGGAGCTTCACTATATGTTGGTAGGTGGTTTTGAGTTGAGTACATACAATAGTCTTCTAGGGTTTTTTAGTATCACCCATGGTTACTTTTATATATGATTATTTACATTCTGTTTCCTTTAGTTTCAACAAGCACTATTTAATTACTTATTTAATTATTTATTTTCAACACTCCTTGTATTTTTTTGATTAGGTGTTTGGTTTATTTTTTAGAATCAAAGTATATTATATTTTGAAAATGAAATGTGGTGAGTGATTGTTTTTTTAATGGGATTCTATGTTTATTTAGTAAAATTTGAAAAAACATATTTTTTATAAATTTATTTCAAATTAGTGTAAATGGAATTTTTTCATGAAATGAAAATACCTGGATTCCATGGTTTATCTTTGGTATTCTTACTAAGAATTTTAGTTCTCATGCCTAATTTATATTTTCAGTTTCCAGATCCTTTATTGAGGGATCACTCTTGGAGTGAGCGTGGTTCTATGTTTGGTGGTGACCCATGAAGTCACTTTGAGGTATTTCACTATGAAACTCTATTCTTTTTTTCGCTGCTACTGTGTATTTATTCCATTTAGTTTAAATAATTTATTTGTCATATTTTTTGGGCCAAATAATTCCCATATATTTTTACTTGATGCCTGGCACAAGTTTCTAGCCCGTGGGGATTGGGAACACCCTTCAGGGCATGTTGTGGATTGGCTCGGGTGACCAGTTAATGGTCGACCTAGGATGGTTTGTGAAAAAATGGTATCAGATGCATGTTCTTATTATTTGGGATGTTTGGTAGTTGGAGATTAATATTGTCTGGACTGGGGATCGAGGTTCGGGAAGGTCATCATGAACCCTTTCTCACTCAGAACCTTGAGTTTCTAGGGGTAGTCCTGTAATTGAGTCTTTTTCATTATTTTGGATTAAGGGATGACAATGGAGGTGATCCAGTGTTACTTTGAGATACCATATGGAGTAGTGACCCATGTGGAGTCTAAGTGAATGGTTCAAGACCCTCATATTGTTATGAATTACTTGGTCCCTAGCACATTACCATGTCAATGTGTTAGACATTGGCACTAATTCCTCATTCTGGTGGTTCGGTGCAAATCGAGTTTCATTCTTGTTCCTGTTGGTGTAAGGGTTCTTTTGAAGAATGATAATGGTTTTCAACTGGGAATTATTTATTTAAAATGGATTTAAATTAGTAAAATGAGTTTTAATAGTTGAAAGAGTTTTGGTTTAAGAATTTGATAAATGTTTGGATTTTCCAAAGTAATGGTTTGAGAACAACCTTGGGTGCTTCTTATGAACGTTTTCAAGTGTGAGGGTGTGTGTGTAAAGTGTGTGTTGGCATGTATGTATGGAAGAAAAATAACATATGAGCAATATTTCATGGGATTCCTTGGTTTTTTGTTTGAGATCAAAGGTTTGGCCTTATTTTTCTAAAGTAATTCTGAAAGGGGAAATGATTTTCAAACTTGAATTTAATTTAAAAAAATTAGGTTTCAGTATTTGGAAGTGGCCTTAAAATAAGGATGTTTTGAAATTTAAAATGGAAAGGGGGTTTTAAAAATGGTATTTTTGCTTATGCTTGTAGGTGTTTGGTTTATCATCCTATTGTTTTACCTTGAGATTTTTTTTTCAATTATGTTTCAAATTGATGTCGTATTTGATTATATGTTTCTCATGTTGTTCGGAAAATTACACCGAAAAAGGTCCCCATAATTTCTGATGAGTAATGCTCAATTTTTAGTTCTTCTTGAATTTTTCATGTTCTTCGTGGTGATCGAGGTCCATATAAGAAATCATAGTGGCTTGATGAATTGGATCATGTCTTCAAGATGTTGGTAACTCACAAAGTTTTTCAGAGTGTGTGTTGTATTGGGTCTAATCAAAGGTCCATATTTAGATGAATGGTATGTGTTTTCCTCCACATCATTTTAAGATAGTATGGCATGGGATGTCCTTAAATCTATATTCATTCTATGGTTCATACCTTAAGAGGTGAACATGAAGAAAACAGAAGAAGTCATGCATATTCAACAAGGATAATGGATGGTGAAGGCATATGTTGACCATTTCAAGGAGCTGGTTTCCTTTTCTCTAGAGATAGAATCAAAAAACATGATAAAGACTTATCTATTTATTAGGGGTGTTTTCTTAGATATCAAGTATTGGTTCCTCTCTTCTAAGGAGCATTTTTTTATAATCTAATAGATGAAGCGTTTTTAGATGAGTTAGTTTCCAGAGTGCAGGCGGTTGGAAATCTGACATATCCAGTTGCTCATGAAGGTTACCCATCTGGAAAGTGTTTCTTGCCAAAGGAACCTATTCCTAAAGATTTATCCTTATTTTTTCTGACTTCTAGTTCATCAGACCACTTTCTAGTGTGTCATATGTGTGTCTGGTCTCGGCATTCGCAGTTATCTTATCACATCCCTCCAAAGATGTGTTATTGTTGTGGTTGTTCGGTTCATTTGGAGATGTTCATAAGGAAGTGTTTCCTGAATAGAACATTGTGACTAGATAATTATAGTGCCTAACTATAAGGTTGTAGATTCTTCATATATTAGAGCCCCCTCCCAAAGGTCTTTAGGTGAAGATCATGCATAGTCAGAAGTTGTTTGGGATGTGTGAAACCTTGGTCTAGATTTTGTGTTCTATGTTGGGATTGAAACATTTAAAGTCTTTTTGTTCTTATTTTTCTAATGTTGATGATTTTCCATCATTATAAGTTCATCATTTCTTTGACATATTGTGATGTACTTTCTATATTGTAATCCTTATAGTCCAATTTTCCTAGATATGGCTGTTAAAACCATTTTTTTCATGTGTGTTTTCTCCCCATGTTGTTTATTTTTTGAGTTTTCCTTTAATATTGGGGGTTCCGTTGGTGTGATAAAAGATCCTAGTTCTAGTGATGGTTTGTTTTACTCATGCTATAGAAATTGGTTTGCATCGGTGGGGAGTTCATGTGTTCTCCCCCCCCCCCTTAGGATGGTGTGTTTAGTCTTTAATTTCCATTCTAGTTGTGACCTTATGGTGGGGAGAATGCTTTGGTGTTCTCTCATTCTTTTCTGTTTTGGTTTCTTCTATATTTTCCAGGTGTTACTTTTGGAGTGCAATCCCACCCTTAGGTTCTCAGTTTTTCTTGGTTTTGACTGGACACACACTCGTGTTTTGGCTATATTTTGGGCTTGGTGACTTTTTAGGAGCTAAAAGTGTCCGTCATGGGGATAATTGTCACACACTGACCCTAAAAACTCCTTTATTCTATACTTTTATTGGTCATGTATTTTTTCTGAGGTTCGGGTTGAGTAACAGGTAAAATTTTTGGATTTTAAAACTTTTGGTTTAGTTTTTGGCTTGTGCATGGTTAGCGCATGGTCTGGCAGACCATGCGGCCTGCTCCGTGTCAGAAAATAATAATAAAATTAGATGAAAAATAAAGTAAAAATAAAATAATAATAAATATTATTATTATTATTATTATTATTATGGATATTATAAATAATATTATTATTATGTTATTATTTATATTGTTATTGTTATTATTTTTTTGAAAAAGAGAAAATCTTGGCTTTTCCCCCTCCCTTCCCCCCTACTCTCTCCCTCTCATACATCCACCCTAGCCTGTAACCTCCATCATTAGCCCCCTCTATAGCCTATCCTCCTCTCTTATGGTTCTCCCTCCGAAAGTGCCTCCCTCCTCACACGACCCCTCCCTTGCATGGCCTCCCTGCTTGGGACCCCCCTTCACCAACAAAATCCCCTCTTCCACGACTAAGGCCTTCTGGCATGCCACTTCACCTCTTTCTAGCGATCACCCCACCTCTGGCGGCGGCTCCTCCCTCGCGCGGCCAGAACTACCTTCCGTGAGTACCCCCTTCCCTTATTTTTGTTTACCATGATTTTATGGGGTGTGTTGGGTTTGTCTAAACCCCAATGGTTAGGGTTTCGGTGTGATGTGTGTTCCTCTAAATTTTACGGTGACGTTGGTCTGTGTTCTGGAAATTTTCACCAAACACGATGCATTTCAGACTATTTCAGTCATCCATCCATTATATTTATTAAGGTTTTTTAATTCTTTCACTTTAGTTTAATTTAAATTTAGGAATTTTGTGGGTTTTGAGTTGTCGGTAATATTTATAGTGTGTGTTGGACCATGCTGTGGTGGTTTTGTACTACAGGTGTCAAGAGTTCCTACATGACCATGCACAGGGTGAGGCATATATATATATATATATTATCTCTCTTTTTATATATACCTCGTGGAATGGGGAATATGTGAAACGTATCTATGGGTATTTATATATATGTGTGTATAAATGCATGTGCATGTAAGTGTGAAGTGTCGGTTCATCTAGCCATCACCAAAACGCATCTTGTTTGTGGTAGGTGTTTCCATGATTTTATTTTCCAATTCATTCTATTGGTTCTTGTGTGATTTTAATTAATATGAAAATTTGATTATCATACCCATAGTGTATTCACTTAGCCTTTTGTAGTGTTTTTTTATGCTGTAAAAAATTGTGAAAAATGGATTTTGAAGTGATCATTGGTTATGCTCATGTGATTCGTTGTTAAATGTATTGATTAAATTCCCATTTTTTCAATAATTTTTTATATATTACTCTAACCTCTATGGTATATTTTTATAGCCTAGTGTGATGTTCTATAAGTGGTATATTTTTCTAAAAATAGGATTTCATAAGGTTCTTTGAATATTCCTATGTTTTTATGCACCCATTATATTTGATAAAATGTTTTGTGTTCTTTAATAGTGAAATCAATCCTTTTTATAGAATTTGGAATTGATATGTTTTTATAAATTATATTTAATTTGGGAATATTTATGAATGTGTAATTTTTATATCCATGAAGTCTTGAGAATTGGGTAAGTTATATTTTTGAAAGTATACTGTATTTTAAGGTATTTTTTCTTTTGGAATTAAATGGAGTTATTGGGGTCGGTTGGTTGTAAATGGTGAATTTTTTAAAATGGTTTTTAAGTTCTTGATTGATTGATTTAGGTGTTCCATTAGATGTTGGAACATTCACTGGTGCACAAAGTTTGCACATTGATGTTCCCTAAAATGAAGATGGGACATGAAAATGGTGTTCCTCCTTAAAACAATGTTCTTTTAATAACATTTCTTGTTTATAAGTGGTTTTGGTTCCCTTTTATTATTTTTAAAGAAAATTTGAAATAAAATATTAAATGGGGATGTAATTTTACATTTAGAGTGTGGTTTGGAAACTGTTTTACATAAGGTACCATTTGGTCCATTTTGTAGAGTTTCATGTTTTCCAAAATCGTTGAAAGGATTTTTATTTTTTGGTAAGTCCTTGGGATGGTGGTGTTCCTCATGGTTTTAGAAATTTTTTGGAAATATTTTTGATAAATATAATTGGGTGGGAAACCATAAGGGCATGTTTGGTATTAAAAATGTAAAATTAGTATTGTTGTTTTCCTAGAAGTAGTTTTTAAATGTTTTCGGTAAATGCATTTGGTTATGTAAAACTAAAAGATCATTTTTCAAATTTTGGGTTTTCAAATAAGTGATTTAAATGTTTAAAAAAAGTTATGGAAAGGATACAACCTTATTTGATGTGATACAAGAATATGTATATAAATATATATAGGGAACCTTTACAGGAGGGATATCCCATTACGTGTTATTGTATTGGTTGTCTATGTTTGGGATAGTCATGTGCGGTGGAGATATGTAAGGTGAGTCATGAGTGTGAGGGCCTCTTACATACACAATTTATGTATATGTGTCATGAATTCCTAGGTTTATTCTATAGGGTCGAGTGATGGTTAGTGATTAACCCGTATTAGATAGGTTGTTACCCCTTTGATTACAGATAGGCATAGTGGGATGTGACACTGGATTTTCTAGTTGAGGGTGGCTAGTTTGTTATAAACTTAAGAGATTCACCATACACTGGTAGGTGGTTCCAAACTGAGTACATCCAAGTGTCTTCTAGGGAGGTTTTGGATCACCCATGGTTACTTTTATATCTGCTTGTTTACATTCCATTGCCTTTAGTTTCAACATGCACTATTTACTTATTTATTAATTTATTTTCATTACAAAACTGTATTGTTTTGATTAGGGGTTTGGTTTAGTTTTTTGAATCAAAAGGATAGTCTATTTTGAAAATAAAATGTGGGGAGTGTTGGTTTGTTTTAAACAGGAATCTATGTTTGTTTAAAAAATGCAAAAAACATATTTTTAAAAAAATTTATTTCAAACTAGTGTCAATGAAATATTTTCAAGAAAGTAATATATGTGGATTCTCTTGTTTATCATTGGCATTCCTACTAATAATTTTGGTTCTCATGCCTACTTTATCTTTTTAGTTTCCAGGTCCTCTAGTGTTGGACCTCTCTTGGAGCGAGCAAGGTTCTATATTTGGTGGCAACCCAAAAAAGTTACATGGAGGTATGTTTCACTATGAAACTCTATTCTTTTTTTCACTGCTAGTATTTATTTATTCCATTCAGTTTATATTTTATTTATTTCTCTTATATTTCTGGTCTAAATCATTCCATTCTATTTTTACTTGATGTTTGGAACTATTTGTCTGTCCATGGGGATCAGGAATGCCCTTCAGGCTATGCCACGAACTAGATTAGGTGGTCGGTTTAGGGTCGACCTGGGTTGGTTCATGACATTAAGTATCATTGGCCAAGTTTTCTAATGAGTGCATTCCTTTGGAAAGAAGGTCCATGAGTCATCATGGATATGATAGTAGTTGGGTGTTTCAATTTTCATGAATTAACCGCACTGGAAACCTTCTAGAAATTACATTGATATATGTTTCTGACATAATTTTTATTCTACCAACACTAAAAAATTCCATTAACACTGTTACAAAACTGGGTTTATCCAGTGCTAGGGATTTAACAAAACTAGCTAAAAATGATGTTAAAGACCCCCTTTTTCATTGCTAAAAAAATAACTTCTAAAGGGGTCATTAATAGTGCTTTTTTTACCACTGCTAAAGGGGGTCTTTAATAGAACTAAAAAAAGAATTGATAAAGGGAGGTTTTATCATCACTTTTTTAGAAGTGCTGGTAAAGTCCCTTCTCTATCATCGCTTTTTACAAGCACTAATAAAAGTATACTTCAATAATATATATATATTTCATCAAAAATAATATATTAAAATATAAATATATTTATATTGATATAAATATAATATATATTTTTTAAAAATATGTTTTAGATAAGGAAAATAGGCATTTACACTTACTATATAAGATATTTAGTTAAAATGAATTATGAAATAATTAAAAAGTATTTTTAATTAACAATTTTCTTATTATTACCAATTACTTTTCATTTAATATCAATTTGATGATAAAAAAAATCAAAAAATTAATAAAATATCTAAAATAAGTTGAAAATGTAACTCGAACTTCAAACAGCCATAACTTTTGATATTGGTGTCTGTTTGGGCTCTACAACATATAAAATCGAATCCTACGATAAGATATATTACCTCAAAGATAGAGGTAAGCCTATGTCAATTTTTTCGAGGCTAGAAAGGCCTAGTAGTCCTCCAAAACTGAGTTTTTAGTCGGGGAACCCCAATTATTTAAAATTTGATGGATTTTCAACCTCACTTAAGGGGTATTGTTACCCTTTTTCAATTGGGACTGAATTTATTCTCAGGTCTTACATGCATATTGATATTATAGTTCTTAAATTTTATCATTTTACATAAAATTATTTTATTTATAATTAAATATTTGTATGTTTTCTTATATTTACTTATAATAAATCACTCATATAAATACATATTTCAACATATTTATATAAAAAAGTATAGTTTTATATATCAAAATAAATGAATATTCTAAAAATGTATTAAAAAATATCTAAACATTTTTACATTATAAAAATATATTTATAAGGTTTATATATACATATATGTGTGTATTAATAAATAGATATATATTTATATTATATTCTAGTATATGTAAATGAATATAATATATAATTTATTAAAATAATTATAAGTATATATATCACACACACACCCATATATTGTATAAATGTATTTAAAATAATTATATAAATATATGTGTGTATATATATATGTGTAAATATATATAAATACAAAGAAATATCAATAAAAAGACAGAAAATCAACATTGTGTAGTGTTAAAAGCATTCCATTTTCAAAGTAGAGGTGCAGGGTTCAAATCCATGTGGGCACATATGAGGCTGGAAATTCACAACACTAATAAAAGGTGGGGTGTGTGAAAAGTGTTGATAAAGGGTGGTAAGAGTGGTGTTAAAGGGGTCATGGAAGTGTTGATAAAGGGGTCGGGCTCATAGGTTTTCAAAAAAAAATTACCCCCTTTAAGAGCACAATATTTATCAGTGCTAAAAAGAACTATTAAAGGAACCCTATAACGATGATTTTTTTAGAAATAATTAATACATTGGTATTTTAATTTTTATCTAATTATCAATGCTTTTTAATTACTAATAAAGGCTGATTTTAGCACTGATAAAGGTCTTTTGTAGTATTGATTCCAATCCCTTGCATTATTTTGGGGATGATAAAAAATAGTGAAGTCGGCATGAATGATTGTAAAAAATTCAACCCCCTCTAATCAATCATTGGGAACCTAATTTTCATTGGAGACAATAACAAATGAAAAATGTGGGACCACTCAATTCTTTTCAAATTTACCAAGTGTTTCCTCTCCCCTCTTATAAAAGTTCTCCCCTCTCCTCCCTTCTTCACACCTTCAAACCTCTTTTTTTAGCCAATCCCTACTAAAATAACATACCAAATTCCCACCCCTCATCCAAAAATCCTTATTTTGGGAATAAATCATTCCTAGTAAAGCTATTAGTCCAAATCTAAGGTGGATACCCGAAAAAAGAGGTAATATTCATCAACAATCTTTTTTGTTTTATTTCTCACTAACCCCTATTAAATTATTTTTATATTATTATTATATAATAAAATCAATATATTCCACATACTAAGATGTTTTTTTGATATGATAATGACTTATAACCATGTTCACTTCCGTCAAATGAGTTAGGAAATCACCATTCATGTGTATAGTGGACTACCGACTCGTGAACCAATTTCGTTCATTTTTCCATTACCACCTCTAAAGGATGGCCCTAAAGATGGATTATGATGTTATTATAATACTATAATTTGTATATCACACATCTGTAAATGCTTTACATTTTTTTGGAATATGATAATGTCGTTCGTATGTATGAAAAATTAAAGCCACAAGAAGCAATGTGATTCATTCACACTGTACATAGAAGGTATTAAAAATGGTTTTAATAAACATATATAATATATATATCATAAAAATGATACTATAATGATTATATTTAATTTTCATTTCTTTCTTTTAACCCAACAAGAAAATTAAATATAGTTTCCAAGAGTACATACAACCTACCGTCTCTAGGAGTGGTTTATTTCATTTCCTATCACAAAATTTTATGAATTACTATAAATATATATACTGAATATATATGATATTTATATAGTCCTTGAAATTATGAATATTATGTAACCATAATCAAATTATGAGGACTAAAAATAAAACAAATCAAAACATATACAAAAAAGTAGTTATTACACAAAACATAAATTTAATATGGAATTGTTAATAAATGGGTAATAAAAGGTCATAATAAAATAATATATGGTATGATATATATATGAATATGGTTATTTAATATATTTACAATAAAGTTATATTTATTATAATTAGTTCTGATCTATTATGACAAAATTCAAGACTTAAGGTAAGGGATTTTCATGTCACTTTTATTTTCTATAAGACACAAGTCATATTCATCACATGTTTCTTTTATATTGTGTATATACTACCCATAAATTTTATGACTATACTTAAAATTATTTTTATTTACATATCCATTTTATGATATCTCTTTCAAGGGGTTATTTATTCAATAGTTACTAAATTGGTATGAAATTGTTTTTCAATTGTCCTTCTTTGAGACAAACATTATGTTATGTACCTATATTCTTCCAATATGTGTATATATGGCCCCTTTAAAATGTAATTTCATGAATTTATTAATCCACATGATTTTTATGTTTAATTATATGTTATTCCTTTATTGTTTTTATGAATAAATGTTACCAGAGTGGTAAAGATTTCATGTTACAATCACATCGTTTAGTAGGATTATTTACAATTATGATTATAATGATACAATATTATGATCCATTTATCAATAATTCTCATGAATTTTATTATCCTATATTTATTCATGATATCGTAAAGTATTTCTATCATTTTTTCACTCTTTGGTACTTAAATTAATTGAGAATTTTTTTTAAGAAATCTAACTAGATTTCACTCTTTGATTAGAAATCTATTTCCTTCCAAAACCATGTATTCTAAAAATGTTTAAAAATGTTTTAGTAATACCTTATTATTTTTAAAATACATTTTTAAACATGATATACATTTAAAAAATGTTTTAAAATAAATCTTTATGTTTTTTTCCAAATAATTCCCATTTGAATTTTACCAAAAATGTTAAAAGAACATTTGTTTTAACATGTAGGACGTGAAAATAATTTTCTTGAGGTCATGAGTGATAACTGATTTATAGGTTAATTTATATGTTTTCAATTTTTTTTTCAATGAAAAAGGTTTTCAAAAAATTATATGTTTTGAAAATAGTTTTTCAAAGTAGAAGGTTATTTTCCTCAATAAATGTTTTAAATGATCTTTCAAAATTATTTTCCAACTAAGACGATATCTATTTTTGTTACATATGCCTTACTGGGGATGTGATCCTAGGATGCATTCATAATCTTTCTATGAATGTTTTATATTTTTATGGTGTGTTTTTTTTATGAAAATCATTTCTCTTCCATGGGTTATACTGTGAGGAAATTCTTATAAAAACCACTTCTTTTCACAGGTTATTCTATGATGAAATCATTATGAAACCTATCACTTTTCCATGGGTAATGAAATGATGAAATTTTTATAATACTCATTTTATTTAATGGTTCATGATATGATGAATGCTTATGATCTTATGGGACATATAAATATTGTTTTCATTATGTGCTGGGTGGGACTTATATCCCCCTCTAATGCTTTGGGTAATGATTTATATCTCATGGGATATAAAATACTAAAACTATGATTCTACTCAGTTATGGAAGATAGGTTTGTAATGGGGAATGAACTTGGTTCATTAAGATAAGGCAAGAATGGGTAGTGAACCACGTTTAGTAAGATAGGGATAGAACAGGGAGTGAACCTGTTTCAGAAAAGGACTTTGTCCACTATAATGGTCTTAGAAATGAGCCTTGACTAATATGGAAGTGATTGTATATTATTATGAATATTCAAAAAATTGCCTTTCTTATTCCAATGTTGTTCTCTAATGGATCATGTTCCTTGTTCCCCATGTGATTCATGTTTTATAAACCTCCAATATTTATTCTATGAATCAATATTATGATATTTGATATGTAGGGTAGGGTTTTCAAATGTTATAGTTTTTTTCTCATACCCTTATGATCATTTTATTCTTACATATCTCCCTTATTTACCCTTACATAGCATTTGTGATCAACCTTTCATATTTTTCCTTTCCCTAGGTTATAAAGACATGTATTATATATGATATGCTTAATAAGGGAATTCATATTTGATATTTCAAACCAACCTATGATCATATATCAATGTGATTATAAGTGTGAACTTCCAATAGAGATTGCATCCATTATATGGTTCTTAATTCCTATTTAGTAGGAGTTTTTATCTTAAATGATTAAGGAGAACACAACATTTATGATATTCTTATGTTTTGGGAATTAGTGGATGTCTTTCTAGAAACATATCTCAATTTTCCTCTGAAATGGGAATTTTAGTTCTCAATTGAACTCATACCTAGTGCCACACCAATTTCAAAGACTCCTTATAGAATGGTCCAAATTGAGTTGTAGGAATAAATGAAGCAACTCCAAGAAAACCATGACAATGGATTCATTCATCCAAGTGTGTCGCCATGGGGAGAACCTGTTCTTTTTGTGAAAAAATATGGATCAATGTGACTCAGAATTGATTATAAGGAGTTGGAAAAGATCAAAATTAATAGAAAGTCCCATTTTCCCCATATTGATGACTTGTTTGATCAACTGTGGAGAGTTCAATACTTTTCCAATATTGACCTTCATTCTATATATCATCAATTAAGGGTCCAGAAGGAGGATATACCCATGAAGTCATTCTATAAAATTTATGGACACTATGAATATATATCAATTCTATTATTTCTTACTAATTCCCCTACAATCGTCATGTATTTAATGAAAAAAGTATTTGGAGATTACCTTGATCAGTTTGAGGTAGTCTTTATAGATGGCATTCTTATATATTAAAAGAGAAATTAAGAGCATGAAGATCACTTAATAATTGTATTAAAGACTTTAAGGAAGGAGAATCTATATGAAAAATTTGTAATGTGTGAATTTTAGAAAAAAAAAAGTTTACATTTTGGGTCATATAATCTTAGGAGAGGGTATATTATTAGATCCATCAACGACGATGGCTATTGAATATTCACCTAAAACAACCATGGTGAATGAGAACCACAGTTTTCTTGGTTTCCCTGTAAATTATTGCTAGTTTTTGGTAATTTATCATGACTATCTAATCCACTTACCAAGTTAACCAAAAAATGAGACAAGTTCCTTTGGATATATGAATGTGAGGAAAATTTAATGGAACTAAAGATAATGTTAATCATCAAACCTATGATTAAATTACTTTTTAGTTGATAAGGGTTTGTAATCTATATTGATGCATACAAGAAGGGATTTGGATGTTTTCTTATGAATAATTACATTGTTATAGATTATACATCAAGAAAACTGATGATTCATGAGAAAACTTACCCGAATCATGATTTGGATTTACTCACAGTAATGTTTTCATTAAAGATATAGAGGAATTATATTTATGGATAAAATTAAGATATATATACTGATAAAAAATTAAGTGTATATTCATATAGAAGGATTTGAATATGTTCTAGATAAGATGGTCAGATCTGATTAAATATTATGACTACTCAATACATTACCACCATGGAAAGAGAATAAGGTGGTTTATGATTTGAGTAGAAAGGATCATGATAGATTTTCTATGATGAGGTTCACAAAAGATCCAATAATTATGGATTTTCAAAGGATAAAAGCATAAAATGAAAAAAGTGTTTTCTTTGATAACACCATTATTTCCCATACCATATCCTTTATTATCAATCAAAAAACTCTTCATGGTATCCTATGTTACAAAGATCCCTAAAGGGGGAGAAAATAATGTAATCCAAGTGAATATTTTTGTGCAAAGACTTGACACTCCTACAAAAGAGACCCCAAACCCTCAAAAATGATTAGTCCCTCTCCAGAGTGTTAGAGGCTTGCAAGAGTGTTCGCAACAAAATCAGTCTCCCTCTAGCTATGATGAATGATGTGTCCTGAAGAAATTCCCCTGGCACACCTTCTGATAATGTAAATCAGGTCCCATGTAATCTAATTCCTTCCTTGTACCATCTTCACCAGAATTTCAGAGTCTGAATCAACTTTTGACACCTCGAGACCGCGCACCTTGTAATCTTGGAGACCAGTAAGCAGTGCCTGATCCTCCGCCCCTAGGGAAGAACCCAAACCATATAAGGATCTAGAGGCCACAATAATAGAGCCGCATGCATCATGCAGGACCCCTCCACCTCTCATGAATCTGTTTCTAAAATAACTATCCACGTTGAGTTTCAGCCTACTGGAAGGGGGAATCCAACTGACCCATCTACCTCCCGAAACTCCAAGTGAAATAGTTCTATTGAGGATGTTGAAAATTAGGGTATATTTCTAACTCACTTTAATCAATGAGACCAGATCATTGATTAGAGACCTTACCCTCATAAAAATAAATGAAGCTGAACCACGAGAACCCAACCGTGCCTGATTCCTGGCCTCCCAAATTTTCTAACAGATGGAACCAAGTATGATGTCTTAGACTTTTCATTCCATGATCGTTTTCTCCACACCCTAATTCCATGAGTTCATGAGGATATAGAAGGGAGGATGATGAAGATCAATCCTTAGATGTGGCGAATAGAGCGACCAAAGTTAAACCGCCCAGTCACTTTAAGCAAATAAATGGTATGTGGATTCCCTCCTTGAGGTCGCACAACAAAAGCAACTTGAGGCTAAATGAATACCCCTCCATTGTATGTTTTCATTCATAGGTATAGACTTATTCTTGATGACAAAAAATAAAGATAATTTTGGTGGGGATATCTTTACACCATTAATTTCTATCCCCCACCTCTGAACTGACCCGTGCAAGTCTGCTTCTTCTAAACTCCCAGGTGGAGAAGATGCCTAGACTCAATCCTGTGGAACAGCATCTACCCTCCTCCTTGACCAAGATGATACTATTGAACACCATATTTTGTTCCTCATTAAGGACTGCCTCAATAAATGAAGGATTATTTCTTGCTTATTTGAACGAGATATTGGGTGCAGGGCAGTTCAGGAATCCAAGATTTTCCTCCACCCAAATTTCTTTCCAAAAACCAATTTCTCCTCTTCCTATGATCCGCCAAATCGATTTGGATAGCTCATCCATGCGGTAGAACATGAACCATGCCAATACAAACTGGCTTTCTCTTCGGGTTCCTCCATAATTATGTTGATCGTCGTATTTACCCTTGAAGAAAGAAGCCCACATCGATTTCCCCATTATGATGTCCCATGCAAGTCATTCTTGGATTCCTTGAATTCTTTCCATAATATCATGTAATCCTATTCCACCCTCCTTCATTGTCTGCTCCATATGCTCCCAAGACACCCAATGGTAGTGACCATTCTGATTGGCATCCCACAGGAAAGCGTACATCACCTTCTCCATACTTGCAATAGTGATCTTCAGTGGTTTGATAATCGCTAGTATATGCGATGGAATGGAAGTGAGAACGTTGTTAATAAGAGTGACACATCCCCCAAAGGATTGGAATTTGATTTTCTAGTTCAGGATTCTTCCCAGAATCTGATTCGTGGTATCTTCAAAAAACTATTGTTTAAAACGTCCTGGAGAGAGTGGGACCCCAAGATAAATCAAAGGAAGTTGTCTCCTCTGGAAACCCAGGATCTCTTGAATAGCTCTGCAGTGTCTTCCCGAGCACCGGTTAGAGAGGAATACATAACTCTTCCTTGTATTAATATTCTATCCACTCAAAAAAAGTAATCCAAGAGAATACCCACTAGTTTGATCAAGGACCTTCATCTATCATTCATAAAAATCAGAATGTCGTCTATAAACATTAAGTGTGATATTGACTTCCTTCCTTTCCTTCCGAAGAATGGTTTATGTTTTCCATTTATCATACTCATTTATCGATTCCGAGAGAGGGATTAATATACCAAAATAAATAGAGAAGGGGACAAAGGGTCACCTTACCGAACACCCTACACCGATTTAAAGAATCCAAAACAATTTCCCTTAAGGGATATGGAAATCCATGGGGATGCATAGCACCAAAAAAAAGGAGGAAAGCCCATTTTGGGAAGCCAAATTTACGCATCAACCTAATGATAAAACTCCATTACATATTTTCATATGCTTTATCCCTATCCACTTGTAAAATGACATTAGACCCAACCACCTTCCCATTAATATCATTTACAAGTTCCTTAGCAATTCCAACCGCCCCTATATGATTCTCCCTTTGATAAACCTGAGTTTCTCGCCTGAAACCAATCTCGGAGTGATCCCACCCATCCTACTTGTAATGAAACTGTCCAGAATTGTGTAGGACACATTACAAAGGCAAATTGGCTTGAACTTGCCAATATAAGTGGGGTCTTTTACCTTTGGAATAAGTGCCACCCTTGAATCACTCACTGATATGCTTAATTCACTATCCTGAAAGAAAATCATGTATGGAATCCACCACCTTCCTTTTCACCACCTCCCATGCAGCCACATAGAATTCACCAAGGAAACCATACAGGCTAGGTGTGCTACTATGTGGCATAGCCAAAACTGAAACTTTAATCTCCTCTTCATCTGGAAAGGCTAACATAATCTCATTGTCAGAGTTTCTCACCATCCCTGGAATCCCCTCCCAGAACTCCTCCATCTCTTCAAGTCGTTGATTATCCTCATAGCTTGTACTCATTATCCCAGCCTGGAGACTTTCAAAGTGTTCTAAATCCAAGCAGCTAGTAGTCTCTACATCCAATGTGTAGACCCCATTACCTAAACAAAATTTGAATCTCGTGTTTCTCTTATCTTTCAAAAAGGCATGGAAATATGTGTTGTTTCTATCTCCCTCTTTAATCCATCTTATGTGAGATCTTGACTTGTAATATTTCCCAATTTCAAGAAGATTATCAAAGATAAAAACATGTTTATCATAGATTAATGTGAAATTGTTCTCATCCTAGGCAATTTCCAATTATTTCTTTAGGTTCCCAATATATGTATCCAAGTTTTCCACTCACGAACCATCGATGGTTCTTTGCGCAATCCATTAAAGAATATCCTTTTTTGAGTCTTTTAATCATGTTTATAAAACCATGACATTTCCTTTCGCCTACCTATCCTTCCCATGAGTTTCTAACCGTTGACATGAAATCACTCTCCTGGTGCCATTTAACGAAGTAATGAAAAGCCCCATGACCCAACACATCCCTATGGAACTCCAAAAGCAGTGGATAATAGTCGAATAACATATGGGGAAATGTGTGACTGACATCATCCCAAATGAATTGAGACCTTGAAGATTCACAAAACACATATCAATCCAGCTTCATATTCGACTAGTTCCCTTATGGTTATTTCCATAGGTAAAGTGATTGCCTTTGAAACCCAAGTCGAAAAGTTCCACTCAAGAGGTGAAGTCCCTGAAGTCCTATATCCCCCCAATATTACCTGATGAACCTCATTTCTTCTCCGAAGGATCAGTGATCATGTAAAAGTCTCTACCCACAAACCATGGGAGAGAATACATCTGAACTAAAATCAGGAAGATCCATAGTTTCAATCTCTTGGTAGTGTCATTACTAGCATAAATAAATGAAAACATCATCTCTCCCCCCTTCAAAGAATATTTTGGTATGTATGCACTGGTCCATAAGATTAAGGTTCTGTAACTATGTATATTTTCATTCCATACCCAACCAAAAGGAGTTGTTAGAGGAATCTAATAGATCTTCATTCCCTATTCATTCTAGAATTAGGAAGATGTATAGAGATTTGAAATAATACTTCTAGTGGGATAGCATGAAGGGATATATTGCATAGCTTGTATCTCGATTCTTGGTATTCCAGAAAGTTAAGGCTAAAAGGAAAAATTATAAGGGAATGTTGTATCCATAACCCATACTTGAATGGAAATGATAAAAATCACCATCGAATTTGTCATTGGACTCCCCAAAATTTCTAAAGGTAATAATTCTATATAGGTTGTAGTTGATCACCTTACTAAGTCAGTAAACTTCATAACTATTAGAGTAGACATGTATCTACATTAAATTATCAGGATATATATAATGTAAGTCATAATGTTTCATAGAGTACCACATTCCTTGGTGTCTGATCCGGATTTGGGGTTTACCTCAATGTTCTGGAAAATTCTTCATCAAGCTCTTGATATGGAGTTGAGTTTTAGCACTACGTAACATCCCCAGAAAGACGGTCAATCTAAAAGAACAATTCAAACCCTATTGTATATTTTGATTTTTTTTTATTTTGATATCAATGGTATTTTGGATTTACACATTCCTCTAGTTTATTTTTCCTGTAACAATATATTTCACTTAAGCATTAATATGGATTCTTATTAAGCCCTCTATAGAAAGAAATGTATATCTCTAATGTTCTGGAATGAAGTTTGATAATGAAAGCTACCAGGGCATGAGATAGATAATGAAATTATAGATAATGTTAAATTAATTTTATAAAACATCAAGGAAGCTTAGAGTTAGTGGAAAATTTATGCTAATAATCACTAATTTAATCTATAATTTGTAGGTGTTAATATGGTGTTTCTAATTATTTCTTCATGGAAGAGGGTTATGAGATTCAAGAGTAAAGGGAAAATAATACCTATGTATATTATTCCCTTTGAAATTATTGATCATATTGAGATGATATCCTACCTATTATATATTCCATCAAAACTAATGAACTCAGAGATCATCCCACTAGAGAAAGATCTTTCTTACAAGGAACAACTGGTGGGGATTCTGGATCATATAGAGAAATTTCTATAAAATAAGACCACTCAACTGGTCAAAGTTTTGTAGCAAAACCACCAATTTGAGGAAGCTATATGATAACTTCAAGATATGTTGTGGTGGAATTATCCTCAATTTTTTGTATCATAATGATGAATTTTGAGGGTAAAATTCATTTTAAGGGTAGTATAATATAATGCCTATGTTTTTTGTGATTTAATTTTTTAAAAATAAATTAAATTACTCTAATGGACAGCATTGGATTATATAAAACACCATGTTATGAATACTCAACATGCAACACTGACTTAGCTTTCATTACACACAACACTGAGTTTTAACAAACCCGTAATATATTGCTAATATTGTTATTTAAATGTGATTGTTATAAACTAACTGTTAACCATAGGGATATGAATATAAATAACTAAGTTTGAAATTAAAATTATAATGATTTTATATAAATAAATAAAAATGATGATAAAATACATAATTTTTGGTGAAGTCTTTATATGTTAGAAAAATATAATTTTCTCAAAAAAACGTTTTTATGTATTTTGAGAAAAATAATAAAATTAATTTTTGAAACATTAATAAAATAAATTTTATAAAATAAATTAATTTTGTAATTAATAATATCAAAATTATATTAGATATAATTTTTGGTATTTTCAAAATGGTTTCATATTTTGATGAATAGTGAAAAAATATTAAATTTTAATTGAAAAATGTCATTTTGTTTAATTTATTTATAAATTAAAATTATAAATTAAATTGGTTTTAAATTATAATTAGTTCAATTATACATAAATTAATCCAATTTAGGTCATTTTAATCAATTTTATCTTGAAATTGGATATAAAAACTTTGTAAACTTGTGATAATTTACACATTAAAAACTTGCTTTCTCATCACATATGTGAAAATAATATTAAATTAATTTTTACCAATTATGTGAATGAAATTTGGAAAAAATGCATTCCATAATTTGAATAATCATAATTAATATTTTATAATATGATCAAAATAATTTTTAACCAAAATTAATAGTTAATGAAGTAAAAAAATTAATTATCGTGGTTGAGATAAAAATGGGTTTACCAAGGGATTAAACTAAACATATAAGGGTATAAATTATGTATAAACTTCTATAAAAAATTTCTACACATATTTTGACAATTAAAACTCTAATGTTCTAAAATATTACATTTTTGAACCTTGTGACATATGAAAAATGTGGGAGCTCTCAATTCTTTTCAAAAATACCAAGTATGTTCTCTCACCCACTTATAAAATCCACCCCTTATCCTCCATTATTCACAAATTAAAACCTATTTGTTTCAGACAGTAGCTATCGAAATCACCTCCAAAATTCCCTATCCTCATCCTAGAATCTTTATTTTTGTTATAAATCCTTCCTAATATGTACTTTACTGTAAACCTAAGAAGCATACCCACAGAATAGGTAACGTTTATCAAAGTTATTTTTTTATTTCTTCCTATACCCCCTTATTTTATTTTTATATATTTATTATATAATAACCTCAATATATTTCATATAATAATATATTTTTGTGCTAATTTAATGACCTAAAACCATCTCCACTTCCAACAAATAGGGTATGAAATCATCGTTCATGTGGATGGAAGACTACCAACTCGCGAACCAATACCATTTGTTTTTAGCTTAACACATATAAAGGATAGTAATAATGATTTATTTATTGTGTATAAATTATATATATTTTATTTATGATTTAATTATAATTCTGGAATTTTTATAGCACATATACATTCTTGATTTCCATTTTGTGGGAATATGATAACATCGTTCTTGTGTACGGTGGACTATCATCTCGCGAAGAATTGTGTTTTGTTTATTCTTTAAATGGAAGTTATTAATGATTGTTTTAATTAAAGTATATAATATATATGAAATAAAAATTATTCTTTAATGATAATATATCATTTACTTTTCTTTCTTTCAACCCAGTAAGAAAATGAAAAACATTATTCATGTGTACGTAGGGCCTACCATCTCTATGAATGGCTTCCTATCACTAAATTATATAGATTACTATAAAAACATATATAATGAATATATATGATAATTATATCATGTCTATAATTCTTTATATGATTTAACTATGATCAATGTAATATGACCAGAAATATAACATATCAAAATATATACGAAAAACAAAGTGGTTATTACCCGAAACATAACTTTAACATGGTATTGTTAATAAATGGGTAATAAAAGGTAAATATAAAATAATTTATGGTATTATGTATATTAATATGTTTATTTAAATTATTTATAATAAACTTATATTTATTATACAAGAGGTTTGATCAATTATTATGGAAGTTAATACTTAAGGTAAGGGATTTTCATCTCACTTTTATTTTCTATTAGACACAAGCCATATTTACCACATATTTCTTTTATGTGGTGTATATACTAACCATGAATGTATTTATTCAACTTAAAATTATCATTATTTACATATTGATTTTAGGATCTCTATTTAATGGGGTTTATGATTCAGAAGTTACCAAATCAGTAAATGAATTTTGTCTCAATTTTTATTTTTTGAGATGAATGTTATGTTATGAACCTATATTATTTAACAAGGTGTATATAATTCCCCTTTGACATATAATATAATTACTATATTCATCTTCATGATATTTTAATTTTTATTGTATTTTATTCCTTCATGGGGATTATGAATCAATATTACTAAAGTTGCCAAGATTTCATGTTACAATCTCATCATTTATCGGGATTGTTTATGATTATGTTTCTGAAGATAAAATATAAGGCTATATACCTCAATAAATATATTTAATTTTTTTATCCATATGTTATTCATGATATATTCAAGTATTGGTACCATTTTTTCACTCTTTGGTGTTTAAATTAATTAATAAAAAATTAATAAAATTTTCCTTTATTTCACTCTTCAGTCAGAAATATGTTTTATTCTAAAACCATGGTTTCTAAAAATGTAAAAAAAATGGTTTATTACACCCTTATGATTTTCAAAAGAAATTTTTACCCATTTTTTCACTTTTTTGAAACAAATTTTAAAGTATTATTCATCTTGTTTTCAAAACAGTTCCCATTTGACTTTTACTGAGAATGTAAAAGGAACCTTCATTTTAACATATATGACATGAATATAATTTTATGATATCATGACCAATAATTGTTTTAAATATTAATTTATATTTTTTAAAATTAATTTTTAATAAAAAAAATTTCAAATTGTTTTATGTTTTAAAAATGTTATTTTCAAATCGAAAAGCTTATTTTCATGAAGAAATTTTTTAAATGATCTTTCAAAATTATTTTTCAACTAAGATGACATATATTGGTGTTAAATATTCTTTATTGGGTATATGATCAAATGATACTATTCATATTATTTATCTAAATGGTTTATGTTTTGAGGGTATGATTTTTTTTATGAATCATGTTTCTCTTTTATAGGTTATACCATGAGTAAATGATTATAAAACCATCTTATTTTCACAGGTTATTCTATGAATAAATGATTGTGAAACCTATAAATTTTCTATAGTTTATGATATGATGAAATTTTTATAATACCCATTTAATTTCATGGGTCGTTATATGATGAATTTTTATGATATTGTGGAACACATAAATATGGTCTTCATTATGTGATAGGTGAGACCAATATCTCTCTTCAATGTATTGGGTAATGATTTATATATCCTGAGATAAACATAACTGGAATGAGGAGTGAACTAAATTCCATAAAACATTGATATAATGGGGAATTAACTTTTTTCAATAAGATAGGTATTGATTGGGAAGTGAACCTATTTTAGTAAGATATGGTTGTAATGATAAGTGAATCCAATTTAGTACAAGACTATTTCCACTATGATGGTCTTGGTAGTGATACTTGACTAATATGGAAATGATTTTCTATGATTATATGTTTGCCCAAAATTCCATTTTTTATGAAAATATTATGCTATCATGGCTCATGTTTTGTGTTTCCCATTTGATTCATTCCTTATAAACTGCTAATCATTATTCAATGACTCAAGATTATGATCTTTCATATGTAGGGTTTGGTTTCAAATGTTATGTTTATGTTCTCATACCCTTATTCTCATTTTATTCTTATGTATCTCCCTTGTTTACCCTTACTGAAAATCAAAGTTCACCCTTTCTTATGTTTACTTTCCCTAGGTTTTTAAGACATGTATTTTGTATTCTAAGTTTAAGAAGGGTGCTAGTGGTGAAGAATATAGTGAGACATAATGTAGCACACTTATCGACT
The DNA here is from genome assembly GCA_963277665.1 of Viscum album. NCBI lineage: Eukaryota > Viridiplantae > Streptophyta > Magnoliopsida > Santalales > Viscaceae > Viscum > Viscum album. Next base: position 667,742,834 of record OY728155.1, read on the forward strand.
AGTGTTTATATATCCAATTATCCAAAGGTACTAAAATATTATATTCCTCAGGCATATTTTTGAGTAATTTAATGAATAATCATAAAAATTATGTAATATAATTGTAATTTAAGAACATGTCACTATATAAAATAATTTTATCTTTTAATATCCATATCATTATCACATTCCATCATTACATTTTTCTACTTTATATACTTTATCATCCCTTATAATATTAGTATTTTCAATATCATACCTGACAAAAAAGATAATTCCATGTCACTGATGAGATTTATTGTAAAATTTTAATTATTTTACTTTATCACCCATAACATATTTGTCTCTTTGTTTTATTCTCACAACTACACTACAAATATCATCAACTATATCTTTAACATAATATATCTTTGTTTTAATATGATGTGAAGATATATGAAACATGTGCTTAATGATCATTAATATCCACTATGTGAGATAATTATATATACATAAATTGAAAAGTATATCTTTTAATAACTCTAGTGATCGTTTACCACGATTCACTGTTTTGTTTTACCCTTATACCAATGTATTAAACTGGATTTGTATTTAAACTTACAAGTGTAATAACAAATTTAACTGCAAGTTTGATACAATTATTTCTTTTTAACACTGTTAAAAAGGTCAATATTACTTTTTTTGACAATTATATTGTAGGTGGAGGTGATTTGGAAGACCCATGATGAAGTCCAAGAAAAATGGGTCAATATACACATGATCCAAGCACACTAGTGGACTAAAACGCATGATTCTACTAAACCATGAGTCAAAATTGGATGAAATTTCTTTTTTGGGTACAAAATTTAATGTGATACAATTAATATAGAGTAACCCATTCCCCATTTGGCATCTAAAATGCCCATCCGAACTGATCTGTCTAGGGAATCAAATCTACACAAGTCAAAAGCAGTGTTCTGTATTTTATCAATATCTCCAGATCCACTTGTCCAAAGGATGACAACCATTCGATGGAGATATATCTTATGTGGTGATACAACTTTATAGTTTTGTCCAATAGGGTTATTCTATTGTATATTGGCCAAAAACTATGAGACAAGTCATTTTACACAATCTGTGTGCTCAAAACCACCTTCCTATTTTCCTATAAAATAACACCTTGGGAACCTCATTTATGAGTTAAAACCAGAGTCAAGTTGCTGAAATTTTGGAGTCTAAAAGGGGTCCTCCCACCAATATTTGATGTTTTGGAGGCTATGGTAAGTGATACTTCAACATATTCTTCTTCCTCCCCTCCCATGGGTTTCTAAACCACTTGTGATCACCTGGGGAGGAATGTGATGTAACCAAGCTTCATGTTTGTAATAATTGAAGGATTTTTTTAATTCCAGGTTGTTATGTTGTTTTTCATCATCCTATATTCTTGTTTTATTGAGTTATTTAATGTTATTTCAGGCTAAACTCATATTATATTGTTTGGGGGTACCCATTCATGTGATGTTTCAGTCACCATTCACCACTTTTTCATCCCTCATTCAATTGCGGTGTTTATGTAGTCATATTGGTCAATTGAAATCACATATTCATTGTCAAGTCTATGTAAATTTATTTCACGGTATCACAAATATATAACATGAAAACTTTGACATCACATTTAGTTCTTCCTGTGTTCCCTTGGTGAGTTTCGGTTATGAAGTCGAACACAAATCACCCCATCATCAGTGGTGTATTTTGAATCATTGTGTGTTTTCAACTGAAACCTAAGAGTTATCCTAGTATAAACTCAGTAAAATTAAGGTAATATGTGTTACAAACCAGGTATAAAAATATATATACCCTTTCTCTTGAATAGATGAAGGATGATCATTGCGATACTCCCCTGGGTTGATCACATTTAATTAATCTTGTTCATTTCTACCTTGTCTTATCAATTTAGTTTTTCTATTGTAATTTTTAATCATAAAACCCCATGTTTTATTAAATCACATTCCAATTCTATATTTATAATCAAAAACATCTTTTACATCTAATGATATAAGTCTCTTTCGAGAGATGTCATAGGGTTGCTGCTATACTGTAGAAATTATAGTAAAAACTAAACAACTAATATGACGCACTCGACAACACGATCAAATTTTGGTATCATTACTGGGGAGCAAAGATATTTTTTTCTTTTTTATTTCCTTTTATTTATTTATTTTTATTTTTAATTAGTACTCCTTTCAACACCCCACCCCTGTTTTATTTTATTTTTGTTTTTTTTCTATTTTTGTTTTTTTTTTGTGTTCTTCCTCTCTCTCTCTTTCTCTCTCTCTATTTTATTCTCCATATATCCCTCTATAATTATGTAGTATAAAATTCTATTTTCCTTTCACCCTTATTAATTGATTTTAGATATATTGAATCATAAAAAAACACTCAAATAAACAAAATTCACAACTTATTTGCATGACCCGGTCAGAAAAAGAAAAAATGCTTGAATTTGACCATGAAATTGAAAAGTCACTTCCCACACAAATCAAAGCATCCAAAGAAGGTCGATCGAGTAAGAATGAGAAACCCCTTATAGAACCTCTAGTTTTCCTAAACCAATCCAAAATTGAAAAAAATCAAACCTATGAAAACATGGTTGCAAATAATCAAACCTTAAAATAACTGACCACACCATATGTGGAGTACCCACCTATGCACATCTAATATCTTGAGTAAGTATCCAACTTTGATCTGAGATCATGCCTTATCCACCTACTTTCTAAATTCCATGGTCTTCTTGGTTAGTACCCTCATAAACATCCCAAAGAGTTTCATATAGTGTGATCCACCGTGAAACCTTAAAATGTGTCTTAGGACCAAATTAAGTTTTTGGGCCTTCCCTTTCACCCTTGATGGTGTAGCCAAAGACTAGCTATACTATATGCCTACCACAATTGGGGGATGGAATGACCTTAAATGTCTCTTTATATAGATGTTATTCCTTGCCTCCTGAACTGTATCAATTACAAAAGTAATCTGTGGAATTAGGCAATCACAAGGAGAGACCCTTCATGAATATTGGGAGAGATTCAAAAGACTTTTCTCATGTTTCTGACACAACCAGATTAGTGAACAATTTCTAATTCAATAATTTTATGAGGGTCTTATCCCCATGGATCATGGAATGATTGATTTTCACCTGGTTGTGCCCTTTTTGATAAAACTCCTTCTGCCACTCATGACTTAATAGCCAACATGGCCCAAAATACACAACAATTTGGTACATGAGAAATTTCACCAACCGAAGAATTTCATGAGGTAATACATTCAGCCTTAGAACAAAAGTTATATAATAAACTTGATAATATACATACCCTTCTAAGGAAATTAGATCAAGAACAAGGTAACTCAAACTCTTCTTCAGTTCTATTAAATTGTTGTATTTTTTCTGAAAATACTCATTTTTCTGACCAGTGCCCACAACTTCAAGATTCACCTGAGTCTTGAGCAGCCGTGTCCCTAGGGATTCCATTCCAACAAGAACCTCCCTTTAAGCAAGAATTATTTAGGCCAAATCCAAATCATAGGGTGCAAGAACAACCCAAATACCGACAAGGAGGGAACTCAAGCTACCCCAAGAAAAATTGGTATCCTCAAGGCCATGGTATGCAACCTTCTTATCCTTAAACTTCTCAAAACAATCATCCTTATTCTCCCAAATCTGAACCAAGCCTCGAGGATATGGTGAAACAAATGGAAACCCAGAACCTCCAGTTCCAACAGACCAAACAATTGGCAATTCAAGACCTACAAACTCAAGTGGGACAATTGGCGAACACCATCGATTAGTTTAATATGAAAGGTTCTGGAAAATTATCATCCCAACCCTTTTCCAATCTAAAGGAAAAAGGTAATGTATGTGTAGTTACACTTCATAGTGGTAAATAAGTTTCTCCTTCTACTGAGATTCTACACAAAAGGTATGTCCCCCTCTTAAAAAACTCTTTCTCCACCCATAAAATATTAAAACAAAGAAAAAAAATAAAAAGAGTAATCAAATTATCATTGATAATTTAAATTAACAATCCATTACTCTTCCTTTCCCCAAAAGACTCTTTAAATATAAGAAAAAATACGATAATGAGATTGATACTGAAATAATGGATACATTTAAAAAAGTTCAAGTTAATATTCCTTTACTAGATGCAGTTAAGAAAATTCCCCATTATGACAAATTTCTTAATGAGATTTGCACCCATAGAAGGAGACTGAAGGGGAATGAGAGAGTCAAATTGGGAAGGAATGTCTCGGCCTTGAGTCAACCAGAAATTCTAACCAAATTCAGGGATTTGGGCACATTCACAATACCATGTACCATAAGGGAGACATTATTTTCAGATGTTATCTTATATTTAGGTGCTTCTACTAATGTAATTCCTCACTCTTTGTATACATGTCTACAGGTTGTAGAGATTCAACCAATAGGCATTTTCATGTAACATGAAAACCAGATTACTACACATCCAACAAGAGTGATTGAGGATGTCCTTCTAAGAGTGAAAAATCTCATATTCCTTAAAAATTTATACATTATTGAGATAGAAGATACCTGAACCCAAGTACATGTCCCTCTCATACTTGGGAGGATATTACTTAAAACAGAAAATAAGATCATAAATGTTCAAAATGGTACTTTTTCCATGGAGTTTGGTGCAGAAAAGGTAAGTTTTATCATCCTTGTGGCTATGAAACACCCTATTTAAGATCACTCCACTCTTCCTGTCTATTTATGGAAGTGCTCTCAAATGATACACACACACACAATTCCCACCTCAACCCATACTCTAATTCATTTTCCTCTTCTTCACCTTTTGATTATCTGAGTTTTGAGACATGTTTTGAGTGTTGTGTGGGTTCTAAAAATTGTAAATTTTGTGTTTTAATTGATGAGTGTGTTCCTTCTGAGGTACCCATGACTGTCTATGATTGTGAAAATCTCATTTCAATGGATTCTCTATCATTAGAGAATAAACATGACTAGATAGACAGTTTAATGGACCTCACTCCCCCTAAATCCCCTCCCCCATTCCAAAAACCCCCAACGTAGGAATTAAAACCTCTTCCTTCTAATTTAAAATAAGCCTATCTTGAGGGTATTGACCAATTTCCCATAATTATTTCCAATTACCTATCTCAAAAACAGGTATCAAAACTACTCAAAATTTTGAGAGACTGTAAAAAGGCAATAGGATGGACATTGGCTAATATTCCCAATATTATCCCATCTATTTTTATGCACCATATACTTTTGGATGATGACGCTAAGCCTGTGAGACAATATCAATACCGGTTGAATCCCACTCTCCTTGAAGTGGTAAAATTGGAAGTCAGTAAATTACGTGTTGTGGGGATCATTTATCCTATATTTGATAGTGAATGGGTTAGCCCGGTGAAAATTGTGCCAAAAAAATAGGAATAATAGTTATATCATATGAAAGGAATAAATTGGTTCCTACACGGGTGAAAAATAGTTGGTGAGTCTGTATTGACTACCGTCGACTGAATCAAGCCACGCCGAAGGACCACATTCCTCTACCTTTCATTGACCAAATGTTAGAATGATTGGCTAGTAAGTCCCATTATTTTTTCCTTGATGGATATTTAGGTTATTTCCAAATCCATATATCCCCTAAGGATCAAGAGAATACAACATTTACCTGCCCAATTTGTACATTTTCATACAGAATGATGGTGTTTGGTCTTTTTATTTCTTCTAGTACTTTTCAGCATTTTATGTTGAGTATATTTTTAGAGTACCTAGAGAATTGCATGGATGTTTTTATGGGTGATATCATGGTTTATCAAACTTCCTTTGATGATTGTTTGTCTCACCTAATTTATATCCTCTGTCATTTCATAGAAAATGATCTTGTAATAAATTATGAGAAATTCCATTTCATGGTTGAACAGGGGATAGTTCTTGGGAATGTTATTTCAAAAGATGTAATTCAAGTGAATAAATAAAAAATTTAATTAATTTCAACCCTTCCATATCCAAAATTTGTTTGTGAGGTTTGATCTTTCTTGGGTTATTCTGGTTTTTAACGCTGATTCATTAAAGACATCAGTAGGATCTCACTTCCCTTGTCCTGGTTATTACAAAAAGAGTCGGAGTTTGTGTTTGATAAAAATTGTGGGAAATATTTAAATTCACTAAAAAGAAGTCTGAAATCACCACCCGTTATCTGACCACCAAGGTGGAATCTTCCCTTTGAGCTTATGTGTGATTCCTCTAACTTTACAGTTGGGGCAGTTTTATCACAAAGGGTTGAGAGGGCACCTTATTTCATTGTGTATGCCTCACGCACCATTGACTCTGCCTAAGAAAACTACACAACCAATGAAAAATAACTTCTTTCTATTGTGTTTTCCTTAGAAAAAATTGGTTCATATCTTATTGGTTCAAAAAACATTGTCTTTTATAATCATGGTGTCATTTTTTTCTCCTAAAAAAACCTGAATCTAAACCCCACCTCATTCAGTGGATGACCCTCCTCTAAGAGTTTGACCTTGATATTATAGATAAGAGGGGAGTGGAAATGTGGTAGCTGACTACCTTAGTAGGATTTCCCCACCACTGGACCATCTTGTTGACTCACCCCTCCCCATTTGATAATTCTTCCCTCATGATAACCTTTGTGATGTTATGGACCTTACCCCCTAGTATGCATACATTGTGAATATTCTAGAAATATCTAGGGTTCCCGCTAATTTAAGAAATTTACAATCCCAGAGATTTAATCATGATTCTCAGTGGTACATTTGGGATGACCCATATTTTTGGAGAATTTTTGGTGACCAAGTAGTTCGTCGGTGTGTTCCTAACCATGAGTTTACCTCTATTTTGACCTTCTACCTCACTTTGACCTATGGGGGCCACTTTGGATCTCAACATAAATATCAGAAGGTCTTTGACTCATGGCTTTATTGTCCAACTTTGTATAGGTATGCCTATAGATTTTAAAATTCATGTAGTCTTTTTCAATTCACATGGAATATCTCCAAGAGGAATGAAATGCCCCAAAATCCCATGTTTTTCTATGAAGTATTTGATTCTTGAGGGATTGACTTCATGGGGACTTTTCCAAATTCATTTGGATTTTTGTACATCTTATTGGCTATTGACTATTTATCTAAATGGGTGGAAGAAAAGGCCACCAGGACCGATTACTCTCAAGTGGTTGTTGATTTTGTGAGGTCTCAAATTTTTAGTAGGTTTGGTTTACAGAGATTCATCATTAGTGATCAAGGTTCACATTTTTTCAATCAAAACATGAAAAATTTTCTTTGTGAGTCTGGGATTGATCATAAAGTCTCTACAACATATCACCCCAAAACAAATGGACTATCATAAATCTTGACTCTAGAATTTAAACGAATCTTGGAAAAAATTGTACAACCCAATAAGAAAGATTCGACTTTTTTCTTGGATGATTCACTTTGGGCATACCGTATAGATTTTAAAACACCGATTGGAATGTCACCATACAGGATTGTGTTTGTAAAGGCTTTTCACCTACTAGTGGAGGAAGAAAACCGTGCATATTGGACTATTAAACAATGTAATATGAATCTTTTAGATATAGGTGAGCAAAGAAAGATGTAGATTTAAGAGTTGGAAGAAATTCTATGTGATGCACATGAAAAATATCAGATATATAAAGAGAAGAAAAATGCTATCTATGATAGCATGATTCATTATTAAAAGTCTCGTATTAGTGAGAAGGTCCTCACGTACAATTCCAGGATAAATCTCCACCTGAGTAAGATTCACTTCTGAAATCTTGGTCCTTATACTATTACTGATGTTTACCCTTTTGGTGCTATATAGTTTTTACATGAGAAGAGTGGAGAACAGATTAATGTCAATGGGAAATTTCTCAAACACTTCTATGAGGATTTTCTAAAGCATCTCATGGAGGAAATCCAACTGATAGATGCCACATATGACACCACTAAGCAAGTTGTCCCTTCTCCCTTCCTTTATTTATTGTATATTTATTTAAAATACTTTTATTGAGGATAATGTAATTTTTAGGTGTGGGGGAGGGTGACATGTCATAGTTAAGATTAAACAAAATAAAAAAAAATCAAAAATAAAACAAAAACAAAATGTGTTTTCATTATTGATTTTTTTCACTATTTTTCATTTTTAGATAAAAATTGATCTTAAATAGAATATCCAAAATCATTTTTTATGCTTGAGTAGACAGTGTGGAAAATTCAATTTTTTGGTAAAAACATTCAAATTAATGTTGATATGGATTATTTTTCAATAATTTTTATTTGCAAATCATTCTTAGGTGTTTAATGTATTTTTGAATCCCATGCCTCATTAGCACTGACCAATATTTTAATCCCTTACCTGGGAGACATTATAATCCCTTTATTTCATATTCTTCCTTTTAATCACTTTATTGAGTGTCTCGGGTCATGTAGAGAAACTAGAACTTGCCTTGATTTTATTTGAATCCATAAGATTCAAGTATGCTACATTCATGATAGAGGTAAGCGTTCATTTAAAGTCCCTTTTTACAATTATCCTCTATTTTTGACCACCATTACATGTTATCCTTCTTAAGCCTTAGAGACTATAAAATTCCTGTTAGGTAGCCACATTACAAGATAATGTATCCCTACCTACCCATCTCTTGTGTATATTATTATTTTATTTTTAGTAAGTTTGAGAGAGAGGGTGTCTCCATGGGAACTATGGAAAAAGAATCATTGTTATGGGTTTATATAAAGGGTGCCTAAATTTTTCATGGGAAATGGGTTCATAAGACATGTTAAATCATTGGTGTACACATGTTCCCCTATTTATCTCCAAAAAAATTAAAAACAATATAAAGTTCTGTTCATTTAAAAAATAGAAGAGAATGATAAAATGGATAAAAGAGGTTGTTTACTCATTATTATTCATTGCTTTGTAGTGACCCACACAAATGGACAATGGGGATAGTGAGTGGGAGGTAATACACTTTTTGAGGGGTTGAGTGTGTACATTAATTGTGAACACTTGTTGAATTTTGACATGTTTTGTACATAAGATATTATACACTCCTCTTCAGCCCTAGATTTTTAAACATTAAATCCTACCAACCCTTGAACCTTAGAACAACCTGTTGGAAGTCCTCTTGAGTAGCACACTAGTTTCTACAAGTAGAGTACTTATAATAATGGAAATCATATGGTAATATCACATGAACTCATGGAAAATAGAATAACTCTACTTTCATATGTTCCTTGAGTGAAGAGGGAAAATTTATAAGTGAGGTAGGTTGCAACATGTTGTACAGGTGAACAAATAAAGTTGAAAAAATTCGAATGTGAGAAAAGATAAATGAAAGGAAAATTGATTCCATAAATGGGACATGATTAATTTCATTTCAAAATAATCTTGGATGTTTTCACACCTTTAATTTAGGAATGGTACATGATAATTATATTATACTTTTCCCAGGAGTAAAAATTTTTAGGTATGGGGGTGTGATCGTACCATGATTCACTGTTTTATTTCACCCATATACCAATGTATTACACTGGTTTTGTATTGAAAATTACAAGTATAATAAAAAAACTTATTCCATTTTTGATTGAATTATTTTGTGTTTAACAATATTTAAAATTTAAATGTTACTTGTTTTGACAAATATATTGTAGGTGGAGGTGATTTGTAGGACCCATGAAGAAGTCTAAGAAAAATGGTCCAATCTGCACATGATCCAAGCACACCTATGGACTAAAATGCATAGTTATACTAAAATATGCGTCCAAATGGGCTGATAATTCTTATTTAGGTCCCAAATTTAATGGGATACATTTTATATGATCTCACCCAAGCCCCATTTAGCATCTAAAATGCCCATCTAAACTGATCTGTTCAGGGAATCAAATCTGCACAATTCGAAACATGTGTTCTTTATTTTATCAATATCTATGAATCCACTTGTCTAAATGATGCTAAAATCTTTTTGGATATAGCTCCGATGTATCACTACAACATTATATGTTTTTACAAAGGGTGATTTTACTATATGGTGGTCGCAAACTATGATACAAGTGGTTTTACACAATCTGTGTGCTCAAAACCACCTTCCAATTTGACAATAAAAGAACACCTTGGGAACCTCATTTAGGAGTTCGAACCAAAGGAAAAGTGATACTATTTTAGAGCCCCAAAAGATTCCTCCTAATAATATTTTATTTTGTGGAGGCTATGGGAAGTGTTACTTCAACATCTTCATCTTCCTCCCCTCCCATGGGTTTCTGAACCCCTTGTGATCAACCGGGGAGGAACGTGATGTAACTCCAAATCTTCATGTTTGTAATATTTGAATGGTATTTTTAATTCCAGGTTTTTATATTGTTTTTAAACATCCTATATTGTTGTTTTATTTAGTTACGTACTGGAATTTCATTCTCATCTCATATGATCATGTTTGGTAGTACCCATCCTTGTGATGTTTCACACATCGTCCACCACTTTTTTTTTCTTCATTCAATTGCGGTGTTTGTGTGGTTAATATTGGTAAATTGAACTCACATATGCACTATCAAGGCCATGTAAATTTATGTAATGGTATCACAAATAAATAACATACAAACCTGGACAGCACATCGATTTCTTCATGTGTTTCCTTGGTGAGTTTCGGTTATGAAGTAGAACACAAATCACCCCATCATCGGTGGTGTCTGATGAATCATTTTGTGTTTTCGATTGAACCTATGAGTTATCCTAGTATAAACTCAGTAAAATTATGGTAATAGGTGTTAAAAATCAGGTATTAAAATATCTATACCCATTCTCTTGAGCTGATGAAGGATGAGCATCACGATACATCCCTGGGTTGATCATGTTTAATTAATCTTGTTCATTTCTACCTTGTTTTATCGCTTTAGTTTTTCTATTGTAATATTTAATCATAAAACCCAAAGTTTTATTAGATCCCATTAACCTTATATAATAATAATCAAAAATATCTTTTATAACTACTGATTTAAGGCTCTGTTGAGAGACGACCTAGGGTTTCTTTTATACTGCATCAATTCTAGTAAGAACTAAACAACTAATTTGACGGGCTTGACAATGAAATCAAATTTTGGAACCATTTCTGGGGATCCAAGATAATTTTTTTCTTCTTTGTTTATTTTTATTTATTTATTTTACTTCTTAATTAGTTCTCCTTTCAACACCCCACCCCCATTTTATTGTTTTTGTTTTGTTTTGTTTTTCTATTTTTGTTTATTTTTGTGTGTTCTTCCTCTCTCTCTCTCTCTATATCTCTCTATATTCTTCTCCAAATATCTCTATATAATTTTGTAGTATAACATTATATTCTCTTTTCACCCTTATTAAGTGATTTTATCCATATTCAATCATAAAAAAAACAAACAAAATAACTCACAACTTATTTGCATGACCCGGTCAGAAAAAGAATAAACTACGTAAATTTGACCCTAAAATTTAAAAGACACTTCACACAAAAATCAAGGCATCAAAAGAAGGTTGATCGATTAACATTGAGTAAGATCTTGTGGTACCTCAAGAGGTCCTAAAACAATCCAAAAATTTAACCCAAGAAAACCCAAGAAAACATGGCTGCAAATAATCGAACCTTAAAAGAACTAACTAGATCTGGAGTACCAACCTATGTACATCCAATATCCTGAGTAAGTATCCAACTTTGAGATGAGATCAAACCTCATCCACCTAATTCCCAAATTCCATGTTCTTTCTTGTGATGACCCTCATAAACATCTCAAATAGTTTTACATGGTGTGTTCTAGCATGAAACCCCAAAATTTATCTGAGGACCTAATTAAGTTTAGGGCCTTCCCTTTGTCCCTTAATGGTGTAGCCAAAGATTATCTATAATATCTTCTTATCACAATTGGGGGTTGGAATGACCTTAAATTACTCTTTCTAGAGAATTTCTTCCCTACCTCTTGAACTGCATCAATTAGAAAATAAATCTGTGTAATTAGGCAATCACAAGAAGAGACCCTTCATGAATATTAGGAGAGATTCAAAAGACTTTGCTCAAGTTTCCTACACTGCCAGATTAGTGAAGAATTTTTAATTCAATACTTCTATTAGGTACTTATCCCAATTGATCGTTGAATTATTGATGTTGCAACTAGTGGTGCCCTTGTTGATAAAACTCCTTTCACAGCTTAAGACTTAATAGCCAACATGGCTCAAAATGCACAACAATTTGGTACATGAGAAATTGCACCAACCTGAGGAGTTCATGATGTAATTCATTCAGACTTAGAACAAAAAGGTAGATATTAAAATTGATGATATGCATACCCTTATAAGGCAATTATCTCAAGAAGAAGGTCACTCACACTCTTCTTCAGTTCCATTATATTGTGGTATTTGTTATGAAAGGACTCATTTTTCTAACCAGTGCCCCGCTCGAATGGCATGAAGGCCTTTTTTATTGATTATTGATAACCCCCTTTCAAGGGATGAGGGGGAACCCTTAAAAGGCCCATAAGATCAAAGATTACAAGAGCCATAGGTTTTAGGAAATATACAGACTATACATGGAACTCCTCCTCCCAGCTTCTTCATTGTGATATCAGCTCTCCACCTTCACATGGTTGTTCGGATAGGCTTCCTATGCAAGCACAAGCTAGTCCCGATGGTAATTTCATACCCTCTCTTTCTGAAAAATCCTCTTAGCTTATGCTCTGGTGAATGTGCCTGCTCAGAATTCCCATCTAAATTATGCTCCTTGTAGAGTTTGTCTGATCATTTCAGCACAATTTCATGTGGCCTAAATTCCTTGAGGTGGCCTAAAGTCCTTGAGGTGGACCAAAGGCCTTGAGGTGTCCTGAAGACCTTTAGGTGGCCCAAAGGCCTTCATATCCCGAAGACCTTGGGTGGCACAAAGGCCTTAAAAGACCTGAGACCCAAACTGGTGGCCCGAAAGCCCAAACAGATGAATAGTTCCGACTGATACAGTACCAAACATTGAATAATATAGTACTGCTACAGTCCTACTACAGTGACCCAGAAATATGTCTCTTTCCGGTTTTGAACTTGGGTCTCTTGGATGCACTTTTTGAGTCCACACTAATTGGGATAAGGCTCTTGTGCTCTGACTAGTGCCCACAACTTCAAGATTCACCTGAGTATTGTGTTGTTGTGCTCCCATGGTGTCTATTACAACAAGCACCTCCCTTAAAGAAAAAAACATTCAGGCGAAATCCAAATCCCGAGTGGCAAGAACAACCCCAATACTGACAAGGAGGGAACTCAAGCTACCCCAAGTAGAATTGGTATCCACAAGGCCAAGGTATGCAACGTCTTATCCTTCAACTTCTCAAAGCAATCATCCTCCTCCTCCCAAATCTGAACCAAGCCTCAAGTATATGGTGAAACAAATGGAAACCCAGAACCTACAGTTCCAACAGACCACACAATTTTAAATTCAAGACCTACGAACTCAAGTGGGAAAATTGGTGAACACCATCAGTGAGATTAAGATGAAAGTTTCTGTAAAACTACCATTCCAACCCTTTTCAATCTGAGGGACAAAGGTAATGTATGCGGAGTCACACTTTTTAGTGGTAAATAAGTTTCTCTTTCTACTAATTATACACAAAAGGTATGTCCCCCTTTTTAAAACACTCTTTCTCTACCCATAAAAGATTCCAATGAAGAAAAAAAATAAAAAGAGTAATAAAATTATCATTGATAATTAAAATGAACAATCTATTCCTCTTCCTTTCCCCAAAATACTCTCAAAATATAAGAAAAATTATGATAATGAGATGGATACTGAAATAATGGATAGATTTAAAAAAGTTAAAGTTAATATTCCTTACTAGATGAATTCAAGAAAATTCCTCATTATGCCAAATTTCTTAAAAATATTTTCACAAATAGAAGGATGCGGGAGGGGAATGAAAGATTCAACTTGGGAAGGAATGTCTCGGCCTTGATTCAACAACCAATTCCAACTAAATTCAAGGATTCAGGCATATTCACAATACCATGTACCATAGGGGATACATTATTTTCAGATGCTATGTTACATGTAGGTTCTTCCAATAATGTAATGTCTCACCTCATGTATACTTCTCTACAGGTTGGAGAGCTTCAAACAACATGAATTTTCATGAAACTTGAAAACCTAAGTATTATACATCCAACATGAGTAATTGAGAATGTCCTTGTAAGAGTGAAGAGTTTCATCTTCCCCACTGATTTCTACATTCTTGAGATGGAGGATACTCGAACCCAAGAACATTCCCCTCTTATAATTGGGAGGCCATTTCTTAAAACAGAAAATACGATCATCAATGTTCAAAATGGTATTATGTCCATGGATTTTGGTGGATAAAAGGTAAGTTTTAACATCTTAGAGTCTATGAAACACCCCCATTGAAGAGCACTCCATTCTTCTTGTATATTCTATGGAAGTTCTCTCAAATGATTCACACACACACAATTCTCTCCTCAACCCATACTCTGATTCATTTTCCTCATCCTCACCCTTAGATGATTTGAGTTTTGAGTCATGTTTTGAGTGTTGTGTGGGTTCTAAAAAGTGTGAATTTTGGGATTTAATTGATGAGTGTGTTCATTCTGAGGTACCCATGACCATCAATGATTCTGTAAATCTCATTTCAATGGATTCTCTATCTTTAGAGAATAAACATGAGCATATAGAAATTTTAATGGACCTCACACCCCCTAAATCCCCTCCCTCAATCCAAAAACCCCTGGTGTTAGAATTAAAAACACTTTCGTATAATTTAAAATATGCCTATCTTGAGGGTATTGACCAATTTTCTATCATTATTAACAATAACCTCTCTCAAAAATAGGAATCAAAACTACTCAAACTTTTGAGAGAGTGTAAAAAGGCAATAGGGTGGACATTGGATGATATTCCCGGGATGATCCCATCTATTTTTATGCACCATATTCTTTTGGATGAAGAGGCTAATCCCATGAGACAATCTTAGAGCCGGTTGATCCCACTCCTTGAAGTGGTAAAATTGGAAGTCAGTAAATTACGTGTTGTGGGGATCATTTATCCTATATCAGATAGTAAATGGGTTAGCCCAGTGAAAATTGTGCCTAAAAAAATAGGAATAAAAGTTTTGTCAAATGAAAGGAATTAATTGGTTCCAACACATGTGAAAAATAGTTTGCAAGTGTGTATTGACTATAGTTAACTAAATCAAGCCACCCTGAAGGACCACTTTCCTCTACATTTCATTGACCAAATGTTAGAACGATTGGCTAGTAAGCCCCATTATTGTTTCCTTACTAGATATCCGAGTTATTTTCAAATCCATATAGCCCCTGAGGATCAAGAGAAGACAACATTTACCTGTCCATTGGGCACATTTTCATAAAAAGGATTCCTTTTGATCTTTGTAATACCCTTGGTAATTTTCAAAGTTGTATGTTGAGTATATTTTCAGAGAACCTAGATAATTTCATGGATGTTTTTATGGATGATTTCATAGTTTATGGAACTTCATTTGATGATTTTTTGGATCACCTATGTTCTATCCTCAGTCATTTCATAGAAAAAGATCTTGTATTAAATTACAATAAGTTCCATTTTATGGTTGAACAGGGGATAGTTCTTGGTCATGTTATTTCAAAATAGGGAATTTAAGTTGATAAATATAAACTTTAAGTAATTCCAAACCTTACATATCTAAAATGTGTTAGTGAGGTGTGATATTTCTTGGGTCATGCTGGTTTTTACTACTGATTCATTAAAGACTTCAGTAGGATCGCATTTTCCTTGTCTTAGTTATTAAAAAAAGATTCTGAGTTTGTGTTGGATAAAAATTGCGAGGATACTTTAAATTCACTAAAAAGGAGTCTGACATCACCTCTTGTCTTCCTAACACCAAGGTGGTATATCCTCTTTGATCTTATGTTTGATGCCTCTAACTTTGCAGTTGGGGCAGTTTTATCACAAAGGGTTGAAAAGGATCCTAATGTCATTTCATATGCCTTACGTACCCTTGACTCTGCCTCGGAAAACTACACAACCACTGAAAAAGAACTTCTTTCTATTGTGTTTTCCTTAGAAAAAATTTTGTTCATATCTTATCGGGTTAAAAATCATTGTCTTTTCTATTCGTGATGCCCTTTGTATTCTCTTAAAGAAACCTGAATCTAAACCTCACCTCATTCGGTGGATTCTCCTCCTCCAGGAGTTTGACCTTGAGATTAGATAGAACAGATGAGTGTAAAATGTGATATGTAACCACATTATTAGGATTTACCCACTATTGTACCATCATTTTGACTCACCCCTCCCCATTGGATAATTCTTCCCTCATGAGAACTTTTGTGATGTTGTGGACCTTACCCCATGGTATGTGGACATTGTAAATTTTCTAGAAACATTTATGGTTCCCATTAATTTTGGAACATCACAATCCCAGATACTTAAGCATGGTTCTCGGTGGTACACTTGGGATAATCCATATTTGTAGAGAATTTTTGGTGACCAAGTAGTTCGTCGACGTGTCTCTGACCATGAGTTTACCTCTGTTTTGACCTTGTTCCGCACTTTGTCCTGTGGGGGGCACTTTGGATCTCAACGTATAGCTCGTAATGTCCTTGACTCAGTACTTTATTTGAAAACTTTGTATAAAGATTCCCATAGATTTTTAAAGTCATGTAGTTGTTGTCAATTCACATGGAATATCTCCAAGAGGAATGAAATACCCAAATAGCCCATGTTATTCTGTGAAATTTTTGATGCATGCGGAATTGACATCATGGGGACTTTTCCAAATTTATTTGGGTTTTTGACATCTTATTGGTTGTTTACTATGTATCTAAATGGGTGGAAGCAAAGGACATAAGGACCAATCACTCTCTAGTGGTTGTTGATTTTGTGAGGTCTCAAATTTTTAGTAGGTTTGGTTTACCATGATTCATCATTAGTGATCAGGGTTCACATTTTTGCAATCGCAACATGAAAATTTTTCATCGTAAGTATGGGGTTGTTCATAATGTATCTACAGCATATCGCCCCCAAACTAACCGATAAGAAGAAATCTCAAATCGGGAAGTTAAATGAATCTTGGAAAAAATAGTATAACCCAAGAAGAAAGATTGTAATTTGTGCTTGGATGATACACTTTGGGCATACTGTATAGATTTTAAAACCCAAATCGGAATGTCACCATACAGGATTGTATTTGGAAAGGCATTTCACTTTCCAGTGGAGGTAGAAAACCATGAATATTGGGCTGTTAAATAATGTAATATGAATCTTTCAGATTAAAATGGGTAAAGGAAGATGCAGATTCAAGAGTTGGAAGAAATTTGATGTGATGCATATGAGAACTCTAGGATCTATAAGGAGAAGAGAAAGGTTATCCATGATAGCATGATTCATATGCGGAAGTTCCATATTGGTGAGAAGGTCCTCATGTACAATTACAGGCTAAAGCTCCACCCAAGTAAGCTTTGTTCCCGATGGCATGGTCATTATACTATTACTAAGGTTTACCCTTTTGGTTCTATATAGGTTTTGCATGAGAAGAGTGGATAACGGATTATTATCCATGAGAAAAGGCTCAAACGCTTCTATGATGATTTTACAAAGCATCTTGTGGAGGAAATCCAATGGATAGATGCTACATATGACACCACTTAGAAGGTTGTCCCTTCTACCTACCTTTATTTATTGTATATTTATTTAAAATACTTCCATTGAAGAGAATGTAATTATTAGTTGTGGGGGAGGGTGACATGTTATAGTTAGGATTAAACAAAATAAAGAAATAAAAACAAACAAAAACAAAAATAATAAATGTTTTTTTATTTTTGACTTTTTTACTTATTTTATGTTTTTAGATAAAAATTGATCTTAAAAAGAATAACCAAAATAATTTTTTATGCTTTAGTTGATTGTGTAAAAAAATCCATTATTTTTGGAAAAATGTTTTTCAAATGAATGCTGATATGGAATCTTTTTCTAGAATTTGTATTTTCAAATCATTCTTAGGTGTTTAATAGATTTTTTAATCCCATGCTTCATTAGAACTGACCAATATTTTAATCCCTTGCCCGAGAGACATTTTAAGCCCTTTATGTTATATTATTTCTTTCAATCACTTTCATGAGAGTCTCGGGTCATGTAGAGAAACTAGAACTTTCCTTAATTCTGTTTGAAGACATAAAATTCAAGTATGATGCATTCGTGATAGAGGCAATCATTCATTAAAAATCCCTTTTTACAATTATCCTCTATTTTCAGCCACATTTACATTTTATCTTTCTTAAGCCTTAGAGACCATGTAATTCCAGTTAGGTAGCAACATTACAAGTTAATTTATCCCTACCTACTCATCTCTTGTGCATATTATTGTTTTATTTTCTGAAAGTGTGGGAGATATGGGGTTTCCATGGGAACTATGGGAAAAGAATCATTTTTTTGGTTGATATAAAGGATTACTATATTTTCCTTGGGCAATGGTTTCAAAAGACATATTACATTATTGTTGTACATATGTTTACCTCTTTATCTCCAAAAAAACTAAATATATATATATTTCTGTTTATTTGAAAAAAATAGAACAAAAGAATAAAATAGAGAAAAGAGGTTGTTCACTCATTATTATTCATTGCTTGGTTGTGACCCACACAAATGGATAATGGGGATTGTGAGTGGGCGGTAATACAAATTTTGATGGGTCGAGTGTGTACATTCATTGTGAACACTTGATGAATTTTGAAATGTTTTTTAAATAAGAGATTAAACACTCCTCTTCAGCCCAATATTTTTAAACATTAAATCCTACCAACCCTTAAACATTAGAACAACCTGTTGAATGTCCTCTTGAGTAGCACACTAGTTTCTACCAGTAGAGAACATAGAATATTGTAAAGAATATGGTAAGATCACATGAACTCTAGGAAAAGATAATAACTCCACTTTTATATGTTCCTTCAGTGAAGAGGGAAACTTTTTAAGTGAGGTAGGCTGCGACATGTTTTACGGGTGAACAAATGAAGTTGAACAAATAAGAATGTGAGAAAAGAAAGATGAAAGGAAAATTGATACCATAAATGAGACATGATAAATTTTATTTCAACAGAATATTTGATGTTTTCACACCTTTGATTTAGGAATGGTACATGATAAGGATATTATACTTTTCCCGGGAATGAAAATGTTTACGTGTGGGGGTGTGATCGTACCATGATTCACTATTTTATTTCACCCTTATAACAATGTATTAAACTGGTTTTGATTATAAAATTTCATCAATATCAAGTTTTCATAAACAGTATGTCTTTTAAGATATATATGGAATTTATAATTATTAAATTGAAATTTAATTCTATTATTGAAAAATAAATTAGAAATTGTAAAATATAAAAACTAATCCAAATAAGTAGTATACTGAGGTTTTTTCCTAAGTAATATGGTCTAATTGTTATCAATATATCACTAATTACCCAAAATTTTAAAATAAAGTTATATAATAATTTATGATTAAAATTAAAAATTCATTATAACTATTATATTATATAACAACATAAATTATGTATTCCCTAACAACATTCTTGAACCAAATGTAATATTGTACTCATATAATATATAAACATTAATGGTATATAACTCATATAATATAAAAATAATAGCATTAATTTAACTAATAATAAATTATATTATGAAAAAATGATTATACATTCAGATTTAAGATGGATTTAAAATATTAGAAAGTGAGTATAAAATATAACTTGGATATATTTGAGATCATAATCCCAACACATGGGTGTCAATCAAGAGTATAAATATACCCAAGTTTAAATAGATTCTTGTTTTCTTACCTTAATATATAATAAAATGAAAATAATAAAATAGAGATAAAAAATAAAATGTAACAAACTCAAAAAACCTCCACAAAACCCTTTTATAGAAACAAACTATTTTTTAAAATTAATAAAATTTTGAATTCTTAGGGCACACTTAACATAGAAAAATTCCCACTTCTATGACTAGGAAACTATTATCATCTATTTTTTATACATGGGTGACTATTTATTATCCAAGATATTCATATGGTATGCCTATACTATTAAAAGAGTGATATATAATGTATTATACCCTGAATCTATCTTTTAGATACCCTAAAATTCATTTTTAGATGAATTAACCATATTAAAAACTTTTTAATCAATCTACATATTCATGTTCCCTTCTCAAGAACAACTGATCATCTATTAGAGGTTCATTATAACTATAATACACTAAAAAACATATTAACTTAAAAAATACATAAAATAAACACTAAATCATTTAAAATCATCACACAATAAAATTATAATATTGAGTGAGGAATCATAATTATTATTATAGTTTTCAATAGTTAGTCCACCAATATTTAAATAAATATTTTTCCATTAATAATCTTTTAAATTTTAATGTGTCATTTCAAATCAATAAATAAAATATATATGTAATTAATCAAATATTAAAAAATATTTTTTATCTATTTATTTTCCCTATTTCAATAATTAATTATTAACAACTAAAAATTTCATCCTACACATTCCCCATATAATTATATCACCAACAATGTGAATCAAAACATTTTAAAATATATAGTATTTGGAAAATTTAGGGAAAAATGTATAATTCTATAAAAAAAATATACCTTTACCTATTATAGGGGTTTTCTAATCACATTATAAAAGTGGAAGACATGGTGAAGGATTATGCGATTCCTGGTATGTTTTATATCAATCTCCCTATATTGGAAATTAACTAAATTAATAACATCACATTAGATGATATCTACCATAACTTTATTTCTACTGAAATGGGAAAAGGGTAAGCCTAATAAATCCTCATAAAAATGAAGGAATTTCATCATCGGAAAGGTTTATCATCATTGGGAAACACACTCATTTTAGGGAAAGAGGGGATCTTGATAATCAATGTCCATTGGGAGTGGATGTTGTTGTTAAAGAATCAAGGGAACTAGAGGTTTCAGTGGTAGATAGCGTTGTGTAATAAATAATGTTTCATTTTATTTATAAATTGTAATGATGGTTTTATTTTTTAATTATTTACTAAAGTGTCACTAAAAAACAACCATTAAATAAAAAATTATTATATTTTTGGGGTTTTAAACTCACATTAATCATTGGAT
This sequence comes from Viscum album, assembly GCA_963277665.1. Taxonomy (NCBI): domain Eukaryota; kingdom Viridiplantae; phylum Streptophyta; class Magnoliopsida; order Santalales; family Viscaceae; genus Viscum; species Viscum album. Next base: position 667,764,017 of record OY728155.1, read on the forward strand.
TTGGTTTTATTAAAGTGTAATCAAGTTATAAAAGAGTGATACCAAATCATTGTGTTGATATTTATCCTATACTTTAGAGTTAAGTGCATATTATATTGGTTGGTCTTAAAAAAAATAAGTGATAATAGAGTTATTATAGTTAAATATGAAAGGCTAATGAACCCATTTACATATGGTAGTTGACTTGTCATGTGGAAGTGCTTCGACGTCTTCATAGAGGTCTCCTCTAATGAGCTACGTGGGGATTATTTCTTCGAGAGGTGGTTTCATGGAACACTGGAGAAAGGTCCGGAGAGGATAGCGCGGTTTGTGGTCCTTAGTGCTGGTTGCTGGTGTCTCTGGTAGGCCCACAACAAGGCTATATTCGAGGGGATAATTTCAACATAGAGATCCATCATTGTGAGAACGAAGTGCCTACTCAGTGACATGGTCACCCTCCTTATGAACTGGAGGGATGCTCCCTCACTGTGCATGCTACAGGCGTGCCCCGATCCGGATCCTTCTACCTTGGACCGAATGTAGGGGCAATGGATAAGGTGGAATCCTCCAGCAGAAGGTTTAAAGCTTAACACAGATGGCTCTTGTATCTCAGGTATCATGCGAGGTGGAGGCTTGGTTTGTAACTCAGGCGGGAGTATGATCCTTGCCTTCACGGCTCATTTTGGTAATGGAAATGCTCTTGAGGTGGAGGCCAAGGTAGTTTTCACAGGCCTTAATCTGTGTATCCAGAAAAATATAAAAATATCCCAAGTAGAAATGGACTTGAGGATCATCCATGACTCACTGCTGGGAAGAGGTTCCATCCCATGTTCTGTCGCGTACATAATCTGGATATGTAAAGTGCTACTGAGTAGCAACATTAAGGTTACTCACACCTGGAGAGAGGGGAATAAAGCAGAGGATTTTCTTGCTTCCCTAGATGCTCCGGGTTCTAATGTCACATGCCTCTCCAATGCCACCTCCTTGAAACTCAAGGGTGTGAATTTAATCCATGGGGACGCCCTTGGTCTCCATTATTTTAGACCCCCCCCCCTAGCCCAGTGGTGCTTTGTTCTCTTACTCTTTTGTGTCTTGTATTCTCTCCTTTGAATAAATATATATATGATGATGATATGGTAGTTGACTTGTTCCAACATAAGCACTTTTTTTTCACTAGTTTTCATGAATACGAAGAGGATTAATTAAAAGTGATTTTTATTTTGGTACAATAATTGTATATTTTTTAAGACATAATCTATTAGGATGCTTTCTTATGATAAGTTAATTTTTTTGTGATGGATGGTGGGGAAACTATTAGGCTCACTTTTTTATTTTCTATATTAATTTTTCTATATACTTATCTAGGTTTTTTGATTCTATTAAGAATGATATCATATAGTTTAGGAAAAAATATATGTTAATTCACAAACAATAGATGATAGGGTATATACCTTTTGTATTTCCACCCATTTTTAACCATGAGGATGATAAGGATATAATATAGGGACCTGAGTGTTGGGGATATACACCTTGTTCTATACTTTGTAGTGAGTTTACTATAGAGATAAATATATAGGTTCAGAAAACATTTATTGATGAGATATTTTATAAGATTCATTACTTAATTTTACTGTGTAGTGGAATGATCCAAATTCCAGGTGGTAAATCCTTACATAAATGTGATTAGAATTATTCTTCCCCTATTAAAGATATCTATTTATATAATATTTTTTCCTCAAAGATTTGGTTTTTAATATGGGAGGCGGGTAGTGGATAATGACTATTTGGGCTTAACAAATTCATATCTTGACCTGGGGAAGATGGTTGTGATTAATGTTTCAATTATAGTTAGTCCTGGATTATAATTATAAATTTTTATTATAAGATATATATTTTTGATGTATTTATTGATGGGTACATATAATAACTTTTGATATGAATTTTTTTAGTTTTTTAGGAGTTGGATATGAAGTTTTGATGAATCATATATGTAAAAAATGGATTTCTTGATGATAATAAGAACATATATCAATTATCTAGGTGTTTTAAGGACAAATAATTAATAACATATTTTGAAATTATTTTTTAAGTTAATGAATTGACTTTTTAATTATAATGATATAAATTTGATAATAATTGAATCATTATAAATAGTTATTCTTGTTAAATATTTAGATTTATATGTATGCTCAAACATTATTTAGAATAATAATCCACCCCTTTGATAGTTATGTTGAATATTTGAATAGCTTTGAAGAGTAGTTTTATTGAGTTTTGAATATTATGGGCTCAATCCATAATGGTGTTTTTTTCAGAAGGTTGGGAAGTGTGTAACCTATTACTGTTGGTTCATAAGGATTAATATTTTCTATGAAAAAAATCATGAATTCATTTTTATTTAGGGACTAAAATCAATGATGATTTGTTTTATTAATGTTTATAGACTATTTATTAGTTTAGTTCCTTCCTAGTGTCTATGGAAGATGGTTTGAGGTTGTTTGGGTGACAATAATATAGTTCACTTTAATTTTAGTGACATGGGTCCTCATTATGCTATATTTTTAAAGACATTTAGCACATATGTATAGTATGATGGTGAAAATTTCTCATTTAATATTTTAATGTCTTTTTATACAACTTCTTCTAAAATATTATTAATGATTATAGGACTACATTTATTTTGAGGTTTATGATATATGAATAGATTATGTATGTTCATGGTGAGATATTATATGTATGTAAGGACTTTTAGGAATCTAGTGATAGAATATAATTTTATGATGTAGTCTGGATGGAAGAACGATTTTTTGGGATGAATGGGGGATTAGTAATGATATTGTGGTGAAATTTAAATGACATTTACTTTTAATGAGTTCCCATCTCAATATGTTATATTGAAATCATTTAAATAGATATATATTATGATTATATTAAATTTAATATTTATAATTTGTATTAGTGTTGTACATGTGTGTTAGAAGGTTGTACCACTAGTTCTGAAAGTGATATTATTTATTAGTAAAATAAAAAAGTATTCTTAGTAATTTCTTAAGTGATAGGCCTTGTAAGGGTCATTTTTTATGATGAGGTAATGTGCAAATGGTTAAATAATCAATGTTAAAAATTATGAATATTATTATTATTTATTTTTAAATGGAATTATTTCATTTTATTACATTACCTAGAGTAAATATAGGTAATATTAAGACCAATAACAACTTTATATTATGTTTTATTCATTGGTTTCAAGGGAAATATAATTTTTCCTCATGAAAGGTTAATGGTTTTGAGTAATGATTTATTTGTGTATATATTTGATACTTATCCATAATTTCAATCTTGTTGAATTTATACAATTCTCTGACCCCATAATCCCAGATTCAGTGCATTATTTTAATACATTGGCATGATTAAAAGGAATCAAATCTCGAAAGACCAATCAGTTTAGCAGTCTTGGAAAATATAGTACATACATTAACATTACATTATAATTCAAAATATAAAATAAAACTTATAAAATTATTTGAGACCTTCATTATTCTCCTACATTAACCCTTTATATTATTCATAAAACACTTCTTTGAATCCAAGGAAAACTAAATATAAAAAAGGTGTCAGCTTTGATTCTTAGTAATGGTATACAATATAGAAGAAGCTATTATAAATAAGCATACACTTTTAACACAATCTATGAAACTAAAACACAATACTTTTAAACATAATATGATAAAAATAAATCAAATAATTCCATTCACATGGATATTCTACAAGTTGAAAAATCCCATGTAATATCAATAACTAATCTCATAATGAGGGAATGCATAATGTTGGACATCATAACTACATTGTCGTGGCCTCATGCCATGACTATACATAAATGGGTAAAAACTAAAACTCATTTGTCTCATGAGACCTATTGATGCATCGAGGGGCTATAGCAGGTCTCGCATGTCACTTACTAAGTCTAATTCATTACTCTTATGAAAAGGGTGAAACATAACCAATATAAACATTTGTATTAAAACTAGTATAAAAATTTTTAATACTTTAACTATGAACCATGAATGGTGTCAAAATGACACATCCATAATCAAAATGATCATAAAACATTAAACAAAATATGGTAAATAATATCCTAAGAGATCAATCTCAATTAAGCATAAGATCCAAAAAAAGGATTTTAACATAGATGAAAATACTCTAATAAAATAATTAAAAATATATTGAGACAAATACCTTTTTTCTTTGAAATCATTTAGTCAAAACCCACACACTTATAAAAGAAGAAATTTAAAAATATATTTTTGAATCAAAGTGTTCCATTCCAATTTGAAACTTTTTAAAGAAATTAACATTTTAAATATTCATGTCCATATAAATTAATACTTAAAACTATTTTGAAAATAAGGACATTAATGAGAAATATTTAGAATATTAATTATTTGAAACATTTAAAATGATGTTTTAGTTAAATTGAACCTTACATAAAACCTTAAAAAAATTCCTTTTGAAAACATTTTAAGAAACATGGACATGGATGATAAATATGTTCCAGTAAATACTAATGTATACACAATATTAGGTATTAATAAGCTTGTAAAATTAATTGTTACCATAGGTCAGATTCCTTCCGTACATGTTTGAAACTCATGTATAGTTGTTTTAAAAGTATTATTAAATTTTTCCAGAATCATAGTAATATTTATGATATCTTATATGATTAATTTATGACTTTATATTAATGGTTTATTAACAATTCCATGTTAAAGTAATGTTTTGGGTTATAATTTCATTGTTTATCATACATGTTTTGACTTTTTATTCTTTATATTATTACGTATATCATGATTTAAATTCTTATAGAATGTAAAAAATTATTTATATATCATATATATTCAATATATAAATATATATAATAGATATATAAATGAAATAGAACACACTATTCATGGAGACGGTAGGTCGTATGTACGCATGAACGTTGTAGCTGTTTTCTTATCGTATGGAATAGAAGTAAGTAAATATGTATATATATATATATATTATTACACTAGAATTATTTTTTTTGTAATTTTAATACTTATTAATTATATATACGTTTATAATCATTCTTTATTGGTTAACATGGAGGATGAATCTCATCGCATTGTGGAGACAGTAAGTTGTATGTACGCACGAGTGACGGTGTCATTTTATTATGTAGGATCGAAATAATGATGTAGATGCTCAATATACAAGAGGGGGGTGAATTGTACACTTTAAAAATTTCCTTTGGAACCTTTAAAGTTGATTACGTATAACTATGTTTTAATTAGATAAAGAAGGTTCTAAGTTTAACAAAGTTAAACTAAGAAAATTCACAACACCTATAACACTAATTGAAAAATGGAATAAATAATGAAGTTATAAACTTCAAGTTCTATGTACTTGCATAAAACTGGAAAGAGATTTCGAAAGTAGGTTCCGGAAATATGGATCCGGAAATTGAAACTTAACTAAAGATTACAATATGATATTCTACCTTAAAGCGTATAGAATCTAAATGAAACAGAGTACAAGTAAGGAAGTATAAGAAAGTTATACTTTCCTTACAATACAATATGCAGCGGAAAAAAAAGTAGTGAAACTACAAGTAACAAGATATAAGTCTTTTAACCCAAAGAGAAGGGTATCCAAAAACCTTGGATAAAGGTACCTTGATTTATATTTTCAAGAAAGTCTGTCTTACCCACACCAGGGTAATCCCTTGATATGAAGATCGGAATCTTTGTATTGCTATCCCCGCAAGCCCTCAACTTCAAGGTAGTTGGAACCTTTGTCTTCCTCAGCAAGGAAACCCTTGAACTTTAAGGTAGTCGGCACCTCTGTCTCCCTCAACAAGGAAGCCCTCAATCTTTAAGGTAGTTGGCACCTCTGTCTTCCTCAGCAAGGAATCCCTCGAACTTTAAGGTAGTCAACACCTCTGTCTTCCTATCCCCGGAAGTCCTCGAATGTAATCACCAATATTTGGAGTCACACGAAGCAAAAACTGAACGAGCGGTTTAGTACGCACAAATCATGAAAATCTTTCTCTCTCTAGAAACCACCTTAGCATCATGTGGTCTCTAGATCAATCAACTTCATTCTGTATCGAGCTCTTTCAAATGAGCTCCTATTTATAGGCTCGGTCGGCCTCCTTTCCAACGGTCGTATTTTCCTTCAAAATCAGAGGGACATGTACACGTGTAACTTAACCAAAAGTTAGTTTATAACAGAATAGACGACATCATTTTATAACAAAATAATTATAACAAAAAGTACGACATCGTTTCAAGATTAGTTAAAAAGTTTGGAGTGAAGATTCGAAGTGTAAGCAGAATATCAAAGAGTAGACAAATTATAAAAGTGTAAGAAAAATGAATGTTCGGAGTCTAACCAAAAATAAATCTGATTCTTATACTTAAGAAACATATGGATATAGATAATGAAAATATGATAAGGATAATTTTCCTTAGAAAAAAAATTCCCTTATAAAAGCAATTTTCCTTATAAAAGCAATTTTCCTTATAAAACCAGTTTTCCTTATAAAAACAGTTTTCCTTATAAAAGCAGTTTTCCTTTTAAAAGTAGTTTTCCTTATAAAAGCAGTTTTCCTTATAAAAGCAGTTTTTCTTATAAAATCAGTTTTCCTTATAAAAGAATTTTTCCTTATAAAAGCATTTTTACTTATAAAAGCAGTTTTTCTTATAAAAGGAGTTTTTCTTATAAAAGCATTTTTTCTTATAAAAGTAGTTTTCCTTATAAAAGCAGTTTTCCTTATAAAAGCGGTTTTCCTTATAAAAGCAGTTTTCCTTATAAAATCGATTTTCCTTATAAAATCGATTTTCCTTATAAAATCGATTTTACTTATAAAATAGATTTTCCTTATAAAAGCGATTTTCCTTATAAAAGCGATTTTCCTTATAAAAGCGATTTTCCTTATAAAAGCGGTTTTCCTTATAAAAGTGGTTTTCCTTACAAAATCAATTTTATTTAAAGATAAGGTGTTTGTGATTTTCAAAACAAGAAGGAATGGAAAATTCATATGGAAAACCTTATTGACTCAACAATCTCCCCCTTTTTGGAAAGCACAAACATCCTTATGAAAAAGAAAGACTAAGAGAAAAAAACAAAAACAATAAGGATTATCTCCCTTTTCTTATGGATGTTGTTGAATATGACTAACTCCCCCTTAGGCTTTGAAACTCTAAGGATGATATTCTAGATTTTCAGAATGGTATTCCATTAAGAATAAGAAAGTCTTCTTTAATGAAAAACTCCCCCTTAGATAAACTCTATTAGAGTTCTTTTTCTTTCTCACCCTTTGTTAAGGTTCTTTTTCCTTTTACCCCTTTGTTAGTGTTCTTTTTCCTTCTACCACTTTGTGATTTTCAAAAAGAATTCGAGAGAATGGAAAATATAACAAAGTACCTGAAAAATTAGTAACAACAACAAAAGAGATGAGCAATCAATATTTTCATTATGTTTGAAAAATCAAAAACAAAGAAGCTAAGATACAACAAAAAAAAAATCGGATTAGTATATTTTGGATCTTTTTCCTTCGACATGAGACCCTTAAGAATAGTCTTTATCTTCTTCAAGTCTTTATGGTCTTCTTCGGATTGCTTATCTAACACAACAATTCTTGCACTTTGAGCTTCAAGATTTTCTTCCTGGGCTTCAATCTTTTCTTCCTGGGCTTTCAAAACTTGTTATTGCTTTAACAACTTCTCTTAAATCTCAATCTGATGATCCCTTTCATTCCTCCAGCTTTGAGCAACAGAATTCAGCTTCCCATTCAGATCTCTGTCTTCTTGAATCCGTAAATTCTTCTCATCTGTCAACTTTTCTTCAAAGGAAGAAGTAAGATCATTTAGCTTTCTGTCTTCTGTCTCAAAAGTATCTTTAACATTATCATGGAATTCATCCAAGATCCTCATCTCATCAAGAGTTTTCTTCGACCAACTAGTCATTTTATTACAAGACCTTTTGTGGGATTCATGGCCGACAATAAAAGATTTGAACTGAGCCTCCATCTCTACACATTTATCCATAACCATGGATACGGAGTCTATTTTCTGATTCAAAGTATGTTGGAGCATCTGGTATCTTAAATCGATACTTGAGAAGGTCAGAATAGAACCCACCAACTTTTTTAAAGACTGAACAAAAAAGTCATGTCCCAACGAAGATGACTACGAATCTGAGACTTTTCTTGGAGAATTTTCTTCTTGAAATTTCTCACTCTTCTTAGAAGAACCACCAACTTCCCTTCTCTTTACAGCCACTGAGCTCGGGGTATCGACAACAAGTTGCTTTCCCTTTTCCTCTTTCAGAATGGATTCCTATTCCGGGGTTTTCTGTTCACTATCAGACACTTTAACAACATTGTCTTCATCATCAATATCTTTTTGACCAGCATCCTCTATATACTCCATTTGAGAAATATCATGTAGAAGATGTTCTTCCTCTGCATGATAAGCTACTTCTTGTTCTCCTTTATCCTCATCCTTATCTGGAGTGACTATCTTAGAGGACTCAACTTCTAAAGTTCGGAGCAACAAATGTTCCAAAGGTGTCTCTTTATAATATTCTACTTTCTTTAATAGATCTCCAATCTCACCACTACCTTCAGCAACTGCTTCTTCCTCTTCCACTTGCTCAAACTGCTCAACTTCCTTAACATGCTTAGCTTTTACCTTCTTCGGAGTAACATAGTTTCTTCCTGGAGTATCAAGTAGAGATTCCAAAGAGAAAGATCTCGGGACTGGAATGTTTCCAGAGTCCATCTCATTAAACTTCAATAAAGTCTGAACCACATCAGCTTCAGACATATTCTTCTTAAGATTATTTTGTTTCACTTGTTTTTCTAGTTCAACCGCTGTCTTTTCCTTCAAGGCCTTAGCCTCCGCAGGGTCCAAGCGAAACTGAGGCTCCCCTTGCACTCTCTTCTCTTTGACTTCCCTCCACTTAGCAACTACCTCATCAGGGTAAGCTTTCTACTTTTTTGGTTTTGGAGGTGCGGAATGAACTTTCTTAGATTTAATATTCTCTGCTTCAACTTCAAGTTCTTTCAACTTTCTCTTCTTCACTGGCTTAGATGATTCAGGTTCAGCAACTTTCGGAACCGCTTCTTCTTGAACTAGAAAATCAAATAACTCACCAGTCGTCTTGTTGAAAGCAACGTTCATCCTTTTAAGGGTATCATCACTCACCAACATAATTTTGCAAACTCTTGGCTTAGACTTGAAAGCCTCCTTGAAATACTCAAGGAACTGAACTATTAACTTCGAGATTATTGCTGGATATATTACGATCTGAGCTCTCAGATTCCCTTTCTTAAAATTCTCAAAAAAAACTTGAACCCGATCTTTTGAGGATTTTATTAAAACAAAGATTTAAGGAAACTAGAATCAGAAAACAAAATATAAGAAAACACCAGCTAGTAAATTATGATTACAAAAACTTGAGTAAGGAAATCAAACCTTTCGGATTGGCTTAGGAGGATTATTCATAATGGGTAATATTCTTCTTGAAAAAAAATTAACTACGAAAAATATTTACTACGAAAAGACATAGTTCGCAAAACTCGCTACAAAAAACTCAGTACGGAAAAACCAGTATGAAAAGAATAATAAAAAAACGAAAATTCATTATAAGAATTTCAGTATGAAAATTTCATTACAAGAATTTCGGTACGATAATGTCATTACGAATGTCTCGAAATGGAAATCTTACTACGAAAGACTCAGTATGAAAGTCACGTTATGAAAACCCAAGTTCGAAAAACTCCATTTCAGAAGTTCTTACTCCGAGAATTTAAATCCTGAATATTAAGAAAAGAATTAGACTTTCGGAATCCAAACTTTCTTGGATCCGAGATCTCCAGACAACAAAATTTTAGGAACCCACATCTTCTTTGAGAAATATGCCTTATGAAAACCTAAAGATTGAGTTTTGTTTAAAGAACAGTTCTTTGCCTAGTGACCACCACATTGACACTTGGTACAAAATGGGGCACTTTGTGGAACAAATTAATTGTTACTAAAAGTTGGTTTTTCATGGGTGTAACCAAATCCAGATTTATTTCTTAAAGGTCGTATTTGGGAATACATTTTATCAAAATTTTCATTACCATGGGTAAAGTTTTATAAACACTTCTTTAAGGAAAAGATTTTGGACTTGAGTTTTACAACCAAGTTTTTATCCTCAAAATCATTATATTTAGAACTAGAGCTAGGTTCGAATATACTTTTCTTAGAAATTACTTTTTCTAACTCTTTAGAAAGTTTGTTCTTCTCAGAACTTACTTCCACAAGATTTTTTGAAATACATTCAAAATCAGCATTTTTTCTATGAAGATCTTTAGAAAGATATTATATTTCTTTTGTAAGAATAGAATTTCTAGAGTTTTCCTTATCAAGTTTTTTATTGAGTTTGGAATTCTCAATTTCAAGAAGTTCATCAAACCTAGAAACTTCTTCATAGGTAGGTAAAATATTTTCTTCATCAGAAGAAGATTCTTCATCAGAAGAAGATTCTTCATCACAAGAGTTATAATATTCTCTATCATTCGAATTCAAAGAAACATTGGTCAATGATTCATCATTTTGTACCTTAGCCATAAAACAATGATTGTCAATAGGTATTCTAGATATAAGACCAAGATTCTTCTTTCCTGAAGATTCATATTCAGAAGATTCATCTGAAGAGTCACCACCACTGGCACTCCAGGTGTCATTTCCTTTCAGAACTTTCTTAGCTTTGGCTTTATAATACTTCTTTTTGTTCTTGTCTGAATGCCTTTCTTTCCTTTCTTTATTTTTGAGAAAAGGGAATCCAGTCTAATATGTCTAGCTCTCTTGCATTCATAACAAGTGACTTCTCCATCTTTCCTATCTTTTCTATCCTTTTTCTTATACTTGGACTAGAAATTTCTCTGGCCAGCTATCTTGTTCATTCTTCGAGCAAGATTTGCTAACTCGTTTTTTGAGATTTCACTTTCACTAGAATCTGTTTGAATAATCATATTCTTAGACTTGGATCTAGTTACTCTCTCTGGAGTCTTAGATTTCATATGATTTGATGTTGTTATAAAAGCAACAGAACCACTTCCATTCTTCTTCTTGATGTTGTCAGCATCTCTCTTCATTCTTGTTTCATGTTAAAGAAGAGATCCAAATAGCTCATCAAGAGAAATTTGAGTGACCTTCCTATTCTCATCAATAGCTGTTCTTTTTCATTCCCACTCATTGGGCATGATATCAATTATCTTATCCACAAGAGCTTCTTCATCTAAACCTTTCTCTCTCATAGACTGTAAACTGTTGACTATAGTCATAAATCTCTGTTGAACTTTACAAATCAGTTCTCCATAAGGAAAATTGAATCCATGATATTTAGCTCTAAGCATAGCTCTCTTAGTCTCAATCACTTTAGAAGTGCCAAAGTGTGTAACCTCTAACTTCTTCCAGATACAATTAGCTGCTTCACAAGAAGAAATTTTGCTATATATATTTCTATTCATTGAACAAAGTAAGGTATTGCGTACCTTATAATTGAGTTGATACTCTTGATTTTCCTTGTTAGTGAAAGTCCCAACTTCCTTATCAGGAATTTTATAATCTCCAGTAAGCATAACAAAGTTTTCCACTCCAGTATTGATAACAAAAGTCTTCATTCGATCTCTCCAGTACTCATAGTCATTTCCATAAAATATTGGTGGTCTTGTAGGATTTATATTATCAATGGAACCAACATTGATTCCTACCATACTTAAAATAACCTTCGGCACACAAAATTGTTAGTAGAAAAAGTTCGTAATCACAAATTTCATAATTACAATTCGGAATGACAAAGTTTGGAATGACAATTAAGAATGACAAAGAACTTTCTAAGAACGTATGAAGAATAAAGGAAAATGAGCAAGAAAAACTTATACGTGAGTATAAGTATTTCAGAGACCTCCTCTGATACCAATTTTAGGATCAAAATAATGATGTAGATGCTCAATATACAAGAGGGGGGTGAATTGTACACTTTAAAAATTTCCTTTGGAACCTTTAAAGTTGATTACGTAAAACTATTTTTTCCTTAGATAAGGAAGGTTATAAGTTTAACAATGTTAAACTAAGAAAATTCACAACACCTCTAACACTAATTGAAAAATGGAATAAATAATGAAGTTATAAACGTCAAGTTCTATGTACTTGCATAAAACTAGAAAGAGATTCCGAAATAAGGTTCTAGAAATATGGATCCGGAAATTGAAACTTAACTAAAGATTACAATATGAGATTCTACCTTAAAGCGTATAGAATCTAAATGAAACAGAGTAAAAGTAAGGATGTATAAGAATGTTATACTTTCCTTACAATAAATTATGCAGCGGAAAAACAAGTAGTGAAACTACAAGTAACAAGATATAAGTATTTTAACCCAAAGAGAAGGGTATCCAACAACCTTGGATAAAGGTCCCTTGATTTATACTTTCAAGCAAGTCTGTCTTACCCACACCAGGGTAATCCCTCGATACTAAGATCGGAATCTCTGTCTTGTTATCCCTGCAAGCCCTCAACTTTAAGGTAGTTGGAACCTCTGTCTTCCTCAGAAAGGAAGCCCTTGAACTTTAAGGTAGTCGGCACCTCTGTCTCCCTCAGCAAGGAATCCCTCGAACTTTAAGGTAGTCGGCACCTCTGTCTTCCTTTGAAAGGAAGCCCTCGAACTTTAAGGTAGTCGACACCTCTGTCTTCCTATACCCGGAAGTCCTCGAATGTAATCACTAACATTCGGAGTCGCACGAAGTAAAAACTGAATGAGTGGTTCAGTACGCACAAAGCATGAAAACATTTCTCTCTCTAGAAATCAACTTAGCAGCGTGTGGTCTCTATATCGATCAAATTCATTCTGTATCAAGCTCTTTCAAATGAGATCCTATTTATAGGCTCGGTCGGCCTCCTTTCCAACGGTCATATTTTCCTTAAAATCGGAGGGACCTGTACACGTGTAACTTAACCAAGAATTAGTTTATAACAGAATAGATGACATCATTTTATAACAAAATAAGTATAACAGAAATTATTACATCGTTTCAAGATTAGTTAAAAAGTTCAGAGTGAAGATTCGAAGTGTAAGCAGAATATCAAAGAGTAGACAAATTATAAAAGTGTAAGAAAAATAAAAGTTCAGAGTCTAACCAAAAATAAATCTGATTCTTATACCTAAGAAATATATGGATATAGATAATGAAAATATGATAAGGATAATTTTCCTTATAAAATAAATTTTCTTTATAAAAGCAATTTTCCTTATAAAAGCAGTTTTCCTTATAAAAGCAGTTTTCCTTATAAAAGCAGTTTTCCTTATAAAAGAAGTTTTCCTTATAAAAAAATTTTCCTTATAAAAGTAGTTTTTCTTATAAAAGCAGTTTTCCTTATAAAATCAGTTTTCCTTATAAAAGCAGTTTTACTTATAAAAGGAGTTTTTCTTATAAAAGAAGTTTTTCTTATAAAAGCAGTTTTTCTTATAAAAGCAGTTTTCCTTATAAAATAATTTTTCCTTATAAAAGCAGTTTTCCTTATAAAAGCAGTTTTCCTTATAAAAGTAGTTTTTCTTATAAAATTAGTATTCCTTATAAAAGCGATTTTCCTTATAAAATCAATTTTCCTTATAAAAGCAATTTTCCTTATAAAAGCAATTTTCCTTATAAAAGCGATTTTCCTTATAAAAGCTATTTTCCTTATAAAAGCGATTTTCCTTATAAAAACTATTTTCCTTATAAAAGCGATTTTCCTTATAAAAGCGATTTTCCTTATAAAATCAATTTTCCTTATAAAAGCGATTTTCCTTATAAAATCTATTTTCCTTATAAAAGCGATTTTACTTACAAAAGAAATTTTCCTTAAAGATAAGGTGTTTATGATTTTCAAAACAAGAAGGAATGGAAAAGTCATATGGAAAACCTTATTGACTCAACATATTAATGGTAAAGAGGTAAGGAAATGAATGGTATGTTAATTATAAAGAATAAATATCATCTCATATTGATTATTTGTAACCATTATATTCATAATTATATCCATTTAAATAAATTAGTTATGAAAAAAAATGTTACACCACGGCATGGAGATGGTAAGACGTACGTACGCATGCATGGTGATACATTTTTTTGTAAGATGGGTAAAAAAAGGAATATTATTTTCCCATAATCATAATAAAATATCAGTATATATATGATATTGGAGTTACTACTTTATTATGGGAAAAAATTAGGAAGATTAAGTAGAAGAAGAATAGATCTTTGAAAGAGTTGGTAAAACAATTTCGACTTCTTCGAGTGTCTCTTTTTGATTTGCACAAAAGGACTCATTAGGTTGGACTTATTCCCAAATTAAGGCCTCTAGGAAGAATTGACGAAATTTTGGAGGATAAATGGCCTTGGTTATTCTAAAATAAAGGTATTCAGTGGTGTGAATAAAAGATAAGGATAGGTTCCCTTTTATAAGAGAGGTGAGGGGCACTTTAGGAAACTCACAAAATATTAAATTAATATAAATTAATTTTCTATTCAAAATGGACCCAAAGTGAATTATTTTTAATATAATATGCGTATTGTTCTAAATAATATCAAAAAATAAAATTTATACATGTTTTTTTTATTTTAAACCTTATAATTTTGATTTATCCTTATTTAATCAATTTAATTTTAATTATGGTTATAATATTCTAAATATTACAAGGTTATAAATATTTACTTATGTGGTGTAAATGTTCCATAAGTGGACACTTTTTGAAATTTTAGACCTTATAATTATCACTTTTTAGTTTTTAAATATTTTTAAGATTCTTAAATAACTTAATAATATGTATTTTTAAAAAATATCAATAGTGTCAATTTTGACACTATTCATAACATTGACTTTAATTAAAATCCAAACATAAAAATAACTTTGAAAAAAATATTGACTATACTCCTAACATGTAATATTAATTTATAAAATTTGTGGAGAATCTTAATTAAATCAAATTATATTTCTTTTAAGATTTGTAAGCCATTTATTTTATAATTTTTTTAATAAAATAATTTATGTGTCACTATTGTGTCATCGTTAATGGAATTTATTTAATCTCTAAAAATTATATATAAATAACTATTATGTAGTTAATTATTATAGATTTAT
The DNA here is from genome assembly GCA_963277665.1 of Viscum album. Taxonomy (NCBI): domain Eukaryota; kingdom Viridiplantae; phylum Streptophyta; class Magnoliopsida; order Santalales; family Viscaceae; genus Viscum; species Viscum album. The sequence goes on from OY728155.1 coordinate 667,779,193, forward strand.
ATAGACTATTTATAATCGATGTTATCTCCTATTTATCCATATCTTAAAATTAATATACATATATAGAATGAGAGTGTGACATTTGTTTCACATTCATTGATTTTTATAATATCCATATCATTATCATGGAAAAGTGTACATTTAATGATTAAATTTCAAAAACATAGATGATAAAGATATAATTTAGTCATAAAAATATATTTTAATATGTGTTATTTTAATTTTATAATTTTATTTGTTACCTTTAATTACCTGATTTACCCTTAACCGTGCTAATAAAAAAATTACTAAAGTTATTATTCATAATGTCAAAAAAAGTAAAAAGAAACCTATTCACATAATTTTTACCCAATGATTCCAAATATTTAATTCATTTTTAAAAATTTTAAACACAAAATTTACATTAATTAAAATAAAATCAATCTCGTTGATGGAACCAGAAAATAGGTTATTTTAAAGTAAAACCCATCAAAAGAATGACATGTGTTTATATCCATTTTTAATGTGAAAATAATTCCAATGACCAGCATTATATTAAATGATAAAAATATAATATAATTATACTTTAAAACTATTAAAATTTATAATTTAACACTATAAATTAATTCAATGAAAAATTTTGTTTTCAATTAAAATTTAGTATTTTTTCACTATTTATCAAAACATGAAATTTATCAGAAAAATACAAAACATTGAACCAAATTAGTTTTTGTTATTACTATTTCAAATAAGAAGTTTATTTTGTCAAATTGAATGTACAAAAGTGTTAAATATTATATTTAAAAGGGGTTCTCCATTAAAAGGTGGTAAAATTACTTTTAGAAGAAAAAAATAGCCTTTTAATGTGTAATATTGGATTAATTTTAATCTTATGCCTATAAAATCATTTGGATGGATGTGAAAAAAACTTATTAATTATATAATATAGAAATTTAATAATTTTTTTAATTCTATTCATTCATGTCAATGTAATGGCTAGGTCATAACAATCATTTTTAAATAACAATATTTAATAATATATCATTTTTCATTTAAACATGGTGTTGTATGAAACATATTCTATTGAAGAGATTAAATTTAAGAAGGGACATAATGTAAAATCATGGGGCGTTACATTATCCCCTCCTTCAATAAATTTTCTCCTCTCAATTTTTTAATTTAGTTTCGGTAACTGAGGTTTGACTATTCAAAATTCCTGTATTGAAAACCCATATTGAAACAAGGGTTCCATGTAGGGAAACATGGACATTAAAAAAATATAACCATAAAGTTCTAATGGAGAGTTTTATAGAACATGGTTATGATAAAGTTAACAACCACAAAGCTATAAATTTTTGATGATCTAGGGTTCCATTTTATTCATCAGAAAAAGTACTAGGATAGCATTTTTTTTGTTTCAATATCTTTTCCCTAGAGTTAAAGAATATTTTACTATTCAAATAATCACTTAATTTATTTATTTCCATATCATAATCGTAATATAATCCTTTTCTTGTGCTTTGATCTATTTTCACATCATCCCTTACACCTGGAAATTAAATTTCAAAATGAATTTTTCATGCCTGAAGAACTTTTGATAAATCATAAAGCCCGCAAGTATGTCCTTTATCCTCTAAATTTTTATTAAAACCAAAAATGTTATCTGAAAGTATCGAATAAATCATAATTTAACATTAAACAATAATATCCAACTTTTAAATTACTCCATTCTAACCTTAATACTTTTCCCAAATACTTATGTCCAAAAAACTTATGTCTAAATTAACAGTCCTAAAAGTTTTCTAAATTTCTAAAATAAATCGTAACATCAGATTCCCCAAACAACATGATGTAGATCTTATTGATAAATTCATTTATAAACTCAAAAACCTTAATGAAATAACCCATGCTTCAAAATAGTTTATGAAGATTAACTATAGTACAATCCTTATATATTTCGTGAATCTTATAACCATAAAACCATTTATGTAATAATTCTTGAATCCAAATAAAAAATAACCTTAATCATTACACTTCACTCTTAAACCATTAACTACAATTCAACATTATATTCCTTAATACCTCCTTCATGTCATTTTTCTGTTTTATCCTGTTCATTATCAGTAGTATAAACATTGAATATATAACCTTGCTGATTCTAACCATAGACCAAAACTCAAAGAATAATGTGAGAAACACTAATCATAGTGATTTAGTCATGAAAAATCATTTATAGGATATATAAATGGTGGAATATTATTCTCAATCCATTTTTTCATAGGATAAACCTAGGTTATCCATAACCAAATCTAAAGGATGATGTTCTATACTTATACTTATCCTCATAGTAATTTATAGGGTTATGTTTTCTAATCTATGTTTTCTAAATCTAATTTCCTAGGTTATTGCTAAAATTTCTCTTATACCAACTGTAACACCCTAACCCCAGAGGTCAAGAGTCATTGCATTATTTTAATATATTGGAATGATTACAAGGAATAAAATTTTGAAGGATCAATCAGTTTAGAAGTCCTGGAAAATAGATTACATGCATGAAATTTACATTACAATTAAATGCATAAAATGAAACATAGATAATTCTTTGATAATTCCATTATTCTCTTATCTTAACCCTGAATATTAGTCATAAAACAATTCTTAGTATCTGGGGAAAATAAAAAATAATAAAGGGGTGATATTAGATTCTTAGTAAGGTTTAACAATATAGAATAATCTATCATAAATAATAACAAAATTTTAACACAAGGTGTAAATCTAAATCGCAATCCATTTAAACATAATATTCAGCATAATATAGAAAAATAAATCAAAAAATTCCAATTTAACATTCACATGGAAATTCTACTAGTCGAATAATCACATGTAATATTAAAAACTGATCTCATAATGAGGAAATCATAATGTAGGACATAATAACTACATCATCACGGCCTCATTCCAAGACCATACATAAATGGGTAAAAACCCAAACTAGTTTGTCTCGTGAGACCTACCAATGCATAATGTCAGACATGTAATATCAATAACTAATCTCATAATGATGTAATTCATCATATCAGATATCATAACTATATCATCAATGCCTTGTTCCAAGGCCATATATAAATGGGTAAAAACCCGAAAATATATTATCTTATGAGACCTAATGATGAATTCAGGGGATATAGAGGTCCCCTCCCATCACTTACTAAGTCCAATTCATTCTTATCATGAAAAGGGTGAAACATTACCAACATAATCATTTTTATTAAAACTAGCATACAAAATGTTAATACTTTAACAATAAACCATGAATGGTATCTAATAGCCTATCCATAATCAAACTTATCATAACCCAATCAATAAAATATAGTAAATTATATCATAATATATCAATCTCAATTAATAATAAGATCCAATAAATGATGTTTACATAGATAAAAAATACTCTAATAAAATCATTAATAGTATCATGAGACAAATACACCTTTTTCATTGAAATTATTTATTCAAAATCCATACACTTAAAAAATAAGAAATTTAAAAATATATTTTTGAATCAAAGTTTCCCACATCACTTTTAAACTTTTGAAATAAATTACTATTTTAAAATATTCATTCCATATAAACAAATACTTAAAACCATTTTGAAAACATGGACATTAATAAGAAATATTTAGAAGAATAAATCTTTAAAACATTTAAAATGATGTTTTAGTTAAAGTGTATATTATATAAAACCTTAAAAAATATTCTTTTTCAAAATATTTTTATGAAAAATGGACATAGATAATAAATATTTTCCAGTAAATAATTATGTATACAAAATCTCGGATAATAATTAGATTGAAAAATTAACCCTTACCGTAGGTCCAATTTCTTTTGTACGTGTCTGAAACTCCGGTATAATGGTTTTAACCATATTATTAACTTGTAATAGAATAATAATAACATTTAGTATGTCATATATTATTCATTTATGACTTTATATTACCGTTTTATTTACAATTCCATGTTAAAGTAATGTTTTGGGTCATAATTGTGTTGTTTATCATACATGTTTTGACTTTTTATTCTTTATATTATTACTTAGATCAAGATTTACATTATTATAGAATGTAAAAAATTATTTATATATCATATATATTTAATATATAAATATATATAATAGATATATAAATGAAATGGAACACACCGTTCATGGAGACGGTAAGTCGTACGTACGTATGAATGTTGTTTCTTTTTTCTTATCATATTGAATGAAAGAAAGTAAATATATATATATATATATATATATATATATTACTCCACTCGAATTATTATGTCATATATTTCATACTTATTCATTATATATTTTTATATAATCATTCCTGAATTGTTAACGTGGAGGATGAATCTCATCACGTCGTGGAGACGGTAAGTCATACATACGCACGAGCAATGGTCTTGTTTTCATAATGGATAGAGGATAAAGAAATGGATGGTATGTTAATTTTAAAGAAAAAAAAATCATTTAATATTTATTATTTATATCCATTATATTTATTATTATACCCATTTAAATAAAGTAGTGATGAAAAACAAGTTACACTACGGTGTAGAGACGGTAAGTCGTACATACGCATGCATGGTGATATTGTTTTTTGTATGATGGATAAAAGTAGGAATATGGTTTCCCCATAATCATAATAAAATATCAGAATATATATATATATATAATATTTTATATATTACTTTAGTATAGAAATAACATAGGAATATGAAGCAGAAGAATAATATAATTTTGAAAGAGTTGGTAAAACAATTACCTCTTCTTTGAGTGTCTCCATTTGATTTGCACAAAAGGACTCATTAAGTTAGATTTCTGCCCAAGGTATGGCCTCTAGGATTAAGTGGTGGAAGTTTTTAGGAGAAATGGGCAGGTTTTGGCCAAAATAATGTGATTTATAGGTTGGAATAAAAGAGAAGGATCGATTCCCTTTTATAAAAGAGGTGAGGGGAACTTTAGGAAAACTCTCAAAATAGTAAATTAATATAAATTAATTTTCAATTAAAAATGTATCAAAATTGAGTTATTTAGAATATAATATTTTGATGGTCTGAAATCCTATCAACCAATAAAATTAATACATGTTCTATTTTTATTTTAAACCTTAGCATTTTGATTTATCCTTATTTAATCTATTTAATTTTAATTGTGGTAATAATATTCTAAATATTAAAAGATTATAAATATTTACTTATGTGGTGTCAATTTTCCATAAATGGAAACATTATGAAATTTTATACCTTATAATTATCACTTTTTAGTTTTTAAATAATTTTATGAGTTTTAAATAATTTAATAAGACGTTACTTTTATAAAATATCAATAGTGTCAATTTTGACACTATTCATAACATTGACTTTAATTAAAATCCAAACAGAAAGATAACTTCAAAAAAAAATTAATATACTCATAAAATATCATAGTAGTCTATAAAATTCATGTATCACTTTAATTAATTCAATTTATATTTATTTTAATATTTTTAAAACCATGTATTTTACATTTATATTAATAAAATAATTTATGCATTACTATTGTGCCATCATTAATGGTATTTATTTAATCTCTAAAAATTATATATAAATTACTATAATTTATTTAATTATTTTATATTTCCATATAATATTTATAATCAATGTTATCTCTTATTTATCCCTATATTAAAATTAATATACTTATATAAAATGAGAGTGTGATATTTTGTCACATTTGTTGATTTTTATAATATATATGTCATTTTAATGGAAAAGTGTCCATTAAATGATTAAATTTTAAATATAATGTGATAAGGGTATAATTTAGTCATACAATATGATTTTTATAGGTTTTTGGGTAACTTTATAATATTATTTTTACCTTTAATTACCATATTTACCCTTAACTGTGGTAATAAAAAAATTACTAAAGTTACAATTCATAATGTCAAAAAAATAAAAGAAACCTGTTTACAAAAATTTTACCTACTAACTCAAAATATGGAATCCATTTTTAAAAATTCAAAACATATAAGCTTCAGTAATTAAATTAAGATTAATCTTATTGGTGGAACGAGAAAATGGGGTTTTTTTAAAGTAAAAACCATCAAAAGATTGACATATGTTTATATCCAGTTTTAATGTAAAAATAATTATAATGGATTAAATTATATTAATTGATAAAACTATAATCTAATTATAATTTAAAACCATTAAAATGTATAATTTAACACTACAAATTATTTCGATGAAAAATTTTGTTTTCAATTAAAATTTAGTATTTTTCACTATTCATCAAAACAGGAAACTTATCTGAAAAATACCAAAAATTGAACCAAAGAAAATTTTTATATTACTCTTTAAAAGAATAATTTTATTATTCTCAAATTAAATATATAAAATTGTCAAATATTGGATATAAAATGGGTTCTCCATTAAAAGGCGGTGAAATTTCTTTTAGAAAAAATAGTCTTTTAATGTGTAAGATTAGATTAATTCTTATCTTATACTTATAAAATCTTTTATACAGATTTAAAAACATTTGATTAATTATATAATATATAAATTTTATATTTTTTTAATACTATTAAATCACGTCGATATAATGGATATTTTATAACGATTGTGCTAAAATAATGATATTTTATTATATATCATTGTTCATTTAAACTTGGTGTTGTGTAAAATGTAAGATATAAAATAGATTAAATTTAATAAGATATATAATGTAAAATCTTATGGTGTTACAATATCAATTTAGTATTGTTTTATCAAATATAAGGATGATTTATGATGTATTACTATATTGTTGATTTTATCTTTATGAGGCTTCTTTTAGCTGAGATAGTGAATTGTATAGAACCTTATTAATGGTTATGTTAGGATATGATATTTTTTACACATTATTTGAATTGGGTAGTTTTTGAGTAATAAGATATGACATCAGGGTATATGGAAACCATTAAAACTTTCAAACTATATGGGAGATAGATTTTCTCTTGTTGTTACCTTCACAGGTTAAGTGGGTGCATGATGTATTGTAAGTGATATTCGAAGAGTTATATACCTTAATTTCCTCATCAGATACATATAATAAGTTTAACTTAATCAAAGATGTGATGTTAATGTAAAACCTCTAAATATTAATAATTGTTTAATGTAGTTTATAGTGTAAGTGAGGTGTATCTATAACCCATGGGATTATTGTAGAAATAGTACCTTATTTATTTAAGTCATATTTCTACTTAATACCTAGTGTATTTGAGGTTTATAAATGGTTGATTAGTCATGGAATGAGATGAGTACTTTTTTTATCCTTGTACTTTCAATCGTTATCTTCTTTAAATTATAGATTTTATTTTTTGAAGGTGGATATTTTAGGAAATATTATATGATATGTTTTTTAAAGTTGTGAGTTTGATTTTTTAGGTTATATGGATGAGCTTGGATTCTCGATAATGAACTTTTTTTATGTTATATCTATTTTAAATTTCCAAAAACATTAGTTTTATAGTGTATTATATCCTATGTAAATTAATTTAAGTTTACACCAAAAATAAAAAATGAGGATGACCTGAATATTAAACTATGAATAGTGATTATGTCATCATGGAATTGTTCAACACATGATGTTTTATTTAATAAAAAATGAAATGATTATGGGTCATGAACTTATCATGAGATCTTTTTTCTATAAATAGCCTATTAAACTCATAAATATTACATTATTATAGATGGATCAGGAATGAACTTCCTAGGATTGAGAGTTATGAGATGGAGTTCCCCTGAGATAGGAACATGAACAACATTATCAATTCCATAATATATTCTATTTTATGGATTTTAATTAAATGATTTATTATAAATAATTGATATATAAATAAATAGGGTTCCAATTATGATATTTATGAATGATTAGTGGGGGTGATCATTGCATGATCCATGAACATCATGTGGGGGGCGCTGCATGATTTATGAATGGAATAGAGGAAGTAATGGAGAAATGTTGGCTCATGTCACTACCAATGTTTTTAAATGTTTAGAAAAATATGTACATTGATTTTTATATGTTGATAATAGGTCTAAGGAATATTATTTTTGTATAGGTCACTTCAATGATCAAAGATAATATAACTAGAATAATGTTTCCTATAATGATGTGGGACAAGAGAGTTTAGAAAAGTTCATCAATTCTTGGAAATGTGATGGCCATTGATGGTCCAAGAGGATTCAGAAGATATTTGGATTAGGTTTCATGAGATTATACTTTATATATTCTATTTTATTAGCTCGGTGCACACTTGAGATAGATGGGTAAGTTCCCATCCGATGTGGTGGATATTGGGAAAGATAACTCATAATATATATATATATGTGTGTGTGTGTGTGTAAACTTATAAATAATATAAATACATAATAGAATAATATTCTTTCCCTTAAGATAAATCCTAAAAAATTAAGATGTAAAAAAATAAAAACATAGCAGAATAATACCCTTTCCCACCCAAGAAATCAAGAAAATTTGACTTGGTATGAAATAGAAAAAATGTATATAAAAATAAATGTTGACACAAATAAGTTTTTAAACTATAAAACCCTAAAAGGGAAAAATCATTAACTATTTTAGAAAAATGATCAAATAAAATCAATTATTATATAGTAAAGACTCCCCAAAAATGATAGGGATCAAAAAATTATAATTTGATAAATTAGAACAACAGTAGAATATAGATCTATTTTAAATCATTATTAAATAAATAATGAAGCTTGAGAAATATTTCTAAATTAGAAATTAGATTGTTTCACTGTAGTTTTAATAAAATGGTGTTATAAATCAAAAAATAAAAAAACCTATCAATTAAGGTTTTCAAAATTTTAATTTTTTTTCCTAGAGCCCACAACACAAACAATGTTCATAGAGAAAATACACCCTAAAATTGTGGAATAGACTTCATAATATCTATTAAAAATAGATATTAAATTTGAGATAAAAACCCGCCTATAAGATTTAAAAAAATAAACAATAAAATATATCATATGGATCCTAGGATGAGGAGAACCCACAAAAAAATATGACTTTGACTCAACTAAGGATCACTGCCAGCACTAAAATTGGTTAGAAAATCATAAATTTACCTTTTGGTAGAATCATGGTCAACACATTTTTCTCATTATGATCTATGTGAATCCTCATATCCTTTAAGTCTTTAAAATCAAGAAGTCCATGAATCTAAGGATAAAGAACATATATATTCATTGATCTTCTACAAAAATTATTATTATTACCCAATAAAATAAGAATTTAAATATAAAAAAAATAAATCATAACTATCCTAAATAAAATTATGCTCATGAATAATATGAATCATCCAGAACACTTTCTTTCATTCCTCTATAGCTATAATAATCTCAAACTTTATGGTAGACAAAGGAACACATCTCTATACTATTGAATATCAAGATATAACTCAACTATAAAAGTGATCCAATAGCCTAATGATGGATTACTCTAATATATATCACCTTCCATATCTAAATATATAAATCTAAAATATATATTTCACATAGCTAAATGAAATATCATATCAGAACAACCATGGATATATGTAAAAATATACTACACTGGTATCAAATTTTTTTCTACCAATATTTTTTTAAAATGACAAACCACACCATCAATAAGAGATATATCAGGTCTATTACATAACATCTCATACATAAAATAGATAATAATAGATGAATAAGTTATGATATGCATATCCTATCTCTCTCCATATTAGTAGGAGGTGTCTGACTAGAGTTGATCATAAAATTTAAAGAAAGATAAGTATTGACCATATTATATTTATCCATAAAAAATATCTACATCGCCTTATCAGTGAATATAGCCTAATATTTACATATTTTATTGTTTTTTATATCAAAGGATACTATTATTCCATGAATCTTTCTTAATGTCTCTAATTCATTCATTGAAAATTATTGGCAAATATATTTATTCGATTAATCAGTTTTAGAATAATTATGGCCAAAAATAAGAACATCATCAATATAAAGAAGAAATATAATAAAATCATCATCATAAAATCTCTAAAAAAAATAAAATAATCAAAAGAGGTATCTTTAAAACCCTAATGAAAAATTAAAGATGAAAACGATTTATACTACAACCTCAAAACTTGTATCTAACCATATAAAATCATCTTCAAACTATAAATATAATCCTCTATACCAATTTCAAAAAAACCCTCAGGTCACTTCAGATAAATATTCTCCTCTAAATCACTATGTATGAGAGTTGTCTACACACTTATCTACTCAATATTGAAATAAAAACTCACATACAAATTAAGGAAATATATAATAGATTACACTTTGACAATATGTGAGAATATTTCTTCAAAATTAGTAACATTATTCTAAATTATTCCTTTAAAAACTATTATTTCATTATATCATATAATAAAACTATATTATTAATTTTTAATTGAATAAATACATTTAGTTTTTAAATCTTTCTTACTGATAACCAACTTCACCACCTCCAAAGTGTTATTTTATGCAACTATATCATCTCATCATCCAATTTTATAACCCATTTTTTCCTTCTCATCACTTTTCATTACATCATCAAAAGATTTCTATTGATCCCATTCAGTTAGTGTAAAAAACTCATTTGGTGAATAACATATAGAATTGGTGTGAGTTTAAGATGATTGCCTATGGGGAGGTATAGATTAATTAATAACCTTTAAAATTGAATCATAACAAACAATAATTAAATCATAAAAATAAACTCAATTATATTAACCATGAACATCATTATTCACAACAATATGATCATAAGAATAAATAATATAAGGTAAATATAAAATAAAAAATAGCTTAAGACTAATAAAACCATTAGAATTTGTTGAAATGGATTTTTTTTAAGATGTAAATGACTATAATAGTATGATCCTTTTGGAAGCAAATCATCTCTACTATTTATGAGTTTTTTTTTTAAATTGTATTATAAAACCTTCACCCAAACTCATTATGAAAATAACTTATTAAAATTCATTTTTTTGTTTTACCATACATATGGATCTCTCATACCTTGATACAAAAATTGTAGCCTTGCAACTGGAAATAAAAAACTGATAAAAGATGATTGATTTTCTATACAAAAACATGTATGGTGTATCTATTGTAAAAAATTTATAAGTAAAAAATTTATTATATATGTTGTAATAAATAAATCCCCACCCAAAATATTCTATATAATATTGATTTATAAATTAAACATTTAACTATTGCTATCAAATATTTTTTATCCACTCAACTATATCAATTAGATAATGTGTTATAAGAGGTAAATCTTGATTTAAAACACCTTTCTACTTGTAATACTCATCAAAATGACCATATTATTCTCCCAAATTTTCAGGGTCATTTAATTTTAGATTATTTATTATTTCTCTATCAAATAAAATATGAAACTTCTTAAAATAACAAAGAACCTGATTTTTTATATTAAAAACTAAAACCAAATTCATATATTAATAATCATTAATAAAATTAAAAAAATTATTTCTATCACTGAAATATGTTAATTTCATAGGACCATAAACATTAAAATGTACCAACTTAAGTACTTTTGAATTTATATGTAAAGGATGACTATTGAAACTAACCCTACCCTATTGTGTATCCATATAATGATCACATGTGTTCAATTTGGAAACCTCCAAACCTGGTGGAAATTTTCTATTTGTCAAAAAACAAATCCTATTATCACTAATGTGACTAATCCTATTTTTTAATAATTTTTAAGAGACGTTACACTCAATAAAAAAATTAATATCAAAATGAAAAGAAACTCTTGTCTAATAAAAACTTGATTAGTTATTTACTTTCCCAAAATCAATAAACCCTTTCAAAGATTCTAATATTAATTTATTAAAGTAATAAAGAAACTATTATCATCAAAAAAAACTAGTAAAAGTGTGGTTCAGATGATTATCTAAAGCACATTTTACATTTTCAATAATCATATTACATATTATACAAGTTTAAAAAATAGTATTCTTACCAATAACATCACCAATACCATCATGGACCATATTTAAAATCCCAAAAATTAAATTGGTTGTAAGATAGAAATAATTACTTCATGGATTTCATGTGAAAGAATTATATAATTTCAATAACACTTTATCATCAAAAGAAACATTAATGAAATCATAAAAAATAATAAGATCCCCCATGTAGTAGTTTTGAAATAATCATCACCAATGCCATTTTTCTTCTATTTATTTTTCTTTATTTTATTTTTTCTTTTTAACTGATAGAAAAAAATCATTAAATTTACATTCGTAACAAAATTATGGAACTAAAATTATTTCTTCTTCATTCTATATTTTCTTCAACCCTTTATTATAACTCAATTTCTTTGTAATTGATTCCTCTCTTGGGTCAACCCCATGTTATCCATTAATAAAATCTATGAAGAATATATTTTATGAGTAAGACTCTTGAATTATTAATTCAAAACACATATATAAAAAAATAAAAGTTAATACATCATTATACTAGAATAATTTTGAGTAATAGGTAAATTCTCCCATGAATTAGCTAAAGAGTTAAGTAACTAAAGTGACAAAATATCATCTTGAAAAGTAATACCCATTCAAGATAATTAATCAAAATAAAATTGATATTTTTTATTCCCTTTGGGTCATAGGTATGTCATATTTTTGTCTTGGTTTATCTATTTTGTTGTTCAAAAGGCTTTCAAGAGTAAGGGGTAAAGAATTTTGAGTTTTGGTAGAAATGGACCAGGTGCACCGTCTGTGGATAACTAGTAATAACTATGTCGTAATAGTTATATATGGCGATGTTAACTCTAGTGGATTTTTTCATGGTTTGAGTATGGTTTGTATAACTATGAAAGTCACCATGATAACCATATGGATGAATGGGTTTGTTTCTAGAAGAAATTACATGAATTTCTCATGGTTTTTCTAACAGTGTGTCATATCCTAGGTAACTGTGTTGTTTGATTTTAAATGGAAAGTAGGGACTGTAAAGTTGGAACATGGTTAATCTAACTGTTTGGCCTAACCATACAATGAATATGGATTTATTAAAATTAGAAAATTACCCATATTAACTTGCTTGTTTTAAAAACTAATATCTTCTTAATCTCTCATTAACTCAAACCAACCCTTCATTGACATTCTAAGAGGTTCACTACTTGGTATCTTTGTGTTTTTTATTCGTTCTTAGTAGATATCCTTAAGTTATTTTCTGATTTCCACCCATTTTATCTTCATATTTCTATATCTCTTATCAATATATCTTCTACTTAAATGGGTTAATCTCTTAAGGGCTATGATTTCTATATCTATATGGTTTTTGTAATGACCCATAATTTTATCAATGGAATTTACCTTTTGATAATATAAATGTTCCATATTTAGTAATGTATTATTAAATAAATACTATGAATGAAATTATAGAAGGAACCAAATTTTATTATATTCGTGTGAATTTTACATTTAGAGAATAAAAATGATCATAAGAATTGAATGAGTTACAATGGAATAAAAAATACAAAATGAGATAACTACAATATTAAAATTTAGATCTTTTCAATACCCTAGAATAATATCACTCATTAATAACACTATATAAATGAATGAAATGTTCATTTTGAAAATGAAGATATGTATAAACTTCAAGGAAAATAAAATGAAATGAAGACTGGATAAAATATGAGGTATTTATAGAATGTATGTAACCCATGATACGATTACAAATCTAACTGTTAGAATAGTATCCTAACTGTTGGAATAGTAATATAACTATTAAGAATAGTAAAAATGCCATTAGAATAGTATCATAACCTGTGGAAGATTCAAATAATATTCAGGCATCATATAAAATAAAAATGTGAAATATTTATATTATTAAATAAGTAAATATATTCTTTAAAATGACAAAATAAGTGTTTATATTTTCATAAAATATAAATATTTTCATTTTCATTTTTAATAAATATATTGATTTAAATGAAATTTTATTTTAATAAATTGGGTTTATTAATTAAAATTATGTTTTTTTATAATTATTATATAATATTATGAGACCATAAGTAATTTTTAAAAGGCCAAAAAATTGATCATAATATTAAAATTAGTATTTTTCAAAAAAAAATAAGTATTTTAATTAATTATTCTACCTCCTATTCACATCTCACATCCAACCTAATATAATGAATCTAATATTATAAATATATTTTATTTTTATTTTCTTAATGTAATATCCATTATCCAACCTCCTCTCTTCTAAAAATGAAAATTGTGTTCATATTATGGTGGGTTCACCACCTCAATGAACAAAATACTTAGTTTTTCTTCAATGCCTTTAAGGTTGGTTATAAAAAGATTATTATGGTTAAACATCATGATAATAGGTATAATTTAACTTATTTATAGTTCTTAAATGTGTTAAAAATAATTTAATTAAATAAAACAAATCTAATTTGTAATGGTCAACAAAACTTCCAAAATGAACTAATCGTATAACGATAACGTTTTTACTAAATGAATCAACCCTATGTCAGAAAATATATGGATATTTAGGACCATTTAAAATTATATAAGGATTTTAATATCAATTCATTTCAATTATAGAGTTTTAGTCCCATTTGTAAATCACTTAAATAATTATCCATAGGTGATCTGACTTTGGAACCATGAAACGAACACCCTCAGAGTAGCGGAATTAAACATTATATCTCATTGAAGTGATTATAAATGAACATAACATAATTATAGTAAATAAAATATAGATGTAATTTGTTATAAATTAATTAATTAATTAATAATATTTTATTATTCATGATGTTAAGTGAATGAGAATAATGATTACAGACATAAGGTAAGGGAACTTCCGAACCACCCTCCTTTATTTTGGGCCATGAATTTTCCCTCTAAAACTCACCTAAGAAAAATATCATTCTCATGTGTTGATTTAATATTATATGTATATATATTCCTCTCACATATATATATATAGTTATCATTGCCTTTATTTTTTGTGTATATACATATTATAAGGTTTCTCTCTCAATTTTATTTGTTAAGTAAACCTGATTAAAGGGAACTTCTTTGTTTCTTACCCCATTTTAAGTACCACTCCATAAAACGTTTTAAACCATACATGGTTTAAAAACTCTATAATTATATTATGTAAAAAAATTATTCTATTTATTTTTTTATTTAAATTAATATGATATTTCCCCTCTATAAATACTCTTTACCCATTTCCCTAAAACCCTACTTAAGAGGTACATATCTAAAATTACATGTCCATTATTGTTTACATATTTACTTCACATGGACATAATATTTCATGAAATATTATTATTTTTCACTAAATAAAGCCAAATAATTTTTTAATACCATCTTTTAGGGAAATGATTATGATTTTCCATCTAGTTATGCTATAAGACATGATTATACAACCCATTTCTTTCCATGTGTAATTATTATGTTTATACCTATTGTTTGATTTTAATTTTTTGGAACACATAAAAATGTACATGTTATAGTGTGTGATCTTAGATGAATTTTTAATTCATTGGGTAATTTTTATGTCTCAATAGATGATTTGTATGGTATTTATGAGTAAAACTAATCCTGGATAGGACTGTGTCTACCATGTGATGTTGTCTTTGCAGTTATCCTTGACTTATTCCTATGTCATGTTTTATATTATTGTCACATTACGTTGAGGAATTGATCTTATCTTTACCAAATTGTTATTTCATTCCTCCATGTTATAATTAATTTACCTTTCTTCTTATGATATCTTAATATGTCATTTGATTCATATGTTATGCTTCTTTATCATGTTTATTCAGTTATTGAGGTTAATAGCTTACCCCTTTATTTTATGTATTGCCTAAATTATCCTATGTAGTTTTAGAACATCAAGTGGATATTTAAAATTATGAATATTAAAATAAATAAGTTCTATTTTAGTTTATAGTAAATGTTTAATTTTTCTAGTCTCCCAAGAACACTAGGCCTCTTGATCCTTTGGTTTTTTTATTTGATATTTATATTAAAAAACATGTAATAATATGTTTAAATGACTTGGGTATCTATAGTTGGTATCAACTAATGTTCTAGTTATTTTGGGGGATTAAGATAAGAATATATTATGAAAACCCCTAAGGGTGAGTCTAAGTATATGAAGACATCATGAAATTTTGGTCAAGTATGGAGTGAGTGGTTTCCATGAAATTACATCAATTTTGGGATAATACAAGTGGATGTGCATTTGGAATAGATATAACTATGGGTAATAACCCCAAAATGGATAATTGGGTATTAACTCAACCTTTACCTAGTTTTTGATGAAGAGACCTTGTTATGAAGTTGGTTTGACACTCTTAGGGAATATGTTTTGGTAAATTCACAAACTCTTTGAAAATTTTTGTTAAGGAAATTATTAGATTATTAGTTTAGAAAACTTGATAGGGAACATTACCATGCATAACCTAGATTGGATCCTAGATATTCATAAGTTAATATATACATATCATTTATAAGCTATTACTTGTATGTTTATATTTTCACTATTTATATTCTTATTTGTTTAAGTATTCTCATCCCAAATTTTCTTTTGTTTTTGTTAATGGTGGGAAATGGGAGGAATCGTGAAAACAACCAATGTGATATGCAATGTGATGATTTTCCTAATGATATTCCTAACATAAAATTAGTAGGAGCTTATAACTTCATGGAGGTATTGGATCAACTAACTCAAGTTATGAATAATAACTTGAATCATATGTAACACCCTCCTTCTACTAAGAAAGAGAACTTTGAGGTTGATTCCATTATGAAAAAGGGCCTCACAATGTTAGTGGATCTTATTATCCCCACATCATAGAACAATTGATTAACTCCACTGAGAATATATTCTATGTCCTCAAATACTTGGAAAAAGATAAAGTCATATTGGGTGTCTATCAATTTCATGGAATGGAAAGGATTCAATAATATATTTTTCAATAAATATTGTCTCTATACACTCTATATTAAAATGGATATGGAGTTACTTGGACTCAAGAAAAAAATAAGATGATTCTATCAGGGTGTATAAGGAAATCTTCACAAGGCTTTCATGTTATGCATCTGGATTTTTCATCAACACCAGAAGTAATTTTGAATTGTTTTTTAGTGTATTAAAGTTGAGCCTATGAAAATATTTTGTGATTAGAGACTTTAATAGATATGAATAGATTCTCCATTTTTCCCTTAAGGTTGAAATTTACATTGGATACTCCTAGTGGATTCATGGTTCTAGAGATAAAAAGTAGAAAATATAGTTTAATTCAAGAGTATCAATGGATAAATATATTAGGGGAAATAAAACTCAACTACCCATGTATCAATAGTGTGAGAAGAGGCATCCTAAAAACTATCTCAAGGGAAGTAGAAGATGATTCAAGTGTGGAAAAGAGGTAAATTGGGATAATTAATGACTAAGGGAGAAGAATAAGACCACTAATGAGACAAAAGAAAATAAGGTTCTAATCAATGCTCAACCTTTTTTCTAGTGATTCAACTACAAGTAACATGAAAATTACACAATAAAATTCCCTGATCCATGGGTTATTAAAGATAATAAATGTAAATTACCTCTATGACCTAGAGAGAAATGAAGGTATGATTTCATCACTTCTACTAAGGTAGATACTGATAATTATGTGGTAATAGGTATGTTAGTTGTTCATTTAATAATAGTTAATATTCTATTTTATTCTAGTTATACACATTCTTTTATATAATGTACGTTTAGTAGAATAATTCAAACACCACCTCAAAACATGGGGGTTGGGCTATCTATGAGAACAAAAAATTGAGAAATTATTGCATCCTAAGTATATACCTCCTCCCCAGTCAATGTTTTTGGACTAAATCTCCCATAAAATATTAACACACTTACTTTAGTAAATTTGAGGAAATATTAGGCATGGATTGGATGTCCTCATATAAATCCAACATCAATTTTTGACAGAGGGATATCATTTTTCACATCTCAATTAATCTTATGATTCTATATAAGTGTAATAAAAAGAATGAATATTTCTTGGAATCCTCTTCAAAACATTGATATTCCTACCTTATAATCAAGAATATCTAGCTCAAATAATTGAGAAAAAAGAGAGAATAATGCTTGAAGAACAACTCATTATGAGGGACTATATTAATGTATTCCTTGAAGAGTTTTCAGGTCTTCCTCTGGAATAATAGGTTAGTTTATCAACTAAACTTATACATAGATATTTTCTCATATCTAACACTATATACAGAATGTCCACTAATGAGTTTAAATAACTGAATAATTAGTTACAATAGAATCTGGATAAGGGTTTTATATGCCTAATTGATTACTAGTGGGGTGAGCTAGTCTTATTTGTCAAGAATAATGATGGGTATTAAACCTTGACATTGATTCTAGTAAACTCAAAAAGATCTCGATAAAGAACAAGTATCCCCTTATACATATTTATGACTAATTTTATCAGATACATAGAGGCCACTACTTCTCTAAGGTTAACCTTTGGTTAGGGTATCATTAAATAAATGTGATGAAGGTTGATATTCCTAAGACTAATATTAGAATATGGTATTGACACTATGAGTTCATAGTTATTCCCTTCATACTCACCAATTCTTAATAAATCTTCATGGACTTATTGAATAGAGTCATTATATATTACCTCACCAAATTTGTGGTAGTATTTATAAATGATATTATGATATACTCCAAAATCATGGAGGATTGTGATGAGAAATTGAATATTATAACAAGGAATTTTTGAAAGGAGAAGATATATTAAAATTATAGTGAATGGGATTTCAATATATGGGAATATCATTATTGGGGAATGTTATCACTGTAAAATGGATATATGTGGATAATTTTAAGAAAAGTGTGATTGAGAAGTAGCCTGGACCAATATCTGTAACGAATATATGTGTTTCCTTAGACTAGTTGGGTACTATTAATAGTTTTTGAGGAAATTATTTAAATTTTCAAACATATTAACCAAGATAATTAAAAAGGTATTTAAGTTTTTATGGACCAATGATTGTAAAGAGAGATTCAAGGAATTGAAAATGAGACTTATCAATGCACTAGTACTCACACTACCCTAAAGTGTGTAACATTTCATGGTATATATTGAAGCTTCAATTAAAGGATTAGAATGTGTACTAATATAAAATGGTATATTGATATCCTACTCTATATGGTAGTTGAATTTTAATGATAAAAACTACCCAACTAATGGTCTAGAGTTGGATGTAGTGATATTTTCATTAAATATTTGGAGTCATTATCTCCATGGTGGAAGTGTGAAATATATATGTATTATAAAATCATCAAATATATATTCATATTTAAGTATATTAACGTGTTCTAGTGAATATGGTTAGTTGATCATGGACTATGACTGATCAATCCCCTACCATACTAGGATGGAAAATAAAGTGGAAGATGATCTTAGTATAAAGGAACTTGCAACCTTATCAGTGAAAATAATTGATAAGGATCCAATCTTCTTATACATTCAAAGGGTGTACATGGAATTCATAAAGTAAGGAACAACATCATACTTATATAAAATGATTTCTCAACCAACTATTTTGGAGAAGATAAAGGATTCTTAAAGGGATAATATATAAATACATAAGAATGTGGAAGCTATAATAAAAGGGAAATCCTCAGAGTTCAAAATTGATGAAAAATGAGTTATAAAAATTTGGGTGAAGATTAGGTGTACCATCAAAGTCTAAGATAATGATGAAGATATTGAATGATTCTCATATTTAAACCTTCTCCATCCACCTAAGTAGCATGAATATGAATTGAGATCTCTGAGAGCACTATTGGAGGAATAATATGAAGAAAGAGGTCATAGAAAATACATCAATGTTCCTAGTATGTCTACAAGTGAAGGTTTAAAGGAAAAAATTCTAAGGGGATGATGCATTAATTACCCATACCTAGATAGAAATGGTAGAACATCGCTATTTATTTTCTCATAGGTATTATGAATAAATTCATAGTAAATAATGATATATGGGTTGTAATGGATCATATAAAAAATAATTATCACTTCATTACAATTTTATAGGACTTCTCACTCAATAAACTTGTAAGGATATACATCAGAGAAGTTGTGAGGCAGCATGGAACACCACAATTGATTATATCTGATTGATATCTATCATTTTACACAAAGTTCTAGAAAAATATCCATCATTATCTAAACACTAATTTTAAATTTATTTTATATTATCCCCCCCACAAACTAATTGAAAATATGAATATATTATCTAAAAATTTTATGATCTGATGTGAGCATGCTCGATAGACTTTAAAATAGGATGGAATCGGTATTTTCCTATGGTTGATTTCTTGTGTATTAATATATTTCAATCAATAATAAAAATGGATCCATTTTAATCACTTTATGGGAAGTGATTTAGAACACCTTCTTTTCAGGATGAAGTTGGTGAATGAATGTTTTTTAGGACCTAAACTGGTCAAATAAATGGTAGAAGATGTCAAGATAATTCAGTAGTGAATTAGAGCTATTCAAAGTCAATGGAAGATCTATACTAATAGTAGTTTATGGGACCTATAGTTTTAGGTTGGATATAAAGTGTTTCTCCATGTATATCAATGTAATAGATTTGTGAGATTTGGTAATAAGGGAATGTTAAGTCCCAAATACATTGATCCCTTTGAGATTATTGACCACATCGGAGTTTTGGACTATTGAATATCACTCCTACTAACCCTACCTCAATTAAATGATGTATTAAACATATCCATCTTGAGAAATTACATACCATATCTCTTAAATTTACTCGATTCGAAGGTGGTATAGTAGGATAATGAGCTCTCTTATGAATAGAAATTGGTGAATATCTTGGATGATACAGAAAACGTTTTACGCAACAATATAAATCACCTAGTAAGAGTACATTGATGGAACCTTATATATGAGTAGGAAATATAGGAACATAAGGAAACATTTAAATAAAATTACCCTTATCTATTTTCATATTAATGGGTAAAATTAATTTTCAAGGGAAAAAATATTAAGGGGATAAAAATGTAATGACCCATAATTTTATCAATGGATTTTCCCTTTTGATTGTATAAGTGTGTCATATTTAATAATGCAGTATTATATAAAGCTCATGTGCCACATAATAAAACCAATAACAATTTATTATAATAATTCCAAAATTAAATTTATAGAATAAAAATATATATAATAATTAAAATTGTTATATTGATACAAAAATAGAAAATAATATAATTATTTTCATGTCCCCAACTTGGTTTATAGAAAGGTGACAGGTATAGTTGGACACAAGGCATCAAGAATGCCTCCCCACATGCCATATACTACCTACAAGAAGTAATATTTTATGGTGGTGCGGTGGGGAGAGGATACCCACTTTATCATAATAAAACATATTATAAAAATATATTAAATGCATAATCCATATAGATACTAAATAACAAGCATAAATCAGTAACCAGTATCATACACAGGTGTCAGTGTGATAAAAAATATAATGTAGGAGAAATGTGGTAGTGGGTATAAAAAAAATACAAGTATAAACAAAAATAAAACAAAATACTAAAAGAAATTATCATGATGATTATCCAAAGAACTAGATAATCCATCTTCTCCCAAATTCCTATCATAAAAAGTAAATCAAGAATCCCTGATCGGTAACTTTCCTTTATCCTTACCTAAATCCATGAAATCTTCTCAAGTACCAAGTGGCAGCCCAAACAGAGTGTCAGTACAATTCTATATGCCACCACCAATGGTGTCTAATGAAAATATACTTTGTTAGTGTAAAATGTAATAGTGTGTAGGTAAAGTAAATAAAAAGTAGTAAATTAATGGAAACCATGTCCATATCAGACTCCTCATCAGACACCTAACTTTCCTTACCTACTTAGACCTAATATAGATATCTCTAAATATTTTCCCTTTCAATTCCAATCAAGAGAACCGAGGAAAATATCCAAGGTTTCTATGAATAATTAACCAAAATAAATTTATATAATGGGTCTAAGAATTCCCACACAACACACCCATTTTGAATCCATGAAAAAACCATGGAATTATTTAATTTCAAAAGTATATCCAACTCATGATGATCAAGTTGTAATGTATGGATATATGGTTTTGAGTGGAATCCAAGGTATGAACCATTGAAATTATACTCCTAAGAGTTTTAAATTTAACCAATTAAATATATCCTTTCATTTTTTACAAGTATCAATTGGAATATAAGGGGATAACCTAAGTCATTACTTGCCTTCAGACATCATACCAAACCTAGGAGACCATCCCCAATATTCAATGTTTTTTTGAAGATCCATATGAATCTGTGACATCAAGACATATTATTCATCAGATTAATACATTGACCAAATACAAGATTGGTATTCGACTTGTAATTCACATCAATAAATTGGGTGGAATCCTATGAGTTTGATCAATGAATTCTAGGTCATGAATCTAAGGATTTTTCAAGTCATGAAACACCTTTAATAGTGTGATAAAATTTCATAAACATTATCCATTTCATAATTATTTAATTATTAATAAATTCTTGTGCCCATTCCATTTAATAATTTAAATAGTGATATTAAAAAATCACAAGTGCAGGTAATGTATCCATGTCATTTCACAATTAAATTAATTCATTTAAGACATTCCACTTACAGAATAAAATCCAAATACACCCTGAGGGGTTGTTTCGTTACATAGTTAAAGGGGTTTTCCTAAGGGTTATACCAAACACACTAAAGAGGTGTTTTGGTTATATGTAAAATATGGTTATCATGGGTGTTAATTAAAACAAATCATTAGGGGTGGTTTAGGTTGAGGTTTCCCACTTGAAACAGTGTCTAGTGGTATTATGGAACATCTAGTTTGATGTTTGGGTGACTAATTAAAATAGTTGTACATTTTAGGGTAAACTCATAGAAATTATTTCATGCAAAATAATTAAACAAATTATAAACATCTATAATTTTAGGTAAAATCAATATACTATCTTAGTAGGCCCCATAAAATAATCCATGTTTGATATTAGCCTCAGATTTGGTCTATAATGAGAGAAATCAGACAACCAAAAAAACCCTTAAATAGGGTATATTAGCTTGCACAAAGATAACACCAAAAACAGAGAAAAAACCAAAAAAATAAAGTGGAGTGTTTTCCTTAATTAGGGTGTTCCAACATGACTGATAGTGAGGGAATTAGAAGGTGGGTGTGGTAGATCCACTAAAAAGATCTAAGAGGAAGAAAATGAGCTCACAATATACTATTTTGTGCAAATAAAGAGAGATTATAAGAAAATATATATTTAAGGGTTAAGAGGGTAAAATGGTAAATTCATAAATTTTTTAATAGGGAACATGGTTTGGTTTCATAGTTTTCTAAATTGTGCACCAATAGTTCTTCCCTACTGTCTAAGAGCACCACACCCTAAACAGTTATGTGAATGGTTAGAAAAACCATACACAAATAATAAAAAGTGACCCTATAATAAATTATAGAGATTGTATGGTTCTTAGGCCCCCTTTACATGGATTATAAAATTTTTATAATCCCCTTTTGGGATATATTATTTAGATACATGACTAGACAAACCATGTGTTATCTGTGTGCTTCATCCTACTTCTACAAAAACCATAACTCTGGACCCCAAACCTTCCCAAAAGATCTTAAACCCTCCTTTTCCATATTGGGAACTTCTATTAGATAAACACAACATATTTTTATATAATTTAAAAAGTTTTTTCACCTAGATGAATAATCGTTATCTTACAGCCTCCCCTCATTAATAAAAATAATCCCTAAGTTGCACTTGTGGGGGTGGTTGAGCTGCATGTGAGAACAATTCAGGACACTAAGCACATACATCAGACTCTCATTCCTATGTTTCCACCTATGCATAGTCATGCTGCCATAGCACCTGAACCAAATGAACTTTCCTACCTTGGATATACTTTGTGTTATGATAAAATATATAAATTGGAGACTCCTCAAAAGAAGCATTAGCCTCTAACCCAACTTCCCCATGATCAAATACTTGAGATGGGTTGGAGTAATAATGATGTAGAAAATAAACATGGGAGACATAGTGCATTTTCCTTTAACAATAATAGAGATATATCTGATGTTCTACCATCCTTACACTCTCTACGATCTTGAATGTCCTGATAAATCAAAAATCTAGCTTACCTTGCCTCATAATCCTTTGATGACCCAATCTAGGTGAGACTCGCAAGAAGACCTGATCACCCACCTCAAACCCTAGAAATTGGTAATAGATATTGACATATGACTTATTAATATACTGAACTATATACATATATTTCCTAATTATTAGTACTTGTTTCAATGGTTTCTAAATGAGACGCGGCCCCATCATCACTACCTACCCTACCTCTAACTAGTACAGATGTGAATGGAACAGTCTACCGTAGAGTGCCTCATAAGAATCCATATGAATAGTCACATGGAGAATATTATTATATGAAAACTTAGTGATAGTAAATTTTATTTATATATGGACTTTAAAATCTTGGATTCATGTACAAATAATTTCCTCCATTACTTGTATAGTGTGCTCAGAATGAACGTCGATCTAAGGGTGGAATATTGTGCTCAGAAGAAATTGTGAACCAAGAGCCTTTGTAACCCCTTGTAGGACTGAGAATAAAACCAAGTGTATATTATATAATTTTATATGGAATTTCATGAAGTTTTATGATCTCTTAGACATATATTATCCCAATCTCATGCACTAAGAAAGTGTCTCGGATAGTCAATAAGTGGGTGACCTTCATTGGCCTATCCATAGTCACCCATACAACGTCACCGCCTTGGGGTGACTTTAGTAACCCCACCACAAAATATGTAGTGATTTAATCCCATTTATATTTCAGTAAGGGTAGTGACTATAAAATTCCATCAATCTATTGGTTTTCTTCTTTCACCTTTTTATGGGTGGAATAACGAGGAAAAAAGACTGTAATGTCCATTTTCATCCTGGGACACAAATACTGGTGATGTAAGCCATAATAAATTTTTGTAAGTCTACGATATACTATGCATTTTTATGTATGATATTATCAAATTAGTTCCTCTTGTATATATTTTTTAACCTAGAAATTACCATGGATATACAGAATCTCATCCTCATCAGCAACTCAACTAGGTTGTGGTTCCTCACCATAAACAATTTTCCTTGGGACTAAGCCTTCTAGATATGAATGTTTCTTCCTCATACTTAAATCCATTAGTGATGAATCCATTGATAAATATATCATTATATTTTTAAGAACCTAGACCTTCTTTTCAGGTATGTTTTTCCTTTTTAGGTCATTTTTGTGAAAGAGAGGAAATTCTATAAATTTTCTAAGTACATGTTGTGTGCTTTATGAGTACACACCGTGTACTTCCTTTCCATAGGAGGTCGTGTGTTGGCCGTGTAGTCACCACACACATGTCCATGTGGGAGTTACTTGGAGGCCGCTTAAATCGGAGTGTAGAAAGGCGAGTACACACCGTGTAATTCAAAAGTACACACTGTGTACTTTATTTTTTTCATTAAACGCACTGAGGTTGCGTCTAATCTCTAGAATGCTCATCTTTTAGGTCTTGTTCGTCTGAGAGAGTCTGTATGGCCACAGATCTTTGACGTTCCCCTGAGCCTTTGTCCATCCTCCGAATCGAACACTGTTGGTTGTGTTTTAATCACATCGTTGAGTTCTCTCTTCTACTAGAACCTCGTTTCATGATTTCTATTCTTTTCCAAGTTATCATGGGTTAAACGTTTTGGACTTTTTCTTAGATCTACGGTGTTCTAAGGATATTAAAGATTCGAGTTTCACATATATCAATATCCTCACCCCGAGGTAGGTGGTTTGTGCCTTTCTGTTGAAAGACTTTGAGTTTTATGTGCAAACTTTCCCAATACCCATGAATGGGGTATTGCGTGTTTACCATTCTAGCCTTATTGTTTCTCTATTATACTGGTATGCCTAATTAGAATATTATTGGTTGTGAATAGAGTGAATTTTTGTGTCTTGTATGTTTTCCCAGGCATGTTTTTTCTATTATGACCTTTGGGTATTGTTTTCCTGTTAGGCTGCTATTTACTTTCCCATGCCTAGTATTATAGGATGGTGTGATTGTTGTTCTGTTATGCTGTTGTGTTGTAGAATGCTATCCAATTAGTCCATGAGGTTTACCTTGTCTGTTATGCGCTGCTAAACTTTCTTGACTTACACAGGGCCATGAGAACCTAGTTTATAGACCATTGGGATAATGGACGTTGGGGTCTTCTCCAGAGTGTCTTTATAATTTAGGATGCATGGCCATAGGGGGAATTGACGTTTAGTGCTTCCCCAGAGTGTCTATAGTTCCTAAACATAGGCCACAAGGGGAATGAGATGTTGAGTGCTTCCCCAGAGCACCTTTAGTACCATTACGAGACTATAGGGGGAATTGATGGTGATTGATTCCTCAGAGAGTTTATGCTTAAGCTGAACTAGAGGGGTTATACTGAGTATACTTCCCAGAGGGTTTCTTGTACTTGTTAGGTAGGACCAGAGGGGATAGGTTGTGAGTACTTTCTAGAGGGTTACCTTGTGTTTATCTTCTTCCTTGTGTTTCTAGGTAGGACCAGAGGGGATAGGCTATGGGTACTTCCCAGAGGGTTACCTATTGTGTTTATCTGCTTTGATTAGTTGCCGCATGTTGTGTGGTGATTTGAATTCTTTGAACTATGGATTGTTTACTGCTGAGTACTTCCATGTTTACTGCACTCTTTTAACTTATTTCCTACCATATATATTCACTAACTATTAGGCACAGTTCTCGTGGTAGTTTCCTACTAGGATTTCGTCTCACACCCTGATTGGGCCATGCTTTTGGGCCCAAACAGGTTATATTGTTGTAGGTATAGATAAGTTCAAGCACCCTTATACTTTAGGTACTTGACTTTTTGTGGATCTAGAGATCATGGGACCAAGCTATGGCTTCCAATGCTGAGGAGTTTATCTTCTTTCGTTTTCACTTTGGTTTAGCACTGTTGTATTCCAGCATTGTGACTTGTTTGGCTATTTTTCCTAGACAGATGTATCATGCATCATTTTATATATGTGTTATCCAGTTTATACTCCCAATTTTATGTTGTATGTGATTATTAATACTCCGTCTCTTGTATGTATTTTTTTACTTTCGCTGTGTACTCTTCCAATGACGGCATAGTTTCCACACTATCACACCCAAGGCCCTCGCTGCTAGTCGGCAGCCTCTGGCGTTCAGGGAAATGTGCTTGAGGCCATGTGACCAACCTGGTACGAGGCACCTCTGGGTGGATTCCGGAACCGGGACATTACAAAGTGGTATCAGAGGAATTATTTTCTCTTGATTTACTATTTGGAGCCTTACCCAGGGATAGGACAGAATAGGTACTTCGTAATACGTTGTGCCTAGAAGTACCTAACCCGTGTACAGGGAAAATCCAATCTACCTCGTTAGTTGCAATTTTTCTGGTTTTTCAATTATTATAGTTGATCTGATTTTACCTTGAGTGATTCACATGGTTTTTTCTATTTTTGTTGATGTTATTGAGGTTCTATTTCTGTTGCAACCTGATGATATGAGGGTATTCCATCTCATGCATCATATAGGAACTGGCTAGAAATCACATGTCATGTATTTTTTACATGCCATCTAGGATGAATTATAGATTGCATGTTGTTGTGATAGACGATGTCTAAAATATGCATGATGTTATGATAGTTTCCTTGATAAAAATACATGTTGTTTGATAGGGTATTTTTTTGTAGATATTTTCTTGAATGGATGCCAAATTTTGGTTCTTGAGGTTTCATGGGCCCTCATGGACCAGAATTTGGTGGATCAATGCTTTGTTTTCCATCTGTAATGTGTATAAGATGCCAAACATTGTTTTACGGTGAGTATAGACCCTCACGGATCGGAATTTGGCACTTTCAATGCTCGTTTTAGTGTTTTATGGGTTCTAGAGTAGTTTCTAAGGCTTACTGTCCGGAAAAACACAGAATACACATCATGTAGTGTTAAGTACACACCTTGTATTCTTCTGTTCAGAGAAAAATTGTTCTTTTTAAGTACACACCATGTAGTCTCGAAACTGTGTCATAGGTTGTGTGGGTAGAGACACGGGATGGGGAAAACCAGGAGTGAACATGTCGTGTATCGCCCATACACGCCGTGTCATGTCGACCCCGTTCCCAACCGTGTCACTAACAAAACAGGTTGGCTGAGTCATGTCTAATAAACATCGTGTGACGTCTAAACACGCCATGTAGTCTGACCTATGTACCCAGTGGTGTTATGAACAACACGGGTTGGTGTTACCCATTCATGTATACATTGTGTCCGCATTGAACATGTCGTGTACTCTGACCCAGGTACCTGGCCATGTCATGAACAACACGGGTCAATTTTATCCCTTCTCAAACACATCGTGTCCATATGGAACACGTCGTGTAGTTTGAGCCATGTGTTAGGCCATGTCACTAACAACATGGGTTATGTGAAGCTTGTTTAGTACATGTCGTGTCTATCTTGAACACGCCTTGTATTATTGTCTTAGAAGATCCATGTTGCTTAGCCGTGTAGAAGAACTTGGGCAGGGAAAGAAGATTCAAGTACATGTCGTGTGTTAAGACAACATGTCGTGTGTCTAGGGTATTAAAAGGCCAATTTAGGTAGGAGTACATGCCCATGTAAATGACTTCAGGGAACATGCCGTGTAGAAAATGTACACATCGTGTAGTCATGTTTTGAAAAACTCGAATGTTTTCTTTCTCTTGTTCTCTTCTTAGACTTTTTTCAGTCCTTGATAATATTGATATAAGGTGTGTACTTGACCTTGCAGATTCATGCCATCGAGACGTCCTCCAGCTGTACACCAGTTGCAAGGCGGTGATCAAACACCAGACATGGCTGATCAGGGACCACCTGCAGATCCTCCAGTTGTGCCAGCCTTGGCACCAGCCGTTGTACCTGACATTGGTGAAGATGCACTGTTCAGGGAGGGATTTTTTGGGATTATGCATACCTTTCAGGGATTTTTACCTCCTACCCCGTCTATAGATGACTTGACACGAGTCTTACAGCAGCAGCATCCTCCCACTTTCTCAGGGGAAGGAGGACCTCAGGCTGCAGAGTCATGGATGGAATCCATGACGACGATCTGTGAACATATGGAGACACCTCTGGAGAGGAGGTTCAAGGTCTCTACCTATATGCTTAGTGACTCCACCAAGATGTGCTGGGATGTGATCTCGTAGGTAGGACACCAGCAGTTTATGGAGTGGGATGAGTTTCAGCACATCTTATTTGATTACTTCTATCTGGAGACCTTGAGGGTCGATTGAGCCTGATATTTTATGAGTCTATAGTAGGGTACTCTTGATTTTATGGAGTATTCATCCCACTTTACTAAGATTTAGCGCTTCACACCTATTCCAGGAGTTGATTAGTTTTTCATGGAAAGGAAGTTTGAGGATGGTCTGAGGCACGACATCCGATCGCAGGTGAACATCTTTCGGTTGGCTTCTATCACTTCTATAGTCAACCAGGGGTTGATCACATAGCGCAATCTGAAGGATTATGGAGTTGTGAGCTTGTGAGGCTCAACATATAGGGTTAGTATTCCTCTTACTGACAGCAAGAAGCACCATAGGGAGTCTTTACGTGGTGATCCGAGGAGGTGAGACACTTCTTCTGGAAGCTAGGTTGTGTGTCACCAGTGCACAAAGAGAAGGCATACGAGGCCACATTTCCCAAAAGACCCAGTGGAGTGCCGATCTTGCAGCAATATGGGTCATCTTCAACGCTTATATTATATCTTCTCTCTAGCAGCTGGTGACAGGGGTTCTTCTATGACTCCTCGTTCAGGAGCAGCACCACCAGTTTCTCACCAGTCTGGAAACTGGAGTTCCTCCGGTCGTTCATGACGAGGTGGAGGTAGTGGATATGGTATCCAATCACCCATTTTTTAGTGACATCAGGGAGGATCAGCTCAGAGTGGTCAAGAATGGTCACAGGGTCATGGTACACCCCAGACTTTTGCGGTGGAGCAGACCCAGCAGGAGCAGGATCCCAGACATTCTACAGTTTGAGGTACAATCTTAGTAGCCTCAGTTTAAGCTTCTACACTTTTTGATAGTGGGGATTCCCATAGATTTAAAGTT
The DNA here is from genome assembly GCA_963277665.1 of Viscum album. Lineage (NCBI taxonomy): Eukaryota > Viridiplantae > Streptophyta > Magnoliopsida > Santalales > Viscaceae > Viscum > Viscum album. The sequence continues at coordinate 667,809,571 of OY728155.1, forward strand.
TTTGCTATCATGGAGAGCCTTGGGCTCTGCATCCTTTCTTCTACTGATATCTTGATGCTAGACACTCCGTTGGGGACTAGAATGGCCAGTGTATGTCAGTGCAGAGAGTTCCCTCTACAGGTTGGTGGATGTCACTTTCTATGGGACCTCAATGTCCTAGATATGACAGGCTATGATTTCATTCTCGAGATAGACTGGTTATTTCCATTCCAAGCAGTCAACGAATGTTATCATCTTAGGGTGAGTTTTACGTCACTAGAAGGTGAATCTTTTCTTTATAGGGGCGAATGGGATGTCCAGGTGAGCAGAGCGGGTCCAGAGCATTATGGATTGGGAGGAGTTATAGCCTATATTTCTAGTCTATATCTAGATGACTAGGGTACTTCACAGTTATACTTTCCCCTAGTGGTGGATCATTTTTGAGATGTCTTTCTAGAAGACTTTTTAGGTTTTCCTCCATAGCGTGAGGTAGACTTCTTGATTGAGCTTGTTCCAGGAGAAGCACCAGTGTCTATTAATCCTTATAGTATGGCTACACCTGAGCTGCAGGAGCTCAAGAAGCAATTTGAGGAGTTTCAAGTAATGGGTTTCATCCGACCCAATACTTCTCCCTGGGGTTTGCCTGCCCTGTTTGTGAAGAAGGCAGATGGTACCCTCAGACTTTGTGTGGACTAACAGAAGTTGAACCATTTGATGGTCAAGAACTGATATCCCTTTCCTAGGATTGATGATCTCTTTGATCATCTTCGAGGAGCCTGAGTATTCTTGAAGATCGACCTAAGATCCGGTTACCAACAGTTGTGAGTTAGACCATCAGATATACCTCTTACAGCGTTCAAGAGTAGGTATGGTCTATATGAGTATTTTGTTATGCCGTTCAGTCTCTTGAATGCACATTCAGGTTTCATGGCACTGATGAATCGATTATTCCATCCATACTTATATTCCTTCATGGTGGTCTTCGTTGATGATATCTTGGTGTACTCTCACACTTGACACGGCCATGCTATCCATCTTGAGATCATTTTGAGTACACTAAGGGAGCATCAGTTATATGCTAATCTCTCAAAGTGAAAATTTTGGATGGATCAGATTCACTTCTTGGGTCATGTTATCTCAGAGGCAAGAGTATCAGTAGACCCAGAGAAAGTGAGATTTGTAGTTTCCTAGGAGCATTTGAAGAACGTCTTTGAGGTTAAAAGTTATCTAGGGCTGGCTGGATACTATAGAAGTTTCATAAAAACTTTTCACACTTAGAAGCACCACTGATACGTCTAACTAAGAAGGGGGTGAAGTTCTTATGGTTAGATTCTTGTGATTCAGCCTTTCAGGAGACGAAAGGGAGGTTTACATCAGCACTGATACTAGTCTTTCTAGAGACGTGCAAGAGCTATATTATTTACTGTGATGCATCAGGTATCAGGATGGGAGTTGTGATTATGTAGGGTGATGGAGTCATTGCGTATGGGTCTCTGCAGTTGAGGCCACATGAGAGGAATTACCCGACACATGATCTGGAGTTGGTAGATGTTGTTCATGCCCTATGTTTCTTGAGATATTATCTTCTGGGAGATCACTTTGTGGTTTTTAGCGACCACAAGAGTCTCAAGTACATATTCACTCAGTGTGATCTGAAATTGAGATAGCACAGGTCGATTGAGTATGTACAGTTCTTTGACATTGAGCTTGCCTATATGCCTGGGAAAGGCAACGTAGTGGATGATGCGTTGAGCAGGAGGACTTAGATACAGGCAGTTCGGGAGGATAGCAGTGAGTGGAATCTTATAGCCATGTTCTCTGAGATGCATTTAGAGGTACACAATAGTTAGGGGAAGACGTTTCTTTCTTCTGTATCTTTTACCTCAACTCTTCTTGATCGAGTTCGAATGAGGAAGCTATTAGATTCTAAAGCCCTAGCCCTAAGGGAAAGCGAGTCAGGATAGGACCCTATTCCTGGATGGACCATAGGCGGGGATGAGATCTTGAGTTTCAAAGGACGCGTATGGGTGCTAGCAGATATACGTGAGGAGCTGATGATGGATTTTCATTCCTCAGTTTGGGAAGTTCATCCTGGCATCACCAAGATGTATCTTGATCTATACTGTCAGTTTTGGTGTCCAGGTGTGAAGAGGGACATTTCTAGTTTCATCATGAGGTGTTCCACTTATTAGCAGGTGAAGGCGGAGCATCAGCGACTAGTAGGGCTTTTACAGCAGTTACCCATTCCTGAGTGGAAGTTGAATGACATCGTGATGGACTTCGTGACTGGTTTTCTAAGGTCGATTTGAGGGAATGACACAGTTTGGGATGTCATTGACAGACTCATGAAGGTTTCTCACTTCTTTCCGGTCAAAGATACCTTCATTGTTAATGAGCTGGGATGGTTGTACATCTGTGATATTGTACATCTTCATGGAGTTCCACACTCCATTGTTTGAGATAGGGATGCATGTTTTACTTCTCGGGTCTGGCAGGGGCTTCAGAAGGCTTTGGGTACACAGGTACTTTTGAGTACAACTTTCCACCCCCAGATGGATGGCTAGTCCGAGCGTACGATTCAAGTGCTTGAGGACATGCTCCGAGCATGCATTCTTGATTTTGGATGTTCTTGGGAGAAACATATACCTCCTGTGGATTTTTCCTACAAAAATAGTTTTCAAGTGACTATTCATATGGCACCTTATGAGGCTTTATACGGTAGACCATGTCGATCACCCTTATGTTGGTTAGAGGCAGGAGAGGCATCTTTTCTAGGACCTCGTATTGTTCAAGAGACCATAGAGTAGATATAGTTGATTTGGAAAAGGATGACTATTGCATAGTCTTGAAAAAAGTCTTATGCTAATCAGTGGAGACATCCTCTGAAGTTTGAGGCTAGGGATCAGGTTTTCCTACATGTCACACCGAGTTTGGGACACAAGAGGATTATGAGATAGTGTAAGCTTTCACCGAGGTACGTCAGGATGTTTGAGGTGTTGCAGAGAGTTGGGTCGGTTGCCTACCAGTTTCAGTTACCTTAGAGGTATCGATATATGCACGACGTCTTCCACATTTCTCAGCTTCGACATTACTTTTCAGACTCGTATCATGTCTTTCAACCCGAGGAGGTTGAGCTCGAAGTGGATGTGTCATTTGAAGAGAATCCTATCCGGATTGTGGATCAAAGTACAAAGGTTCTCTGTGGCTGGTCTGTTCCTCTGGTACAAGTGTTGTGGCAGCACGGGCGGGTGCAGGATGAGACTTGGGAGAGGGAGGTCGATGTACGAGCACAATGGCCAGAACTGTTTGAGGTTTCTTCTTCTACGCCGTGCTAGGTAAATTCAGGGACAAATTTCTTTAAGGGGTAAGTTTGTAAGAACCTGGACCTTCTTTTCATGTATTTTTTTCATTTTTTGGTCATTTTTCAGAAAAAAGAGGAAATTATGAAAATTTTATAAGTACACGCCATGTACTTTATGAGTACACACCTTGTACTTTATGAGTACACGCCGTGTACTTACTTGCCACAGGAGGTTGTGTGATGTCCATGTAGTCACCACACACACATCCATATGGGAGGGACTTGGAGGCTGCTTAAAGTGGAGTACGTTGAGTGCTTCCTCAGAGTGTCTGTAGTTCCTCAATGTGGGCCACAGGGGTAATGAGACGTTGAGTGATTCCCCAGATCTCCTTTAGTACCATTATGAGACTATAGGGGGAATTGATGGTGAGTTATTCCTCAGAGAGTCTATGAATAAGATGAACCAGAGGGGTTTGAATGAGTGTACTGCCCATAGGGTTGCTTGTACTTGTTAGGTAGGACTAGAGGGGATAGGCTATGAGTACTTCCCAGAGGGTTACCTTGTGTTTAGCTTCTTTCTTGTGTTTCTAGGTAGGACCAGAGGGGATAGGCTATAGGTACTTCCCAGAGGGTTACCTATTGGGTTTATCTTCTTTGATTAGATATTGCATATTGTGTGGTGATTTGAATACTTCGAACTGTGGATTTTTTACTACTGAGTACTTCCATGTTTATTGTACTCTTTTTACTTATTGCCTGCCATATATATTCACTGACTATTAGGTATATATCTCATGGTGGTTGACTACTAGTATTTAGTCTCACACCCTGTTTGGGCCATGCTTGTGGGCCAAAATATATTATATTGTTGCAGGTATAGATAAGTGAAAGCACCCTTCTACTTCATGTACTTGACTTGTAGTGGATCTATAGAGTTTATGACCAAACTATGGCTTGCGATGCTGAGGAGTTTATCTGATTTCTTTTTCACTTTGTTTTAGCACTATTTTATTCTAGCATTGTGACTTGTTTGGATGTTTTTCCTAGACATATGTATCATGCATCATTTTATATGTGTGTTCTCCAGTTTATACTCCCAATTTTCTGTTGTATGTCATTATTACTACTTCTTCTCTTGTATGTATTTGTTTAATTCTGTTGTGTACTCTACCAATGAGGGCATAGTTTCCCCATTATCACACCCAAGGCCCTCACTGCTATTCGGTAGCCTCTGTCATTCGAGGAAATGTAGTTGAGGCTATGTGACCAATCGGGTACGGGGCGCCTCTGGGTGACTTCTGAAACCGGGACATTACAATATTATACCCATGACACTCATTAACTTCTAGATGCCTTTAAAAAAACAAATCACCCAAATTCCACTCACAAATAGCTTCCAAAACCATTTGAGTCTAGGTTTTTTCACTCAAATAATAGGAAAATACATTTCCTTTATAAAGCATGTAAGTGAGATCAAAGCGTAGAGAATGAAGATATTCAACCCACTTACTTTTTCATAGTTTTATGTCAGTCATATAGAATATGTATTTGAGGATCTTGTGGTCAATGAATATCATGAACTACTCCCCCAGTAGGTAATGTCTCTAGAAATGCATGGCATGAACAAAAGAAGCTAACTTGAGACCATGCATCAGGTGATCACACTTGTGAATCATCAATTTAAGAGACTCGTACACTAAAAATATTTTTACTTACCTTAAAAAAACTCCTAGAACAATGCTTGATGTATCACAATAAACTATGTAGCCTTTGTTAGGATTAAGAAAAACTAGGATTTGTGATGAGTTCAACATTCATTTCAACTCCTAAATAGATTTATTAAAATCTTATGAACATAGTAACTTTCTAGCATTCTTTTTCAAGCCTATAAGTGGTAATGTAAGGAAATAAAAGTTATATATTAAGTAAAAATAGTAACCATCTAATCCTAAGAATCTAGATATATCAAAAAAAAATCATGGGATTCTCCCAAGAAACAAAAACTCTCAACTACTTTGAATCCACAAATACCCCTACTTATGATATAATTTGACCCAGGAAGTGAAATTTTTCATTCCAAGAGAGGCATTTAGTAATCTTGAAATATATATGGTGCTCACTTAGCGCACTTAGTAACAAGTCATGGTGTTTGGAAGGATTGTGACTATTATAAGATTACACTAAGATATCATTGACAAAAATTATGATGAAATAATCTATGTACAGGTGGAAACCCAATTTATCAAGGCCACAAAAATTGCAAGCATGTTGTTTAAACCAAATGACACTACCAGATACTTGTATAATCTATAACTACTTTAAAAATCTATACATGGTATATCTGAGGGTCTGACTCTCACCTGATGATAGTTTGATCTCAAATAAATATTCAATAATTCCCTCGCTCCTCAAAGATGGTCAAATAGATCATTTATATGAGGAAGTGGGTACCTATTCTCAACCATGATCTATTCTAACCACTGATAATCAACACATAACTATAATGTATCATCTGTCTCCTTGGTGAAATGTTCCAATAAGGAGAAGTATTAGGTCATATAAATCCATTGGATTCTATGTCCTCTAACTACCTCATGAGTTCATGAAGTTCGGTAGGATCCATCCTATATGTAGAAATAGATACTGGTTCTACTCCTAGAAAAAACTCAATGGTGAACTCTGCCTCTCTCTTGTGAGGAATCCTAGAAAAATCATTAGGAAATAAAACTTATAATGCATACACCACTGGAGGAAATATAGACTAACATAAATTTTGGTCACCGAGAAAAAGGCTAGAATTCTGGGATGAAACTCCACCTGACCCATGATACTCAAGTATATCTTGACTTTCCTGGACATATCATTCTCACTTGTTAACATAGATATTTCCCTCAGGTGTTGAAAAAGACACTCTCTAATAATAATAATAAATATGGGATCTAAAAGGTAATAACTAGACTATACTAAGAATTATTTCAAAGATTGTAATTGCTTATATCAAGAGGAAACACCCTTCGTTAGTGTACAATCTCTAATAGAGATCCTAATAGAGTATCAAGAGACATCACCCCAAAGAAATATTCAATCTTGCGACCAATTCATTCCATTAAAACAGATGATATAAATGAGTGTGAGGTTCCAATGTCAAACATATCATATACTAAAGTAGAGGATACTAAGATCATACCTCACACTATGTATGTTTAAGTTCTATTCATGGAAGGTTAAGGCTACACTTTATGTAACTAGACATATCCACAATTTTGAGCAACAATATGACCTCCCAGAGCAGCTCTACTCTACTAGAACCGCACATCTTTTATCTAGATCCCTTGACCTTGACCATATCCTCTACAAGAATTTCCAGTCATAATCTAGATTCCAACGTTTCATGGAGCCACATATCCCATTACAAAACTTGGATTTGGTGTAGATCATATCCCAGTGGGCCATGATGGAAAGGTCCTACAAAATCTTTGGAGATGGCCCATACTATTACAGGTGCAACACTATAACAGATCCCTATCACACTGAGGATCATGTGACACTACCTTCCACATTTATGAAATACCACTTAACTACCAATGCATACACTATGACTATCACTACCCTGGAAGAAGTCTCAAGATAATGCATCTTACCACTGGATGAACCAACTTCATGCATAGCTTCTAAATCACTATTCCCTATACCTTAATCTTCCCTCGGATTACACTTGAAGATATGGCCCTATTTAACTATCTTAGATATTTTATTCAGTTTAAATAAGTTCACCTAGATCAAATGGCATACCTAAGTCCATCCTCAAAATGCCTCTTCCTAGATTGCTCATCGCCCTCAAGAGTGGTTGAAAATCACTAGAGCTCAGTGAACCATGTTGAATAATCCATTACAAATATACTACCCTTGTTTAGATTCATTAATTCTGTATATCAATTTTCTCTCTATGTCTTTTGGGAAAAATTTTTCGTATAAACTACTTTATATATCCTTCAAGAATATTCCTTGGTCCTGATCTACCTGAGTCTAAACATCCCACTACCTCTTGACAGATCTATAAAGCATGTAGGCTATGAGATTTACTCTCATAAATAAAATAATCTTCAAGTTCTCTAAGATCATATGGATAGGCTCAATCCATGACTCATCCACCTCGGTATCACCTTCCCATGAGAACTTAAGTGTTTTTTTGTGATTGAAACTCCGTTGTCAACTAGGGAATAGTAGGTTCAACCCTTGGGGGTCCCTCAATTGAGTATACTATATGTAGTAAATCCTTCCAAAGATGATAATAAATTACTAGTCAAGGAACAATAGGTGGTACTATGGGAGGTGACAAAGGTATAATTATAGGTTTTTCAGATCCCTCAACCGCAAGAACATGATTGTTGATGCCTTCCTAGCACTCAACCTGAGATTGTTGTGGAGGCATATATCTACAATTTTATTCACATGCCTTAGAAGAATATATATGGTATAAGTTATTAAAAATATAAAAAAAAGTATTAGTTCATATCCCCACAACATGAGATACACTACCCAACTACCCATTCTAAATTCAAGTTATAAGGTGAGATTTAAAGTCTTATTCATAAAGGATTGGTTATATGGGGTATCAATTCCAAGTTATAGAGGAAAACTCTATTTAAGTTGAAAATAGAATCCCCATATAATGGAAACCAATTTTTTCAATAGTGATAATATAGTAAGTACATATGTATTGTTTAAGTTATATGGGTTATTATTCCCATGTTATAAAGACATAAATTATATAAGTTTAAATTGGAAAAACATTTAACAATAATAAGATATTTAATATTAGGTATTAGAAATATAAAAAATCTATATAAAACGGTTTGATTATACATATACCCATTCTAAATTTATATAGGCACACACCTTATAAATTTCAATTGTAAATCTATTTTACTACAACCAATAAAAATATTCATCTTATGTAACCATGGTTTCATGGATTGACCATGTTAAAATTGGTTAAATAAGGTGTCATCATCAAGATATGTGGTAAAACACTATTTAGTTTGATTCAAACACATTATTTAACCATTTTTTCTTGTAAGAAATTTTAAGTCACATGTATAACAACCAATGTATACATAATAGGCAACAGGTAGAATAGGCAATGAGATATGGATGGTATGGAATATGAATGACATATAAATAAAAATGTTTCTATTATGATGAATGATCTAATTTTCTCTTTTTCTATCACCCCAAGTGTATAAATATATAAAACATAAAATCTTAAAGCATGAGAATCACTTAATGGTGAAAGTAGTAAAATGGTTACAAGAAAAATCCAGAACAACAAGTCCCTTATCAGGAAATAAGGATTTTCCCCTATACTTTGGTTAGCTAATCCCAAGAATATTCTCATTTCCAAGTTCTTACACTTTTTATTCTTCAGTATACCAACCCCAAATAGTACTAAAAAGAAAAAAAGAGGCTTTGATACCACTTTTGATTTCCTTAGCCCTATTCATATATAAGTGACTAGTCTGGTTGGCCACATGGACTCAAGCATGTATCCTTATACTCTAGAGGCTGCTAACTAGCAGTGGGTGTGTGAGGTAGTATGGTGGGGATATGTACTCTCCTAGTAAAAGTAAATCATAGAGTAAAAAATAAAGGAAACACATAATCCCTTTAGATAGTAAATAATATACATAAATTAGTAACCATTATCATAGCCAAGTGTCTTCAAAGTGATACAAAATATGATGTAGGAAAAACATGGTAGAAGGAATAAAAATAGTATCATTATAAACAAGAGAAAAAAATACCAAAAAAACTATCTTCATGAGAATCCCAAGAATTTTCTTAGTCCTCTAGTCCCAAATTCCTAACCTAAAAAGGAAATCAAGAATCCACAGCTAGGCACTTCCCTTTATCCTTACTTGTATGAATGAATTCTTCTTGGGTACCAAGCAGGGGCCTGAATAGGGTGTGAGTAAAAATAAATTGGCCACCAATAATAGTGTATAATGAAAATATATTTTTTTATTATAAAATATAGTAGTGGGTAGGTATAGTAAATATAAATTAAAAAATTACATCATGTATATCTTAGGATCCTCATGGAATACTAGGCCAACCCTACCTACATCATCTTAAGTTGGATGTCTCGAAATATGTGTCCTTTCAATTTTTGTCAAGGGTCCTAAGGTAAATAGATAAAGATTCCAAGAATAATTAACCACAAATAATCTATGAAATGTTTCCAGATATTCCCACAAAACACACCCATTTTGAATCCAAGGAATACCTATACCATTATTGACTTTTGGAAGTTGAGCCAACTCATGGTGATCAACCCATGATGTGTGGATATTTTCTATTAAGTAGAATACTAGGGATAACCCTTGTAATTATACTTCTAATATTTTCTAACCAAACAAAGGAAATTTATCCTTTTATCTTGGATAGGTCTTGATTGGAATTCAATGGGATAACCCAAGGTGTTCCTTGTATGAGTAAACTGAACCGGAATTATGAGATCAACCCGAGCATTATATATTTTTTTCAGAGATCAAGATGATTGTGTGACATCAATCCATGGAATTCATTAGAGTAAGACATTAACTGAATTCAATATAGGTTTTCCACTTAGTGTTCACATTAATTAATCTAGTGGTATCATATGATCTTTCCCACGGAATTGTAGGTTTGGAATCTAAGGATTACTCTAGGAATGTCGTGCCATTAATGTTGTGAAACAAATCCATAATCCATAACCATTAAATAACTATAAATTATTCATAAGATTAAGTTTCAATTATATTTAATAATTTAAATATTAATAGTAACTAATCATAAGAAAAATTAAGCTATCCATATAACTTCACAATTCAATAAATTCATTTAAGATATTCCACTTGTAAAAGACAATCCAAATGGAACAAATTATACTGGAAATGCATGAAGAATATGATGCCTGACAAAATGGAATAAATTATTAACATATATTTCTTTATGGAAAAGCTATGAAACACTTACCTAGGACCTATATAATATTCCTCATCTAATATCAACCTTATACTTATTCTAGAAAGAAATAAATTAGAAAAATAAAAAAACCTGAAAAAAGGTATATGAGTTAACATAATGATAAAACCAATGATGGTGAAGAAAACTAATAATATAAATAAAATGAGAGTTATACTTACTAATTATGTTCCAACATGACCGGTGATAATGGAATCAAAGGTCGAATGTGGAAGATCTTAAGAAAATCTCCAAGAGGAAGAGAATGAGCACCCAACATGTTGTTGTGTGCAAATGAAGAATAAGGATAGGAAAAAAATAAATTTAATGTTCAAGAGGGTAAAATGGTATACTAACATATTTTTAATAGTGTGCATGGTTTGGCTGCATAGTTGGCCAAACCTTGTACCAACCATTTATCCCAACTATCAAGGAGTGCCACACCACGCACAGTTATGCACATGAATAGATAAACTGTGTAAAGTGAAACAATAATAAATTACAGATCGGGTATTTTTTAGGCCCCCTTCACATTGTTTAACAAATCATGCTCCTCCCCTTTCTAGGTCACATGGTTGAGGTTCACAGTTATCCAAACTGTGGGTTAACTATGCACCTCATTCTGCATCTTCAAAAATCAAAACTTTAGGATCTGAACCTTCTTGAAATCTCTTGAAACCTCCTATACCCCCTTATGAACTTCCATTAGATAAAAAATAGGTTTTTATACAATTTTAAAAAAAATTACCTCTATGAATAACCTAGACCTTGCGCCTGTAATAAAAAATTTCGAAATTCTCAATCTCCTAGAAAAATCGTAGTCATGAACAACACTATAGAAATGAAATAGAATATTAATAATGAAATATTCATTTTGAAAATATATATATATATATATATATATTTGAGATAAAATATATGTGAATGAATAACTAATGAAATTTGAGGTATTTATATAATGTAGGGAACCCATGTGACCGTTACCAATATGAACGTAGGAATAGTAATCAAATCATTGGAATTGTAATACTACCATTAACAATAGTAACATAATGGTTAGAATAGTATCCTTTCCTATAAAAGTGTAAAAAAATTAGGAATATTATAAAATGAAAATATGATATTTTTATATCATGATACAAGTAAATAAATTTTTTAAAATGAAAAAATAATTTTTTGTATTTTTATAAAACATAAATGTTTATTTTTTATTTTTTAACAAATATAATGATTTGAAAAAAAAAATTCATAAAATGGGTTTATAAATTAATATCATGTTTTATTATATTGATAAAATAATTTTATGAGAATATAAGTAATTTTTCCAAGGGGTAAAAATTTGATCATAATATTAAAATTGTGATTTTTAAAATAAATAAGAATTATAATTAAAAAATAAATTTATCATATTTAGAAAAATATTTTCATAAAATGGATTTAATTTTTTTAATATAAACATCAAAAGATGGTTAAGTTGAATTATTTCATTCTTATAAAATAGTTTTTTTTTGGTGAATAATGAAATATGAAAAAATTCATTATTTAACATTAAAAGATAAATAGTTGATTTATTGAATATGGGATAATATAATCACCCATTAGTTCAAACTCTCCTTCATTAATTACTTTATATGGTAAAAATAATCAATTATATCGGTATTCATGAAGAAAAATATTAAACTAATGAATATAATTTTTAAAATCTCTCATCTTCTCCCCTTATAAATACCACCCATTATCCTCAAACATTACAAGACTTGGAGAATTCCAAATTGTAGTACAATTATTTTACCAACCCTCTCCATCATGTCATAATATTTCTAATCTCACCAAAAGGGTAAACCAAATTTACATAAGGTGTATTTCAACAGACAACATTTAAGAGGTAACATTCTCAATCTATCTCTTAAATTCATTTCTTCTTCTATCTCCACATTACATCACCCATGCAACATGGAATAATGTATCCAATATTATAAATATACTATGATATTATTTATTAATATAATATCTATTATCTAACCTCAAATATTATAAAAATTAAAAAAAATTCCTATTTTGGTGGGTTCATTGTCTCTGTGAACAATGTACTTTTTTTCCTACCGCCATAAAAGATGGTTATAGAAATATTATAATGGATAAATATGATGATAATAATTATAATGTAACTTATTTTAAGTTCTATAATTTTTTAATATTAATTTAATTAAATAAAACTAATCTACTTTGTGATGGTCAGTAAATCCGCCAAAATGAACTAACCATATAACAATAACGTTTGTACTAAATGAATCATCGGTATATCAGAACACATATTGATATCTAGGAACATTTAAATTTATTTAAAGAAATTAATATAACTCCATTTTACTTTTTTAGTTGTATTCTCATTTGGGAATAACATCAATAATTATCCACAAGTGATCCAATTTTGGAATTGTGAAACAAATGCCCTTAGAACGGTGAAATTATATTTAAATCTCACTGAAATGGTTGTAAATGAGAATAATATAATTATAGTAAATAAAATATTTATGTAAAAAAATTAATTAATGAATTAATTAATCTAATTTGATATTTTATGATGTTAAGTGCACGTGTAGAATGAATTTGGACACCTAGTAAGGGAACTTTAGAACCACCCTCCTTTATTTTGGGTAATGTCTTTTACCTGAAAAACATAATTGATCACATTGTTATTCTCATGTATTTCTTTAATATTCTGTATATATATCACTATGACATATATATATATAGTTATCATGTCCTTTATTTTTTTTGATATACATGTTTTAAATGTTTCCCTCTTAATTTCATTCATTGTGAAAACCCGATTAAAGGCAACATTTCTATTTATTTCTCATTTTCAAGTACCACCCAATAAAATGTTTTAAAATAAAAATGGTTTATAAAATTTATCATTATATTTTTAGAAAATATTTTTCGTTCATTTTTAGTTTTATGGAAATTAATATTCTCTTTTCACTCTTTAAAGACTCTTTACCCTTTCCCCTAAAACCCCACTTAAGAGGTACATTTATAAAGTTATCTATCCACTCTTCGTCACATATTCAACTCACATGGAAATTTTTTTTGATGAAAATGTATTATATTTCTCATATGAACTTCCAATAGTGTTTTAATCCCTTATTTCAGGGAAACCATTATGATATGTCATCTAGTTATGCTATAAGACAAGATTATGCAACCCATTTCTTTCCATGGATAATTCTTTTGTTTAAGTATTACGTTTGATTTACATTTGTAGAACACATAAGTATGAACGTGTTATGATGGATATAGATATATGTCACTCTAATTAATTGGGTAATTTTTATGTATCATGAGAATATATTTATTGGATTAGGAAGTAAATCCAATCCATGATGGGACTCGGTCCACCATGTAATGTTGTCTTAACGGTTCTCCCTAACTTATTCAATTGTTATTTTTTATTTTGTTTCTAAATTACTATGATGTCTTGATCATAGGTTCCATAAATACTAATTTCTTTCATCCAAGTGATCATTCATGTATCTTTCCTCTTATGATATCATGATATGTTATTTGATTCAAATGTTATTCATCTTTATAATATTTATTCCCTTACTGGGATTTATAGATCACCCTTTATCTTATATATTCTCTAGGTTATCCTTAGTAGTATTATAATCTCAAATAGACATTGGATCACATTATGAATATTAGAGCAAAGAGGTTTTATTTTTGTTCGAAGATGATGTTTTATGTACCTAGTCTCCCAAAGACACTATGAATGTTAATCCTTTGGCTTTGTTAATTTGATATTTATATTAAAAAAATGTAATAATATGTGTAAATTACTTGGATCACTATAGTTTTATAGGGTAATTAATTATTTTTCTTATGGATTTATGTTTATGAGGACCATACATCTTCATTCACAATTTCCTTTTTCAAAGGCGGTAATTTTTCCTCCATTGATGAGTTATATGTCTTAATAAAATGCTTATTTCTCATGGAATAGTTTATAGTTCTTATATTTTACTTTATTTAGTCTTATAAAAAAGGATGATTTTATATCTATTAGTGATATGTTGTATAAATGAATACTTTCTGAAATTTAAATTTGTTAAAAGGAGTTTTTCTTTAAAAATAGTTCTATGCATATAATGTGTTCGACGAAATTCTTCAAATATGGTTTTAAATCTAAAATGGGTTTTCAATCATGGGATCAGTAAATCTTCACTTGTGAAAATGTTTTATAAAATTGTAATCATGTTTTATTTTAATGATTTATTAAAACATGGAACATTAAGAACATTGGAAGTTTTAGGTTATGGACATATGCAAACCTTAGTGAGTATGGCATGGCTAGGGGTTATTTTTCTAACAGGGCGAGTAGATTAAGACTCAATAGGGGGTGAATTGGGTCCATTAAATTTTTTTTCTCATTTAATATTATCTCTTAAATCAATATTGATTCTATCCTCTTTCATTAAGCGATTAACATAGCAGAAATATAAGAAAATAAAGAGATGAGAACACAATGATTTATAGTGGTTCAAAGCACACAAAAAAACCTATTCCACTCCACCAACACTATAGTTCCTAAGCTTAGGGATTTAACTAGAACTATCCCTTTCCTTTGAAATTCCTAGCTTGAGTTCAAAAAACCTCCACTTGTTACAAGACTTTTACTGATCATTTAGGTTCTTCTACCATGAACCTCAAAAGCAAAGTACAATAAGCTAACACTTCACATGAATAAGTAAAAGTAGTAGGCACTTAGAGAAAATATATGAGATGTAGAAGGTTGATATGTATTTACAATACATTTTCCTTCACAACTAGAAGATGATAAGGATCTTAAAAAATCACAATAGTAGCCAAAAGATCTTCAATAATACTACAGGCTTCAATCTTTCATTGAATAGGAGCATAAATAATATTATTATTCTTTGGTACGTGTTTTCTCCATCTTTTTTCTTCACACGATGAGAGAATAATATATATAAATAGTATTTAAATTCTCTATTCAAAGGTGTTGAGTAGAATATATGTGTTTCAAAATGATTCAACACTTCTATTTCTATTTTTCCTACCCACATAAGACTCTATAACATTTCTTCGACCAGCCCAATATATATATATATATATATAATTATGTTCATTACAAATTTTTCTCTCATTCCAACTTTTTGATTTTCTTTTGTCAAATATCCATCATGAATAGATATTCTATATTTGTGTCACACCTGATCTATCCATAATATTCTTCATAATAATTATTATATCATTATACATTGGATCATATTTGTTATCTTGAAATCTATTTCTAGATTTGGAAAAGTCCAAAGATCTCAATATTGATGATAATAACGTATTGCACCTTTTCCATAATGGTTCAATGGTAAACAACTCCTTAAAAAATATATGAATTTTAAATACATATCAAAGACTCTCTATGTAATTTTAAACCCACTTCTTATAGACTTTTAATAATATAGTTATCAATATCCAAATGATAAATCATATAGAATAATATATATACTATTGAATCAAATTATAATCTAAAATAATTGATATAGTACCATTACAACCAACTTTGTAAGATTGTCTCCCTATAATAACCTGTACAAAATACTTGATATGTAATTTTTTGGAATTAATCATTTAAATAATAAATCTTTCAAAAATATATCATAATAATAATATGAGTTCTCCATGGATTGTGTCAACTTAAATTTTAGCATTTCATGCTACATGTTGGTTGAGTTTCGATAGCATTTCCTATAATTTTGAGATTGATATGTTGAGTTCATTCATGTCATTAATGTAATATCCTAGACCATCCATCCTATTACATTGTAGGAAATATTTTGGTTGAGGTGTATGGGAGAAGTTTTGGGTGTTTTTGTGATATTTCTGATGGCAGGTCATTCTAGTGGTAGGTCATTTTTGTGGTGACTCACTGGAGGAGACTATTTGGTGGTGTCACCTTGACAGTGAATACTTGGAGGTGACATTCTAGTAGTGACTCTCTAGAGGTTACTTTCTGGTGGTGACTCACTGGTAGTGACTCCCTAGTAGTGACTCGTGAATAGTGTTTCCAATTTTTCTGAATTTTATAGATTTTCCATTTTGATATATTTTATGATGAAAATGGGTTTAATTCGTTAATCAAATGTTTTTAAAGCCTTTTTAGAGGTTATTAATCAAACCATAAATTTATAAAAATTATAGAGACCTTTTAAATGTCTAAATGTGTTCTTTGGATGAGATCCTTCTTTAATGGACAATTAAAACCATATATAATCCCAATGGTTCAGTATCTAATATTTCAAAAAAGAATTATTTACTCCATTATATTGAGTTTAATTTCACTTGATATGGGAGGTTCCAAATCCTTCTTCTCTTAGATTTTTGGATCCTTATTCCTGTAGTCTATTCCAGTTCCCTTTAAGTTTTTCTCTTATACATGTACCCCCTATGTCTATTACAGTAAGTTGGTGTAATATTCTTTTGTTCCAGGAAGGAATTTCCTTTGTTTTTTATTTCTATATATATTTCAAGGAGGGGTTATTATGTGTATCTATATGGAATTGGATGCATATAAATGAACAAATATAATAAAATTGGTTAAAAATAAACTAGGGATGGATAAAGTGAATCACATGGTTTTACAAGATTTATTATTATTATATTATTATTGATATTTTTTTATAGGTGTAATGCCTTACTGAAAATTTTTATTGTTAGGGGTCCTTTATTGTGATTTTATGATTTGACTTTTGTAATTCATGTTGTGTTATTGTTTGAAACACTTAAAACATAATTGAATAATCACTTACAGTTGGGTAAAAAAATGGATCCCCTTAGATATTATGGAATGAGTAAAAACACCCTTATGTGAAGAATTTTAATTGAATAAGAACCCCATTTATAAATATGAAAAGGTACTTTGATGTGTTATGTGATTTTATGTGTGGAATGGTTGCATTCTGTTATCTTAGGGCTGACTTTATGTGTAGTGGATACGTTGTGATGTGTTTGGGGAGTGGATGAATGTTGTTTTTCAGTGGGACTGTGATGGCTATTATGGTGTAGTGGTGCAGTGGTGCAGTAGGGCAACGATTAATGTTTTTATATGGTTGTGGATGTTGTTATATTGTACAATGATTCTTTTTTTGTATTTTATAGTGTTTTTTTCTTGGTTAGTTATGGATCATGAAAATAATAATAATATTTTTCATCCTTAACAAATTAATTAATGAAGTTTTGTATGGATTAAATGGTTAATGATTATTTATGAATGAGGGGATGGAAATACTAATAAAAATGAATATTTTAATGGAATAGGTTAGTAATGAAGAATCTATAAAATTAATTAATTATAATTAAAAATTGAAATATAAACGGTATTTTTTTTATTATGGGGTGTTGTGATTTTAATTTTGTAAGTGTAAGTGGAGGATCCTGGTAGTTGTTTTGTGCCTTGGTTATGAACCCTTAGGATGGGGCTTGTGTGTTGTAACTCTATATTTATATACCTTGTATATTCTTGTGATTTTCATGCTCATCACACCCTTATCAAGAACTATGTGTAGACACCCACATAGTCACACAAGGGGTTTCTTCCAACATACCAATGGGAGGATAGATGTATGGCTACCTACTCTTCCCCAATCTCTCTTGTATTTTTTGGTGATATGAATGGTTTGTGATGGATAGAAGTAAAAATTTTCTTTATTTTCATGTTATGTGATGATTATGTGATAGAGTAGGTGTGTTCGGGCAATATGTGGTGAGATGGCTTATTTTGGGGGTCCTTTATGGATGGAGGAGGGATGAGGTTGATGTTTTTCACATTCATGGTACCCTACTTCCATGGTTATGAGATGTGATGTGTTGAAACAGGTATCTGTGGGAAGGATGTGATGAGATATGTTGTTTTTTGAAATAGGTGGGAGAATCAGTACATATGACGTTGGGGTGAGAGAGTGAAAAATTAGTGGGAAATTAGTGTGTGGTTCCATATCATTGATGTGATTCATATTATATTTTTATACTTGGATGTGTTATTTGGTGAGTAAACCATGGTGAGGATAGATTTAGCTAGTATGCTTGTATAGTTATTGATTGGTTCTACTGTTTTTCTCATTGGTTCATTAGTATTATCTTTTCACATGTGAACAAGAAACTTTAGTTTTCCTACTGAGTACACCTGTATTGTCACCCTATATATATATAATTGTTTTCAAGATTCCATAAGGACTTTGTGGATAATTTTGGACATTACTATCTTAGACCATTATATAGTTGTTGTGTCACTTCTTTTTCTTTGTTTTTTTTGGTTATTTTCTTTAGATACATTTATCTATATTAGTTTTATCAACACATGCATTATGGGGTGGTATTTTGATTTATTAAATATATGTTAAGGAGTTTATTGTGTTTAATTCATCTTATATCTTAATTATATTTATATTATAGAGAGTAATGCCACTCAAACAAGATATTTTTATACCATTCGTACTACTCACCAACTCGTGGCCTACTGGAGGTGGGACATGAAGTTCATTATCTCTCTCTCTCCCCATTGTGGTATCTTTAGAGGGAGGGGGTCATGAAAAAGTGGAATCAAAGGTGATGGTTGTGAGATATGATAGAGTTTGAAGTTAGGAATAGTGAGGATTTCATGGGTTGGTATGGAAGTAGTTCTAGTTTACATGGTATGTGACATAGGTCAGTGAGACCTGCTAGGTAAACAGATTTTAGGGGGGGCATGTTCCAGTGAATGAACTATGAGATTATAGAATGACAAAGTGATCTAGACCAATTTATAGGGTAGAGGCCTAGGAGAGGTACATGCATCATGATGACTTCTATTCTTGTTTTAATTGGGTTATATTGGGAAGGTTAAAATGGATAAAATTAATAAAATGTATTAAAATTAATCATAACCAAATTACATATGATTGGGATTAAGAAATATTTGTTTCTATTTCAGTTATAGATCTGGGTAATCATCCTTAGGTGGATTAGGTAGTGGAGGTTTATCCGGATAAGGCAGTTGATCTCTAGAGGGTTGATCTGATTGAGGATTATGATCTGGGGCAGAGGATGTTGTGAGATTTTTAGCAGTAGACTTTAGGGAAGTATGAGAAAAACATTTCTAATGTGGAGGTAGTGGGATGTTTAGAGGAGTTGGTGATCACTTCTGGTATGATCTGAGCCCCGATGGAGTATTGGGTCCCCTTAAAATTTAGTCAGATGTGAAGAGATATGCATCAGTGGTGGAAGTTATACCTTAGTGAGAGGAAGGAGGCAAGTGTTTCATAGTTAGACTTCTAGTTGGAGTTATGAGCAGAGTTCCTTTCATCGAATATAAATTCTATGAAGAGGTAGGAGAAACTCCCCATTTAGTAGGGTAGTATGTCCATGTCAGAGATTGGGATCAAGTTCAAGGACTTTCTACACTTTTCCCCGGATCTCTTCCCAGATTAGGGGTCCTGAGAGAGGTGTCTCAAATAGTCACTCCATCATTTGATCCAGTATAAAGTTACTCCTTTTAAGTTTCCAATGCATCTGGAAGTTCAAAATAATGGAGAGGTGGTTGAGTGGATGCACTCATGGGGTGTCTTACCCTGAGAGGGGAAATGAAATGGTTCCTCAAAGAGTATAGTTTTAAATGGTAGGTCTCAGGAGCTAGGGACTTCGAGATTTCAACTAGTAGGGAGTCAACCTTAGTAGCTTCCCTTTTATCTGTATGGGGCTTGTGGTATTCATACTCTCCCAAGGGACTTCAGACCAGTGTGTTTCATCTCGCTACTACAAAATATGACTTCAATAGTGCTATAATAGTCCTTTATCAGTGCTAAAACGCATTGACTAATGCATCATAGTTAAAAGGCCATGGATCTTATCATTTCCATAAAATAACTGATAAAGGGGTGCTTTATCAGTGCCAAAAAACGATGATAAATCACACTTTTATTAGTCCTTTTAGAAGCGTTGATAAAAGACACCATTTATCAGCACATTTATTTAGTGTTGATAAAGAGACTCTTTATCAGCTCTTATAAAAGTGCTAATAAAGGTTAATATTGTGGTGTGATGGTACAACACACTACAGCACTAAAAATAGGGTATGAAGTGTGTTTTAATAACACACAACATCACCATAAATAGCACCAGAAACAGTAGAAGAAATTATAAAAATCATATTTAAATACAAAATTTAATTGAGATAAAATCTCCAACACAAATAGAAGAATAAAACACTATTATAGAGTATGTCAGTTGTTTTTTTAATAAATTTAATATCAATTTTGAATAAAAAGACACAATTGGAGTCATATTGGTCACATCATGAATTAGATTAAGGTTTAACTAATTTATACACATCAAAAATGACTTATGGATCATTTTCCTAAAGTACCAAAGAAATCCAAATGTGTTTGCTCGGTTTTGAGTATTTTAGTTGTTTTTTATTAATATTAATGTCAATTTTGAATAAAATAATGCACTTAGAGTCATACCAGTCACACCATGCATTATATTGAGGTACAAAAGATTCCTAAACATCCCAAATTAATTATGGATCATTTTACTAAACTATAAAAATACTCTAAATGTGTTTTGTTGGTTTCGAGTATACCACTTGTATTTTTTACTAAAATTTTATTTTAAACTACAAACAAGAATTTTGAGTCATAAAGGATGAATTGTGTGTGGGTTTGACATGATACTGATTTATACAAGACACAAATGAATTATGAATCACTTTCAAAAATTATCAAGACAATCTGAGAGTTTTTCATGGTTTTCAGTGATTGACACTTTTTTGTATTAAAATGCCAATTTTAAACTCATAACGGGCAATTTGAGTCATATCGATCACACCATGAGTCTGGTTGATGTGTGGTAGATTCCTACACTTCACAAATGA
Organism: Viscum album; assembly: GCA_963277665.1. Classification (NCBI taxonomy): domain Eukaryota; kingdom Viridiplantae; phylum Streptophyta; class Magnoliopsida; order Santalales; family Viscaceae; genus Viscum; species Viscum album. The sequence continues at coordinate 667,830,789 of OY728155.1, forward strand.
ATTATGTATCATTTCCTAAGTACCAAAACAATATGAATGTGTTTTATTAGTTTTGAGTAGTTTTTTTACAAAAATTAATGTCAATCTTGAATAAAAAGGCACACTTTGAGTCATATCAGTCAAACCATGCATAAAATTGAGGTTATATTGAATCCTACACATATCAAATGACTTATGGATCATTTTCCTAAATTATTAAAACAATAAGAATGTGTTTCCTTGTTTTTTGGTATGCCACTTGTTTTTTTTAATAAAATGTCATTTTAAACTAGAAACAGGCACTTTGAGTAATACAGGTTGCGTCATGTGTGGGTTTAACATGATATTGATTACTACACATTAAAAATGAATTATAAATAGTTTTATTAAATTACCAAGACAATCCAAGCATGTTTTCTTGATTTTCAATGAGTGGTGCCTTTTGTATTGAAATTTCAATTTTAAACTGATAACGGACACTTTGAGTCATACCAGGAACATTGTGTGTCAGATTGAGGTGTAGTTGATTCCTCTACATCACATATGACTTGTGTGTTTTTTTCCTAAAGTAACATAACCAATCAAATCAGTTTTCTTGGTTTTGAGTATTTCATCTATTTTTCACTAAAATTAATGTCAATTTTGAATAAAAAAAGGCACTTGGAGTCATATCAGTCACACCATGCATCGGATTGAGGTGCGGCTAATTCTAAAATGTCTCAAATGAATTATAGATATTTTTTATGAATTATAAAAATGACATGAATTTGTTTCCTTGGTTTTGAGTACATCACTTTTGTTTTTTACTAAAATGTCATTTTAAACAAGAAACATACACATTTAGTCATACTGATTGCTTTATGTGTGGGTTTGACATGAAACTAATTCATAAAAATTAAATATGATTTATAAATCATTTTACTAGATTATCAAGATAGTTTGAGGATGTTTTTTTAGTTTTTAGTGTGTGACGTTTTTGTAATAAAATGTCAATTTTAAACTGATAATGGGCATTTTGAGTCATATCGGTCACATCATGTATCAGATTGAGGTAAGGATGATTCCTAAACATCAAAAAGTACATATTTATTTTTTTCATAAAGTTCCAAAACAATATGAATCCATTTTCTCAATTTTGAGTATGTCAGTTTCTTTTTCAATAAAATTGATTTCAATTTTGAATCAAAAGATGAACTTTGAGTCATATCAGTCACATCGTGAGTCAAATTTAGGTGTGATTGATTCTTACACATACCAAATGACATATGGATCATTTAAATAAATTATAAAAATAATAAGAATGTGTTTCCAAGGTTTTGAGTGTGCCAGTTTTTTTTACTAAAATGTCATTATAAACTAGAAATAGGAACTTTGGGTCATACATGTTGTATCATGTGTGTGTTTTACGTGAGACTGATTCCTAATTATAAAAAATAAATTATGAATCATTTTATTAAATTTTCAAGACAACCTATTCTCTTTTTCTCAGTTTTCAATGAGTGACGATTTTTTGTATTAAAATGTCAATTTTAAACTCATAACGGACACATTGAGTTATATCAAGCACATCACATATCAGATTGAGATGGGGATGATTTCTACATGTCATAAATGACTTATGGATCATCTTCCTATGTACCAAAATAATTCTAATGAATTATCTCAATTTTGAGTATGCCATTTGTTTTGTTCACTAAAATTAATGTCAATTTTGAATAAAAAATACACTTTGATTCATACTAGTCACACCATGCATTAGATTGAGGTGAGGATGATTCTGACACATCTAAAATGAATTATGGATCACTTTCATAAAGTATCAAAATAATACTAATGTTTTTTTTTTGGTTTTTAGTATTTCACTTGTGTTTTATACTAAAATGTCATTTTAAATTGGAAACAGGCACTTTTAGTCATACAGGTTTTATCATGTGTGGGTTTAACATGAGAATGATTCTTAAATGTTACAAATGAATTATTAATAATTTTACTAAATTGTCAAGAAAATACATGAACATTTTCTTGGTTTTCAGTGAGTGTCACATTTGGTATTAAAATGTCAATTTTAAACTAATAACAGACACTTTAAGCCATACTGGGAGCATCATATATTATACTGCGGTAAATCTAATTTTTACATGTCATAAATGACTTATGGATAATTTTCCTAAATTAAAAAAACAATACTAATGTTTTTTCTCAATTTTATGTATATCTGTTGTTTTTTCACTAAAATTAATTTCAATTTTGAATAAAAAGACACAATTGGAGTCATAATTATCGTATTGTGCATTATATTGAGGTGTGGTTGATTATTACATGTTCTAAATGACTTATGGATCTTTATCCTAAAGTATGAAAATAATCTGAATGTTTTTCCTCATTTTTTTAGAATTCCACTTATGTTTTTTACTAAAACATCATTTGAAAATGGAAACACGTACTTTGAGTCATAAATGTCACATCGTGTATGGGTTTGACATGAGACTGGTTCATACATGTCACAAATGAATTATGAATCATTATTCTAAATTATGAAGACATTTTGAGTGTTTTTTCATGGTTTTTAATGAGTGACATTTGTTTATTAAAATTTTAATTTTTAACTAATAACGAACACTTTAAAACCATACCTCCTTGATGAACATAATATATCAATGCTAGTTTTCCTCCAATAATTATCTCATAAAACTATTGACTTTGATGGTTGATTAAATAAAAATTTATTCAAAATTTTAATTTGGATTATATACTTGTTTGATGATTGGGAGTTTTGCAGATGTTTTTGCAATAACACTAGTGTAGAAATTGAAGATTCTAACATAGAATTGTCTTACAGGTGGATTATTACACCGTATAAAATCACTTAAACAGGTGGTGAAAAAAAATATTTTAATAATCCACCTAAAAAATTTTCACAATGGATCTTATATTAAGTGAAAATTTTTGTGTTACTTTTCAAAAACAAATCTCAAAAACATTATTGGTATGATCCTCATTCTACTTCATTGCCCAAAAATTTTATTATTTTCAAGGTAGTTCTGTGTATCCTCCTCCACCTTGGTCTTCTCCTCTACCACATCCTCTACATCTATCTTTGACTCTGAATCTACCTCTTCCTCTACGTCCTCCTTTGCATCTTCCTCTACATTCAACTCCACCTCCACCTCCTTTATTTCACAAAAATTTTATTGTTTGTAGGTCAATGCTTCTAAAAAAATTGATTTCATCCATTATACTTATCCTTGAGAAAGAGATCTCAAATAATATATAATAATTCTAACACTAATTATTCACACACCAAATATATTTTAAAGGTCATAACACATACTAGATCACAAACATATCATGTAATCATCTATATTTTTTTCACCATAAATTTGGACAAAACGTACACTGCCCACTCGTCTCTAAACAAGTTTATTTCTTCTTTTGAGTATCTAGGTTATTAAAAATCTTGATAGTACAGAGAAAATATAAAAAATAAAATTATTATAAAATATGTTTAGTGCAATTTTATTTACCTTAAGAAATTACCTGTTGGGAGATAATGGACTTTTCATTATTTATGATCTCTCTCATAAATGTGAAAACATAATATCCACAATCGATGTCATTTTATTATTTTAGACAGTGTAGAAACATTGACCAAAATAAGTAAATTTTTTAAAAATATTTTTATAGTTAAATATTTAAATATATTCCTTAGTTTTTTCTATTTTTAGTAATCCATTGGTTTTATCTCTTTAGACACTGACTTCATACTATGATTTAGCATGTATTTAGCAACTACCCTATCATAACAAAATTCTTTCTAAAACATAGACTGAAACATATAATTTGAATTTTATCTATAAAATTATGATTACTGTGTATTATAAATTCACAATAAACATCATGTGTGGTCGGTTGGTTGGATATCTATGCATCAGATCCAAAAATAAATAAATATTTATGGTGTCCATATTAATTACGATTAGTAACTAGTGGGCCCTAAAAACAATTAAGTAATGAAGAAATTAAAAATATATTTTATGTGATAATATTGTAGAGTTTCAACTTTTCATTATAGGAATAAAAAAGTTTATTTTTTCTGATACTTTTTTATTAAGTGCTTTGAGTAACTCATTTTTTTATTCTTAATTTCTACATCATCTAAAGTAAGTTTTTCCATAAAAATGATACATGGATTAATGAATCCAAGTAATTCTTCGCATGATATTCCCTTTATATAGTTGTAATATAAATACCTATAGAAAATATTAATACTTATTAACTTTAATAAAAAATAGTCCACTATTTGGATAGATGTATTATGAAAATTTTCCTTATGTATGTTTTCATAATTGAGACACCCAGCCATTTATAATTGAGAATCTCATTTAGAACCTTGAGACCAATTCTGTATGTTAATAAATTTCTATATATTTATTCTTCATATTAAATGTAAGAAATATTTTTATCATTAAATGTGGTCTCTATATGAATTTTTAGTAATAATAAATGTTTCTTTGGAACTAGTGGGGAGAAGGTACTCTCAGAACAATGTTTGGTTTTCTTGGACGATTCACTAGATTTTTTTGATTTGACCTTATGTTTCCCCACCACTTTATCCATCTGTAATATCATAACTTTCTTCATACATTTTTTCATCAATTTTTATGAGTTTTTCATATGAAAAAATTTATTAAATACATACCCCATGTATCTTTATATGATTAGACGACCATGATATGAAATCTCCAATAGCATCATTGACCATTGTAATATATGGACCATCAATTGGAATAAGAAACTCAGTAGTTGGTTCATGAGTTAACTCAATCCCCACTCTCATGTGATATTTTGGGAGGTCTTGATGGTGTATATTTTCCCCCATGATATTATACATTGTACCCATTGCAACACAGTGGTGTGTGGGTGTTGACAAATACAAATCACATACAACTGTACCCTGCATAATTTTAATAATATATTGTTATCGGAAGTTGTTTGATTTAAATTTAGGAGAAATAGTAATGAAAAAATTTATTACCATGTGTAAGGTATGTAGTTGGGGGAAATTAATAGCCTCAAATCTAATGGGATCATTTGGTTCATGTGCAGATCTTTGCTCCACCTCAAGTTCTCTTTGATCCTTTCTCAAACATTAGTCTACCAAACTAGACCGAAAAATAGTATCTTAGAGTGAGTTTATTTGTGTCTAGTATCATCTCACAAAATTATATATATCTTCATGTGGTTTTATCTTCTTGAAATATGTTCTATGAGTGACTCCAATACCTGATCCTCTAATGCGACCATATTTTTCATCCCACTTTAAATCTATCGAAAAGTATCTTTTCTTCTGTTATGGTCATTACTGATTCTTGTGTCTAAACCATATAAATAATATGAACATAAATATATATTTTTATTTTATATTTTTATAAATCATAACTAATTACAATTATTTTGTACTTTCACATGTTTCCCATATAGTTTTTGTATTTTAATCAACTAATTTACCCTCCTTATTTACACCATCCTCCTTTCATAGCACATAACGTGGGATGGAAGTGGATTTATATTTTGATTCATCAATCTATATATAAACAAAATAACATATGTTATTTCATATCACATAATTAATATTTTTTCATTTAAAATACATACCAATTTATTCACTAATGAAGCATAACCCATCCTTTATGTAAGATAGGGGTATATTAGTTTTAATGCACATTCTTTATTTTTAACACTCTTTTGTTTTTTTGTAAATTAACAATTTTTAATAAATTTGGATAAAATAAATAATGTCAAATAATATATTATCAACTAAAATTCACCTGAAATTATTTCACATCTTGAAAATTGATGAAATCAGTCTATGTTTCCTACTTTATAATGTGTCCTTAACTAACTGGTGGGTGGATATTTACTTTCCCCTTAGCATCCCTAAGATGTAACTTTGTAAGAAGAGTCTCGAAGCCTCTATAGTATTTTCTAGTGGCCATTAAGACAATTTTCTTGTGGAAATATTCTAAAATAAACAAAATATAAAAGGAATTATGAAAATTAAATCAATGTTTCATTATATAATTTTTTAGTAAAATAGAGAAAGTATATTGTAAAATTATCGTTGTATCTTTCCAAAGGATTTTCTTCATTGCTGGTTGGATGTGGTGCCATAGATCAGTATCAATAGGCACATTCACCCTTATTGTGACCCCAAGATAAATAATGATCATTGACATTTTGGGATCAATAGGTTAGTCACATTTATTCTAACTAACCTCAAATTTTATACCCTGACTTCTTTCCTTGATAATTTTATTCAACACTATGATGATGCGTCGTTATTTTTTTCATCAACAATTTTTTTATTCCATAATAATTCTACAGTTTCATTATTAGAATCTTGTTATTCCTTGGGATTGGTAACATCATCATGTTCAGGAGACATTGTTTACATGAGTAGTCAAATGTTTAATTTGTCTTGAATAACAACAATGTAATACGCTCCATGCATAAAAGTCCAAATTCACATGTAACTTGCATAAAAAATGTCACTATCTTTAAAAGAGGTATAATAATTCAATACTCCAGTAAAACTAAACTCAACTAAATTTATTTAATCCATACTTGGATTGTTTATGGCCTTCCATCTCTTGATGTTGGATTGGACTCCCTCTCTCAAACTATAATTCATCCCATCATTATGGTTCCAAAGTTCCTTGATGAAATACCTACCGAACAGTTATTATTGAATTTTGTTTCTTAATACCCATCCCCTATATTTTTTGGACATCCACCTATGTTTCTTGAACTAATCTATCCAAAAATGCATCCCATATCAGGTATTGGTGATCATTTTGGATGACTACTATTCAGAGCAGTTCAAACAACATAGAAGATATGTGGGATGAGTCTTAAGAAACAAAATTCAATAATAATTGTTCAGGAGATGAAAGGTCATTGATACAACCATGAGAACATCAACTCATACACACTAATCTACACTAACTTTAACCTATGTCACTAGTCCTTTTCCCTCACATGTATCTCAAATTTAAGATTTTTATATCCATTGAGGTTCAAAAATAAACTAAATGAGATTTTAATTATAGATTCTAACATATTACATTTAAAAAATGAAGGAATGAACATTCAAATCCACATTACATCTACTCACAGTTATTTCCTTCCACCCACAAACATTTACTATTTTACACTACTTCTAAAATGTTTCTTTTTTTAGAAGGGCTTAGAGGAGATACAAACTTGTGGTGGTATTGGTGTGAGGCGGATGGTAGATCTTGACAACTGAATATTTATATAAGATACTAATAGAAACTATCCTAAAGATGAAGACAAAAGTAGGGTTGGAGAGATCTTCCCATTGTGGGAGGAATACCTTCTAGATTCAGATTGTCACCCTTTTAAATTTATCAAATTTGAAGGGGAAGAGAATCAAAAGGTGAATTTGGTATGTTTTTTTACAAAAAAAATGTTCAACACAATTATTTTTAGTAGGAAACCCATTGTAGTAGTATTTTTGTCCAATTATGTTTAACTATAGAGTTATAATAGGATATAATCTTCCTACACCCAAATTAAAAGTATTTTTTATGACTTTTTGTCAAAATTAATTTAGTGAGTCATATAAGAAAATGCATTTCAAGAAACCAAAATAATCATTCATTATGTTTTGATTATTTTTTAGGTGTCATTTTTTTGTTCTCAGGAAGTAGTAAATGAGAATGATGAAAGGCTAAAAGAGTTTAAGAATGATTTGGGAGATTCGGAATTCAAAGTCATTATATAGGCTTTGACAAAAATTAATGAATACAATCTAAGTGGTTGGTATGTCATCAAGGAACTTTGGAACCACAATAATAGTAGGAAGGATAGTTTGAAAGAGGGAGTCCAATACATCATTAAGAGATAAAAGGAAATCAATTTTCATAGGATGGATAAAATAAAGGTTTTAAAGGTTAGTTGTATTGGAGTATTTAATTATTATATCTTTGTTCAAGATAGTAACAATTTTCATGAAATATTCATGAAAATGTAGACTTTTATGCATGAATTCTATTGTATTGTATATCTATATTAACCAAATGAATCCTTATTAAAACAACCTTATTCGAGAAACTCATGGTCCTTTTTTATGAAAATTTATTTATGTTTCTTATGAATATTATGTGTTGTATTATTCTTCAAATTATCATACATTAAAAATATTTTCATAAAATAAAAATGAGATACATGGTTTTAAAGTGGTTCATGGGTATGGAAAATCATCAGAGAAAACCTACCTAGTTACTTTACTTAACCACTTTATGTGCATCTTGGTGCACATGTAGTTGATGTTTCTCTAGGTTGAAGGTTGCAAGGATTTCTTATTTATTGAAAGGGATAGAGTTTCAAATGATATCTAGTGGGGACTTATAGAGTTTTTTCATCAAAGACAGGTTGGTTATTAATATAGGGTTTTATTTTTACCTAGGATTTATCAAAAAAATTGTTTTGATTCCCATAGGAATTTATATTCATGGGATTATATTGTGTACTATTTTACATCGATGCACTTTTAATGTAATATGGTTTTTTAAACCATTTCTTAGGTATCATGTTGAACACTACATATTTACTATCAATCAATTGGAAGTTGGATGATGGTTCTAAGGGTTAGTAACATTATGATTCATCTTAGGGAAAGTTATGAATAGTTGGACTATATTGTGTTGTTATACTTTTATAAAAGAGATTTTTTAAAAAAAATATAACACACATACACAGAAATAAAGAAAATAAATTTTCTTAAATAAATCCACTTTATCAAAAATCAATTCGTTCTTAGATAAGAATTTATTTATAAAATAATTATACATAAATGTAAACTCATATATAACATCTTCTATAGATGATGCTGCATATGGAAACTCTTCTACTAGAATTTGATCTGGTATGTTGTGGTATGACATGTTTTCATTTATAAATGTAAAATAAAGTAAATTCATAAATTATATTTACTATTTGTTTATAAAAATTAAAAAATTATTTTAACTAGTTATAAATTTAAAGGGAATGGAAAATTATTAGAAACCATTCATAGATAATGTAAATAAATGGTATTTGTCATGAACCAAGATGGGATTCCATCCAACCTGACACCCGACCTAGTTTTTGGGATGGCCCGAAGGGAGTTCCTAGTCTCCATGGTCTAGAAACTCATGTAGGGAATCAAATGAAATACAATAGGGAATATTTTATGCCCAATAAACCAGAATAAAATAAACAAAATAAACAAACTGAGCATGTAGCAATAACCAAAAATTTAATCTCAAACGAAGGTAAAAAATGATTTGGTTACAAGATATAACTGAATAAACAAGAATCAAAAATAAAGACCAAACCTCTACCACATGATCTCCATTTGACCTCAATTTCACCACCGACCACAAGATTGAACTGCTCCAAGATCCATCTCAGCCATACAACCTAAACAAGAAGATGAACCTACAAAATAGTCTAAGTGTATCGACACTGAATGGTACAAGTAGGGTGTGATCTAAAAAACTAAATAGGCAACCACCAAAGAATCCATATATTTCCTTTCATGAAACAAAACCAATAACACTAGTTTGAAATACATATATAAAAAATAGGGTTTCCCATTTTAATAAATAATAAATTTTTTCCATTTTAAAATATAATAGAACATCCTTTTTAGTTTCAATGAATCCATCATTTTAGAAACTAAATCCCAAGCCAGATGCCTAAGAAAAACAATACCAGGTAGTGATAAAACTAAATAAGCATCATAAGATGTGAAAAAAAATTACAGATAATAAACAAGTACAAATAATTTAATAACCTTTGGAATTTCCTAAACATCCCTAGAGCGATCCCTAGACGTACTCATTTTTGAACCACCTATTTGTATATGGTGAATCTCCCTAGTCTATAACCAACTGGCCACCCTCAATAGGGAAATATAGTAGATCAAACCACATATCCTTTCAGCAAATCTAGTGGGTACCACCCATCTAATCAAGGATAGTAAGCAATCGCCACTTGTTCCTCTAAAAGAATCCAAAGAACCCATGGTAAAAGTATAATGTGTAAGTAGGAATCCCTCTCATGCATTACTCATCTTACCTATCATCATCATACTTTCCTACCCCAAACACAGACACCACATATATGATAACCCATATAGGGAAATCCCCAATAGGTGTTCTCATCATACAATGAATCAATTATGAGTGCCAATCGGGCCGTCACATCACACAAGCTTTCAAGACTAGTTAAAAACATTTTAGAGACACCAATTGACTTCACACCATCCATGTTTTAATAAAATTCCCAATGCATCATTATTGCCAAACGGGCCTTAAACTTACAAAACCAAAATATATTTTCAAATCTAATTCTGTATTATTTCCCAAGATCAACAAAAAACACCACTTTTAAATATATAATGACAAATAGACCTTTACCTCTTCAATCACTCACCAAAACTATTTCAAGATCAAATGGGACAAACTTTAAGGAACAAATTTGAAGTTACATTTCCAAATCGCTTGAAGAAACACTTTCCCATTTGGAAATCATTGAACCATTTTAAGAAAATGGGGGGATAGAAAGATGAGAAACTTTTAAGGGGAAAGTGTTTTAGAGTTCCATATTCATTTTAATTCACATCTATGTGTGCACCTTGTAGACCCATGGATGTTCCAAAATCCATGTTACTTTTAAACTAAACATGGAAGAACCAAAATCCATTTTCATTTTGAAAATAACCACCTAATTTTTAAACAAAACCCCACAACTTCACATAATTAAAAGAGCAAAAATAATACTTTTTGAATAACCATGGAAATCCTTCCAAAACATTTCACTAAACTCATTAAACTATAAAAATTACCAAATCCCACAAATAATGCCAAATACATAATCCAACCATTTTAAATAAATATTTATAAGGTCCAACACCACCCGAATCATCCAATTTTATCACCAAAACTCAATTGACATTTTATAAAACACATTTGTTATATATACACATACTCATAAATAAATAATCAATTATAAACCCATTGTTAACAATTTATACCAATAATAAAACACTATAATAATCTAACCATGTGAATTATAGAGATGTGAATCATGTTTAAAAATTAATTGGAAGAATCAAACCATCAATGGAATTCATCAGAAAAGAAAAGTATGGGGAAACCTACCTCAATGGCATGAGAATGTGACCCAACTCTCAGAGGAGGAAGAATACACCCTGAAGATCAAACCACGAAGCCTAGACATTAATAAAATCAAGCTACATGTTAACCCTAATGTCTCGGGTTTGTCCAATATAGGTTTTACCAAAGGAAACCAAGAAATATAAAGGGGAAGAGATAAAGGAGGTAAAATTACCAAGAAACCCAAAAACTCACCTTGGAATCAAAGAGGAAGCACCCATGGAGGAGGAGGAACCAAGGAGAGGGACCTAGGGGGATCCATTCATTCTCCAAAAACAACCCAAGAGGAAGGGTTTAAATTTAGGGTAAAGGGGGAGGGTAGAATTGGATTTTATCATTTAAAATTTTTGGTAAGATCACATGGTTTGGTTATATGATTTACCAAACCATGTTCCAACTATTTTATAGCTGTTTTCCAAGAAGAGAGTGACTGCATGACCAAGCTATATGGTTTGGCCTACCGTGCGCAAACTGTGTGGTAGCTTCTTCCTAAGAGAGGACCAAATGAATGACTAGACAACATGGTTTGACCAGTTAGGTTCAAACTATGTGGTAGCCTCTATACAACACCAGGACCTTCCATATTGGTACTTGGGTTGGATCACACGGTTTCCATTAATTGTGTGGTGCTCATACATAGGCCAAAAATCCTCCCGAACTTCCAAAATTTTAAAATTTTACTCGGCACTCAACCTAAACCTCAACCAAAAAGATCTAAGAACAATAAAAGAATAAAATAAAGTAGTATTTGAGGTTGGGGTGTGACAATTCTCCCAACCACAAACACTTTCTTCTCTAAGAATTCACCAAGATGAAAGATAACCAAAACTCAAGTCCATGCTCGATCAAAATCGAGGGAAACCATGAACCTTGGGGTAATCATTCACTCTATAAGACACACCTGACCGATCGAGAAGAAACCATAGCATAAGAATGAAGGGAGAACACTAGGGGGTTCTCCCCACCATAAGAACTCAACTAATATAAAGAACGTTTAAACCCCCAACACGACGACACCTAAACAGGAACCCAAACCACTCTACCCTGGTCCTTCTATCACGGGAATTCCCAACCTGAATCTCATCTAATTTCTCCGCACAAACTAAACAACATTGAAAATAATTAAATGAAAAATCCACTACAAGGCAAATCGATAAACCTAGACACCAGGATGAAGAAATTTTCAACCCACACTGGAAATCTCCTACACAAGATGAACCCCCAACACAAGGGGAAACCCACAAAAAGAACCTAATCAAAGACTAGAAACACCAACCATTAATTATATAAAACTCAAGCACTTCTAAATGATCACGAAAAAAATAAAACTAACACTCACAAGAATTGATCATACATCAAGAAAAATTAATGATTCTAGAATAAACGTTTAGATAAAAAACCACTTATATCATAAAAGGATGAGTTTGTCACACTTATACAATGAAAATATGAACTTACTGCAATAAAAAAACTAAAACAAGTGAACTTTAAACATTTCTATCCCAACATGGGAGAAAAAATTTGTTTAAGGTCTTCCACATCACCTAGTGACTTCTGACTATGCACGAGCTTCACTCCAATGTATGTGGTTGGATCCCTGATGATTAAATCATATCCTTCCTCACAGTAAGGTGCTAACATCCTTTGATCACAATGACTTCTTCGGATGATGATTCATAAAAAACTTTTCCAAATGGCCTAAATGGACACAATAATGACACGTCTTTAGAAGGATGTGAAAAGACATCATTGAATTCCCAAACCAACAACATTGATGGAAAACCAATAAACGGTCTGACGAACTAGAATCCAAAACCAATGAAGAATACTCCTTAATGATAGGTTCCTCCAGAATGCACTCCTTTCCAAATGGGGAACCTTTACGAACAACGAGTGACACCAGATTTCAAATATCCTATGCTCCAGAATCCAACTCAACCAAAAATTCTTCATCCACCAGCTTATCAAAATGAAGGTCCTTAGAAGATAGTACCCACTCCTTGATCTCTATATTAAGACCCCCAAGGAAAAGGTAAGCCTTCATCAGATCCTTTGACACTACCTCTAGAGAGAAGGAAAATAGATCCTTGAAGTTGTCAACATAGGCCTTCACCATCTGATGTCCCTATTGAACACTCATGTTTTCTTCCCTTTTCTTTATCTTCACCTCCTCAAGTATGAACCATTGGAAAAAGGAGAACTTAAAAAAATCCACATCATCCCAATTTGCATCAATTCTAGGGAAAACATCTCCCATTTTTTTAATTTGGACCTTCAAAAAAACCCAAAACAGCATGAAATCTAATGATTTTAGGAGTTCTCAAATATTTGAAGACACACTCAACTTCCTCAAGCCACTCAACTACCTCTAACAGACCTCAATTGCCTTGAAGGGTGGGAAATATTTGAGAAGAACCAGAAATTGGGAATGACTCATTAGAAATTTTGGGGAATTTTCTGGACAACATATTCTGAACAACACAAAGAACACCAATTCAAAACCATCATTAATCCAAGACACAATCAAATGGAACATCCCGAGCCAAAACAAAGGATTAGAAACCAAACACATACGAATGAAACGAAAAATAATCTTTTCAAGAATCGAATTTACTTTTCAATTTTCAAAACCACCTCATTTTAAAGCAACTTTTCAAACACAAAATACACTTTTAACAAAACAAAACCCACATCATAAAACAAAAACTAATTTCTTGAATAATTTTCCCATTCAAAAATCATTTTGGAAAAGAATAAGGCCAAGACATTGGTTTAAAATACACACCCATGGAATCCTATGAACCACTGCCTATGTGTCCATCCATTTCCATCCACGTGTACCAACATGCTCTTTCCAAACCCACCGACACTTATAAAAATTATCATAATCAACAAAAATGGTTACTCTCACCATTTCATTGAAAAAACCCATGAATTCACCAAATTATCAATCCAAAACATTTTTCTTTAAACCCCGTTTTACTAATTTCAAAACCACTTGAAAGAAATCATTTTCATTTTCATAAACTGGTTTTATTTTAAAAGATTACTCATGCCAATGTAAACCAAAATGAAACATGACTAGAGACAAATCACCAAAAGGAGGAACTAGATGTCATTTCTAACCTAGATACATGGTAGTGATCCATGCCCCAAGTAGGAAATAACAACTAAGAGGAGATTTAGTCATGAATTTGGACTCCACATGGGTCACTACTCCATGTGAGATCATGAAATAACACTAGCTCACCTCCATTGTCATCCCTCAATCCAAACCAAAGACGAAAGGCTCAAATCTTGGACTACCCATGGAAACTTGGGGTTTAGAATGAGCAAGAGTTCACGATGATCTTCATGTACCTACCTCTCGAGTCCCGATAGTCCTAATCTCTAACTACCTGACACCCCAAATAATAAGAACCTCCTTTGATACCATTTTCTCATGAACTAGTATAGAATAGCATCCAACCTGACACCCAACCCAGTCTGTGGCATGCCCCGAAGGGCATTCACAATCCCCATGGGCTGGAAACTCATGTCAGGCATCAAATGAAATACAAGAGGGAATGGTTTTAGCCCAATAAACTAGGATCAAATAAACAAAATAAACAAACTAATCATGTATCAATGAACAAATGGATATCATACGAATATAATAAAATAATTCAGTTACATGATACAACTGAACAAACAAGAAACAAAAACAAATACTAAACTGATACCATGTGATCTGCATGTGACCTCAATGTCACCACCATCCACAAGACTTAACCACTCCAAAATCTATCTCAATCAGATAAGATAAACAAGAATCTAAACCTGCAAAACAGACCAGGTCTACAGACACCAAATGGTACAAGTAGGGTGTGAGATAAAAATCTTAGTAGGAAACCACCAAAGAATCAATATGTCTTCTTTACTAAAAGTAATCCACTAACACTATTTTGAAATACACGTATAAAAATTGGGTTTCACATTTTAATAAATAATAAAAAAAATTCCTTTTTAAAATATAAAAAAACTATCTTTTTAGTTTCAAAGAAGCCATCATTATAGAAACCAAATCCCAAGCTACATTCCTAAGAAAAATAATACCAGGTTATGCTGAAAATAAATAATAATTTAAGTATGTGAATAAAACATTATAGAGAATGAACAAGCACAAACAATTTAGTAACCATGGGAATTTCCTAAACATCCCTAGAGAGATACCTAGACGTAATCGGTTTGGAACCACCTAATAGAATATGGTGAAGCTCCCTAGTATATAACCAACTGGTCACTCTCAACTGACCAATCCAGTGGCACAACCCACCTTGCCTCTAAGAAAATCGAAGGGGTACCAACCCGTATAATCTGTGATAGTAAGCAACTATCACTTGATCCTCTAAAATAAGCCTAGGAATCCATGGAAAAGGTATATTGTGTAAGTAGGAGTCCCTCGCACGCGTGACTCATCATACCTATCGTAACTGCATTTTCCTACCCCAAACACAGACACCACCTATATGATAACCCATATAGGGAAATCCCTAATAGTTGTTCCCATCATACAATGAATCATTTACAACTTCAACTGGGTTTTCACGTCACACAATCTTTCAAACCCGTTTCACAAAACATTTTGGAGACACCATTTGACTTCACATCATCCATGTGTTAAAACAAAACTCCCAATGTATCTTATGTTCCAAATGGTTATTACACTTCCAAAATAAATATAAATTTACAAATCCACTTCAACATTATTTCCCAAGGTCAACACAAAACACCACTTTTAAATATAAAGTGCCAAACGGCCCTTTACCTCTTTAATCTCTCACCAGAACATGTTTCAAGGCCAAAAGGGCCAAACTTTAAGGAATGAATTTGAAGTTACATTTCTAAATCACTTGAAGGAAAACATTCACATTTTGAAATCATGGATCCATTTTAAGAAAATGAGGAGGATGGAAAGATGAGAAACTTTTAAAGGAAAAGTGTTTTAGAGTTATATATTCATTTGAATGAACATCAATGTGTTCAGCCTGTGCACCCAAGGATGTGCCAACATCCAATGGCATACCTAAACAAACCATGAAAGCACCTAAATTCATTTTTGTTTCCAAAATCACTACTTTAATTTTAAACCAAACCCCAAAATTTCACATAATTGAAAGATCATAAATAAACCTTTTTAAAGAACCATGGTAATCCTTCCAAAACATTCATTACAACCATCAATCTATAAAAATTTTCAAATCACACAAACAATTCCAAATCCACAATCCATCCATTTTAAATAAATAATTCTAAGGTCCCACACCACTCGAATCAACCCATTTTTTCACCAAAATTCAATTAACATTTTATCAAACACATTTGGTCTATATACACATATTCATAAATAAATAATCACTTCAAATCCCATTTTTAACAATTTATATCAATATGAAAACACTAAAATAAACTATCCATGTTCATTATAAAGGTCTAAAACATGTTTAAAAATTAATTGGGAGAACCCAAGCATAAATGGAATGCATCGTAATGGAAAAGTATGAAGACACCTACCTTAATAGCATGTGAATGTGATGCAACTCTTAGATGAAGAAGAATACACCCCGAAGATCAAATTTCACACCCTAGACATCAAGAAAATCAAGCTACACATTAACCCTAACATTTAGGGTTCATCCAAGAGAGGTTTTACTAAAGGAAAACCAAGAAATGGACAGGGGAGAGTAGAAAGGAGAGAAAATTGACTAAAAAACCTAAAACTCGCCTTAGAATCGATGAAGAAGCACCCATGAAGTAGGAGGAACCAAATATAGGGACCTAGGGGGATCCCTTCGTGTGCCAAAAATGACCCAAGAGGAGGGGGTCTGATTTAGGGTAAAAGGGGGAGAGGGTATAATAGGGTTTCTAACTTAAAATTTCTAGGAAACTCGCATGGTTTGTCTACATGTTTTACCAAATTGTGCACCAACCATGAGGTATATGTTACCCAAGAAGAGAGTGACCTCACGACTATGCTGCACGGTTTTTCCTATCATACACAAACCTTATGGTAGATTCTTCCTAATAGATGACTGATTGTATGACTAGACCGCATGGTTTGACCGACTGTGATCAAACTGTGCAATAGCCTTTATCCAACACTAGGACCCACCACACAGGTACCTAGGTTGAACTGAATTATTTCCACTAAGTGTGCAGTGCCCATACATAGGTAAAAAATCCTCCCAAACTTCCAAAATTTGAAACTTTTACCCAGGACACAACCCGAAACTCAACCAAAAAAATCCAAGAGCAATAAAAAAAAATAAAGGAGTATCAAAGGTTGGGGTGTGATACTATCTCCTTTAATGACCTCTCAAGCTCATTGAATATCATATTCTCTCATAACTATAATGTTTTAGTGAATATATTTTCCATTAAATGTACTAATACTAGAAACCTATCAATTAATTATAAACAAACCTCTTATTGAAAATACATCACAACTTTTGAGTTTGGATCAAATGAAAAACTGAAAAAATATGCTTATTTTGATTTTAATGAAAATTATAGTAATTTTTTCCTTATTAAATTATATTTATCTAATATATTGATAATATCAACCAATATAAATGGGAAAATTTAAACATTAATTACCTGAATTATATTAACCCATTATCGTTAAAATAATATAAATATTAACCCACTTTATATTATTTATATCAAATAACATTCCCTCTAAAATTATTCCTATATAATGTTAAACTTTTTTTCATCTTCCAATGCATGTAATACTATGGAACCAAGATTAAAACAATGATAAACCACCCTATATATAATTTAATATGAAATAATATAATGGAAACATCAAAAAAATCACTATCGGCTGCAACAGTATATGGAGATTCAGTTCACAGTGGTCTCGTATGAAGCTGGAATGAGTTTACAATGTAGGGGTGGAATTTTATAGGTATATGTAAGTGAGAGAGAGTGAGATAGGTGAGATTTAGGGTTCATCATGGTTAATAATAGTGCCAAAATACAAACTAAGGAACCCGAAAAATCAAACAACAAGAGTGGAAATGGAGAAAATTACATACATTGGATTATATCTTTGATTCATCATAGAGAATGTAGAGGAGTAGCAGCGATGGTAGGGGAGTTCCATGAGATCTTGAGAATCGTGACTGAATGAAATACATTTTTGGATCTTTTAAATGGATGAGGGACACATTTATGAGCACTTTCAAAAAAACACTAATAAAGAGACTTTTTATCAGTGCTAATTAGATAAGTGCTGATAAAAGGTATCTTTATCAGTGAAGAAAAAGTGTTGATAAACGATTTATAATTACAATTATAAATAAAAATATATATAAAAATATTTATATAATTATATATTTGTTTATTATAGTTTAATAATTTTTAAATATATAATTATTTATTTATAATTACATTAATACTTTTTAAAAAAATTATTATTTTATTTTTAATTATAAATATATAATTTTATAAATATAGTAAATATACATTTATAAATATATTTATAATTATTTATTTATAATTATAAATATATTTATATCATAATATATATTTATATAATTAAAGATATATAAATATATATTTATATTTAATATTTATATATAATATATTCATTATTTAAATATATTTATTATAATTTTATAATTATAAATATATTTATATCGTTATATATATTTAAATATATTTAATATAATTTTTTTATTTTTTAAATATATAATTATTTATTTATAAATATATGAATAATACTTTTAAAAAAATAATTATATAGTTATATATTTATATAATTATATATATACCCCTCAAGGTGCAGCTCAGTGGTAGCTACCCCTATGGGTCTCAGTGAGGACTCGTGTAACACCCCAAGATTATATGGTATGCCTCTTTAAATTTCACTTCTTTAATAGCTTACGAGCTTGACATGTGATTAAATATTATTATTTAATTATTATAGTTATCTCCTAGATGTTGGGAATGGAATAAATGAATGATATTAAGTAAATTATAAAAATATAGATTAACATACTTATAAAATTAATTCATCAGTTACCAATTAATTAGAAATGAAAACCAATTGAATATAAATGATGTATTTTTATTAAAACAATTTTTATGAACATAATGAAATTTTTTATTAATAAATTAAATTAATCACTATTAGTTAAATTTATTAATGAAATTTATTAATTATATATTCAATAAAATATTTTTACATTCATCCAAAACATTTTTAGAGGCATAAGATAATAGAAAATCCATTTTTACACATAAAAATGCAATATTTTTTTAAACACAATTTTACCAACTTTTAGTGGTGAACTTGTTTTAAATATGAATTTTGACACTTTTATAAATTATATTTGGAAAATTAAACATTATTTTTAAAAGATTAATAACAAATTTTACTTTGGTTAATTTTTTTTTATTTTTCTGATAAGTTTTATTTTTGATGAATAATAATGTGACTGTTTGAATAACAATATAACCTTTAGGAATAGTAATATGGAAGTTATAACTAAAACATGACCTAATAAAGTATAAATAAAATTTATGAATATTATAAATGTTAATATGATATAATTATAAAATATTTTAAGTAAATAAATGATTTAGAAATTATTGATTACCTAATCATATTTTTATAAGACATAAATGTTTATTTTCAGATTTATAATTAATATAATTATTTAAAAGAAAATTTGTATTAATAAAATGTATTCAAAAAATGATATTTTTTGTCTTATGATTATAAGTTAATTTTTTGAGACCTTAATTAATTTTTCAAAGTGTTATAAAGTGAGTTATAATTTTAAATCAGTATTTTCCCAATGAATGACGGTTTTAATTAAAAATTAAATTTCACATATTTAGAAAATTATTTTCATAAAATTGATACCATTTTTGAATTATACACTTTTAAAAATTATTAGGGTGAATTTTTTGTATTTTTCTAAAATAGTTGAATTTTTTAAGAATAATTAAATGTGGTAATTTATGGTATATATAAATTATAAGTAAAATACACTATTCCATGATTCATGGCTGATTTAAACACCATTAGTTCCAAATAACATTCAATAGTTACTATAATTATTCATACTAATGAAAACTCTCCATATTCTTGAGCCAAAATAATAAACAAATGAATAAAATATTCAAAAAAACACCCCTCTCCGCCACTATAAATACCACCCCTCTCCACCCCTACTCCTCACACCTTAAAAACTTTAAGACTTGTGAAATTTAAGCCCAATACTCTTCCCAATACCCTCCCCCACATACAATAGCATTTTTTTCATCAAAATACTAAAACCAATCCCATAAATGTGGTTCTCAAGGAGGAGAATTCAAGAAGTAAAAATCCTCATTCTTTTCTTTTCTTTTCTTTTCAATTTATTTTATTTTCTTATCCTTCCCTCAACTACCCTATACAAAAAGAAATTATAAATCTTGAATAATTTATATATATTATAATTATATCATGTTAATGGAATATCCATCATCCAACACCTTACTCTCTCTCTTTTATTCTATAAATGAAAACATCGTCTGTGATGTGTTAATTTACCGACATCATGGACAATGAATTTTCATTTTTCAATAATGAACTCAAGGATGGTTATAAAACCATATTATGGTTAAACCATATTATAATATATTTATTACATCCTATTTAATATTCTGTAACCATTATATACACATGATCCTAATTAACAAAACAAAATGATTTTGTGATGATCGAGAAACCACCAAAATAATCTAAAAGATTATCACAAACATCTTATCTAATGATTCATCCTAACATAAAATAACCAAATGAATTATATAACTATTTAATATTTTTTATGTTCATTAGTAACATATAACTTCAATTCTGTATATCTATTCCCATTTTACATTAACATCAATACTCATATACAAGTAAACCGATCATGAAAACCAAGGAATGGAACACTCCCGACCGATAAAATTGTATCTTATAACTCATAAAAAAGACCATAAATGAACTTAATAAAATTATAATAAATCAAATAATTTTATAAAAGGTTATTAATTTATTTATTTATTTATTTATTTTGATTATATGGGACATTAAGGTCAAGTGAATAACACTTTTAGACATAAGGTAAAGGATTCTTCCCAAACATTCATTTTCCATTTGGGTTAAGCTTTCTCTCTATTTACCCCAATTTAATTATTTATTATTTTTATATAATTATTCTAAATTATATTTATATGTTAAAATATCATATATCCAAATCATTTCATCTTTCTTATAAGGGGAAATATATGTTTTACAAGGTTCCCTTCTCAATTCTTTCCGATAAGAAAACCTAATTAAAGGGAACTTCTCAATTTCTTAGCCATTTTAAAGTACAATACATAATATATTTTAAGACAATATTATTTTCCTAAAATTACTAATTTTTTCATTAAAAAGCTATATTTTTTTATTACTAGTTTTATACAAATGGTTATTACAAATAAAAATTATTTTTTCCAAAAGAACTCTTCTTTGCAAAGTAATAAAGGGTATTTCTCTCAAGAATTCATTGATGATTTTATTAGAGTATTTTCATATATTTAAAAACTATTTATTGAATATTAAACTTAATTGGGAATAATATATTATTATTATCATATATTATATTTCATTAAATGGTTTATGATTAGTTTGACTGTGGATGTACTATCTTGATACCATTCACCACACAACTCAAAATGGTAGTTGATAATGTTTACAGATTGGGGGAAGTTATTTACATTTCATATGTATATATTGTTTATGTTTAACATCATTAATATTATAAATTCAGTGGACTTATTAAGTTATGGGTGAGATGCACCATATCCCCTATATGCATCGATAGTTCTCATGAGACAAAACAGAAATTGATTTTTCCCGATGCCTTAACCATTTGTTTTTAGGTGTCTTGGTCAAGTCTATGACAGTAGGTTTATGATGTTTGGTATATGAATTCTCTCATTATGATTAGTAATTTATTATCCATATGAATATTATACTATTATAATATTCTTGTTTATGATTCATTCTCATGTGATTATTTTTATGGAATTATTTTTTTAGATTTTATTCTTCTCAAATTATGCTCATGTTTATGTTCTGATGGAATGTGTTATTAGTCATTAAACATCTCTTATTGTTTATATTATCTTTTATTGTATTAAATACCCTAATTAATCATCTAATCTCACCCCTTTATTATGTTTTATTTTTTCCCAGGATTCAAAGATATATATTATGAATGACTTTTAGGGATAATCTAGGAGTTATGGATGTTTCCAATGGAATTAATATGTTTTTTTTCTTTCAAGATGTAATGTAAAACATATGTTTTTATTTTTATTTACAAAACTAATAAGCTATTTGGTCCTTTGGGATGTGTATTATTTTTCTATTAAACCAATTTAATAAAATAAGGCACTGAATCTGGGAAACTGGGGTCAGGGTCTTTACAGTTGGTATTAGAGAAGTTTAGTAGAAACCTTGGAAACTAGATTTAGAAAACATAGATTAGGGAACATAAACCTAATATTGACTTTGAGTAAAAGGATATAAAAATACTATAATTTTTTTAAGGTAAATATTATGTGGTTATTCCAAGTAATACATCCCTATCTGGATACTACAAGTTGTCATGGTTCTGGAACATATGTACATAGGGGTAACAACTTTGACAGTGTGTCTCAGGCCTAACTCGGGGTAAACTAGTACACAATAATGGGCCTTACTGCACACCTACTTTGACACTCTCTAGGGATATGATTAATATAATTCACATTTTCTTTATAAACCATTATGAAGGATTTAAAAGTAAATATTTCCCCAATGAAACCATGTGTATGATTATGAGATTAGATAAACATAAATTATTCAATTTATGTTAAGTATTTCACTTGTTTTGGGATTATACATTGTTGTTCATAATGTTATGATCTGATCTGTTGTATTCCATTGTTTAGAATTGGCACCTAGAATAATAAATGGTGTAACACCCCATCTTGGGTTCTATGTGCTAGTGCTCTGAGCTAATCGTTCACATGACCTCAGGCGCACCTCCACTTATGCTAAAGGCTACCAACTAGTAGTGAGGGTATAGTAAGTCTATGATAGGGAGACTATACCCTATTTTATCAGAGTAAAACACTAGCATAAATAAATAAAAAATGAATAATCATATATAACCAGAATAATACCAATGTCACAAGATAACCAAAACAAAAAATACAATATTTAACTAAAATGGAAAACATGCCATGCCAATGTAATAGTCAAAGTGTATAAAATGAAAACCCCAAAAGTAATGAAATTTATAAGTCCCCAAGTAGGTATTGAACTATGTCTAGGTACCTCATCCATGCTCTATCCCTACTCTATCATCTAACACAAGTCTTTTTCCCTTAACCAATCTAGAAAACACAAAGTCTATTCAGGTACTGATCAGGTAGCCCAAGTAGGGTGTAAGTACAACTTAGTAGTCTACTACCAATAGTGTATAAAACAAATCCAGTCAAAAATAGTGTATTCCATTCTACATAGAATTAAATATAATGCATAAATAAATAGTTTATCACATTATTAAATAATCTTTATTTAACCTAATAATTGAATGAGCATGTTACCATGTTTATTTTCACCCATTTGAATGACCATATTACCATTATTTAACTCATGCATTTGAATTCCCATTTTACCATTCTTTAACTCACGCATTTTAATGACCATGTTACCATTTTATAATTCACAAATTTTGAAAGATCATGTTACCATTCCATAACTCACACATTTGAATGACCATGTTACCATTACATAACACACGCATTTTGAATGACCATGTTACCATTCCATAACTCACACATTTGATTGACCATGTTTCCATTCCATAACACACACATTTCGAATAACCATGTTACCATTCCATAACACACACATTTTTAATGACCATGTTACCATTCCATAACACACAAATTTGAATTATCATGTTACCATTCCTTAACCCATTCAATAATTAGTTTTTCACATAAATACCCTTAATTAATTCCCCAATTAATTAAGTACGTCAATCTCATTCATTAGTTCATCAATTAATTAATCAATATCCATAAACTCAAAATTCCATAATTAATTCCACAATTAATTATATCAATCCATGATATTAATATCTCATAATATATATACAATTGATTATCAGAAGGTAATAACTCAATATAAAATAATTAATTCTACAACTAATTATCCTAATTCAACAAATTCAATATTATAAGTATTAATTCGTCAATTAATTATTAAATCTATACAATACCTATCTCACCATAATTAATTCAATAATTAATTATCTCAAATCACAATTTCATAATCCAAAATATTCATATTAATTAATTCTAAAATTAATTAATCAAGTTCAATAATATAGATTTCCTCATAATTAATTTAACAATTAAGTATTCATGATCTAAATTCTCAATATCCAAATTTTACTTTTCCTTTAATTAATTAATTCCACAAATTAATTAATTTAACGAAGAATTAAATTGATAAACATATAATAGAAATTATACAATTATATATACATAATTTTAATCAAGACTATGGGATTTAAATTTTAAACCCCCTACCTAAAGAATGGTAAAATATTGTATCATACTCGCTATAAAATATCCCCAATTTGAACGTAATAAATCAAGAATGAATCGATGAACATGATTTAGATCTGAATCCTTGAATGAAGAGGAAGTGGTGACAAAATCCCTACATTTGTGATAGAAATCATCTACTAGATTTATCTCAATAAGAACCAATTAATACATTATAAATGTATCTAGAAGCCGATTAATAACCAAAAGGCATACCATAAAAATCTAGGTCTATATATCCACGATATCATGTGAGATCACTTCTGAATTGAAGAGGACTCCCAAAAATTAACAGTAGAAGACTTGTAAAAAAGAGGGAGGTGTGAATAGGGTCTTCAGTCAAATATTTCAATGCACGTAGGTGTTTTGGTCCAAGGCAGAGGTGTGTGGGACGTCTTTGGTCAAATATGGGGGCTGCATTGAGCATATGTGGTAAATAAAACTATGTGCGGATGGTTACGCAGTTCTGGAGATGAATTTTAAATTTTTTTGCATATCAGAATTACACGACATGAATTCCCATTTCACGTTATGTAACTTTCATTAAATTTTTCAATTGAAACCTTGTCAAACCCTTTAAAACATTAATTGCATATTACTCATGGAGAAATCTAATTTCACATGGTGAAATCCAATTTCACATTGTGAAATATTAAACGTGGTGAAATCTTATTTCGTGATATATCGACACGCAGTGAAAACTACTTACAGGGGTGTAAATTTTTAGTGTTTTGAATTAATTTCATCCATAAATTAAATTCCAAACAACCCATCTTGACCAAAAATTTAAAAATATTCATACATAGAAAAATATGGGATCTTACAATCTCCCCACTTATAACAGCTCATTATAGAAATGTAATCCCATAAATCTATAAGATTCAAAGTCAAAAAGGTTGGACTACTGATCCATAATATTCGCTTCTCTCACCCAATTTTTCTCCCGCACATTCCAAAGTTTCCACAGCATATAAACTATCAGTATGGTGTTTTCCTGCAACACCTTCCCACAGTAACACAACACATGTGTCAGATTCTCATCAAAGGATGCATCAGTCCCAATATCAACATCTACTACATACCTTACATGTTTCCCAACTCATTGTTCCCAACAACTACAAGAAAATAATACAACATTGACACTTAGACATTTCATCAAAAAACTCTTGGAAAGTACTTACATCCACCACCTCCAAGGCCCACCTGGCCTTTCCCCAAGGAATTTAAATAGGAACCTTATAGTTTCCTCATTATCATTCAGATTCCACCACTTCAAACACATGGTCTAGCTCCATGAATATATTACTTATATATCTATAACCACTTTTGTATCATTACTAACATCTCTTATCAAGAAACTCAACCACCATGGCCCATGGCTCATGGTATTCAATGACCTCTGGTCCCTCTTGAGAACCTAATCTATAACTGCCGATGGTGTACCTCACACCATCCAGCTCCACATATATACGACTTCATAAGAACAACTCTCAAGGGGACCCATATCTAACCAATGCACATTTAGGTAGCTAGGAATAAAGCCAGAGCTTTCTTAGTGTGCCCAAGATAATTTCAAGGTAGGGGACATGATCGTAACTAATTAAAAGTACACTAATATGTCATTGATGAATACCAACCCCAATCCTTCATTACCAATTTTTCCTCACACTATGGAAACATCTTAACCTATCGAAAGTCTTGGTATTCCCTGTCTTCCAATCATCTCACCAAACTGATCCAAATCCTGATAGTCCTTCACATAACTCACAACCAAGTTCTCAAACTAGGGAATTCTCACTACCTAAACTACCCACATCAAGGGACAAGAAAAAAACAATCGATTCTGAATTTACAACATTATTATAGTTAATAAGATGGATTTACACAAAATCATATCAAGTGTTTCCCCCTTTTTCTTATCACCGAGTCCAAACTAAGGCACTATCTTAACCCTTAACCATCATACACCAAGATCCTATTTAACAAGAGTATAAAAATTATCATTATTTAAGTTTCTCATTTAGACACCCATTTATTATCATCTTTCCTTATTTCACAATATTTTTCAATTTCATGTTAGGCGCTATTTTTAGTCCAATTTCACAAATAAGTAAAAATAGATCAAGTTCAACATCTTACCCAAAACCTGTTTTCTAGTGTGTGCCTAAAATGATGCATGTTCAAAAAATAATCCTCAGTGCCTAGAATAATGCATGCAGACTCAAATATAATTTTTATTTAGGGCCACGGTTGAATCTCAAGAAATCTCAAAAACAATAATCACATCACACAACAAGTGTGTCACCCAAGGTGAAATAATATTCAACTGTAACAGAAAACAGCAATAACAATAATCCCACCTTGGGTACTTGGTTTCTCCCCCATACATGGGGTAGCTACTCCCATGAATGAGATCATAACCAAGCCATGACTCTTCCTAGTCTCCTATCTACCTTTCTAAAATAGTAATACAAAAGAATAAGAAGAAAACATTGGACTTCTGATACCAATTTGTAACATTTCGGCCCGGGTGTCATGCGCTAGTGCCCCAAGTTGGTCAGTCACATGACCTCAGGTGCACCTCCCCATATGCCAGAGCCTACCGACTAGCAACGAGGGTATGGTAAGTCTATTATAGGGATACTATACCTTTTTTATCAGATTAAAACATCAACAGAAATAAATAAATATGGAAGAATATATAACAAGAACAATACCAACGTCACAAGATAACCAAAACAACAAATAAAATATTTAACTGAAAAGGGAAACATGTTATGACAATGTAAATGTAGAACTGTCTAAAATGAAAACCCCAAAAGTAAATAAATTTAAAAATCCCCAAGTAGGTCCAAAACTATGTCTGGTTCCCTTATCCATGCTTCATCCCAACTCATTCATCTAACACAAGGCATTTTTCCTTAACTTGTCTAGAAAACACAAAGCCTCTTCGAGTACCGATCAGGTAGCCTGATTAGGGTGTGATTACCACTCAATATACCACCACCAATGGTTTCTAAAAAAATCTAGTCAAAAATAATGTATGTAGTTTTATAAATAAATAAATATAGGTAGTAAAGTAAATAGTTTACATTTATTCAATTATTCTTTATTTAGCAGCATAAACCCTCAGGTTCTCAGGGACACCCGAATCTCAATACCTATTTCAGCTCATGCCAGAGTCTAAACTATCCCCAAGGTATATCATAATACTAAATTTTCATGTTACTATTAATTTTTATAATTCATATTTATCAAATACATAAACATGTAAATCATTTCATCATGAGTAATGTGAGCTATGGGATCTAACCTTAAGGGTCTATAGTGTATAATACCAAACAAAGAATAAATGATTTATAGGAAAAATGGGAAATACCTCATGGCCTTTACCCTCATTTGTAACATCCTGATCTCGGTTCCATGCACTGATTCCCTAAGCTGGTCAGTCACATAACCTCAGGCGTGCCTCCCTGTACGCCAGAGGCTGCTAACTAGTAGTGAGGGTCTAGTAAGTCTTTGATGGGGGGACTATACCCTCTTTTATCATAGAAAAACACAATAGGAAATAAATAAAAAAATGTGGAATCATACATAAACATAAAAATACCAATGTCACAAGATAACCAAAATAAAAAATATAATATTTAACTAAAGGGGGAAACATTCTATGCCAATGTAAATGTCAAAGTGTATGAAATGAAAACCCCAAAATTAAAAACATTGAAAACTCCTCAAGTGGGTCTTAAACCAATTCTGTTTCCCTCATATATTCTCCATCCCAACTAACCCATCTAACACAGGACCTTTTCCCTAATCTGTCCAAAAAACACAAAGTCTATTCGGGTACCAATCAGGCAGCCTGAGTAGGGTGTAAGTATAACTCAGTAGGCCACCCCCAATGAAGTCTAAAACAAATCTAGTCGACAATACTGTATGCAATTGTATAAATAATTAAATATAAATTCATAAATAAATAGTTTATCACATTATTAAATAATCTCTATTTAACCACATAATTGAATGAGCATGTTACCATGTTCATTTTCACCCATTTGAATAAACATATTACTATTCTTTAACTCAAATATTTGAATGTCCATGTTACCATTATTTAATTCACACATTTGAATGACCATGTTATTATTCCATAACTCACACATTTTGAATGACCATGTTACCATTCCATAACTCCTCTATTTTAATGACCATGTTACCATTTCATAACACACACATTTTTAATGACCATGTTACCATTCCATAACTCACACATTTTAATGACCATGTTACCATTCCATAACACACACATTTTTAATGACCATGTTACCATTCCACAACACACATATTTTGAATAACCATGTTAAAATTCCATAACACGCACATTTTAATGACCATGTTACCATTCCTTAACCCATTCAACAATTTTTTTTCACGTAATTTCCATTAATTAATTCTCCAATTAATTAAGTACATCAATCCAATTCATTAATTCATCAATTAATTAATCAATATTCATAAACTCAAAATACTATAATTAATTACACAATTAATTATCTCAACCAATAATATTAATAACTCATAATATATCTATAATTAATTATCTCAAGGAAATAACTCAATATCACATAACTAATTCTAAAATTAACTATCCCTATTCAACAACTTCAATATAATAATAATTAATTTGTTAATTAATTATTCAATATCAAAAATATTTATCTCACCATAATTAATTGAATAATTAATTATCTCAAATCACAATTTCATAATCCCAACAATTCACATTAATTAATTATACAATTAATTAATCAAGTTCAACAATCTCTATTTCCTTATAATTAATTTAATAGTTAATTATTCATGATCTAAATTCTCAATATCCAAAATTAACATTTACGTTAATTAATTAATTCCCCAAATTAATTAATTTAACCAAAAACACAACTGATAAACTTCAAATATAAATTCTACAATTATATACACGTAATTGTAATCAATACTATGGGATTTAAATTTTAGACCACCTAACTCAAGAAAAGTAATGAAGAATGATCACCAACGAATATCCTCAATTTGAATGTAATCAGTCAAGAATGCATTGATGAATATGATTTAGATCTGGATCCTTGAAAGAGGAGGAAGTGATGAAAAATTACATACGTCTATGATAGAAATAGGACACTGGATTCATCTCAATAAGAACCATATTATTCGTTAGCAATGGATCTAGAAGAAGATTAATAACTAGAAGTCATACCTTTAAAATCTTGGTCTAGATATCCAATATTTGATGTGATATCACTTTTAGATTGAAGTGGACTCCCAAAAATTAATGGAAGAAGACCCGCAACAAGGGGGAGGTACGAAGAGGGTCTTCGGTCAAAGATTGCAATGCGCTGAGGTATTTCAGTCCAAGGAAAAGGGGCACGGCATGTTGTTAGTCAAATATGGGGGATGTACAGAGCTTTTGTGGTAAAGAAAACTATGTGAGAAAGGATACGTGGACCTGGAGATGTGTTTTAAATTTTTGTCACGTCAAAATTACATGATGTGCATTCATATTTCATGTCGTGTAACTTTCATTGCATTTTTCCATTAATATCTCATCAAACCCTTTAAAACATTAATTGAAAATTAAATGTGGTGAAATAAAATTACACATGGTGAAATGTTACATGTGGTGAAATATAATTTCACATGGTGAAATCTAATATGTGGTGAAATCTAATTTCCCGTGGTGAAATATTATACGTTGTGAAATCCAATTACACGTGGTGAAATCTTATTTCATGACATCTCGACATACGCTGAAAAATACATATAGGGGGTGTAAATTTTCACAGTTGTGGATTAATTTAATCCATAAATTAAATTCAAAACAACCCATCTTGACCAAAATTTAAAAAAAAATTATACCTGGAAAAATACGGGATCTTACAAATGGGAACTCCATTAATGCACATAATCCAAAGAGTAAGAATGATTGTTTCTTTCATGGTTTTAAGTTAGTATTTTTAAGGGACCTAATATACTAAATGTTCTTATCATATGAGGATATAATATCATGTTCTAAAAATAAGGATATAGAATTTTCTATTTATTATGGTTTTGTAGGGAATCATGAGAACAAGATTACAACTAGGAAAATTTTTGATAAATGAAATAAGTGAAAGAAGTATTTTCCCACATGTGATAATTTTAGGAAGAAGAAACCTAGTACTTGATCAAGAGGAATTGGAGTTTTCTATAGGTGGGTATAGAAAGGAAACCATGAAAGTTACTACAAGGGTAAGAAAAAGTTTTTCAATTTGAAATGATTAAACTAAAAGGATATGGGGAACTATGCAAATGAATTTCCAAAACATCAAGGGAATATATATTAGAAGAAGAAAAGGGATCATAGTCAAGATTATGTTAATAGCTCAGACTAAGAGGAACAATTAATATTCTTGTGTTTGGATTAAAGAATTGTGTTATTTGAGTATTTTATCAAAAATTATTTTTTATAAGAATAATGAGATATATAAGGATTGTACTACAGTACATTTTCATTAAGGATTTGAAAATGTGTGTTGAATGGTACTAAAAAAAGTGATTTAGTGGAAATTTGATCTTCTATAAACACATGACTTAAAAAAGAAAACCCTAAAATGTTCTTGATGTTGAGATGATAATAAATAGATGATTATGGGATAGTAATGGTGACCATGAAGGTCTTTAGTTATTTTATGGTTAATATTATCTTTATTGGGATTATTAGATGTTTAGATTTAAGGAATATATTCAAAAACCTGAGAATTTTACTATAGGAAGAATTCATGTTTTATAAAGGTTTAAAGGTGATCAAGGTAATAATATATTTTGTATGTGGGATTAAGAGATAAATTATTTGGGGAATATTATTTTAAGTTGATTTTGTAAATTTAGTGACCTTCCTTCTAAATTTTGGTCATTGAATGTGGAAAGAAATCTTTTAGATGAGTCTTAATATTAACTAATTATGGAATGGATCAAGTTAAACTTTGAAAATTATTGTTCATTTATAACATGTTCTAACCTTATTGGTTTAGTATACTTTTAAATCTTGAAGTAATGACTTAATGACCATATGATTCATAAAAAGTGCTTCAGGAATGAAAAATTCATCTTGAACATTCATTTCCATGTGTAAGGGGTGATGTAAAAATAGATCGAAGCACAACCAAAGGATGATATTTTTCTTATGAAATGTAAATTTATCAGGTAATTTTACTTTCTCAAGTGCTTATCTCGATAATAGAATAATCCTTACCTCCAGGGAAAATTTTTAAAACAAAAACATTATTTTTGTACTTTTCTTTCTAAGAAATCAATGGTCGTTTAACCGATCACAAGATTCACAGTTTTGTGATAGTGAAATTTATAATGACCATGTTCTACATCTCCCTCCATAAAAACTTGATGGTTATATTATTTTTCCATGTCCATATTTTCACCTCGCACTAATTTTATTCTATTCAAATACCCAGTTTTGTGGTAACCTATACATTTCACTTTCCCTCTTATTGAGAGGATATTATATTAACCCTATTTCTGATATGGGTTTCCAAAAACATAATTTTTAAGTATCAAGCCTTGATTTTTGAATTAAAATTTCAAATTTTGGGGATGCAGTTTATTGTAGGATGGAAGAATGTAAAACCACAAGATTTTACAGCATTCCTATTTTTAAACTTAGCTTTTTCTGTAGCTTACAATCTTGAAAAATGATTAAATATTATTATTTAATTATTATATTTATCCCCTATATTTTGTGAATGGAGTGAATGAATGATATTAAGTAAATTATGAAAATATATATTACACATGCTTATAAAATTAATTCATCGGTTACCAATTAATTAGAAATGAAAACCAATTGCATATAAAAGGATGTATTTTTATAAAAACAATTTTATGCCCACAATGAAATTTTATATTAAAAAATTATATTAGTAACTATTATTTAAATATATTAATGAAATTTATATATTATATATTCAATAAAATATTTTTACATTCATCCAAAACATTTTTATAGTCATAAGATAAGAACAAATCCAACTTTACACATAAAATGGCTATATTTTTTTTAAATGTAGTTTTACCACCTTTTAGTGGTGAGCTTATTTTAAATATAAATTTTGAAGCTTTTATAAATTATATTTGACAAAATAAAAATTCTTTTTGAAATCTTAATATCAAATTTTAATTCGGTTATATATTTTTTATTTTCCTTATAAGTTTCATTTTTTATGCATAGTAATGTGACCATTGGAATAACAATATAACCTTTAGTAATAGTAATATGAACCTTATAAAAATAAACTCAAATATGAAAGTATAAATAAAATTTATTCATCTTATAAATGGTAATATGATAAAATTATATCATAGTATAATTAAATAAATGTATTAGAAATTATTAATTGAGTGTTGATATTTTTTAAAAAATTAGATATTTATTTTCAATTTTATAATTAATATAATGGTTTGAAAGAAAAATTATAATTATAAAATGTAATCAAAAATTAATATTTTTTTCTTATGATTATAAGATAATTTTTGGATACCTTGATTAAATTTTCAAAGTGTTATAAAATGAGTTATAATTTTAAAATCAATATTTTTCCAATAAATGATGATTTTATTTAAAAATTTAATTTATAATATTTAAAAATTATATCATAAAATTGAGTTAATTTTTGAATTATACACATCTAGAAATGGTTAGTGTTATTTTTTGGGATTTTTCTAAAATAGTTGAATTTTTGGTGAATAGTGAAATATGGTAATTTACTGTATATATATATTATAAGTAAAATATACTATTCCTTGAGTCATGGATTATGTAATCACCATTGGTTAGAACTAATATAAAATATTTAATATAATTATTCACAAAAATATAAACTATTCATAGTCTTGATCCAAAATAATAAACAAATGAATAAAATATTCAAAAAACACCCCTCTCCTCCACCATAAATACCACCCATTCTCCTCACACCTTCCAAGATTTGATAATTGTAAAATTTATACCCAATAATCTCCCCAAGACCATCCCCAATGTCTAGGATCCTGTGGTCTCATCAATAGACCAGAACCAATCCCCTTAAGAAGGTTCTCAAGGAGGATAATTCAAGGGGTTAAAATCATCTTTCTTTTATTTTATTTTATTTTTTAATTTATTTAATTTTCTTATCCTTCTCTCACCAACCCTATAAAAAGATACATGATAACTATAATATCATTTATATACTATAATTATATTATTTTAATGGAATATCTATCATCAAACACCTTCCTCTCTCGCTTTTATTCTATAAATGAAAACATCACATCTGATGTGTTAATTTACCGACATCATGAACAATGTATTTTCATTTTCCATTAATGCCTTAAGGGATGATAATAAAACCATTTTTATGGTTAAACCAGATTATAATATATTTATTTTAGCCTATGTAATATTTTAGAACCATTATATACACATGATGTTAATTAATAAAACAAAACGAGTTTTTGATGATCAAAAAACCACCAAAATAATCTAAATGATTATCATGAATGTATTATCTAATGATTAATCCTCACACCAAATAAAAAAATAAATTACATAACCATTTAATATTTTGTATTTTCATTAATAACATATAACTTCAATTCTAGATATCTATTACCATTTCACATTAACATCAATACTCATATACAAGTAAATTGATCATGAAAACCAAGGAAATGTATGCTCCTGAATGATAAAATTGTATCTTATAACTCATTAAAAACTTCGTAAATGAAATTAATAAAATTATAATAAATAAAATAATTGTATAAAATGTTATTAATTAATTAATTAATGGATTTAATTTGATTACCCAGGACATTAAGGTCAAGTGCATGACACTTTAGGACATAAGGTAAGGTTTTCTTCCCAAACCTTCATTTTCCATCTGGGTTAGGCTTTCTCTCTATTTACCCAAATTTAATTATTTATTATTTTTACATAATTATTCTAAATTATATTCATATGTTCCAAAATCATATATCCATATCATTTTATCTTTCTCTTATGGGTAAATATATGTTTTACAAGGTTCCCTTATCAATTATTCTTGATAAGAAAACTTAATTAAATGGAACTTCTCGAGTTCTTACCCATTTTCAAGTACCATCCATAACCATTTTTAAGACAAAATAATTTTTCTAAAAAAAATAATTTTTTCATTAAAAACTATATTTTTTCATTACTGGTTCTATATAAACAATTATTATAAATAAAAATTATTTTTTCCAAAAGAACATTTCTTTGACAAGTAAAAAATGGTATTTCTCTCAAGAATTACTCAATGATTTTATTAGATTATTTTCATCTATTTCAAAACCATTTGTTAAATATTATTATTAATTTTTAATAATCTCTTATGATTATAATCTACTATATTTTATTAAACGTTTTATGATCAGTTTGACTGTGGATGTGCTATCTTGACACTATTCACAATACTATGCAGAATGGTTATTGATTATGTTTACAGATTAGGGAAGGTTATTTACATTTCATATATATATGTTTTTTATGTTTAATTCCATTCATATAAATAATTCATTGTACTTTTTATGTGACGTTTGGGTCCCGCTATATCCTCTCAATGCTTTAGTAGGTCTCATGTGACGAAACAGAAATGGATTTTGGTCGAGATCTTAACCATCTATTTTTAGGTGTCTTTATCGAGGCCTCAATAGTATTTTTATGATGTACATAATATGAATTCCCTCATTATGATTAGTAATTGATTATCCATTTGAATATTCTACTTGTATAATATCCATGCTTAAGTTTCATTCTCTTTTGATTATTTTTACGGTATTGTTTCTTCAGCTTTTATTCTTTCCATATTATGCTCAAGTTTATGTTTTAATCACATGTTTTATTAGTCATTAACCATGCCTTGTTGTTTATATTAGCTTACACTATATTACATACCCTTACTGAGCATCGATCTTGCCCGTTTCTTTTGTTTTATTTTTCCCCAAGATGCAAAGATGTATATTATGAATGACTTGCAGGGATAATCTAGGAGTTTTGGATATTTCTAGTGGAGTTACTATGTTGTTTTTCCTTTCAAGTTATAATGTAAAAATTAAGTTTGTATCTAGTTTTCCAAACTACTAAACTATTCATTCCTTCAAGATGTGAATTTCTTATCAATTTTACCAATGTAATAAAATAAGGAACTAGCTCTGGGCAACTAGGGTCCGGGTCTTTATAACTCGAGTTCAAGTCTTGTCGAGTACATTATTTAAATAAATTTATTATAATTTTATAATTATTTAAATATATATATAATTATTTATTTATAATTATATAAATAGTTTTTAAAAAATATTCATTTATTTATAAATATGATAAATATATAAATGTATAAATATAGTTAATATACATTTAGAAATATATTTATTTATAAATATTTATTTACAAATATATTTTTAACATTATTAATGGATATATAATCTTGAATAAATGTATTTTAAAAATGTGTGAAATTGAATAATTAAAAATGAATAAACTTTAAAAATATTGAAAAATAGATAAGTTTTATTAATTAAATATAAATTATTAAAAAATATGGATATATATATTAAATTAAAGATGGGTATATATTGAAAATATGAAAACATAGTAAATAAATATATATAAATAAATAATATAAAATGATTAAACTAAAAAAATTATTAAAATATTAAAAATGAATAAATAATACCTAACTGTAATAATATTAAAAATAAATAAATAAAATTGACTAATTAAAAAAATAATAAATTAAATTTATCAAGTTATAATGAAGTTCTAAAATATACTAAAATTTAAATAAATTACATAAATATTAGGTGTATGTGTTACTATATAAGATTTCATTAATTTCATAAATAGTTGTGTGTGTGTGTTATATATAAAAATGCATTAATAGCATATATGTATTTGAAATTAGTGTAACACACGACATTTGATATATATTAAATTAAAAAATCAAAAACTTTAAAAATGTATAAGATATTAATATGTTTTAAATTATTAAATTTTATTCATTTTCTATATATTTATATTTAATATATATTCTATATTACAATTTATAATTAATATATATATATATATATTATACTTATTCATTTTTATTAATAATTGTTTCATTAATAAATTTTTATATAATTTTGTAATTTATTCATTTTTTTGTTTAATTATTACAATTTATTAATTATATGTATCTATATTAAATATATATAATTTATTAATATATATATATATAAGATTTATTTATTTTTATCAATAATTATTTATTTAATAAAATGTTTAATATTTTTTCTAATTTATTCAAATTTTTTATTTTTTTTATTATTTTATTTTATTCATTTTACATATCTATATATTTAATATATACTATTTATAAATTTTTATAATTAATATATATGTGTATTCAGATTATTCATTTTTTAAATAATTATTTAATTAATAAAAATTTTAATATTTTTTATTTTTATAGGTTTAAATATTTCATTTTATTCTAGACATTTATCAGTGCTAAAAATAAAAGCGATGATAAATGGTACCCTTCATCAGCTCTAAATAAAGTGATTATAAAAGGTTCTCTTTATCAGTGCTTCTTTTAGCGCTAATAATGGTGTCCTTTATTAGTGATTTTTGCTAGCACTGATAAATGACAGCATTGTTAATAACTACTCATGTAGTAGGGTCTCTAGGGTTAATTTACATCATCAAGATCAGTTCCTAGTGGCTTATAGAACTCAGTTTGATAGAGGTGGACAAGTTCACTGCCAGCCTCAGTAGTATTTACCAGTGAGTCATTTTCAACAATAAGGGAAGCAGGCTTATGCTACACCAAGAGAATATATTGTAGGTGTAGGTTGACCTCTGTATTTACCTTTCCCTCAGGGACCTCTACCCGAGTGTAGTCGTGGTTGTGGCCATCATTAGAGAGGAAGAGGAGTTGGGTGTAGTCATTTGCAGGCATTACAGGCTACTACACTAGATGGGCTAGATATCATTTGAGGTTCATTTAGTTTATTGTGTATTCTTGCTTGTTCTTTGTTTGATTTAGGAGCTTCACACTCCATTATTGCACTCAACATAGTTCATGATCTAGGATGAGATGTAGAGATGCTTTTTGTGCCCCTGTTATTGACTATGACAGTTGAAGACCAGACCATCTTATTTGAGGTGTTTTGGGGATGTTCACTAATGATGGGGAAACATCAGTCATTTCAAGACCTTATCTTACTTTAGAAGAAAACATATACTATCATCCTCAGCATAAAATTGTTTTAATTTATGTATACTGTTATCGACTACTTCTAGAAGAGAATCAAGTTCTCATATGTAGATGTTTAGCATGTGGTTTTTGTTGGGAAGAGGGGTTTCCAGGTGGGTAGTTGGTGTTTGGAACCCCTTATTACCTTGGTGGATAATTTTTGGTGGAATTAGTGTAAATATATATAGATGGGGATCCCAAGTTTGTGAGGGATTTCTTGGATTTTTTTTCCTCGAGGATGTTATAACACTTCCCCTATGACACGACATTGAGTTTGGGATAGACTTATAGCCAGGTGCTTCACTGATTTTGATTGCTCCCTATCGAATGGAACCATCTGAGTTATAGTATTTGAGGATTCAGATAGATGATTTAATTTAGAGGTTTTTTATTCAACCTATTTTATCACAATGGAGTGCTCTGGTGTTATTCATAAAGAAGGCTGATGGTATCCTAGGGTTGTGCATTGACTATCAGATGTTGAACTAGGTGATGATCAAGAATCACTGTCCTCTTTTGAGTATTGTTGATCTTTTCAACCAGTTGAGGGTTTCTTGTTGGTTTTTTATCATCGATCTTCAATCTAGATATAACCTGTTAAGGGTGAATTATGGAGATATCCATAAGACTTCCTCCAGATGCAGGTATGGGAATTTTGGGTTCATTTTCATGTCTTTCAGTGTTATGAATGCACAAGTCGTGTTCTTGGGGATTTTAAACTCTATGTTCTGTGAGTTCCTTGACCTAGTCATCATCAAATTCATCAATGATATCTTAATATACTCAAAGTCGGAGGAGGGTCATGACTAGTATCTCAAATATGTTTTATAGGTTCTCCATCACCACCGGATCTATAGAAAGTTGTCCAAGTGTAAGTTTTTTTCATGATAGGTTCATTTAATCAGGTATGTGGTGTCTTTTTAATGTCTAGAATTGGACCTATCGAAGATCAGTTCACTTGTTTCTTGGTTAGCACCTAAGAATGTTGTAAATATTTGTATATTTCTTAGTATCATAGGCTATTATCAAAGGTTTGTTCCCAATTTCTATCAATTTTAAGCACCATTGATAGTGTTGACCAAGAAGGACCAATATCTTATGTGGACTGATCAGTTCTAAGTAGTATTCAGTTACCTGAAGGGGAAGTTTTATAGTTCTCGAGACTTTAGAATCATGAGGACGGTGTGATGTTCAAGTTTTTCGGCAATGCATCCTATTTCAGATTAGGATTAATCTTAATGGAGAATAAGTCATTGATCTTTTATGGGTATAGGTAGTTATGCACTCATGAGTGTAATAATTCCACCCATTATCTAGAGCAAGAAAAAGTTGTGTTTTCACTGAAGTTTTGGTGACATTACCTCATTGGGGATCACTTTTTGTCCTTCACAGAACACAATAGTTTTAGATTTATCTTTTATCAACCTTATCCAAATCTATGAAAATGGAGGTGGATAGATTTTCTTCAAGACTATGATTTTGAGATATCCTACACCTCAATAAAGGGGAATGTTTTGGATGATTCTTTGATAAAAAAAATCAAAGAAGTATGTTGTTTGGCAGTCTGTGGATGCTTGGAGAGTGATAGAAGAGTTGGTATCCCTAAACTTAGATTAAAGGATGGATGATGGTAGAGGCTATTTTTTTAGATGATTTTGTAGTCTTCTCTGATGCAGCAGGTGGAATATTTTCAGTGGGGAGACTCATAGGAATATGTGATGTGTGATTGTGTTGGACATGGTGATGCTTTAGAGTGATGTTTGAAGGATGGTTGGAACTGAATAGTGTTTTGAGGAAAATTTTTTATACCGATAAAGATGCATGAGGGGTCCTTAGTAATTTTCATAGATCACCTTTAGTGGTATGTAAAGGAGTTTCCAAGATTCACCATGGCTTGAGGACACAATTTTAGTGGCTCAGGATAAAATGGGTAGTTGTAGATTTAGTGGCTTGGTGTCTGGTTTTCTAATAGGTAATGTCTGATCACTGTGTTCCTAGAGGTTTGTTGTATCCATTGGATGTTCTCGGGTGGAAATGGGATTACATCTTAATGTATTTCATCATAGGGTTACCCTGATATCAGGGGGTTTTGATGCTATATGGGTAATTTTGGATCAGTTGATGAATTCATCGCACTAACTAGTGATCAAGGTGCTAGGATGCTATATGGGTAATTTTGGATCAGTTGATGAATTCATCGCATTAACTAGTGATCAAGGTGTAGATTATAGTGGATGGTTTGGAAAAAATGTATTTGGATGATGTAGTGTAGCATAAAATAGTCCCTAGGTCCATTGTATTGAATCAGGATGTACTTTTTACCTCCTGAGTCTTGAGGGGATCGCAGCATGATTTTGGCACTCAGTTACGCCTCAACATCGCTTTCAACCCTCAAACAAATAGAAAGATATGTAGGACTATCCAGATGTTGGAGGATATGTTTTGGGCATGTGTCTTGGAATTCAGTAGATCATGGGCACAACACCTACCCTTGGTTGGATTTTCTTATGATAACAGTTATCACTCATCCATTGCCATATCCCCATTTGATTCTTTGTACGGGTGGCCATGCCATTATCCTTTATGATGGGAAGAGTTTGGGGAGTCATCAATTCTTGGACTCGATGTAGTGTGGATAAATAAAGAGAATATTTGGTAGGTTCAATAGAGGATTAATGTATTATAGGACTAGAAAAAATCTTATTCAAAACACATGAGTGAGTCCTTGGAGTTTGAGGTTTGGGACCATGTGTTATTAATGTTTTCCCCGCAACATGGGTGAAGAGTATTGTAAAAGGGATTAATATCTCTCTTTGGTTTTTTGGGGCCTTCTAAGTGTTGGGTCATGTTGGAAATGTGGCTTACTAGTTGGCACTTCATGATGACTCTCATGTTATTAACTGGGGAGATATGGATATCAAGGATTATGTGACATTCATGGAGAATCCATTGGACATCCAAGACCATCAAGAGAATTTATTTCAATGAAGTTTCATTCCCCTAGTTCATATTCTATAGAGGCATAGTGTCCTAGGGGAGAGTACTTGGGAGTGTAAGACGTAGATTAGTTCCTAGTATATAGAGTTGTTTTGAGTTTTCTCTTTCTCTATTTTTCATTGTGATGTGTTGTTTGGACCTTAGTGTTTTATGATATATGTTGTTTCTTCCCTTGATGTATTTTGTGTTTTGTGATGTGTGATAGAGTTACACATTTGAAAAGGGAAAGACCTGACTCCTAATCAAGATGAATTATACTACGATGTGATTGAACCCATGTGAGCGATTCATTGTCGCCCAGATCAGATAGTATCTTGACATGAAGGATGGAATTCTATGATTCCTATGTTTGGGGAAGTATATTTTTATTCAACTATTGTGGGATTTTGGGTTAGTAGGTTTGGTTGGTGGCAGCATTTTATATATAATGAGATCCTTGAGAGGTATCTTAAGGGATGTTTGTTTGGACACTTTTTATCCTTCATTCCTAATTGTTTTTGAATTATCAGGGGTGAGAATAGTTCGAGAGGTATCTAATGTAATTTCCTGGACCTTTTTTCCCATTACATTAGGGGAAATCTGGTGGTTGAGGTGTCTGGGGGAAGTCTGGGGTGTTTTGGAGACATTTCTCATGGCAGTTCATTATAATAGCGAGTCATTCTAGCAGTGAGTCATTTTGGTGGTGATTCATTCCCACAATGATTCATTATTGTGGTAGGTAATTCTGGTGGTAGGACATTTTTTATGGCGGTTCATTTTGTAATTAGGTTATTCTGGAGATGACTTACTAGCAGTGATTCCCTCATGGTGACTCACTGGTTGTAACTCCCTTAGGTTAAATCACAGGCGGTGACTTATTGGTGGTGACTCGTGAGTGGTGACTCACTGGTGGTGAATCCCTAATGGTAACTCATGAACAATGTTTCTTATTTTCCAAAATTTCTAGATTTTCCATTTTGACATCTTTTATGATGAAAAATGGATTTAATTCCTTAATTAAGGGTTTTTAAAGCTATTTCAAATATGACTAAACATAAATTAAATTTCCAAAAATTCAAGATACCTTTTAAATGTTTAAAATACATGGTTTTGATGATATCCACCTTTAATAGACAATTAAAACCATATCTAATCTCGGTAATTTGGGATCTAATCATTAAAAAGAGAATTATTTCTTTTATTCTTTCAGGATTTCATTCTCTTGAGAAGGGAGGTTCCAAATACTCCTTACCTTAGAGTTGTGGAGCCTTGTTGTTTTTGTATGCTTGAGTTCCCCCAAAAATGTTTCCTCCTGTATGTGCACCGTCTATTTCTGGTGCAGTAAGCTGGTGTAAGACTCCTTTG
The DNA here is from genome assembly GCA_963277665.1 of Viscum album. Lineage (NCBI taxonomy): Eukaryota > Viridiplantae > Streptophyta > Magnoliopsida > Santalales > Viscaceae > Viscum > Viscum album. The sequence continues at coordinate 667,873,375 of OY728155.1, forward strand.
TTCCAGGTAGTAATTCCTTCATTTCTTATTTTTGTGTGTCATGTGGAGAGGGGATCATGTGTTTATTTATGTGGAATTTTTTGCATCCAAATTAACAAATATAATCAAATTGGTTAAAAAAATTAAAAGGGGGAGGGGAAAGTGAATCACATGCTTTTACAAGTTTTATTATTATTATTATTATTATTATTATTATTATTATTATTATTGTGTTTGTACATGCATAATACCTTGCTAAAAATTGTGGATGTTAGGGGTCAGTGCTTGTGATTTTATGATGTGAATTGTGGAAGGCATGTTGTGTGATTGTTGACAACACTTAAACCATTGTTGGATAATTATGTATAGTTGGGTAATAAATTGGATTCCATAGGAACATATGGATTGTGTGATAACACCCTTAAATAAAGAAGTGGAATTGAATAAGAACCCTTTTTCTAAATCTGAAAAGGTGTTGTGTTGGGGTATGTGAAGTGATGTGTGGAATGGTTTCAGTTCGTGATCATGGGGTTGATGTGATGTACAGTGGATATGTTGTGATGAGTGTGGGGGAGTGTATGAGATGTGGTTCTGCATCAAAATTTCATTGGTTGTTAAGGTGTGGTGGATCAGTGGGGCTATGATGGGGTTTGTGATGTGGTTGTGACTGTGGGGATATTATACAGTGTTGCTTGTTGTGTGTTGTATAGTGTAAGTTTCTCGATTAGTTATGGATGGTGAAATGAATAATAATATTGGGCATATTTAACAAATTAATTAATGAAGTGTTGTGTGGATTAAATAGTTAATTTTTATATATGAATGAGGGGATGTAAATAATAAGTGAATTCCATATTTTAATTAAATAGGTTGGTAATGGAGAATATAGAAAATGGATTAATGATAATTAAAATTGAAATATGAACTGTTGATTTTGTTTTACTTATGGCAGTTTTGATTTTAGTTTTTTCAACATAAGTGGAGGTTCCTTAGAGTTTTTTTTTTGTCTTGGTTGTAAACCCTTGGGATGAGGATTGTGAGTTGTAACTCTATATGTATATACCTTTTATATTCTTGAAATTTTTATACACACCCCAGCCTCATTGAGCACTATGTGAGAACACCCACATAGTCACACGGGATGTGTTTTTTCCAAATTTCTGGTGGGAGGATGGATGGATGGATGGCTACCCACAATTCCCCAATCCCTCTTCGAGGTATTGGTGATATGCATGGGCTATGATGGACAGAAGTCAAAATTTTCATTGTCTCTATGTGATGTAATTAGTATGGGATGTCCTAGTTATGTTTGGGAAAGATGTGGTGAGATGGCTTATGGTTGGGGTCATGTGTAGTAGGAGGAGGGAATGAGGTTGACGTCTTTCATGTTCATGATACCCTACTGCCCTAGTTGTGAGATGTGATGTGTTGGTCCAGGTTTATGTGGGTGAGATGTGATGAGATGTGATGTTATTTGAAATATGTGGGAGCGCTAGGATGTATGATGGTGGGGTGAGATATCATAAAATCAGTGGGAAAGAGGTACAGGGTACCCTATCATTGATTTTATTCATATTATATTTTTATACATGGATTATTTATTTGGTGAGTGAACCCTAGTGAGGATGCATTTTTTTAGTCTACATGTATAGGTGTTTTTTGGTTCTAATGTTTTTCTCATAGGTAAATTAGTATAAACTTTTCACATGTGAATCAGAGACTTTGGTTGTCCTACTGATTATATATATATGCTCACCCTATATATATATATATAAATTTATTCAGGTTTCCAAGAGGACTTTACTGACTGTGATGTAAATTACTAGCTCAGACCTTTGGATAGCTGTTATTTTCGCATGCATTATAGGATGGTTTTTATAGGATGTTTTTTTGTTAGTATACATGTATAGGTTCTATTTGATTCTATTGTTTTTCTCACAGGTGAATTAGTATACTCTTTTCACATGTGAATAAGTGAATTTGGTTTTCCTATTGAGTATACATGTATGCTCTCCCTACATATATAAAACTGTATTCAGGTTTCTAATAGGACTTTGTGGACTGTGTTGTAAATTACTAGCTTGGAACTTTAGATAGTTGTTGTGTCACTACATTATATTATTTTGGTATTTACTTTGGATACCATTATCTATAGTAGTTTTATTTTCACATACATTATGGGATGGTTTTGGATTTCTTATGTATATTTCATGGAGTTTATTGGGTTTGATTCATCTTATCTCTTAATACTATTTATATTATAAAGGGTAATGCCTCTCATACATGATATTTTTATACCATCGGTGCAAGTCACCAAACCAAAGCCTACTGGAGGAAAGAATCAGGAGTCATTAACTCTCTCCCCCCATTATAGTAACTTTTAAGGGAGGGTTCATGACAATGAAACTCATTTTCCTTTAATCAGTGTCTTCACACTAATTTCAATTAATCCATTATCAATTTCTCCACTTCATCCCATAGAATTTGGTTTCCACAAATCAAAAAGAATATGTGCAATAACCCTCAGCACATGATTCTATATGATGTGGGTTATGTGAAGATGATATGAAGTTTACTATAGCATTTAAAATAATCTAGAATTGTGGAATTCTGTTTTTATTTTAGTTAGATTGGTGCCTTCCTCCTCTTTGATAACACTCTATTTTTCTATTCTATTTGAGTTTCGACATCTTATAAAAAATCATAACTGATGTAGATTTAGTTTATTTCGCATGTATATATCACCTTTCTATTACTCATTAGATTAGTTGATTTATCTGCTTTCTATATTCATATAGAATATTTTTTAGGATAATGAGAATAAGATATTTCTGCTCATACTTCATAAGATATTTCATATATGTAGATGTGTGGGACAATTATTTCATAAGATATTTCCATCTGAGTAAGTTAATTATATTCAATCCACATAAGATGTTTATTAGGACACTGCTTGATTAATATAATTCTACTATTTTTGTAAGATATTTCAAACATCCATGTAAGATGATTTTCTTCATAAAAACTCACAAAACAACCTAGAAGCTTGAAATGGTAAATTTCATTCCATTTTTAAGCCTTCTAAAAATCAGATTTAGAATTTAGTTCAGTTGAATTATATTTATATAATTTCCATATCGTTCCAAAAGATTAATGAAAGCTTAAATATGACTTATTTAGGTCTGGATATCATTGAAACATAGTAGACATCATATTCTGAAGTCTAAAGAATTATAAAAATGTTGCATAGAATTCAGTAATTTTTTAGAGTATCCAAAAATTTGATTTAGACTTCTTTGTTGATGAATTAAATTTAAATAAACATATAATATTTCTAACTCAGCATGTTTCATCCAATTTTGAGGTATTTATCTTGAGTTATCATTGAAAAATAATAGCACACATAATCTAAAAAACTATATTATTTCCTAAAGACATTCAGAACTTTAGAAAATTTTAAGAGCATCCAATAAACCATATAAAACTTTTTTGAAGTTGAACAGAATTTATAACATAATATTTTCTATCCATGAAAAAACATTTCACATAATTCTGATAACTATATCTTGATATATAATTAAAAAATTGAAGCAACTATAATTTGAAAATCTATTATATGACTGAATAGTTGAAGAAACTTTAGACCAAAAAAGAGAATATCAAACGACTGATTTGACCTTAATTATATTTTGAATAAATCCTATATAGTGTTCTTATATTTTAAAAAAATGTATTTATGAAATTCCATGTATTGTACCTCTAGTATATTCAATATACAAATGGGTAGTAAAACCGATTTCTAGATTTCTAATTTCTGTGATTCATTTATACTAAAAGAATCTATTTTAACCAACATTCTTCAAACATAAAATGTAGGAAGTTCTATAATAACAAATATAAACAATGAATAAAATTTAATAACATATATAATAGTAGTTAACATATATAAGCAAATTTAATAGATGAATAAATCAAGGTAAAAATAAATAAAACAAAGAGAGGGTGATATAATTATCAAAACACAAATGAGAATGGTAATGCACCACTCAACATTCTCCCCATTTTTTGTAATTATAAAACTTAAAATCAATCTCCATATTTTATTAATGATTAAAAAGGTTAAAGTAATAAAGATTATATCATAAAAAGGAATAAGAACAAGTTTTATCATCCAATGGCCCAAAGGCCTTCATTTTTTATTGATTTTTGATAATCCACCTTTCAAGGGGTGAGGTGGAACCCTTACTAGGCCCGTAGGTGTAAGTATTACAAGGCCCATAAGCCTTATAGGAATTCACTTCCCATAAGCTTCAAACATTACATAGAACCCAAACTAACTACTTAGAACTGCTCCTCCCCAGCATCTTTATCATGAATTAGCTCTCCACCTTTGCAATGCTATTCATCTAGGTTATCCCACGCATTCACAGGCTTGTCCTGAGGGTAGGTTTCATACCCTCTCATTCTTGATATCTGTGTAGCTTCTACTGTGGTGAAATATCCTTGCTCATCCTCCTATAGAGCTTGTTACTTGTAGTTTGTCTAGTTTGAATCTGCACTTAAGGTGGCCCGAAGGCCTTAAGGTGGCCCGAAGGCCTTACTGGCCCGAAGGCTTGGGTGGCCCGAAGGCCTTAAAGGACTCAGGGACCAAATCGGTGGCTCAAAGGCCCAAACGGGGTAAAATTATCAGCTGCTACAATGACAAACAGTGCCTACTATAGTTCCCGCTACAGTACCTACTATAGTACTACATAGTTCCTAATACAGTACCTGCTACAGTAATTCTATGGTACCCAGAAATTATGCCTCCGCCTGGATTTGATCCCGGGTCACCTGGATGCACTTAAGAGTCCTCACCAACCGGGCTGAGGCTCATGTGAAGAACAAGGGTTATACAATAGGATTATACATGTAAATCTAAACTCTCCCTTGTTAAAAAATAATAAGCAACAAGAAAAATCTTTAAAATTAATAAAATATTGTATAAAAAAATTTAATTTGTGTAATATTTGAGTATTTTCCAAATTAAAAATAATAACCATTTAACACATTAAAAATGAATCCAGGATAGTTTTAAAAAAACTACCAATATGTATTGAAGTTTTAATCAATTATCATATCAAGATTTAGTATTCAGAAATAATTTAATAAAAGATAACATATTTCCCTTAAAAATATAAATCAATTATAGTCAAGGATCCATTAAACATAAACATTTCAACACATTCTAATATCAAAAATAATTTTTTTTTTAACTTCGACTCAAACAAAACACAAATATAAAAAGGTTTTTAGGGGATTAAATGATGAACCATTTTAACCAAACCCCTAGCCTTCTTCAAGGTCAGAAAAAGTTAATACATAAAACTAAAATAAGAAATATAATTTCATAACTTTAAATAATTAAATAAATTGAAGCTCCCCCTTAATTTATTCTTCTACTATTGAAAATATTTAACATTGAATGATTAATTTCATAAAAATATAAGATAATGATTGTTTTTCATCAGTGTGAACTCCCCCTATGTAAAATATTAAACTACAAGGATCCATAAAACATAATAAAGATATTTAATGAATTTTATAACATATTTTAGAATTATCAATAAAATAGTAAATGCAATAAATAAAATAATTTCTTACATGTAGTAACATTAATGTATAACTCATGAAAGTAGGAAATAATATTGCATTAAACACATGCTTCCTATTATGATAAAAAATTTATAGATTTGCGCATTCCGACATACTGTTAGATAAAACCTTAAAATATGTTCATGTTGGCCATAAATTAACAATTTAAAATGGTTATATAGACAATGAGTTTAAGTGAATGAAAGTACAAGGTAGATAAATAATAGATAAAGAATTTAAAATTTATTATCCCATTATATAAAATAATTAATGTATTTTAATCATATATAAATATTAAAATAAAAATGAAATACTACCTAGTTTATAGATTCAACTTTAATAATTTCTATTTATTAATTAAGTATCCACTTCATGATTTTACATTTAATTCTTGTGGCATAGAACTATGGGAAATCAAAAAAAATGTTCCTTTTAGTACCCATACAATTTTAGTTCTGGAAGTGTTAGCTACAAGAGATTTGGGTAACCAAGTCTTCTTGTTTCATTTAAAAATTCCATATTTAAACATAGATAATTTTTTTGAAAAATAAAAATGTTTTACACAAAAAATATGAATAATTTTAAAATGAGAATCACTTTTATAATGACCATTAATTCCTTAATGAAAGTATATTATTTTGTACATGCTTTTAATTTTATAACCAAGTATAAAATAGATTCTATAAAATTTCAATTCTTTTTCATTTCTTGCAATTCCAAATATTCCTTTTTTAATTTTGTTCTTTCTAAGAAGATGATTCAAATAGTTTTATCATTTTATGAACACACTAGTAGTAAGTTTTAAATATTATTTTCTATAAAAAATCCTTAATTATATTTTCATAGACAACATAAGTAGTTTTACCAAAATATGACCTTAAATCAAAAATTTGTTTACATAAAGATTATTTTTCAATAAAAATAGCATCATATTATTTTTTAATATTTTTATATGTTTTATTCAAAGATTAAGATTTCTCTTACAACAAATAGAAATATTAATTATGTTTGTTAAAAGATAAATTTTTAGAAATATAATTTTTTGAGTAAAAAGATGATTGTACTTTCTCATATTGACCTATAAAACATAGATTTTTCTTTTTATTTTAATGATCAGCATCAGAGTTGGATGTAGATTCACTACTAGAGTCCTCATAGGCACTCCAAGTATCCTGCATATATTTCCTCCATTTTTTCTGGTATATCGTACTAAAATTTCTATCAATCTTAGATACTTTTTCATTTAAACCCAAACCACTAAAATTAGAATCAAAATATTCTTCCTTTGAAACTTGGATGGAAATATTCTCCACTTAAAAAAATTGTTATTTTTAGTCTCAACTTTCATCTCAAATTTGTACATCATTAAGGTTCCCAAACACTCCTTCATATTAAAATATTTAATAGGTTTTGATTTTCAAATATACATAGAGATTTCATTCCACTTAGTGGTTAAAATTATGAGTACTTTCAAGTCCTACTCAGATTATAGAATAGATTTTTCCAAGGAAGCAACATCATTTACCAACTCAAGGATTATTCCATTAATCTGAGTGACACTTTTTTCTTTATACATTTTAAATGTATTGAAATTATACTCGATGGTATTATACCTATATTTTAGAACATTATCCATACCATCATAAGAAACAAAAATCATCTCTCACATTTTATAAGCAGTTAATCATTGAGAAACATGGCTGAAATCATCTGGACAAAGAGCACAAATGATTGCATTCGTAGATTTGGAATTTAAATCATACTCAACCTCATCAATAGAACTCCACTTATCTGGTTCTCTGTTGGGTATTTTATAAGGCATCGAAGCTTTAAAATATACTTTTAAACCAAGATTATTAAAATATATAACCATGCTAGATTTTCAGCAACCATAATTTTCACCATTAAAATAAATAGCATAGATCATAGACATACCTTCTTTAAGATTTTCCATTAAAAAAATTCTTCATCGGATGATTTTCCCCTCAATCTTGTTAAATCCACAAGAGATATTTAATAATATCAAAAATAGATTCAAGGATGATATCAAATGTTTGTGATAAGTAAAAAGATAAATATATCTTTATAGATCTCTAGAAAGATAGTATTTTCTCTAATACCAATTTTTGTCCTAGGGCGAGTAGATGAAGACTTGAGAGGTGGTGAATTGAGTCCCTTTAAAAATATTTTCCATCATAAACTTCTCTCCTAAATCAATGTTGATTCTATCCACTTTATTTAAGAAAGTAATTAATTAGAAATATAAGAAAATAAAGAGATGATAATTCAACAATTTGTAGTGGTTTAGGGAATAAAAATCCCCAAGTACACTCCACTGAGACTCTACTTCACGAGACTAGTAATTTTATTAGAAATAGTACTTTTCCTAGGGACTACCTAACTTGAGTGCAAGTAGTAGTCACTTATTATAAGTCTTTTAATGGGCCTTGAAGTTATTTTACCGATAACTACAAAAACATAGTATAAGAATCTAACACTTCACATGACTGAATAAAAGTGGTCTATACTTAGATAAAATAGATAAGATATAAAAGTTTTATATTCTTTAGAACCCAATTTCCTCTACAACTAAAAGATGATAAGGATATTTAAAAGATCACAACATTATCCAAAAGATCTTAAATAATAATATATGCTTCCTTCCTCATTCGAATAGCAGCAGAAATAATATTTTTCTTATTTGGCATAGGTTTTCTCCTTATTTTTTCTTCACATAGTGAGAGAATAGTATATATATATAGTATTTCAATTCTCTATTCAATGGTTTTGAGTATAAGATGCATGTTTCAAAATGATGCAACAATTTTATTTCTATTTTTTAGCACATTCAAGACTCTCTCACTTTTCTTAGAGCAAGAAAATAAAATATATATAGAGAAAATTATGTATGTTTTAGCTTTTTCTCTATTTCCATATTTAGAAAATGTTTCAGACCTGAGTTGTCCATAATATTCTTCATAAGAATCGGTATATCATGATCCATTGGTTCATATTTTTTATCTTGAAATCTATTTCCAAATTTGTTAAATTCCAAATCTCTCAATATTGATGATAATAAAGCACTTTACCTTTTCTCATAATGATTCAATGGAAAATAACTCCATAAAAATATATGACATTCAAATACATAGAAGAGAATTTCTTTATAAGTTGAAACCCACTGCTTATAACTATGTAATAATTTATTAATCGATTAGAAGGGCCCAAAGGCCTTCATTTTTTATTATTTTGATAATCTACCTTTCAAGGGGTAGGGTGGAACCCTTAAAAGGCCTGAAGGCTTAGAGACAATTACATGACCCATAGGTCTTATAGGTAGTCACCCAGACAAGACAACTTTAAACTAATCCTCCCCAGCATATGTCATAAAATAAGCACTCCACCTTTGTAGGGCTGGTTGGCTAGCTGTCCTATGCAAAGCTGCACAGGCCCGATACTGATGGAATACCCTCTCATTCTTCGAGTTCTGGTTAGCTATGCTCTAGTGAATGCACCTACCCTGAATCCTCATCTGAAGCCTTGTCCCTTTTAGTCTTAATTTTACATCTGCATTCATGTGGCCCAAAGGATTTGGGTGGCCCTAAGTCCTTAAGGTGGATCGAAGGCCTTGAGAGACAACTGGCTCGGAGGCCATGGGTGGCCCAAAAGCCTTACAGAACCTAGGGACCAAACCGGTGGTCCAAAGGCCCAGATGGATAAATAGTTCTGGATGCTACAGTACCTAACAGAGCGTATTATAGTACCTTCTACCATAACCTAGAAATGCGCCTCCACCCAGATTTGATCTTGGGTCTCTTGCAAAGTATGCATGTGAAGTATGCATGTGAAGCTTTAATTATCCATCAGCATGTCACAATAACAATCTGAGTTATCTATGGATTGTGTCAACTTCAATTGAATTATTTCATATTATAAGATATTTGAGTTCTTATAGTATTTCCTATAATATTTATATTGAAAAACTTAGTTAATTCAATTCATGTAACTCATTTTCCATCAATCGGTGTCTTAACACTGATTTCATTTAATCCATTTTTTAGTTCTCCACTTAATCACATAGAATCAGGTTTCCTAAAATTGTAAAGCATATGTGCAACCACCATTAGTATGTGCTTCTATATGATGTGGGTTTCATGAAGATGATATACTTATTAATAGAGAAATAAAAATAAGATAGGATCATGGAATTCTATTTCAATTTTAGTTAGAGTGGATCCTTCCTCCTCTTTGATACCACTCTATTTTTTAGTTTTATTTGAGTTTCTACTGAATCTAGAAAATCATAAGTGATGTGGATTTAGTATATTCATCATGTGGATATCACCTTTATATTCCACATTATATTAGTTGATTTCTCTATATGATTTATTCAAATAGGATATTTTTTAGGAGAATGGGCATTTTATATTTCTTCTCATACTTCTTAAGATATTTATGCTACGTAGATGCATTGGATAATTCCTTTGTAAGATAATTCCATCTGAGTAAGATATTTATATTCCAAGTAAGATAATTATCTTCAATCCATGTAAGATATTTATCAGGAAACAATTTGAGTAAGATAATTCTACTGTTCCAATAATATAATTCAAACATCCACATTAGGTAATTTCTTTTTTCAAAAACTCAAAAAACAAACTAGAATATTGACATTTTAAATTCCAATCTATTTTTTAATCCTTCTAAAAAGAGGATTTATAACTCAGTCTAGTTGACTTATATTTAGATAATTTAAATATATTTATAATGGATTAATGAACACTTCAATATGACTTCTATAGTTAGAGATATAATCAAAACATAGTAGACATCCTATTATGAAATATGCAAAATTCTGAAAATGTTGCAGAGAATTAAATCATTTTATAGAGTATTCAAATATCTAATTTAGACTTTTTCAATGATGAATGAAATGTATATAAAATTATAATATTTATAACCCAATAATAATCATCCAATTATGAGTTATTTAGATTTATTTTTCAATGAAAATTAGATATACACATAATATAGAAAATTATATAGTTATAAAAAATACTTTCATAACTTCGATGAATTTTTAGAGAATCCAAAAAACCCTATAATAATTTATTATAGTGGAATTAAATTTAGGTAGTTATATTGGATATCCATATTATTTATGATAACTAGATATTGAGATATAATTTAAAAATCAAAGGAACTTTAATTTAAAAATCTGCTTTATAACGAAATAGTTGTATCAACTTCATACCAAAAAAGAAAATATAAAATGACAAATTGGACCTTCAGTGTATTTGAATAAATCCTATATAATATTCTTATCCTTATAAAAAAATATTTATGAAATTGTGATTAATTAATCTCCAGATATATTCAATATACTGAGAGTTAGGAAAATGGATTTCCAGTTTTATGATTTCTAGGATTCTTTTCACCAAAAAGTAATATATTCTAAGAAACATTATTCAAACATAAAATGTGATAAGTTATAGAATAAAAAATATAAACAATAATAACATTTAATAACATATATAATGGTAGTTAAAAATAATAATAAAATATAATAAATGAATAAATCAAGGTAAAACAAATAAAACAAATAGAGGGTGGTGTAATAATCAATACACAAATGGGAATGATAAGGAGAAACTCAATAATTAGGTACTCATTTAGATTTGGAGGCTAATTTTTATGCTCATTACTGAAATACTATGGAAGCACTTTATATCATTAGGAATCATGTTATGATAGTTAGGGTTCCTTGTGTGTCTTAGTTATGTATTCCCATAGGCTAGAGCACATTTGTGCTTGAGATTTCATGAATTGTGCTTAGTTTTATTCATTATAGTGATGTTCCATGATTTTATTGATAACATTTTTATCCCTTGAGATATTTATAATTTTTTACTATTACCCTCTATGTTATCATTCATTTTTATTTCTATATTATTTTTTCTTTGATTATATATTATTTTAAAATAAAATCATATAATGTTTATGAGAACTTTTTTCAAATGAAATTATTTATAAAACTTGTTTTATTTTCAAACTCAAAATTTCATGGTGATAGAAAATGTATAGATTCATGGTTGTATCCTATTGGGAAATTTCTTCACACTCTGTATATGCCTTGGGAATATGAAGACTTGGTTTTATAGGGTACGAGTAAATGGAAATTAATTATGTAACCTAATTTATTCTATTGGTTTATATCACTTTTATAATGGGTTGGGATAGTGGTGATAGATAATCACATGAATACATGGTTATATTCTTCGCTTTTTTGTTATCAAGATTGTCCTTTATCATGGTTTATTATATCTCATGGTTGTATACCTCTTATTTTATGATTTTCTATGGATATTTATCTTTATATTTTTATAAAAAAGACATGTTTTGTTGTATTTTTAGGGTGAAATCATTCCCATGGTTTTGTATATTAATACCCAGGTGCTCGTCTTTAGCCTGTGGTGATCAGGAATGCACTCTGAGCCTTATGGAGTTCCATCTTTGGTGACATTTCTGGTCAATCTAGATTGGTTCATAACAAAATGGTATAATAGGAAATTATTTTTTTGGAGTAGTTTATATACTAGATTTAAGACCATTGAAACTTGAGTTATAGGTGCAGAAAGTTTCTTGGACAACTCAATTTCGTATCCTACTCTGAGTTACCATGGGTGGTTGGGGATTTTTCATCACGCTTTTGAGCTTGAATTTTGGGTTTTTATTTTTAAAGTAACCTTATTATTTATTTCAATTGTTTTCAGATATTACCTTAAATCCTTGTTTTTTATGATCATTAAATGAGAGTTCTTGAAGTTCACTTTTTTATTTCAGATATGTATTCCTAAGATAAATAGAATTTATCACATGTATTTAAAATATACTTCCACTTAGAAGGATCTATTTAGATTAGAAGGATCTATTTAGATTAGATGGAAGGACCCATAAGAAAAGTCCCATAATAAAACCATCCATTTGACCCTAAGTTAGTGTAAATTGTGATCCAAAATAGTCAATCCATATATCAAGTGGGTGTTGGAAACTGGGAGTTGATGGTGGATCATGCTTTGGAGTTTACCAATAAATATAAACCAATATTCCATGGTGATAAGGGAACCTAGGAACCCAAGGAATGGATTGATAAAATAGAGATTATTTTCTAGTTTTTTAATACTCCAAAGGACTCTAAGGTAGGATCATCCCCATACATTCTTGAAGAGTATATTGTTAAAAACTCTAGTTTTGATACATCCAGATCTTGGGATTAGATACACTATGTACTATGATGCCTTGGGTTTTGGGTTAGGAGTTTATTTATTGAAAAAGGATCTTGTAGCATATTATGGGTCACTTCAGCAATAACCCCATTATAGGAACTACCTGAAGCATGACTTGGAAGTGGATTTTGTGGGCCACACTCTAAAGTGTTGGAAACATTATCTCTTTAGTGAGAGGTTTTTCATCTACACAGACCCCAAGAGTTTGTTATACATCGTCTCTCAGTGGGACCTAAATATTAGGGAAGGGAATTGGGCAGATTATTCTCATACATTCAACATCAAGATTGATTATTCTATAGGGAAGGGTAATATATCATTAAATATTCCCTCAGGAGGAAAACATCAGATCCGCAGGAACTTAGGGAGTGGCCTTTGTAAGAGGAATGGTGTCTAATGAGTTTAATGGCTAATTGGTTAGTAGATTCATATAAATATAACGAAGTTATGAAATGTGTACCTTTATTTATCATGTCTTCATTATTGGATCAGTTAATGGCTATCCAAGATTCAGACCCTGAATGCGTGGTAATATGGGAGTGCTTGGTGGGGGATGATTCAATCCCAAGGTGAACCTTAGATGATGATGGTGTGATCTATATTCATGTGATAGTAGTATTTCCAACTTCCTTGAGGAAGAATCTGATGAGACACCCCCATGTTACAAAATAGGTTGTGCATCTAATATTGATGAAGATATAGCATGGTATCTGATGTTATTTTTGGTCGCCAGGTACGAAGTGGGTCATTGTTGGTTTAGTTTTGTGATGCCTTGCCTTCCATAAGGTAAATGTCGAGCATCAACATCCTGGTGTTTTGATTCAGTCACATTTGGTACCTATATAGAAGTTTCACTATGTGATAATGGACTTCATGATAGGGTTCCCTAAGGCCCCAAGGATTCATGGTGTTTTTTGGGTGATAGATTATTGGCTGATGAAAGTGTCCCATTTAAATCCAATTAAAGAGACCCTTTATGTGGATGAGTTAGTAAAGTTATGTATATATGAGAGATTACATGTCTACAAGGAGTTACTTTGAGCATCTTGTAAAACATAGACCATAATTTCATATTGTGATTTTGGAAGGGATTACATAAGGTGTTGGGGACCCATCTAAAACAGAGTATAGTGTATCATCTACATGTTGATGGATAGTTAGAGAGGACGTTCCTGATATTAGAGGATATGTTTTGGGAATCCATTCTAGAATTTTGTGGAGCATGGAATGATCACCTATACTTAGTTTAGTTTATATATAAAAATGGTTTCCAAAATTCAATTTATATGGAAACTTTTGAGGATTTTTATGCTTAGTTATTTCAATAATGGTATGTGCCTTCTCGACTTATTTCCTTGCTAGTTTGGGGGTCGAGGAGTTCGGAGGAATCCTAGGGAGGGTTTATAGGATTTAAGAGCTGTAATTATAAAACACTAATATTTATCAAATATTTTTTTGAATAGATTAAATTTCTTCAATACCTTTCATTACACGCAACATCAAGATTGTTTTTTATTATGTGAAACATCAAGTTTAGCTTGTACTACATGCAGCACATAGTTTTAACAAAACATGACATACTATTAAAATATTATTATAAAATATGATAGTTATAGTCTAGTAATTGTAATTATGGGTATGTATATAATTAACTAAATTATGAAAACATATGGTTTACACATGTATATAAAATTAATTATTTGGTGAAAATTTAATTAAAAATGAAAATAAAGGAAATCCTTTTATAAAAAACTACTTTTATGTTCACAAACAGGTTTTATCTCAATAAATTAAATAAATAACTTGTGTTGAATTATTTTAAAATATTTTATATATTATATATTTAATAAAAAATTTAACATTTATCTTATGTATTTTTTATGCATGAGATGAGAATAAAACTAATTTTACGCTTAAAAACTATATTTTTATAAAAAATCAATTTTGTCACATTTTTTACACTTATTTTAAAATTAAATTTTTGTCCCTTTTATAAAAAAAAATTTAAACATGAAACTCATTTTTTAAATAATCATTTAAAAATTATCTTACATTATATTTTACAAATTTTCTGAAAAGATAAATATTTCAGGGAATAGTGAGAAATACTAGTTTTTATTAAAAAACAGTCTTTTCATTCAAATAATTTACAAGATAAATTTTATTTTAATATGGTTTTAAAAGTAAAATTATTTAAATTATATATATATATATATATTAATCCAATTTAGATTATTTTAATCAATTTTTTATTTAATTTTGATATAATATTTTTAAAACTTTTGAACATTTTCTCTTTGGAAAACAACTTCCTCGTCGCGTTTTCAGGTTTAATGTTAGGTTAAATTATATCAATTATATTAATTGAATTTATAAAAATGGATATTTTATTTTGAATCAGAATAATTTATATTTTATAATAAGGTCGACTTAATATTTGACCATTATAAATAGTAAAAACAGTAAAACTTAATTATCGCGATTATGGTGAAAATGGATTTACTGAGGGTTAAACTAAAATACTAAGGGGTAAAATGATCCAAAAACCTTTACAAAACCCACTGAGTGGAAATATTTTGAACTTAATGCTTCTATGGTAGATGATGGTTTAGTTTTTAACCTTATTTCATGAGAAAAATATGGGTATAACTTTTATTTTAAAAAATTCCAAGTGTGTCCTCTCCCTAACTTATAAAAGGCCACCTCCTATCCTCTCCACTACACACATAAAAAACCATTTAGTTTAGAAACTACCTACTTAAATAAATTTTTTACTTGAATAATATCATTCTATAAGAATTATTTGGATCTAAAAGCCAACCTAGGAAGGATTTTGGTGCAAATCAAAGCAGGTTACCCAAAGAAGAGGTAACATTCTTCAACAAGTGTTTTTATTTAATTTATTCCTAACCCTACTTAAAATATTATTAAAACATGATAATATAATAAATTTATTATATTAAATATACTTATATGTTATTATACTATATTAATGACCCGCATCCAACTCCTCCTCCCTCAAATTGAAAATGATAATGTCGCTCGTGTGTATGGCGGACTACCTCCTCACGAACTAATGTGACACATTTTCCATAAAAACCTATCATGGTTGGGTATGATTATGAATATAATTTATATACATGATATTTATATAAATAAATATACTTATTTAATTATTACATCATATATACATTCTTACTTTCCATTCCATGGGGGATAAGATAATGTTGTTCGTGTGTAAGGTGGATTACAGCCTCACCAAGTGATGTGATTCGTTTTTTCACTAATGATTTTTATGGATTGTAATTAGGTTAAATTTAATGAATATATGTGATATATATTACATAAAAATGATTATTTAATGTTAATATATTATATACCTTTCATTTTATCCGTCAAGAAAATGGAAACAGTGTTTATGCATGTGTATAGTCTATTGTCTCCATGAATGGTGTATTTCATTTTATATCTATAAATTTTAGGGATTAATCTAGATAAAAATATAATAAAAAAATATGGTTAAAATTATATAGTTTATTTGACCATGATAAAATTAAGAGGACCAAAAAAAATCAAAAAAAAACATGAAAAACAAAGCAATTATTACTAAAAACATGACTTTAACATAGAATTGTTAATAAATAGGTAATTAAAGGTCATAAGTAAATAATATATAGTATAATATATATAATTATGGTTCTATAAAATGTTTATAATAATCTTATATTTATTATACAGTAGTTTCAAACATGTATGAAGGAAGTTGAGACTTAAGGTAAGGGATTTTTGTCTCAATTTACCTTCTTTGAGACATATATTGTGTTATGCACCTTTATTCTTTTATGATTTATATCTATAGAACTGTTTACCTATAATATCATGAAATTATTTATTATCATTTTATTTTAAGTTTCATTTAATTTTATTCTTTCACAGGGATTACAATTCAAAGTTACCAAATCGGTGAGGGTTTTATGATACAATCTCATCATTTATTAGGATTGTTTATGTCTATGCTTCTGATGATGAAATATTATGATATATATAACAATAAACACATGAATTTTATTATCCTATTGTTATTTAATGATAATATATTATTTCCCTTAATTTTATTCTCTTTATGTACTCAAAATTTCAAAAAAAATGTTTTTAAGAAAAATCATCTTTATTTATCAATTTAATCAAAACGCTTTTTTATTCTATATCCATGTTTTATAAAAATTATTTCAAATATGTTTTAATATTATCCAAAGGATATATTAAATACATTATTACCCATGTTTAACTTTTTAAAAAGTTAATAAAAAGTAATATTCATGTCGTTTTCTCAATAAGGCTCTTATGGATTTTACTGAAAATTTGAAAGAAATCCTTGTTTGTAAATATATCACATAAGAATAATTTTCCTCCAACATTAAAAATCAATGTTTTAAATATTATTTTATAAGTTTTAAATTTTATTTCCAAAGAAAATAATTTATAAAATATTTTATGATTTTTTAGTGATTTTCAAAATAGAAAGGATATTTTCCTCAAGTAATGTTTTAAATGATTTTCAAATCATCCTTTATAAGTTTTCAAGTTTATTTTCAAAGAAAATTATTTTGAAAATGTTTTATATTTTTAAAAGTTTTTTCAAAGTGGAGAGGCTATTTTCCTTAAAAAATGTTCCAAGTGATCTTTCAAGATCATTCTCCATCTAAGATTACATCCTTTGATGACACTTATACTTTATGAGGGATAATATTGAATGATACCATCCTTATTCTTTCCTTGTTTGGTTAATGTTTATATTGATGAAATATTTATGAAACCCATTTATTTTTCATGGGTTATGATATGGTTAATTGGTGAAATATTTATGAAACCCATTTTCTTTACATGGGTTATGATGTGAAGATATGATGAATTTTTTATGATATTATGGCGCACATAAGTATGGATTTCATTATGAGATGGGGGACCTATATATCCCTAAAATTAATTGGTTAAAGCTTTATATCTCATGATAAAATAGTGGGAAAAAGTAAATGTTCTTAAACCACTATGGGAAACAAGTGAGTCAGGATCCACTATAGGAAACGGGTTCATCCTCATCCACAATGGGAAACATGTGATAAGACCTGATCCACTATGATGATGATATTGGTTATTAACCTTTAAATATGAAATATTTTTCAATATTTGTGATGGTTATACACTTTTATAGAATGATTTTAGGGTTCATGATTTATTTATGATTATTTATCACTCTAATGGTCCATGTTTTCTAAACTGATAAATTTTTATCCCATAAATCAGGTTTATGATCTATGATACATGTTGGGTATGAAATTCATAATTGTTTTCATGATCACATACTATTATGGTTATATTTTACTTTCATATGATCATAAATTGATATCTTCCTTGCTTACCCTTATTGAGCATCTAATATCACCCTTTCTTATATTTCCTTCCACAGTTTATTAAGAAAGTTTTAGATAGGGTATTCCTAAGAGGAGTAATATATGAGAAGATATTTGTGGTATATGTTGAATATATTTCATGAAATTAGAATATTTTTTTCTAGTCTCTAAAGACACTAAACTGATATAGTCCTCAGGCATGTGTTTATGAAATGTATTGAATATTAATTTAAAAATTTGAGATATTTATGTATGAAAATCTTGGGTCATTATAATTAGTATCATAGGTAATTGTTAGTCAACCTTTAGATATTAGGATTAGAAAAACATTATAGAAATCCCTGGGGGTAATTATAAGTATAGGAAAATAGCCTAAATTTTTGGTAAGAAAGAGATTATGTATTTTTCCAAGAAATAAATCCATTTATGTGTACAGTAAGTGGATGTGTTTCGAGAAGAGAGGTACCTGGGTGAAATAACTCCAAAAAAGGTGTGTTGGCCTTGACTCAAGCATTACCCAGTATATGAAAATGGGTCTTATTACATGCCTAGTTTGACACTCTTGGGGGATATGTTTTAGTTAATCTGTAATTTCTTTATAAACCATTATGAAAGATTTTAATAGATGATGATCAAGGGTGACCTAGGTTAAACCTATGTTATCATAGATTGAAAAGAAGGTGTCATTATTTAGACATCCTATAAATTATTCTTTATGATTATGTGGTTTTACACTATGATTTGTGTTTCTCACATTATGATTTTTGGTTTGAGTCAATTGATAAAAGTTAAAAGAAAAATGTTAATGATGATTGTGATGGGGAATGCAATGATTATATACCTGAGAAACCAAATTCTATGGGATCTGGGATACAAAACCTTGTTTTTATTCTCACATAGCTTTCTCAAGCCATGAACTATACAGATATTCCAAATAACCAACAGAGGGAATAGTATTCTATTGAATCCTACATGAGATAATATTAACCTTCTTTTAGTGGGACTTCAGATCTACCATTATCTGGGTAATAGATCATCACCATTAATAATATATTTTATATTATACAGTGCGCATAACATGAAATGGTTGTCTTGGTTGTTTATCGTTTGGAAGGTGAAGTGTATTAGGGGTGGATCCTTATTAATAATATATTCAAGAGAAATAAATTGACTTTATGGAATGTGATGAGTTTAATAGGATATTTTTCAATAAATAATTCCCTTATATTCTTTTTATAAGGATATAGAAGTAATTACTTGAGATTAAGAAGAAGGACTATGAATATATCGGTA
Source organism: Viscum album (assembly GCA_963277665.1). NCBI lineage: Eukaryota > Viridiplantae > Streptophyta > Magnoliopsida > Santalales > Viscaceae > Viscum > Viscum album. The sequence continues at coordinate 667,892,978 of OY728155.1, forward strand.
CCTATGAAGCTAATTTTAAAATACTTGCAAGGTATGCTTCTAGTTTCATCATCAGACCTAAAATAAAAATTGATTGATTTTTTGGTTCACTAAAACCAAGTATTTGAAAAGCCTTATATATAGGATACTTTAATATATATTAATAATTCTTTCAATGTGTATTGAAGTTAGAAATGGAATTAGACATTCCCACTATTCCCATGGTTTTGATAAGAAAAGGAAGATCAAGTCTCATGAGAACTCAAATAAATCACATGGTGGAAAGAAATTCCATTCACCTACATGTTAGAAATATTGAAAGAAGTAATTAGGAGAATGCATGAAAGGAACAAGAGGGTGTTACATGTCTAGTAATACTGGCCATAAAGAAAATTAATGTAGAAGTGGTTTTAAGAGTCTAGACAATGAAATGAATCGAGAGAGTTGAGAACCCAAATTAAATAAAAATAATATTTTTTTTGTTGTTTTGTCAATACACTTGTTTGATAAAAAGTAAATTTGATATAAATTAAAGGTTTATGTTCTTCCATTGAATTTATTTGGAGAGATATTCATGATTTTAAAATGTTTTTTTGATTTGAAAAAGTTTCTTTTAATAAAGCAACAATTTTATTTTCACAATTGGAGAGCTGGTCTTAAGTTCCAAGACTGTTCATATGTTTGTTGCACATTGTTTTCAAAATTTTTAGTAGATCCCATGAGAAATTATTTATTTTGAATGAAGAGGATTTAATTTTTATTATGGTATGGTTTTTAGAAAGATGGATTCGTTAATCTTGAATATTTTTGAAAATTGGCATATATATATATATATATGGCTATGTTTTTTCAATGTGATGGGTATTAAAAAAATAGTTACTAGCTTATCTAAAAATCCAAGTATGGAGTGGTTCCAACACATCTTGGTAACCATTTCTAAATTTTTGTAACCACGGGCTGTAATATAAGGGAGCGGCTGTGTTGTATCTGTTTCATTGTGGGGTATATTCATTGTTACTCCAAATGAACCACAAATGTCAGATCTACTGATCTGTTTGATGAATATCTGAGCCATACGATCTCCTTTGCACATATTATTCTCTATCAAGCTACCGATGGGATTCTATTCATCAGTATCTCCATGAGAAATGTCGACAATCGACTGGATATGATCTCTCAAGCATTTTTTGAACACTCTAACTCATCCATTATACTTTTCTACACCATCTGATCTCCATCTGATTTCACCTTCAACCTCATCCTGCACCAGATATTTCTTTTCGTCGAAGGGAATTTATTTATAATGGAATTGATAGAATCTTGTATCATGTTCAAACCAAGATTCTGAACTTCTTTGAGTCTTTTAATGATCTGAATCTAGTAAAAATTATCTGCTTATTTTTTTTCTTGTGTTTGTGATGATTAGAGCGAAGCAATGCAGCATATAAGTAATTATTTTTTCTTCAGATATGGTGATGATATGTAGTATGTAACTCAATCTCCACAAGATTTTATGAAATAAATTTAATGGTTATTTGTTATTCTTGAAATAAATACATATAATCAATATCATTCAGTGTTGTTGATTATATCTCATCTCAGAGAATTTTTGTGAAAGCTTGAGAGAGAAGAAGTTAAAATGAAGTGCCTTGTATTTTTATGTGTTTTGTACTATTTTTTCATATTCAATTTTGCCTGAGGATTCCAAAAATTAGTTCCATGGTTTATATTTTTTTTCTTGAAAAATAAAATGGAGTACCCCAAGAAGTATATGAGTTACCACATACTATTGTTATATGAAGTTTCTGCGTAGCATACTTGGTTGCATTAATACACCAAATCTATAAATATGATAAGTGAAATAACCTATGTTATATGTTATGTGACAAACACAGAAGTTTTCATGTTCATACATTCTTTATTCTCTTGCAAAGGAGGCTCCGGATAGATAATCAGTATAGTTTTATGTGGCCACATTAATACACTACAAATTTATATTCTTGGGTACTTTTTTTGTGAAGGATATTGAAGAACCTCATAGCAGGAGATTTTCTATGAACCTATGTTGACACCAACACTGGTGTTTTAGGAAGTGATAGAAGAAACATTATAAATTTTATGTTTATGTGAATCTTGTGGTTAATTACATGTATGTATTATTTTTTATGCTCATACATGAATGTACATACATATTTAATAAGAAAATGAAGTAGTAAATTTGAAGGAATATACTGAAAATGAGTTTTAATAGTGGACATTCAGTTTTGAATAAAGTACAGCGCATGTATTCATGGTTTTGCGTAAGTAAGTATAAGAAGAAGTGGGCATTCATCTGATTGAGAAAAATAGGTAATGTGCTTAATTTTTTTTCAATTTTTATGTGAAGAAATTATGAAGTGAAAAATTTTGTTACACGTATCTTTTTGTGAATAAATTTCATGGTACATGAATCTCTAAAATATAGTGGCATCATGTATATATCATAAAGGAACAACAAAGTGGTATTGTGTAATTAATTTTCATATAGTAAACAGAGGATGCATGTACTATTTCTGCATGAATAAAAGATATACTGGTGACATGTCATGATTAAAATATTGATATGCATGAATATACAAAGTAATTTGTGAATAAAATTAAAGTGAAATAGTATTTTTGTGTGTATTCTATCATTGTATAGTTGTATAAAGAAGTTTAAGAGTATACATAGTGTTGTGCATTTTTCATTGCAAAAATAAGACACATAAATAGTGTGGAGAATTACATGAATTAAATATTTTAATGTGTTTATGACAACTACATGCATTAAGAACACATGATATTGATGTGTGTAATATTTGAGTTGATTTGAAGAAAAAATTTCAATGAATAAAAGAAGAAGATAACATGTAGTATATTGGAGAATATCCAATTGATCATTATGATATTGCAATGAGTTGAATTGGAAGTATTATCTTATACAAATTAGGAGAGTATATTGAACTGACTATCACAGAGTGTTGTAGATTATATTTAGTGTCATTTGAATTGTTTCATTTTAAGTGAGCGAGTGCAGCATTAGTTTATACATAGTGGAATGAAGAGGAAGATCATTTTTGTGTTGTAGAGGAATCTTGGTGTTCTTGTGATCTTTCCTTTTTTTAGTGTTGTGTTTTTGAAACATTGGTGGGATTCCAATTTAAAAACACTAATATTATGCTAGTAATATTTAGGAAATGTTTTATACCTACCCATAATGGATTTAGGGTGATACTTGACCAACCAACTTATAATTGGTGATTCATTAATATTGAGTAATTTATGTCTCAGATCATCCCAAACACAGCAAGAATATAGTCACCCATATTGGGGGTGAACCTTGAAAAAATATTTGGTGTTGTTCTTCATTTACTTTTTTTCTTTTATATGGTATAATTGTGTTTTTAAACATTAAAGATTCATTCACTCTAATAAGTGAAGAGGTTCAAAATAAAAATGATTAAGATAAGAGAAAGTAAAATTGGTAAAAACTTGTGTACACTAATTTGTCTCCCCTCTCAGTATACCTACATAATCCACTAGGCCCTTCAATTGGTATTAGAGAACTGGTTACACCTCTAAATGGAGCTATATTTTTATCCCAACAGTTTGTATCAAACTTATATAAATTGAATATTTGATCTTAAATAAGTAAAAGAGTTGTCTAAGATGGAAATTTCAATTCATATCTCAATCATTGTCAACAAAGAGGCTTCTTCAAAAAACATGAAGAATAGACTAAAGAAAAAGGAAATAAATCTGAGAAATAATTTGAAGAAGAAAGAGGATACATCACAAACTAGATGTAGTTAGAATGGTAATCTATCAGAAATATTTGTTAAATCAGTTGATAAAGATCCTTATGATGATTAATTTTCAAGAGGTGATGAAGAAGGATTGATTGAATCACCTGGTTATTTTTATTTATAAATCAAAAATTAAATAAATAATGTTCCTACTAATTTTATCGCTTACATATTTGATTTTATCAAGGAACTTTATGATGAATAGTCGCATCTTGAAAAGGAATCTAAGGATATATATCAATCCATGGAAAAGAAGTTTCAAATATATAAACTTCTCTCACAAATTATTGATGCCAAATAAGAAATTATATCACTTTTCAATGAACATTTCTCCTATGTCAAAGAACTATTGAAAATAAATGTGGTTGAGAGAGAAGTTATTGTGAATGTCCTTACAGAGATGATTCTTACACTTGAACTATCTCATAAAGCAACAATGAATATTAAGGATTCTATTTTTGAAATCAAAGACAAGTATGAGACATTCATCCTGGATAATGAATCAAATGAACAGTCTATATTTCATTGAAATGAAAAATTCACATTGATTGAAGATGAATTACAAAGGACTGATTATGAGAAAAAAATGAGTGAGATAGTTTATATAGAAGTGATCTATTCATTGTAGAAACTACAAAGAACCACTATAAATGTTAAATAATATCATATAGAGGTTAAGATAATTAGAATTAAAGAGTTGAATAATTCACTACTAGAGGAAAATCAAATGCATTATGATCAATTTTAGAAACTAAAGTGTCACTGGGGAGAAAAACTGAAAACTGTTGAAGATGAGAAAAATTTCCTCAACAATAAGTGTCTTAAAATAGAAATAAATTTGAAAATATTAATAAAATACAATTAAAGACTTCCTAGAAATAATGTGAAAATATTTTGAAATCACTTGAAGATTAGAAGAATTATCTAAATCTGAAATATCTTGAGTTGTAGGTCAAGTTTATAAATCTTGATAACATTCAACCTAAATCTTTACAAAATATTAAGATTAAGAGATTTTATAAGAGTAGTTTTGAAAACAAAATTATTTATTACAAGACTCATTCAAGTGGTAAGAAGATATTGAGATTATATCAAGATAAATCTATTGCAATCTCGTTGAAATAGGTAACCCTTGTTCCAGAAGTTTCTATTTGTACTAATGATAATTCATCTACAATTAAAAGTTCTAGAAGGAATTATGGTCAAACATGGGTAAATAATATATACGATAAATCCACTATATCATCAAAGTTGGATATGAAGAATAATGTGAATTATTGTTCCCCGCAATGAGCTCATATAAATAATAATATTATCAAAAAGTAACATGATGTAAAATCCGGTAAAGTTATATCATATAAGAAGAAACCAAAATTTAATGGCTATTTTTTGTGTGGTTGGAAATGTGGGCATTAGGCTATTGACTGTTGGTATAATTGTCTATTTATGATAATTACATAAGTCCAGCATTTAGTGGAGAAAATCTAATGTGAAGAGAAATCCTCCAAACTTGAAGCATAATTCACAAATGAAGAAGAATATATCTCTCAAGAATATATTTGATTGTCTTAAATATTTCTATGATTATTGCAACATAAGTGGTCACAATTATAATGAGTTTTGGTATGTACCAACTATTCACTATGCATATGCGAATATAAAAACAAGACTACAAAAAATGTAGAGGCTGGGAACAAAAGAAGAAAAGTCATCCATAAGCAGAAGAGTAAAGTTAAGAAAATTTTGGATCAAGATAAACCTAAAAATAATGATTATATGAATTTCAAACCAATAAAAATATGCTTCTATTGTGGAAGAAAAGGTCGTATCATGGACCTTTTCAAAGAGGTTATAAACATCAATTCTAGTGGATATAAGATGAAGCAGAAAAAGAAATCAATCTCAGAAAAAAATAACACGATTGATTTGGTTCATGACAATCAAGATGAAAAACTTGAATTTCATGAGAGGTTGTCTAAAAGGGATAATCCTATGATTGATGAAAATTTTTGTGGTAGGTGAAAAATTTCTATACATATTGTTGATAAATATATGACATGGTTTCTTGAACAAATAGAACTGTTGAAGAACAAAGGAGAAGAATCAATGTCTTATTATGAAAAAAATGATACTATGAAGGAGTCTACATATAAGAAGAATTTTGATCATATACCAAAATAATGTTTAGTCATATGGCCATAGCAGTTGGAATTGGATAAAAATTTAGAGCAGGAAAAGAATAATGAAAGTGCACTACTTTCCAAAGTGAAAAAGCTTATTCCTTCAAATATGAAAGCTTAAGAAATCAATAAGTCCATTCTGGAATTAAATACTAAAATTTGGAATGTCAAAGAAGGAGCAATCATGATGATTTTTTATGAATCTGGAGTAGAATTGAAAGCAATTTCTGGGTTGAGTGATAAATATCATCCCAGTTTCTCTAAATGAAAATCATTAAAAAACCACCTTATTCCCGTGTATATTTTGTGTTTGTTTATTTTATGCTCAGAATTGAAGGTGAGGCTTATATTCAGGGGGATTCCTGAAGATATGAGTTTTATGAAAATATTATACAATATTAAAGAGCTTGTATTTCATGGAGTTCTTTATGTCAATTGCTGATAAAATTGTTCTTGAAGATCATTCTTGAAGAGAATCAATCATAGCGAAGAAAATGAATAAAGATTATCCCTTTAGGGGGAGGGAAAGCTGAATATCTACCAGAGTTGAATATCTCACCTAGTTTCACTGAATATTTGAAGTTTTGAAAAGATATTTATTTAATGATTTCAAATTCTGTAAATTAACGTTTGACATTAAAGAGGTGTGTTCTTCTATCTCTATATGAATAAAAATTTTGAATCGGAAGAGGAGAATCTGATAATTTGATGAAAAAAAGTAAAATGGATTGATAAAGGGGAAGCACATTCTTATAGTTGAATATATTTTTTTGTTGATATAAATACATGAGATTATTTGGATAGATTTCTATCAAACCCTAGAATAAGGTTTCGGTGTTGGCATTATATTATGAATCATTTATTGATAGCTTTGGAGTTTAAATCGGTCACTCTTGTTTTCTACTTCAGGTTTTTCCATGTAGAATTAGTGATGATTAATTAATGACTCATTTCTTTAAGAAAGGTGATGCATTCCTTCTCTCAAGCAGATCAATTTGAATTTATGATTTATGGCATCTCTTATGAAATGGGAAGATTGAATGAGAGGAGAAGAAAATTTCAGTAGTTACAGAATGAGATGAGTTAAATTCTTTCCTATAATTATATCATTAGTTTTATTTTAAAGGGGAATAAAAATAAATTGACTTTGAAAGTGAAATGGGTATTGAAAACAAATCCAAAGGGTGATATTGAAGAACCTAAATTGAATAAAAGTGATATTTGTGTTGTAGTTGTTGTCAATACACTTGTTTTATAAAAAATCAATGTGATAGTAATTGATGGTTGATATTATTCCATTGAATTGATCTCGAGAGTTATTCAAGATTCGGAAATGTTATTTTTATTTGAATAAGTTTCTTAAAATAAATCAACAATTTTATTTTGATGATTATAGAGCAGGTCTTAAGTTACAAGACTGTACATAGGTTTTTTCACATTGTTTACAACATTCTTAGAATATCCCATGTAAAAAAAATTATTTTGCATAAAGAGGTTTTAATGTTGATTATGGTATGATTTTGAGAAATATGGATTTGGTATTCTTCAATATTTTTGAAAGTTGGCGTGTATATATATATATGGCTATATTTTTTGAATAGGATGTGTATTAAAAATATAGTAACTAGTTTTGCATAGAGCGGTGTCAGCACATCTCAAAAACCATTTCTGTATTATTGTAGCCACAGGATGTAATATAACTGAGATGTCATACAGTGTCTATTTCAATGTGGGATCTATTCACTATTGCTTCAAATGAACCAAAACCATCAGATATACTAATATGTTCAATGAATATATGAGTCATTTGATCTTCTTTGTATGTAGTCTTCTCCAACAAGACACTGAGAGGCTCTTGTTCATTGGGATCTCTGTGAGAAATGATGACAGTTGACTAGATTCGAGCTCCCAAGCTTCATTTGAACACTCTAAATCATCCAATCGACTTTTCTATGCCATCTAATGTCCATCAAATTTTATCTTCATCCTCGGCCCATGCCTGATATTTATACTCATGGAAGTGAATTTCATTGTACTGATGTCTATAGAAGCTTGTTCTATGTTTGAACTGAGATTCTGAACTTCGTTTTAGTCTTCTAATGATCCGAATCTAGTCAAAATTTCCTGTTTATATATATACATATGTTCATGATGATCAGACCGAAGCAATGCAGCATATAAGAAAATATTTTTTCTTCGTAGATGGTGATGATACGTGGTACCTAACTTGATCTCAATGAGATCTTAAGAAATAAATTGAAAGGTATTTTTTATTATTGAATGTTCTAAGATGATTTGTGTTGCTTATAAATATGTCGAATCAAACTCATTCGGTGGTGTTACTTATCTATCATCTGAGAGAATTTTTGTGGAAGCTTGAGAGAGAAGCAGAGAAAACAAAGTGAACTGTTTTTTCATGATTGTTCCATGCATTTTTCTCTGTTTTTTCATATTGGAGTTCACATGATGTTTCTACAAATTAGTTCCATGGTTTATTTTTTGTTATTGTGAAAGAAAATGGAGTACCTACGGAGAAAATAAGTTTCCATATATTTTTGGTATTGCGTAGACACAATAAAAGATGTGTGAACCCTGTTCACGCATCTCGCCTCACTAGGAAGCGTGAACGGGGTTCACGCATCCTATAGAAAGTTTTAATTTTTTAATTTTTTTGTATTTTTAATTTTTTTTGTTTATATATATATATAACAAAAAAATTCAACAGAATTTATCTTCTATTTAAAATCCAACAGTACTTCCATTTCAGCAGTCTAGATTCTGACAGAAACTCTCACCCAGGGCTCTCTTTTATAAGAGTGCTTGCCCTGGAAATCATTCTGTATTTTCGATGTGGGATTCAGGTTCTCTCTTTCCTATGCAGAACATTCTGTATTTCCAATGTGCGATTTTGTTTCAAGTACATAACTTTGAAATACTATAAAATATAAACTATAAGATCAATATAAATGAAACTTAAAATATGGATTAAAAATAAAAGAAATTGTTGAAAATAAAAAAAATCATAAATAATGTTAATGAATAATAATTTATAAGCTTTCAAATCCACCAACTTGAAACTTAAAAATATTTCAAGTACGTGTTTTTTGAAAGACTATAAAATAAAAAATATAAGACCAATATGAATGAAACTTAAAACATGGATTAAACATATGAAAAATGGTTGAAAATAAAAATGATTTTGTAAAAAATGTTGATGAAAAATAATTTATAAGTTTTCAAAACCACCAACTTGAAACTTAAAAACATTTTAAGTACATGGCTTTGAAAGCTAATAAAATAAAAACTATAAGACCAATATAAATGAAAATTAAAACATGGATTAAACATATAAGAAATAATTAATAATTAATTAGTTAATAAGTATTATGATTATTAATTACTTAATAATTAATACAATTATTAATTATTAATTACTAATATATAATAATTAATTTGTTAATTAGTAATATAATTTTATAATAATTAATTATTTAATTAATAATATAATTATTAATTGATAATTTATTAGTTAATTAGTAATATAATTATTAATTATAATTATTCATTAGATTTATTAATTATTAATTATTAATTATTAACTATATAATAATTAATTAGTTAATTAGTAATATATTTATTAATTATAATTATTTATTATTTATTATATAATAATTAATTAGTTAATTTTTAATATAATTATTAATTATAAAATAATTAATTAATTAATTAGAAATATAATTAGTAATATAATTAGTAATTATAATTATTTATTATAATTATTTATTGTTAATTGTTAATTCTATAATAATTAATTAGTTAATTAGTAATATAATTATTAATTATATAATAATTAATTAGTTAAGTAGTAAAATCATTATTAATTATTATTATTAATATGATTATTAATTATAATTAGTAATTATTAATTATATAATAATTAATTAGTTAATTAGTAATATAATTATTAATTATAATTATTAATTACTAATATACAATAATTAATTAGTTAATTAGTAATAAAATTATATAATAATTAATTAGTTAATTAGTAATATAAGTATTAACTATACAATAATTAATTAATAATATAATTATAATTATAATAATTAATTATAATTAGTAATATAATTATTAATAATAATTAGTAATTAGTAATAATATAATAATTAATTAGTTAATTAGTAATATAATTATCAATTATAATTATTCATTATAATTTTTAATTTTTAATTATGAATTATTAATTAAATAATAATTAATTAGTTAATTAGAAATATAATTACTAATAATATAATAAATAATTAGTTATTATTAATATAATTATCAATTATAATTAGTAATGTAATTATAAATTATAATTAGTAATGTAATTATAAATTATAATTAGTAATGTAATTATTAATTATAATTAGTAATATAATTATTAATTATTAATTATATAATAATGAATTAGTTAATTACCAATATAATTACTAATTATTAAAAATTAATTATATAATAATTAATTGGTTAATTAGTAATATAATTATTAATTTTAATTCTTAATTATTAATTATATAATAATTAATTAGTTAATTATGAATATAATTATTAATTATATAATTAAAAATTATATTACTAATTAACTAATTAATTATTATATAATTAATAATTACATTACTAATTAAATAATTAATTACTATATAATTAATTATTAATAATTAATTGATAATAATTATAATGAATAATTATAATTATTTATTATATTATTAATTAACTAATGAATTGTTATATAATTAATAATAAGATTACTAATTAAATACTAAATTATTATATAATCAATAATTATATTACTAATTAATTATTATATAATTAATTATTATTTTACAAATTAATTATTATATAATTAATAATGATATTACTAATTAATTACTGTATAATTAATAATGATTTTAATAATTAACTAGTAATTATATAATTAATAATTATATTACTAATTAACTAATTAATTATTAATTATTTATTATATGTTTAATTCATGGAAAAAGCGTACGACTGTCTGGAATAGAGTTTCATCATCCGCACCATGAGATGCATGGGCTTCTCTGAGGCTGTTATTGATATCTACTTCTGTTGTTACAGCTCTCCTTGGTTTAATATCAATTTTGTAAGGAAGTAATGTGGCTTTATGAAGTCGGTCAGAGGTTTATGACAGAGGGACCCCCTCTCCCTGAATCTTTTCATTCTGGCCCAAGATGCCCTTACCAGATACTTCTCTTTGGTCATGTGTCACGGCTTCCTCCGGCCTTTCCACTGCGGCTCCCACGTCCCCAGTGTCTCCCATCTTTTTTTGTTGATGATTTGATGTTTTTCATCAATAGACGGAGCCCCTCCATCAGAGGCTTCATTAGGGTCATGGATGAGTATGGAAAATGGAGCGGATAACTGATCTGCCGTAAAAAAGGTGGTGTCTTTCTTCCCTCGAGTTCCCCAATGAGGTTCAGGGACACCATTGAAAGCATTATCATAATTCTGTAAAAACACTTCTCTCTTACTTATCAGGTGCACCGCTTGCCCCGGGGAGAATTTTTATTCATTACTTTGAGGAGCTTTCTAACAAGATCACAAACTGCATCAACAACTGGAAGAACAGGTTCCACTTCTTTAGAGGGAGGATCACTCTGATTAATAGTGTGTTGTCCTCCATTCCCATGCATATTCTGTCTAAAGTTAAGGTCCCAAGTTCTATCATCAACCGGATGGAGTCTAATTTTAACTCTTTCCTTCAGGATGCTCATGGTGATGGCAGATGCAAATGGGCCTCTTGGAGCAAGCTGGTCAAGCCCTTGGAACTTGGGGGAATTAATGTGAGAAGTTTGGATGAGACGATGTTTCTCCTGCAAGGCAAGATGGCATGAGAAGTCATTGAGGGACGGTCTCTTTGGGGTCACTTTATCAGAGGAAAATACAGCTTTGGGCTTAGGGAAAATGGTAGGCAATCCTCTCCTCTTGGGAGATCACTTTCTGACCAGGTGGCTTATCTCTGTTAGTATTCCAAGTGGATCTTAGGGTAGGGCGACGTCAACTTCTAGGAGTGCGACTAGGGCGAAGGGATCCTTGGCTTCCTGGACTACCTTGCTCCGAACTTATCGGTTAGGGAGGCCTCCCTTCACCCCACTTTTCTTCAGGTTGTTCTTAACCCCTCTCAAGAATATCGCTTCCACGACATCTGCATGGATGGTTCTATGGACGAGTGCATCTTCAGGAGTTCTTATTTAGGTAGATTCTCAAAAACAGAGTATAGGAGGGCCACTTTTGGGAAATCTTTTGCGACCCCTGGGATGGTGTCCTGTGGTGCAAGTATATTCTAGCAAAATTTAACTTTCTTATATGGAGATCTCACCACAATTCCATTCCAACAGAGGTGGCCATCAAATAAAAAGGGATCTTGTTGGCATCACGATGCATCTACTGCTCTGACCCTAAGGAGGAGACCTTGACCCATCTTTTTCTCCATAGTGATTGGGATGGCCACATCTAGAGTGTGCTAGGGGAGTTTATTGTCCCCCCAAGGGTGGTCCCTTTATTTGTGGTTTTCTTTCATCAGTGGTACTCTGTATCCCCTTCCAAACAAGATACTGACAGCTGGTTGATCCTACTTTCCACGGGTTTTTGGTGCATTTGGAAAGCATGCAACCAAGCAAGACACCTCGGGTCTCGCCTCTCTCTCAGTGGGTAGGATGACAGGATTGGGAATCTTATCTCCGACCTTTCTCATCTCCTCAAGTTCCATGAGGCAGCACCCTCCCTTAGATGCTACATCGTTAGATTGTGCCCAGGGCCTACTTCTTCCATGTCATCCGTCTCTTGGGTCATACGGAACCATCCCCCTTACGGGATCAAACTCAACACAGATGGGGCTTGCAGCCAGGGAATTATGAGGGGAGGTGGGGCCGTGCGGGACAATTTGGGTTCATTCATCCTCACCTTCAATGCATTATTTTGGATGGGTGATTCTTTGGTGGTCAAGGCTAATTCCATGCTCAGTGGGTTAAAGCACTGTCTCTCTAAAGCTCTCTAACTTTCTATTGTGGAGATGGATTCAGAAGTCATATGGATATCCCTCAAGGGAAACATTTCCCCACATTGGAACATTATCTATATCATTCACAAGTGCAAGACCCTCCTTTCCCATGATACTGAGATCCTCCACACGTGGTGTGAGGGTAACCAGCTGGAAGACTTCTTGGCTTCCAGGGCGACCCATGACTATCCTCTCTTGCTTTTCAATTCTCTAGGCTCCCTACCGTCAGGCGGTTTGAGTGTTACTATTGGGGACGCTCTTGGCCTCCATTTTTTCAGACCTCAGTGACCTCTACTTTCCTTGGTGTCTTTTTGTGCTACTTGGTGGGGCTAGATGTTGGGCCCTTGGTCATGTAATCTTATGCTTTTGGTAATAAAAAAATATCATTTGATTAAAAAAAATAGCCACGCACTTGAAACATTTTTAAGTTTCAAGTTGGTGGTTTTGAAAACATATAAATTATTTTTCATCAACCTTTTTTACAAAATTATTTTTATTTTCAACTATTTCTTATATGCTTAATCCATATTTTATGTTTCATTCATATTGGTCTTATAGTTTTTATTTTATAGTCCTTTAAAGACATGTACTTGAAACATTTTTAAGTTTCAAGTTGGTGGTTTTGAAAGCTTATAAATTATTATTCATAAAAATATTTTATGAAAATATTTTTATTTTAAACTATTTCTTATATGTTTAATCAATGTTGTAATTTTTATTTATATTGGTTTTATAGTTTGTATTTTATAGTCTTTCAAAGACACGTACATGAAATAGAATCTCACATTGGAAATGCAGAATGTTCTACATAGGAAAAGGAGAACCTGAATCCCACATCAGAAATGCAGAATGATTTCTAGGGAGTTCCCTCTTATAAAAGAGAGCTTTGGGTGAGGTTTTCTGTCAGAATACAGACTGTTGTAATGGTAGTACTGCTTGATATTAAATTTCAGATAAATTATGCTGAAAATTTTTGTTTTATTTATATATATAAACAAAACAAAATAAAATAAATTTTTTTAAAAAAATTAGTACAAAAAATTCAAAAAAATAAAATTTTATGTATTATGTGTAAACCTCATTCACACATCCTTTATCAACTTCGTGAAGGATGTGTGAATGGGGTTCATGCATCTTTCAGTGCATCTATGATGCATGAACCTCATTCACGCATCTTCCTAGGATCGGGGATGGGTGAATGGGGTTCACACATCTTGGGACCCATTTTTTAAAATATTGGGAACCCTATCCCATTTTGCAAAAAAAACTTAAAACCCCATTTTTAAAAAACTGCCTCATATTTTTTTGCGGGAAGACACAAAATCTATAAATACATGAACTGAAATAACTTGTGTTTTCTATTTAGTGACGAACAAAGAAGTTCAAATATTCATACATGCTTGATTATATTCAAGAGGAGGCAATGTATTGATAATCAGTAGAGTTATATGTGGCCGCATGAAGACACCACAAACTGATATTCTCGATAACATGTTTTGTAAAGGAGATTGAATAACCACATAGTAGGAGAGTTTTCATGAACCTATGTTGATACCAATAATGGTGTTTCATGATGTGATAGAAGAAAAATTATATGTTTTATTCTTATGTGAATCTTGTTGTGAATTTCATGTATGTATTCTTGTGTATGCTCATACATGTGTGTCCATACATATATAAGAATAAAATGAAGTAGTATGTTTGAAGGAATCTTATTCAATGGTGTTTTAATAGTGGGCATTCAGTTTTGCATGAATTATAGTGCATGTATGTGTGGTTTTTCATATGTAATTATAAGAAGAAGTGTGCATCCATCTAGTTGAGGAAAACAGTGCATGTGCTTAATATTTTATAAAGATTGTGTGAAGAATGTAATAAGTGACCAAATGTGCTACACATGTCTTTATGTGAAGAATTTTCATGGTATATTCATTTCTAAAATATAGTGGCATCTTGTTTATACAGAGAAGGAACAACAATTTGGTATTGCACTTTTATATAGTAGATAGAGGATGCATGTACTATTTTACATGCATAAAAGATATATTGGTGATATTCCATGATTCAAATATTGATATGCATGCATGGAAAAAGTAAAGTGTGAAGTCAATTAAAGTGAGATGGTATTTGTGTGTGTGTGTGCTAGCATTGTGTAGTTTGATAAATAAGATTAAGAGTATACATAGTGTTGTTCATTTTTCATTTCACAAATAAGACACATAAATAGTGTGGAGAATTACATACATTAAAAATTTGCATGTGTTGATGAGAACTACATGCATGTGTAAGAACCCAAATCACCCAGAGAGGGGAGGGGTGAATCAGGGTGTCAAAATTTTTTTTTAATGTGACGGATATTGTTCCCACATAGGTAATAACTCATTAAACTTGTATAATGGATTTGAGCAGTAAGCAAACATTCACATGTAGAAAATCGAAACAGCGTTTTTACTTGGTTCACCATTAAGGGTTATGTCCAAGGAGTAAACACTGATAGTGTTTTGGTTGTACCTAAATCCACTAATCTTTACTAGTTTTGGAGTACAAGAGTTTGGCCACAATCAATTTGTTCCAGGCACACTAACTTTACAACATTTTAGGGATAGCATACTGCATCCCTCAAAACACTTCCATTGACTCACCCTTACTCACTGTTGTGGGTGAAGTCTTACTCAGTTTATTGACTTGAAGGTCTCTTAAATAGATTTTCATTGAATTATTTGTCTCTATCTATCACAAGACACTTATTTCATCAAAGTCTTGAATTGATGCACTTGAAAGCACTGATCGAATAAACCGGATATCCAAAAATTGTTAGAATATCAATACTTCACTTACACGTAACACCTATTCTTGCACTCAAGATTTGGGGTTGTCATGCAAGATGTCTTTCATGAAACCCTTATTTTCCATGCACCTCCAATATTTCATGCAACTACAAAAAAAGAGTTCACTTGGTATTTTCAAACTAAATGAACACATAGAGTGCAATATTAACTCTCTGCAATTCTTTCATGCACAAATCTTTCACACGGCAGAACAACTAGATATTAATTGAAACATTATTAAACCTTACATGGGGGTAGTCACCTATTTATAGGCCTTAAAAACCCTACATGAAATTTTCTAATGCATCTTCGTCGGTGCGTGTAATATTCTTTCTGAGCATGAAAAATCCCTTTTGACATCGCATTAGGTGCATAAGATTCTTCTGCGCAACATTATATTTCACATACATTTTGATCTTGTGTGAACTTTTTTCCTTTGCCATGTTTTGATGACCTAATCCCAAATCAAGCCTTTCCCACAAGTTTCCAAACACCCTTCAATCTTGCGCACAACTCTGTTTCCTAAAAACACTTTTCTCTATATTCCATTTTTTGGACCCAAAAATTTGGCAAACACTGGAAAAAGTCACAAACTTCAATATTCTTTCCTAATTGAACTTTAAGAACCATTTAATTGAAAACTCCTTGATCTTTAATGTAATTATTGACAAAAACAAAGTCAAACCTTGATCAATCTAGTACTGATTGACAATAAACACAAACCAAACTCTATTTTTAGTAATGAGTAGCCTTAGTTCCAACAACATGAAGAACACCTAATATTGATGTGTATAATATTTAAGTTGAGATGAATCAATATTTTTCAGTGAATAAAAAAATAAGACAACTAGTAGTATATTAATTAATCTTTAGTTGATCATTCGGATATTACAGAGAGT
This sequence comes from Viscum album, assembly GCA_963277665.1. NCBI lineage: Eukaryota > Viridiplantae > Streptophyta > Magnoliopsida > Santalales > Viscaceae > Viscum > Viscum album. The sequence continues at coordinate 667,909,751 of OY728155.1, forward strand.
TGAATTTGAAGTATTATCTTCTACAATTCATGAGAGGATACTGAATTGACTAGAATATAGTGTTTGTTATTAGATTCAATGGAAGTCAAATTGTTTTAGTTGAAGTGAGTGAGTGTATTATTAGTTTATAATTAGTGGCTCAAATAGGAATATATGTTTTGTGTTGTAGTGGAAGATTTAAGTTCTTGTGATATTTCTCATTTTCTTAGTGTTGTGTTTTTGAAACATTGGTGGGATTCCTATTTAAAAAACACTAATGGGATACCGGTATAATTTGGGAAAAAGTTCATACCTACCCATATTGGCTTCAGGGTGATACCTAACCAACTCACTTGTAATTGGTGATTCATTCATAGTGGATAATCTATGTCTCGGGTCATCAAGAACACAGTAAGGACATAGTCACCCACATCAGGGGGAAAACTTGTCAAAATATTGTGTGTTGTTCTTCATTTACATTTTGTCTTATATATGGTATAATTTTGTTTTTAAATAGTAAAGATTCATTTAATTTAACAAGTGAAGAAGTTTGAATTAAAAAAGAGTAATAGAAGAGAAAAGAGAATTTGAAAAAACTTTTTTACACTGATTCAACCCCCCCCCCCCCCTCACAATGTACCTACATGATTCACTAGGAACATTAGAGAGGGATCAAAATAATTCACCACCCACACTCTAGTTTTTCAAATGAAAATATTTTGGTAATTATGCAAATCAATTCTCTCATATAAGGGCTAATGAGGATGATAAGCAACAATAACCTCTAAAGAGAAAGGGAAAAATGAAATCTTATGAAATCACCACAAATGAAGTGAATTGTGATAATTGGGGCACTCTATAGTAGGTAATTTCATATTAGATTTTATATTAATGAGCTCTATGAAAATATTTTTGTGTATCCTTTAGTGAAATTTGATGTTATTATCTCATTTTAAATAGATTATGGAGTAAAGAAATCACATTTGGTATTCTAAATCAACTTATAATCATATATTAGTGTAAGTATGAACCTTTATTTCTAATAGAATTTTTTTTGACTAAGATAGGAGATTATTTAAGGAATAAAAAGTTAATTCTCTTTTAGAGGCATATATGGTTTTATTATAACTTTTATAAGTGATTAAGGTATATACATTTTGGTATGAGACTTTATGGGAGATTAAATTATTTTTAAGTTAATAATAGAAGGATATGAGATCAAATTGTTCTAATCTATAGGTTTTAATTTTGTTTAGACATACTTTGGAGGGGCCTTATTATTAAATATTTATATAATTAATTAATTTTAATTTTAGATATTATTAGAAAAATTACACTATCCATCTTGGTTTTAGTAAATATTTAGAGGCTGAAGGAATGAATTATGGAACTTATGATTATTATATTGCTTCGAGTATGAAAAATTCATTATGAAAATTCATTTCATAGGGTAAGAGATGAGCAGAAATTGATTAAATCACATCCAAAGGATGAAATTACATTTATGATATAAAGGGAATTTGATCCCCATATATATTGGTTCATTTATAATTCATGATTATATTAGAACGGTAGCTTATTGTGTGATGATTCCACTAAATATCTCTTATGTTCAGAGTGTTTTCTATTTATCAATCTTGAGGATGTATATACCTATACCTTCGTATGTACTGAACTCAGAGGACATACCACGGGAGAATTATCTTTCTTATAAGGAACAATTGATGGAGATTCTATATTGCACAAAGAAAGTTCTATAAAATAAAACCAATCACCTGGTCAAAGTTTTTTGGTAAAACTACTAGCTTTGGGAAGCTATGTGGGAACCTTAGGATGTAATAATGTAGAAGTACCATCATTTGTTTGTATCAAAGTGACAAATTTTGAGGGATAAATTCATTTTAAGGGGGTAGAATGTAGCACAATAAGATATTATGGAATATTTTTTTCGAATAAATTTAATTTATTTGATATATTATGTTACATGAAATGCTTATTTTATCATCTGTTACACACAACACTGAGTTTATCTTTCATTACATACAACATTGATTTTTGATGAAACACAACATACTATAATAATATTATTATATAATATGATAGTTATCACCTAGGTGTTGGAATGATGGGTATGAATATGATTAACTAAATTATAAAAATATATGTTTTAAAAAAATTTATAAAATTAATTCTTTGTTGAAAAACTAATTATAAATGAAAATAAACTCTATTTGAAAATAAAATAAATCTTTTTCTGAAAAACTATTTTTATGCACAAAAATGGGTTTCATCTCAATATATTAAATAAATAACTTTTTTGGAATTATTTTACCAAAATTTATATTTTATATATTCAAAAAAATTAACATTCATCTTATGTGTTTTCTTGGCATTATATAATAATAAATCCAATTTTACGCTTAAAATTTATGTTTTTCTAAAAAGAAAATTTTGTCGCATTTTTCATACTTATTTTGGAATTAAATTTTATCACATTTAGAAAAATTATTTTTAAAAATGAAACTAATTTTTTAAATAATCATATAAAAATTATCTTAGATTTAATTTTTTATAATTTTATAAAATGAAAAAAAATCAGTGAATAGTGTAAAATACAGGTTTTATTAAAAAAGTTTATTTTTATTCAAAGAATTTACAAGATAAATTTTATTTTAATATGGTTTTAGAAGTAAAATTATTTCAATTATAGATATAATAATCCAATTATGTCATTTTAATCAATTTCACAATGAATTTTGATATAGAAACTTTATAAATTTTTTAAGATTTTCTCTTTGGAAAATCGTTTTCTCATCACGTATACAGGTTTAATTTTAAATTAAATTATTCCAATTATGTTAATTGAATTTTAAAAAATGTATATAATATTTGGAATCATAATAATTTATATTTTATAATAATTTCAACTTAATTTTTTACCATTATGAATATTAATATAAGTAAAAAAATAATTATCGCGGTTAAGGTGAAAATCGGTTCACTAGGGGTTAAACTAAAATGATAAGGGCTAAATGACCTCGAAACTTTTAAAAAACCATAGGTTGGACATATATTGACCTTATATATTAAATTATATATAATTTTATATTTTTTATCATTTTTCATGATAAAAATGTGGGTACACCTTTTTTTCATAAATTCCAAGTGTACCCTCTCCCCCACTTATAAAAGGCTACCCCTTCTCCTCTCCTATTTACAATTAAAAAGAAATTTTTTCAGAAAATACCTACCCAAATTCATTTCTTAATTACCTTATCTCATTCTATAATCCTTATTTTGATCATAAATCTAACCTAGGAAGACTTTTTTTTCAAACCCAAAGAGGTTACCTGAATAAGAGGTAGTGTTTTTCAACAAGCATTTTTATTTTATTTCTTCATTAACCTCTTTAAAATATTTTTAAACCATGATAATATAATAATTTTACTATATTATATATACTAATATGTTATTATACTATGTAAATTACCTATATTTATTTCCTCTTTCCTCAAATGGGAAATGATAACGTCACTCGCGTATTTGGAGACTACAACCTCACAAACCTATATGACATACTTTCCATCAACACCTCTCATGATTCAGTATGATTATGGATATAATTAATATTTATGATATTTTTAAAATATATATACTTATTTAATTATTATATCATATTTACCTTCTTACTTTCCATTCCACGGGGGATACGATAATGTCATTCTTGTATACGGTGAACTACCGCCTCGCCAAGCGATGTGATTCATTTTTTACTAACACTTTTAATGTAAGGTAATTAGGGTAAATTTAATGAATATATGTGATATATATGATATAAAAATTATTATTTCTTGCAAATATATTATTTACCTTACTTTCATTTTATATTTCGAGAAAATGGAAATAGTGTTCATGTGTATGTATGGCCTACCATCTGTATGAATGGTGTATTTCATTTTCTATATCTAAATATTATAAATTAATATATATACATATATAATGAATATATATTATATTTATATCATGGTTAATATTTTTTAGATTATTTAACAATGATCAAAATAAGAGGACCACAAATATCAAATCAAAACATATATGAAAAACAAAGCAGTTATTACCTGACATTAACATGGAATTGTTAATAAATAAGTAATAAAAGGGCATAAATAAATAATATATTTTACCATGTATATATATGTGTGTGTGTTTGTATTGTTCATTAATAGAATTATAACAAACTTATATTTATTATATATTAGTTTTGAATGTGTATAAATGAATTCGAGACTTAAGGTAAAGGATTTTGCCTTAATTTTCCATCTTTGAGACATATGTTGTATTTTGAACGTGTCTTCTTTTATGAGGAGAATATACATATAAATTTATATGTAATATCATGATATTATTTATTCTCATTATATTTTAATTTTCATTTAATGTTATTCTTTCATGGGTCTTACAATTCAAAGTTACAAAGTGGTAATGGTTTTATGATACAATCTCATTGTTTATCATGATTGTTTATGTTTATTATTTTGATAAGAAAATATTAGGATCCATATCTCAAGAAAAACATGTTTTTTCTTCTCCTCTATTTTTTTATGATAATACATTTTTTTCCCTTAATTTTTTCTCTATTTATGTACTCAAGAGTTCAAAATAATTTTTTTAATAAAAAACATCTTTATTTATCTCTTTGATTGAAAACCATTTTTTCTTCCATATACATGTTTTATAAAAATGATTTAATTTTTTTTACATTATCCAAATGATATATTAAATACATTCTTACCTATGTTTGAAATTTTAAAAAGTGTTTAAAAATTAATCTTCATGTCATTTTCCAAATAAGGCATGTTTGGATTTTACTAAAAATGTGAAAGGAATCTTTGTGTTTATGTGTACAACATAAATGGAATTTCCCACCATCATGACAACTTAATTTTTTAAATATTATTTTATATGTTTCAAATTTTATGTTCAAGGAAAAGTATTTCCAAAATATTTTATGAATTTTTAGTGATTTTAAAAATAAAAAGGATATTTTCCTTATGAAATGTTTTTAATGATTTTTAAATATTACTTTATAAGTTTTCAAGTTTATTTTAAAAGAAAATGATTTTAAAAATGTTTTATGTTTTAAAAAAAGTGTTTTTTAAAGTTTAAAGGATATTTTTATCTATTAATGTTCTATTTTATATTTCAAAATCATTTTTCATCTACGATTATATCCATTTATGTTACATATTCATTGATAGGGATATGATTTAATGAGAATATACTTATTATTTCTTTGGATGGTTAATTTTTATGTTAATTAAATTTTTATGAAACCCACTTTTTTCCATGGGTTATGCTATGCTTAATTAAAAAATGTTTATAAAACCCATTTTCTTTACAAATATTATGATCTGATGATATGATGAATGTTTTATGATATTGTGGAACAAATAAGTATGGTTTTAATTTTGAGACATGTGATACCTATATCTCCCTCCACTGAATTGGGAAAATCTTTATATATAATGATAAAAAAAATGGGAAACAAGTCAATGGGATTGATCTACTATGAGAAATATTTGAGTCCTAATCCACTATGGGAAACAGTTGTGTCTTGATCCATAATGGTAAATGGGTGATAAGTTTTGATCCAATATATTGATGTTCTTGGTAGTTAAACTTGAAATATGAAATGGTTTTCTATATTTATTATGGTTCCACACTTTTATGACATGATAATATGTATTATGACTTATTTATGATGATTTCTTACTCTTATGGGCCATTTTTTCTAAAATTATAAAGTTATATGCCATGAATCATGTTTATAATCTATGATAGGTTGGTTATGAACTTTATAACTTATTTTCATGGTCACATACCCTTATTCTTATCTTAATATTTCATATGATCATAGATTGATATCTATTATTTTTACCCTTACAAAGCATCTGAGCTCACCCATTATTATGTTTCCTTCCTTAGATTATGAAGAAAGGTTTAGGTAGGGTATGCATAAGAGGATTACTATATGAGATGATCTTTGTAGGAGATATTAAGGACATTCCATGAAATAAAAAGATTTGTGTTTCTAGTATCTAAAGACTCTAAACTATTATAGTTCTTGGGAATGTGTTTATGAAATGTATTGAATGGTTATTTGAAAAGAGGTGATATTTATGTATTAAAACCCTAGGTCATTATAATAATTCTTCTACAAAGGGTTGTTCATGATGTGAATTTTTTTTCATAACATGAATGTGTGTTCACAACTTAGAGGATGTTGATTCATGACTTGAAATTTTTAAAGGGATTTTAATGCTTAATTAACTCATAGAGTGAAAGAATTATTCACAACATTAATAATTCTTCTATCATTCCTCTTATTTTTTAGGAGAACATTGGTTTATTTTGTAACACTTTATAGTACTCCCTTCACAAATTTGATCCTTGTCTTTATGTAGTTGATCTTTGGGAATCTATGGTGAGTAAATCCTCATTCTCCTTCGATTTATACTATTACTACCTTGGGGAATTCACAATATAGATGTTTCTATGATATGGGTATGATTGGGATACAATTTTGATAAACTTATGATGTGATTCAAGTAGAAAAAGGATTTATTGTGCGGTTGTGGTCTTTTTATTGTTCCTTCTTCACCCTATTGTGTGTGGTGGATCAAAAATCTTCTTTAAGGTAGGGATCCTCATTCTCTCCCTATTAATGTGCATATTTGTGGATTTCATGCTTTTATTTGCCTTTGGTGGATATTTAATTGAAATTTAATGGAAATGGGGGATAAATGGTATGTTTTTACTATTTTGATGATATTGAATATGTAATTATACATTCTTTCTTATCATTGCTGAAATCATGGCTATTGGGAGACCTTTTGTGTTACAGATCATGAATCCCTTATTATATTGTTTTCTTAATCTCATCCTAAATAAAAAGTTAAGAACTTATATGTGGATAATGAATTGGTTTCCCATGTAAATCTAGAATTTGTGTGAGAATACTCATGTTAAGTAATGAAGTAAATTATTTAAATCCATTATTGAATATTAATTTTGGTAAATTATGGAATTTATGATGTGCTATTATGTGTTTCTGTGATTTTCATGTTTCTTTATGTGATGAGTGGGAATATTTTTGGGGAATGTTTAGTGATGGTGGTCACCATCTTAGGTGTGGAATATGTTGAGTAATGAAGTGATGGTTGGTTGGCATGGGATGTGATGTGGGTAGATGTGAAGTGGTTTTGATGTGTGATTATTGCAGTAAGATGGTTTGGAATATGTTATATTATAGAAGAACCAATAATTGAAAGAGGAAATTGTTCATACATTGTGGGCTGGTTTTGTTTTAATTTTATATTATGTGATGCATTTGATTTTTAGTTTATTTATCCTATCTCTAAATACCAAATATTATTTTGGTCAATTCCTTCTAGGTGTGATATTTTTATACCCTCAGTGAAAATCACCAACCCGAGGCCTACTGGTGGTAGGAATTAGGGGTCATTATCTATCTTCATTCATTGTAGGCCCAAGAGGGACACCTTTGGAGGGTGTGGGTTGTGACAGTGTATCTCACTACTATATTGGAATGAGGTGGGTGAGGAAGCAGTTGTGGGGTTGGGTATAGTACAACAGACATCTGATAGGGTACAACTAATCCCAAAGTGATTAATCACTACTCAAAGTAGACAGTGATCATATGCTGATAGGATTAAGTGGACTTTGGAGTTTTCAATGGATGATTGAGTTTTCTTATGGGTGAATTCTCGATTAGGTTATAAATGGTTACAAAAGTAATGGAAACTATAGTTAATATTTGTTCGACCTTTCAAGATTACCAAGCATATCAGGGAAGTGGGTTACTATTTGTATCTTCCTCTATGGTATCGATGTATGAATAGTGCATTCCATTCATCTCATCTTTGGAGGTACATGTATGATCCCACATTTGTTATCAATTGTGAGAATATTGAGATAGATCTTAACACATCATTTGTGGAGTTTCCATTATAGATCATATACTAGAGTGAGAAATTGTTGTGAGGAAAAATGATTCCAGTTGTCGGGTTATTATGGAATCATGTTTAGTTTCAAGAGGTTACTAGGGAACTTTAGTATGATATTCAAGTGAAGTAGCCAAAGTTATTTGATCAATACCTCTAGATATACTTCTCATGGAAAATAATTATTTAAAGTGGGATAATTATTACATCCTCATCTTATAGGGTATATTTTTATTTATGTTGTGATGTTTTTTTCTAGTTTTCTTTCTTGGATTTGTGTCCTATGGGATAAGGGTATTAGTGTTAAAGGTTTTATAGGTTTTATGCATGAATGGGATGCATGTTATATGAGAAAATTCCAAAATATATATGGTGAGGTCCACCGTCTATCTAGTGTGTTGTTAGAGGGGTTTTCCAATCAATAGATCCCACTAGCCATCTAGGGTCCAGTCACCAGCCAGTCGGTGGTGCCCATATGATAATGTCATTAATGGATTTTTGTTATTTTTTCCCTAAATTGATTTTATTCCTAACCCACACCCTAATATAAATCCAATATGATCATAACCTACTAGATAGATCTCCCTTAGATCTTTAGTCTTCCTCTTCCTCACCTTTTGGGTGTTTGAAGTCTAGAATGAAATAGTTTCATACATTATGGTAATAAATATCTATTCTAAGACTAATTATCCTTATTTAATTTTAATTTATCATAGATCAAAGCCATTTTGTCTAGATCTATGAATCTAAACCATGATTTAAGGAAGGATTAATGCTTTATTGATAGATTGGTTCTGTATTACAGGAATTGGATACCTCCCCTTGATCAATCATAGATATTCCTTTAGAAAGAAATATATTTTAGTAAGTTGATGTGGATTTTATATATTAGAGCCATATCTTCTTTGAACCCCAATTATAGAGACTCTATTAATAAATATTGGGTATTTTCCTAGTGAATGTTGGTGTGTTATAGTTATCTAGGTATCATCCCTCAATGGATCTTGGAAATTGTCATCAATGTGCTAAATATAGGAAGTTCTTACCATTTAGGGCCTTGTATAGAGTTTTTTGAAATATTTGGTCGTGTGTATGTTCCTAGTGTAAATACCCTTGCATGATAATGTGTTTTTTCATGTGTGGGTAGCCCAGGATATCTTTGTTTGTTGTGGATTGATTATTTCTTTCCATGTTGTGTCTTACTTGTATAATGTTTCATTGTCTATGAAATATTTTTTATGATACATTACTCCATCCTATGTTATGCCTTATATGTGGATTTTTACATATCCAGTGGAACCTCGATTTCATTGATCTAGATTATATTTATCCTCGATGAACTTATTCATCCCCTTAGAGGGGGAGCTTCGATGAGATAACTCATATATTATGGCTATATATATTGTATAAAGAGGGATAAGGCTTGGATTTTTATTATATAATGGGTGGGGAATTTTATATTCCATGTGAATATGGTCCATATATTAGTGAGATGTGTTTATAGGGAACATTTTTACATATATATAGAGTTCTATGGATTTGGGTGCATTGAGAATGTGTTTTATTGGATGAGAACATGTATCCATGGTCTATGGGGGTAACTTTCCATTAAAAGTGGCATGGAGATGTTCCTTAAAGGCAGAATGTGTATGTTCCTTAAAATAGAACATGTAAGATTCTTAAAGGTGGTATGGGTTCACAGAGAATGGTCTAAGTCATGTGGTGACCATTGGTGACATTCATCTAACATTGGGGGAAAATAGGTACAGCCAAGGTTCGTGGTAGCATGGTTAAGGAACGATCACTCGATATATGATCAGTTGTATGATTGTATATGAATTTACCTTTCCATCATGACATACACCTCTATATACATGTGTACTTGTGTTAAAGACACACTGGTGGTGTCCTACTAGGTTTATACTCATAGCCTACATGGGATCATGATGTGCATATATAATTCATGATCAGAGACCTAAAGAAAGGCAAAGGCCCCACAGTGGGTTGTTAAGGAGGTTGGAATTAAGAGACAGATACAGTACCAATATAGACTCTGGATAGCTATCACATCATCTTTATATATCTATTTCTAGTTATACTATTTATTATTGTTGACCTACCACATTGGGGTTCCATTTATATTATTATTGTATGACCTAATATGAAATATGTAATAGCATCTTGTTTATGATATTTTCCACTATGATGTTTTATAATCTTATATTTATATTGTTATATTATGGTGTATGGTTATGATTAACAAGGTTATAGTATCCCCAAAAAACCTTTAGACCCTTACCACTAGTCGGAGGCCTTTTGAATACATAGAGGCACGCATGAGGTTATGTGTTACTTCAGCTTAGACCTATTGATTTGGGTCGAGGTGTTACACCTTCAATCAGTAGTTCAATCCTGAAAACATTACATGTAGAGAAGGATTAAGAGTTTGTGACCTTGGATCAAGGAGATTGTTCAGTGATGGTGTATATTACTTATATCACTAAGTTGGTCCACCTATCTCTAAAACTTTTCACTAATGACTACCTCAGGGCTATGTGGTTTGATATAGGTCTATAGCTCAAGGTTCAATCGATTCTTATTCTCAAGTTCCAACAGACCTTTACAGAGGCAGTTGATAAAGTGGGTATAGTTGAGGTGGAATTAGCCTTGAAGACAGGTCTTGGTGGAGTTTTAGATGTAGTATTGGGTACCTAGAGTTTATCATATAGACATAAGAGAAATTGTAATAAGGGTGATCATTTTATGTTAGGAGTAGTTTCAGGGGATTCTTCAAGTCAACACTAGGTAGTTTTATATCAGTGTGGAAGACCTATCCATACTAATATTGGTTTTATGGTTGTACCCATGTTTTTTACTAAAGTCTCCCAAGATCGATTAGATGTATTTAAAGGTGGTGTATCTCATTAACATGATAAGGTGGATACTCAATAAGAGAATAAATATATAGGATGATATGTGACCAGACTTCTTTATGCAGTGGAGTATGCGCTAGAGGAATATGAATTGGGACTAGCAATAATGAGAGGTACGGTGTTTATTTCATCTTATATAGTTATAGATTTATTTGATATTGGTGCATCTCATTATTTTATATCATCTAAGTTTATTGATTTATTGGTCTTACATTCAGATTTTATACCCTTTATGATGGATCTTTCCATTCCCTTGGGAAGAAGGAACGAGCAAGGTTTTAAGTGTTTTAGGTGCCCAGTCATGATCACAAACCACGAGTTTATATGGAATTTCCTATTTATTGATGATGATATATTCAACCTCATTATTTTAATGGATAATATGGTTTATTTTAAATCTTAGATCATTTTTTATTTGAATTGAGTTCAGTTTTTATCTCAATATGGGGTTACTCGTGTATTTTTTGGTGAGTGAGATCCTAGATCCAAGAGAGTGGGGCATATTGTTCATAAGGAAAGAATGATATCATTCTACTTTTTAGAGATGTTCCTAGAAGTTTTCAACTATAATTTAAGTGGTATTCTTACTGTTATATTGGATGGGTACCCTGATATTTTTCCTAATTATTTTTATAGATTACCACCCTAGAGGGAGGTTAAGTGTTTTTTCAACTTATTCCTATATATGAGACCCATATCCATTCCATATTATCATATGGAACCTACTAAGTTGAAAATGATTAAATTTTAGTTTGAGGATCTTAAGGCGAAAGGATTTATTCATTTGATCATGTCACCTTGGACTTCACCGGTTCTCTTTGTAAAGAAAGTAGATGTAAGACTTCTACTTTGTGTTGACAACCAAAAGATTAACCTGGTGACTATTAAGAACTAGAATCATTTACCTAGGATTTATGATCTGTTTGATCAACTCTAGGGATCTCGATGTTTTTCCAAGATTAATCTTTGTTTTGGGTATAATTAGATAACATTTTGAGAGGATGATGTTCCTAAGAAAACCTTTAGGAGAAGGTATACATATTATGAGTATTTGGTAATGCAATTTTATCTTAATAATACTCATGTTTTTTTATGAAACTGATTAATTGAATCCTTCTTTAGTTTATGGAATCTTTTATGGTTTTTTATGGATGATATTTTATTGTACTCCAAACCAAAGGAGGAACACAAGGATCATCTATATATTTTTCTGAAAACTCTAAATGAACATCATATGTATGGGAAGATTTATAAATGTGATTTTTGGAAATAAGAAGTGAAGTTTTGGGGACAGGTTATTTCTGATAGGGTAATATCAATGAATCCTAAAAATATTAAAGTGATGATGTCTTGGTAAAAACTAAGAAATGTGTTTGATATTTAGAACTTCTTGGGATTCACTGATTATTATCGACATTTATTTTGGGAATTCTCAAAGATTATAGATCCTATAATAGAGTTGAACAGAAAGGGTGTAAAGTTTTAAAGGAATGACTAGTGTCAAATATAATTTGAGAAAATTAAGGTGAGGTTAACTTCAGATCCAGTCCTAATTCTTATGGAATCATGTTTGGGCTATGATGTTTTCTATGATTCCTTAGGCATGGGATTAGGATGTGTTCTAATATATAGAAAATATATGGTGTCTTATGGATCTATCTAACTATGTACTCATGAGAAAAATTATCCTACCCATGATCTTGAGTTTGATACAATGAAGTACTCATAATACTTGAAGTCACTATTTATTTAGTGATAAGTTTACTATATTTTTATAACATAAGATCCAAAAGTATATTTTTATCTATAAATACCTAAACTTATGACAGAGAAATTAGGTAAAGTATCTTCGAATTTTTTATTTTGATATTACACATACTCCCAGAAAAGGTAATGTGATTTTTGTACCCTAGGTCTACCAAGATGTATTATGATTTGAGATATTGGTATTGGTGGTAGGGGATGAGGTAGTTGAGTGTAGACTTTGTGTCATTATGTCTTACCTGGTAGAATATTTGAGCACTGGATACCTAATTATTTGTTGCAGCATTTACCCATTCTAGTAAAAAATGGGGCTGAAATATACATGTAATTAGTTATTGTTTTACCATGAACTCCTAGTGGTAAATATGTGTTTTGGGTGATCACTAGTTGACTAATGAAAATATATCATTTTCTTCCTGTTAATTAGACGATAAAGGTGGAAGAGCTTGGGAATTTATATGTCTGAGAGACCATGAATCTCTAGGAAGTGCCTTATATTTTTTTATGATAGTGATTTGTGGTTTACATATTGGTTTTAGAAAGGTTTACAAGAGGTAATGGGTACCCAATTGAATTTAATAATGGCATATCACCCTTGAAATGATGGAGTGAATGAGCGAGTTATTCAGATTCGTGTGGTTATGCTTGAGTCATGTGTTCTTAATTTAAATGGTTCATGGTAAAATCATTTTACTTTGGTTGAGTTATCCTATAACTATATTTATTAGTATTTGATTAAAATAGTTCCTTTTTAAGCATTTTATAGGCATCCATATAGAAATCATTTGTGTTGGGTGGAGTTAGGAGAGTGTTATTTAGTTAGATCAATTCTTTTTCAAGAGATGATGGAAAAATTTATGGTTGATATAAATGAGGTTAATGATAGCTCATAGTCTCTAGAAATCCTACTTGGACCATCATCGTAACCTGTTTCATTTTGTGATAGTTGATCTGGTTTCTCTCAAGGTTTCACCTCATTTGGTACATCGTCATTTGAGAAGACATTTTAATTTCCCACAAAGGTTTTCTCTCTGTTTAAAGATCATATAATGACTTGGAAAGGTTGATTATTTTTCAAAAAAATTGTATCATTTTACATTGATTCATGATGTATTTCATTTTTCCTAATTGAGGAGGAATCAATCAGACTCTTCCCATGTGATTAAATTGTGATCTTGATGCCTTAGTGGTTGAGAAACCAGTATAGATTATAGATCATCTGAATAAGGTACTATATTTTAAAATTATTTCTTTGGTCCATGTAATATAGTATATTTAATGGTATATCCAAGAAACATAGGAGCGGGAATCATTAGTTATACAAAAGTTTCCTTATCTCTTTACGGATCGAGAATCCTGATCACTTTCTAGGGATATAAAGTGTTAAGGTGTGGATAATTGTAAAACCATTAGGGTAATAAGAATGTATTATTTTGAGATTTTTTTTATCTATTTTGAGGTTCAAAAATCTAATAAGAGTTAGGGCTCATGAATTTGGATTTTTGTGAGAAATAGGCCAGATGCACAATCTGCACAAGGTTAGTAGTAATTGTGTGGTAATCAAGCTATATGGATTTGTAAACTCTAGTGGTGTTATTCATGATTTGAGCATAGTTTTTATAACTAAATGAGTCACCAATAAAACCATAAAAATGAATGATTTTGGATCCATAGGTGATTTCATATATTTCATATAATTTTTCTAATAGTATAGCTTTCCCTGGTAACTATAAAGTTTCATTTTCAATGGATAGTAGGAACTGTATGGTTTTTCTAACCATGTGACCTAACCATGTAACACGTACAAGTTTCTTAAACATAGAAAATTACCTTGATACCCATACTTGTTTTAATCTCTAATATCCTCATAATATCTCACTCGATCAATCCAAACCTTCCTTGATGTTATAAGAGGTTCTCCCCTTGGTATCTTGGCATTTCTCCTTTGTTATTCATGTAACTCTTTGAGGTATATTTTAATTTCCACTTGTTTTATCTTCATCTTTCTTGATCACTTATTGATATCTCTTATCCATCAAGGGTTTAATCTATTTAAGGCTTTAATTTCCAGATCTAGAGGGTTTTATGGTTCATTAATGATGTTTCTTATGGATCTAGGCTTGTGAGGATTGGATCACTTCATTCCCCATTTTTGTTTTTAAAGGTAATTAGGTTTCCTCCATTGAAGATTTAGGTGTCTCTATAAAATAGTTATTTTACATGGAAAAATTTATAATTATTGTGTTTTCATTTTTTTTGGTTTATGAAAAAGGTTTATTTGATATCTATGAGGGATATTTTGTATAAATGAATCTTTTTTGGCATGGAAAATAATTTTAAAAGGGTGTTTTATTTAAAAATATTTTTACACACATCATGTGTTTGATTAAATGACTCACAGATGGTTTGAACTATAAAAAGGTTTTTCAAGCATTGGATCAGTAATAATACACTTATATAAATGTTTTATAAAATTTTTATCATGATTTAGTTCAATGTTTTTAGCATACATAGCACATTAATAACCTTGGGTGCATTAGTTTATGGACATATACAAACCTTAGTGAGTGTGGAATTACTAGGGGTTAGGTAATATTTTGGATATGGAAGATAATGTGTAGTATCATTGGTGAAACACTATGGTAGGACTCAGTATCGTTAGGAATCATGTTGTGTTGGCTAGTGTTCCTTTTGTGTCTTAGTTATATATTCTCATAGGCTAGAGCCCATTTGTACTTGCGATTTCATTACATGAACTTAGTTTCATTTATGATAGTGAGGTTCCATAATTTGATTAGTCATGTGTTTATCTCTTGAGATATGTACGATTTTTTACTACTGTAACACTCTTAGTTTTTAAAATAAATATTATGTTCTATATCATACAAGATACACAACATCCAACTTAAACGAACCACAAAATATTATTATTTAAATATGATCGTTATAACCTAACCGTTAAATTAGAAGGTATTAATAGGTTTAATATAATTATAAAATATATAAATTTAATAATTAATTCATATTTATTTATTAACACTTAGTAAATAAGCACTTTATTTTTAGAAAGGTCTTTTTATTCTTTAAAAATATGTTTTATTCAAAAATGGATTTTATTTATTTTTTAGAGAAAAAATTATAATTATTTTGTAGAAAATTTATATCTATTATTTGATAAAAATTATATCATTTTTTAAATCATCATTTCAAAATTATATTATAGTGAATTTTTGGGATTTTTTGAAAAGATTGATTTTTCAGTGAATAGTAAAAAAATACAAATTTTATTAAAAACTGTATTTTTATTTCGAGCATTTATAAAGTTTTATTTTATTTTAAAATGTTTTAAAACTAAACTTAGTACTATTATATTATTAGTAATCCAATTATAATCATTGTAATCAATTTTATGGTTGAATTGGGTATAAAAAAATATTCTTATACTTAAAAAGTTATTTTTCTAAAAAAACTACTTTTTATCACATTTTGTGGGTTTAATTTTAAATTAAATTCTAAAACTTATATGAATTGAATATTGAAAAATTGATTCCATATTTTTAATCATAATTTATAAAAAAAATTAATATTTTCCTTTTATTTTTGGTCCTTATGAATATTAATCTTAGTAAAATTTATTACCACAGTAAAGATAAAATGGTTCAATTAAGGGTAAAAAAATCTTATAAAGACTAAAAAGTAACCCTAGAACTTTCCTTAATTTTATTTTATAGGTATATTTCATCTATAATTATTAAAATTTTCAATATAATACCTTTTCTTTCTAATTTTAAATTATTTTTACCTCTATGGTATTTTATGTAAAGTAAAGTCAAAAATGTCATTCACTTTTTTTAATTATCTCTAAATTTTTTGACATATCAATAAACAGAAGTTGCATTCTATGATAAAAGAGTTATTTGAAAGATAAATTATTTTTTATAATTTTCATTTATTTATAATTTTTAGTGATGAAATAATTACCCGAAATTCATACCCAATGCAAACACAATATTTATCCAATTAATTGAAAAATAAAATAAATGATTTTAAAAATATTAAAAAAATAAAATTTTAATGAATTATAGTGATTTTTTAATTTTATAGGTAAATATAACATATTATTTATGTGCTAAAGGATTATATTCTAATTCATTTTTTATAATATTGTTTTCAAAATCAAATTAAATAAATAGTGTCAAAATGATATTAATGATATTTTATGTTAAATAATATTTTATTAAATTATTTAAAAGTCATAAAAAAATTTAAAATGACAATTAGGATCATAAATGGTTGAAAATATTATCCTTGTTCCATTTATGAGCCAATTTTTACCTTATAATTAAAATTATAACTCTTTAATATTGAAAAAGTCATTATCGCGGTTAAGGTTAAAATTAGTGAAAAGGGGTTAATCCAAAAGATAAGTTTTCAAATGATATCAAAATCAGTAAAAAATTTATTTAGTGATTATATTAATATCATATATTCTTTATATTAAAATCCATTTCAATTTGGAACCATTCGAAATTATTTAGACACATATTATATTACAATAGTTCATGTATTTCCAAAAATGACATACATGATATTTTATAATAAAAAATATTTTATTAAAAGATTTAGAATTCCTAAAAATAAAATATTTATCCAATTTATTTTTATATAGATGATAATATCAACCATTTTAAATTTATGGTCCAATTTTCCTTTTATAATAACTATATTGACCCCTAAATAGTAAAAAACTTTTTACAGTGGTAATCATCAAAAGGGTTAATGATGGGTTATAACAAAGAGATAAGGGTTAAAATGAGACATGTATAAATTATATTGGTTGGAAATTTTTATAAATTATAACATATAATATTATATAATGGTCCATTTTGGATCCATTTTTCTATGAAAAATCTATTTATATTAATTTAAGAGATTGTGAAATTTTGAGAGTGCCCCTCCCCTCTTTTTTAAAATAGAACCTCATATCCTCTCCACTAAGAACTTCTAAATAATTTTAGTTCATAAAATACCTATCCAAATACCTTATTAAAATACCTTCCATCATAATAGAGGTATTTTTTTAGGTAGAATACCAACCTTATAGGGCTTAAGTTGTAAAGAAAAGGAGATTGTCTGAAGAAGAGGTATAGCATTTAACTGAATGTTTTAGTTTTTTTCTTATTCCACCTCCTTTATATATTATTAAATAATTATGCTATAATAAAATCAATATATTCCATATAATAATATTTTATTATTTTAATATCATAAATTATATTTATACCCTTCTATCAAATGGGAAACTAAATCATTGTTCATTTTTACGACGGACTACCGCCTAACTAACCAATGTAATATTTTACATCACCACCTCTCATGGATGGTTATAATGATGGATTTAATGTATATATATGATATAAATGAAATATTTATAATTATTTAGAAATAATATATCCTCTATTTTCTTAACTTTTCATTCACTGAAAAATGATAACGCCATCTATGCGTACGTGTGAACTACCACCTCCATGAAGCATTGTCATTCATTTTTCATCACCACATAACATGGATGATATATTTAAATAAATTTAAAGAAATAAAGTTCATTATTCAAAATAATCCTTCATGATTGGTTTTAAAAGTATAATTAATATATTAAAATGATAATTGTTTCATAATTATTATTCTAGATATAATTGGATAATGACCTCTTTAACCTTAGACTATCTACTAAATTTATTTTGAGCATATGAGCCAAATATCATCAAAATATCCAACGTGAAGTTAATTGGTTAATTAATTGATTATACCATGGAAATAAAATGAATAATAAAATATAAAAGGGTTATTAAGAAGGTAAATAATTAAAATAAGTTTATTATTTAGGTATATAAAGAACATACAAGATGAGCCACGCTCAAGGTTCTCTTAAAAATATCTTCCTTTAATGTTTTCCTTTCATATCTTTTTCTTCCATGTCCATATTATTCAAAAAAAATCAAGAAATTTTTTATTTATTATTTAACTGGTGAATAATATAATTTTTTAACATGTTTTACTTTCTTTACAATGTTTTTAAAAAGGAATTTTTTTATGGTTTTACATAAGGTAGACTTTACTTTAAAAATCACATTTTAAATGTTTTAATTATTTATTTTCTATATATTTTTATTCCATGTCAATATTCTTAATCTTTTCTTATGAGTGTATTTATATGTATATAATTGAATAATAAATTACATTTTATGTTTATTTTTACTTTCATTCAAAGTTTTTCAAAAGGAATATTTCTATGTGTTTTATATAGAATGTTTTGAAAAACAGAGAAAATAAATGTTCTATTTTAATGTATAAGAAGTCAACACCTTTTCCACCATAACAACTATTATTTGATTTTATTTTTTCTTTTATAATATTCCATGTTTTATTCAAAGAAAAACCTCTTTCCTTATGTTTTTATATTTTTTAAAAAGGTTTTTTAAAATTTAATGGATATTTAAATATTCATAAATGTTTAATTATGAGTGAAAAGAATATTTTTATAAGTGTAATGTTAGGAATTGAAATATTTTATATTTTATGATTATTTTATTTTCCTTAAGAATATGTATGATGATAAGTGGTTCTGTTATAAAAAATAATGGGTAGTTCTATTATAAACAAAGGATGGGTGGTTCCATTATAAACCAAGGATGAGTGGGTCTATGATCTCCCTCTAATGCATTGGATATAGAAGTCGACCATATTGGTTATTAATTTTATAATTATGATATGGAAAATGATCTCTTAAGTTACCTAAATGATTTATTTACAATTTATATTTGTTTTTACTGAAATATTATTATTTATCAAGGTAAACTAATGATCTTATATTTAAATGAAATTATATTCCCCTTCTTAAGGGTGGAAAGTATAACTTTTTGAAAAAAAAAACATGTTTTTTTATGAATTAAAAGAAACCTTTATGAGTTTTATTTTGATTTAATTATTTCTTATGAAATTTTTTATGAAAATATTTTGGCAGTAAATTTGATTTATTGAGTAATAAAATGTTTATTTTTATTTCAAATATTGTTTTCAAAAAGAAAAATTTTTATACATATTCAAGAACTAACAGGTTTATTTCTTCATTATTTTATGTACTTTTCTTATCTTTTTGTCCTCATCCAAAATTTTAAAAAAAATCATGGGGTTTAAGGATGGGTAAGAATAAAGAACAAGTCAAGTTAAAAGTCATGAATATTAGTCATGAAAATAAAACATGTTTCATTTTAAAAGTCATATATTTTTAGAAAATAGATACTGAGTACAATTGTCCACTTTGTAATTTATGGATTTTTTATGTAAGTCTTATGACCTAATTATTAAAAAATATAAACCTAAAATATATTTAGGAATGCATGAATGTGAATTCTTTTTTAAAGAAACTAGAATGTGTATTGTCAAAGGTCCGCTTATTATGACTACTATCCTTTGTGTTATCATTCATGTTATTTCCATATTCTTATGAATTTGATTAAGGATTGTTTTA
The DNA here is from genome assembly GCA_963277665.1 of Viscum album. Lineage (NCBI taxonomy): Eukaryota > Viridiplantae > Streptophyta > Magnoliopsida > Santalales > Viscaceae > Viscum > Viscum album. Next base: position 667,929,982 of record OY728155.1, read on the forward strand.
AATGAAACCCAAAGGATTTTTATGAGAAATGTTTTCAAATGAAATTATTTTTTAATAATTATTTGTTTTAATGCTAGAAATAATTGATTCATGGTGACAGACATTGTATAGATTTATATTGTTATCCTACTAGGTTTTTATCTTACACCCTACATTTTACTAGGGGCATATGAAGAATTTGTTTTACAGGGTACAGGTAAAGGGAAGTGAATCATGTAACCTGAATAATTCTCTTGGTTAATATCAGCTTCATAGTGGGTTTGAATGCTGGTGAAATATGATCACATGGAGACATGTATATAGTCATGGATTTGTTTCTTTTGGGGTTATCATTTGTCTTGGTTTGTTATATATCATGGTTGTGTACCTATTATTCCATGATTTACTCTAAATGTTTATATTTATATTATTATACATGAGACATTAACTGTCATGTTTTTAGGGTGAAATTGTTCCCATGGTTTTGTATTTTGATGCCCAAGTGGTTGTTGCCAACCCGCGGTGATCATGAATGTGCTTTGGGCCCTATGGTGGGCCAAAATGGGTGATGTGTTCGGTTGAATTGGGTTAATTCATTACAATATTCACTAAAATGATCAAAAAAATGGATGTACCTTATTTTGTTCTCAACTTCATCACTTTTTTGAGAAAAAATAATTTATTATTCTCAGTTTTGGAAGAAAAAGTGGTTTTGAGTGTTTAGAATGTATTATATCAAAAATACTATATGAATCTAGTAGATTTTAATGCTCACAAATACACTTGTTTGTTTTATTAATGAAATTACTTTAAGTTTTCTTCAGGATTATATTTATTGAAAAAATTATCTTGTTATTTATGGGTTACATATTTTTTTATAAAGTTCTCATGATATGTTTTTAAGTAATTTGGAAACACTGTTCATACCCTACATTTGTAAGTGGAACTTATGGTTTTCAAACCCTATGTTTGGAAAGAGGAACCCTATGTTGTTGTAAAAGTATGGATCAACAACCCTACCATTGTAAGTAACCCTTCATTTAAAGAATAAACATTTGGTTCATCATCCCTACTTTTATAATCAATCGTACATTGTCTATTGTACTTTTGGAGTTTATCACTATGTAGAGAGACCATAGGTTTGAATTAGTCAATTGTGGTGTTTTAAATTCATGATATTTTTTTATATTTCTATAGTGATCTTGATAAAGTTAAATATATTTTCAAATATATTTTAAATACCTATTAAAGGGATTATATTTAGTGGATTAAATCATTCCTATTTATAGGGGAAGTTCTGACATTATTTGAATGTTTTTAAAATTCAATTGGACATTATTTATTAGGTAATATTATTAGATCTGTTTAACCAAAAGAAAATTAAGTTTCTATTGTTAAATACCAAGAGTTATATAATTTACATAGGGAGTGTACTAGGGTATATTTGTTCCCCAAACCATTATAAAAATTAAGTGTTCTTCTTCTATTTTTTTATACATAACTTTCTTAAAGAGTAGAATGCTTTGTATTTTTATAATTCAAGAAGAGGGATAAATTTTGAATCTTTCTAGATTATTGAAAAGACAAAATTCACTCCTTCCCCATCTTATATATATTTGTATTATTTAGAACTAATAATTTGTATCATAGGATTGCTTTTAGAAAAATTCCGATAAGCTCTAGCAAGCTCAAGTAAAAGGTTTATACAAATACAAATGTCAATGAACAAATTAAAAGAATGTATGTTAATGATTCAAGATCATTATTTTAATAGTAATAATTATAGATACTAGAAATATCACATTATTATCTATTTGAAAAATCTTGGATTCAATGTTTACATTAATATTTTCAAACCTTATGAAATCCATAAAGATCCAAAAATTGGGATACTGCTAAGGAAGCCACGTATGATTTCAATTCAAGATACATGAATGATATTATATATGGAATTGGTCCAGAAAAATTTAATCAAGTATCTAATTGTAATACTTACTATGAGATTTGTAAAACTATTGTTTTTTTCTTATGAAGGAACTTACAATTTAAATAAATTAAGATACAACACTGCAAAACTAAAATTCAAAACTTTTAGAATCTATGATGATGAAAGCGTCACCCAAATGAATGGAATATTGAATAAAATAGTTTATGGTGCTACTAACTTGGAAGAAACAATTAAATAATCAAATCAATCTTTAAAAATTTTAAGATTCTTACCATATAAATGGAATGGGATGCCTTCTACAATCTAATAATCCACTCATGTCATATAATTCACAATGAAAGAGAAGATTGGAACATTAATGTTGTTTGAACCAAAAATAAATGTTGAATATTAAGATCATAGGATAATAAAAATAGAGAATACCACTCTTAAAGTTACTTCCTAAAAGTATGAAAATAAATCAAAAGAGGATGTTCTATTCTCAAATGATTTAGAATTCTCATATTCTAGAATGGAAATGGTTGAACTAGCAAGAAGATTCACAAAAGTTTATAAAAATAAGAAAGACTTCAAGAATTCCTTCATGAAATATGATCAAGGACATAAAGAAGTAAGATTCTATGTATGTAAGAAAATGGGTCACATCAGACCTGATTTCCCATAACTAAAATAAGAGAAAAGAATAGTAGAAAAGAAAGAAAAGAAGTATTATATGAGAACTGATTATGAACACAAAGGTAAAAAAATCAATAAAGGATGCTTAGAGTGTATTTGATGACTCTAGTGGTACTTATAAATCTAATTTAGAAAAATATCCAACCAATTTGAAAGAAAATATGTGCATTATGGCTATATAATAAAAATAAGTATAAATTTACAATTCTTATAATTATAATTATAAAAGTTATTCCAATAGTAAATTAGTAGATTATTAGTAAATTATTGAAGAAAAATATGAATATTTAGGAAAAAATCATAAATCAATAAAAAATAATCACAATTTTGTTTTAAATGAAAAATATTACATGATAAAAAACATATAATTAAAAATAAAAAATTAATAAATCTACCTCAAACTATACTTTTTGTGAAAATAGAATTAAAGAATTATAGGTTGGATTAGAGTCATTCAAAAGTGATACCAATATATTAACTAAGGTATGGGAATATAGAAATCATATTATATGTAAAAATGTTCATAAAAGGGATAAATATGGAATAGTAATCAATAGAGAAAAATCAAAGTTATATACAAATTATTTTGTACCTAGTTCTAAGAATAACATCATATTAAGAGTCACCTGTATTTATTATGGAATTAAAGGTTGTTATTATAATAACCATTTTTTGATAAATCCCTAAATTAATGAAAAACAAAGTTTTTGTTTCTAGAAATATGACTAAAGAAAGTTCTATAAATTTTTGAAAAAATAGGCAAATTGGCTTACCCAGATCATTACTTACTAACACAACTGGACCCAAGAATATTAGTGTCACAAACCTAATCTGGTCTCCATCCAAACTGGAACCAAACCCAGCCCATGGAAAGACCCGAAAGATATTACATATCCCCACAGGTTGGAATAAGTTCTTGGGTATCTTAAATATTGGTTTGGGAATTATTTACATGAGTTTAGAATCATTTAACAACCAAAGACAATCAATAAACTAAATCTAAAAATTACTAATCAAAGAAGCCTTAAATAAAAATCCATAACTTAATAAAAGGTTTTTAACATGACACAAGTGGTCCCAAACTACAAGTTTATCAGAAAAAACAACCCAAATACCGCCACACGACAAGGTTTCATCACCCATGAGTCGTCTCTACAACACCGCACAACGGGAGAAACAAGCAACCTGAACCACCATCTCCAAAACCCTTGACCTTAACTATGTCAAACATAACCAATTATACTTACACCCAAATGATTGATTAGTTTGTGAGCCTAACCTCAATAGGATCCCATCCAAATATTCCATGTGACAAGCATTATAAGATAAAAATCTTTCAATTGTTATAAACAAATAATGGTAGTAATAATTTCTAAAGGTGCGTCTTTTAAATGAAAATAATTTTCAATGTGGGTAACTTTAAATAATAGGTAAATTTAAATAAAACATTTAATATACTTAATTTTCCATCCAAACACACCATAATACAAAGATAAATGCCAAATAGTCAATGAGCACTCAACGCGGGAACACCCCTAGGCACCAGTTAGTTGTGAGCATCATGTACCTCACATCTCGGTGTGAAAGTAACCATATCAATATCTGTTCTAATGAATGAGCCACTAGTAGGGGAATCACCCATAACATAGTGGTACCCAATATCATCATCATCATAATTTTTTTAGTGTTTTAAATGTCAAACTTGCTAAGTGAAACAAGGAAAAAAACACTCTGGATCACTAGCATGCTAGTACACGTCCACCCACCTAGATACTCAGGTTTCTCACTTTGTGCTCAAACAAGTTCCACATGCTACCAAATTCTATTTACATATAAAAAAACATTTCTGGTCATACGCACTCAAAATAGTATCTAAACATGTTTTTCACCATTTGTATAACTCAAAAAAACGCTTAGAATTTCTATAAAATAATTACACCAGTTATAACAAAACTTTGCACATAAAATCCATTTAAAACCCATATATTAACACAAAATGCATACCAATATTACACCAAACCATAATTTTTATCACTAAAACATTTTTATGAATCCATTCCATGAATTATAAAACAACACCAATTGATACAACATGGAATGCACAAGTAAAACACCCATTTTCACACAAAATTGGCACTTAAAAATCAACAGCTTAACAAATGTTACCAAAAATAGTTTTTGCACTAAAAATAATTAATGAGGAACATAAAATAAATATAAATCTATAAATATAACTCATTATACAATTCTTACACATTTAATCACCTACCATATATGTCAAAACCCTCAAATCTTTGTGCGGAACTTAAACCGCACCACCACCACACCACAAGGGAGTGAACACAATCCTAAAACTAAAATATTGGACCAATAAACCCAAAAAAAGAACCTATATTCTAATCCCAACTTTCTAGACATTAGTGACTTCAAGAAAAATAGAAGAAACCCTAAAAAAATGAGAGAAACCCTAAGAAAATGGGAGGAACATGAGAGGAAACTCACTTAATTGAGAAACTTTGAATAAATCTCCCCAAATACACAAGTAGATGAATATCCAAATAGTAAAAAAATGAAATTTAGGTTTGAATAAGGTTGAGTAGGTTATTTAGAAAAAAAACTGGGGGGAAAATAGTGAAAAATTAAGGAGTTATGAAGGAAACAAATTACCTTGTTAAATATGGATGATTTCAGAAATCTTGAGAAGTTTTATCCTAATATGTGATGAATATGAGCTAAAAAGAGGGATACACAAACATGGGAGTATTAATAGGGATGTTTTATTTTATTGTGAGGTTGAATTACTGAAAAAAAAATGAATGAGATATTAAATAATTAAAAAAATTAAAATAGGAAATGGGCTTATGGGTTGGCCCAATGCCTAAATAAAACACCCAAATCCAAAATGATAATGAGTTCCAGAGGGGTAAAAATGAATATGGTAGTTTGAATAGGTCATGTGAGGACAATTGGGAATTAAAATAGATAAAAAAATGTTTAAAAATGAAGGAGTTATTAAAGAAACAAAAAAAATTAAATCTTGAAATGGGATCACGGTTTGGACCAAATCTTGAAAACTCACCATTTCCTCCAAAAATGTATGGGAAACCCCTAAAATGAAGAAATAATGGAAATTAAATGAAACATACCTTTTTAAATAAGTCATGTATGTGATAATTATCCCCACCATAGAATACTTTCTACCCTAGAAAGTCAACCCAAAGCTTGATCAGAAAACAGAAACAGGTACTCTTCCACAACCCATGACTTCTTCTCCCATGTCTCATGTGTATCATTGCCATACTGTCAAAGAATCCAAACCAGTGTAATTTCCCAAATGGCCCGAAGGCCTTCATTTTTTATTTATTTTTGATAACCCCCTTTAAAGGGATGAGGGGGAACCCTTACAAGGCTCATAGTCTTAGTGATTACAAGGCCCGTAGGCTTAAGAGACATTACATGACCTGAAGGTCTTAGGAAAATAAACCAGATTATAACTACATGAACTTCCCCTCCCCAGCATTTGTATTGTGATGGTAGCTCTCACCTTCACATGTTCATCTGTCTAAGCATCCCATGAAAGCACAAGATAGTCCCAATGGCATATCCATACCCTCTCATTCTTTCCACAATCCATTGGTTCTACTTTGGTGGGTGTGCCCACTCTAGATCCTCCTCTGGGACTGCTCTTTTTTTGTAGAGTCTATCTGGGGAAACAGCATGTGGCCTAAAGGCCTTGAGGTGTCCCTAAGGCCTTAAAGGTGGTCTGAAAGCCCTACTGACCCGAAGGCCTAGGTATCCCTAAGGTCTTAAGGACTCCAAGCCCAAACCAGTGGCCCAAGGTGAATAGTTTTGGCTGCTATAGTACAGAACTGTACCTGCTACAGTACCACCCTGTTTCCTGCTACAGTACTGCTATAGTACCTAGAAATATGCTTCTACTTGGTTTTGAACCTGAGTCTCATGGATACACTTAAGAATAACTCACTAACTAGGCTGAGGCTCATGTTACAAACCAATGGAATTGAATTTACCTAAAGCACCTTCTCTTGGGAATCAGCTATTCACACTAGCCTCTCAAAAATAAACAAATCGAGTGCTATATCTAGTTCCTCCTAATTTAGTATATGGGATGAATCTGGGTTGTACTTTTTCAACTGGAATACATGGAAGACGTCATGAATGTAATTAAACTAAGAAGGAAAGTCCAACCTATATGTCACCCTACCAATATGCTCGGTGATCTCAAAATGACTGACATACTGTGGCGTCAGTTTCCCTTACTTTCCCAATCAATGATGGCCCAGACAAGGGCTCACTTTCAAGAATACCCTATCACCCACAGAAAACTATAAGTCTCAAAGCCTCTAGTTAGAATAAGATTTATGATGACTCTGATCTGTAAATAAGTACTACCAGATCAACTTAACCTTCTCAGACATCTCCTACACAAGGCTCGGCCCCAATCGTGAAGTCTCACCTACATCAACCTAACATAGGGATACCAACAAGTCCAAACATAGAGTGCCTCAAAAGGATCCATTTGAATTGAGGATTGTTAACTATTATTATAGAAAAATTCAACCAATCCCAAATGGATAACCCATGAACCTCCAAAGTCCAAAACACATGCATAGATCATGTCCTACAGGATATGATTCGCCCCCTTTGTCTGACCATCTGTTTGAGGATGGTAAGTCATGCTCATATTAATCTGTGACCTCAAGGCCTTCTGAAGGCCTTCCCAAAAACGGATAAGTGAAACAGGGGTCTCTATATAAGATAACTGGTGATGGAACACCATGAATCCTTACCACCTCCTGGAGATACAAACGGCCCAACTCATCTGCTTTAGTAGTATCTTTGACCAGAATGAAGTGGGATGGTTTGTTCAGACAATCAATCACCACACAAATGGAATTATTACCCCAAGTTATAGGAGATAATCCAAAAATGAAGTCTATGGAGACCTCTTCCCACTTCAAGGTAGGAATGGGTAATGGATGGAGAAAACCGAAGGACCTTCGGTGATTCACTTTCACCTACTGACATGTGTAGCATCTCAACACAAAGTCAGTTATGTCCCATCTCATACGTGGACACTAGAACTATCTTCGCAAATCATAATACATCTTGGTGGCACCTAGATGGACATCCCACTAATACTGGTAGCTATCTTACATCACCACCTTCCATTGAGATGATAGCACTACTGAATGGCCCTTGAATCACAAGATGCCCTCAGGAGACGATGACCAATCAGAAGTCATCTCCTCACCATGAAGAAACATTCTCGACCATTAACAAATCTCATCATTGAGCTTTTCTTTCTGAATAAACTCTAAGAGAGAAGGATTCAGCTGAATTTTCAACAAGAACACACCTCCACTGTGCTCTTTGGTCTCCCCATGCATCTGAGAAAAGAGCCCCATCAGAGTCCACTCATTATGGGATTTCCTCAAGGTTTTCCTTGGTACTTTTCTACTCAAATAATCTGCCACCACATTACCCTTTCCATAGATATATAAAAGTTCAAAGTTGAACCCCTGTAAGCACTCGATCCAGTGGAACTATCTTAGATTGATATCCTTCTACAAGAAGATGTAGGCCAAGATTTTGTGATCAGAGTAGACCACAAACATCTCCCTAAAGAGGTAGTGATGTGAATTCTTTAAATAATGCATCATAGCTGCTAACTATAAGTCATGGGTCGGATAATTCTTTTTGTGTGGTCGTAGATAGCAAGAACCATACACCACCATATGATCACACTGCATAAGAACACACCCGAGACCCATACCTAAAGCATCACAATACACCACATACCACTTTCTAGCATTTGGAAAAATTAGCACAGGGGTGGTAGTCAACCATCGCTTCAGCTCCTCAAAGGATTCCTGAAATTCTGGGCCCTATACAAACATCACCCCTTTCTAGGTGAGCGCATTCATGGGTGAAGCAAGCCAAGAGAAATCCCAAACAAATTGCATGTATGAACTAGCCAGGTCAAGGAAGCTTATGATCTCGAACAAGTTCTTTAGATTATCTGATGAAATAACCATACTAATCTTGTTGGGGTATACTAAAACCCCCTTCTCCGAGATCACATGCCACATAAACTTTACCTCCCTAATCCAGAAAGTTCACTTGGAAAACATTACATAAAAAAGTTGATCTCACAAAGTTCCCAACATTATCTAAAATGATTATCATGATCCTCCTCATATTCAGAGTAAACCAGGATGTTATCCATGAATACCAAAAAAAAGAGTTTAGATACTGGTGTAACACCCTTTTCATGAGTTCTATAAAGACCTCCAGAGTATTGGTCAATCCGAAGAACATGACCAAGTACTCAAAGTGGCTATACCTTCTTCAGAAGGTTGTCTTTGGGATATCTGGCTTTTTCAACCTGAGTTGGTGGTAACCAAAATGAAAGTATATTTAAAAAAACACTTTTCCCCCTTCAACTAGTCAAACAATTCATCTATTCTAGGCAAAGGATATTTTTTCTTGATGGTTACCTTGTTCATTTTTTGGTAATCAATACACAACTGGAGGGATCCGTCAGCCTTCTTCACAAAAAAAATAGGAGCAGCCTAAGGAGAGACTCTCGGGAAAATGAATCATTTGGATTCTAAATCAAACAGTTGTATTGTTAATTCCATCAGCTTGGTGGGGACCATATGATATGAGGTAAGAGATATTGGCTATGTTTACAACACCAAATCAATCGAGAACTCTACATCCTGCTCTGGAGGTAAGCCTAAAAATTCATCTTGGAATACCTCTAGAAAATAATCCACTACATGAGGTAGTCTAAATTTAGGAGCATGACCATCCTCTAGAATGAGTGAAGATAAATGGAAGACAGGATTCCCCGACTCTGGGAGTGTAGGTCCTGCATGACCTAACTGAGGATCCCAATCCCCAAGGAAAACCCAAAGACTCCCATCTGGTTTCGTGAAACTGACTTATCACCTATTGCAATTGATGTGCAATTGAAAGTGTACTATTCAATCCATTCCATGTATCACGTCAAATAGATCCATATCTAAGACCAGGAGGTCCCACTCCATCTCAACCCTGGACATGAAAAGTGCACATGACAGGAACCTCAGACCATACTCCTTATTTCCCAGTGGTGTCACCAACTCCATTGCAAAAGACAAAATCTCATTATGAAAATTAAATGTGTTCACAAAATGGGTAGAGATGAATGAAACAAAGGCACTAGTATCAAAAGTAGAATCATCTATAGAAGTTTCAATCAAAATGATACCTCAAACTGTTGATAGTCCCACCTCTGATCCTGTTGGTTCCTAATCCATAGTATGAAGATGCCTGGTATCTTCCTGAGGATGACCACTATTCTATGGCTTTTCCCTGAACTAGATCTACCTAGAAGATGATTTGTCCCTACATTCATGGCCACTAAATCAATATCCCCCTATCCTCGATGACTCTAACTGAGATGGCACTCCCCTGAAATCCACTGATCCTACCCTACTGTGGAGTGGACGTGTCATCCTACAAAAGTGTTGCAAGTTTCCCATACCACCACACTAATAAAAAGGCTTCAGAGGAAAATTTCATGTTGGTCAGATGTTCCCTAGCCTCCCACACTGGTGGCACATGACGAAACTCGCATTAGAATCCACTAAAGAAAACTTCCTGGAAGGTTGGCCTGAGTTGTCACCCCCTTCTTTCCCTTCTACTCCCACTTTATTTTCTTCTCAGAAGAGCTGCCACTACCCAGACCTGATATCATCCTAGAGAAACCAGCCATACCATTATAGTATATCTCCACTATACATTCTTGATCAACCACCTTTACATAGGTTTTCATCTTGAATAGAAAAAACTATGAATAGATTTTTGGCCGCAAACCCCTCTCGAACTTCTAGGCCTTCATCTGCTCATTGGAGATCATTTTCGGAGCATACCAGTCCAACTCAACAAATTTGTTGGAATACTCCATCACATAAAAATCCCCCCAAAAAATCTCTATAAACTCTCAAGATAGATCATATGCCAAAACTTCAGGGTAGTACTAGACATTGAATATAACCTTGAAGTCCTTCCAGCTCATCTGCTCGTGCTTCCCAGAATTAATCACTGATTCCCACCACCTTCATATGTGACCCTCTAATAGGAAAGAGGCACATTTCACCATGACCTCCTCAGGCATGTCTAGGAACTCAAACATGTGCTTGATATTTTTGAGCCACTCCTTCACTTCCTAGGGTTCTGTGCTAACTCAGAAAGTAGGAGGCTTATTTTTTAGAAACTCATGGGATTTTTACTTCCAAGGAATGGTTTCATATTCCCTAAATAGATATGGAATATGAGTTAGTACCTTGCCCAGAGCTTGTACATCTTTAACAATAGCCTCTACTATCCTCTGATCAATCGGTGAGAGAGAACTCTCTCCGGCTTCCTCTCTTGGGTGCATGGGAGGTTTTCGGGGAGGCATGTAGCTACAAAAGACAACATTCACAAGAAAAAAAATCACTAAAAACTTTATGAAAAGTTAATCAATAACATCAAATATAAATAATCCAAACACATTACAATAATAAAATAAACAACTACTTCACCCCCACCTATTTTCCACGTGCAGTCTGCAGCCCACACGTCTCAGCTGGAAGTAAATCCAAACAAACAATTCCAACAACCCATGGTGACTCAAGTTCTGTCATGAGAGTTGTGGGCCAGGCACCCTACTCATGACCAAAACTCTTATTCCTCACATTCCAAGCTCTTTTATAGCCCTAATCATCCCAAAATAATAAAACAATTCAAAAACATTAACCTGCTCTAATACCATTTTGTCATAAACTAAATCTGGTCATCAACAAAATCAGCACCAAACCCGGCACATGGAAATACCCTAAGGTATTTCCCTATCCCCATAGGCTGGAACAAGTTCCTGGGTATCTTAAATATTGGTTTGGGAATGATTTACCCGATTTAAGAATCATTTAACAACCAAATACAATCAATAAAATAAATTTAAAAATTACCAACCAAACAAGCCTTAAATAAAAATTCAGAACTTAATACAAGGTTTTTAACATGAAACAAGGGTTACCAAACTACAAAATTAGAATCAAAACAACCCAAATACCATCACATGACAAGGGGCCATCACCCATGAGTCGTCTCCACAACACCGCACAACAGGAGCAACTAGCAACCCGAACCACCGTCTCCAAAAGCCTTGCCCTTACCTGTGTCAAACATAACCAAGTAAACTTACACAAAAAGTTTTAATTATGGTGTTATCCTAAGATCAATAGGATACCACCCAAATATTTCATGTGATAATAATTATAATATAAAAATCTTTCAAGTGTTATAAATAAAGAATGATAACAATAATTTCTAAAGGTGCATCTTTTAAATGAAAATAGTTTTCAAAGTGGGTACCTTTAAAGAATAAGTAAATTTAAATAAAACATGTAAGATACTAAATTTTCCATCCAAACACACCATAATTCAAAAATAAATTCCAAATAGTCAATAAGCATTCAACATAGGAACACCCCTAGGCACTAGTTAGTTGTGAGCCTCGTGTACCTCACGTCTCAGTCTGAAAGTAACCATAAAAATATTTTTTCTCATGAACAATCCACTATTATGGGAATCACACATAACATATTTTTCCCCAACATCATCATAATCATAATTTTTTTAGTGTTTTCAATGTCAAACTTGTTAAGTTAAACAGGGACAAAACCACTCTGGATCACTAGCATGTTAGTTCATGTTCGCCCGCCTAGATACCTGGGTTTCCCTCTTTGTTATCAAACATGTTCCACATGATACCAAATTACATTTACACAAAAAAACACCAGTTATATTCATACACACTCAAAATAGTATCTAAACATGCTTTTCATTATTTGTTTAACTTAAAAAAATGCTTAGAATTTCCATAAAATAATTACACAAGTTATAACAAAACTTTTCACATAAAAATCCATTTAAAACCCATCTATTAACACAAAATGCAAACCAATATTACAAAAAACAATAATTTTAAGCACTAAAAAAATTTTATAAATTCATTTCATGAATTATAAAAAACAATTGGTACAACATGAAATGCACAAGTAAAACACCCATTTTCACACAAAAGTGGCACTTAAAAATAAACCGCTTAACAAAAGCTACCAAAAAAGTTATTTCACTACAAATAATGAAATAGAAACATAATAGAAATATAAATACATCAATATAACTCTTTCTACAATGATTACACATGTAATCACCTACCATATATGTCAAAACCCTCAAATCCTTGTGCAGAACTTCAACTGCATCATCATCGCACCACAAGGGAGTGAACACAAACCTAAAACCACATTATTGGACCAATAAACTCAAAAATAGACCCTATTTTTTAATCCCTAATTTCTAGACATTATTAACTTCAATAAAAATGGAAGAAACCCTAATCAAAAGGGAGAAACCCTAAGCAAATGGGACGAACATGAGAGGAAACTCACTTAATTGAGAAACTTTAAAACTATGTCCCCAAATACACAAGTAGATCAATCTCAAAACATCCAAAAATTAAAGTGAGGTTTTACTAAGGCTTATGAGGTCATGTAGGAACTAAAATGGGAGTAAAAGAGTGAAAAATTAAGGAGTTATGAAGGAACAAATCACCTTTTTAAATTTGGATGATTTGAGAAAGCTTGAGAAGTTTTTCCCTAGTCTTCGATGAAGATGAGCTCCAAATAGAGAGACACGAAAATGGGGGCATGACTAGGGATGTTTTATTTGATTTGGAGGTGTAATAACCGAAATAAAATTAAAAAATGAATGATATATTAAAGAATTAAAAAAAATTAAAGCAGGAAATGGGCTTATGAGTTGGCTCAATGCCTAAATAAATCACCCAAATCCAAAATCATAATGAGTTCCTAAGAGGTACAAATGACTATGGTGATTTCAATAGGTTATGGGTGGCCAAATGGGAAGTAAAATGGTTGAAAAATGCTGAAAAACTATGGAGTTATTAAAGAAACAAAATTTATTTTTAAATTTGGAAATGGGCTCACGGTTTGGCCCAAATATTGAAAACTCACCCTTTCCTCAAAAAATGCATTGGAAACCCCCAAAATGAAGAAATAATGGAAATTATATGAAAAATACCTTTAAAATAAGTCATTTATGTGACAATTTGGGTACCAAAACAATCTTTTATTTGAATGGTTTTGTAAGGAAAATGTCATAGAAACAAAAATATGGCATAGTATATATATAGTGAATGCTCAAGACATTAGTGGAGACTCTCCCAACTTACATACATTAGAATAATTATATGGAGTCATAGTTACCATTGGTGATAATGAAAAAAGTAAAAATATTTTTAGTTGGATCAATTGGATATCTAGAATCAATTTTGATCAAAAAATTATTATATATTCAAGGGTTGAAGCCCAATCGGATAAGTATCTATCAACTATGTGATGATAGATTTTATGTTGATTTCTCTAATTATGACTACTCTAATTTATAAATTAACTGCTTAATTATAGATCACCTTGAACTGAAAATGATTATACTTTGGATCTTAATTATTTATGTGAACAAAAAGTGAAGTATTTAACTGTTGAGAAAAATTAATCCTGGATTTGGAATAGGGTACATAGACATTATAATGTATTTTATTTGTATAAATTATCAAATAAAAACTTAGTTTATGATTTTTTTAGTTTTAAATTTGATAAATAATGATTTTTTGATTCATTCCAAATTGGAAAGAAACACAAGTCATCCTTTAAATCTATTAAAAAGGTTTCTACATCCAAAACACTTGAACTTATCCACATGGATTTGTTTAAACCATCAAGAGTAGAAATCTTGACTCGGAGATCTTGTGTTTTTGTTTTAGTTGATTATTTTTCAATATTTATATGGGTTTATTTTCTAAAACTTAAAAGTGAAGTTTTCTTTACTTTTTGAAATCTTTTTTAAAATTATTCAAAATGAAAAAAAATTTAAAATAATTTCATTAAAAAGTGATCATGGTGGTTAATTTAAGAATTGATAATTTAATTCCTTTTTCTTAGACCTAGGTATTAAACATAACTTCTTTTATATAAGTTCACCTCAAAAAAATAAAATTATATAAATAAAAATGGAACTATTCAAGAAATGGAAAGAACTATGTTAAATGAATATAGTATTACTACCTATTTTTTGGGAAGAAGCAATAAATATAACTAATCATATCATGAATAAAGTTTTAATAATACATTTTCTAAAAAAAGAGACCCTGTGAATTATAGAATAATAGAAAATATAAGATTAGATAATTTAAAGTGTTTGTGTGTAAGGTGTATATCTTGAATACTAATGAAATCCTTGTAAAATTTGATCTAAAGGTGGATGAAAGAATCTTTATAAGATTTTTTTTCTACTTATAAATCATATAGAGTGGATAATAAAAAATCAAGGATTGTTGAAGAATTTTTTCATGTGAAGTTTGATGAAAGTGACCCTTTTCTTCATAGAAAAAATCAAAATAATTAAGTTACAAATTTTTTAGACAACATGAGACTTTAATATCCTAAAGATGATTTTGTAAATAAACTCAAATATGAAGAAATTCAGTCTCTTATAGAAGAACATGAAACTGGTGAACCCAAAAGTGTCTTACTTAGAAAACTTGGAACCTTAAACGATCATCCTTTGGGAAAAAATAAAAATTATAGATATAGGGGTTAGGACTAGAAGTAATGTAGGAAATATAGTTGAATTTTTTGGCTTCCGATCTCAATTAAAACCTATGCCCATAGAAAAAGGATTATAATTTGAAATTTGGATAATAACTATATAATAAGAACTTAATAAATTTAGTAGAAATCGATTTTGGGAATTAGTTAATAGGATATCAAATCATATGGTAGTCGGAAACAAATGGATTTTCAGAAATAAGAAATATGACTAGGGTATAATTATTAGAAATAAATCTAGATTAGTAGATAAAGGATATAATCAGGAATAAGGGATGGATTATTATGAGACCTCTACACTTGTTTCTATATTAGAATCTATTATAAAAATTTTAGCTTATGCATCATATATTAATTTTAAATTATATCATATGGATGTAAAATCAGCTTTTCTAAATGGATATTTAATAGAGGAATTTTATATTGAACAACCACCAGGTTTTGAAAATTCTTATCTACCAAATTCAGTTTTCAAATATACTAAATCTCTTTATGGATTTAAATAAGAACTAATATCTTATTATGAGAGATTAAGTTCTTTTCTATTGAAAAATAAAATTATGTAGGACTAGATGATCTTACTATCTTTAAGAAAACTATTTATTCAAATATTTTATTTTTACACATTTATGTAGATGATTTTTTTCAAATAATCAAATTATTTTAAATTATTTCTCAAATCTTATGAAAAAATAATTTTAAATAAGTATGATGGGAGAATTAAATTTCTTTCTTGGTTTTCAAATATATAAAAATGATTATAGGGATTTTTTAAATCAAAGTAAAAATATTATTGATTTATTAAAAAAATTGGATATAAAATAGTAAAACTTATACAACTCCTATGTATACTAATATAAAACTTGATTTTGATAAATATATAAAACCAGTTAACAACAAGTTATATAGAGGTATGATTGGTAGTTTTCTATATCTTACTGCTATGAGACTAGACATTATGTTTTTTGTCTATCTTTGTGTTATATATAAATAAGACCCAAAATAATCCCATCATAATGATATTAAAATAATTTTTATATATTTAAAAGGAACCATTTTTAAATATTTACTTCACCCAAAAAATTATGATTTTAATTTAATCCCATATTCATATACTGATTTTGGATGTTTTAGATTAGATAGAAATAGTACTTCTGGTTCCTATCACTTTTTAGAGAAGTCCTTAGTTTCATGGTCAAGTAATAAACAATATTTAGTTGTGTTGTTAACAACTGAGATAAAATATATCTATGCTGATTGTTTTTGTATATAAGTGTTGTGAATTAAACACACACTACTAGACTTTAGACTCAATTTCAGTAATATTCCTATTTTATGTGACAATACCAATGAAACTAATATTTCTAAAAATCCTATAAGTCACTCAAGAACTAAGCATATTGATATATAAGGCATCGTTTTATAAGATATTATGTTCTAAAAAAGGATATATCTTTAGAATTTTTTAATAATAAATATCAACTTGCTAGTATTATAACTAAACCACTTCCTACTGCTAGTTTTGAATTTATTAAGGGGGTTAGGTATATTTAAATTTAAATAATTTTTTATTATTATTATTAATTATTTTATTCAATTTTTTATTAATTATTTAATTAATTGTTTGCACCTATTATTTATTTACTAATTATTTAACAAAATATGTATTTATGACTCTTTTAAAAAATGTGTTTTTTCAAAATTAAAATCTATAATGATTACTCTGATTATTTGGATCAAGAAATTGAACTGATGTCAACAAAAACCTTCAGAAAGACACACACTCTCTCTCTCTCACCCTCAATCTTGAACCCTTTTGACTTTAAAAGCTCTCTATTTCCCTTAGAAACCCTAAAATACAAACCTCAAATCTTGTTTCTAGGAGGATCTTCACTTTTGTGATGAGCGTTGATTTTGAACTTGAGTTTTGGTATTTGGAGACTTTTTTGTGTTTAAGTCTTGATGTCATGGGTTCTCACTTTCCCTTAAAAGTGTTTGGAAAAAAAAGTAATTTTCAGTCAAACCTCAAATCATTTATATTTTTTGAAATGGAAAATATTAAAAGGATAGGAGAATGTGGAATTAGTGAATCTAAGTGTCAATGCACTTCAGGTGCCGACAGACGAGTCCTTCAAGGGAGGGTTGTTGAATTCGAGTTTTTATTTCATATGAACCTTTGGTTAAAGAAATATCTATATTTTCTAGGTTTAGAATTTATTTTAAATGGTGAAATTAATGAGTATGTATTTGAAAAGGAGATAAAAGAGTTTTATGAGCATTCCTAGTTTAGTTTGGGTGATATAAAGGACATCATCATTTCAAAGGTAAATAATATGGAGTTTTTAGTTTCTTCTATAAGGTCCTACCCTTGAATCATTACATAATCATGATTTAAGTAAAGAATTTTACTTTATTTCACATTGAGTATTTTTAAGGTTTATAGTTTTAGATAATTAGTATATAATTCATACATAACAACTCAAATATTACAATGTAGATACTTCTACTTAATATTCATTTTTCTCACAAAATAAAAACTTTTAAAACGAACCATGGTTTCTTTTCAGGTTAAATCATCACTCTTGATATCATCCTTGTCTCTATTATCCCTTAAATCCTATGAAAAACATTTTAAAACTTGGTATGAGCACAAAAAGGTCAGCAAGGGATTCACATATAAGGAAAACTGTTAGTCTTGTGAAAACATGAAAACCCATGAATACTTTATCATAAAGTAATAATTTTCACCCTTAGGAAGTATAAAATATTTTCCCTTGAAAATAAGCTCATTTAATACCCTTTTGGTAATCAAAATATTACTATAAAACCTAAATAAGTCATAAATAACACATAAAGGTAACTTGGGACATAATTATACTTAAGTGGAATAACCATGCAGTCGACTTTCATACATGTCACTCTTATAAAATGGAATAACCATATGGTCAACTTCAATACCCAATGCATATGAGGCTATAACATAACCACCCATCCTTGGTTTATTACAGAACCACCTATCCTTAGTTTATCACATAACCATCCATCAAATTTCCATGTACCACTGTATAATCATAACACATAAAATATTGCAATTTTCAGAATTTCACTCATAAAATTTCCTTTTCAATAAAAAATAATAATTTCAAGATATTGAAATAATCACTCCATTTTAAAAACCATTTCCAATACTAAAATACCCAGAAAATGGAATACGTTATTTCTTGTTCTTTTAAAAACATTATTGCTTGTAGAGGAATCCAAATATCAAATAATGGTCACAATGCAGGAGAAGTCGGTTTCATCGTATACATTAAAAAAGAACATTTATTTTGTCATTTGTAAAGAAAGTAAAACACTCTATACATAAATATTTATTTTGAAAACCTTTTAATGAAATTAAAATTCAAAGGGGTTTTTTATACACCTCATAAAATAAGGTGGTGTATAACATCAAAATATGTCTCAATGAAAGGAGATTGAGACGAACTCCCTTACCTGAAGTCTGATTCATCACATGTGTTATTTATATTCATGAATAATAAACTTATGCTAATTATTTACTTTCTTGAGAAACATTTTCAAGTTTATTATTCATTTTATATCACTTATTATCATGTTATAAAAATCACTTAATTATTTAAGTCATTTCGTACATCTGTTCATATTCGGTACATGAGTCCAAAAATACTTTGGTATGATGTATATAGTCAAAATTGGTCATAAGTCCATAATATCAATAATAATATTCAAGATATAGTAATCATTTTTACATGTTAATTATAATTTTAAATCAAACCATTAATTATGGTTACGAAAAATGAACTATGTTTCAATCATGGAGACGGTAAGTCGTACGTATGCATGAGTAATGTTTCCATTTTTCAATGATCATTATAGAAAGAAGGTAAGTATTATTTTATCTTTCCATAATGATAATTATATAATTATTATTATTTGAATATACTTATATATATTATTCAAGTGATGTGATGATAAAAAATTAATCACATCACTTCATGGGGGTGATAGTTCTCACGTACGTACGAAAGACGTTATTATTTTTATGTTCATGGAAATTAATAATGTAATTGATATATTATTTTATTATAATTATAAATATTTCATAAATATAATGTATGAACATTAATTCTATCATTATAGCCAGTCTTGAGAGGTGGTTATGGAAAATGAATTATATCAGTTTGTGGAGGTGATGGTTCACACGTACGTACGAACGATTAATTATTTTCCCATTTAATGAAAATGGAGATGGATTTAGGTGATGATATTAATATAATAAAATCTCATAATATTTAGGATACTTTAGTTATTATTTCATCATGTATGAATAATATTTGAAGGAATTGTAAGAATAAATAAAATAGAAAAACTTAAATAAAAATGATACCTCTTCTTCGGACGATCTCCTTTTATTAACACCTTAAAACATATAAGGAGAGTGTTCTACCTAAAATAAGGCCTCTAAGATGTGGGTAGAGATTCTAGTAATGGATTTAGGTAGATATTTTCTGGTCCCATTTGGTTTTTATGTGTGAAGAAATTATAAGAAGTATTTCTCTTTTATAAGAGAGGGGAGGGGCACTCTTAGAATTCTTCAAAATATTAAATTAATATTAATTAATTTTATATTCCAAATAGATAAAAGTGGTTTATTTAGAATATAGTTTGAGTATGGGTATAAATATAGTCATAAAATGAATATTATACAAGTTTTTAATATTTTTGTAATTTTTATCTTTTGGTTTTACCCCTTTAACTCTTACCATTTTATCAAGTATTTTACACTTTGAGGGTTAATATAATTACTATAACATGACAAATGAGCAATAAAATAGTAATTTATGGAATTTTAGGATCTATACAAAGTATTTGGTCGAATATTATATTTTTTTTAAATTTTATATCATTTAATAAAATATGATATATTTTAAAATATCATTAGGGTCAATTTTAATACTATTCATTTATTGACTTTTTTAAAATATCATAACATCATGATATAATCAAACCAAATATTTCATCACATAAATAACATGTAAAATACATACAAAAAATTCATGTATGACATAAATTATTTCAAATTATATTTATTATAATATTTTAAATATCATTTATTTGATTCTTCCATTAATAAAGAATTTATTGCATCATCATTGTATCACCATTTAATTTAATTATTTATTTCCTAAAAATTAGAAATAAATTACCATTATGCTGTTAAAAATTTTATATTTCTAAATACTATTTATAGCTAAACATATCACTTATATAACCCCATATTAAAAATATTTTACTTTTTTAAAACAAGAGTGTGACAAAATTGTATTTCCTTTAAATAAAATAATATAAATTTCCTAAAGTCATCCAAGTGGATTAAAAAGGTTATATTTCATACTAAGGATTATTTTAGGTTGAGAAAAACATATCCAATGAAATTATGAAAATTTTTATGGTAATTTATAATATTTTTTTACTCTTAATTACCCGATTTACCCTTAATCGTGGTAATACAAATAATTACTAAAGCTACTATTTATATTTTTCAAAAATTATTTTGATCCAATTAGAACATAAATACATACTAATTACAACCGTATATGTCAATTTTTCAAAATTCAAAACACATAAGTGGCTAAAATTAATTTAAAATTGATCTCATTGATGGATCAAGAAAACAAGTTTTTAAAGTAAAAACATTCAAAAGTTCACAAAGTATTTATATCTAATTTCAATGTGAAATTGATTCCAATTACCAAAACATGATTAAATTATAAAAACATTATTTAATTATAATTTAAAACTAGTTAAAAATTTAATTTAATTATATAAATAAATTGGATGAAAAATCAGTTTTGAACTAATATTTTGTATTATTCACTATTCATTAAAATATTAAAGTTCTTAGAAAAATACCAAAAATTCACCCAAAGTAAATTATGATACTTAAATTCTAAATAATATGTTTATTTTTTAAATATAATTTATAAAAGTGATAAAAAATATATTTAAAATGTGTTCTCCATCAAAAGGCGGTAAAATTACCTTTTTTGAAAAATACTCTTTTTTGCATAAAATTTTATTTGTTCTTATATCATGGATAGAAAACATATAATATGAATTTAAAACATTAAATTTAAAATTATGTATATATATATATCATTAATAGAAGCTAATAATAGTGATTTGGTTATTTTATAAACAAACTTCTTTGAACTTAAATAGTTTTTCAGAAAAACATTTATTTTATTTTAAAAAAGGTTTTATTTTCATTTATAGTTAATTGGTCACTAAAGATTTAATTATATATACATGATTAAACCATATTTTCATAATTAATTTAATAATTTTTATACCCTCCATTCTAACGGCTAGGTTATAATGATAACATTTAAATAATAATAATTAAGTTTAAATCCTTTAAATTTAAACTCGAGATTGAAAACTTGGGGTTTGACTTTTCAAAATACCTTTATTGAAATCCCCATTGGAATAAGGATTAATAAAACTTCCACTTTAAATAAAAAAAATTAAAGTACTAAGGTCAACTAAGATAAAACATAATAGGGTTTCATGTTGGAAAATATAGATAAAGAAGAGAAAACTAACCATCATGTTCTGATGGAGAGTGATATAAAACATGGTCAAGAGATATTTAACGATCAAAAAATCATAAATATATGATTGATTAAAAGATAATTGATTTCTTAGTAATAAAAGTAAATATATAATGTTTTTTTTCAAAAATATTTTTTATATAGTTGATGAATTTATTTACTACTTGGACTAAGAACATAAGGTAATATACTTACTTAACAAGTAGAGTATCATCCTTTAATATAATTTTTTAAGTTAAATGGTTATCTTATACCTATAATTTTTATCCCACCCCCATTGTTACCTCAACATCTAAATTCATGAATTATTTTATATATTGAATTTTTTTATTTCATCTACCTATGATTTAATAAAAATATTCCAAAAAGAAATAATGTTGTACCTTGATCACGGTGTCCACCTTGTTCCATAATTATTTTGTTCATGTAGATATAAGGTCCATGCATTGCAACAATGATTTAGTGATTCTTCAAAATCACTTGCTTCCTTTATCCAAATACACCTTGTACAACTTGGTTCGTATGGGTGTTCACAGAGAAATTATTTTGTAAAATAATCTTGTATGACATATAATTTAAAAACATTATATAAGAATTGATTTTTATAAAACATTTGAACCAATTTTGTTTTTAAACTTTCAATAAAAGGTCCTTTTAAAATAACATAAGCATGTACTAAAAAACTATAAGTTAAAACCAAATATAAATAGGTTGCACAAGGGTCCCCTTCTTCAGCAACATTTTCAATATCATAATATGATTCATAATCTTGTGGCAAGGTAAATTATCTAAAGATTCCTTAATAATATTTAGCTTTTTTGAAAATATGATAATATTGGGAGAATTGGATTTGATTAAAAACAAAACAGGAACCACAGTGGTATCGAGGTATAGAGGAGTTGTGTGATATCTCATAAAACTGTTTGCAAGAAAGTTGTATGTTATAAAAAGTTTGAAAATCATCAGGACATTACTTTGAAATAATTATTGTATGCTGGCCATCTTAAAGAGATATGAATACTGTTTGAGGTCCTCCTCCTTCTATTTGTAACTGAATTTACTCAGTCTGAAAAAGTTATTGAACAAAGATTTTACTAAAATAATATACATAGAAACTTAAACTTTGTTTAACCAAAAGTCCTAATCTATAAATTTTTATGAACCTTTCATCGAATGCCAACTATAAGGCCCCAACCTTAAAAAATTACATAATATTGAGTTAAGTCAAGTATTTTAATTTTTTTTGCATTGATAATATTTTCAGATTTATAGTTTTAGATAATTATACCATAATTCATACATAACAACTCAAATATTACAATGTAGACACTTATACTCAATATCCATTTTTCTCAAAAAGAAAAAAAAATTAAAATGAAACATGGTTTCTTTTCATGTTCAATCACCACCCGTGATCTCATCCTTTCCTATATTCTCCCTTAAATCCTATGAAAATAATTTTAAAACTTTGGATGGGCACAAAAATCTCAGTAAGGGATTCACATAGAAGGAAAACTATCAGTCTTGCAAAAACATGAAACCCCATGAATACTTTATCATAAAGTA
Source organism: Viscum album (assembly GCA_963277665.1). Classification (NCBI taxonomy): domain Eukaryota; kingdom Viridiplantae; phylum Streptophyta; class Magnoliopsida; order Santalales; family Viscaceae; genus Viscum; species Viscum album. Next base: position 667,953,534 of record OY728155.1, read on the forward strand.
ATAATTTTTACCCTTAAGAAGTAGTAAATACTTTACCTTGAAAATAAGATCATTTATTACCCTTTTTATAATAAAAATATTACCATAAAACCCGTAGAAGGCATAGATAACACATAAAGGTAACTTGCGACATAATTATACTTAAATAGAATAATCATGTGGTTAACTTCCATACATGACACTCTTACAAAATAGAATAATGATATGGTCAACTTCCATACCCAATGCCTTGGAGGTTATAACTTAACAACCCATCCTTGTTTTATCACAAAAATACCCATCCTTGGTTTATTACATAACCACCTATCAAATGTCCAAGTACCATTATATAATCATAGCATATAAAAGACTTCAATTTTCAGCATTTCATTCATAAAATTTCATTTCCAATCAAAAGATATAATTTAAAGATATTGAAATAATCATTCAATTTTCAAAACTATTTTCAATACCAAAATACATATAAAATGTAATAACTGATTTATTTTTCTTTTAAAAACATGAATGTTTTTAGAGGATGCCAAATATCAAATAACGATCATAGCAATGAAGAAGTCGTTGTCTCCATATACATTAAAAAAGAACATTATTTTTATTGTTTGTAAATAAACTAAAACACTCCATATATAAGTATACATTTTGAAAACCTTTTAATTAAATTAAAATTAAAATGGTTTGTTTATAAACCTCATAAAATAAGGTGGTGTATAACATCAAAATATGTCTCAATGAAAGGAGATTAAGATGAAGTCCATTACCTCGAGTCTGATTCATTGCATATGTTCTTTATATTCTAAGATAATAAAATTATGTTAATTATTTAATTTATTTAGAACCTTTTTCAAGTTCATTATTCCTTTTGTATCACTTATTATCGTGTTAAAACAATTACTTAATTATTTAAGTTCATATCGGATATTTGTCGATATTTGGTACATGAGTCCAAAATGACTTTGGTATGATGTATATAATCAAAATTGGCCATTAGTCCATCATCTCATGAATAATATTAATTACATAATAATCAATTTTACACATTAATTATACCTTTAAATCAAACTCTTAATTATGGTTATAAAAATGAACTACATTACAATCATGGAGACGGTAAACCGTACGTATGCTAACGTTTCCATTTTTCAATGATCATTATGTAAAGAAGGTAAGTATTATTTTATATTTAAATATTTATCATAATATCATTAATATAATTTAAATATAATTTTATATATTATTCAAGTGATGTGGTCATTAAAAATGAATCACATCGCTTCGTAGAGGTGATAGTTCACACATACGCACGAACAATGTTATCATTATTATGTACATAGAACATAAGAAAGTAATTGATATATTATTCTAATATAATGATAAATATTTCATAAATATCATATATAAACTTTAAATACATCATTATAACCAATCTTTAAATATGATTATGGAAAATAAATTATATCGGTTTGTGGTGGTGATAGTTCACACGTACGCACGAACAATTATTTATTTTCCCATTTGATGGAAATGAATATGTATTTAGGTGATGATATTTACAAAATAAAATATAAGTATATTGTTTATAATTTAGTTATTATTTCTTCATGTATGAATAATATTTGAAAGAAGTGTAAGAATAAATAAAATAGAAATACTTAAATAAAAATGATACCTCTTCTTTGGGCGATCTCCTTTGATTAACACATGTACACCTATAAGGAGAGAGTTATGCATTAAATAATCCCTATAGAATTTTATGAGGGATTATAGGAATGTATTTAGTAATATCTTGCTCAAATATAATTGTTTTTTAATTGTGAATAAATGATAATAAGTAGTTCCCTTTTATAAGAGAGGGGATGGGCACTCTCGGAGCTATTCAAAATATTAAATTAATATAAATTAATTTTCTATTCCAAATGGGTAAAAAGTGACTTATTTCAAATATAGGATGATTATGGGTAAAAATATAATCATCAAATTAAAATTAAACATGTTTTAAATATTTTTTTAATCCTAATATTTTTGTTTTACCCCTTTTAACTCTTACCGTTTTATCAAGTAATTTACACTTTGAGGGTTAATATAATTACCATAACATGAAAAAAGATCAATAAAAGATTAATTTATGAAATTTTAGGACTTATCCCAATTATTTTTCTAAATCTTGGATTTTTTTGAAATTTTATATAATTTAATAAAATATTTTATACTTTCAAATATCATTAGTGTCTATTTTGACACTATTCATTTCTTGACTTTTTAAAAATATCATAAAATAATGATATAATCTAAAAAACTATTTTAACACATAAATAACATGTAAAAGTCATAAAAAAAGTTCATGGATTACATAAATTATATCAAATTATATATATTATAATATTTTTAATATTATTTATTTGATTCTTCCATTAATGAAGCAATTATTGCATCATCATTGTGTCGCCATTTAATTTAATTATTTATTTCCAAAAAATTATAATAAATTAAAATGATGTAGGTAACTTTTTATATTTCTAAATAATATTTATATTCTAACATATCCCTCATATAACCCCATATTAAAAGTATTTTACTTGTTAAAAACAAGAGTGTGACAAAAATGTTTTTCCTTTGAATAAAATAATATAAATGTCTTAAAGTCATCCAAGTGGATTAAAAGGTTATATTTTATCCTAATGATTATTTTAGGTCAAAAAAAATTATCCAATTAAATTAAGACAAGTTTTAGGGTAATTTATAATATTTTTTTTACCCTTAATTAGTTGATTTACCCTTAACTGTGGTAATAAAAATAATTTCTAAAGTTATTATTCATATTTTTTAAAGATTATTTTGATCCTATTAGAGCATAAATATATTACTTATTATAACTGTGTATTTACATTTTTACAAATTTAAAAAATAGAATGGGCTAAAATTAATTTAAAATTAATCTCATTGACGGATCGAAAAAATAGGTTTTTAAAGTAAAAATGTTCAAAAGTTCACAATTTTTTATAACCAATTTCAATGTGAAATTGATTATAATAACCTATATTGTATTAAATGATAAAAACATTATTTAATTATACTTTATAACTATTAAAAAACATAATTTAACTAAATAAATCAATTTGATGAAAAAGTAGTTTTGAACTAATATTTTGTATCATTCAATATTCATAAAAATTTGAAAGTTCTCAGGAAAAATACCAAAAAATAACCCAAAGTAAATTATTATACTCCAATTATAAATAAGAAATTTATTTTTTAAAATAAAATTTATAAAAGTGAATAAAACTAGATTTAAAATGGGTTTTCCATCAAAATGCGGTAAAAGTACCTTTTTTGAAAAATACTCTTTTTTGTATAAAAATGAATTTGTTCTTATATTATGTTTAGAAAATATATAAGATTAATTTTAAATATTAAATTGAATATTATATATATATCATTAATATAACCCAACAAGAGTGATTTTATTATTTTATAAACACACTTATTTTTACTTAAATAGTTTTTCAGAAAAAAATCCATTTATTTTAAAAAAAAAGGTTTTATATTAATTTATAATTAATTGGTCACTAAATAATTTATTATATATATATATATATATATATATTCATAAACCATATTTTTATAATTTAGTTAATACTGTTCATATCCTCCATTCTAACGGTTAGGTTATAAAGATAACATTTAAATAATAATATCTAATTGTTCGTTTAAGCTTGATGTGGTGTATCATGTACGCTATCAAACATAGATTTCACTTTTAAAAACTTGGGAGGTTAGATATTTAGTATAAATAGCTAAGATTTTTCAATATCCTCGTGAATGGGTTTTCACTTTAATATGTGGTCTATTGGTTATGAGAAGCATAAATCTGAAGATATTATGTATTTTATTTTTGGATCCACCCTGGTACAAAAATGTTTATAAAAGATCTTGAAGCTAACCAGAAGGTACTAGTCAAATTAATTTAGTATACAATAGTTCCAAGGGTTGATGAGTTAGAGAAAATTCTATTTCTCAATATGTGCATCATTTTTTTTAATGTTAAGTGACATTAAGTTGAATTTTTATAGACGTAGACACTGAAATTTATTAAAGGCCTCAGGAAGGCATCCTTGGGAAAACTGAAGGCATATTTCGACTCAACAACTGATTCTAGGATGGGCCAAAAGGTTGTGTGGAAAATCTGAGGGTGTGTGTAAAATCACTTCCCCATGAGAAAAATTGACGCTTCCTGGATAGATTTTGCATGCCAATGCAGAAAGCCCCATGAGGCTGATGAATGGGTTAGGTTTCCATGCAGGACAAATTCCGTGCGCACCCACTGCCCCTGATTACCTATAAATAGAAGGTCACCCCCTCACTTCGAGTGGCTGAAGAATTCGAACCATATTCCCTGTTCATAATAAATTTATTTTGCACACAAAAGATGACATTAAGGTACAGGATTTTCCATGATAGGTATCCCAAGGGTTCACCTTTGGGCGGGACCACTAGGTTTTGACCCTTGCCCAGTTTCTTTTTTGATAATACATTTGCACGCAAAACTCCCCCAATTTCGATAAAAACTCCTCTAATTATTTGCACACCTTCTTTATTCGTTCAACCCTACTTATTGCATGCAACAGTTCCCATTTGTGCGCCTGTTACGCGCAAACCCCTTCTTTGTGTGCAATCCTCCCTCCTTGGGTGCGCCCTTGAGAATGCCTTCAATGTCTCTTTCTGAGACACCATATTTGGGCACTTATTACAACAAAAAACACCTATATTACACACCCTTCTCCTATACGACCCTCCAGGTTCATACAAAGTGATTTAAACATCCCTTGTGTGGTGCTTTACATTGAATTGCTTAGCCTTATGAGTCTTCACATAGGCATGCTACTGGATATTGCTTCTTCACATAGACATGCTAACATGAACCCCTAAATGGATCACTCCATAGAAACTACTCACTATGGAATTTCTGATGTCTTCCCTTCCCCAAGGGTGGGTAGGTATCAGTCATGTAAGTACTAGGGGTGTGGAGTGAACCTGTCTTGTCTGAGCTATCGGACATTAAACTACCAAGCACCATTGTCCTCATCACATGACATTAAACCATGGCCTCACCTCGTGCATTATACACAAGGTTCACCACCTCATAAATTCTCCATGCCCTATCATCCTCATGGGAGTGAGATCTTCCTCACATGGAATGAGATCCTCTTTTTTGGAGAGGTGTCTATATGCGGGGAAGGGCAACCATCTTGATGTAAGACCCTATCCTTTCTTGTGAGAGGTAGTATCCATTCTCCTCCTCTCTTCTTCCCTGACAAAGACTAGAGGTAAGATGGGCACTGGGACCTTCGTTACCCATCCCTCTCCCTATGGGCTTTCTCTCCATTGGGCCTCCATCCTGGATTAAGTCCCAATCTCCATCTCCCTAGGCCACTAACCATGCATAGGACCATGTTTCCTCTTCGGTTTGTTAACCACATGTAATCCCCACTCCACTTTCTACGGACACACCTTCCATGATGTGATCATCAGGTATTTTCTTTCTCTTATTCCTCACACCGAGCATGACTCACGTGGGATTAGAGTAAGCATTGACCATGGAATCTTTCCGAGGCTGCCTTATCGTGTAATCCCCAAACCCTAACGAACTATGTGGACTTTGATACTTGCTTCTATCTAAGCAAGTTACATAGGAAGTCTCCCTGAGGTTCAAGCCCACAACTAACTTGTCGTGACCCCTTTACGTCGGTTCACCTTCATCCCTCATGACGTTAAACTGTATCTTCATACCAAACTACGTGGAATTTGATCCATTCCACTATCTGAGCAAGGTATGTAGGAAGCCTACCTGAGGTTCAAGCCCAACACTGACTTGTCCCGACCTCTTAACATCAGTTCACCTTCATCCTGTATGATGTTAAACTGTATCCCCATATTGAACTTTGTGGAATTTTATCCTTGCTCCTATCTGAGCAAGGTATGTAGGAAGCCTCCCTGAGGTTCAATCCCAACACCTACTTGTCCCGACCCATTCACGTCAGTTCACCTTCATTCCGTGTAACATTAAACTGTATCCACATACTAAACTATGTGGACTTTGATCCTTACTCTTATCCAAGCAAGGTACATAAGAAGCCTCCCTAAGGTTCAATCCCAACACTTACTTGTCCCGACCCCTTCACATTAGTTCACCTTCATTCCACATGACATTAAATTGTATCCCTCATACTGAACTATGTGGACTTTTATCCTTGATCCTATCCGAGCAAGGTGCGTAGGAAGCCTCTCTAAGGTTCAATCCCAACACCTACTTGTCCCGACCCCTTCACGTCAGTTCACCTTAGTCCCTCATGAAGATAAATCATATCCCTCATCCTAAAATATGTGGACATTAATCCTTTTCCCCTAGGCAAGGTATATAGGAAGCCTCCCAAAGGTTCAAGCCCAACACCCATCGGTCCCGACAATTCCACGTCGGTCCACCATCATCCTTTACACCCCCCTTTTGTCCCATGTGACATTAAACTATATGTTTTCAAACTACATGGAATTTGATACTTGTCCCCTACAAAGGGTACGTAAGAAGCCTCCCTGAGGTTCAACCCCAACTAGTGGTAAGCTATTGGAACCCCAACCAGTGGTAAGCTATTGGAACCTCAACCCGCAGTAATCCATTTTAGTCCGCAATCGATAGTAAGCCGTTATAGTCCACTTTATTAGGACCCACATCTCTAGTCCTTCCCCCAGGCATCAGACCAACCCGGGATACTAACCACGCGTAAGCCCCAGTATATCTTTGGTTTTTTGTCCTATGTGTACACCCTGATTCTATACCCCCATCTTGAACTATGAGAACTTTGATTCACTTCCACAGGGATACGTAGGAAGCCTCCTTGAGGTTCAATCCCATCACTCATGTCCCATCGTGGTCTCTTCCTCAAGCCTATGTGTTTCAAGAAGGTCACACCCCACCCTAAAGGTTCTACTTCTACTGGATCCCATCCATGTGTCCATTCCCATAGGCCGCCTCCTTAGGTGTCCCTTCACTCCACCAAACTATGTGGACTTTGATTCCCCTCCATGGGGATATGTAGGAGGTCTCTTCAAGGCTCAATCCCAACATCACCATCATCCCTACATAGGTTCCATATCATTCTCCATCCACTCTCAACCATCCATATCCATCCTGATTCTTAACTAGGTCGTCACATCCCAATGAGATCATGTCACCCACTTTCTTAATACTCCTAGAAGTAATCGGGTAACTAACCACACGTTATCCCCAGCATTAGTGTTCCCTCATAGATTTTCAACCATCTGATTCACTCTTATCAGTGTTCCAATCATTCCGATCTTTCTCTGTTAAACGTTAAACTTTCGAAATACCCTGTGTTAAACATGGGAAGCTGAGGAAAACCTTAGAGACAAGCCTATGGAATATAATTCCCCGCACTCAATGTGGGATGCCTCAGGCTTCCGTGCCCTCAAAAATCCCCATCATAAAAGGAAGAAACCCAGACGCATTAGTTTTCTAGTGTCCAGACACACCAACGATGTCCAATGTGACTACTCCCCCGATTGAAGGTTGCTTCCTTGACTCGACCTCTTAGAAATTCTAGACAGAAGCAACGTAATTAACCAGAATCCATGAAGACATGGCACTGGAAAGAGTTTCATAAACAATATATTAATCTTTAAGGGAGACCTGGACCAGTTGAAGAGTTCAGAGGAGGAATCCACAAAATTTGGAACTAACATCCCATCATCCCATTTCTGTCAAGACCTGTCCCTTTAGGCCCGTTCCATGATTACCCCAAGACCGCCTTCCATAGGCTAGGGGTTGGTGACTAGCACTGAAAAGGAAAAACCCAAAAAGGTAAGGCATTGACTTTAGACCTATACACACATAGACAGGGCACACTTCATACAAGTAAATAATGATGGAAATAAGTAGAACAGCCACCACTAAAAACCACCACTGAGAGTAAAAGTAAGTACTGAAATTAAAGGGGCCAGAATACAAACCCAAATGAAATATTAGTATAGAAAAAAAGGAAAAACAAACTCCATAGATCGTCCTCCAAGGATCCTACCTCAAGGGGAAAGTGATGATTTCATTTAAAACCCGCATTAAAGATTTTAAAACACATCAAATTTTGAAAAAAAATATTTTTATAGGAGTTATAAAATGAAAATATCACTTTCCATGAAAAATGTCACTCAAGAGTACCAAGGTATTCATATAGCAAGGGCAATGTAAATAGGTATGAAAGTAACTCAACAATAGTTCAAATATCTAAAATCCACTAGATATAGGAAAACCTAGAAGATTGAAAATAATCCAGATGACACTAATACCTGCGAACCCATCTATAGTAGCATGCCACATACGATGAAATATAATGATCTATATGCTCAACCACCCTTTATCCGGATAGGATGATGTCAAATCCCATATCAATAAACCAAAACATATCTACCTACTATGGGCCACTAGTCAGTACCATAACCTACCAGTGTAGTACTCATCTCAAACAATTCTCTCAATATACTAGGTTCGTATGTCGCAATTATAAAAGGAGGTGATCTAACAGACTCCACCAAGCATCAAATCACAACCTATATTTATAACAATAATTCACAGTAGGACTCACCCCAAGTCTCCCCAAGGACGACTCTCATGACTTAAAGTCAAGAGACACCAAGGGTTCCCAACCGAGGGAACCATATAATGGAACCCAGGGATTCTATACTGAGGACATCCCAACCATCCCATGTCAATGAGGCAATAGGAACATCCATGGGGGTTTTATGACAAACATTTTACATCATTTTTTATCAAAGTGGACAAACGGTCCCTTAAACACTATTTACAAAACCCATTTTTATCAAAGGTACAATTTCAACATTTCCAAATGAGGTGTAAACAGATAATTTATCACATCCAAGCATTGATAAAACTCTTTTTAATATAGTTATATTACACACTCAAGACCCGACCATTTTGAATAAAATTCCAAAACATGATAAAACACAATACACACTTTTGTAAAATCTAAACCACTTAGGAAACCACAGAAAGAATTGAAAACATTTTTCTAAATGCTACTAATATATTTGTAAACCCCAACAATTTGTTTTACATCATACATTATTCCTAAAATCCAAACGGGCATTTTATAAAGAACACAATGTATGAAATGTTGAATAAAACAATTTCAATTTAACACTCAACAAATTATGAAAACCAATTTTCATTACATACTTTTATTTAAATTGATAAAACTTGTTTTTAAACTTTACAAACCATGTGCATAAAACACCCAGTATTCACAACTTGACAAAACAAACCACCCATTTAAAATCTATTTTAAAAATAAAAAGCACCCTAGAAACACTAATTTCCATATTTCACACTACCCAAATAATTTAATAAATGTCTGAGTAGTTTATAAAACATCAATAAGAGGCATAACATGGTTCTACATCAAAAACCACCCAATTTTAAACAAAAATACTACTTTAAAATTAACTACACAACAAGACTATATCAAATAAGACTTCAAACATTGACCGCATACCAAAAAACTAACCAAAATATTGCACCAAAAATATTTAATATTTATACAAAGTGTGAAAAACATATAATTGGAGTTTCTTAAATTAAAAAGGGTGAGTTAAAGGGAATTCATACCTCGAAACCGAGATAAAACGGAACTATGTGTGCCTAAAACCATGCAGAAATGTCCAACTCCCTACAAACTAAACCCTATGGACTCAAAACACAATAAGATCCTCAATATGAGTAAGATAAAGCAAATAGTGGGAATAAAACACACTGATGAAGTGTCGCAATGGTTGCACGTATTGAGAAGGAAGGATGTGGTGCCGGTTAGACTCATCGGAAAAGGGATAGTCATCCGGACCGATGCTAGAAGGGTGTGTGCCGATAGGGGTGGCACTGGAAAGGGATGTTGTGTATCGAGTAAGAGAGGTCTGAGGAAGGTTCAGTCACCAGAGCGGTGCGCATAGGATGGAGATCTATCTGGGAAAGAGGGGTCAACCTATGACAGGATAGGATGGGGCGACGCTGGTAGAGAGCCGGTTAGAGGAGGGGCTGATGGACGGAGTCGCTGCAAGGGGCGAAGCAGGAGAGGGAGCGGTTGGGAGGAGCAGGACCACGTCCGGGCTACTGCATGCTAAGAAGAAGGCAACAGGGTGTGCCGCTAAGTAGGATAGGGCGCGTCGGAGGTAGAGTTGGGTGTTGGGGTGCTAGTGTAAAGGAGGGTCGAGGGGAGTTCGACACTAGAATGGCAGGAGTCGGGGAGGTGAGGTGCTTTAGGGGGAGACGAACTGAGGTCAGAGGCAGCACTATAGGGGGACAAGTCTCGCACCGCATGCAGGGAGGAGAGAAGTGCGGCTAAAGCCTAAAAAATAAAAATGGTTAATGAAAAAAAAACAACTCAAAGTTTATATATATATATATATAATTAAGATTCTAATAACTAAATAGTAATGAATCTAATAATCATAATAATAAAATGATAATAATAATAATAATAACATTATGATAAAAATAAAAAAAATTATTTATTTCATTTTAATAATAATAAAACTCTTAACACAACAAATATTTTGAAAGACACAATAATTAATGCGCGTTTTAAATATAAAATCTTTTTATCTCGATTTTCCAAAGATGAATGGGATGCACAGTTACCTGGGCAGTGCCACGCAGGTTTTCCCAAATGCGCTATGCTCGTGTGCCCAATGACATTGACTCAAAAAGCACACATTTAACCTAATCTCAAAAATTTCGTCTGGGACTCAACCCGAACCCCAAAAAAATTATTTAAGGCCAAAGAAATAATAAAATAAAATAAAACGCATAGGTCAGGGTGTGAAAATTACCCCTACCATAACGCTTTCTGTCCTGGGAAATCCACAACACCATCCAACCGATCGATCAACACCTAAGGATTCCACACAAATGTGATCTAACCTCTTAACCCAAGGACATTCTATAGACCACCATTGAGACTCAACCTCATTGCCCGAAACAGATCACTGGTAGAGGGGAGGCCTGATAAAAATCCCCACCATCAGAATTCAAATAGCATCTAATAACGTGTTAAGAGAAAACCCAAAGAGGCTCACGAAAGATATCCCCACCATAACAGACCAACATATACACAGCCAAATGGAAAACTAACTTAGAACTAAATCGGGCCTTACTCAAGCTAAAAGAAACACAACAGGAACATTTAAACCACTTTCTTCCATCCAAAAGGGATAAGTGCAGAACCGAAAACTCTGCACAAACCAAAAACCCCCACCCCATGGGTGGGGAGTGAGTTCCAAAGGATTGGATCAATGAAAATGCGACAGAAAACTAATCACGACTCATCACTTTAAGATGGAAACAAACCAAATCCACAACTGATTCACATGGGTGGTCCACGCAAGTCCACTGATCAAAAAATCACATCCAAAGTGGCATGATTACTGAAATTTCATGAGGGATAAGTCCATTGCACTCTTTGCGACTAGAGAAAATTCAAAACAATGGAGAAACCACAACAGATTTGCTGAAACTGTCTCACCTCAACAATAGAGGCACAACCTTGACCACACTCTTTAAAATTCCCCTAGGGTTATTGACTATGTGCGGGCTTCACTCTAAGGCCTTTTGACTGGAGATCTGATGGATGAATCATCTCATGCCTCACATTTAGGTTTTGATAATCCCAATAAGAAACATACATCTTTTGATTTGAAAAATGGAAGGTCAGAATTTTGAAATGAAAACCATGCTGGAATTTAATACTAGAGTTCATCAAAAGACCCATGACATTCCCATACATTTAAAAACCCAAAACATCATCTTTACAACTTCCTTGACAATATATCCCTTACAATGGAAGGAAACATACACAAGAAACGTTAAACAAAAACCCAACAGCACATCACCACTAAGAACTTCCTCTGCAACACTTTCTAGTGATGCCTCGACATAATCGTTGTAAGTGACCCAAACGTCCAAAAGTATGATAGGGCTTAGGAGTAATTGGGAACAACGGCCTCTTGTGACCCATCTTTCCACACTGATAAAACATGAGGATCTATTTTTTTGAAGAGGTTTGTGAAAGATCCTGAGGTCTTTTGATCCCACAACTTGATCCACCCACTTTCAATTACTTCCTCGTCTCCTTTCCATAAGTTTCACCACTAATCCTAGGAATTAAAGGAGGGAGGACTACTTCGAGAACTTCTTTCATCATGTCTTCAGCATGAAAAACTTGTCTCACCACATTGGAAAATGAAGTTATGTTAGACTCTGACACCTTCGACTGTAGATCGGGGTGGAGACCCACCTCGAAACATCGAGCCTTCATGGAGTCATCTGTGGCATACCCTAAACATAAGGAACTAGTTCCACAAAGGACTGTAAATACTCCAACACGGATCTATCACCCTACTGTAGATAACACATCTCCATCCCCTTTCTCACCATTTCCTTCTCAAAGAAATACTAATGGATGAACAAATCCTTGAAAAACTCCCATATAAGCTCTCGACGGGGATTATTCTGAGACACTGACTTTCACCACATCCACGGTGAACCTTCAAGCATGAAGGTTGCAAACTTGACCTTCAACGACTTGGGAAACTCAATGAGGTTAAAGTCCCTTTCAATATTTTGTATCCACTCCTCTTCTATAGAAGGATCTACTTGACCATAAAAGATATGTGGATCTAGATTTTTGAAACTCAAGCATAAAATCCTTAGGTTGATCAACTGCACTACGATCACCCATCAAAGCTTCAAGGGGTAAACCGCTAGACAAAAAAAGTCAAGAACCCAATCAAGGCCAACTCAATAAGTAAAATGATCAATATCAAACACCACATAGGTGACAAGATCCAAACATAATAAAACATGCTATCATAACATCAAAACTTTCCTTTTGAAAACATCTTTAATTTAAGACAATATTTTGGGTTAAAACCTCGCCATTGGTATTATTTAGTGATTCACTCGCATGCATGTTTCTGTGCCACCCCGGGCATCCATCCACCATACCATACATCTGTTCATATTCCAACATACCACTATGAATGTGATCACCCATAAGAACACTAGGGCCAAAACAAAACAACTTTTTTTTCCAAAAACAAATCATTCATCCCATTTCCTTTAAAACAATCCCCAGATTAAAAATGTCATTTCAAACAATCATTTTTCAAAACCAATTGTTTTTTTTATTCAAACAACTTTTAGAAGTTAGAGGAGACCCAAAACAACTCAAACAAAGAACTAGTTTCAGTAGGTGACTTGACCATATGGTTGGCGGCCATATGCCAAACACATCACTGACACAGATATCCTTTTAGGACCATTCCCCTAGCTCCACATGGATTTCCAGGCCATGTGTCTCATGAGGACTATTATCCCAACTCCCTTTGTCATATCCCAATCGCAAAGAAAACCCTAAAAACCCAAAGAAACAAATTAAACTAGACTTCCCATGGAAACCCGATTATCAGACTGAGCAAGAGTTCGTGACGCTCTTCCCGCGCATACCCCTCGAGTCCCGACAATCCTACTCCTTCTACCTTGACATTCCTAAATAACAAAGGGCACTCTAAAAAGTGAGGTCCACTAAGATCTGACCTACTTTGATACCATTTTGTTATGAACCAACCCAGGTTGACCCTAAATCGGTCACCCGAGACGATCCGCAACAAGGCCCAAGAGGTGTTCCCAATCCTCCTGAGCCGGTGACAAGCACCTGGGCATCGGCAGAGTGAGGATGGGAATGATATATCCTAAGATAAATAAATAAAAACAATGGAAATAATAAATATCATCTCAAAATAAATAAACCAAACAAACAACTAAACAAGAATTGAAGAAGATAACACTAACCAAACTCGACGAATGAACTAACTCCATGTGACCACATAGGTCACACTCTGACTCAACGATCAAACATCACCCAAGGTGAATGCACCCATGCAAGAACCTGCACAAGGACTAAAAATAAGAAAAAAACATTAGGCGTGAGTATTAAAACACAGTAGGCTAGCCCGATATACTATTTCCCAATGCACTGCCTTTAAAATTAATAAACATCAATTATAAGTTTTAACTACAATATATTAAAGTATGCATTTCTATAATTTTTACTTAAAAAAAAAGTACAAACCATTTCCCTTAATCATTTGAAAAAAAAAATCTAAACTTAAGTGTTACCCTGATATTTCAAGGGGAAAGTGTTGATTTCATTTAAAACCCACACTAAAGAGTTTAAAACACATATTATTTTGAAAAAAAAACATTTTTCAATACCTCACTTTCCATGAAAAACACCACTCACGAGTACCAAGGAAGTCATATAGCAAGGGAAATGTAAATAGGTATACAAGTATCTCAATAATAGTTCAAACATCTAAAAGCCACTAAACATGGGTGAACCTTGGAGATCGAGAATAATCCAGATGACACTAATACCTACAACCCCATCTACAGTAGCATGCCACATATGATGAAATCTAATGCTCCATACGCTCATCCACCCTTTCTCAGGACAGGATAAGGGAAAATACCATAGTAATGAACCCAAACATATCTGCCTACTATGGGACACTGGTCAGTACCATAACCTACCAGTGCAGTACTCATCTCAGATAATCATCTCAATATTCTAGGTTTGTATGTCGCAAGTGTAAAAGGATGTGATCCAACATATTCCACCGAGTACCAAATCACAACCTATATTTATAATAATAATTCACAACAGGACTCACCCTGAGTCTACCTAAAGACGACTCTCATACCTTAAAGTCAAGAGATACCAAGGGTTCCCAACCATGGGAACCATATAATGAAACCTGGGGATTTCATACTGAGGACATCCCAACCATCTCATGTCAACGAGGCACGAGGAACATCCACGGGGGTTTTATGAAAAACATTTTACATCAATTTTTTTTCAAAGTGGCCAAATGAGCCCTTAAACACTATTTATCTCATCCAAATATTGATAAAACTTTTTTTAATATAGTTAGATTATACACTCAAGACCCGACCATTTTTAATAAAATTCCAAAACATTCTAAAACATAATATACAATTTTGTAAAATCCAAACCACTTGGGAAACCATATAAAGAACTAAAAACACTATTATGCATGCTGGTGGTACATTTTTAAACCCCAACAATTTATTTTACATCACACTTTACTCCTAAAAGCAAAATGGGAATTTTATAAAAAACACAATGCATGCGATGTCGAATAAAACAATTTCTATTTAACACATAGCAAATTATGAACACCAATTTGCATGCCATACTTTTATTTAAATTGTTAAACTGTGTTTTTAAACTTTACAAACCATGTGCGTAAAACACCTGGTATTCAAAACTCCACAAAACACACCACCCATTTAAAATTTATTTTTAAAATAAAACACTCCCCAAAAACACTAATTTCTATATTTCGCACTACCCAAATAATTTAATAAATGTCTGAGTAATTTATAAAACATAAACAAGAGGCATAACAAGGTTCTATATCAAAACACACCCAAATTTACACAAAAATAATACTTTGAAATTAACTACACAACAAGACTATATCAAACAAGACTTCAAACATCGACTGTATACCAAACAACTAACCAAAATATTGCACCAAAAATATTTAACATATATACGAAGTGTGAAAAACATAGAATTAGAGTTTCTTAGATTAAAAAGGGTGAGTGAAAGGGAATTCCTACCTAGAAACTGAGATGAAACAGAATAAAGCGCATATAAAACCACATGGCAAGGTTCAATACCCTACAAACTAAACACTCAGGACTCAAAATACAACAATATACTCAATCAAAGTAAGAGAAACCAAACAGAGGGAAGAAAATGCACTGATGAAGGGTTGCAACGGTTGCGCACACCAAGCAGGAAGGTCGCGGTGTCGGTTGGACTTGCTGGAAAAGGAAGCGTTGACCAGACCAATGATAGTAGGGTGTGTTCCGGCTGGGGAAAACCGGAACGGGCTGATACGCACCAAGCAGGAGAGGACGGAGGAAGGTCTGATCGCCGGAGCAGTGCATGCCAGATGGAGAGCTGGCCGGGAAAGAGGGTTCAGCCGGTGATAGGATAGGATGGGGCGACACTGGTGGAGAGATGGCCAGAGGAGAGGCTGCTGGCTGGAGTCACTACAAGGGGACAATTAGAAGAGGGAGCGATTGGGAGGAGAAGAACCACGTTAGGGCTGCTGCACGCTGAGAAGGAGGTGACGGTTGTGCCGCTGAGCAGAACAGGGGGCGCCAAAGGTAGAGCAGGGTGTTGGGGTGCTGGTGTGAAGGAGGTCTGAGGGGGGTTCGATGCCAGAATGGTAGGAGTCGGGGTGGTGAGGTACTGCAGGGGGGAGTGGAACCGAGGGTAGAGGCAGTGCTACTGGGGGAGAAGTCTCACACCGCATGTAAGGAGGGGATAAGTGGGATTTTTTTTACATTTTTTAAAAAAAATATTTTCCAAAAAACGCTTAGGGAAAAAAAATTTAAAATGCACCTCAAAGGCAGCATCCGGGATGCCGCCTTTGCGTTTCGGGGGCAAGGCGGCATCTGCGATGCCGCCTTTGCGCTACGGGTGAAAGGCGGCATCCGCGATACCGCCTTTCTCCTAAAAAAAATCTTTTTTTTTGAAAATTTTTATTTTTTTTTATTTTTTTTTTGTTTTGTTTATATATATATATAAACAAAACAAAAAATTTCAGCAGAATTTCTCTGCTATTAAAGATCCAGCGCTACAGCCATTACAGCAGTCTGGATTCTGACTAAAACTCTTACCCAAGCCTCCCTTTTATAAGAGGGCTTGCCCTGAAAATCATTCTGCATTTTTGATATGGGATTCAGGTTCTACCTTTACTACGCAGTACATTCTGCATTTCCGATGTGGGATTCTGTTTCAAGTACGTGACTTTGAAATACAATAAAATATAAACTATAAGGCCAATATAAATGAAATTTTAAACATTGATTAAACATATAATAAATAGTTGAAAACAAAAATAATTTCCTTAAAAATGTTGATGAAAAATAATCTATAACCTTTCAAAACCGCCTACTTGAAACTTAAAAATGTTTCAAATACGTGAATTTGAAAGACTGTAAAACATAAACTATAAAACGAATATAATTGAAACTTTAAAAATTGATTAAACATATAATAAATAGTTTAAAACAAAAGAAATTTCCAAAAAAATGTTGATGAAAAATAATTTATAAGCTTTCAAAACCGCATACTTGAAACTTAAAATTTTTCAAGTGTGTGAATTGGAAAGACCATAAAACATAAAATAGAAGACCAATATAAATGAAACGTTAAACATTGATTAAACATATAAGAAATAGTTGAAAACAAAAGAAATTTCCAAAAAAATTTAATGAAAAATAATTTATAAGCTTTCAAAACTACCTACTTGAAACTTAAAAATGTTTCAAGTACGTGACTTTGAAAAATTATAATTATATTACTAATTAACTAATTAATTATTATATAATTAATAGTTATATTAATAATTAACTAATTAATTATTATATAAGTAATAATTAATGAGTAATAATTAATAATTAATAATTTAATGAATAGTTATAATTAATATTTATATTACTAATTAACTAATTAATAATTACTAATTACTTATTAATAATTATTAATTAATAATTACTAATTATAATGAATAATTATAATAAATATTTATATTAATAATTAACTAATTAATAATTAATAATTACTAATTAATTAGTTATAATTATTAATTGTATTTCTAATTAACTAAATATTTATTATATATGTAATAATTATATTACTAATTAATTATTATATAATTAATGATAAGATTACTAATTAACTAATTAATTATGACATATTTAATTATTAATAATTACTAATTAATAATTAAAATTTATAATGAATAAATGTAATTAAAAATTATATTACTAATTTACTAATTAATTGTTATATAATTAATAATTATATAACTAATGAACTAACTAACTATTATATAATTAATTATTAATAATTAATAATTAATAATTATAATGACTAATTATAATTAATATTTATATTACTAATTAACTAATTAATAATTAATAATTACTAATTACTAATTACTAATTACTAATTAATAATTAATAATTATAATGAATAAATGTAATTAAATAATTAGTAATTAATAATTATTAATAAGTAATTAGTAATTATTAATTAGTTAATTAGTAATATAAATATTAATTATAATTATTCATTAAATTATTAATTATTAATTATTACTCATTAATTATTACTTATGTCATAATTAATTAGTTAATTAGTAATATTATCATTAATTATATAATAATTAATTAGTAATATAATTATTACATATATAATAAATATTTAGTTAATTAGAAATACAATTAATAATTATAACTAATTAATTAATAATTATTAATTATTAATTATTAATTGGTTAATTAGTAATATAAATATTTATTATAATTATTCATTATAATTAGTAATTAGTAATTCATAATTATTAATAAGTAATTAGTAATTATTAATTAGTTAATTAGTAATATAAATATTAATTATAACTATTCATTAAATTATTAATTATTAATTATTACTCATTACTTATTACTTATATAATAATTAATTAGTTAATTATTAATATAACTATTAATTATATAATAATTAATTAGCTAATTAGTAATATAATTATAATCTTTCAAAGTCACGTACTTGAAACATTTTTAAGTTTCAAGTAGGTGGTTTTGAAAGCTTATAAATTATTTTTCATTAACATTTTTTTGGAAATTTCTTTTTTTTAAACTATTTCTTATATGTTTAATCAATGTTTAACGTTTCATTTATATTGGTCTTCTATTTTATGTTTTATGGTCTTTCCAATTCAAACACTTGAAAAATTTTAAGTTTCAAGTATGCGGTTTTGAAAGCTTATAAATCACTTTTCATCAACATTTTTTTAGAAATTTCTTTTGTTTTCAACTATTTATTATATTTTTAATCAATGTTTAAAGTTTCAATTATATTCGTTTTATAGTTTATATTTTACAGTCTTTCAAATTCACGTATTTGAAAAATTTTAAGTTTCAAGTAGGCGGTTTTGAAAGGTTATAGATTATTTTTCATCAACATTTTTTAGGAAATTCTTTTTGTTTTCAACTATTTATTATATGTTTAATAAATGTTTAAAATTTCATTTATATTGGCCTTATAGTTTATATTTTATTGTATTTTAAAGTCACGTACTTGAAACAAAATCTCACATCGGAAATGCAGAATGTACTGCGCAGTAAAGGTAGAACCTGAATCTCACATCGAAAATGCAGAATGATTTTCAGGGCAAGCCCTCTTATAAAAGGGAGGCCTGGGTAAGAGTTTCAGTCAGAATCCAGACTGCTATAATAGCTGTAGCGCTGGATCTTTAATAGTAGAGAAATTCTGCTGAAATTTTTTGTTTTGTTTATATATATATATATATATAAAAACAAAACAAAACAAAAAAAATAAAAATAAAAATTTTCAAAAAAAAATAGTTTTTTTAGGAGAAAGGTGGCATCGCGGATGCCGCCTTTCACCCGCAACGCAAAGGCGGCATCGCAGATGCCGCCTTGCCCCCGAAATACAAAGGCGGCATCCCGGATGCCGCCTTTGAGGTGCATTTTAAAAAAAATTGCCCTAAGCATTTTCTGGAAAATATTTTTTAAAAAAAACATAAAAAAAAGGTCGGATAAGTGCGGCTAAACCCTAAAAAATAAAAATGGTTAATGAAAAAAAAACTCAATGTTTATATATATATATATATAATTAATCTTGTAATAACTAAATAGTAATGAATATAATAATAATAATAATAATAAAATAATAATAATAATAATAACATGATGATAAAAATAAAAAAATAAGAGTATTTATTTAATTTTAATAATAATAAAACTCTTAACACAATAAAGATTTTGAATGACACAAAAATTAATGCACGTTTTAAATATAAAATATTTTTATCTCAATTTTCCAAAGACGAATGGGATGTGCATTTACCCATGTGGAGCTGCGTAGGGTTTCCAAAACATGCTCTACTCGTGCGACCAATGATGTTGACTCAAAAAGTGGACTTTTTAACCTAAGCTCAAAAATTTCGTTCAGGACTCAACCCGAACCCCAAAAAATCTATTGATGGACAAAGAAATAATAAAATAAAATAAACGCATAGGTCGGGGTGTGACAATTATCCCCACCATAACGCTTTACATCCCCGGAAATCCATAACACCATTCAGCTGATTGATCAACACCTAAGGATTCCACACAAAAATGATCTAACCTCTTAACCCAAGGGCATTCCATTGACCACCAACGGGACTCAACCTCATTGCCCGAAATAGATCGCCGGCATAGGGGAGGCCTGAGCAGACTCCCCACCATAATAATTTAACTAGCATCCGATAATGTGTTAAGATAAAACCCAAAGAGACTCACGGAGGATCTCCCCACCATAATGGACCAACCTATATATAGCCAAACGAAAAACTAACTTAGACCTGAACCAGGACTTACTCAAGCTAAAAGAAATATAACATGAACATTTAAACCACTTACTCACATCCAAAAGGGATAAGAGAAAAACTGAAAACTCTGCACGAACCAAAAACCCTCACCCCATAGGTAGGGAGGTAGGGCCCAAGGATTGGATCAATGAAACTATGACGTACAACTACTCACGTCTCATCCCTTTGGGATGGACACAAACCAAATCCGCAACTGATTCACATGGGTGGTCCACACAAGGCCACTGATCAGAAAATCACATCCAAAATAGCACAATTACTAACATTGAGTGAGGGATAATTCCATAGCGCTCTTTGCGACCATAATAAATTCAAAACAATAGAGAAACCACAGTAGAAACGGTGAAACTATCTCATCATAACAATATAGGCACAACCTTAACCAGACTCCTTAAAATTATCTTAGGGTTCTTGACTACGCGTCGGCTTCACTCCGAGGCATTTTGACTGGATCTCTGATGGATAAATCATCTCTTGCCTCGTATTTTGGTTCTGATAATCCTAATAAGAAACATACATCTTTTGATTTGACAAATGGAATGTCAGAATTTTTAAATGAAAACCACGATGGCATTGAAGACCGGAGTTCATCAAAAGACCCCTGACATTCCCATACATTTCAAAACCCAAAAAAACATCTGTACAACTTCCACAACAAGAGATCCCTTACACTGGAAGTAAACATACACATGAAACTTTAAACAAAAAACCAACAACACATCACCTCTAAGAACTTCCTCTATAACGCTTTCTAGCGATGCCTCGACAGAATTGTTGTAAGTGACCCAAACGTCTACAAGAATGAAAGGGATTAAAAGTACTTGGGCACTACGGCCTCTTGTGGCCCATATTACCTCACTAATAACACATGAGGATCTCTTGTTGTTAAGAGGTTGGTAAAATATCCTAAGGCCTTTTGATCCCATGACTTTCTCCACCCACTTTCAATTGCTTCCTCGTCTCCTTTCTAGAATCTTCACCACTACTCCAAGGAAATGAAGGAGAGAGGACTACTTTGAGCACTTCTGTCATCACGGCTTAGACATGAAAATCTTGTCTCACCACATCAGAAAATAAAGTTAGGTTGGACTCAGACACCTTTAACTGTAGATCGGGGTGGGGACCCACCTCGAAAAATAGAGCCTTCATGGAGTCATCTGTGGCATACCCTGAATCATAAGGGACTATCTCCACAAAGAACTAGAAATACTCCAACACGAATCTGTCACCAAGCTACAGATAACACATCTTCATTCCCTTTCTCACCCTTTCTTTCTCAGATAAATACTAATGGATGAAAAAATCCTTGAATATCTCCAAAGTAAGCTCTTGATGGGGCTTGTTCTGAGACACTGAATTTCACCACATCCATGGTGAACCATCAAGCATAAAGGTTACAAACATGAACTTTAACTACTCAGGAAAATCAACAAGGTTAAAGTCCCTTTCAATATTATACATCCAATCTTCCACTATGGAAGGGTCTACATGACCATAAAAGAGAGGTGGATCTAGCTTCTAAAACACCAGCATAAAATCCTTAGGTTGATCAACCGCACTACGATCACCCATCAAAGCTTCAAGGGGGAAACTGTGGGACAAGAAAATTCAAGAACCCAATCAAGGACAACTCAATAAATAAAATACTCAATATAAAACGCCGCATAGGTGACAATCTTCAAACACAAGAAAAAATCTATCATAACATAAAAACTTTCTTTTTGAAAACATATTTAATCCAAGACAATGTTGGTGGGTTAAACCCTCCCCATTTGTATTCTTTAGAGTTTCACTCACATACATTTTTTTGGGCCACTCCAGGCATCCATCCACCATACCAGACATCCATTCATATTCCAACATACCATTATGCATGTGAGAACCCATAGGAACACCAGGGCCAAAAAAACAACTTTATTTTCCAAAAACAAATCATTCATCACATTTCTTTTAAAACAATCCTCAAATTAAACATGTCATTTCAAACAACCATTTTTAAAAACCAATTTTTTTTTTTTCTGATTCAAACAACTTTGAGAAGTCATAGGAGACCCAAAACAACTCAAATAGATAGACTTTTAGCACCATTCCCCTAGCTCCATAGGGCTTTCCAGGCAATGCGGCTCATGAAGACTATTAGCCTAACTCCCTTTGTCATATCCTAATTACAAAACAAACCCTAAAAACCCAAAGAAACTAATTAAACTAGACTTCCCGTACAAACTCGAGGATCATAACGAGAAAGAGTTTGTGATGCTCTTCCCACACCTATCCCTTGAGTCCCGATAATCCTACTCCTTCTACCTTGACATTCCCAAATAACAAAGGGAACTCTGAAAATTGAAGTCTACTAGGATCCGACCTGCTCTGATACCATTTTTTCACAAACCAACCATGGTTGACCCTGAACCGGTCACCCAAGCTAATTTGCGACAAGGCCCAAGAGGCGTTCCCGATCCTCCTGGACTGACGACAAGTTCCTGGGCATCGACAAAGTAATGATGGGAATGATTTTTCCCAAGATAAATTAATAAAAAAAATGGAAATAATAAAGAGAATCTCAAAATAAATAAACCAAACAAACGACTAAACAAGAACTGAAGAAGATAACATTAATCGAACTCAATGATCAAAATAACTCTGTGTGATCCTACAGGTCACTCTCCAACTCAACATCAAATGTTTCCCAAGGCGAACACACCCAAGCTGGAACCTGCACAAGGAATAAAAACAGAAAATAACTATAGGTGTGAGTATTGAAACTCATTAGGCTAGCCCGATATACTATTTCCCAATGCACTAACTTTAAAATTAAGAAACATCAATTCTAAGTTTGAACTACAATATATTAAAGTATGCATTTCTACAATTTTTACTTAAAAACAAAGTACAAACCATTTACCTTAATCATTTGAAAAAAATAGATTCTAACCTTAAGTGTTACCATGCTATTTCAAGGGGAAAGTGATGATTTCATTTAAAACCCACACTAAAGAGTTTAAAACAAATCTACTTTTGAAAAAAGTCATAGGAGTTAAAAAACCAAAATCTAACTTTCCATGCAAAACACCACTCAAGAGTACCAAGGAAGTCATATATAAAGGGAAATGTAAATAGATATGCAAGTATCTCAACAACAGTTCAAATAGCTAAAATCCACTAGACATAGGCGAACCCGGGAGATTGAGAATAATCTAAACGAAACTAATACCTGCAACCCCATCTACAGTAGCATGCCACATATGATGAAATATAATGATCCATATGCTCATCCACCCTTTCTCAGTATAGGCTAAGGGAAACTCCCATAGAAATAAACTCAAATATATCCGCCTACTATGGGCCACTAGTCAGTACCATAACCTTCCAGTGCAGTACTCTTCTCAGACAATTCTCTCAATATGCCAGGTTTGTATTTCATAAGTATAAAGGTTGGTGAGCCAACAGATGTTGTCGATCATCAAATCACAACCTATATTTATAATAATAATTCATAGTAGGACTCACCATGAGTCTCCCCAAGGACGAATCTCATTCCTTAAAGTCAAGAGATACCAAGGGTTCCCAACCTAGGTAACCGTATAATGGAACTTGGGGATTCCATACCAAGGACATCCCAACCATCCCATGTCAATGATTCTAGAGTAAAATCCATGGGGGTTTTATGACAAACATTTTATATAATTTTTTTTCAAAGTGGCCAAATGAGACCTTAAACACTATTTAAAAAACCCACTTTTATCAAAGGTACAATTTCTACATTTCCAAAGGAGGTGTAAACATGTCATTTATCACATCCAAACATTGATAAAACTCTTTTCAATATAGTTATATTATACACTCACGTCCAGGCCATTTTTAATAAAATTCCAAAACATGCTAAAACACAATACGTACTTTTGTAAAATCCAAAACACTTGGGAAACCACAGAAAGAACTAAAAACATTGTTATGCATGATGCTGATACATTTTTAAACCCCAACAATTTATTTTACATCACGCTTTACTCCTAAAATCCAAATGGGAATTTTAAAAAGAACACAAGTCATGCAATGTTGAATGAAACAATTTCAATTCAACACTCAACTAATTACGAACACCAATTTTCATGCCATACTTTTATTTAAATTGTTAAGCCTTGTTTTTAAACTTTATAGACCATGTGTGTAAAACACCTGGTATTCACCACTCGACAAAACACACCACCTATTTAAAATCTATTTTAAAAATAAAACGCACCCTAGAAACACTAATTTCCATATTTCGCTCTACCCAAATAATTTAATAAATGTTTGGGTAATTTATAAAACGTCAACAAGAGGAATAAAAAGTTTCTACATAAAAACACACACAATTTTACACAAAAATACTACTTTAAAATTAACTACACAACAAGACTATATCAAACAAGACTTCAAATGTCAAACACATAACAAACAACTAACTAAAAGATTGCACCAAAAATATTTAACATGTATACTAAGTGTAAAAAACATAGAATTGGAGTTTCTTGAATTAAAAACAGTGAGTGCAAGGGAATTACTACCTCGAAACCGAGATGAAACAGAATGACGCACATCCAAAACCACGTGTCAAGGTCCAACTACCTACAAAATAAACACTAAGGACTCAAAACATAATAAGATTCTCAATCCATGTAAGTGAAACCAGATAGAGGGAAAAAAATGCACCGATGAATATGGTCGCAACGGTTGCATGCACTGAGCGGGAAGGTCGTAGTGTCAGTTGTACTCACCAGAAAAGGGAGCGCTGGCCGGACCGATGCTAGAAGGGTGTGTTCCGGAAGGGGCGACATAGGAACGGACTATTGCGCACCAAGAAAGAGAGGCCAAAGGAAGGTCCGGTCGCCAGAGCGATGTGCGTAAAATAGAGAGCTGGCCGAGAAAGTGAGGTCATCTGGCGACGGGATTGGATGGGGAAGTGCCGGTGGAGAGCCGGATGGAGGAGGGGCTACTGGACGGAGTCGCTACAAGGGGAGAAGTAGTAGAGGGAGCGACTGCAAGGAACAATATCACATTCGGGCTGTTGTGCGCTGAGAAGAAAACAACGGGGTGGGCCGCTGAGTAGGACGGGGCGCGCCGGAGGTAGAGCGGGGTACTGGGGCACTGGTGCGAAGGAGGGACGAGGGGCGTTTGACACTGGAATGGTAGGAGTTGGGGTGGTGATGCACTGCAAGGGGGATCCAAACTGAGGGCAGAGGTAGTGCTACAGGGGGAGAAGTCTCGCACTGCATGTAAGGAGGGGAGAAGTGTGGATAAACCATAAAAAATAAAAAGGGTTAATGAAAAAAAATAACTAAAAGTTTAGAGTAATTTTTTAATATGGGTTTTATGAAAAAAAAAATTGGGAAAGGGGATTAGGGTTCCGATATTTTTAAAAATGGGTCTGGGATGCGTGAACGTCATTCACGCATCCTTCCGCGACGAAGGATGTGTGAACGGCATTCACGCATCTTCGCCCCCACTGAAGATGCATGAACCTCGTTCACGCATCCTCCCAAGAGGAGGGATGCGTGAACGCGGTTCACGCATCTCACAGTGAGATCAAATGTTTGCCAATATTTATAACTAGTAATTACAAACTAATACACTTAATGTAAAAATTAAGAAATATTAATAAATATCAATTAAATAATAGAAAATATTGAAATAATGTTGATAATTATTAATAAATATTCATGAATAATAGATATTCATTAAATAATTATTAATAGAATGGATTGATTATTCTATAACATATATTGAGAAATATATAATCTTAACATCTTTCACTCACTCACATTATCTCAACATATTGTAGTTAAACATCTATTTCTATAAAGATACTCATATGGTTCCATTTATATTCTAAAGTGGAAACTGTTATTATATATGAATTCCACTAATAAATGTTGTCGATAAAAATATCTCTTGAAATGGATCAAGAAATATATTAGTTGATCTACAAGCCTATGAATGATCATTTTAGACTTACTATTAGTTTAAGTGTGGTAAGTAGTTCAAATCTCATTTTTGTATCCAATGCTTGTTAAATAATTCCCAAAAACATCATAGAGATCCTTAGGTCTCTCTTAGATATAATATAAAGATTTAATTCATGTAAACTTACCTCTTTATTTATATATTTGTATGTTGATAGAGTGTGAAATACTCTCAAATAGTAATGAAGTAAGAAAGCATTGTAAGTTGATCAACTATAAACTGAATGGAATTATTTATAATGTAGGTCTTTATAAGACCTATGATGAATTACATGGTGATGTTTTATATTTTAATGGGTAATAGTTTAATCATCCTCTTTTACCTCTTTCATTCATCCTTTACTTACTATAAACCTACGTTTTGAGATGAATACTCAATAATCTCACTCTTTAGATTGTGTACCAGTAGAAATCGTTTCCTTTTATAAAGCCTGAATATGTATCTTCTCAAAATTGGCCAAATGAACTTCTAATTCATATTGCAGTTATTCTGATCTTCAATTATAATCATCTACTCTTCACAAATATCCCTTATTCATTCAAATTTTTCTTCATGCAATTTAATTTTTGTAAACAAATAATCGTGTTCCATGATATTCTAGGATTTTACATCTAATTTTAAATCATTGAGATCAATAATATTTTTCAATATTTCTTCAAGTTCATGCATCTTTTCATCCAAAATCTATTTGATTTCGAAATAGTTAATATAATTAATATTTATTATTTAATTTAATCATATTATTTATTATACATATATATATATATATATATTGGTAGATAATTTGATAACAGTAATAAACTTATTAAAAAAAGAATAGAAGTCTATAATTGATAGCAGTAAGACACATACAAAATGTATCATAAGTCAAATATCAACCTAATCTACGCCTCTAGCATGGATGCTCCTCTATCCCACAGCCAGGCGTATACTGGATGCACCCACGTCGTGTGTGTCTATGTTTGTGCTCTGGCGTATGTTGCGCATCCTCATCGACAGCCACCTTTACATCCTCCTATGTGACAGGAGGTGGATGTACAGTCTCACCGCCTGTACCTTGGCCCGCATCTAAGGATATTGAAAGATGACTGGAACTCTCACCAAAATAGGAAGTAGATGGCTGTTGTGCTGCGGATGACTGTAATAAAACATCTAACTCAATCCAGTCATCATCTGTAAGTACCTGTGGTTGTGCCTGAGAAGCTGGAGGAGTATCTGACTGATCATGCTGAACACCCTCCTCCAGTGGAACAATAGCATGTGGCCGAGCGAGTTGGGAAGCCTCCTCCTGTGGAACAAAAACATCCATAACAGGTTCGTCACCCCCAGGTACATCTATGTGAGGCTCAACAGGCTCTACGGCCTCCGCAGCAGGTGGTGGATCAAAGAAAATTCCATGATAAATCTCTTCCATTGACGGTAGCATCTGTCGCACAAGGGTGTGAAAATATTTTGGGTCAAAGGTAGCTCTCTCCACTGGATCAGACATATGAAGTAGATGAAAAATACGAGCATCCTGCGAAAACAAATTCCATTGTTAACTAATATAAATAAAAATTATGTTGAACAGTGAAAGGAAGAATGCATACCAAGTCATGAAAGCCCCGTTCGTGCCGTGTTATAAATCTGACTAGGGACCTGATGTACCAGCCTGCATAATCCATCTGATCCATCAAATGAAAACGTACTATCCCTACCCCTCACAACTGGGACTCCTGCCGTCTGTCCCATAACGCAACATATCTGCCATGGTAGCTCCTCCAATCAAAATCCCTCTTCCCTGACATCTTCAGGGAATGCAATGAATCCAACTGACTGGGCGGATCAGGAACTGGCTGAAGGAATCCAAACTACCTCATAACCCTATCCATCTGATTCCACTCGACTATATGAAAATGAATCAGTGGAACCCTACAGGAGCCGATAGCAAGAATCCCTTTACAGTATGGTGGCAAACTCTGAAGGATAGCATCTGTATATGGCATCCATGTAATCTGAAAGAAAAAATGAATAATCAATTAATAAATGAATAGAAGTACAGTAAAGAGTAAATATTTAACAATATAAATAATAATCACTTACATTGTTTGGTCGAATGCTGTCTAACATAAGTCTGTAGGCGTGAACATCATGTCTGGGAGAATCTGAATGTCAATGCACCTGACTCCACCTGTAGATAACATTTTTATTTTTACATTTCGTAAAATAATCTTATACAATTAAGTTAGATATTAGAAGGAATTAATAACATACCAACGTCCACGTGGAGCCTCTGCTACAATCTCAATGGGTAATGGTGCATGGGCATGTGGAGCTAAACGAGGGATATTCTCCCATACCCACATCTGCAGAAGAACCATGCATCCTGTGATCTATATCTTATCGATGCGACATGCGCTTCATAGGGCCCTATATGTATATGCTAAGCAGGCAGACCCCCAGCTATATCAGCCTGCCTGGTTCAAATCCTCCAAAAAAGATAAATACATCAGGTGCACAAAAGTAGTAGAGTGGTCAACAAAAAGTGTGCCACCGATCAGCCTCAAAATATATGCGCATGAAAATCGTAGCATGGTGACGTCATCAGCATCATCTGGTAAATGTGTGAAGTGCTGGTCTAACCAAGGCATCCACAATCTACCACCGAAGATGGTCCTTCCATCATCCTGGACCTCTATGCCCAGTAGTCTATGAACAAGCTTAGGAAAATCTGATGGAACTCGGATTTTCAAAGCATTTCCTTCGATAGGGAGGCCCAACATAATGGCCACATCCTGTAATGTAATAGTCATCTCCCCCTCACTAAAATGGAAAGTATGTGACTCTGGCCTTCATCTCTCTACAAGTGCAGTAATGAGCTGATGATCAAGAAATGTGAATTCGCACGTCGCTACTCCGTAGAATCCAGCTCGACGCATATTGGGGACGATAGCGGGAGGTGGTGAAGTATGATGGAAATGGTGAGATCTACATACACTCAAGGGAGGCACAAGATGTCCCTCTAAAAGCAACCGCGATACATGAGTATCCTAAGATGTAAGCAATGTAAAATCTACCATCTGCACACATGATATCATCGTTACTTTTTAATAGTGAATTGAATAAAAATTTAAAACTTTTATTTTAAAAAAAACTACAATAAGAAAAATAAGGTATAAAATAAAGCAGCAGTGATAAAAAACCTGCATTGAAGATGTGGAATCATGATATATTCATTTTCGTTTGGTGTTTATTTTTTTAATATTTTGTGAAGAACCTTTTGTGGTGTTTTCTTTAACAATGCTTTGTATATGTTGACAACTAATCTTTTTTTTAAGATGTGGAATCATGATATATTCATTTTCGTTTGTTGTTTATTTTTTTAATAGTTTGTGAAGAACATTTGTGGTGTTTTCTTTAACAAAGTTTTTTATATGTTAACAACTAATATTTTTTTAAGATGTGGAAGCATGATATATTCATTTTCGTTTGGTGTTTATTTTTTTAATAGTTTTTGAAGAACTGGTTCAACCCCCCCCCCCCCTTCTCAGTTGTTATTCAATCCTTGGAACTTCAGTTTTAGTATCATAAAATTCTTTATGATAAAATCCAAAAATGAGACAAACCAAAATTCAAACATTTAAAAAATGGAGCAGGTACACAGACTCGATCATGGATGATGAGATGTGAAACTATGTCCTACCACTTGGGGAAATCTCTTACGAGTATTTACTTCTGTGTGAAAAATACTTCATAGTATTCTCCTTCCTCATTGTCGAGGCCAATACATCTCCTTTCTAATGCGAGTTGACTTTGGTCTTCCTTGGGGCCGTAACCTGGTAGCATGAAGCCAATAATTTTAAAAATGACAGACATTGAAACAATCATAAATGAAACCAAAACCAACTTATGAATACCTGGAAATATCAGGGACGATGGTCGGTTGATCAAAAGGCAATGTGATAGAATGGAAGTCACCAACAGGCATCCAAGCAACACTATAACAGTTAACCAAAGTTCTCATGTGATACATCGGGTCAACATATGGCTCCCATGATATATTTACCAAAGCACAAGCTGTGATAACATGTACACATGGATATCTCAATGCCTGAAAGTTGCCGCAATCACAGTACATGTTGTCCAACATCACGAAAAACACTCCACCATTAGTGCATGTACCTTGGTCATAGCATTGCCTTACCCGAAAGCTCCTCTTTTCCCTTTCAAAGGCTATAACATTCCATCTTCAAGCCTCATTCTGTATCCGGTCAATATCACTTTGAAAATGCTGAGTAAAAAGCATTCCATTTCCATCCTCTGGTAGGCCTTTTGGGACCGGTCAACAAAGTAGTGAACACATCTAAAAAATGTCTCTTACACTAACCCTGTGATTGGGAGTTTGTGCACACCCTTGAGGACCCCATTTATGCACTCCACTATATTAGTGGTCATATGCCCATATCTCATGCCACCAGCATATGCTAATGACCATTTTTCCTTTGAAATTTGCATCATATATTCATATACCTCCTCATTAACTGTTCGAATATCTTCAAGACGTTGATCAAACCTTTCTTGTTGGGGTTCATATGCTGAAACCATAAGATAATAATGTATTAAAATGAATATTAAATTTTGTTAAAAAATCAAGTTTAGAAAACCATACCCAACTTGAGGATCGCCTTCTTTATGGCCTCATCTCTAAAATGCTTATGCACATTACTTGAAATATGTCTAATGAAATAATGGTGATAAGAATTTGGCTCAGTCCAAGAAACCCCATCACTACTCACGACCTCTATAATCGCTCTATGACGATCAGATATCAGACACACGCCCTGTTTTTGTGTGACATGAACGCGTACACATGCCAAGAACCATCTCCAGCATTCAAAATTTTCTTTTTCAACAATGGAAAAAGCAAGTGGCAGAGGAGCGCGATTACCATCCTGTGTGGAAGCAATGAGTAGAACACCTTTATACTTTCTAAAAAGGAATGTGCCATCTACCTGAATAAATTGTTTACAATAGGGAAACGCAACAATGCACGGTCTGAATGCCCAAAAAAGCCTATTGAACTTCACCTTTGACCGATCAACTCGATGATTCTAAGATACATACTCAACACTGTACAAATTATAAACAATCTGATTATTGAGAGACAACAATTCCATAAGCTGTGGCAACATCACATAAGACTCATCCCAATCACCATATACTTTTACAATGGCTTTCTGTTTTACAGTCCAATCTTTGTTGTATGATATCTTATAGTTATACAACTGTTGAATTCTTTCCTGAACAAGGGCAATAGGAACATCTTGACTTGTTCGTATCATCTCACAAATAACAGTAGATATAAACTCTACATCAAGGGAAGAGTGATCTTGTGCCAAGATGGGATGCAGAAAAGTGTGTGGGACTTCTAATTTGGTTATCTTCCAACATCCATAATATTTATCAAATATTGCTCTTAATCGAAATTTACATTCTGACCCATATTTTTCGCAACGAATGAGATATTTGGTCTTCTTTGACTCATTAACCACAAATGTGAAATGTCGCACAATGTGGTATTGTTTTATCACATTTTTCATGGCCTGTTTACTTTCGAACTCCTACCCAACATATATGGCATTATCATTTGATGCAGGCCTATTCCCTGTAATGCCAGGGAATTTAGAAGCTAGTGTAATGACATCCCAATCAAAATGTTGTTCACGATACATTCCTCCAACTAAGGAACTCAAAACTGAAGGCTGATTACCACTAACGGGTGGTTGTAGTGGATGTATATCTCTCAAAGGAACCTCATAAAGTTCATTCCCAACCACATCATCTCCTGATGACTCTCCAGATTATTCTTCTTCAGATAAACTTTCATGCACTATATCAGCACACAAAGGGATGTCATCTACATTTCCTTCCAAATTTTGATCATCTTCCTCGTAACATTCTTCCACAAGAGTCATATGAGGAGGAGGCAATGAATAAGACTGTTGTGAAGGACCAGCTTCTACAGAGCTCACAAAGCATGGTTTTGTAGTAATCAATTGCACCACATCAATATCAGAAATGACAACAAATAATTCCATCAAACCATTAATACATTGTTTCCTGAATAACTGATAAGCCTCCATCCAATCCTCATCATCGACTATAGGGTACTCGTTGTGCCACAGATGCTCAGGATATTGAAGATTTCAGTATCTAATTGAAGTGATTGCTTGTTCAGCCCTTAGTTTTAACCGACTATGAATCTTATTACGAACTACATCCAATGTCATACAACCATGGAGATTTACCACTTTGGCAGGTGGCACACTATAGCTAAAACCCTGCTTGGTATAAATTACCTCACCGTTGCAATATATTTGAGCAGACATAATTACTTATAAAAAAATAATTTAAAAATTATTATATACTACATTAAAATTTTAAATTACTTAATTTGGTTTTGAATAATTGATTATCTTGAGACTTTTTTATGTATTGATTTATCACTGTTAAGGTATAGTGATTGTGATATTAGCACAAAAGCAAATTTAATATAATTTTTCCTAGAGTTTAATTACTTATGAATATATAATCATGACTTGATCTTGAGACTTATGATTAGTTTATCATTATCTGATAAACTAACCACAACCTATGGGTGGAATTCTGTCTATATTATCAAATATTTCAGCAACCGCCAATCTCCTGTCAAACAGCAACGCCTCTTCTTGAATGAGTTCTTGAATGCCTCTTCGTGGACACCTCTTCGGGGAAGCCTGTTTGGAGACACCTCTTCGGGTAAGCCTGTTCGGGGACACCTCTTCCGGGGCGTTTTTCTTTTAATTACAAATTTACTCACATGCATGTGAGGGGGTCTAGGGGTATGAAATACATAAATTTTTTTTAAGCAGACACGCAGGTCCTTACACTTATTGATAGATGACTCACAGGTTATCAATGCGGAAAAAACGCAATTATTACAAATTGAATAACAACATACATAAAATAAAACATGCAATTTCAATTATGCATGGTCGGTCATCTCAAGATCAGTCATCACTCATACCATGTTTTTTGGTATAATTATTATATATATAATTATTAATAACATTTAATAAATTTTATTATAACTGATATAATTGAGATTTACATAATAAACAATTTTTTTATTTTAAATTTTATGAAATTGTAATGTTTTTTGGTCATTCTTCTACTTTTCAAAATATAAGTAAATATATTTTCTACTTTATTGATTGAAAATATTATTAATAGTAAATAAAAGTAATATAATTTAGACTTACATCAAAACCGTTCATTAAAATAAATTTCTCTAACATTAATTACATTTCCTAAACATTCAACATTTTAGATATAACATAAAACATTCAATATTCATAAAACATACATTCAAACAATTAAATCGTACAAACATTCTACATCCAAAAAATTAGATCATACAAAACATTACACATCATGCATAACATATGAAATAAATAACTCATACACAAAATTAAACATACAAATGAAATAAATAAACACAATTAAAATAATTAAAATGTTAAATAGAAATTTTACCTTAATAAAAGCAGCAAATATTTGTTGAGAAAGAATTTTTGCAGGGCTTCGCAACAAAAACCAGATGAGAACAATGGTTTTTGAGGGGGGGGGGGCCTCCTTTTATAAATTTTCCCAGTAGAATGCGTGAACTCCATTCACGTATCCTTCATCTGATCAGCGAAGGATGCGTGAACGGCGTTCATGCATCCCTACTATGAATCGGATGCGTGAACCGCGTTCACGCATCCTTTCCCACACACGGATGCGTGAACGCCGTTCACGCATCCTTTAGCTGGTCAGAGAAGTATGCATGAACGTCGTTCACACATCTCTGCCTCGGTCTTGGATGCGTGAACAACGTTCATGCATCCTTCACCGCGGAAGGATGCGTGAACGGCGTTCACGCATCCCAGACCCATTTTT
This sequence comes from Viscum album, assembly GCA_963277665.1. Classification (NCBI taxonomy): domain Eukaryota; kingdom Viridiplantae; phylum Streptophyta; class Magnoliopsida; order Santalales; family Viscaceae; genus Viscum; species Viscum album. The sequence continues at coordinate 667,988,133 of OY728155.1, forward strand.
AAAAATATCGGAACCCTAATCCCCTTTCTCGAATTTTTTTTTCGTAAAACCCATATTAAAAAATTACTCCAAAGTTTATATATGTATATATAATTAAGATTCTAATAACTAAATAGAAATGAATCTAATAATAATAATTATAATAATAAAATGATAATAATAATAATAATAACATGGTGATAAAAAAAAGTAATAAAAGTAATTATTTCATTTTAATTATAATAAAACTCTTAACATAATAAAGATTTTGAACGACACAAAAATTAATGCATGTTTTAAGTATAAAATATTTTTATCTCAATTTTACGAAGATGAACGGGATGTGCAGTTACCCGGGTGGAGCCGCATAGGGTTTCCAAAATGCGCTCCACTTGTGCGCCCAACGACATTGACTAAAAAGGTGCACTTTTTAACCTAATCTCAAAAATTTCATCTGGGACTCAACTCAAACCCCAACATAATTTATCTAAGGCCAATGAAATAATAAAATAAAATAAATTTATAGGTCAGGGTATAACATTACTCACAGCGGATTGCTAAGTGTTGACCCATAGAAGATCAATATTCCTTCATTACGTCACAGCCAGCCACTAGATCCCCTCACTTAGCGCGCTTGATTTCCGAAGGGTCTGCTCCTCAAACTATAGATAGTATATCAACCTTTAATAAATCCCACTTGGAAGTAACCCAAATTACCATCTTGTTATAAGGGTTCCAATGTGATAGACGGCGCGTCAATCGGATGCCTGGTTTGTAAGATATAGGCAAAAAGGTAAATAGGGTCAGGTTGGATTTGAGTCCAATCCAACCCGGTCATACTCCAACTTATTCCAAAACTCAAGAGGAGTATATTAAAAGGACCGCCTCATTTCAGGTGTCCTCAAGCCACAAACGGTACATCAATCGGTCACTCGGTCGGTAAGATATGGATGTTTTAGTGAAATGGGGTTGGTCGGGTCAGGGTCCGGTCCGACCCGATCGGACTGACCCCACCCCACCCAACCCAAATGTCCTGTGAGGTTCCAGTAAGGATTTGGTATGGTTTTGTCCGGTCTGGAAAGTCCTCCCCTCCTGAAGAACCCAGCCCATGCGGTGCGGGCCGATTGTGCTAGACCGAACGTGGGGCATCTGGTTCTCCCAGCTGGCAATGCCAGCGGGGCGCTGCCCGTCTCTTGAAACGGACAGCACGAGCCGGTCAATTGTGCATCAGCCGAGTGGGCTTCATCTCCACACGGTGCATCGGCACCCCATCCTTCACCCATCGCGGCCATCTGACCGCAGCACCTTGCCGCCACGGTGCTTGTGGGAGCTACCCTCTCCACGCAGCCGGTACAGGCCAGCCACCACCGCTGCGCTGGTGGTGCCGCACCGGCAACTCCTTTCATGGGCTATCGGAGATGATCTGGTGGTCTGTTTTCCTCCTTGTCTACGCCTACGAGCCTCTCAAGTCGCCACCTTTACTGCGAGCCCCTTGGATTTTCCTTACCTCCACATTGCTCAGTCGCCCACGAAGAATGCACAAAAACCAAGATCGGCGGAGGGTCCAGGTATTTTTTGGATCTGCATGTGCCCTTTATCATTTTAACATGGGTGGAAACAATCATCTCAAAGTTTAAGAATAACCCCAAATTGAAACCCCACAACAACCTCCTGTAGTATAGAATGATTCACAGATCAACTCGTAAGTCTCTTGATTCTCATTCTTTATATTATTCAAGAATGAGAAGGAGGAAACATTATACACTTAAAAATAAATTAATTCTCCTACAAGGATTTGGTGGAATTCACTGCAGATGAAGGAAATAATCCCACGTTTGAAGACGTTCCCTGCCATTCATCGATCTCTGGATTGAATCCTCCAATGATTGTCGATCGATCAACATTATTCGTTGGAGGGTGACATCACTGGAACTTCTTCAGAGGTTTCCCATGGTTTCCAATCCATTCTCCAATGTATTGATTTAAACAAAGATAAAGGGGATTTGATTTTGATTATTAATGTGGTTCATTTATGAACCTTAATTAATGATCTATTAAACACATGAGCGTTGCGGTTACACAAACAAAGTAACAGGTCATTAAATGACTCTCATTTAGTGATATTTGTTACACTTCGGTTCTGCCAACTATAGCCCAATGGTTGAAGAAAGAATAAAATAACTTATTTAGCTATTTTATTATTTTTTCCGAAAGTCCAAAATTTAACTTTTCTGTATGACCCTTTCCAGTCAAAGTTAAGCTTCACCTAAGAAAATCTTGGCACTGCAAATTCAATAGTTCCCTCGTATTTTCAATTCGAGCACTAGTTCAAAAGATAGAAAAACCTGCTTGCAGGTTTACTGAACATACCTAAAAAAGGTTCAAAAATCTGTTTCAGGATCTCCGGGCCTCGGAATTATATACCGTCAAATTTCACAGTCTTGAAAAAATTCCATATAATTTAAAAATATATACAGAATTTTTGGGTCTTTAAATTCTCCCCACCTTAGGGATTTACATCCCCTAAATCCACAAAAAAAAGATAAGAAAACAAATGGGGGTACTGAGCATGAATCTGAGTCTCCCACTCCCATGTGCTCTCTTGGAGGTTTCCGTGTTGCCACCGAACTCGCACCAGAGGAATTGACCATCCACAAAGGACCTGATCCTATCGATCCTATATCTCCACTGATAACTTCGTAAAAGTTTCCTCATTATCAATTTCTAGCTTGACCCAGTTGATGATGTGCAATGGATCATGCACGTATCTCCTCATCCATGACACATGGAAAACATTATGTACTTGGTGCATCTGTGGGGGAAGATCTAGGAGTTATTCCACCTCTCCAAATATGATTAGGATCTAGAAATGTCTGATGAATCTCAAGATATCTTGCTGACCCATCCAAATATTCGCAATCCTCATCAGGTTGAGACCCGTAGGAAGACATGGTCTCCCTCCTTGAACTCCAAGGGTCTTTGTCTCCTGTCGGAATAAGACTTCTACCTAATATGTATAGTCTTCATCCGCTCCTAGATGATCTACACCTTCTCAGTTGTAGCCTACACTAACTATGGACCCATAAGTGCTGACTCCCCTGGGTCTATCCAGCATAGAGTTGATTTACATGGTCACTCATACAAGGCCTCAAATGGTGCCATTATGATGGTTGAGTGATAGATGTTGTTGTATGTGAACTCCACCAGTGGAAGGTGGTCCTCCCAACTATTTCCATTGTCAAGGACGCAAGAACGAAGCATTTCCTCAAGTATTTGTATGGTATGCTCTGTCTAACCACCTGCATGAGGGTGAAAGGCGGTGCTCAAGTGTAGCTGATTCCCAAACTCCTCCTGTAATCCCTTCTGTAAATGGGATGTAAAATGAGAGTCGTGATCTGAAATGATCATCGATGGTATCCTGTGAAGTCATATTATCTCCTGAACATAGAGGCGTCCCAAGCCCTCTACTAATCCATCCTCTTTGATGGGTATAAAATGGGACAACTTTGTGAGTTGTTAAATGATCACCTAGATAGAGTCGTGGCCCCTGGATGTGCATGGTAACCCAGTTACGAAGTCCATAGAGATACCATCCCACTTCCATTCTAGTACTTCTAGTGGATTTGTTAAGCCTGCTGGAACCTGATGCTAATCCTTCACTATCAGACAAGTGAGGCAGCATAAAATGAACCCTGCCACTTCTTTCTTCATTCCTGGCCAACAGTACTAACGTCGGAGGTCATAGTACATCTTTTCCACTCTAGGATGTACCTCTAAAGGGGATGTGTGGAACTCCCTCAACACCACCTCCCGAAATGTCATTGGTACCATGGTGCGTCCTCTAAAAAGGATGAAGTTATCCCTACCTATCAAAAATCCATGAGGAGCCTATCTTGGGGATATCTGAGTATATCGGGCCTCACATTCAATATCCCCAAGTTGTGCCTCCTGAACTCGCTGAAGGAGTGGGGAAGTGACATTCATAGACTGGAGGTATACTGCTCCATCACTCTCCATAAAGAATATCTGTGATGTGGCTAGCTGCTCTATTTTCTCACTCAGAAGCTGTAGACCTGACCTTCTTCTGAGTGCATCTTCTACTACGTTCCCCTTCCCATGAGTGTAGACTATCTCAAAGTCATAATCCTAGAAGAACTCCAGCCATCGTCATTGTCTCAGGATCAGTTCCTTCTATAAGAAGATATACATGAGAATCTTGTGATTAGAGAAGATAGTGAATCATTCACCCATCAAGTAGTTCCACCACATATTTAATGCAAAGTCCATTACTACTAACTCAAAAGCATGGGTCGCGTAGTTCTTCTCATGTTGCATCAGCTATCGAGATCTGTAGGCAATCACTGCTTTCTCCTACATTATGACACATCCCAGTCTGGTCCCTAATGCATCATAGTAGAATACATACCCAACGCCCTCCTCTAGTATCCTCAAGATGGGGGCACTCGTCAGTCTCCATCTCATCTCTTGGAAACTTAGATGGAACCTCTCTATCCATACAAAGGGTTGTCTCTTCTTTGTCAAAGAGTACAAGGGTTCTGCTAATCTGGAAAAGTCAGGTACAAATATCTGGTAATACCCAGCCAACCCTAGAAAACTTTGCACCTCAGTCACGCTCTTGGGTGGCTCCCAAGCAAGCACTGCTTCTATCTTCACCGGATCCACTAAAACTCCAGCCTATGAGATAATGTGTCCCATAAAGTGTAAATCCCATATCCAGGACTAGAACTTCAAGAGGTTACCCTAAATCTGTTTATCTTGGAGTGTATCCAGAACTATCTGCAGATTTTTGGCATGCTCTTACTCCGACACCGAGTACACCAAGATGACGTCAATGAAACCCACCATGAAGAAATTGAGGTAATGATGGAATATCATGTTCATGAGTCCCATGAACACTTTTGGGGAATTGGTCTTTCCGAAAGGTATCACCAAGAACTCATAGTTTCCATACCAGAATCTGAAAGATGTCTTCAGTATGTCCTCATCCCACACCTGAAGTTGATGATAGCCTGATCTGAGGTCTATCTTTGAAAATCACTAAACTCCCTTCAGCTGATTGAAGAGGACATAAATCCTTGGTAGAGGAAACTTTTTCTTCACAATCACATGATTCAGGTGCTGATAGTCCAAAAAATCCTCAAGCTCCCATCTACCTTCTTGGCGAACAACATCAGGGCTTCCCATGGAGAAACACTGGGTCTTATGAACCCCTTCTTCTATAAGTCCTCCAACTATACCCTCAACTCAAGAAGCTCCATGGGAGACATTCGATATGCTGGTGTAGATATCGATGTTGTTCAGGGGTGCAGGTCGATGGAAAATTCTACCTCTCTACAAGGAGGTAGTCCTGAAACATCCTCAGGAAAGATATTTGCGTACTAGTCCACCATAATAGGATAGATCATACTCCTCTCCTCCACTACACTGAGGGTGAGACTAGCCAACTGATGAGTGATCGGCTACACCCTCCTTCATGAAAGTCCGTCCTATACTGCAAAGGTTCCCTTCTCACTGTTGAAGGAAAACCCTACCCCATCCTTGCAGACACACCGCACTTTTCACCTAAAATAGTCAATCTGAGCATGAACCATAGATAACCATTCCATACCCAAGATGATGTCATAAGGCCTCGACACTGCTACTAGGATATCCTAGCTGAAGCTCTTGCCTTCTAGAGTATTCTCACACTGTCGGCATCAGTGTGTAATCATCGAATCCTCTCCCGTAGGAGTCTCTAGCTGTAAGGATCGAGCCAATGGATCCACCAGAATCTCTGAGATCTGAATGAGAGTCGTGGAAATGAAATAGTGACTGAAACCTCTATCTATAAGAACTGAAGCTAGGGTGTAGTATACACAAATCATACCTTGAATCATCTCCGGAGCACTGTGGTCATAGGCCTCTGCTACCTAAAGTTGAGCTTGTCCCAGTCCACCTGCTCCCTAAGGTCAGATTGGACCACCTAGAGGTGGTGGCAGTAGTACCTCAAACCATCTCCCACCACCTTCTACATGGCCTGCTCCTCTGCCACATCCACCACCCTGTATACCTCCTCGCTTGAACCTCTGTCACTATCCCATTGGTTTCTCAACTGTCTACTGGTCATTTGTGTGGGGATTCAGATATTCGGGAACCATGTTCCCCTGCCCACTGCATGATTAATAATGTAAAGACCCGTAAATTTCAAGGAATTTTTTTTTCTTAATTTTCTTTGGAATTTTACAAGAGCGCAGCTTCTGACGGCACCTGATTCTGAGGCCCGGTGTGTCCGGAATCATTTTCTGAAGTTTGGCTCGGGTACGTTCAGTGAACGAACGTGCGGCGCGCAGGTGGGCAGGCCAACCCTATACCTCGTTACCCATACAACACGTTTTGCCCGCAGGGGCTGGGTGAGTTGGTTCAAGGCGGTGGCGACCCGACGCTGAGGTTCCGGGTTCGAGTCCTCACAAAGGCAACGCGCACCATTTGTCAGTGAACCTCTCGTCCCCTCGACTCCGTGGGAACTAGCCCAAGCCCAAGGGTTGGCCACCTTGGGCCTAGCTGGGGGCGTGCGGCGCGCAGGTGGGCAGGCCAACCCTATACCTCGTTACCCATACAACACGTTTGCCCGCGGGGGATGGGTTAGTTGGTTCAAGGCGGTGGCGACCTGTCGCTGAGGTTCCGGGTTCGAGTCCTCACAAAGGCAACGCGCACCATTTGTCAGCGAACCTCTCGTCCCCTCGACTCCGTGGGAACTGGCCCAAGCCCAAGGGTTGTCCACCTTGGGCCTAGCTGGGGGCGTGCGGCGCGCAGGTGGGCAGGCCAACCCTATACCTCGTTACCCATACAACACGTTTGATTAGATCTCCAACACGTTTTGAGAAAATGTCGGGAGCTCTCGTATTGCGCTACAACAGGCGACTCCAAACCCTAACCATTTCCGCTGAATCTTGCTGCTTCTGATGGCTGGTTTTGATCCAGAATGGGAGCTTCTCCCCCATTCGGTCTCTGCTTCTGTGGATACTGCCTCTACGAGCATTGAAGTTGGGAATTTACAAATCCCACTTCGAAATATTCCTGTCTCCTTCCGCGATGCACTAAAAGACTCTGATCTCAGTAGCGGGAAGGATCCCAGGCAACCTTTATTCAGAAAACTGGACGATGGAGGTTTTATGGTTGATGCTGATCCAGAAGCCTTGAAACAGAGGGAGAAAATGTTCAGGTACTCGGTGCTCGGTCGAATTTCCTACATCACAGGTGATAAACCTTGGTCTATCTCTGATCTAAAGAATAGGATTGCTCATTGTTGGAGCTATTCACGCTGGAAGATGGTTCCCTTAGGTAAGGGATAATATCACATTCTTTTTAGTACGCAATCTGAGCTTGAGAAGATTTAGAAGATTGGTAATTTACAACTAAAGCCTGGTTTTTTTAGAATCTCATATTGGGACCCTGCTTTTAATCCTTACACTCACAAAAACCATTTGGCTCATGTTTGGGTTAGAATTCATAGGCTGAATTGGTTCTTTTGGCACCCAAAGATCTTAAATGACATTGCTTCTTGTTTAGGATCCCCTATAAAAATCGATCATAGAAACTTGAATGGGGATCTGGGTTTATATGCCAGAGTTATGGTGGAGATTAACCTAGCTAACCCTTTACCATCCACCATAATCTTTAATGCCCCTGAACACAGGGTTGAACTCAGTATTGAATATGAAAATAAACCTTCCTTCTGTGAAGTATGCAAACTAATTGGACATAATTTTTCCAGCTGTAGGGTTGCTAGAAAGCAATTGGACCCCTCAAATAAAAATGACTGGCAAGAGGTTAAAAATACAAAAAAAGGGAAAAATATTGCTGTCAAATCTGACCCACCTAAGGTCGATAAGTGGGTCCAGAAGCACAATTCCTCATCAGCCTTAGCAGGTAAATCTTGGGCTGTTTTGGTAGAGGAGGACTCTCAAATTAAGGATAAGCCCTCTGACTCAAATGGGTTAGTTGATGATTGTAACAGAGAATGCTCTAACAAGAGCATCACTACCCCTATTACTAATGCTGTTAACAATGCTCCTTCCTCTGATTTTTCTTGTTTAAAGGAGGATTTTTGTAGGAATCTGGGTGACTCAGTATCTACCCTCAAGGAGAATGTGGTCACTTTCAGCATAATTCTCCCTGCAGACCCAGGTTCTATTGCGCTTAGTGCCCCTGATGATTCTGCAGTTGCTCCAATCAAATCTGTTGGTTCTGGTAACTCTGTGCCTCCCAATTCTGATGTTAAATATGACCTTTCTAGTATTGCTGCTCCTATAACTAAATCTCAATCTGTTTTTGTTACTTCTGAAAGTTATGTTGATCCTACCTTATCACACATTTCTGATCCAAATCTGATTTTACACACTGAATATCTCACTGTTCAGAAGGAGGGATCTAATCCCCTAACTGACTTACAGATCTCTGATGCTCTGCAGAAATCCCTAGATAATTTGAATTCTGTTACTGCTGGAAATGTTGATATTTCTGTCAGTAAACCTGTCATACATGCTGATAATGCTGTTATTTCTCCACATACCCCACTGCCTGCTCCTGAAACTGCTCATGACCATGATTTATGTCCAGAAAACAGCATGATTTCTAATTCTCCTAATAATAACCAGAACCATGATCATAACATGCCTCCTGTATCTGATCATTCTCATCCTGCTGGTCTTGAATCTGTCCAGATTGAGACTGAGCCTCTCCCACAACATGAGCAATCTGCTCATGATGTTATTTCTAAGTCTAATCAAATCAGCTCACCTCTACCTCCTGTTCTTGTAAAGGACTCTGCTCATAGAGCAGAACAGTCTCAACCTTTAGAAATTTCTGCTTCATTGTGTACATGAGACCCTACTACTATTAAAAATGCTAAACATAAATATGATTCCTCTCAAAGCTCTGAAACTGATGAGGGACATCATCTTTTATCCTCTTCCTCAATTGTTACAAGATCCCAAAAAATGAAGGGTTCTTGTAAATCCAAAAAAAAAGAAGGGTTCTAACCCTAGACACAAGTAGCAATGAATGTTCTTTTCTGGAATTGTCAAGGGGTGGCCAATAATGACACCTCTATTACCCTTAGGAGGTTTCTAAATACTCATAAACCATACCTTTTTTCCATTGCTGAACCTAAGGTCAATTTTAAAATGAACTTTATGAAATTTGGTGCTCTTAATTACAATTTTCTAGGATCCTGTAAAAACGGTCCTCAGGCTGACTCCATGTGGATTTTTTCTCATAATTCCTTAAAAAACATTAACATTATTAAAACTTCTGATCAGCTGTTTACTTGTGATTTCATTTGGAATGGTCAGCACATCTATTGTACTATGGTTTATGCCAAAAATAGGTATCAGGATAGGAGAATGTTATGGCTTGAACTTCTTGATATTGCCAAACTCATTCAGGATTCTTGGCTTGTCTTGGGAGATTTCAATGCCATTATTACCTCATCTGAAAAAATTGGTCCCGCTCATCTCCCCATTTCCTCTAGAGAGTTTAAATCTACTATTGATGATTGTAACCTCTTTGAGGTTAATCTTATCGGTGCCAAATACACCTGGTACAGAAAGCATTACAATAAAAACGTTGCTAGTAAACTTGATAGAGCCTTTGTGAACATGAAGACTCTTGATACTTGGGATAAAATAACTTGTGTTACTCTCCCTAGAATTAACTCTGATCATCATCCGATCCTTGTTAACCTTTCTACGAATGCTCGAAAAACTATCTTTCCTTTTAAATTTAACAATGCTTGGTCTTCGAACCCTGACTGTGCTCCTTTTATTCTTAACACTTGGAACTCCATGAAACACCATAAGGATGACTTTGCTTGCTTATATAAACTGAAAGTTCTTAAACAGGCTCTCAAAGGTTGGTGTAAAAACTCTATCGTCCAAATTGATCTAGACATCTCACATCTGGAAGATGAGCTTAGTCACTTTCAATCTCAGAACACTCATTCTGACTTTCACTTAGATCCTCAGGTCGAAGCTAATATTTTTTCGAAACTTAATTCCCTTATTACTTTTAAAGACAATATTCGTAAATAGATGTTTAGAACCAAATGGTTTACTGATGGTGATCGTAATACTAAATTTTATAATAATCTTCAAAGAATTCGAAAGGCCAATCGTCCGATTTCTATGCTCATTCATAATGACATGGTCTTAGACTCTGAAGAAGCCATTACGGATCATGTTATCACATACTTCTATAACATCTTAAATGGTCCGGACAGAAATGTTGACCTTAAACCTGATATCATTCCTTTGCTGGTTAATGAAGGTGACAATAAGTACCTTTTAAGCACTCCCCTTGATCATGAAATTAAAGACATTGTTTTTAAACTAAACCTCGATAGTGCTCCTGGCCCGGATGGTTTTAATAATGGTTTTTTCCAAAAACATTGGGATATCATTCAAAACGATGTTTGCAAACTTGTTAAGACTTTTTTCACTCACGGATCTCTACCTCATGGAATCAATGCTCAATTTGTTACTCTAATTCCTAAAGTTGAGAATGCTGCTGAGATTCATCAATTTAGACGTATAGCTTTGATTAACACTATCTATAAAATCATCACTAAAATTATTTCAAACATACTTGCTCCTATCTGCAATAGAATCGTCTCTTGGAATCAATTTGGTTTTATCAAGGGAAGATCCATTCAGGACTGCATTTGTCTTGCATCTGAGTGCACGAATGCTTTAACTAAAAAATCTAGAGGTGGTTGCGTGGCCATCAAATTGGATATTAGAAAGGCCTTTGACACTATTGATTGGAATTTTATTTACAAAGTTCTTAGGAATTTTGGTTTTAATGATTCCTTCATTGGTAGAATCAAGACCCTTTTTCACTCAGCTCATATCTCTATCCTGATTAATGGCACTCCTTGTGGCTTTTTCAAATGCACTAAAGGTGTTAGGCAAGGGGACCCTCTCTCTGCCATTCTTTTTGTGATTGCTGAAGATTATCTTAGCAGACTCATAAACTACCATGTTGATCATAATTTGATCAAATCTATTCAGGTAGCCAGAAACTTAAATGCCCCTACTCACCTCTTATATGCGGATGATATTATCCTTTTTATAAAAGGGGATCAAAAAAGCCTTCATGCTCTCAAGAAAACTATATCTCACTATGAGGATGTCTCTGGTCAAGCTATCTCTTGGAACAAATCTTTCATCTATTTTTGCAAGAATTTTCCTGTCAGAAGAAAATCTGGTATTATTAATTACCTGGGTATCAAGGAGGGTCTCTTACCTTTCACCTATCTGGGTGTTCCTCTATTTTGGGGTCGTCCCAAAGCTACCTATTTTTCTAATATCCTTTCTCATATCACAAATCAACTAGCTAATTGGAAAGGGAAGTCTCTCTCCATGGCTGGGAGAATCTGTTTGGTCAAATCGACCATTGTTTCTAAAATGGTTCATTCCTTTATGGCCTATAAATGGCCCATCGGTACTCTTAAAAAAATTAACACTTACATCAAAAACTTCATCTGGTCTAGAAGTATTTTTGAAAAGAAGCTGGTTACTATTCCTTGGAATACTTGTTGTAAACCCATTGCTAACGGAGGAATAGGCATTAAAAATTTAAAGCTGTTCAACGATGCCTTACAGGCCTGCCTTACATGGCGCATCATTAACTCCACTTCTAAAGCTACTGATTTTCTAAAACTTAGATTTTTTTCTAAGCTGTCAAAAGGTAATCTTAATTTCATTAACTCTTCTATCTGGCCTTCCATTCGGGACTCCTTTCACAAAATCATGCAAAACTCTAGATGGATTGTCAGTGATGACTCTTCCATTAATTTTTGGTGTGGTAAATGGTGTGGTAACCCTCTGATTTCTTTGTTGCCTCCGGATCTTCTTCCTGATGATACTCAACAATCTATAAAGGAGGTCTTACAATCCTCTGACTGGGATTTCCCAGATATCATTATGCAAGCCATTGAAAATTATGCTTTTTCTTCTGCTGGTGATTTCCTTGTCTGGGAGCCTTCTCCCAATGGCATCCTGGATTCAAAAAATTTTTATAAGCATAATTTTTCTGATCCTGAATCCATTTTTTCTTGGGTGAATCACTTCAATAAACCCTACATCAAGCCTTCTAGACTCATCCATATTTGGCGCATTGTGCACAACAGATTACCCACGGAAACTTGCCTCCAAACTTTTGGCATCTCTCTTTACTCTAAATGTCGTATGTGTAACCAACATAGGGAAGATGCCAATCATCTTTTTCTATCTTGTGCGACGGCCTCTGCCCTTTGGAATTACATCTTTGATCTTTTTAATTGCAGATTGCCCATTTCTGATTCTATTTACTTGTTTTTAATACATTTTACTAGACATGATGCCTCTCTGCAGGTTAAAAATCTTTTTCTGGCGGCAGTGGCAGAACTTCTACATGAACTCTGGTATGTTAGAAATGATATTATTCACAATAATCACTCTTTCTATCTTAATGCAGGGAAATCCCGAATCCTCCTCGCGATTCATGAAGCAGCCTCAATTCAAAAAGACTGTTGCAACAACTCGGTTAGTGACCTTATGATCCTCTGTCATCTTCACATTCCTGGTATCTTCCCAAAGCCAAAATGCCTCTTTGAATTTTTTTGGAAACCACCGATGCCAGGATGGATCAAGGTGAATGTTGACGGCGCTTCCAAAGGCAACCCTGGTCCTTCCAGTTGTGGTGCTATCTTCAGGGACACAGCTGGGCATTTTCATGGTTGTTTCTTTGTTGGTTGTGGCCACTCTTCATCTCTGGAGGCGGAAATGCTCGGAGTTATTCATGCTGTTGACTTTGCTCTTCAAAGAGGTTGGAGAAAGCTTTGGATTGAAAGTGATTCAACCACCATCATTAATGCCATCTGGACTGGAAACATTCATCTATCCTGGTCGCTCACTGCTCGCTGGTTGAACTGTCTCAATTTACTCTGTGGGATCGAGTTTATAGCTACTCATGCCTATCGTCAAGCAAATGTCGTTGCTGATGCTCTAGCCAACAAAGGTGTCCATCAAAGCATGACTTGGATGGACTCTATCCCCCCTGATTTATTTCATCTTTTGGATAGAGATTGTAAAAAAATCCCTTCTTTTCGCTTCTTGTAATCTCTCTTTTGTTTCAATAAATTTTTGCGTTGGTCTTCGACCAAAGCTTCACCTTAAAAAAATAAAATAAAATAAAATAATTTTGCGACAACTTTATTTTATTTCGCTTAAGACACTTGGAAGCCACTTGAAGCCACTTAAATGCGGCTTGAACTGAGTTGAACTGGATAGGATGCTATCCAGAAATATCCTACCCCTTGGTAGGATATTTGTGAGGTGGGGCCCGCACGAGCCCCGCCGTTTCTTTCCGCTAAGAAACGCACCCGTGAAAACCCGTCTTAATGAAATTCAACTGACGTGTTTCTTAAAATCTTAACAGACCATTTAATTGGGTTGTTTCTTTCGTGAATTAAATGGGCTGTTTCTTTCGTGAATTAAATGGCCTGTTTCTTTCGTTGAATTAATTCAACGAATTAATTCAATCGTTTCTTACCCCCCCTTTCGTGTGTTGGCATAATAATAAAATAAGACCAACCTATCTTTTTTTTGGGAGGATTTCTCGTTGTGACATAATCCTTGTATCTTCTTCCCCCTTCGCGAAGAACGTGAAGAACGCCAAACCTGCGGAGATCGACGACGCGAAGCCTTGTACCGCGACGCCATCGGATCTCCCTTCGCGACGCTTCTTCCGCGACGATCCAACCCCGCGACAGCCTTCGATCGACAACAACCAAGGTAGGGGGTTGCGCTTCTTTTTATTTTTCTTTTTGGATTTCAACAACAACATGGATTTAATTATTATTAATTAAATCCGTATGTTCTTGGTCCTCGGAGATCGTCGACGCGACGCCCTTCCGCGGTGTGACGATCACCTCCTTCCGCGACGGTCAATTCCTCGACGACCTCGCATCCGACAGCGACGGCGAGGTAGGGATTTATTTTGGGATTTACCCCCCCCCCCCTTTTTTATTTATTTATTTCCGTGAACGTTATTTAAAAATTAAAGAACCGGAATCAAAGAAACAATTTTATTTTATTAAAATTTTTGGTTCATGTGTTGAACATTTTATTTTCTCCCGTTGATTATCTCTAACGCGGAAGGTACGGGCCAAACGAACACGGCCCGACGACCCTCCGCCGTTCTTCGTTTTGTGCGGATTTGGCGGGCGACGACAGAACGTGCCGCAACGGATGTTTGATGATCCCGCAGTAAAGAACGGAACCCGGGAGGAACAACGGCGCAGACGGGAAGGAAAACGGGCCACCGGAGCGACTCCGGCGGCCCGCGGAAGCTGGTGGCAGCGCGGGTCGCTGGCGCGGAGGCGCCGGCGGCCGGAGGCGGCGGCACCCCGCGGGTGTCCAGCGCGACACCCCGCGGGTGCCGCGGGGTTGTCACGTGGCACCCTGCGGGTGTCCAGCGCGGCACCCCGCGGGTGTCCAGCGCGGCACCCCGCGGGTGTCCAGCGCGGCACCCCGCGGGTGTCCTGCGCGGCACCCCACGGGTGTCCTGCGCGGCACCCCGCGGGTGCCGCGGGTGTCCAGCGCGACACCCCGCGGGTGCCGCGGGGTTGACCCGCGGCACCCCGCGGGTGTCCAGGGCGGCACCCCGCGGGTGTCGCGGGGTTGTCACGCGGCGCGTCCGGCTGTCTGGCCTACAACCCGCGGGTGCCGCGGGGGTGTCACGCGGGGCGGCGGCTTTCCCCCGCGACGGCCGCTCGGCCGAGCCGAGCCGGACCGGCCCTGGCCGGGCCGGGCCGGGCCAACCGGGTTGGACCCGACACGGTTCGGGCCAACCAGGGGGGGTCGGGCCGGGTCGGCCCGGGCCCGGACCCCCCGTCTTCGGACGACTTTCGTTCAAACGCCCGTAACTTGAGCTATGGGCCTCCAAACGACTCGCCGTCAGCGGCAACGCAATCCTTGGAGCGAGTCGGTCGTTTCGGTTTGTCTCACTCAAGGTTTCGGAATATTTTGGGTTCGGCCGGGTTGGTTCGTACACGAAACCAACCGGGCCCTCGGAGTGGAAACGCTCATATCTTGAGCTACGGACGTCCGATTGACGTACCGTCAGCTTTGTTAGTTTCCTCTTAGTGAGACGGATCTTTTGGCTTACTCCGCCCGAGGTTTGGACGCAGGTGGAGTACGGTCGGGTTGGTTTTGCCTTAAAAAACCAACCGGGCCCCTGGGACGAAAAGGCCAATAACTCTCAGACCGGGTGTCCGATTGACGCGCCGTCTGTTGCGTTGAGTTCCTGTTGACGATACGGAACTTTTGGCATCTTTCGCCTGAGTTTTGGATACAGTTGGTAGTTGCCGGGTTGGATCGCACCCGAAATCCAACCGGGCCCCTAGAACGGAAAAGCTGATAACTTTCAGACAGGACGTCCGTTTGACGAACCGTCAGTGGCGTTGACGATCACGTTGAGAAACGGTCCCTATGAGTATACCCTATGAGAGATCGGGGTACAGTTGAGATACGGCTGGGTTTGGTTCGCTCACGAAACCAACTGGGCCCCTGGGACGAAAAGGCTAATAACTCACAGACCGGGCGTCCGATCGACGCGTCGTCTGTTGCGTTGAGACCCCTGTGACGAGGTGGTCCTTTGAGATACTTCTTCGTGGGACCTTGAGATACTTGGAGTATCGACTTGCAGCTCGTGGAGCGGACCCTCCCAGAGACGAGCGTGCGGAGTACGGAGACCGTGTAGCCGACTGAGACCTGACGACTGCTTGACCGACTCAACTTGGAGTGAGTCGACTAGCCCAGTGGACGGAGCACTACTTTGTTTGGGTGCAGACCCATGGAGGACGGAGCACTACCTGTTTGATAGTGCAGACCCACGGTACTCGTCCGGAGAGTACCTCTGCAGGCTACTAGGGGGTGTGCACTACTGTGTTTGAGTGACATACCTCGGCGGGAAGCACTACTATGTTTGGGTGGCTGGCCCGTGGTACTCGACAGGAGGAGTACCTCAGCAGTCTTAGGTTAGTGAGCAGTACCTCGGAGTCATGACAGGACCACTGTACACTCTAGAGACGGAGCTCTTCAGTAGTTACGGTTTCGATAATGAAAATCCTGGTTTGAGCTGAGACTTTTGACCTTTGTGTTTCCTCATGATTGAGATGGGTTACTTGATAACTTAGGTATATGTATGGGAATATACCTAAGTAGAGGTTATCTTTTGAGATCTTCTTTGTGGTTATCTTTTTTGGATTTAGTGGGACCTTGAGGGTCTCGGGGTCCCTACTGAGTATCGTTATACTCACCCCTGCACGGGCTATGCCCGCACCTCGTTGTGTTGGTTGCAGACGACAGGCAGTGCTGACGGAGGCCGAGTGTTCGAGGACTGGACGGTACCCGGAGGTGGACTACATGACAAGTCAGTGTCTGGAGGTGGACTTCACGGCGAGACGACACTCGGAGAAGGTTGACGGACGAGAGCACTGTGGAGGCTATCTGTACCTACCCTTCAGGTAGGATTCGTGGTGGACGATCCAGGAGCTGCGCCATCTGTACCTACCCTTCAGGTAGGATCCGAGGAGGACGACCCAGGAGCCGCTTCCGTCCCTCCAGTTGTTGTCTTTTTCTGTTGTACTTTGTTCAGTTGTAGTTGTACTTTCTTTTGGGTTTGTATTCTGGCCCATTTACTTTCCAGTACTTCTTTTTGTACTTAGTGTTTTACTTCCGCTTGTACTCTGTGGTGTTTTGTTACTTTTATAAAGGAAATGCCTTCCCAGTTATCGGGATTCACGCCTTTGGTGCTAGTCGCCAGCCCCTAGCCTATAGAAGACGGGCTTGGGGTAGTCACGGCACGGGCCTCGTGGACGGGTCGTGACAAATTGGTATCAAAGGTGGTCGGTTCTACCGCAGACTCTGATCTTTCTTTCTGTGAAGCAATAGTGTTAAGGGTACCGAGTGTGGTTTTCAGTTCAGGGAGTCCAGTGTTGGTGCGGGCGGCCGACGTATCCATACACTAGGACCCTGGCAACTGATTTCCGACTTTGTGCATGAAAACACTGATTGCGTGTGTGTTTTCAAAGGTTTCCCCCCTTAAAACAGCTCAAACCAGGTCAGCTCACCAGGTATAATCGTTTGACCGTGTTACGTTGTTTCTTTCATGATGCCTTTTCTCAGACGACCAGTTAGAGCCCAGAGGGATGTGCGTGCTGACAGCCTGTCGAGTGACGAGGCTTCGATACAGGGCCCTCTTGCAGTTGAGGCACCAGCGGAGGCACCAGCGGTACTACCATACGTTGGGCCACTGATGCCAACAGCCCCAGCAGTAGGCGATGCCCGCTACTTGAGCGCACTGCATGAGTTCCAGCGCCAGAGGCCACCCAGGTTCGGGGGAGAGACGGACCCGCAGGCGGCTGAGGATTGGCTGGAGGTTGTGGTGGGAGTCTTCAAGCTAGTGGGGACGCCATCGGACTTCATGGTGACCTTTGCTGCCAGCCTTCTTCAGGAAGCAGCAGGCAGGTGGTGGAGCCACTTGTTCCAGTTTTGCGATGGGATGGCTTTCACATGGGAAGACTTCGAGACCTTCTTCAGGGTGGAGTTTGTGCCAGTAGCTCTACACCCCGAGCGTGTTCAGGAGCTGCTGCCTTTGCCGCGTGTTTTTCGATCAGAAGCCGGGTCATCTGTGGGCAGTAGACAGATGATGCAGAGGTCCAGGAGGACCAGACCAGTAGTTGGGAGATCTCGGGTTTTAGGACTGGTGGTGCGGGGTACCCGGGGTGGGTTCAGAGCCAGGCGTGCCAGAAGCAGACTGTGTTACTCGTGCGGTGGAAAGGGGCACCTGGCACGTGACTGTCCGACTCCTCGTACAGTTGATCCATAGGCTTTTGAGGAGCCACCGAGGCAGAGGCAGCAACGAATGCTTGAGCAACACTAGAGCAGTGGACAAGGCAGTAGAGCTCTTGGAGCAGGTGGACAGGATCGGAACTAGTGGATACGTCTCTTGTACTTCTAGTTCCATGTTGATGTTGTTTTTGTGTCTTTGTACCATGAGCTGCAATAAAATAAAGACACTTATCTTGTGATGTTTGCTTTCCTGTCCTCTTTTTGTGATGTTACTAAGTGGTACTGGTTAAGACTGTTGACTTGACCCTCACTTTAGAAATTCCTACTGGAGGAGACCCAGTGACCTCACACTGATGCCGACAGTGTGACTCGACCCTTGGAGGCGAGAGTGACAGTTGGATCTATTAGTAGTTTCTTCGAGGCCTTACGACGTCATCCATGGCATGAATGCATCATTTATGTCAGGATTGAATGTATTAGGCAACGAATGTGGTTAATCCAGGGAATGAGACCAGATTTCTCTTATCGGCAAAGAAGAAATCATAGCAGCTCTTGTGAGGCTAAAGGAGGTGCAGTTCATCCAGGAGCGGATGAAGACTGCACAGTGCAGTAAGAAACAAGGAACCGGTGCCAGTCTTAGAGACTCGGGCGTGATAAATGTTTCAAGAAGAGGTAGCTTTAAATAGATATGATTATGCGAAGCGGCAGACGTGGAGGCAAATCTAGGAGAGCAGCATGAGGTGGTGTACATCTTAACATGCTACAACCACCCGCCTTAGTTATTCCTGCCAGGCTCAGGGAGCTGGAGGGCGGAGGAAGAGTGCGGCTGCATGCGGTCAAGGAGTGTGACCCAATGGCTCTAGAAATGATTCAAGGGACAGTCTATGTCCACTACTAGCTGTTGTAGTAACAGACGTCGATATGAATCATTCCTCGCTTCCACAAATCTTGTTCCAGACCTAGAGTTTCCGGTAAGCCGTGGACTTGACCCTCACGTCTGGAGATACCTTGGGAGGAGACTCGATAATCACACTTACGCCGACGGTGTGGTCAGACCCTCGAGGCGAGAGTTCTGGTTGGAATCTCTTGGTGGCAGCGTCGAGGCCTTACGACGTTAGTTTGAGTATGGAATGGGCAATAACTGTTCATACTCAAATTGACGGTTTTAGGAAAACATTGGGATGGGTTTTCCTTGGTCGGCGGAAAAGGAAACCCCAGGCAGTGCAGGGTAACTCTTGCATAGGAGGGTGTGACCGATCACTCTTGAGTCGGTCAACCTTACTCTCGTGGCAGCAGTCGTTTTGAGTTTCAGTTCCAGCAAGAATTGGAGACCTCTGGAGTTCGAGGATGACGATCACGTCCTTATACGGGTCTCACCTCGACGAGGGTTACGGAGATGTGGCCAAGGCGGCAAGTTATCTCCAAGGTTCAACGGACCTTTCTAGGTACTCAGCTGGGTAGGCGGGATGGTTTACCACTTGGTCCATCCACCTCAGTTGCATTAGGTGCACGACGTTTCCACGTACCTCAGCGGAGGAGATACGTGCACGACCCGACACAAATCTTTGACCATGGGGAGCTGGTCTTTGGTGATGAGGTGACTTTTATGGAGTTTCATGTAGGGATAGAGGATCGACAGGAGAGGATCCTAGGAGGATGGTTGATTCCTCTTGTGCACTTTCTTTGGCAGCTCGGGGACCTCCAGGAGAGCACTTGGGAGTGGAAGGCTCAGATGCGTGCTCAGTACCGCCTTTGTTTCCCTAAGTTGTGTTGGAGCTTTACGGGGACGTAAAGCCCTGTGGTGGGAGTAATGTAAAGACCCGTAAATTTCAAGGAATTTTTTTTTTCTTAATTTTCTTTGGAATTTTACAAGAGCGCAGCTTCTGAAGGCACCTGATTCTGAGGTCCGGTGTGTCCGGAATCATTTTCTGAAGTTTGGCTCGGGTACGTTCAGTGAACGAACGTGCGGGTTTTTATAACTTTTGAACCGGTGCCCGGAATCAAATTCTGAGGGCTCCGATGAAATCGCAGCGCCGGTATTCGCTTAGAAACGCCTCTTCCGGAGTTGCGTTTGCTCGGGTGTGGTTTTTAATTTTCGGGCTTAAAGTTAAGAAATAAAATAATTTTGCGACAACTTTATTTTATTTCGCTTAAGCCACTTGGAAGCCACTTAAAGGCAGCTTGAACTGAGTTGAACTGGATAGGATGCTATCCAGAAATATCCTACCCCTTGGTAGGATATTTGTGAGGTGGGGCCCGCACGAGCCCCGCCGTTTCTTTCCGCTAAGAAACGCACCCGTGAAAACCCGTCTTAATGAAAGTCAACTGACGCGTTTCTTAAAATCTTAACAGACCATTTAATTGGGCTATTTCTTTCGTGAATTAAATGGGCTGTTTCTTTCGTGAATTAAATGGCATGTTTCTTTCGTTGAATTAATTCAACGAATTAATTCAATCGTTTCTTACCCCACCTTTCGTGTGTTGGCATAATAATAAAATAAGACCAACCTATCTTTTTTTTGGGAGGATTTCTCGTTGTGACATAATCCTTGTATCTTCTTCCTCCTTCGCGAAGAACGCGAAGAACGCGAAGAACGTCAAACCTGCGGAGATCGACGACGCGAAGCCTTGTACCGTGACGCCATCAGATCTCCCTTCGCGACGCTTCTTCCGCGACGATCCAACCCCGCGACAGCCTTCGATCGACAACAACCAAGGTAGGGGGTTGCGCTTCTTTTTATTTTTCTTTTTGGATTTCAACAACAACATGGATTTAATTATTATTAATTAAATCCGTATGTTCTTGGTCCTCGGAGATCGTCGACGCGACGCCCTTCCGCGGTGTGACGATCACCTCCTTCCGCGACGGTCAATTCCGCGACGACCTCGCATCCGACAGCGACGGCGAGGTAGGGATTTATTTTGGGATTTACCCCCCCCCTTTTTTATTTATTTATTTCCGTGAACGTTATTTAAAAATTAAAGAACCGGAATCAAAGAAACAATTTTATTTTATTAAAATTGTTGGTTCATGTGTTGAACATTTTATTTTCTCCCGTTGATTATCTCTAACGCGGAAGGTGCGGGCCAAATGAACACGGCCCGACGACCCTCCGCCGTTCTTCGTTTTGTGCGGATTTGGCGGGCGATGACGGAACGTGCCGCAACGGATGTTTGATGATCCCGCAGTAAAGAACGGAACCCGGGAGGAACAACGGCGCAGACGGGAAGGAAAACGGGCCACCGGAGCGACTCCGGCTGCCGGAGGCGGCGGCACCCCGCGGGTGTCCAGCGCGACACCCCGCGGGTGCCGCGGGGTTGTCACGCGGCACCCCAAGGGTGTCCAGCGCGGCACCCCGCGGGTGCCGCGGGGTTGTCACGCGGCCCCCCGTGGGTGTCCAGGGTGACACCCCGCGGGTGCCGCGGGGATGTCACGCGGCACCCCGTGGGTGTCCAGGGCGGCACCCCGCGGGTGTCGCGGGGTTGTCACGCGGCGCGTCCGGCTGTCTGGCCGACACCCCGCGGGTGCCGCGGGGGTGTCACGCGGGGCAGCGGCTTTCCCCCGCGACGGCCGCTCGGCCGAGCCGAGCCGGACCGGCCCTGGACGGGCCGGGTCGGCCCGGGCCCGGACCCCCCGTCTTCGGACGACTTTCGTTCAAACGCCCGTAACTTGAGCTACGGGCCTCCAAACGACTCGCCGTCAGCGGCAACGCAATCCTTGGAGAGAGTCGGTCGTTTCGGTTTGTCTCACTCAAGGTTTCGGAATATTTTGGGTTCGGCCGGGTTGGTTCGTACACGAAACCAACCGGGCCCTCGGAGCGGAAACGCTCATATCTTGAGCTACGGACGTCCGATTGACCTACCGTCAGCTTTGTTAGTTTCCTCTTAGTGAGACGGATCTTTTGGCTTACTCCGCCCGAGGTTTGGACGTAGGTGGAGTACGGTCGGGTTGGTTTTTCCTTAAAAACCCAACCGGGCCCCTGGGACGAAAAAGCCAATAACTCTCAGACCGGGCGTCCGATTGACGCGCCGTCTGTTGCGTTGAGTTCCTGTTGACGATACGGAACTTTTGGCATCCTTCGCCCGAGTTTTGGATACAGTTGGTAGTGGCCGGGTTGGATCGCACCCGAAATCCAACCGGGCCCCTAGAACGGAAAAGCTGATAACTTTCAGACAGGACGTCCGTTTGACGAACCGTCAGCGGCGTTGACGATCACGTTGAGAAACGGTCCCTATGAGTATACCCTATGAGAGATCGGAGTACAGTTGAGATGCGGCTGGGTTTGGTTCGCTCACGAAACCAATCGGGCCCCTGGGACGAAAAGGCTAATAACTCACAGACCGGGAGTCCGATCGACGCGCCGTCTGTTGCGTTGAGACCCCTGTGACGAGGTGGTCCTTTGAGATACTTCTTTGTGGGACCTTGAGATACTTGGAGTATCGACTTGCAGCTCGTGGAGCGGACCCTCCCAGAGACGAGCGTGCGGAGTACGGAGACCGTGTAGCCGACTGAGACCTGACGACTGCTTGACCGACTCGACTTGGAGTGAGTCGACTAGCCCAGTGGACAGAACACTACTTTGTTTGGGTGCAGACCCATGGCGGACGGAGCACTACCAGTGTGATAGTGCAGACCCACGGTACTCGTCCGGAGAGTACCTCTGCAGGCTACTAGGGGGTGTGCACTACTGTGTTTGAGTGACATACCTCGGCAGGAAGCACTACTATGTTTGGGTGGCTGGCCCGCGGTACTCGACAGGAGGAGTACCTCAGCAGTCTTAGGTTAGTGAGCAGTACCTCGGAGTCATGACAGGACCACTGTACACTCTAGAGACGGAGCTCTTCAGTAGTTACGGTTTCGATAATGAAAATCCTGGTTTGAGCTGAGACTTTTGACCTTTGTGTTTCCTCATGATTGAGATGGGTTACTTGATAACTTAGGTATATGTATGGGCATATACCTAAGTAGAGGTTATCTGTTGAGATCTTATTTTTGGTTATCTTTGTTGGATTTAGTGAGACCTTGAGGGTCTCGGGGTCCCTACTGAGTATCGTTATACTCACCCCTGCGCGGGCTATGCCCGCACCTCGTTGTGTTGGTTGCAGACGACAGGCAGTGCTGACGGAGGCTGAGTGTTCGAGGACTGGACGGTACCCGAAGGTGGACTACACGACAAGTCAGTGTCCGGAGGTGGACTTCACGGCGAGACGACACTCGGAGAAGGTTGACGGACGAGAGCACTGTGGAGGCTATCTGTACCTACCCTTCAGGTAGGATTCGTGGTGGACGATCCAGGAGCTGTGCCATCTGTACCTACCCTTCAGGTAGGATCCGAGGAGGACGACCCAGGAGCCGCTTCCGTCCCTCCAGCTGTTGTCTTTTTCTGTTTTACTTTGTTCAG
Source organism: Viscum album (assembly GCA_963277665.1). Classification (NCBI taxonomy): domain Eukaryota; kingdom Viridiplantae; phylum Streptophyta; class Magnoliopsida; order Santalales; family Viscaceae; genus Viscum; species Viscum album. The sequence continues at coordinate 668,011,411 of OY728155.1, forward strand.
TTGTAGTTGTACTTTCTTTTGGGTTTGTATTCTGGCCCATTTACTTTCCAGCACTTCTTTTTGTACTTAGTGTTTTACTTCCGCTTGTACTCTGTGGTGTTTTGTTACTTTTATAAAGGAAATTCCTTCCCAGTTATCGGGATTCACGCCTTTGGTGCTAGTCGCCAGCCCCTGGCCTATGGAAGGCGGGCTTGGGGTAGTCACGGCACGGGCCCCGTGGATGGGTCGTGACAAATAAAATCTAGCCCTCAGATGAACTCCTCTACTTTGAGAGCTCTTCACCTCTGACCCTGCGTCCTGGGGTCTTCCTCTAGAAGGTTTGGCCAGTTTGGGCCTCTGCGTCATCTTCTTACTGCCTACTGTAGATGACTCAGCTGCATGTCATCTGGTGTTATCTCTCACTATTGGTTCATCATCTTCTTACTGCCTACTGCAGATGACTTAGCTGCATGTCTTCTGGTGGTATCTCTCACTATCGGTGCCTGCTCGGCAAGGAAACTCTCTACCAGTAGTTCTCTCTCTAGCACTCCAACCTGCGTTGGAATGTTGAGTGAAATCATTGATGCCCTAATCTCCTGTTAGAGACCCTTCTCAAAGGTTTGGGCCCTAAAGAAAGGGTCTCGTACCATGTCAGTGGAGTAGTAGGAGAGGTCAGTAAATCTCTTCAAGTAATGGGTCACCGTCAGGCTACCCTAATGTAAGTGTAGTAGATCTTGAATACACCCATAGAGTAGAGTCAATGGTAGGAACTCCACCCTGAAGAGGCTCTCGAAGTCCAAATAGGAAAGATTATTCTCCTCATGAGTCTAGAGCATTAGGATACGCCATCTCTATGTTGTTCCCTGAAAGAGACTAGCATATAGGATCACCATCTGGTTTGATGGTGTCTCAACCAAGTAGAAAACTCATGCCACAACCTCCATCTAGTCCTCAGCTGCCCGCGGATCTGTCTCTCCTCAAAAACTCAGAGGCCTATGACTTTGGAACTTGTGCAACATGATCAGTCAGTGTGCACTATCCGCTGGTGGGGTTGGTAGTAACTCCTACTCCCCAGGTGGTGGTGGTGTTGGTACACCACCTGGAGGTGCTACTGTCAAAAGTGGTCCCTACACCGATGCCTCATCACCCAGTGGACCATCAGAGTGATCTCTCACTAGAATCCCAGATGGTTGTCTTCTTAGAGGCATCCTGTAGAAAAATATATGTTCCATGGTTAATAAGTTATACCTGGGGATCTGAATCAAATAGATCAAGAGTAAAATATTTTCAAAGAACATGCAACTAGTGTTTTCGTGTACCGAGTTAGAAAACAGAATTCAAGGTCATAGTGTATGGATACGTCGGTTGTCGCACCAACACTGGACTCCCCAAACTAAAACCCAAACCCAAAACACTTAACACTATTACCCCATTGAAAATACAAACTTTTAGTTCTTCTGGTAGAACCGACCACCCTTTGATACCACTTTGTCACGACCCGTCCCCCGGGGCCCATGTCGTGACTACCCCAAGCCCGCCTTCCATAGGCCAGGGGATGGTGACTAGCACAGGAAAGGTGAAACCCAAAAAGGGAAGGAATTTCCTTTATATGTGTACACACACAGATAGGTCACACTTCATACAAGTAAAACACAATAGAAATAAGTAGAACAACCACCACTAAAAACCACCACTGGGAGTAAAAATAAGTACTAAAAGTAAAGGGGGAAGTATACAAGATCAACTGAAAGACTAGTATAGAAAAAAAGGAAAAAAAACTCTAGATATTGTCTTCCAAGGATCCTACCTGAAGGGTAGGTATATCTTGTCACTGTGGCTCACCATGTCAATCGGTCACCTCTATGTACCGTCCAACCCTGGCTCTCCAAAGTCTCAATCATGTTGTCTGTCATCTGCACAAGACACAACAAGGTGCAGGCGAAGCCCATACAGGGGTGAGTATAACAATACTCTATATGTACCTTCAGACCCCTGAAGCTCTCTCGCAATTCTATAAGAAAAAACCACAAAGCATGATCTCAATCACAGATCACAAAGTAAAAGACAGCTCACACCAGGTATACAACTTAAATAACAGGAATAAAGATGATTAGTCAAAAAGCTAGATCATATTATTCTGTAAAGAGGATTTTGTTGCTAGACTGCACAAGGTCGCTAAGTGTTGACCCATAGAGGATCTCTAGGTTCTGACCCACAGAGGATCACTAAGTGTTAATCCACAGAGGATCGCTCGGTGCTGACCCATGGAGGATCGCTATGTGCTCACCCACAGAGGATCACTACGTGATAACCCATAGAGGATCGCTATGTGCTGACCCACAGAGGATCTCTAAGTGATAACCCATATAGGATCACTACATGTTTTCCCACATAGGATCTTTAAGTGTTGACCCATAAAAGATTGTTATTCCTTCATTACGTCACAACCTGCCATTGGATGCCCTCACTTAGCACACTTGATTTCTGGAGGGTCTGCTCCTCAATCTACCAGTCGTATCTTAAACACCATAAAGTCACAATTAGAAGTAACCTAAAGAACTGTTTTGTTGTAAGGGTTCCAATGCAACAGACGGCGTGTCAATCAGATGTCCGGTCTGTAAGATATAAGCAAAAAGGTAAATAGGGCCCAGTTGGATTTGAGTCCGATCCAACCTAGACATAATCCAACTTCTGCCAAAAATATAGAGTAGTATCTTAAAAGGAACTCCTCTTTTCAAGGGTCCTCATTCCATAGACGGTGCGTCAATTGGTTTCCTGGTCCGTAAGATATAGATGTTTTAGTGAAATGGGATCGGTCGGGTCTGGGTCCGGTGAGGGTTTGGCCCATTGGGCTCGTGGGTCCAGCCTGCCTAGAGAACTCGACCTATACAGTGAGGGATGGTTTCACTAGACCGGACATGGGGCATTCATTTCTCCCAGCTAGCGGCATTAGTGGGGTGCCACACCATCTCCCAAAATGTCCGGCACGATCCGGCCATTTTTGCACCAACTGAGCAACCTGAGCGGGCCGCTCTGTCTCCATGTGGCACGTCAGTACAGCATCCTTAACCTACTATGGCCATTCATCTGTGGAACCTTTCAACTTTAGTGCTTGCGGGTGCCGCCTTCTCCATGCAGTCAGCACAGGACGGCCTCCACTACCGGTCGTTGGCGTCACCGCCGCCGCACCGGAGGCTCCTTCCGTGGGCCACTAGAGATAATTTGGTGTTCTGTTTTTCTTCCTGTCTATGCCTACAGTCCTCTCAGGTCACTGCCTTTATTGAGAGCCTCTTGGATTCACCTTTCCGCCTCGTTTCTCAGTCTCCCATGAAGAACGCACAAAAACTGAGATCGGCGAAGGGTCTGGGTCTTGTTTGGATTGGCATGTGCCCTCCGCATTAGCATTTTAACATGTGGTGGAAATAATTATCTCAAAGTTTAAGAATAACCCCAAATCCAAACCCCACAACAACCTCCTTCATTATAGAATGATTCGCAGAGCAACCCGTTTGTTGGTTGATCCACATTCTTTATATGATTCAATAACGAGAAGGAGGAAACATTATACACTTAGAAATAAATTAATTCCCCTACTTGGATTTGGAGGAATCTGCTACAAACAAAGGAAATAATCCGTGTTTGAAGACGTTCACCGCCATTCATTGATCTCTGGATTGAATCCTCCTACAGTCTTCAATTGATCACCATTCTTCATTGGAGGGTGACGTCACCGATGCTTCGTTAGAGGTTTCTTGTGTTTTCCAATCTGTTCACCAACGGATTTATTTAAACAAAGATAAAGGGTCATTGACATTGATCATTAATGTGGTTCATTTATGCCTCAATTAATAATCCATTAAACACATGAGAATTGTGGTTACACAACCAAAGTAACATGTCATTAAATGACTCTCATTTAATGACCATCATTACACTTCAGTTTTGCCAACTATAGCCCAACGGTTGAAGAAAGAATAAAATAACTCATTTAGTTATTTTATTATTTTTTCCAAAAAGTCCAAAATTTAACTTTTCCATCTGACCCTTTTTGGTCAAAGTTAAGCTTCGTCTAAGCGAATCTCGGCACTACGAATTCAATGGTTCCCTTATATTTTCAATCCGAGAACTGGTTTAAAAGATAGAAAAACCTACTCACACGTTTACTGAACATACCTAAAAAAAAGTTAAAAATCCATTCCAGGCTCTTCGAGCCTCAAAATCACATGCTGTCGAATTTTGCAGTCTCAAAAAAAATCCATATGATTAGAAAAAATTATATAGAATTTCTGGGTCTTTACATTTTCAATCAAGGAGTAAACATCCCTGAATAAGTGATGGATGTCACCCACCTTTGGAAGACAGGAATGTGGGGCAACAAATAGATTTTCCTCCAAAATAATGGATGTGTGCCCTGAAAAAAGCGTCAGAAACAAAAAATTTGAACCCGGCATGAAGTTCTTCTCCTCAATGTGAAGAATAGAAGTGTTCAAGACAACAGTGGATTAGCATGTCACTGGATCTAGTTATCCAGTTCTAGGTCCCACCAAGCAAATAGTGGGCTTGGCATGAAACTCACCAGAAATTGGGGCAGTTGAACATTGGACATCCCGGTCTACGACATTTTCAGCATGGATCCTTCTTACCAACCATAGAATATGGAATGGCTCTGGGTCAATGGATGTCGCTTTTCTTCCTTTCAGTACTAATGGTTGAATATCCCTACTTTGAAGGACCTAAGATTCTACGACATGAGACCTATCACCACCCACCCACTGATGCAAGGGTAGGGGAAACGTCAACACAACAATCCCACCCGACCTTATCTCTTCCATGGAAGCCTCCACATCCATGGCTACTGGACACCCACGCTCCATCTCTCCATCTGAATTCATTCAGAGGAGGGTGATTAATGACCTTGTTTGATGATACGAGGAAGAGGGGATTATCCCAATATAGGATATGGCCTGACGATACCTATAGGATCTTGCGCCTTGTCTTCATCGCCACCCCCAAGGGTTGTGCAGGGATCGACTCCTCCCCACACCAATATCCAACAGCTTCAGGATCCTCTCCCAGGAGTACTACTATGACTCCCTCCATTATTCTGACGAAGTGGGAGATTCCTGAGGCCTTTTAACTACAAATCCTATCAAGGGACCACAAAGGAGGGATCCCACTCAGTCGCATCAACATCACCATCCAGTCCAGTAGACCGAAGAGCAGGTCACTTGCGCCCCTGCATAGCCAGTCCTAGTTTGGCTAACCGGACATCAGCATCGGGCGCAAGTTTAGTAGTCCACCCATCAGGGGGCGTCTTCTTCCACATCTTCTGTGGTCGGAGCCACCACTGGCACAAATGATCACCTCCCTATTACAAAGCAGGGGAACTTTAAAGCTCAGACGAGACTAAGGAATCAGTCGCCTCATAAAAAGGTCATATTGGATTTCCCCATTATTGGGACAAGTGGCAATCATCGCAGGACAATCCATGACAGTGAAGTTTGGTGCATAGGTCCTCCCTGTACCAACATCGGATAGAACGGAGGTCATCCCCACTATCACGTTCAACATGGAGGTCCTCCCCATGCACCCATCATCATCTCAAGCAGTGATTCCCCTCGCCATGTTAACACCTGGTGCAAGGTTCTTCCCCGTGCCTCCGACCTCATGTATGGAAGTCATCCTCACATACCGGGTTATCAATACAAGTGTCTCCATCATCCATCTATTCAATATAATTGAGGTCCTCCCCATGTAATTATCAATGTCAGCATGAGTCCTCCCCAGGCCAGTAATCACGAAAGCGGAGGCCCTCCCCTCTTCACCGAACGTGGGGGTCCTTCCCGCATCCATCTTAACCAATGTGAAGGTCCTCCTCGTACCACTAATACTAGGGACAGTCAGCATGAAGTCCCTCCCCATGATACTAGGTCCATTAGGCATGAAGTCCCTCCTCATACTAAAGATAGTGGACATGGAGGTCCTCCCCATATTCCCTTTGACATTTATCCAGGTGCTCCTCATACCCCAGCCCACCCACACAGAAGTCCTCTCCACCCTATCATCAGTTCGGCCAGAGGTCCTCCGCAAGCCAAAAACCTACCATGTCCCGAAGATGTAAGGTTTGGTGTCCTAGAACCAACTGGTTGTACTTTTATTACATGGATATTTAATGTATTTAAATATTAAACATCTTATTACATATTGTTCATTATTCTGCATGACTATGATGTAATAATGTCCTAGAGTATTTGTCTCATTGATAAGCTCATGGTAGTTCCCCATTATGATGAGAACCTTGAAATTCTATAACAATATTAATAAATATAGTTCTACGGTTGGATGAAATACTATGATGGGACACATAGCATGCATACCGTCTGGTACAAGTACTCATAAGCATATGAGACTTCCTCTCATGAAGTTTTCACTTGGTAATCTCCAAAACAGTAGATTATGAGAACAGACCTTCCAATAGGAATTTTTCATGTTCTGGTTTCATTGGATATTTCTATCTACAAGTGTGTGTAATGATCCATAGACTTTAATATTATCATTAATACATGTCAGGACTCACGCACTTTGATTTACTGAAAAAAACCGTCATGCAGACAGTTGTCAGGAAGTAGGGTATATTGGGTGCGTCACGAGTGGCATGTTATTAATGGATAAGTTGAGGAAGGATTTGTCCCTTCCATTCATGGAAGTTTATATCTTTCCCCTTTCATTAAAATAGAACTATCACACAAAATTTCATGTCCATGGTGCAATGACGAGTTTATTTCAGGTAGTCAAAGAATGACGTATCAAACATAAAAGTTAATGACACTATCATGAAACCTGCTTGATGAGATATTGTGACAAAGGGATTATATTACACAGTGATAATTTTTATGTTTATTTCATTATTGTGAATTTAAGTTCTTTCTCTTGGATTCCTTGACCCGTTTCTAGACAGTACTCTTGGACTTTAGGAAAGCCCACCTAATTTCAATGAGAAAGAATCCTAGAGGGTCACACACTAAGTGTTTCTGGTGGTCTCAATTAAATTCTATTTGAATTTAATTAATAAATATTATTCTCAAGATAGTGGAATAATTTTATTCAAGTTAAAATGATTTCATAAATTAAATAAATATTTATTCAGCGGATTATGGGTAAAATATATTTATTTATTTTATTAAAAATTTAATAAATATTTGTTTTCTAGTTTGTAAATAAAATATTTATTTAAGAGAATAATTTATTTGTTTATTTATTCAGGCGTTTAATAAATGGAAGTAGAGTTTAATTGGACCAAGGCCGGTCTGATAGTAAAATAATTATTTACAAGATGATAAATAATTATTTAACTACTTGGCACAAATTAAAATAACATTGCTATTATTTTGAGACACAAAATTTAATTTATAATTCCATTTTGTGTAAGTTAGTGCACCATAAATAATGACGCAATATTATTATTAATATCATGGGTTTTCTCTAAGGTTATGAATTTATTTAATTGATGTTACGCAATTAAATATTGTAACTGAAGCCCCATGTCAATAAATAGACACATATGTCTATTGTTCCATGCACCAAACCACACACCCGGTGAATTGAGAATTGATGAGCTAAACAATTTCTCTATCAAATCCTCTTCCCACCCCTCTCAATAATGATAGATGTTCTTTAAGGACAAAGAACAAGCAATCAAGAAAAACAGACACAAGACACTCGCTTCACCGTGCTAGCACCCAAAGAATGAGAAGTGTCAATTGGAGGCCATCAGAGCATGTGTGGATAACCACTAGAGGGATTCTAGTTTGGATCCTTATAAGCACAATAAGATAATCTAGAAGGTTCATTCCAGACAATAAATGTCATCACAGAAGAAAATACCAAAGATACATGTATTATTTTCTTTATGAAATTAATTAAATTAATTATAAACATGATGTTCAATATCCTCTCTAAAGGTTTCGGGCCTCTTCCTTTTTTATCTAAATCATTGATTATATTCTATGGAGACTGGTGTTCATCGTCGTATTAATCCCAGAATAATCATTTATCACGGTAAAAATCAAAGTAGGGTGACGGCGCAACTGCGCTTTCGCTGTGCCTGGAACCTTCAAGTGGTATCAGAGTGAGGTTACATCATAGTTTATAATTATTTAAATATTTATTTGATGATTTATTCATTTAATAATTTAGTTATTTCAATTCAAGTTAATCATTCTTCAAATATAAATCTCGAGATCTGTTCCTCCTCTTTTGTTTCTCATTCACCTTATAAAAACGATATTTTATTTTAATTTTGATTAAAATAAAACATATGATCTCATCTGGAGGTTCCAAAGGTTCCTAGTCATACAACACTAGAACACATGATGTGTATTCGGCAGTACACACTATGTAGACAAGGTTCAATGCACTGGGTCTGGTCCACCAAACCAAGTCATGTCATTGGATTTTTCCTGAGTTTTAATGACTCCGTGTGTTGACTAGGAACAGGTGGCACATGGTTTCCAGATTGTAGGTCATGTGGCCTACTAGACATGAGGTGTAGTCCCTTAGGGTTAGGGTTGGATCGTGTACCATGTACATGGCTTGCCTAGATGGAGATCATGTAACAAATAACTACATGGCGTGTGACCCACTGGACACACCATGTACTCTGAAGATTTCTTAAGTACACTCACACGCTATTTCCCCAGGCATGTACTTCATATGGATGGTGAAAAATAGTACACGCCATGTAGTTTGAACTACACGTCGTGTACTCATCCAAATTACGCAGATTTATTAAAATTTATTATTATATTATACAAACCTTTGAGATGTGTACCATCATGTGTGTGTAAAGTTGAGGCACAACACATGATAGGTGTTTTATATACATGTGTTTAATTTAAAATCTGTGTAATGTTCATTTATACTCACTGGGTAGTTATGAATAGGAATTCATCGGGTTGCCTCCAAGGTACAAGTTACGTACAAAGATAATTTTAAATCAATTTTTTTATTTAAAATTATGATGGATGAGAATCTCAAGGAAATTTAGAAAAGGGTTTAAGATAAAATTATTTATTAATTAAAGGTGATAATTAATTGATTTGAGCATGATTTATCTTTAAAAATAACGATTAAATAATTGAATACTAGTTTTATTTATGCGTAAATATCATTGCATGTATGGGTGATCATGATCTTGACCAAAACCTTTGTATATGGATGTTTTCATTTAATTTATTTATTTAAATTAAATTTTTTGGCCTGTGAGCCTTCTACTCGTTAATATGTAGGGCTTGTGTGCCCAAGGTTTCTTTTATGTAAAACCCCTTTTTACCCATCACCTTCATGTAAGTTAAAAAAAGGAATATGTAATGGATAGAACTCCCAAGATAGTGGATGTGGTTCAAGATGGAGCTGAGACGAAACCAATCCCAAGAGATATAGAGGTGGACAGGTGGAAAACTATAAACACGAACCCAAAAGGTTCAAGATGTTTCTCTCTTAGGTCAAGGTTAGTTTATAAACCATTAGATAAACTAAAAATTATAAAAGATCATGATTATTACCTTTAATTATTTTATTTCTATCAGTTTCATGGTTTATCATTATGGATGTGTTGTCACGATCACATAATTAATGAATTAAACCAGCATGCAAGATGGAACTAAAATAAACCAGACTTATGTGTAAATATTATCAAGACATAGTTAATCACTTAAGTAAGTTCCACTTAATGTTAACAAGCATGTGATAATGATAATAATAAATTCACACATAAGAGGTAAAAATCCCTCAAATAAAATATTAATTCAGACCGAGCCTTCCTTTTCTTGATTAAGGGAAAAACTCAATAAAACTATGTGTTTGACCAACCCTTGTTGAGACACTTACTTTTATACATGAAGCCCTTATGAAAGGTTTTGGGTTGACTTAACCATATTACATCAATAGGAGTATCCCTTGTTAGACTTAGTGTAATATTGAAGGTAAGAGTTGAGGAAATCTAAAGTCATGATTTCAGGATTGGGGAGTCCACTCAACAGATCAAGGATCTACAATCCCACAGTTGGCAAAGACCTACCTACCTTTGTACCTTTTAATATCTTGACCAACCCTTGTTGGGGTTATGCGAAGGGGGTTATGGATAATTTACACTAGAATCTCATCGAAAATGGACATTCTAGGTTCAATGGTGAGGGCCATTGAGACATGATAAAATAGTGGGAGGCTTAATAAAATTTATTATTTCTCATAAAATGTAATCAATAAAGTACTAATGATCTGCTCTTTTAATTTTAGAATAAAAATGGCAAGCTCATCAACCACACTATCCCTGTGATCAATTCTAGATAAAGACAACATCCTCACTAGCAGTAACTTCCAGGAATGGTTTAGACACCTTCGGGTTATCCTATGCCATGAAAGGAAGTCTTATGTGCTAGAGTCAGCATTACCTAATCCTCCTACTAAAGAGGTGAGTGATGAATATTTTTTGGCCTATGAGAAACATATTAATGACATAGTTGATGTTCAATGTTTTATGCAATCATAAATATCTAGTGATCTTCAGAAGTATCATGAAAACATAGATTCTTATAGCATTCTCAATCACCTCCATGGTATTTACTAGGAGAGAGAAAGATAGGAAAGGTTTGAGATATCTAAGGAACTCTTTCAGAGTAATATTAGAGAAGGTGCCCTAGTTGGGCCTCATGTAGTCAAGATCATTGGCTAAATTGAGTGACTGGAGGTTTTAGGTTTTAAACTCCCCAAAGAACTGGGCACCAATCACATTATTGCATCACTCTCTCAGATCTTCTCTAAATTTGTTTTCAATTTCAATATGAACAACATTGAGAAGTATCTATCTGATCTTCTTATCCTCATTCTCCAAATGGGAAAAGACATGAAGTGTAAAAAGCTTTCTGTCCTTATGGTTAATAAGAGGAAAGGGAAGTTGAAGAGATTTAATCCCAAAGCTTCTTCACAACCTTCCAAGAAAATGAAGATCAAAGGGGAGGCAAGGGAACATGAGGTTGATTGTTTCACATGTGGCAAGAAGGGACACTGGAAGAAGAACTGCACCCATCATAAGAAGCAAGGGGAAGATTCAAGTTCGTTTGTTATCGAATGAAATCTATATGTTTCTAAAAATTGGGTATTAGATATAGATTTTGGTGCTCACATATGTATCTAAATACAATAACCAAGCAGATTTAGGAAGATTGATTGAGGGGAGGTAGATCTATGAGTAGCCAATAGAGCCAGACTTGTTTTTGTAGTTATTGGGGACAACCATCTCACGTTTCCAACTGGGGTGATCTTAGTGTTAAAGGGTTGTTATTATGTGACGTCTATTACTAAAAACATTATTTATGTATCCAGATTAGATATAGATGTATTTTTTTCAATTTTGGAAATGAATGTGGCTTCTTTTACAAAGATAGCATTTGTTTTGGTAGGTCACATTTATACAACGGTCTTTACATGTTGGATTACACAAACCAAGTAATGGAAATCGATAACAAAGATACTTCACATGACTCATACCACACCCAACTTTGGCATCACCAAATATGTCATGTAAATGAGAAACGCTTGAAAAAGTTGCATCAAGATGGATATTTAGATTCTTACAAACTAAATCCACTTGGTGTATGTCATGCATGTTTACAAGTCAAAATGACTAAATCCCCATTTAGTGGGAAATGTGAAAGGGCTAAATAACTTCTTGAATTGGTTCATACTGATGTGTGTGGACCATTTCTAATTGAATCAAGGGTAGGGTACTTGTACTTCATAACTTTTACTGATGATTTTATTAGATATGGATATATCTACTTAATGAGGTATAAGTTAGATTCTTTGGATAAGTTCAAAGAATACAAGAATGAAGTTGAGAACTAGCTTAGTAAGAATATTAAGAAACTCCGCTTAGACTGAGGTGAAGAATATCTTAATCAAGACTTCATTGATTACTTATGGGAGTTTGGGATCCTATCCCAACTCACTCCTTACATTCCCCAGTGGAATGGTGTGAGAGAAATGAGGAACTGCACCATGTTGGACATGGTGAGATCAATGATGAGTCATGCGAGTCTTCCATTATACTTTTGGGGATATGCATTAAAAATAGCGGTGCACATACTAAACCAATTAAAAACTAAATCGATAAATGGTATTCCATATGAGTTCTAGAGTGGAAATAAATCCATGTTATGTAATTTACATGTGTGGGGAAGAGATGAATTTGTTAAGGCCTCTTCAGGTAACAAACTTTCACCCTGAGGCACAAAGTGTACCTTTATAGGATACCCCAAGGAAACAAGGGGATATTACCTATATAACCCCTCAGAAAAAAAAATTATAGTAGAAATACATTCCATATTCATTGAGAGGGAGCACATCTCCAAAATAGATAGAGGGATCGAGATAGACTTCGATAAAGTTGAAGCTCAAGGTATACAAGAGTTGGTACCGGAGAAAATTCCACAAAGCCCCTTAGAAGAAAGAAATGTTCCAGAGACACAAGAACTGCGTAGAAGTACAAGAGAGGTTAGAGAACTAGAATGATACATTTTTCTAGTTAAGGATGATGGTGACTCATTATTAGTTGATAATAATGATCCTCTAACCTACAAGGAAGTAGTAAGTGGAACAGATGTTACCAAGTGGCAAGAATCCATGAATTCTGAAATGGATTCCATGTACCAAAAACCAAATCTAGATTTTGGTAAATCTTCTAGTTGATGTAAATATTGTTGGTTTCAAATGGGAATTCAAGAATAAACTAGACATTTAAGGATAATTCATTACCTATAAGGAAAGACTGGTTTCAAAAGGGTTCAAACAGCATCAAGGCATTGACTATGAAGAAACCTTTTCACCAATTTCAATGTTTAAATCCGTCATAATTATATTGGCCATTGCCACTTACCATGACTGTGATATATGAAAAATGGATTTCAAAATATCCTTCCTTAATGGTAACCTTCAAGAAGATGTCTACATGACACAATCTAAAGGATTTGGGACTCCAAATGATTCCAATAAGGTATGCAAGTTGCAGAAATACATTTATGGATTAAAGAAAGAATCCAAGTCATGGAAAATTCATTTTGATTAAGCCATAAAGAAATTTGGTTTTATCAAGAATTAATGTGAGCCTTGTGTCTAAAAAAAGTTTAGTGGGAGTGTAGTGTTTTTCCTAATAGTATATGTTGATGACATATTACTTATTGGAAATGAGATACCAGTCTTACAGTCTATTAAGGCATGGTTGGATCAATGCTTCTCCATAAAGGACTTGGGAGAGGAAGCATATATTCTTGGGATCAAGATCCATCGTGATAGATCCAAGAGATTGCTAGGCCTAAGTCAAAGTACATACATTGATAAGATACTAAAGATATTCGGTATAGAACAATCCAAGAGGTTATTGTTGCCAGCATCACATGAAATTCATCTTTCCAAGACAATGTGTCCTCAAACACATGAGGAAAGAAAGATAATGGCAAGGAATCTATATGTACCAGTGATTGGGTCAGTCATGCATGCCATGCTATGTACTAGGTTGGATTTCACCTATGTATTGAGTGGAGTAGGTAGATATCAAGCTGACCCAGGTGATTTTCATTGGATGGCAGTCAAGACTATCCTAAAGTATTTTAGGTTTACTAAGAATGTGTTCCTAGTTTATGGAGGATATGAGGAATTATTCATCATAGGATATATAGATTCTAGTTTCCAGACTGATCAAGATGACATGAAGTTGAAAACTGGATACATCTTCACTTTTAATTGAGGTGTAGTGAGCTGGAAGAGCTCAAATCAGAGTGTAGTCACAGATTCTACAGCAGATTCCAAGTATATCGCAGCTTTTGAGGCAGCTAAAGAAGCAGTTTGGATGCAAAGCTTCATCTATGATCTAGATGTGATACCTAACAGTAAAGATCCCATCACACTATACTATGATAATAATATAGTAGTGTCTCTCGCAAAAGTGCTAATGTCACATCATCGGACGAAGCACATACTTCATAATTATTATCTCCTGAAGGATTTTTCTCAGAGTGGTGAAGTTTTAGTGATCAGTATTTCTATGGAAGACAATGTGGTGGACCCCTAGACTAATTCCTTGACTCAGCAAAAACATGATAACCATTTGAGGTCTAGCATACTAAAAGTTTTAGGAATTTGGCTCTAGTCCAAGGGGGAGTTTGTAATATTTGGTGTCCTAGAACCAAATGGTTGTACTTTGATTACATGGATATTTAATGTATTTAAATATTAAACATCTTATTACATATTTTTCATTATTCTTCATGACTATGATTTAATATTGTCCTAGAGTATTTGTTGCATTGATAAGGTCATGGAAATTCTATTCTATGATGAGAACCTTGAAATGCTATAACAATATTCTTAAATATAGCTCTATGGTTGGATGAAATACTATGATGGGACACATAGCATGCAGTCCATCAAGTGAGAGCACTCATAAGTATATGAGACTTCCTCTAATGAATTTCACACTTGGTAATCTCCAAGATAGGAGATTATGAGAACTGACCCGCCAGTAAGAATTCTACATTTTTTTGGTTTCATCAGATATTTCTATCTATGATTGTGTGTAATTATCCTTAGACTTTAATATTATCATTAATATGTGTCACGAATCGTACACTTTGATTTACTGATGAAAACTATCACGCAGACAGTTGATGGCAAGTAGGGTACGTTGGGTGCATCACGGTGGCATATTATTAATGGATAAGTCGAGGAAGGATTTGTCCCTTCCATTTATGGAAGTTGATATCTCGTCACTTTGATTGAAATAAAACCGTCGCGCAAAATTATATGGCCATGGTGTAATAACAAGTTTATTTCAAGTAGTCAAAGAATGACGTATCAAGCATAAAAGTTGATGACACTATCATGAAACCTTCTTGATGAGATATTGTGACAAAGGGATTATATTACACAGTGAGCATTCGTATGTGGATGTCATTGTTGTAACTTTAAGTTTTTTCTCTTGGGTACCTTGACCCATTGCTAGATACTACTCTTGGACTTTAGGCAAGCCCACCTAATGTCAACGAGAAATAATCCTAGAGGGTCACACACTAAGTTTTTCTAGTGGTCTCGGTTAAATTATATTTGAATTTAATTAATAAATATTATTCTCAAGACATCATAATAATTTTATTCAAGTTAAAATGATTTCATAAATTAAATAAATATTTATTCACCAGATTTTTGGTAAAATATATTTATTTATTTTATTGAACATTTAATAAATATTTATTTACTAGTTTATAAGTAAAATATTTATTTAAGAGAATAAATTATTTATTTATTTATTCAAGTGTTCAATAAATGGAAGTGGATTTCTAACAGACCAAGGCCGGTCTGATAATAAAATAATTATTTGCAAGACGATAAATAATTATTTAACTAGTTTGCACAAATTAAAATAATGTTGTTATTATTTTGTGATGTATACTTTTATTTATAATTCCATTTTGTACAAGTTGGCACACCATAAATAATTACATGGTATTATTATTAATAGCATGTATTTTCTCTAAGGTTATAAATGTATTTAATTGTTGTTATGCAATTAAATATTGTAACTGAAGCCCCATGTCAATAAATAGACACATATGTCTATTTTTTCATGTACCGAACCGCACACCTGGTGAATTGAGAATTGTTGAGCTAAATAATTTCTCTATTGAATCCTCTTCCCACCCCTCTCATGAATAAGAGACTTTCTTCAAGGATGAAGAAAAAGTGATCAAGAATGACCGACACAAGACACTTGCTTCGCTGTGATAGCACCTGGAGAACAAGCGGTGTCAATCGGAGGCTATCGGAGCACCTGTGGATCACCTCTAGATGGATTCTATTTTGGATCCTTGCAAGCACAACAAGATAATCTGGAAGGTTCATTCTAGAAAATCAACATCATCAATGAATAAAATACCAAAGATCTAGGTATTATTTTATTTAGGAAATTAATTAAATTAATTATAAAAATGATGTGCAAGATCCTCTCTAAAGGTTTCTGGCCTCTTCCTTCTTTATATAAATTATTGATTCTATTTTGTGGAGACTGGCGTTCATTCGTTGTATTGATCTCGGAATAATCATTGATCATGGTAAAAATCAAAGTAAGGTGTCGGTCCAACTGTGCTTCTGCTACGACCAAAACCTTCAGAAGATCCATCCCGGGGCAGGAGGTCGAGTTGCCGATGCCATAAGAAGAATACCTAGATGTTATAGACCGCGATTAAGCCCTCCTAATTCTTAGATTCGGAGACGGAATGTGATTCGGTGATGGAACCCTCACCTCAATCCTCTATGTCAAGGGTCAGGGTATGAATGAGGCATATCATCCTCATCCTTCTAGAATGTGAGGTCCACTGGATTCCCGCCTCCCTCCTCAAATACATCCTTTAGGATGAAGATTTGGCCTCTTTTCAGGGCATGTCCATGCAATCCTCCCTATCATCAATAGGGTCATTCTCTACCTTGACCAGAGATCATGGAGAGTTATTTTGGGTACCAATAGAGGAAGAACAACAACATGGACCACCACCAGTAACCACAACCCCTGTACTAGAAACTGTGGTCACCAGTATATCTTATCAGGATGTGGTGGATTAGTCATTGCATTCATTGTAGGATAGCCCAAGATATGGAGGATTTTCATTATGTTTGTCGTATTCTCCACCACCCATTATATTATCTCAGTAGTTTTCTTCAATGTCGTTATCGGTCTCGCAGCCACCCCCAGTTGATGAGTGGGGCAACCAAGGGCTGGATTCCAAGTCTGAGCCAAGGAACTTATGGGAAATCCTTTTAGCTGATCATTTTCCAGAGATGCTCTGGCCAATCGCAACCACGGACTTCAATGCACTGGAATCGCTTACCCAAGAGGAAGTCGCGTGTTTTCACCAAAGCCTCTGGGAAACGCACTTCCATATCCATTATCAGTGAGTGTCTTACCCTAAGAGTTAGTAAAAATTTGAAGATATTGACCAAAAATGTCATATGGTCGACTTGGCTATGCTCCCTGTGGCCCAAATCCCTGAGTTGCCCAGTCTCCATCGGACCCTCCAGTAGCGATGCATTCAGAGCTTTAAAGTGCTCTACAGAATTATCAAGGAGGCTTCCCCCAATGTTCAGGTCCGTTGTTGGGGGCAGTATGCTTCCCTCCACTTCAGTTATATCCAGCACCAGCTTGACTTTCCAGGCGATATTGAGGATATACCTCCAGGTGGAGTCATGGTTAATATGGATGACCTATCAGAGTAAGAGAATGAGCTAGAGCTCCTTGATGAGAACTTACCCCCCAGGGTAGTTCCATGCCTATTAAATCAACTAGGAAGGGTTACTTTCTAGTAGATAAATCTACTAGGTCTTCTCATTCCCACTGATTCATTTGTCCTCAGTCTGAATCCCAATAAGGGAAAAGAGCATCTTGGGGATGTCAAACCCTATGGAATGTCTGGCTCAATGAATAATATGGAAGATGATCCCAAAAAAGGTCACGTTGCATTAATAAATCACAAAGAATAAGAATATAGTCAATAACCTTCTTGCTGAATGCATTGCAGAGCAGTGACTAGACTATAGTGATCCTCGGCCGGGGCAATAGGGGTAGGTACAACTTCCCCCTGGCGAGTTTCCTCCGGGTGACCCTGATCATCCTTCCCACATAGACAGGGTAAATTCTAGAGCTTATGGAAATAGGGTGTGGTATGTGTCACCAAATCTACCTGAGTGGTGTGATAATCCTCGGGACCCAACTTAGGTACCCCCAACTGCTCTGCATGTCATCCCACCAATCGCTCCACGAGCCATTGGGCCTGCTTATCATGTTGAAGAACCGACCAATGAACTAGTGGTTAGGGATCCTTACCAAGATAGGAACCCCCACCCATATGATCCAATGGTGGCGCTCATTGCCTGTCTTGAGGCTTTAGAAACTCGAAAAGTGGAAATCCTACCTGATGGTAATCCATATCTGGCATGAGTGGATGATATGACAACACCCCTAGGTTTTGGAAACCCCACATTTTCCCCTTTTAATGATACAGGTGATACTCTACATAATTTGGCCCATTTCATCTCAAGGTGTGGACCTATGCTGGGAACTCCATTGTAGCAAGAGGCCACCAAACTCCAGTGTTTCGTACAGACATTGTAAGGGCCTATATTTTTCTAGTATAGCTAGCTACCCATTAGGTTAGTCACCGGCTGGGAAGATCTCTATAGATAGTTTCTTTACCAGTTTAGCTCTACCACAAGGAAGAAGAGTATTTCAGACCTCTTCAAGTTCAAGAAAAGGCCTGATGAGCATGTAGCAGACTTTGTCTCCCGGTGGAAAGGCCCCATCTAGTCCCTGGATATGCCGCTGACTTAGGAACAACTACTAAAAATGTGTGTGTGGAATGTCAAAACTGAACTGGTACCCTCTCTCATTACTCAGAATTACCCTGGGGGATTCTGAGATTTCTCTGATAAGGCCCATCATCTAGAGGAAGCCTTACAACAGACCAAGCAGATCTATTTGTTAAATCCTATAGTTTCTGTGAGAAGGGATGCTAATGTCAAGCCCGCTACGGTGGCCCAAATAGAGGCCCCTAGGAAAATGAAGTTATTACTAGTGGAGCCACCTTCACAGCCTCGCAGAGGCCTACCACCTCAGGCACAACCTCCAGCCCAGCAGCGCCCACCTCAGAATCAGCAAGTGCCCCTCCGTAATGCGTCACCACCATCTAAGCGAGATAAACAAGTTCCACCTCCTCAAAAGGCTCCTCCACCCCCTCGTTAGGGCTAGGCTCCCAAATCCCCCTTCCCATATAGGAGAAACCAGACCTACTCATTCAATGAGGCTCAGGTCCCCGGTTATTTCTAAAGTGCCTTGGAACATGGAATTCTACAGTTTTCTGAATGTAGGAGGCCTGAAGAGGTAGATCTCACTGATCACCCCAACTAATTCCCCTATCACCAGATCCTAGGGAACACCCTCAAATAGTGATATGTGTCTAAATAATGGCTTTAAGACTAGGTTGATAACAACATAGTTAGGTTAGGCCCAGCTCCGGCATAAGTGGCATGTGTATTCGTAAATCCAGACAATGGTAGTGACAGTGAGGATGAGTGGCATCAGGTTCCTAGTTGTGAGTCTCAAAAATATGATTACTGTATGTCTTGTAAGGCAGTCACATGTTCCCATGGTATTATCCATGCACATTTGAGTCAAACCAAGACTTCAAAAGTCCCTGTGTCATCCGCAACTACTACTTCTATGTCAACATATCAGCCTCCCTCTTCCCATAAGAGAAAGCATCAGTGACACAAGAGAACAAAAAAAGTCCCCCACTGATGACATAGTCATCCTATACTCTTGGTGAATTCATGCCCCTGGATATGGTGATTACCCCCTGAATCCATCCGGTGGTGGAGGATTCTTAAAGTGACAATCAAGGGTATTATTCAGTTAACACCATGGAGATGGTAAAGCCCTACATGATTTCTGATGATGAGGAACACCAGATGAATCCTCCCAACATCCCCAGTCGTCACCAGTGTCGATAGGGCCATGGCTATATGGGTCATCAAAATGCCTCGGTCAATACTTCCATACAAGATTTCCATGCCACCAAAACTAGATAGCAGGCCCAACGCAGAGCACAGCACACATAGCCTTCTCATCTGGTATCATCAGGTCCTCCTTTGCCGCCATTTGTATTTACTTGATCAGGTGGAGCTTCCACGATCATGCTACGATCAGCCATGTTGTGTTGTGTATCGGCCTCAGTCATATATTCCTCATCTTTTGGTTTCTCCGTGAGCTTCAACTAGCGAGCAGTGGGACATTCCTTGCACCAGTCAACCACCAATTCATCCAGAAGGGCCCATCATACCCCCTTCCGCAGAATGACCTCCTGTAAGAATAAGGTCACACTTGGCACGAAAGTATGATATCCTTAAGCATATCACCATCATTCCTATGAGTCTCTCTATCCTCGAGGATCTCTACCTATTAGTGGATATTCATGAATCCCTCTCCAAGGATTTAATAATCCCCCTTCAGTTTGATACAGAGGTAGCAACCGCAGAAGCCTTCTACTGAGGCATTTGAGTATTCTAAATGTCAGGACATTATCTATTTCTCTAGAGAAGATGAATTCTCTCCCATATAGGGGCACATCTTCCCACTGTACATAACTGAACACTTCAATGGATTGGAGGTTTGTTGTTGTCTTTTCGACACAGGATCTGGGATCAATCTAATCCTGAACTAGAAACTTCAAAAAATGGGGTTGTCCAAGGATGATCTGAGTCCCTCCAACCAAAAAATTCAAGGTTATTACTGGATGGAACAGACACTGGTTGGAAAGATCCACCTAAAGACCCAATTTTGTGGCCTGGTATCCAGTGTCAAGTTCATGGTTGTCTCCCAAGACACCACCTACAATGCGTTGATGGGTAGGCCATGGCTTCACATGCATGTGAAGACCCCTTCATTGTATCACCAGTGCCTTAAGTACTCCCTTAATGGTCGAGTGGGAATACTCCAAGTTGAAATATCTCCCTTTTCTTCTTGTGAAGCCTGCTACATGGATGTTGACTATTACAAGATCAAGGACAAGCAGATTTAGGCTAACTAGGTTGAATGTGCTACGACTGCGACCGACCCATGGATAGATCTATATGATGCCTACATTTTTTTGATCCTCTAATTAGAGGATATGACCCCATATCTAGGGCAATGTTTTTTTGTTTCTAGAACAAGGGGGAAACATATTCCCAAGTCTAGGGGATGCTGAAAGATCACCTCATATTCCTACACAAATCAGGCTCAGCTAATCCTAGAGCCCCCTACTCCTATAAGGTATTAGGATGTCCACCCTATAGAAATGGAAATACTTCATACTTTCTTGTTTCTTTAGGCTAGGATAAGCCAAATCAGGATGACACACCACTATTTCTTTGATATCATCAAGCATGGCCCCTTGGGCTGAATACCAGATGGAATCAGGTTGACAGCTTTCATCTCTATGGTCTTGGTAGCACAGGATCCCCCTAATGTGGTGTCCACTGCCGCTCAGGCTGACACCGGCTTCCCATAATGATTTATTGATTTAGAGAAATATCCTCCTACTGAGGATACATCCTCCATGAATTAAGAAGAGGATTTGGAGGATGCTCCTCCCTCTTTCGAAGAGGGTGTCTCCACCACGGTTGACGAATTGGTACAGGTGAACCACGGTAATAAGACGGATCTAAAACCCACATTAATCAGCATTGATATGCCTGTTGAAGAGAAATAGAAGTATTTGGACTTCCTGAAGTAGAATCATGATGTTTTTTCCTAGATTTATAATGAGATGCTAAGACTAGATCCTTAGGTTGTCATCCACCGCCTCGGTCTTCCAACAAATCATCGTGGGTTCAAAAAGAATCCCAAAAAGATGCACCCGTCTCATGGGGCCATGGTAGAGGTCGAGGTTGATAAGATCATATGATAAAACTTCATCAAGGAGGTCCAGTACCCCCAATGGTTAGCTAACATTGTGACTATTAGGAAAAAGAATGGATAGATCAGAGTCTGCATCAACTTTCGATATCTCAACTGTCACTGTCTGAAGGATGATTTTCCCCTTCATGTGATGGAATTGTTGATTGAAGACACTATTAGGTTTTAGGATCTCTCCTTCATGGATGGGTATTCTGAGTATAACCAAATTTGAATTTCCCTTGAGGATGAAGATTTTACAGCCTTCAGAGAACCACAAGGTACTTTTTGCTACCAGGTAATTCCCTTTGGTCTAAAGAATGATGGTGCCACCTATTAACATGCCATGCATCGTATATTTAAGCTAATACTTAGGAAATTTGTGGAATGCTACGTGGATGATCTGGTGGTCAAATCTCACCAGCGTCAGGACCATATCAAAGACCTTGAAAAAGTGTCTGGCTTCCTCTATTCTCTACATATAAAGATGAACCCATTAAAGTGTGCCTTCGGGGTCACCTACAGAAATTTTCTCAGCTTTGTTGTTAGATATAAAGGCATCAAGATCAATCTGGAGAAGATTAAGTTCATCAGTCAAATTTCTCCTCCGAGTAACATTTGGGAGCTTCAAGGCTTTCAAGGCCACTTGGCCTACATATGCTGATTCTTCGTGAATTTGTCCGGTAAGTGTAATCCCTTTTCTCAGCTCATGAAGAAAGTCATTGTCTATCAGTGGGATGAGGAATGTCAAATTTCTTTCAAGGAAATCAAGTAGTACCTACTAAAACCTTTGACCCTGATGCCACCTGTTTTCAGAAAACCACTGGTCCTTTATGTGACTGCCCTGGAATGATCTCTCGGTGCCCTTATCACCCAGAAGAACAATGAGGGAACAGAGAATAGTCTATACTATCTCATCTGCATTCTCCTTGATACAGAGACCAGATACTCCTATATCGAGAAAATATTCCTTGTGATGTTATTCGTAGTGCAGAAATTGCGGTATTACTTGTAACACCATGAGATACAGCTAGTGTCCCGAGTGGATCTGCTGAAGTACATCCTAAACTAACCCATGTTGACAAGTAGTCTAGCTAGGTGGGTAGTGATCCTCCAGCAGCTCGACAATAGTTTCATCCCCCAGAAGACTATTAAGGGGAAATCATTGGTAGACTTCCTTGTCGCCCATCCAGCTCCCGTGGACCAGTCCCTGGACCTTGATTTTTTGGATGATGCAATCCTCTTGGTGTACCAAGTCATTCCGTGTTGGAAAATTCACGTTGATGGCGCTTACCAAAGCCCTACTGGCAGAAGACTCAATGACCCCAGACTCAATAGAGTGGGCCTAGGTATCATCTTCATCACTCCAGCACTAGTCGTTTTTTCATATTCGTTCCTGTTGTCAGACGATTTTACCAACAATGAGGAAGAGTATCAGGCTCTCATTACTAGCCTCAAGCTAGCCCTCAAGATTGATGTTACCCACTTGCATGTGAAAGGGGACTATAAACTATTCATCAAGAAGATCAATGGTGACTATGTCATCAAGAAGGAAGAGCTCATACCACTATTGGAACATACTTTCCAGTTAATGGCCCAGTTCCCATATCGGCTAGAAGTTACCCATGTCTCTCGATCCCAGAATGGTCGAGCCAATGTCTTGGCCAACCTAGCTGCATATCTTACTGATATTTATCAATATGATTTGATTATCCACATGGAACACTGGAGATTCATCACCCCCACCACTCCAGACGATGAGGATAGCCCATAGGTAAGACACCTTACCACTGGTGCCTCCCTATCAGGGTCCCTGAGTCCCCCTGATGCAGTGTTGGAAGTGACTTCTGACTAGAGGACCCCCTTTATCGAGTACCTCCAACACAGTAATATCCCGGTAGAGAGAGCCAAGTGTGAGAGAATCTGACAACACGCATTACAGTTTACCCTTTAGAGTGGTCCCAGTCTTCAACAGATCCTCTACAAATGTGAGTTTTATGGGGTTCTCCTCCATTGCATTTGATAAGGTAATATTTCCCAGGTCATGTAGAAAGTTCATGCCAGTTCCTGTGGGTATCATCAGACCAGGATAAAAATATCTCACCAAATCTAGATATTGGGGTATTTTTGGCCCTCCATGATCTAGGACTATATTGAGTTTTCCAAGAGGTTCCATGTGTGCCAAATCCATGATAAATTTGTGCATCATCTGCCAGAGCCTCTCCACACTACCAAGTAATCTTGGCCCTTTTTAGTCTGGAGACTCTATGTCATAGGACCATATCCACCTGCGACAACTCGCCAGTGCAGGTTCATCCTGACCGCTACAGATTTATTTTCCAAGTGGGTAGATTCAGTTCTGATCAAGGAGGTCAAGGCCCATTCTATCATTTAATTTGTGATCTCTGACATCATATACCAATTTGGATTCCCTCACACCATACTCACTGATAACGGCACCAACTTCAGGGCAGCCAAGTTGAAGAGGTTGTATGCCAAGTACAACATCTGTTCTAAACATACCTCCCGCTATCATGCACAAGGAAATGGGCAGATCAAGGTGTTCAACAAAACCCTCTCTAACATCCTAAAGAAAATGGTTTGTCATAAGAAGAATATTT
The DNA here is from genome assembly GCA_963277665.1 of Viscum album. Taxonomy (NCBI): domain Eukaryota; kingdom Viridiplantae; phylum Streptophyta; class Magnoliopsida; order Santalales; family Viscaceae; genus Viscum; species Viscum album. Next base: position 668,035,543 of record OY728155.1, read on the forward strand.
GGCCAGAAAATCTCCTCAACGCACTCTGGGCCTACTAAAAAATGACTCGCAATTCCACACAGGTCACCCCATATTCCCTGGTGTATGGGATGGAGGTAGTCCTGCCCATCAAGATTCAGTTTCCTTCATTACTCACAGTTGTATATAAGAAACAAACACCAAATAAGGTAGATGAAATCCATCTGGATGAATTGGAAGAGCTCGATGAGAACATGGTTCATGACCTGCACAATCTGGAAAGGCATCAGAACAAGATGTCTAGTGCTTTCAACAAGAAATTTTTCCTCCGATCTTTCTTACAAGGTGACAGGTGTTGTCCCTAAGAAACCAAATGATACCTGGTAGGAAACCACCCAAGCTGGAGCCCAAATGAGAAGGACCTTACATCATTCACAAGGTTTACCCCAATGGCGCATACTCCCTGGTTACCATGGATGGAGAGCATATAACTCCTCCCACCAATGCCAAATTCCTTAAATAGTACTTTTCCTAAGTAAGCTATGGTCCTACATGACTTTAAACTATTACGACCCACATGATTTTAAAATACTTTGTCATCCTTCATGAAGTTAAACTATAAGCGATGGATATATCGTTACGGTCTGAGATCTAGTACATTAAACTAAGACCTCCCTACATCCTTAACACATGACGTAAAATAGCACAGCATCATTAAAACTACATATGTCTTGATTCTCATCCTCATGGGATATGTAGGAACTCTTGGACGCCTCGTCTTAGAGTCTAGCCCCCAAATTCTTCTCTTTGACCACCCCCTTGGGTGTAGTTCTCTTGGAGGATCCCATATGATGTAGTGTAGACTTATTTGGCCTCACTCATGTTGGTATTACGATGATTGTTCCATGTTCCCATCCTTGTTCTTCTATCCTCCCATGTCCTCACCACACGATGTTAAAATTCATGGCCATTTTATAACTACATGTGTCTGGATTCCCATCCTCATGGGATATGTAGGAACGCCTAGACAATTAGTCTGTAGGCCCAGCCCCAAACTACAAGATCTCCCCTTGGGTCAAAACACATGGTGTGGTGGAGGATTTTTCCTTCATTCAAGTTTAGTTCATCATGATCGCACCATGTATTCTCCTCCTTTGAGATCTTTTCCTCTTCCATCTTACCTCATAACGTTAAACTGTATGGGAATATTCATGCTTCACACATCCCCTTTATTTGGGTCTTCATCATCTTTCACATCCAAAAGGACCCCCAAACAACATGGATGCTAGGAACTAGGGTTCTCCTACTATTTCGAGCCAACGTCCTCGAGGATATTGAATGACACTTCGATACAAGTCCCACATTTCGACTATTATTGGAGTTCGATGCTCATTTGTTGTTATCATTTCAGGTCACACGATGCAGATGTTGCATTTTGAATGCAGTAAACAGCCATCCTCCATCATTAGAACCACCCCCGTATGTCCTAAATATTGGGTTTTGTGGTTCATTTTATCATACTATCCCTTCAAACATCAGTCTACCTCGAGCAGGAGTGTTGGTCTGGTTGGGGTCGACCCTGCCTGATCTCCTTCCCTCATTGTCGTACCATTATATGTTGGAGAGAGCCTGATCCTATTCCTTGTTTCCCACACCAAGCATTTCTCACATGGGCTTAGGAGATTTGGTAAGGAAATATCCACATAAATGGGCATGTATCTAAGGTCTGAGCCCTATGACCTTAAACTATGATCATTCATCATCCTCATCGCAAGATGTTAAACTATAAACTAGTTGGGACTTCTCATATCAAGTCCCTCAAACTTTTCGGCCCTCTGGACCAAGTTCTCATTTAGAATTTTGTGGCGTGGTATGGAATCTATGTCTTTATTTACATTGGTCTATTTTTTCCATGCCACACATATTCCCTTGAGACATCTCTCCTTCATTCATTGTCCTTACCGTACAATGTTAAACTGCATGCTATCTTCCAAAACTACATGTGGATTGATTCCCATCCTCATGGGATACGTATGACCGCCTGAACATTTAGTCTTCAGGTCCAGCCCTATTTCTTAGAAACCTCCTCATCTTCCTATCCCCCTATTCTGAGTTCCTCAGGAGGAGGTACACGGTGTGTTATGGGCTTATATCCTCATTCATGTCGGGTTTGTAATAGCCATTCTGTGTACCTCTCTATATTGAAATCTCTTCCTCCCCCTATTCTACACTCATCTTTTTGAGTCAGTTTCTCTTGAGTTGGGCCCATCAACCCACTTTGGCAATCCACCAATGTACTCAGAAGCACTCTGGTTTAGGACCTAGAGTGTTGGATTCTACATAGACATGTTATCACCCATTTTTATGCTTCATGTTCCCTTCATTTGGGATTTCATCATCTTTCACTTTATAAAGGACCCCAAAATTGCATGGATGCTAGGCACCAGTGTTCTCCTACCTCCTTGAGTTAACATCCCCAAGAATTTCAAAAGACAAATTGAAACAAGTCCTGCATTGTGATTATGGTCGGCGGTCAAAGCTCATTTGTTTTTCCCATTTAAGGTCACATGATATGGATTTTGTGTTTTGAACATGGTCAATAGTTATCCTCCATCATCATGCCACCCTCGTAAATCCCTAAATATTGGTTTCATGATTCACATCCTTTTCCACTCTATCATGTCCAAGTTGAATTTCAACACTCTTAGTGTTATCCCTTAGTGCATGTTTGTGCATTAAGAGGACAAAGACACGGTGATGCGTCATTTGAGGCTCTGCACCGTTTTCCCCTTTTCATGTATTCTACGTGTTGTAAAGATCTTCTCTACCCTTGTTTCCCACATCGAGCGTAGGTCATATTGGCTTAGGGATTTGGTCAAGGTTTGCACCTATTTGGAAGAGTCTCACTTTTCAATGGTTTAAGCTCTAAGACCTTAAAATAAAATCTCTCTATTTCCTTTTTGCAAGGCATAAAAACCGCATCTCCTAGAACTATATACAGATTGATTCCCATCTTTATGGGATATGTAGAAATGCTCGGGCATCTTGTCTTGGGGTCCAGCTCAGGTTCCACTAATTATATATTTTGTTCATCCTTTTAGGCCTGGACTTTCATGGGATTGTGTGGTGTGGTGTGTGTGGTCTTATGTCCTCATTCACATCAATTTTTCAATAGCCACACCACGTACTCCCTTCTAGAAGATAGTCTCTCCCGCCTCTTGTCTCGCATGATGTTAAACTGCACCCTCAAAACTATGTATGGTTTGATTCCCATTGCCATGGGATATGTAGGAGCACCTAGACATTTCAGCAATGGTTCTAGCCCTATATTATCTGACCTTTATTGACCCCTTGGCCCGAGGTTTCTTCCTCGGAATTGTGTTTGGTGTGGTGTGTACCTTGTCCTCATTCACGTCAGGTATGCTTTATCATGCCATGCATATTTTCCTCCAAAATCTCATTTCTTCTATATGTGTCCAATCCATATAACTTTAAACTATGCTACCTAGTCCTAAACAACTTCAAACTATTATGTATTTACTGAAAGATGTTAAAATTCATGGGTTGGTCCTATCATAAGACCCTAAACTATGACATTATTTTCTTGGCCGCATGATGAAAAACGACACTGCATTGTGATGTCCTCACTCGAGGGGACATCATATTTGGTATCGGTCATCCACCATACCATTTATCAAGGCCTATATATGGATTTATTCCTATATATATTCCTGGATTATCCATCCTAGGTTTTATTTTTCACAAAGAAAACAACAAACACCAAAACACATCTATCCTAACGAACAAACAAGATCTATCAAATGTTGCTTCTGTTGGTGCGTGGTTCAGACCCACATGACAATATTATCCCTGGAATTAGTACCCTACCATTCAAATTCTCTAGAACTACATATGGATTGATCCCCATCATCATGGGGTATGTAGGAACGCCCATGAACTTTGCCTCAGGACCAACCCAACTTTCATTTTTGGTCCCTCGACCTAAAACCTCCCCAGGGAGAACATTGTGTGATATGGACTCCTAATGTCCTCGTTCACGTTGGGTTTTGTAATTACTGCACCACGTGTCTCCCTACCTCCTTTACATTTATGGTATGAGCTCTAAGACCTTAAAACTAAGATACAATTTTCCTTGTCATAGGATACTAAACTGCATGACATCCACCAGAACTACATGTAGCTTGATTCCCATCCTCATGGGATACATAGCAACACCCAGTAATTTCACCTTGGGCCCATCCTTAGGGTCATTAACCCTTCTGGCCCCTTGGACTTGATGATGGTCCAATCTCTATGACCTTAAACTAGGTTCCTACAATCTTTGCAAAATGACTTTAAACTATTAGCCTTGGTCCGGGCAGTATGACCTTAAAACTATGTGAAACATCCTGGTCATATGATGTTAAAATATTTCATGCATCATCCTCACCATATGACACTAAACTATGTGTCTATCATCCTCATTTGCATGACGTAAAAATAAAAGTCATTACAGGTCCTCACTAGAGAGATCCTATATGGAAGAAGATATGATCCATAATCAGACCGATGCACCCACCTAATATGTTTCCACAATAGTGGCAAAATTTCAAGAGTGTTGGACTCTATTAGAACAACCCATCACTCCACCCCCACGCTTTGCGTACCCTTTATTTGGAACCTCATCCTCTTTCATGCCTGAAGGAACCCCCTAACAGTATGGATGATCGGCCTATGGCTTGCCTACTATCCTAGTCTAACATTTCAGAAGACTAATGGATGGCATCTCGAGTAAGGCCCCATGTTTCGAACATGGTCAGCGGTCGGCCCTCATTTGGTGTCCCTATTTCAGGCTAACAAAATAGGGATACTGTGTTTCAAACACGGTCAACAGTTATCCTTCATCATCATGTCTCTCCTATAGTGTTCTGAATTTTGGGTATCATGATTCACACTTTCCACTACCCTATGTTCAGATTGATTCTAATGCCCCTGGCGTTACCCTGCTCGTGCACTAGCGCATGTTGAGAAAACAACAATTCGACTATTCTAAGAACTTAATTCTCTATTCATGACTCCCTATTTTTTCCTAGAAGCCCAAACAGTCATTTATACCCTGGATGACCGAAGATTGGTTGGAACTCCCACATTCAAATGAAGTAATGATGTGGTCATCTCTTGTTTCTCACATCAGGCACGACCCACATGAGCTTAGGGATTGATTTCTAATCACTTTACGATTGTGGTCAGAATGCGTTGAAATAAAAAAGAAAACAAATAATCCACATATGCACATATTTTAGAGTAAAAGGAAACAAAGAAGGATAGGGTTATGAGTTCGGCCAAAACAGGGCCCTTATGGATCAGCCCCTCTGACGGATAGCTCTAACGCTACCACCTTTTGGCTTGTAGCTTCCATAACTACTTCCCACTCCTTAAGCTCCCTCTCTTTGTCAGGAGATGTGGATAGGATCTCATTAGATCTAATATTCATTCACTCTTTCTCATCTTGAAACCCATCTATTTAATGGTTTGCTTGTGTTGCTTGCTCCTGGGCTTCGGCCAGCTAGGCCTTCAACCGCTCGATGATCTTAGATTGGTTTGCGATGAATATAGCTCACTCATTTTCTTTCACTTCAAGACACCGAAATTCACACTCAACCTTAAGGAACTTCTTTATGTTCATATATTTGTTCTATCATTGGTATATGAAAAGACATTGACTGCTCTTTCGCATCTTCTCAGCCATGTAATCTCAGATCATCATGTGAAGATGATGAGAATCCACCCCTATGGCACAAAGAAGGCACAACCAAGTTTATAGTGATCCCATTCGGAGCACCCAATCAGCTATTGGATGTTTTAGGAAGCTCTCTATACACTTACACCCCTTGCGCTGCATCATACATATCTCCTCAGCTACTTCAGGATCAGAATCATCTATCTCCTCAGGGTCTGTAGGCCAGTATTCAGGAAAAGTAGCCAAAAGATCAGTGGCAGGGTTTCCCTCTGGTATTCCTCCCAAGGGGTTAGGCTCTTCAATATGTGGCGACCTTCCTTGCTCATATGTGTCTCATAAATTTTTCCCCTACCAATTTCAAACCCTACCCTGACAATGATATCACTAGTGTCCACAACCCTTTTCTCACTAGGTGTCGGGGCCGACTTGGTTTGAGAAGCGGGTTCTAAGTGGGTTGGTGCATTCTTCATTGAATCCTATACAGATGGTCTTAATTCAGTAGCCTACTAAGCCTCCAATATCATGATTACTGCACAAAAAATGAATTCCTTGATTAGCTGAGATCTCTAATGATGGATACGGGTATCTAAGTAATGAAACTTACAATAGCTCAGTGCATCAACCTTTGGCGTTTCAGTTGCTGCAGGAGTTGTCACTGCAGGAGATCCTTCAGAACTTGTCAATTAAATAATGGGTGTCATCTCCCCACCTTTTTCTATCAGTGCACCTTCACCCCCCCCCCCCAGATGGAGCTTCCTGACCACCAGTTCCAATATGTGCCTGAACAGGATAAAAGTTTGACTGGTGATTACGAATGATGAAAATATGAAAGGTTAGGATACAAATTGAGGCATACCTTGAGTTACTGAGCCATTTCCATGTCAGAGCCAGCAATCTCACCACTATCCTAAGGACTCCCTTGGTGGGTCATCCCCTGAGACCCTTCCCCTCCAAGATCCTCTTCAGCTTCCCCTATTTCTTCTTCCTATTCTTCTTCTTCTTCTTATTCACTTTCCTCTATCGCCTCATCACCGTCATCATCTTCAAATGGAATTTATTCCAGATCATTCTCCTGGAAAAGAATCAATTTTACCAGAAGATGTGGTTCCTCACGCCACCCCTGCTGGCATGAATATACATCCATGGCTATCAAATATACGTGTTGACGATGAAAGTGTACCTTGTCATCAATACGAATGAGTCCAATTTATGGAAGTTAGATCCCATCTCGTACCATTTTTTTCAAAGGACTTCAGGGATCATTGACTATCATAGGGTCAACCAGGATGACCACAGCACAGAGAAGATTTAATCCTCAGAAGGTTGAAGAAGATACCTTATCTTCTTCCCAGGAAGCTACCTAGCCTCTCTATGAGATTGTTCACGAGCCCCTCTCCTACTGGACAATGAGGGTATGGCCGCACCATGTGGCATTCCCACTACTGAAGTCATGGGTTGTACTGAGCCAGCTACCCGACTTGTTCCCGGACTCTCCTCCCCAGCGGTACCTTGTCTGGTCTCTCACCGCCTAGGTTCCACACTAGACACCTTGAGATGTTGAACTCGCTTCTGCAAGATCCCCTTAGAATATGCCACCACCCAATGTTTGACATACTTTTTTGAGAGGCCAGCATCAACTCTAGTGGTGGGAAAGTTAATTACCTCACCAGGTCCATAAGTTGTAAACATCATCAACATTTGACGAAGAATGCAAGGATGTTTCTCTCCCTGGACATCTGTATAAACCTTCTTCATCATCCGTTAGATGCATCCAAACTGCCTGGAAAACCTTGATGACACATATGGCTCGCAAAGGATCTTCCCATCGACCCAGGCCACAATCACCCCACCTCTGATGCTTTGAAAGTATTATATTTTCTCTAGTAATCCTTGACCATCATATATCATCTAGAAGTCCAAGGTGGGGAATGGACTAAAATTAAAATTGGTGTGATTATTGATACTGATACTTATCACCTCTTCATTGAGCGTCAATGGAATGGTTCCAGCAATATTTAACAATAAAGGCCACAGACCATTACTTGGGGGACGAATGGAGTTTGGAAAAGCATACCTACCATAGTGAGTCGCAATCCAACCATGAAGGATTTGGAAAGGCCCAAAGATCCTCCTTTTTTATTCTCCTCTCGAAATATGCCCCAGAATGGTGTATAATTAGGCCAGCACAGGGACCCCCCAGGTTAAACCTCTGATTGGCTTCCATGATGTCGGCCATCACTAATGTTGTTGGGTGGACACCCATCCTAGTATCCCTTGCTGGTAGCAGCCACTCACTCAAGAACATTGCAAGAAATCCGATATACCAGACGTTCGAGTATTGGATTTCATCGACACAAAAGCCCCAGGTTCGGTATTCCCCCATCTCCAGGATCCTCTAATATGACCCACTCTTACTCTTCTTTGTCGCAGTCGGACACCACTTTCCTCTCCCCAGCATCTTTATATTTGGGTCTTTCTTTAGAAATAGGCTGAACCAATTTGAATAAGGGATGTCTTTCAGAAATTCCTTGACCCCCAGCCTCTCCTTGTCCAGCTCTAATAGATTCCATATTAGGATGGTAATTCACAACCTATCCCCTAGATATTTTCTATCAGAAGAAACTCGTCGTACTTATGCCCATCCAAAGGGATACCCCTGATGCAATGAACGTCCCAAAGACTGATGCCAACCTCTCCATGATGAAGATGGAAAGTGTTTGTATCATGAGACCACCATCTAAACAGCTTCATCTGGAGTTCTTGATTGTGGTAGAAATGGAACTGTGATGTCCACACTAACTCAAACAACCCAATGTGCCACAATTCTTCTCCAAACTGATCACATGATTAGAATACCCAATAAGCCCAAGCCCACTCGCTAGTGAAATTGCCTCCAGACCTCAAGTCCCAATCCTATATCTAGCCCTTGGTCTCATCAGTGATGCTCTGTCAGAAGGTACTTGCATAATGGTTCGGATAATCCTCAGCAACCAGTTTGCTTCCCAAGATGGTCTTGGTCATTAGATTGAAGATAAAAATGGCTATGTGCTTGGTTTATCTACTAGGATTTCCATTGTTTGTAATACTGTATCATGGAAGATCCTCCTCGCATGACACCCATGACCGTAGTGTATCGATATCAAATCTCGTCACTGGTACCTCCTCTAAAATACCAAAGTCCCATATCGATAGGTTGTTAGATAGCACGTAATCCTTATGGGATTCGGTCCACAAATTGAAAAGATCTTGGTTATCAGATACAACATTCCTAGCACCATAAACCTTAGGGTTTTCAATCATCTCAGCCCTCAAAGTGGCATAAATAGCTTCTCTCCCAGCATTACTTTGGTCAGGAACCATTTTTTGGTAAAGTCTGGAACCGACCAAGAGGCTACATGAAAAATAGAAATTATGTGTGGAAAATGGTAGATATGCGCAAAATAGTAACCGAATTTTAGGATTCCACACAGAACAGAATGACTTTCATGCAATAGCAGTAAATATTACATGCACGAGAGCTCCAATGCTTATTGTGCAAGAAATCGTGTACGGACCATGGGACCCCTGGGGGTATTTATAGGCGCGAATCATAGATTCTGTGTGCGTGAAAGGGATTGCATGCCATATATACTATTTTTCACATACTTCCCTCAAAGGGGCCAGGCATCTCGGTGTTTCCCTTAGAATCCGACCTCTATGCCCCCTCACGGATCCAATTCTGAGGGGGTCATTTGTGGATGCCAAAATCCACCAAAGGTCTTAGGAAGGAATCCTTGGGAAAAATGAAGGTATATTTCGACTCAAAAATAGATTCCATGTTGGGAAAAAAGTATTCATAGAAAATCATAGGGGTGGGCGTAAAATTGCTTCCCCCTGCGCAAAATTTTCATGACTTGGATGGATTTTGTGCACTGACATAGAAATCCCCATGAGACCGACGAATGGGCCAGGTTTCCACGCAGGTCGAATTCTACGTGCACCCACTTCTCCTAATTTCCTATAAATAAAAGGGCACCCCCTCACTTCTGGCAGCTGAAGAATTCAAACTATCTCCCAAGAGCGTAATATATCTCTTTCACATGCAAAAGATGACATTCAGGTATAGGATTTTCCATGATAGGTCTCCCAAGGGTCCACCTTCAAGTGGGACCTCTAGGGTTTGACCCTCACCCAGTTCCTTTTTTGATAATCCATTTGCTCGAAAAACTCCTCCAATTTCACGCAAAACTCCTCCAATTGTGTGCATGCCTCCTTTATCTGCACAACCCAGCTTATTGTGTTTAGCAGTTCCCATTTGCGTGCCTATTTCATGAAAACCCCTTCTTTTGCGTACAATCCTCCCTCCTTGGGTGCTCCCTTGAGCATGTCTTCAATGTCGCTTTCTCAAACACCATCTTTGGGTGCTTCTTACGTGAAAGACACCTATGTTACACACCCTTATCTCGTACAACCCTCCAGGTTTGTACAAAGTGATTTCAAGGTCCCTTGGGCAGTGTTTTATGTTTCCATGCTTAGCCTTATGCTTATTCGTATATGCACGCTAAAAGATATTGCTTCATTACATAGTCACGCTAATGTGATCCTCTCAATAGATCACTCCATAGCATTGCCTCACTATGGCGTTGTTGATGTCTTCCCTTCTCCAAGGGTGGGTAGGTATCGGTCATGTAAGTCCTAGGGGTGTGGAGTGAACCTGCCTCATCTGAGTTGCAGGACGTTAAACTACCAAACATCATCGTCCTCAACACATGATGTTAAAATGTGGCCTCACCCCATGAATTATACATGGGGTTCCTCACCTTATACATTCTCCATGCTTGCTCATCTCCATGGGAGTGAGATCTTCCTCACATAGAATGAGATCCTCTTTTTTGGAGCGACGTCTGTCTGTGGGGAAGGGAAACTCTCTTGGTGTAATCCCCTAACCTTTCTTGCGAGAGGTAGCATCATTGATCCTCCTCTCTTATTTCGTGCCAAAGACTAGATGAGATATGGGCACCGGGATCTTTGTTACCCCATCCCTCTCCCTCTAGGATTTTTCACCATCAGGCCTCTATCCTAGAGTAAGTCCCAATCCTCATCTACCTAGGCCAATAACCACACATAAGCCCCTATTTCCTATTTGGTCCACTAACCATGTGTAATTCCCACTACACTTTCTGTGGATACACCTTTTACAATGTGATTATTGGGTTATTGCTACCTCTTGTTTCTCACACTGAGCATGACTCACATGGGCTTAGAGTAATAATTTACCAGGGCATCCTTCCTGGTCCGCCTTAGCGTGTAATCCTCAAACCCTACTGAACTACGTGGACTTTTATCTTTTCTCCTATCTGAGCAAGGTACGTAAGAATCCTCCATGAGGTTCAATCCCAACACCTACTTGTCCATACCCCTTCATGTCGGTTCACCTTTATCTCGCATGACATTAAATTGTATCCCCATACTGAACTATGTGGACTTTGATCCTTGCTCCTATCCAAGAAAGGTACATAGGATGAATACCTAAGGTTCAAGCCCAACACCTACTTGTCCTAACCCCTTCATGTCGGTTCACCTTTGTCCCACATGACGTTAAACTGTATCCCCATACCAAACAACATGGACTTTGATCCTTACTCCTATACGAGAAAGGTATGTAGGAAGCCTCCCTGAGGTTCAATCCCAACACCCACTTGTCCTGACCCCTTCACGTTGGTTCACCTTCATCCTACATGATGTTAAACTGTATCCCAATATTGAACTATGTAGACTTTGATCCTTGATCATATCCGAGAAAGGTACGTAGGAAGCCTCTCTGAGGTTCAATCCCAACACCTACTTGTCCTGACCCCTTCACATCAGTTCACCTTAGTCTCACATGATGTTAAACTGTATCCATCATACTGAACTACATGGACTTTGATCCTTTCTCCTCTCTGAGCAAGGTATGTAGAAATCATTCCTCAGGTTCAAGCCCAACACCTACTTGTCCCAACCCCTTCACGCCAGTTCACCTTCATCCCGCATGACATTAAACTATATCCCTTATCCTAAACTATGTGGAATTTGATCCTTGTCCCCTAGGAAAGTAATGTAGGAAGCCTCCCTGAGATTCAAGACCAAAACCCATCAGTCCCGACCACTCTACATCAGTCCACCCTCATCTTTTACTCCCTCCATTCATCCCACATGAGGTTAAACTATATACTACCAAACTACATGGGCTTTGATCCTTATCCCCTGGACAGTGTACATAGGAAGACTTCCTAAGGTTCAACCCCAACCAGTAGTAATCCGTTGGAACCCCAACTAGTGGTAAGCCATTGGAACCTCAACCAGCAGTAAGTTTTTATAGTCTGTAATAGACTCTAAGCTATTGTAGTCCTCTTTGTTGGGACCCGCATCTCTATTCCACCCCACGGACCTCAGACCAACCTAGGCTGTTAACCACACGTAAGCCCCAATATATCATTGGGTTGTTGTCCTATGTGTACACCCCAATTCTATACCCCCATCCCGAACTACGTGAACTTTGATTCCCTACCACGGGGATATATAGAAAGCCTACCTAAGGTTCAATCCCATCACTCATATCTCATAATGATCTCTCCCTCAATCCTATATGTTTTGGGAAGGTCATGTCCCACCCCATAAGTTCTACTTCCTTCAGATACCATCCATTCGTCCATTCCCATGGGCCGCCTCCTCAGGTATCCCTTCATCCCACCAAACTACGTGGACTTTGATTCTCCACCATAGGGATACGTAGGAGGTATCTTCAAGGCTCAATCCCAATATCATCGTCATACTCATGTCAGTTCCATATCATTTTCTATCCACTCTCAACCATCCATATCCATCCTGATTCTTACCCAGGCCGCCACATCCTGGTGAGATCATGTCACCCACTTTCTCACTGCTCCTAGCAACAATAGGGTAACTAACCACGCGTTAGCCCCAGCATCAGTGTTCCCTCCTGGAGTTGCACCCATATGATCCACTCTTATCAATTTTCTGATCGGTCTGATCCATCTCCACTGTACATTAAACTCACAGCATACCCTATGTTAAACATGGGAATATGAGGAAAACCTCAGAGACATGCATGTGGAATATAATTCCCTACACTCGATATGGGATACCTTGGGCTTATGTTCCCTAAAGAATCCATATCATATGGGGAAGAAACCCAGATGCATCAGTGTTCCACCATCCAAACACACCAGAAATTTCCAACATGACTAATCCCCCAATCAAAGGTTGATTCCCTAACTCGACCCCTAGGAAGGTCCAGATAAAAGCAACATAATTAACCATCATCCATAAAGGTATGGCACTGGGAAGAGTTTTACAAACAACGTCTTAATCTTTAAGGGAGACCCAGACCAGGTGATGATTTTCGAGGAGGAATCCATGAGAGTAGGAACATACATCCCATCATCCTGTTTTGATCAAGGATCAAACGTCCCTAAATAAGCAACAGATGTCGCCCACCTTTGGAAAGTGGGAATGCGGGGAAACAAACAGCATGTCCTCCCAAAGAACAGATGCACGCCTCAGTGAAAGCATCAGAAATAGTAGATATATGTTGAGGTTTATGAAACATTATTATCATAAAGAGACTATAATTTCCTTTTATCCATATTGTATAATTATTTCTATATTTTTTTATAAAAATAATAAGATTCATGAAATTCATATGGCCATTAGAGGTCATCTCAATAATGTTATTTCTCTTGGAACCTTAAGAAAATTTAGAATCTTTTAGAGCACCTAAAAAGTAAATATGGTGCATGTTGTTGATGATGATCAAAAAGAAATCAGTGTTAATGATCAAGTGTGTAAAGGTACTTAGAAATAAGCTTGGTCAATATGGATTCATGGCGAAGAAGTTGGTGAATCAAAAATAGAGGATGTTTTTGAAGCAATATGCAGAAGACTCAGGGTTGATGTTAGTGATCAACCTACTATAATAGATGTCCATCATTCTCTTGAAAACCCCTCATAAGAAGCAACTGGTGAGGATTTTGTAACAAGGCCTAGATTAAGAGAAGAACCAGTAGTATAGGAATAAGAAGCTAAAGTTCCAAAAGTTGAACAACCAATGTTTATAAGTGTAACAACTAAATCTATAAATAAAAAAAATAAGAATAGAGATGAGAATGATGCTCATTTAGAAGAAAAGGTTGAGAAGAATGATCAAGGTGGTGATTACGTGCACTATCCTATAGTTGAGACTACTAAAATAATTGAAAATCAAATAGTTTATGTTGCAGTAGAATCTTTGTAAAAGGATGATATTGATTTATGTGTTAAATAGAATTCATTGGACCATTTGCATCATCATCCAATGAGAAACATGGAGGTAATTATGTAATGTATCGGACCTCTTTGGTCCATTACTTTGTAGATATATAGTGTTTGAGGTGTTCTGGGAGGTCAAGGTGACTCATTTCAAGACTTTTCCAAATTTCTAGTTTTCCAAAGGTAGATCATTTCACTGATGGGTTAAGAATGGTGAGTCAACAATAGTGACTCACGAATAGTGTCTCATCAAATGGTATCTCACCAAATAATGACTCACCGAACAGTGACTCTCTAAATGGTAGCTCACCGAATGGTGACTCGCCAAATGGTAGCTCATTGAATGGTGACTCACTGAATGGAGACTCACTAAATGATGGATCATTGAATGGTGACTTATCCAATGGTGATTCATCCAATAGTGACTTATCCAATAGTGACTCTTCTAATGGTGATTCATCCAATGATGACTCTTCCAACAGTGAGTCATGGACAGTGTTTCCAACTTCCTACAGTTTCACCCCTTTGACATTATCTTTAACATAAAACACATTCAAAGCCTTGTTTTAAGGTATTTAAGGATAATTTAAAGCCCATAACTACTATCTAAATTTTCCTAAGGGTCTGGGTGTCTTACTCATTCAAAAATGTAATCTTGACTAGATACTCTTTAATAGAAAATCTAAATTTTATCCAAACTGCTCCTCCGTTTAGATTTTCAAAAGGCTGAGATACCTTTTTCCCTTATTATTCCTGCTTGTTTTTTACTTGGTATGGGATGCCCAGATTTCTTCCTCCTATAGGAGTCATGTGTTGTGTTGTATCCTTGGATTGTGTTCCCCTTAGAGTTTTTCCTACTATATGTGCACCCCCTGTTTTGGTGCAACCAGGAAGTGTTGACCCATCTTTGATATAAGGTATATTCTACCTCCATTCTTCTAGGTTCCTCAATTTGTTTCCTTCTATTTATCTTTTCCATGTGATGGCATGTGATCTCTGTGTTTTTAATAGAGCTTTCTCAATTGTTGTTTTGTACGGTGGTGTCACAGCATCCTTAGGTGGATGCAGTCATTGCGGGATAGGTGATCATGATCCATTGTGTTGGTCCATTTTTTTGAAAAGAACATTGAATACCCTTTGAGGTGGGGTATTCATTGCTTCTCTTTTTATTTATGTGAAACCATAGAGCTAGAATTTTTTATCCCATTGTATTGTAATGAAATTGACATAATAAATATTTGAAGCAGATTAAATAATTGGTATCGATCGCATGTAGATGTTGTTGTTTTATACTATGATAACAATTTGCCCTTGATTTTCTAGATAGTGTGATATCTATGATTTCTTTTTTTAGCATGTTGTTATTGATCTAAATTGGTAAAGAACGTAAATCCAGAATTAATTGATAATTAATTAGCGTAAGATTAAAGAGGCCTGTTAATGAATTCAGTTGTTGTTATAATTTTATGATAATCAAATTGATGTAGTATGAATGTTTAATTGAATTGGTTAATGAACCTAAATCATGATTTATTCTTGTTGATAAGATAATTAAAGTCATGTTAAATTAGTTGTGATGTCTGTCTCAGCTTGTCTCTTAGGTTTCCTATAGTTGGAAACTGTGATAATGAATTAGTTAATTCAAGATGGAATAAGAATCGTTTATATAAATAAAATATAATTCTTGTATAGGACCTGAGTTGTCCACTTGTTTTGAAGACCAAGTGACTTCTACTTTGGAGTCGTGAGAGCTTGTTGTGTGTGAAGGTTGAATGCTTTTTTTAGGGTCAAGATATTGGTTGCTATGTTTGTTTCTTGCTACTTGTGATATGATGTGAGCCTATGATAGCTGGTCCTGGAGGGTTGTTATATTTCTTGGGGTAGGGAGGCTTGGTTGTTGTGACAATAGTTGATACCTAAAGTGGAGAGATGTATCGGTTTATTCATGTGGGTGTTGGGGAGGACACCGTAGATGATGGAACGATTTGAACTTGGGATTACCCATTGTTATGAAAGTGGATGCTTGTTGAATTTTTTGTCTGTTTATCTACATTACTCTCCCCACTGCTTGAGGCTTCTAGTTTTTCTTACTCTCCTTCCAAAAGAGGCGAAGACGCATGGGGTATTCCATGTTCTTTTCATTTTTAGATTCTCAATTATGGATGGGTTTACGCTCCTATTATAGGTGGAAAGACTCGATGGGTAGCTCATCTACTCACCATGTTGAGCCCCTTGTGTTTGGCATATTAGAATGTTTTCCTAGAATTTTGGGAAATATGGAAATATGGAAATTTTTAATGTTGTTAATAAATGAATAATTATTAACCCATGGGGTTGGAACTTTCTAAGATGTAATATTGAGGTTGTGATTATAAGAAGTTATGGACTCAGTTTGGTTATACCTAGAGGACATGGATATTTGTTGAAATGCTAATGTAATAGAATATGGAAAATGATGATGGTTAATTAATGGTTAAATAATTAATTAACATAAATTAAATTTTTGAAAGGGTATAATATAACTTAATATATCTATTTAAATGGTTTTGTGCTTATAGGATATATAGTCTTAGCAGTGGCAGACAGGAGTTCGAGAGACATTAGTTACAGTTGATTATAATACTTGGTTATGCCTATAGTGTGGTCGTGAGCTATATTATATCCTGTACTTTTTTGTGTTTCTATATGATAATATACTCTTTCAGTTAGGGAAACTGACACCCTAGGTATTTTGATCCCTGGGGGGGTTTTTCCCCAACATTTCAATGGGAGGATGGATGGCTGACTACCCCCTTTGACCCTGCACTCTTCTCTTATCATTTACTAGTGTGAGTATGCATGGTGATTAGTTTTCCCCATATATGTGTGTAGATGGCTGTAATGAATTGTGGTTATTTCACACACATATATTTTGGATATACTTTCATAAGTTGTATTATAGGTATAACATGTATAGGTTGTGATGGTTTGAGGATCCTTACTTGGCGTGTGGGATATGATGGCTTGAGGTATAATATCGGATGTTTGATACATGTTATGTGGGATGTGGTGGATCTCAAAAACTACTTGGTTACTTTTTTCTATGTGGATGTGGTGGTTGTGTTTCACTAGGTGCATGTTGTGGTGCTTCACCTAGGTGTCTTCGATCTAGACTTTTTGGAGAGAGATGATTAGGTTGTGCGATATTGGGGAAAAGAGGAAAACCAGTGGAAAAGTGGTAGAAGGGTACCCTTGATATTGTTTATTATATAATATTCTCTTGTATACGATACTTGGTGAGAGTGGCTATGGTGAGGCTAGGAATTTAGTATACCTATTTAGGTGATGAGTTAGTTTCACTTGTTGTTCACTATGCTTTAGCATGCTTTCTTTACTTTTTGCATGAGAGGCTCTGGGGAGGATCCTATTGAGTATACTATTATACTCACCCTAAATTTATATAAAGTGTTTTTAGGTCACTTGGAGTAGGTTGGATATCAGGTTGGTTACTACTAGCTTGGGGTTTTGTAGGAGTTGTTCAGGCTTCATGGTCACTGTCGTTTTACTTTATTTTTGTGCTTGCAATTTTCCCTTTTAGTTGTAGTAGTTCTTGAATGACATTACATATGTGCACTTGGTTTTTCTTTTATATTGTAGTCTAAGCAGGAGTTGGTTGGTTTCTATCTTATCTCTCTCTTTCTCATGTGTTCTCTTAGAGGGTAATGCCTCCCATTTGTGTGTTTATTATACCCTCGGTGCTAGTCTCCAACCCGGGGCCTACTGGAGGCGGAACTTAGGTGTCACTATATCTATTCTCCCATTAATGGCCCAGGAGGTGTACACTTTGAGGGGAGGGGGTCATGAAAGAGTGGTATCAAAGGTCTGGATGAGGGATAGGATGAAGTTTGGAGTTAGTCACAGGTGAGGTTGCATGGGTTGGTAGGGAAACAGTGTCAACTAAGTTTAGAAAGTGTTATAAACATGGGAGATCGGTTGAGACATGGTTATTTAGGTCCCCCTATGATATGTTTCATGGACCTTTAAGTTTATAGTGGATACTAAACAAGGTGATACTTGTTACAAGGTAGAGACCTAGGGAAGGACCATGCATCATTCTTCTTTGTTCCTATGTGTGAATGGGTTGACCTTGGGATAGGTTAACCTAAAATAAATAAAATAAAAAAATTAATTAATATCAAGGTATTCCATATTCCAAGTTTAGGATCTCTAATTATTTTTTATTCTGTAGGTATGGCTCCAGGTCAATGTCCACATTAGGTTCGTGCAAAATATGTTCAGTAGGTTGCACCAGCAGATCGCCATAGAGTAAAGGTTGATGGAGACGATACTTAGAGGAGGACACTCTGAGAGTTTCAGTGCCAGTGTCTGAAGAAGTACGAGGGATCCATTTTAGATGTAGTCACGGAAGGCTGGTTAGAGGAGGTTGAGATGGCCTTCAATTTGATTCATTCTCAGAATGAGAACTAGGTGTCGTTGGTTGTGATGATGTTGCATGGGGTAGTGAGGCAATGGTGGTTCTTATTCCTTAGGGATTGTAAGGAGTCAGTAGTCTCGTGGGAGAAGTTCTGAGATAAGTTCAAAGTCAAGTTTCTTTCTTCAACCACGAAGGTGGCTAGTTTCCAGGAGCTACTTACCCTTCGATAGGGAAGCTCCAGTGTGTGAGAGTTCAGGATCCATTTCAAGAACATTTTGTGATATACTTCAAACCTATTTCTAGATGAGGAGGCTAGGGAGAGGAATTTTGAGGAGGATTTACATATAGAGATACAGCGTCAAGTCACCCCATTTATGCTAATGACATATATCGATGTATTGGAAAGGGAAGAGGTCATCGAGATAACCTTAGCCAAAACAATATCATTATGAGAGGGGAGTTTTCAGGATTCCTCACAAAGTAGGGTTGTGGTTTGGGGTTCCTAGTTTTTAGGGCATAAGAGTTTCTGATTAGTTAGGGTTAGGTCATATCCCTCAACTTCTAGTTTCTCTAGGGAAAGCGGATCTCAGGTTTATACTAAGGGATCCAAAACTTTTTTTTATTTTAGAGGCCTTGGTCATCAGTGAAATAAGTGCCCGACCTTTCTGAGTAGTTAGTGTGTGCCAGGTGTTCTACTCTAGGTTCATCTATTGAGGAAGTTCTAGCTGAGGCAGAAATAGTAGGTCACACTAGTTTTGGCTCAGCATTGAGAAAATGGGGCGGTCATAGAACAGCCCCATGATTCTCCTCATCCTCAGAGATAAAGGCACATCCATGGATGTGGTCATCAGTAGGGTCAGAGAGGTCATGGAGTAGGTCGTGGTTAGATTCATGAATTAGTGTTTCCAACGCTAGGTGAGCCATATGTTTTTAGAGGTACCCTTTTCTTGTTTTCTACTTGGGTTCATACCTTTTTTGATTCCAGAGTGACACACTCCTTCATATCACATGCCCTTATCCATGCCTTGTGACTTGAGTTGGAGAGGTTTCCAGTGCCCATGGTGTTGACTACGCTAGTTGGAGGTCGAGATGACTTGTTTGAAGTGTGTAGAGACTGTAAGATAGTGCTGGGGTAGCGCTACTCTTGGGAATATTTTCTATGTTTCTGAATACAACCATATGATGTCATACTTGGCATGGATTGGTTATATTCGATGAAGACTATCATATATTGCTTCCAGAGGTAGGTGGTGTTCTTTGATGCTGATGGATATCCAATAGTGTCTGTTGGCATATGAAACCCTCAGATGGGTGAGATGCATGTTCTATCCTTATCATCCTCGATGGCTGAGATGATTTTGAGTTCATTGGAGGTTCAACAGTCGATGTTTCCTAGGTTCGTGGAAGAGTACCATAAAGTATTTCTATAAAAGGTTGTATCATTACCCTATCGATGAGAGATCAAGTTTGGGATCTAGCTATAGCTAAGCATGTCTCCTATCTTGATGTATCTGTATACGATGGAACCTTATAAGTTTCAAGATATGTGTATACAGATCAATGGTCAGTTGCGGTGCGGTTTCATTTGGCCAAGCTTTTCACTGTGGGGTGCACCTATTTTGTTCATTAAGAAGGGTGACGACAGTTTGCGGTTGTGTTTCGATTATCATCGCTTAAACCAAGTGATAATGAAGAACTACAATCCTATTCTGTGGATTTATGATTTATTCAATCAACTGATGAGTGAAAGTTGGTTCTCAAAGATCTATTTGTGGTTAGGATATCACTATATGCACGTGAATGATGAGGATATCCCGAAGACTGCTTTCCATTATCGTCATGGGAATTACGAGTTCATTGTGATGTTGTTCAGTGTGATAAATGCTTCAGGTGTGTTCATAGGTTTGATTAATTATGTGTTCCGTGAGTTTCTAGATAAGTTCATGGTGGTTTTCGTCAACAATATCCTGGTGTAATTCGTGTCTGAGGAGGAGCATATAGGGCATCTGCATTCCATTTTGGTAGTTCTTCATCATGATAAGTTTTTTGGGAAGTTTTCAAAGTGTGAGTTTTGGTCTTGATAATTTTGTTTCTTCGGGAATTTTGTATCCTAGTAGGGAGTAGCTATGGGTCTGTCGAAGATAGAAGCAGTTGTATCTTGGGAATCCCGCAAGACAGTGGTAGTGGTGTGAAGTTTCCTTGGTATTTCAAGCTATTATAGAATGTTCATAGTTGATTTATCTTGTGTTGTGAATCCTCAGATAATGTTAACCAAAAAGGATCAAGAATTTTTGTGGACTGATCAATGTCAGATAGCTTTTGAGTATCTGAAGGAGAAGTTAGTCAGTACTCTAGTTCTTTGTCTGTCAGCATAAGGAGTTCAGTTTGAGGTTTTCTGTGATGCGTCACATCTGGGGTTAGGTTGTGTTCTGATGCAGTAGAAATTGGTTATTTCTTATGGGTCTCGGTAGTTGTATCCCCACAAATTTAACTATTCCACCCATTATCTCAAGTTGAAAGCATTTTCCTTGAAATTGTGGAGACATTACCTCATCAGTGAACATTTTGTGGACTTCATCAATCATAAGATCATGAGGTACATTTTCTCCCAACATGACTTGAACTTGTGACGGTGTCGGTGGATGGATTTATTACAGGATTACGACTTTGACATTTTGTATACACTTGAAGAGGGGAATGTTGTAGTTGATGCACTGATTAGGAAGTCGTGTAGTGATGTAGTGCATGAATTGGGTGATTCCTAGAGAGTGATGGAAAAACTTTTATCATTACATATAGATATGGGAGAATTTAGGGATATAGGTTGTATTTTCCAAATGACAATGCAGTCATCTTTGGTGAATTAGGTGGAAGAGTCCCAGTTGGGGGATCTTTAGGTGGAGGTATGGAGAGACCGAGTTGTTTGTGGTGAGGCCCCTGAAGTTTGGTCTAAGGATGAACAACACTGAGTGTTGTTTCTAAGAATTCTTTTCATTCCTTTAGAGATGCGTGATATGGTTCTCAAAGAGTTCCATAGTTCTCCCTTAGTGGTACATATCAGTGTGACAAATATTTAATGAGATTTGAGGAGTCATTTTTGGTGTCCTGGGTTGAAGCATGCAGTTTCAGAGTTTGGGCCTCGATGTTTGGTCTTCCATAAGGTGAAGGTTGAGCACCATGTTCCTAGTAGTTTGCTTCAGCCGTTAGATGTTACTCAATGGAAGTGGGAGGACATTTTATGGGATTTGTTACCATTTTACCTCGATATCAGGGAGTTTATGATGTTATATGGGTAGTGGTGGATTGTTTTATGAATCATCCCACTTTATAGTGATCAAGGAGTCGAGTTCAGTGAAGTTTCTATCGAGGAAGTATTTGGAGGAGGTGGTGAGACTCCACAGAGTTCCCAGGATGATCATTTCTGATCAAGATCCTCATTTTACCTCCAGTGTGTGGAGAGGTCTCCAGCATACTTTTGGTTCTCATCTATTACTTATCACTACTTTTCATCTGTAGATGGATGTTCAGACAGAGCGGACCATCCAAACTCTTGAATACATGTTGTTCTCTTGTGTCCTAGATTTTGTAGGTGCATGGATGAGTCACCTAGCCTTGGTAGAGTTATCTTACAACAATAGTTTCCACTCCAAAATTGGTATGGATCCATTTAAAGCCTTGTATAGTTGGCCTTATCATTCTCCATTGTACTGGACTTGGATCGAAGAGTCAGCAATTCTTAGGCCATAACTGGTACAAAATATGATAGATATGGTTTAGGTGATTCTCAAGCGGATGAAGGCAACGCAAGATTATCAGAAGTCCTATGTCGATCATAGGATTATACCTATAGAGTTTGAAATTGGGGATCACGTGTTTCTGAAGGTGAATCCCCATCATGGGAAGTAAAGTTTTGGTTGTGGGAGTAATCTTTATCCCCAGTTTGTTGGTCCTTTAAAAGTGTTGGATCGTGTTGGATTCGTGGTGCACCAGGTAGAACTTCCCCCATAGATGAGCCGGATACATGATGTTTTCCATGATTAATAACTCTATTGTTATCTTCATGATGACTCTCACGTCATCGATTGGGGTGAGATTGATGTTAATGATGTTTCAACCTTTAAGGAGCATCCTGTAGAGATCTAGGACCGTAAGGAGAAGGTGTATCACGGGCGTGATATCCCCTTAGTTCATGTATTGTGGAAGCACGATGGTGTGGAGGAGAGTACTTGGGAATGTGAGTCGGATATATATGTTCAGTACCCCGAGATTTTCTATGTTTATCTATTCACTTGTAACATTGTTTATTTGGTGGTTTTAGACCCTTTCCGTTTATAAGATGGATTTCTCTTGTTGCTTGTTTTTTGGCTTGATCTCTTTTGAGAGGTATCTACTTTGGGAGAGTGTTTAGGAGATGGTTCTGGTTTTCATGTGGTTTCATGTTATTCCTTGATGAATCATTTGAGCTCCTATAGTGCCAAGATCTTTGAAAGGTATCTCAAAGGGTGGTTGTTCTAACACCTTTTTTCCCTCTCTGGGTTGGTTTTGGATTCTCAAGGGTGATAATAGTTTGAAAAGTATCTAATGTAATGTATCGGGCCTCTCCAGTCCATTACTTTGTGGAAATATGGTGTTTTAGGTGTTCTAGGAGGTCAAGGTGACTCATTTCAAGAGTTTTCCAAATTTATAATTTCCCAACGGTAGCTTGTTTCACTCGTGGGTCAAGAACAGTGAGTCAGGAGTGTTGAGTCAGCAACAGTGACTCATGAATGGTGTCTTGCCAAATGGTATCTCACCAAACAGTGACTCGCCAAATGGTGACTCATCGAACGGTATCTCACCAAATGGTAGCTCACTAAATGGTAACTCATCGAACGATGATTCACCAAACGGTGACTCGCCGAATGAAGACTCTCTGAATGGTAGCTCACCGAATGGTGACTCATCCAATGGTGAGTCATCCAATTGTGATTCATCTAACGGTGACTCTTCTAATGGTTACTCATCTAATGGTGACTCATCCAATGGAGAATCATCCAATGGTGACTCATGAACAGTATTTCCAACTTCTTATAGTTTTTCCCCTTTGACGTTATCATTGATGTAAAATGAATTCAAATCCATGTTTTAAGGTATTTAAGGCTTATTCAAAGACCATAACTCCTATCTAAATTTTCCTGGGTCAGGGTTCCTTACTTGTTCAAAACACATAATCTTGACCAGATCTGATTTAATGGAAAATCTAAACCACTCCTCCATTTAGATTTTCAAAAGTTCAAGATACATTCTTCCCTTATTATTCCTTCTTGTTTTTCCTTGGTATGGGAAACCTAGATTTATTCCTCCCGTAGTATCCATACGTTGGGTTGTATCCTTGGATCGTGTTCCCATGGGAGTTTATCCTGCTAAATTCACACCCCCTATTTTGGTTCAACTAGGAAGTGTCGACCTGTCTTTGATATAAGGTATGTTCCACCTCCATTCTTCTGGGTTCATCAATCTATTTCCTCCCATTTCTCCTTTCTATGTGATGGAATGTGATCTCCATGTTTTTAATAGAGATTTCTCAGTTGTTGGTTGGTGCGGTGGTGTTGCGTCGTCCTCGGGTGGATGTTGTCATTGCGAGAGAGGTGATCGTGATCCATTGTGTTGACCCATTCTTATACAAAGAATGATTTAGCCCATTTTATCACAATTTCACATGATCCTAAGCTCGGTTGGTGAGGACTCGGCAGGTGCATCCAAGAGACCCAAGATCAAATCTGGGTGGAGGTGTATTTTTGGTATTGTAGCAGTACTATAGCAGTATTGTAACAGGTATTGTTCGGTACTGTAGCAGCCAGAACTATTCATCCATCTAGGCCTTTGGGCCACCGGTTTGGTCCTTAGGTCCTCTAAGGATTTTGGGCCACCTAAGGCCTTCGGTCCAATTGTCTCTCAAGGCCTTCAGGCCACCTTAAGTCCTTAGGTCCACCCCAAGGCCTTCAGGCCACATGAATGCAGATATACCAGTCAGACTATAAGGGATAAGGATTCAGATGAGAATTCAGGATAGGAGAATTCACTAGAGCAGAGCTAACTGGAACTAGAAGAATGAGAGGGTATGGCTTTACCATTGGTACTGGGCCTGTGTAGCTTTGCCTAGGATAGCTAGTCGACCAGCCCTGGGAAGGTGGAGTGCTGATTTCATGACATATGTTGGGGATGATAAATTCCAAGTTGTCTTTTCTGGGTGATTCCCTCTAAGACCTGTGGGTCATGTAATTGTCTCTAAGACTTCAGGCCTTTTAACGGTTCCACCTCACCCCTTGAAAGGTGGATTATAAAAATAAAAAAAATGAAGGTCTTTGGGCCATTCCGACCATTGGATCACAATTAAATTGACATAATAAATATTTGAACCGGATTAAAGAATTGGTATCGATCGCATAGTGATGTTGTTTCTTTCTACCATGATAATGGTTTGCCTCTTGATTTTATAGATATTATGATATCTATGATTTATTTATTTATCATGTTTTTATTTATGGAAATTAGTAAATAATTTATATCTGGAATTAATTGATAATTAATTGTCTTAAGATTAAAGAGGTATGTTAATGAATCCAGTTGTTGTTATAATTTAATGATAATCAAATTGATACAATATTCATGTTTAATTGAATTAGTTAATGAACCAAAATCATGATTTATTATTGTTTATAAGATAATTAAATACATGTAAAATTAGTTTTGATAGCTATGATAGCTTGTTTCTTAGGTTTCCCATATCTGGAACCTATGATAATGAATCTGTTAATTCAAGATGTAATAAGAATCAGTTGTATGAATTAAATATAATGCCTTTGTAAGGCCTGAGTTGTATTCTTGTTGTAAATTCCAAGTTCCTTATACTTTGGATCCATGAGATCTCATTGTGTGTTAAGGATGTATATCATCCCGCCTTTTTATCACATAAACTTTCATTACATTTTACAAAACTGAGGATCTTTAAGGTTTAGTGTCTTGGAAACCAGGAACTTTAAACATGAAAACATAAAAGATTCTTCTTAAACACTTGAAAGGATTCTCCTCATGTTCATCCTAGGTTCATTACTGCATCTCATAACCTGGGGAGATACATCAAAAGAAAGGGTGAGCAGAAGGCCCAGTAAGGGAAACAAGAGAAACATTTTACATGTGAACTTGCGATACTTCAATAAGGTCATGAAAAGAACATTAAGGCATGAGAAAGAAATAATGAGGCATATCATAATAAAAATAACATTTTTCATAATTTGAAGATGTGGCTGCAACATTTAATATTGACAATCATTTCATTTCACCAAGGTCCATCCCCAAGGTGTCATTAAAAATTACCAAGGTTATTCACCAAGGTATCAGTCGAAAAAGTCATCTCTAGAGATTAAGTCTTTACCCAATGCATTGGAGCGCTATCTGGGCGCACCCTTGACATGTATTTATTATCATGTGAGCCACATATATCATCATAAATCATTTCATAAACAACCCATATAGCATAAAAGAAATGGGTTTCATTTCATAATCATAACGTTTTAAAAACTACTTTAAAGACATGATCTTTATGTCACTTTAAACCCACGGAAAGGGAAAGCGGGTTTCATGTATGTAAATCCCAGAATTTAAAATAGAAAATTTTGATATATATGTGAATACCCCTGTAGATATTATAGCTTTTAGTATTCACTTAATAACATAAAATAATTTTGAGAAAAGTGAGAGGCATTTTGAGACGAAAATTCTGCAGCATAACGGCTACGTTTCGGGGTTTTAGAAAACATTGAAAAGAGAGGGGACATGAGTCAAACATTCATAAATAAACCATAAAACAGTAGAGGGATATAATATAATGGATTTAAGAACATGGTAATGAAATTTGAAAATATACCATATGAAATGAAGAACATGAAATGAAGACAAAAATAAGATTTCTCTTATGAAAATTCGGCAGCCTAACGGCGCCACTTAAAACTTCAAAATACTGAATTGAAGAGATAAAATGGGGTCTCTCATCATATGGTCATAAAATATTAGTATGATAGATATAGATATCATAACCCAACATAACAAAAAGGAACTTGAAATAATTGAAATGAAAGTAGAACTTCAAAACGAGAAGGGTGAAGAACCACTTAAAAATTCGGCAGCCTAACGACACCACTTAAAAATTCAAAATACTAAATTGAAGAGATCAAATGGGGTCTCTAATAATATGGTCATAAAAGATCAGTATGATAGATATATCTATCATACCCCAACATAACAAAAAGGAACTTGAAAGAATTGACATGAAAGTAGAACTTCAAAACGAGAAGAGTGAAGAACCACTTAAAAATTCAACAGCCTAACGACGCCACTTAAAACTTCAAAATACTGAATTGAAGAGATCAAATGGGGTCTCTCATCATATGATAATAAAATATCAGTATGATAAATTTAGAGATCATACCCCAACATAACAAAAAAGAACTTGAAATACTTTACATGGAAAATAGATCTTGAAAAATGAGAAGGGAGAAAGAATCCGTTACAAAAATTTCGGCAGCCTAACGGCGCCACTTAAAACTTCATAAAACGAAATAATGAGAGTAAGAGGGGATATCTCATCATGTGAACATGAAAATGGCAGTAACGGGAGTATAAAAGAACACCCTTTAACATAATAACATGGATCATAAAAGAAATTACATAAAAGAGATTTCTTGAAAAGAAAGAGAGAGATCAGATCCCTTACCTTAAAACGTAACTCTTAAAACTCAAAGGTTGGGACCTTGAGGGCTTGGGGCACCTTGGGAGGACTCCTTGAGAGGTAATGAGACCCGAACTTCATTGGGGGAGAGTGGGGAGTCGAATGGATGAGAGGATGGCTTGGTATTTATAGGGAAAGTGAGGGGACAAGGCATTAATGGCCAAGGGACACCTCAAAAGTGCTTTTCTCAAAACCATGTGCTCTCCCATGGCATTTACCATGGAGTTAGGCCACATGGGGCCCCCAATACAATAATTCATCACCTTTGGCCGGCCAACCCTTAAAATATCTCATGAAATCATCATGACATAGTTATGATGTCATTAAACATACCGAAACCCTAAAAAATGTATTTTTACTATTCACTGAAAATTCAACTTTCTCAGAAAAAACCCAAAATTTAACATTAACCAAATATCAATGCTCTGATTTCAAAAATGAACTCCATTTTATAAAAATAATTTTCTAAATATTTTTAATTTAATTTTTAATTAAAAAACACTATTCACCTGAAAAAACTAATACTTGAATAATAATTTATGAAACTGTTATTTAACCATTTTATTGAATCACATTACTTAATCAAGGTTCCTAGATTATATTAATACTTTCATTAAGTGAGATTACTAATCCATTTGGTCACATTACTAATCCTAAGCATAAAATCACTATTCATAATTTACTATTCATCAAAAATCATGTTGATCTTATTAGACTCTAAATTTCGTACTGAACATAATTGTAGAAGACCATTTTTCGAAAATCATTACACATTTTTAATTATTTAAGGTTTTCATAAACATTTTTAAAATATCCTTTTTCTAAAATTCATCAAAATATGCATGCTATTTTTATCCGGTCATTTGAAAATTCATAAACTTCATCATAAGAAGAAATCCCAATTTTTATTTAAAACAAAGGATTACACAAGGCAGTTATGGTCTCCTTACATAGCCCCTTATCACACCAGCATAGGACCTAATTTTAAGGTGTGCTAAGGTGAGAGAATCTGGGGGAGGCTCGGCCAACATCGCACGAGTAGTAATTTCTATCAGCTTGAACTTCTCGCAAAGGCGATTCCGTTCTAGCTTCACACGATGAAGTTCAGCTTGGGTTTGGTCCAGAGCAAATCCCAGTGGTGCTACCTCCTTCCCAAGTTCTGTTAGATGGGCTTCGATCGGTCCAAGACTACTGGGTGAGGCCATCGAATCTTCTTTCTATAATAATTAACCAAGATTACTTGTATTTAGAGACAATAATCAAAACGTTTAGTTTCCAACAGTCATAATGACCAATGGTCATATAATAGTCAAAACCCAATGGTCTCATTTTAATTATAATCATGTTATCAAATGAAACATTTTTTTGAGTATAAAAATAAAATAGAATAACACACAAAATTAGGAAACAAGATTTATTCAAAATTTCGGGTCGTTACAGGATGAATGCCTTATTTAAGGCCATGACCTTAGCCGCTATGTTTGTTTCCTATTGCTTTTTATATAATGTGAACCTAGGATGGCTGATCCTGGAGGTCTATTGTGGTACGTGGGGTAGGGAGGATCGATTTTTGTGGTATAAGTTGATGCCTAGAGTGGTGAGTGCATTGGTTTATGCATGTGGGTGTCAGGGAGGACAATGGAGATGATGGAACGAGTTGAAGCTGGGATTACCTGTTGTTATGAAAGTGGATTCTTATTGAATCTATTGTTTTTTTATCTACTTTACTCTCCCCACTAGTTGAGGTAGCTGTTTCTGTTTACTCTCCTTCCAAAATAGGTGAATACATGCGGGGAATTCTATGTGCTTTTTGTGTTTAGCATCTCGAGGATGGATTGAGACTATGCACTGTAGTTAGTTTTACCCATATATGTGTGTATAGGGATGTAATAGCCTATGGTTATTTCACACACATATATTATAAATATATTTTACTAAGTGATACTATAGGTATAACGTGTATAGGCTACGATGGCTTGAGAATCCTTACACATAATATGGGTTGTGATAGATTGAGGTATAATACCTGATGTTTGATACACGTTATGCGGGCTATGGTGGCTCCTAGAAACTACCTGGTTTCTTTTGGATTTGTAGACATTATGGTTGTGTTGTATGAGGTGCATGTTGTTGTGCTTCACCCAGGTGTCTTTGGGATAGCCTTTTTGGAGAGAGATTCTCAAGACGTGCGATGTTGGGGTAAAGCGGAAAACTAGTGGGGAAGTGGTAGCGGGGTACCCTTGATATTCTTTATTATATAACATTCTCTTGTACACGATACTTGGTGAGAGTGGACATGGTGAGGCTAGGGACATATTATATCGATTTAGGTGATGAGTTAGTTTCACTTGTTGTTCACTGCTCTTTAGCATACATTCTTTACTTTTGCATGAGAGGCTCCGAGGAGGATCCTTCTGAGTATACTTTTATACTCACCCTATGTTTATATAAACTATTTTTCAGGTCAATTAGATAAGGTTGGAGATTAGGCTAGTTACTACTAGACCAAGGTTTTGTAGGAGTTTTTCGGGCTTTGTGATCATTTTCATTTTACTTTCTTTTGGTACTTTTAGTTTTCCCTTTCAGTTGTAGTAGTTCTTGCAGGAAATTACATATGTGAACTTGGGTTTTATTTTATATAGTAGTTTGAGAAGGAGTTGGTTGGTGTCTATCTTATCTATCCCTTTCACTTGTTTTCTCTTAGAGGGTAATGTCTCCCATTTTTGTGTTCATTATACCCTCAGTTCTAGTCTCCAACCCGAGTCCTATTGGAGGCGGGCCTCAGGTGTCATTATCTATCTTCCCCCATTACTGGCCTAGGAAGTGTGAAAATTGAGGGGAGGGGGTCTTGACACAATCTCTTCCTATATTTAAAGTAGGAAAACCATCAATAATTCAAGAAGTGGAATTTTCTAACCCTCTTAGTGCTCAGATTGAAGATTTGGTTATCAAATTTAATTAGATTATAGAAGAAAATTAAAACTTGCAAAGTGAGTGAGAAGTTACTAGAAAATATTTAGAAGAGTTGAAAATTTCAACTATTCCACAAGAGGAGTTGGAATTGGTTCAAGATCAGGTGAAGATTCTTTGAGAAAATTTTATTTCAAGAAGAGATTTTGATTCATTTAAAATGGTAATGCATGATTATATTGAGACGATCAGAGTAGAATTTGTTTCAAAGTCAGATTTTGGTGATTTAAAGAAATACCTAGGGTGTCAATTTGAATTGATAAGAAGTACCTCAAGTCAAGCAAGATCTTATAATTCTTATCATATTTCCTCTCTAGATTTTATAAGAACATTTAAATTTATTACTATTATTGTATTAGTAATAAATGATCAGATTTAGAGTCTTCAATGTGATAGTATATCACTTCACATTTTGTTGGAAAACCAAAAAGACCTTGTTGAGAAATTAACATTTGATGAGTCTGACATTATAAGCCTTCTAAATCAGTTAAGTGAGATGTTGTCAAAGTTTTTATAGTCTTAAGAAAATATACATGAGTTTTTAAAGATCAATTTATTTTAAAATCTTAAAATGGAATACGACTCAAAGATTTTGATGAAGGAGTGGGTTAAGATATCCAATCACAATTTTGAAGTAATGATGGAAGAGATTAAGGATATTCATTAGGCTGTTCAAGATTCATATACCACTGACACCTCATCTAATCAAGAACCTTCTCTTATATCAAATCATGCCTCTTAACTTTTTTTTTTATCCAAATATTTCTTATAATCATAAACAAATTTTTAATGAAATTATTTTATTTATTTTAATTAAATTTATTTATTTATTGTTATCTATCCACCTCTATTGATTGAATAGGAATAATTTTTGTATTATCTTAATAAAAAATTTATTACCAGCTTGGTGCTACATTAATTGTGTTATATATAATTTTTCAATACTTCCTTTTTTATATCAGAAAAGTGGGAGAAAATTGGGAAGACAAAACATTCTTCTAATTACAATGATTAAAAAAACTAAAAAAAGAGATTGGGTGAAATTTAGAAATATAAATATTTACCATAAATATCTTTAGTTTGTAAAACATAACTTTGTAAAATATTCTTTATTTATTCATAGTTTATAAATATTTAAATGAGAACTATGATTTCTGATTATATATCTTTAAGGATCTATTTTATTTTTGTTTACATTTTCTTAATTTTCTATAAGGTTTTTAAATATGGGTTTTGTTACCATAAAAAATGGGGAGATTGTTGAGCATGTATTGTATGAAAAATACTCTCTAAATGTTATTGATTTTGATGCTCATAAATACCCTTGTTTGTTTTAATAATGAAATTACATTAATTTTTTTTTGGGATTATATTTCTTGTAAAATTTAACTTGTTATTTATGGGATAAATATTTTGTCTAATGTGTTTTGGATATGTTTTTAAGTAATCTAGAAACATTTTCCATACCCTACATTTGTAAGTTGAACTAAATATTTTCACCTACATTTTGAAAGAACGTATGAAATAGGAACCCTACATTATCATAAAAGTATGGATCAAGAACCCTAATTTTGGATGTAACCCTGTGTTTAATGAATAAATATTTGGTTCATCATCCTTACTTTTTTAATCAACCATACATTTTACTTTTGGATTTTATCACTACACATAAAAACCCTACGTTTAAATTAATAAACTATGGTATTTTAAATTCATGATATTTTTTGAGATTTATATAATGATCTTGATGGAGTTAAATATCATTTTAAAGTTGTTTTAAATACTGGTTCAAAGGCTCATATTCAAAAAATTAAATCATTCATATTTCTATGGGAAGTTACGGATTTCTTTGACGTTTTTAAAATTAAATTGATCGCAATTTATCAAGCGATATTCTTGGATCTGTTCAATAAAAATAAAATCAAGTTTCTCTTGTTAAATACTAAGAGTTATATCATTTACAGATGGAGTGAACTAGGGGATACTTATGCCATAAACCACTATAAAAATTGTTGTGTTCTTCTTCACTATTTTTCCACTACATAACTTTCTTAAATAAGAGAACACTGTGTATCTTCATAATTCAAGAAGAAGGATAAATTCTATATCTATCTAGATTATTGAAAAGAAAAAATTCACCCCCCCCCTCTTGTGTACCTTTTTGTTATTCTGATCCGTCACTGAGAATCTCCTAAAATGTTGTAGAATGAGATAAATTGAAAATATGATTCATTAAGTTATCCTTGAAACACTGAAAAATGAATCAACAAACCATTTTGTGCCCAAACTCCCGGTCTTCATTGGACATTGCTTGTGGATTCTTGGTAGAAAACACGGGTAGATGCATCAATTTGAAAAATAATATATCCTTCATTTTTAATCAATGCATGGGACAATTAGTACCATTCAACTATATAATCCAACTGTAATATTCTTCCATGATTTATTAGAACATATACCAATCTTCTCATACAAGATATTGGGAAAGATAGTGAGTAGTGAACACAAAAATGAATGAAAAACACAAATGCATGGTAGAATAAAATTATTTCTCTCCTGAGAGTGATTGAAAAATTAATCAACTATAAAACAAACAAAAAATATGTGCATAAAATTAAATGTTGATAGAGAGAATTTTTTATTATGGAAACTCCAAAAAGGGAGAAAGCAAATGAACTAGTCCTGAAAGGTGATCCACTAAAATAAAATATTACATGACATAAACTCTCAAAAAATTATAGGGGGATCAAAAATAATACTCTAATATAATAGGATCATGAGGAAGAAGATATATCTAATAGTAGTTTAAAATGAAGATCTGAGAAATAAGTTTGAAGTTGATATAAACTGATAAATATCATAAGACAACCATCTGAATAAAATGTTGCAAAAAAATCACTAAAATGTGAATAAAAATAGAAATCAATCAAAGTGGTTCAAATCTGAAAGTTGTTTCTTCCATAAATAATTTTTTTCATACTATCATGAAATAATTAGGAGTACAATGCACACAATTTCTATCGAAAAACTACATGCTAAAATTATGGAACCACCTATAAAAATATAAATTTATAAAAATATATACTAAATGTTAGATCAAAAGATATCAAATCATATTTAAAGAAACTAATCCTTAAAATATCTCATGTGTCATTACCCGACCTAACAGGGCTCAAGCCACGACTCCCCAAGCCCGCCTCCAATAGGTCAAGGGCTGGAAACTAGCGTCGAGCAGGCTATCACACACATGGGAGGCTTTATCCTATCATACCTATACACACACATCCACATGCACCTCCATGAAATAGTGTAGGGATATAAAGAAACTAAAAACTAAAATTCATGCATACATCTATCCCAATCCAGAGTACAATGAAAGTACAAAAAGGGAAAATATAGGGACCACAAAGAGAAAATCGAAAAAGCATCCAACCTGCTCAGATGGAGGGGATCTTTGTCAAACTCCCACTGATAAGATTTATAGTATAGCTCTAGAAAAACACTGGTCAGTCCAGCTACTATGCTATGCCTCCCAATATCATGGTCCCAACCATATACTATATATAGTAGCCAACTCAAAGGTACAACGCAACACTCACAATGGTCTCATGTGGTACAAACCTCATAGACAGCAATAGGATCCTTATTGAACCTAGAAATCCCTGATGGGTCGCACAATGAGAGGAGACACATCAGTATTTTAAAGCTGATGAGTCAACCTCTCCATCCCAAATGGCACTCAGCCAAGAGATGCCACTGCATAGGTAAAACGTACAGATGTCCCGACCCATAAAACCCTCATGGTACATATCCACGAGGGAATGCTCGATGGATAGTTCCATGGAAGAAGTCACCCAGGAACTAAAAAAACTTCAACTCCTCAGATAGGGGTATCATGCACCAACCTAAATCTGGAACCACCCACCTAGCAGAGGATCAATTCTCATGTAGAGTTGGTCATTCCAGTTCTGACCCTACTAAGGAAAACATCACGATAGAAGGACCAGGGGGACTCACTCAACCTTGTTGGTCAAAACATCATGATGGATCACAGAAGGAAGAAATGTGTATCAATACTTAAATAGAGGGTCTGCGCCCAGGGCTCAATGGGGGTCATATCCCCTACTGGAATAAGAACATCCTAGGTAGAGGATCGATGCTTGGGTAAATACTGGTTACACCGATACCAACCCTACTAGGGAAAACATAAGGACGTGAGGATCTCACTGGGCCTCTCGGGGCGATATGTGCTCTAAGTCCGCTAAGTTGGATATCAAAATGGATTGAGACAAATCACTCTAGAAAATGGAAATGTGAACCCACTACTTAACATGGTAGGAGAGTACCACTATGTCGCACGTACACAAAGCAGCTGAAGAGGGGTCACAGTCCAGTGAAGTGGACATGATAACAAAAATCCTCATAGTGAAAGGTTCAGGGGATCCACTCAACCCAACTAGTTTTAACACCATCACTATAGACTAAGGGGACCCACTCAGCCTATCTAGTTGAAACATCACCAAAAGAGACCAGGGGGCCCAATCAACCCAGTCAGTTGGCATCGCTAACCCAAGGGACCCACAAAAAACTGCCTATACACCACAAATCCCATGCCCAAACTATGGCCACCATCGCGTTCTAGATAGAAAACTATTTAGGATAGGACACTCGCGATCCTGAATCTAAGCTACGAAGTAGGAGATATGGGAGGTGGAAGATCACTCGAAGATCCTCAAGAAGTACACGGTGTGTAAGGGGGACACACAGTGTGTGAACCCACCCAAATTCCCATCCATGTATCCTTCCTATATGGTTTGCTGACCCATGTAGTCATACATGGTGTATAGAGATAGTACACATCGTGTCCCGCTTCACCTGGTCCCTAGCCGTGTTTCTTCGTTACACGGCCTTACCAGTCGTGTCCCTTACACTTCGTGCATCCCATACTACATGGCATGTTCGGGTTGCACGACCACATGTCTATGTAGTTTACTCGAGCCTGTGTATCAGACCCCATGGTCATATACTTTGGTCGTGCTCTTGTGCATGGTCATGTACTCCTACACAGCTACACTGGCCATTTTCCCTTGGTCACATGATAAGGATCGAAACACGACGTGTAACCCCAAGTACAAGGCATGTAGACCTAGAACTTCATCTTCCCCAAACAAGAAGAATACAAGGTATGTAGGACTGGTTTACATGTCGTGTTGACATAAAAATCCAATAGTATTTCCCTACAAATAGCCTAGATCACCCTCGTTCACCCCGAAACACACAGATCGACCCACGAGGGGTCCCTAGCAGTTGTTTGTGAGCTCTAAAACCTTAAAACAACACATCAAAAGGGGGATCATGTCTAAAACACATAAATACCTACCTCACAAGAGAAACATTGATGATTTGGGGTTAAATCAGTGCTCGGAAGCTATCGTTGCATGATCCAGGAGTATCTGTTGTCACAATTCGAGATCGATAGTGCTTCGGTTGCTTGATCCATCCTTCAGATCATCCATCGCCAAAGTGGGAGAGGGGAGGGGGTTATAGATCCTTCCTGCATGTGCAAAAGGGTAGAATGGGGATTTAATTTTTAATTAATACATCTCCTCTTCTTAACATCCCGGCCCCAACTCACCTCCGACCCGACACCCGACGTCGAAAAATTTTATGTCACACCTAGGGTAAACACGACGTTCTGAACTCAATTGTGGACTCAAAAATATAATATAAGACTCTTCTCGAGAGTTACTAACATTTCAATAGAAACTATGTAAAGGTGATAAAATATATTTAATATCACCTCATTGAGGCTCCCAAACCCTTGGATTCCTACACCGACTCAGTATGTGGCTTTTCAAATATTCTTAGGAATATTCCAAATTTTGATAGGGAAAAACCCGAGTCGCTACATCCTCCCCACCTTAAGGATTTACTCCCCCCAAAAATGAAAGCTTAGGGATATGGGAAAGGACTTAAGTTATCCACTTGGACTCCCACACTAGTGAGCTCACCAGAGGTTTATGTGCTATAAAAAACACACACCAAGAAGAACCACAACACTGATAATGAAAGAGGGGGTTTAGAAACCTTAGAGGTAGCCTGATTCCCTAGCTAACACTCTGAACCCTCAACAAGATTCAACCGAACACAATATCTCATAACCGAACACCCAGGGCCACCTTCATTGATCTACAACTACCCCAAACGGTCCCCAAAAGACCTCAACCAAACTCTGAATGGTCTGTTCCAACACCAAAATGATGCTAAGGAAAAGACCACCTCATAACCCCATCTCTCCATGTGAATGGTGCCAACACCAAACCTCATAAGGTTAATGCACTTCCCACCTTTAGGAAAATACATCGTGAACACACCCAATGGATATCCCATCATGAAATAAAATGCAAAAAAACCTCAATGCCTTAAAAAAACATCTCTGCCACATAGAGAACAAACCGGGTTGCCCAAGTGTACACACTAGGTCTTACAAGCCCTTGTGAAACTACTGACAACACAAGAAACCAACCTTGAACTCACAGGTCGAAAGAACTCATTCACCGCACCTTGATACTATCCACTTTGGGAGAAACTGACTCGCTCGTACAGTTTTATATCATGCCTCAAGGACACATATTAGTGGGGGGAAGTGTCTATCCTTACCATGAATTTGAATCCACAACATACCACACAACAACCTCCTCAAGAATCCTGAATACAAGCTAAATTTGAGCACGTAAGGGAACTAACGAACAAAAAAGGCTTACCCAGATGCTCACACTGGGTCTTAACGGGCCCACTGACTACTAACACGCCACCAAGCCTTGTGAACACAAGTCAAAGGGACTCAACCACCACACCTTGATACCATCTTCTTTGGGCGGTACTGACTCTCCCACATGGTTTTCATCGTGCTACAAAAACGCATCTTGGTGGGGGAAGGATCCATCTTCCTCATGTAGTCTAAGATACGTTAAACAACACCAACATAGGGTATTACAAATTCCCTGAAAAAACCCCGATCAAGAAATGGAAAGGAAAGAGTACATCCTAGCAATGTATATCAATCCTACTGAAAAAAGTATAAATGATACAGAGCATACCTTTATTCATATACTACTCGACGAACCTCACTGAAGTTGCTTCCACTACCGAGACGGTCGAACAAATGACCCTCCCTTAGCAGCACGGTGGGACAAATAGTCTCTCACAATATATCCTCAAATGTCACAAGTATAGCAGTGTCTCTCCCACTACTAACCAAATACCTAGAACAGAACCTAAGTCAGGGCATGGGTATACCTCCAACGATGGTGCCTCCTGCATTACACGCGTTCTAATTGTGGGTCCTGGTTGACTTAGACCTCAAGAGAACTCTACCTCCAAAGCTCTCAGTACGTGCGTAACCCCAGTACATCGTCGTTCAACACCAACGGATCCATCCACAGCTCAGTCTGAAAGGTTGATTCCACCTAAAACTCTCATAGGAAGGTCAACACGTTGCTCTTTGGGTGGTGGATCCACTAACTGCATAACCGGAGAAGAACCTGCCTTGTGACCAGGCCCCTATAAGGCAACCTCATCACTCATCGAGTCATACTCTGAACCTATCAGTGAGAACCTCAAAATCTGTCATCATGGAAATATCCTAAAAATTTCAAGACATACC
This sequence comes from Viscum album, assembly GCA_963277665.1. NCBI lineage: Eukaryota > Viridiplantae > Streptophyta > Magnoliopsida > Santalales > Viscaceae > Viscum > Viscum album. The sequence continues at coordinate 668,073,347 of OY728155.1, forward strand.
ATGGTCAAAGAGTATATCTGAGGAGATGACTCAAGAAGAATAAGAAAAACCCAAAATCCAATCCAATATGATTCATGTACCATTATTTCCCTCAATCAGTGTCATAATGTACCGAGTCGAAAGGAAGTTTATCAGAGTCGTAGTGAATGGATATGTCGACTGCCCATACCAACACTAGATTCTTTAGCCTGAAAGTTGAACTCAAAACATCCCAACCCAAATAAAGCTTACAACTAAGGTCCCAATGTGGAATCGACCAGCTCTGATGCAACTCTGTCATGACTCGACCCAACAGGTCTCGAGCCACAACTCCCCAATCCCACCTCCAATAGGTCAGGGGCTGACGACTAGTGTTGAGTAGGCTATCACACACATAGGAGGCCTTAGCCTATTGTAACTGTATGCACGCACCCACATACACCTCCATAAAACAGTGCAGAGATATAAAAAAACTGAAAACTAAAATGCATGAATACATCTATCCCAATCCAAAGTACAGAAGAAGTAAAAAAAGGGAAAATATAGGGACTACCAAAAGAAAACTATAAAAGCATCCAATCTACTCAGATGGAGGGGATCATTGTCAAAATCCTTCCGGTAAGATCTACGGTACGACTCTAGAAAAAACCCTAGTTAGTCTAGATACTATGCTCTATCTCCCAATCTCAAGGTCCCGACCATAGAATATCCACAATAGCCAACTCGAAGGTCCAACACAACACTCACAACAGTATCATGAGGTACTGACCTCATAGACAGAAACAAGATCCTTCCCAAATCTAGCCATCCCTGATGGATCGCAAAATGAGAGGTGATGCATCAGCATCTCGAAGCTGATGAGTCAACCTCACCATCATAGATGAAACTCAACCAAGAGATGTCACTCCACCGGTAAAATGTACAAACGGCCCAACCCAACCAACCCTTGTAGTACTTATCTGTGAGGGAACACTTGAAAGATAGCACCATAGAAGAAGTCACCTAGAGACAAAACAAACTCCAACTCCTTAGATAGGGGTATCACACCCAAACCTGAATCTGGAACCACCCACCTAGAAGAGGATCAACACCCATGTATAGTTGGTCACACCGATTCCGACTCTGCTGAGGAAAAAGTCACGATAGAAGAACTAGGGGGACTCACTCAACTCTTCTGGTTGAAACATCACGATGGATCACAGAAGGAAGAAACACATCTCAATACTCATATAAAGGTTCTGTGACCAAGGCTCACTGGGGGCTCCATACCCTACTGGAACAACAACATCTTGGGTAGAGGATTTATGCCCGAGTAAATATTGGTCACACCGATACCAAGCCTACTAGAGAAAACATAAGGACGTGAGGATCGTGTTGGGCCTCTCAAGGTGATATATTCTCCAAGTTCATTGAGTATATTTTCAAAGTGGATTGATATAACTCACTTTAGAAAATGAAAACATGAACTCACTCTCTAACATGGTAGGGGAGTACAACTATGTTGCATGTATGAAAAGCAATTGAAAAGGGGTCACAGACTAGCGAAGAGGACGTGATACCAAAAACCCTCTTAGTGAAAGGACCAGGGGACCCACTCAACCCAGCTAATCATAATGTCATCACAAGAGACTAGGTGGACCCAATCAACCCATCTAGTCAAAACATTTCCAAAAGAGACTTGGGGGACCCACTCAACCAAGCTGGTCGGTGTCACTAACCCAAGATACCCACACAAAACTGCCTACACACCACAACTCCCAGGACCAAACCATGGCCACTATCATGTTCTACATAGAAAACTACTTTGGATAGGCCACTTGAAAGCCTGAATCCAAGCTACTAAGGAGGAGACACAGGAGGCAGAAGATCACTCAAAGATCCTCAATGAGTATACAACGTGTAAGGGGGCCACACAGTGTGTGAATCCACTCAAATTCCCGACCGTGTATCCTTCCTACATAGTTTTCCAACCCATATAGTCATACACTACATGTAGAGATAGTACATGTTGTTTCCCACTTCACCCAACCCCTGGTCGTGTTTCTCCGTCATACGGCCCATCCAGTCATGTCCCTTATACATCATGCATCCTATACTACACGAAATGTTCAGGTTGCATGACCACCTGGCCATGTGGTTTACTTGATCCCAGGTACCGAACCCCATGGTCCTGTACTTTGGTCATGGTCTTGTACATGTCCATGTACTTCTACACAGTTATGCTGGCCATTTTCCCTTGGTCACACGACGAGGGTCGATACACAGTATGTAACCCCAAGTACACAGTGTGTTGACCCTGAACTTTATCTTCCCCAAACAGGAAGAACAATCAGCATGTAGGACTAGTTTACACACCATGTTGATGGGAAAATCCAATGGGATTTCCCTGCAAACAACCCAGATCACCCCCGTTTACCCTGAAACACATAGATCGACCAACGAGGGGTCCCTAACATTTGTTTATAGACTCTAAAACTGCAAAACAACACATAAAAAGGTGGATAGAGGATAAAATGTATAACTGCCTACCTCGCAGGAAAAATGTCTAAGCTTCAGGGTCGAATTGATGCTCAGAAACTGCTGTTACACGATCCAAGAGCGTCCACCGTCAAGATCTGAGATCGAAGGCGCTTTGGTTGCTCGATCCAACCTTCGAGTCATCTGTCACTAAAGAGGGAGAGGGTAGGGGTTGCAGCTTCTTCCTATATGTTTACAATGGTAGAAGGGGTAGGGGATTTAATTTTTAATTAAATCCTCTTCTCCGCTTAACATCCCGGCCCCGACTCACCTCCGACCCAACACCCGGAGCTGAAAAATTTTATTTCACTCCTAGGGTAAACACGATGTTCTAAAATCAATCGTGGTCTCAGAAATTTGATCCAAGACTCCAATCAAGTGTTATTAATGTTTCAAGAGAAACCACACACAGGTGATAAAATATATTTAATATCACTGCGTCGATGCTCCTCAGCCCTCAGATTCCTGTGCCGACTCAACACCTGGCTTCGGAAATATTCTTAGGAATATTCTAAGGTCTAATAGGGAAAACCTGAGTTTCTATATAATGTGGAGACCTAATATGCACTTTTTATCATCTCTGGTTCCTTGAAATATGAGATCATACAGTAATAACCTTAGATGATGACAGTTTGATTTTTTTACACACATCATGGTTAGAGAAGGGGATCCAGTAAAGGGTATGTTGATCTAGTAGAAATAATTTTGAGTGTCTAAAAAAATCATGTATAATGTTTGATTCTTTTACGATGAACACTAATATTATATTATATATTAAAAATAGGAAAAAGTGGAATATATTTTAAATTGGTTTTATTTTTAAATGAAACTATATTTTTCTTATATAAAAAAATCTTATGCCTTTCTAAAAAATGAAAAAATAATATATATTTTATAATTTTTAATTATTTGAATAAAATAAAAAAAATATTTAATATTTTTAAATGCATAATTTTTTTTTAAAATATTTAAAACATTAATAATTATATTATATTTTAAACCCAACTATATTTGTAAATGAAAGAATTTTAATTTTGTTTAAAAAAAATATGTTGCATCTTTTAAAGCGAATTAAAAAATAATTATGTGATAAAAATAGATTTTTTAATTATTTAGGGAAAAAGTAATAAATTTTATATGATATCATTAAAGTTATATGGTTTTCTAAAAATGCATAAAACAATATTGATTATATTATATTGTAAAAATAATTATTTTTCTAAATGAAATGAAATTTTTATACAAAAATTATTTTATGTCATTTAAAAAAATACAAAATAATTTATTTTTTTAAATGTTTTTTAATTATTTTAATATAATTAATGAATTTTATTAAATATCTTCAAAGAAATACAATATTTTTAAATGTATAAGAAATATTGGAAAATTTTATTAATCATCTTAAAGAGATATTATTTGTAGCAATTTATTAAAAAAATGTGCTTCTATGAAAGGATGAATATTGTTTTCTAATTAATAAAAATCAATATAAAATTTTAACTAAAAATACTCAAGGAAAAAATTTAAAAATAATTTTTTGTAAATTTTCTTTAGATATTTTCAGTGAAAAAATTCAATGAAATTACACTAAAATTTGGAAATGATATGTTTTATAGTAGAATTTCCCTTGGAATCTTTTAGTTGAATCATTGAAATTTTCAATGAAATATTTCTTTTAAGTTATCTTCTTGATTTTTTTAGTAAAAGTTTCTATTAAAGATAATTGTATGTTACTACATGAATTTTCCAATAGAAATATACTTTAATTTTATATTGGAAGATTCAATAAAAAAATTATGTGGAAGTTTCAACTAGATTTCACGTGGAAATTGAAACTACAACTCTAACTTCCATTGGAAGTTTCACAAGAACTCACAACAAAAGTTTCACTAAAATTTGAACTGAAAGTTTCAAGTGAAAGTTTCAACTGAAATTTTCAAGTGGAATTTGAATTTACTAATGGAATTTTTCAGTTGAAGATTACACTTGAATGTTCTAAAGGAATATTCACTATAATTTCCAATGGAAGGTTCACTGAAAGTTTCAACTTAAATTTTCAAGTTAAAGTTGAAGTTACAACTTGAATTTTCAAGTGTAAATCCACTTGAATGTTCCACCTAAAGTTTCACTAGAATTCCCCATAGATGTTTCACTAGAATTCCCCATGTAAGTTTCACTGGAATTTTCATTGAATGTTTTAACTTAATTCTTCAAATATAATTTAAAGACACCACTATAATTTTTCAATAGAAGTTTTATTGGAATTTACAGTGGAACTTTCCCTGGGATTTCCAATGAAAGTTTCAACTAATTTTCAAGTGGAAGTTGAAGTTACCACTGGAATTTTCTAGTGTATGTTTTATTGGAATTTCCAATGTAAGTTTCACTGAATGTTCTAGTAGAAGTTTCAATTAAAATTTTCACGTGAAATTTTATATTAGTGATGAAATTTTTCAGTGTAATTTTTGATGAAATTTTCAATGAATGTTTCAATTGAAATTTTCAAGTGGAATTTGAAGTTTCCACTGAAATTTTACAATGGTAGTTTTCAATGGAATTTTATGATGGTACTTTTTGCTGGAATTTTTCATTGGAAGTTTACATTGAAAATTTTCAATGACTATTTCAACTAGAATTTTCCAATGGAATTACTGAAATTTTCCAGTGGAAGATTCAACTATATTTTTTTATGGTTGAATTTTCTACAATGAAATTTCAGTGTAATTTTATTTTTTTGAATTTATTTAATTGATTTTTTGTGCACATTCTGAATGAAATTTTCTATTGTAAATTTTTAATGCAAATTTTCACTATAAAATTACAATAAAATTTATAAAGTTTTTTTTTTGATTTTAAATTATTTTTATGAATTGATTTTTTTAAAATATATATAAAATATTTTTTTAGGTCCTCAAAAATTATTACTTATTTGTAAATATCAAAAAATATTTTTATATGGATCACAATTTTTTAAATTTTTTTATAAAAATATCAAAATTTCTACTTTTGAAGTAAATTTTCCCTTATTTTTAATTGAGTTTGAAATTATTATTTCGGAGATATAAATACAAATTGTTCTTTTTATAAAGTTTTAAAAAATTAATATGTAATACTAGTCATAAAAAATAATTTCTTCACTAACAATAAGTTTTTAATTTTTAAAACGATCTGTAATTTTTAAATTTTTTAAAAATAATTTTTTCCTATTTTTATGAATTATGTTATAAAATATTTTTTAATGTATAATTATAAATTATTAAAATTTTAATTTTTTTAAAAATTAATAGTTAATTATAAATATAATTTTTTCTATATGTATAAACAATTTTAATGCTTTTATATTCTATAATTTTTTATAATTTTTGACTAGTTTAAATATAATACATATTTACATCGATAAAATCTGGTTTTATCCTATAATACCACTAGTGGGTGAAGTCTCTGATGAGTTCACCCAGGGATTCCACTTTGGGAGTCTAGAAAAGCTGCAAAAGCCACTCATATGAACATCAAAACAATATCCATGAAAAGGATAAAGGGACTACCTATCATCAGCTTCCCAGGATTATTTTGGGAATCACTTCTCATGAAGAACACAAAGGTTTGGAGAGAATGTAGAGAGAGAATGTCTGAAATAATTTTGATTTCTATTCAAAATCACCACTCCAAACAAATGGGTCAGAGGTCCCTTATATAGGCCTCTGGGCTCAGCATGCTCGAGAACCTGACTTGATTCTTACAAGGCACACTTTCAATAAAGACAAAAGAAAAACCAAAAGTAAAAGGTGGTATGCACAACTACAAAACTTCCAAAACACACTTCTCACTAAAAACAAACTACATAAATAACATGTTCAATTTTATTCGATCATCCATGCCAGATATGATGCATGTTTGGATCAATTCCTATAACCCCTATAAGTTGTACAGAGCATCAATAATTTATCCAAATGAGACTTATTTCTCTAACTCTTACATTTTCATCAATTCTTTGATGGCGTGTTGGATCTGATCTCTGATAATAAAGATATCTTCTTTATGTCCTTTCCATGTCTTGAGTTCTTTAAGAATCGTGTCTGCCTCCACTGCAAAGTCTATCAGATGTTCCATTTCTGCATGTTGCATGTCTCTAGAGTTGATAGAGACTAACACATCGTCTCATGAAAATAATATACAATCTTTTCTTGTTGATTTTGATTCAATTAGAAAAATAATCCATTTAATCTGGATGCGTTTATAATGGATCTTATTCAAACTGAACTCTAGACAATCTTCATTGCTAAACTATGAATCTTCAAATGCTTTCTGGATAGGTCCTTTAGTCCAGTGCCCTAGGTACAAATTCCATAGCATGATCAATTTGTTTTCTAGTATGATAGGTTTGATATGTTCAACACACCATAGAAAACTTGGATATGAATTTCTTATAACCATTCACACCATCTATGGTACCCAATTAAATATGGAATTTATTTTCTTAAATCCCAAGAATTGTATTGCTCCCATTATGAAAGATTTTTGGCATTCAATGAACTCTTTTCGTTCTAATGTCGTATATGGTATATGGAGCTTTGGAACCTTTATTCCCAACATATTCCAAAACCATTGTATAATTGGATATTATTCCACACCTATCTCCTTGATCCTTCTAACTTTGTCAAGAAGACCAAAACTTGGAATTTCAACCAGATCTCCTCAGTGATGATCATACTGATAATATCTCGATCAATCTTCTTATAATATTCCATAAGGTCTTAGGATTCTTCAAGAATGTATAAAACATGGTTCAAAACTCTTTTGAATATCTGATCATCTTTATTTTTCTGGATCAGATTATAAATAGTTCTGGAATTATTCTTTGAAATATTTGGAATCCTTTGTAAATATTTCCATATTTCCTTTGTTGGATTGGGCTCTTCATCTATATCATCATCCAGACTTTGTTGATCTTGTTCCGGTTGAACATTATGTCGATGAAGTTCTTTATGATACTTTTTTTACTTTTCAATCTCTTCTTCTACTTGATCAGCCCAACTCTTATAAATGTTTTTCTCTTTTCCTTTAGATATTCCATTCATGTCAATTTTTGGTTCTTTCTAGCCTTCCTATTTCTCTGATTCTCTGCACATTGAGTGTTTTAATGGCCTTTCTGACCACATACAAAACATTCAATTTTAATTTTATCTTTATACTTGCTATCTAGAGATCTTTTTGAAGTATTTCTTGGTTTTTCAGCCTTTCTAGTTGAGTAACCCATGCTTTCTGGTCTTTCATCCTTACTGGATGAATATCCCTTCTTCTGAAGAAGATTATCTACTATAATCTCTTTCATGTTCTCAAGTCTTTCATTCATTTCTTTGATAACTCAACATTCTTCTACAAAATGATTATCAATGAAAATGGACCATCTCCTTGATTTTCTATATTTTTACATTACACCTTTAAGAGTCAAAGTAGTGTGTCAGTGCATCTAGAATAACATTATCTTTTTCTTTAATATTTTCTATATTAAAGTTATAGTATTGAAATTCATTCTGTCATCATACAAGTCATGTCTAGGTAAAAAAAATTAATTTTATTATCATAAAATTATTTATATAATAACTATCTATTATAATAGTAATAAGTTTTCCCAATAAAAGGTCATTATACCTAATTCCTTTAAGGATTGAAATCAATTCTCTTTCATGGGTAGGATAATTATTATTTTCCTTATTAAAACATCCACTCCAGTATCTACTCATACTTTCATTATGGTTTTTTCTTATCTATAGGTTACATCCCCATATTGATTATAATGTATCTGTTTCTAAGATAAGTTGATCTTCACTCCCATATGGATACTATAGTTCAAAGAGATTATATGATTTTTGCTTCAAAATTCTGATTACATCAAAAAATTATTCTATCCAATCCCAAGGTACCTTACTAGACACCTTTCTCTGTATAGGTGCTGAGATTTTTGCTAAATCTCTGATGTATGCTTTGTAATAACTTAATATACCAAGAAACACATGTATTTTCTTATGATTTGTAAGCTCATCGGGGAAAGTTTGTAGATTTTTTGAAATATGCGGTTGAAGATTCTCTTTACTTCCTTGGATCTATAATCCTAATAATTCTCTCTTTAGTTGCATCCAAATGATCTTTATTTCTGAAAGCATCGCCCCTTCTTCTATAAACACTTCATCCACCTACTGGAAATATTTTATATGCTCTTCTATATTTTTACTAAATACAAGCACATAATCAATATAGACTACCATGAACTGTGATAATCTACTGAATGTCTTGTCCCTTCTTCTCTGGAATATTCTTGGTTCATTCTTGAGTCCAAATGACATAACTAGCCATTCAAATAAGCTGACTAGAATTGTAAATGTTTTTAATGGTATAGGCTCTTATTTGATCTTTATCTCCTAATATCTTGACTTGAGATCAAACTTAGAATATACCATTTACCATTCATTCCTAATCTTTCTTCTTAAATATTCTTGATTAGGAAGATTGTATCCATCACCCTCTATGGAATAATTATGATCATGATAATCTATAACCATTATGGCCTTACACCACTGTTTTTCTACATGATTCATTACCATGAATGTCGTACTCCTGTGAGGACTTTCACTGTGCCTAATTAATCCAAGACTGATTATTTATAGACTTTTCTTCTCAAATTCCTTAACCATTTCATATGGATATGCAATTAGCTTACATCTTATCACTATACTAGGATCTTTAAGGGTGATTGTAGCCTCTAGAATTTCCTTCTACCATAGTTTTATAAGGTTTTATGACCAATTTTATAATAAATAATCTTTTATCTTATCCAATTCCTCATCTTTGTTAATCCTCATAACTTTAAATCTAACTAGTTTTTTTCATCCATCCAATGGCCCGAAGGCCTTCATTTTTTATTTATTTTTGATAATCCACCTTTCAAGGGGTGAGGTGGAACCCTTACAAGTCCCATAGGCATAAGTATTACATGGCTCATAGGACTTATAGGAAATCATTTCCCATAGTATTCAAACATTACATACAACCCAGACTAACTACTTAGAACAGCTCCTCCCCAGTATCTTTATCATGAAATCATCTCTCCACCTTCACATGGCTGTTTGGCCAGGCCATCCCATGCATGAACAGACTTGTCCCGATGGCAGGTGCCATACCCTCTCATTCTTACAATCCGTGTAGCTTCTACTGTGGTGAAAACTCCTTGCTCATCCTCCTTATAGAGCTTGTTCCTTGTAGGTTGTCTGGTTTGCATCTGCACTTAAGGTGGAACCATTCTAGGTTTTCCAGAAGTAGTTGGAGTTAGGTAATTACCAATGATAATTCCTTCTAAAAATACTATTACAGTATGATATTTTCTAAGGAATCTATTTCCAATCAAGAAGTCATCTGGAAATTGAGGAATAAAACAAAGCATCTAATCTATAAATATTCTTCCATTGAGTTAAATATGAATATCCTTGGATATTTCTTGAATCAAAATTATTGCATTATTACCAACTATAACCTGTAACTCTATAGATTCCCATGTTACTCCTAAAAATCATATTCTTATACAAGAGAAGGTACATCCTGTATCGACTAGGGAAATACATGAAGTTTCATGAATACTTAATTTTACTAATATAGCCCACTCCTCTATCTTTTCACTGAGTAATGAAGATCACATATATCCTACACAAGTTTCTTTATCCTCATAGATAGGTAGTTGAATAGTCCTTTGTCAGAATATATTTCTAAAAATTGATGTTCTAGGGGATACCATTGAAGTACCTTTATATTTTCTGATTGAGATCCTTCGATTTTCCAAAGGGTTCTCTAGTATTTTTTATTTGAAATCTTATATCTTCAAATATCATCCACCTGGTCTTGATCTTTATGATCTAAGATCATATTCTTCTTCTCTGACCTCGGATATGACAAGTTTATTTATGAATTATTTAATAACATCTAGAAGAAGTTACTTTTGTCTTTGTCCTTCCTCTGGATTTGGTGAAACCTATTCTCTATGACAAGTTATCCTTTTGGGGTTTATCACCTGTAATGTCATTGCTCTAATTTATGTTTCTTCATCTTGAAAAAAGATGTGTAAATATTTCCACACCCTTCCTTAGAGATGGTCTTCCAGTATTATAGAACTTTATATAGAGGTGAGTAATCACTCTGACACATCTCATGTTGGGTGGACAACCCAAAATCTTTTTTTAGTTCCTCGTATTGATCTTAACTGCTAGAGTTATACTAATACTTTAATCCATAAGAACTACATGCAATTCTGGGATCACCTTTACCCATGTTTCTCCTGCATGCAATTTTTCTCGTGCTCCTCCAAATAGTGCATCAAAGAAATTGGATAAACTATCATCCACTACTACAATTAGGATTGGTAGATACTGTCTTTTTATAACAAGAGGGTATACTCCTACCTAGATTATTCCAAAATGTACATACTTATAATTTTTATATATTTCCTTGTTAACCCTTTCTAGTTTTAGCAAGGGCATTATAAATAATCCTCTATTTATTTTATAGACTTCAGTTGACTCTTCATCTTCAAAGATCTTGGTTATTTCTCACTATAGTACCCCAAGATTTCTGGTATACCTTGGACAAATCAACTCTGGGCATCTTCTATTTTTGGTGATCTCTTCCTTCTCAAGAGATTTCAATTTCAGAATAATGAACTAGATCACCTTCCATCTCCTATAGTTTTACTAACTCTGGAGAGTCTTTAGGTGCATTATCCCTTTATTTGAATCATGGTTATCCTAAACTAGTTCAAAATAGGGTTATTTCCTTCTTCCTCATCTGAGACAAAATCTTCTTCCTATGAGTACTCTGAATATAAAGAATATAAACCTGTATAATTGAAGTCTATATCATCTCCCTAGATAGGCTCAAACAATATCTCTAATGAGTCTTCCATCATTATTTCTTTGAGAATTCCCCTTCTTCTGTCTACTTCTGGGAAACTATCAGCTATGTGACCTTTCTTTCCACAGAACCAACAACAATCACAGCTGGATAGAGATTTCACTTTAGGGCATCTAGGATACTTCCCATATTTGTCCTTAAAGTTTTATCTCATGATCTTCTAGATTATATTTGGTCTTAGAAATATCTTATATTTTTATGGATTTCTACCTGAAAATATACTTGATGATTTTATCTTTACAAATCATTTCCAAATTTTCTTGAATGATCCCTTTCATTCACACTATCCATCCTAATACTGTGTTTTGAACAATCTTTGTTGGGTTTTTCCAAGCTCATGCCTGCTTGGATCGCACCCATATCTTCCTAAAATAACATTTACTTTTGGGAAACAAGAGTAAATCATGTATGGAATATTTCTTACATCCTATAATACATGCCTCTGCATAAAATAGAGTCTTATCACCTGCCTTATTATTTCTGCTTGAACTCTTAGAGTGTCTTGCAGATCTTCACTATAGGAAAGACGACTCTTCAATGCTTGTTGAACAGTTTTAGGAAAATTTCCTGGAAGATTCTGTATAAATACATCTAGATCATATGTTTGACCTCCTAGTACAAGATGATAATACCAATGATGAAACTCACAAATATATTCTTTAAAGTAACACATGTCACAAATTTAGATCTTGGTTAAAGTTGTTCTATCTTTTTCTACCAATTATCCATCCCAAACTACCAGTGAATTTCCTAAAAAATCATGTTTAAGGAAATCATCTTCTACTAGTATAACCTCAATTGAGAATGTAAAATATTCCTGGATAGCTATTCTCATTTCTATGTGTCTCAATAGCATATCCCAAAATTGACTAGCATTACCTATTAAGGTACATCCTACGAAATTGAGTGCACTATCAATTTTCCATGACTATAAACCAACTAATAACATGTAATATTGAAGGTCTATATCACATTCATCTATGGAATCTCCCAAATCCTTTTTGAAATCTAGATTTATAATCGTACCATGTTGAGAAACACCTTTTGTATGTGTTTTCATTAGCCTATATTCTTCCTAAATATAGTTGGGATATGAGGAATTAGCTTCCCTATTGATCTTATAAAACAAATCCTTGAATGATTCTTTCTATCATTCCTAAGAAATTGGTTTCTAGGAGATCAACTTCCATACTAGATTGGATTCCCAAGGTTTTACACCAAGCCCTTCTGTGGGAGATGGATTTGCCTCTTTTCTTTTCTTCTTCTCTTCAAGTTTGGATTGCAGGCTTTCAACTTTCTTGAGATTTTAATTTAGGTTTTTATAGAAAAATTCAATATCCCCAAGATCCCATTTCTCTCAAGTAAAAATATCATGGATTTGTCTCTAATATTCCTATATACTCTGAGGAATACTAGACACTTCTTCCTGGTTTTCTTGAGCTTCTTTTGCTAAAGTCCATGCATAATCATCTACTGTATATCGTCGTAATATACTTTCCCTTTCAATATCTCTGTGTGGATGAATATCAAAGACAATGGAATTGGGATGATTGGAAGCTTCTCCTAAATATTTCACTTCAAGCCTCTACCAAATATCTTAGATATTTGGTCTAAGACCAGATCCTCTTCTAGTCATATTTTACTGTTCAAAGAAAAATACTTCTCTTTTTGGATATCCTAGTGTTCCTTCTACGTTTTAGACTAACCAATTGGCTTGTTGAAGTTGAGATTTTGTATGTCTAATTTCTTCCTTCAATTCCTCGAGCTTATCACGAGTTTCCTGGGCTTTCTGCCCTAACTCAATTACTTCAGGTTCCTTTTCAAAGACTAATGTAGCTTCTAAAATTTGACGATGCTTTCTAAACCAAATATGACTGGATTTGTTCTCATAATAACTTACCCTGCCTTCTAAATGTTTCTACTCATAATAAAGACATTTAACTATGGGATCTAGGAATTTCTTACTGGAAACTATGTTGAAGTAGTACTTTGGATGGCTTCGTTCTCCCCCATGTGCTTTAATACTATTAGTGGGTGAAGTCTCTAATGAGGTCTCCTGGGTATTCCAACTTGGGAGTCTATAAAAGCTGAAAAAACCACTCACAAACACAATAGAAAAACAATATCCACAAAAAGGATAAAGGGACTATCTATCATCGACTTTGCAGAATCGTTTTGGGAATCACACAAAGAAAATAAAGGTTTAGAGAGAATGTAGAGAGAGAATTTTTTAAATTGTTCTGATTTCTATTTAAAATCACCTCTCTAGACAAATGGATTAGAGGTCTCTTATATAGGCCTCTGGGCTCAGCTTTCCTGAGAATCTGACTTGATTCTTACAAGGAACACTTTCGACAAAGAAAAAATAAAAGGCAAAAGAAAAAGAAAAAGCAAAAGGTGGGATGCACAATCATGAAAATTCCACCATACACTTCTCACTAAAAACAAAATACATAAATGAAATGTCTGATTTGATCCAATCATTCATGCCAAATATGAAACGTGTTTAGATCAGCACCTAAAACCCCTCCAAGTCGTACAGATCATCAATCATTTCTCCAATTGAGACTTCTTTCTACGACTCTTTAATTTTCATCAATTATTTGATGGATCATTGTATTTGATCTCTTACAATAAAGATATCTTCTTAATGTCCTTTATATGTCTTGAGTTCTTCGAGAATCGCTTCGGCCTTCACCGCGAAGTCTGACACATATGTCAGTTTTTCATGTTTCATGTCTCTAGAGTTGATAGAGACTAACACATTGTATCATACAAATAATATAAAATCTTATATTTTTTTATTTTGATTCAATTAGATAAATGCTGCATGCGATTTAGATACGTTCGTAATGGATCTTATTCAAACTGAACTCTAGAAAATTTTCATCACTAAACTGCGAATATTTGAAATCTTTTTGGACAGGTCCTTTAGTCCAGTGCCCTAGGTACAAATTCTATAGCATGATCAATCTATATGCTAGTCTAATAGGTTCAATATATGTAACCCACCATAGAAAACTTGGATATGCATTGTTTAGAACTATTCTCACCATCTATGGTACCCAATTGAATGTGGAATTTATTTTCTTAAATCCCAAGAATTGTACTAATCTCATTCTGAAAGCTTTCTGGCATTCAATAAACTCTTTTGGTTCTAATGTTGTATCTGGTATATGGAGCTTTATAATCCCTATTCCTAAAATCTTCCAAAACCTTTGCATAATTGGATATTCTTTCACACCTATCTCCTTGATCCTTTTAACTTTGTCAAGAAGACCAGATACTTGGAATTTCAACCTGATCTCCCCAATGATGGTCATACTGATCATATCTCGATCAATCATTTTATAATCTTCCATGAGGTCTTCAAATTCTTCAAGCATGTCTAAAACATGGTTCAGACCTCTTTAGAATATCCGATCATCTTTATTTTTCTAGATTAGATTATAAACAATTGTGGATTTATTCCTTGAAATATTTGGAATCCTTTGTAAATATTTCAATATTTCCTTTGCTGGATTGGGCTCTTCATCTAGATCATCATACAGACTTTGTTGATCTTGTTCCTGCTGAACATTATTTCAATGATGTTCCTTCTAAGACTTTTGGTGCTTTTCAAGCTCTTCTTCTACTTGATCATCCCATCTATTATAAATGGTTTTCTATTTTCCTTTAGAGCTTCCATTCATGTAAATCTTTTGGTTCTTCTGAGCCTTATTATTTCTCAGATTCTCTATACATTGAGTGTTGTAATAGCCTTTCTAACCACTTACAAAGCATTCAATATGACTTTTATCTTTAGACTTGTTGTCTAGAGGTATTTTTGAAGTATTTCCTAGTTTTTCAGCCTTTCTGATTGAGGAACCCATGCTTTCTGGTCTTTCAACCTTACTGGATGAATATCCCTTCTTTTGAAGGAGATTCTCTACTAGAATCCCTTTACTTTTCTCGAGTATATCATTAATTACTCTGATAACTCAAAATTCTGCCACAGAATGATTATCAATGAAAACAGTACATCTCCTTGATTTTTTATCTTCTACCATTTCACCTGTAAGAGTCAAAGTATCATGTTAGTGAATATGGAATGATATTATATTTTTCATAAATATTTTCTATATTAATGTTATAGTATTTCAATTCATTCCTCCATCATACAAGTCATGCCTGGGTAAACCTTTTTAATTTTATTCTCATAAAATTCTTTATATAAGAACTATCTATTATTATAGTAAAAGGTTTTCCCAAGAAAATCTCATTAGCCCTAATTCCATTAAGGACTGCAAGTAATTCTCTTTCATGTATAGTTTAATTTTTCTCTTCCTTATTAAAACATCCACTCCAATATCTACTAATACTTTCATTATGGGTTTTTCTTATCTTTAGGATACATCCCCATGCTGAGTATGATGCATCTTTTTCTAAGATAAGTTGATCTTCACTCCCATATGGATACTCCAGTTATGGAAGATTCTGTTTTTTTTTTCTTTAAAATTATGATTACTTCAGAATCTTCTTCTGTCCAATCCCAAGGTACCTTATTGGACACCTTTCTCTATATTAGTACTGATATTTTTACTAAATCTTTGATGTATGCTCTGACATAACTTAATATAACAAGAAACACATGTATCTGCTTACGATATATTAGCTCATCAGGGAAAGTTTGTAGCTTTTCTGCAATATATAGTTGAAGCCTCTCTCTACTTCCTTGGATTTGTAATCATAATAATTCTATATTTGGTTTCATCCAAATGATCTTTCTTTCTTAAAGTATCACCCCTTATTCTCTAAAAACTTCAGTCACCTGCTGTAAATTTTTTATATGTACTTCTGTAATTTTACTAAATATGAACACATCAGCAATATAGACTATCATGAACTATGATAATAAACTAAATACCTTGTCCATTGTTCTATGGAATATTCATGGTGCATTCTTGAGTCCAAATGGCATAACTAGCCATTCAAACAAGCCAACTGTTGTTGTAAATATTGTTAATGGTATAACCTCTTCTTTGATCTTTATCTGATAATATCCTGACTTGAGATCAAACTTAGAATATATCATTGGTATTTCATTCTTAATCCTGCTTCTTAAATATTATTGATTATAAAGATTGTATCCATCATCCTTTGTGACATAATTATGGTCATGATAATCTATAACCATTCTGGCCTTACCGCACTATTTTTCTATATGATTCATTACCATGAATACCACACTCTTATGAGGACTTTCACTGTTCCTGATTAATCCAAGACTGATTAGTTCTAGAATTTTATTCTCAAATTCCTTAACCATTTCATCTGGATAGAAAATTTCCTTACTTTTGATCACTATACTAGGATCTTTAAGGGTGATTTTAGCCTTTGGAATTGCCTTCTTCCATAGTTTTAGAGGGTTTTCCGACCAATTTTCTGATAAATAATCTTTTATCTTAGACAATGACTCTTCTTTATTAATCTTTATAACTTTCAATCCAACTAGTTCTTTCCACTGCTCAATATTTCTATGGTATTATCTCTCTTCATCTAGATAGTTTTCCACATTAGTAATAGATACTTGCTTATTTGGAACCATTATGGGTTTTCTAGAAGCAGTTGGAATCAGGTAATTATCGAGGATAATTTCTTCTGAAAATATCGTTACAGGATAATATCTTCTAAGGAATCTATTTCCAATCAAGAAGTCATTTGGAAATTGAGGAATAAAACAAAGAATTCTCTCTATAAATATTCTTCTATTGAGTCTAATCAGAACATCCTTGGATACTTATTGAATCAAGACTATTGAATTGTTACCAACTATAACCTGCAACTCTGTAGATTCCCAGGTTACTTTAGAAAATCAGATTCTTATACAAGAGAATGTACATCTTGTATCAACTATGGAAATACATGAAGTTTTATTAATACTTAATTTTACTAATATAGACCACTCCTATATCTTTTCACTGAGTAATGAAGATCCCATATATCCTACATGAGTTACTTCATCCTCGTAGATAGGTAGTCGAATAGTACTTTGTCTAACTATATTTTTGGAAATTGATGTTCTAGGGGATTCCATTGAAGTGCCTTTATCTTTTACGATTGAGATCCTTAGATTTTCCAAAGGGTTATCTAGTATTTCTGATTTGAAATCTTCTATCTTCTAATATAATCTACCTAATCTTGATCCTTATAATCTAAGATAATCTTCATCTTCTCTGACCTTAGAGATGACAAGTCTATTTCTGACTTGTTTAATAACATCTAGAAGAAATTTCTTTTGTCTTTGTTCTTCCTCTGGATCTAGTAAATCCCATTCTCTAGGACAGGTTATCCTCTTGGGGTTTACCACATGTGGTTTCATTACTCTAATTGATGTTCCTTTATCTTGAAAAGGATGTGTAAATCTTTCCACACCCTTCCTTAGAGTTAGTCTTCCAGTATTGTAGAACTTTACATAGAGGTGAGTCATCACTCTGACACAACTCCTGTCAGGTGGACAACCTAACATTTTTTGTCAGTTCCTCATGTTGATCTTAACTTCTAGAGTTCTACTAATACTTTTATCCATAAGAACTACATGCAAGTCTGGGATTACCTTTACCCATACTGCTCCTACATGCAGACTTTCTTGTGTTCCTCCTAATTATGCAATGGAGAAATTGGCTAAACTTCCATCCACTATTGCAATTAGGATTGGTAGATCTTTTCCTTTTTTAAAAAGTGGGTATATTCCTATCTGGATTATTCCAAAAATGCACATACTTATCATTTTTCTAGATTGCATTGTTAACCCTTTCTGGTATTAGCAAAGACATTGTAAATAACCCTCTATCTATTTTATAGACTTTAGTTATCTCTTCATATTCAAAGATTTTGGTCATTTCTCAATATTGTACCCAAGACTTCTGGTATACCTCGGACCAATAGAATTTGGGCATCTTCCATTATTGGCAATATCTTCCTTCTAAATGGATTTTAGTTTCTAAAGAATGAATCGGATCACCTTCCATCTCCTCCAGTTTTACTAACTCTGGAGAGTCTTCTGGTGCATTAACCCTTGTTTGAATCATGGTTATCTGAAGTTGGCTCAAAATAGGGTTATTTCTCTCTTCCTCATTTGAGACAGAATCTTCTTCCTCTGAGTACTCTGAATTTAAAGAATATAAACTTTCATCATATAAGTCTATATCTTCTCCCTAGATAGGCTCAAACACTATTTCTAATAAATCTTCCATCATTATTGCATTGAGACTTCCCCTTCTTCTGTCTGCTTCCGAGAAACTGTCAGCTCTGTGACCTTTCTTGCTGCAGAACCAACAACAATCACAACTGGATAAAGATTTTTCTTTAGGGCATCTGGGACACTTTCTATATTTGGACTTAAATTTCTCTCTCATGTCCTTCTGGATGCTATTTGTTTAAGAAATCTCTTAGATTTTTTTTGGATTTCCACCTGAAAATCTACTTAATGATTTTCTCTTTCTAAGTCATTTCTAAATTTTCTTGAATGATTTCTTTCATTCACACTGGTCATCCTGACATTGTGTTTTGAATGATCTTTGTTGTGTTTTTCCAATCTCTTATCTGGTTGGATCACACCCAAATCTTCCTGCAACACCCTATACTTTTGGAAATAAACAAAACTCATGTTTGGCATATTTCTTACATCCTGTAAGACAAGCCTCTGCATACAATAGAGTCTTATCACCTGTCTTATTGTTTCTGCTCGAACCCCTGGAGTGTCTTGTAGATCTTCACTCTAGGAAAGATGAGTCTTCAACGCTTGTTGAACAATTTCAAGCCAACTACCTGGAAGCTTTTGGATAAAGACATCTAGAGCATATGCTTGATCTCTTGGTCTAAGAAGATAATACCAATACTGAAACTCACAAAGACATTCTTCAAAGTAACACATGTCGCAAATTTGGATCTTAGTTAAAGTTGTTCTAACTTTTTCTACAAATTCTTCATCCCAATCTACCAATGAATTTTCTGCAAACTCATGTTTAAGGAAATTAGTTACTACTGGTATAACCTCAATTGGGAATGTAACATATTCCTGGATAGCTGTTCTCACTTCTGGGTGTCTCAGTAGCATATCTCAAAATCGCCATGCATTACCTCTTAAGGTAGCTACTATGAAATTGAGTGCACTATCAATAGTTCATGACTGTAAACCAACTGATAACATATAATATCGAAGGTCTAGATCTCAATAATCTATAGCTGCTCCTAGATTTTTTTTTGCGATCTAGCTTTAGGATTGTTCCATGTTGAGGAACACCTTCTGGATGTATTTTCTTTGGCCTATATTCTTCCTAAATATAACCGGGATACGAGGGATTAGCTTCCCTGTTGATCTTATGAAACATATCCTTGAATGATCCTTTCTGTCTTTTCCAAGGAATTGGTTTCTGGGAGATCGTCTGCCATACGGGCTTGGCTTTCCAAGGTTTTACACCAAGTCTTTCGGTGGGAGATGACTTTGCCTCTTTTCTTTTCTTCTTCTCTTCGAGTTTGGCTTGTAGGTCTTCAACTTTCTTGACCTTTTCATTTAGGTTTTTGGAGTCATGTTCAATATCCCCAAGTTTTCATTTCTCCCGAGTAATAATATCATGAATCTGTCTCTGGTATTCCTGGATACTCTGAGGAATACTTGAAACTTATTCTTGATATTTTTGAGCTTCTCTCGCTAAAGATCATGCGTAATCATCTGCAGTATATCGTCATGATATACTATTCCCTTCCGTATCTCTGTGTGGATGCATATCAGAGATAGTGGCGTCAGGCTGATTGGAAGCTTCTCTTGAAGCTTTCCCTTCAAATCTCTACCAAATATCTCGGATATTTGGTCAAAGACCAGATGTTCTTTTGAGCATATTTTATTGTTCAAAGCAAAATACTTCTTCTTCTGGATCTTTTAGTGTTCTTTCTAGGTTTTGGACTAACCACTTGGTTTGTCAAAGCTGAGATTCTGTACGCCTGATTTCTGTCTTCAATTCCTCGAGCTTATCACGAGTTGGCTGAGATTTCTGCCCTAACTCAATTATTTCAGGTTTGTTTTTAAAGACCGATCTAGCTTTCGAAATTTGATAATACTTTCTAAGTCAAATATGACTGATTTTGTTCTCGTAATACCTTACCACGTCTTTTAAACATTTTTGCTCATAATAGAGACCTTTAATCATGAGATCCAGGAATTCATTACTAGAAATTTCGTTGAAACAGAGCTCTGATTGGCTTCGTTCTCCCCCCGTGCTCTGATACCACTAGTGCATTAGTGATATCCGCTGGTAGGAAATATAACTTTTTCCCAAAAAAAAACCGCTTTTTCAAAAAATATAATACATATTTACATCGATAATTTTTTATAACAGGATAATCCGGTTTTTCAAAAAATCCGACAATGGTAAAATCTGACAATCCCGTTTTTATAATTATTTTCAATACAATGGTAAAAGAGGTTAATCGGATACGAGCCCCGAAGTTCCTACTGCAGCGACGAGCACCAAACAACAGCAATATCCTTGGGTGTAACATGTAGCAGCGGTCGGTGCTAAAATTTTGACCTGAGGTGACTATGTCAATGGTGTTGCTTCAGTATGACAGAGCCTTGAGTGCAAGGCATGCGAAATTACATCCCGTGATTTACAAGATGCTTGCAGGGTATGAAGGAGAGGCGATTTGAACCGCATCGTTTGAAAAGTGAGCTGGTAAGCTATGGGGGCCAGTGATCAATATAAGCCTCGGCTAGCTGACCGGGGTAAGTGGGGATTGTTTTTAATAATATTATTTTAATATATAATATTATTCAAGGTTTATTGCTTTGATCCCAAAATCTGCGGATTCGGAAGTTATTGGGCATAAAGAGATATTTTCGTTTTTGCAATTCCCGTGGAAGCGCTACTGGCGAAGCAATAGGCTCTGATTTGAAGAAAATCTTGATAACGGGTAGGTTTTTAGAAGCTGCAGGAATCGGGTTTTTTTTTGTCATTATGTTACTCATCTTCTGAAGGGTAAGTGCGCTCACGTTAGTGAAAATCAAGATGAAATCTGTGAACGATTGGATCTTTTTAAGCATTCAATTGTAGTACAAATCATCCTACCAAAGGGTGAGAACCCCTAGAAATTCAATGATCTCTTCAACAAGATCTCTGAAGTCTGGGGTTTTTTGAATTAGAGAATGACTGCTATTGGCAGGGCCGACATCCATGTTGTCTTCCCCAATGATGAGCTCAAAAGGCAGGCATGGGGACATGGATCGGTTGCACTCAAATAGGCCACCCTCAGAATCTAGGAACGGGACACGCATTTTGATCCTTTCAATATTAGGAACTCACATGGCCAGGCTTGGATTCGTATTTTAGGCCTCAATTGGATTTACTGGCATCCGGATATTGCATCAGCAATTGGGGTTCCTATCAAAATGGACATGGAAACTTAGAGTTCCAAGTTTGGGCACATTGCTCGTGTATTGGTAGAGGTTGATCTGCCAGCAACTCTTGTAGAGGATATTGTCCTCACTACTACGTTTGACACCATTGACCAGAGAATTAGTTTTGATAATATAACTACATTCCGTGTTGAGTGGAAAATTATTGGGCATCATGTTTCTGATTGTGAAAGAAAGAATTCTTCATTTGATTGTTTCGAGAAATATGGACATCCATCTCAGGAATGCTGGTTAAAGGCTAAGCAGAAGGGTAAAGGGAAGCTGGCTGTGCCAAAAATAAGGGATGTGTTGCAGAATCGTTGCGATTTACAAAGTGTAAACACAACCGAATATAAAACGTTTTATTAACAAAGTCGAAAAACAGAAAATGAAGTTTGCGGAAAGTGAAAGAACAACAGTATTTACGTGGTTTGGACCTTATGGTCCTACTCCACGGCAAGAACACCACCACAATTTCTTTTATTATTATGCAAAACAAAAACAACAGAGCACATACAAACAGAGAAGCAGTAAAGACAGACCACGCACGCGGATCATGAAAGCTATCCGAGAACAGGGACCTAGTCGCCCCAAGAGCCAACGGTGAACCCTGGCTCGGAGTTAGCGAAATTCTCCCTTGAACTGGACGGACTCACGCACGCAACCCAACTTCACAAAACAGACCAGAAGAGAAACCAGAAACATACAACGCAAAGATTAAACAAGAAAATAAAGAACGAGCTCACAAATATAGAAGCACCGAAGAACACGAATCTCTGTCATTGCTGAAGCTCCGATTTTTAAAGCGGTCTCCACCGGAGGTCATCAGAACGACGTCGAGTAGGCGGCGTGGAGGCGGTGTGTCACAGAACCAAAGACGGTCTCTTCTCACGGAGCTCTCGGCGTAGGAAGCTGAAGACGACGACGAAGAACCACTCTCACTCGACGGAGAAAACCACCGCGCCCCAGAATAATGGCGACTGAAAAACCCGAAGCGACACCTTGACAAGCGTAGCAGACAAGGAGCCACACGGAAGCAACCCAATAAACAGAAGAATCGCGATGCAACGACGGTTCAAACAAATCCCGCAAAGGTCGGGACACACGAACGACTACAGATGCACGGGCGGCGCAGATCAGCTCACCGAAGAAGCACAAAACGACGAATCAAGACCGCCGGATCACGAAACATCAACAACCAAGGTGAAGCGGGGCAACAAGATCACCACGGTGGCAACGCACAGGTAAAGCGGGCCAGTGAAACAGGCCACCCGAAACACCCACGGAACGCAAGTCAAGGCAGCCCAGCCAACAAGAAGCCCGCACAACAAATGGCCCACAGTCTTGAAGTCCAGCAAACAGAATTGCAAAATAATAAAAAGAAACAAACTGAATTTTGTATGAAAAAAATAAAACAAACATTTTTTCATGAGAAATAAAACCACGATTTTAATATTTGAAAACTGCATTTCACAAATCTCCACCTTTTCAATATTAAAACAAAAACTATATTGATGGTGTTCTTGCAAACAACTAACTACCGATAAAACCTATCAGTAGTGTGGGTAAATTCTCTATAACAGAAAAACCTAAGTCTACAAATATTCACCCAGCATGAACATCACCTAGCATGTGCCGGTAGTGGCGTCCTACCCACACTACCTTTCTACTGCTAAACAGATTAAACATGCTCAGAAATTTAAACTAAGCAACCACATTTAACAAACTTATCCAACATTTACCTTTGATTCATCCCAGAACAACAGCTCCCATATGCATCCATTACCTGCAATTCAAACAACCTATCCCGGGGTAAAACATAGGGAAAATATGAAATCAAAACAAACCTAAAAAAAATACATCATTAATCAAAACAGTAGAAAACTAATGTAGCGACTCGGGTTTTTGGCCCTGTCAGACTTTGGAATATTTCTACGAAGAATTTCAGAGCTAGGCGCGAAGACGGCGTGCGATTCCGAGGCCCGGTGTGCCCGGAAGAAATTTTATAAAAATATTAAGTATTTTTATACTATACACGTGGCGGGGGTGTGATATCTCCTAAACGGTAGCTCAGAACGGGAATCTGATGGCACGGTTGCGTCCGGAACATGCCGTTTAACCTAGGCGGGGTGTAAACTTTGCGGGCGCGAGTCTGCGGTGAGAAACGCCACCAGGGGCGTTTTCGTAAATAAGTGGCGAAGTTAGTGTGCGAGCGTCGGCTCGAATAACTTCTGAACGGAGTCTCGGATGGAAAATCTGAGTCCGTCGTTGCGTTCAGAACGGCGCGTTTACCCTAGGGGTGACCTTACTTTTGTTCGCATCGGGCGTCGGGTCCGAGGCGGGTTTGGTGTCGGCGGACGGCTGATATAAATATCAGCGCCCCCTTTTATCGTTCCTCTCGACGTTCTTCGCCGTTCTTCGCCGCCGCTTTGCCGAATCGAGCAAACGAAGCGCCCACGAGCTCGGAATTCGACGGCGGACGTCCCAGGAGCGCGCAGCGGAAGCTCTGGAGCGCGGATCTAAGGCAGAAAGTCGGCGTTTCGCCCGCGAGGTAGGCGGATTTGAGTTTTAACCCCTGATCCCGTTTTTGCTGCGTTTTTCTGCAAATTTAGCCGTAGCAGTGTAGATCGGGTCCCGAGGATCGTGTAGACTCTTCCGGATCGTAAAACGGACCACCGGGGTGCCCCCGGCGGTCTGCGGAAGATCTGCCGGCGCGGCACCGGCGCGCCGGGAAGCGCGGTGGCGCTGTGCGCCCCGCGGCGGAGGACCGCTGGCCGGCGCGGGCCGGCGGCAGCGGCGGCCGGACCGGCCAGGTGGGGCCGGTCCGGTCCAAATTCGACTGGGGGTTCTAGAAACCCCCGTTCTGTGTAATCCAGAGGTCTGATTCGCGCGCTGTCTGCGGCGACGCGACCCTGGGATTGAGACGGACCTTTTGGGATAGGTTCGGGTTTTTTTCGGGCTGGGTCTGTGACCCGGGGTCACGAAACGTCGAATAATAATAATATTTTAATTATTATTCGACTTTGACCGACCGTAACTTTTGCCTGGAGTGTCCGTTTGACGTGCCGTTAGTGGCGTTGAGAGCCTGATGGTACGAAGGACCTTTTGAGTTGGTTTCCGGGTGTTGGAACTGAGAACGTGGTGCGGGCCCCATGAGGCCGGGTTTTGGCGTTTGCGGAGAAACGCAGCTTTTGCACCAGGAGTCCGATTTTGGCGGATGATTAGTCGATCCTGTGTGTTTTTCCGAGAGAATCGCAATGGTGCGATCCGTTCGATGAGTTTCGGAATCCAGGCGTGGGCCCCACCCGGGCTGGCCTTCGGTGAATAGTACCTTTTCACCGGGTGTCCGTTTCGGACGAGCGAGTAGTCGATTCCGCTTGTTTTTCCGAGGGGATCGCCGTGGTATGATCCGCTCGATGGGTTTCGGGATCGTTGTGTGGGCCCCGCACGAGCTAGCTACGGTGAATAGTGCCTTTTTCACCGGTGCTCCGTTTCGGGCGAGTAAGCAGCCTATCCTGCGTGTTTTTCCACGTAGATCGCGATGGTGGCCTCGGTTTTGGCCTTGGAGATGCGCAGTGTGGCGTTGTTGCGGGTCGCTCGGGTTAGCGGCGTTTTGGACCAGCAGTGGTTGAGGGTACTCCCTTGGTTCGTACCCACGAGGGTTCGTGTGGCATCACAACCTTCGTATAGGTTTGTGATCCTTTCGATGAGATGTTTAAACTGTTAGAGTTGTGGCATCCCTCCGGTGGGCCCGGAGTGGGATCCTCTAGCATCTTTTCTCTAGATCGGGTTCTTGGTATCGTTGTGACCGCTTATTCACGGGCGGCGATCCCCTATCTAGCAGGTTAACCCCGTAGGGTTTGTGGCATCATTGGGAATATGATCCCCTACGTAGTGGGTCGCGCACAGTATGATTGTGGCATCGTCGGGTATACGATCCCCTGCTCAGCATCAGGTTTATAGTAGGTTTGCGGTATTGTCGGGTTTACGATCCCTTACTCAGCATGAGGTGTATAGTAGGGTTGCAGTATTGTTGGTTATGTGATCCCCTACTCAGCACGTGGTTTCGGTAGGGTTGCGGCATCGTCGGTTCGATCCCCTACATCGCGAGTTATACCAGATAGGGTTCCGGTATCGTCGTGACCACCTTTATATGGGCGATGATCCTCTATCTGAGTGATGTGCTTCTGTCGAGCGCCAGATCGGGTTGTGGTATCCCCCAGCGGATCCTGGGTGTGATCCTCTATCTGTGAGAACTATGTATGCCAGATCGGGTCGTGGTATCCCCCAGCGGATCCTGGAAGTGATCCCCTATCTGTGAGCTACGTATACCGGAGTGGGTCTTGGTATCCCCTAGCGGACCCTAGCGGCGATCCCCTATCCGAGGAGTTTGGTGGTTATGTTGTTTCAGCGAGTGATGTTATCCGACGAGCGTGGTCTCTCGGGTGAGCGTCTGAGATGTTTGTTTGGGACCCGATGGAGTGTATCTCTCGGATGAGTGTCATCTGGTATGACAGTGTTCGTGGTGTACTCTCCTGGTTGGGGACAGTTGCTGGTGATGAGGTCGGTACCTCTTTTGGCTTGGTGCGTGTGCTGGGTATATCTGGATTGTTCAAGGTGTATGTATGGGCATACACCTGAGCTGAGCTGACTAGTTGTGTTTAGCCGAGAATGGTCACGAGATGGAGTTTCTCTCTCGTCTGGGTTTCCTCTGGTTGGGATGAGCGGACTGTTGCCTTTCAGTTGCTCTCTTTGGTTTTGGGTTTTTGGGGTGCCTACTGAGTATGTTTATACTCACCCCTGCACGGGCTTTGTCCGCACATGTTTGTGTCTTGTGCAGACCACAGGCCTTTTGACGGAGTCCCAGGAGGACCCGGAGCAGGCGGAGCTGAGTGAGCAAGACTGACCGGGGTGTTTGCCGGTGCGGTGCCGATGGAGCTTTCCGGCGGTGTTTGTGGCAGCGTTCCTCTTCTTCAGAGCAGGTTGGACGCGCTTTTGTAGTTTACTTTTGGTGGGTCCTGTTTTTCCCTTTGTACTTCTGCTGTACTCTGGTTGTGGGATAGTGTATGCATGCATTTTCTTTTCAGTTTTATATATCTCTGCACTGTTGCATGGAGGTGTATGTGGGTGCGTGTGTACAGGTACCTTAGGCTAATGCCTCCCATGTGTGTGATAGCCTACTCGGCGCTGGTCGCCAGCCCCTGGCCTATTGGAAGCGCGCTTGGGGAGTCGCGGCTCGAGCCCCGTTGGGTTGGGTCGTGACAACTAAACACAGTAATCAAAGAACAAAAAACCATCAAAAGAACAATTTCTCCGCTAAAGCCCGAACGGCTTAGACCAGCCCATAAGACCCTAATTCTCAACCGCGATTCCCCCACAAAAACAAGTGGAACCAGTCTTTGGAACGCTAGAAAAAGACTACTAAGAACCTATGTCAAGTTCTAACGAAGGGGCTGCTAAACTGAAGAACTTCAGCAGACTCATAATCGGGACATACCACATGTGACTGAAGCCATACTATCTTTACCTTTCATACTAGGATAGTAACGTTTTATGTGGCTGATATTGCCGCACTCAAAACACCGAAGAACCAATATTACCGCACTGAACAAAATTAAAGCCTGATCCTCATCCTTAACTTCAATGTCTATATTGGCTAAATCTAACAGAATTTTATTAAACTCGTCTATATGAACATGTACAGAAGAGCCAAGAGACATTTTAAAATTGTATAAACACATCTTTTTATACAGACGCCCGAGAAGAGACTTGTCATATACAAATGTTCAAGTTTAACCCAAATTGATTTAGCAGAGTGGTTTCATGTGCAACTTCACGTAAAACCTTATCATCACCTAAAGTTAACAGTAGAGTGCAGTGAGCCTTTTCTAATATACCGAGATTAACATCTACGAAGGCAGTGGTGGACTGACCATCAGCAGTGACAATCACAACAAGTTTTTTACTACTGTGTAAGGCATCAGTAAGACCATTATGAACAAGCAAAACACACATTTTAACTCTCCACAAATTAAAATCATTGTCTCCGTCAAATTTATCAATCTCAAACTTGACAGACATTGTAAAATAAAACGAGTAACAAACTCTGATACCACTTGTTGCAGAATCGTTGCGATTTACAGAGAGTAAACACAACCGAATATAAAACGTTTTATTAACTAAGTCGAAAAACAGAAAATGAAGCTTGCAGGAAAGTGAAAGAACAACAGTATTTACGTGGTTCGGACCTTATGGTCCTACTCCATGGCAAAAACACCACCATAGTTTCTTTTATTATTACGCAAAACGAAAACAACAGAGCACATACAAGCAGAGAAGCAGTAAAGACAGACCACGCACGCGGACCATGAAAGCTATCCGAGAATAGGGACCTAGTCGCCCCAAGAGGCAGTGGTGAACCCTGGCTCGGAGTTAGCGAAGTTCTCCTTCGAACTGGACGGACTCACGCACGCAACCCGACTCCACGAAACAGACCAGAAGAGAAACCAAGAACATAAAATGCAAAGATTAAACAAGAAAACAAAGAACGAGCTCACAAATACAGAAGCACTGAAGAACACGAATCTCTGCCATGGTTGAAGCTTCGATTTCTAAAGCGGTCTCCATCAGAGGTCACCGGAACGATGTCGAGTAAGCGGCGATGCAAGTGGTGTGTCACAAAACCAGCGACGATTCTCTTCTCACGGAGCTCTCGGCGTAGGAAGCTGAAGACGACGACGAAGAACCACTCTCACTCGACGGAGAAAACCA
The DNA here is from genome assembly GCA_963277665.1 of Viscum album. Lineage (NCBI taxonomy): Eukaryota > Viridiplantae > Streptophyta > Magnoliopsida > Santalales > Viscaceae > Viscum > Viscum album. Next base: position 668,102,001 of record OY728155.1, read on the forward strand.
CCGCGCCCCATAATAATGGCGACTGAAACACCCAAAGCGACGCCCTGACAGGCGTAACAGACGAGGAGCCACGCGGCAGCAACCCAACGAACAGAAGAATCGCGAAGCAGCGACGGTTCAGACAAATCCCGCAAAGGCCGGGACACACGGACAACTACAGATGCACGGGCGGCGCATATCAGCTCACCGAAGAAGCTCAAAACGGCGAATCAAGACCGCCGGATCACGAAACATCAACAGCCAGGGTGAAGTGGGGCAGCAGGATCGCCACGGTGGCAGCGCACAGGTAAAGCGGGCCAGCGAAACAGGGCACCCGAAACAACCACGGAACACAAGTCAAGGCAGCCCAGCCAACAAGAAGCCCGCACAACAAATGGGCCACGGTTCAGAAGTCCAGCAAACAGAATTGCAAAATAATAAAAAGTAACAAACTGAATTTTGCATGGCAAAAATAAAACAAACATTTTTGCATGAGAAATAAAACCACGATTTTAATATTTGAAAACCACATTTCACAGGATGCAATTGAGGCTACGGCTGAACCCAGTCACCCTCAAATCTCAGCAGGATTGGATCAGTTGGTTGCAGATGCCTAGGTTCATATCTCTGGTGATGATGATGGTGATGACATTCATCGGAATATATTATTGGGTAACACTGGTTTCCAATGTTCTGATGCGACTGATCACACCACCAAAGTGGATGTCAAGTCAGCTGAGCATCAAGAGTCTTATCGCCATGGATGGAGAGGGGTGTGTCGGGGATTCCTAGGTTCTTCATGGAAATGAGGATGTCAGTTTTCCTGCCAAAATCCTCTGAACAATGCTGGATCTCAGTGTCCTGATTATGACATTACTGGTCCACCTATCTATGTGGGTACCATGCTTCTTTCACTTCAGACTTCCATGGAGAAGGATGGTGTAGGGAATAGGAACACCAATCCTCAAGTTGACTCTGACCCTCAACCTAGGGATAAGGCTGGGTTGGATACACCACTCGCTGCCCACACTCAGGGAGTTGATGTAGCTGAAAACGAAACTTCTAATAATGCACCCTTCATTAAAGCTTCTTCTGGGAAAGCCTCAAAACATAAACATATAGTAGAGACAGTTGACTCAGGTCTTAGGGTGGATGGAAACAATTTTTTTTCTTCTCTTTGACACCAGGAGTTGGGCTTAGGAGATGGATGAAGCAGATAAAATTGGCCCCTCCAAGGTTGGAGCTGTAATTCCACAGAAAAAGGGCGGGGGCAGAGGCCTCCCTGGAGGGCCCAATTTTATCTGCTTCATCCATCTCCTCAGCCCGACTCAGGGGTAGCTCTTCCAAGAAATGAAGGTCTTCTTCTAGAACTATCAAGGGCTGAATAATCAGGCATTGTCTGCATCCCTTAATCAATTCATTAAGGGTAATACCCCTGATATTATTGGCACTGCTAAGAAAAATGTTACTTCTAATTGCTTCAACCTACTGGACTTGGATAAGTTGGGTTACATGTTTTTTGCTCATTACTTCAACTCAACTGCTGTTCAAATCCTCTGGTTTCTAATTAAGAAGGGTCTTACTGTTTTGATCTCCAAAATTGGGAGCCAGCGTATTAATATTAGTGTGAATGTTTTCAATGAGGCAGTTGGTTCAAATGAGATCCTGACATATGCATTGCCAATCTTCTCAGAGGTACCAAGAATTGAGTTAGTCACCGACTAGGATCTAGTTACCTAAGACAACCTCTGAGATTTGAACCAACTCCCTCCAGATCACCCTTCTATCTATATAAAGGGTGATGGCATAGATTGCAGATATCAAAGGATTAATCATGCTCTGAGAGATTGGAGTAAAACCAAATTCAGTTAACTGGATGAGGAGATTAAGAATGCTGAGCAGGAATTGTAGCTGTAGGAAGATAAAATGAGGAGAAACCCGACCCCCCAAGGTGTTCTCTCTAAAGGAGCCCTTGGGGTTCTTTTATAACAAATAATAAAGACCACACCGGACCACTAGTCCGATGTGGGACGCAGACTCTAACACTCCCCCTCAAGCTAGGTGTACCTAGCTTGGACACATAATGAAAAGAAAGCAACAAAAACAGACGCTAACACTCCCCCTCAAGCTGGACATGCCCAGCTTGATTAAAAAACAGACGAAATAAAATAAAGGAAAAACTGCAAGACTGATGCTCCCCCTCACGATCGCAGCTCCCTCTCAGAATGATGGATGGATGATGTTGAGGGCGCAGCAGAAGAAACCATTCAGACCGACCGGTTGACGCAACGCCAGGAATGCCGCACTAGTGGGGCCGGTCGGTGAAACGCCGGGAAATCCAAACTAGCACCGGGAAAACCGCACTTGCGGGGCCGGCGACGGGAGGCGGGGATTCTGTAGAAGTGCTGCGGGATTTGGCGGCGCCAACGGGCCCAAATCCTAGGTGGTCAAGCTGCTGCGCTAGCGAATGGACGTGCCGACGGAAAGAGATGCGGCTGCCGGGAGTCGCCGGGAGATGCCGGCGAGGCGGGGATGCCGCAGGAGGTGCCGGAGAGCCGAAACTGAAGTTGGGCAGCCGTTGGGAGAAACTGGAGCCGGCTGGCTGCCGGAAGAGGAGCGCAGGCATAGCGGGAGGCGGCGCTGGAAGCCGACCGGGAATGGAGGTCGGCTGGTGAAGGGAGGCCGTCGGCGCATGGAGCTGGCTGGGATGGAGGTCGGCTGGAAGGACCACCCGCACAGGAGGTAGGCTGCCGGAAAGAGCCGTCAACTGTAGCCGGGAAAGCCGCGGGAGGGCGAGGCCGGGATGCGTCGCGGAAGGCGGAGCCTGCGAGAGCCGGGAAGCCGCAACGTAAGCGGAGAGCCGGAAAGACCGCCGAGAAGAGCGGAGAGGGGAAACTGCCAGGAGGGGGATGCTGGCGGATGGCTGTGCGCAGGGGCCGGGACTCGTCGGGACGCTTCGCAGCGGAGGGGAGGAGGGCGGCCGGGAACAGATGAGGGAGGCCCGCCTGGGATCCGCGGGAGGTAAGATCTGGACGCGCTGGATCTGTACGCCGGGAGTCACGCAGGAGGAAGGAGATTCGTGCTGGATCTGGACGCCGCCGAGAAGAGCCGCGGAGAGCCGACAACGGGAAGCCGCGGGAGAGACCCGCGGACGGGACCCGCGGCCGAAGGAGACGCCGGGATGAGGTCGGCTGCGCGGGAGGAGGAAGCTGCCGGGGGTTGCGACACCGCGGGGAGGTGGAAAGATCGCCGCAGGGGAGAAGGGGCCGCGTGCCTTCATCGGGGCGGAGCGAAGCCGACAGGAAGAGGGGCCGCGTCGGGAGGAAGGTCGGCGGGAGGAGGCGCTGCTGGAGCTGGCGGCGACTAGCGGGCCGTCGCCGGGACTGCGCAGGCGAGGCGGAAGCGCCGTTGGCGTCGCGCATAGGCGGGAGGAAAACGAGGCGGGCGCCGGCGTCGGGATGCCGCAGCAGGAGGCGGGGATTTGCGCAGGGAGTCGCGTAAGGAGAGGGGTGTTGCTTGAGGGAGAGAGGGCCGCCGCGCGCAGGAGGAAGATCCGCCGGGGCAGGGAGGGCCGTCGGAAGGGAAGGCGCACTGAGGGGGAAGCCGTCGGACAGAGCCGAAGCGGGTGGCTGCCGCCCCCCGGTCGGGGAACACCTTAAAGGAAGGGAGAAGAAAAAAAAATAATTAGGAAGGGAGGGTCGGGAGTAAATCCCTCTGATACCATGTAGGAAGATAAAATGAGGAGAAACCCGACCCCCCAAGGTGTTCTCTCTAAAGGAGCCTTTGGGGTTCTTTTATAACAAATAATAAAGACCACACCGGACCACTAGTCCGATGTGGGACGCAGACTCTAACAGTAGCAATATCAACTCACAATGTCTCACCATGACTGTCTCAATATGGATGAGATCCAAAAGCACACTAATCTTGATAGCCTACTAGATCTTATGGAGAGGCTCTTTGAGGAACAATTTCATCCCAAAAGGTTAAAGGATTGTAATAGAAACTCTAAATTATTTCACCTAATTTAGAGAGAGAGGAATGTTTGAAAGTTTATATCTTCTGTTGGCATCAATGGACAACATATGGACAGTGAGGTTGAGATTCCACTGGCTCTAGTTAACTACTTCATGCAGCATTTTGATGAGGACACATGCATTCAATCTAGGCCCCCAGCTCCTGGTATCATTGACTCAAGGTTCTCTATTATGCAGAATGCTTTTTTTACAACATTACCCACTAAAAGGAGGTTGAACATGGCCTTTTCTCTCTGAACCCGGATAACACAGCTGTCCTAGATAGCTTCACCAACATTTTTTTTTGAATTTTTCGGATATTATTCAAAATGAAATTCTGCGAACTATCACAGGCTTCTTTTCCACATAGATTCACCCTACGGGTGTCAACTCACAATTCCTCAATCTCATTCCTGAGTGTGGGCAGGCATTTGACATCAAAGACTTCAGGAAAATTGTTGTTGGAAATACACTTCACATGATTATTAATAATATCTTGGCTCAAAGACAGAGATCTATTGCTGATCAGGTGGTCTCAGTCAATCAGCATGGCTTTATTCCTGGAAGGAGAATTCAAGAATGTATCTACACTACCTCAGAGTGTGTCATCTTGCTCCAAATGAAATCCAGAAATGGGAACATTGCTTTGAAACTTGATATCTCCGAATCGTTTGATACCCTAAAATGGAGATTCATTGAGGATACCATGAAGGAATATGGTCTCTCTGCCAGGCTTATCAGACCCATTTTCTCTTTTTCCCAGTGCACTAGGCTTTCTGTTCTGTTGAATGGCCCCCCCTTGGGGATTTTTCAAATGTTCAAGGGGTATCGGTTAGGGGGACCCCTCATCTACCCTACTATTTGGGATGGTTAAAGACCATCTCAGTGAATGTTTGTTAAAAGCAATGGATGCTGGCTTCTTAACTCCTATCAGAGCTACCAGATATTTGATGGCACCCACACACCTTTTTTATGTTGATGTCCTACTTTTCTTTTCTATGAAGCTGATGATACCTCCATCCCTTTTATCAAAGATATCTTTAGCCACTATGAAGAAGTCGCTAGACAGAATATTGGGTAGAGCAATTCTTTTATCTTTTTTGGGAAGGGTTGATCGGTTTGTAGGCATAAAAAATTAGCTAAAAACCTTAAGGTTAAGCATGGTTCCCTATCCTTCAACTACCTTGGGGTCCCTCTCTTCAATGGAAGAATCAAGGCTGCCTACCTGGAGGGAATTGCATCTATCATTACATCACCGTTAGCCTAGTAAAAAGGGAAAGCTTACCTCAAGCTGGCAGGGTATGCCTTGTTAACTGCATTGCAACTTCCATGTTTGTTCACGATTTTAATTTCTACAAATGTCACTGATTTTATCAAGATACATGAATGAAAGATTAGAAACTCCATCTAGAATGGCCCTATCTTTGAGAAAAAATTGATCATTGTCCCTTGGAAAAAGTGGATTAAGCCCACTGATCTGGGTGTTGTTGAAGTTAAAAACCTGAGAATGTTTAATGATGCTCTACCCGCAAGCTTTATCTGGTAGCTATTTGGTAGCAATAAGTAATTAAACAAGTTTCTTAGGGGCAGGTTAATTGATAGACTATAACAGGGAAACGGGTATTGCCTGGGTTCTACAGTGTGTCCTGCCATTCCAAATGCATATGTTGTAATCAATCAACATGTGAAATGGATACCCTTAAGGCAATCTGAATTAATCTTCTGGGATGTGAAATTGCTTGACTGACCTCTATGATATTCCCACCGGATTGAGCACACTTTCTATCTCAGAAGCTCTTGATAACTAGAGTACCGTCTCACATCATGCTCAAGGTGGTCTACATCAGAAAATTCAGAATTTTCCCTTCACGGAAATTGATGCCAAGATCTGGACCCCTACTCAAATGGGGCAGTTAACTTCTAAACTCTACTACAGATATCATTGTGGCATTTTTGATTCATCTCCTAAATGGATGACTGAATTCAGGAAGCCATTCATCCTGCCACGGTGCACACAGCTAATTTGGATGCTTTGGCAGAATAAACATGCAACTGGCGACATGCTGCAAGCTGTGGGGTTTCATATTCCCTCCATTTTCTCAGTCTTCTTGCAGAATTTGTAATATTGTATGCATCTATTTTGGGGTTGTTGCTTTACTAAGACCATCTGGATACAGGTGTTTAGAGGGTTTTCACTAGACTGCCCGGACATGCATGACCTGCACAATTTTGTGGTTGTTGTTTCTGCTCAAAATCTCAGTGTACAGCTATGTAACTTTCTCAAGGCTGTAATTGAAACCTGTATTCATGCAATCTTGACCACAAGGGACAAACTCAGGTTTGAGCTCCGGGGCCATCAGGATGTGGCATCTTCTATAACTATAGAGGCTTTATCAAAGGTACGTTTATGCAATTTTTGGGGAATCTCATTGCCTATGAAGCAGAACTGAAGACTATTATATCTGCTATTGAATCTTCTAAACAACACAACTGGAATTATCTCCGGATCGAGAGTGACTCCACGTTTACTGTTCATTCCCTCTAATCCCACACTCATATGATTCCATGGACTTTCATCATGACTGGATCAGATGTCTTGATGCTCTAGAAGGAATGCATGTTAGGATAACTCATATTTAAAGTTAAGGAAACATGGTGACAGATGCTCTCTCAAAGAAGGCAGTGTAAGAGCGGGCCTCGTTTTGGTCCTTTTCACTTTCAGATGACATAATTTATTTGCATCAATCCAATGTGGCTGGTGATGTGCACATGCATCTCCATCGCCCCGCTTTATCTGTGCCATTCCTGAGAACCTCTCCAAGGGGAATGTCATAGGTAGTCAAGTTATTAATATGTAGGGTGGAATAGAAATTCCACTCAGAGATCAGGGTGGGCAATTCTCTTAGAATACTTTAGTGGTAAGTGTTTTTGAAAATCCTTTGCAAGTAACTGCTAAGGATTTTCTTGATGTGCAAGCATTAAAGGGTAAATCATGGAGCGATTAAGTTGAGGAAGAGAGACCCGAGATCAAAAAGTTGAACCAAAGTCACCTCTCTAACAAATCACGGTGTGGAAATATCCAAAGATGACAATGATGATGTTATGAAAGCCGGTGTGAGGCTAAAACTCCAAAATCAAAACAATGGAAAATGGTAGGCCGAAAGGTTTAACTAAGAAGAAGAAGCCATAATCTAGTGTCAATCAAAAGGTAAAAACAAAAGGAAATTAATATAATTTTGGAATTCTCATGGGCCAGCTAAATCTCCTACATTTAGATCTCTTAAATATCAAATTTTGTAAAACAACTATTTGATGATTGGGATTTGTAAACATATGACTCATTTAACTCTTTTAAAGGCCTTAATTACATGGTCTTGGGTTATAGTTTGTTAGGTATCAACACCTACACTGTTATTGTTGAATCCTTTCAGGTGATGGCCTCTTCTAAAATTGGTGGCATTTCTCTGGTACATGTTATATAGAAAGTTCTCACTTTTTCATATGATAGCAAAAATATGTTTTTCTCATTTGTTTATGCAATGAACATGTATCGGGATATAAGAGAGGTATGAAAAGAAATAGGGTCTCTCAATCATCTAATTGACGATCCCTGAGATTAGAGATGATTTTAATGTGTCCATGGATTTGTATAAAATGATAAGCACATCCTTTACTTATTTCTAGTAATCAAATCAAGGGATGTATTGGGAAAATGACCATGTATAGATTAATATGCATGGAGATAAATATACTTGGTATAGAAAATGCGTGAAAAATGTTTTTTAACCAAGTTAGATATCTGTGTTGTAAACCATAAATCACTTGATTTTTGGGATGAAATATTATCTAAAAACATGTTCAAAATTAACTTAGATCACCACTCTATTCTAAAACTCTAAAAAATGGCTGATTTAAGATTCCTTTAACATTCACATTTTATAATTCTTGGGTAAAACTACCTAAATTCAAAGAAATTGCTATGGAAGTTTGGGAAATCACTTAGCGCTCTAATGCTCTCCACGAATGCATTATTAAATTAAAGAAGATCAATCCTAGACATAGATCCTAGATTAAGGATCTATTTTGTAACATTGACTAGGATATTACAGTGTTGGGATGTGAATTAGAACAACATCAAAATTCTCTTGATTCAAACTTTGACATATCAATTTTAAAGAATGTGATATAGTTCTCTTCTAGACATAATGCTTTTAAATAACATTAAGAAATATATTTTAAAAGAAAACTTCAAATCAGAATGGCTCAAAGAAGGGGATTAAAATTCTTTTTTTAATTATCTCTAAAAAATAAGAGGTCAATAAATATCTTACTTTTTTGAAGAATGGGAATAAAATCATTTTAGACAGAGATACTCTGAAGGACCATGTTATCTATTACTATAAAAACATTTTCAATAAACAAGCCCTTGCTAGATGATATTTCTTGTTTGATGTCACACCTATTGTATTTAATGATGGTGACAATGGATTTCTGACTAAGATACCAAATATTAAAGAAAATAAATCTATTGACTTTTCCCTTAATCCCAATATTGTTGCTGCTTTAGATGACTTTCCTAATATATTTTTTTCTTGAAATATTGGGACATTTTCAATATGTATCTGGTCAGGATGGTCTATATTTTCTTCCAAAATGGCATTAGTCTAATAAGAATTAATTTATGGTATTTGGTTCTCATTCCCTAGATAGAGCTTGGCAACTATTTTTCTTTGTTTTGATTTATTATGATTCCCAATAGTTTTTTAAAATTCATTGCAATATATCATCTAAACGACTTGTCATTGTGATTAATTATATTATCTCACCTAATTAATATAGATTCTTCTATGGTAGAAGTATTTAGGATTACCTCATATATGCTTCTAAATGAATAAATCCGCTGAATTTTTTCCATAGGTGGAAACATTTACCTTAAACGTGATATGATAATGGAATTTAATACTATTAGCCAGAACATTATCTTTGTGATTTTACATAGATTAAGATTTAATAACTATTTCATTAGATGGGAAAATATTTACTATAAATCTATAAAGTTGTATGTTATTATTAATGGAACTATTGAAGGCTATTTCTTATACTCTTGTAGGGTTAGATAGGGAGATCCTCTCACTACTATTTTATTTATCACAGTAGAGGATTACCTCAATATATCTATCCATATGCTGGTGAATGATAGCGTCTTAAAACCAATACAATCTAAAAATTGGATTTATGCTCCAATACATGTTTTCTATGTGGATGATCTAATAATCATTTGCAAGGGGACCAATAAAAACATTAAAATTAACAAATCCTTGCTAGATCACTATGGCGTAGTGGTTGGATAGAGGGTTAACTAGTTTAAATCACATATTATTTTTGGGAAAGGTTGCACATAATTGCAAAAAAGTGAAATTAATGACAATTAGCTTGTCAAAGTGGTCTCAGTTCCTTTCAGATATACGGGGGTTCTCCTTGGGTAGGAGCAACATGTCTTATTTATCTAAAATTCTTTATAATATTAAGAATCAAATGACTAAATGGAAAGAAAAATATTTTTCTTTAACAAGAAGAATATCTCTTAATTAGGATATTATCATTACTAAATTTGTTTATTCCTTCATGGTGTATAGATGACCTATTACTTGAAAAATGAACATGTTTATTGGGAATTGCATTTGGAGTGGAATCATTTTCTAGAAAAAAATTGTCACTGTCTCATAAAACAGATGTTGGAAATCTATGTTGGAACCAAGACTGTTAGAATCGAAAAGGGGGTATGTTGGAAGCATTGGGGTTCAAGTATATAGGCTAGTTGGAGTGGTGTGTTTGTTAGTAATGAACATTATGTAGGTTCTAGGCGCAACAGAAGCGCGTGGTGGATATACCCAACTTTAATTTTACCGTTAACAATGATCAATCTGAGATCCGTCATGATAATAAAACGCTAGATCTTTGGAATAAAATGAAGGACAAAAAGGAAAGAGGGAAGTCTCAGAACCATAGAGAGGATCATCATATGTTGGTTATAATTAATTTAATTAAAAGACAAGAATTATCTTGATGAAATTCTCTCTCCGCTGATGTTTCCGGTCACGATCCGATGTGATCCGTCGTTGCGTCGTAGAAGCCAAGTGTAGGCTTTCTCTAGCGGTGATCCTCACATGCTCCACGTATCATTGGACATCGCCGAAGGGATCTCCGGGTGCTAGCACGGAAGAGTCTTCGCTTGCGATGTACGCCTTCGATCGCCTTGAGAGCCGCTTTCAAAGCGCTCTCCTTGATCCGGTGGAGGATGATCTCTCTCGTAACTTGAGAGCGTTCTTAGAGGAAAAGGAATTCTCTCTTGGATTGAGAGTTTTCTCCAAATCTGTTATGCACAACCACAAAGAATTGCTCGGCTAATGAGAATAATATAATTGGGATTTTAATTACTTAGAATAATAAAATGAATTAATTACACAAAAGTATTTATTCATTTCATTTAATTATTAGTAAGTCCCCATATCTAATAATAACAGTTGACCACTATTATTACTTGACATGCGTCCAGCGAATTACACCTAATATTATTTAATTAAATAAATAATATTATTTCTCACAAATCCCCAGAAAAACTACACGACATGTATATTAATATTCACGACGTGTACTTTTGTTTTTCCATTTTCTTTATTTCCTCCACCACATTTATTAGACCTTGAATAATGACTATTTATTTCTTAAATAAATATCACTGCATTACTCACTAATAAATATATTATTTTTCTCACAATATATTCTCTCGAATAACTAGTGTCGAAATAAATACGAGCTGACATCCTTGAATAATTATTAAACCACAATCGAGCATAATCTTTATTCAATTTGTTAAAAGAATATTTAACTGAGATACTTGGACACACTTAGTGTGTTACTCTCTAGGCCTCTTTCTCAGTGGCATTAAGTGGAGCCTGCTTAAATTCCAAGGTTAGCATCTAGCAACACGCCAAGACACCCATAGAGAAAGAAGTTAATGTCGCAATGACGTGTCACCTCCTATAAACGCTTACCGTGTAATGTAATCCCTTTGTCTCAATATCTCGAATCAAGCAGGTTACATGCTAGTGCCATCAACCTATGTACTTGATTATTCTTTCTTTGACTTCCCAGAATTGAACTTGCTCATACATCACCATGACCATGAATTTATTTAGGTTATATCAATTTCATCAAAGGGCCTGAGATATAAACTTCCGTTATGGAATAGAAGTGACAAATCCTTTCTCGCATTATCTATTAACACAATATTACTCGTGACGCACCCAACATATCTGCGAACAGTGTGTCATCACAGTTTTCGTCAATACATCTAAGTGCGTGAGTTGTAATACCCATTAATAATAATTTTAAAGTTTAAGGACCAATACACACATCCACAGATAGGAACATCTAATGACACTATGAAATGTGGATTTCCTATTGACGGGTCTCATTCTCATAATATCCTCCTAGATATTACCAATGGCGCACATCATGAGAAGGTGCCTCAAAGTTTTATGAGTCCTTACCCCTAATGACCTATATTATTTGTGTCCCTCAAATAACATTATCCGGTCATAGAACAAATATTCAAGAATAGTGTTATGACACTTCTGGGTTCTCATCATAGCAGAGATCCGCTATGACCCTTTAGTGCAACAACTATCCTTAGGACATTATCACATGCATTGTCACGCAGAAGAACAATTAAGATGTGATAAGGTATTTATTAATGAATAAAGTACAAAGTAGTTTGTTCTAGGTCACCTAATCCAACACATTATTGGTGTTTTTATGTGATCTATAAAGCCTCATGAGAGTTTAAAACAATTTTTAGAGGAGCAGGAGTTGTCTCTTCCTACAGAGAGACGATCATGGTGAAATCACTATGGTCATGTCATAGAGAATGGATAGAGATGAGTAATAGGTCTGGTGTAGATTTAGGAAGGCTTGGAATGGTTTCTTCCCAAAGGGACACCGCTATGGCGTAATGAAGGTGCTCACACCATAGAGGAGGATATGTAGAAATAAAGTGGTACAGGTGAAGGCTAGTCATGTTGTAGTGCCAGGTGTCACGCCATAGGTAAGATGATCATGTCTTAATAATGTTCCTATGGAAACATGATGCTATACTATCTGGGATGACCGAAGTGTTCACAAAAACAACATACGTCTTTCATAGCACAATTGGTGCTATGTATGATTAAAATGATTGGATTGTTGATGAAGATCACAACACACACAAGAAATTATGAAAACATGGTACACCTGTATCTTAATTGGTCAAAGCACATCCTTCCAAAACTACTTTAACCACACCATAAATTTTCTTGAATTGAAGAGAATTAAGAAGATCATGTCGCAATCTTTGAGGAATTTAAAATGACGATTTTACCTAGATTTTATGGATATGTAGTTTCATTATAGACCATAATATATTTGGGCATGTCATGTTGAAATTTAGTGATCTCAATGTATAACATTTCAAAATTGGAGACATCACACTAATAATATTTTTTCCCAAATCTTTCCAGAATTCAAATATTTATCAGATTTTATGGGAGTAGCCTTGACTTTAATTAGATGTATTTGGATGATTTACATGGTCAATCAACTAGTGAAAAGTGGAAAATTCATGAGGTAAAATTTATAAGATAAACATTATAATATTTTAGGAACTGAGGGCTTAGTGAAGTGACACAACAATCATGATGACCATTAGCCCATCTGGAAAAGGAGATGAACTATTGCTTTGAGGGATTTACATTGAAGATACAAATTTGATAGAGGGAAAGAAAGCACAATAATAGTCGCCAATCTGGTTTGGTATTAATCATTTTGCAATGATTCTTATGAGTGAATATTGGTTAGTATTTCTTATAACACCTCAAATTCTCTCTTTTTTTATGATTTTTGAAAAAAGGAAAAGGGGTACCCTTTTATGGTTTGAATGGGAACCCATACAAGCATAAAACAACAAAACATAGATTACTCCATTAAGGAAGACACCAAAACATTCTAAATTATCCTTAAAATGCTTGAACCATAAGCCCTTATGAGACACCAATCAAGATGAAACTTGTCCCATTTTTTATATTCATGAATGTGATCCTTGAAGAGTGAAGCCTTCTTACTCCAGGTCTTAAGACATTCCCCGAAATTGATTGTACCATCATTAAAGGCATGAATCAGAATTCAATATTGGGCGTTAATCCAAGCGGTTTGTTTTCCATTGGTTTTGATGCGGAGATTTCATTAAAAAAAACCTATAAGAGGCTTCCTCTGGGGCTTGAATTATAAATTTATCTTCCCCAGTCTCCTTGGAATATAAAAGCAAGTTTGTTGTGAGTTTTAGACTGATATCTTCTTTTTCATCCCTTTATATGCCAACATCTTTTCCAAGATGAACTTTATCATTTATGGATTCTCAAAGTTCCATTGAACTCTCATTCTTCATTGGAAGACCCTAATTATTATCATGTTTAGGTTCATTGATTTCGTGGATAGAATCCTTAAATTCCACAAACATTCTCACCGATCTTGTTACTATGGATTTAGGTTAATGGGAATAGTCTTTAAACCATCTAGATTTCTTTCTTGTAGTCATTGAAAAATCTCCCATATAAATGGTTCCCTTCACCCCTTTTTTATTCTTGATTGGTATTTATCTCCCACTTGAAATTTTTCTTCATATTCTGATGAAATCAGTGGGTAGTTGTTAGCACCTGAGCCAACCTCGTAAGAGGCATCCACTTCTTTTGCATGTAACATCCCCTTCTCTAGGCCTATCATTGGGTCTGCCGCCTGTGTATTTTTCTTTTTCCTATACTACACAACTTTTAAGTCCCAATTTTTTTTTTCTAATCAGTTATCTATTAGTTCTTCAAAAAATTTCATAATCTCTTAGCTGAAAGAAACATTCATAGAGTCTAGATGACTCATAGATGTTTCCCTACCTACCATACTAACTACATGGTACAGAACCAAGTTGCGTGTCACGACCCGACCCAACGGGGCTCGAGCCACGACTCCCCAAGCCCGCCTCCAATAGGCCAGGGGCTGGCGACCAGCGCCGAGTAGGCTATCACACACATGGGAGGCATTAGCCTAAGGTACCTGTACACACGCACCCACAAACACCTCCATGCAACAGTGCAGAGATAAAGAAACTGAAAAGTAAATGCATGCATACAATCTATCCCAAACCAGAGTGCAACAACAAAAGTACAAGGGCAAAACAGGGCCCACCAAAAGAAAACTACAAAGCGCGTCCAACCTGCTTTGAAGAAGGGGAACGCTGCCACAAACACCCGCCGGAAAGCTCCCTCGGCACAGCTCCGGTAAACACCCCGGTCAACTCGCTCACTAAGCTCCGCCTGCTCCGGGTCCTCCTGGGACTCCGTCAAAAGGCCTGTGGTCTGCACAAGACACAAACATGTGCGGGCAAAGCCCGTGCAGGGGTGAGTATAAACATACTCAGCAGGCACCCCAAAAACCCAAAACCCAAGGGAGCAACTGAAAGGCAACAGTCCGCTCAACCCAGTCAGAGGGAACCCAGACGAGAGAGGAACTCCATCTCGTGACCATCCTCGGCTAAACACAACAAGCCAGCTCAGTTCAGCTCAGGTGTATGCCCATACATACACCTTGAACAATCCAGATATACACAGCTCACGCCACAAAGCCACAAGAGGTAGCGACCTCATCACCAGCAACTGTCCACAACCAGGAGAGTACACCACGAACACTGTCATACCAGATGACACTCATCCGAGAGATACACTCCATCGGGATACTCGCAAACATCTCAGACGCTCACCCGTGAGACCACGCTCGTCGGATAACATCACTGAGGAAATATCGCTGAAACACCATAACCACCAAACTCCTCGGATAGGGGATCGCCGCTAGAGTTCGCTAGGGGATACCAAGACCCACTCCGGTATACGTAGCTCACAGATAGGGGATCACTCCCAGGGTCCGCTGGGGGATACCACGACCCGATCTGGCATACGTAGTTTTCACAGATAGGGGATCACACCCAGGATCCGTTGGGGGATGCCACAACCCGATCTGGCGCTCGACAGAAGCTCCACACTCAGATAGAGGATCATCGTCCATATAAAGATGGTCACGACGATACCAGAACCCTATCTGGTATAACTCGCGATGTAGGGGATCAAACTGATGATGCCGCAACCCTACCGAAACCACGCGCTGAGTAGGGGATCGTATAACCAACAATACCGCAACCTTACCATAAACATCATGCTGAGTAGGGGATTGTAAGCCTGACGATGCCACAACCCTACTGTGCACGACCCACCGCGTAGGGGATCATATGTCCGATGATGCCACAAACCCTACGGGGTTAACCTGCTAGATAGGGGATCGCCGCCCGTAAATAAGCGGTCACAACGATACCAAAAACCCGATCTAGGTAAAGATGCTAGAGGATCCACTCCGGGCCCACCGGAGGGATACCACAACTCTAACAGTTTAAACATCCCATCGAGAGGATCACAAACCCATACGAAGGTTGTGATGCCACACGAACCCTCGTGGGAACGAACCAAGGGAGAACCCTCAACCACTGCTGGTCCAAACGTCGCTAACCCGAGCGACCCGCCGCAACACCACACTGCGCACCTCCTAGGCCAAAACCGAGGCCACCATCGCGTTCCACGCGGAAAAACACGCATGATAGGCTGTTTACTCGCCCGAAACGGAGCACCGGTGAAAAAGGCACTATTCACCATAGCTAGCTCGTGCGGGGCCCACACAACGATCCCGAAACCCATCGAGCGGATCACACCACGACGATCCCCTCGGAAAAACAAGCGGAATCGACTACTCGCTCGCCCAAAACGGACACCCGGGGAAAAAGGTACTATTCACCGAAGGCCGGCTCGGGTGGGGCCCACACTTGGATTCCGAAACTCATCGAACGGATCGCACCATTGCGATCCTCTCGGAAAAACACACATGATCGACTATTCATCCGCCAAAATCAGACTCCTGGTGCAAAAGCTGCGTTTCTCCGCAAACGCCAAAACCCGACCTCGTGGGGCCCGCACCCCGTCCTCATACCCAACACCCGGAAACCATCTCAAAAAGTCCGTCGTACCATCAGGGTCTCAACGCCACTGACGGCACGTCAATCGGACGCTCCGGGTAGAAGTTACAACGGCCCGAAGTCGTAAAATAATAAAATAATATTATTTTATACGACGTTTCTATCTCCCGGGCCACGATCCCGAACCTTTAAACCCTCGAACCCATACCGGAGGGTTCGCCTCGTCGTCAGAGTCACGTCGCCGCAAACGGCGCGCGAATCCGACTCCCGGAGTGCAAGATACGGGGGTTTAAAGACCCCGTATGCAAGAGGAGGTCGGACCGGCCGCCGCCGCCGGCCCGCCCCAGCCGGCGGCCTCCGCCGCGCGCCACCGCGCTGGGCGGCCGGCACCGCGCTGGGCGGCCGGCCGCCGCGTGCCGCCGGGCTCCGCCGGCGCCGGCGCCGCCGCGCCGGTGCCGCGCCGGCGGACCTTCCGCGGACCGCCGGGAGCACCCCGGTGGTCCGTTTCGCAATCCGGAGGCGTCTACACGACCCTCGGGACCCGATCTACACTGCTACGGCTTCAATTTGCAGAAAAATACAGCAAAAACGAGATCGAGGGTTAAAACTCAAATCCGCCTACCTCGCGGGCGAAACGCCGACGTTCTGCCTCAGATCCGCGCTCCCGAGCTTCCGCTGCGCGCTCCTGGAATGTCCGCCGTCGAATTCTGAGCTCGTGGGCGCTCCGTTTGCCCGATTCGGCGGAGTGGCTTCGAAGAACGGCGAAGAACGACGAAGAACGATAAAAGGGGGGGGGGGGTGATATTTATATCAGCCGCCCGCCGGCGCCAAACCAGCCTCGGACCCGACGCCCGATGCGAACAAAAGTAAGGTCACCCCTAGGGTAAACGTGCCGTTCTGAACGCAACGGCGGTCTCAGATTTTCCATCCAAGACTCCGTTCAGAAGTTAATTGAGCCGACGCTCGCACACTAACTTGCCACTTATTTACGGAAACGCCCTTGGAGGCGTTTCTCACCGCAGGCCCGTGCCCGCAAAGATTACACCCCGCCTAGGGTAAACGGCACGTTCCGGACGCAACCGTGCCCTCAGATTCCCGTTCTGAGCTACCGTTTAGGAGATATCGCACCCTCGCTACGTGCATAGTATAAAAATACTTAATATTTTTATAAAATTAATTCCGGGCCTCGGAATCGCACGCCGTCTTCGCGCCTAGCTCTGGAATTATTCGTAGAAATATTCCAAAGTCTGACAGGGCCAAAAACCCGAGTCGCTACATCCTCCCCCCTTAGAACTTTTCGTCCCCGAAAAGCCCTAAGCACAAGGAAAACGACTGGACTCTCAACTGGGTCTCACACACCAGCGAGCTCACCACCAACAACCACTCAGGGTCTTACCAACGCCCTGAACAAAACTCGAGCAAGCAACAAAAGGAAAGAGTACCGCTAAACAGTGTCTGACAAACTACTGCAGTAAGTAGAAAAGACACAAGGCGTACCTCTATCCATCTGTGGTGCCTCTGGGTCGACTGCCTCCAGGGAATGCAGCTGTCCTCGCCCTCGACCACCAGCTCCCTGAGCTTGGCGTGGACCACCTGGGGGTGGGGGTGGTGGAAAATGGTACTGTCTACCACCGCCTCCCGCTGCACCAGCTCCGACGCCACGTCCGACGCCCTGCAGACCTCCTTGCTCGAGACGCTGCCTCTGCCAAGGCGGTCCATCGACCGGCTCCCTCTCAGCAGCACGTCGGGTCGGACAATCTCTAGCAAGATGTCCCCGACCATCGCAAGCGTAACACCGCCTCTCCTGCGGCTGACCAAAACCGGCCTGCGAGCCCTGTGAGCTCCGAGGCTCAGATCCCCCATCCTGGGGTCGCCTCCTGAAACGTCGGCCACGTCCAGACCCCTGAGTCTGACGTCGGCTACCAGATGCCGATCCGACCGACGAAGTCTCAGCTCTCGAGTGCCCAACACTAACAGGGGGAAACTGCTCAGCCAGAAAACTCTCCACCACCAACGCTCGCTCCAGCACTCCAGCATAGGTGGGCAGACACAAGGAAACCACACCTGCTCGGATGTCCCTGCGTAAGCCCTGCTCGAAGGTCCGAGCCCTAAAGAACGGGTCTCGAACCATATCCAGGGAGTAGCGCGACAGGTCTGTAAACCTCGCTGAGTACTCCGACACAATCATGCTCTCTTGACGAAGCTGCAGAAGCTCCCGGATCCGCACTGACCTCAGCGTCACCGGATAGAACTCCTCCCTAAAGAGTCGCTCAAACTATGCCCACGTGAGCGTCTCCTCGTCATGGGACTGCGTCACCAAACTCCACCATCGCCCGGCCGAACCATGCAGAAGGCTCGCCGCTAGGACCACCATCTGATCAGGAGGTGTCCTCACTAGGCTGAAAACTCGAGTAACTGCCTCGAGCCAGTCATCAGCTGCCTGGGGGTCTGGATCACCCCGAAACCTCAGAGGTCGCTGCCTCTGGAACTCGTGCAACGCACTCAGCTTGCGTGCAACCTCGTCCTGCACCGCCGGCACAACCAGCTGCTCGACAGGTGGTGGCTCAACTGGCAGACCACCTGGAGGTGCAACCTCAGAACCTGCGCCCTGCTCCACAGCCACTACACGGGGCGGGTCATCAGCACAATCCTGCTGCGGAACCCTCGCTGGCTGTCGTCGTGGAGGCATCCTGAAATACATTCAAGACGCACCATAGTCAAAGAGTATATCTGGAGAGCTGACTCAAGAAGGACAAGGAAAAAACCAAAAACCCAGTCCTATATGATGCATGTACCATGATGTCCCCGCGACCAGTGTACGAATGTCCCGATTCGAAAGGCAGGTTATCAGAGTCCTGGTGTATGGATACGTCGGCCGCCGCACCAACACTGGAGTCCCTGGCCTGAAAGCCGAACTCGAAACACCCTAACACTGCCGCTATGCAACCCAAACCAAACTCACAGCTAGACCAGCTACGCTCTGAGATCCCAAAGGTGGAACCTCCTTTGATACCACTCTGTCACAACCCGACCCAACGGGGCTCGAGCCGCGACTCCCCAAGCCCGCCTCCAATAGGCTAGGGGCTGGCGACCAGCGCCAAGTAGGCTATCACACACATGAGAGGCATTAGCATAAGGTACCTGTACACACGCACCCACAAACACCTCCATGCAACAGTGCAGAGATAAAGAAACTGAAAAGTAAATGCATGCATACAATCTATCCCAAACCAGAGTGCAACATCAAAAGTACAAGGGCAAAACAGGGCCCACCAAAAGAAAACAACAAAGCGCGTCCAACCTGCTCTGAAGAAGGGGAACCCTGCCACAAACACCCGCCGGAAAGCTCCCTCGGCACAGCTCCGGTAAACACCCCGGTCAACTCGCTCACTAAGCTCCGCCTGCTCTGGGTCCTTCTGGGACTCCGTCAAAAGGCATGTGGTCTGCACAAGACACAAACATGTGCGGGCAAAGCCCGTGCAGGGGTGAGTATAAACATACTCAGTAGGCACCCCAAAAACCCAAAACCCAAGGGAGCAACTGAAAGACAACAGTCCGCTCAACCCAGCCAGAGGGAACCCAGACGAGAGAGAAACTCCATCTCGTGACCATCCTCGGCTAAACACAACAAGTCAGCTCAGCTCAGCTCAGGTGTATGCCCATACATACACCTTGAACAATCCAGATATACACAGCTCACGCCACAAAGCCACAAGAGGTAGCGACCTCATCACCAACAACTGTCCACAACCAGGAGAGTACACCACGAACACTGTCATACCAGATGACACTCATCCGAGAGATACACTCCATCGGGATACTCACAAACATCTCAGACGCTCACCCGTGAGACCACGCTCGTCGGATAACATCACTGAGGAAACATCGCTGAAACACCATAACCACCAAACTCCTCGGATAGGGGATCGCCGCTAGGGTCCGCTAGGGGATACCAAGACCCACTCCGGTATACGTAGCTCACAGATAGGAGATCACTCCCAGGGTCCGCTGGGGATACCACGACCCGATCTGGCATACGTAGTTTTCATAGATAGGGGATCACACCCAGGATCCGCTGGGGGATGCCACAACCCGATCTGGCGCTCGACAGAAGCTCCACACTCAGATAGAGGATCATCGTCCATATAAAGATGGTCATGACGACACCAGAACCCTATCTGGTATAACTCGCGATGTAGGGGATCGAACCGATGATGCCGCAACCCTACCGAAACCACGCGCTGAGTAGGGCATCGTATAACCAACGATACCGCAACCCTACCATAAACATCATGCTGAGTAGGGGATCGTAAGCCTGACGATGCCACAACCCTACTGTGCACGACCCACCGCGTAGGGGATCATATGTCCGATGATGCCACAAACCCTACGGGGTTAACCTGCTAGATAGGGGATCGCCGCCCGTAAATAAGCGGTCACAGCGATACCAAGAACCCGATCTAGGTAAAGATGCTAGAGGATCCACTCCGGGCCCACCGGAGGGATACCACAACTCTAACAGTTTAAACATCCCATCGAGAGGATCACAAACCCATACGAAGGTTGTGATGCCACACGAACCCTCGTGGGAACGAACCAAGGGAGAACCCTCAACCACTGCTGGTCCAAACGTCGCTAACCCGAGCGACCCGCCACAACGCCACACTGCGCACCTCCTAGGACAAAACTGAGGCCACCATCGCGTTCCACGCGGAAAAACACGCAGGATAGGCTGTTTACTCGCCCGAAACGGAGCACCGGTGAAAAAGGCACTATTCACCGTAGCTAGCTCGTGCGGGGCCCACACAACGATCCCGAAACCCATCGAGCGGATCACACCACGACGATCCCCTCGGAAAAACAAGCGGAATCGACTACTCGCTCGCCCAAAACGGACACCCGGTGAAAAAGGTACTATTCACCGAAGGCCGGCTCGGGTGGGGCCCACGCCTGGATTCCGAAACTCATCGAACGGATCGCACCATTGCGATCCTCTCGGAAAAACACACAGGATCGACTATTCATCCGCCAAAATCAGACTCCTGGTGTAAAAGCCGCGTTTCTCCGCAAATGCCAAAACCCGGCCTCGTGGGGCCCGCACCCCGTCCTCATACCCAACACCCGGAAACCATCTCAAAAAGTCCGTCGTACCATCAGGGTCTCAACGCCACTGACGGTCAATCGGACGCTCTGGGTAGAAGTTACAACGGCCCGAAGTCGTAAAATAATAAAATAATATTATTTTATACGACGTTTCTAGCTCCCGGGCCACGATCCCGAACCTTTAAACCCTCGAACCCATACCGGAGGGTTCGCCTCGTCGTCAGGGTCACGTCGCCGCAAACGGCGCGCGAATCCGTCTCCCGGAGTGCAAGATACGGGGGTTTAAAGACCCCCGTATGCAAGAGGAGGTCGGACCGGCCCCGACCGGCCGGTCCGGCCGCCGCCGCCGGCCCGCCCCGGCCGGCGGCCTCCACCGCGCACCGCCGCGTTGGGCGGCCGGCAGCCGCGGCTCCGCCGGCGCCGGCGCCGCCGCGCCTGTGGACCTTCCGCGGACCGCCGGGAGCACCCTGGTGGTCCGTTTCGCGATCCGGAGGCGTCTACACGACCCTCGGGACCCGATCTACACTGCTACGGCTTCAATTTGCAGAAAAACGCAGCAAAAACGGGATCGGGGGTTAAAACTCAAATCCGCCTACCTCGCGGGCGAAACGCCGACGTTCTGCCTCAGATCCGCGCTCCCGAGCTTCCGCTGCGTGCTCCTGGAACGTCCGCCGTCGAATTCTGAGCTCGTGGGCGCTCCGTTTGCTCGATTCGGCGGAGTGGCGGCAAAGAACGGTGAAGAACGACGAAGAACGATAAAGGGGGGGGGGGGGGGGGGGGGCTGATATTTATATCAGCCGCCCGCCGGCGCCAAACCAGCCTCGGACCCGACGCCCGATGCGAACAAAAGTAAGGTCACCCCTAGGGTAAACGCGCCGTTCTGAACGCAACGACGGTCTCAGATTTTCCATCCGAGACTCCGTTCAGAAGTTAATTGAGCCGATGCTCGCACACTAACTTGCCACTTATTTACGGAAACGCCCGTGGTGGCGTTTCTCACCGCAGGCCCGCGCCCGTAAAGATTACACCCCACCTAGGGTAAACGGCACGTTCCGGACGCAACCGTGCCCTCAGATTCCCGTTCTGAGCTACCGTTTAGGAGATATCACACCCTCGCTACGTGCATAGTATAAAAATACTTAATATTTTTATAAAATTAATTCCGGGCACACCGGGCCTCGGAATCGCACGCCGTCTTCGCGCCTAGCTCTGGAATTATTCGTAGAAATATTCCAAAGTCTGACAGGGCCAAAAACCCGAGTCGCTACATTGCGTCTCTCCTTCCACAAAACACAATGGAGTTTTTGATTCTTTCATTTAGTAGTTGAGGTATAATCCAACCCACCCTTCAAAAAAGGAAGAATGGTTTTCTCCTTATTTAGAAGGCAAATCATCGTTGAGAATATGATAGGATCAATGTTTCCTTCCTATGTAGCCTCTTGCAACATTTTAAAGATCATTTGATCATCTTGTTTTCAAATAACACACCTAGGTTGAGACTTAACTCTAGGGACATATGGCTTAACACTCACCCTTAGACTACAATGGGGGGATATTCCAGGATGCACTATATTCAGATAGGTAATCCTAGAACTTGAATCACTTGAAAATATACATAAGAGGGAGGATTTCCATGATGTCCCTGGATCACTTGCCAACACTGACACCCCTACCCTCGAGGAAGCCTCACAAAATAGAGGATTCTCTTTCTAGATTAGATTATAGGAAAACAATGTTTAGACAATAGTCAAACTATCCTTGATTCCATCATGAACAATATCAACCACTTTGTGAGAACCAACTTTGGTCGATTCTAATATCCTTATAGGATCTTGATGACAAACCTACTAGAGATTACCCAACCAATTACAGGAAAAGAAATAATTACATGAAGACTCAAAATGAAATGACTAATAACATTGACAATCCTCTTCCATCTCAATACAGGTGGATTCCACCAGGGGTATGGAGCATCAACATCAACACAAATGTGTTGGGAGATGGGGCGAAACAGGCCTTGGTCCTACCATCAAGACTCAATAATTTTCTTAGTAGATTGAAAAGTATTTGAGGAATAGATGGATTTTTTAAAGGAGGGGGAAAACCATGAAATATTACCCAAATAGTTGTGGCGGAGTGATCTTAATTCATGTGAAAATAATTGGACCATCTAAGTAGGTAAAAGAGGACGTCATTGACAAAGCACATGGATTTGGACTTTTTTAAGGTGAAGTTTTCTTCAACCATGAAATGGATCAGAATGTGTCAATAATCTAGTAACCCTATTCTAGCACATTGCTTGTATCCTTAGGATACATTGATGTGTCTTTCAACGGTATGAAATGATGATTAGTGCTGACCAACTTGGGTTACTAGTGAAAGATGGTATAGGGATGATCCTTTTGTGAATTCTAGAGGAGATAATGGTATTTTAAGAATCCCATTTTCAAGTGATGTGACTTTTAGAGATAGTGAGATATACAAGGAAAAAATGGATGAGAATTGAGGTCAATGAAGGGAGTGACCCTTGTAAATATTCCCTAAAGCAGTGACCAGATATGGGGAAATATAGAGTGACCCTAGTATCAGTATTGAGATATTTCTAAATCTATATTCTTAGGAACCACATTGGTAATTACTCTAGTATGACTACACACCACCCATGTATGTTTCATGGAGTATCCCTTAGTAGTGAACCATGTTAAATCCTCTGTTAAGACATATACATTTCAAATTTGGATGCTTTATATGTATGGATTGGTTGTGATAGGTTTATAATGGAATTTCCAACATGGTAACAAGATCTATCATGTGTTGAAGAAAAATAAAATACACACCCTAATTCACCCATCCTCTTAGGGTGTGTCCGGGTTATTGGTGTTGCAACAAGAGGTATCAGAGACACAAGGTTGATTTAGGAGAATCTATCGATGAATGATTTTTACATAGAGAATACACCGAATTCTAATGTATTTCTATTATTTAGCAGTAACAACGATTAGATATAGAAGAATAGAACATGATAATATTTACAGTCTTTCAAGATGGATGATTTCTCTACAGGGACTCAATGATTACATGTTTGTGATGCTATGAAGTTTTTAATGACATGTTCAGGTATGAATCCACTCAATATAGATGAAAAGACACAAAACTACATGTTTTTATTTTTTTTTTCAAATAAAGATGCATCTTCTGATCCTTTCATGTATCAAAGGATCCATTTCATAGCTCCCAATGTTTCCACCAGTGATTTGACATGAAATGAATAACAACTCCCACTAAAAAATCGATGTACTTTCATGTGCAAACCATTGCATACATCAAACTTCCAACAACTAAATAAAAAAGAACATTTTCCATGTCATGGAATTCTCTTTTTCGTTGACAGTTCCTGTTATTTAGAAAGTTTGAAGTGTCCAATGAGGTGGGTTGAGACAGGTTTAAACCAGTCATTCCAAACTTTTATGATGACCTTCTTAGTGTATTCCTTATTGGATAAAATCAAAGATATGAATTTCTTATCCCTCTCAATTTTCATCCTCAATATATTCTTGTCTTGTCCGAGGTTCTTCATCTCAAATTTTCTGGACAACATCCTATTCAATCTCTCAATCTGGTGGAACTCCAGACCCACAATCAACATATCATCAACATGCAAAAACAATATGATATATGTTCCATCCTCCCATTGCTTATAGTAAAAAAAATGACTGGAATAAAATCAAGTAAATTTTTCCTCAAGAATGGAAGTTTCAAAATCTTGATTCCATTTTATGGAGCTTTCTTTAAGCCATAAACACTTCATTTCAACTTACAAACATGATTCTCCTTCTGATGAATTCACTCCCCTTGGGATACACCATGTAAATTTTTTCCTCCAAGTCTTTATAAATAAAATATGTCTTTATATCCAACTGTTTGAATTCTTGAACATCAGACACAATAATGCTGAACACTCTTTGAATGGTTGTGTGCTTTACTACTAGTGAGAAAATTTTAGAAAATTTAATACCTTCCTTTTTTTTGAAATCCCTTCACCACCAATGTTTATTTGTATCTCTTACTTCCATCAGCTTCCTCTTTCAACCAAAAAAACCATTTTTTTACAGATATCATTTTCCTTCTAATAGTTCATCCAACTCCCACATATTGTTGAGATTTAAGGAATTCATTTACTCCTCCATGGCTGAATCCCACTATTTTGAATCACTAAGAGTAGCTGATTCTTCTGGATAGTCAAATTCTCCTGTTCCCTTTAGAAGTATGAAATTATTATCAACCCCAAACCTATGAACTGGTTTTATGATATGAGTGGATTTTCTTAAAACAACCTCTGGTTCATCTGATGGAACCTCTTTATTTGGTAGTAATTCGTTCGAACATTCTCTGTCCGATAAATTGACTGTCAGAACTCTAGCCTATGAAGTTTCCATTGAAGCCTCCAGACATATAGGCTATTCAGTAACCTTTGTCGGATCATCTTGAACTTCAACAGTTGATCTAACCTCAACTTCCTTCTTATCCAAGATATGATCCTTCCACATAAGCCCTTCATTGAAAACTACATTTATTCTCTAGATGATTTTCTCATTTCCACCATCCCACATATGATATCTAAAATTCTCATCACTATGACTGATGAGAAAACACAACTTGGATTTATCCTCCAAATTATCTCTATCTTTAGCATCAATATGAACATACATGATACTTCCAAATACTATGAGATGTTTCACCTCTTGTATCTTCACATACCAAAGTCCCTTCAAAAGTTCTTTCCCCACAACTGAAGCCAGTCTCTTGTTCACCAAATATGCCACTGTATTTATAACTTCTATCCAAATTCCCTTAGGAATTCTTGAGTGAAGATTCATACTATGAGATTTCTCTTAAAAAGTATGATTCATCCATTCAGCTACTCTATTCTTTTGTATAGTTCTTGTAATAGTCTTCTCATGCTTGATGCCTTTCTTTTGATAAAAGTTACAAAAGTTGTGTCTGGTGAATTCTACACCATTGTTATCCCATAGTCACTTCAACTTTTGTTCACACTTACTTTCGACCAAAACCTTCCATTGAATATACACTTGAAACACATCATATTTATTATCTAGGAAGTAAACTCAAACCTTTTGAGTGACACAATCAATGAAAGTCACAAGTTATGGTGATCCTCTATTGGTGTGAACAGGGAAAGGTGCCCAAAAATCAGAATGAATAAGTTACAGTTGTCGATCCCTTAGATTTATATCATCCATGTTAAATGAAACTCTCTTCTATTTCCACAACATATAACTCTCACATCTTAATTTTTTTTGTGATCGAGTTTAAGTATGCCCTTTTCTATTAGAACATTGACATTCCTTTCACCAAGGTGACCAAACCTATAGTTCTAGACTTCCAAATCATCTGATGAAGTGCTTCTAATCACTATAACTTCGTCCTTGCATTCGATCAAGTAAAAATTTCCATTCTTTACTCCATGATAAATTAGCATGGACCCTTTGATTATTTTCTAAATCGCATCTAAAAAATTCATTCCAAAACTAGCATCATCAAGTTTTCTTACTGATATGAGGTTTTTCTAGAGACATGGAATTTGTCTAACATCTTTCAGTCTCAAGAAACTTCCATTTTTCATTTGAATATTAACATCTCCTTTCCCAACTATTTCTAGAGATTCATCATCTACTAGATATACTCTTCCCAAGCTTCCCAGTACATAATCAACCATGCACCCTCACTTACTAGTTGAATGAAAACATGCACCCGAATCAATAACCCATGATTTTCTAGAATGTTCACACTCAAAAATAAACTAGTGCCTCCATCCTTACTAGGTTTTTATGGAATTTGAATCTTTTGTTTGATTTCTATAATCTTTCTTAATGTTCCCCTTCTTCCTAAAAAGCCAACATGTAGGACCTGAGCTAGCTTATTTACCTCTACTTCTTCTCTAGGACTTATTATCTAGAGACTTTTTATTTTGACGTTCCTTCTTTTGTGGTGACTATCCCCATCTAGTAATAGGAAGAGAACTTTTAGATAGATCTTGTACTTCCTTACGCCTCAACTCCTCATTCAAGATCAAGTTTCGAATGATGTCAAACACAAGATTTGTCTTCCCACTGGAGTTTCTCACTGTTGTCAACATTGCATCCCAACTTTCTAGAAGTGAATATAGGAGAAGAAAATCCAAAAAATCATCCATGAAAGTTACCTTCACTGACTTGAGATACTCTTGGATCATATTGAAATCATTCAAATGATCTGATACCGTTCTTCAACCTAATAACATCAAGATGAACAACCTTCACATCATAAAATTTTTATTGAGAGTCATTGCCTTTTCATACATTTCATCCAAGAATTTCACAACTTTTGTAGTAGTTTTCTTCTCATGAATGTTGAATGAAACTTTCTGAGAAAGTAACATCCTAATCAAGGATAACAACCTCCTATCTAACCATTCCCATTCCTTCTTATCCATCTTTTCAAGACATTCACTAGAAGAAGGGGAATTACAATCTTCTTGTATTAGTAGATCCTCTGATTGCATCCTCCAAAAGGCAAAGTGCATTCCAAAAAACTTATCAATACAAAATTTCCCTTTATCTAAATTTATTCTTTCGATCACAGTAAAACCAACTAAAATCAAACAACTTGCAAGCTAAGAAGACGAGAAACCTAAATTTTATGAGTGAAGTAGGATCTTCCCTTAGATTCCACTTGTAGGGGATGAAAAGAACTAGATGATCACTCCATCCATTAAAACACACACACAAAAACAACTTCATGCATTGGAAAAAATTTAGTCAAACCATTAGACATATGTCTATATGATAATCTCAGCCCATGCAATATAAATCTCCAAACACCACCAGACAAAGTTTTATCCGATAACTGCCTCCTTAGATTCTATACACTAGAACCAGGATGAGATCTAACCTAATTTCCACACAACCTCGATGAACATACTTCACACACATAACAAAAATAGACAAAAAATATTATGTGGTTTTAAAAAATGTCCTACATCCATGGGAGAACTGTGAAAATATTTCATTAGAAGAGATACAAGTGAATATAGAACTCATTTCTCCCTTCATTTTAATTTATAAAGTCTCATACTATGATGTCATAAAATCACATCAGTTTAGAATAACATCATAACTAGG
Source organism: Viscum album (assembly GCA_963277665.1). Lineage (NCBI taxonomy): Eukaryota > Viridiplantae > Streptophyta > Magnoliopsida > Santalales > Viscaceae > Viscum > Viscum album. The sequence continues at coordinate 668,130,380 of OY728155.1, forward strand.
CCACCACCTCTATATATAGAGGTCTCAATCTAGTGAACTAGTTGCATTGACTCTTGAGATCCACGGTCAGCCTCCCGTTAACCAAAGCAACCTCGGATACACTTTTGAACCTTCTGATGAAACTTTCAATAGCTGGTAACTGGTCTCACCCAAATTTACCCAAGTTTTTAGGGTTAAGCGATCACTTGTAGTGTAGCTTGGGTTATCAAATCCTTAAAGACCCAAGAAAGAACCTATAGACACGTACATCCTATGGATTGTTTTTGGATATGAAGTGGCCAACTTTGGGTTGATTTTAGATAGTTTTAAGTGAACACTAAGATATTTAAGTGAATTCAATTTAATAGAATGAGTTGATCCTATGTTATCACTTGGGGTGGATTAGATGCATTCCTTTTCTGACTATTTCAATTTATTATATTTGAGATGAGTTCATTCAAGAAGATAAAACAACTTCATCACTTACTAGTTTAATACCTAAACACCCTAATACTAATCATCTATACACCTGGAGGATCATATTTGTGAGTACTCCAAGGTGAATGTTCATATTAGCACTTGAAGTGCGTGACCTTAAAATTCAATAAGGATGAAGAAGTTTTAAAATCGTAAAATGCAATTCTCAATTAAAAGTGATTAGACATTAAAAGAGTGATAAATAACATCCAATCCATCCACTTTCTACTCCTTTGTATCAAACCATAAGATGATTATCCCTCCATTTATTCTATGATCTCAATGGAAGCAGGAAATAGACTCATGAGAGCAGAATTGAAGAAGTGAAAGAATAACAACAAAATAACAGTCACTCCACCATTGTGTGATAAATTTCACAAGGTTTTGTATGAATAAATTCACACATTGAGGAAACAGTATCAACATGACTTGAATAAGAACATAATAAGATGAAATAAATAACTTTTATTAAAAACTAAGGTGATTCAAACAACTTACAATAGAATGAAATGCAGTTACAAACTCAAAGTGGAAACATAACATTACAAAAAAACTAAACACCGAGATGCCTCATCTCCTTCACCAACACTACATTAAATAGGAATTTCAAGAGTCTTGGGAAGATCCCCCAATATTCCATGTCTTCCCACTTGAGTATGGTAGGCCTAGGGTGGTGGAAAGTTTGTAGAATTTGGACTTTTCCACCCTTGACCTGAAATGACATCCAACTTGCATATACCAAACAGAGGAACCAAAATGAGCTTCTAGATGGGCTAATTTTGGAGGTACATAATAGATAAAAATGGATATTAGGATGTCCCATAATATCTTATAAAATTTAATCCCAAAATGTTTTTTGGTTTTCGAGATATGATTGAAATGGTGGGATGTTTTTCTAGACCACAGAATGTGGCTCACAATTGTATCTTCAACTTGGTACATCTGGAACTCTATTAAAAAAATCCAAACTATCTTGGCCAACTATTGAATGAAATGTTCCCCATGATGTTTTCTATTTATAGTTAAATTTTGAGAAGAATTGGGCTAGAAAATTGGCCGATACAGTACTTTTATTGGGATGCTATTCAGTTCACGTCGCCCAAAATATTATTGGTTTAAGACCCATTTTGTGGTCTTCTAGTGAGAATCTTGAAGTGCTCAAAAATCATGAATTGTTCCTTATATCATGGGGGACCTAAAAATAAAATATGAAAATAAAATCAAGACCATTTTTTGTTTTATGAGGTGTTAAAAAATGTACCATGCAATAGTACATTTTAAGAAGGAATTACAATCATAATGTGAAATAATGTTCAATTTGTAAAATGCACTAAAAATAGTGTTTATGAATGATGAAACACTTGAATATTATATACATTAAAAATGATTATTATCCTACTTCAGTGGCTAATCACGCCCCTAACTTAAGTTTTTCTAGTCTCGAGAAAAGTGTATCTCAAAAATATGAATTTTAAATTCCATTTTCCAAAAATATTTTAATACACAATGCTCACCAAAAGAACTCATTTCTAACAATTATGAAACCCATAAAAATCATTTAAAACAAGCTAGTTCCATAGGCATATCCCAATCCCAATCCCACTCCTTTATTCAAATTCATCACCACATTTCATCCAATTTCAATTAAGTATGACGATGTGTTGCGTGTCACAATAGACATGGGGGTTCATCTTTATTCAAGACAGAAAAGATGGAAGCGCTAGGTGGAATCATATTTTAATATTAATATGAGTATTCATTTTTATATTTTTTATATTTTTCTTGTGTTTTTTGCAATTTTTTCATGGTAATTGAAATTGAACTCAATCGAGTCAACCCAGGTAGTAAGACTTTGCTGATGACTCCCTGACACAAAGACCTCAGGGCCCTAAGTGAAGCCCACATACTTGGAAGTCATCTCATGTTTACTCAATAAAAAAAGTATAATTACCAAAAATAGAGATAAAATGCCCAACTTCAGGCTAGACAACTACGGAGTCATGATCCCCAAGTGCCAAAAGCCACAAATTAGGTCAATCCATTACTCTACGCGCAATTATTGTATTTTTTGATTTTTTTGATTATTTTTTTGAATACTCACGTTAAAATTAAAATGATCCCCAAACCTATGCCATTTATTATGGGACCCCAAGAAATTAAACTAACACCCCATAATCCAAAAGATGTGCGTTGTGATTTTTTTTAAATGGATGAAAATATAAATGGTGAAAAATCACATCGGACAACCGCACTTTAAAAAATCTATTCTCATGAAACTAAACTTGCATTAAAATTATAATCAAGACACGAAAAATTATTTGATATTCAATTTTAAAGATTGCAATTTTTATTATCATGGTCAAGTTTAAAAGAATTTCTCATTCGATGCATTTTTTTATTTCATTTTTTTAATTTTTTAATTTTTTTATGGACACAAAAGCAATTTTTTATTTCACCTCCACCCAACTTAAAATAACACTGTCCCCAGTGTTTAAAGAAAATAAAATTTAGAAAGGGATAAAGGTAGAGGATAAGATTTCTAAAAAAAAAATTGAAATAATAAACATGGAACAAAGTCACATGGTGGTTGAAGTTGAAGTTTATGATTCTCTTGATTACACCTGGAGGAAATATGAATTGCCTAAGAATCCATCAATCTCAGTAGCCCCTGAATCTTACACTTCAACACAATTAAGACATAATTGGAACCCCTTGAGGTTCCCTTAACTAAAAATAAACAAAAAAAAGGAAAGAAAAAAAACATACATGTTTACTTTGAAACTCAAATTATGAGTAAATGTACTGGTAAAGGCCGAGTTGACTCCCAAAAATCACTTTGTTTAATGCCATTAGCTCGACATGGACCATAAATCTATCAACTTTTTTCTATTTTATAGGTTGGATCAGTTAACTCCTCCTTTGTATCTTGTTTATTGAATGAGTCAATGAATGGTTTTAACTTATGACCATTGAATTTGAATACATGACCAATAGTGGGATCCTGAATCTATACTACCCCATGAGGGTACACATGATGCACTATGTATGGACCTGACCATCTAAACCTTAACTTTACTAGGTGTAAATGAAGTTTCGAACTATACAAGAGTGCGAATTTTCCTGGTTCAAAGTGTTTGGCTTTGATATTACTAGTTTGGTAGGCTTGAACTCTATCTTTATTTATCCTTGAATTTTCATAATCCTCCATCCTAAGTTCCTCAAGTTCATTAAGATCTAACTTCCTCTTTGTTTTGGACAAATAAATGTCAAAGTTCATTTTTTTGATTGCCCAAAGGCCTTATGATCAGTTTCAATAGTTAAATGGAATGATTTTATATAAACCAACCTATATGGTGACATCAATAGGATGGTTTTGAATGCTTTATGATATACCCAAAGGGCATCCAAAATTTTATCAGACCAATCTTTCCTAGTGCGATTGATAGTTTTTTCAAGAATTTTTTTAATATCCCTATTTACTAACTCAACTTGACCATTGGTTTGAGGATGGTAGGAAGTGGAAGCTTTATGAAAAATCCCATACTTAGAAATGAGTGTAGATAAGGGAAGGTTTTCGAAATGGGTTCCACGATCACTAATGACATCTCTAAGGATTTCAAATCTAGAAAATATGTGCTCTTTCAAGAATCATATCAAAACATGATGGTCATTGGACTTGGTGGGAATGACCTTAGAGACTGGGAAGGGTCCCATGAAATCTATTCCCCAACAATCAAATATTTTGATGATCAGAATGGGAGTAAGGGGAATTTTATTCCTTTTGGTAATGGATCCTAATTGTTGACATTGAGGAAAACTTTGGTAGAATTGGTAGGAACCCTTAGTGAGTTTAGGCCAGTATAAACCACTTTGAAGGACCTTTGAAGTGGTTTTTCTTTGTGTAAAAGTGGCCTCCACATGCCTCTCCATGAATTTTTTTTAAAATGGACTCTTTCTCATACTTGAGAACACATCTCCTAATGATTTGATCAAGATAGAACTTGAATAGGTAAGGATCATAAAACACATAGTGTTTGACATCAGAAAGGAATTTCCTTTTAGCTTGGGTCCCTAGGAATTTTGGAATGTCACCTGTCACCAAATAGTTTTCTATGTCAGCATACCACAGACAATCACTCACAAAATAAAGGTGCTCATTAGGAAATGAATCAGACACAGATAGGTGATGTGAGTTTTCTTTAAATTACATCCTAGAGATATGATCAGATACACCATTTTACACAACCTTTTTATCCTTAATGTTTAAATCAAACTCTTGAATAAGATGGACCCACCTAATCAATATAGCCTTGGCATCTTGTTTTTGGAAAAGGTATTTCAAGGATGAATGATCAATGAAGAAAATGATGAGTGATCCTAAGATATAGAAGCTAAATTTCTTTAAGTCAAAGATAACAACAAGTAACTATTTCTCAGTGGTAGTGTAGTTGATTTTTACATCATTTAAATATTTTCTTTCATAAGTAATGAAACATGGAGTTTTATCACACCATTATCCTAAGACTTCTCCTACAAAAAAGTAATTCACATCACACATGAGTTTGAATGGAGGTTTCCAATTTGGGGCTTGCATGATAGGTGGAGAGATAAGAGCTGACTTGATAATAAAGAATGATTCCTCACAGCTTTCTCTCTATAAAAATGGAGCATCCTTCACCAAAAGAGAACAAAGTGGCTGAGAAATAGAGTTGAAATTTCTAATAAACCTTCTATAGAAACCAACATGTCCTAATAAAAACCTCACTTCCTTGATAATTTTTGGAGAGGGAAGGTGAAAAATGATATCAACCTTATATTTATCAACTTCAATCACTCTATGAGAGACTAGGTGTTCCAAAACAAGTCCTCCCTTTACCATGAAATAACATCTTTCCCAATTTAAGATGATATTATTATCCTCACATCTTGAAAAAACCCTTTCAAAATTTAGAAGGAATCCCTCAAAAGTATCCCCAAATATTGAGAAGTAATCCATAAATACCTCTAAATAAACCCCACCATGTTCGATAATATTCCCATCATGAACCGATGAAAGGTACTAGGGGCATTACATAACCCAAAGGGCATGCGATTGAAAAAAAGTGCCGAATGGACAAGTGAAGGTTGTTTTTACTTGATCCTATAAGGAGACCTATATTTGATTATACCCTGAGAATCCATCTAGTAATTAGTATAATTTATGACCCGCCACTCACTCGAGGACTTGATCAATAAAGGGTAAGGGGAAATGGTCTTTCTTAGTACATGAGTTGAGCTTCCTATAGTCAATCCAGAATCTCCATCCACTAATGACCCTTGTGGGGAGAAGATAACCATCCTCATTGGTGATCACATTGATTCCATCTTTCTTTGGAATGACTTGAATTGGGCTTACCCACTCACTCTCAGTAATGAGGTAGATGATACCCTCTTCTAACAACTTAATAAGTTCTTTCCTTACCACATCCATAATATTGGGATTGAGTCTCCGTTGAGGTTGAAAACATGGTTTGGAGTTAGATTCAAGAAAAATCCCATGAGTTCCAATGAGTGGGACAATACCAGGGATATCAAAAAGGGTCCATCCAATTTCTTTCTTATTCTTTCTTAGGACATCTAGAAGCATCCTCTATTGATAGGCTTTAAGAGAGGAAGAAATGACAACAGGAAAGGCTCGATTGTCCCTTAAGAATTCATACTTGAGTGATGAAGGTAGTACCTTAAATTTAAGATCAGATTGGTTAACACTTTCGAAAGAAAGATGAGACTTTTGATCGAATTCTATTTCTTTTTCAAAATTTCTTGCCAGAATTGGTTCATTTTCAATAGAAGTTTCAGCCACCAAATTGGACAGATCAGTTTCATGATTAGGTATGAACTCAATGTTATTGATTTAAACAATTGTATCATTGATTGGTGATTAGATAAAATCATCAAAAGAGCTATATGAATGAGATTCAAGCAAAGGATACAAATTTCCCTCATGTGAACAAAGGAAATCAATCTCTTCTTGACTTAAACATCCTTTAATAATTCCTTGATTTTTCTCTAGTTCACTATCAACACTAACAATCCAATTGACCTCATGTATCTATTCATCATCCCCAATTTGAGAGTTTTCATCATAGATGTTCAAATCAAGGCTCATGTTTCTGAAGGTTATTGTCATTATCCTATTCCTAACTTGGATGACTGAGTTTATTGTTGCTAATAAGGGAAGACCAAGGATGATGGGGTTTTTCTCCCTATAAACTAAGCTTGGGTTATTTTCAAGGAAAATGAATTCGGTAGGTTAAATGAAATTTTTAACTTTCACTAAACCATCCTTTAAGATCCCATTAGGAACTCGAACACTACAATCAGAAAGTTGAAGAGTGAAAGATGTGGGTTGGAGTTCTTCAATCCCTAACTAACAATACATGGAATAATGAATGAGGTTCACACTAGCTCATAGATCACAAAGGGCTTTAACAAATTTTTTCTCTCCTAACTCAACATTGATGTATAGACATCCCGAGTCTTTAAACTTTGGAGGAATGGTACCTTGAATGGTGGTACTCACATTAGTAGTCGAAAGGACTTGGTTTTTATAAGAAAATTTCCTTTTAAAAGTGCACAAGTCCTTAAGGTACATTAAGTAGGTAGGAATGATTTGGATTGCATCTATAAGGGGAATGTTCAACTTAACCTGAGAGAATAATTCCCTCAAAGTTTCATTCATTTCTGGTTTAGATTTCCTATCATGCATTGAGGGAAGGGAATAGGTTGTTTGAATGTTTGGTGTGGTTGTGGTTCATTCTCATTCTCATTGGGTTTCTCAGAATCTGTGGGTGGTTCATCATCATTTTCATGTGTTGTTGAATCTTTTAATGGTTCTAGAATAGTTTGTTTAGATTTCTCAATGGATTTCCCACTTCTTAAAATAGTCATGAAATTTAGTTGTTCATGAGATGTTTGTGTGTAACTAGATTCTCCCCTTAAGGTTGAGGATGGAACCGCTTGAGTATGCATGGGTTCCTTACTGGTTTTAATGGTTTTTAGTTTGTGTTTAAGTAATTAGACTTATGAGTTCATTTTCTCCATTTTTTACACAACTATTCAAGGATTGGGAGAGGGACAGATTGGGTAGGGGCTTGTGCTAGTTGGGTTATCCTAGGGGGATACTTTGGTGGTTGGATTGGTTGTTGAATAGGTTACTAGATGGGTTATTGGTATTGGATAGGATGGTGTTGGTATTGGATTGGTTGTGGTTGGAACTGGTTATGGTTTTGAAAATTTTATGGAGGGTAGGGGTTTGGTCCTTATGGCTGACTAGGTTGTTGGTTGGGTTGCTGGTTATCTTTCCAATGGAATCCTGGGTGATCATTATACCTTGAATTTAAAGTGTTTTGGAACTATGGATTCTGAAAGTTCAGAGCATTGACCTCCACTATTGTCCCCCCTAAAATAACAACTTCAATGGAAGGTATGGTTGGGTAGTTTTCAGTCTTGTGGTCATGCTTGTCACAAATTGTGCAAACAAGGTCAACAGTTTGAATTTCATGGACCTTCCTAAGATCGATCTACTCAACCTTCCTAGTGAGTGAAGCATGTTTTTCCCTAAGGATTTCCTCTTCCCCAAGGGTGTCAATTGCACCAAATTTGGGTGGATTCTCATAGTAAGGTGATGTTCTCAATGTTTGGTTTTGTTCGGCCAATCCTTCTAGATACCCGTAAGCATCATCTGGGGCTTTGTTTTTGAAAGTTCCATTACACATCATATCAATGAATTTTTTATTTCCCGAACGTTACCCTTCATAGAGAATTAGAACGTGTTATATGACTGAAAATCCATTGTGAGGTACCATGTTGAGTGTGTCTTTGAACCTTTCCTATGTTTCATAAAATTATTCCCCTTCTTTTTCAAAAAATTTTTGGATGCTCTTTTTAAGTGCAATTGTTTTGTGATGGGGGAAGTGTTTTTTGTAAAATTCTCTTTGTAATTTTTCCCAAGAGTGGATTTATATAGGTCTAAAATTTTCTAATCAATTATTTGCTTGATCTTAAAGTGAGAAAGGAAAGATACTCATCTTACCTGAATCAATTTGATGTGGTGGGCACATGGTTTCAATAATTTTATTGAACTCTTTGACATGAAGGTATGTCATTTCCAAATCCAAACTGTGGAAGGTTGGAAAGTAGTTTAGGACATGAATTTTGAAGAAATAGTGGAATTATCCAAGGGAATCATGCATAATTAAAGAGGGTTCATTGGTCTAGGAAGGTGTGAGGTAGTCATTCATAGTTTGATTGACTGCATTCTCCAAGTTTGGGGATTCCTCATTTGGATTTCCATTTTGGTTCCCACCCGGGTTTATGAGTTGTCTGTTTGAAGACCCTCTATTTAAATGGGATCAATTTTTGACTATGGGTTATTTGGAATATTAGGATATAATGGAAATAATTATCTAGGTGTACTTGACTCCCCAACCCCAGTACTATCCACCCAACCAAGACAGTTTGATTGGTCACGGGTATAGGCAGACATGCACCAAGAAAAGTAAAAAATAAAAGAAAGGGGAAAAGATAAGAGAAGTTGAGGTGAGAAAATAGAAATGGGGGATAATATAATGAGCATTGAGATGAATTACTTGGGTCCCCGAAAATGGTGCCAAAATTTGGTCTCACCCATATTTATCCAAGTTTTTTAGGGTTAAGTGATCACTTGTAGTGTAGCTTGGGTTATCAAATTCTTAGAGACCTAAGAAGGAACCTATAGACATGTACATCCTATGAATTGTTTTTGGCTATGAAGTGGAAAACTTTGGGTTGATTTTAGATAATTTTAAGTGAAAACTAAGATATTTAAGTGAATTCAATTTAATATAATGAGTTGATCCTAGGTTATCACTTGGGGTGGATTTGATGTATTCCTTTTCCAACTATTTAAATTTCTTATATTTGAGATGAGTTTATTAAAGAAGACCAAACAACTTCATCACTTACTGGTTTAATACCTACACACCCTAATACTAATCACCTATACACTTGGAGGATCATATTTGTGAGAACTCTAAGGTAAATTTTCATATTAGCACTTGAAGTGTGCGACCTGAAAATTCAATAAGGAAGAAGAAGTTTTAAAATCCTAAAATGAAATTATCAATTAAAATAAGTTATTAGACATTAAAATAGTGAGAAATAAAATCCAATCCTGACCCTTGCTACTCCATTGGATCAAACCATAATAGGATTAGCCCTCCATTAATTCTATGATCTCAATGGAAGTGGGAAATAGACTCCTGAGGGCGGAATTGAAGAAGTGAAAACAACAACAAAAAAATAGCAGTCACTCCATCATTGTGTGATAAATTTCAAAAGGTTTTGTGTGAATAAATTCCCACCTTGATGAAATAGTATCAACATGATATGAATAAGAATATTATTATAGGAAATGAAGAACTTTTATTAAAAACTAAGGTGATTTGAACAACTTACAATAGAATGAAATGCAATTACAAAATCAAACTGGCAATATAACATTACAAAGAAACTAAACACCAAGATGCCTCAAATACTTCACCACCACTGACTTAAAAAGGAATTTAAACAGTCTTGGGTTAATCCCACAATAGTCCATGTCTTCCCACTTGAGTATGGTAGGCCTGGGGTGGTGGAAAGTTTGTGGAGTTTGGACTTTTCCACCCTTGACCCGAAATGGTAGCCAACTTGCATCCATCAAATAGAGGTGCCGAAATGAGCTTATAGATGGAAGAATTTTGGTGGGAAATATAAGACAAAAAATAGAGATCAGTATGTACCATGATATCCTATAAAATTTCATCCAAAATAAATTTTGGTTTTTGAGATATGATTGAAATGGTGGGCTATTTTTCTGGGCCACAGAATCTGGCCCAGAATTGTATCTTCAACTTGGGATACCTAGAACTCCATTAAAAAATCCAAATTATCTTAGTATACTGTTTAATGAAATGTTCCCCATGATGTCTTATATCTCCAATTCAATTTTGATAATCATTGGTATTGAATCTTGGACGATACAATAATTTTATTGGGATGCTATTTAGTTCACTTTGCCTAGAATGTTCTTGGTTTAAGGCCCATTTTAGTGGTCATCCAATGAGAATATTCAAGTTCTCCAAAAGCATGAATTGTTCCTTATAGCATGGGGGACCTGAAAGTAAAATATGAAAATAAAATCAAGAACATTTGTTGTTTTATGATGTGTTAAAAAATGTACCATACAATAGTGAATTTTAAGAAAGAATTATAATCATAATGTGAAATAATGTTCAATTTGTAAAATGCACTAAAAATGGTGTTTATGAATAATTAAGCACATGAATATTATATATATTAACAATTAATATTATTCTACCTAGTGGATAATTAGTAAGAATTATTACAGACCAAGCATTGAGTTTCTACCCCTGTGAATGCAACCTGTGGGAAATCTGTTTGATGGACTCCATTTCATAGACTCCTTCTTATGGACTTCATACAATGGAATCCTTTTAGTTAAAGTCTTTCTAGTGAAACCTTTCTACATGATCGATCTAAAAACTTTTAACTAGAAACCTCCATCTGGTGATCTCTTTTTGATGATCTCTGTCTGATCATCTTTATCTAATGACCTTCATCAAGAAAACTCTTTCCGATGAAATTAAAGAATTTCCATAAAACCCAACATCATTCCCCTCTAATAAGAAACACTATTTATGGATACTATTTTCATTATACTAATTTCGGTCATAATTATTTGAATTTTAGGAAATATAGGAGTAAAAATTACTACCATTTGATTAAATGGAGGATAGATATAGGGTAAATAAACATGATTTCATTATAAATTAGATTCTCACCTTTGGAAAAAAAGAGAACGATTTCACTGTCTATGCTTCATAAAATGAGGAGTGCCTAAATTTTGTCTCAAATCAGCTAGGAATTTATTTAAAAAAAAAATAAGAAGAAAGATTGGGACATTATAGTCAATATCTTTCTCAAACAAATAAATAAGAGCAGTACAAGGATCCCATATATTGTGTATTATTCCTACATGACTTGGAACATGAACCTTTTGAAGGATGTGAAGGGATGTGTTGATGAAAATGTTTGATTTTCCAATGATGGAGGCTTGAAGATCAAATAATGAGGAAAAACAAGGATCTCAGGAGATGGGTTGAGAAACATAGATGCTAATTATGTGGATTGATTGTAAAACAATATTCTAAATGCACTCTAGATTTATTACTCAATACATGGAGTCATGTTTAATCAGAAGTGTTTCCATACAAAATTCAAGGCATAAAACTCATTGATGAATGGATGGAGAAAAAATGGGAACTTGTATCAGGGGGATATCAAGGAGAAAACTTGTCTCCATATGGTTCAAGAAGAGAAAAATATATTCATAGGAGGATTAGCCACATTTATCAACATAATATAGAGAATTTGTCAAAATTGTGGGATTCCATAAATATTCAAAATCCGAAACATGCCTGGGAGAAGACTTGTCATGCCTATATGAAAGAAAAAATAATGATAAATATGTATCGACCAAATAATAAGAAAGCATCAAACTTTATTGACCTGATCAACACCAATTTGTGTGGTTCCATGAAACATTTAAGATCAAAAGGTGAAATGTAAATTGTCTTGTTTATTAATGATTATAGTAGAATTGATTGTATAATGTTCACATAGACAAATAAGGAAGGAATGGAATAAATAAAATAGTTTCATGGGAGAGATAAAAAAGAAAAAAGAATAATGATCAAGAAATTTCCATCAAATATTCAAATGGACTACACTTCTATTAATACGGGAAATTAATTATATAAGTATGACATCAATAATGATGTTTTAGTAGTAAGGAAACTATAACAAAATTATATCATGGAACGACTGAATTGAATGGTGAACAACATGGTAAAAATTATATCTATTAAAAGTATCATATAATTAAATTATTCTAGGGAAGTATTTTATATGGTTGTATACACAAAAAACTAGGCTTTGTTATACCCCAAAGTGGAAAAGACACCCTATGAGATGTGGCATTGAAGAAATCCAATATCAAAACACTTTTATGTTTTCAAAAGTAAATGATATATTTGAAATAAAGAAGGATGATATGAAAAGTAAAATTATGAAGTAAATGAATGGATGTTCTTAGGATGCTCTACCAAGAGTTAGGCTTATAAATTCTTCAACACGAGATTGAACAAAATCATAGAAAACAATGATTTCAAAGTCATCAAAGTAAAGGCTAGACATAAATATGGAAATATTGTTTTAAGTGATGATTGAAATATGGAAGAGGAGATTGATAAAAATTATATAAGCTTACATAAAAAACATGCAAAGAGGACTCTAAAGTTGAATTGTAATGTGAACAGAATTATTGAAAATACCAACCGATGGCTTGAAAAAGGAACATAAATAGAGGTCCCTAAATCAAATATAATTGGTGATAAATCTACCAAAAAAAAACTCAAATAATAATTAATATAGAGAAAAGTTCATTATTATCATAGGTGGAACAACCATAATTTGAAGAAGTGAAAAATGAGTTTTGGGGAAAATCCATGAATGATGAATTATACCAAATAGAGAAAAACAAGACTTGAGATCCTATAAGAAGGTTGATAGATCATAATTTTATCAAACTCAAATGGGTGTTCATGATTAAATACGGTAAATAGGGATAAATTTTCTAAAATAAGGCAATTTTATTATATAATATCTATTAATTAGGTAACAATTTTGATATGAAAGAAAAATTTGCACTAGTGGTGAGACTTGAGACAATAAGAATATTCTTAGTTGTGGCAATTCAAGGATGATTTAATTTCCATCAAATAGATGATAATACACCATTTCTAAATGTTTTTTTGGGGAGGAAGTTTATATTAAGAGACTAGTAGGTTGAAAATGAGACTCAGCCCAGTTGGTGAGGACTCCTTAAGTGTATCCAAGCGACTCAGGATCAAATCCAGGTGGAGGCATATTTCTGGGTTACTGTAGCAGTACTATAGCAGTACTGTAGCAGTTTTGTAGTATTACTGTAGCATTCGAGACTATTCCCCCATTTGGGCCTTTGGGCCACTGATTTGGTCCCCGAGTCCTTTAAGGCCTTCGGGCCACCCAGGCCTTCGGGTCAGTAAGGCCTTCGGACCACCTCAAGGCCTTCATGCCACCTTAAGTGCTGATGCAAACCAGACAACCTATAATGAAAAATATCCAGAAGGAGGATGAGCAAGGTGCTTTCACCATAGAAGAAGCTAAACGGATTGTAAGAATGAGAGGGTATGGCACCTGCCATTGGGAAAAGCCTGTGCATGCATGGAAAAGCCTAGCTGAATATCCATGAAAAGGTGGAGAGCTGATTTCACAATGAAGATACTGGAGAGGAGTAGTTCCAAGTAGTTAGTCTGGGTTTTATGTAATGTTTGAAGCCTACGGGCAATGAATTCCTCTAAGTCCTATGTGCCATGTAATATGAACACCTACAGGTATTGTAAGGGTTCCACCTCACCCCTTGAAAGATGGATTATCAAAATCAATAAAAAATTAAGGCCTTCGGGCCATTGGAGGAAGAGACTAGTAGGTTTTATAATTGGAAATGATGAATCAAAAGTGTGCATGTTGAATAAGTCCATGTATAGCTTGAAACAAAAACGTCGGGCTTATAATTCCTGATTGGATACATATTTATAGAGGATACATTTTTGGAGAGGTGATTTCAATCCAATTTTTTATATAAAATCAATGAAGTAAGATAATTTCATTGTGTTTTTTATGTCAATTACATCATATTCAGTGGTAAAAAAACCAAAATTGGTGGAGGAATTTGCACAATCAATGGGATTTTAGTTCAAGATATAAATGATTGGATAACTCAAAAACTTTATTGGATATAAAGTGAATCAAAATGAGGGTTATAACTTCATTTCACTTGATAAATATGTAAAGGATATACTGAATAATTTTTAAATGAATGGTAAAAAATCAAATTTCACATTGGTAATAGTTAAAATAAATCTCAAGAAGCATGAGGAAGGAATAACTATTGATCATACTCTATTATCAGAGCATAATTGTAAGTATGTTTTATCTCATAGAAATAAGGATGGATAACATTTATAATAATTGTGTAGTTATACCTTCCATCACTCATGCATGATATTGTCTGGTTTGGATTATCGCCTTTAGGTTTTTTCTTTCATAGGGATCACTACCCATCACTAGAAAAGGCCTCATTTAATGAGTGTATCTTTAAGATCATTATAAGGTATAATTTAAACCCTCTCATTCCCTAATGTGGGTCTCATGATATAACTATACAATGCATCCCTTGGTCATTCATAGTTGAGTGATTAGTCCCCAAACATAAATCCCTGGGTGTGCACTTAATATAGTGCTAAAAAACTATTAAATGCGTAGGCTTAGGAATTAAAAAAATAGAAGTATTCAATGAAGATCTATATGTTATCTTTCAAAGGAGGATCCTTGTTATGAAATAAGATCATACTCTATTTCATAACATGAGATTCCTCAACTATATGAAATAAGGAATTATATTTTATACAACATTTTTTGTTTGGATAACTTTATAGAAATCTTATTTTTCCATTATAGATCACTATGTTGGATTTGGTGTCCTAGAACCAACTTCTATATATTTTATGATAATATGTATTCATATTTTTGAATATTAATACTTTTTAACACATCATGATTTTCCTTCTACGTAACATAGTATGTGATAATGTCCTAAGAGTAGCTGTCACACTGAAAGTTCATAATAGTTCCCCGCTATGATGAGAACCCAAAAGTTCCTTGGTAGTATTCTAAAATATGTGATATATATCCAAATTATATCATTTTAGGGACACAAATGACATAGGATATCAGGGGTGGAGACTCATAGGACTTTGAGGAACCTTCTCATGGTGTACGCCCTTGGTAATATCCAGTGTAGGATATTATGAAAATGAGAACCGTCAGTAGGAAGTCCACATTTATATGTGTCATTGGATGTTACTATATGAAGATGTGTGTATTGATCCTTAGAGTTTAATATTATTATTAATGTGTATTATAAGTCACATACTTTTATGTATTGTTGAAAACCATGAAAACATATGTTTGCGGAGAGGTAAGATACATTGGGTGCGTCATGAGTAATATTGCATTAATGAATAATGCAAGAAAGAATTTGTAATTTTTTCTCTTTAATGGAAGTTGATATATCATACCCTTTAATGAAAATGATATAGTCTAAATAAATCCATGACCATGGTGTTCTATAGGAAAGTTCATTTTTTGTAAATTCAAAGAAAGAAACATAGAGTATATAGGTTGATGGCACCGACATGCAACCTTCTAGATTAGAGATATCATGATAAAGGGACTATATTACACAGTGAGCATATGTATGAGGTATTATGTCGTTGTGACATTATCTTCTTTCTCTATGGGTTCCTTGGCATGTTGCTAGATGCTAACCTTGGACTTTAGACTGCTTCACCTAAAGCCACTGAGAAAGCGGCCTAGAGTGTCACACACTAAGTGTATCCAGAATCTCAGTTAAATAATGTATTATTATTTATTATTTAATAATTAGAATAAATATTATTCCCACACATAGTTTAATAACTATTCAATTTTGTTGGATCATATATATTCTGTCACCAGTTATTCGAGAGAATATTATGTGACTGAAATATTTAATAAATATTTATTTTCTATTTAGTGAATATAATATATATTTATTTATTGATGAATAATGTAGTGATATTTATTTATTAAATAAATATTCATTATTCAAGGATCGATAAATATTATGGTGTAATAGAAGACTAAGTTTATAGGTCTAGTGAGAAATAATATATATTGAATATTATTTGATTAAATAATATTTAATTTTAATTCTCGATTTTAGCACATGTCAAGAAATAATATTAATATTAATATTATTATTAACATGGGGTTCCATAGGGATTAAATAAGTAATAAGGGTAAAATTTTCAATTATTTATTTCTAACCCTAGTAGTATATAAGCCCAATTATATTATTTTTCAAAAGAGGAAATTTTAATTTGTGTTATACACAAGGACAACCAGAGGGAGTCCTCTCAAGCCCTAGAGAGCTCCCTCTCCAATAATTCTCCCAAGAACGGAGAGAAAACTTCCTCCACCATCTACTCTCAAGTCTAGATATATAAAGGATAATCCTTTAGAAGTGATTATCAAGGCATTAAAAAGTGAATGATGCAATCATTAGGATTTTCTATGCCAGCACCCGAATATTCCTATGACAACATTCAGAGATTTGTGGAAAAAGTGTAGATCAAATTAGAAGGAATTTTCCATTGATTCCTAAAATGCAACGATGATACGATGTAGATCCGTTTTCAGATCCATCAATGAAGAAATAATTTCACATAAGGTAATTCATCAATTTCTTAAATTAATTATAAATAATATGTGATGATCCTATGCTTGGTTCCAATATTTTATCCCTCATCTTTTTTCTTTGATTCAATTTTGTTGATCATGAAATTCATCATCATGTAAATCTCAGATTAATCATCAATAATGAAAAAAGAAAAGTTGGGTATGACCCTTATAACGCTTCTACTGCACCAAAAACCTTCATGCGGTATTAGAGCGGTCACATAATTATTTACAATTATTTAAAGATCATTGATTTATTTAAGAATTTTTAATTTAGTTTTCAATTATAGTTTAATCATTCTTAAATACAAATTGTGAGATCCTATTCTTCTTAATTTCTCATAAATATAATAAAATCAATTAATTTTATGAATGAAATAAATTTGAGGATCTCATCTGAAGATGCCACAGAATTTGGTCAGATAACACAAGAGTACACACCATGAAACCTGAAGGTATATGCAGTGTACTAGTGTTCAATGAACCAAGACTTAATATAGAATTAATTCAAGTCATGTGTATTTTTTACACACGGTGCATTTAATTTTACACCATGTGTTGACCGGGATAGCCTGGAGCACAGTCATCCAGAGTACATTCCAAGTAACTACCATACACGATGAATAGTCCTTTAGTCATAAACAATCCATGTATCTTCTTACATGGTGTACCAAACTGGCGACCATGCAAATTGGAGACCACATGATGTGTATCCCATTTACACACCATGTACTCCCCATGGAATGGTTTACACACCGATTCTCTAGGCATGTGGCTCAGATAGACGGTGAGAATAGTATACACCATGTAGTTGGCTTGTACATGCCATGTAATATTTACTAAATTACACCAAATTAAAAATTAATTTATTATATTGTGAAAACATTATCAACATGTTCTTACGTGTGGACATTAAGTTGATAGAACACACCATGTGATGATTTTTAATATATATAAATGTTTAATTAATTTATACATAATTTTCAGATATGTAATATATGAGTCATATTATAGATATTAATCTGTGTAAATTGAAGCATAACACGTGCAGAAAAATCATTTAATTCATGTAATCATTAAATTGATATACATGTCAAGAAAGTATGTGATAAGTCATGTATGCCACATGTCGTAGGAGTAAGTAATATATGGGTATAATACATGCTGCGTAGTTCAGATGGGTACTCATCATGTTGCCTCTAAGGTATATTTTTGTATATAGTTAATTTAAAATAAATAAATTTAATTTGTTTTAAATTATAATGGATGAGAATCTCACGGACATTCAGACGAGAATTAATATAAAAGCATTAATTAATTAAATAAGATAATTAATTATCTCAAGCATGGTTTATCTTAAATTAGAACGATTAGAATTTAATGATAATTTTATTAAATTCACAATTCATTCCATGCATTTGGATGATCATGAGCCTAGACCAGACCAGTGTATGTGATTGGTTTAATTTAATTTACTATTAAATTAAATTACTGTCTTGCATTCCATCTCTCCTCTTATTATGTAAGGGCCTACGTGCCCATGGTTTCGTTTTTGTAAAAATTCCCCCCCTCACCTATGTGTGAGTAAAACCATATGTAATGGATGGGGGTCCCATGCTAGTGGAGGCAGTTCAAGTTTGGAGTTGAGGATAAACCAATCCAAGAGAGATACATAGGTGGACACGTGGAAAGCTGTAAAACAAACCATAATTGGTTCAAGGTGTTTCCCATAGGTTAATAATTAGTTCATCATATCCTAGATAAACTAACCATTAGTAAATCTCATTATCATTCCACTTTATTATTTTATTTCCATCAAGTTTCATGGTTATTTCGTTATGGATGTTTTGTCATGATCACATGAAATAATGAAATTAACAATCATAAAAGATATAACTAAAATAAATTGGCTTATGCATAAATATTATCTAATACATGGTTTATAAACTATGTAAATCCACTTAATATTAACAAGCATGCGATAAATATAATAATTTTCAATTTACATATAAAAGATAAAATCCCTCAATTATAAATATTAAGTCGGTATAGCCTTCCACAACAGTTAAAATCAAATAATAGTTCAAAGTGCTTAACCATCCAAGTTGGGGTTATTTCAATCATTGGGGAATTCTAAAATGAATTTTTGGGTTGAATTAACTTAGTTCACATCAATGGTTGTCTTCCAAAGCTGGGGTAATGAGAAGGGGAATATGGATCCTTTACACTAGAATATCCAAGAAATAGGATATTTAAAATCCAATGGTGAGGGCTATTGGGTTTTGATAAAATAGTGGGAGATTAATAAATATAATTTTTATTTATTTTTCAAAATTTTAACAGATAAAGTACTAAATCTCTGCTCATCTTACTTATAGAAATAATAATGAAAACGACTTCAAACATATCACTGCGATCCATACTTGAGAAAAATAACCTTCTCACCAACAAAAATTTCCAAGAGTGGCACACACTTATACATTATCCTAAACCATGAAATGAAATTATATATGCTGGAAGAACCTATTATTGATGTGCCTGGTAATGAGGCTAGTGAGGAAGAGTTGTCTCTCTATGAGAAATATTTGAATGATGCTACATATGTTCAATGTTTCATGCTATCATCCATGAACAATGAGATTTTGAAGCATCATGAGGACAAGAATGCATATAGCATGATGTCTCACCTTCGAGATATCTATCAAGATAAGGTGAGATAAGAGAGATATGTGATCTATAATGATTTTTTTACAACTAAGGTTCAAGATTCGGTGCTAGTTGGGCCTCATGTAGTCAATATTATTGGCTATATTGAACGCTTAAACATCTTAGGGACTAAATTTTAGATAAGTTTCACATATATCTCATACTTTACTCACTATCCAAGACCATATCCAATTTTATTGTTAATTATAATTTGAGAAATAATGAGAGGAGTCTCTAATAACTTTTTTACTTTGATTCTCCAAGTGGATAAATAAATGGGGCATGAAAATCTCGCGGTCCTTATGGTAAATAAGAAAAGGAAGAACAAATTGAAGTGTCCTAAGACTCATAAAAAGTCTAAATCTTCCAAGAAACATCCTTACAAGAAGAATCAGATCCATAAGAAGGGTAAGGAGAGGGTGGAAATATGTTTTTCATGTGGAAAATAAGTCCATTGGAAGAGGAATTTCACCCAAAAGTAAGTGGAAGATAAAGGTATATTTGTTATTGAGTTTAATATTTCGATATCCACACATTGGGTTTTAGATAAAGCTTTTGGTGCTCACATCTATATCCAAATGCATGAATAAAGTAGATTACAAAAGATTTCTAGAGGAGAGGTGGATTTGTGAGCTACCAATGATGTGAGGTTGGATGCTCTAGCCATTAGTGACCACCACCTTTAATTACCAATGTGAATTATATTGGTTTTAAAAGATTTTTATTATGTACTGGAAATTACTAGGAACATAATTTATTTATTGTTCCTATATGTAGATTGTTTTATTTTTATGTTCAAAAATAAAGGTTGTTTATTTTATAAAGACAACATTTTTATGGAATATCACATTTAAATAATGGTATTTATGTATTAAATTTAAAAACAAGTATTATAAATAGATAATGAAATATGTTCAAACGACTCATATAACACCCAACTATGGAATCACTATCTTGGTCATGTAAATGAGAAGCGTATGAAAAATCTTTGTTAAGTTAGTTATTTAGTCTCTTTTAAGCTAAAACCACTTGAAAGATGTCATATTTTTTTATAAGGAAAAATGACAAAACATCCATTTAGTGGATAGTGTGATAGGGCCAAAGATATTATAATATTGGTATACACTAATGTGTGTGGACCATTTATAGTATAAGCCATAGGTGGGTATTCTTACTTCATAACTTTTAATAATGACTTGAGTGATATGGATATGTCTACTTGATGAGGTATAAGTCTGAGTCCTTTGAGAAATTCAAAGAATTCAAGGATGAAATAGAGAATCAACTTAGAAAGAAGATAAAAAAGATTTGATCAGATTGATGTGGTGAATATCTTAACCAAGAGTTTATCAGCTTTTTATGTGAATTTAGGATTCTATCTCAACTCACTCCACCTTACACACTATAGTGGAATTTTGTTAGTGAAAGGAGGAACTAAACCTTGTTATACATGGTAAGGTAGATGATGAGTCATTAAAATATTCCATTATTCTTTTGGGTATATTAATTACAAACTATGACATATACATTAAACCAAGTACAAACTAAAGTGTCAAATAGAATTCCCTTTGGTTTATGGAGTGGAAAGAAACCTGTTTTGTCGCATACACATGTATGGGGTTGTGAGGAACTTGTTAAGGCCTTATTAGTTAAAAAAATAGTACCTTAGTGCATGAAGTGTATCTTTATAGGGTATCCTAAGAAAATAAAGGGATACTACATATACAACCCCTCAGAAAATAAAGTGTCTGTTGCTCGACAATCCATATTTCTTGAGAGGGTTCACATACTCAAAAATATAGTGGGATCAATTGACTTCGATGAAGTTGATGCTCAAGATACATAAGAGTTGGTATACAAATAGATTCCATAGGTCCTCATAGAATAAGTTGTTCTTGAAAGACAAGTACTGCGTAAGAGCACTAGAGAGGTAAGAGAACCAAAGGGATATATCTTTTTGGTCACTGAAGATGGTGACTCATTATTGGTTGACAATGATAAAAATCTATCCTACAAAGTGACATTAGAGAGATCAGAAGATACTAGATGGAAATAATCCATGAATTATGAAATGGAGTCCATGTATCAGAACTAATTTTGGGTTTTGGTTGATGCTTCAATTGATGTAAAGACCGTAGGGTGAAAATGGGTATTCAAGAGAAAATTGGACATGGAAGGTAAAGTAAATAACTATAAAGAAAGGATAGTGGCTAATGGGTTTAAACAATTTCAAGGAATTGAATTTGATAAAACCTTTTCACCAGTTTCCATGTTTAAATCCACCAGAATTATACTTTCTACAGCATCTTACCATGACTATGAAATTTGTCCAATGGATGTCAAAACTGATTTCTTTAATGGGAAACTTCATGAAGTTTTCTATATGATACAACTAGAAGGATTTATGACTCCAGGTGATTCCAAAAAGGTTTTCAAGTTGTAGAGATACATTTATAGATTAAAGAAATCATCCAGGTCATGGAAAATTTTATTTTATGAAGCTATAAAATAATTTGGATTCATTAAGAATGAATGTGAGCCATGTGTTTATAAAAAGTTTAGTGGAAATGAATTCATTATCCTAGTAATATATTTTGATGACATATTACTTATTGGAAATGACATACCAGTATTAAAATCTATTAAGGACCGGTTGAATAAATGTTTCTCCATAAAGGACTTGGGTGAAACATCATATATTCTAGGGATAAAGATCATTCATGATATATCCAAATGGCTTCTTGGACTAAGTCAAAGCACATACATTGACCAGATACTAAAGAGATTTAGTATAGAACAATCCAAGAGGGGATTATTTCTAATGTCACATGGTATATATCTCTCTAAGAAAATGTGTCCTCATACATAATAGGAGAAAGAGAGAATGAGTAAGATTCCATATGCTTCATCGATACAATCAATCATGTGTTCCATTTTATATACTAAACTTGATGTAACCTATGCATTGAGAATGGTAGAAAGATATCAAGAAGTTTTAGAAGAACAAAATTGGTTTGCTATTAAGGCTATCCTAAAATATATAAGAAGAATGAAGGATATGTTCTTGGTGTATGGAGGAGATGGGGAGCTGGTCATCAGAGGTTATACTAATTATAGTTTTCAAACAGATCATAATGATTTGAAGTCACAGTTAGGATATGTTTTCTATCTCAACAGAGTATCTATGAGCTAGAGGAGTTCAAAGTATCCTTTTTGTTGATGATTCTATAGTGTATTAAAAGTATATAGAGGCTTATGATGCATCCAAGGAAGCCTTTTAGATACGAAACTTTGTTCAGAATCTTGATTTGGTACCTAGCAATAACAACTATATCACATCATATTGTGATAAATACTATATGTTGGATCTTGAAAAAGAGACAAGGTCACACCAACAAACAAATCATATGCTCTGAAAGTATCACCTATTGAGATATTTTTATCAAAGGGGTGAAGTTACAGTAAAAAAAGTTCCCATAGAAGAAAACATGGTGAAACCCTTTATTAAAGTTCTATTTTAGTATAAGCATGAGTATCATGTGAGAGCTAGCATACTGAAGGTTGTTATTAGTTGTCTCAAGTTAAAGTGAGAGTCTTTTGAAGTTTGTGACCTAAAACAAACTTCTATATAATTTTTGATAATATTTATTCATATTTTTGAATATTTATAAACTCTTTATCACATCATTATTATTATTATGCATGAAATAGTATGTGATAATTTCCTAAGAGTAACTATCACACTGAAAGGCCACAACAGTTCCCCACTATAATGAGAACCTAGAAATTCCACGATAGTATTATTAAATACATGTCTTATAACTGGATGATATCATTTGAGGGACACAAATGATACAGGCTATCAGGGGTAGAGACTTAAAGTTTATTGAGGCACCTTCTCTTGGTGTATGCCCTTGGTAATATCTACTATAGGATATTATGAGAATGTGACCCGCCAGTAAAAAATCTACATTTATATGTGTCATTGGATGATCCTATCTATAGATGTGTGTATTGATTCTCAAACTTTAAAATTATTATTAATGAGTATTATAAACCGTGTACTTTGATGTGTTGATTAAAATCATGATGACATATGTTTGCGGAGAGGTAAGATAAGTTAGGTGTGTCATGAGTAATATTGCATTAATGAATAATGTAAGAAAGGATCTTTAAATTCTATTATTTAACATAAGTTTATATCTTAGTCTATTTTATGAAAATTATATAGCCTAAATAAATCCATGACCATGGTGTTCTATAGGAAAATTTTATTTCCATAAATCCAAAGAAAGATAAATCAAGCACATAGTTGATGGCACTAGCATAAAACCTTCTTTATTAGAGATATTGTGATAAAGGGATAATATTACATAGTGATCATCTGTATGAGGTATTATTTCATTGTGGCGTTAAATTCTTTCTCTATGGATGCCTTGGAATATTGCTAGATGCTAACATTGGACTTTAGGCTGCTTTGCCTAATACCACTAAGAAATAGGCTGAGAGAGTTACACACTAACTGTATCCAAAATATCATCTAAATAATATATTATTATTTTTTATTTAACATGTTGAATAAAATTATTCCCATGTGTTGTTTAATAATAATTTTTCTTTACTCGATCATATATATTCCATCACTAGTTATTAGAGAAAATATTATGTGAGCAGAATATTTAATAAATATTTATTTATTATTTAGTGAATATAATAATTATTTATTTATTGGTGAATTATGAAGTGATATTTATTTATTAAATAAATAATAATTATTCAAGGCTCGATAAATATTATGGAGGAATGAAGAAATGAGTTTATAGGTCTGTTAAGAAATAACATATATTTAATATTATTTGATTAAATAATATTTAATTTTAATTTATGAGTATAGTGCATGTTATTAAATAATAATAATATTAATTTTATTATTTAAATGGGGTTCCACAGGGATTAAATAAATAACAAGCGGAACATGTGCAATTATTTATTTCTAACCGTAGCAGTATATAAATCCAATTATATTATTTTTCAATAGATCCAATTTTCTTTGGTGTTATACACAATGATAACCAAAGAGAATACTTTAAATATCTTGAGAGATCCCTCTCTAAGAATACTCCCAATAATGGAGAAAAATATTCCCCCACCATTAACTCTCAAGTCTAGAGAGATCTAGGAGAATCGTTTTGAAATGATTCTCAAGGAGATCAAAATCGAACGACACAAGCATTAGGATCTTCTACGCTTGTACCGAGAGATTACTAGAGTAAAGTTTAGAGATTTTTGGAACACATATAGATCACTGCTAGAGGTAATCTTACCTTAATTCTTACAATGAAATGAAGGTACGACATAGATCCATTTTCAGATCCATCAATGAAGAAATAATTTCAGTCAAGGTAATTCATTAATTTCTTAAATTAATTATAAATAATATGTGATGATCCTATGCTTTGTTATGAAATTTTATTCCTTGTTTGTTTTCATTAATTTAATTCTATTGATCACGGTGTTCATCATCATGTAAATCTTAGATTAATCCTCAATAATGATAAAAAGAAAAGTTGAGCATGACCCATTGCA
The DNA here is from genome assembly GCA_963277665.1 of Viscum album. Taxonomy (NCBI): domain Eukaryota; kingdom Viridiplantae; phylum Streptophyta; class Magnoliopsida; order Santalales; family Viscaceae; genus Viscum; species Viscum album. The sequence goes on from OY728155.1 coordinate 668,155,589, forward strand.
CGCTTCCACTATTCTCAGAACCTTCACATTCAAGGTGTTTGGATAACAAAAAATATATCTTATCCTTTTATCATGAAAATATGATTGGATTACTCTTGTTAAGTCTCTCTCATGAAGAAAAAATTAGTTTACATGTCCCCCTAAATGATAAAATTACAATGCCTCTAAATGATTTCCTATTTTTGGTTTCATTCCTTCGATGATATTTTTTTTGGGAACCATATAAACATAGACTAAATAAATTTAGGGTATTATATAATTATTCATTAGTATGGAATTATAATTACTCTCCCTAGATCTATATGTATCCCCCCAACTAGGGAGCCACTTTACTAGTGCTCTAGGCCAATGAACCATAGGGCCTTAGGCACGCCTCTCCACATGACAAAGGATACTAACTAGTAGTGAGGGTATAATTAGGTAATAATGTGGATACTATACCCTTTGGTGATGATAATAATATTGTTAATAATACCATTACTCAACAAAATCAATTTACCAAAATCAGTGGAATCATAAAAACTAAATGAAACAAAAACAATAATAATCCAAACATAATAACCATACATATAAAAATGGTATACATGTTAGATAGTCATACAAAAATAGACATGCAAGATCACCCGTGGCCGGTTATATGATAACGCACCCAAAATCCCAAAAGAAACACTAGATCGGTACAAAGGGCCACCATGGTCCATCTTCCATCCATCCCATACACATATGTATCCACGATCACTATGGTCTAGAGCATAATCTTGTTCCCTAACCTGATCTCAAAACCATAAAGTCTACACACATACCAAGGGGCCCATGTTGGGTGTGAGTATGAAATTAGTAGTCCACCACCAATGTTTAATTATCTTATATTCATATTTATACAAGTTTATGGATACAAAAATAAATAAAAACTTCACTCATGCATAAAATACATTGCCACTTTACCTGTTCTCAACAACCACAAGGAATTATTCACCTACCTTGGCCAATGTTGGAGTGTAATGATATATCCATCGTAAGTTTTACTAAAAGAACCTTGGTATCTCACCCACATACATGTTACTAAACACCTCATGCTAATCAATACCGCATGAATCCTCACATCGAGTACAAATAGAATCCCAATGAAATGATCAAAAAATACATCATAATCCCACAAAATCCATTTTTCAAATCACTGTCATCTCAACATCCCGACATCCCAAGGAATGGAGAGATCCATACTTCAATTAATAAATACCCACCATCAGCTAAAAAACATACCATTATAAGGCATGATGAGATTCATCCTTTAGTAATATGATCCCATTGACACCAAAATATATGGTAAGCCTCACCCCCAACTAATGATCTCACATACCATCAATCGTGGCTTTCTACGGTGAGCACCTCCTCCATAAATGATGGTCAAAACTATCCCCTTAGCCGCTAAAACTACATATGCCTCCACCCAAAATGAGTGGTCAACACCACCTCAACTGAGTCTTCATCTATGTGTACATGACTCTAATGATGCTATTAGCCAATTATGATGAGGGGAAATCACCAACTGTACCTAATCCACACTAATTAGAAACATTATCGTCACATGAAAACCTCATTTACCATCTACGACATGGTCATCACCATCATCCTAAAACTGATAATCACATCACCTAGAATCTGATGTTTATCACTATCCCACATATCTCAGGCCATTCCCTCATCCTGAAAAACCTCATCATCTCAGTTCTGGTGATCAAAATCACCCCAAGTAGTCTAGTCCATGACCAAAAAATTCCCACATAATCAATTGTGTCATATCACAAATAATTAATTAAATTAAAACAATCAACATAACCTTACCAAACAACTAAATCCACAAACCTGGAATAACACAGTCATGGAGACAAGATAATTCCCATTAGAATATCATAACATCAATTAGATGATTTAAAGACAAGAATTAATTTATTATGGGTTTCACCCAATAAAACCACACACAAATATTTAGGTATGAATCCTATAACATGTGTATATTTAAGAAGAAATCTAGGAACCACCTACCTTATGCTTATAGGCACTCACTCGTCAAATATTAGCCTCCAATTCAATCTGAAATGATAGAAATCATAATTTTATAAAAACTCCCTAGAAATAGGGTAAATGAGCTCGAATTGAAATCACATCCAAAGAGAAAGATAAAAGAATAAAGGAAACAAGAAGAGTCAAGGACTTAACTCTATTCTTTTAACGTGAACCCAATGATATCCAAATCAGTGCTCAAATAGAGGAGTTCCAAGGGAACCTATGAGAGGAGAAGGGAGGAACCCACTATTGCTGGAGGCAAACAAATAAGAGGAGGAATAAGACAGAAATATAAGTGAGGGGAAGTTTCATAAATTCACCCCTTTATTAAACCGTATGGTTAAGACACATTATTTAGCTAACCGTGCGCCAACCATGCTGTGCCATTATCCAAATGCACCCCCTTTAAAATAATCCACATGGTTTGGCCATATGTTTTGGATAACCATGCACTAACCATGCACACTCACTGCCTAAGTGGAACTAAACATGTGTGCTATTCCACATGGTTTGTAAAACCATGCGAATCCCATATTCACCCTCTTCAATTATCTATAGGTGCATCACATGGCTTGATAGCCACCTTGCACAATTTATTCTAACCATTATCTAGTTCAAATGGGCTGCATGGTTTGAGATGCACAGTTAGCACTAACCGTGAGTTAGATGTGCACCCAGTTATTTTTGTAGTTTGTTTCCTAGGACCCACTTTTTGTAATTTTATTACATGAATATTTGATGTATTGAATATTAATAAAAATTCTTATTACATATTGTTTTTGTACTTCTTGACTCTAATGTAATAATGTCTAAGAGTATACATCGAATTAATAAGTTCATAGAAATTCCTTGCTATGATGGGAACCTTGATGTGATATGATGATATTATAAAATAATGTTATGCTGTTGGATAATGTACTTTGATGAGACACATAGTACATAGACTATCAGGTTCAAGTAATCGTAAGAAAATGAGGCTTCTTCTCATGAAGTTCACACTTGGTAATATCCAAGATAGGAGATTATGAAAATAGACACGCTAGTAGGAATTCTGTATGTTTTTGTGTCATTAGATATTCCTATCTATGAGCATGTGTGATGATCATTAGACTTTAATATTATTATTAATGTATGTTACAACTCACTTACATAGATGTATTTCTTAAACCTAGATGATAACATTTCATGGTGAAGTTGGATACATTGGGTGCGCCATGAGTGAAATTTCATTAATGAATAAGTTGAGGAAATATTTGTCCATTCCATCTTTATGGAAGTTGATACATATAACCTTTTATTAGAATAAAACCATCGCATTAAATTTCATGGACATGGTGTAATGACGTGTTTATTTCATATAGTCAAAGAAAGACATATTGAGCATATAGGTTGGTGACACAGTTATGAAACCTGCTTGATGAAACATTGTGACAAAGGGATTATATTACATTGTGAGTATTCATATGTGGTTTTTAACATTGTGACATTAATTTATTTCTCTTGGGTTCCTTGACCTATTTCTAGACAGTAATATTGGACTTTAGGCAAGCCCACCTAATGCTAATGAGAAGGAATCATAGGGATTCACACAAAAAATGTTTTCATTGATCTCAATTAAATTCTATTTGAGTTTAATTAATAGAATCAATATTATTCTCAAGTCTAAGGAATAATTTTATTCATGTTATATTTATTTCATAAATTAAATATATATTTATTCACCAGAATGATAAAATATTTATTTTATTTGTTTAATATTTTAATAAATATTTATTTAAAATATTGTGAATAAAATATTTATTCGGTTGTTCAATAAATGATAGTGGAGCTCGAATGGTCCAAGACTGGGTCTGGTGAAAAATTTTAATTAACAAGACTGTTACATAATATTTATTATTATGCAAGTTGGAGTGCACCACAAAATAATAATAATATAATTATTATTATGTGGAATGGGGTTTATTAAAGGTAATACATTTTATTTAATGACTGGTATGCAATTAAATAATATTTTAACTTAAATCCTAACTCTATAAATAGATGAATATGTCTCTTGGGAAGAGTATCCAAAATTGAGAATATAGAATTTTTGCGCACAATGAATTCTCTCTCAACTATTCATTCTCTCCCCCTCTTAAGAACGAGAAGTAAAAGAGAGATTTCTTCAAGGCTGAATAATGAGTGATCAAGAATGAACAACCCAAGACATTCAACTCATCGTGCTAGCACCCGAAGATCAAGTGGTGTTGCTCGGAGATCCTAGGAGCACCTGTGGATCACTGCTAGAGGGATTCTATCCTTGGATCCTCATAGTGAAATGAAGGTAATGAAAAAGGTTCCTTTCAGATGATCAGTATTCACCAAAAAAGAATGTTTCTAAGACCATGTATTTATTTCTTCAAATATTAAATAAATTAATTATAAATTTGACGTGAAAGATCACCACTCTTGGTTTAGGGAAACGAGTATTAAAAGAAATTTTAATATATCACCCACATATGCATGATTACTCTATGCTTGGAACCAACAAGTGGTATCAGAGTGGTCACATTTAAATTTATAATTATTTATTTGATTTTTGATCTATGATAAATTATGTTTATATTTTCATTTCAAGTTATTCTTTCTTTAATAAGATTTGAATTAAAATGTTATTGACATGTTAATCATGTTTGTTCAATGTTTCATTTTCTTAAAGGTTTAAGAACAAATGATGAATGTCTAGAGATTCCATTAGGAAGTTCCAAATAACTGTCCATTAAAACTAGGTTACATGGAATGAAGCCGGAGCACACGCTGTATACCCATGCACATTATATATAGATACACCGAGTAATTAATTACACACGGTGATTTTATTTTGAACCTTATATTGACTGAGTAAACTTGGAATATGGAAAATGGATATAGGGTGTGTAGCTAGCATGTAAACACCTTGTAGTCCAACCAATTTAACATGCCGAAGCCCCATGTGTGTGACTTGGATATACGAAAACCGAGGTACATGATGTGTAGCTGCATGAACATGTCATGTAATTTACCATTAATGTAAAAAATTAAAATTACATTAAATTTGAAAATTTACTCATTAAAACCTTATTTTATTGATTGTCCCACCACTGTATGTTTGATAATTTAATAATGGTTTTAAATAATTTTAAATATTTAATTAATTTATTATAATTAATATGTCATTATTGGTTCTGCCACTTATTTTTTGTGACTTCCATTAATGATGGGTATCTACAAATAAGATCATATGATCATTAAGATGAAAGGGAATTAATTAATTAATTAATTAATGTAATCACGTTTATCTTAAAAGAACGAATAAAGAAATGAATTCTACCTATTTACACTTTCATATTCGTTGCATGTATGACCATTCATGAGCTTGACCAAGACCCATATATGCATTGGATGTTTTAATTTAATTTATTGCATGAGTTTTCAATTATTTAATATTAAATTAAATGATGTCCTACAAGTCATCCCTCCCTCCATTATTATATAGGACCTATGTGTCTAAGGATATTTATGTAACCCTATTTAACTAATCATTTGGTTCCCATCACATGTGTGTGAGTAATAAATATTTAAAATTAATGGATAATCCCAAGGCGCATGGAGGCAATTCAAGAAGAAACAATAATGATGCCAACCCAGGTGATACACAGGTGGACATGTTGAATGCTGTCACTCATGACAAGACTGATAATAGGAGTTATTTCCCCTAGGTCAAATATTGATTTAATGTCCTCTCATTAAATCAACCATTAGATAAAGGTTATGAATGGGACATTTAATTAATTAATTATTGATGTCTCTGTAATTATATATTTCATGGATGCAATGCGACGATCACATAAATAAATGAATTAATGTACAAATATGGAAATTAAATAAATGAATTATGTGTAAATGTTTTTATCCAACATGGTTAATTAATTAAGTAACTCCCAATTAATATTAATAAGACATGTAAAGGATAAAACAAGATAAAATTTATGCATAATAAATTAAAATCCCTCAATTAAACATTAAGTCAGACTATTCCTTCCATTATTTGATTGGAAATGAAACCATAGAACTAAGTGTAGTACATGGCCAAAGTCTGGACACTTACTTTTATCGGGGAGTTATCATGAGAGTTTAAGGTTGACATAACTGAAATTATTTTGAGTTTAATTGAAAAAGTTTGTTCAATACAAATTTGGAGGTAAGTGTTGAGAAAATCTAAGTCAATATTTTTGGATAGGGGAATCCACTCAACGGATCAAGGAGTTTCAAGTCTAAAGTTGGAAAGACCACCTACCTAATTACTTTATTATGGTTTTCATGGCCAAATTATGGATCATTAAGAAAATTAATTGGAATCCTTTCCACTATAATTTTAAAGAAACTTGATATTCCGAGTTCAATGGTGAGGGCTACTAAGACTTGATAAAATAATGATATATTTAATAAATAAATAAATAAAAACATTTAATTTATTATATCTCACTTATTTTGTAATCAATAAAAGTACTAATAATCTAATCTTTTTAATTTTAGAATGAAATGAAAAATTCATCATCCACACTATCACTATGATTAATATTGGAGAAGGATAACATCCTAACTGGTAGTAACTTCTAGGAGTGGTTTAGATGCTTTCGGGTTATGCTATGCCATGAATGTAAATCTTACATGCTAGAATCCTCAATGCCTGATCTTCCTACTAAAGAGGAGAGTGATGAAGATTTCCTTGTCTATAAAAAACATTTGAGCGATGTGGTCAACGTTAAATGTTTGATGATTTAATCAATGTCTAGTGAACTAATGAACTCTCATGAAAACATGGATGCATATAGAATGATTGAGAACCTTTGTGGTATTTACTAAGAGAGAGCTAGATAGGAACATTTTGAAATTTACAAGGTGCTCTTTTAGAACAATCTTGGAGAGGGTACCCTTGCTGGGCCTCATGTAGTCATTATCATTGGCTACATTGAGAACTTAGAAGTTATAGGGTTTAAACTTCCTAATGAACTTAGAACCAAACTCATTTTAGCATCAATCCCTTAGATATTTTCTAGTTTTGTTGTGAATTTTAATATGAACAAAATTGAGAATTATCTTCTAGATCTTCTTACTCTTATTTACCAAGTAGATAAGGATACAAATCATGAAAAAACTTATGTCCTTATGGTGAACAAATTGAAAGGTAAAGAAATTAGTTTTAAGCCAAAAGCTTCTTCACACCCTTCCAAGAATAAGAAGATTAAGGGGAAAGAAAGGGAACATGATGCTGTCTATTTCGCATGTGGCAAGAAGGGCCACTGGAAGAAAAATTTCACCCATCCAAATAAGCAAGGGGAAGCTTAAGATGCATTTTTTATTGAGTGAAATTTATCTATTTCTATATATTGGGTATTAGATACATATTTTGGTGCTCTCATATTTATTCAAATATAGTAACCAAGTAGATTTGGAAATATTGAATGGGGAGATATAGATCTTAAAGAGATAAACTTACTATTGCAGCTATTGGGAACTACCACCTCATATTTCTAACTATAATGATCATGGTTTTAAAGGGTTTTTATTATATTCCTTTAGTTACTAAAAACATTTTTTTTGTATCCAGACTTGATACAAATGGATTTATTTTCAAATTTGGGAATAAATGTTTTTTATTTTATAAAGATAGAATTTTTTATATCAAGGCACATTTAAATAACGGTATTTAAGTGTTGGATTACATAAACCAAATAATGGAAATTGATAATGAAGTTACTTCACATGATTTATACCACACTCAACTTTGGCATCACTGGATAGGTCATGTAAATCAAAAGGGATTGATTAAATTACATGAAGATGAATATTTAGATTCTTTTGAACTAAAATTACTTTGTGCATGTCACACATGTTTACAAGAAAAAATTACCAATTCCTCATTTAGTGGTAAAGGTAAAAGGTCTAAAGAGATTCTTGAATTAGTTCGTACCAATGCATGTGGACCATTTCCTATTGAAGTAAGGGGGATGTACTCATACTTCATAAATTTTACTGATGATTTTAGTAGATATGGATATTTATAATTAATGAATTATAAGTCATATTACTTTGAAAAATTAAAGGAATATAAGAATGAAGTTGATAAATTGGTTGGTAAGAAGATTAAGAAGATTCACTCAAACTCTGGTGGATAATATCTTACTCAAGACTTCATCGATTATCTATAGGAGTTTAGGATTTTATTTCAACTCACTCCTCCGTATATGCCTTAGTGGAATGTTGTAAGTGAAAGGAGTAACCAAACCTTATTTGGCATCATGAGATCAATGATGAGTCATGAGAGTCTTCCATTATTCTTTTGGGGATATGCATTACAAAAAATAACATACATACTAAACCAAGTTCCAACTAAAGAAACAGATGATATACGATACCGATTTTAGAATGGAAAGAAAATTGTGTTTTCTTAATTAAATGTGTAGGATTGTGAAGTATTTTTTAATGCCTCTTTATTTAACAAGATTTCACCCCGAGGAACAAAGTGAATATTTATAGGATATCTCAAAGAAACAAAGGGATACTACCTATACAATCCTTTAGATAAAAATGTAATAGTTGACATAATTCCCACATTTCTTAAGGAGGATCTTATATATAAAAGATATATTGTTAGTGATATAGAATTATATGAAGTTTAGGATCATGATACAAAAGAGTTGGCACAAGAACAAATTCCAAAAATCCCCATGGAAGAAGAAATTGTTCTAGAGACACAATTACTGTGTAAGAGTACTATAGAGGTTAGAGAACCATAACGACATGGTTTTCTTATCACTGAGGATGGTGACTCATTATTAGTTGATAATAATGATCCTATAAGATAAAAAGAAGTAGTAAGTGGCACATATGTTTCCATGTAGAAAGAATAAATGAATTCTGAAATGGATTCTATATACCAAAAACAAGTCTAGATTTTGGTAGACCCTCTAGTAGATGTAAATATTATTGGTTGAAAATGGGAATTCAAGAAGAAACTAGACATGTAAGGATAATTTAGTACCTATAAGGAAAAACTGGTTGCAAAAGGGTTAAAAAACATCAATGCATTGACTACGATGAATCCTTTTCACAAGCCGCAATGCTGAAATCCATCAGAATTCTACTTTCCATTGTGGATTTCCATGATTATGAGATTTAATAAATGGATTTAAAAATACCCATACTTAATGAGAAAAGTTAGGAATATTTCTATATGACATAACCCAAAGGGTTTGTGACTCCAAAGGATTTCAAAAAGGTATAAAAGTTGAAAAGATCCATTTATGGAAAAAAGAAAGCATCTAGGTCATGAAACATTCATTTTGATATGGCCATAACAGAATTTGGTTTCATAATGAATGAATGTGAGATGTGTGTCTATAAATGGTTTAGTGGGAGTGTAGTCATTTTCTTAATAGTATATATTGATGACATATAACTCATTGGGAATGAAATACTAGTCTTATAGTCTGTTAAGGCATGGTTTAATAAATTCTTCTCTATAATGGACTTTGGAGAGGCACTATATACTCTTGGGATAAACATCCATCATGATAGATGAAAATGGTTTCTCAGCCTAAGTCAAAGTACATACATTGAAAAGATACAAAAGATATTTAGTATGGAACAATCCAAGAGGGGATTGTTTCCAACATCACATGAAATTCATCTTTCTAGGAAAATGTTTCCTTATACACATAAGGAATGAAACATAATGATAAGGATTATATATGAATCAGTGATTGGGTTATTCATGGATTCTATGTTATGTACTAGGCTAGGTGTCTCCTATGCATTAATTATGGTAGGAATACATCAAGATAATCTAGGTGGCTTCCATTGGATGGCAGTCAAGACTATCCTTAAGTCTCTGAAGCATACTAAGGATATGTTCCTAGTTTATGGAGGAGATAAGGAACTAGTCACTAGTGGATATTCAGATGCTAGTTTCAAAACTGATCAAGATGACATGAAGTCACAAACTAGATATATATTCACATTTAATGGAGGTGTTGTGATATGGAAGAGCTCAAAGCAGGCTGTAGTCATGGATTTTACAGCATATTATGAGTATATTGTGGATTCTGAGGCAGCTAATGAAGTAGTATAGATGCGATTTTTTCTAAGATCTTGATGTGGAACCTAGCAGTAAATATCCCATCACACTCTATTGTGATAATACTTTAGTGGTGGCTCTTGTAAAAGATCCAAGGTCACATCAACAAACGAAGTGCATAATTTAGAAGTATCATATCTTGAGGGATTTTCCTTATAAAGGTGAAGTTGTAGTGAGTAGTATTTATATAAAAGAAAATGTGTCAGACCCCTTGAATAAATGCTTAACTCAACAGAAACATGACTATCATATGAGGTCCAGCAGACTGAAGGTCATAGGCAGTTGGATCTAGTCTAATTGGAAGTTTGTTAGAGTTGGTGTTCTAGGAACAACTGTTTTTACCTTTATTACATGAATATTTGATGTATTGAATATTAATAAAACTTATTATTACATATTTTTTGTTATTATTCATGACTCTAATTTAATAATGTCCTAGAGTATACATCACATTGATAAGGTCATAACAGTTCCATGTAATGATGAGAACCTTGATGTGCTATGATGATATTCTCAAACAATATTTTTTGGTTGGATAATAGACTATGATGGGACACATATTACATAGACTATTAGGTGAGAGTACTCATAAGTATATGAGTCTTCTTATCATGAAGTTCTCACTTGGTAATCTCTAAGATGGGAAATTATGAGAATAGACCCACCAGTAGGAATTCTGCATGTTTCAATGTCATCAGATATTTCTATCTATGAGTGTGTGTGATGGTCCTTAGAATTTAAGATTTTTATTAATGCATGTTACAACTCTCATACTTAGATGTATTTCATAAAACATAATGACAATATTTTATGGATAAGTTGGATACGTTGGGTGCGTCATGAGTTTTATATCATCAACGAATAATTCGAGGGAGGATTTTTCCCTTCCATCTTTATGGAAGCTGATATCTTGGACATTTTATTGGAATAGAATTGTTGCATTAAATTCCATGGACATGGTGTAACAACATGTTTATTTCATATAGTCAAAGAAATACATATTGATCATATAGGTTGGTGACACGGTTATGAAAGATTCTTGATGAGATACTGTGACAGAGGGATTATATTACATAGTGAGAATTCATATGTGGTTGTCAATGTTGCGACACTAAGTTCTTTCTCTTGGGTGCCTTGACCCATTATTAGACAGTAATCTTGGACTTTAAGCAAGACTGCCTAATGCCAATGAGAAATAATTATAAAGGGTCACACACTAAGTATTTCCATTGATCTCAATTAAATTCTATTTGAGTTTAATTAAAGTAATAAATATTATTCTCAAGTCCTAATAATAATTTTATTCAAGTTATATTGATCACATAAATTAAATAAATATTTATTCAATGACATCTGAATAAAATATTTATTTTATTTATTGAATATTTTAATAAATATTTATTTATAAATAAAATATTTATTCTATTGTTAAATAAATGACATAGGATTTTGAACGGATCAAGACCGAGTTCGGTGAAAAATATCAATTAACAAGACCGTTACATAATATTTTTTATTACGCCAGTTGGTTCATGCCAAAAAATGATAATAATATAGTTATTATTATGTGGTATGAGGTTTATTAAAGGTAATAAATGTTATTTAATGGATGGTATGAAATTAAATAATATTTTTACTTAAATTATAACTCTATAAATATATGGTTATGTCTATTGTGTAGTGTATACAAAATTGAGAATAGAGAATTTTTCCGCACAATGAATTATCTCTCAACTCCTCATCCTCTCTCCCTATCATGAATGAAAAGTGCAAGAGATATTTCTTCAAGGATGAAGACTGAGTGATCAAGAACGAACAACCCAAGACATTCGACTCACCGCGATAACACCCGAAGATCGAGTAGTGTTTCTTGTAGATCAGAGGATCACATGTGGATCAACTCTAGAGAGATTCTATCCTTGAATCCTCATAGTGAAATGAAGGTAATCTGAAAGGGTCCTTTCATATGATCAAAATTCACCAACAAAGAAAGTTCTTAAGCCTAGTTATTTATTTCTTAAAATATTAAATAAATTATTTAAAATTTTTACATGAAAGATCATCACTCTTGATTTCAAGAAATGATTATTAAAATAAATTTTTATATATCTCCCACATACACATGCTTCCGTGTCACTTGAAACCAATAATGCTGTCTCCTGGACTTTGGTTCTTGAAGCCCAAAGCTCTTGAAACCAAACTAGACATCCAAGAAACTTATTGGGACTTAAAACCCATCTAAAATAAATTTACTAATGTGTTTTAATTAACAAAATTATTTTATGAAGACCAATTTAAAAGTTTTCCCAACCACCAAACTTAAAAGTTCAAATTTACCTAAAAAAATGACCCATTTAAAAACAAGGGATGTTACAATATCACCACCTTATAACTTATCATCCACGATCTATTTGGTCTCACAACAAGATGTTACCAAATTCACCCATATCATAAAATCACCCTGAACTACCTTGGTTACTTATTCATAGGTCAATTCCTCTCATGGTGCTCCCCACTTTAAGAATTACCTACTCGGTCACTTCCTGACCTAGTTCAACATTCCAATGGTCCAACCCGACCATATTCTGGACAAACGAGTCCTTATATGAAATATCACCATTCCTAAACCTTTATTAAGTTTTCAATCATATCCATGTCATACTTGACACCCCTGAGTACCCACATAGAAACTAATGCTCACAAGTCCTACAACTCATTGGATGCCCACCTCATGCTTGTGTCACACATGACACCCATGAAGTCCCGTATCATGACCAATGCTCATAATTCTTTCATCATAATAACTATAAAAAGTGATACTACATTATATATATATATATATATATGAATACTCACAAAATTCCCAATGACTATACATCTCATACAAGTTATACATCATACCCAATGCCCACATACTAACCGACACCTTGTTTTTCAAATTTTAGCACTTGAACCTCATACACCCATATCAGTCATCCCAAATACAAAAAGAAACACCAAAATCAAGGTATACCTATATTCATCATCATGTCCCTAGCCTACTCTGACCCTACTAGATCAACAACATGTACCTGGAATAATGCCTGACTACCCGAGGCCTGACCTCCCTACAAATATTCACCAGCTACTAGACACTGACCCCACTTTTGGGACTCTCTCTTTTCCATGACATGCATATATAGTAGAATCCCAGTTACCATATACTTTTATCACTCCCAGTCATACCTTATATCTTTTATTCTGACCCGGTCCTTGACTCTTGGCTACTAAAGAATTATTCCTACAGAACCTCTCTATGTTCCCCATCTAGAAACATGACCGAGAATCATTTAGAGGTCTCTCATATTGGGTTAAAACATGACCCATCTAGATACACTAGAATCAAAACATCAATAACCAACTTCTCGATATTATTCCAAAATATCAGACCTAACTACCCTCATGAGTCTCCTCACAACCCTTCTTTTAGATTCCCAAATCATCACTGCTAGTCTCACCCGATGCTATCACCCGACTTGAATAAGTGAAGTCCATCTTGACCATCAGCACCTGATTCACCACATATATGAAAAAGGTCAACCTAATTATATTTACCTATTCCCAAATGGAATGTCACAAGACATCCTCAAACTGTCTCACCCTGGTGATGTCATCCCCTTCCATAGAAGGTGAAAATACTACATGATTGATGTATTTCATGCATATATTTTATGGTATTTTAATGTTTTGATTTTTTATTTAATTGAATAGTCCTGGAAATTTTGGAATTATTTGACTTGTTTTATGATTTTTTGTGGGAAATAATAAATTTATGGAAAATGAAGGAAAAGAGGAAAATAATGGAGCTTTGTGGTGAGACACTAGAATTTTAAGGATGTTAAGGAGCAGGAAAACTAGAGTAACAAGATTAAACATTGTGTAATGATTTTACACATTGTGACCTCATCAAGAGAAGTAGCACCGTCTAAACAGGTCTTGGGTACCACAAAATACATGTTGTGTATTTCAATTACACATTTTGAATTCATCAAAGACAAATTTACATCTAAATTCATGGAATCCTTCAAAACTGTGGAAATTGAAAGATTACATAATGTATAATTAATTTACACATCATGAAGACGTTAGGATTTAGAAAAAATAATGATACACAACTGGGGGTTTGATGGTACTACCTTTAAATTCACCCCTCAACCGTACCTTGAAGAGAGTCTGGGAATAGAGGAAGAAATAAGATGATGATAGAACACTAGCATACAACAGAGTAGAGATCCGGAGACCTACTTCACCACCATTCTTTGAATCTATTCTTCCTTGGGTATACATAATTATCATTATAATCATGAATAGAATGAGTGAGTAGTTTTATTTTTATTGGGTGACGTGATTATAGGGGGTTGTGTTGCTAGGGATTGTTTCTATATGTTATTCTTGTTTTAGATTGCTGTAACATTGTTTACAAATTCCAAATCTCTCTATTTTTGTATTGTAGGACCATTGCTGTGTTTTGAGGTTGTTTATTTAATTGAATCAATTAATTGATCTATTTTTTATATGAACATTATACAATCTAGATTAGTTATATTTAAATATGGTTTTGGGATTCCAAGTTTTATGATTGCGTTTAGTAGATGAAAATTCCAATGGAGTAGTAATAGGATTATGGTGGGATACCCAGACCAAGGATCCTTGCTAACCCAATTAAAACAACAATCCTGAATAAATATTTTATCAATTGAATCCCTATAACATGAACCTGAAAGTTACTGAACCAAACATGCTTCTCATCTTGATTTTCAACCAAATATTTGATGCTGTCTTTCTATTTTCTCCAAACAAATAAAATAATTTCAATTTTAGTTTCTTTAATTATTTTTGAACATACAATCCATCCCTATGGGTTAGATACTCAGAATTTATAGATACTATATTTTTAGTTAGGTTGTCCGAGTTTTATAAATTATTAAATTTGTGTATCCCTGTAGGAATTAACGATGCCCTATGGACTGTCAGTACATTTCCATGAAAATTTCCACAAAATCCATGAAGGATGTATCCCCCTACTATAAATTCATGAAATCACATGCTTGATCTTCCCTAAACATATTTAGGAAGAAATGATTGAAGAAATTGGCTTTAAAATTCTTCTATGCTAGCCCCTCATGCCTACCAGCCTGTACCTATATGTCCCACTAGTTCTTTGCTAGTCTTATGAGCATATAAGTATCTAGATTTACGATTTGACTTGGGGGTGTCTCAAACTAGTAAAATATCATTTGAAAAGACTCTATCAAATTATATTCAGCTTTCAGTCCTTTCTCACCCTAAAACAATGGTGGGTGCTGTGACTAGAACACCCATGTCAGATACCCCATAGATGGATTAGCTCCTTGATATCCCCTGTTAATACTATGTATGAATCATATCAATCTCATACTGATATGTTCATATATGAATGGCCCAAAATATTCTATTTGTTACGGTAGCCTCGCTTGTATCGGAGCCTCAACCTATGACTAATGATCAACCCAACCCTTAAAGGAATTATCACAACCCTCATGGGACTAATTCTATGTATTCTCTAGTGGTACCACACCTTTGCCCTCCTGGAGCTCCACTAGATCCCATCTAGGTGGAATCACACTAAAGACCAAATAACATGGTCGATACAGTAGTAACAATATATATCATAAATAGGGAAAACTATAATAGGTAGCACATATCAACACACTTAAAATTACCTAATACACCCATATCATATATTTTTCCGGCCTCATAGACACCTACCAACCCATATTAGAGTCAGGAATCACATATCTTTCATATAAGATATTAACAGTCTGGTGTGGTTGGGTAGAATTCCACCAAAGAGTCACACAAGAAAACACTATTTATATTTTTATTGAAATTTTAAACAACTCACCCATTCCTTCATTCCATAATCCCAATATCATATCTAGGCCCTACATGTATCACACCCATAAGGGAACATGTCATACTATCTAGAACCACATACCTGGGTTGGATAAGTATAATTCCACCAATAAGATATGTAAAAAAAACATTGTTTATCTTTTTATTGACACTTTTTTAAAGACCCGTAAAATTCAAGGGAAATTTTTTCTTAATTTTCTTTAGAATTTTACAAGAGCGCGGTTTCAGACGGCACCTGATTCCGAGGCCCGGAGTGCCCGGAATTAATTTCCGAAGTCTGGCTCGGGTATGTTCAGTGAACGAACGAGCGGGAATTCCTAACTTTTGATCCGGTGCTCGGAATTGAAATCCGAGGGCACCGATGAACTCGCAGCGCCGATATTCGCTTAAAGAGACCTTTTCGGGAGTTGCGTTTGTTGCGGGTTAAAAGTTAATTTTGGGTTTTTTAGTTTGAGTTAAATAAAATTTGTGTAGAACAAATTTTATTATAACTTGATAAAACCTACCAAAGGGGGTTGGAAGTGGGACCCACACCCACTTAACCTCCCTTGGGAGGATTAAGTGTGGTGGGGCCCACACGAACCCCTAATCCTTTCAAATTCTCCTAACTCCCTTAACGCCTCATTTATTGACTTGAGTTACTTATTTAATTATGGGAGTTAATCCTTTTGAATTTCAAACTTTTGAAATTCTATTGTGTTATGTAATAATAAAATAAGTTGTTGTCTTATTTTATTTTGGGGTTATTTGTTTGTCTTCTTGAGAGGTGGAGAGCTCTTATTCTTCTTCAACTCTGACGAAGAACTCGAAGAACGTTCATCTTGACGAAGAATGCTCAAGCTCCGACAAAGAACGCCGCACCTCCATTCTTCGTTTACCGTGTCAACGAAGGGGACGCCACTTCTTCCTCGGACAACCTTCGTCGGCGTACAAGTTTCGCCAACGACGTGTCTCTTCGAACGCATCCCTTCGTCATCGGATTTGACGAACGGCTACCGCGACGCCCGACCTCCGCGACGTCGTCTTCCGCGGAACGTTCACAATCTTCGAACCTTATACCCGAGGTAGGGGTTGTTGATTTCTTTTTGGTTTCCTTATTTTATTCTTGATTGTGAATAGCAAGTCTAACGTGTGTCTTGAATTATTTAAGTTGCGTTATTATTTTAACGTGAGGGGGACGGACCGCACGAACACGGCCGAAACCCCCTCCATCGCTCCTGTTTATTCTTGTGGGTGGAAGCAAGTGGCGTGGTGCCGTCGCACCACGC
Source organism: Viscum album (assembly GCA_963277665.1). Lineage (NCBI taxonomy): Eukaryota > Viridiplantae > Streptophyta > Magnoliopsida > Santalales > Viscaceae > Viscum > Viscum album. The sequence goes on from OY728155.1 coordinate 668,173,016, forward strand.
GGATAATCGTGCTTTTATTTTACGCGGCGCCGTCGCGCTACGCCGAGGTAGAATTTTCAAGAACGCGACGCCGTCGCGCCGCGTTGAAAGGAATCAAGGCACGGCGAAAGGGGCGCGGTGCCGTCGCACCGCGCCGGACGACGAACACCACGGCCGGTTCCGGGCCGCGGCGGGACGAGGAGACCGCGGCCGGTTCCGGGCCGCGGCGGAAGAGAAGACCGGCGGCCAGGCCGCCGGCGTCGGAAGCCGAAGGGGGGACCAGAATTTCCGGTCCCATTGGAGAAAACCGGCCGGCCAGCTGGCCGGCCAGAAGGCATTAAACCGGGGGAATTAATCCCCCGGCCAGCATGTAAAACCCCCCTCTTTAAGAGGGGGGCGGTTCCATGAAAGGGGGGGCAGCAGCCCCCCGGTTCTCTTTATTAAACCGGCCCCCACGTGGGGGCCGTTTGTTGCAAAGGCGCGGCACAAAGGCCGCGCCGCTTCAAATCAGCGGGGCTTAGCCCCCGCGTGCGGCCCCTCGCGGCGCCAGGCCGCCGCGGCCCGCCGCGCCGCCGCGCCGCCGCGCCGCCCCAGGGGTGGGGCGGGCCGGGTCGGCCCGGACCCGGACCCCCCCGTTTCGAACCAGAATCGGTTTTTGGGCCATATCTTGAGCCTCGGACCTCCGAATGACGAACCGTCTCCGGCAACGCGGTCCTTGGATCGAGACGGTTGTTTCGGTATATCGCACTCAAGGTTTCGATTTACTTTGAGTTCGGCCGGGTTGGTTCGTTCACGAAACCAACCGGGCCTTCGGAGCGGAAACGCTCATATCTTGAGCTACGGACGTCCGATTGACGTACCGTCAGTCGCGTTGTGTTCCTCTTAGTGAGACGGATCTTTTGGCATACTCCGCCCGAGTTTTGGACGCAGGTGGAGTACGGTCGGGTTGGTTTAACCTTAAAAACCAACCGGGCCCCGGAGACGAAAATGCCAATAACTCTCAGACCGGGCGTCCGATCGACGCGCCGTCTGTTGCGTTGAGTTCCTGTTGACGATACGGAACTTTTGGATACATCAACTCTGGTCTTTGTGACAGTTGATGTATCAGCCTCTCGGCTCGTGGAGCGGACCCTCCGAACGAGCTTGCTGTGTGCGGGAACCCTAGTGCTGGCTGCGACTGCTACAACTGCTACTACTGCTACGACTGCTACTGTGACTGCGACGACGACAGTACAGAGATCCTGTGTGGATTCGACGACGACAGTACAGAGATCCTGTGTGGATTCGACGACGACGACTACAGCACTCAGCGATCCTACGTGGATCAGTGCTACAGGTCCTGTGTGGGCCCGATCCTGTGTGGGTCCTTGCGCTCATCGGTTCTGTGTGAGCCAGCGCCTACAGGTCCTGTGTGGGCCCGATCCTGTGTGGGTCTTTGCTAGCAGTGAAAAATGGGCTGCGGGCCCGCGGGTTAAGCGGGCTTGGGGCGGGTTTGGGGCGGGGCGGGTTTATTAAAAATAACCCACATTTGAAACGGGCTTATATGGGCAGCCCGCACGGACATCCAACCCGTGCGGGTTTACCCGCACGGATACGGGCTGGCCCGCGGGTTAATGGAATAATTTTTTTCTTATAATAATTATATTATACTTTAGATTTTTTATAGCCGTAACCCGTTCATTTCCCCAAGGCGTGCATGCCTCCCGTTCCTGCCCGCCGCTGCTTCATTCCCAACGTAGCATGCCATTTATTATTATCTTATCTTTAGACTTTACATATTCCCCGCCACCCCTCCTCAAAAAACACCCACACCACACGTCTGCTGCACTGCACTGCAGCCTCGCCGAGTCCTCCTCCGCTAGTACCCCCTGCACCGGCCTCCTACCACCGGCCCCGACCCCGGCGTCCTCCTCCACCGGCCTCCACCGCCGCTGCTCCCGGCTCCAGCCTCAGAGCCTCTCCATCGAGACCCCCTGCTACCCGTCGCTACCCCCGGCCCCGACCACGCTCCCCCCGGCCTCCTCTGCCGCGCCGGTGCGCCGTGACCCCCGCTACCCCCCGACCCGGCCTCCTCCGCCGCCGCTACCCCCTGACTGACTCCGGGCTCCTCTGCCGCGCGGCCGCGCCGCGACCCCCGCAGCCCCGCTACCCCCGGCCTCCTCCACCGCCGTTCCCCCTCGTCCCAGGCCTCCTCTACCGCGCCGGCGCGCCGCAACCCCTGCTACCCCCCCGGCCGGCCCCGACCTCCTCCATCGCTGCTACCCCGGCCCCGGTCTCCTTCGCCCCGACCCCCGCGGGTTGCCCGCGGGCTTGCCCGCATCCGCTGCGGGGCGGGGCGGGCTTGATAAATTTACCCGTTTTTTATGCGGGCTTTTGCGGGTCAAGCCCGCATAAGCTCAAGCCCGCGCGGGCTTGGCCCGCCCCGCCCCGCCCCGCCCGTTTCGCATTGCTAGTCTTTGCGGGGGTTAGTTACCTATCGATCCTTCGTGGGTCCGACGACTTAGATGGATCAGTGATCATCTTTATCGTCCTTGAAGAAGTATACCTGTGTGAGCTGAATCTTGTTGCTTTCCTGTGTGGATTGTGTTGTGCAATCCTGTGTGGATTATGTTTTGCTTTCCTATGTGGAATACGTATACTTTCCTGCGTGGACTGAGTTGTACTTGGGCTCGGAGGTTGGAGCGTATTTTAATTGATGACTTAGGTGTATGTATGGGCATATACCTAAGCAGTGTCGGTTGTTACTTCGTGATTGTACTTTTCTTCGTGGTTTATCCTTTGTGGATTTGAGAGACCTTCAGGGGTCTCGGGGTCCCTACTGAGTAGCTTATACTCACTCCTGCACGGGCTTTGCCCGCACTACGTTGTGTTGGTTGCAGACGACGGACAGCGTTGACCTTAGCTGAGGCTTGCACAGCGGGACGGTACCCGGAGGTGGACCACTGGGCGGGACGTGCTCGGAGCGGACGGCGGAACCCGTGGAGCAGAGGAGCTATCTGTACCCACCCTTCAGGTGGGATTTCTAGTGGACAGCTCGGTGTAGCGGATTTTACTTTTCAGTTGCTGTTTTCCCTTTCGAGTTGTACTTTACTTTCAGTTTGGGTTTGTATTCTGGCCCATTTACCTTTCCGCACTTTCAGTCGTACTCTGTTTGTTTAGTGTTTACTTTCCGCTTGTTTACTCTGTGGTGTGTGTTTACTTTTCAAAGGCAATGCCTTCCCTTTTTACCGGGATTTACGCCTTGGTGCTAGTCGCCAGCCCCTGGCCTATGGAAGGCGGGCTTGGGGTAGTCACGGCACGGACCCCGAGGGCGGGTCGTGACAAATTGGTATCAAAGGAGTTCGGTTCTACCGTGAACTCTGATCTTTTCTATGTGAAGCAATAATGTTTAGCGTATTGAGTGGGGTTATCAGTCCAGGGAGTCCAGTGTTGGTGCGGCGGCCGACGTATCCGTACACCAGGACCCTGACTTCGGATTTCCGACTTAATGCACGAAAACATTGATTGCGTGTGTGTTTCAAAGTTTTCTTTGTGATTACTTATATCAGCTCACCAGGTATACTGTTCTGACCGTGGCGCACCTGTTTCCTTTTCAGGATGGCCCCACGACGGCAGCCAGCTAGGGTTCCGAGAGTCGAGTGTGACGACAGCCCACCGAGCGACGAGGCCTCGGTGCAGGGCCCTTTTCCAGTAGTGGCACCGGCGGTAGCTTTACCCGCCGATCCCCCGATGCTTCCAGCAGCAGCCGCTGACGATGCACGTCGCCTCAGCGCACTGCATGAGTTTCAGCGCCAGCGACCGCCCAGGTTTCGCGGGGAGACGGATCCCCAGGCAGCAGAGGACTGGCTGGAGGCAGTGGTTCGAGTGTTTAGGCTAGTGAGGACACCAGCAGACCTCATGGCGATCCTCGCTGCGAGCCTACTACACGCAGCAGTAGGACGATGGTGGAGCTTGATGCTACAGGTGCACGATGAGGCATCTCTACTTTGGACGGACTTTGAGAGCCTCTTCCGCTCGGAGTTCGTCCCAGCCACCCTTCGTGCGGTGCGTATCCAGGAGCTTCTACAGCTGCGGCAGGGCAGCATGACGGTCGCTCAGTACTCGGCGAGATTTACCGATCTCTCGCGCTACTCGACCGACATGGTACGGGACCCATTCTTCCGGGCCCGGACCTTCGAGCAGGGTTTGAGACACGAGATCAGGGCATCGCTGATCTCCCTCAGCATACCGACTCAGTCAGGAGTACTGGAGCGGACCCTTCTGATCGAGAGCTTCCTTGATGAGTCTACACCAGCACAGCGACCCACCGCAGGGCGACACGTGGCAGAGTCATCTGCAGCAGGCAGTCGACGGATGACTCAGGGGTCCAGACAGACCAGACCTTCGTGCAGACGATCTCAGGGCACTGGATCAGCAGTGCGGGGCACACAGCGCGGGGCCAGTCATCTGAGAGGCAGACAGTGCTACTCGTGCGGCGGGCAGGGCCACATGGCTCATGACTGCCCGACCCGCCGTGCCGAGGAGCAGCAGTCAGTTGATGGACCACCGAGGCAGAGGCAGAGGGTCGACCGTGGCGGTCCGCAAGGAGGAGGCGGACGAGGCAGAGGAGCTGGACGAGCAGCTGGTGGTGGCCGACGCTTTGAGGCTCTACCACCACCACCACCAGGAGGTCCACCCCGACCACAGGGAGCTGGCGGGCAGCGACAGGCACAGCTCCAGGCAGCAGAGGCCTACGACCACGGTGCACCCGAGATGATTCGAGGTACTATCTGTGTCTATTCCACCCTTGCTGCAGTTCTTATAGACACAGGAGCGAGTCATTCTTTCATAGCCGCTGCCCTTGTTCGGAGCTCGGAGATTCCGACAGAGCCGTTGGCTCGATCCTTACGGCTAGAGACTCCTACGGGAGCAGACTCGACGATTACGCACTGGTGCCGGCAGTGTGAACTTACTCTAGGAGGCGAGAGCTTCGGCTGGGATCTTCTTGTAGCAGCTTCGAGGCCTTACGACGTCATCTTGGGCATGGATTGGCTATCTACGGTCCATGCACAGATTGGCTGTTTTAGGCGCAAGGTGCGTTGTGTACGCACCGACGGGAGCAGGTTCACCTTCACCGGCGAGAAGGGAGCCTTAGCAGCACAGGATGGACTTCCGCGGAGGAGAGGACCGCCCATCACTCATCAGTTGGCTAGCCTTATCCTTGGAGCAGTTGACGTGCGGAGTCCTGGTTTTCCTGCAGTGGTGGATCAGTTTGCGGACGTTTTTCCCGACGACGTTCCAGGGCTACCTCCTCGCAGAGAGGTAGACTTTTATATTGACTTGTACCCCGGGACAGCCCCGATATCCACTCCAGCATATCGGATGGACCCCACCGAGCTTCGAGAGCTACAGGTACAGTTGGAGGACTTGCAGGGCAAGGGATTCATCCGACCCAGTGTTTCACCCTGGGCTTCCCCGATATTGTTCGCCAAGAAGGCGGACGGGAGCTTGCGACTTTTTGTTGACTATCGTCGCCTGAACCAGGTGACAGTGAGGAACAAGTATCCGCTACCGAGGATTGATGACCTCTTTGATCAGCTCAAGGGAGCACGGTGGTTCTCGAAGATAGACCTCAGGTCAGGCTATCATCAGCTTAGAGTCAGAGACGAGGATGTGCAGAAGACAGCCTTCAGATGTCGGTATGGCCACTATGAGTTCTTGGTTATGCCTTTCGGTGTAACCAATGCTCCAGCAGTGTTCATGGCTCTCATGAACAGGATCTTTCAGCCATACCTCGATCGGTTTGTCGTGGTCTTCATCGACGACATTCTGATTTACTCTACGACAGAGGAGGAGCACGCCTATCACTTGCGAGTTGTTCTTGACACACTCCGAGAGCACCAGCTTTATGGTAATCTCTCGAAGTGCCAGTTCTGGATACGTGAGGTCCACTTTTTGGGACACGTTATCTCTGAGGCGGGAGTTTCAGTGGATCCCGTGAAGATTGAGGCTGTGTTAGCATGGGAGCCACCCAGGAGCGTGACTGAGGTTCGGAGTTTCTTGGGACTAGCTGGATACTATCGGAGATTCGTTCCAGACTTCTCTAGAGTTGCAGCATCACTCACAGCTTTGACGAAGAAGGGGAAACCCTTCGTGTGGTCAGACAGATGTCAGCAGAGCTTCCAGGAGCTGAGACAGAGATTGACTAGCGCACCTATCTTGAGGTTGCCTGAGGAGGGAGTAGGGTACGTAGTCTACTGCGATGCATCAGGGACCGGACTCGGATGTGTTCTGATGCAGAAGCGGGCAGTGATCGCCTATGGATCACGACAGTTGAGGCCGCATGAGCAGAACTACGCTACCCATGACCTGGAGTTAGCAGTAGTGGTCTTCGCTCTGAAGACATGGCGACATTATCTGATGGGCGAGCGCTTTACAGTCTTTTCCGATCATCAGAGTCTCAGGTTTATCTTCTTGCAGAAGGACCTGAACCTGAGACAGCGACGATGGCTCGAGTTCCTCCAGGACTATGACTTTGAGATAGTCTATACTCCTGGGAAGGGGAACGTAGTAGCCGATGCCCTCAGCAGGAGGACGGGCATTCAGCTACTTGAGGAGGCGACAGAGCAGCTAGCCTCTTTGCAGATATCCTTCATGGATAGAGATGGAGCAGCCTTTCTTCAGTCTCTCACAGTCACTCCTCCACTACTGCAGCGAGTCAGGGAGGCACAGCGCGGGGACGCTGACTGTGAGACACGGCGTGCACAGATATCCTCGGGACAGGCACCTGATGGTTTCTCCCTTGGAGCAGAGCACAACATCCTTTTCAGAGGACGTACCATGGTACCAGTCGCATTGTGAGAGGAAGTACTGAGAGAGTTTCACACTTCTCCTTTAGCGGTACATCCTGGAGTGGCGAAGATGTACCAGGACCTCAGACGACAGCATTGGTGGCCGGGTATGAAGAAGGATGTAGCAGAGTTCGTTTCTCGATGCCTCACCTGTCAGCAGGTGAAGGCAGAGCATCAGGTACCAGCAGGCTTGGTACAGCCCTTGGAGGTTCCGGAGTGGAAGTGGGACGGCATATCTATGGACTTTGTGACTGGACTTCCACGCACTTCCAAAGGTCACGACTCCATCTGGGTGATTGTTGACCGACTCACCAAGTCGGCACACTTCTTACCCATCAGAGAGCAGGGCTCAGTGGAGAGCTTGGGACGTCTCTACGTTCAGGAGATTGTGCGGCTCCACGGCGTGCCATCATCTATCGTTTCTGATCGAGATGCCCGCTTTACTTCCCGGCTTTGGAAGGGGTTACAGGAGGCGTTCGGGATGCAGCTACGTCTTAGCACAGCCTTTCACCCTCAGACGGATGGTCAGACGGAGAGGACCATTCAGACACTTGAGGACATGCTCCGTGCCTGTGTCCTCGACTTTGGTCGTAGCTGGGAGGACCACCTACCCTTGGTGGAGTTCGCGTACAACAACAGCTACCACTCCACCATCGGGATGGCACCGTACGAGGCATTGTACGGCCGACCATGTAGATCTCCTTTGTGCTGGACAGACCCTGGGGAGTCAGCACTGGTGGGACCAGAGATGGTCCAGGCCACGACAGAGAAGGTCCAGGTCATCCAGGAGCGGATGAGGACAGCTCAGAGCCGGCAGAAGTCATATGCTGACAGGAGGCGGAGGCCACTGGAGTTCGAGGATGGCGACCACGTCTTCTTGCGGGTCTCACCTCGACGTGGTATTCAGAGATTTGGCCGAAGCGGCAAGTTATCTCCGCGCTTCATCAGACCTTTCCAGATTCTCAGCAGGATTGGTGAGGTGGCTTATCGCCTGGCTCTACCACCTCAGTTGCACCGGGTGCACGACGTCTTCCACGTATCTCAGCTGAGGAGATACGTGCACGACCCGACGCACATCATTGACCATGGGGAGCTTGACGTTGACGATGGGGCGACTTTTACGGAGGTCCCGGTGGAGATAGAGGATCGACAGGAGCGGGTCCTGCGTGGGCGATCGATTCCTCTTGTGTGCATCAGATGGCAGCACGGGAATCTCTAGGAGAGCACATGGGAGCGGGAGGCTCAGATGCGTGCTCAGTACCCTCATTTGTTTCCTAGTTTTTGATGTATCTTTACGGGGACGTAAAGCCCTGAGGTGGGAGTAATGTAAAGACCCGTAAAATTCAAGGGAAATTTTTTCTTAATTTTCTTTAGAATTTTACAAGAGCGCGGTTTCAGACGGCACCTGATTCCGAGGCCCGGAGTGCCCGGAATTAATTTCCGAAGTTTGGCTCGGGTACGTTCAGTGAACGAACGAGCGGGAATTCCTAACTTTTGATCCGGTGCTCGGAATTGAAATCCGAGGGCACCGATGAACTCGCAGCGCCGATATTCGCTTAAAGAGACCTTTTCGGGAGTTGCGTTTGTTGCGGGTTAAAAGTTAATTTTGGGGTTTTTAGTTTGAGTTAAATAAAATTTGTGTAGAACAAATTTTATTATAACTTGATAAAACCTACCAAAGGGGGTTGGAAGTGGGACCCACACCCACTTAACCTCCCTTGGGAGGATTAAGTGTGGTGGGGCCCACACGAACCCCTAATCCTTTCAAATTCTCCCAACTCCCTTAACGCCTCATTTATTGACTTGAGTTACTTATTTAATTATGGGAGTTAATCCTTTTGAATTTCAAACTTTTGAAATTCTATTGTGTTATGTAATAATAAAATAAGTTGTTGTCTTATTTTATTTTGGGGTTATTTGTTTGTCTTCTTGAGAGGTGGAGAGCTCTTCTTCTTCTTCAACTCTGACGAAGAACTCGAAGAACGTTCATCTTGACGAAGAACGCTCAAGCTCCGACGAAGAACGCCGCACCTCCATTCTTCGTTTACCGTGTCAACGAAGGGGACGCCACTTCTTCCTCGGACAACCTTCGTCGGCGTACAAGTTTCGCCAACGACGTGTCTCTTCGAACGCATCCCTTCGTCATCGGATTTGACGAACGGCTACCGCGACGCCCGACCTCCGCGACGTCGTCTTCCGCGGAACGTTCACAATCTTCGAACCTTATACCCGAGGTAGGGGTTGTTGATTTCTTTTTGGTTTCCTTATTTTATTCTTGATCGTGAATAGCAAGTCTAACGTGTGGCTTGAATTATTTAAGTTGCGTTATTATTTTAACGTGAGGGGGCCGGACCGCACGAACACGGCCGAAACCCCCTCCATCGCTCTTGTTTATTCTTGTGGGTGGAAGCAAGTGGCGTGGTGCCGTCGCACCACGCGGATAATCATGCTTTTATTTTACGCGGCGCCGTCGCGCTACGCCGAGGTAGAATCTTCAAGAACGCGACGCCGTCGCGCCGCGTTGAAAGGAATCAAGGCACGGCGAAAGGGGCGCGGTGCCGTCGCACCGTGCCGGACGACGAACACCGCGGCCGATTCCGGGCCGCGGCGGGACGAGGAGACCGCGGCCGGTTCCAGGCCGCGGCGGAAGAGAAGACCGGCGGCCGGGCTGCCGGCGTCGGAAGCCGAAGGGGGGACCGGAATTTCCGGTCCCGTTGGAGAAAACCGGCCGGCCAGCTGGCCGGCCGGAAGGCATTAAACCGGGGGAATTAATCCCCCGACCAGCATGTAAAACCCCCCTCTTTAAGAGGGGGGTGGTTCCATGAAAGGGGGGGCAGCAGCCCCCCGGTTCTCTTTATTAAACCGGCCCCCACGTGGGGGCCGTTTGTTGCAAAGGCGCGGCACAAAGGCCGCGCCGCTTCAAATCAGCGGGGCTTAGCCCCCGCGTGCGGCCCCTCGCGGCGCCAGGCTGCCGCGGCCCGCCGCGCCGCCGCGCCACCGCCGGCCGCCGCCGCCGGCCGCCGCCTCCGGCTACCGCGCCGCCCCAGGGGGGGGTCGGGCCGGGTCGGCCCGGACCCGGACCCCCCCGTTTCGAACCAGAATCGGTTTTTGGGCCATATCTTGAGCCTCGGACCTCCGAATGACGAACCGTCTGCGGAAACGCGATCCTTGGATCGAGACGGTCGTTTCGGTATATCGCACTCAAGGTTTCGGTTTACTTTGAGTTCGGCCGGGTTGGTTCGTTCACGAAACCAACCGGGCCTTCGGAGCGGAAACGCTCATATCTTGAGCTACGGACGTCCGATTGACGTGCCGTCAGTCGCGTTGTGTTCCTCTTAGTGAGACGGATCTTTTGGCATACTCCGCCCGAGGTTTGGACGCAGGTGAAGTACGGTCGGGTTGGTTTAACCTTAAAAACCAACCGGGCCCCGGAGACGAGAATGCCAATAACTCTCAGACCGGGCATCCGATCGACGCGCCGTCTGTTGCGTTGAGTTCCTGTTGACGATACGGAACTTTTGGATACATCAACTCTGGTCTTTGTGACAGTTGATGTATCAGCCTCTCGGCTCGTGGAGCGGACCCTCCGAACGAGCTTGCTGTGTGCGGGAACCCTAGTGCTGGCTGCGACTGCTACAACTGCTACTACTGCTACGACTGCTACTGTGACTGCGACGACGACAGTACAGAGATCCTGTGTGGATTCGACGACGACAGTACAGAGATCCTGTGTGGATTCGACGACGACGACTACAACACTCAGCGATCCTACGTGGATCAGTGCTACAGGTCCTGTGTGGGCCCGATCCTGTGTGGGTCCTTGCGCTCAGCGGTTCTGTGTGAGCCAGCGCCTACAGGTCCTGTGTGGGCCCGATCCTGTGTGGGTCTTTGCGGGGGTTAGTTACCTATCGATCCTTCGTGGGTCCGACGACTTAGATGGATCAGTGATCATCTTTATCGTCCTTGAAGAAGTATACCTGTGTGAGCTGAATCCTGTTGCTTTCCTGTGTGGATTGTGTTGTGCAATCCTGTGTGGATTATGTTTTGCTTTCCTATGTGGAATACGTATACTTTCCTGCGTGGACTGAGTTGTACTTGGGCTCGGAGGTTGGAGCGTATTTTAATTGATGACTTAGGTGTATGTATGGGCATATACCTAAGCAGTGTCGGTTGTTACTTCGTGATTGTACTTTTCTTCGTGGTTTATCCTTTGTGGATTTGAGAGACCTTCAGGGGTCTCGGGGTCCCTACTGAGTAGCTTATACTCACCCCTGCACGGGCTTTGCCCGCACTACGTTGTGTTGGTTGCAGACGACGGACAGCGTTGACCTTAGCTGAGGCTTGCACAGCGGGACGGTACCCGGAGGTGGACCACTGGGCGGGACGTGCTCGGAGCGGACGGCGGAACCCGTGGAGCAGAGGAGCTATCTGTACCCACCCTTCAGGTGGGATTTCCAGTGGACAGCTCGGTGTAGCGGCTTTTACTTTTCAGTTGCTGTTTTCCCTTTCGAGTTGTACTTTACTTTCAGTTTGGGTTTGTATTCTGGCCCATTTACCTTTCCGCACTTTCAGTCGTACTCTGTTTGTTTAGTGTTTACTTTCCGCTTGTTTACTCTGTGGCGTGTGTTTACTTTTCAAAGGCAATGCCTTCCCTTTTTACCGGAATTTACGCCTTGGTGCTAGTCGCCAGCCCCTGGCCTATGGAAGGCGGGCTTGGGGTAGTCACGGCACGGACCCCGAGGGCGGGTCGTGACAACTTTCAACAACCCAACCCCTTTTCATGTATTCCAAGTTCTAGAAAAAATCCATAAGAACATACACATATTATATGAGTCTAAGTGCCTAAAATGATGCATAATTGCTCCTCCCTTACCACACCAGTCCAAGGGTTAAAACCTCATAATCCAATAACATCACACCCAAGTGATCCACTCGAGGTGGAAATCAATCAATTGTAAAAACATAAATCATAACATCAATTTTCTACCATTGGAAACTTGGTCTATCCTCCATCCCTATTGTTGAAGGCACCCAAAAACAATCAGTTTACCTAGTTCTGAATAAACCATAGTCTTTGGTCTACCATAACCCAAATAATAAAATGAAATAAAACATTTATAGAATTTGTAAACTACCGAGCAAGGTTACCATTTTATACCTAGGCCTTGTGATTCTGCAATAAAACACCAACAAAGAACCTGATCTGATACCATTTGTATCACCTCCACTCAGGAGTCACTTAATCGGTAATCCATGATGGTGGGTCACTGGGACTTAGTTATGCCTCCCCATATACAAAAGGATGAAGACTACTATAAAGGGTCTAATTAGGTGATTTTGGGGAGACTATACCTTCTGGTTATGATAATAATAGTGGAAATAATACCGTAACTCAGCAGAAGAAATTTAACAAAATCAGCAGAAGCATAAGAAATAAACAAAACAATGAAAATAACAAGCCAAACATAGCAACCATACATATAAAAAAATGTATACATGTCAGACTATCATACAAAAATAGACATGCAAGATTTCTTGTGGTGGATCATATGAGAACATACTCAAAATCCCAAAATAAACTTCATCTTAGTGCAAAGGGTCACCATTGTCCATATTCCATCCATCCCATACACCTATGAATCCCTAATAACTATGGTCCAGAGCATAATCTAGGTCCTTGACCTGATCTCAAAGCCATAAAGTCTATACATGTCCCAAGGGGGATGTGTAGGGTATAAGTATGAACTCAATAGGTCACCACCAATGTGTTCCTATCCTACATCCATATTTATAAAAGTGTATGGATTTGTAAATAAATACCAACTACACTCATGCATAAAATATATATCCTACTTTACCCATGCTCAATAACCATGAGGAAGTGTTTACCTACCTCATCCAATGTTGGAGTGGAATGATATATCCATGGCCAGTCATACTGTAAGAACCTCGGTATCTCATCCACATAAATTTTACCCTACACCTCATGCCAACCAATAACACATGAAACCTCACATTAAGTATAAGATATATCCCAATGAAACACTCAAAACATATGTCATAAGTCCCATGGACTTCCGTTCTTCAAATCATTATCGGCCCAATAACCCGAAGTCCCAAGGTACAAAGATATCCATCCTTTAATGAATACTAACCCACAATCGACTCAACAACCCAATGTTCCATAAAAAAGAAAGATCTGTCCTCCAATAATCTAGGCCCATTGGCCTCAACATGTACGGTGAGCCTCATCCCCCAATCAATGGTCTCACACACCATCAACCATGGATTTCTACGGTGAGCACCTCCTCCATAACCGATGATCAACACCATCACCTAAGTCACTAAAACTACATAAGCCTCCACCCAAAATGAGTGGTCAAAACAAACTCAAATGAGTCCTTATCTATGTGAATATGAATCCAATGACACTATTGAACAATATTGGTGAGTGGAAATCACCAACCATACCAAAGACACACCAATTGAAAACCTCGTTTCCACATGAGAACCTCATCACCCATCCATAGTATGTCCATTTCCATCAACGTAAAGTTGATGATCATATCACCTCGAATATGATGGGAATCACCATATCACATATCTCAGGCCACGACCTCATCTCGATGAACCTCATCATCTCATTTATGATGATAAACATTACCCTAAGTAATCCGGTCCATACCCAACATATTCCCATAGAACTAATTCAATCATATCAAAAAAATTATATAATTAAATTAAAACCACCCCCATAACCTAAAAAACTAACTAAGGAACCAAAATCAGATCAACACATTCAAGGAGACAAGATCATTCCCATAAACATCTCACAACATCAATTAAATGATTTAAAGATAATCATTAATTTATTAAGGGTTTCACCCGAACAACCCACAAATGCATATTTAATCCTGAATCCCAGAACACATGTATATTTAAGTAGAAATACAGGCACCACATACCTTATACTTTTTGGTGTTCACTCATCGAATATCGACCTCTAACCTGAGCTGAAATGAGAGAAATAAGGATTTTATACCAATGACCTAGAAATAGGGAAAATGATCTCGAATGGAAATAACATTCCAATAAATGAGATAAAAGAAGAAATGAAGTAAGTGGAGTCATGGAATTACTGCTACACTTCCAACGCACCTGAAGATTCCCAAATTAGAGGTCAAACTGAGGAGTTCCAAGGGAACCTAATAGAGGAGAATAGAGGAACCCATGCCTGCTATAGGGACATGAATGGGAGAATAAAGGGGGAAGAATAAAGGAATAAAAGGGAGGGGAAACTTCATAAAATCACCCCTTTAATGAACCACATGGTTATAAAACACAGTTTGGATAAATATATAACAATCGTGTGGTGCCACTATTTGAAGGAACCCCCTTTAAAATGGGTCACATGGTTTGGATAACCATGCACCAATCGTGCACACTCACTTCCTTAAGTGGAACTATGAATTCAGCCTAGGTCAAATGGTTTGGAAAACCATGGAAAACCCATGATCAAACTATGAAATTAGATATAGGTTCCTCACATTGTTTTCTAACCACCTTCTATGGTTTATTCTAAATATTCTATAGTTAAAATTGGCTACATGGTTTGGGATGTACAACTAGCACTGAACATGCGCCAATCATACAACTAGTGCTGTGCCTCCTATACTTCAGTTCTCAAAAACTGATTCTCTCAAAACCAAACTATACCTTCACGACACTTAATGGGCCTTAAAACCCATCTAAAAAATAATGTATTAATTCATTTTAATTCTTAAAATTAAATTTTTAATCCCAATTTAAAATTTGGAATGACCACAAAACTTAAACGATAAAATTTACTTGAAAAAAAACCCATTAAAAAACCAGGTACATTACACAATATATTTTATAAACCATGGATTAAAAATTTCTAATTTTATAATATTTTATACGATTTCCAATATTAAGTTACCAGATAACATATTTTTTTTAAAAAATATATATAATTCTATGTTATTTTAAAAATTACTGTAATGAATATAAAGATAAAAAAACATTTGTTCTTAAAATTATTCATTGTGAGAGATCTATATTCCTTCATTTTTAACATAATTGAAAAAATTATATTTAGACAGATTCAATACAATCTTCTATCCTTCATTTTTCATATTTCTTCTTAATTAACTCAATTGATAACTTAATTCTTATTATTATTTTTGATCTTTTTTAACTAATATGTGAATAAAAATAATATGAAATTCAATGATTGGGAAATATTTATTCAAATGGATTTGACATATATTCATCTTATGTTAATTGTGCTAAGGGAATACAATGAGGTTATGTTAATTACTCAATACATGATATGAATGCTCATGATTTTATTAACATTAAATGGATTTTTTAACTAAAGGGGTTATATAAATATTGTATGGAAAAATTCAATTAAAGGATTAATTACCATTAACATTGAAGGTGAATCTAGGTTATGTCCAAGAGACATAGGTTATAGTTGTGTCTTACAAAATTGGATGGTGATGTGGTAAGATGTTTCCATAAAAAATATGGGATCTCCATTACCATATAAGAAGAACTTGATATTGTAATCCAATTTATATATATTTCTAATAATAAAGGCTAGAGGAATATTCCGATATAGGTATTCTTGAAATCTATTATCTATTTAATTAAGTCAAAACATAAGCATACTATTAAAATCAGATCCCCTAATGAGAATTCTATTTAGCATTTCTTAGTCAAGTGGAATACTTGATCTCTCATTTATACATAGAATCTAATTTTATTACAAAAACTTTATAAAATATGGTTCAAGATGAGTTGGAGTTTTAATCCCCAACTAATCTTGAGTACGTCTCTTCATGAGACAAATTCAAAACTCAAGTTCTCTATTTTATTTAATTACATTTTTATTGATTTTTAATGTTTTATGATTCATGTTTTACCTATTACGATGATAATCATCATCATCATCATCATCGTTATTATTTTTATTTTTATTGTTATTTTTATTATTATTATACTAAAAAATCTTTTGTCCAATGATCTTAGATTGCATATTAATTCTCAAATATTTTGGGTTCAATCTTAAAATACATTATTAATTATATATTCATTCAAATAATTTTTGAAGAAAGTGTGGATATTAATTAATTATTAGTGATGGTTATAGCATAATGTTTGATGGAATTATGAAATGCATATTGTGATCTATAAAATGAAGGAAATATTTTTACATTGTAGAAATGTTTTATGGAGATGTAGTTATCTGAAGAAAACAATTGGGTAGTATTGGATGGTATGAAAAAATCATATGAGGGTGGGTGATATTATGACAGCATGAAAGTAGTTTCTATAAAAAATGGATTAAATAATTATCAATCAAATTTGGGTTTCCATAATTGGGTTTCAGACCTTTCATTAATTACCAAATTAGGGGATGATATAAAAATGATCATTTGGGAGGATTCAAAATTTGGGACCATCTGGTGTGTGATTTAAACATGGAAGGAAATTTTGATCTATATAAGGCATATCCTTTCCAAATATTTTATTTTGTTTTTATAATTACATAACTCACCCATATTATATTTATTTTTTTATCATTATTTGTTATTTATTATCATTCTATGTTCTTATCCATTGGTTTATTTATGATTTTTTTGAAATTTATTATTATATTATTCTAATATTTGGTGTATAATAATTTTATCCAAGTGAAATTTTTTTACATAATAATAATTTACTCTTTTGTTTAGTAATTTTATGACCTATGAAATTTACTTTTATGGACAAATATGTTTACCCTTATTTTTGGAAATCTCACAAAGTCAAAAATCTTAAACATTATATGGGAATTGATCTAAATGTTAATTATTTGGAAGTAAAATTTTTAGTGTATTTTATACATGGATGTGAATTCAAGGGAAGGAATCTTGAAAATTTATGTTTATGACTTTTACACATTGATTCATAAGTTTTCATATTAAATTGATGAATTATATGTTTACTATATGGAAAATTATTTACAAATGATATTATGGATTTTGATATCCAAATTCATATAGTTTGAATTTCAAAGGGATCTAATTTACATGATTATGGGGTTTATTATCATTGATTAATCTCAATGATGAAAAGAGTATTTAATGATAGTTTAAATATTAATTTATTTATTATTCTAATGATTATTTTTATTGGATAATTAGGAGACCCATCTACATGAATATTATCATTGATAATTATGATGAAAGATCATGGAGTTTTAATTAGAGAGAACTATCCATTTTTTTATAATTTATTTAAATACCAAAGCTACTAAAATTGGATAATATAAGATATAAAAACCTTCCTATTTAATTATAAAGTGATGAAACGTTGAAAATTATACCTTTGAGGGTTTGAAAACATTTATCTTAATATTTAAATTTAAGTTACAATAATCATTATTCTATACCAATAAATCCATCCTTATATTACATTGGTCTTTTGGATTATATTTCTTTGTGTTTTATTTCCATAATATTTTTAGATATTATTGTTTTTATCACACATAGGTTATACCCACCTTAAAAGGTATGTGTTGGTTATGATTAAATGACCAAAAATCATGAAATATACTCTACCATAACTCAAAAATATCATTGTTAGTGTTTCCTATACTTTAATAAGAAAATAATATACATTAGTACTTCTCCTTAAAAGTATTGGTTAGGACAACACCCATAATATGTTTTCTATTTATACCTATAAAATAAAGGGGTTTGGGTTTGTGTCTCCATGTGTGAAAAATATATCATTGTAAAATGTTTTTACTCTCCATCAAAAGTGATATACATTAGGCTTATTCCCATGCTCTTGGTTTCAGAACGTGAAAAGTGGATGTAGAATAATTTATATCTTATATTCAATAAAAATACTTATGCTTCCTCTAGTTAATTATTATTATACTACACTATTTACAATTGAATTACTTTATTTGATTATGATTTAATTGTTTAATCTTATTATCCAACATATTTCACATTATATTTTAAATTAATTTGATAATTTCATGATTGAAAATTCAACCCCCTCTTTTCTTGTCAACATCACTAGTGGTAATTAACAATCTAATCCATATTGTACCCATTGGGTGTTGTTTTCTTTTGTTATATTCCCAATAAATACTTGTAATGATAGTAATAATGATGATGATGATAATTATTATTCTTATTTTTAATTATTATTATTATTAGATTCCATAGAAGAGGTGTGCTTATAAAAAGAAGTAAATTAACCTGAAATATTCTAGGGTGGACCAAGGCCTCAAAGTCCATATATATATAATATAAATAATAATATATGTAATGTCCATACATATTATAAATTATTATTATTATTATTGTTATTGTTTTTGTTATTTTTTTGATATTGTTACTTTTTTGGAGGAAATGGGGATCGATAGATCAAGATATCTTGGTGATAGTGAAGATTAATAGGGTTTGATGAGGGATATATATTTCATATGGGTTCTTAAGATCAACCTATTGGCTGAGGGTTCTCTAATTAGTTTATCATCTCTGGATAGATCTTCAATGAAATCCATGGTGGTTTCATAGCTACCCAATGATAGGATCCTCAAGGAAGATTATCCCTGTTGCAATTTTACCTATTTAAAGGATAGAGATATAGATCATGTTATCAAGAAATGTAAAACTAATCATATTATTTATAACTAGGATGTGATTTCTTTTAGATCAATTATTTGAAAGTTTTTTATTATCACTCAAATGGTTCAAACTACGGGTTCTAAGACACAGAAGGTTGATGACCTAGTGAATTGGATTTAGACTACCTAGGAATTTATGGAATGAAAATTATTTTTCATGGGATTTTCATTCTATCATTTGGTGTTCCCCTATGATGAACTAAACAGGGATTCATAGGGCTTCAATTCAATATCTCTAAAACTAGGTACGCTTTATATATAGTAATGAGACCCTTGATTTAATCCCTTATCTATAAAAACACTAAAATTCAAGTACGAGTTCAAGTATTTGGTTTGAAATCAATTTTATGGAACTCCAGGATTCACTCTGATATCGCTTTAGATATTGGTGTTACCATCAATATTGATAGGGATAAAAAAATAGCATGGTTGAATTATTTTTCTAGGTTGTTGGTACAAATGGACCCAACTTAAAACTTTATTGAAAAATTGGTCCTCTCCACTTCTCAAGATGATCTCAATTTGAAAATTATTTATGCATGTTTTATTTCTTTTCACACACACTATTAATCCATTGGATATTCAAAGAAGAATTTCCTCAAGGATACCATATGAACTATCAGTTATTTGAAGGGGAAGAATTTAGGGAACTATCAATATAGGATCATGAATGATCAAAGGGAAGATAATACTACAGGTTTGAACACATAGGGAGAATATGCATATTATGATCATCCTATGGTGATAAGTAGGGAATTAGGGTTATAATATCTTTCTAATATAGATTCTAAGCTAGTTAAATAAAATATAGAATTTATTATTTATGAAATACATAGAGTAAGGACTATATCATGATAGTGGAATCACACAAACATGATGGAGAAGTGATGGTTCAAAATTTTAATCCTTTCAGAGGTAGGATTCTAGTGCTTCCAGTGATGGCTCTAAGTAGAAGGGGATGGGTCACATAGCTACTTGTGTTACTTTAGATGTGTAGGGTCATAACATTGGTACTAACCCACTACAGTATATTCTGGGTGTTGTTTTAGGCTCATTTGATCTTATTATAGAAGATATATCCAAGTATATGGAAAATAAAGGAGTAATGGAGTAGATTAACTTTCATGGAAATATAGTGGGCCCTTTCTTTTAAAAATGGTAGACTAGTCTTGTAGGACTAGTTCTTAGACATGATGATTCTCTACAATGGAAAGATTAATTAGAAATGATTGGTAAACATGGTGTTCAAAACTTAATAATTTAAGATGTGATAAATCAAATGATAATGCCTCATGGAGTACATTATAGTTGGGTTGATTTGGAGGATTATTACAGACCAAATAATTAACCATATAAAGAAGAAATATTAAAAGGGAAGAAGACATTCATTGATAATAAAGGATTCTAGATAGTTACTCCAAAGAAAACTGGGCACATGAAGAACTAATCTTACATGAAACCAACTATGATGAAAATATCCCATAACCCTCTGAGTTATAACTCTAAATAAAATTAAGACATTGATTATGGTGTAAATATTTTGTATTATGACCAGTAATAGTGAATATACATTTTCTATTATTTTCATGATTTCTATTTGTGAGAGGGGAGTTATACCCTATCTGTTGAATGTATCTCAATGTATCATTTTTTTCTTAATAAAAGGGATAGGGGACTTTGTGTCATAAAATAAATTATAATTTTCATAATGGGTTCTTATCAACCCTGATGGGGATAAATGAGGCTCAACCCCGTTGGGTTCTATGGGTGTGTGAGTGTTTATGGTTTTTAATCCTCTATAAATAAGCAATGATTATTATTCATCAGTTATTATAGGAGTAACAACTTATTGGTTCTAGTGATATATAAGGTAATAAGAAACTAGTGTCTTTTTATATAATAATTTTTATGTCCATGAAGGGTTTATTTTAGGGAGTGTTTAGTGTTGAGAAAGAGGATACTAGACCTCCTATCATGACTCTAGAGAAGAATATTCTATAAATGTATGATCATATTGGGGTTTCCACTAAACCTATGAATTTCTCAATGAAATTAATCATGTTGGTGGGTAATAGGGATCCAAATCAAGTTCATGGGGTTATGGTTGATATGGTCCAATAATTTTAGACTCTGGTTGATCATCTAACTAAATTAAATGTTGTGTAATAAACTAAATATTCTAATGGGAATCCATTTTAAATAGATATATAATGGTGTAGGGGCTATGCCTCATGAGGTTATATCTTAATAGGTCTAACAAGTACTCACAAAATGTGTACGTAATCTAAAAAACATGGAATATGTTATATTGAATAAATTGTATGGTTATGGTTTTACCAAACTTGATGCTATTGAGTTATGAGATTTTAAGTAGAATATGTCAAGTTTTTGTTTTGTTTTTATAGATTTGGAACAATATTTTTAGACTAATTTTAGAGAATGGGAGGCTACTCTATTTTAGTTTAACCTGTTCAATTTGAGAGATTCATATTTTGATGCAGACTGCTGACCTAGACTGTTATTTTATTGCTTGTTTATTTGTGATCCTATGGATGTCTAAACTATATGGGTGTAGGATCTCTAGGATGGTGTTTAAAATTGTATTTATGGTTATTTTTTACTCATTTTTAATTATTTATTTATTGAGCATAGGTGCTTAATATTGGTCCTAGAAGTCAACATCCTCTTTGTACTCATTTTTATTTTTATCAATAAAAGGATTAGGATCTAGGGTACACCAATTTCATGATTAACCTTTATCAATCATCATCATCATAATCATCATCACCATTATTATTTTATATTGTGTGTTGTCATTGTGATTAATACACATTGATTTGTATCATGGATATTAGAGTTTTAATCCCCAATGGTGACTTTAACCAATTTATTAATTAAATTTATTTCAATGCATTGTGGGAGTGTCAATGCTTGGTGAGAAATTGGGGTGGATAATGTTTAGTAAAAATGGTAGTGATTAGTTAAAGTGGGATGTGAAGTTTTTAGCTAGGAGGGAATATGTGTACGCATGATATTGGTGTATTTGGGGATGACACATGTCTTCGGTCATCTTTAGGCATGATGTAATCAGACATACACCAATTTAGGTGAAACCTCACTTGGGAAGAGTTATACTTATACAACATCATGCATGCATGGAGAGAGATGCTACATGTGGAATCCAAAAAGGAAAAGAATCATTATAGAAATTAATTTGGGGATTTAAAGTATAAAATAGGTAGAAAAATATTCAATTGAAAAGTTCATATGGGTCATTGAAATATAAAAGTGCCTACATAGGCTATAAATAATGTGATTAAGGTCCAATTTGAAAGATAGATAATTCTTTAGGGGGAGAATTATCTATAATTAATGTATGGACTACTAGGTATTGGTCAATGTGTTTCACTTTACAACCCCTATAACTATCATCATAATCATAATCATCATTATTACTATCATTAGATCTTTGGAAGGATGTGGGGAAGGGATTCAAGCATGTTGACTGCAAGTTTAATGCGTGTTTAATGAAAATAATTTCAAACTTTTGGAAGAAAATAAACTCACTACCTATAAATAAGAGGAGGCCTCAGCTTTATTTGGTGTATTCACTTGATGAGTTCACTATAATCTATATTTTGGTACAAATTAGAATAGTTTTTCTCTTTAGTTTATTCTCCCTTTATTCTACAATCTCATATTACATGTTTTAATAAATTTTTCTTTCTCTCCAACTCATTTATTTCTTTATGTTTCCTCTATCTCTATCTATTCACTATGAATTATCACACTCATTATGGAAAGTGACTAACTTGTTGCTTGAACTTGGGGGAGGATTACATGGTGTCCCTAATTTTTTTATCTTTAATTATTAATTTTTTATTCTATTTTCACTGAGGGAGAGAGAAGTTTTTAGGTTTTGTGTGGCTTCCATCCAAAAATCATACCCATGACTCTAAAACTCATTTTATTATATATCAAAGCACCATTATCTCCCTTATCTTAGGAATTCTCTTCATATGGTGGATTTTAGTGTGTTTGGGGCATGATTTTTCATATGGTTGAGATGGGTCTTGGAAGGTGTAACACTCTTAGATGAAGTGCATACATCATTATTCTCTACTAGAGGAGGTGGGGTTTGGTATGATGGAGAAAAATCCTAGGAATGCTAAAATTCACACTAAAATTATATGATTATAGTCTATATAGGATGAGAGAAACTTTCAAATAGAATTTAAATAATAATAATGAATAATGATGAAACCTGAGTAGCCAACCCCAAGACTGCTATTTCTTTATAACCGATACATTATATCTACATTTAATTTTTATTTTATTGTATTGAATTTATAATCTAAACCCCCATATCTTTATACTACTTTAATAAAAAATAGAAATAACTAAAAATATAATTAAGTTATTAGGAGTAGTGAGTGTTTGATTACAAAATCTCTTCAAGAGTGACATCCTTGGCCATCCATTATACTACACTATGAAAATAAATAATTGATTTGACACACCCCTTGATAGGTGTTTCGAATATTATCATCAATCATGAGGATTCATGAAGTCATTAAATTATTATTTTCTTTAATTTTGTAAATATTTTATGGAATTCAAATTAATTTTTAAAATCTATAAATTTATTTTATTAACTATTACCTAAGTCACCCTCACCCATGGAAAATATTATTTCATTATTTTTTAGACAATTGGGGGGAGATCCAAGTTTAATTGTCTCAAAAGAGTAATTCAAGAAAGTTATCCAAGACCTTAAATAACCCCTCAAGCACCCAATATTGGAATAATTGTATTGATAATTAATTGAGATTCATGAATACTTCTTGATGTTCCGTCAAGAAGCGGTTGAGGTCCAAATTGCGTCTCTCTTGTTCCCTCTAATTTTTTGAATAATTTTTAGCGGTTGAGAATGAATTACATGAAAACCCCAAATAGACCACACCCAACCCTATCTAGGGGAAATTCATAAAGAAATAATTTGTGCTATTACACTTGTGGGATATCAACAAGATTTGGACAAAATTTGGAATGAATTTGTAAGTATTGACATGAAATATGATCCCCCCATCCTTGATGAATAAAAAATATCACCACTATACATTTCTTTATAATTGTAAAAAAAATCCACCACTAAAGTGGTGGAATTTCAAGAGAAGATGGAGGATCTTTACTATCTACTTTTTCCCATGTTAACTCAAATCAAGGTGGAATTAGGTAATGAAGGAACACAAGAATACAAACCAACTTAGGGATTCAATACTTTTTTTTGAACTCATTTTCATTTAATATTATTGAAAATTAATAGAGCATTACCATCCACTATTTTTTTTAGATTCATCCAGTCAATGTATTTCCATGAAGGATGATAAAGAAAAAGAAAATTAACCTAATGAGGAATACAAGAAACTCATAAAACTTGTTGAACATTTATTATAGGGAGTACATGTGGTGATAATAATGGATATTCATGAATAAACTGAGTTACATGAGTTTTTATTTAAAGGGTAATATTTAAATATTGATTCATTTTTTTAAATCGATTAAAATTAAAATTTTCACTAAATTTTCCATTGATGAATCTTTTAATACAATATACCATGACCATGCCATTTATAATAAGGAGGAGGATGAATAAGTAGAAGAAAAAGAATAAGAGGAAACATATTTTCTTATACCCCCACTAAGAAATTTATAACTTATTTCTATGGGTATGAACCTATAATATTCCATCTATGAGATCCTCAACAAGAAGTGTGATGTGATGTGCATTTGAAGAAAAATGTTTTGGTGGTTCAAATAAAATAAACTACAACAAACATCTAACTATGGTTAAATACTAAAACATATCTTTTTTGGGGAATAAAAAACATAAGGCCCACTTATGAGTTAAACCAAAATATATCCTTCTTTTCTTACCCTTCCTCTTTATATTTGTTTTTATGAATTTTTTTCTCAATCAGTTTTCTTATGTTTTCTTTTTTTACTTATAGGTGTTTATTAGCTGTAAATTAGGATACTAAATCAATTTTTATTTATCAATAATCCAATTTTTATTTCTATTTTATAAATTTATTATTTATACCAAATTAAATCCTATTCAAATATGAGGAATTCATTTTTTAAATAAAAAATTGGGTAGTGACTATCTATGTAGGGGAAGTGGTACCAATATTTTTATGATTTTTAGTTTTTTTATTTTTTGGCATGTTATCAGAAATTTTGATCTTCATTGAAAAATTTAGGAAAATTTTAACATCAAGATGTTTTTGAGAAAACCTAATTAATTTGAATTTCTAAAACATTGTAACAATTTCTAAAAGTTATTTTATTTATTGATTTCCATTCTGATTATTTATTGAGTTTTGATCAAAACTATAACTCAAGTGAACTAATATTCTCGAGAAAGAAAAAATTCTACTAATCAAAGGAGTTTCTAAGATTTTTTGGCCTATTCATTCCATTCCATTTTTCTTTAAGAGTTTAGATGCATGTTTTGAAATCTATAACTTATTGTTTTTATCTTATTTAGATATGTTAGAATTCATGCATTGTGTTAAATATTATTGAGGTATAATCATGAAATATGATTTATATATTGAACTCTATTGTAACACCCCAAGGTTTTGAAAATAAATATTGAATGTATTTTATAATCTAGTCATTAAACACAACTTTTCCTCTGCTATGTTTTTAATTTCAAAAAACTATCATCTAGAGTTGTGACCAGTAAGTCATTTGGAGTCTGATAGAACAAAATTGATTTTTGAAGAATAGTAACATACCCTTATTAATAGTAATATGACCCTTATTAATAGTAAAT
The DNA here is from genome assembly GCA_963277665.1 of Viscum album. Taxonomy (NCBI): domain Eukaryota; kingdom Viridiplantae; phylum Streptophyta; class Magnoliopsida; order Santalales; family Viscaceae; genus Viscum; species Viscum album. The sequence continues at coordinate 668,198,382 of OY728155.1, forward strand.
AATGATATTATTTTATTTTCTTAAGGTAATAAGATAATGAGATCTTAATTAATTTTTCAATGTGACATAAAACTAATTATACCTTAAAATTGTTATTTTTTGAATTAATTATGATTTTATTTAAAAAATAAATTAATAATATTTAGAAAATTATTTTTGAAAAATGGAGTTCATTTTTTAATTCTACACATCTAAAAATGGTAGGGGTGAATTTTTTGGATTTTTCTAAAATACTAGAATTGTTTGTGAATAGTAAAAATATAGTTTTGAGTTTTCGGTAGTTTAATGACATCATAATGACATAATAAAAGGATGTTAGGCTTTTTTAGAGTAACATATGACATGAGGTGTCCCAAGTGGCTAAAAATATGGGAAAATACCATGGGAAAACCTATGTTTTGGCAAAAACCACTAATGAGGTGTCCCTTTGAAATTATTAAAAAAACTCCCTCTCTTTTTTTATAAATACCCACTCATCCATTCGTTTTATTCCATTAAAAATCCCCCATCCTCGAATATCTGGTGGTTTTACCTCTCTAGGAGTCCTCCCAAGGTGTCCTTAATCCCCCAAGGTCCCAACATTCATGTTTTAGGAGTTACTCTACAAGGTAAGGAATCCTTCACCCTCCTCTTTTAGTCGACACTTCTTTTATGTTATCTCATTGAATTTCCATTATCATATGTTGGAGTTTTATTTTATATATTAATCTTACCGTAATTTTGATTTACATATGATTATATACCCTTTTTATCTCATCATTTCATTTTATGAAATTTTAAGCAACGCCGTTAAGCTGCCGAATTTTCATAAGGGATCTCTCAACATTTATTTTATTTTCAAGTTCATCTATTTTCTTTTCCTCTCCTCACATCCTATATAAAAATGACCATGATAACTCCAGTATCATCTATATACTTTTATTATATCATGTTAATGGACTAATCATTATCAATATCCTCTCTCTCTCCCCTTTTATTTTATAAACGAAATCAACGTCCATGAGGTTCCAATTTATAGCCTCTGTGGAAGACGAAGTTTTGTTCTTCAATTTATCCTTAATTACTGGTCATTAAACAATGTTTATGGTTGAAACAGACTATAATATATATATTATAACCAAATTAATATTCAGGAACCAGTATATGTACATGTTATTAAATCATAAGACCAAACTGGTTCCTAATAATCAAAATACCGCTTAAATAATCTAAGTGAATATCATTAATAATTCATCTAATGATTCATCCTTTTTCCATGTATCAAAATGATATAATTTAACATTAACAATTATAGATGTTCATAAATAATATGTAATTTCAGTTCTAGAGATTTACATCCATTCCACATGAACTCCATTACTTAAAAACAAGAGAACCGATTATGAAATCAAGAAAACAAACACTCCAGAAAGACAAACTTTGATATTATAACTTATCAATAAGGACATAAATGAACTAAAAATAATTATTATAAAATAAATACATGTCTAATAATTTCATAATTATGTTATTAATGAGTCTAATTTCATATTCCATGACCTTAAGTTCAAGAGGGGAGCACATTCATATTTAAGGTAAGGGTTTTCCACCCGAACTTCCATTTTTATTCGGGTTACTTTCATTATCTAATTAACTTAATGAAATTCTTATGTATTGTCATGTACTCATCATAAATTCTGTGTGAGTATTCTATATATTTACACCAACTATAATCATTCCCTATTTTATGGATAGTTACATGTTTTAAAAGAAACTTTTAAAACTGTTTCTAAAATACAAGCCCTATTCAAGGGAATTTATCAAATTATTATCTATTTTCAAGGGAACTATATAATATGTTTTTGGAAACCATTATCTTTATCAAATCACTTATTTTATTATGAAAATACTATCTTAATTCAATTCTGGTTTTATACAAATATTTTTCCAAAAGAACTCGTATTTTCAAAGTAAAAGAGTATTTATCTCAAGATTTACTCGAAGATTTTTTAAGAGCATCTTCATCTATTTCAACACTCTTGTTGATTATTATGTATTATTTGGATTATTATTACATGTTATCATATACCATATTTAATTTAATTATTTATGATTAATTTAGCTAATGATGTGCTATCTTAAAACCATTCATCTGTTTACTTTGAATGCTTAGTGTTTTTACTTAATGTTTAGGGAAATCAATGTACATTTAATATATTAGTTTCAATATGAATGAGTATATTGTTTATGTTTATCATCATTCATATGAGGAATTCATTGGATATATTAAGTGTTGGTTGGGGCCCTCTATATCCCCTCGGTGCATCGGTAGGTCTCATGAGACAAACTACGGTCATGGCACAAGGCCTTGAAAAAATGATTACTTATGGTATTGGAAAGAGGACTTGAAGGTATGGTTATGTTGTCCTGAATTATGCATTCCATCATTATAAAAATAGTATTGATGGTTCATGTGGTTATTCTACTAGTAGAATACCCATGATTATGTTATGTTATGTCAATATTTACTCAGATCATTTTCTACCATATTATGTTCAAGTTTATTTTTAGAGGCATGTGTTTTCAATTATTCATCATGTCTAATGTTTATAATATCTTCTGCTGTATTGATTACCCTTTCTGATAATTTGAGATCACCCCTTTATTATGGTTCATTTTCTCAGGACATGAAGAAGTTTATTATGAATGACATGCTGAAATAACCTAGGAGTTATGGATGTTGTCTAAGGAGTTTCTATATTGTATTTATTTTCAAGTTGTAATGTTTAACTTATGTATGAATCTTGTTTCCAATAATACTAAACTAATCAATACTTCAGGATGATTATTCCTTATTTGTTTTACAATGTAATCAAATAAGGCACCGACTCTAGGAAACTGGGGTCGGGTCCTTAAAGTTGGTATCAAAGGAAGTTTAGTAGAAAACTTAGAAACTAGATTTAGAAAATGTAGATTAGGGAAGATTATCTAAGATAGTATTTGAGTATAAACATACAAGAACTTCATTGTATTTTGGTAAGGAATAGATTATTTTTATATTTCAACCAATACATCCCCGTTTAGATATGAGCAGGTAGAGGCGGCTCTAACATAGATGTACCTAGGAGTGAAAGCTCTGACAAGGAGTTTCAGGCTTGACCCGGGGTATCCTGGTACATGACAACGGGCCTTTCTGCACTCTTGGTTATGAAACTCCTGAGGGATATGCTTAGGATAATTTATATTTTCTTTAGAATCCATTATGAAGGATTTAAATCTAATTTTTTCCTTGAAGATACCATGTTTATGATTAATAGATTATCTATGCATAGAATTTATATTTATGCTAAGTATTTGTTTACATTGAGATTATAAATTATAATTCATACCCTAATCTAGTGTATTCCATTATCTAGAAATGGAACCTAGTTGAAGGAATGGAAACCGCAAAAATGCACGTAGGGATTTACCTCCGAATCAAGATAATGATGTTGAATCCGGTGTTGTGACTGGTGCTGAGCAACTTATAAAAATACTGGGAAAACTTACTCAGGTTATGAATAATAACCTTACCCATATGGAGCATCTGGATCCACCATGTAGAGGATCTATGTTAGATTTATTTATGAGAAAAAAACCTCTATCATTCAATGGGACTACAAACCCAATTGTATCTGAGTAGTGGATAAGTTCCCTCGAGAAGATATTTCTTGATTTGGGATGTAATAAAAGATAGAAGGTTTTCATGACATTTTATTATCTAACGGGAGATGCGGATCTATGGTGGTCATTAATCCAAAAACACAAAGGAGGAGAAAGAAACAGAAGAGATGGAATGGAGGGATTTTAAGGAAATCTTATTAGAAAAATATTCCCCTCGTGAACAACAAGAAGACATGGAGAGGCAATTCTTTAATCTGAGGTAGAAGGAGGATGAAAATGTTTCCAAGTATGAAGCCTGCTTTATAAGGCTGGTAAGGCATGCTGCAGACTACATACATAATCTAAGGAGCAAAATTGATCGATTATTTGATAGTTTTAAACCATTACTCTGAATAGCTCTAGTATCCCAGAATTTCTCATCATATGAAGACATAGTTTCATGTTCTATCAAGACGGAAGAGGGATTCTATATGTATTATGACTTTAAGGGAAAGAAAGAGAAGAAGGGAGTGGCTGAAAACTCTGGGAAAGGAAATAAAGAAATGGGGAAGAAGGAAAGAGTTGAATTTCAATCATGTAGTAATTGTGGGAAGAAACACCCTGGAACTTTCCTAAAGGGAATGGGAGTTTGTTACAAGTGCAGAGAAAAATGACACCTATCTTAGGATTGTAAGGGGAAGAAAGAAGCTACGAATGTTCTGTGCTAAAATTGCAGGGATATGGGAAATTATGAACATGAATGTCTTAAGTGTTAGTGAAATGTTCCCCAAAGAAGGCCAAGGGAGAAAGGCCAAGATTATGCAGTCACAACTGTGGAGGTTGAAGTTCCCAACGAAGTGGTGGTAGGTACATTGATCATTTCATCAAACTTAGACAATGATTTATTTGATTTTGGATCATCTCATTCATTTATATCTTCCCAGTTTTCCAAGAAAATTAGACATGTCCAATTTGATTTAATAAAGGATTCATTAGTCAAAAATCCTAGTGGATGTATCATTGAAAAAAAGGCATGTTGATTAGTCCCCCTCATGACACATAAACGTGATTTAGTTGATAAAATTATCATCATACCAATGGTTGACTATGATATAATTCTCGGTATGAATTGGCTATCAAATTATGATGTAAAGATCTATTGCAAGAAGAAGGAAGTTACAATTTTTGAGGATGGTGTAGAATCCCTTATTTTTAGAGTACAAACCTCTCCATTAGATTCTCATCTAGATACACCCCGAGTAGCTCTATTGAATTCAATTATTATAGAGGAAGGGAATGAAATAAATATGGGTTAAGAGATAAATGTATAGATAGAAGATGTACCTATTGTACAAGAATATGTTGATGTCTTTCTAGAGGATTTACCTGGACATCCTCCAGAGCGGGAAATTGAGTTTTCCATTGACTTAATTCCTGGTTCAAGGCCCATATCAAAGACCCCTTATAGAATGGATACTATGGAGTTAGTGGAACTAAATAAACAACTAGAATAATTGAGTGATAAAGGATTTATTTGACCCAGTGTTTCTCCATGGGGAGCCCCTGTCCTCTTTTTCAAGAAGAAAGATGGATCCATGAGGTTGTGCGTTGATTATAGGGAAATAAATGCTATTAAAATAAATAATAAGTATCCTCTGCCATGAATTGATGATTTATTTGATCAACTTCATGGAGCCTAATATTTTTCTAAGATTGATCTTTGATATGGATATCATCAGTTGCTGGTGATGAAGGAATACATTCTAAAAACAGCATTCCGAACCAGGTACGGGCATTATGAGTTTACAGTAATGCCTTTTGGACTAACTAATGCACCATCTATTTTTATGGATATGATGAATATATTTTTCAAGGAATATCTTTATGACTTTGTGGTGGTGTTTATTGATGATATCCTAGTATACTCTAAAATCCATGAAGATCATGAAAATCACTTGCGCACTATTCTAAAGACACTTAGAAGAAATAAATTATATGGGAAGTTTAGAAAGTGTTATTTTTGGCTCCAATCAGTTTCCTTTATGGGACACATTACCTCTAAGGATGGAATATTAGTAGATCCTACGAAGGAAAAGGCTATGCAAGAATGGCCTACTCCAACCAACATAATTGAGTTACATAGTTTTATTGGTTTAGCAGGTTATTATCAGAGTTTCGTTCAGAAATTTGCCCGTTTAGCCAATCCAATGACCAAGATTACATGAAAAGGGGTTAAGTTCATATGGAACAAGGAATTTGAATAATGTTTTGAAGAATTGAAGAGGAGGTTAGTGAATTATCTGATCCTAACCCTACCACCAGGGAATTATGGGTTTGTTATCTATAGAGACACATCAAAGAAAGGACTTGGTTGTGTCCTTATGCAGAATGATTTAGTGATTACATATGCATCTAGGCAGCTAAAGATTCATGAACAAAACTATCCAACTCATGATCTTGAGTTAGTAGTGGTAATCTTTACTCTGAAGATTTGGAGACATTACCTCTATGGAGAAAAATGTGAGATATATACTAATCATAAGAGTTTGAAATATATATTCTCAATGAAAGAAATCAACATGAGACAAATGAGATGAATTGAGCTACTCAAAGACTATGATTTCACAATACACTACCATACGGGGAAGGAAAATAAGGTAGCAGATGATTTGAGTAGAAAAGATTATGGAATTCTGAACAAGATGAGAGTTTAAAGGGATCCTATGTTCATGGATATAGTAAAGATAGATATGGGAATTATCACGGAAGGTAACACATCAATACTTTTTAAAATGGTTTCCAAACCTTCTTTACTTTAAATGATAAAATTTTCTTAGGATGATGGTGAGGAGTTTCAAAATAAAATAAAAGATATAATGATGGGAAGTTGACTGACTTCACATATGAAGGTGGCATTTTGAAATTAGGAAAGAGGATTTGTGTTCCCTCTATTCCTGAGCTAAAGAGGGAACTATTGGATGATGCTCATAGCTCTAATTTCTCTATACACCCTGGTATCACAAAGATGTTTAGAGATCTAAAGGAACATTTTTGGTGGGAAAACATGAAGAGGGATATTGCTGATTACGTGTCGAGATATTTGGTTTGTCAACAGGTGAAGGCTGGAAGACAATGTCTTGGAGGATTCATGCAACCCCTTCCTATTCCTATGTGGAAATGGAATGATATTACATTGAACTTTTTCATGGGGCTACCAAAGACTCCAAGAAAGAATGATGTGATATGAGTCATTGTTGACCATCTTACAAAATCAGCACATTTTCTTGCTGTAAGAGAAGATTTATCACTTGAACATTTAGAAAAACTATATATTAATGAACTTGTGAGACTTTATGGTGTACCCTCATCAATTGTTTTTGATCAGGATCCCCGTTTTACATCACGATTCTATAAGAGTCATCAGAATTCCTTAGATACCGATCTTCATTTGAACACTGCCTACCACCCACAAACTGATAGACAACCAGGACAAACTATTCAAACTTTGGAAGATATGTTTAGGTCTTGTTTACTTGATTTTCAAGGCATGTGGGATCAGTATTTACCTCTTGTAGAATTTTTCTATAACAATAGATTCCATTCAAGTATTCAGATGGCACAATATGAAGCATTGTATAGAAAGAGATGTTGTACACCAACTTGCTGGGATGATATTGGTGAAAGAAAGATCATAGGCCAAAAAATTACTAATGAAACAATGGGAAAGATGAAGATTATCCAAACCCATATCAAAACAGCTCAAATTAGGCAAAAGAGTTAGGATGATAACCGAAGAAAGGACTTGGAATTTCAAGAAGGAGATCACGTTTTCTTAAAGGTATCTCCATGGAAGGGTATTAAACGATTCAGTAAGAATGGAAAATTAAGTTACAAGTACATCAGAACTTTTGAAATTCTGGACCGAATTGGATACGCAGCTTACCATTTAGCAATGCCACAAAGTCTCTCTAAAGTTCACAATGTGTTCCATGCATCAATGTTAAGAAAATACACGCCAGACCCAACACATGTACTCACTTATGAAGAAGCAGAACTTGAGCCCGATCTGTCTTATTGTGAAGAGCCTATCAAGATTCTTGATACTAGAGAACAAGTATTGAGAAATTGGACAACTTGTCTGGTAAAGGTTCTTTGGAGGAACCATAAGATGGAGGAAGAAACATGGGGGCCTGAGGAGCTTATGTTGAAGACATACCTGAATCTTTTTAGGTAATATTTTGTGAATTTAAAAGACAAAATTTTTGTAAGGAGGGAATAATTTAACACCCCAAGGGTTTGAAATTAAATATTGAATTCATTTTATAATGTATTCATTAAAAAAAACTTTGCCTTTGCAGTGTTTTGAATTTTGAAAAACTGTCATATAGAGTTGTGACCAGTAAGTCATTCAGAGTCTGATAGAACAAACTTGATTTTTGGTGAATAGTAGCATACCCTTATGAATAGTAATATTACCCTTATGAATAGTAAATAATGACATTATTTTATTTTCTTAAGGTAATAAGATAATGAGATCTTAATTAATTTTTCAATGTGATATAAAACTAATTATACCTTAAAATTGTTATTTTTAGAATTAACCATGATTTTATTTAAAAATTAAATTAATAATATTTAGAAATTGATTTTTGAAAAATGGAGTTCATTTTTGAATTCTACACATTGAAAAATGGTAGGGGTGAATTTTTGGGATTTTTCTAAAATACTTGAATTTTTCATGAATAGTAAAAATATAGTTATGAGTTTTTGGTAGTTCATCATAATGACATAATAAAAGGATGGTCAACTTGTTTAAAGTAACATATGACATGAGGTGTCCTAAGTGGCTAAAACCATGGGCAAATACCATGGGAAAGCCTCTGGTTTGGCAAAAAACACTAATGAGGTGTCCCTTTGAAATTATTAAAAAAACTCCCTCTCTTTTTCTATAAATACCCACTCATCCATTCGTTATCCTTCATTAAAAATACCTCATCCTCTAATATTGTTTTTTTACCTCTATATGAGTCCTCCAAATGTTTCCTTAAGCCCTCAAGGTAGCAACCTTCAAGTTCTAAGAGTTACTCTACAAGGTAATGGAATCCTTCACCCTCCTCTTTTAGTTGACACTTCTTTTATGTTATCTCTTTGAATTTACATTATAATATGTTGGAGTTTCATTTTATGTATTATTATTACTGTAATTTTTATTTACATATGATTAGATACCATTTTTCTCTCATCACTTCATTTTATGAAATTTTAAGCGACGTCGTTAGGCTATCGAATTTTCCTAAGGGATCTCTCAACTTTTCTTTTATTTTCAAGTTCATCTCTTTTCTTTTCCTCTCATAACCTCCTATTTAAAAATGACCATGATAAATCTAGTATCATCTATATACTATAATTATATCATGTTAATGGACTAACCATCATCAATATCCTCTCTCTCTCTCCCCTTTTATTTTATAAACGAAATCAATGTCCATGAGGTTCCAATTTATAGCCTTTGTGGACGACGAAGTTTCGTTCTTCAATTTCTCTTTCATTACTATTCATGAAAGCATTTTTATGGTTGAAACAGACTATAATATATGTATTATAACCAAATTAATATTTATTAACTAGTATATGTACATTTTATCAAATCATAAGACCAAACTAGTTCCTAATAATCAAAATATCGCTTAAATAATCTAAGTGAATATCATTAATAATTCATCTAATGATTAATCCTTTTTACATGTATCCAAATGATATAAATAAACATTAACACTTATGTATGTTCATAAAAAATATGTAATTTCAGTTTTAGATATTTACATCCATTCCACATGAACTCCATTACCTAAAAACAAGAGAACCGATTAGGAAAATCAAGAAAACAAACACTCCGGAACGACAAAATTTGATATTATAACTTATCAATAAGGACATAAATGAACTAAAAATAATTATTATAAACTAAATAAATGTATAATAAGTTCTTAATTAAGTTATTAATGAGTCTAATTTCATATTCCAGGTCCTTGAGTTCAAGAGGGAGACACATTCAGATTTAAGGTAAGGGTTTTCCACCCAAACTTCCATTTTCATTCGGGCTACTTACATTGTCTAATTACCTGAATTAAATTCTTATTTATTGTCATGTACTCATCATAAATTATGTGTGAGTATTCTATATATGTACACCAACCATAATACTTCCCTATTTTATAGATAGTTACATGTTTTAAAAGAAACTTTCAATATTGTTTCCAAAATACAAGCCCGATTCAAGAAAATTTCTCAAATTCTTATCTATTTTCAAGGGAACTCTATAATCTGTTTTTGGAAACCATTATCTTAATAAAATAACTTATTTTATTATGAAAATAATTTCTTACTTAACTTATGGTTTTATACAAATATTTTTCCAAAATAACTCTTCTTTTTAAAGTAAAAGAGTATTATCTTAAGATTTACTCGAAGATTTTATAAGAGTCTCTTCATTTATTTAAACACTCTCATTGATTATTATGTATTATTTGGATTATTATTACATGTTATCATCTACCATATTTAATTTAATGGTTTATTATTATTTTGGATAATGATGTGCTATCTTAAAAACATTCATCAATTTACTTCGAATAGTTATTGTTTTTGCTTAATGTTCAGGGAAAGTTATTTACATTTCATATATTAGTTTCAATGTGAATGTATATGTTGTTTATATTTATCCTCGTTCATATGAGAAATTCATTGGACATAGTAAGTGTCGGGTGTGGTCTTCTATAGCCCCTTGGTGCATCGGTAGGTCTCATGAGACAAACTACAGTCATGGCATAAGGCCTTGACAAAATGATTACTTATGGTCTTGGCACGAGGCCTTGACGGTATGGTTATGTTGTCCCTTATTATGAATTCCCTCATTATGAAAATAGTATTGATGGTTCATGTGGTTATTTGACTAGTATAATACCCATGATTATGTTATGTTATTGCAATATTTACTCAGCTCATTTTCTACCATATTATGTTCAAGTTTATTTTTAGAGGCATGTGTTTTCAATTATTCATCATGTCTAATGTTCATGTTATCTTCCACTGTATTTATTACCCTTAATAAGAATTTGAGCTTACCCATTTATTATGTTTCATTTTCTCAGGACATGAAAAAGTTTATTAAAAATGACACGGTGAAATAACCTAGGAGTTATGAATGTTGTCTAAGGAGTTTTTATGTTGTATTTATTTTCAAGTTGTAATGTTTAACTTATGTATGAATATTGTTTTCAATAACACTAAACTACTCATTACTTCAGGATGCTTATTCCTTGTTTGTATGCCAATGTAATCAAATAAGGCACCGACTATGGGAAACTGGGGTCAGATACTTACATCTATAATCATGCCTTCCCTTCTAAACATTTTATTAATCCCCTAGTAGTAATTAAAATCCTTGTTAATTATCCAAATTAAAATTAAAGAATCCATACCTACATTGTTATATATTTTAATTTCATGAATATATTTGAACAAAAATTTGGGGGTGGGAGTTTTTTGATTATAATTAAACTATTTTTTTAAGTGATGTACATTATTGATGTTATTATTTTGGGAAGAAATACATGCATGGGACCTGTGTGGATGACCAAAAATTTATTTAAATGTAATTCTTATATGTTAACCAATACTAGAATATAAAAAAGATACCTCTCTTTACCTTAAAAATATTAAATTCTTCAAAAAAATTCAAGATCAGAATTCAATATAAAATAATTACACAAAAGGGGTAGAGGAAAGAAAATATCATTGATCTTAAAAATTCTAATGTGTGGAATACTAAAAAAAATAAAGGGGTGATTAGAGTTCAACATTTGAAAAAGGGAAGTGAGTGAGGATCCATTATTTATTTTTAACTATTTCATTCCTTTTAATTAATTTTAGATATAAGAATAATCCTTTTGATTTTTAATTTTTAACATCTAAAACCTAGCAACACTTAGTGTCAATACAACCCAGGTATTATCCTCATAACTGAAACATTTTTATGATTTTGTGTAATGGTGATTCTAGAAAGGCATCAAGCCTATATAAATCCTGAAAGATCTTAATAATAAGAAAACCCCTAATTAAAAATACATGAGTGAAGAGAGATACACATCCTGAGAGTTAAAAACAATTTTCATATGATAATTAACAAAATATTAATTTTTTTTTATGATTTAATAAGAAAATAGGAAATTTTAATCCCTTTAATAGATATTATATTGGTTGTTTGAATTTAAATTTGATATCATTAATATATTGAGAAATATGAATTTTCCATGGTATAAGATGATTTCCCAGAAGTAAAATGTTTAAGTACGGGGGGGAATTGACAGATCCAAGATTTTTATATATTTCACATTGTTTTTTCATGTTTTCAACAAAAAAATTTATTCATTTTATAGGTAATTGTTACATATTTGGATATAAAAAATGATTTGAAATTAATTATAAAGACATAAAAATCTATTTTCTAATTTTTCTATTCATATCTAATCTTAAGGGATTTAACTTCATACATTGATCCAAGTGTTCATCATTTTAAAGGAAGTTTTTATGATGAAAGTATAAAGAAATGGGAATTAGCCTAAGTTGAGAACCATAGTAGATCAAGGATATCCATAGAGAGGCAACCAACTGATTATCAACAAGGATTCTATCATGGGAGATAATGGAGAACACCAAGCAAGGGTCGGTGATCGACTATGGAATTCATGAATGAGTAACTCCTAGCATGGGGAGGCATTGGGAAGGAGGACCTTTGTGTGACTATATAGGTGTAACACCCCATATCTTAAACAACCCATAATTACATGATTTAAATAATGGTTTTAATTTTGTACATATCAAGGATATTTTTAATTTAGTGTTTTATAGAATTAGGTGAAACATTATATAAAAAAGTGTACATTTCCTTGTAGTATCAATTTTACCACAAAACAATTTCTTTATAAAGACACACTTGGTTCATTCAATTTAACTCCCATATCTGAAACTTTGAATTTATTAAATTTTATATCTATCCTTAATCCCTGTGAAAAATCATTTGGAAATGTTTGATGAGAAAAAAAATCTCAATAAGGTACATAGAATAAAATAAACCTGTTAGTCCATTTTTAAATGTACAAAATCCATATGAAAATTTTCCTTTTTTAATAATTAACCTTTGACCTCAAATATCCATTTATTTTTTCATTAAAACTATTTAATTTCTTAATAGATTTTATAAAATATTTAACATACAATCATAAAGAAAAAATAATAATCATAAGGGTTTCTTTGAAAACATGAAAATTCATGAATACCTTTCCATGAAGAACAATATTTTAACCATTATTTAAAAATGTTCATAAACTTTCCTTAAAAAAATAAGTTTATTTTCTTAAATTTTGATATAAAAAGATTTCCTTTATAAACCATTATAAGAATATCATGTATGTATATTGAGTCATTATCCTTACATTCACCCTTAAAATGGAATCACTAACTGGATAATTACCATATCTCTTATTAGTAACCCATTACTAGTAAACTTCATCACTTTACCCAATGCATTGTAGAGCTATATCATGATCACCCAAAATCAGATATATTCATTCTCACATTTCATTCATATAAAATTTTCAAGAACAAAATAATAAATAAAAAACATATAGCTATCACTTTAACCCAAAAACCATTTTAATTGTAATTTAATATGATAAGAAATATCACTTTCATTTATCTCATAAAGATGAGAAGATGTTATCATTTCCTTAATTTTTTTTAAAACTAAAAATTCCTAGAATATTTTTAGAAATATTTTCTTTGAAAATAACCATGGAAACTTTTAGAGGAATATTGATAATGAATAATGGTCATGATGGTGTAAAAAATTGGTCAAGACGTATATGTTAAAAAAATTATTTATGCAATTTGGTAAAAAAACATCAAAAAGAACCACATGGTAAATATTTAAAAAATTATTTTTCAAATATTTAAAAATAATTTAAAAAATAATTTAAAAAGTTATAAATAATAAACTTCTTCGAACATTTTTAAGTACATGGATATGGAGGAGAAAGATTTAAAAGGGATGCTTTAAAATAAGGTTTTAAAGAAAAATACCTTACCATAAGTCCCATCTAGCTTTTTATGTTCTCTAACATTACAATTATAAAATTATATTAGTTTTGTACTTTCATAATAAACATTTTTATTTTCATGTTCATTATTATTATTCCTTTCATTTCATTTGTTTGCATAACTTATTTAGTCACTAAATGGTTAAGTTTATGTTGGATGTTATGGGGTTGTTCGATATATAAATTCATAACCACATCGATACATTGACCATAGTCAAAGGGGTTATGGTCCCATTTTATCCATAATCTTGAAAATATTATATTTATCATGTTTATAAATTATACATGAAAACTGCAACACATCCTTTCATGGATACGGTAGTCCATATATACGCATGAACACATTTTTCAATTTTTCTAACGGGTGGAAAAAATAAAGTAGATAATATTTTACTTTTATAGAATAATAAATATGTTATTAATGTCATATTTATTCATTATTTCTATTCTTGTGGCCATCCTTATATGGTGAAAATGAAAAAGGAATCACATCACTTCATGGAGGTGGTATCCCACACATACGCACGAGCGACATTATCAATTTCTAAAGGATGGAAAGATAAAGAAGGAAAGAAATATCTTATTTTTATAAAATAAGAATTATTTTATAAATATAATATATACATTCATTTTTTACATCAATTTACTAGCCATATCATCTATTGATGAAAAGAAAAACACATTGCTTCGTAGAGAAGGAAGTTCACACATACATACAATAAAATTTTAATTTATCATAAGATGGTGAAGAAAAAAAAAATTTATCATAAAAATAATAACATTTAAGTATATTTAATATACTAATTTTATTATTTTATTATGTTTAAATTATATTTGAAGGAGGAAAAATAATAAATAAACTTAAAATAGGTTGGTTAGGAGTTATACCTTCTCTTCAAATACTTCCTTTTGGATTATACCTTACACCTTCCAGAATTGGTATTTTGAGAACAAAAGGACTAATAGGATGTGGTGAGGGATTTTTGGGGGATTTTGTTTTAGGTATTTCACAAACTAGAGAACTAAAATGGTGTGAGTAATGGGAGACAAAAGGTTTCCTTTTATAAGTGAGGGGATTGGCACACTTGTAAATTTTATAAACTTTTAAATATTATAAATTATTAGTCATGGGAAATTGGCTCAAAAACTATACAATTTATAATATAAGGTGATAATGTTCAAAATAAAATCATAAAAAAATAATTATAATAATTTTTTTTGGCTTTATCACATAGTTTTTACCTTAATTAACTTGATTTACCCTTTACCATGGTGATACATTTTTACTATGGTTACTATTCATAATGAAAAAAAAATTGAACTCATTAATAAATTTGAAACCACTAATTAAAAACTTGAATACATTTTTTAGTATTAAATTTTTATAATTAACATAAATTACTTATAATATATGTATGAAAAATGCGATGAAATATATTTTTTAAAAAATCATCTTTTTAAGCATAAAAATGAACTAATACCAAAATAAAATAAAATATTTATTACTATGATTTTTTTATTTTTATAATTTTTTTTCTTATATTAATTTAAAACTAAATCCAAAATAGAATGATACTGTTAAATTACTTTTTTTAAAGATAAAAAAGTCATTTTTACAAAAATATGCATTTTTCACTATTCACTCAAAAATCTATATTTTCATAAAGATTTAAAAAAATCATACTAATTTATTTTATATATATTTATTCTAAAATTGAATTAATTTTTATAAAATTATATTTTTAAATCAATAAATTTATCTTTTAAATAAAACCATGTAATTCACAGAAAAACATTTAGTTAAATACAACTATTCCTTTTTCTACTGAAAACTTTTATAATATTATTTATAAAAATATTATGGTTATAAATAAATAAAATAAATATTTATAAATCATAAGATTGATTTATTTCTATGATCACCTAGGTTTTCACATTCCCCCCCTCAGGAAATTACATCCTCTCAATTTTCTTCACTACTTAAACATGTGAGGTTATTTTCCCTTATAACATTTATAATTCTCATGTTGCTTCTTAAATCATGTAATCATTACATAAAACCTTTACTTGGTGAATCAACTTATTTCACACTAACTTCTATCTATTATCCAAAATCTAAACTGACTTTTTTTTTCAAAAGGAAGATTCTCTTATAATTTTACCACTTCATGGATGAAAACATGAGATGCATCAAGTACATACTTTCCTAGAAAAGAAACATGAAACACATCATGTACCTGAGATAAAATTATAGGTAAGGATACTATATAATAAATTGATCCAAAATTTTCTATAATTTCATATAGACTAATAAATTTTGGGTGGAAATTTTCTTTTCTTAAAAAAATTCATTACACATTTTGAAGGAGATATTTTTAGAAAGACATTTTGAAGGAGATATTTTTAGAAAGACATGATCACCTAATTCATATTGAATTTATAAACTATTTCTTCTACTAAATATAGTTATGATAATTTCCTCTCACCGAATTCATCCTAACATGTTGGAGTCTGAAACCATTTTATATATAATTCCTCAAAAAGATCCATATGTAAAATTGAATGAAAAATATCATTATAGTAAAATTAAACTGAAGATAAATGATAATACCAACTTCCTTGATAATCTAATGAGAAATATCAAAGAATATACTCTAATGTGTGAATTTTACAAGCTAATTTTCCATCAAAATTAAGGATAAAAAACTATACTAAAACTTAGTTCAGTACCCATTAACTTTTAAAGTCATTTCAAAAAAATTAATATAAACCTGAGATCATGATCAGAGATAATAGAGAGGGGAACTCTGTGTAATCTGATTTTCTTCTTATGATAATGTCTTAAAAGGTAATCCAAATATGCAATATTTAATATAGGTATAAATTGTACATATTTTTTCAAACTACCAGGAATAACCCAAATTATATTATTAACTAGATATATCTTTATTAATACTACCACAAAATACATGGATATATTCTCCCATTTCTATTCATGAATCAAAAAATGTTGAAGCATCCCCTTTAGGAGTTGTTTCTCAACTTTAACTAATTGAAAATTCAAAAATTTCATGGTAACAAGAGAAATATATTTCTTCATAACTTCCCACAAATAATACTCCCCAAGATCTTTGCACATCTAAGTAATTCCTAGATGAACAGAAAATAAAGAGATGTGAGCTTCATTTAATAATCCCTATTTTAACTCAAAATCATTTGGTACACACAAACTCTTTACAAATCCAATAACACCTTCTTTATCAATATTAAACTTAAAAAAATTACCATTCTTGAATGATTTGACTCTTTAATACAAACCGATATCTTACATCTAAGCCTCTTAAATTCTTTTTGAAAAATATGGATACATTGATACCAGAGAAAAAACAAAAGATGTTTATGCATACATTATTTCTAGGATAACATTAATTAAATAATTAACTAAAGGATTATGTTCCAATCGTAACATAGTTAATGATGCATTATATTTTTTAATAAAAGTGTTGAATACCTTTTTTTTCATTACCTAGATAATAGTGAATTTTGTAATAATAATACTTAATCAGTTCTAGTCATCTTCTCTACCTCATGTTCAACTATTTTTGAGTGAATATATACTTTAAAATTTTATGATCAGTATATATTTCAAATTTATCCCCATATAATTGATGTCTATATATTTTTAAAGTACAAACTATTTCACCCATATGAATTTCATATGTAGGATAACTCTACTCATGGGGTTTCAATTGAAGAGATGCATACATGATAAAATGACTATTCTACATCATGAAATAACCAATTTTCTTCAAAGAAGCATCACTATAAATAAAAAATTCACTATTTCATATTGGAAAGTCTAATACTGAAGAATTTACAAATATTCTTTTCAATTACTGAAAAAATTCATCACATTACTTTATCCAGATAAATTTAACATTTTTTCGAGTTAACTTAGTTAGTGGACTAGATAACTGAGAAAATTTCTCAACAAAAATTCAGTAGTAACATGATAATCAAAGAAAAATTTAAATATAAATGATATTTTTAGTACTTGGTCACTCTTATAATAATTTGTTTAGTAGGATCAATAGTTATTCCCCCTTTAGAAACAATATTACCAGGAAAATAAACCAGTTATATCCAAAATTCACATTCAACCATTTTTCCATTCAAATTATTTTATTTTAAAGCATGAAAAACAATAATTAGGTTTTTCTTATGATATTCATCCATCCGACAGCCCGAAAGCCTTCAAATTTTTTATTTTAAACATAACCCCCTTTTAAGGGATGAAGGGGGAAACCCAAATAGACTTCAAGGACATAGGACAATCACAACCCGAAGGTCAGAAGATACAACCCATACCGACAACATGAAGTTACCCCTCCCTATCATTTGACCATGAAAATCCCTCCACCATCACATCGCTGAATAGAAAGCCATTGTCATGTGTTAAATCACAGGACCGATCCGATGGATGACGCCAAACCCTCTCAAATTCCAAATCCATAAAGCGCTACAAAGATGAAAGACAAGCTCTGAAACCTCATCAAGGACTTGCACCATGAGGTCGGACTTGAGTGCATCTCCATTCCAACAGACCACATAAGAACCATTGAAGACAAACCATCTTCAGAAGTGAAATGAGAACACAATGAGAAATCAAAGCCAACTGCAGGAATACCATCACCAACAAAAATCAAACCAGCAGAATAAACACCTCAACCTCAATCTGCCAAACCCCATAGTCAAACTTGGACCGAAACCTCCCCTATCCGAGTCGTGCTGAAGATGAAGCCAAACCACCCTTCTGAAACAACAGACGAGCCGAGCCGCACCAGCTCCATCGCGGACCCCGCCGATGCCAAACCACTACCAGGTCCGACACCTGAACTCAGAATCACACCAGATCCGACGCCATGCCGGATGAATCTGACGCCAAGCCGTCACGCCAGAACTTCACTGAACACAAATATCACCAGATCTGAAGAAAAAATAAGCACTGGACAACCAACACCAGATCTAGGATGGCGCCAGGACAGAGAAGCCAAGCCCAGAGCAGTGATGGGCTGCCGACACCGAAACGCGTCAGAGATAGCCCGAGCCACACCGGGACACGCTAAAGCCGACGCCGAGCACCGCTGAGACCGAGACAAGATCCAAGCCGCCGCCCAACATGCTGCAGATCAAGAAGACGCCGACACCGAACACCAAGTCACGTTGGAGGGGGAGGAGGAAACACATGAGAGGAAACCCTAGAGCACCGAAGGGAAAGAAGACTCACCGCTCCAAGACTTTTTTTATGATCATCATATATTTTAGATTATACCAATATATCACTGATAAAAAAACCAATAATTTATCCAAATACTCATGGAAAAATCTATTTATTAGATCCAAAAATATAAAAGGTGTATTTTTTGACCAGAATGGCATAACCAAAAACTCATAATGACCATACCTAGTATGGAACACCATACTAGGAATTTATTCTCAATTCAAATTAATATGGTGATATACTGACCTAAGATAAATCTTTGAAAAATATTGTGCACCCTAGTTTTGATTAAACAATCCATTGATATGAGGTAGTAGATACTTTTTTTAATAGTGATGTTATTGATTTCTCTATAATCAATGAAAATAATCATGAAAAAATCATTATTTTTATCAAATAGAATAGGGAAAACCTAAGGAGAAGGTATAGGTAAGATGAAACCCTTATTAATAAGATCATATAACTATTTTTTTAGTTATTACTACTCAACTAAATCTATTTGATAAGGATGTTTTGAAATTATCTTAACATCAGGAACTAATTCAACAGTTATCTAAACCTATCAATCTATAATAACACCAGATAAATCATTAGGAAGTATATCAACGTATTCATTTACTACCCTAAAAATATTAATTTGAAAAATCCCTTTACTTTTAATAATATATTCAAGTAAACATTCACTTCCATATTTTTTCAGTTTATAAACTTCTTGATATGTTCTGAAAGATATAAAATCATTCTTATTCATGAGTTAAACTCAATCTAAAAATTAAATATTAATTATTTATCTCAATAATCTATATTATCTTGATAAACTAAAATCTAATACATACCCAGAATAACATCAAAGTATACTATGAGAAATAAAACAAGGTTTTTAGGAAAAACCATTCCACAGATGATAATAAGAATATGTTTATAAATTGTTGTTTCTTTTATGAAGCCTTAGGAGTTTTTACTAAAAGTATCAACTTCATTTATTGAGATTATATTTCCATTTTAGTTGAATCTTTCTTAGATATAAAAGAATATGTGAATCCAAAATCAAATAAGACAATGTAATTTTATAAATAAAAAATAAATATACCTATCACCACTTTTTTTGAGGGTCATGCATCTACTATAGTAGTAAAAAAAGGATTTTATGTACCTTTATATTTTTGATATTGACGATTACAACCTTGATTAAATAACTTTCTACTTGCACTAAGATAATTTTCTAACACATTTTAATTAAAAAATTTCAATGCCAAATTTTCATTACCGGTCTGACCATTTGTATTTCTCTTTTATTTATAGTCATGAGCTACGTGTCTAAGTTTTCTACACTGATAACACTTACTATATCTCATAATAAATTATTCACAATTCTTCTCTCCACAATTATCACAAAAGGTTAATTTAATTTTCTTAGATTCCAATTTTTTCAATGAATGATTCCCCATTACATGCCACCTAGATTGATTATTATCCTTATTGTTGTAAAATTCAAAAAAATCCATCTCAGATTTCTCACAACACTTCTTAATAACTTCCAAACCCACAAGTAACCATATCAATTTTTAAAATTGGATTTAATCTTGAGTAAAATCAAACAATTTTACCGTCATGGTCTAGAAATATACTTGGTGTATACCCAGAAAATCTAGTAAAATAAGTTTCATAGGTGAAAATAGAGTCCTCCTCTATTTTATTTAACTCCAAGAATTTTATTTCCATTTTAAGTTGAATAAATTTAGGAAAACACTTATCAATAAAGAAATTTTTAAATACTATCCATTCCATGGAATAAATTCCTTCCTTTTCCTCAGTGTAATTTTTTAAATACCACCATTGATCGGCTTCAACTTCAAAACAATAATTATTAAGTGTTACCTTATGATGTTCCAAAAATTACAAAACACTACTAGAAAAATTAATTATAGCCATAGACCTATAGGAATGG
The DNA here is from genome assembly GCA_963277665.1 of Viscum album. NCBI lineage: Eukaryota > Viridiplantae > Streptophyta > Magnoliopsida > Santalales > Viscaceae > Viscum > Viscum album. The sequence goes on from OY728155.1 coordinate 668,219,389, forward strand.
TTTAATTGGTCCATGGATATAGGTTAAGACATAACCATAGTTATTTAAAAAAACATAGATTTATAATGGATAAACCCATGAGCAGAACTTACCCTGGAAATAGGATACTATCATTTTTATCCTCCTTTAGGGATTTTCTCTCCTACCCATCCACTCAAGAAATCCCCACCCAAAACCCTTATCCTAGACATATCACCACCCAACCAACTTACCCCTCCCTCAGTCCTCACTGGATTCTCTATTCATGGTTCCTCCATTACTATCACATTCCTCCCCTCCTCTATCCCATTCGTTGCATGTTCCTCCTCTATTCGATGTGTTAGCCAAACCCTTTTACTTCTATGAGTGGACCATATATGATTGTTTCAGAAGAGATATTCCATGACTAGAACTCACATTAGCTAAACTATAAACGTTTTGTGAACCATAATATTCCCACTCCCTATAGTTAGTATTCTTCCTTTATCAACATGCTTTTGTTGAAACATCCTCATTTTTGTTGAACAATCATATTATTAATTGTATGTTTTATTTATTTTTGATCTATTCATATTTTATTCATTTTTTAGTCCTTGGATTATTTTAAAGTATCAAGTACCTTAAATTATGTTAAATTATTTGTTTTTTAAATTTTATATCCCAAAATTGTTTCTTTGTTTATTCAATTGAACCCTAATGCTCTATTTGGGATTTATAAAAATATACACATCATACGTGTTCATAGAATTTATTCGATGTGTTGTGTCTCTATTGTATCTACATTGGTTATTATTTTTAGTTTTATGTCCAACATATGTTGTTTCTTTCCATATATAATGATCTTAGTCAAGATATTTTGTCTTTTTATAGACTTTTATGGTGTTTTTATCTGTAAGAAAAAAATATTAATATTGAGTAGAAGTTTAAAATTCAAAACACAGAACATGCTCTAAAAAATATATGAGGTTAGTGATCCCTCCCAACATGCTACTTTCATAAAATTATATATATTGGTTAATGGTGGTTTTTTACCTTTTAGATTCCAAGAATAATTAATGAAAGAAAACTTTGAGGCAATTTATAAAATTAAAGAACTACCAGAGGTTTATTTATGAAATATTTATCTTTGATTTTCTTGTATTTTTCTATTTTGGAGGTGAGGGAATGTGGATATGAAGGAACAATAGTCATAGTAACATTAGATTTTAAACACTAGGTTGGCCTATATTTCATAATACTAGTGGCGGTTTATTCCTTCCCATCCACTCCTCAAATTTTGTCTTGTTCATCATGAAAGGGATTGCTAAATATGCTCTTATTTCATATCCATGTCATGTAAACTATTTGACTAGTAGTTGAAATCATTTCCTATATATTGGGATAATAATGTAATAAAAAATGAGAAACCATACCATTCTTAGTTGATTAATTTGAAGTAATATGGAATTCATAAAGGAAATGCACATTTAAACAATCAATGATCAAATGAGAACATTCATTTACCTAAAAACATTAATATGTTTCATTATACAAACTTGAAATGAAATAATACTACCTCTATAATATTCACATAATATGTGTCTGAGAGTTCCCAATAAATGATTATTAGAATATTTTTATCACCTTTTAAATTAAGGATAATAAAATCATTGAGAATTATGAGTTTACTAATTTATAATAATAAAATATTAATACTTTAATCAAGTATGTAATTAATGAGTTAAGTAACTAAAATAATGTTTTGGTGGGATTAAAGTCTTTAATATCTAAATAATTACATTTTGATAATGATGTTTTAAGGAACCATACAATATAATGATCATTCCCTACACCTAACTACCATTGACCTCATACATCTTCCTTGGAATGTTAATGACTGGTGACTAAAACCTTGGGTTTGCACACCATTTTGGAGATTATTTTTCTCTAAACATAAAAATTACCTAAATGATAGATACCAAATAAAAATTTTGATAAGTCATATATATGTATAATAATCACCAAAATATTATAATGATAAATAAAATCTACCCAATAGGGATCACACAATTCAAGAACCATAACCATTTCATTATAGAAACATATAAATTATGTAAAGCATATGAAAAATAGATTTAATTGAAAAAAATATGATATCTAAAAGGAATTCATGCATATATGTTTGAGTTTAATAAACCAGTAGGATATTCTAAGAACCATAACCATTTAATGATTTTTGGATAGTTTTCTAAGTATTTTTAATATCTTTGTTTTAAACCAAGACATATTATAGTATTTATTTTCCATGGAATGAAATTTTATTTTTATGATCTCATTATTTATTATTTTTTTACATTGTATTTTCATTTACTTGGATACATGATAATGTGACATGCAATTAAAAATCTAAAGAAGGATTTTGTAAGTAAATGAAGTGTTATTTTACTCATGAATAATTATTGGGGAATAATTTTCTTAATGGACATGAATATATTTTTTATGAACATTCTATAATTTTAGTTTTTTTTATTGGTTATTATAAATTTATAACTCTTTCAATATTGTTTAGACATGTTATGTGTTAATATTGGCTACATTCACAGGATAAATTATTTCATGTTTAATATTTTTTTCATTGATTATCCATTTTCCATGGACTTTTCTAATGAAACCATATTCTATTCTAGGACAATGTAATGATATTTTAATATATAAATGTGTTTGAAGATTTTTTTTATGTGTAGATTCATGTTATTTTTAGGTTATATTCATTTTACATTCAACATTTCCATAAAGTTCAGTAAATATATATTTTTTTGTTTTTATTTTTTTTGTTAATTAAAAAAAATTATCCTATGATATTTTATTATTATTATTATGAGAATATGTTTCCTATAATTTTTTTTATAATTCTCATCCTTTCATTTTTATATTTATGTATCTTTATATCGGTGGATATCAATTATTTTTTTGTATTTCCTTTTATATTCTACCAATGGTACACCACAAAAGGTGAATGATCCATCACCCCAATTAAAAAAAATTAAATGAATAAATAATCACTATAAACCCTATATAACAACACATTTCATCTCTATGGTGAACAAGTTATCACCCTTGGTATCGATCCCACTATCACGACCCCTCGCGTGGAAATAGAGTCCCAATATATACCAAAACTAGAAAAAATTCATAAATATAAACCATCCATGGAAGGAATAGGGGTTGGGGGAATCGACCTCCACCATATTGAGCACCAACTAGTAAGAAGGAACCCTATGTGGGGTTAAAAAAACCCTAGAAAATTCCCTATTTCTATAATTTAGAAAACTACACAAACTAACACTAGAACATTGGTGGATGCTGAAAATCATTTCGTTTTAAGATCTATGTTACATATCTTGTAAACTATTGAACATATTATTTTATTTTAAAAACATAAATATGTTACATTCTCCCACTTTAATATATTACATACTCACAATTTGAACTTGATATTGAAAACCAGGGGTTTGACTTTTCAAAATGCCTTTGTTGAAACCACACATCATAAAAAGGATTAATAAAGATTCTAGTTGAAAAGTGAGAAAGGAAAGTATAAAGGTGGACTAAGATAACACATACCAGGTTTCCATGTAGGAAAAAATGTAATAGTAATAGAAAATCTAACACCCATGGACTGATATAGAGTGATAAAAAACATGGTCATGATAAAGTTGACCATTGTAAATCTATTATAGGTTAAAAGTCTATTGATTTCTCAGTAAGAAAAGTAAATGAATAACATTTTTGTTTCAAGATCATTTTTCTAGAGTTAATGAATTATTTTACTACATAAACAATTAATATAATGAAATATACATACTTAATAGGTATATTTTCATCCTTTGATCAATTTCTACTACAATATCATCTTTGTCTCCAAATTATAAGTATTCAAGATGATTTTTTATGCCCAAAGCATTAGAATAAACTTCTATAGATTATAAAAATTCACAAAATATTAAAATTACAGTCCTTCTATATTTAGAATTTAACCAAAACCAAAATGGTTATGACAATATATTATAATTATTCAAAAATAAATAAAACTTTATATGATGAAAAATTTATTTAATATAAAAAATTCAATATAGATCAAGAAACAAATAACTATCCTTATAATTCCTCAAAATATTCTAGACTAAGATTGAAATTCAAAAATTATAAGGATTTGATTACATAGTCTTCCAATATAAAATTTAATATTTATATCTAAATAATGTCAATCAATCTTAAAGTCTCATACCAAAATATAATTTCCCTAATCACGTAATCTTCAAGTTATGCTAATCATTTCCGGAATCACCAAAAAGATAGATTCTGATCATATATGACTCCAAAATATAATTCATCCTCTATTCCTCAAATAAAATCCCATAGTATTTTGTTCACCTTAATCATATAGGTTTTACCAAATAAGTTAACATCTTATGAAATAACATTAATCACTTAATCACCAAATGATATTCCAATCATATGGTTATCTTTATAATGAAACATATGTTCCAAAAATGAACTTAAACTTTATAAATAAGTTATATTAAATAAAGGAACAATTAAATACTAACTAATAAATCATGTAGTCTAGTGATAGGCACTTCACCCTTGTCTCCCTTTGGTCGTGGGTTCAATTCCCATGAACTTTCCATACGTGATGGGTTGTTTCCCAACCTATGGGTTTTACTTTTTTTCTAAAAAGATAATTCTTATAAAATTCCTATAAATGTGGGAAAAATCCTAAAAATAACCATAATACATTTAACATTAAATATTTTTTTAAACCACAAGGTTATCTTATACCTTTAATTTTTCATCCCAATATGTAATAACCCATAATTACCTCAAAAATAAATGTCACCAAAAATATCATTAGTCACCATAAAATTTCATAACTTAAAGCCTTAAAAGGGGTTTATAATACTTTGGTCTTATGATAAAACATAATATTATAAACCCATGATGGTATCCTTAACACTTTAGATAACTTCACTTGAAAATATCCTAATCTATAAAGTTTTCTAAACCCTGCTCTAACATCAACTACAAGGACCCAGCAGTAAAGATTACACATTTTAGTGATTTTAGACTAAAATTAACACTCTTTAATTCATAAATAGATTTTAGGTTTATAGTTTTATATTATTAGGAAAAAATATTACAAATTAAACCCCTACATCACAAGTTGACACTTCTATACAATATCCATTTTTTCCATAAAAATGTCTTGAAAATAAAAGATGATTTATTTTCATGAAAAATATTCAAAATTTTATTATTGAAATCATCCTTGACCATACTCCCCCTAAAACCCTACATTTTTTTAAAACTTGGGATGAACATAAAAATCTCAGTAAGGGACATATACAGTAAGGAAGAAATCATTAGATTTTAAAAAATTATAATTATTTTTCTTTTTTAAAATAAAAACTAGGATTAAAATAAAAATTTTCTTACCCAATAAATCAATTTTCCTACCCAAATATTTCCATTAAAAAATTCACAATAAATCTTAATGGAAAAATAAAATCCATATAGGTTTCTTTTAAAACCTGATAAACTCATGAATTGTTTTTATAAAGTTATACTTAAAACCTATATATTATTTTTCTTGAACATAAAATAAATAACATGCCCTGTGAAAACATGTTATTTCTATAAAAACATACTCAGAATAAATAAATAATATAGGTAAATTGGGGAGTAATTTTCTTATCATATTTACTTATGATGTAACCCTCATGGATACCCTAAAATAAACCTCATAGTTATAATTTAAAGTAACTTTAAGGGACTAAATCAATGTAGTCCTACCCTTTTTCATGTTTTCAAATCTCGTGGTGATCAGAGGAGGCTTGAAGTGAGTATGGAGGGGTTTAACTACTAAAATCTAGAAGATGGGATAACATAAGGATTTTAATTATTTTTCATCTTTTATTCATAGTTTACATCTTTTTAAGGATGGTTTATGGAGTGCTTCATGTTGTGTAATAATTCAAGTATAAATTCCCTGAGGCATTGTGTTTTCTAGTAATATCTAAAACTCGATGATTACATGATGTGTAAGGATCACACGCTATGTAAATACCCTATGAAATGCATCTTTAAAGGGTAAAAACAATTGGGTATTTCTCAAACCTACACTCTCCTCTTAATTCCAAACAATCCAGTAGCCCTTCCTTTAGTGTTTTGATAATCCTTCAAGAGGGATCAGTCCTTGGGATTTTGTTTTCAACCCATAGTGATCCAAGGTGAGTTATATCTCTATTTATTATAGTTTCTTCCTGTTTAGTCTCATTTTACTCCCAATTCTTATTTTCATGTGATTTTGTTTGATCTACCATATTTATAATGGGATTTTTATTGGTTGTTTTTTTGATGTGGTTAGGCCACAACATCCTTCTAGGTATGAAGTTCTTATGGTTGAGGTGACCGGGATCCACATCGTTGGTTCGTTATCATGTGAATAATGTTGAAACCTTTGTGGTAGGGCATTTGTTGCATCAATATTTTATTTATGTGAAATCATATATTGATTAATCTTTATCTATTTGGATAGAAATAGAATTAAACTAATAATATTGAACCAGATTAAAGGAATTGGTTACGATTGCCTGTTAGCGATGTCGTTTCTTTGTACCATGATAGCAGTTTACCTCATGATTTTCTTGATAGTGTGATATATATTTTTTATGATTTGATAAAATGTTATTATCTTATAATATCTTGTTGAAATTGGTAAATAATGCAAATATGAAATTAATTGATAATTAATTATCTTTAGAATTATTAAAGAAGAGGCATGTTGGAATTTTTTTTTGTAATTTTATGATAATAAAATTGATGCAAGTATGAATTTTTAGTTAAATGTGATTAATGGAATTGATAAATAATGTGAATTATGTTTATGTTTTTTGATAATAAATAAAAAGGGATGATAAATAATAATGGTTGTATGCTTGGAAGAATGTTTAAATTAATAATTTAATTAATTTAGTATATTTTCATAACTTTATTCCTAAGGTTTACCATATATAGAACCTATTAATATTGAATTGGATAATTCAATATGGAATAAGAACCGGTTTTTTGATAAAGATAATTTTTAGGTATTTATTTTCCCATATTATTGATAAAGAAGAGCGCCTTGAGTTTGGATCCGTGAGAGCTCATTTATATATGAAGGATGGATTCCATGTTTTAGGGTCTAATTGATATTTTTTTTCTATTATTGTTTTTTTCCAATTATTTTGTGATTTGATATGTTTATGAGACTTGTGAAATGATCCCAATATAGCTGAGATCGGGATGGATGTTGTGACTTAGAGAGGGGAGGCCTGGATGTGATATGAGCCTAGTATGGCTGAGCTCGGGATGGTTATTGTAACATAGGGTGGGGAGGAACAGATGTGATATGATCCTAGTATGGATTATCCTAGGATGGATAATTTTATATGTGGGTAGGGAGGCCTAGATGATGTCGCATTAGTTGATGTATGTGATGGAGAGATTCATCGGTATATTTATGAGTGTGTCGGGGATGACACCAGAGATGATGGAATATGTTAAAGCTGAGATTACCCATTTATGTGATGCTGAGAGTTGATATGATCACCTTTGAATCTGTTTGATGACCAATGGATGGGTTAATTATTTTATTTTCATTAATTTATCCACTACTTTAGGTATCTTAGGATGATTTTCTTAGAGTACCTATTTTATGTAATAATTCTAATAATAAATAATAATTTTTAACCCATGGGGTTGGTTGGTGCTGGAATGTAAATGCATAAAAGATGTTAATCTTGATAAATCAAGACCTTAGTTTGGATTATTCTTAGAGGCCACGAAATTTACTCTGATTATTAATTTAATGTAATCTGGAATAATCTTAATGGTCAATTAATGGATAATGAATTAATTAATTCATGTAAAATTATAAAAATAAAAGAATGAATTTAATGTATCTCTTTAAAATGATTATATGTATATAGGATATTTGGTCTTAGTAGTGGTATCCAGGAGTCCGAGTGATGTTAACCATAGTTGAGTCTAAGACTAGGTTATTCCTATAGTGTTGTTGTGAGCTATATTTTATCTTGTATATTCTGTGATTTCATACGCTGCCCCACCCATGTCTATTAAGGAAAATTAAACCTAGTGGAAATTTGGAGGGTGTTTTCTCTAATATACTAATGGGAGGATGGATTGATAACTACCCCCTCTAGACCTACTCTCTTCTCTTGGTAGTTACTTATGTCAGTATGCACAATGGTTAGTTTTACCATATATGTGTGTTAAGGGATGCAATGGCATTTGGTTATTTTACACATATGTATTATTGGATATTGAATCTAAAGGATTATTATAGGTATGATGTGTATAAGATGTAATGGATTGATGTATTTACTCTGTGTATAGGCTATAATGAATTGAGTTATAATACCCAATGATTGATATACATCATACTGGTTGTGGTGGATCTTGGAAACTACTTGGTTACTATATGTGGATATGTGATATGGGATGGTGTGATGATGTGATGTACAAGGTGCATGTTGTGATGCATTTCCTAGGTTTCTTCAGGATGTCTTACTTTTTGGGAGATATGGTTGAGGTTATACAATGTTGGGGAAGAGCAAAAAAATAGTGGGTAAGTGTGAGTGGTCTACCCTTGAAATTTCATTATTATATTATATACTCTCTGGTATGTGATACTTGGTGAGAGTTGGTGATGGTGAGGTTGGGAACTTAGTATACCTATTTTGGCGATGAGTTAGTTTAATTGTTTTTCATTATGATTTAGCATGATTTATTTATCTTTTTCACAAGAGTATTTGGAGAGGATCCTACTGAGTATTCTGTTATTCTCACCACACATATATATAATTTTTTTTCCAGGTCAGCTAGAGAATGTTAGAGATCAAGAAAGATATTACTAGATTATGGTTTTATAGAAGCTATTTGGGATTTGTCATTACTACTGTCTTTACTATTTTGGGTACTTATAGTTTCCTTTTAGTTGTTTAGTATTGTATGAAATTTAATTCTTTCATTAGGGTTTTCTTTATGTATATATATATGTCTGAGTAGGTGTTTATTGTAGTATCCTTCACATCTCTCTCTTTTTCATGTTTCTCTTAGAGGGTAATGACCCCCACTTACATGTTTATTATACCCTTGGTGCTAGTTTCAAACCTAGGGACTACTGGAGGTGAGACATAGGCAGTCACTATATCTCTCCCCTCATTATAATATCATTGTGGGGAGGGGATCGTGACAAATTGGTATCAGAGGTTCAGGTTGATGGATAAGATGAAGTTTAGAGTTTAGAACAGGTAAGGTTACATGGCTTGGTAGGAAAATAGTGTAATCTACATTTATTAAGTGATTTAAACATGGGATACAGTCTGAGACATGGATATTTAGGCCCCCCCTATGATCTGATTCACATACATTTATGTTTACCAAGCCTACTAAATAAAGTGATACTGGTTGTAGGGTATAAACCTAGTAAAGGATCATGAATTATTCTTATTTTAAAATATGATTTAAATGGGTAGGCCTTAGGATATGTTAAAATATTAAACTAGATAATCAGTTAATTAATTAATTAATTAATTGATGTTATGTATTCTATATTCCTAGTTTAGGATATCTAATAGTTTTTTCATCTTGTAGGTATGGCTCCACGTCGACATCCTCATCTTGTTCGTGCTGAAGATGTTCAATAGGATTTGCCAGCAGATCACTGCACAGTAAAGGTTGATGATGAAAACACTTTGAGGAGGATACTCTAAGAGTTTTTGTGATAGAGTTTATAGAAGTATGAGGGGTCCATTTTAGATTTATTCATATAATACATTTTGGAGGATGTTGATATCGCTTTCAGTTATAACCGTTCTCTGAAGGATCATTGGGTTTCATTGGCAATGATGATACTACATGGATTAGTGATTAAATGGTGGTTCTTGTTCCCCTATGATCTCGAGGAGTCAAAATACTTGTGGGAGAAGTTATGAGACCACTTCAGAGAATATTTTCTTTCTTCGACTATGAATGTGGAAAAACTCTAGGATATGTTTACACTTTAGCAGGGGAGATCCTATGTGGGAGAGTTTGAGATCCATTTCAAGACCCTTATGTGATTTAATTTAGACCAATTTTTAGATGAGTAGGATAGGGAAAGGAATTTCAAGGAGTATTTTCATCTAGATATCCATCACCAGGTCACCACATTTACAATAAAGATATATCTAGAGGTACTGGTGAGAGAAGAGTTTATTTAGAGAAAGATAACTAGAACTGGATCATCACAAGTGGGGAGTTGTCAATATTCCTCTTGAAGAAGATTTGTGGCCTAGGGTTCCTTGTTTTCAGGATAAAAAAGTTTTTAGTTATCTAAGAGTAGGTCTTATCCCTCAACATCTCATTTCTTTGGGGGAAATGGCTCCCAAACTTATGCCAAGGGACCAGACATGTGTTTTTCTTGTAGAGGACAAGGTAATCAGTGGAAAGAGTTCCAAACCTTTCTAACCAGTCAGTATGTTCCAATTGTTCCAATCCAGGTCCCTCTATTGAGGTAGTTTCATCCAAGGCAGCTGTAGGAGGTTGTTTTAGTCTGGGATTTGCAGAGAGGGGATAAAGAAAATAATGTATATCCCCGAGATGCTCCTTATCCTTATAGACCAAAGTTCATCCTAGGAGGTGGTCTTTAGTAGGGTTAGAGAGGCCATAGAGTAGGTTGTGATTAGCTTCATGATTTAGAGTTTCCAATACTGGGTGATCCAGATGTTGTTTAAGGAACCCTTTGCTTGCTTTTTTACATGAGCACATTCCTTGTTAGATTTAGGAGTGACACACTCCTTTATATTACCTACCCTTTTACATGATTTTGGAATTAAGGGAGAGATACTTCCAGTGCCCTTGGTATTGACTACTCTAGTTAGATGTCATGCTAACTTGTATAAAGTATGTAGAGACTATGAGATAGTACTAGAAAATACTAATCTTTGGGAGATTCCCTATGATTACAGATACAACCATGTGATAGATAAGATGATGTCGATCTCATCAGAGGTTTAGTGCTCGGTGTTTCCTAGGGTTATGAAAGAGTACCCTGATTTATTTCTAGAGTAGGTTGTAGCATTACCCCCTCAATGGGAGATCAAGTTTGGGATAGAACTGTATTTAGGCGTGTATCCTATCTCGATGTATCTATATAAGACAAAACATTCTAAGTTGAGATATTTTTGAGTAAAACTTGATGATCTATTGTAGTGAGGTTTTGTTTGTCCAATTGTGCCACCTTAGGGTGCACTAGTTTTGTTTTTGAAGAAGGATGAGATAGTTTGTGGCTTTGTATCAATTATTGTTGCTTGAACCTAGTGATAGTAAAGAACTGCTATCCTCTTCTATAGATTGATAATTTATTTAATAATTTTAAAGGAGAGAGTTGGTTCTAAAATATTTATTTAATGTTAGGATATCATCATATGTGGGTGAAGGATGGGGATATTTATAAGAATGATTTCTGTTGTTGTCAGGGGCATTATGAGTTCATTGTGATGTCGTTCTGTGTGACAAATGTTCTAGCTATGTTCATTGGGAAAATTAACACAGTGTTCAGAGAGTTATTGTATTTGTTCATGGTGGTTTTCATCGATTATATCCTTATGTAATTTGGATATGATGAGGAGCATACAAAATATCTGCATACCATTTGGGGGTTCTTTGTCATTAGCAGCTATTTGGAAAGTTTTTAAAGTGTGAGTTATTGGCTCATGAAGTCCGTTTCTTGTGGAATGTGGTACCCCAGATGAGAGTAGCTATTGATCCTTCGAATATAGAGGAAATTGTGTCTTGGGAACCCCCAAGACAGTGGAAGAGGTGTGGGGTTTCCTTGTCCTTGAAAGATATTATCAGAGGTTCATAGATGACTTCTCTCAAGTTGTAACTTCTATTTCATCCTTGTCCTAAAAGGATCAGGCATTCTTGTGGAATGTCCATTGTTAGTAATGTTTTAAGTAATTTAAGGAGAAGTTTTTCAATGATCTATTACTTTGCTTACCAGTAGAGGGAGTTCAGTTTGAGATGTTTTTCAATGATTCAAATCTTATCTTGGGATGTGTTCTAATGTAACAGAGATTAGTTGTTTCTTATGGTTCCTTATGTTATTTACCCCTTAGTGTAACTATTCCACCCAAAATCTTGAGTTGGTGGAATTTGTATTTACTTTGAAGTTTTGGTTACATTACCTCACCGAAGAATGTTTTTTACTCTTTACTAATCATAAGATCCCGAGGTATGTCTTCTCCCAATGTGAATTGAACTTGCTTCAACATCAGTGCATGAAATTATTGCAGGATTATGACTTTGATATTTTGTAAATACCAGTCAAGGGGAATGTTGTAGCTGATGAACTAAGTAGGAATTCATGTAGTGATTCCATGCATGAATTTTAAGATTCATAGAGAGTTATGTAAGAATAATAAAATATGAATCTAGATATGGGAGAGGATGAAGGAAGAGGTTGTATTTTATAGATGAAAGTGTAGTCATCTTTAGTGCACCAGGTGGAGGAATCAAAGTTGGGGGATTCTGAGGTGGAGGTTTGGATAGACTGATCTATTTTTGGTGATTCCCCTGATGGTTGGTCTAAGGATGGACAACACCAAGCTTTATTCTAGTGAAGGACTTTCATTCCTTAAGTGATAAGTGAGACTGTTCTTCAAGAGTTCAATAGTTCACATTTTGCGGTACATCCCGATGTAAAAAATATGTATCGAGTTTTGAGTGGTTAGTTTTGGTGGACTAGGTTGAATCATGCAGTTGCAGAGTTGTTTTCTCAAAGTTTGTTCTTCCAGAAGATGAAGACTATGTATTGTGTTCCAGATAATTTTCTCCAGCCATTAGGTGTTCCCCAATGGATGTGGGAGGAAATATTAATGGACTTAGTCACTATTTTACCTCAATCTCATAGAGGCTATGATTCTATATGGGTGATAGTGGATATTTTGATGAAATTATCCTAATTTATGGTGATTAGGGAGTCAATCTTATTAGATGTTTTGTCAAGGAAGTATCAGGAGAAGGTGGTGTGACTCCACAAAGTTACGAGGAAGATCATATCCAATTGAGATCCTTTTTTACCTTCAGGTTGTGGATAGGTCTCCAGTAAGGTTTTCTTATTAGTTATAACTTAGAACTACTTTTCATTCATAGATGGATGGTCAGAAAAAGCGTACCATCCAAACTCTTGAATAAATGTTGTTCTTTTGTGTCCTAGATTTTATTAGTTAATGGATGAGTCACATTACCTTGGGCTAGTTTTATTAGGATAATAGTTTCTAATCCAAAATTGTTATGATGTCATTTATATCTTTTTATGACCAAACATTCCATCCTCTATTGTGTTGGATTGGGGTTGGAGAGGTAGTAATTATTAGATTGGAACTGGTATATAATACGATAGAGATGGTATAGGTAATTCATGAGAGGATAAAGGCAGCGTGAGATCACCAAAAATCCTATGTTGATCATAGGAGGATAAATATAGAGTTCTACTTTAGAGATCACACGTTCTTAAAGGTTTCTCCTCATCATGGGAAGTAAAGGTTTGGCCATGGGAGTAAGATTTCTCCCATGTTTGTATAAACTTTCAAGGTGTTAGATCATGTTGGAGCTATGGCATATCAAACAACACTTCTCCTATAGAGGTATTGGATATACAATGTTTTTATCATGTCGTAGCTCCATCGTTAAATTTATGATGACTAATATTTCATTGATTGGGGTGACATAAATATTGATAATGAGGTGACCTTCATGGAGGGACATGTAGAGATACAAGATTCTTAGGAGAAGGTGTTACAAATGCATACTATTCCCATGGTTCATGTTTTGTGGAAGAACAATGGCGTAGAGGATAATACATAAGAATGTGAGTCACATATTCAATTTCAATACCCTTAGTTGTTTGATGTTTATCTCTTATATTGTAATGTTGTTACCTTTTGGATGGTGACCTTTCTAGATATCATATGGTTTCCACTTATTTCTTATTTTGTATTTACAAGTATTTGAGTGGTATCTCTCCCAGAAGAGTTTTTAAGAGATAGTTGTTGTTATTACATGGTTTCACATTGTTCTTATAATTTGGTGGTTGAATCCTGAGATAGAAATATCATTGAGAGGTATCTCATGTGGTGGCTATTTAGAAAACCCCCTTTTGTTTTTCTCTCTGGGATAGTTTTGGATTATCAAGGATGAGAATATTTTGAGTGGTATCTAATGTAAGGGCCTGGATCTATGTAGTCTGACTCTTCATATTTTTAAATATCATGGTTCATGGAGGATTCTTAGAGTGTGTACGGAGGGGTTCGGTGGCTAAAATATGGAATATGAGAGAATACACAGTGTGTAAGTATTTCACATCGTATATTCATTGTTCATAGATTGTTAAGGATGGTTCATGAGGTTCTTCATGTTTTATAATAATTAGAGGATAAATTCCTTTAAGCTTTGTATTTTTTAGTGAGATGTGAAATCAGATGATTACACAATATGTAAGGATTACATTCCATATAAATCCCCTATGCAACACATATTTAAAGGGTGAATTTGATTGCGTATTTCTCAAACAATACCCTATCCTATCGATTTCAAGTGATATAGAAAAACTTCCTTAGATATTTTAATATTCCTTCAACGGAGATCAATCCTTGGGATTTTTTATTTGACCTGTGGTGATCCAAGGTGAGTTCTACTTCTATTTCTTATGGTTTCTTCTCATCCACTCTCATTTAACTCCCATTTCTTCTAGAAAAGTGATGGAAGTTGATCTCACATGCTTCTAATGAGGTTTTTATTGATTTTTTATTGATGAGGTTATGCCACTGTATCCTTGGAAGGTTGCAGTTATTGTGGGAGAGGTGATTGAGATCTGCAATGTTGGTCCATTCTAATGTGAAGAACATTGATTCTTTTGAGTTATGTGATTAATTTATTCTCTATTTTATTTACATGAAATCATAAATTGATAATTATTTATACCTTCATATTATTTGTAATTAACCTGACAATATTTATTTATATTAAAGGAATTGGTTGTGATCAAATGTTGGCGATGTTTTTTCTTTGTACCATGTTAGCAGTCTGCCTCATGATTTTCTAGATTGTGTGATATCCATGATGGAATCCAATGTTTATTTTAATTTTATGATAATAAAATTGATGCAATAATTCATGTTTAGTTAAATGTGATCTTCTATGTGATTAATTGGAATGATAAATAATGTGAAGTATATTTATGATTGATAATAATAAATAAAAAAGAATGATGAATAATAATGGTTGGATTCTTGGAAGTATGTTTAAATTAATTGTGTAATTAATTTATTATCTTTTCATAGCTTGATTCATTAGGTTTCCCAAATATGGAACCTGTTAACAATGAATCAATTAGTTAAATTTACAATAAGAACCAGTTGTTTGATAAAGATAATTGGTAGGTCATGACTTTACCACCTACTTGAGAAGGCCGAGTGCCTTGAGTTTGAATCCATGGTAGATAATTTAAGTTTGAAGGCTGGATGACTTATTTTAGGGCATAGATATACCTATTTACCATGATAGTTTTTCCCACTACTTTTTTGATGTTATCTGGATATGAGCCTTATGATATGATCTTGGTATAGATGAGCCCAATATGGATGTTGCAACATAGGATTGGGAGGACTAGATGTGATATAATACTAGTATGGATGAGCCCAGGATGGTTGATATAATGTAGGGAAGGGGGGCCTAGATGTGATATGAGCCTGGTATAGATGATCCAAGGATGGTTGATGTGATATGTGGGTAGGGAGGCCTGAATGATGTGGTAGCAGTTAACACATGTGATGTGGATATGAATCCGTATATGCATGAGGGTGTTAGGCATAACACCAGGATTATGGAATGGGTTAAATATAGGGTTACCCATTGATTGGATGCTGATAGATGATATACTCACTTGTGAATTTTTTTGATGTATGATGGATGGGTTGCTTGTTTTATCTACATTCCTTTCTCCACTCCTTGAGAAAACTGGATGCTCTTGGTTTCATTTTTCCTATTTGTGGTAGATTAGGAAAATTTTTATAGAGTAACTATTTTATGGAATGATACTAATAATGAATAATAATTCTTAACCCATGGGGTTGGTTGGAATTGGAATATAAATGCTAAAAATAAGTTAATATTGATAAATCGAGACCTCAATTTAGACTATGCTCGGAGGTCATGGAATTTAATCTGATGATTAATATAATTTAATGTGGAATATTGTTAATGTTTAATTAATGGTTAATGAATTAATTAATACATGTAAAATGATAAAAATAACATAATTAATTTAATGCATCCCTTTAAAATGTTTTTACACTTACAGGATATCAGGTCTTAACAGGGCCAACTGAGAGTCCGAGAGATATTATCTATAGTTGAGTATAATAATAGGTTATTACCATAGTGTGGTTTTGATATATATTATATCATATATATTATATGGTTTCATATGATTCCCCACCCATGTTATTATGGAAATTGACACCCAATGGACTCTGGGAGGGTTTCCTACCAACATACCAGTGGGAGGATGGATGGATGACTACCCCCTCTACCACCAATATCTTCTCTTAGTAGTAACCTGTAATAGTATTCACAATGGTTAATGTTTTTTATATATGTGTGTAGAGTTTGGTAAAGGATTATGGTTATTTCACACACATGTATTACCATATGTAGTATCCGAAGGATTATTATAGGTATAATGTGTGTAGTCTGTGATGGATTGAGGTATTTACTTGGTTTATGGAATGTAATAACTTGAGTTATAATACTTGACGTTTTATATATGCCATATGGTCTATGGTGGATCCCTAAAATTACTTGGTTACTATATATGGATATGTGATATGGTATGGTGTGATGATGTGATTCATGAGGTGCATGTTGTGAAGCCTTTCCCAGATGTTTTCTGGTTGACTTACTTTTGGAGAGAGAAAACCAGTGGGGAAGTGGGAGAGGGTTAACCTTCATATTTCATTATTAAATTATATGTTATCCTCTAAGTGATACTGGGTGAGAGTTGGCTATGGAGAGGCTAGGAACATAATATACCTATTTAGGCGATGAGTTGGTTTTACTATTGTGAACTATGATTCAACATGATTTATTTATATTTTACATGAGAGGATACAAGGAGGATCCTACTGAGAATTATATTATTCTCACCCCAAAAATATATAAACTTTTTTCAGGTTATTCAGAGTAAGTTGGAGATCAGGCCTGATATTACTAGCTTGAGGTTTTAAAACAGCTGTTTGGGATTTGTGGTCACTGTCGTCTTTACCTTTTTGGGTAATTTTAGTTTCCTTTCATTTTTTTAGTATTGTATGACAATGATTATTTTCACTTGGGTTATATATATATATATGTGTGTGTGTGTGTGTGTGTGAGTAGGTGTTGATTAGAGTATTCTTCTTATCTCTCCCTTATTCCCATTTATATTAGTGGGTAATGCCTACCATTTTCAGGTTTATTATACCATTGATGCTAGTCTCCAACCCGGGGAATACTGGATGCGGGACTCAGGTAGTCATTATCTCTCTCCCCTTATTAAAATATCTTTTTGGAGAGTGATTTGTGACAGTAATCATCGTAGTTTCACTTGGAATAACCATCATTGTCAACTTCCAAAATATTCAATGCATTGGAGGGATATCACAGAACCACCCATATTTGGTTTATAATAGAACCACACATCATTATAATCATTTCTTGAGAAACATAACACAATCACAAAACATGAATGCCTACATCATAAAAACTTTCCTTTTGGAAAATCACTTATTTTAAAATAATACTATGCACATACAAAGGAAAAAAATTTATTTGAAAATAACCAAAAAATCTTATATAGAAAGATCCAAAAAATTATGTTTTAATTAAAGTGGGAAAATCTTCTCATGCCTTATAAGTTAAAAAATATTCCTTTTGTCTTTTTTAAAAAGAAACATTTAAAGAGTGTTTTTTAAAATAATGTATCTTACATAAAACCCTAAAAATATTCCTTTTTGAAAACATTTGAGAGAAATTAAAATTTTAAAAAATTAATTTCCATATAAATAAATACATAAAAATATTTTTAAAAACATTTAAATTAAAGATAAATATTTAAAAAATAAATCTTTAAGACATTTAGAATGATTTTTTTAGTTATAAAGTCCCTTACCTTGGGTATGAATCATCACATACATTCTTTATCCTCATGAATAATAAAAATAGGTTAATTATTTAATTTATTGTGAAAAGTTTTCAATTTTTTTATTCTTTTTATTTCCCTTATTACCTTTTTTTACAAATTAATTAATAATTAAGTTCACATTGAACGTTTTGACAATGTTCAGTACTTAAGTCCAAAATGACTTTAGTATGATGACTATGGTCAAAGAGATAAAAATTTCATCACATACAGTTTAATATTCATGAAATATATATCATATTATTTTATAAAATATAATTATATATATATATATAATCCATCCTATGTAAAAAAATCACATCACTTTGTTGTGGCAGTAGTCCACATGTACGCACAAACAATGTTATCATTTTTTAGTGAGTGAAAAGGTAAGAAAGAAAATGATATTTTTTTTAAGTTTGATAAATATACCATTAATATCATAAAATTTTTATGAATATCACATATATTCATGAAAAATATCCCCATTACCATCCATACAAAGTGTTATTGAAAAATCAATCACATAGCTTCATGAGGTAGTAATCCTACGTACACATGAGTGATGTTATCTTATCCCCCAAAAAATAGGAGATAAGAAGGTATATATGATATCATGAATATATAAATACAAATATGTTAAAAATATAATATATACACTTTAAATAAATCCTTATATCATGTAATGGGAGGTGATAATGGAAAACAAATGACATCAGTTTGCGAGGCGGTAGTCCGATGTACACACGAACAATGAATTCTTTTCACATTTGATGGAAGAGGATATGAATTTAAATAATTAGATTAACATAATAACATCTATATATATTTATAATACTATAATTTTTATTTTATAAAGGTTTAATAAGGTTTGAGGGATGATAAAGAAGAAACAGAACAAAGAAATGCATATAAAAACTACACTTCTTCTTTGGAAATCCTCCTTTTCATAAAACCTTAATACCACTAAGGTTGGTATTATGAATAAACCAATACCTATAGAATGTGGGTAGGGATTATTGAAAATTATCTGGATATGAAGTTTCTATAAAAAAAGTGTTTTTAGGTATGAATATATGAGAAGAAGAGGTTCTCTTTTATAAGAGAGGGGAGGGGCACTCTTGGCATTTCTCAAAATAATAAATTAATATAAATTAATTTTTAATTAAAAATGGTTCCAAAATTATTTATTTTTTGGATAATAATATTATAAGTCAAAATAACATCATCCAATAAAAATTAGATATGTCTTAAAAAATTTCTACACTTATCTTTTGGTTTTAAACCTTATTTAACCTCTTTAACTCTTTCCATGACAACATGGATTTTTAAAATTTGAGGGTTAATATACTTACTATAAAAAGAAAAAAGACCCATAAAAGAGTCATTGAGGAAAATTTAAACCTTATACTAATTATTTGAGTGAATATAATATTTTTATAAATTTTATAACATTTAATAAAATATTATTTACTATAAAATATCAATAATGTCAATTTTAATAACTATTCATTACTTTGAATTTAATAATATAAGGATAAAACTTATAATTTGAAAAAAATATTTTATTATATTACTAGCATGTGAAGTTAATCTATAAAATTCATTTTTCACATTAAACATCTCATTTATTTTATTTTAATATTTTTAATATCATTTAATTGATTTTCCAATTAATTAAATAATTACTGCATGAGCATTGTGAAAGATTTTAAGGTAAATATTTATTTACTAAAAAATTAAAATAAATTACCATGATGAACATAAATATAATATATTTAAAAATAATATTTATATTCAAACATATCCTCTAGACAATTCTATATTTATAACGTTTTAGTTATTAAAAATATGATTGTGACATCTTTGTCTTTTCATTAAATAAAACATTATAAATGTCATAATAACATATAAATGGAAAAAATTACAATATATTCAAAAATTAAAGTATTATGGATAAATTTTAATCATAAAATAAAATTATGACAATTTCAAGGGTTATTTTATAGTCCTTATCATATTATTTTCACCCATAATTACTCGATTTTTACCCGATTTACCCCTTAGCATCATAATAAAAATTACTAAGATTACTATTAATATTATCCATAAATAAAGATGAACTATTTTCTAAATTAGAACGCATTGATTCCAAATATTTAAGCCATTTTTCAAAATCCAAAAAAAATAATTTACATAATTTAATTTAAATTTAAACCAACAAAACACAATGAAAAACAGTTTTTTGAAAAATGGAATTTTAAAATATAAAATGTTTTTATACTAAATTAAAGTAAAAAAACCATTTAAAACTATAATTATATTATTTTAAATAAAAAATTAAATATTTAAATTTTTTAAAAAATCAAAATCAAAATTTATCCTTGTAAATAAAATATAATTTAAAAAAGGAGTATTTTTCACTATTCATTGAAAAATCAAAATTTTCAGAAAATTATCAAAATTTTACCATAATATAATATCAATATTTTAATTTAAAAAATAATTTTAATTTAATAAATAAATTTATTAAACTGCTAGAAATTAATTATAATATTTGTACATAAAAATCAATAAAAATCATTTATGAAGAAAATATGTTTTTTATGATTAAAGAGACTTTACTAAAATACTTTAATAAATATATAGTATTTATT
This sequence comes from Viscum album, assembly GCA_963277665.1. Taxonomy (NCBI): domain Eukaryota; kingdom Viridiplantae; phylum Streptophyta; class Magnoliopsida; order Santalales; family Viscaceae; genus Viscum; species Viscum album. The sequence goes on from OY728155.1 coordinate 668,240,329, forward strand.
GAAAAATAATTAACTAATACATTTTCAATTAGTATGATATTTATATATTTCATAATTCCATTAATATTATTCATTCCATTCAATTTAATGTCTAGGTTATAATAACCACATTTAAATGATAAGATTACATTATTCATTTGAAGCTTGGTGTCATGTATCTTGTACACTATCAAACATGGTGTTTATTTTTAAAAATTTTGGTATGTTAATAAATATCCATTTACCCCCAAAAAATAAGTTCTTTATAAAGGATCACTTTCTTTATTGAAGGTAACTCCCATATTTGGAACTCTAAATTTATTAACTTTTTACCCATCCTTAAGCCCCGTGAAAGATCATTTGAAAACATGGGATGATAAAAAAATCCCAGTAAGGGACATAAAATAAAAGAAACTAGTTATTCCATTTGTAAACCTAGAAAATCCATAAGAAAATTTTCCTTTTTCATAATGGACATTTACCCTCAAATATCCATTTAATTTTTCATGAAAATAACTTAATTAATTAATAGATTTCATAAAACATTTCACATTTAATTAAAGAGAAAAAATAATAATCATAAGGGTTTCTTAAAAATCACGAAAACCCATGAATCCATTTCCATGAAAAATAATCCTCTTAACTTTATCTAAAAAATGTTCATAAAATTTTCTTAAAAACATAATCTCATTTTATTACCTTTTGAAGTAAAAATATTTCCTTTATAAACCATTACAGGAATATCATGTAGTAAATTAAGAAATTATAATCACATTCACCCTTAAAATAACTCTAATAATGTAATCCCATAACCAGATAAATCATATATCTCTTTGGGGTAACCTATCATCAGTAAACTCCATCACTTTACCTAATGTATTGGAGAGAAATATTGGGCTCACCCATCATTAGAGTTATATCAATCTCAACCATTATTCATATAAAATATCCATGAACCATAGAATGAATAAAACATATATAGATTTCAATTTAATGATAAATCCTATTTTAATTTTCATTCAATCCCAAAACAATAATAATTTTATTTATCATATAAAGATGAGAATTTTTTTTATTTCCTTATATTTTTTTAAAACTAATAATTCCATGAATATTGAGAGAAATATTTTATTTGAAAATAAACATACAAAATTGTAGAGGAATATTGATAATAAATAATGGTTATGATATTGGGAAAAATCTTTTAAGTTGTAAATATTAAAAACATTATTTTTTCACTTTGGTAATAAAAACATCAAAATGACCCATGCGGTAAGTGATTAAAAGATTCATTTTTAATCATTTTTAAAATAAAGTAAGAATTAGTTGAAAATGAATTTCAAAAAAACATGGTGTATAAACAAGATCTTTCTTGGAATATTTTTAAGTACATGGATACAGAGAAGAAATATTTTAAAGGGATGATTTAAAACATGGTTTTAAATAAAAATATCTTACCTTAAGTCCCATATAGCTTTATAAGTTCTTTAAGTGATGAATAATATATATATTTTTGTTTTATACATGATTAATAAAAATTATCATGTTCATTTACTTATTATTATTTATTTTATATCATTTATAACATCAATTATTTTTTCACTAATTTTTTTAAGTTTATGTTGGATGTTTTTGGGACTTTTGGTTTATAACCTTAATACCATATTAATGTGTTGATCATGGTCAAAAGGGTTATGATCATACAATTACCTTAAATTGATACAATTATTACACATCCACTTGGTAATATTATGGTGATTTGTGTGTTTAAATGATAATTTAATGATAAATATTTGATTTTAATTAGAATTTGTGTTGAAATTATAATTCTTGGTACATTTTTGAGAAAATGATGAATTTGGACTTACTTAATTCAAAGTTATTTGGTATTAATTCTTATACAATTTTAAGAACTATTTTTTGATGGTAATGGTTTATTATTTATTGAAAAATTAATGAATGGTTTAAGGTGAATCTTTGTTTGAATTTAAAATCTCAAACAACCATGTATTTAATTTTCAAATTTACCATGGTTGGATAATTTATTAATCAAAACTGTTGAAGTTTAAAAACTCACACAATTTTTTGGATTTTTATTTTTTATTCATTTAATTATCTATTTAAATGGTTTAAAAATTTTATCTTATGTTTTTATGGGTAGTATTAAGTTTTTGTAAATATTATTGAATCCTGTAAGTATATTTTTTTGACATGTAATACAAATTTGAGAACCTCATGTGAGATAAATTTACACAATCACACCGTAAGAGAATCACATAAAAGATATTTCATCGGTTCTCCTATATGGTAATTATTGATTCTACAAAAGATATTTTATATGGGGAATATCTAAATAATATAATTTACACTCCATCTACCCCCAAAAAAATCTTTGTTAATTAAAATCTAAGGCTAAAACCACAGACGAAGAGTTAACCCGTTTCTTCCAATGAACTCGTGTTGTGTTTTTGATGGCTAGTGAGATGAAATGGAACAAAAAAATATTGATTTACTACACCAAGTGACCAATTAAATATACACAAGAATCCAAAAATAGATTTTCAAAGCACCAACATCACCTGTTATGATCTCATATTTTAAAAAGATGAATCAACCAAGTTTATTGGTGGGGATCCAAGTTCTATGAGAGCATCAATCAAACATGAATACTGCTATGCTTGAGAGTATTTAATCATTAATTAATAAAAAATATTATGATTTTGTGCCTAAAAAACAATGATGATTGATTATGTCTCATTAGATCCAATTGTGGATGACACATTCATCAAAGAAGGATTTATGATTATATTCAAAAATAACTATACACTGGTGATATTGAAATTGAATAAGATATGTATTTGATGGATGTTTCATTTGAAGGGTTGTAATGATGATGGGGATGTAAATCCTTACCAATACACTGGGTTCGTGGTTTTTGAATAGTACACACTAGGTGTTTTGTGAAATTCCTGAACAAAATAGTTTTCTAATGAAGGTGAAACCAAGTGAGCTCAGTTGGAGTGGACTATATTTATTTCCAAGTTGAGTTTCCTTCACAATGAGGAAATCCATTTATACTTCCACTATGAAGATTCTAGTAATATAGCCTAATAATGATATTTATTAAAGAAGACGTAGAATCTAGGCATGAACATGATAATGAAAAATTATTCTACACTGATGAATTGAAGCTGAAGACACCATTGGAGGATTATTTCTTGATATTTTTCTTCTAATTTTAGGTGTGTCCCAATGAAAAAGGTGAAGTCAATAAAATTATAGAAGAAATTCGATGGTGAATTTGAGTATTTCTACAATGATTATGGACATTAATGTGGATTTTATCATGATTTATTAAATTTACTGGAGAAATTTATTTTCAGTATTTGAATACGGTGAACCATCAATATTATATCAGTATGGATGCATGTTCAAAGTTTAAGATGATTCATATTAATTTAGTTATGCTTGAGAATATGCGATGAGTGAACCTAGGATGAGTATGGAGTCTAGGTGCTCACTAAACTGGATTCAAGTGAAGTGTTAATTATTTTTTTTATAAGGGAAACTTATAGTCACCTAGAGATCACACGAAATAGAAATGAAATCCATACTAGCTACTGCCATCTAGATAATAATGATTGTGGTAAAATTCCATAGGATCATAGACTAAAAAAGTATAGTATATTCAAGGATGATTCATTGAATATATTATACAATATAAGATGAGGAATATCTAACCATATATGGGACTGAAGAATAGAGAATGAATTTAGAGGTAAGTTCACTTTCAAAGTAGGAAACAATGGAGTTGGAGCTGGAGATCAGAGGAAACATCAATAAAGAAGCTTACTTCCTCTCTCTCTCCTTTTACTATAGTCCTATTTTGAGATGAATATTCATGAATATATATTTTTTCCTCTAGAGTATTTATTTAATTGTATTAAGGGAATCGAATTGAAATGAGTTGATATTTTTAATATGTTTTTCTCTGGTCCTCATAATTATGTTAGTGAAATTTTATGTTCAGTGTTCTTAATTATATTTTTAATGTGTATATTATTGTGTGATAGTGATTTATTAACAATTGAACATCATTCTAATTAATATATATTGGAAAAATGTGCTGATTATATTCTCCATTACTAAATTAACAATTTATTGAATTTTCATCAACAAATCATTCTCCCAAGAGAGTTCATTGAACCGTGGAGATCATTTAATGATATTTATGTTCTTTGATACATTTTCTACATAGGAATTGATATAGTTTTATTAACTTTAAATTTTAATATAAACTTTTAAAATAATTTAGGATAGTTAAATCCTCATAAAATTATTTTTAGTTGTTCTCCCTCACATCAACCACTATTTCCTCACTTAGACACCTTTTCCACTATTTTCATTACTATTTTTCATTTTATTCCACTCAATCACTATCACCACTTCTCATTCACTATTTTAAGTTTTTTTAGCCACACACTTCCAATTATACTTCCTAGTGGATAAGATAACCATAATTTCAACTATACGAGTGGTAACTAGGTTTTATAAATATTAAATTTACCATGACAACAACCAAGATTATCAAATTTTTAGAACCACTACCATGAAAAAAAATAAAAACTTTCACATGAAATCAATAGGGATAACAAATATTTTTAAGGAAAAATGATATTAATATAAAGATAATTTGAATAAGATGAAAGAACAAATATATATATGATGATAAACAATTAGATAATGACAATGGATGAAATGAAAGGGAAATTTTGATAGTTTGGTTAAAGATATGTCTTAATTTGGGAAATTATTATCAAATCAATGATCAATAACATGTATTCAAAAACTCTGTTGAGTACAATGGATAGAAATTAAATGAATTTGTAGTTCATCACATACAAACTCATTCAATTGTGAACAATGATAATTTTAATAAATTTAAAATGAAAGCACAAATAAAGTTAAAGAAGTGAACCGAATCAATATTATTCCCCTACTCAATGTTTATAAGAAAATCATTATGAGGTTTTATAATAAAAAAATTACAAATAAAGAACAAAAAAATGAAATAATGAATGAAGAAGATGAGAATTATTCCATCAATATACCACTTTTGATCAAAATTTATCTTTATCCTGTGGTATCTATCTTTTCTTCACTCTGGATCTACTACAAAATATCAATAAATATTTGTGTGTCCATATGTAATCTAACAAAAAATGTGTCTCCCCATAAGAATTAATGAATACTTCTCCAAATTATTCCCTCCTCAAAATGTATCCAAATTTTAATCATAAGGATTCTAGTATTTCCTCACATTATTATTTTTATCTAGGTGGTATTTTTATGAATTTCATTTATCCCTATTTATTATGAAAGGCATGTGATAATTATTTTTCCCATTAAAAAAATTAATGACTGCACATCAAAAAAACACATATAAAAAGTATGTGAAAAATTCTTATTTTCCACACCATGTTTTATGGTTATTTACCTATGATCACTTGATATTGTATGAACACTCAAACTTCTAAGATATTTCTTAAATATCCAATTAAAAAAATTAATTTTTTTCTATTCTTAGAAAACAAAATAAAATTTAAATGGAAAAGTAGGAAGTTCTAAAAGATGGAAGTTTGAAACAAAACATGAATATACCAAATCTTGAAAACCAGGTCCCTGAGTTCCCTAGACTTTTTAAATTTCAACTTCCTTCTGTCTCTAGAAATCTATCATGTATAAGGCTTACCCCTTGGTCTAGGAACTATAAAATGAAACAATCACACCTCTTCATGATCCCATTCCACAATGGATTTCCCATAAAGGTCTATTAAGAATTCATTAGAGACATCTATAACTAAATTATCCAATTTCCCTTGCATGGGTTGAGTGAAGAGGATATTAGTGTGAGGGTGTTTCCTTTTTTCCTCAAGTTTAGAACTAGGAATTGGTTTTGGAACATTGATGAGGAAATATCTGATACTTGGATTTATTTTTTCAACATTTTGATCACTAAATTCTATCCTAGGAATACCAAAATAGAGGTAAGGCAAGAAATTATAGGATTTTTTTAGGATGAGGGAGAGTTTTTTCATGATACATGGGATACGTTTATAGATTTAATTACATAGTTTTCCACAATATATTTTTATATATACCACCTATAATTATATAACTTCATACAATAAAAATATGGTTGTTAAATATTGTGGTGGTGAGTTTTCTAATTTTACTACTAATGATCTTAAAGAACTATTTGATATACTAGCCCAAAAGTATTATCATATGCGCACTAGGAAGAGATTTATTCATATTGGTGGAACCAAAAGTCAAGCTGCTGTATTTGATGATATATTTATAAGAGAGAAATTCCTACACTATTGGATATATGGTTACATTAAAAGACACTATCCCAATTTTGATCTTCCCATTAATCAAGATGAGATTGTTTTTTTTAAACAACATATCTAGAAATAAAATAAACAATGATCCATTTTTGAACCAATGAAACACTGGATATAAAAATCATGCAATTTTTTTTTGAAAAATCAAAAAGTGATTAAACAACACGTTGCCTCTACTTTTCTATAGTTTCCAAAATAGTATTTTCTAAATCAATATGGGGATGATTCTTAAAATTATATAGGATAATTTAAGGGTTTTTTTTTGTAGTAGATTTTGGGTGATATTGGATCCTTAAAAAAGATAAATATTCTAGGATCAATAGTTTGGAACTTCAAATAGGAAAAATTACTAGAGATCTAGGTTGGAGAGACAAGGGAAATATTCCAAAAAAACCTAATCTGAGTGATAATGTCATGGATATAACCAATGGATTAATCCTTAAAACTATAGAATAGGTAAAAGAACAACTGAGGAAAGTTAAATTAGATTATCATTATAAATATGAAATTGAATATCAGAAATGAACAATATGAAAAAATTGAAGAATAATCAATTAAAAATGATAAACAAAAAAAGAGAATGAAGTTGGAATTAATCAAATAGGGAAAGAAGAAGGTGAGGTTTGAGGATGAGCTGAGTAATTAAATTATTTTTTAAGAATTATTCCCATATCATTATTTTACCCTAAAGAGTTAAAAAAAGTGATGAACCTTAATATTTGTAATTGCTTCAATTGTTTAAAATATTTATCATCAAAATGAATTTTTATAAGATCTAAATAGAATTACATAATATGTTAAATTTCTTAAAATGTTTTTATCTAACAAGAGTGATTGAGGAGAGTATAAAATTATTAATCCCACTAAATATTATAGTGTAGTTTTTCCAAAAAAATCACCTCTAAAATTTAAATACCCTATAATATTTCTTATTTATTTCTGAATAAAAGAAATTAAAAGAATAAACTATCTTCATGAATTAGAATCTATTATCAATTTTATTCCTTACTAATTATTTCTTAATATGGGTATTAGGTAATTTAAGATAAATTTTGTTTCTATATATTTAGATAATAGGTATATCGCTTATCCTTATATAAGGGAGGATGATATATCAGTTCATATAGGATATATCACATTTCTCACTGATTTTCATATTCTTGAAATAAAGCGTGACAAAAAATTTCCACTTTTGGTGAGTTTTAAATTGATATATATTACTGTGTAAGTATTCATAGATGGGTTTCAGAAGGAAAATTGTCACTCTTCTGACAAAATAATTCATAATTCACTCAATGAACATATTCAAGTTTCTTTGGTTGAATATAAATCCATTAGAGAGATTAAAAGGATATGAATTCATGAGTGAAAAATTAGGTAGATTATTTTTATGAAAAAATATGTGGTTAAACATAAACTAAACTTTAACTTGATGATCATTACTCTGGCTAGTGGTATACCCTCACAACCACCAACTTATAAGGAAATTACTTCCATAGAGGTTAATATGGATTTAGAGTTGTGAAACCTTATTCTTGAGTTATGTAACCCTATGTATGAGAGTTTATAATTTGAATATAAGTGATTTAAGGTCTATAAATCTATATATAATTATATGTTAAGTCCATATAAAAAACTTTCTAATTGTCAAATCGAACAAATATATTTTCTTGGGAGATTAATACAACTGTAAATGAACCTATGTATGATAATTTACCTCCAATTTTTGAGAAATTAACTTTATTTTAGTCTTATATGGACTCTAAAAAATATACTTTTTTGTGTATAAATTAAAAATTTAGGTGAGAGCCTTGTAAGATATCATTTTCAAAAATTGTTTTTCACATATTCACTAGTGGTTATGAGTAGATTTCATCAATTTTTTTCACTTTATTTTGAGTTTTTACAAGACCTAAATGTGAGGGTAAACCTTGAGAACATTTATAGTAATATTGGTTCATTTACTAGGGTATTGTATTTAATTTTTTGTCATGTTTTTGAAAATCTGTACATAGTAACAATGGTGGGAAGTGACCTTAGTTCTTTTATTTTAATGGAATATAAAAAGTATTTACTTGAAATCAACATTATTAATGTGTTGAAAGAATTTAATTAAGTATGATTACAAAAAAATGAAATTACATTAGTCAATATAAAATTTTCTCAAAATGATCCTGGTTAAACATTTTAGGGAACTAATCTGACAGAAGACTTAATATTTCTTGCCACATGTGAGGTAACCAATGGTTTTTAATTTTTTATTTATTTTTATTTTCAAATAAATATATATAACTCTATTATATTATAGATTTTGAGATACCCTAACTCCCTTTCAAGTGGTAAAATGATGAAATTTTCACAATCAAATCTATGATTGTTGTTCACTTCTATAAGGAGATAAAAATTCGGGACAACTTGAATCGAGCTCCCTTTATCTCAAGTTACATTATATCTTCAACATAAATTCATGGATTATTATATTTTATATTTTCCCCTTGCAGGTACAGAATTTTGGTGGCTAGATGTATTTTTCATTATGAAAATAAGAGAGTATTTAGAATAAATTACAATGAGAAAAGATCCTTTATTCTAGGAGAGTAGTTATTTTAATTATTTTTTAATGATTCCTTATATGTTTAAATATTTTTTCTATTTTTATGAAATTAATATCTAAAAATTAATTTTTGGAGTTATATAATATATGATATTTTCTTAGTAAATTTTATTTTTCATTGATATTATTAACTATTTAGTGTATGATAATGGTGCACGTGGATGTTTTTCTCTATGCTGCTTTGGAAAAAAATTTTGAATTCAAAATGTGTAGGTATACATCATTTCTCAAATTAATGTTCTATGATGAACTATTTTATTACGGCCAATATATTTTTTTCATTTTGAGGCTATTGATTTTGTGTGGAAAAATAAATTTTTATCTTACTTATGATCCTGTACATCAATTATTCACTTATAAATTGAAAATCAGTTTGGAATTTAAACTATTTTAAATTGTGTTCTCCAAATTGGGATTTAAAATTCGATACAATATTGGATTTTAAGTGTGGGGGAGAAGTATTATACGTGTTGAACTATGTTTCAATTTTGAACCCATAATAAACCCCTCATTTTTTGTGGAAGTTTCCTATTTTCATGCTTTATTGAGGCATTTTTAGTGGTTTAAATTTTTTTCTTTAATATGAGGATGTTTGTGCCACTTTGAGAAGATTTATATTTATTACCTTATGGGATTGATTGATTAATTCATTTTATTTTCCAATTGGAACAATTTTTTTTGGTAATTTTTTTGGGGAATGTTATACAATCATCATTGAATCTAAACTTTTTAATTTGAATTAAACTCATATGATATGCATACAAGTGGACTATGGAATAAAAATCCTAATCCATATTGAACTCCTTATTCTTTTATTATACATTATTTATTAATTTATTGTTGGATGGATTATTTATGCTATGTATATTAATTATTTAATTTTTCCCATCCAATGATGTGTCTAATTATTATGAAATTTTAAATTATGCGAGTCTATTCTCTAGAGGTAAAGAAAAGTTTGAACATTTAGTTAGATTTGAATTGAGGTTTTCTTAATTATTCTTAAAATTTCATAAATTCAATAAATTTTTAAAAATAGTAAACAAATTTACAATGAGGATTTTTTTTCAAGAAGGAAATAATATTTTTTATTTAAGATATTCCATGGGAAAAATTATTTTGAGAACCAAATCTCAGTGGATTTTCCATTTTTCATTTTTGAGATTAATTTTACTAAATTGAGTTTGACTAATGGGTTTCTTGAGGATAGGAAATGTTCTATGTGTTGGGGAATTTAATGTGGCCTAAAAATGATTCATTTTTTTTCATAATCCACTTGATAATATTTTGGTGTTTTTTGTTTAATTATAATTTAATGATAAATATTTGAGTTTAATCCATATTTTTGTTAAAATTATAAATCTTGATATATTTTTGTAAAAATAATGATTTTGGTTATAATTGATTCAATGTTTTTGGGTATTAATTTTAATAAAATTTTAAGAACTATTTTTCTCTAAGTGAGGTTGATTATTTATTTAAAAAATATTGAAAATTTTTAGGTGAATCGATGTTGGAATTTCAATTCTCAAACATCCAGGAGTTTAATTTTAAATTTTTTCTTAGTTGGTTAATTAGTTATTAAATATTTCTAAACTTTGAAAACTCTTGAAATTTTCTTATAGTGTTTCATTTTGTAATCATTTTTTATCCATTTTTATGGATTCATAATTTTATCTTATGTTTTTATAGGAAACATTGAGTTATCATAAGAATTATTGATGCCCGTAAAAATATTTTTTTGATGTGTAATAGAAATTTGAGAGCCTACTATAAGAGAATCCCACATATGATATTTTAGTGGTTCTTTAATATAGAAATTCTTAATGAAGTATAAGATATTTCACATGGGGAATCTCTATATATGATAATTTTTACCACCTCCACCCTAAACCATAGACATGGAAATTGAAATCCAAGGATGTAATCAAAGATGTGAAGGTCAACCAATTACTTAAAATAAACCTTTACCAAGATCATACTGGTAGGTGAAAAAAACTAAAACCAAGATTTAATCCTAATTTGATACACCTAGTGATTAATTAAAGATACATGAGGATCTATTAAAGGAGTTTTGAAGAACCGATTCCCCATTTCCAAGCTTGAATGTTCAAAATATGAATCACAAAAGTTCATTGATGGATATTTGAGGTTGATGAGAGTGCTGACCAATCCTGGATCAAGATATTCATGAGATCCTATCGCCACTTATGGCCACAATATAGTCTAATTTTGTTACAGAACCACAATTCTGATTGATCAAGTATCACTGGATCCAATCATGGGAGACACATTCACCAAGGAATAATTTATGGCTATATTCATAAATGAGGATTCACCGATGATATTGAAATCCAAGAAGACATGTATTTACTAGTTATTTCCTATACATGGGCATAAAGATGATGGAGACCTAAATCATTCCTAACAAACCAAGGTTGTGGTTGTTGAACACTGCATACTAGGTTATTAGCATAATTCCTCAATGAAATTGTTTTCTTATATAAGTGAAGCTCATTGAGCCCATTTGAAGGGGAGTCTATTTTATACTGAGTTTAGTTTCCTATAAAATGTGATGATCCATTAATTTCCACCACTATTAATGATTATTGGACTTAATATGGATCATGATATTTGTTTATGAAGACATAGAAGTTGGTCATGAACATGATATTGAAGAATCGTTCTATTCTGATGAACTTAATCAAAATTCACTATCGAATGATTAGTATTTAATATTTTGATTTTGATTATAGGTGTGTCACAATGAAGAAGTTGAAGTTAATGAAATTAAATAATAACTTATAGGATGTTTTTGAGTTTTTCTATGATGGTTACAGACATGAATGAAGTTTTTCTAATACTTGATCAAGTTTATTGGACAAATTGATATGGAATATTTGAAGATGGTGAAACCTCAATTATTTAGAATTTTAGTTTCATGTTAAAAGTAAGAGATGATTTATAATGATCAAGACATTATTGAGAATAAAATATGGATAAACTTGGGATGATCATGGATTTTAGGTGTTGGCTAAGCTATATTCACATGAAACATTAATTAATTTGTTATAAGGTTAATTTAATATTCTTTTTCGGTCATAATAAACAGAGTTGAAACTCAAACTTTATTTTTTTACCTGTTCAAGAATGAATATAATTAAATTACACAAGTTTAGATAATGAAAAATTTAGATATATTCAAGTATTATTCATTGAAAATATAATAATATATATGAGGTAATTTATCTAACTAGATAGGGGGTTAGAGAGAGGAGAACATAGTCATATGAAAGAGAAATTTCAATATAGGAACCAGTAGAGTTGGAGTTGGAGATCAGAGGTGACATCGAGAGAGAAAATATATTTTTAAATATATACTCGTTTTATATTATTTTTCCGAGATGAATTTAATTTAATATTTGTTTCCTACTTCTATCATGTTCACCTAATTGTATTTAGGGGAATCAAATTTAAATGAGTTGATATTTTTAATCTGCTTCACTCTAGTTCTCATAATTTTGTTAGTAAAATTTTATATTTAATGTTCATAATTTTATTCTTAATAAGTATATTTTTTTTCTATTTTAATTATATATGGGTTATAATAATTATTTATTAACCTTTTAACATCATCTTATGTACTAAAAATTTAAAAAGGATGATGATTCTATTATCTATTATTGAATTAATCATTTCTTGAATTTTAAACAATGAATAATTCCCTTAGGAGAGTACACTAAATTGAAGGGATAATTTAATTATAGTTAGGTGCTTCAATAAATTTTATTTATGGTAATTTACATAGTTGTGTTTACTTGAAGCATGAACCAAAATTTTTAAATCAATTTAGGATAATTCAATCCCCCTAACACCATTTTTAGTTGTTTTTACTCACATTTCCACTGTATCCTCACTTGAAAACATTTTCCATTTTCTTCATCACTATTTAAAAATTCATTCCACTCAATATATATCACATATTCTCATCCAATATTTTATTTTTTTATTTTTTTTATTTTTTTCCACACACTTCTAATCAGAGTTCCCTATGGACATGATACTCTGCTTTTCAACTATACTAGTAGTAAGTTAATTTTATAAATATTAAATTTTACTCCATAAATAACCATTTATATAAGGTCCCATTATCTCCATAATTATAAAATTTTTATATTTATCATATTTTTACATTATATACACTTTTAAAACCAACCATACCAGGCAGTCATGAAAAATGAACCACATCATTTCATGGAGATGGTAGCCCGTACATACATATGAATGCCATTTTGAATTTTATAACAAGTGTAAAATAAATAAAGTAGATAATATTTTACTTTTAAATAATCATAAATAATCTATACATGTTATATTTATTCATTAGTTCCATAATTGGGACAATACTTATAAAGAGAAAATGAAAAATCAATCACATCTTTTCATGGAGGTGGTATTCCACCTGTATGGATGAGTGGCGTTATCAAATTTTCAACGGATGAAAAGAGTAAGAAGGTAAGGAATATATTATATTTAATTAATAATAATAATTTAATAAATATAATATATATTAATTTTACATCATTTTAACTATCTATATGATCTGGTTATGAAAAATGAAACACATCACTTTATGGAGGTGGCAGTTTAGACGTACGCCTGAGCGATGTTTTAATTTCTAATAACATATAAGAGAAGATCAAAAAGGGTTGTACCATAATAATAATAAAATTTTAGTATATTTAAGATACTCATGTTCTTATTTTATCTCAATATAAAATAATTTAACGAGACAAAATAATAAGAAAACATAAAATAGGTCGATTAGGACTTATACCTTCTCCTCAGTTATCTCCCTTTGTATTAAAAATTAGGACTTCTAAGATTAGTCATTTAAAAAGAATAGGACCTATAAGAAATTGGTAGGGATGTTTGGGGGAGGATTGGTTTGGTATTTTATGAACTATACTAATTAAAATGTGTGAGGAATGGAGGAGAGTAGGTTCCCTTTTATAAGTAAAAAGAGCGACACACTTGTAATTTTTCTGAACATTTAAATATTATAAAGTTTTAGTTACGATAAATTAACTCCAAAAATATTAAATTAAAAATATAAGGTGATAAGTGTTGAAATAACATAACCCAATAATGATTTAGATAATATTAAGTGGTCTTATCCCTTAGTTATTACCTTTATTAACCAGATTTACCGTTTATTGTGGTGACACATTTTTACTATGGTTACTATTTATAATGAATAAAAATGAAATTAAACTCATTAATAGATTTTAAAATCATAATTAAAAATATAAAATAATTTTTTTAATATTTAATATGAATAATTGATAGAAATTACTTTTAATATAAGTGCAAAAAATGAAATGAAAAAACTATTTTTTAGAAAATTGCATTTTTAAGCATAAAAATAAACTTATACCAAAATAAAATATAATATCAATTACTAATAAATTATTTAGATTATTTTTTAAAAAATGTATCTTATGTTACTTGGAAAAAAAATTTAAAATAGGATGGTACTTTTAAATTATTTTTTTAAAGAAAAACAAGATTATTTTGCAAAATCATCATTTTCACTATTCACTCAAAAATCAATCTTTTCAAAAAATAACAAAAATTAATCCTAAGATATATTTTATATTTTAATTACAAAAATTAATTCAATTTTATTAAATTAAATTTATAAAATAAAGAAATTTATTTTTTACAAAAAACCATGTAATTCATTGAAAAACAATTTAGTTAAATACAACTATTCCTTTTTCAACGGGAAAATTTTATAAAATTATTAATAAAAATATGATGAATATAAATATATTACATGAATACTTATAAATAATAATATTTATTTATTTATATTATTATATGGGTTTCACATTAAGTGATACTAATCTGGTTCCCTGTTGTCCCATCCTAGAGAATAAAGATTTGCAATATTGCGCTGATATTTGATGAGGGACTGAGTTCAAGTGGGACTATTAATTAATAAAGAAGAAAAATTTTATATGAGTAAAAATTTAATTATGTTTATTCATTCATCATATTCCTTAATCACTCACATGCATGCATCAAGCCTCATTAGAGTTCCCCTTGCCACAATCAAGAGATCGAAGCCACTACTATAATGATCAATAATCATAACGATACCCCACTAAAGCTCTAAACCATCCAATTAATTTATATAAAGAACATAATGGAGATATGAAACTTTTTGGATGATTTCTCATAACCATTATAGGATTATTATTTAAAACTCCATTTATGTACTTATGAAATCTCAAATAAGTTCATATGAGGCTACTGTGAGAATGAAGAAGCCCTCCATGAATAAGGGTGATAACGATAAATAATTACATGAAGGATGGAAATGGATACCACCATGATAATGGAATAACCATGAAAAATTATATATTTGATCTTATCGGCTGGACAAGTGGTACTAAAAACAGAGCTAGAGGAAGAAACAATGATTGTTGTGACATGGTCAAGGTAATCATGTTGCAAATCAATGTTTAAAATGTGAAAAAACATGAAACTTTGACATGGAGGATTCCATTATAGAGCTTCCTTTAAAGTATGAATGAAAAAAACCATTTAAGTGGTTGGAAATATGACTCTACACTATAGTGAGGTTTTATTCAAGCATGATAAAGGTTAAAAAGTTGACATCTATTCCATAAATAAGTCAAATCAATTTTAATAGAGATCTTAAAATGGTAAAATAACTACCAAAATGCTCAAATAAATGATTTTATTCTATATTGATGGGTGAGATGAATTATCATAACCCTAACATGAAATAAGAATTTTTAAAACATGGAATGTTCTATGAAATTCATTGGAGGAATAAAAAACATCGATAATATATTTTCATTAATAGATCCAAATTTTTAAATAAGGAAAGTTTATGATACTTAAAAATATGAATATTGATTGAGATATTTAAAAGAAATAGGGGAAGGAATTTGAGCCTGTGGACTATGAGTTTAATGCATTATTTAAGGAAATAATTTATAAATTTTTGAAAGAGAAACTCAATACCTATAAATAATAGGATGCCTCAGCTATACAGGGGGGATTCACTTATGGAGTTCAATAGAAGATATATTTGGATACAAGTTAGAATAATTTTCATCTTTTGTTTATTATCTTTTCATTTTAAAATCACATATTAAATGTTTATTTTTTTTGCTTCTCCCTATCATATATTTCTCTATAGTCTATCTCTCTCTCTTTATCATGTCCTATCACACTCAAAATAATGGATTTTTAACATGATTCGATTCCTTAGGGGAGGATTACATGGTGTTCCCAAATTATTTATCTTTATTTATTAATGTTTTTATTGTATTTATTTTGATGGATATAGGTGAGTTTAATTTTGGTGTAGTGGTTGGACACCACACCTTGGAATGAATCTTGAAATCATTTTATTCTCTACCAAATCATCATTACCTCCTAGTTCTCAAGAATGATCTTGATATAGTGGAGTTGAGTGTGTATGAGGGATGAAACAAAACATGGAGGAGCCACATCTTGGAATGTGTCACGATCTTAGTTGTGGTATGTACAACATTCTTAACTACCAGTGTGTGTGAGGTTGGGTATTCTAAAAAAATATTAGACATGATAAAATTCATACTTAAATTAGATGATAACAGTCCATGTATAGTGGGATGATTATCGAATAGAATTTAGAAAAAAATAATGAATAATGATTGATCTGAAGTAGCCAACCCAAGGGACATGTTATTTATCACTAACTTGTTCATTCTATCTATATTTCATATTTATTTCATAGTATTTCAATTATATTATTGAATACCTCTATTTTATAGTTATTTTATAAAAAATAGAAAATACCAAAAATATAATAAATAAATAACGATTAGTGAGTGTTTGAATATGAAATATTATCAAGAGAGATGACACTGGTCATCCATAGTGTTGTACTAGGAAAATAAATATTAAACTTTTTACACCTTGTGATATGTGTGTTCATCTTCCTTTTCTTAAATTTCCTTAGAGATCCTTTTAAATAATTGGATTATTTTGATTTTTTTCTCCCTAATTCTAATCATGTGCTGATTATAATTTAATTGGAATATGACTACTATTGATATTTATCATTTTTATTTAGTTTTTATGGGTTTCTTTATAATGTTTATGAAATGGTTACCCTATTTTGAATTTTTTTTAACCTATAGTCATATTAGTTTTTTAGGTTTTGAAGATATACCACTGAACACCTTTAAGCCAGTAATCTATAATTTCAAAACTTTTTGGTTTACTAATCAAAATATACTCAAATATCACTATACAATCATAACCCTATGATACCTAGATTTTCATAGATGTTGAAAATTTAAATCCTTTGACTTATATGATCTAGATTTAAAATTGGGATACTCGATTGTGGAATATAATGGTTTTTAACAACATATCAAAATACTATATATCCCATTTTATATTTTGTAACCACTATATGTTTCATGGAATATTGACTTCAAGTCACTCTATAACTATTGGTCTTTCTATTATTGGGAAAAAAGATATCTAGGTTTAAAAAGGAAAAATACTCTATAATCTATTAGTTAGTCATTCTATTGTTAAAAATCACTAGACATTAACTACTAATAGAAAGGATATGATAACAACTTAGATTGAGGAACATCTCTCTAATATCGGGGTAGTAGATTACTTTGGGTTTATAAAGATAGTTAATAATGATCAACCTACAAATAAAAAGAAGG
The DNA here is from genome assembly GCA_963277665.1 of Viscum album. Lineage (NCBI taxonomy): Eukaryota > Viridiplantae > Streptophyta > Magnoliopsida > Santalales > Viscaceae > Viscum > Viscum album. Next base: position 668,258,100 of record OY728155.1, read on the forward strand.
GTATTATGGAAAGTGAAAAGTATCATGTGAAAAACTCATATATTGATAGAAAATTATTCTAGGATGCTCCAATTGATACCTTGGTAGTTTCTTATATAATTTAATAGAAGAGTACCAAGGTAATTATAGTGATTCTATGGTAACCATTCATGAACTATAATAAAAATCCTTATAAATGGATGAAGTATATTTCTATTCAAATGAAAAAATGTTTAGATAAAAAATAGTGGATTCAAATGGTTTCATTACTTCACACCCAAGTAAAATGAAAAATGTAGGGATTACTATGACATAAATAGAATACATATTTTGAGATATTTAGGGATATTTATTAATGGGATATAGGACATCCCTACTCAACAAAAAGTGGTGGTGGAACCATACTTATACTCTAATGAAAAAAATATGGAAGATATCAACACACATAAAAAGATTCATATTGTCAATAAATGATTTAATGGGGGATATATACCCCCATATTAAGGAATACTATTTTTTATGTAACAACCCAAGAATTTATGTTTTTAATAAATTTTTATTAAATATAATTGTTTAAAAAAACTGAGGTATTATTTAACATAAAATTAAATGTTTTTAGCAATCAAATTTTGTTTTGTTTATAAATTAAGATATCAACTTTATATTATTAAATAAAATGGAAGCATATTAATATATTTATATTCATTAAATTAATGTATTTTTCTTAAAACTATCTTAAATATATGAACCTTTACTTAAAAGTACATTTTAAAAAATTTCATGTTTTAACATTGTAAGAATACATTGTCACTTTTTGATAAATATTGATTTATGAATATAGTAATTTTTATTTCCAACACCATATATAACTTTTAAGTCATAATAAATATTATTTTAAATATTATTTATTTTTTATATGTAAAAAATATGTTTATAAAATCCTTACTTTTGAATTACATGTTATTTTTAATTTAAAATATCTATTATCATTTATTTAATTGAGATATTATTATGATAATAATTATTTGTACCCTTATTGTAAAATATTACTCAACATTGATTCTTTGATAATATATTTTAAAAATTAATCAAATTGAAATCATAAAGATATAATTAGAATGAAATTCACAAAAAATGATAATAATAATACAAATTAGTAATTATAATGTGTCATGTTAATTTAAGTAATTATGTTAATGTTAGAGTAAAGAAACTTTATAAACGAAATGATAAAAATATCAAATAAGTGGTCAATTTATTTTTAAAATTTATCACATACCAACAAATTTAAAAAATATTATAAGTTTTAGTTGAAATGTAATCAAATAAAACAAATAAAAGTAAATAATTTATTACCATTTTAATTTTTAATTATTAAGTTATATTTTAGAATTACTATTTATAAATTTTTTTACAACCATGCTAAGTGGACCATCTAAACCTATAACCACTATGTGGAGCATGCTCAACCCACAGAGATATCCGACCAAACACTAGGTATCTTGGTGGTAGGAGATTCTAGGTCGACTTGCATAGAGGCTATGCATAGATTGGGAAGAGCGTGCCTGTAGGAACCAAGTACTTAGGTTAGACCAATAGACTACACAGACCCATGTATAAGGCCCGCTAGGAGTGCACCCTATTATATTCTTTTATATGGGGTATTCTCACTGCTTAGTTTATGAGCGAGTGGACATCTATTCAATGTTTTGATGTGGGATCGAGATATAAGTTACTATTCACCATTTAAAACCTCGGTTATATCATAGCCATTGGATCATCTCACAAACACCGTCTAATATTCCACCCACGTCATCTTCTAGCTTGAAAACTCCTATCCCTCAACTATTCATCATAGATCTTTCTTTCACAAGCTATCTGAGAAATAGTCACCACCATCCTTCCTATCTCGAGCTGACGTCTTCACTTTCTTCCAGAAAAATACATCAACAACTTGTTCGACCTATGAATAATTTCATACTCCACTATTTATTTCCCAAATAAAAATATTGGAGTTAAGATCTTTGGATCTACCCATTAAAGGTGTTTGGCCTACATAAACCTTGATCCACTATCACTACTCCTTTCTTCTCAAAGAAGCATGGGTAGGTAATGCTCGTAAATGCATAAAAATATTTATATGTTGATAAAAAATTATTTTTCAAACAAATAATTTTTTTACACATTTTCTTCTTATGATTATAATCGAAGCAAGTAATTTTATTTTTACACCTATATTGAGATAAATCTATTGATATACCACTAGTAAAGGGTCTTTAATCACCACCTTCAATTATATTAGTTTCCCTTGTATTTTTTTATCCAAACCCATGTAGTATAAATATAAGTGTCTTCTCACTAAGATAAAACCTTCTTCACTCATTGCACAACATTTCCAAGACTTCTCCCTCTATACTCCTCTCTTACCCACTGATTCGAGCACCCATCAAGAAGAAGTCCATACTTCCTTCTCTCGATTCGAATATACCAAGGAGGAAGAAGCCTGCGTTTTGGTTTCCAGTAAATAGGTAAGGGGAATTATTTTTAAAAAAATAATATATACATATATATATATGTAATTCCATGTTTATATTTATCAAATCATATATATAGGTATAATTTTAAAACACTATGATTATTTACCTCAAACTATACAAGTATTTTTATGTAAGGGTGTATATGTATTATATTTTTGTATATATTACTTTAAAAAAATTTCAAGTTTGAAATCTTCAAGTATATATATAATTATATGTATATACTATTTCTAAATTCCAATTTTATATATGTATTACACTTATTTTTAAGTATTATAATTATGAAGGAAAGTTTTTCTAAGATTTTATGTAAGGGAGTGCATATATATATATATATATACAGACATTTAGCTTTGATTATATGATTTAAATATGTAATAAATTTAAGTACTAAAATTGGTTTCAATCATAATCTTACCCAAGAGTGTATCCTCAAAACATGTAAGGATGAAATGATTATTTTAAAAATGTTACTTTTATAATTTTATGTGTATTATATAATTACTTTTTCTTATGATAATTTTAAGAAAGAAAAATTATATTTAAAATTATTATTTTTATGTGAATAGTAATTTCACAATTACAATTATTTTATGTGAATATTCATACCATCACACCATTATTTAATGTTTGAAATTATATTATCAGATATCATATTTTGAATTCAGTAAATGGGTGTAAGAACCCCGATCTTCTTTTCAGGTATTTTTTTCCTTTTCTGGTCATTTTTGAGGAAAAATAAAATTATGGAAATTTTCTAAGTACACATCGTGTACTTTATGAGTACATTCCCTATACTTCCTTGCCGCAGGAGTCCGTGTGCTAGCCATGTAGTAGCCACATATACGGCCATGTGGGAGTGACTTGGAGGCTGCTTACAGTGGAATACGGAAAAGGCGAGTACACGCTGTGTACTTCAAAAGTACACACCGTGTACTTTTTTTTCATTAAACGCATCGGGGTCACGTCTAATCGCCATAAGACTCTTATTTTAGGTCTTGTTCGACTGAGAGAACCCGTAAAGCCATAGATATTTTATGAACCCCCGAGCCTCCTTCTGTCTTCCGAATCAAACACCGTTGGTTGTGTTGGAATCGCATCGGTGAGTTCTCTCTTCTGCTTGAGCCTCGTTTTGTGATTTTTATTCTCCCGTGAGATATCGTGGGTTGAACGTTTTAGAAATTTTTGTAGATCTATGAAATTCCAAGGTTATTCAAGCCTCAAGTTTCAAGTATAGAGATCTTCTAACATCGAGGTAGGTAGTTTGTGACTTTCCGTTCAAAGTCTTTGAGTATTATGTGCAAATTCCACCAATACCCTTGAACATGGTATTACGTGTTTACCGTTTTACCCTTTTTGATTTTCTGTCATGATTGTATGCTTGTGTATAGGTAATTTGGATATGAATAGGGTTTATTTCTATGCTTTGGATGTATTTCCCTTGCATGTTCTGTTTATGACCATTTGGTCCTATTTAGCCAGTTTGGCTGCCTTGCCTATTTTCCATACCTGTTGTTGTAGGATGGAGAGTTTGTATTCTGACATGCTTGTTATACTGTAGACTATTTAACAAAGTAGTTCTGTAGGTTTACTTGGCCATATTACACTACTATGCTCATTGACCTACACAGGGCCGTGAGAACCTGGTGTAGTAGACTATAAGGGGAATTGACCGGGTGAGCTTCCTCAGAGCGTCTTTGAGAACTTTTGGATATAATAGGGATTGACCGAGTGATCATCCTTAGAGTTCCTAGAAACACTTGGGTCTATAAGGGGAATTTACCGAGTGAGCTTCTTCATAGAGTCCTTGTCTGCTTTAGACTATAAGGGGAATTGGCTGAGTGAGCTTCCTCAAAGAGTCTTTGATTTTTAATCCTGAACTGTTTAGACTACAAGGGGAATTGACGGTGAGTTCTTCCTCAGAGAGTCTATGAAAAACCTAGGATATAAGGGGAATCGACCAAGTGAGCTTCCTCATAGAGTCCTTGACCTTGGGGCTATAAGAGGAATTGACCGCGTGAGCTTCCTCAGAGAGTTCCTGACTACCTTATCCTTTAATGGAAATTGACTATGAGTGATTCCTCAGAGAGTATTCATATATAAAACCAGAGGGGTTAGACCAAGTGTGCTTCCCATAGGGTTGCTTGTACTTGTTAGGTAGGAATAGAGGGGATGGCTGTGAGTATTCTCCCAGAGGGTTACCTATTTGTGTTTAACTGCTTGTTTAGCTGTTGCTTGATATTGAAACTGTGGATTGTTTACTACTGAGTACCTTTCTGTTTATTGTTTTCTGTACTTTTACCTTCCATATATTCACTGACTATTAGGAACAGATCTTTGAGTGGTTTCATACCGGGATTTAGTCTCACACCCTGTTTGGTCCATGCTTTTGGGCCCAAACAAATTATATTTTTGCAGGTATAGATAAGGGAAAGCTTCCTTCTACTTCAGGTACTTGATTTGCTGTGGAGATGGAGAGCATGGGACCAAGCTATGGCTTGAGATGATGAGGAGTTTATCTGATTTCTTTTTCACTTTGGTTTAGCATTGTTGTATTCCAACATTGTGACTTGTTTTTCTGTTTCCTAGAAAAATGTATCATGCATCATTTTATATATGTTCTCCAGTTTATACTTTCAGTTTTCTGCTGTTTCTACTGTATGTCATTATTACTGCTTCCGCTCTTGTATGAATTTGTTTACTTCCGCTGTGTACTCTGCCAATGAGGGCATAGTTTCCCCACTTTCACACCCAAGGCCCTCACTGCTAGTCGGCAGCCTCTGGCATTCAGGGAAATGCACTTGAGGCCATGTGACCAACCAGGTACGGGGCACCTCTAGGTGGATTCCAGAACCGGGACGTTACAAAGTGGTATTAGAGGAATTATTTTCTCTTGATATACTTTTTGGATCCTTTATCCAGGGATATGATGAAATCAGTACTTGGTAATAAGCTATGCATGGGAGTAGCTAACTCATGTATAGGGAAAAGACAATCTACCTCGTTTATTTCAATTTATTCTGGTTTTTCAAGTTACGGTTGATCTGATTTTCACCGTTGGGTGACTCACATGTTTTGTGTTATTACTGTTAATGTTATTGAGGTTCTATTTCTATCGCAACCCAATGAGATGATGGTATGACATCTCATGCATCATACAGGCACTTGCTAGAAATCACATGTTATGCATTTTTTTCCATGCCATCTAGGATGCACTAGTGATTGCATGTTGTTGTGATAGATTTTGTGTAAAATATGCATGCTGTTGTGATATTTTCCTTTATAAAATACCTAATGTTTGATAGGGTATTGTTTTGTGTAAATTTTTTCTTAATTGGACGCCAAACTTTGGTTCTTGGGGTGTTATGGGCCCCCATAGACCAAAATTTGATGGATCATTGCCCTGTTTTCCATGTTATAATGTTTACAAGATGCCAAACTTTGATTCGAGGGGAGTATGGGCCCTCACAGATCAGAATTTGGAACTTTTAATGCTTGTTTCAGTGTTTTCTGAGTTCCAAATAGTTTATGAGGCTTACTGTCCAGAAAAACCCAGAATACACGTCGTGTACTATTAAGTAAATTCCATGTGTTCTTCTATTCAGAAAGAAATTGTTTTTCTTAAGTACACGCTGTGTACTTTATGTACACGCTGTGTAGTCTCTGACCACGTCATAGGCCATGTGGGTAGAGACACAGGATGGGGAAAGTCCTGTGGGAACACGCCGTGTACCAGACGAACATGCCGTGTAGTGTCGACCCTGTGTCTGCCCGTGTAACCAACAAAACGGATAGATAAGACCTTAAGCTATACATGTCGTGTCCGCATTGAACACTCTGTGTATTCTGACCCAGGTACCCAACCATGTCACGAACAAAACGGGTCGGTGTTAACCTTTCACGTACACACTGTGTCCACCTTGAACATGCCATGTAGTTTGATCCAGGTACCCGACCATGTAACAAACAAAACGGGTCATTGTTATCCCTTCACGAACACGCTATGTCTGTTTGGAACATGCCGTGTAGTGTGAGCCATGTGTCAGGACGTGTTACTAACAATAAGGGCTAGATGAATCTTCTATAGAACACGCCGTGTCAACCTTGCACATGCCGTGTAGTCCTATCTTAGGAGAGCTATGTGGCTTAACTGTGTAGAAGGACTCGGGCAGAGAAAAAAGACTCAAGTACACGCCGTGTGTTAAGATAACACGTCGTGTGTTTGGGGTGTTACACGACCAGTTTAGGTAGGAGTACATTCCCATGTAAATGACTTCAGGGAACATGCTGTGTTGGAAATGTACACGCTATGTAGTCATGTTTTGTGAACTTGAATGCTTTCTTTCTCCTGTTTTCTTCTTACAATCCTTTTTTTAGTCCTTGATAATCTTGATCTAAGTTGTGCACTCGGCCTTGCAGAGTCATTCCACCAAGATGTCCTCCAATTATGCTCCAGTTTCCAGACGGTGATCAGACACCAGACATGGCCGATCATGGACTACCCGCAGATCCTCCAGTTGTGGGAGCCTTGGCACCAGCAGTTGTACCTGACATAGGTGATGATGCACAGTCCGGGGAGGGATTTTTTAGGATGATATAAACCTTTCAGGGAGCACCATCTCCTACCCCATCGATGGATGATTTGACTTGGGTCTTTGAGCATCAAAATCCTCCTATTTTCTTAGGGATGATGGACCTTAGGCTACAGAGTCATGGATATAATCCACGCTAATAAATTTTGAGTATCTGAGATACCTCCAAAGAAGAGGGTGAATCTCGCTACTTACATGCTCCGAGAGTCTGATAAGAGGTGGTGGGATGTGATCTCACAGGAAGGAATTCAACATAATATGGATTGGGATGAGTTTTAGTTCATCTTCTATGATTATTTCTATCTGGAGACCCTGAGGGACGATCGAGCCCGATATTTCATGATTCCGGAGTAGGGTACTCTTTCGGTTATGGAGTATTCCTACCACTTCACATAGCTGTAGTATTTCATGCCTATTCTAGGAGGTGATGAGTTGTTCCTTGCATGAAAGTTTTAGGATGGTCTGAGGCACAACATCCGATATCAGGTGAACATCTTCAGGTTGACTTTGATATCTTCTATCGTCAACCAGGTGCTGATCTCAGAGTTCAATTTGAGGGATTCTAGAGTAGTGAGCTAGGGAAGTTCGACATCCAGAGTTAGTGCTCCACCAAATGATAGCAAGAAGTTCCGTAGGGAGGCTTCACGAGGAGATCAGAGTAGGTGGGATGCATCTTCTGGTATCCAGGTGGTGTGTTACCATTGTGGGAGAAGTCGGCATACAAGGCCACGTTGTCCGAGAGACCCAATGGAGTGCCGATCTTGCGGAAAGATGGGTCAACTTCTGTGTTTTTGTCAGTTCATCTCACCAGAAGCTGGTGATAGGGGTTCTTCTATGACTCCTCATGTAGGAGCAGCGCCACCAGTTTCTCACTAATTTGGGAATTGAAGTTCTTCCGGTCATTCCAGCCGAGGTGGAGGTCGTGGTCGTGGTAGCCAGTTGCCCAGTTTTCATCAAAATCAGGGAGGATCCACTCAGAGTGGTCAAGAAGGGTCACAGGGTCGTGGTACGGGCTAGAATTTTGCAGTAGAGCATACCCAGCAAAAGTAGGATCTCAGACCTTCTACCGTTCGAGGTACGATCTTAGTAGCCTCAGTTTTATCTTCCTCACTTTTTGATATAGGGGATTACCATATCTTTATATCTGTTTCTATCATGGGGATCCTTGGGCTCTTCAACTTTTCTTCTGCTGATATCTTAATGCTAGAAACTCTGTTGGTGACTAGAATGGCTAGTGTACGTCAGTGCAAGGAGTTCCCTCTAGAGGTTGGTGGGTGTCACTTTTTCGGGACCTCTGTGTCCTAGAGATGACAGGCTATGATGTCATTCTTGGAATGTATTTTCTAGTTCCATTCTAGGTATTCGTTGACTATTATTTCCGCAGGGTGAGTTTCATATCACCAGAGGGTGGATCCTTTCTTCATATGGGAGAGTGGGATGTCCATGCGAGAAGAGAAGGTCCAGAGCATCATGGGTTGGGAGGAGTTATAACCCAGATTTCTAGTTTATATTTGGATGACTAGGGGACTTCACAGTTTGAATTTCCTCCAGCGGTGGATTGTTTCAGATATGTCTTTCCAGAAGACTTTTCAGGTTTTCCTCCAGAGCGTGAGGTGGACTTCTCGATTGAGCTTGTTCTAGGAGCGACACCAGTGTCCATTCCTCATTATAGGATGTCTACACTTGAGTTGTAGGAGCTCAATAAATAATTGGAGGAGTTACAGGCAAAGGGTTTCATCAAACACAGTACTTCTCCTTGGGGTTCTCCTATCATGTTTGCGAAGAAGACAGACGACACCCTTAGGCTTTGTGTGTACTATCGAAAGTTGATCCAGTTGACGATCAAGAACCGATATCCCTTGCCTAGGATTGATGATCTATCTGATCAGCTTCAAGGAGCTCGAGTGTTCTAGAAGATTGAATTGAGGTCTGGTTATCATCAATTGTGCATTAGACCATTAAATATACCTCTTACAGCCTTCTGAAGTAGGTATGGTCTATACAAGTATGTGGTTATTCCATTCGGTCTCACAAACGAGCCTATAGTTTTCATGGAACTGATGAACCGAGTGTTCCATCCATACTTGGATTCCTTCATGGTGGTATTCGTGGACGATATCTTGGTGTACTCTCACACTCAATATGACCATGCTACCCATCTTGAGATCATTTTGATTACAATGAGAGAGAATCGGTTATATGCTATGATCTCAAAGTGCCACATTTGGATGGATCAGATTCACTTCCTGGGTCATGTTATCTCAGAGGTAGGAGTATCTGTAGACCTAGAGAAAGTGAGATCTGTAGTTTCTTGGGAGAAGATAAAGAACCTCTTTGAGGTGTGGAGTTTTCTAGGGCTGGCTGGATACTACAGACACTTCATATAGAACTTTTCACGCTTAATAGCACCACTGACAGGTCTGACTAAAAAGGGTGAGAAGTTCTTATGGTCAAATTCTTGTGAGTCAGCCTTTCAGGATCTGAAAGGGAGGTTGAATTCAGCACTAATAATAGTCTTTCTAGAGCTGGGAAAGATCTATACTATTTACTGTGATGCGTCAGGTATAGGGATGGGCGATGTGCTTATGCAGGGAGATGGAGTCATTGCGTACGAGTCTCAGCAGTTGAGGCCACATGAGAGGAATTAGTCGATGCATGATATGGAGTTGGTAGATTTTGTTCATGCCCTACACTGCTGGAGACATTATCTTCTGGGATATCACTTTGTGGTTTTTATCGACCACAAGATTCTCAAGTACATCTTCACTCCGCATGATCTGAATTTGAGATAATGGAGGTGGGTCGAGTACCTATAGTCCTTTGACACTGAGATTGCGTATACGCCTGGGAAGGGCAACGCAGTGGCTGATGCATTGAGAAGGTGGACTCAGATACATGCAGTTTGGGAGGCTAGTAATGAGTGGAAGCTTATGGAAATGTTCTATGAGATTCATTTGGAGGTGAATGACAAATAGGGGAAGAATTTTCATCTTCTATAGCTATTACCTATACTCTTATTGATCGAGTTCGAATGAGATAGCTATCAGATTCTGAAGGCCTAGTCCTAAGGGAAAGCATGTCGGGAGAGGACCCTATTCCTAGATGGACCATAAGCAAGGATGAGTTCTTGCGTTTCCATGGGTGTGTATGGGTTCCAATAGATATATGCGAGGAGATGATACAGGATTTTCATTCCTCAGTTTGGGAAGTTTATTCTAGTGTCACCAAGATGTATCATGATCTACACCGTTATTATTGGTGGCCAGGTATGAAGAGGGACATTTCTAGTTTTGTCATGAGATGTTCCACTTGTCAACAGGTTAAGGCAGAGCATCAGTAACCAACAGGGCTTTTAAAGAAATTACCCATTCCCAAGTGGAAGTGGAATGACATCGCGATGGAATTTGTGACCAGTTTGTCGAGGTTTCCTCGAGGGAATGATGTAGTTTGGGTTGTCATTGATAGAATCATGATGGTTTCTCACTTATTTTCAATCTATGAGACCTTCAGTGTTGATGAGCTGGGACGGTTGTACATCCGTGAGATTGTATGTCTATATGGAGTTCCACACTCCATCGTTTCAGATAGGGATTCACATTTTACTTCTCAGGTCTGGTAGGGTCTTCAGAAGGCTTTGGGTACATAGGTACTTTTGAGTAAAACTTACCATCCCCAGACAGATGGCCAGTCCAAGCGTACGATTCAGGTGCTTGAGGATATTCTCAAAGCATGCATTATGGATTTTGGAGGTTCTTGGGAGAAGCACGTACCTCTTGTAGAGTTTTCCTATAATAATAGTTTTCAAGCAACTATTCAGATGGAACCTTATGAGTCTTTGTACAGTAGGCCATTCCAATCACCCTTATATTGGTTGGAGGCAGGAGAGGAAGCTTTGCTGGGACCTATTCTTGTTCAGGAGACCACAGAGTAGATAGAGTTGATTCGGAAGAGGATGAATACTACGCAGTCTCGAAAGAAGTCTTATGATGATCAACCGAGATGACATTTGGAGTTCGAGGTCGGGGATCAGGTTTTCCTACGTGTCACATTGAGGCTGGGACACAAGAGGATTAGGAGACACGATAATCGTTCACTGATGTATATCAGGCCGTTTGAGGTGTTGGAGAGAGTTGGGCCAGTTGCCTACCGGTTGCAGTTACCTCAGAGGTACCGATCTATGCATGACGTCTTCCACATTTCTCATCTTTGATGTTACTTTTTAGACCCGTCTCATGTTTTCCAACCCGAGGGGGTTGAGTTGGAAGAGGATGCATCATTTGAGGAGTATCCAATCTGGATTGTGGATTGCAGTACAAAGGTTCTCTGTGGCCGGTCTGTTCCTCTGGTATGAGTGCTATGGAAACACGAGCAGGTGCAAGACGAGACTTGGGAGAGGGAGGCTGATGTACGAGCTCAGTGGCTGGAGCTATTTGAGGTTTCTTCTTCTACACCGTGCTAGGGAAATTTGGGGACAAATTTCTTTAAGGGAGGAAGTTTGTAAGAACCTGAATCTTCTTTTCAGGTATGTTTTTCCATTTATGGTCGTTTTTGAGGAAAAATGAAATTCTGGAAACTTTCTAAGTACACGCCATGTACTTTATGAGTACACGTTGTGTACTTCTTTACCGCAGGAGGCTGTGTGCTGGACGTGTAGTATCCACACACATGGCTTTGTGGGAGTGACTTGGAGGCCTCTTAAAACAGAGTACGGAAAAAGAGAGTACACGCCGTGTACTTTCATTAAACACACTGGGGTCACATCTAATCACTAGAAGACTCTTCTTTTAGGTCCCGTTCGACCGGGAGAACCCGTACGGCCGCAGATCTTTGAAGAACCCCCGATCCTCTATCCGTCCTTCGAATCAAACACCATTGGTTGGGTTGGAATTGGATTTGTGAGTTCTCTCTTCTGCTTGAGTCTCGTTTCGTGATTTATCTTCTCTCATGAGATATTGTGGGTTAAAATCTTTTGACATTTTTGTAGATCTATGATGTTCCAAGGTGATTCAAGCCTCAAGGTTAAAGTATAGAGATCTCCTAATGTCGAGATATGTGGTTTGTGCCTTTCCATTCAAAGTCTTTGAGTATTATGTGTAAATTCCACCAATACCCTTGAACGGGGTATTGCGTGTTTACCGTTTTACCCCTGTTGATTTCCTTCCATGCTTGTATGCGTGTGTAGAGGTAATTTGGATATGAAAAGGGTTGATTTCTATTCTTTGGATGTATTGACCTTGCATGTTTTGTTTATGACCGTTTGGTCCTGTTTAGCCAGTTTGGCTGCCTTGCCTGTTTTCCATGACTGTTACTGTAAAATGGAGAGTTTGTATTCTGACATGCTTGTTATGCTGTAGACTATTTAGCCAAGTAGTTCTGTAGGTTTACTTGGACATATTACACTATTATGCTCATTGATCTACACAGGTCCGTGAGAACCTGTTGTAGTAGACTATAAGGGGAATTGATCAGGTGAGATTTCTCAGAGAGTCTTTGAGAACTTTTGTCTATAAGGGGGATTGACCGAGTGAAAATCCCCAGAGATCCTAGAACCACTTGGGTCTATAAGGGTAATTGACCGAGTGAGCTTCCTCATAGAGTCCTTGTCTGCTTTAGACTATAAGGGGAATTGAACGAGTGAACTTTCTCAGAGAGTCTTTGATTTTTAATCCTAAACTGTTTAGACTATAAGGGGAATTGACAGTGAGTGATTTCTTAGAGAGTCTATGAATGACCTAAGCTATAAGAGGAATTGACCGAGTGAGCTTCCTCAGAGAGTCCTTGAGCTTGGGGATATAAGAGGAATTGACCGCGTGAGCTTCCTCAGAGAGTTCCTGACTAGCTTAGACTATAAGGGGAATTGACTGTGAGTGCTTCCTCAGAGAGTCTTCATATACAGAACCAGAGGGGTTAGACCAAGTGCGCTGCCTCGAGGATTGCGTGTACTTTTTAGGTAGGACCAGAGGGGATGGCTGTGAGTATTCTACAAGAGGGTTACCTGTTTGTGTTTAGCTGCTTGTTTAGCTGTTGCTTGATATTGAAACTGTTGATTGTTTACTACTGAGTACCTTCCTCTTTACTGTTTTCTTTACTTTTACTTGCCATATATTCACTGACTGTTAGGCACAGATCTTTGGGTGGTTTACTATTGGGATTTAGTCTCACAACCTGTTTGGGCCATGCTTTTGGGCCCAAACAGATTATATTGTTACAGGTATAGATAAAGGAAACCTACCTTCTACTTCAGGTACTTGATTTGCTATAGAGCTGGAGAGCATGAGACCAAGCTATGGCTTGCAATGCTGAGAAGTTTATCTGCTTTCTTTTTCACTTTGGTTTAGCACTGTTGTACTCCAGAATTGTGACTTTTTTGGCTGTTTCCTAGATATATGTATCATGCATCATTTTATATATGTTCTCCAGTTTGTACTTTCATTTTTATATTGTTGTTGCTGTATGTCATTATTACTGCTTCCGCTCTTGTATGTATTTGTTTACTTCTATTGTTGTAACATCCCAGGTAAATGAAGAATAAGACATATTTCATATTTATTAATATTGGTGAATTAAATATTAATTTTACTTTAAAGGGGTTTCTATGTTCGATAGCGTACCCGATATGCAACAATAGGTTTCTTTGGGATCTCACGTTGCACACTAATAATATAATATTATTATTTTAAATAGTAGTTAACTCTTAGCCGTTGTATTGGTGAGAATGAATGAAAATAACTACAATATGATTATACATGTTTGTTAAATGTATTTACATTATCCAATAAAAAGTTAGAGGCTGAAAATGTGAATGAATCTAATTTTAAGCATAATTTACATTAAAAGGCCGATTTATGGCCTTTTAATGGAGAACCCTCTTTAAATATAGTTTTGGTCACTTTAATACATTCTAATTGACCAAATAAAATCATAATTTAGAATTGGGACATCAAATTTTACTTTGGGTAATTTTTTGGTATTTTTCTGATAAAGTTCATTTTTTAATGAATAGTGAAAAATATTGCATTTTAATTCAAGTGACTTTTAATATAATTTATTTATATGGTTAGATTATCTTTTTAGTTGGTTTTAAAGTGAAATTAAAATATATTTTTACCATTTAATTCAATTTTGGTCATTGGAATTAATTTCACTTTGAAATTGGACATAAAAAAGTATCAATCTTTTGATAGTTATTGTTTCTTAAAAACACGCTATTTGTTTTAACAACGGGAATTAATATTTAAATTAATTAATGTCACTTCTATGTTTTGAATTTGGAAAAATGGACATCAATTTTGAATTCGGAATATCAAATAATGGTTAGGCTGAATTTTTGGTATTTTTCTGAAAAATTTAAATTTTAGATGAATAGTGAAACCACTTAGTAGTAGTTAAAAAACTGACTTTTTCATTTAAATGAAATTTTACCACTTCTGTGAATTGAATTTAGAAAATCCGACATACATGGTTTTTATCAAGAAGTAAAATGCGGTTCAATGAGATGAAAATAATTTTTTGGTGAATAGTAACTTTTGACTTTTATTTACCATAGTTAAAGGTAAATAGGGTAATTCAAGGTTAAAAGAATATTATAATTTTTCAAAATTACCTTAACACGTGTCCAAACCTTATTGGTTGAGTCATTTACGACCATGGGAATCTTTGGGTCGATTTTGGGACCCCATTGAGCCACTTGGGAGTGATAATGACAATTTAGATTAATTAACTTAAAGTAAAGGAGAATATGACAAAAGCAAATATCTTTTAGTAAATTAATTTTTATAAGGGGTTATATAAATTATCTTTTTGCCTATAAATATTAATTGGAAATAAAAATATTTCCTAAATGATAGTATTTTTTTATAATTTTTAGACATTGAATAAATTAAATTATTCATGAAACAATAATGATGCAGTATTTACCTAATTAATAAATGATTTAAATAAATAAGATTATAATGATTAAAACTTTATCCAAAACATGTCCAATTCTGATGGGATGATTTTTTTTCGACCATGAGTTATCTTATCTTAGACTATAATGATTTTTGGACCTTTAGATACCGAATATCATTATATAATAAAATAATGTCTTCACACTTTCCTAAAGAGCCCCTCCTCTACCTTATAAAAAGAGACCACTTCTAACCAATTACACACACCTATCAAGCCATTTTGATCGTCCAAAATATGACCAATTAAGCTCCCAACATCCCTATCCTCCTACTTGAAGCCTTACCTTAGATAGAAGACACTTCAAGAAGTCCTTTGGTTCAAACCAAAGGGAGTTACCCAAATTAAAGGCAACAATTTCTCTTAAATTGTTTTCTTTTATTTTACTTCTCCAACCCCTAAACTCTTTTTATTACTTTATTTTGTAACAACAAAAGTATCCTCAATATAATAGGATGTTTTTATGAGAAGGATTATAACTACACTTACACACTCCTCCATCTAATGGATGAAGAACACAATGTTTCCGTGGATGGAAAACTAAGGCCTCACGAAACGATGATTGTTCAATTACATCTTACCGCCTCTCATGGTGGCCATTATGATGGAAATGTATTTATATATATGATATATATTATGTTTATGATATCCTTATGATTCTGTAATTCCCATTTATAGCACGCTTTTATGGTTTCTATAGTGGATAAATACGATAATCTCATTTGAGGAAGTGCAGACTACCGCCCCCTCAAAGTGATTTGATTCGTCAATGCCTTATGTGGGATGTATAAAGGATGGAGTTAATGATATTATATATGATATTATACTGGAATTATAATATACCTATGTATCATTATGTTTTATTTCCATTAAAATAAGAAATATAAATGAAAGTGGCGTTCATGCGTACGTACGACTTACCATCTCCATGAACGGTGCATTTCATTTCTTACCTCTAAATGTTATGTACTATTATAAAAACATGTATATAATGGATATATATGATATATATGATATCAAAATCATTAATATCATTCTGTATGTAATGAACCTTTGACCACATGGACAACCTATAAATATAAGGTGTTCATTTTTTACTCAAGTACCAAATATCGACAAAATGAACGTTATTAACTTAAATGATTAAATAATGTTTATAACATGGTAATAAGTGATATAAAAGGAATAATAAAATTGAAAGAGGTTCTTAATCAAGTATAATTTAACTTTAGTTTATTATTCAAGAGATTAAATAACGATCGAGTCAAGTCGGACACGAGGTAAGGGACTTCGTCTCAATCTCCTTTCATTGAGGCATTTTTAGTTTTATACACGACTTTATTTTATATGGTGTATAAAACCCTATGAATTTTCATTTTATTCAAAGGGAATCATTTTTATACAAAATGTTTTACTAAATGACAAAAAGAAATGTTTTTTTACCGTATGTGGTGACAACGACCTTTCCACCACCGCGAGTATTATTTGATCTTTGGCTTCCTTAACAAGTCGAAATGTTTTTAAAAGGAAAAATAAATACCATATACTCTTTTTACGTATTTTGGTATTGAAAATGATTTTGAGAATGGATTTATTATTTCAATATATTTAAATGATATTTTATTATTGCAATTTGAAAATTTTATCTTTCCTTTATGCTTATGTTATGTGTTATGATCATGATATGGTTCTTGGGAATTATTTACGTATACGGGTGGTTCCGTGATAAACCTAGGGTGGGTGAGCCCGAGATAGCTCTCCAATGCATTGGGTAACGTGACAGAGGTAAATGTGAATGTTTCTCCTAAGAGATTTAGGGAATATAATGTGATGGGTATTCCAAAGTAACTTCCTATGTAGCTGTGCTAGCTACAATGTAAGTATGATATTGATGCCACAAGTTACCTTTATGATTAACGATTTCTATGTGTCTTTCATAAATCTTATAATTTCATGAGGTAAGTTAATGATTTCATGTTTTGTATGTATTTATGAACAAATGTTTTCATTCTTTGTTTTATAACCCTTACTGAGATTTTTATGCTCATCCCAAGTTTTGAAATGTTTTCACAGGACTTAAAGATGAATAGGGTCAAGGATGAGATCACGGAAAAATCATGCTGTCTAAAACATGGAACTAGACATGACTCTTTTTTTTCAAGAGTTTTTATTTTCTAAAAAAATGGAAACTGTGTAGATATATCTACCTTGTAATCTTTTGAGATGTAATAGTTATTTCTTAATTCTCTAAAACTCTAAACCTGAAAATATCCTCAATGTGAATTATTCATTTAATTCAATATTAATTAATGTTAAGGGCCAGGTCCTTATAGTTGGTATCCGAGGTCGGTTTAGATAACTTTAGGTGTCAGGGTATTGTTAAAGTAATATCCATAAAGTAGTTTATGTTAATATTGACATCATATAGCATTTCCAGATTACCATGTTGCTTCACCTAAGATATTTTTGTGTTCAGAATGGTTTTCTGTAGAGGAAATAAGGCAGATGTGTTGGGATGGCATTAAGAGGAAGAAAACCTTCCAAATCAGAAACCTTGGATGGTCGAAATCATAACTGAACAATTTTCTACAGTGATGGAACAATTGAATTAGGCTATAAATGGTGGTGGTATCCATGCACGAGATCAGCTAGATCAACCACAAAGGAACATGTTAGTAGTAGAGCATTTCATGAGGCAACATCCCCCATCATTCAAAGGATCATCTGAACCTATGCTAGCTAAAGGGTGGATTAAAGCACTGGAGAAGATTTTTGATGTCATGGGTTGTTCAGAACATCAAAAGGTTTGTCTTTCTGTTTACCGTTTTGAAGGTGAAGCTGATCAGTGGTGGTAGATGGTGAAAAATATCAGGGATAGTGAGAGATTAATGCTCTCGATTGGGATGAATTCAAAGGTATGTTTCTTGAGAAATATTTTCCTAAGGTGGTTCATCTTAGGATGGAAAACCAATTCCTGGAATTGAGGAAGGAGGATGACTCAGTGTCTGTTTATGAAGAAAAACTCACTCGACTGGCAAGGTATGCTCCAAATTTCATATGATATCTTGTTAGTAAAATCAACCGTTTTTACTCAGGATTAAAGCCAAAGTATCAAAGGGATTTAGCTTCTCGTGAGTTCAAAAGTTATGAAAAAATTGTTTGTTGTGCGGATAAGGTGGAAATAGAGTTTTCTGATGATCAGGTATTCTTTGAAAAACAACATAATAAGAGGTCGAGGTGGCAGGAGAAAGGGAAGAACTCTTCAAAAAAGTTATATGGTAAGAAACATAAGTTTACAGTTTGTGAAAATTGTGGTAAAAATCATTCTAGGGAATGTCTTTTGAATTCTGGTAAGTGCTACCGATGTGGTAAAATGGGACATAAGGCTCGTAATTGCACTGAAAAAGATCAGGGTAATGGTAAGACAAAATCTGATTTACAGTGAGTAATTTTTTTTAAGTGCAATGAAATGGGTCATTATGAAAATGAGTGTCCAACAAAGAACTCAACTGAAGGAAATCTGCCAGAATAAAAGAAGAAAGGGGTGGTGAAATCCTTTGCAACTACTTCAACAGATGTTGGGCCATCAAATGAAGTTGTGTCAGGTACACTGTTTGTTTGTTAAGATTTTGCCAATGTGTTGTTTGATTCAGGGTCTACACACTCTTTCATTTCTGAGAAGTTTTCTATTAAATTGGGAATTCCATATCATGATATGAATACTTAACTTACGGTAAAAACACCTAGAGGAAATGTTGAGACAAAAAGAAAACATAAGAACATTCCTATCCTTGTGTGCGGAAAGAATCTACCTGCAAACCATATTGTTTTTCCTCTATTAGAGTTTGATGTTATATTGGGCATGGATTGGATTTCTGTTTATCTTACTAAGATTGACTGTAGAGCTAAAGAGGTTTATTTTCAGAATGATTTTTAGTTTGTATACAAAAATGAACCCTTGCTGTTGATAACCTATCAGGAAGATGAGAACCTAGTAAAAGATGGAAATGAATGTTACCTTGCACATATTGTTGAAAACAAAAGAACTGTTCATATTAATGATGTTCCATGGTAAATGAGTACCTTGATGTTTTTACTGATGATTTTCCCGGTATTATACCTGATCGAGAAGTTGAATTTACTGTTGACTTAGTTCCTAATGCTAAGCCAATTTCAAAACCCCCTTATTGAATGACTCAAATTGAACTTTTAGAGTTAAAGAAGAAATTGCAGGTGTTATTAGATAAAGGTTTCATTCGACCTAGAAAATCACCATGGGGTTCTCTTGTCTTGTTTGTTAAAAATAAAGATGGTTCAATGAGACTTTTCATTGATTATATAGCATTGAATAACATCACTGTTAAGAATAAGTATCCTTTGCCTCATATTGATGATTTGTTTGATCAGCTCCAGGGAGCTCAGTATTTTTTGAAGATTGAATTGAGGTCGAGGTACCATCAGTTAAAAGTAAAGGAAGCATACATTACAAAGACTTCATTTCATACTAGATATGACCATTATGAATTTTTAGTTATGCCTTTTGGGTTAACCAATGCACCTGTTGTATTCATGGATCTTATGAATAGAATTTTCCATGAGTTCTTGGATAAGATTTTTGTTGTGTTCATTGATGATATTTTGGTTTATTCCAAAATTAAGGAGGAACATGAAAGTCATTTAAGGGTTGTCTTTCAAACCTTAAAAGAAAATAAACTATTTGGGAAATTCAACAAGTGTGAGTTTTTGTTACAAAAAACTTCTTTCCTTGGTCACATTGTTTCAAAAAATGGCATAACTGTTGATCTTACTAAAACGAAAGTTGTTGAAAAATGGCCAAGACCCACAAATATAATCGAGATTCGTAGTTTTCTTGGTTTGGCAGGTTATTACTAGAGGTTTGTTGAAATTTTTTCACAGTTATCTAGTCCAATGACTAAGTTAACTCGAAAAGGTGTTAAGTTCATCTAGACAAAAGAATGTGATGATTGTTTTCAGGAATTGAAAAGAAGATTGGTGAATACTCCAGTTTTGGCACTACCTTCTAGAAATGGTGAGTTTATTATCTACAGTGATGCTTCGTTGAAAGAACTGGGTTGTGTCCTAATGAAAAATGATCAGGTAATTGCTTATACTTCATGTCAGTTTAAACCACATGAGTTAAATTACCCTATACATGATTTGTAATTAGCTTCTATTCTTTTTGCTTTAAAAATTTAGAGGCATCATTTTTATGGAGTGAAGTGTGAAATATATACTGATGAAAAAGGTTTGAAGTATATATTCACTCAGAAAGAATTAAACATGAGACAGAGGAGATGGTTGGAATTAATCAAAGATTATGATTGCAAGATCCTTTATCATCCGGGGAAATAAAATAAAGTGGCTGATGCTTTGAGTTGAAAAAGTAATACTTCATTAACCATGTTACGTTTGGAATGAGATCCTTTGGTTTTTGATTTGATGAACTTTGACATAGAATTTGTTATTGCAGGAAATTCTTCTGTTTTGTTTCAAGTGTGAGTGAAATCATCTCTATCAGATAGAATTAAGCAAGCGCATAAGGAAGACAGTGAGTTTTAGAAAAAGGTTATGTTGGTTCATAAGGGTAAGTTGCCTGATTTTAACATTGATAATGATTGTGTTTTGAGATTTGGAAAGAGATTATGTGTCCCTTGTGATTCAGAGTTGAAGAATGAGTTGTTATGTGAAGCTCATAGTTCTCCGTTTTCAGTTCATCCTGGTAGTACTAAGATGTACAAAGATCTCCGGGAGTATTACTGGTGGGATGGAATGAAAAGAGATATTACTGATTTTACTGTGAAGTGTTTGACTTGTCAGCAGGTTAAAGAAGAGTGAAAATTACCAAAAGGAATGCTTCAGCCTTTACCAGTGCCAGAGTGGAAATGGGAAAATATATCCATGGAATTTGTTGTGGGATTACCAAAGACATCTTGAGGTAATAATGCAATCTAGGTTATAATTGAATGATTGACTAAATCTTCTCATTTCCTTCCTATTAGAGATACTTTGTCTCTAGATCAACTTGCTCGTTTGTATATTAAAGAGATAGTTAGGTTGCATGGAGTTCCCCTCTCCATTGTATCTGATCGTGATCCCAGATCCACATCTAACTTTTGGAAAGGAATTCAAAATTCATTGGGTTCTGAATTAAATTTTATTACAACTTTTCATCCTCAATCAGATGGGCAGTCAGAATGAACAATTGAGACCTTGGAGGATATGTTATATGCTTGATCGATGGATTATCAGGGAATTTGGGACCAACATCTTTCTTTGGTTGATTTTTCATATAATAACAATTTTCATTCTAGTATACAGATGGCTCTATTTGAGGCATTATATGGAAATAATTGTCGAACTCCAGCATTCTGGGATGAAGTAGGTGAAAGGAAGATTATGGGACCAAAATTGGTAGAAGAGATGGCAGAGAAAGTTCAGTTGATTCAGAAGCACATGAGAACCGCTCAGAGCAGACAAAAAAGTTATACAGATAATCGGAGAAAGGATATTTCCTTTGAGGTAGGTGATCATGTCTTTCTCAAAGTTTCTCCATGGAAAAATGTGATGCGTTTTGGTAAGAAGGGAAAGTTGAGTCCGAGGTTCATTGGACCTTATGAAATTGTGGAGAAAGTTGGATCAGTTGCATATAGAGTGGCTTTACCTCCATGTTTATCTCAGGTACACAATGTTTTTCATGTTTTTATGTTGATAAAGTATATGCTAGATCCATCTCATGTTTTAAGCCCAGAGGTAGTTCAGTTGGAAGAGAATATCTCTTATGAAGAACAACCAGTCCAGATTCTTGACTGTAGATAGCAAGTGTTGCGAAATAAGGTAATTCACCAGGTAAAGGTTTTGTGAAAAAACTATATGGTTGAAGAGACAATGTGGGAATCTGAAAATTCTATGAGGGATAAATACCCCACTTATTTTGATAAGTGAATAAGAATTACGAGGACGCAATTCCCAAAAGGGGGAAAGATGTAACATCCCAGGTAAATGAAGAATAAGATATATTTAATATTTATTAATATTTGTGAATTAAATATTAATTTTACTTTA
Organism: Viscum album; assembly: GCA_963277665.1. NCBI lineage: Eukaryota > Viridiplantae > Streptophyta > Magnoliopsida > Santalales > Viscaceae > Viscum > Viscum album. The sequence continues at coordinate 668,280,238 of OY728155.1, forward strand.
AAGGGGTTTCTATGTTTGATAGAGTACCTGATACGCAACAATAGGTTTCTTTGGAATCTTACGTTGCCCACTAATAATATAATATTATTATTTTAAATGGTAGTTAACTCCTAGCCATTGTATTGGCGGGAATGAATAAAACTAACTAAAATATGATTATACATGTTTTTTAAATGTATTTACATTATCCAATAAAAAGTTAGAGGCTTAAAATGAGAATGAATCTAATTTTAAGCATAATTTACATTAAAAGGCCAATTTATCGCCTTTTAATAGAGAACCCTATTTAAATATAGTTTTTTTCACTTTAATACATTATAATTGACCAAATAAAATCCTTCTTTCAAATGGGGACATAAAATTTTACTTTGGGTAATTTTTTGGTATTTTTCTGATAAAGTTCATTTTTTAATGAATGGTGAAAAATATTGCATTTTAATTCAAAAGTGCCTTTTAATATAATTTATTTATATGGTTAGATTATCTTTTTAGTTGGTTTTAAAGTGAAATTAAAATATATTTTTACCATTTAATCCAATGTTGGTCATTGTAATTAATTTCACTTTGAAATTGGACATAAACAAGTATCAATCTTTTGATAGTTATTGTTTCTTAAAAACACGCTATTTGTTTTAACAATGGGAATTAATTTTTAAATTAATTAATACCACTTCTATGTTTTGAATTTGTAAAAATAGACATAAATTTTTAATTCAAAATATCAAATAATTCTTAGGCTGAATTTTTGGTATTTTTCTGAAAAACTTCAATTTTAGATGAATAATGAAACCACTTAGTAGTAGTTAAAAAACTGACTTTTTCATTTAAATGAAATTTTACCACTTCTGTGAATTGAATTTTGAAAATCTGACATACATGGTTGTTTTCAAGAAGTAAAATGTGGTTCAATAAGATGAAAATAATTTTTGGTGAATAGTAACTTTTGACTTTTATTTACCGCGGTTAAAGGTAAATGGGTAATTCAAGGTTAAAAGAATATTATAATAATTCAAAATTAGCTTAACACTTGTCCAAACCTTATTGGTTGAGTCATTTACGACCATGTGCATCTTTGGGTCGATTTTGGGACCCCATTGAGCCACTTGGGAGTGATAATGACAATTTAGATTAATTAACTTAAAGTAAAGGAAAATATGACAAAAGCAAATATCTTTTAGTAAATTAATTTTTATAAGGGGTTATATAAATTATCTTTTTGCCTATAAATATTAATTGGAAATATAAAAATATTTCCTACATGATAGTATTTTTTTAATAATTTTTAGACATCTAATAAATTAAATTATTCATGACACAATAATGATGCAGTATTTACCTCATTAATAAATGATTTAAATAAATAAGATTATAATGATTACAATATTATCCAAAACATGTCAAATTCTGATTGGATGATTTTATTTCAACCATGAGTCATCTTATCTTCTACTATAATGATTTTTTGTCCTTTAGAAACCGAATATCATTATATTATAAAATAATGTTTTCACACTTTCCTAAAGAGCCCCTCCTCTCCCTTATAAAAGGAGACTACTTTTAACTAATTCCACACACCTCTCAAGCCATTTGGATCGTCCAAAATCTACCCAATTAATCTCCCAACACCCCTATACTCCTCCTAGAATCCTTACCTTAGGCATAAGGAACTTCAAGAAGTCCTTTGGTTCAAACCAAAGGGAGTTACATAAATTAAAGGTAATAGTTTATCCTAAATTGTTTTCTTTTATTTTACTTCTCCAAACCCTAAACTCTTTTTATTACTTTCTTTTGTAACAAAACCTTTATCCTCAATATACTAGGATGTTTTATGAGAAGGATACACACACCTCTATATAATGGATGAAGAAAATAATGTTTATGTGGATGGAAAACTAAGGCCTCAAGAAATGATGATTGTTCAATTACATATTACCGCCTCTCATGGTGGCAATTATGATGGAACTTTATTTATATATGATATATACTATGTTTATTATTTCCTTATGTTCCTGTAATTCCCATTTATATCACTCCTTTATGGTTTCCATAGTGGGTAAATACGATAATCTCATTTGAGGAAGTGCGGACTACCGCCCCCTCAAAGTGATTTGATTTGTTAATTCCTTATGCGGGATGTATAAAGGATGGAGTTAAAAATATTATATATGATATTTTAATGGAATTATAATATACCTATGTATCATTATATTTTATTTCCATTAAAATAAGAAATATAAATTAAAGTAGCGTTCATGCGTACGTACGGCTTACCATCTCCATGAACGGTGCATTTCATTTCTTACCTCTAAATGTTATATAATATTATAAAAACATGTATATACTGGATATATATGATATATATGATATATATGATATCCAAATCATGAATATAATTCTGGATATAATGAACCTTTGACTACATGGATAACTTGTAAATATAAGGTGTTCATTTTTTACTCAAGTACCAAATATCGACAAAATGAACGTTATTAACTTAAATGATTGCATAATGTTTATAACATGGTAAAAAGTGATATAAAAGGAATAATAAACTTGAAAAAGGTTCTTAAGAAAGTAGAAATTAAATTTAGTTTATTATTCAGGAGATTAAAGAACGATCGAGTCAAGTTAGACATGAGATAAGGGACTTCGTCTCAATCTCCTTTCATTGAGGCATTTTTAGTTTTATACACAACATTATTTTATATGGTGTATAAACCTCTTTGACTTTTCATTTTATTCAAAGGGAATATTTTTTATATGAATCATTTTACTAAACGAAATAAAGGAATGTTTTTTAATGTATGCAGTGACAAAAACCTTTCCGCCGCCGCGAGTATTATTTGATCTTTGGATTCCTTAACAAACCAGAATGTTTTTAAAAGGAAAAATAAAAACCATATACTCTTTTTACGTATTTTGGTATTGAAAATTATTTTGAGAATGGATTTATTATTTCAATATCTTGAAATGATATTTTATTATTGCAATGCTGAAATGTTATCTTTCCTTTATGCTTATGTTATGTGTTATGATCATGTTATGGTTCTTGGACATTATTTACGTATACGAGTGGTTCTATGATAAACCTAGGGTGGGTGAACCCGAGATAGCTCTCCAATGCATTGGGTAACGTGATATAGGTAAATGTGAATGTTTCTACTAATAGATTTAGGTAATATATTGTGATGGGTATTCCAAAGTAACTCCCTATGTAGTTGTGATAGCTACAATGTAAGTATGATATGGATGCCACAAGTTACCTTTATGATTAATGATTTCTATGTGTCTTTCATAAATCTTATAATTTCATGAGGTAAGTAAATGATTTCATGTTTTGTATGTATTTATGAACAAATGTTTTCATTCTTTTTTTTATAACCCTTATTGAGATTTTTATGCTCATCCCAAGTTCTGAAATGTTTTCACAGGACTTAAAGATGAATAGGGTCAAGGATGGGATCAAGGAAAAGTCATGCTATCTAAAACATGGAACTAGACATGACTCTTGTTTTTTCAAGAGTTTTTATTTTATGAAAAAAATGGAGACTGTGTATATATGTCTACCTTGTAATCTTTTGATATGTAATAGTTATGTCCCAATTCTCTAAAACTCTAAACCTGAAAAGATCCTTAATGTGAATTATTCTTTTAATTCAATATTAAGTAATGTTTAAGGCCGAGTCCTTATAGCTGTGTACTATATCAATGAGGGCATAGTTTCCCCACTTTCACACCCAAGGCCCTCACTGCTACTCGGCAGCCTTTGGCGTTCGGGGAAATGCGCTTGAGGCCATGTGACCAACTAGGTATGGGGTGCCTCTGGGTGGATTCCAGAACTGGGACGTTACAACGGGTATCTAATTATCTTATACTAGGATGAGTTTTAAAAAATAATGTTTAACATTTTACTTCCTTTTTCAATAAAATTTAATTCACTAGTTTATAAAGTAATTTTTAAATAAATGAATATTAATTAACATTCCATATATTTATGTTAAGTATAAATGTCATGAGATTTGTTTGTACCAAATTGAAAAAGTAATTTCTGATGAAAGTTCATATTTTTATATATATTTATATAAATATAAGTGTGTAAATGTTTTAATGAATTGTTATGCTTTTAAAAGTGAAAAATATAGTGAATATATATATATATATATATAAAAGAAAGATAAAAATGTTTTTTATAAAACAATTTAGCACTTGGACTTTGTAAACATGAAAGGGAAATGGGGAGTAAATATATCCCATGGAAAGTGGGTAGGCCCAAACATACTTCAATGTATAAAGTATCCCCATGGTTTTTATTTTCAAATAATTCATAATATTTTATGAAAAATACCTGTATTATTTTATTAAGAAAATGATTATCAAAGGAGTAAGTATTATAAAAAAGTATTATATTGTTTTTAAAAGTTTTAGTATTTTTAATGGATTTATAGAATTTTCAATAGTGAAAGTATCTTAAAAAAGTATTATAATGTTTTCAAAATAGTAAGTATTTTCAAAGGCTTTATAGAATTTTCAAGATGAAAAGATTTTAAAAAAGTACTATAATGTTTTCAAAAGCATAAGTATATTAAAATAATTTATATCATTTATAAATAAGTAAGTATTTTCAAAAATTATTATAATGTTTTCAAAATCATAAGTATTTTCAAAATTTTGTTTTCAAAGGATTTTTAAAGGAGTTTTAAAAAATATCTTATATTTTGAAATGTATTTTCAGAATTATAATTATTTTAAAAGTATTTTTAAATGAGTTTTCAAAAGAGTATTTTCAAAATTTTATTTTCAAAAGTATTTTAAAAAATTGTTTTAATTGAATTTTTAAAAACCCCTTACTAAGAAAATTTTCTCACCTTATGTTTTATAAAATGTTTTTATGATCATTTATGAGTCTCATGAAGTTTAGTTTTTCTAAGAAGATAGCATGAGAAAATTCCAATTTTTGACTTTTTATTTATTATTTTAAATCTGATAATATGTAATAGTGGTCATTTTCTTCCAAATCCTAGACCATAAAATATCCTAAGATGTAAATTACTGTATATTTTTTAGTCACTTTTTATAAGAAAAATATACATCATTATTTTGTACCAGATCTAGAAGTATGGGTCTGGGGCTTTACATTTTAGTTTTCAAGAAATACCCATATAGAAAAATAATAATGGATGAATTATTATAGTTTATTGAATCTGTGATATCTTAAATTGAATTGAAATTAGATCATAAACCAAAAGTTGACTTGCTCAATATCTCATGGATGTACCATGTTTTTGTTTTATGTTTGAATTTAGAGGTTCTAATTTTATATTATATGAATAGAAATTCTATAAATTCTTTTTGGATTTATCCTATGTACCCCATTAATAATTACTTATTGTTATAAAATTCCTTTTTAAAATTTTTATGAGATATATTTTTCATGGCTGTATCACACATACTTTTGAATAATGATTTATTTTATGCATTAATAGTTTTTTCTGAACATGAGCTCTGATTATGATGGTCTCGTGACTTGAAGACTTGAAGATAATAGTGTGGGAACATATTGTAAGTAATGATTTAATATTTTCATAATGTTTGGACTGATAGTTATAAATTTAGTCATCATAAATTATATTTTAAATGGTCTTGTAGGTTTGGATGGATTGAAGTGTCATTTGTTTCTATTTATATAAGTGAAGGTGTAACATTTATACAAGTTTCCAATTTTAGGTTTTATTATATTGAAATTTTCTCATTGTTAAGATGTAAAAAATATTATATATATTCTATTTTTCTATTATATTATGGTGTACACCATTTTACTCTAGTTTTCTATGATGGATTTCTAAAATTTCATCATTACACTTTGTTGGAAAAAGGATGTGTAATTAGTTTATCTACAACCATTATTTTTTTGCACCTGGGGAGGATGATCTACTTGGATATTGTGATGATGAAGTAAATTAAGTGAAGGTGGAGGTGAATTTACCTGGTGTTGATTTAGTATGGGTTTGAGGTTTTTCCCATTGTGATGAATCTCAATAAACATGAATATAAAGTGGAGTTCTTGGTGTAAAAATCTAGTTAAAGTATAGTTTTTAATGATTTCATCCCACAAAATTATTATGGATTTATTATGGTGACTATGAATCTACATTTTTTTTTGTAAATGGATTGGGAAACCAAAAATTGGATTTTATAGATGGAAGGTGAGGTTAAGAATCAAATATGTAATTACATAAATGTTATTGTCATTTTATAATATCTTAATTATTTTTCCACAAATAAGAAGTTGGTAAATGTTATATGCACTGCATGTTATGGAATGTGTTATGGTTTTTGATGATCTGTGTGGATTCAATTATTTACAAGATAAATTGTTATATTCTTGTGTTGATAAAAATTGGAATGACTGATGATCTATGGTAGTAGTTGTGGACCTCATTGTTGTTTCAGAAGATATTATTTTTATACATTTTCCAAATTTTTTGGCACATGGTTATTAAAATGAGAATATAACAAGTGGTGTTTGGTGGATTTAAATATTGAATCTATTTATAAAGCATTAAGCTATTTATGAAAAATGAGAATACTAGTGTGCATCAAGATAAATATTTTTGCAGCATGAATAAGAGTGTCATTTTTAATTTCTTTTAAATATGGAACCCTATATTAGTGATGGTTATTTATTTTTTGGCATATACTTCAAAATCTAAATCTCCTATTATGGAATTTTTATGACCATATTGTCTAGAAATTTTAATGCTTCCATTGTAGTTATTCTCATTGAATCTATTACTGGTGAAAATACATTACACCACATCTAATCATTATACTTTTATTTTCATTAATAAATTTTGGAAAATGTGGGTTTGTTTTTAGATAATGTTTTAATGCATCATTAATGATTATTCTTGAACACCTATTTTTTTTGTTTAGTTTCAATATTAAAATTGACTATGGTACTAGGTTTGGATGTAAATAAATAATTGTGTACTAGAATAATGTTCTTTCAATACTATTGTGGTTGTGTACTAAAAGGTATTTTTTGATTCTATTTCTTAATATTTCTTGATTATATGACCCATTTATGACTCCATAATACTTTTATGTCTAATAGTTTCCATGACATACTAATATGTTTACTTATATAGTGATCTGTCTTTTTCAAACTTTTTGTATGGTTTTATTATTTATTAAAAGGAATTAAATCTTATAACAATTTATATCTTTTTAAATTGGAACCTTGTTAAAAACAAGTTATTTTAAATAAAATGAAAATGAAAAAGGATGAATTCAATAGTCTAGTTTGGGATGGGCTATGATTTTTCATGTATCATTCCTTAGGGATTGTTATAAATAAATATGTGATATTGTATGTTTGCTTTATTATTTTTTTAGCTTTGGGAATAGTTTTTTATGTAATCATCGTCTCTTTATTATGCATGTGTGTGTTTTTATAAAACATTCTATAAGGAACATGGGTTTGGTATTTCAAAATCGAGGTTCATATTGTATCAGGGTAATTTTTATGTTGTTTTTAGTGTCATTTTTAATATTTTTTTGTTATTTTGACTTTTGTTTTTTCTGTTTTTTTCATTATTGACTTATTCTTCATTGTTTTTTGTTATTTTAATCATCTTCTCATCCTCATTATTTTTGTTTCTACTATTATTGGTGATAATGGTAGTGATGTTGTTATTTTAATTTTTATTATTGTTATTGATTTTTTATTGTTTTTGTTCTCCTTATTATTCTTTTTATTATTAGTATTATTATTTTTATTGTTTTTGTTATTTTTGGTTTTGTTTTTTTGTTTTTTCTGTTGTTGTTTTTGTTTTTTCTGTTGTTGTTTTTGTTGTTATTATTGTTGTTTCTTGTTTGGTTTTAATTTATATTTTCATTCTAGTAAATATTTTTGTTATCATATGAGACAATAACTTGGGGTATATGGTTTTATCTAGTATAATGACAGTTAGGGGTTCTTACCTCACTAATGGTGACTTTTATTCATAATTAGTAATGATGATAGCATGAACATAGGTAGGATTATACATGTCGTTGTACGTGGTTTGTGGCAGATGGATATAAGTAAATGAAGTTGTCTAGAATATTGAAAATGATTATGTTATATAACATGTTGATGGTGGTTTCCATATTGTTGTTCATGGTTGTAGCACCAAAAATATTATAGGTTATTTTTTCTTACACAATATTGTGAGTTCATATAGTGGAATTTCATAAATTTTTTTCAATGGGGTGGAAGACAAGGGCATAAAATTTTTGGTTATAAAATGTTGAACTTCTACACCCTGTGTTATAATAAGATATGCATATAATCTTGTAAAACTACTTTGAATACAATGGAAAATACTTTCTACATTGGAAACAGGGCCATGGACTATTGAAAATCATTGGGATATGGATAAAGCATGTATAGGGAATACTGGATGAACAAATATTAGTGAAATCGTAGATGGAGTAGATTTTTACAAGAGTAATGGATGGGTGATGGAAGAAATAGACTAATAAAAAACATAGAAAATAAAAAAAATAGTATAATGATTGGGATATTGGAAGGAATTTGAGTCATCTTCTGCTATATGTTCAATTGGATTGATATTACTCACACTTAAGGATAGGTTGGGTGAAAATTAAATTCCTATTAACATGATAATTCTAGGACTTGGGCCCAATGGAATCATAGGTTAAATTTTAAGGGGGGGGGGATCTATGACCTTGATCCACATGGATCACTTTGAGGTGTGATGTGTGCATTTCCTTTGTTTTAAACTCTTAATATTAACATATATTATTATTATTATTATCATTATCATTATTAAAATTATCATAAAAACTATTACTATCATTATTGTTATATACTCATATATATATATATATGTGTGTGTGTGTGAGTAAAGTTTAAAAAATATAGATTTCTACCCTAAAGTTTGAATTAGAAATGTAAATAGTGGATGTCTATTTTTTTTCCTTATAGATCATGAATATGAAATTTTAAGGCTAAACAATATCATTTAAGGGTTGTTTTGGTATTTTAAAATAATTTCCACCATGATGGATGGTTTTGTGGATCATTAAAATTTTAAGAATACTTATTCAGTCATTTTCATTAGTAGATAACAATAGTTCCCATTGTTGTAAAATTTAAAACACTAAATTTTATGAAATTAATACATTAATGATTTTTACATGAGTATGTACATGGAAAGTTCAGTGAAATTTATAACAATCACAATATATTAGGATATTTTGGTAAAAAACATGACCATGAGTATAAATATTAGAACTTGTATCAATCATCTATTCAGTAAGATCCTAATAATTTACAATATTATACATAAATATGTGGAGAAATGAACCCTTAATATGAATTATGGGATAATAAATGAGACTCCTAGATCTGAAGGTGACTAATTTTATTTAATATGAAAGGTAGAGATATTATAATTGTATCCTTATTTTTATATGAATATTTATTTGAATTGAAATGAGTGTGATGTATTAAATAATTAGTCTTGACATATTATTTATGTGTGATTGAGGTAATGTGTGATTGATTTTGATAGTGTGGTCAAGTGTTGTGCTAATATAAAATAGTGAATTTCATGATATACACGCTCCCTATATCTTATTTTATATTACTAGATGGTAGTGTACTCAGATCATGGTATCTTATTCATTAGAATATTATTTAATGATTTAATATAAAACCATGAAAGGATGATCAAATTTTGAGAAACACTACTTTGGACTATTAGTGGTTAGTTATTTAACCATGGAGGATTGAATTTCAGAGTCATATTATTAGAGGTGTTTGATATGATGATGGTTATTATTACTTATAATGATGTTATCTAAATGTTTTCTCCATATATTAATATTCATTTGTAGAGGGTAATGTCATGATAAGATATTTGGATATCCATGTAGATAATATGAAATTATTTATCATGTTGAGAACCTATTATAAGGAGATGTGTGACTCTATGTTAGAATATATAATTACATGATGATGATGGGAATCTAATTGAAATGATGATGGTTTTTATGGTATTTATAATACCACTGTAGGATGTTTTGGTATAATATCTTATTGTATTCTTATGTTTATTTAGTTTTGGGAGTTACATTTTCTATAAAATAAACCACCTGCGATTATTTTCCCAGGTGTGACCCAAAATTATATTTAGTGGTCTCCCATCCCCTATGACCACTATTTTAAGAAACATAGTATATAGAAAAAGTAAAAGATATACACCCACTAATAGGGGTTGAATAATTATATACTAAAAACAAAAATCTATTATACACAATTATTTTAATATTGGTTAAAGAATTGGATTGATGAAATAATGTAACTAGAGATAATAAGATAAACATATCACATAATAATATATACTATAATATAGTTTTTTACAAGTCTTATCCACTATTTTTATCAAGTGGGTAATTGTAACACCCTAATATTTTGGAATATATTTTTTCTCTAAATTAACATTATGTTCGATAGCTTGCTCCATACATAAAACCAAACTAAAATGAGTCATGCCATATTAGATGAATATTATAAAGAAAATATAAGAGTAATAAATCTTCTAGTAAATAAAAACATTTTAATCAATTAGAAATTCATATGAAATAGGATTAATAACAGTTAATGTTTTTTTCAATAAAATAAAATTTTCTTTATATATTAAATTTTCATTAAAAATATAAATTTATAAATTTATAAATTTTAATTTTGTAAAATGAAATTAATTTTTAAATTTATAACATCAAAATTATTTGAGGTTTATTCTTTTATATTTTTCTAAAATAATTTATTTTTAGGTGAATAGTGAAGAAATATCAATTTTTCTAATAACATCACTTTATGAAATTATTGAACTACAAGAATGGGTTGAAATTTTTTGAATTTTTTTTTATACTAAATAAATTTATAATGTAAAATAAATCATTTATAAATACTGTGTTTTATTTATAAAACTCGTATTTAACATTTTGCAATCTTAAGTAATATTTTACTCTAAAAACAGTTTTTATTCAAATTTATTAAAAAATTAGTTTTTATCACTTGTATAAATTAAATTTTACAAAATGTATTTCATATTTTATCAAAATATTAATATTATACAATATGTTCAATTTTATTTTTAAGCATAAAAGTATTATTACTATGATTAAAGTTAATGAATATGATAATTGTAAAAAAATTATTTTTATAGAATTATTTTATTAATTTTATGTAATTTTTTATAGTAAATTTAATTATTTATTTTATATAATTAATTTTATTTTATTTTTACACTTATATAAAAATATATTATCGCTCATTTAATTTTTAACTAATTTTATATAATATTTAGAACACTTAATGTTGAAAACAACATTTTCTATAAAATAATTTTTCTATATATTAAATGTTTTAATTTAAAATGTACTTTTATATTATATAAAAATTGAATTATATTTTATGATGACTAAAATTTGGTTCTAAAAATCAAAATTTGGTAATAAGAGTAACCTTATATTATTAATAAAATATAAATTACTTAGGTAAAAACTATTAACCATGGTAAAAACCAAAATTGTAAAATATAAAAATATAGTGGTAAAAGGCTTGAAACATGTTTAAAACATGTGTAAAAATGAATGGTAAAGGTTATAATGACATTATAACACCCAAATATTCATTATTTACCATTTTTTGAGCCATTATCCATCCAATAGTGTCTTTCAATCACTGAAAAGAAAGAGGTATTTACAAAAATTCAATTTTCTTCAATTGTAAATAGAGATCACTTAAACCATATTTATCTACCCATTAAAAATTCTTAGATTGAACAAAAACTTTCCCAAGTATATTCTAAAGTTTATCCCCATGTTCTATAATCCTTTTTCTTTCAAAAATATCAAGCTAAAGAGTCTTAAGGTGTTACCCAAGGGAGAAATATTATGTTAGGATGACTATGATGAAGACACAAGAGGGGCGGGGGGTGAATTGTGTGCTTTTAAAAATCATGATAATATTAACACAACCCTTTTTAAATGAAGTGATCCTTTCCTTCTCTCTTAAAGTCAAGCGAGAAGAAAAAATAAAAAAAGGAATAGAACACAATGATGCATAGTGGTTCAGGGAACAGAAATCACCTAGTACACTCCACCAACTCTCTACTCCACGAGCTTGGTGATTTTCACTAGTTGGTCATCTTATCATAAGACATCCCACAACTGGGAATAGGTAGTTTACACCTTACAAGGAATTTACAGGGCCTTCTGGTTATTTTATAGGGAACCAAAATATCCACAACTGAGTCTGAAAAACTGACACTGTACCAAAACTGAGTCCGAGTAGCCGATACTCAAAAGAAAATAGATAATATGATGTTTTTTGTGAAACATTTTTAGCTCACAGTTGCATCAACCACAGACAGATGTAGATGATATTCAATATAGCACAACGACAACCTCAAAATAATCTTAAATGTCAAGAATGATTCTTCTTCTTTAAATAGAAGAAAAAATATTAGACCATGTTTGTATTGGATTCTGTCTTCTTTACACCATGAGATAATAAGAATGAACTAATAATTTCAATTTTTTCTTCAAAAGCGTTGAGCTTTAATATGAATATTTTCAATGCCTTATTTTTAACAGAGTATTTCTGTCTTCGATTTTCTTTATTGTGTATATTATTTTCATAAGAGAGAGATATATATATATATATATATATAAAGAATAAATATCTAATAGTTTTAATAACATTCCTCTTCTTTAGGATACTCAAAATAAATAGAGTTAATAGCCTTCATAAATATCACCAAGTACAACATAGAACCTTTTACAATTTATTCATGTAGAATAAATATCTAATAATTAAATTCAAAATAATTTGAATAAACCCTCCAATAATATATCTATAATAGTAGCATCTTTGAACAATTTAAAACTCCCATTTAAATCCATTCAAACCACTTTAAATATAGCTGAAACCGTTCCAAAAAATATATCCATACAATAAATAATGAATATCTGAAATCAAATCATTAAAATAGATTCATAATGTACCATATAAATAATAATGATTTAATCATTTCTATGAGAGCCTTTGAATCATTTGTAAAAGATATTTATAATGATCTTTAATACTAAAAAGATCGTTGCAGAATTAGCGTAAAATATCACAGATTTAAAACATCATCATTGAGAAGTCAAATGTAGGGTTCCTTCATGTAATGAAAAATATACCAAACATAGGGTTAAACTACATAACGTATGGTTCTCTTTAATAGTGTAGGTAACCTACCAACATATGGTTCCTTATCCAAACATTCATCTACACATAACATAGGGATCAAAAAGTAACGTAGGTATTATGATCCATATGTTCATCATCGTTAGCATAAAATCCCAAATGTAGCATTGATTAACCATACATTCATTTTCCAAATTTAGGGTTTCAAATAGTAAATCCAAACTCTAATATTTTATAATTTATATGTAAATTGTTCAGTGTAGCATAGGGTTGATTCATTATATTATGTTTATCAATATTGGGTATGAACATTGTTTCTAGAAAATGTAAATAACTTAAATTCTTACTTCACTGAATTTTTGAGCCCTTTAACATCAAATTCATCCTTAATAACAGAAAACATATTTTTAGAAAATCTCAATATATTTCCAACTATTCAAGAATAAAATTAATCTGACTTCGACATATCCTGATATCTTTGAAAAACTAAAGCAATACCATTCTAGAAAACTGCATCTGGGAAATTTCATTCCCAATCTTCAGATAATTTATAGACCATCCAAAAAACCTTTTCATCCTTTAATGTAATCTAATTAAATTAAGATAAAATTATTTTATTTCTATCGCCCCATGTTCCAAGTGATTCTGTCATCTGTATAACTTTCCAAAAAATAAATACTATAGGTTTTAAAATATGTTTACTGTACAGTTGAAAAATCACTTCAGAAACTTTGATGATTTTTTTGGAGTTCCAAAACACCCTTTTCAGACTTACACATAAACTAATGATGTTTATATAATCTCCATATCTATAAAATGGTATAATTATCCTGAAAATACAATCAATATAGCTTGAGATATCATCATAATTCTGAATTGACTTTAAGATGAAAACACCAATATCACTTGAACAAATTTTAATAGCTTCGGTGAAATTTCTCACCATCAAAACAATTGAATTGGATTTTGACCTAAATAGATGAAATGAAGATAATATTCATATCTTTACAATGGAATAAAAACAATTAAAATCTGATCACTATTGATTCAGATATAAAATAAATACTTTGACATATTGTAACACCCCAGGTAAATAAAGAATATGACATTTTCATATTTATCCATATTTGTGAATAAAGTATTAATATTACTTTAAAGGGTTGCTATGCTCGATGGCGTACCCAACACGCAACAACGAGTTTCTTGGGAATCTTACGTTGCACTCTAATAATAAAATAATATTATTATAAATGGTAGTTAACATGTAGCCGTTGTATTGGCGGGAATGGATAGAAATAACTAAAATATGATTATATATGTTTTTTAAATGTTTTTACATTTATCCAAAAAAATGATAGAGGCTTAAAATACAGAAAGAATTCAATTTTAGGCGTATATGCCCTAGTTTTCACTAAAGGTTCACTTATCACCTTTTGATGTTGAACCATAATTAAATATAGTTTTGTTCACTATTAAAAATTCTTTTGGACCAAATAAAACTCTTATTAAGAATCGGGACATCAAAATTTACTTTGTGTAAATTTTTGGCATCTTTCCGATAAAGTTCATTTTTTTAATGAATAGTGTAAAATGTTGTATTTTAATTCAAAACCTCTTTTTAATATAATTTATTTATATGATTATATTATCTTTTTAATTGGTTTTAAAGTGAAATTAGAATATATTTTTACCATTAAATCCAATAGTGGTCGTTGGAATTAATTTCACTTTGAAATCAGACTTAAACCAGTGTCAATCTTTTGATACTTATTGTTTCATAAAAACACGCTATTTGCTCTGACAGCGGGAATTAATTATTAAATTAATTAATATTACTTATATGTTTTGAATTTTGTAAAATAGACTTCATTTTTGAATTCGGAATATAAAATATAGCTTATGGTGAATTTTTGGGATTTTTCTGAAAAACTTCAATTTTTGATGAATAGTGAAACCACTAAGTGGTACTTATAAAAATTGATTTTTCCGTTTAAATGAAATTTTTCCATCTTTGTGTTTTGAATTTAAAAAATCCGACATACATGGTTGTCATTAATAAGTAAAATGTGGTTCAATAGGATAAAAATAATTTTTTGGTGAATAGTAACTTATTAAGTTTTTAATCGCGATTAGAGGTAATTAGTGTAGTTTAAGGTAAAAATAATGTTTTAATAATATGAAATGAGCTTGACACATGTCCTACCCTCATTGGTTGTGTCATGGCCGACCAAGACAAGCCATGGGTAAACTTGGGGACCCCATGGAGCCACTTTGGTTGGGAAATGACATAAATAACTTTTTATTTAATGTAAAAGTAAAAATGACACAAACATCATATGTTTTACGAAAACAATTTTTACATGGGGTTATAAAGATCAGAGTTTTGATTATAAATAGTAATTGGAAATATAAAAATATTTCCTACATCATAGTATTTTTTTATAATTTTTAGAAACTAAATAAATTATATTATTTATGACATCATGATGATGCAGCGATGACCTCATTATTTAACGATTTAAATAAAATGGAAATATAATGTAAAATCTATGAACTACACATGTCCAAAACTTATTGTATGGGTGGATTTCGAACCCTTAACACCTTATCCACTAATTATATCAATGTGGGACCTTTTGAAACCGAAACACATTTTCAAATAAAGTAATATTTCTTACTTTCCAAAAGTGCCCCTCCTCTCCTCTTATAAAAGGCCCCCACCTCTACCTCATTTCAAACACTCCTCAAGCCTTTGGCTCAGCCAAACCCTGCCCATTTCATCTCTACACATCCCTCTCCTCATCCTAGAGGATTCCCTTTGGGCAGAATGATTTCAAAGGAATCCTTTAGGCTCAAATCAAAAGGAGTTACACTTTTAAAGGTAATCCATTCTCTGTTGTTCATTTGTTTTATTTTGCTTCTCCAACCCCCTAAACTATTTTTATTTACTTATTTTGTAACAACACCAGTATCTTAAATATACTAGGATGTTGTTATAAGATTTATTCGAGCTACAATCTCACACAAATACATCAAATGGTTAAAGAACATACGGTTTCCGTGGATGGCGAAATTCTACCTCCCGAAACGATGATTGTTCAATACTCATTTAACACCTTCAAAGGTGGCCATTATGATGTCACTATTTTTATATATGATATATAATATGTTTATTTTTTCCTTAAGCTTCTGTTTTTTTTTTCATTTTGGGCATACCTTTATGGTTTCCATTATGGGTAAACGCGATATCTTCATTTAAGGAAGTGCGGACTACCGCCCCCTCAAAGTGATTTGATTCGTTAAATACCATATGTGGGATGTATAAAGGATGTAAATATGATATTATATATTATATTATACTGGAATTATAATATACCTTTATATCATTATTATTCCATTCTATAAAATACGAAATAGAAATGAAAGCAGCGTTCATGCGTACGTACGGCTTACCGTCTCCATGAACGGTGCATTTCATTTCTTACCTCTAAATGATTATGTAATGTTATAAATGCATGAATGTACTGGATATATATGAAATATATGATATCTACATCATGAATACAATTATGGATATAATAAACATTTGGCCACACGAACAACATGTAATTGTAAGAAGTCCACTTTTGACTTAAGAACCAAATATCGGCAAAACAAATATTATTAACTTAAATGATTAAATAATGTTTATGACATGGTAATAAGTGATATAAAAGGAATAATGAACTTTAAAAAGGTTATTAAGGAAGTATAAATTAACTCAAGTTTATTATTCAGGAGATTAAAGAACGATCGAGTGAAGTCGGACCTGAGGTAAGGGATCCTACTCCTCTCTTTCTTTTTAAGTACACACTTTTATGTCATTCCTTTTAAAGCTCATCTTTCTTGTTATTGGGATGATCTTTTATATTACACTTACTGTAATTTTCATGTTCATGTGATGAGATACCCTATTCTCTCTCATCAATCCATTTTGGAAGTTTTGAGTGGCGCCGTTAGGCTGCCGAACTTTCGTAAGAGATCTAACCTCTCTTTCTTTTTAAGTACTCTTCTTTATGTCACTTCTTTTAAGCTCCTCTTTGTAATGTTGGGGGATGTTCTTTTATATTAATCTTTCTGTACATTTTATTGTAATGTGATTTGATACCCTATTTGATCTCATCAATCCATATTCGGAAGTTTTATGTGGTGCCGTTAGGCTGCCGAGTTTTCGTAAGGGATTTTTCATCTCACTTTTATTCCCGTGAGATTTATGCTACATTTGCCACAAATTCCATTGAGTGGTGTATGTATTGTCCATTATTCTACTCTTTGTTTAATATACTTTCATTTATGAGTATTTACATCAATGATCTATTGTCCTTCTTTCATGGGGTGTATGTTTTGAAAGATACCCAAGTCGGTAAGGGAACCTTTCACCCTCCTCTTTTTTAAAAGACTTCTTTTGTTGGGTCTTTTAATTTACATATTTTTATGTTGGGATATGTTCTCATATATCCTTATTTATGTAAATTTTATGTCCAAGTGATGAGATACATTTTTTATCTCTCATCAACTCATTTTGATGTGATGCCGTTAGGCTGTCAAGGGAACTTTTTAACCCAATTTTGATTTCTTTGGGTTCAACATGTAGTCATTGAATATGTCATCCATTGAATATGTGTGAATGAAATTTTATTGTTTTAAACTTAATATCCACTTATATTGGGTGTATTTATATTTGTCACACATATTTTTGAGATTGATTTGTCCTTAATTTAAGGATACCTTCTTTATAAGGGATTTCATCACATTTGACATTTCTATTGAGGGTTCATTGTTGTTATGCACCAATTCACTCTTATATGGTGTATATACTGTCCTTTGGAGTATTATATCATGAATCCATTTATTCTCATGATATTATAAAATTCTGACTAAATTTTATTCCTCAATTATTGTATTCAAGTGTCTCTAATTTTGGTAAAACCCCTTTAACCAAAATATCGTTTTAAATGTTTTAATTATTTGTTCTTATTAATATCCATGTTTTCAAAATGGTTTTAAGGATTTATTTATATGGATATTAATGTTTTAAAATTTTAAGCTTCAAGGTGGTATGGGACACTTTGATTCCAAAACCTCTTTATTAAATGTTTTAAATGGTTTTGGAAATGGTTTCTTTTTGAATGGATTCATTATTTCAATATACTAAAATGTTATATTGTGATTGAAATGTGGAAATGTTATGTTTCCTTTATGCATGTTTTATGTGACACATTTATGTTATGGTTCTTGGGCATTGTTATGAAAACGGGTGGTTCCGTGATAAACTAAGGGCGGGTGAGCCCGATATAGCTCTCCAATGCATTGGGTAACGCGAAGGAGTGAAACGTTAAGGTTTCTCCGAAGAGATTTAGGGAATATACTGTGATGGGTATTCCAAACGTAACCAAGAGGGTTACTCCCTACGTAAGAATGTTATGAATGCCTCAAGTTACCTTTATGTCTTATGTTTTCTATGATTTATTCATGATTTGATATGCCTATGTTTTATGGGTAAAGTGTGATTTCATTCTAATGTATATATGAACTCATGTTTCCTTTCCATATTTTTATAACTCTTACTGAGCTTTTTATGCTCATCCCAAGTTTTTGAAATGTTTTTCACAGGTCAAGGGAAAGGTACATGATTTGATGATAGTGTCAAGGATGTGTCAAGAAAGAATCCGTGTTATATTTTAAATATGTTTCCGCTGATGGGAAGAATGAATACTGTCTTTTATGTAACCACTTTGTTTAAATGTGGAATGTAATGCAAGTTTCATGATCTAATTCTCTAAAACTCTAAACCTGAAAAGATCCTCAATGTGTAATCTTGTAATAACTCAAGATTAAGTAAGGTTTAAGGCTGGGGCCTTATACATATTAAATTTGAAACACTTAAATTTTTTATTAGAAAAAAATTATGACAGTTTGAAGTAATTATAAAAAATAAATCAAAATGAGAATAAAAAGGATCCACTCAACATGTAACATCCCAAGGTTTTCTAAAAATAAATTGAAAATGCTTGAAATTTTGTTTAAGGTATATATTTATAAGTATCCTTTAAACATAATTTTATTTCTTCTATGTTTTGAATTTCAAGAAACTGTCATCTACAATTGTGTTCAGTATGTTATTTCGAGTCTGATGGAACAAACTTGTTTTTTTGGTGAATAGTAACATGCCCTTATGAATAGTAATATGAATAGTAATATGACCTCATGAATAGTAAATAATATTATTATTTTATTTTCCCATGGCAATAGGATAATGGGATCTTAATTAATTTTCCAATGTCACATAAAACTAATTGCACTTCAATTTTGTTATTTTTCGAATTAACTGTGACCTTATTTTAAAATTAAATTAATAATATTTAGAAAATTATTTTTGAAAAATGGAGTTCATTTTTGAATTCTACACGTCGAAAAATGGTTGGGGTAAATTTTTGGTATTTTTCTGAAACTCTTGAATTTTCGGTGAATAGTGAAATACGGTAAAATACCGTATAATCAATTTATCAGTAAAAATGCACTATTTATGACATCATAAGTGATGCAAGGCCACTTGCTTCGAAATCACATGATATTTTCACTAATTAAGGCCACTTGATTTGAGATTATTCATAGTCTTGATAAAAATATTATAATAATAATTAAAATAATCTAAAATACCTCCCCTCCTCCACTATAAATACCACCCTCACTCCCCTCTTCCTCCCACACCTCTCAAGCCTTGAGCATTGTCTAATTTCTGCCAAATTCCCTCCTCAATATTCTTCCCCACGTCCTAGATCTGCTGGTCTCACCAAAAGACCAAAATCAAAGCCCTTAAGAAGGATCTCAAGGAGAAGAGATCAAGAGGTAAACATCCTCTTTCATTTTCATTCTTTCCATCCATTTTATGTTATTCTCTTCCTTTCCCTTTGTCTTTTGTTGGGATATTTCATTTAATATTTCCCTTACTGTCCAAATTTTTTATGATTGATGAGATATTCCATTCCTCTCATCAATCTTGTTTTTATGAAATTTTAAGAGGCGCCGTTAGGCTGCCGAATTTTTTGTAAGAAATTTCTCATGTTTTCTTTATTTCATGATTCCTTCCTCTTCTTTCTTCACCCCCTCTTATCCAAGAGGCATGAAATCTCCAGAATCATGTATATTCTGGATGTTTTCATGTTTATGGAAAATTACAAATCATTATTCCTCTCCTCTTTCACTTATTTAAAGAATCAAAAAACATTGTCCATTTGTGTCGAATTACCGATATCGTGGACGATGTATTTTCAATTTCCATTAATTATTTCAAGTCTGGTCATGAAACCATTTATATGGTTGAACCAGGTTATAATATATGTTTTATGAATCATATAAGGTTCTGTAATTCTTTTGTACTCATGATTCAAACTTATAAGACTAAATGAAATTGTAATTATCAAAGAACCACTTAAATTATCTAAACGAACATAATTAATGTTTTAACTTATAAATCATCATCATATAAAGAACCAAAGTGATGAATGGTATAACTTATGGTACTGGAATTATGTAAATAATACTCCCTTCCAATTCTGGAGTTTCACTTCCAATCAACAAGAACGATTCATCATGAACCGATTGTGGAAATCACAAAAGAACTCACCCAAAATAATGCAAGGAACCAAATACTAACAAATAAGGGATGAAATGAGGTTATGAAATGAACATATAAGATGTTATAAACATGAACACGTTTCTTTAAAATACTAATAACACTCTTTTAACCATTATACAGGAGGTTCAAACAATTTTGAAGTAAGACAAGCCCAAGGTAAGGGAATTCTTAACCCGATTTCCATTCTTTGGGTTAACGTTCTAATTTATAATTTATGTGTTATTTAAATTGTTTGTGTGATGGGTTTTTTTTATATATTATGTTTCACTATGAGTATTTACAGAGTATATACATATTCCATCCACTCAATTAAGTCTCACTTCAAGTATATGATGTTTATAAGGGACTTTTCTTCTAAAAATCCTCTTTTAAAATTCTGTTTTATAAGATTCAAAGGCAATGTTTTTATGCTATTGTTTATGTTGTATGATTATGTTTTTGTTATTGGGCATTGTTTATGATGAAGGGTGGGACCTATATTTCCCTCCAATGCATTGGGTATGAGTAAGTTGGAGGTCGGCCGTATGGTTACTCCAAGTGTAACTGTGATGGTTACACAAAGTAAGGTAGCCGTGAGGGTTACAAATTTTAAGGTAGCCAAGATGGTTACAAGATTATGTAAGTAATGCCCCAATATACCTTTATGATTATAATTATGTTTGTATGGATCTTGTGTAAATCTCATGTTACACAAAGTAAGATTTTATGGGTGTAAATCATGTATTTTAAAAATGTTTTCATATGTCTTGTGTATTCATGGACTAATGAGATTTTTCCTTCTTTTTCATACCTTACTGAGCTTTTGTGCTCATCCCAAGTTTTTAAATGATTTTTCACAGGTTAATGGATGAATAATACAAGTAA
This sequence comes from Viscum album, assembly GCA_963277665.1. Classification (NCBI taxonomy): domain Eukaryota; kingdom Viridiplantae; phylum Streptophyta; class Magnoliopsida; order Santalales; family Viscaceae; genus Viscum; species Viscum album. The sequence continues at coordinate 668,302,050 of OY728155.1, forward strand.
GGAAGACATGTTAAATGTTGAAGAATTGTCAAGGAGTCTTGTTTTATGTTTTAATGTTTTATATTCTGAGGAAAATGGAAACTGAATTTATGGTATCCACTATGTAACAATGTGTAATGTTATGAATATTTTGTCTTAATTCTCTAAAGCTCTAAACTTGAAAAGATCCTCAATGTAAAATGAAGTGTTTTCTTGAATAAATTCAAGATTATGTATGAAATAAGTGCGGGTCCTTATAGTTGGTATCAGAGGTCGGTTTAGACAACTTTAGGGATTAGGAGTTCTTGTGAGACACGTGATTAGTCCCTATATCTATTATTTCTGTTAAATCCTTGTTTTATAACTTTTTTTTTCAGGTCAAGTAAAGTCGGTTACGAATGGAAGGAGAAGGATCTCAAACGACATTCCTATCTCTTCCTGATGACATGCTTGCAATAATTATTGCAAAGTCATCTTCGGATGATTGTGAAACTTTTTCTAGCATACAACTCACTTGCAAGCAGTTTTTTGAGATATCAAACACCTCCTCTATACCTCGTTATCATCGTGGATCATGGGTTGTTTTTAGACAAATACTATTTTCACAATATTCACATAATTTCAAGAAAGGTAAATATTATCAAGGTATCTTCAAATATTTTACCTTATCACAAGAATTTGAAGCATATTATGATTTTAAAAATGGTGCTGAGGAAGGAGACCCTTGTGCAACCTATTTATATTTGCTTTTAAATTATAGTCTCATATCACATACTTATGGTATTTTAAAAGGACCAATAATAGAAAGTTTCAACTCAATTTCGGTCCGACTATTTTATAGAAATCATGTTTTATCAGATGTTTTGGAATTATATGTCCTACATGATTATTTTCCAAAACTGTTTTTCTGTGAACACCCATATGACCCATGTTGTACGAGGTGTATTTGGATGGAGGAAGCAAATGATTTTGAAGGATCTCTAAATCATTGTTGTAATGCATGGGACTTCTACCTACGTGAACAAGATGACGATGAAACCGAGTGGACACCTTGATCAAGGTACCCTCAGTTGTTTAATAAGTAAATAAAATTGCGAGGACGCAATTTCAAGAAGGTGGGGATAATGTAACATCCCAAGGTTTTCTAAAAATAAATTGAAAATGCTTGAAATTTTGTTTAAGGTATATATTTATAAGTATCCTTTAAACATAATTTTATTTCTTCTATGTTTTGAATTTCAAGAAACTGTCATCTACAATTGTGTTCAGTATGTTATTTCGAGTCTGATGGAACAAACTTGTTTTTTTGGTGAATAGTAACATGCCCTTATGAATAGTAATATGAATAGTAATATGACCTCATGAATAGTAAATAATATTATTATTTTATTTTCCCATGGCAATAGGATAATGGGATCTTAATTAATTTTCCAATGTCACATAAAACTAATTGCACTTCAATTTTGTTATTTTTCGAATTAACTGTGACCTTATTTTAAAATTAAATTAATAATATTTAGAAAATTATTTTTGAAAAATGGAGTTCATTTTTGAATTCTACACGTCGAAAAATGGTTGGGGTAAATTTTTGGTATTTTTCTGAAACTCTTGAATTTTCGGTGAATAGTGAAATACGGTAAAATACCGTATAATCAATTTATCAGTAAAAATGCACTATTTATGACATCATAAGTGATGCAAGGCCACTTGCTTCGAAATCACATGATATTTTCACTAATTAAGGCCACTTGATTTGAGATTATTCATAGTCTTGATAAAAATATTATAATAATAATTAAAATAATCTAAAATACCTCCCCTCCTCCACTATAAATACCACCCTCACTCCCCTCTTCCTCCCACACCTCTCAAGCCTTGAGCATTGTCTAATTTCTGCCAAATTCCCTCCTCAATATTCTTCCCCACGTCCTAGATCTGCTGGTCTCACCAAAAGACCAAAATCAAAGCCCTTAAGAAGGATCTCAAGGAGAAGAGATCAAGAGGTAAACATCCTCTTTCATTTTCATTCTTTCCATCCATTTTATGTTATTCTCTTCCTTTCCCTTTGTCTTTTGTTGGGATATTTCATTTAATATTTCCCTTACTGTCCAAATTTTTTATGATTGATGAGATATTCCATTCCTCTCATCAATCTTGTTTTTATGAAATTTTAAGAGGCGCCGTTAGGCTGCCGAATTTTTTGTAAGAAATTTCTCATGTTTTCTTTATTTCATGATTCCTTCCTCTTCTTTCTTCACCCCCTCTTATCCAAGAGGCATGAAATCTCCAGAATCATGTATATTCTGGATGTTTTCATGTTTATGGAAAATTACAAATCATTATTCCTCTCCTCTTTCACTTATTTAAAGAATCAAAAAACATTGTCCATTTGTGTCGAATTACCGATATCGTGGACGATGTATTTTCAATTTCCATTAATTATTTCAAGTCTGGTCATGAAACCATTTATATGGTTGAACCAGGTTATAATATATGTTTTATGAATCATATAAGGTTCTGTAATTCTTTTGTACTCATGATTCAAACTTATAAGACTAAATGAAATTGTAATTATCAAAGAACCACTTAAATTATCTAAACGAACATAATTAATGTTTTAACTTATAAATCATCATCATATAAAGAACCAAAGTGATGAATGGTATAACTTATGGTACTGGAATTATGTAAATAATACTCCCTTCCAATTCTGGAGTTTCACTTCCAATCAACAAGAACGATTCATCATGAACCGATTGTGGAAATCACAAAAGAACTCACCCAAAATAATGCAAGGAACCAAATACTAACAAATAAGGGATGAAATGAGGTTATGAAATGAACATATAAGATGTTATAAACATGAACACGTTTCTTTAAAATACTAATAACACTCTTTTAACCATTATACAGGAGGTTCAAACAATTTTGAAGTAAGACAAGCCCAAGGTAAGGGAATTCTTAACCCGATTTCCATTCTTTGGGTTAACGTTCTAATTTATAATTTATGTGTTATTTAAATTGTTTGTGTGATGGGTTTTTTTTATATATTATGTTTCACTATGAGTATTTACAGAGTATATACATATTCCATCCACTCAATTAAGTCTCACTTCAAGTATATGATGTTTATAAGGGACTTTTCTTCTAAAAATCCTCTTTTAAAATTCTGTTTTATAAGATTCAAAGGCAATGTTTTTATGCTATTGTTTATGTTGTATGATTATGTTTTTGTTATTGGGCATTGTTTATGATGAAGGGTGGGACCTATATTTCCCTCCAATGCATTGGGTATGAGTAAGTTGGAGGTCGGCCGTATGGTTACTCCAAGTGTAACTGTGATGGTTACACAAAGTAAGGTAGCCGTGAGGGTTACAAATTTTAAGGTAGCCAAGATGGTTACAAGATTATGTAAGTAATGCCCCAATATACCTTTATGATTATAATTATGTTTGTATGGATCTTGTGTAAATCTCATGTTACACAAAGTAAGATTTTATGGGTGTAAATCATGTATTTTAAAAATGTTTTCATATGTCTTGTGTATTCATGGACTAATGAGATTTTTCCTTCTTTTTCATACCTTACTGAGCTTTTGTGCTCATCCCAAGTTTTTAAATGATTTTTCACAGGTTAATGGATGAATAATACAAGTAAGGAAGACATGTTAAATGTTGAAGAATTGTCAAGGAGTCTTGTTTTATGTTTTAATGTTTTATATTCTGAGGAAAATGGAAACTGAATTTATGGTATCCACTATGTAACAATGTGTAATGTTATGAATATTTTGTCTTAATTCTCTAAAGCTCTAAACTTGAAAAGATCCTCAATGTAAAATGAAGTGTTTTCTTGAATAAATTCAAGATTATGTATGAAATAAGTGCGGGTCCTTATACAACAAGAACATCCAAAGCAATAGGTAATATTTTCAACCAATCTATCTTAATAATTTTCTTTTTCTACACCCTAAAACACAATATATAAATGAAAATATGATAAAATATTTATTACAAGTATACTTTAATTTTATCATTCTAATAGAATAACTATTTTTTCCTTCCCCTAAAACCATAAAAAATGAAGACTTCATCATGTGTACATGCGGACTACTTCCTCCATGAATTACATTCTTTATTTTTCATTCACCAACTTAAACATTTGGTTATAAAAGAAAATTTAAATTATTAATTTAATATTTACAAAATTTTTCAGATTCTATTTTTTTTTAAAATTTCTTATCTTTCACATGATCTATGGAAAATGAACTAACCACCTTTGCATATGTGCAGGCTACCATGATAACAAAAATGTTTTATTTTATTTTTCACCATGTTATTCCATTATTTATAAAGATATATTATAAATTGACTCAACTATAAGATTTGGTGTCCGAGAACCAACTGGTTGTACTTTGATTGCATGGATATTTAATGTATTTAAATATTAAACATCTTATTACATATTTTTCATTGTTATACATGAATATTATGTAATAATTTCCTAGAGTATTTGTTGCATTGATAAGGTAATGGTAGTTCCCTTTTATAATGAGAACCTTGAAATGAAATAAAAATATTCTTAAATATAGTTCTATGGTTGGATGAAATAATATGATGGGACACATAGCATGCAGAACGTCATGTGTGAGTACTCGTAAGCAGATGAGTCTTCCTCTCATAAAGTTCACACTTGGTAATCTCCAGGACAGGAGATTATGAGAACAAACCAGCCAGTAGGAATTCCGCGTGTTTTGGTGTCATTAGATATTTCTATCTACGAGCATGTGTAATGATCTTTAGACTTTAATATTAGCATTAATACACGTTACAACTCATGCAATTTGATTTACTGACAAAAATTGCCACACATGCAGTTGGCAGGAAGTAGGGTATGTTGGGTATATAACGAGTGGCATGTTATTAATGGATAAGTCGAGGAAGGATTTGTGCCTTCCATTTATAGAAGTTGATATCTTGACCCTTTGATTGAAATAGAATCATTGTGCGAAATTCCATGGCCATGGTGTAATGATGAGTTTATTTCAGGTAGTCAAAGAATGATGTATCATGCATAAAAGTTGATGACACTATCATGAAAATTCTTGATAAGATATTATGAAAAATGGATTTTATTACAGAGTGAGAATTTATATGGGGATGTAATTGTTGTGACTTTAAGTTATTTCTCTTGGGTACCTTGAACCATTGCTATATAGTACTCTTATACTTTTGGCAAGCCTGCCTAATGCTAACAGGAAAGAATCCTAGAGGGTCACACAGTATGTATTTCTGGTGGTCTCTGTTAAATTATATTTGAATTTAATTAATAAATATTATTCTCAAGATAATGGAATAATTTTACTCAAGTTAAAATGATTTCATAAATTAAATAAATATTTATTCACCATATTGTGGGTAAAATATATTTATTTATTTTATTAAACGTTTAATAAATATTTATTTACTAGTTTGTAAATAAAATATTTATTTAAGAGAATAAATTATTTATTTATTTATTCAGGTGTTTAATAAATGGAAGTGGAGTTCAAGAGCACCAAAGTAAGTCTATTAGGAAAATAATTATTTTCAATATGATAAATAATTATTTAACTAGTTGAAAAAAATTAAAATAACACTTCTATTATTTTATGATGCAGAATTTTATTTATAATTCAGTTTTGTGCAAGTTGATTCACCATAAACAATGACATGGTATTATTATTAATATCATGGGTTTTCACTAAGGTTATAAATGTATTTAATTTCTGTTATGCAATTAAATATTGTAACTGAATCCCCAAGTCAATAAATAGACACATATGTCTATTTTTCCATGTACCAAACCGCACACATGGTGAATTGAGAATTGTTTCGCTAATTTTTTTTCTCTTGAATCCTCTTCCTTACCCTTCAAGAACGAGAGATGTTATTTAAGGAAAAAGAATAATAAATCAAGAATGACTGACATAAGACATTCATTTCTCCATGCTATCACCTGGAGAATGAGCGGTGTCAATCGAAGTCCATTAGAGCACGTGTGGATCACCTCTAGTGGGATTTAGTTTGGATCCTTGAAAGTGCAACAAGATAATCTAGAAGGGTCATTCCATATGATCAACATCATCAACGAAGAAAATACTGAATATCCAAGTATTATTTTCTTTATGAAATTAATTAAATTTATTATAAACATGATGTGAAAGATCATATCTAAAGGTTTCAGGACTTTTCCTTCTTTATCTAAATATTTGATTCTATTCCATGAAGACTAGCATTCATCGTCGTATTAATCCCAAAATAATCATTGACCATGGTAAAAATTAAATTTGGGTGCCGTCTCAACCACAATTCTGCTACGCCTGGAACCTTTAAGTGGTATCAGAGAGGTTACATCATAATTTATAATTATTTAAATATTTTGTTGATGATTTATGCATTTAATATATATTTTTTGTTTCAATTCAAGTTAATCATTCTGAAAATATGAATCTCTAGATCTGTTCCACCTCTTTCATTTCTTGTTCACCTTATAGAAATGATATTTTGTTTTAATTTTGATTAAAATATAATAGAGGATCTTATCCAGAGGTGACAAAGGTTCCTGGTCATACAACACCAGAACACACGACATGTATTTGGTAGTACATGTTGTGTATCCAAGGTTCAATGCACCGGGTCTGGTCTGCCAAAACAAGTCATGTCATTGTAGTTTGTCTAAGTCTTAATGAATCCACGTGTTGAATAGCAACAGGTGGCACATAGTTTCTAGATTACACACTGTGTGTCCCAATAGACATGACCTGTAGTCCCTTCAGGTTAGGGTTGGACCGTGTACCCCATACACAACTTTTCCGACTGGAGACCATGTTATGAGGAACTACACAGCATGTGACCCACTGGACATGTTGTGTACTTCAAATATTTCTAAAATACACTCACACACTGTTTCCCTAGGTGTGTACTTCAGATGGATGGTGAAAAATAGTTAATACCATGTACTCATTCAAATTACGCAGATTTATTAAAATTTATTATTATATTATATAAACCCTAGAGACGTGTACCATCATGTGGGCATAAAGATGAGGCACAACTCATGATAGGTGTTTTATATATATGTGTTTAATTTAACATCTGCGTAATGTTCATTTTTACTCATTAGTTTGTTATGAATTGGAGATCACCGGGTTGCCTCCAAGGTAAAAGTTACGTACAAAGATAATTTTAAATAACTTTATTTGTTTAAAATTATAATGGATGAGAATCTCAAGAAAATTCAGAAAATAGTTTAAGATAAAAGTTTTGATTAATTAAAGATGATAATTAATTGATTCAAGCATGATTTATCTTAAACAAGAATTATTAAAGAATTAAATTCTAGTTTTATTTATTCATAAATATCGTTCCATGTATGGATGATCATGAGCTAGACCAAGACCTTTGTATGTGGATAGTTTCTTTTAATTAATTTATTTAAATTAATTTTTTTGGCCTACGAGCCTTTATCTCATTAATATGTAGGGCTTGTGTGCCCAAGGTTTCTTTTATGTAAAAAACCTTTTTACCCCTCACTTTCATGTGAGTTAAAAAAGCATATGTAATAGATAGAACACCCTAGCTAGTGGAGGCGGTTCAAGATGGAGCAGATATGAAACCAATCTCAGGAGATACATAGGTGGACATGTGTGAGATTGTAAACACAAACCCAAAAGGTTTAAGAAGTTTCTCCCCTAGGTCACAATTATTTTACCAACCACTAGATAAACTAACCATTAGAAAATCTCATGATCATGCCCTTTAATTTATTTTATTTCTGTCTGTTTCTTGGTTTATCATTATAGATGTGTTGTCATGATCACATAATTAATAAATTAAACAAGCATGTAATATGGAACTAAAATAAACCATACTTATGCATAAATATCATCAAGACTTATTTAATCACTTAAGTAAGTTCCACTTAAAATTTATAAGAATTTGATAATGATAATAATAAATTCTAGCATAAGAGATAAAAATCCCTTAAATAAAATATTATGTCAGACCAAGTCATTCATTACTTGATTAAGGGAAAAAATCAATAAAACTATGTCTTTGTCCAACCCTTGTTGGGACACTTACTTTTATATAGGAAGCCCTTATAAAAGGTTTTGGGTTTACTTAACAATATTACATCAAGAGGAGTATCCCTTTCTAGAATTGGTGTAATATTGGTGGTAAGAGTTGAGAAAATCAAAAGGCATGATTTCAGGATTGGGGAGTCCACTCAATAGATCAAGGAGCTGCAAGCTCATAGTTGGAAAATACCTGCCTACCTAAATACCTTCTAATAGCTTGACTAACCCTTGTTGGGGTTATGTGAAGGGGAATATGGATCCTTTCCACTAGAATATAATGGAAACCGGACATTCTGAGTTTAATGTTGAGGTCCATTGAGACTTGATAAAATAGTGGGAGACTTAATAATATATATTATTTCTTATAAAATGTAATCAAGAAAGTACTAATGATCTTCTCTTTTAATTGTAGAATAAAAATGACAAGCTCTTCAACCACACTATCCCTGTGATCAATTATGGATAAAGAAAAAATCCTCATTGGAAGTAACTTCAAAGAATGGTTTAGATGCATTTGGGTTATCCTACGCCATGAACATAAGTCTTACATGCTAGATTCATAATTACCTTATCCACATTCCAAATATGTGAGTGATGATGATTTCCTAGTTTATGAAAAACATATGAACAACGCAGTCAACGTTCAATGTTTTATGCTATCATAAATGTCTAGTGAGATCATGAAGTCTCATGAAAACATGGATACTTATAGAATGTTTGAGAACCTCCTTGGTCTTTATCAGGATAGAGAAAGATAGGAAATGTTTGAGATCTCTATGGCACTCTTTCAAAGTAAGATTGGAGAAGGTTCCCCAGTTGGGCCTCATGTAGTTAAGCTCATTCGCTACATTGAGTTCTTGGAGGTTATAGGGTTTAAACTCCCCAAAGAACTAGGCACAAATCTCATTCTCACATCACTCCCTTAGAGATTATCTAAATTTTTTGTCAATTTCAAAATGAACAACATTGAGAAGTCTCTACTGATCTTCTTATCCTCATTCTCCAAGTGGACAAAGATATGAAGCACGGAAATCCTTCTGTCCTTTTGGTGAATAAGAGGAAAGGGAAGATGAAGAGATTTAAGCCCAAAGATTCTTTATGACCTTCCAAGAAAAGGAAGATCAAAGGGGAGAAAAGGGAACAATAGGTTGTTTGTTTTATATGTGGCAATAAGGGCCACTGGAAGAAGAACTGCACCCAACCTAAAAAATAAGGGGAATATTTAGGTGCATTTGTTATCGAATGCAATCTATCTATTTTTATAAATTGGGTATTAGATATATCTTGTGGTGCTCACATATGTATCCAAATACAGGAACCCTATAAATTTAGGAATATTAACTAAGGTGATGTAGATCCATAAGCAGCCAAAGAATCCAGACTTGCTGCTATAGCTGTCAGGGACTACGACCTCACATTTCAAACTAGGATGATCTTGCTATTGAAGGGTTGATATTATGTTCCGTTTGTTACTAAAAACATTATTTCTGTATCCATATTAGATACATATGGATTTGTTTTCAAGTTTGGAAATGAATTTTTCTTCTTTAACAAAGATAACATTTGTTTTGGTAGGGAACATTTATACAATGGTCATTACATGTTGTATTACACAAACCAAGTAATGAAAATCGATAAAAAATATATTTCAAATGAATCATACCACACCCAAATTTGGAATCACTATCTAGGTCATGTAAATGAGAAACGATTGAAAAAGTTACATCAAGATGGATTTTTAGATTCTTTCGAACTAAAACCACTTGGAATATGTCTTGTATGTTTACAAGGAAAAATGACCAAATCCCCATTTAGTGGGAAAAGATGAAAGGGCTAAATAACTTCTTGAGTTGGTTCATACCGATGTGTGTGGACCATTTCTAGTTGAAGAAAGGGGAGGGTACTCATACTTCATAACTTTTACTAATGAATTTAGTAGATATGGATATATCTACTTAATGAGGTATAAGTAGGATTCTTTTGATAAGTTAAAAGAATACAATAATGAAGTTGAGAAATATATTGGTAAGAATATTAAGAAACTCTAGTCAAACTGAGGTGGAGAATACCTTAATCCAGACTTCATTGATTACTTGTGGGTTTTTGGGATCTTATACCGAATCACTCCTCCATACACGCCCCAACAGAATAGTGTGAGTGAAAGGAGGAACCATACACTATTGGACATGGTGAGATCAATGATGATTCATGTGAGTCTTTCATTATCCTTTTGGGGATATGCGTTACAAACAGAATCACACATAATAAACCAAGTACCAACTAAATCAATAAATAGTATTCCATACAAGTTCTAGAGTGGAATGAAAGATATATTATTGAATTTACATGTGTGGGGAAGTGGTTTGTTTTTTAAGGCCTCTTCAGGTAACAAACTTTCACCAGAGGCACAAAGTGTACCTTTATAGAATACCCCAAGGAAATATTGGGATATTAACCATAAAAACCCTCAGAAAAAATGTTTATAGTAGAAAGACATGCCATATTCCTTGATAGGGATCACATCTCCAAAAGAGATAGTGGGATTGAGATATATTTAGATAAAGTTGAGGCTCAATGTACACAAGAGTTGGTACATGAACCGATTCTACAAAGCTCCGTGGAAGAAAAAACTGTCCCAGAGACACAAGAGATATGTAGTACAAGAGAGGTTAGGGAACTAGAACATTATGAGTTTCTAGTTACTGAGGATTGTGATTCATTATTAGTTTATAATAATGATCCTATAACCTATAAGAAAGTAGTAAGTGGAACAGATGGTTCTAAGTGGAAAGAATCCATGAATTTTCAAATGGATTCCATGTACCAAAACTAAGTCTGAATTTTGGTAGATCCTCCAGTTGATTTAAAGACTATTGGTTGAAAATGGGTATTCAAGAATAAACTGGATATGGAAGGACAAGTAAGTACCTATAAGTCATGACTAGGTGCAAAAGGGTTCAAAGAACATCAAGGAATTGACTATAATGAAGCCTTTTCACCAGTTTCAATTATGAAATATATCATAATTCTATTGTCCATTGCTTCTTAACATGACTATGAGATTTGGAAAATGGATGTCAAAAAAACTTTCCTTAATGGGAACCTTCAGGAAGATTTCTACATGACACAACCTGAAGGGTTTATGACTCCAAAGGATTCCAATAAGGTATGCAAGTTGCAGAAATTCATTTATGGTTTAAAGAAAGAATCCAGGTCATGGAACATTGGTTTTGATGAAGCTATAACGAAATTTGGTTTTTTCAAGAATGAATGTGAGCCTTGTGTCTGGAAATGGTTTATTAGGAGTGAATTTTCTTTTCTAATAGTATATGTTGATGACATATTACTTATTAGGAATGAGATACCGATCTTATAGTCTATTAAGACATGGTTGAATCAATGCTTCTCCATGAATTACTTGGGTGAGGTAGCATATATTCTGGTGATCAAGATCCATCGTGATAGATCCAAGAGATTTTTGGGCCTAAGTCAAAGTACATACATTGATAAGATACTAAAGAGATTTATTATTGGACAATCCAAGAGATGATTGTTTATAGTATCACATGGAATTCATATTTTGAAAAAAATGTGTCCTAAGACACATGAGGAAAGAAATATAATGGAAAGGAGTCTATACACATCAGTGATTGGGTCAGTCATGTATGCCATTTTATATACAAGGATGGATGTCGCCTAAGCATTGATTACGGTAGGCAGATATCAAGCTAACCTAGGTGACCACCATTAGATGGCAGTAAATACTATCCTAAAGTATCTAAGGCGTAATAAGGATATTTTCCTGGTTTATGGGGGAGATGAGGAACTAGTCATCAGAGGATATACAGATACTAGTTTCCAGACTCTTCAATATGACAAGAAGTCACAAACGGGATACATCTTCACTTTGAATGGAGGTGTAGTGTGCTGGAAGTGCTCAAAGAAGAGTGTGGTCACATATTCTATAGTAGAGTCCAAGTATATTGTAGCTTCTAAGGTGGCTAAAGAAGCAATTTGGATGAGAAGATTCATCTAGGAGTTGGATGTGATACCTAGCAGTAAAGATCCCATCACACTGTACTGTGATAATACTACGATGGTGGATCTTACAAAAGAGACAAGGTCACATTAGAGGACGAAGAAAATAATTTAAAAGTGTCATATATTGAGAGATTTTTCTCAGAGAGGTGAAGTTGCAGTAAGAATTATTTCAATAGAAGAAAACATGGCAGAACCCTTGACTAATGCCTTAACTCAGCAGAAACATGATCACCATATGAGGTCTAGCGGACTAAAAGTCGTAAGTAATTGGATCTAGGCCAAGTGGAAGTTTGTAATAGTTGGTGTCCTAGAACCAACTGGTTGTACTTTTATTTCATGGATATTTAATTTTTTTAAATATTAAACATCTTATTATAAAATTTTCATTGTTCTACATGACTATGATATAATAATTTCTTAGAATATTTTTTTTCATTGATAAGGTCATGGTAGTTTCCCTCTATGATGAGAACCTTGAAATTCTATAACAATATTCTTAAATATAGTTATATGGTTGGATGAAATAATATTATGGGACACATGGTATTCATAACATCAAGTGTGAGTAATCTTAAGAAGATGAGACTTCCTCACATGAAGTTCGCACTTGGTAATCTTCAAGACAATAGATTATAAGAACAAGCCTGCCAGTAGGAATTCCGCGTGTTTTGGTGTCATCAGATATTTCTATCTACAAGCATGTGTAATGATACATAGAATTTAACATTATTATTAATACATTTCACAACTTGTGCACTTTGATTTACTGACGAAAACCATCACGCGAACAATTAGCAGGAAGTAGGGTACGTTGGGTGCGTCATGAGTGACATGTTAGTAATGGATAAATCAAGGAAAGATTTTTTCCTTCCATTTATGGAAGTTTATATCTTATACCTTTGATTTAAATAGAACCATCATGTGAAATTTCATGGACATGGTGTAATGGCGAGTCTATTTCAGGTAGTTAAATAATGATGTATCAAGCGTAAAAGTTGATGACACTATCATGAAACCTGCTTGATGAGATATTGCGACAAAGGGGTTATATTACATAGTGAGAATTCATATGTGGATTTCATTTTTGAGACTTTAAGTTATTTATCTTGAGTGCTTTGACCCATTTCTAGATATTACTATTGGACTTTAGGTAAGCCCGTTTAATGTCAATGAGAAAGAATCCTAGAGGGTTACACACTAAGTGTTTCTGGTGGTCTCAATTAAATTCTATTTGAATTTAATTAATAAATATTATTTCAATATAATGGAATAATTTTATTCAAGTTAAAATGATTACATAAATTGAATAAATATTTATTCACTTGATTGTGGGTAAAATATATTTATTTATTTTATTGAATATTTAATAAATATTTATTTACTAGTTTGTAAATAAAATATTTATTCAAGAGAATAAAATATTTATTTATTTATTCAAGTGTTCAATAAATGGATGTGGAGTTATAGAGGACTAAGGATGGTTCAGTAGTCAAATAATTATTTATAAGTTGATAAATATTTATTTAACTAGTTGGCACAAATCAAAATAATACTGCTATTATTTTATGATGCAAAATTTTATTTATAATTCCATTTTGTGCAAGTTGGAACACTATAAAGAATGACACAATATTATTATTAATAACATGTATTTTTATAAGGTTATGAATGTATTTAATTGCTATTATTCAATTAAATATTTTAACGGAAGACCCTCGTCAATAAATAGACACATATGTCTATTGTTCCATGAACCGAACCACACACCTGGTGAATTATAAATTGTTGAGCTAAAAAATTTCTCTCTAATATCCGATTCCCATCCCTATCAAGAAAGAGAGATATTATTCAAGGCTAAAGAACAAGAAATAAATAATGAACGAAAAAAGACACTTGCTTCGCCACGCTGGCACCAGAGAATGAGCGGTGTCGATCGGAGGCCATCAGAGAATGTGTGGATCACCTCTAGAGGGATTCTAGTTTGGATCCTTGTAAGCACAAAAATATAATCCAAAAGGGCCATTTTATATGTTCAACATCATCAATGAATAAAATACCAAAGATCCAGGTATTATTTTATTTATGAAATTAATTAAATTAATTATAAACATGATGTACAAGATCCTCTCTAAAGGTTTCAGGCCTATTCCTTATTTATCTAGATCTTTGATTCTATTCAGTGGAGACTAACATTTATTGTCATATTAATCCCTGAATAATCATTGATCATGGTAAAAATTAAAGTTGGGTGCCGACCCAACCATGCTTCTACTGCGCCTAGAACCTTCAAGTGGTATCAGAGCTGTTACATCATAGTTTATAATTATTTAAACATTTCGTTGATGATTTAAAAATTTAATGTATGTTATAACTGATGTACTTATATGTATTTTGAAAACAACAATGATAACAATTTAGGGCATAGTTTGATACATTGGGTACATCATCAGTGAAATTTCATTAATTAATAAGTTGATGTAGGATTTTCCCTTCCATCTTTATGGAAGCTAATATCTCATCCCTTTTATTGGAATAAACCATAACCCTTAATTCCATGTCTATAGTGTAACAATGTATTTATTTAAGATAGTTAAAGAAAGATGTATTGAGCATATAGGTTGGAGACACTGATGTACAACCTTCTTGATGAGATATTGAGAAAAAGAGATTATATTATAGAGTGAGCATTCATATATGGTTTTCATAATTTTTACATTAAGTTATTTATCTTAGGTGACTTGACCCATTGCTAGAAAGTAATCTTAGACTTTAGGAAAACCTACCTAATGCCAATGAGAAATAATCCTAGAGAGTCACACACTAATTATTTCGATCGATTTTGATTAAATTCTATTTGAATTTAATTATTGGAATAAATATTATTCTCTAGACTGAGGAATAAGTTTATTCAAGTTTTATAAATAACTAATATTAAAAATGAAATAAAATAATTATTTTTTTATTAAGAAATAATTTATTTTATTATATGAATATATACAAAAATATTCATTCACTAGAGTGTGAATAAAATATTTTTTATAGAATAATTTTAAAAATATTTATTCACTAGATTGTAAATAAAATATTTATTTATGAATAAAATATTTATTTTGTTATCTATTATTGATAAAATTGGAACGTGTAAAAAAATAATAATAATGATATTATTATTATGTGGAATGGGGTTTATTAAAGGTTTTAAACATTATTTAATAGACTACATGCAATTAAATAATATTTTGACCTAAACCCTAACTATATAAATAGATTGTTAATTCAATTTTATATTGAATCCAAAAATGAAGAATAGATAATTTTTTGCACAGAATGAATTCTATCTCTAATCCTTCTTCTCTCTCTCTCTCAAGAATGAGAAACATAAGAGATATTTCTTCAAGATTGAATAATGAGCAATCTAGAATAACCAACACAAGAAATTCAATTCACCATGCTAGAACCCGATGATTGAGTGGTGTTTCTCAGAGATCATTGGAGCACATTTGGATCACCTATAGAGGTATACTATCCTTGGATCATAATTAAAAAATAAAGGTATCTGATAGGATATTTTTTAGGTGATCAGTAATTATCAACAAAGAAATTTCCTAAGACCTGGTATTTATTTATTAAGTTATTAAATAAAATAATACAAATTTGACATGAAATATACTTTCTCATGGTTTCAAGAAATGATTATTAAAAGAAAATTTAATATGCCACCCACCACCACACACTTCCATTGTGCTTGGAACCCTCAAGTGGCATCAAAGTGGTCACATTTAAAATTATTATTATTTATTTTATTATTTATCCATACACAATTATGGTTAAATGTTCATTTATTATTATTCATTCTTTAAACCAATATTAATTAAAATGATTCAAAATATTAATCATATTTATTTGGTGTTCCATTTTATTAAATTTTTAAGAATAGATGAATAAAAACTGAAGTTTCATCTGGAAGTGCAAAATCTTTGGCTGGTATAACTGGTATAGACAACATATAGCCAATGTAAATGTCGTGTACCCATATGAATTGTTCCTAGATGTTATGAGTATTTAATTACACATAGTGAATTTATTACACAAATTTTGTTTATTGGGTTGACCTAGCACACAAAAAGTGGATACATGGCATGTACACACTGTGCAATCTAGCCGAGTTAACACACCAATGCCCCAGGTGTGTGACTCAGATACATGAAAACCGAGGTACATGAAATGTAGCTATAATGTACACACCATGTAGTCTTCCATTGAAGGATATAATGAAAAATGAAATTAAATTGAAAATCATAGCATTAAAACATTATTTTATTGATTGTCACACCATTTTCTGTTTGAAAATTTAATAATGGGTTTAAATAAAATTAAATGCTCAATTAATTTATTGTAATTAATATGTCATAATTAGTTATATCATTTATTTTCCATGAATTACATAAATTATGGGTATCTCCAATTAAGATCAGATGATCATTAAGATGAAAGGGAGTTAATTAATTAATTCAAGTGTGTTTATCTTAATTATAAATAATTAATAAATAAATGAATTCTAGCTAATTATTTTTTCATATTTTTTTCACATATGATCATTGTGAGCCTGACCAAGTCCTATGTATGTGTTGTATGCTTTAATTTAATTTATTTCATATTTTTTCAATTATTTAATATTAAATTATATGATGTACTGTGAGTTATCCCACCATCCATTACTACATAGGACTTGTGTGTCTAAGGATATTTATGTCATCCCATTTTAACTGATCCTTTAGTCCCTCTCACCTGTGTGTGAGTAATAAATATTTATAATAAATGGATCATTATAAGGTGAGTCTAGGTGGTCCAATATGGAATGATTTTGATTCTAACATGATGATATATAATTGTACAGGTGGAATGTTATAACTGATTCCATGGCCAGAAAATGGAGTTATTCCCATAGGCTATAGGTTTATTTAATGTATGATTATTAAATAAACCATTATATAAGATCATTATTGTTTCATTTAATTAATTAATTTATTTTTATCTGTTAATTATTTATTTTATGGATACAAATCCATGATCACATAAAAAAATAAATTAATTCGAAAAGAAAGAAATTAAATAAATGTATTATGTGTAAATAGTCTATAAAACTGGTGAATTAGTTAAGTATCATTCAATTAATATTAATAATAAATATAAGAGATAAAACAAGATAAAATTTATGCACAATTAATTTAAATCCCTAAAACTAATATTACATCAGACTAATCATTTCGTTACTTGATTGGTAATGAAAACATATAATTAAGTATAGTATGTGGCCAATGTCTTGACACTTATGTTTATCAGGGAGTTCTCATGAGAGTTTTGGGTTGACTTAAAAGAACTTGTATTGAGTTTAATGGATAAAGTATATTCAATAAAATTTAGAGGCAAGTTTTGAGGAGATCCAAGTTCGGATTTCATGATAGAGGAATATAATCTATAAATCAAGGAGTTGCAAGTCTGTAGATGGAAAGACCACCTACCAAATTACTTTCTGATGGTTTTTGTGGACAAAGACTGGATCATTAATAAAATTAATGGGGGTCTATTCCACTACAATGTTAAAGAAACCATAAATTATGATTTTAATGGTTAAGGATATTAGGACCTGATAAAATAATGGTAAGTTTATTAAAAACTTTGAATTTATTATATCTCACATAATTTGTAATAAAGAAAATTATTAATAATATGCTCCTTTTAATTGTATAATAAAATTACAGGTTCATCATGCACACTATCCCTATGATCAATATTGGAGAAAGATTTTTTTTTAATTGTTAGTGACTTTCATGAGTGGTTTATAATCCTTACGGTTGTATTATGCCATGAATAGAAATATTACATGCTAGAATCCTCAATTTTTGATCCTCTTACTAAATAGCCAAGTGATCAAAAGTTCCTAGTCTATGAAAGACATTTGAGTGATGCGGTCAATGTTCAATGTTTGATGCTTTCATCTATGTCTAGTGAACTCATGAAGTCTCAAAAAAAACATGGATTCATATAGTATTCTTGAGAAACTCCATTTTCTATACCAAGATAGAGATATATAGGAATAGTTTGAGATTTCAATGTATCCTTTTTAGATAAATATTAGAGAGGGTGCCCCAGTTAGGAGTCACGTAGTTAAGATCATTGGCTACATTGAGTGACAATAGGTTCTAGGGTTTAAACTCCCCAAAGAACTAGGAACCGAACTCATTATGAAATAACTCCATTAGATCTTATCTAAATTTGTTGTGAATTTTAATATGAACAACATTGATAAGTATTTTCTAGATCTTCTTACTCTTCTTTACGAAGTATATTAGGATACAAAGCATGAAATACATTCCATCCTTTTGGTGAACAAATAGAAAGGGAAAGTGAAGATTTTTAAGACCAAAGCTTCTTTATACCCTTCCAAGAAGAAGAATATCAAGGGGAAATCAAGGGAAAATGATGTTTTCTATTTCTCATTTTAAAAGAAGGGCCACTGGAAGAGAAAATACACCAATATGAAGAATCAAGGAGAAGTTTCATGTGTATTTGTTATCAAATGTAATTTAACTATTTCAAATTTTTTTTATTAGATACATCTCATGGTGATCACATATTCATTCAAATATAAGAACAAATTGGATTAAAAAATATTGACTGGGGAGAGTTATATCTTCATGTATCCAACTGAGATAAGATTATTGCAGTAGCTATTAGGGAATACCACCTCACATTGCTAACTAGAATGATCTTCGATTTAAAGGTTTGTTATTATGTGCCTTTAGTTACCAAAAAAACATTATTTATATATCTAGACTATATATGTATGGATATATTTTCAAATTTTGGAAGAAATGTTTATTCTTTATAAATATATAATTTTTTATAGTAAGGAACATTTAAATAATGATCTTTATATGTTGTTTTACATGATCTAAGTAATGAAAATTGATAATAAAGTTACTTTACATGACTCATACCACACCCAACTTTGGAATCATCAGTTATGTAATGTAAATGAAAATTTCTTGAATAAATTACATAAATATAGATATTTAGATTCTTTTTAACTAAAACAACTTGGTGTATGTCACACATGATTTCATGGAAAAATTACCAAATTCCCATTTAGTAGGAAAAGTGAAAGGAATAAAGAGTGTCTTGAATTATTTCATACCAATGTGTGTAGACCATTTCCTATTAAAGTAAGGGGCGGATAATCATACTTTATAACTTTTACAGATTATTTTAGTAGATATTGATATGTCTAATTAATGAGGTATAAGTTAGATTCTTTTGATAAGTTCCAGGAATACAAGAATGATGTTGAGAACCATCTTGGTAAGAGGATTAAGAAACTCTTATCAGACTATGTTAGAAAATATATTAATCAAGAATTCATTGATTATTTATGAAATTTTGAGATATTATCTAAACTTACACCTCCTTATATGCATCATTGGAATGGTGTAAGAGAAATGAGGAACTGAACCTTGTTAGACATAGTGAGATCAATGATGAGGCATGCAAGTCTTCTATTATCCTTTTTGGGATACACGTTACAAACAACAACATATGTACTAAAACAGGTTCCAACTAAAGTAACAGATGGTATAATATACAAACTATGTAATAGAAACAAACCCATATTGCCTTACATACTTGTGTGAGGTTGTAAATCATTTTTAAGGCCTGTTCATGTAACAAGATTTCACCTCAAATCACAAAATGTATCTTTATAGGATATCCAAAAGAAATAAAGGGATACTTCTTATAAAATAATTCATAAAAAAGTTTGTGGTTGAAATATTTACCACATTTATCGATGAGGATCTTATCACTAAAAGAGAGAGTGGGATCGAGATTGACTTTAATGAATTCCAGGCTAAAGATACACAATATTTGGCATAAAAACAAATTTTAAAAATCCCCATGGAAGAAGAAATTGTTCCAGAGACATAATTACTTTGTAGCAGTACTAGAGAGGTCAAAGAAACATAATGGTATGGTTTTCTATCACTGAGTATGGTGACTCATTATTAGTTGATAATAATGGTCCGCTAACCTAAAAGAAATTAGTAAGTGGGATATATGATTCTAAGTGGAAATAATCCATGAATTATGAAATGGATTCCATATACACAAATCAATTATGGGTTTTGGTAGATCCTATAATATATATAAATACCATTGGTTGCAAATGGGTATTCAAGAGGAAACTAGAATTGGAAGGAAAAGTCAGAACCTATAAGGCGTGACTGGTTGCAAAAGGGGTTGAACAACATCAAGGAATTTACTATGATGAAACCTTTACACCATTTTCAGTTATAAAATCCATAATAATTACACTTTCCATTATTTATTTTCATGATTATTATATTTTTAAAATGGATGTCAAAATATATTTCCTTAATGGGAGACTTCAGGAAGATGTCTATAAGATAAAAACTGAAGGGTTTATGAATCCAAATGATGAAAACATGGCATGAAAATTGGAAATATCCATTCACAGATTAACGTAATCATCTAGGTCATTGAACATTGTTTTGATTAATCCATAATGAAATTTGGTTTTATAATGAATGAATGTGGTCCATGTGTCTATAAATGGTATATTGGGGGTGGAGTTGTTTTCTTAATAGTATATGTTGATGAAATATTACTCTGGAAAAAATACCAGTATTATAGTCTATTAAGGTATGGTTGAATAAATTATTCTCTATGTAGGACTTGGGAAAGATAATATATATTCTTGGGATAAAGATTCATCATGATATATTCAAGAGGTTTCTCTGCCTAAGTCAAAGTACATACATTAAAAAGATACTGAAAACATTCAGCATGGAGCAATCCTAGAGGGTATTATTGCCTGTATCACATGGAATTCAACTTTCTAGGAAAATGTTTTCTCATACACATGAGTAAAATATTCCATACACATCAGTGATTGGGTCATTCATGTATGCTATGCTATGTAATCGGATAAATTTCACATTCTCATTAAGTGTGATAAGAAGATATCAAGATGATCTAGGTGACCATCATGGGATGGTATTCAAGAATATCCTTAAGTATCTAAGGCATACTAAGGATATGTTCCTATTTTATAGAGGAGATGATGAACTAGTCATCAGAATATATGAAGATTATAGTTTCCAAATTGATCAATATTATATGAAGTCAAAAACATGATACATATTCATTTTAATGGAAGTTCTACATGCTGGAAGAGCTAAAATAAGGTTGTGGTAATAGATTATATAGTGGACTCCAAGTATATTGTAGCTTCTGAGATGGTTAAATAATAATTATAGATGCACAACTTCATCCAAGAGTTTGATGTGGTACCTATCAATAAGTATCCTATCACACTCTATTGTGGTAAAACTGTAGAAGTGGATCTTTCAAAAGACCCAATGTTACATCAACAGATGAAGCACATAATTTGGAAGTATCATATCTTGAGGGATTTTTCTCAGAGAGGTGAAGTTGTAGTGAGTAGTATTTCTAAGAAATAAAACATGGAATACACCTTGACTAAAGACTTGAATTAGTAGAAACATGAATATCATGTGATGTTTGGTAAACTAAAGGTCATAGGCAGTTGGATCTAGTTCAAGTGGGAGTTTATTAAAGTTGGTTTCCTAAGAAAAAATATTTTTACTTTGATTACATGCATATTCGATTTATTGATTATTAATAAAACTTCTTATTATATATTGATCATTGTTATACATGAATCCAATGTAATAATGTCCTAGATTATACATGTCATGAATGGTTCATTTGATTAATTATCTATTTCTATCTATGAAATTATTTATTTTATGGATGTAAGGCCGTGATCAAATAAATAAATGAATTGATATGTAACTTGACATTCTGAGTTCAATGGTGAGGGCTATTGAGACTTAATAAAATAGTGAAATATATAATAAATAAATAAATAAAAACATTTAATTTATTATATCTCAATTATTTTTTAATCAAGAAAAGTATTAATATTATGATTTTTTGTTTTTATAATAAAATGAAAAGTTCACCATCCACTCTATCTTTATAATCAATATTAGATAATGATAACCTCATAGATGGTAGTAACATCCATGAGTGATTTAGATGCCTTTGGGTTGTGATACTCCATGAATGTAAATATTATGTTCTAGAATACCCAATGCCTAATATTCCAAAAAAAGAAGAGAGTAATGAAGATTTCCTTTTATATTAAAAAAATTTGAGTGATGCGGTCGACATTCAATTTTTGATGCTTTCATCAATGTATAGTGAACTAATGAAGTATCATGAAAACATGATGAGTATAGAATTATTGATAACCTTTGTGGTATTTACTAGGAGAGAGATATAAATGAATAGTTTGATATTTCATAGGCGATCTTTTAGATCAATATTGGAGAGGGTTCCCCATCTGGGCCTCATGTAGTCAGGATCATTGGCTACATTGAGCATTTAGAGTTTATAGGGGTTAAAATCCTTGAATAACTTGGCACCAAGATCATTATATCATAACTCCCTCAGAGATTCTCCAGTTTTTTTGAATTTTAATATAAAAAACATTGATAAGTCTCTTCCAAACCTTCTTACTCTTCTCTACCAAGTAGATAAGGATACAAAGTGTGAAAAACCTTCTGTTCTTATGGTGAACAAATAGAAATGGAAAGCAAAGAGTTTTAACCCCAAAGCTTCTTCACTCCCTTAAAAGAAGTGTAATATCAAGTAGAAAGGAAAGGAATATGATGTTTTCTATTTTTCATATGGTAATAAGGGCCAATGGAAGAAATATTCCACCCAACCAAAGAAGAAAGGGGAAGCTTCAGATGCATTTGCTATCAAGTGCAATTTATCTATATATATATATATTTAGTATTATATATAGCTTGTGGTGATCAAATATGAATTTAAATATTGAAACTAAGTATATTTATAAATATTGACTTAGGTGAGGTAGATCTTAAAGAATCCAACAAAGATAAACTTGCTGCTATAACTAATGGGGACTACCACCTCACATTGACAACCAAAATTATCTAGGTTTTAAAGGGTTGTTATTATGTGAGTTCAGTGACAACAAACATTATTTATGTATCCAAACTTGATATGGATGGATTTATTTTCAAATTTGGGAATAAATTTTTCTTATTTTATTAAGAAATTATTTTATATAAAAAGGGAAATTTAAATAACATTCTTTATGTGTTTGATGACACAAATCAAATAATGGAAATCGATAACTAAGTAACTTCACATGAATCATACCACACCCAACTTTGGAATTATTGGATAGGTCATGTAAACAAAAATATCTTGACTAAATTACATGAAGATGAATATTTAAATTCTTTTTAAATAAAATCACTTGGTGTATTTCACACATATTTAGAAGGAAAAATGGACAAAGATCCATTTAGTGGGAAAGGTGAAAGGGATAAAGATATTATTTAATTAGTTCATACCTATGTGTTTGGACCATTTCCTATTGAAGTAAGGGGGTGGGAACTCATAATTCATAAATTTTAAATATGATTTTAGTAGATATGGATATGTCTACTTAATTTGGTATAAGTCTGATTATTTTGAAAAATTCAAGGAATACAAGAATGAAGTTGAGAACCAGGTTAATAAGAAGATTAATAAACTTCACTCAGATCGTGGTGGAAAATATATTAATCAAGACTTAATTGATTATCTATAAGATTTTAGGATTTTATCTCAACTCACTCCTCCTTATAGACCTCATTAGAATGATTTAAGTGAATGGAGGAACCAAACCTTGTTGAAAATGGTGAGATCAATGATGATTCATGTGAGTCTTCCATTATCCCTTTGGGGATACACATTACAAAAAGAAACATATGTACTAAATCGAGTGCCAAATAAAGCAATAGACAATATACCATACCAATTTTATAATGGAAAGAAACTTGTCTTTTCTTACTTACATGTGTGGGGTTAGCAAGTATTTGTTAAGGAATCTTCAGGTAACAAGATTTCACCCCTAAGAACAACTTGTATCTTTATGGGATATCCTAAAGAAACAAAGGGATACTACCTATACTATCCATCAAACAAGAAAGTTATAGTTGATATACATCCCGCATTTCTTGGGGAGGATATTATCTATAAAAGTGATATTGGGAGTGAGATAGAATTCAATGAATTCTAGGATCAAGATACACAAGAGTTGGAACATGAACAAATTCCAAAAACCCTAATGGAAGAAGAAATTGTTCTAGAGACACAATTACTACGTAAGGGTACTATAGAGGTTAGAGAAACAGAATATTATGGTTTTCTTGTCATTGAGGATGGTGACTAATTATTAGTTGATAATAATGACCCTATAACCTATAAGGAAAAAGTAAGTGGAACAGATGTGTCCAAGTAACAAGAATCCATGAATTATGAAATTGATTCTATATACCAAAACCAAGTCTAGATTTTGGTAGACCCTCCAGTAGATGTAATTACTATTGGTTTCAAATGGGTATTCAAGGAGAAAATAGACATGGAAGGACAATTCAGTACCCATAAGGAATGACTGGTTGCAAAAGGGTTTAAACAATGTAAAGAAATTAACTACAATGAAACCTTTTCACTAGTTACAATGCTAAAATCCATCATAATTCTACTTTCCATTATGGATTTCCATGATTATGAGATTCAGTAAATGGATGTAAAAATAGCCTTCCTTAACAGAAACCTTCAGAAATATTTCTATATGACATATCCTGAAGGGTTCGTGACTCCAAAGGATGTAAACAAGGTGTGAAAGTTGAAAAGATCCATTTGTGGATTAATGTAAGAATCCAGGTCATGGAACATTCAATTTTTTTATGGTCATAACAAAATTTGGTTTCATAAAGAATGAATGTGATTTGTGTGTATTTGAATGTTTTAGTGGTAGTGCATTTGTTTTATTAATAGTATTTTTTTATTGAATATTACTCATTGTAAATGAAATACCAGTATTACAGTATATTAAAGAATGATTGAATAAATTCTTCTATATGAAGGACTTGTATGAGGAAACATATATTCTTGGGATCAAGATCCATCATGAAAAATATAATAGGTTTCTCGACCTAATTCAAAGTATATACACTGACAAGATACAGAAGATATTCAGTATAGATCAATCCAAGAGAGGATTTTTTCCAACATCACATGACATTCATCTTTCTCCAAAAATGTGTCCTCATAATCATGAGGAATGAAATAGAATGAAAAGGATTTCATATACATCAGTGAGTAGGTCAGTCATGTTTGCAATGCTATATATTAGTCTAGATGTCACCTATGTATTAAGTGTGGTAATAATATATCAAGATGATCTAGGTGACCACCACTAGATGTAATTCAAGATTATCCTTAAGTATCGGAGGAATACTAAGGATATGTTCCTAGTTTATAGAAAAGATAAGGAACTAGTCATCAGATGATATGAAGATGCTAGTTTTCAAACTGTTCAAGATGACATGAAGTCACAAACGAGATACATCTTCACTTTTGATGAAGGTGATATGAGATGGAAGAGCTCCAAGTAGGTTGTTGTTGTAGATTTTACAGCATAGTACCAATATATTTAGGATTATGAGGCAACTAAAGAAGTAGTATGGATGTGAAAAATTTTCAAAGAGCTTGATGTTGTACCTTATAATAAAGATCCTATCACACTCTATTATGATAATAATATAGTGGTGGCCCTTGAAAAAGATCCAATTTCACATCCGTATAAGAAGAACATACTTCAAAAGTATTATCTCTTGAGGAATTTTTCTCAGATAGGTGAATTCGTAGTGAGTAGTATTTCCATAGAAGAAAAAATGGAAGATCCCTTGAATAAATCCTTGACTTAATAGAAAAATGACTATCATGTGAGGTCTAGTGAACTAAAGGTCACATGTAGTTGTCTCTAATCCAAGTGGGATTTTTTTTGAGTTGGTGTCCTAGGAACAACTATTTTTAATTTTATTACATGAATATTTGATGTATTGAATATTAATAAACCCTCTTATTACATACTGTTTTCTGTTATAAATGAATCTAATGTAATAATGTCCTAGAGTATACGTCCCATTGATAAGGTCATAGTGGTTCCATACTATGATGAGAACCTTGATGTGCTATGAAGATATTTTCAAATAATGTTCTATGGTTGGATAATGTACTATGATGAGACACATAGTACATATACTATCAGGTGTGAGTACTCATAAGCAGATGAGACTTATTCTCATAAAGTTTTCACTTGGTAATCTCCAAGACGGGATATTATGACAACATAACTGAAAGTAGGAATTCTTCATGTTTTTGTGTCATTGGATATTCTTATCTACAAGTGTGTGTGATCATCCTTATACTTTAATAATATTATTAATTCATCTTACAACTCACATAATTAGATATATTTCATAAACCATGATGATAAAAGTTCATGGAGAAGTTGGATATGTTGGGTGCATCATGAGTGACATGTCATTAATGAATAATTCAAGGAAGGATTTTCCCCTTCCATATTTATAGAAGCTGATATCTTGACCCTTTTATTGGAATAAAACTGTCAGATTAAATTGAATGGACATGGTGTAACAATGTTATTATTTTATATAGTCAAAGAAATATATATTGAGTATATAGATTGGTGACACGGTTATGAAACATGCTTAATGATATACTATTATAGAGGGATTATATTACATTCTGAGTGTTTTTATGTGGTTGTCAATGTTGCAACACTAAGTTCTTTCTATTGGGTGCCTTGACCCATTTTGGGATAGTAATCTTGAACTTTAAGCTAGCCTGCCTAATATAAATGAGAATGAATACTAGAGGGACACACAATATGTGTTTCCATTAACCTAGATTAAATTCTATTTGAGTTTAATTAATGGAATAAATATTATTATCAAGTCCTAGGAATAATTTTATTCAAGTTATATTGATCATATAAATTAAATAAACATTTATTTGCCTACATGTGAATACAATATTTATTTTATTTATTGAATATTTTAATAAATATTTATTTTCTAGATTGTGAATAAAATATTTATTTATGAATAAAATATTTATTAAGTTATTCAATAAATGATAGAAAAGTTTTAATGGACCAAGACCGAGTCCGGTGAAAAATATTAATTAACAAGACCATTACACAATATTTTTTATTGTGCAAGTTGGCGCACACCACAAAATGATAATAATATAATTATTACTAAGTGGTATGGGTTTTATTAAAGGTAATAAATGTTATTTAATGGATGGTATGAAATTAAATAAAATTTTAACTTAAATTATAACTCTATAATTATATGGCTATGTCTATTGTGTAGAGTATCCAAAATTGAGAATATAGAATTGTTGTGCACAATGAATTCTCTATAAACTCTTCATTATATATCCCTATTAAAAATGTGAAGTGTAAGAGAGATTTATTCAAGGATGAAGACTGAGTGATCAAGAATGAACAACCCAATACATTTAACTCTCTGGGCTAGCACCCAAAGATCAAGTTGTGTTTCTCAGAGATCACAGGGGCACATGTGGATCACCGTTAGAGGGATTATATCCTTGTATCCTCACAATGCAACAAATTTAATCCAAAAGGGTTCTTTCAGATGATCAATATTCACCAAAAAATAATGTTCCTAAGCCTAGGTATTTATTTACTAAAATTTTAAACAAAATAATTATAAATTGTATGTGAAATATCCTTACTCTCGTTTTTAGGCAATGATTATTAAAATAAATTTCAATATATCACCCACGTATGCATGCATTCACTGCACTCGGAACTAACTATACTGTGTCTACTGGACTTTGGTTCCCGAATCCCAAATCTCTTGAAACCAAACTAGACCTATGAGACACTCACTGGTCCTTAAAACCCATCAAAAAATAATGAAATAACACATTTTAATTCTCAAAATTATGCTCTGAATCCCAATTCAAAATTTGTCCCAACCACCAAACTTAAAAGTTAAAATTTACCTAAAAAATGACCCATTTAAAAAAGGGGATGTTACAATCTCCCCACCTTATAATAGATCATATAAGATATATTTTTCCTATAAAAAATATAGTACCAAATTCAACCATATCTAACATCACCCTAGAATACCTTGTCTACTTATTCATAGGTCAATTCCCATTGCGGTGCTCCCCACCTTAGGAATTACCTACCCAGTCACTTCCTAACCCAGTTCGACATTCCGATGGTCCAAAATGACCATATTATGGACAAAAAAGTCTCTATATGACATATCCCCATTCCTACACCTCATAAAGTATTCAATCATACCTATATCGTACTTTACACCCATGAGTACTAGCATAGAAACTAATACTCAAAAGTTCTACATCTCTTCAGATTCCCACATCATTCTTGTGTCACACAAGACACCCATGAAGTCCCATATAACGATGAATTTTCATAATTCCTGCATCGTACTAGTTATAAAAAGTTACTATACATCATATATATATATATATATATTTTAATACCCATAAAATTATTGATTCCTATACATATCATACAAGTTATGCATCATACCTGATGTCCACATACTAACCAACAACTAGTTTTTCCAATTTACACACATGAACCTCATGTACCCATATCAGTCATAACAAATAAAAAAGGACACACCATAATAAAGGTATAAATTTATTCATCATTAGCTCCCCAAACTCCTCTGACCCTACCTAATCAATAACATGTACCTAGAATAATGCCCAAATACCCGAGGCATGACCTCCCTGCATAGATGCACCAACTAACGACCACTGAACCCACTACTGGGCCTTTATCTCTTCCATGAAATTCATGTGTAGTAGAATCCTAGATACCATATCCTAGTACCACACCCAGTACTAACTTATATCCCTAATTTTGACCCATTATTTTACTCTCAGATACTCAATAATTCTTCCTGTAGAACCTCTCCAAACCCATCTGGACACACGCCTGAGACTCCTTTTGAGGTCTCTCACATTGGGTCCAAACATGACATGTATAGCCACAATAGAATAAAAACATAGATGAGAAACTACTTAGTGGTATGAATTAATCTATAACATTAATACCCTATTGAGACTCCACACGACCCTTCTTTATAATTCCAAAAGCACCGCTACTAGTCTTACCTGGTGCTATCACCCAACTTGATTAAGTGAGATCTATCTCGACCATTAATACCTAATTCACCACATATAAGAATGAGGTAATCCTAATTATATTTACCTATTCCCTAATGGAATTCCTCAATCCATCCTCAAACCATGTCACCCTAGAAATGTCATCCCATTCCCTAGAAAATGAAAATGGTACATGA
The DNA here is from genome assembly GCA_963277665.1 of Viscum album. Taxonomy (NCBI): domain Eukaryota; kingdom Viridiplantae; phylum Streptophyta; class Magnoliopsida; order Santalales; family Viscaceae; genus Viscum; species Viscum album. The sequence goes on from OY728155.1 coordinate 668,331,558, forward strand.
TATATGTATTTCATGCATATATTTTGTGTTATTTTAATTTTTTGATATTTTATTTAATTGAATAATATTTCAAATTTTGTAATGGTTTGACTTGTTTTATGATTTTTTACAAGAAATAATGAATTTATGAAAAAATAATGAAAAGAGGCAAATAATGGAGCTTCATGGTGCGACATCAGATTTTTAAGGATATTGAGGAGATAGAAAACTGGAGTAGAGAGATTACATGTAGTGTAATTCATTTACATGTCATGATTTCATCAAGATAATCAAAATGATCTAGAAAATTCATTAGTATCACAAAATAAACCTCGTGTATTTCAACAACACATTGAGAATTCATCAAAGACATATTTATGTTGAAATTCATTTCATCCTTCCAAACTGTGAAAATTGAAAGATTAAATGAAGTGAAATTCATTTACATGTCATGAAACCATTGGGATTTAGAAAAATAATGATATGCGGTTGAGGGTTTTATTAGATTTCTTTTAAATTTACCTGTCGGCTGTACCTTGAAGAGAGGTTGGGAACAGAGGGAGCAACACGACACTAATGGAAATCTTCTAGATAATAGAGTGGTGACCTAGATCCATGCTTCATCACCATTATTCTCTTCCATTATTCCTTGGGTATCCATGATTCTCATTCTCATAATTCCTAGAACGAGTGAGTAATTTTCTTTGTGATAGGTGATGTGATTTTAGGGATATGTGTTTCTAGGGATTGTTTCTATCTTCTATTCGTTTTTTCTATTACTGCAACATTTTTTATCAATTACAAATCACCCTCTTTTAGTATTTCATGACTATTACTGCATTCTGAGGCTTTATATTTAATTTCATTAATTAATTGATATATTTTTTGAATGAACATTATACAATCTATATTAGTTATGTTTAAATATAGTTTTGGATTTCCTAGTTTTATGATTGAGTTTAGTAGATAACCATTCTAATGGGATATTCATAGGATATGGGTAAGATACCCAGAACAAGGATCCCTGCTAACCAAATTCCGATACTAAACCCAAATAAATATTTCATCAATTGAATCCCTAGAATAAGATCCAAAAAGTCATTGAACCTGACATGCTTCTCATATTTATTTTTAACAAAATATTTTGTTGTTGTATTTCTATTTTCTAAAAAAATAAAATATTTTCATTTTTAGTTTCTTTAATTAATTTTGAACATACAATTCATCCCTATGGGTTTAATACTAAGAATTTATAGATACAACATTTTTAGTTAGGTTGTCTGAGTTTTATAAATTATTAGATTTGTGTAGCCCCGTAGGAATTAACAATTCCCTATGGGATGTCAGTACATTTCTGTGAAAGTTTCAAAATAATCCATGAAGGATGTAACCCCCTACTGTAAATTCATGAGATCACATTCTTGATCTGCCGTCAGCATCTCTGGGAAGAAATTATTGAAGAACTTGGCTTCAAAATCCTTCCATGATAGTTCCTCATTCCTACCAGCCTATACCTATATTTCCAACTAGAAATTTCCCATTTCTATGAGAATATATGTATCCAGCTTCACCCTCCAACTCAGGGGTGTCTCAGGATGGTTAAATATCATCTTAAAATAATCAATCCAATTATATTATTCTTGCAGTCCTCCATAACTCTGAAATAATGGTGGGTGCTGTGATTAGAACTCCCAGGTCAGATACTCCATTGATGACTTAGCTCCTTGATATCCCCTATTAATACTATGTATGAATCATATCAAGCTCATCCTCAGCTGTTCATCTAACCATGGACCAAAATCTACCATAAGTTGTGGCTAACCCACTTGTATCAGAGCCACAACCTATTCTTCATGATCAAACCATCCCTCTAGGGAATTATCTCATACACGATTTAACAGCACCAGATATTTTCCCTCCTGGTGCTCCACCAGATTCCATCTAAGTAGTATCACACTGAAGAACAAATAACATGATCGATACAGTAGTAACAATATATATACCACAAATAGGGAAAACTATAATAGTTATCCCATCTCACCACCCTTAAAATTCCCTAACACACCCATATCATGTATTATCCAACCTCATGGACACCAACCTACCTATATCAGAGTTAAAAATCACATATCATGCATATCAGATATCATCTGTTTAGTGTGGTTGAGTATAATTCCACTAAAGAGCCATATAGGAAAATATTGTTTAGTTTTTTACTGACATTTTAAACAACTCACCCATTACTTCATTCCATCTTACCCATATCAGATCTAAGCCCACATGTATCACACCCATTGGGTCACATATCATACTATCTAGAACCACATATCTGAGATGGATGAGTAGAATTCCACCAATAAGGGATGCAAGAAAATATTTTTTATCTTTTTTTTGACACTTTAAACTACCCAACCCCTTTTAATGTATTCAAGGTTCTATAAAAAATATATAAGAACATACACATATTATATGATCATAATTTCCTACCATGATGCATAATTTATCCTCCCTTACCACACTAGGGCAAGGATAAAAACCTCATAATCCAATAACATCACACCCAAATGCTCCACTCAAGGTGGAAATCAATCAATTGTAAAAGAGGAAATTATAACATAAATTTCCTACCACTGGAAACTTGGTCTATCCTCCATCTATAGTGTTTAAGGCACCCAAACACAATCAGTTTACCTAGTTCCAACTAAACCCTAGTCTCTAATCCACTATAGCCCAAATAATAAAATGAATGAAAACATTGATACCATTTGTAAAATTCCCATAAATATTACCATTTTATACCAAGTCCTTGTGATGCTGGAAGACAAAACCAACAAAGAACCTACTATGATACCATTTTTAGTGCCCTGACCCCAGAGTCACTTAACCGATGCTCCGAGATGGTGGGACACTGGGCCTTAGGTAGGTGTCCCCATATGAAAAAGTCTGAATAATAATAGAAAGGTTATAATTTGGTGATTTTAGGGAGATTATACCTTTTTGTGATGATAATTATAGTGGGAATAATTCCATAACTCAGCAAAATCAATTTACAAAAATTAGTGGAAGCATAAGAAATAAATAAAACAATGACAGTAAAAAGACTAACATAGAAAACATACATATCAAAAAAGGTATACATTTGAGAAAATCATACAAAAATAGATATACAAGATTTACCATGGATGATAATATGAGAATCTACTCAAAATACCAAAATAAACTCCAACTCAGTGCAAAGGGCCACCATCGTCTATCTTTCATCCATCCAATACACCTATGTATCCTTGATAACTATAGTTCAGAGCACAATCCTGATCCCTAACCTGATTTCAAAATCATAAATTCTATATGTTTCTCTATGGGGATGTGTAGGGTATGATCATGAACTCAATAGGACATCATGAACGTGTTCTTATATTACATCCATATTTATACAAGCATATGAATATTTAAATAAATACCAACTACACTCATGCATAAAATATAAAAATTTATTTACCCGTGCTTCATAACTATGATAAAGTGTTTACCTACCTCATCCAATAAAGGAGTGGAATGATACATCCATGGCCAGTCGTACTGTGAGAACCTCCATATCTCATCCACATACATTTCAACCGACACCTCATTCAAACCAATAACACATGAAACCTCGAATTTAGTACAAATTATGTCCCAATGACACACTCAAAAAATATATCACAAGTCCCATGGACTTACATTCATCAAATCATTTCTGTATCAATAACCCAACTTCCCAAGGCATAGAGATATCCATCCTTCAATGAATAATAACACACCGTTTGCTCAATATCTCAACGTTCCATAGAAAAACGAGATATATCGTTCAATAATCCAAGCCCATTGCCCCCAAAACATACAGTGAGCCTCATACCCCAACTAATGGTCCCACACACCATCAACTATGGATTTATATGGTGAACACATCCTCTATAATTGATGGTCAACACGATCACCTAATACACTAAAACTACATAGGCCTTCACCCAAAATGAGTGGTCAAAACCACCTCAACTGAGTCCACATCTACATGCACATGACTCCAATGAAACTATTGGACAATAATGATGAGCGTCAATCACCAAATATACCTAATACACAATAACTGAAAACCTCGCTTCCATGTGAAAAACTCATCACCCATCCCTGGTATGGTCATCACCATCCACCTCAACCTGATGATCATTTCACCTCGAATCCAATGGCCATCACTATCTCACATATCTTGAGCCATGAACTCATCTTTTTGAACCTCATCATCTCATTTCTAATGATCAAAATCACCCAAAGTAATCCAGTCCATACCCAACATGTTTCTATAGAACCAATTTATTTATATAAAAAATTAAATATTTAAATTAAACCACCCCATAACCTTGGAAACTAAATAAGGAACCAAAATCAGATTAACAAATTGAAGGAGATAAGAGCATGACTATCAACATCTAACAATATCAATTAGATAATTTAAAGATAAGAATTAATTTATTCAGTGTTTCACCCAAAAAAACCGCACATACATATTTAGGTATGCATCCCATAGAAAGTGTATATTTAAGGATAAATCTAAGCACCACCTACCTTATAATTTTAGGTGATCACTCATTGAATATCAACCTATAACCTGAGCTGAGACGATAGAAATTAGGATTTTAGACATGTTCCCTAGAAATAGGAAATGTGAGATTGGATGGAAATAACATTCCAAACAGTGATATAAAATAATAATGGGAGAAATTGGAGTCAATGAATTACTCCTACACTTCCAACTCACCCAATGATGCCCAAATCAAAGCTCAAACTGAGGAGTTCCAAGGGGACCTAAGATAGGAGGATGGAGAAACCCATGACTGTTGCAGTTTCATGAATGGGATAAGAAAAAGGGAATAAGAAAGGAATAAAATGGAGGGGAACTTTGTAAATTCACCCCTTTAATGAACCGCATGGTTAGAACACACGATTTGGATCACTATATGCCAACCATGTGGTGCCACTATTTGAAGGCACACCCTTTAAAATGGGTTGCATGGTTTGGATGTATGGTTTGGATAACCACCTTCCAAATGTGTACAATCACTGCCTTAAGTAGAACTAAGCATGCGGCCTAGGCTATATCCTTTGGAAAACCATGAACAACCCATGCTCACATTATACAATTAGTTTCAGGTGACTCACATAGTTTTTTGACCACCATTCATGGATTATTATAACTATTATCTAGTTGAAATTGGTTTCACAGTTTAGGATGCACAACTAGAACTCACCATGCACCAATAATTGGCCCAATTTTGTGACTCCTGGACTTTGGTTCTCAAATCCCAATGCTTTCAAAACCAAACTAGAACTTCAAGAAACTTACTAGGCCTTAAAAACTTTTAAAAATAATTTATTAATGTAGTGAAATTCTTGAAATTACAATTTTAATCCCTATTTAAAATTTTTACTGACCACCAAACTTAAAAGATAAAGTTTACCTAAAAAACAACCCATTAAAAAACCAAGCACATTACACTATTAGTTTTATAAACCATGGATTACACATTTCTAATTTTATAATATTTTATCCGATTTTCAATATTATGTTACTAGATAAAGTTTTTTTTTTAAAATATATAATTCTATGTTATTTTAAAAGTTATTGTAATGAATATGAAGATAAAAACAAAAATTTGTTCTTAAAATGCTTCATTTAGAGGGATTTATAGTCCTTCATTTGTAACCTATTTGAAAATAATTATATTCAGACAGATTCAATACAATCTTCTATCATTATTTTTTATAATTTCTTCTTAATCAAATAAATTGATAACTTAGTTTTTATTATGATTGTTGAAATTTTTAACTAACATGTGAATAAAAATAAGATGAAATTCAATTGTCTGTAAATATTTATTCAAATGTATTTTACATATATCCACCTTCTGTTATTTGTGCTAATGGAATACAATGAGGTTATATTAATAACTTAATACATTATATGAATGATCATGATTGTATAAAAATCAAAGGGATTTTTTAACTAAAGGGGTTATATAAATATTGTATGGAAACCTTTAATTAAATTATTAATTTCTATTAACATTAAAGGTGCATCCAGGGTATGTCCAAGAGTCATAGGTTATAGTTGTGTCCTAAAAAATGAAATGGGGATGTGGTAGGATGTTTCTATAAAAACTACGGGATATAAAATATCATATAATAAGAAATTGAGACTACAATCCAATTTATATAGATTTATATTAATAAAGGATAGAAGAATATTTGGATACAGGTAGGATTGAAATCTGTTATCTAGGTAATTAAATCAAAACATAAGCATACTGCTAAAATTATCCCCCCTAATGATAATTCTGTTTAGCAATTATTAGTCAAGTGAAATATTTTATCTCTCATTAATACATAGAATCTAATTTGATTACAAAAACTTTACAAAATATGGTTTATTTTTTGGGGTTTTAATCTTAGAACTGATCTTAGGGATGTCTCCTCATGAGAAAAATGTAAAACTCAAGTTCTCTATTTTATTTAATTACATTTTTAATTAATTATTAATTTTTTATGATTTATGTTTTACCTATTATGATGTTGATGCTGATGACGGCGATGATGAAGATCATCATCATAATTATTATTGTTATTATTATTAGTATTATTATACCAAAAAATACATTGTCCAGTGATTTTAAATTTCGTATGGATTCTCAAATATTTTGGGTTCAATATAAAAATACATTATTAATTATAAGACCATTAAGATAATTTTTTAATAAAGTGTGGCTATTAATGCATGATTATTGATGGAGATATCATGATGTTTGACAGAATTTTTAAATTCATATTGTGATCCATACCATGAAGGAAATATTTTTACATGGAATGGAGATGTAGTTATCTAATGAAAACAAGTGGGTAGTATTGGATGTTATGAAAAACTCATATGAGGGTGGGTGATATTATGGAATCATGAAAGTAGTGAATATAAAAAATATATTAATGAATTCTCAATCAAATTTGGCTTTCCATAATTATGTTTTAGACCTTTCATTAATTACCAAATTAGATAATAATATAAAAATGATCATTTGGGATCATTAAAAATTTAGAACCATCTTGTGTGTGCTTCAAACATGGGGGGAAATTGTGATCTATATAAGGAGTCTCCTTTCCAAATTATTTAATTTATTTTTATAATTACATAACTCAAAAATATTATATTTATTTTTTTTATATTTGTTTTTTATTTATTATCATTCTATGTTCTTATTAATTGTATTTATTTATTATTATTTTTTAAATTTATTATTATATTATTCTAATATTTGGGGCATGAAAATTTTATCTAAGTACAAAAATTTTACATACTAAGAATTTAATATTTTTTGGTAATTTAGAAAAGCACCAACTTTTGAAATTTAGTTTTATGGATGGATAAGTTTACCCATATTTTTGGAAATTTCACAAAGTCATAACTCTTACACATTATTTGGGAAGTAATCTAAATGTTAAGTGTCTGGAAGTAATGTTTTGAGTGTATTTTACATATGGATCTTAATTAAAGGGAAGGAATCTTGAAAATTTATGTTTATGACTTTTACACAATGATTTATAATTTTTTATAGTAATTTGATGAATTATATGTTTACTACATGGAAAATTATTTACGACTGATATTCTGGATTTTGATATGAAAATTTATATAGTTTGAATTTCAAAGGGACCTAATTCACATGATTATGGGGTTTATTAACATTGATTAATCTCAATAATGAAGGGAATATTTAATGATTATTTAAATTTTAATTTATTTATTATTATAATGATTATTTTTGTTGGATAATAAGGAGTCCCATCCACATGAATATTATTTTTGATAATTATGATGTAAGATCATGGAATTTAAATCAGATAGAAACTATCAATTTTTGTATAATTTATTTAAATACCAAAGATACTCAAAGTTGATAATATAAGATATAATAGATTTTATATTTAATTATAAAGTAATGAAACATTGACAATGCTACCTTTTTGGGTTTTCATAAGCTTTATCCTAATATTTACAATGAATTTCCAACAATCATGTTTCTATACCAATAAATCCATCATTATATTCCATTGGTTTTATTGATTATATTTATTTGTGTTGTATTTACTTACTCCTTTTATATATTATTATTTTTCTCACACAAAGGTATACCCACGTTAAAATATATGTGTTGGTTATTCTTACATGACCAAAAATCATGAAATATACTCTACCATAACCCACAAATATCCTGGTTAGTTTTTACTCTAATTTAATATGGAATAAGTATATGTTAGTACTTCTCTTTCAAAGTATAGGTTATTCCTACACCCATAATACGATTTCTATTTATACCCATAGAATATAGAAGTGTGGGTTAGTGTCTCCATGTGTGAAAAATATATTATTGTAAAATGTATTAACTCTACATCAAAAGTGATATACATTAAGTTCAAGCCCATGCTCTTGGTTTGAGAGTGTGAAGAGTGGGTGCATAATAATTTAGATAAGATATTTGATAAAAATTATTATTCTTCCTATAGTTTCTTTTTATTATACTACACTCATTACACTTCCATTACTTTATTTTATTATGATTTAATTGTTTAATATTATTATCCAACATATTTTACATTATATTTTAAAGTAACTTGATAATTTCATGATTGAAAATTCAACCCCCTCTTTTCATGTCAATATCACTAGTAGGATGTAACAATTTAATATATCTTGTACCCATTGGGTGTTGTTTTCTATTGTTATTATTGGACCCTCTAAGAAATATGGGTTTTCATAATCACAAATCAGTCAATATATAGATCCTATTAATTCTTATATTAAGTAATAAATAAACTTGATCTTGTCATTGAATATATCTAAGTCAATCAATTATGTCATACTACACAATAAATTTCAATAAATCAATAAAATTTGTATATTAATGCTTCAATATGTTTACCACTGTGTATATATTCATTATTTTATGAGTTTCATTTAATCTGATAGTGTTATGTGTAAGGAAGACACTATAAATTTTTCAGAGTCTTTGGCATTGATAGTTCAAAAGGACTCACCGATGGACGACACACTGATGAACGAGTAACTAATGGACAAGTCACCGATCAACAAGTCACTTATGGAAATGTCACAAATGAATAAGTCACCAATGGACAAGTCACAGATGAACAAATCACTTATGGACAAGTCACTGATGGACAAGTCACTGATGAACGATTCATCGATGAACAGGTCATCGATGAACAAGTCACAGATAGAAAAGTCACCAATGGAAAAGTCACCGATGAACGACTCACTGATGAATGAGTCAACAATGGATGAGTCATCGATGGGGATAGTTCAAAATGAGTCACCGATGTTGACTCAACGATGCCCAGACAAACTGATAGAACAAAAGACTCACCAATAAACCGAGTCACCGATACTGATAGAAAGGACTCACTGATACTCAGAGTCATTGATGATGAAAGACTAACACTGAGTCACTGATGCTGACAGAACAATGATGACAGACTGATACAAAAAATCACTGATACTTAAGACAAACTGATATTCACAAAAACTTTCTTTAAATTTATTTATTAAAATTTATATCTAACAGTCATATTTAGAGAAATTAGTGTTTCTGACATTATTTAATGTTGTCTGTAGGAATATTCGTAGACAGTATGAGGTACATTAACGTGGGGAGATATTCATGCCTGCTGGACCTTGACATATAAAAGGATTACAAGATAAAACTTGTAATAAGATACAGAGAAAGACTAGGTGAATGTGATGAAAAGTGAAAATAGAAGAAGAACTGAAATCTCTTAAAATTCTTGAAGATGACTTCAAAATATCAAGAACTCGAAGCTAGAGTACATAAGGAGATCGATAAGAAAAGCAATAACCTACTAAATTTCTTTGAACATCCTAACATTGAAGAGCATAACTTTTCACACCTAGAAGCCAGAGTACAGGGGCTGCGATACTCTGTTCTGAATCCAAATTCTAGAAGAGGACTCAAATATCATTTCCACTACTTCAATCTAGTACAGATCTTCACTGCATAACACAGAGAGATTTCTAAACTCCATTCTGAATTTTTAACTCTGTTGTGTTCTTGTGTTTACATTTTCGAGCATTGTGTGTATCTGTCTGTTACACACACACTGTATCCTATGCATAACTAGAGGATAATCAATATCCTCACACTCAATCTCTATTTTTAAAATTATATGCCATGTAGAATAGTGGTAGAGTTAAAGTGTGACCTGGAAAGCCTTGTATGATATTGTGAACCCAGATCTAGGGTGTTGATCAACAAGTTTATTAATATAAACTTCTTGGTGGAAGGTGATCACCAAGTGAAGAGGACTAAATCTTAGCTTTAGACTGAACCTCTAGTTTATCCATTGTTCCTTTTCCTTTAAATTTTAATTTGTGTTTATTGAATTTTATATAAAACTGAATTCAACTTTGATAGTTAGTTTAGCAAGTATTTATATCTGTTTTCAACCAGTAGATTAGTTTCAAAAGTTATACCAATCCTTAGATTAATATAACTGATAACTAATCAATATTCTAAGAAATTAATTTAACATTAAGGACTTTTTAAATTCACTACAAACATAATTTGATTATATTTTAATTGGGGTTTATTTTTCAAAGAACAAATTTTAACAGAAATTTTTATAGTTACTCAATTCACCCCCCTCTTGAGTAATATACTCCGACTAACATTTGGTATCAGAGGGATTAATTTTTTTTTATTTTTCATATCTTTTCAACTATGATTGTAGTTGTTTTTTAAAGATCTTAAATTTTTTATTATTTCTAAATTTTTATTTCTTTGAACTTTTTTATCAATTTATATCATGGATAATATACTAGAAGGAGATTCTACTAATAGACCACTGTTTTTAATAGAACTAACTATGCTCAGTGGAAGATTAAAATGACAATACATCTAAAAAAGCATGGGATTTGAAAGATGGACTGCTATTGAAAGTAAATATGAAATTCTGGAAACTGATAGAAACACTTGGGATGAACCTACCAAGACTTCCTATAACAATAATTGTAAATCAAGTAATGCTCTGTACTATGAGCTAATAGATGAAGAGTTTAATCGTATTTCTGCTTGTAAAACTGCACCTGAGATTTGGGATACTTTGTCTGTTTCTCATGAGGGAACATATAATGTTAAATAAATGAGATTAAATACTTATAATATTAGATATGAAAACTTTATAATGAATCCTAATGAATCTATTTCTGATATGTATCTCAGGTTCACTAAAATTGTGAATACTGTGATTTCTTTAGGAAGAGAAGTTACATTCAAAGAGAAGATTATGAGGATTCTGCGATTCTTACCAGAGAGATGGAAAGGGACATCTGTATCTATAATAGAATAATATGAAATTGATAATATTCCAGTGAAGGAATTTATTGGGAAATTATGTATGGAGAGGAACTCAAAGTAAATCAAGAAGAGGATGAACCAAAACAAAAGTCTGTAGCATTCAAGTTTATTGCCTCTAAAACTAAAGAAAAATAAAAAGTTCAAGATACTATTGAATGTTAAAGAAGTTAAGTATCAGCTTCAGAGAGTGATGAAGAAATGGCCCAACTAGATAGGATATTCAAGAAATTTTATAGGAAAAATAAGTTTGTCAAAGAACCTAATTAAAAAGAAAATTATGACAACAAGGGCAATTGAAAAAACAATTGGAAGAGAAATGATAAATTAGAAGAGATAATTTTCTATGAATATAAAAGAAAAGTAAATGTCAAAGATGAATGTCCAAAGCTCAAATACAAAAAGAAATATGAGAATAAGGATAAAAAGTATAAGAAAGCAATGAAGGCCACCTGGAGTGCCTATGAGGACAGCTCCAGTGAATTTGATTCTTCTCATGATGAGAAAGATAATATGGATAATATTTGTTTTATGAAAAACACAACTAAGGTAACCTTTGACTCTCCAGCACATAATTCATATTATTCTGAACATGAAAGTGGGTATGAGGACCGGAAAAATGATGAATTATTTGAATATTGAAACATGTTAGAATAAAATGAAATAAAGATAAGTATAAATCTTTAAATAAACAACATGATATCACTGTGACTATTAAATCTAAACTTACAACTAAAAATAAGAAAAAATGCTCAACTGCTTAAAGGAAAAATTAAATAAAAAATTTCTAATGAGTAATTAAAGAAGGACTTAGAAAAAATTACCAATGGGAAAAATACCCTTACTCAAATTCTTGGTAAAAAAATAGCTCATAAGTACACTTATGTTATAGGATATCTACCAAATCAAAGGAATTTATCTAAAACAGATTTTATAACCAAATCTGAAAAATTTGCATCTTTCTTCAAAAACTAGAATTTCATTTCAAGTTCCAATTCTAAGAATTCTTTTACTGCATCCAGTTCTTCAGGACCAAAATGATATTATTTTTCAAATTCACGATATTATTCATATAGAAAACCCATAAGAAAATTGTGGGTTCCTAAATCTCTTGTAACTAATGTTTGGGGACCTAAAAAAATATGGGTACCAAAATAATTTCTTGGATAAATTGTTTTGTAGGTAAACTGACTAAAGAGTTCTTGTAGAAATATGTGGTACTTAGACAGTGGATTCTCAAGACACATGACATGGGACTATTCAAGATTCATAAGTCTTATCATAATTGATGGAGGAAATGTCACATTTGGTGACAATGGTAAAGGAAAAATCATCAGCCTAGTTCAGATTGGTAACCCTAACTCTATTTCAATTTCCAAAGTACTTTATGTTGATGGAATAAATTATAACCTGCTTAGCATATCTCAATTGTGTGATGATGGATTTAATGTTAAATTTAAAAATTATTAATGCCATGTTTTTTATGCCAGGAATAACTTAGAACTTACTGATCTTAGAAATGATAATGTATATGCTATAAATTTAGACACACCGGCGTCACAAAATGTTTCTTGTCTAAGTTCCTTTCACAAAGATTATTCGATCTAGCATAGAAGACTAGGAAATTGCAATATACACTCTCTTAAGAACTTAACTAGAAATGGTTTAATTAAATACCTACCCAAATTAGAGTTTCTAGATAATAAAGTGTGCAATCCTTGTCAAAAAGGAAACCAACATAAAATCTCTTTCAAACCAAAGAAATAAGTGACTACTTCTCAACCTCTTGAGTTGGTTCACATGGATTTTTTTGGACCATCTAGAGTTTCAAGTCTCAATGGGAAGCACTATGCTTATGTTCTTGTAGATGACTTTTCTAGATATACTTGGACCTTTTTCTTAGTTCACATAAGTGAAGATTTCTCTCACTTTACCATGTATTCTAAGATTGTAGAAAATATTAGTCGACTTAAGATTAAATCCTTAAGAAGTGATCATGATTGTGAGTTTCAAAATCAAGATTTTGAATATTTTTTCTCACAAACTGGATATAATCACAACTTATATTCCCCTCAGACACATAAACAAAATGGTGTAGTAGAAAGAATAAATAAAACCCTATAGAAAATTGCACAAACTATGATTAATGAATATGACATGCTGATTTATTTCTGGGTTGAAGTTGTTAATATATCTTGTTACATAATAAACAGAGTCTTAATCATACCCATCCTTAAGAAAACTCCTTATGAGTTATGGAACAATAGGAAACCCAAGGTAAGTTATTTTAAAGTTTTTGGATGTAAAGTTTACATTCAGAACATTAAATACAATTTAGATAAAATTTCATCCAAAAGTGATGAAGGAATATTTCTTGGATATTATATATCAAGAAAATCCTATAGTGTCTTTAATAAGAAAACCAAATGTGTGGAGGAATCTGTACATGTCAAGTTTGATGAAAGAGATCCACATGATCCTAAGACCTCACTATAAAATATTGAAGAGGATATTTCCAATTGGGACATTAATGCTAAAACCTCAAATCACCCTGTGAAGGAATCTGTGAAAACCTCCAGTTCAAGAAATTCTCCAGAATCTAGCCATAATAAACCAGATAAAAATGGTGAACCTAAAATAACTTGTCCTAACTTTACTAAACCAACTAGGATTCTTAAAAACCATCCCTTAGATGTTGTTGTTGGAGATTTAGATAGAGGAACACAAACTAGGGCCTCTTTAAGAAACCAGGTTGAACATCAAGCGTTCTTGTCACAACTTGAACCTAAAAATATCAATGATGAAATCAAGGATGAAATTTGGGTAATGGATGTGCAAGAAGAACTTAACCAGTTTGAAAGAAATAATGTTTGAAAACTTTTAGATAGACCAAAGGATACTTTGACCATAGGAACCAAATGGGTATTTATAAATAAAGTGAATGAATATGGAAATATAGTTAGAAACAAGGCTAGGTTGGTTGCACAAGGATATAATCAAGAAGAAATAATTGATTATGAACAGACCTTTTTACCAGTAGCTAGGCTTGAAGCCATTTGAATCTTACTTTCCAATTCAGAACACTTGGACTTTAAACTTTATCAAATGGATTTTAAAAGTGAATTCTTAAATTTTTATATAATTGAGGATATTTTTGTTGAACAACCCCCAGGCTTTACAAATCCTTATTTTCTAAATCAGGTTTTTAAATTATCTAAATCTTTATATGGTTTAAAACAATCTCTAAGATATTGGTATGAAATATTAAGTAATTTCCTTATTTCTAAAAGTTTTACAAAAGTAGTTATATATTATACTTTGTTTATAGAAATAATCTCAAAAGAAGTTTTAATAGCCCTAATACATGTAGATGATATGATCTTTGTATTTTCTAAAAATTATTCATGTAATGATTTTTCAAAAATGATGCAAAGAGGGTTTGGAATGAGTTTGATTTGTGAACTTAAATATTTTCTTGGATTTAAAATATTTCAAAATAAATAAGGTATTATTATAAATCAAATTAAGTATACTAAAGATATTTTAAAAAGATATGGCCTTGATATAATTAAGATTAGTGAAACCCATATGAGTTCTACAAGTAAGTTAGATCATGATGAAAATGGAAAATCCATTGATCAAATTGCTTATAGAGGAATGATTGGGAGTTTTTGTACTTAACTGATAGTATACTAGATATTATTTTTAGTGTGTGTATGTGTGCAAGATTTCAAGAAAACCCAAAAGAGTCACATTTAAACGCAGTTAAAAGAGTTTTCAAATACCTCAAATATACAACTAATTTAGGATTGTTCTACCCTAGAGGAAAACCATTTGATTTGGTTAGTTATTCAGATGTTGACTTTGGTGGATGTAAGTTATATATAAAGAGTACCTCTAGAAAATGTCACTTTTTGGGAAAGTCTCTTATATCATGGTGTAGTAAAAAGAAAAATTCAGGTGTATTATCAACTGCTAAAGCAGAGTACATTGCTGTTGGAAGTTGTTGTGCAAATTTTTTTTGGAGAAAACACACCTTATTAGACTATGTAATTTAGTTCATACATATCCCTATAAATCATTACAATACAAGTGCTATTAAAATTTATAAAAATCCAATTTATCATTCTAGAACAAAACATATTGATGTAAGACATCACTTTTTGAGAGATCACTATCAAAAAGGGGATATAACTCTTGAGTTTATCAGGAGTGGGAATCAACTTACTGACATATTAACTAAACCCTTAAACTCTAAAAATATAGAACTATATAAGACATGAACTACGAATGATCAATATCTAAATTTCTATCTAACATTTTTTTCCTTTGAAAATATCTATTTGTTTGTGAAACCGATTAGGTGAAACTGATATGTGAAACCAATATGTGGAACTAATCGCTTGAAACTGATTGTGTAACACCGGTTGTGTGGAACCAATGCCTTTAAGGACCCTTTTATAATTCTATCCATTTTATGCAAAGCGACACAATTTTGTTTTTCCTATTACCTTTTTTTAGTTTTATGTTTTTACAATTTACAATCCCGAAATGATAAAATTAATTCAATCCACTTCCACCTTCCACCTTCCTCTCTGCCTATGAACCTTATGCTCTTCATCACTCTACTTCTGTACCCACAACCATTCGACTCCCCTTGAATCTGAACCCTCAAAATGGAAAGGATAAAGCACGTGACGGATGATTCGAGTGAATCTCCATCAGCTAAGTGTCAAAAGGGTGAGTCTAGTGGTACTACAATTCCAGGTCTGGGAAGCCAAGTTGTTATAGCCGAGAAATAAGTATTTGGAGAACGGATTTTTTCAAGCAGGTTGTAACGACCCGAATCTGGAGCCACATAACTGGTGCCCCATACCCGGTTCACCACATGACCTTAAGAACATTTCCCCTAACGCCAAAGGCTGAAGACTAGTAGCAAGGGACTTGGTAAGTCAGTGGGGAAACTATGCCCTCATTTGGTAAAGTATGCAGTGGAAGAATAAACATAATCAATAGCGGAAGCAGTAGACAACATAAAACAACTGAACTAAAAGTAGAAGAAATGTTTGATATAATAATGACGCAGTATGGTACATGTATCTATGGAAAGTAATAAACAAATCAACGTGCTGAAATACAACTGAAACCAAATTACTAAACGTAAACAGCAACTCCAGCAGCATCGCGAGCCAAAGCCCGATCCCATGCTCTCCAACTCCAACCAGCAATCAAGTACCTGAGGTAGAAGGGACACAATCCCTATCTACACCATCAACCATATAATCTGTTTGGTCCAAAAAGCAGGACCCAAATAGGGTGTGAGACTAATCCCAGTAGGCAACCACCACAAGAATTGTGCCCTACTGTCAGTGAGTAATATATCAAAATTAAAGGAAAATAAGTATAGTAATGGACTAAGAGTACACCAGTAAATAATCCTACCAATTACCATTCACATTCATTTTATTAAAAAACCAGGGAAGAACTAGAAAAGCATTCTATTCCAAGGTAAGAAAGTAACACAATAGGTATCTCAAAAGACTACCGAAACACAAGTAATAAAAAACTCAATCTTGTTCTTTGGCTTGGTGGAATCGTCACAACCAACCATCAAAAATCACACTAACCCTCTGGGTGGCCCAACTAGAAGACCCCTATAGTCCAGTAATCAAACAAGGCACATACACTCTGGGAAGCTCTTACGTCAATTCCCCTATGGTCTTTCAATGATAACTACAAACTCTCTGAAGAAGCACTTACATATAATTCCTCCTATGGTCTCGATACGCGTGTAAACTAAGAACACTATTGGGAAGCACAAAGTCCTATTATCGAAGTTCCTGCGCACGAAACTAAAACCAACAGACCCTCTAGGGAAGCACTTAATCGTCTATTCCCTCTTTGATCTCCTGCACCATGTTCTCACAGCCCTGAGCAGTCCAGTCGTGCGTAATCGACTGTCAGCAGCCCTAAGTAATTTCAAAAACTACTTGGCTAATAGTTACCACACATAAAAGCATTTAAAAAACAGGAAACACATGCAAATAGTTATAACAAGTAAACTAGCAATAGCAATAGGGGTTGCCTCACAGGCAAACGGTGCAAAACGGCGATAAACAGCCAAACAGGGGGAGAAACACCCGTGGGGTGATCCTCAAACATTAAAAAAAGCATATATTAGCAACAATTAATCATAATCTAATAAGAAATCTAGGGAAAATAAAAAATATGATCAAAATCCGAAACCCGAGATACCAGATACATGGGTATTCGGCACTTTTGCAACCAAAACTCAAAGAACTTCAACGTAGGGAAACAAAACACCTACCTTGATCCCCAAAGATCGATATACTTGAACCTTGGACCTTGAATCGGCCTATAATGGAGTAGATCTGCAAAAACTTATAAAACATTCAACCTCAGATAACTCACACGAGAGAAGGAATTAGGAAACGAGGCCAACGAAGAACCAATAACTCACCGCTTTGATTCTTCTGCAATCGAAGGAGTTCGATTCAGACAAACAGTGATGGATTGGTGGCCCGGAGAAGAATCGGCCTCCTCAGACGCTCTGGAAAAAATTTAGGTGGAGAAGAAGACATTAATGAGCATTAGGTGTCACCCTGGTCTGATTAAATAAAAAAATAAAGTATACAGCGTGTAATTTTAGAGTACACGGCGTGTACTAGGTCCTTCTGTACTCCACCAAAATCGGCCGCCACATCACCCCTACACACCGTGTGTGTGGGCTGGGCATGACCAGCACACGACTTCAAGAAGAAAAATAGTACACGGTGTGTACTCATAAGGTACACAGCGTGTACTTCAAAAATTTCCTGAAACTTTATTTTTCCCAAAAATTCCATAAAAAGGAAAAAAAAACCTCAAATGAAGATCCGGGTTCATAAAAACTTCCCCCTTAAAGAAATTAGTCCCCAAATTTCACTAACAAGGTGTGGAAGAAGAAACCCCGAACAGCTCTGGCCACTGCGATCGTACATCGACCTCCCTTTCCCAGGTCTCGTCCTGCACTCGCCCGTGCTTCCATATCACCCATACTAGAGGAACAGACCGGCCACAGAGAACTTTCATACTGCGATTGATAATCCTAATAGGATGATCCTCTAAAGATTCATCCTGCTCCAACTCATCCTCCTCGGGTTAAAAAACACGAGACGAGTCTGAAAAATATCGTCAAAGATGAGAAACATGGAAGACGTCGTGCATAGCCTGGTACCTCTAAGGTAACTGCAACCTGTAATAAACCATCCCGACTCTCTCCAGAACCTCAAACGGCCCGACGTATCTCGGTGAAATCTTCCCCTGCCTCCTAATCCTCTTATGTCCCAACCTTGGGGTAACGCGTAGGAAAACCTGATCTCCAACCTTGAACTCTAGAGGACTTCTCCATTGATCAGCATAAGATTTCTGCCGAGACTGTGCAGTATCCATCCTCTTCTGAATCAACTATATCTGCTCTGAGGTCTCCTAAACAAGACGAGGTCCCATCAAAGCTGCCTCTCCTGCTTCTAGCCAGCATAAAGGTGATCGGCATGGCCTACCGTACAAAGCCTCATATGGTGACATCTGAATAGTCTCCTAAAAGCTATTGTTGTAGGAGACTCCACCAGAGGGATATGCTTCTCCCAAGTACCTCCAAAGTATATAATTAAAGCTCGGAGCATATCCTCAAGAAACTGAATCATACGTTCGGACTGGCCATCGGTCTGGGGATGGTAAGATGTACTCAGAAGCACTTGTGTACCCAAATCCCTCTGTAGCCCCCTCTAGAAGTGCGAAGTAAAACGCGCATCCCTATATAAAACAATGGACTGTGGAAATCCATGAAGACGTAAAATCTCTCAGATGTACAACCGTCCCATCTCATCAATACTGAAGGTCTCCTTGATCGGAAAGAAGTGTGAAACCTTCGTGAGCCTATCCACTAAAACCCAAACTGCATCATTTACTCGAGGCGATCTTGGTAACCCTGTCATGAAGTCCATCGTGACATCATTACATTTTCACTCAGGAATGGGTAACTGCTGTAAAAGCCCTACTGGTCGCTGATGCTCTGCCTTCACCTGCTAACAGGTGGAACACCACATAACAAAACCAGCCACATCCTTATTCATACCTGGCCACTAATACTGATGGTGTAAGTCTCGGTACATCTTGGTGACACCAGGATGAACTGCCCAAGCTAAAGCATGAAACTACCGCATCATCTCCTCATGTATTTCCGCTGAAACCCACACACGACCATGAAAACGTAGCACCTCATCATCGCCCACTGTCCACCCCGGAGTAGGGTCTCCATCTGACACACCCTCCCGTAGGACTAGGCCTTCTGGGTCTAATAGCTGCCTCATTCGAACTCGATCTAAAAGAGTAGAGGTAACATCTACAGAAGAAAGAACTATCTGCCCCTATCTGTTGTGCACCTCCAAATTCATCTCAGAGAACAAAGCCATAAGCTGCTACTAACTGCTGGCCTCCTGAACTGCCTGCAACTGAGTCATCCTGCTCAGTGAGTCAACCACAACATTGCCTTTATCAGGCGTATAAGAAAGCTTGAAGTCGAAAGACTATTGGTACTCGACCCACCTCCGTTGTCTCAGATTTAAGTCACACTGCATGGAGATATACTTGAGTCTCTTGTGGTCATTATATACCACAAAATTATCTCCCATGAGATAGTGTCTCCAACAACAAAAGGCATGAACAACCGCAGCCAACTCTAGGTCATGCGTACGATAGTTCTTCTCATGGGGCCTCAACTGCTGAGATCCATATGCAACAACACAATCTTCCTGCATAAGCACTGCTCTAAGAACGATGCCATATGTATCACAGGAAACTGTATAACTCTTGCCCAGCTCTGGCAGAACTAGAATCGGTGCTGAAGTCAATCTCCCCTTCAGCTCCTGGAAGGCTGAGTCGCAAGCTTCTAACTAAACGTACTTCACACATTTCTTAGTCAAGCCCGTCAACGGCGCTTCTAAGCATGAGAAGTCCTATATAAATCACCTTTAATAACTAGCCAGTCCTAAGAAAATCCATACCTCAAAGACATTCTTCAGTTTCTCCCAGGTAACTACTACACTCACCTTCTCTAGGTCTACTGATACTCCTTTCTATGAGATGACATGGCCCAGGAAGTGAATCTTGTCCATCCAGAAGTGGAACTTTGAGATATTATCATATAACTAATGCTCTCTCAGTGTACTCAATACGATCTCAAGATGGGTAGCATGGTCATGTCGAGTGGGAGAGTACACTAAGATATCGTCCACAAAGACAATGATGAAGGAGTACAAGTAAGGATGGAAAAATCTGTTCATCAATGCCATGAAAACTGCTGGCGCGTTCGTGAGACCGAACGACATAAACAGATACTCATACAGACCATACTTTCTTTGGAAACCTGTGAGAGGTATATCAGATGGTCTGACTGACAACTGATGATAGCCAAATCTCAAGTCGATTTTCAAGAACACCTTGGCTCCTCGAAGCTGATAAAAAGATCATCAATCCTCAGAAATGGATATCGGTTCTTTACCGTCAACTAGTTCAGCTTCTGATAGTCCACACACAGCCATAAGGTACCATCCACCTTCTTCACAAACAACACCGGAGAACCCCAAGGGGACGTACTGGTTCGGATAAAACCCTTTTCCTGCAACTCCTCCAACTGTTTATTGAGCTCTTGAAACTCAGACGTCACCATACTATAAGGAGGTATGGATACCGGTGCTGCTCCTGGGAAAAGCTCAATAGAGAAGTCTACCTCACATTTTGGAGGAAACCCTAAAAAGTCTTCTGGAAAGACATCCAGAAAACATTCAACTACCAGAGGGAAGTCTATCTGAGAATTTCCCTGATCATCCAGATATAAACTAGCAATCTGGGCTATAACACTGCCCAACCCATGATGCTCTAGTCCAGCTCTGCTTTCCTAGATATCCCATTTGACCTTGGGATGAAAATACCCGCCCTCTGGTGACGTGAAACTCACCCTGTGATGACAACAATCGACAAATGCCTGAAAAGTAACTAGCCAGTCCATTCTGAGAATGAAATCATAACCCGTCATCTCAAGGACATAGAGATCCCACAAGAAGTTACACCCACCAACCTCAAGGGGTCACTCCTTGCACTGATGCACACTAGTAGTTCTATGTCTCAAAGGAGTGTCTAGTGCCAACGTATCCTCAGAAGTAAGGACAGTAAGTCTAAGGCTCTCCACAGTGTGCACAGAAATAATGCTATGAGAAGCTCTGGTATCGAAAAGTGAAGAAGATAAAACTGAGGCTACTAAGATCGTACCTCGAACTATGGAAGGTACAAGATCTCACCCCTGAATAATCTTCTCTACCGCAAATGTATGGCTAGTACTGCGACCCTATGTAGCAGCTTGATATCCCTGAGCTGATCCTCCCTGAGCCTGACCACCGCATCCGCGACCTCTACCCTGGCATGAACGACCTGAAGAACTCCAGATCCCAATCTACTGTGGAACTGGAAATATTTCTCCTACACGAGGAGTAGAAACCGATCCTCCTTTACTAGCTGCTGGAAGAAGAACCCTGCAAAAAAAACTGCAGATGACCCATCTTTCCGTAAGCTCGGCACTCCACTAGATCTCTCGGGAACTGAGGCTTCTTATGCCCACTCTTTCCACACTGATAGCACACCACCTGGTTTCCAGAAGGGAGATCCCGTCTTCCAGAAGAATTACCTCACTTCCTTGAGTCACCTCGAGTAGACTCTCGGTGGCGTTTCCTACTGTCAGTAAGAAATGAATCACTCTTGGATGCTGAACCGACCTGATCAACAACTCCAGTCTCCCTCAGATTCTGTTCGGTGATCATCACCTAGTTGACTATTAGGGTAATATAAGTCAACTGGAAGACGTTCACCTGTAATCTGATCTCTCTTTTGAGGCCTTACTCAAACTTCCTTGCCAAAAAAAGCTTGTCATTTCCCAGAACGGGAGCAAAATGATGTAACTCAGAGAAACGAGAGGAATAATCCATAACTGAAAGAGTAACCTGCTGCAGATTCATGAACTCTATGGATCTGTTTCCCATCATCGTCACCGGATAGAAGTAGTCGTAGAACATACGCTGGAATTCGTCCCAAGACATAGTTCGCTAGCGCCCTGCCTGCGAGACTACATCCCACTATCTCTTGGCAGAATCTCTCAACATGTAAGTTGCGAGCTTCACCCTTATGTCTGGGGGTTTCTCCAAATGCTCGAAGATGGAAAGAATGGTTTTTATCCATGACTATGCAGCTTGAGGTCCTCCATCCCCTGTGAAAGTGGGAGGATGCTGTTGCTGGAAGACTCACGTTAGCTCTGCCATAGATGGGGCAGGATGCTGAGCTCCCTGGAAGGTCTGCATGAACCTCATGAAACCCTCTCTAAACTAAGAATCGGCACCAGTTCCTGTAATCAATGTAGGTTCTATGTCCGGAATGACCGGAGGAACTACTAGTAGTCCCTGGTCTTCCATATCCGGTGTACGGTCACTGCCTGGTTCCTGATGAGCAACAAGAGGACGTCTTGGACCCATAACCCACATGTCGGAGGATCAAAACCACCCTCTGATACCACTTTGTAAAGACCAGAATCCAGATCCACATAACTGGTTCCATGTACCTGGTTCTCCACATGACCTCAAGCGCGTTTCCCCAAACACCAGAGGCTGCCGACTAGCAGTGAGGGCCTTGGTAAGTCAGTGGGGAAATTATGCCCTCATTTGGTAAAGTATGCAGCAGAAGAATAAACATAATCAATAGCGGAAGGAGTAAAAAGTATACAAAAACTGAACTAAAAGTAGAAGAAATGTATAATACAATAATGATGCAGTACGGTACATGTATCTATGAAAAGCTGTAAACAAATCAACGTGCTGAAATACAACTGAAACCAAAGTACTAAACGTAAACAAAAACTCCAACAGAATCACGAGCCAAAGCCCGGTCCCATTCTCTCCAGCTCCAACCAGCAATCAAGTACCTGAGGTAGAAGGGCCAAAATCCCTATCTACACCTTCAACCATATAATCTATTTGGGCCAAAAATCAGGACCCAAAGAGGGTGTGATACTAATCCCAGTAGGCAACCACCACAAGATTTGTGCCCTACTGTCAGTGAGTAATATAGAAAAAGTAAAGGAAAATAAGTACGATAATGGACTAAGATTAAAACAATAAATAATCCTACCAATTACCATTCACATTCATTTTATTAAACAACCATGGAAGAACTAGAAAATAATTCTATTCCAAGGTAAGCAAGTAACACAACAGGTATCTCAAAAGACTACCGAAACACAATCAGTACAAAACCCAAGATTGTTCTTTGGCTTGGTGGACTTGTCACAAACAACCATAAAAAATCACACTGACCCTCTGGGTGGCTCAACTAGCAGACCCCTATAGTCCAGTAATTAAACAAGGCACAGACACTCTGGGAAGCTCTTACGTCAATTCCCCTATAGTCTTGCAACGATAACTACAAACTCTCTGAGGAAGCACTTACATCTAATTCCTCCTATGGTATCGATACATGTGTAAACTAAGAACACTCTTAGGAAGCAAAAAGTACTATTCTCTTAGGTTTTTCATATGAAACTAAAACCAACAGACCCTCTAGGGAAGCACTTAATCATTTATTCCCTCTTTGATCTCCCGCACCAGGTTCTCACAGCCTTGAGCAGTCCAGTCATGCGTAATCGACTGTCAGCAGCCCTAAGTAAGTTCATAAACTACATGGATAATAGATACCACGCATCAAAGCATTTAAATAGAATGAAAACCATGAAAACAGTTATAACAAGTAAACTAACAATTACAATAGGGGTTGCCTCACAGGGAAACGGTGCCAAACGATGATAAACAACCAAACAGAGGAAGAAACACCCATGGGGTGATCCTAAAACATGCAAAAAAGCATATATTAGAAATAATTAATCATAAGATAACATGAAATCTTGGGAAAATAAACAATAGGATCAAAATTTAAACCCGGGATACCCGATACATGGGTATCCGGCACTTTTGCAACCAACACTCAAAGAACTTAAACGTAGGGAAACAAACCACCTACCTTGATCCCCAAAGATCTATATACTTGAACCTTGGACTATGAGTCAGCCTATAACAGAGTATATCTGCAAAAACGTCTAAAACGTTCAACCTCAGATAACTCACACAAGAGAAGGAATCAGGAAACGAGGCCAAAGAAGAACCAATAACTCACCGTTGCGATTCTTCTGTAATCGAAGGAGTTCGATTGAGACAACCGGTGATGGATAGGTGGCTCATAGAAGAATCGGCCTCCTTGGATGCTCTGGATGGAATTAGGTGGAGAAGAAGACGTTAATGAGCATTAGGTGCTACCCCGGTCCGATTAAAGAAAAAAAAGAAAGTACACAGCGTGTACTTTTAGAGTACATGGCGTGTACTAGGTGTACTAGGTCCTTCTGTACTCTGCCAAAATTGGCCTCCACGTCACCCCTACACACCGTGTGTGTGGCCCGGGCACGGACAACACACGACTTCAAGCGGAAAAAGAGTACATGGAGTGTACTTCAAAAATTTCCAGAAACTTTATTTTTCCCAAAAACTCCAGAAAAAGGAAAAA
This sequence comes from Viscum album, assembly GCA_963277665.1. Lineage (NCBI taxonomy): Eukaryota > Viridiplantae > Streptophyta > Magnoliopsida > Santalales > Viscaceae > Viscum > Viscum album. Next base: position 668,356,661 of record OY728155.1, read on the forward strand.
AACCTCAAATAAAGATCCGGGTTCTTACACAGGTCACTTTTGTTGAGGGTTCTAGAATCTCAAGGTTGGCTAAGTTGGTTCTCAAATAACGAGAGACCATTTTATCCCCAGTTTTTGCATGAGTTTTATCTCAACTTGAAGATATCCCTAGATGGAGCTGAAGAAGTGCAGATGAAGTCTATAGTGAAGGGAAAAGAGATAACTTTTTCATCAAAGTAATGGGTTGAGTGCTTGTAAATGCCTCATGAGGGTGTCTATGCTGATTATCAGGGTAACATTTCTCTTTCCTTTGATTTTTTTCATATGAGGATGCTCTAAAAGAGATTTCTAGTAGTGAAGAATCGAGGAGAGCTACTGCCAGTGAGTTGGATGGAGAGGCAAGATTAATCTTTAAGTTTATTCAACATCAAATCTTCCCAAGGAAGGGAGATTTATCTATTATGAAGTATTAAGATGATTTCCTGATTTACATATTAAAAAATTAGATAAAGGTAAATATTTATAGGTAACTAATGATATATATTTCTGATATGATAAAAACCTCCAAGAAAGCAACATGTTTGTACTGTCCTAGAATGATATCTGAAATGATAAAGAAGTTGGGATATGTGAAAGATAGAGATAAAATGATTAGTGCCTGCAGCGGTTTCCTCCTTTAGAAAGAGATTTGAAAGAGAATGAAGATTTTCTAGAACCCTTGGAAGAAATGTTGGGTAGAAGATGAGGAAAGACTGTATGAATATTACAATCCAATTGACCATCCTAACAGACCAAATAATCAAGTTGATCTAGGACTAAAACTAAGAGAGGAAGCTTTCTATTCAGATGAGGAATTTGAGGCTGAGTTGACAAGGGAAGAAGGATCTCCTATTGATGACAAGAGTAATCCTAATATTTATGAAAGTACAAAAGATGTTATATGGGATCGCTAGTCCACCATTGAATTTACCCTTAAGGAAACCTTTGTTAGGAGTTGAGGAAGAGGAAGAGACATAAATCACTAGTGTAGAGGGCTATGTTTGTAAGTCAGATGAGGAGTCTGATGATTATGATGATGACGAAGAGAAAAATGATGATCTTGTCAGGGATTCTTTGAAATTGGGTCAAAAATTTGTTGAAAGATATAGTGAGGAATTTGACATGGAGTTACTGATAGAGATGATGGATAGGGTGGTGCTGATCCTGTTGAACAGGAGGCTGTTGATCATAGAGATGCTAGTAATAAGGAAATAACTAACCATACTGATGTTGAAAATCAAGAAATCATAAAGGCGTTGAATGAAATTATGGATGGTGGCCATGAGGAAGAGGATGAGGATCAAGTTTCACAGTTTCCTCAGGTTGAGTAAGTTCCTAGAGAAGCTAAAGTGGATGGAGTACTTGTTGAACCTCAAGTTCAGTTGGTACATGTACCCAGAAATGTTTTTTTTGGAAAGAGGACAGGATGAATAAGAATATGACGATGAGATTGTACCTAATCCTTAGGGAAGAAGTGTTAGGATTGACACTATAGAGCCAAGAGACTAGACCTGTACTTGTGAGTGGAATAGAGATCCAGGATAAATTCTGTTTGGATTGGAATATAACTCAAATGAGGAGATAGAAACACCTCCTCCAGCTCCACAAGCCTGAGTTGAAGCTGAAACCATTACACCTCTTGCAGTTTATCCTGTAACATAGCAAGTGCCTAGTGACTATGTCACAAAGGCTGATTTAGAGAAATTTAAAACTGATATCTGTGAGTCAGTGATATCCTCAGTTGGATCCAGAAGTGAATCCTCTACTTCCATGATTATTTCAGATGCTGATGCTATAAAAAATTTCAAGGATGGTGATCCAGGAGATTCAACCTAATCTCATTACCACAACTAAACCCATCATTAGACAAAATAATTTTCTGCGAGAAGAAGTAAGGAATATGAGAAATGAGTTAAATTCTCTGAACAATAATTTAAAGACCTCTTTTAGAGGTGTGATGGAAGTTATTAGGAACTTAGTGACAAATTTAATAAATGTAGATTTGATGAAATTGAAATAGGATCTTGGAAAGATTGTCTCTATTCCATCTAGTTCTAGAGGTGGGAGACTTTCTATTGCTGATTTAGAGTCTCTCAAATCTATGACGAGAGAAGAACTCAAGAATCTTCAGAGTGATTCAGAAAAATAAACTCTTGTGATGGTACATATAAATATAGATATTTTTTACAATATGGTGAGGAAATACACAAATGAAGCCTCTGCTGCTCAAAATGATATTAGAGAGAAAATGGATAAGTATTTTTCCAAGATCTATACCAAGTATGATCTCATCAATAACTTCATGTTTTTGTCCAAAAATATTAGGATTCCCCCAGTTACAGAATCCTTTAAGAAGGAAGTGTCACAATTGAAGGATTTTACTCCTCTACTGAATAAGTTCCTAGAAAATAAGGATGATTTCGAGAAGGATATGAAATATAGAGGTTAAATCATTAATGAATTTATCAAACTTCTTAATACATACCTGCATGTTCAAATTAAATCAACTGTGGTTCCTCCTACTTCTTCCATTGGAACTACATCTCAGACTCTTGCTTAAATGTCTTTCTCTCAGTCCCTTTCTCAGATTCGACCAGTAATTACAGAGCAACCTTATCACCGTGTGTTGTCAAGAAGGATACGTAGACTTATATCAAATTCCCCTACAGGTGTTTCCTTTCCTGGAGTTATCATCAGAACACCCCTGCCTACATCCAAACAAACAACTTTTGATTATAATAATGATCTTTCAGATAAAGGAAAAGCACCTCAGAAGAAAAAACCTTAGCGGTGGATTGTGTATTTGATAGGGATTTGTCCCTTTTATTTTCTGTTTGTACTCTCTTGAACCTTAATGAAAATCCTTTTTGTCTTCATTGTGTTTTTCTTCTTTCTCCTTCTCTTAACCTTTTTGCTAATCCCAATAGGGGGAGAATGGTATAGGCATAACTGGTATAGACATACATTATTAATCTCATTACATTATTAATCTTAGGGTGATTCTTTTATATTTCCTCTATTACATAATTGAGGGGGATCCATTTATATTACCTCTATTACATCATGATTATACCATAATTTGTGATTATCAAAAAGGGGGAGATTGTTGGACCCTCTGAGAAATAGTGGTTTTCATAATAAAAAATCATGTTAATCTATAGATCCTATTAATTCTTATATTAATTAATAAAAACACTTGATCATGTCATTGAATATATCTACGTCAATAAGTTATGTCATACTGTACAATACATTTCAATAAATCAATAAAATTCGTATATTAATGCTTCAATATATTTACCACTGTGTATATATTCATTCTTTTATGAGTTTCACTTAATTTTTTAGTGTTTTGTGTAAGGAAAACACTTTATAAATTTGTCAAATTCTCTGTCACCGATAGTTAAAAAGGACTCACCAATGGACGGAAAATCAATGAACGAGTCACCAATGAACAAGTCACCAATGGAAAAGTCACTGATGAAAAAGTCACCGATGGAAAATGTCACTGATGAAAAAGTCACTGATGGACAAGTCACTGATGAACAAGTCACTGATGGACAAGTCACTGATGGACAAGTCGTTGATGAACAACTCATTGATGAACGAGTCACCGATAAAAAATCACCGATGGACAAGTCACCGATGGACAAGTCACTGATGAATGAATCACCAATGAATGAGTCATCGATGGATGATTCACCAATGGGGATAGTTTGAAATGAGTCACTGATGTTGACTCATCAATGACCGAAAAAATCGATATCACAAAAGACTCACCAATACACCGAGTCACTGATATCGATGGAAATGATTCACCGATACTAAGAGTCACTGATGATGACAAACCGACACTAAGTCACCGATGCTGACTGACCGATGATGACAGACTGATATAATTAATTACTGATACTTTTGAAAAACCAATAGTCACAAAAACTGTCTTTAAATTTATTTATTCAAATTTATATCTAACGGTCATATTTAGACATATTAATGTTTCTAACATTATTTAATGTTATTTTTAGGACTATCCATAGACAGTACAAGATACATGCACATGGTGAGATCTTTATGCCTACTGGAACATGAATTATAAAATTATTACAAGCTAAACCTTGCAATAAGAGACAGAGACATACCAAATGAATGCGCTGAAAAGTGAAAACAGAATAAGAACTGCAATCTCTTACAACTCTCAAAGATGCCTTCAAAATCTCAATAACTCAAAGCTAGAGTACATAAGGAGATCAATAAGACAATAAATAACCTTCTTAATTTCTTTTATCATCCTAAAATTGATGATCTAAACATTTCACACCTGGAAGCTAGAGTATAGGGGCTACGATACTCTGTTTTGAAGTCAAATTCCAAAAATGGACTCGAATATCATTTCCACTAATTCAATCTAATCCATATCTTCACTGCATAACACATAAATATTTCTAAAATCTATTCATCATTTTCAACTCTATTGTGTTCTCGTGTTTACATTTTCGAGCAATATGTGTATTTGTCTATTACACACACACTATCTCCTGTTAATAACTGGAGGATACTCAATATCCTCACACTCACTCTCTATTTTTACACTTGTATCCCACGTAAAACTGTGGTAGAGGTCATGTGTGACCTGGAAAACCTTGTCTACTGTTGTTAATCCCAATCTGGGGTGTGGATCAACAAGTTTATTAATATAAAGTTCTTGGTGGTATGTGATCAACAAGTGGAAAGGATGAAGTCTTAGCTTGAGACTGAACCTCTTGTTTATCTGCAGTGCCTTTTCCTTTGAGTTTTAATTTGTGTTTATTATATTTTACATTAAACTAAATTCAACTTTTATTGTTAGATTAGTAAGTGTTTATATCTATTTTGAACTAGTAGATTAGTTTAAAAATTTATACCAATCCCCATATTATTATATCTAAGAAATAATCAATCTTTTAAGAAATTAATTGAACTTTCAAGACTTTTTAAATTCACTACAAACTGACTTTAATTATATTTTAATTGGGGTTTATTTTTCAAAGAAAAAATTTTAACAAATTTTTTTATAGTTACTCAATTCACCCCCTCTTGAGTAATCTATTATAACCAACAATTATATATCCCAATAAAAACTAGTAATGCTGATAATAATTATGATGATTCTAACTATTATAATTATTATTAGATGCTATAGTAGTGGTGTACTTATAAAAATAAGGAAATACACTTGAAATATCCCAAGGTGTACCAAGGCTTAAAATTCCATATATATATATAATATAAATAATAATTTATGTAATTTATATACCAATTGTAAATTGTTATTGTTATTATTATTATTATTGTTTTTATTGTTGTTGTTGTTGTTGATGATAATGATGATATTATTATTATTTTTTTGGAGGAAATGGGGATTGAGAGATCTAGATATTTTGGTGATAGTGGAGATGAATAGGATTTGATGATGGATATCGATTTCATATGGGATTTTAAGATCAACCTATTGTATGGGGGTTCTCTAACTACTTTATCATTTTTGGATGGATCTTCAATGAAATCCATGGCAGTTTCCTAGCCACCCATTGACAGGATCATCAAGGAAGATATTACCCATTGTAATTTTACCTCTTTAAAGGATGGATATCCAAATCATGTTATCAATAAAGGTAAAACTACTCAAAATTTTTCACACTTGTATGTGATTTCTTTTAGATCATTTTTTAAAATTTTTCAATTATCACTTGAATAGTTCTGATTATGGGTTCTAATCCATGGAGGTTTTATGAAATTTTGAATTAGATTTTGAATACCTAGGACCTTATGAAATTAAAATTATTTTTTATGGGATTTTTATTCTATCATTTGGTGTTCCACTATGATGAACTAAATAGGAAGTCATAGGGATTCAATTCAATATCTCTAAAAATAGGTACACTATATATTTAATAATGAGACCCTTTCTTTAATACCTTATCTATAAAAATACTTAAATTCAAGTATGGGTTCAAGTATTTGGTTTGAACTAGACTTTTTGGAACTCAATGATGCACTTTGATATAGATTTAGCTATTGGTGTTCCCATCAATCTTGATAGGGCTACTGAAGAATCTTGGTTCAATTATTTTGCTAGGTTGATGGAATAAATGAACCCAAATTCAACCTTGGTTGAGAAATTAGTCCTCTCCAATAATAAAGATTATATAAATTTGAAAATTATTTATGAGTGTTTTGTATCTTTTCACACACACTATTAGTCTATTGGATATTCAAAGGAAAATTGCCTCAAGGATACCATATGCACTATCGGTTCTTTGAAGGGGATGAATTTAGGGAACTATCAAAATAGAATCATGAATGATAAAAGGTAATATAGTACTATAGGTGTGAACACATAGGTATAAGCTCCACATTATGATAATCCTAGGGTGGTAAGTAGGGAAATAGGGAAATAATATCTTTCTAGTACAAATAATGAGTTGGTTGAATAACCTATATAATTTATTGTTTCTAAAATCAATGGAGTAAGGACTATATCATAATATTGGTATCACATAAACATGATTGAGAAGTGGTGGTTCAAAATTTAAATCCTTTTAGAGTTAGGGTTTTAGTGCTTCCAGTGCTAGCTCTAAGTATAAGCAGATGGGTCACATAGCTATTAGTTTTCCTTTAGATGTATAGGGTTAGAACACTGGTACTATCCCACTATAGTTTATTCTTGGTGTTTTTAGGATCATTTTATCCTGTTATAGAGGATATATCAAAGTCTGTGGAAAAAGAAGGATTAGTGGAGTAGATGATCTTACATAAAAATATAGCAGACTCTTTCTTTCAAAAATGGTAGACCGATCTTGCAGGACTAGTTCTTAGACATGATGATTCTCTATAATGGGAGGATTAATTCTAAATGATTGGTCAACATGGTGCTCAACACTTAATAGTTCAATATATGAAAAATAAAATGATAATTTTTCATAGATTACATTATAGTTGGGATGATTTAGTGGATTACGAAACACTAAATTATTAACCATTTAAAGAATAAATACAAAAAAGAAGAAGACCTTTATTGACAATAAAAAATTCTAGATAATTCTTCAAAAGAAAACAAGGCACATAAATAAATACTCTTACTTGAAACCACCTATGATGAAAATATCACATGATCCTATGATTTATAACTCTAAATCAAATAAATAAATTTATTATGGTGTAAATATTTTTTATTATGACCACTAATAGCAAATCTACATTTTATATTATTTTCTTTATTTCTATTTAAGGGAAGAGAGTTATACCCTATGTATAGAATTTACCTCAATGTATTATTTTTTCTTAATAAAAGGGATACATGCCTTTTATTTCTATGGGTGTGTGAGTGTTTATAGTTTTTAATACTCACTACCTAAATAAATATTATTGTTCATAAGTTATTATAGGAAAAACGACTGCTTGGTTCTAGTGATCTAAAAGGTAAGAAGAAACTGGTGGCCAATTATATAATAATTTTTAATTCCATGAAGGGGTTATCTTAAGGAGTGTTTATAGTTTAGAAAGAGGATACTAGACCTCCTATCAAGACTCTAGATAAGAATATTCTATAAATGTATGATCATAATGGGGTTTTCAGTGAACCTATGAATTTATCAATGAAATTAATTATGGATGTGGGTAAGAGGGAGCCGAATAAAGTTCATGGGGTTATGGCTGATATGGTTTAATTATTTCATACTTTGAATGATCATCTTACTAAATAAAATATCATGTAGTAATCTAATGATGCTAATGGGAATCCATTTTAAACAGATAAATAATGGTGGAGGGGTTTTACCTCACGAGGTTATCTCTAAAGAAGTTAGACAAGTACTCACAACATGTGTACATAATCTAAAAAATATGTAATATTAAACTTTGAATAAAGTGTGTGGTTGTGGTTTTACCAAATTTTATGCTACTGAGTTATGATATTTTAAGTAGAATATTTCAGGGTTTTTTGTTTTTATAGATTTAGATCAAGAGTTTTAGAAAATTTTTAGAGAATTGGAGGCTTATTTATTTTAGGTTAACTTGTTCAATTAGGGAGATTCATATTTTGATGCAGACTGCTAACCTAGACTAGTCTTTTTCTGCTTGTTTCTTTGTGTACTATGGATGTCTAAACTATATGGATATAGGGTCTCTAGGATAGTGTTTCAAATTGTATTTATTTTTCTTTTTTACTCCTTTTTAATTATTTATTTCATGAACATAGGTTATTGATAGTGGTCATGGAAATCAACATCCTCTTTATACTCATTTTTTATTAATAAAAGGAGTAGTATCTGGGGTACACCAATTTCATGATTGAATTTTCTCAATCATCATCATCATAATCACCCTTATTATTGTATATTGGGTTTCATCATTGTTATTAATACCTATTTCTTTGTATCATGGATATTGGAGTTTTAATCCCTGACTGTGACTTTAACCAATTTTTTAATTAAATTTATTTCAATGTTTTTTGGGAGTGGAAATTCTTAGAGAGACATTGGGGTGGATAATGTTTGGAAAAAATGGAATTGATTAGTTAAGAAGGATATAAGATTTTTATCTAGAAGGGAACATGTGTGCACATGATATTGATGGATTTGTGGATGACACGTGTCTTTGGTCATCTTCAGGAATGATGTAATCAGATAAGCATCAATTTAGGGTAACCTCACAAGGGAAGAGTTATACTTATGCAACATCATGCATGCATGGAGAGAGATGCTACATGTGAAATCTATAAAGGAATGAAATCATTATGGAACTTAATTTTGGGTCGTGAAGTAGAAAATAGGGAGAAAAATATTAAATTGAAAAGTTCATATGGGTAATTGAAATATAAAAGTGTCTACATAGGCTATAAATAATGCGATTAAGGTCTAATTTGAAATATAGAGAATTTTTTATGGGGAGGATTCTATCTAATTAATGTATAGACCACTAGGTATTGGTTATTCTGTTTCACTTTATAACCCCTCTAACTATCATCATCATCATCATCATCATCATTATTATCATTAGATATTTTAAATGATGTGGGGAATAGATTCAATCCTGTTGAATGCAAGTTTAATGTTTTTTTAATGAAATAATTTCAAACTTTTGGAAAAAAGAAATCCACTACCTATAAATAAGAGGATGCCTCCGCTTCTTTGTGGGAATTTACTCGACGAGTTCATTGGAAGCTCTAGTTTTCTAAAAATTAGAATAGTTTTATTCATTAGTTTATTCGTCATTCATTATATGATCTCATATTACATGTTTTAATAAAATTTTCTTTCTCTCCCTCTCATTTATTTATTTATGTTATCTCTCTCTCTCTCTCTATTCACTCTGAATTCTTACACTCATAATGGAAAGTGACTAAATTTTGACTTGAACTTGGGGGAGGATTACATGGTTTCCATGAATTTTTTCTCTTTAATTATTAATTTTTTTATTCTATTTGCAGTGATGGAGAGAGAACTGTTTAGGTTTGGTGCGAATTCCATTCAAAAATCCAAATCCAGACTCTCAATCTCATCATATTATATATCCGAGCACTATTATCTCACTTATGTTAGTCATACTCTTCATATGGTGGATTTTAGTGTGTTCGAGGCATGAAATTTCATATGATGGAGACAAGTCTTGGAAGGTGTAACACTCTCATATGAAGTGTATACATCATTATTCACCACTAGAGGAGGTGAGGTTTGGTATAATGGAGAAAACTCCGAGGAATTCTAAAATTTACACTAAAAGTAGAGGATTATAGTCTATATAGGATGTGAGAAAATTTAAAATAGAATTTAAATAACAATAATGAATAATGATAAAACCTGAGTTTCCAAACCTAGGACTATGTTATTTCTTGATGACTGATACATTATATCTTCATCTAATGTTTATTTTCATATATTTAAAATACAATATCAACCCCCATATCTTTATACTACTTTTATAAAAAATATAAATATCAAAAAACAAAATTAATTGATTAGAAGTAGTGAGTGTTTTATTAAAAAATATCTTCATGAGTGACATCCCTTACCATCCACTATACTAAACTATAAAAATAAATAATTTATTTGACACACCCATTGATAGGTGTTCAAAATATTAGCATCACTTCTGAGGATCCATTTAGTAATCCACTTATTATTTCATTTTATTTTCTAAACATTTTATGGAATTCAAATTAATTTTAAAAATCTATAAATTTGTTTTAGTAATTGTTTTCTAACTCACCCACACCCATGGAAAAAATTGTTTAATTATTTTTGGGACAAGTGAGTGGAGCTCAATGTTTAACTATCTTAAAGGAGTAAATCAAGTAGGTTATCCAAGAACTTAAAGAATCCCTTGAGTAAACAAATATTGGAATCATTTTATTGTGAATTAATTAATATTAATGAATACTTCCTGATGTTCCATATACAAGAATTCAACGCACAAATTTTCTCTCTCTTATTCCATCCACTTTTTTGAATAAAAAACCCCTAATAGACCTCACTGAACCCCGTCTATGGGAAATTTAGGAATCAATCATTCCCTCTATTCCACTTGTGGGATATCAATAAGATTTAGAAATTTTTTTGAATGAATTTTTAAGTATTAACATGAAATATAATCCCCCCATCCTTGATGAATAAAAAATATCACCAATCTACATTTATTTATAATTGTAAGAAAAAGACACCACCCAAGTGGTGGAATTTCAACAGAAGAGGAGGAGCTTGACTATCTACTTATTCCCATGTTAACTGAAATACAAGTGGAATTAAGTAATGAAGAAATATATGAATCCAAACCAACAAAGAGAGTTAATACTATTTTGGAACTAATTTTCATTTAATCTTATCGAAACTGAATGGAGCATTAAAATACTCTATTTAATTTTTTTAGATTCAACTAGTCAATGTATTTCCTTGAATGATGAGATAGAAAAATAAAATTCTCCTAATGAAGAAAATTAGAAACTCCTGAAACTTGTTGGACATTTATGAGAGGGAGTACAGGAGGAGATCCCAATCTATTTTCAGGAAGAAACTGAGTTCATGCTTTTTGATTTAAAGGGGAAAATTTTGACATTGATTCATGTGGTTTTAATTTCATTCAAATTAACATTTCCACTGAATTTACCTTTTATGAGTATGTTAATGCAACATACCATGACCATGCTATTTATATTAAGGAGGAGTATGTAAAAGTAGCAGCTAAAGAAGAAGAGGAACCATATTTTCTTATACCCCCACAAAAAAGTTTCACCTTACTGCTATTGGCATGGACCTACAATACTCTATCTATGGGACCCTCAATAAGCAGCGTGATGTGATATGAATTGGAAGGAAAAAGTTTTAGTGGTTAAAATAAAAGAAACTCCCCCAACCATATAACTATGTATAACTACTTGAATAGATATTTTTGGGGGAAACCAAATATTAAGGCCCACTTATGGGTTAAACCAAAATATATCATTATTTTCTTACACTTTCTCTTTATATTTTTTTATGATTTTTTATCAATTAGTTTTCTTTTATTTTCTTTTTTAGTTATAGGCATTTAGTATGTTTAACTTAAGAGACTAACTCAAGTTTTATTTACTAACAATTTATGTTGTATTTCTATTTTATACATTTCTTGTTTCTTCCCAATTAAATCATATTCAATAATGAAGAAATAATTTTTTAAATAAAAAATAGGCTAGTGAATATTTATGTGTGGGGGAGTGGTATAATTATTTTTATGATTTTCATTTTTTTTTATTTTTTAGTGTGTTTTCAGGAATTTTGAGCTTTAATGAAAAATTTAGGAAAATTTTAACATCATGATGTTTTTTGAAAAAGATAATTAATTTTATTTTATAAATCATTTTAACTATTTCTGAAATGTAATGTATTTTTTGATTTCAATTTTGATTATTTATTTAGTTTTGATCAAGATTAAAACTCAAGTGCACTAATACTCTCTAGAAAAAAAATTACCCTAACCAAAGGAGTTTCTAAGAATGCATGACATATTCATTCCATTCTATTTTTTCCTTCAGAGTTTAGATGCATGTTTTGAAATCTAGAACTTATTGTTTTTATCTTATTTAGATCTGTTGGAATTCATGGATTATGTTAAATATGATTAAGGAACAATTTTGAAATCTTATTTATATATGAAACTCTACAATCAAGTCTTCCCTCTTGAACATTTTACTAATACCATAGTAGCAATGAAAAAACTTGTTAGTCATCCACATTAAAATCGAAAAATCTATATATACATTATTATAGATTTTAATTTCATGAATATGGTTTAACACAAGTACGAGGGAGGGAGTTGGTTTATTCTACTTAAAATATTTTTTAAGTGATGTACATTATTGATGTTGAAGTTTTGGGAAGAAATACATGCAGAGAAGCTGTGAGGATGACCAAAATTGTCTTTAAATGCAATGGTGGGATGTTCACTAATACTTGAATATAAAAAAGCTTCCTCTATTTTCCTTAAAAATATTAAATTATTTAAAAACAATTATATATTTGAATTGAATCTAAAATAATTCCACAAAAATGGTAAAGATGGAAGAAAATATCATTGATCTTGAATATTCCAAGGTGTTGACTACTGAAAAAATCAAGGGGTGATTTGAGGTCAACATTTTCAAAAGGGAAGTTAGTGAGGATTCATTCTTGATTTTAAACTATTTCATTACATTGTATTAATTTTTATCTAATAATACTCCTTTTGATTCTAAATTTTTAACGTTTTAAAACCCACCAAACCTTAATGTCAAAACAACCTAAGTAATGTCCTCACAATTGATGCATTTTTATGATTTTTTGAAATGGTGATTCTAGAAAGGAATCAAGGCTTCAGAAATCATGCATGATATTAAGAATAAAAAAACCTCCAATTCAAAATCTATGAGTGAATAGGAATACACATATGGGGAGGTAAAAACAAATTTCATATAATAATTAACAAAATATGAAAATAAATTTTATTATTTAGTGAGGAAAGAGGAAATTTTAATCCCTTTAATAGTTAAGATATTGGTTGTTTGAATTTAAATTTGATATAATTAATATATTGAAAATTTTGAATTGGCCATGGTATAAGATGATTTCCCAAGAATGAAATTTTTAAGTATGGGGGGAATTGATGGATCCAAGATTTATATATATTTCACACTATTTTTTAATAATTTCAAACACATAAATTCATTATTTTATAGGTGATTGTTACATATTTGGATATAAAAATGATTTTAAATGAATTATAAAGATTGAAAAAGATGGTTTCTAATTTTTTTAATAATATATTGTCTTAATGGATTTAAATTCATATATTGATCTGAGTGTTCATCATTTTAACGAATTTTTTATGTTGGAAGTATAAAAAAATGGGATTAAGCCTGAGTTAAGAACCCTAAGATATCAAGTTTATCCACCTAGAGGTAGCCAATTGGTCATAAACAAAGATCCTATAATGGGAGATCATGGATAACACTATGAATGGGTCGATTATTGACTATGGAATTGAGGAATGAATAACTCCCAACATATAGAGGCATTGGGAATAAGGACCTTTGTGGTCCTATATAGGTGTAACACCCCATATCTTAAACAACACATAATTACATGATTTAAACAAGGGTTTCAATTTTTTTCATATAGAGGATATTTTTAATTTAGTGTTTTAGATAATTAGGTAAAACATTATATAAAAAATTGGACATTCCCACACAGTATCCATTTTTCCCTCAAAAGAATTTCTTTATAAAGACATGCTTTCTTCATTCAAATTAACTACCATATCTAGAACTTTGACTTTATTAACTTATATATATATCCTTAATCCCTATTAAAAATCATTTGGAAATGTGTGATTAGAAAAAAAATCTCATTACGTTACAAAAAAATAAATAAACATGTTAGTCTATTTGTAAACATACAATATCCATATAAAATTTTTCCTTTTTTAACAATGAAATTTTGACCTCAAATACCCATTTATTTTTTCATGAAAACTATTTAATTTCTTAATACCATTCATAAAATATTTTACATACAATCATAAATTAAAAATAATAATCATAATTGTTTCTTTGAAAACATGGAAAGTTATGAATACCTTTATATGAAGAATAATATTTTCACTATTATTTAAAAATTTTCATAAACTTTCCTTAAAAACATAAGTTAATTTAATTACATTTTAAAATTAAAATATTATATTTATAAACCATTATAAGAATATAATGTACATATATTGAGACATTATACTTACATTCAATCTTATATGAACCCTTAAGATGGAATCAACTAACTGGATAATTACCATATCTCTTAGTAGTAACCCATAACTAGTAAACTTCATCACTTCACCCAATGCATTAAAGAGCTATATCATGATCAACCATCATCAGAGCTATTTAATGATCACATTTCATTTATATAAAATGTTCAAGAAAAAAAATTAATAAAAAACATATAGATATCACTTTAACAAAAAAACCATTTTAATTGTAATTCAATACAATAAGCAATAAAACTTTCATTTATATAATAAAGATGAGAAATTGTCTTCATCTCCTTAGAAAAATGTTTTAAAATGAAAAATTCCTAGAATATTTTATGAAATATCTTCTTTGAAAATAACCATGGAAACTTGTAGAGGAATCTTGATAATGAATAATGGCCATGATGGTGTAAGAAATTGGTCAATATGTATATATTAAAAACATTCTTTATTCACTTTGGTAAAAAAACATAAAAAATAACCATATGGTAAATGCTTGAAAGATTATTTTTTAAATTTTTAAAAATAATGTAAAAAGTAGTTTAAAATAACTATTAATGGTCTTTAGTTTATAAATAATAAAATTCTTGCAACATTTTAAAGTACATGGATATGGAAGAGAAATATTTGAAAATTATTCTTTAAAATAAGGTTTTAATAAAAAACCCCTTACCTTATGTCCAATATAGCTTTGTATGTTCAATAACATTAGAATAATAAAACTATATTATTTTTGTACTTTCATAATAAACTTTTTCATGTTCATTTCATTATTATTATTCCTTTTATTTCATTTATTTATATAACTTATTGAGTCACTAAAATGTTTAAGTTTATGTTGGACATTATGGGGTCATTCGATATATTAATTCAAAACCACGTCGATATTTTGACCATGGTCAAATGGGTTATGTTATCATTTTATATATAATCTTAAAAATGTTATATTTATCTTTTTTATACTTTAGATACACTTTTAAATCCAACCATGTAATATGGACATGAAAATTGGACCACATCCTTTCATAGAGATGGTTGTCCATACATATGCATGAACACAGTTTTCATTTTTCTAACGAGTGGAAAAAATAAAGTAAATAATATTTTAAATTTATAGAATAATAAATATGTTATGAATGTAATTTTTTATTCATTATTTCTATCTTTATTACCATAATAATAATCTGAAAATAAAAAATGAATCACATCACTTTGTGGAGGTGGTATCCCACACGTACGCACAAGTGACATTATCAATTTCTAAAGGATAGAAAGATAAAAAGGTAAGTAATTTATTATTTTTATAAAATAATAATAATTTCATAAATATAATATATAAATTATTGTTTCCATCATTTTTACCATCCATATGATCTGGTGATGAAAAATTAAACACCTCGCTTCGTGGAGGTGGTGGTTCACACATACACACATACAAAATTTTAATTTATCATAAGATGGAAAAGAAAAAGAAAAAGGATCGTATCATAACAATAATAAAATTTAATTATATTTATTATAATTATTTTATTATTTTATTATATTTGAAAAATATTTGAATGACGTAGAAGAAAAAATAAACTTGAAATAGGTTGGTTAGGAGTAATAACTTCTCCTCGAATATGTCATTTTGGATTACACCTTAAACCTTCCCGGGTTATTATTTTGAGAAGAAATGGACCAATATGATGTGGGGAGGGATTTTTGGGAGATATTTTTATAGGTATTTCCCAAACTAGAGTACTCAAAATGTGTGAGGAATGGATGATAGGAGGTTTCCTTTTATAAGTGAGGGGAGTGGCACACTTGTAAATTTTATAAAATTTTAAATATTATAAAGTATTAGTCAGAGGAAAGTTCCTCCAAAAGTATAAAATTTATAATATAAGGAGATAATTTTCAAAATAAAATCATATAAAAATAATTAGGATAATATTTTGTGGATTTTTCACATAGTTTTTACCTTAATTAACCCTGATTTATGCTTTACCATGGTGACACATTTTTATCATGCTTACTATTCATAATGACTATAAATAAAATTTAACTCATTAATAAATTTTAAAACAGTAATTAAAAATATGTAATCCATTTTTCTATATTAAATTTTGATAATTAGCATAAATTAATTAAAATATATGTGCGAAAAAAACTATGAAATATATTTTTAAAAAACCTCATTTTTAAGCATAAAAATGAACTAATACCAAAAGAAAATAAAATATTGATTACTATGGAATTATATTTATTATTATATTTTTTTCAATATATTAATTTAAAAATAAATCAAAAATAGATTGATACTATTAAATTACCTTTTTTAAATATAAAAAATGCAATTTTTCAAAAATCATAATTTTTCACTATTCACTCAAAAATAAATATTTTTATAAAAATTAAAAAAATTCATACTAAGTTATTTTTTGTATATTGATTCTAAAAATGAATTCATTTTTATAAAATTCTATTTTTTAAATCCATAAATTTATATTTAAAATAAAACCATGTAATTCACAGAAAAACAATTCAGTTAAATACAATTATTACTTTTTCTACTAATTTTTTTATAAAATTATTCATAAAACTATGATGGATATAAATACATAAAATGAATATTTATAAATAATAATATTTATTTATTTCTATTCTTACTAGGGTTTTCACATTCTCCCCCTTAGGAAATTACATCCTCTCAATTTTCTTCATTACTTAAATAAGTGAGGGCATTTTTCCTTGATAACATTTCTATTTCCTATGATTATTCCTAAATCATGTAATAATTACATAAAACCATTACTTGTTGAATAAAATTATTTCATAGTACCTTCTATATATTATCAAAAATCTAAATTAACTTTGTTTCATAAGGGAGATTCTCTTATAATTTTACCACTTCATGGATACAAACATGAGATGCATCAAGTACATACTTTCTTAGAAAAGAAACAATAAACACATTATGTACCTGAGATAAAATTGGAAGTAAGGATAATCTATAATAAAATGATCCAACATTTTCCATATTTTCATATAGAATCATAAATTTGGGTCTGAAATTTCCTTTTTTACCAAAATACATTACACCTTTTGAAGGAGATATTTTTAGAAATAAATGATCACATACCTGAAATTAAAGTTCTTTCCTCTGATTATCTACATGACTCTTTTGAATTCTCCCAAATTTCATCATGCAGTGTTAAATTAACTTGAATTTATCAACTATTTATTCTACTAAATCTAGTCCTGATAATTTCCACTCACCGACTTCATCCTAACATGTTGGAGTACAAAACTATTTTCCATATAGTTCCTCAAAAATTAATATATATTCAATTTTATGAAAACTGTTATAATAGTAAAATTCAACTAAAGATAGATGCCAATACCAACTTACCTGATAATAAAATGAAAAATCTCAAAGCATATACTCTAATGTGTGAATTTTATGCTCCAATTTTTCATCAAATTGAGGATAAAAAACTATACTAAAACTTAATTCAGTACCAATATACTTTTAAATACCTTTATAATAATTTAATATAAACCTGAGATATGATTAGAGATAATAGAGAGGGTAACTCTGTGTAATATGACTATCTTGTTATGATAAATTCTTGAAAGCTAATCTAAATGCACAGTATCTCGTATAGGTATAAATTGTACATATTTAGTCAAACGACCAAAAATAACCCAAATTACATTATTAATTAGATATATATTCCTTAATCCCACTAAACAATTCATGTATATATTCTCTAATTTTTATTTAGGCATCGAAAAAGGTTGAAGCACTCCCTTTGGGAGTTGTTTCTCATCTTTAACCAATTGAAAAGTAAAATATTTCGTGGTAAAATGAGAAATATATTTCTTTATAACTTCCCAAAAATAACAGTCCCAAAGATATTTGTACATCTAAGTAATTCTAGGATGAACAGAAAATGGAGAGATGGGAGCTTCGATTAATAATCCCTATTTTAACTCAGAATCACTTGGTACACACAACGTCTTTCCAAATATAATAAAACCTTATTTACCAACACTAAACTTAGGAAAATTACCCTTCTTTAATGATTTAACTCTTTAATGAAAACAATATCTTGCACCTAAGCCTCTTAAATTATTTTTGAAAAAATATGGATACATTGATACCAGATAAAAAACAAAAGAAGTTTATGCATACACAATATCTAGGAAAACATTAATTAAATCATTAACTAAAGGATTATATTTCGACCATAACATAGTTAATGATGCATTATATTTTTGAATCAAGGAATCAAATACATTTTTTGATTTTCCTAGATATTAGTGAATTGTGAAACCATAATCCTTAATCAGTTCAATCCATATTTTCTCCCCCATGTTCAATTATTTTTGAGTGAATATATACTTTAAAATTCTATAATTAGAATATAATTAAAATTTATCCCCATATAAATAATGTCTATATATTTTTAAATAAAAAAATATTTTACGCACATAAAGGTCATTTGTAGGTTAAATCTACTCTTGGGTTTTCAATTAAAGAGAAGCATACATGATAAAATAACTATTATGCATCATGACACAACTAATTACCTTCAAAGAAGCATCACTATGAATAAAACAATCAACATTTTATTCTAGAAAGGATAATAATAAATCGTTCACCAATATTATTTTAAATTCCTAAAAACATCCATCACATTACTTTGTCCAGATAAATTTAATTTTTTTGAGTTAACTTAGTTAGTGGGATAGATAAGTTTGAAAATTTATCAAAAAAACATTAGTAGTAATATGATAATCCAAGAAAACTTCAAATATCAATGATATTTTTAGTCTTTGGACACTATTATACTACTTCATTTTTAGTAGGTATTGTCTAAAAAATGGTTTCTAAGTGCGAAGAGATGAAAAGAAGATATGCTATTTTATAAGTGAGGGTGGGGGGACTCTTAGCATTTCTCAAAAAAGTAAATAAAAATGAATATATTTTTAATTCTAAATGGAAAAAAACTTATTAATTTAAAATATAATACTATTATTGGTTGAAATAAAATAATATAAGAAGAATTAGATAATTTTGACAAAATTTATACCCTTATCTTTTGGTTTTAACCCTCATTTAACTCCTTTAACTCCTACCCTGACAACATGGATTTTTTTTATCTTTAAGGGTTAATATGGTTACTATAACATGAAAAAAGACCCATAAATGAGTTATGAATATAATGTTAAACCTTATACTAATTATTTTTCTGAATTTAATATTTTTAGGAATTTTATAAAATTTTAAAAAATATTATTTACTATAAAGTATCCATAATGTCAATTTTAAAAACTATTCATTTCATTGAATTTATTAATATCATGATAACACTTATAATTTGAAACAACTATTTTATTATATAGATAAAATTTCAATTTCATCTATGAAATTATTTTATAATATTAATTATCTCAAACTATATCTATTTTAATATTTTTAATACCATTCCTTTGAATTTTCAATTACTTAAATAATTATCGCATGAGCATTGTTAAATATTTTAAGGTAATTATTTATTTACTAAAATAAAAAATAAATTACCATGATAAATCTATTATATTTAAAAAATAATATTTATAGTTAAAAATATATTTTAAATTACCCCATATTAAATTTTATTTATTTATTAAACATATGATTGTGACCACTTTGTCTTTTCTTTAAATAAAATATTATAAATTTCATATTCACTTATAAATGGTAACAAAAGGAAATATATTTAAAAATATAATTATTATAGATGAAATTTACTCATCAAATAAAATTGGGACAATTTTAAAGTTCATTTTATAATCCTTATCATATTATTCTTTCCCTTAATTACTTTAATTTTACCCAATTTACCCTTTATTGTTGTAATTAAAATTTCTAGGGTTACTATTCATTTTTTCTAAAAATAAAAATGATATATTTACCAAATTTTGACCCACTAATTCCAAATATGTAATACATTTTTAAAAATTTAAAATATAAAAGTTTTAGAATCTAAATTAAATTTAAACTAGAAAAGCGTAACAAAAAACAATTTTTCAGAAAAATGCCATTTAAAATATAGAATGTTTTTTTACTAAATTGAAATTTAAAATAAAATTAAAAAACCAAAATTGGATTATTTTAAATAAAAAATGAAATAATTATAATTTAAAACAAATCCAAATCATAATTTAACCTTATAAATAAAAATATAATTTTTAATAAAAACTAGTATTTTCACTATTCATTGAAAAATAAAACATTTCATAAAATTATAAAAAATTTATCAATTAATAATTTTGATATGATGATTCAAAAAATTGTGGTTATTTTTTCAAATAAAATTTCTAAAATTTACAGAAATTAATTATATTATTTTTACATAACACCCATGGATTAATAAAGTGTGATAGAGAACATGGTCATGATAAAGTTAACCATCATTAGTTTATGATAGGTTAAAATGCCATTGATTTCTCAGTAAAAAAATTAAATTAAAAAAATTTTTATTTCAGAATTATTTTTCAAGAGTTGATGAATTATTTTACTACCTAAACTAAGAATATAAGGAAATATACATATTTAATTGGAATAGATTCATACTTTGATCAATTTCTAATACAATCTCATGTTTTTCTCCACATGATACGTATTCAAGATGATTTTTATCAATGAAGCATTATAATCAACTTCTAAAGATCATAAAAATTCACAATATATTAAAAATACATTCCTCCTGTTTCTAGACATTAACCAAAACCAAAATGTTTATGATAATATATTATTATTATTCAAAATGAAAAAAACATTATATGATGAAAAAGTTCATTAATATCCAAAATTAAATATATACCAAGAAAAAAATAACTATCCTTAAAATTCCTCAAAATATTATAGACTAAGATTTAAATCAAAAAATTAAAAGGATTTGACCACATAGTGTTCTAATATAAAATTTAACATTTATCTCTAAATAATAAAAATCACTCTTAAAGACTCATTCAAAAATGTAATTGTCGTAATCACATAATCTTCAAGATGTGATAATCATTTCTTGAATTAACACAAAGACACATTATGATTATATATGTCTCTAAAATATAATTCAACCTCTATTCCTAAAATAAAATCCCATAGTATTTTTTCACTTTAATCATATAGATTTTCCCAAATAAGCGAACGTATTTTGAAATAACCTTAACCACTTAATCACTTAATTTTATTTTAATCCTATGGTTATCTATATAATAAAACATGTGTTCCCAAAATGAACTTAACCTTTATCTATCAGGTAGATTAAATAAAGAAAAAATTACATACTAACCAAGACAACACGTAGGCCAATGATAGGCACTATACCCTTATCACCCTTCAGTTGTGGGTTCAATTCCCATGACCTTTCTAGACACGACGGGTTGTTACCCGACCTATGTGTTTTCATTTTTTTTCTAAAAGGACAATTCATATAAAATTCCTTGAAATGTGAGAAACATCCTAAAAATAAACATAATTCATTTAAAATTAAAGAATATTTTAACCACAAAGGTTATCTCATTCCTTTAATTTTGCATCCTAAAATGTAATATATCATAATTTCCACAAAACTGAATGCCTCTAAAAATAACATTAGTCACCTTAAAATTTAATAACTTAAATCCTAAAAAGGGGTTCCTAAGACATCTGTTTTATGATCAAACATAAAATTATAAACCCATGATGGTATCCTTAATTCTTAAGATAACCTCACTTGAAATATTCTAATCTCTAAAGTTTTCTAAACCCCGCTCTAAAATTAACTGCAAGGACCTTAACTTGATAATTACATATTCTAGTAAATTTATACTATAATTTAATTTCTTTAATTTATAAATATATTTTAGGTTTAGAGTTTTAGATAATTAGAAAAAACTCTTACAAATTAAACCCCTACATTACAAGTGTAAACTTTAATATGATATCTATTTTCCATAAACAAAGTCTATGAAATAAAACATTATTTACTTTCATGAAAAGTATTCAAAATTTTCTTATTAAAATCATCCTTGAGCCTAATCTCCCTTACACATCATTATTATTTTAAAAACTTGGGATGATCATAAAAATATTAGTAAGGGACATAAAAAACAGGGAAGAAATCATCATTTTGTAAAAATTTATAAAATTCCCCCTTTTATAAATAAACATTATGATTAAAATAAACATTTTATTACCCAATAAATCACTTTTCCTACCCAAATATTTCTATAAAAATTTCATAATAAATATGAAAGGAAAAATAAAATCTATAAAGTTTTATTTGAAAACCTGGTAAAATCATGAAAGAATTTTCACAAAGTTATAATTAAAATTAACTTATTTTTTCCCTTGAACATAAAATTAATAACTTACCCTATGAAAACATGTCATTTCAATAAAAACATAGTAAGAATAAATAAATAATATAGGTAAATTGGGTAATAATTTTCTTATCATACTTAATTATGATGTAACCCTCATGGATACCATAAAATAACCCTCATGTTTATACTTGAATGTAATTATAAGGTCCAAAATCCACGTAGTCCTACCATTTTTCATGTTTTCAAAGATTTTAGTGCTCGAAGGAGGCTTGGAGTGAGTCCGGAGGGGTTTAGTTGCTAAAATATGAAATCTAGGAGAATATAAGGCTTTTAAGTATTTCACTTCATGTATTCAAAGTTTATATCTTATTAAGGATGGTTCATGGGGTGTGTTATGTTGTGTAATAAATCAAGGATAAATTCCTCATAGTGATGTGTTTTCTAGAAATATTTGAAACTCGATGATTACACAACATGTAAGGATCACACACAGTGTAAATACCTATGCAATGTATCTTTAAAGGGTGTATCTACATGGATATTTCTTAAACCTACCCTCTCCTCTAGATTCTAGGTGATCCAGAAACCCTTCCTTCAGTGTTTTGAGAATCCTTCAATAGGGATCAATCCTTGGGATTCGGTTTTCAACCAATAGTGATCCAAGGTGAGTTCTAAAACTATTTCCTATGATTTCTTCTGTTCGTTCTCATAATCCTCCCTCTTATTCTATCCATGTAATTTCAGTTGATATCCCATGTTTCTAATTGGGGGGTTTCTTGGTGGTTTTTTGATGTGGTAAGGCCACAAAATCCTTTGAGGTATGAAGTTCTTG
Source organism: Viscum album (assembly GCA_963277665.1). Taxonomy (NCBI): domain Eukaryota; kingdom Viridiplantae; phylum Streptophyta; class Magnoliopsida; order Santalales; family Viscaceae; genus Viscum; species Viscum album. Next base: position 668,380,146 of record OY728155.1, read on the forward strand.
CGATAGAGGTGACCAGGATCCACATTGTTGGTATGTTATCATGTGAAGGACATTGAAACCATTGTTTTAGGGTTTTTTTGCATCTGTATTTTATTTATGTGAAATAATATATTGATCATGATTTATCCCTTTGGATATAAATATAATTCACCTAATAATATTGTAGAAAATTAAAGTAATTGGTTGTGATTACATGCTGTGAATGCTATTTCTTTGTACCATGATAGCGGTTTGCCTAATGATTTTCTTTATAGTTTGATATATATGTTTTATGATTTTATATCATGTTCTTATCTTATAAAATAATGTTTAAATTGGTAAATAATTTAAGGATGAAATTAATTGATAATTAATTATCTTAAAAATAATTAAATAAGAAGTATGTTGGAATAAAAGGGTTTTTTAGAATTTTATGATAATAAAATTGTTGCAAGTATGAATGTTTAGTTAAATGTAATTAATGGAATAGATAAATAATGTGAATAATATTTATGTTTTATGATAATAATTAAAAAGTAATGATAAATAATAATGGTTGGACGCTTAGAAGTATGTTTTGTAATGTCCCGGTTCTGGGTGCCGTCCAGAGGTGCCCCATACCCAGTTGGTCACATGGACTCAAACACATTTCCCCAAATGGAATAGGCTACCGACTAGCATTGAGGGACTTGGGTGTTATAGTGGGGAAACTATTCCCTCATTGAAAAAGTAATGTAGCAGAACTAAACAGATAACAATAGCGGAAGCAGTAATAATATGAAATAAGTAAACAACGGAAGACTAAAAGTAATAAAAAATTGAAGCACATATATAAATTATGCATGATACATATGTCTAGGAAAGAATCCAAACAAGTCACAATGCTGGAATACAAAACTAAACCCAAGTGAAAAGAAAACAAAGAAACTCCATCAGCATCGCAAGCATCATCTTGGTCCCATTCTCTCCATATCCACAACAATCAAGTACCTGATGTAGAAGGGAGATTTCCCTTATCTATACCTGCAAAAATATAATATATTTGCACAAAAAATCATGACCCAAACAGGGTGTGAGATGAATCCTAGTAGTCATCCACCAAAAGATATGTTCCTAATAGTAAGTGAATATATAAGGCATGCAATAAGAAAAATGAATCAGTAAATAAGGAAGTACTCAAAAAATAAACAATCCTACAGTTTCAATTGCATTAATTTTCATATATAAAGTAAGAATCAATTCAAAAACAAGTAAACCTATGGGAAGTAATCACAACCTAACCCCTATGGTTCAACCAATCAAACACAAGTAACCCTCTGGGAAGCACACACAGTCTAACCCCTCTGGTTCTGCTTTAGCAATGACTCTCTGAGGAAGCACTCACCGTCAATTCCACCTGTGGTCTCATATCGGTAACTATAGACAGTCTGGGGAATTACTCAACATCCAATTCCCCCTATGGTATCACAATGTGGAACTACATACACTATGAGGGAGCATAAATTCTACCCCATATGGTCTCACAACGTAAAATTAAACAGACACTCTGGGAAAGCCCTCAACATCCATTCTCCCTATGGTCTACCACACCAAGTTCCCACATCCCTGTGTAAGTCAATCATACACAATGATGTTCAACAGAAAAAGTAAACCTTAATAAGTACTTGGCTAACAGCTTTTGATAACTACTTGGCTAAACAGCTACAAGCATATAATAACATCAGATAAAATCACTCCATCCTAACAACACTAGTCATGGAAAGAAAGAAGACCAATAGGAAAGGCTAGACTAAATGGTCAATATCAAAATAATCATGGGAAACACATCCATAGCCTGGAAAATAAAACTATTCATAATCAAACAACCTCTACTTAGGCACACAAGGCATAAAAGGAATTAATAGGGATAAAAACCCTAAACACACAATACCCCATTCTAGGGTACTGAGCATTTTTTAACATAAAATTTAAATACTGACTACAAAAATACACAAACCACCTACCTTGGAATTGTACGATTGATATACTCTAGCATCGACCATTGAATCAACCTAGAACGTGGTAGATCTACAAAAACTTCAAAAATTCTCAATAGAGGATATCTCATGAAAGGAAATAAATAAAGAAATAAGGATTTAGGTGAAGGAAGATCTCACCGTGCTGATTCTAACATAATCTACAGTGGTTGAATCGAAAAAAAGATTGTAGGTTAGGGGCTCAGAGAAGAGTCGTCGACCTCAGTCGCTCCTGGACGAGATGGGATAAGATGGAGGGGTTTCTGTGAACGAGACACAACCCTGGTCTAATATAACCATTAAAAAGAAAATTACATGGTGTGTATTTTAAAAATAAATGACATGTATATGCCTTTACTGGGCCCTACTTTAGGCGGTCTCCAGGTCACCCTACACGACCATGTACTCAACCGTTACACAACTAGTACATGGTCACCTGTGAAAAACGGGTACACGAATTGCACTTCTAAGTACACAACGTGTACTCCTTAAATTTACAAAAAAACACATCTTTTCCTCAAAAACACTAGAAAACAAGATTCATACCTGAAAGGAAGATCCGAGTTCTTACAAACTTCTCTCATTAAATAAATTCAACCCTAAATTTCCCTAGCAAGGCGACATAGAAGAAAAATCGTCAAATAGCTCCAGCCACTGTGATCATACGTTGACCTCCCTCTCCCAAGTCTCATCCTATACTCACCCACACTACCATAGAACTTGTACCAGAGGAACAGACTGACCAAAGATAACCTTTTTACTACGATAAACAATATGGATAGAATGTTCCTTGAATGATGCATACACATCTAGCTCAATCTCCTTAGGTTGACAAAATTGAGACGGGTCTGATAATTAATTCCATAGCTGAGAAACATGGAAGACATTGTGAATATCCTGACACCTATAAGGTAACTGCAACTGATACGCAACCAACCCGACCCTTTTCAAAACCTCAAATGGACCGACGTACCTCGGTGAAAGCTTACACTATCTCCTAATCCTCATGTGTCCCAAACTTGGTGTGACACATAGAAAAATATTATCTCTGAACTCTAACTCTATAGGCTATCTTCATCGATCAACATAATAATTCTACCATGAATGTGAAACAACCATCCTATTCCGAATCAACTCTATTTGTTCTGTGGTCTTCTAGACAAGACAAGGTCCTGACATAGCTGCCTCTCCTGCTTCCAGCCAACATAGGGGTGATCGGCAAGGCATACCGTACAAATACTCAAAGGGTTCCATATGAATAGCTTCTTGAAAAATATTATTTTAGGAAAACATGAAAAGAGGTATGTGATTCTCCCAAGAACCTCCAAAAACTAGTATGCATGCTTGAAGCATGTTCTCTAGCACCTGAATCATGTGCTCAGACTGGTCATCTATCTGGGGGTGGTAAGCTATACTTAGAAGTACCTATGTACCCAAAGCCCTCTATAATCCCTACCAGAATCAAGAAGTAAAATGGGTGTCCCTATCTGAAACAATAGAGTGCAGAACTCTATGTAAACATACAATATCCCAGATGTAAAACCTTCCCATCTCTTCAACATTGAAGGTCTCCTTGATTGGAAAGAAGTGAGAAACCTTCGTGAGTCTTTCAATGACAAACCATACTGCATTATTACCTCGAGGAAACCCCAGAAACCCTATCACGAAGTCCATCGCGACATCGTTCCACTTACACTCGGGAATGGGTAACTGCTGCAAAATCCCTTCTGGTCGTTGATGCTCTGCCTTCACCTGCTGACAGGTGGAACACCTCATCATAAAACCATCAAAATATCTCTTCATACTTGGCCACCTATACTAACAGTTTAGATCTCAATATATCTTGGTGACGCCAGGATGAACTGCCCAAACTAAGGAATGAAAGTCCTGTATCAGCTCCTCGCATATGTCTACTGACACCCATAAATGCCCAGGAAAACTCAAGATCTCATCCTCTCCCATGGTCCATCTAGGAATAGGGTCCTCTTCTAACACAATATCCCATAGAACTATGCCATTAGAATTTGATAGATTACTCATTCTCACTTTATCAAGTAGAGTAGAGGTAGCAACCACAGAAGAAAGAAACGTCTTCCCCTATCTGTTGTGCACCTCCAAAGGCATCTTAGAGAACAGATTCATACGCTGCCACTCACTGCTGTGCTCCTAAACTGCTTGTATCTTAGTACTCCTGCTCAATGAATCATCTATTTAATTGCCTTTCCTAGGCGTTTAGGAAATCTCAAAGTCAAAAGACTGAAGGTAATCAACCTACCTTCACTGTCTCAAATTCAGATCACGCTGAGTGAAGATATACTTGATAATATTTTGGTCAGTGAAAACAAGAAAATAATCTCCCAAAATATAATGTCTCCAATAATTTAAATCATGAAAAACTGCAGCCAACTCAAGATCATGCATCAGGTAATTCCCCTCATGTAGCCTCAACTACCAAGACCCGTATGCAACGACTCATTCTCCCTGCATAAGAACAGATCCTAGACCAATAAATGATGCATCAATCTATATAGTATATCTCTTTCCTGGATCTAGAAATACTAGTATCAGTGCTAAAGTCAACCTCACTTTCATCTCCTGAAATGATAACTCACAAAAATCTAACCACAATTACTTCACACCCTTCTTAGTTAGGCCCGTCAGTAATGCTACTAAGCATGAAAAGTCCTGTATAAAATGTCTATAGTAACCAGATAGACATAGAAAACTCCATACCTCAAAGAAGTTCTTTGGATTATCCCATGAAACTACTCCTATCACTTTCTCTACGTCTAATGATACTCCTATCTCTGAAATAACATGACCCAAGAAGTGAATCTCGTCCATCTAAAAGTGTCATTTTGAGATCATAGCATATAACTGATGTTTTCTCAGTGTACTCATAATGATCTCAAGATGTGTGGAATGGTCATGTTGAGTATGAGAGTACACCAATATATCATCCAATAAGACTACCGTGAAAGAATACAAGTATGTATGGAACACTCGGTTCATCAGTTCCATGAAAACTGCAGGCACATTCGTGAGACCGAACGAAATAACTACATACTTGTATAGACCATACCTACTCTAAAAAGTTGTAATAGGTATATCAGATGGTCTAATGTGCAAATGATGGTAATTTTATCTCAAGTCAATCTTCGAGAACACCTGGTCTCCTCAAAGATGATCAAAGAGGTTATCAATCCTTGGCAAGGGATATCGATTCTTGACCATCAACTGGTTAAACTTACAATAATCCACACAAAGTCGGAGGGTAACATCTTATTTCATCACAAACAAGATAGGTGAACCCCAAGGAGAAGTAATAGGTTGGATGAAACCCTTTTCCTGTAACTCCTGCAACTGCTTCTTGAGCTCCTGTAACTCTGGTGTAGCCATCCTATAAGGAGGAATGGAAACTGGTTCCAATCCTGGCACAAGCTCAATTGAAAAGTCTACCTCTCAGTCTAGAGGAAAACCTGAAAATTCCTTTAGAAAGATATCCTTGAAATGATCGACCACTGGAGGAAAGTACAACTGTGAAGTCCCCTGATCATCTAGATATAGACTAGAAATCTGGGCTGTAACTCCTCCCAACCCATGATGCTCGGGTCCTACTATGCTTTCATGGACATCCCATTCTCCCTTATGTAAGAACAAACCGCCCTCTACTGATGTGAAACTCACCCTACAATGATAGCAGTCAGCAACAACTTGTAAGAGAACTAACCAGTCCATTCCGAGAATAACATCATAAACATTCATCTCTAGGACATAGAGGTCCAAGAAAAAGTGACACCAACCAACCTAAAGAGGTCACTCCTTTCACTGATGTACACTAGCCATTATAGTCCCCAATGGAGTGTCTAGCATCAATAAATCAGAAAAAGAAAATATAAAGATCCCAAGGCTCTCCCCAACAACAACAGATATGAAACTATAGGAAGCCCCTGTATCAAAAAGTGTAGAATCTAGAAATGAGGCAACTAGAATTGTACCGAAAACTGTAGAGGGTTTGGGATCCTTCTCTTAATGGGTCTTCTCCACTGCAAAATTTGGGCCTGTACAGTGACCCTATGACCCTTCCTGACCACCCTGATCTAATCCAAAATGTTGTCGCTGTAATCCTATCGACTAGCTACCACGACCGTGACCACCACCTCAGCCTGAACGACCAAAAAGAGATCCAGTACCTAGACTAATGAGAAACTGGTTGTGTTGCTCCTAAACTAGGAGTCATAGATACACCCCTATCCCTAGATTTTTGTGAGAAAACCTAATAGAACCGCTGAAGATGGCCCATCTTTCCATAAGATCAACACTACACTGGGTCTCTCGGGCAATGTGGTCTCATAAGCCTACCCTTACCACACTGGTAGCATACCACCTGGCTACCAGAAGAAGTATCCCACTTCCTCGGATCCCAACATGTAGAATCCCTATAGAGCATCCTGGTGTTAGTAGGTGGGATACTAAATCCATATGCTAATCCACCCTAGTTAAAAACTCTAGAATCCCTTAGATTGCGCTTCGTGATCAGTGCCTAGTTGACTGTATAGGTGATGGAAGTCAACATGAATATGTTCACTTGAGATCTGATGTCATCCCTGAGACCATCCTCAAACTTCCTCACCATGAATAACTCATCACCTCCTGGGATGGGTGTGAAGCGTTGCAGCTATGTGAAGTGAGAAGAGTACTCCATCATAGAAAGAGTACCCTATTCCGGACTCATGAACTCTCGAGCTCGATTAGCCCTCAAAGTCTCCGGGTAGAAGTAATCATAGAAGTCACACTGGAATTCATCACAATCCATAACCTACTAGCATCCCTATTATGAGATCGCATCCCACTATCTCTTGGAGGAATTCAAAAGAATGTAGGTAGATAGCTTCACCCTCCTCTCTAGAGGTGTTTCTAGATGCTCAAAGATCGAAAGCATGGCCTCCAACCATGATTCTGTAGCCTGAGGTCCACCATCCCCTGTGAAGGTGAGAGGATGCTACTGCTAAAAGACCTGCGTCAACTCTACCATAGATGGGGAAGGATTTGGTACTCCCTAGATGGTCTGCATAAACCTCATGAATCCCTCTCGAAACTGTGCATCAAAACCTATGTCCAGAATGATGGATGGTGCCAAGACAGGCACAACTAGAGGATATGCGGGCAGTTCCTGATCTGCCATGTCCTGTATCTGATCACAGCCTTGTATCTGGCATACAACTAGAGGACGTCTCAGTGGGATGACTCTGCAAGGTCAAGAACACACCTTTGTTCAATGTTATCAAGGACTAAAACTTATATGTGCAAGAAAGGAGTAGGAGAAGGAAAGAATTCATGTTTTTCAAAATAGGGATACACGACGTGTATGACCCTTACACAACATGTTCCTTTATGCCTTTAGATGGGAGTGTACTTCTACCAACCTTGGTCATGTAACAACCCATACAAACGGCGTGTTCTCCCAAGACATGACGTGTACTTGAATCATTTCCCCCTACCTGAGTTCTTCTACATGACTAACCCACATGGTTCTCCTAGATCAAGATTACACGACATGTTTGTGCCAGACATGATTTGTACTAGAAAGAACTTCACCGACCCATGTTGTTAGTCACACAGTCGGTTACACAATTGACTCTACACAGTGTGTTTGTTCCAAACACGGCGTATACTAACTTCCCATAATCCACTAGTGTCATTGTTTACATAGCTGGACACATGGTCTATACACACGGTGTGTCTGTTCGATACACGACATGTTCCACCTGAGATTTCCCAAACCCGTGTCTCATCCCACAAAGGCAGTAACACAATTAGGGACTACACATATTGTACATATATTACATGTTAGGTACTTAATAAAAAAATTTCATTCTAAAAAAAAGGATACATGGAGTGTATTCATCAATACACACCATGTATTCTAGGTTTTTCTGGATAGTAACCCTCAGAAACTACTCCAGAACCCAAAAAAACTGGAATGAACATTAAACTACCAAATTCCGATCCGTGAGGGCCCATACTCCCTGCGAATCAAACCTTGGCATCTTATACATGTCATATATAAGCATAACAGTGCAATGATCCACCAAATTCTGATCCATGAGGGCCGATAACACCTTAGGGACCAAATTTTAGCATTCATTCAAATTAACTTTAAGAATTAGAAATACCCTATCAAACAGTAGGAATTCTATCATGGCATCTATCACAACAACTTTCATATCTTGAACAACATCTATCAAAACAACATGCAACCAGTAATGCACCCTAAATGGAATGGAAATAATGCATGGCATGGGATCTCTAGAAAGTTCCTATATGATGCATGAGATGAAATAACCTCATATCCTAGGGTTGAAATATAAATAGAACCTCAATAATATCAACAGTAACAACAAAAAACATGTGAATCACCCAACGGTGAAATCAAATCAACTGTAATAATTGAAAAACCATAAAAATTTCAATAATTGAGGTAAATAACCTTTTCCCTATACACATGTAAGCTACTCCCGGGCACAACTTATTACCAACTACCTATTCCATCATATCCTTGACTATAGAATCTAAATAGTAAGTCAAGAAAAAAGAATCACCTTTGATACCACTTTGTAATGTATCAGTTCTGGGTGCCAGCTAGAGGTGCCCTGTACCTGGTTGTTCACATGGCCTCAAGCACATTTCCCCAAATGCTAGAGGCTGTTGACTAGCAGCGAAGGCCTTGAGTGTGATAGTTGGGAAACTATTTTCTCATTGGAAAAGTAATGCAGAGGAAAGAAACAGATAACAATATTGGGAGTAGTAATAACATGCAATAAGTAAACAATGGAAGACTGAAAGTAATAAACAACTGGAGCACATATATAAATGATGCATGATACACATGTATAGGAAAGAAGCTAAACAAGTCACAATGTTGGAATACAGTTCTAAAACCAAGTTCAAATAAAACAAAGAAACTCTAGCATCATCGCAAGCCTCATCTTGGTCCCATTCTCTTTAGCTCCACAACAATCAAGTACCTAAAGTAGAAGGGCGCTTTCCCTTATCTATAAATATATAAATATAATCTGTTTGGGACCAAAATAATGAACCAAACAAGGTATGAGACAAATCCTAGTAGGAAACCACCCAAAGATCTGTGCCTAATAGCAAGTTAATATATAAGGAATACAATAAGAAAAACAAAGTAGTAAACAAGGAAGTAATCAAAATTAAACAATCCTACAATTTCAATTTAATTAATTTTCATATATCAAGTAAGTAGAAATTCAAAAACAAGTAACCCTCTAGGAATTACTCACAGCCTAACCCTCTGTTTCAACAAATCGAACACAAGAAACCCTTTAGGATGAAATCACATTCTAACCCCATTGGTTCAACTTTAGAAAAGACTCTCTGAGGAATCACTCACCATAGATTCCCCTTGTGGTCTCGTATTAGTAACTATAGACACTCTGATAAAGTACTCAATGTCCAATTCCCCCTATGGTCTCGCAATGTATAACTTCAGACACTCTAATAGATAACAAAGTCCACCCCCCCTTTGGTCTCGCAAGATAAAAGTAAACAGACACTATGGGGAATCCCTCAGCGTCCATTCCCCCTATGGTCTACTAAACTAGGTTCCCACATCCCTGTGTAAGTCAATCGTGCAAAAAGATGTTCAACATCCAATGTAAGCCTTAATAACTACTTGGATAACATCATTCAAGAACATCCTGTCCAAACAACTACACGCATCTAACAACATCAGATAAAATAACTCCATCCTAACAACACTTGGCATAGAAAGAAAGCATCCCAACATGAAAGGCTAGACCAAACGGTCAATATCAAAACAAGCATGGTAAAAACATCCATGGCATAGAAAATAACCCTATTCATATTCAAACAACCTCTACTCAGGCACACAAGGCATAACAAGCATTAATAGGGATAAAAACCCTAAACTTGCAATACCACATTCTAGGGTACTGGACACTTTTTCACATAAAAATAAAAGTCTAACTATGGAAAGGCACAAACCACCTACCTCAACATTTTATGATTGATATAATCTGGCATCAACCCTTGAATTGACATAGAACGCGATATATCTACAAAAACATCGAAAATGCTCACCGAGGATATCTTACGAAAGGAAAGAAATCAAGAAACGAGGCTATATATAAAGGAAGAGATCACCATGATGATTCCAATGCAATCGAAGATGGTTGAATCAGACAAAATATGGAAGGTTTGGGGCTTGGAGAAGATTCGTCGGCCTCAGTCGCTCCTGGACAAGACGGGCTGAGAAGGAGGGGTTTCTGTGAATGAGACGTGACCCTGGTCTGATATAAAAATTAAAAATAAAAGTACACAATGTGTCTTTTAGAATTACATGGCGTTTATATGCCTTTACTAGGCCCCAATTTAGGTCATCTCTAGGTCACCCCACACGGCCATGTACTTAGCCGTTACACTGCCTGTACCCGGTCACCTGTGACACCTGGGTACATGACCTGTACTTTAAAGTACACTGCGTGTACTCATTAAATTACAAAAAAAAACTCCTCCTTTCCTCAAAAACACCAAAAAACAAGATTCATACCTAAAAAGAAGATTCACATTCTTACATGTTTAAATTGATTTTTTAATTAATTTAGTATATTTTCATAACTTGATTCCTTAGGTTTCCCGTAGATGGAACCTCTTAATATTGAATTAGATAATTCAAGATGGAAAAAGAACCAATTGTTTGATAAAGATAATTTATAAGGATTGATTTTCTCATCCTCTTGATAAAACTGGGTGCTTTGAGTTTGGATATGTGAGAGCTCATTTATGTGTTGAGGTTGGATGCCACATTTAGGGTCTATATTGATCTGTTAGCTATGCATGTTTGTTTCCTAATGATTTTATGATGGGATATGGATATGATCCTTACAATGTGATCCTAGTATGTATGAGATCAAGATGGATGTTGTGACATAGGTTGGGGAAGCCTGGATGTGATATGAGCCTTGTATGCCTAAGCCCAGGATGATTTTTGTAACATGGGGTGGGGAGGACTGGATTTGATATGAGCCTGGTATGGATAGTCCTGGGATGGATAATGTGATATGTGGATAGGGATTCCTAGATGATGTGGCATTAGTTGACACCTGGGATGGTGAGATGCATTGATATATGCCTGAGGGTGTCAGGAATGACACCAGAGATGATGGAATAGGTTAAAGGTGAGATTACCCATTGATGTGATGCTGAGCGTTGATATGATCACTTTTGAATATGTTTTATGGCTGATGGATGAGTTAATTATTTTATTTTCATTCCTTTATACACTACTTTAGGTATCTTAGGATTGTTTTCTAAGAGTACCTAGTTTATTGGATGATGCTAATAATGAAAAATAATTTTTAACCCATGGGGTTTGTTAGTGCTGGAATATAAATGCCTAAAAGATGTTAATCTTGATAAACTGAGACCTTGATTTGGATTATGCCTGGAGGGCATGGAATTTACTATGATGGATAATTTAATTTAACATGGAATAATGTTAATGGTAAATTAATGTTTAATGAATTAATTAATTCATGGAAAATTATAAAAAGAAAATAATGAATTTATTTTAGTTCTTTAAAATGATTTTATGTCTATAGGATATCTGATCTTAGTAGTGGTAGCTAGGATTCCCAGTGATGTTAGTTGTAGTTGAGTCTAATAATAGGTTATTCCCATTGTGTGGTTGGGAGATATATTATATCATGTATATTATGTCATTTCATACGCTGCCCCACACATATCTCTTAGGGAATATGACACCGAGTGGAATCTGGGAGGGTGTTTTCCCTAACATATTGTTGGGAGGATGGATGGATAACTACCCCCTTTGGCCTCACTCTCTTCTCTTGTTAGTTACTTGTGATGGTATTCACACTGGTTAGTTTTACCATATATGTGTGTTGATGGATATAATGGAATGTGGTTATATCACACATATGTATTACTAGATATTGTAACCAAAGGATTGTTATAGGTATGATGTGTATAAGTTTTGATGGATTTAGGTGTTTTCTCTGTGTATGGGCTATAATGGTTTGACATATAATACCCATTGGTTGATATACATCATACTGGTTGTAGTGGATCTTGGAAACAACTTGGTTACTATATATGGATATTTGATATGGGATGGTGTGATAATGTGATGCATGAGGTGCATGTTGTGATGCCTTTCCAAGGTGTCTTTGAGATGGCTTACTTTTGGAGAGAGATGATTTAGGTCATGCAATATTAGGTAAGAGTAGAAAAAAGGGGAAGTGTGAGTGGGGTACCTTTGATGTTTCATATTATGTTATATAATCTCTTGTATATGATACTTGGTGAGAGTTGGATATAGTGAGGTTTAGAACTTAGTATACCTATTTCGGTGATGAGTTAGTTTCATTGTTATTTACTATGATTTAGCATGATTTCTTTATCATTTTCAAAAGAGGATTTGGGGAGGATCCTACTCAGTATTCTGTTATACTCACCGCACATATATATAACTTTTTAGGATAGCTGGTGCAGGTTAGAGATGGGGCGGGATATTACTAGCTCATGGTTTTATAGAAGCTATTTGGGATTTATGGCCACTATCGTCTTTAACTTTTTGGGTACTTGTAGTTTCCTTTTAGTTGTTTAGTACTATATGAAATTTCATGCTTTCAATTAGGTTTTCTTTATATATATATATATGTCTGAGTATGTGTTTATTGGAGTATCCTTCTTATCTCTTTCATCTGTATGTTTATCTTTGAGGGAAATGCCCTCCATTTTCATGTTAATTATACCCTTAGTGCTAGTTGAAAACCTAAGGACTATTGAAGGTGTGAATGAGGTAGTCACTATCTATCTCCCCTCATTATGGTATCTTTGTGGGGAGGGGGTCATTACAGAGTGGTATCAAAGGTTTAGGTTGAGGTATAGGATGATGTTTTTAGTTAAGAACATGTAAGGTTACATGGCTTGGTAGGAAAATAGTGTAAGCTACATTTAGTAAGCAATGTAAACATGAGAGACTGGATGATACATGAGTATTAAGGTCCCCTTATGAAATAATGTACAAACCTTTATGTTTAAAAATCATACTAAATGAAGTGATATTAGCTATAGGGTATAGACCAAAGAAATGATCATGAATTATTCTTCTTTTAATGTGTTATTTAAATGGGTAGGACTTGGGATAGGTTAAAACCTTAAACAAGATAATTAGTTAATTAATTAATTATTTTTAGGTATTCTATATTCCCATTTTAGGATCTCTAATAGTTTTTTCATCTTGCAGGTATGACTCCAAGTTGACATCCTCATCAAGTTCACGTTGAAGATGTTTTGAAGGACATGCTAGCAGAACACTACACAATAGAGGTCAATGATGAAAACACGTTAATAAGTAAACTCTAATTGTTTTAGTCCCATAGTATATAGAATTATGATGGATCCATTTTATATTCATCCATAGAATACTAGTTGGTGGATGTTGAGATCTTTTTCAGTTATAACCATGCTCGGAAAGAGCATTGGGTTTTGTTGGTCGTGATGATGCTACAAGAATCACTAAGATAGTGGTGGTTCTTGTTCCTTATAGATCTCAAGGAGCCAACATCCTTATGGGAGAAGTTCTGAGACCAGTTCATAGAATATTTTCTTTCTTAGACCATGAAGGTGGCCATTATCCCGGAGCTGATTACCCTTCAGTAGGAGAGCTCTTATGTGCGAGAGTTTGGGATATGTTTTAGGACCCTTATGAGATATTATTTAGACCTATTTCCAGATTATTAGGATAGAGTGATGCATTTTGAGGAGTATTTTCATCCACAGATCTAGTGCTATGTCACCCAGTTTATGTTGAATATGTAACTTGAGGTACCTGAGATATAAGAGATTATTTAGAGAAATCTAACTATAACCAGGTCTTCACAACTAGGGAGTCATCAAGATTCCTCTAAAAAACGATTTGTGTCTTGGGGTTCTTATATGTTAGGGTGAAAGAGTTTTTGGTTATCCAGGGGTAGGTATCAGCCCTCAACATCTCATTTTATTGGGATAAATAGCTCTTAAACTTATGCAAAGGTACTAGACATGTTTTTATCTTGTGGAGACTAAGGTCATCAGTGGAAAGAGTTCCCAACCTTTTTGATCAGTTAGTATGTGCCTGGTGTTCTGTTTTAGGTACCTCCATTGAGGCAGTTTCATCCAAATAAGTAGTAGGAGGTTGTTTTAGTCTAGGATTAATAGAGAGGGGATAAGGTCGACAATGTATATCCCTGATATGATCCTTATCCTTATGTATCGGAGTGCGGACTAAGAGGTGATCTTTAGTAGGGTTAGAGAGGCCATGGATCATGTTTTGGTTAGCTTCATGCTTTAGAGTTTCCGGTGTCAGGTGATCCATATGTCATCCGAGGAACCCTTTTCTTATTTTCTTCATGAGTACATTCCTTGTTTGATTTAGGAGTGACACACTCCTTTATATCACCTACCCTTTACCGTGATTTGGGACTTGATGGATAGATAATTATAGTTCCATTGGTGTTGACTATCCTAGTTAGAGGTCATGATAACTTGTATGAAGTATGTAGAGACTGTGAGATAAAACTAGAAAATATCACACTTTGAGAGATTTCCTATGTTTACAGATAAAACTGTGTGAAATTATTCTCAGCATGGATTGGTTGTATTTGGTGTAGTCTATCAGGGTTGTCTTTAGGTGGAAGGTTGTGTTCTATGATGCTGATGGAGAGGAAGAAATGTTTGTTGGTGGGAAAGATCCATGAATGAGTCAAAGGTGTATTTTGTCCTTATAATATTTTGTAGATGATATTATGTTTATATTTTCAGAGATTTATCTGTTTTCATTTCTTAGGTTTGTGGAAGAGTACCCTGATATCTTTCTAGAGGAGTTTGTATCATTACCCCATCGATGGGAGATCATGTTTTGGATAGAGCTATAGCCATACATGTATTCTATCTCAAAATCTCTGTATAATATAGAACCTTCTAATTTGGGACATTTGTGAGTACAACATGGTGATCTATTATAGTAAGGTTTTTTTGACTAATTGTGTCACCTAAGGGGGCACTAGTTTTGTTTTTGAAGAAGTATGATGATAGTTTGTGGCTTTGTATCGATTATCATTATAACAACCCTTATCTTTATTACAAACAAATAAATGTTTTATTACATAAATTTACAATTAATACAACTTATAAGATAAATAGGTCTAGTTTATTTTTTAAATTAGGTACATTACATAAGAACTTAAACATGAAAAACAAAATCTTTATTAAAAAATTGTTTAACATACCAAAATGTCCCTTTGTACTTAACACTTCATTAGATAACCTGAGGAAATACAAAAGAAAGTGGTGAGATATAAATCCCAGTAAGAGAATAAAAAATATATAACATGAGTAAGAAAATACATTTTATACAATAAGCATATCAATGGATCATAAAAGGAACATGAATAATATGGCATGATATAATATGATAATCATAACATGGGAAATTTGGAAACAACTTAAAACACTTCACCATAAACATAATTCAAGTCTAAACCTACCAAGACATCATGGTGAAAAATATTCCCATAAATAAATCAGGTAAAACCTTTTCCCAATGTGACATATCATGATACTAAACATTACCCAATGCATTGGAGCATTACCAGGGTGCACCCTTCATAATCATTTCATTATCATGCTTAAATGTGCCACATAGATCATATAATATGAATTAATTAAATGTCATAATTTATTCATGGTTAAGGAATATAAAATAAATACATGTTTTCCCCAATAAATAAGTATATGTTCTTAAATTTGAATACCCTTTATAGATAAATTGGTATGGTATTCACTACACAATTATTTTGACAAGGAAAGTCATGGTGCAATTTCGGTAGCATAACGACGTCGTACAGAAATTCATAGAAAGGGTTGATGAGAGTGAAAGGGTCTATCATAATTTAGAAATGAAATTTATAGGAAATGGGATATTTAATAACATATCCCAACATAGGTAAAAGGAAATTATAATACATAACATAAAAGGAATGCTTGATAAAAGAGGATGGTTGAAGATTACTTATTGAATTTCAACATAGTAATAGCTTAGGTAAGGGAAAAAATGAGAGATTATAAATGTAATATAAATAAAATAACATTTAATATAATATAAGGGAATGATAATAATTTAATGAACAGATAATCAATTGAAATTATATATGCTAATTTCAAAATATGCTTCTTGAATTGAAGAAAAGAGAGGAAGATGAGGACCCCTTACTTGAAAGTGTGACCCTAAAGGATTGGGAGAGGCTTTTTGGGGGATTAGTGGTGTATTGGGAGGATTATAGGGTTTATGCGTTAAAGTGTGGTCATGGTCCAAAGAGTTTGAGTGAAGAGAAATGGGAGCTTGGGTGGGTTTATATAGGAAAGGAGGGGGATTTCTTTATTATTTTGGTTTTGGACACTACATAATAAAATATTAAAAAACACAAACCATACCATGGGGGCTTACCATGGTTTCTTCCAAATTGGATTATTTTAAATTATTTTATAAGTACAGGTTCCAAATATAATGAATCAATTCCCCTTCTTATGTGGAGGTGAGTCACACTCTCAAAGAAATGATTTTAAAATACTAATATATTTTATAACTCTTGGAGGATTCATTAAGGATTTATAAAATAAATAAAATAAATATAAAATTACATTATATTAAATTAAAAACATATATTTTTACAATTATACCTTTTATATTATTTATTACATCACTATTGGTCCATTATTATGTCATAAACACACAATATATTTATACAGTATTTAATTTTTACCCAAAAATTCGCATGTCTCAGAAAATTATGAAAAATTCAACATTGGATAATTTAAATGTCCTGATTCAATAAATAATATTAATTTTATATAAATAATCTTCCAAATATTTAAATATTCACTTTTAAAATAATAACTGACATTTATTGAGAATGATGAGTTTTTTGACAAAAAACAGTTTTTTGATCCCTTATAAAAATTACATTTGACATAACAACAATTATATGATAATTTATACTTGATATATATTATTTAATAATAATATTCCATTAAATTAATATTTTTTTTCAAAAATATATTAATTCATAAATTTAGTCAATGAATTTGAATATTAACCAAAAATACAATTTGTGATTTAAAATTCATTTACAAATTAACAATAATAGGATAAAAATATATTCATTATTCTATAAAAAATAATGTACATATTCCTATTTCTAAGGTCTTGATACATATCCCTTTATTACACTAGTATACTCTCTAAGAGTAAGGTGCATGATTGTGGGGCTTTCATGGGGTCGTTCGATGAACATGGTTTTGGCTGTGATCTCGATGATCATGAGCTTGTCCCATAAACAGTTTCATTTATGATTAAGTTGTTGGATATTATATTGGGATTGGTCTAGGGAAAACCATTTAATGAAATCTCTCTCATAAGCTCTGATAAATGGGCTTCATAGGGTATGATCCTACTGGTTGAGGCCATCAATTCCTTTGTCTGTGACATATGGATTTGTCAAAACCCCATGTTTATACAATTCAAGTGATCACTGTTCAATGACTATATTATCAATGGAAAAGATTTTGAAAAGTCATTTAAATCAAATTGGATATAATAAAACAAAATACATGCAAGTTTTTTTATAACCATAAGACATTTAATTAAATCAAAAAGAGAAATTTTATTCATAAAAGTTCAGGTCATTACAATCTTCAACCCTTTAGAAATTTCACCCCAAAATTTCATTTTCCCACACTTAAAATAGATGAGGGTAACTCTACCTCGTCACTTCCTTGGGTTCGCTCATTTCTTATTCAAACTTGTTGTTTCGTCACAACACTTTAATGAGGGGAATTGTCTTATTTCGTAGAACTTTTTATCTGCGATGTAAGATCTTTATCGAATGATCCTCATAGGAATGGTCCTTCTCCAATAGTACCACCTATGGATTGAGTACATGTGATGCTTCTGGTATGTACTTTCTTAAGAGGGATACTTGGAATATATCATGTAATTGAGATAGGTTTAGTGGGAGTGCTAATTGATAGGTCACTGCTCTAATACGATCAAGGATCTCAAAATGACCGATGTACCTTGGAATAAGCTTTCAATTATTCCCAAATCTCATCACTCTTTTCCATGTAGATATGTGGTGGAATACGATGTCTCTAACATCAAACACTAGGTCACATCTATGATTGTCATCATAGTACTTTTTTTGACTCTGAGTAGCTTTGATGTGCTGCTGGATGGTCTTATCCTTCTCCACCATTTTTTTTACTATTCTTGGACCTAGAAGTTTATGTCCCCCAATTTCATCCCAATATGACGGTGTTTGAAACCTATTCCTATAAAGGTATTCATAGAGATCCATTTAGATTATTGAGTGGAAACTATTGTTGTAAGAGAACTCCTCCAAAGGAATATGTTGGTCCCATCTGCCTTTGAAATCAATTGAGAAATCTCTAAACATGTCCTCTAGTTTTTGGATATTCTACTAAAATTATACATAAGTTTGAGGGTGATAAAATGTACTAAAGTTCAACTTAGTGTTTAGTGCATGTTGGATACTTTTTGAAAACATAGAGATCAATCTTGGACCTAGATCAGAAACAATCAATAGTGGTACTCCATGGTGCCTTACCACTTCTCTGATGTATATCCATTCCATTTTCTCCAAGGATAAATCCTATCGAATCACAATAAACTGTGAAATATTTGTAAGATGATCCATGAAAACCCAGATAACATTGTTTTTCTTGGATGTCTTTTGGAAGTATAGTTACAAATTCCGTGGTGATGTTTTCACTTTCCCATGTTGATATGGGTAATGGTTTCATCATCCCCTTAGACTTCTACCTTCCAACCTTCACCTATTGACATACTAGGCAATATGATCTATATTCAACAATATTCTCATTCATTTTGTCCCAGAAATAGTACTCTCAGAGATCTCGATACATCTTTGTGTTTCTTGGGTGAATGGAGAAAGCACTACTATAAATATGGGAAATTGCGCCCCTTGATTCGGGAGACCACCTATGGCGGTTTCTATTGATGACCAATAGAAAAATCCAACGACAGTCATAAAGCTTAAATAAAAAATATATTTCATTTCCCACTCCCCCTCCTCCTCATGCTCCCTCTATCTCCCTCGACAAACCCTACTTCACCGCCCGTCCCCTCCCTCACCACACCACCTCCGCAGCACTGCCTCCGCCACACCGCATCCACCTACACATCTGACTCACCTCCTCTGCCCCATCATCTCCCTTTCCACACCCACCTCCACCTCTGGCTCACCTACTCTGCTCGTCCTCTCCCTCATCGCACTTTTTCCACCTACATCGCACATCCTCCCCCATCCTCTCCCTCACCAGCACCCACCTTGCATCTGACTAACCTTCACCCCCATCCTCTCCCTCAATGTAGGCTCCGTCTCCATCTACCTCCCTGGACTATCCTCCCCACCTCTGTCTCCCTATCCCTAGATCCCTCTGCTCATGCCTCACTAATCTGAACAACTGACCAGAGCTGTGTGCCACCCATCCTGCCTCACTACTTCCTCTCCCTCACATCTCTCTATTCCTCCGACTTCATCTCTGTGTTTATTGCGTTCCATATTTGTTGTAATATCAGGTATTTTATAATTTTTATTTTGATTTTGGGAACCTTCCACCACAAATTGGTTTTCTAATCATCAATTTGTTGAGTAAAAGAATTTTGGAGAAGGGGTATGGCCAATGATAAAGAAATATAAGGAATTATCTCTGATAGTCTCAATGAATGTAAGCACTCTATAATTTCTCACTTACCTCTACAATCATATGAAAATTGATGACATTTTTCGATCATATGAATAAATTTCAGAATCTTTGGGTTTTCAAAATTCGAATATGAAATACTTGGGGAATGAGCACTTTCACATTGTTTTCCCTTTTATGTCACTCAAATACAAGGCATGTTGGTTCAGTTTTGATAATATAAAGCCTTTTAATTGTAAGAAATATAGATTTTAACACACTTTTCAACCCCCTAAATGTGAAAAATATATCACATGGGTATAGATTCTCATTTTTGGGTTAGAGATGGTTCTTCTAGAACCCACATATATTGTAGGAAATATATTTTTTAGTAGAATTTCCAATCAAAATGAATTTTAAGACCTTAGTAACTAACCTTACATTATTTATTCATGAGATGTTACTATCCCAAAAATCCCATAATATCCCCAAGGAAACACACACTATGTCATTGACGATCAACACACCAATGGCATAATAATAAAACAAAAATCCAAATAAATATCAAATTGAAAATTAAATCACACATATAATGAAAACTCATGGACTGAGGAAGGAAAGAGGATTCGTGACTCTCCTTGAGCTTAACTCTTGAGTTCCAATGACAAATTCTTACTTGATTATACCATTAAACCCAAAACAACAAAGGGGATCTCAAAAGGCCTATGTTCCTATGGAATAGGGGAAACCAATAATATGATACCATTTATAATGAACCATTATAGGTAGTCCCTTCTACGGATTCTAAAACCATCCCTACACACACCCAAATGGAATTTCAATTACCTTTGAGATTAAATCTAGTGCATGGGAAACACATGAACACACTTGGAAACAGTTTCTTCAAATAATCAAAGTAAATGTGATAATAAGAATATATTATAAAAATTTAGCATGACCCATCCATACATTATATATCCAATCTAAAACAAAAACAAAAGAAATAAAATAAACCGATAATAATAAAATTAGTGAATAACATGAGCACTAAAAACCTTTCTCACCACCTAGCCTTCATCTTCTACAAGGTACATATTCCCTTCCAATGAATTTGATTTACCTACCAATGGATATATATACAATATATCCATAAAAAGTATAAAAAAAATTTTCCAGAGAAAATTATTTAATGGGAAACATTCTAGACACTCTTGGAAATTAGTGGTTGATCATACCAAAATCAAGTGATCATCATAGCCATATGTGAATAATAAAATAAACAGCAACATTAGGATGACCAATTCACTCAAAATAAACCATGAAGATAAACATGGGACCTATAAATATGATAATATAGGAATGAGAAAATAAGCACTCAGTAGGTGACCACTACCAGCTAGAACTATGGAATTCCCTTAGTAAGACAATTCATAAACATTCTAAATTGAACATAAAAATATAAATATTTTTTTCACATGATTGATAAACCAAACCAAAAACCCACTTCCAATAAAACAAAATTTTTATAAATTTAAATATAGGACATTTATACAATTAAATTAATCCTTTAAAAGTGGAAAGAAATCAAAACACTTTCTCCACTTATTCCAACATTTCATGAAAATCTATTTTTCATAAATAATTTTAACAAAAAAAAACAATTACTTTAAACTCTAATTGAAATAAAATTAATTTATTTCATTCAAAAAATATGTTGAAAACATATGTAAAATTTCATATTTGAATGTATGAAAAAGAAACAAATAATATAATTCCATACAATTCATAATGAGAATCAATACCATCATAAGGAAAACCACATAATGTAGATTACTAATAATTAAATCAATAATATAGAAACACATGCATAATATAACATATAAGAGATTTAAATGCTCAATATATAATATGTAAGTCAAAAAATACCATACATATCATAATTTAACACCTGATAACTAATTGGAAATGTATGGGAGATGCAAGGTCGACCAGTTTCCAATTAGTTATTTGTCACACATCCATCTCCTGAATCAATCTAAACCAAACATAATCGGTGAACCTCCCCTTGTCCATAAATATGTAAACCTAGGGGTGACTATATATTTCATAGTTTCATGTATCCTAGGAACATCACATAACTTCTAACAAAGTTTATTAGGGTTCTTCATGGAATTAATAAAGGATACAAGCCATGTTCAAATCAAGTATTAATCAATGATAATTAAAAATACCAAATACTAACATCACAATCATGTCCTTCCTACCTCACACACTTCCCTTAGAAATACCCCCAACCCATAATCACATCATAAATTACAAACAAAAATCTTTCATGTCAATATACATAAACATATAAATAATAAAAGGGAATCAAATATTGCATAATCAACTAATCACTCAATCATCACATGCCATAGTGCCAAAAAAATATCTTTTATTTGGGAACATCATGGTTGAACCCACTTTTTTTAGGTGATATGATTTATGTAGTTTATTTGGAATGTGATGGTTGTTCTCTCTAGGGTGTCTTGATTGTTTTTTTTGGTTTTTTCTTATGATAGCTAATTTTTCATTCATGACTCTGTTAAATCTTTCCTACCTTCCTACCTTCATTATCTACTCTTTTTTCTTATGATATCATGATATAATCCATTTTAGTCTAACATGGTGGTGTGTTGATAGATTTTCCAATAATAAATTTGGAAAGTGTGTGTGGTTGGTTTTGTTATGTTCATGGGATTTCAGATCCATTCCATTATCCATTCTCTTGTTTATTATTCAGAGATATAAATTATTTATTTTATCAATGGTCCACATGAAATTGGTCAGTCTTTATTTTAAATGTATTTTGTGATATAAAAAATTACTATAATATGAAGTCTTTTGTAAATGTTAATAATTTTTATACATATATTAATATAGAGAAGAGTTCAATTGATATTCCAAATCAAACGTATAGAGAATATTTTGAGGGAATTTTGCGGTTTATTGAGTTCAATAGAGGATTTCAAAGTGACTATATTAGTTTTCCATATAGAAAATGTGAAAATGGATATCAATTCACATGAGATACCATGAGGGAACACATATTCTTGAATGAATTTCTGAAAAATTTTAAGAGCTGGAATCTTCATGGGGAAGAATATATTAATTTTCAAAATACAGATGTAGTTCAGATGGATGTTGATGCAAATTTGAATGACCCAATGCATGAAATGATTACTGAAATGGTACGTGGGTTGGATCCTAAAGTCATTAAAATCCAGAATGTTGAGACTGGTGAGATAAATTTTCTCTTTGGTGCAAATTGGGATTCGAGGAGGTTTAATGAAATACTTGATGATGAAAAACTGAATTATATCCTGGATGTACTGCATAAAATAAATTATAATTTGTCATGGATTTGTAACATTTGAATACTTTGAATTAGTGGTGAGACACATCATTCGACATACTGTTGGTGGTATTAAAAAAGGTACTTCTTGTCGATGCTAAGATTCCTGAGTCAAATTACCATGATCATAAGTTGATAGAGAACATAGATTTTACATATGAGACCATAGATGCATGAAAAAACAACTGTATGTTTTTATAAAGGAAATGGTCCAATTGGATATTTGTATAGTCTGTGGTGCTTCCAGGTTAAAAGATAACAGGGGAAATCAGACTCATCAATGTCAGACTGCGAAATAGGGAAAGCTGATTTCCGTAAAGAAAATGTGTTACTTTTCCTAGAATTCGAGGTTGAAAATATTTTTTATGTCATCTAAAGTTTCTAATTTAATGAGATTTCATGCAGAAATAAATTAAGAAAGTGATATGATAACCCACATGGAAGACTCTCATTCATGGAAGGATTCTGATCAGAGACACCTTTACTTTTCTAAAGATGGTCATAATGTCCGATTGGGGTTTATAGCAGATGGTTTCAATCTATTCATGTATATGGTTGGTACAACTCATAGCAAATGTCCCATTGTGTTGGTTCTGTAAAATCTTCCTGCATGGATTTGTATAAAACAACAATTTATATTACTTTCCACTCTTATTGATGGTCCTAGATGTTTGGGGGATAAGATTTTTGGTTACCTTCATCCATTTATTGATGAGTTGAATGAATTTTTGGGAGGAAATATGATGGCTGATGATAGTGAAATGGATGAAATGTTTAAAATGCATGGTTATTTATTGTGGATAATAAATGACTTCCCAGTTTATGAAAATTTATGAGGTTGGATTATGAAAGGGGAATTTTATGGCCCTTGTTGCAGTAAAAGTAAAAACTTTGAATGACTTAAACATTCCAAAAAATTAGCATACATGGGTCACATACATTTTCTCCCCCCTTAGCACAGGTTCAGAAATGAAAAGGTGACATTTGATGGTTCTAGAGAGTTCAACCTAGCGCCAAAGATCATGAAAGAGTAGAAATATTAATGCAGATTGAGGAAGAAAACATCCACATGGTATATGAAGTTTAGGATTTAGTGGCTCATCCATTAGCTAATATTTATGGTGTGGGTAGACAACACAGTCACAGTTGGAAAATGAAAAGTATTTTTTAAAATCTCTCCTATTGGAAAACTAACATATTAAGGCATAATTTGGATGTCATGAAAATTGAAAAAAATGTTTGTGATAATATATTGTAGACTATTTTAGGTGTTAGTGGTAAATCAAAGGACCATATTAATGCATGTCATGATTTGGAAGGAATGTGTTTAAGGAAACAATTACATTTGTAGTTGGTTGAGGGAAACAAGGCATATATGCCTTCTACACAGTATACAATGACTAAAAATGAGAAAGATACGTTTCTTTCCATTTTGAAGATTCTCAAGGTGTCTGATGGTTACTCTTATAATATTTCAATGTGTGTAAATCTAATGAGTAGGAAATTTCAGGGGTTGAAAATTCATGACAATCACATACTACTTCATCATTTGATTGCAATCACAATTTGTGATTATTTATCCCCCAATGTTGTTCAACCGTTGATTTAAATGATATTTTTTTAGAAATTTTGGTTTTATAAATCAATGAATGAGTGATTTAAAACTTTTTCCAGGAAATAATTGTATTTACTCATTGTCACTTTGAAAAACTATTCCCCCTTCATTTTTCAATTTTATGGTTCACTTGATAGTGCACCTAACTGATGAAGAAATGGATGCTGGTCCAGTGAAATTCATGTGGATGTATCCTATTGAGTTGTATCTAAATACATTTAAATGATTTGTACGCAATAGATCTTGTCCAGAGGCATCAGTAACCAGTGGTTATTTGATGGATGAGTGTACTAATTTTTGTGACGAATATCTTATGGATGTTGAAAAAAAATTAGAGAATCCCTCTCAGATTCATGATGGTCTAGTTGGAGAAGGAACCATATTTGATATGGAAAACATCTAGTGGATACAATATCATTGATATATCTAGTTCAATACTGCATTAGTTTCACCATTAATGTAGTAAGTGTCTTATCACTTTTATTTTTTAACTTTTACATGTTTTATTGCATAAATTTATCATTTAAACATCACATTATCATTTTTAAGAAGCATATTAATGATCTAAAAGTAGAGATGTCTCGTGTGATTGAGTATCAAATTCAAGAATATCATTATGCGTCATTTCATGATTGGTTCAAGTATTTTGTACATATAAATTTATTTTCATTATGAGTGAAGTATATTAATAATTTATTTTGATAGAAATCATTATTTAATTCTATGAATTATGTAGGTTCATAACCTGGGGGAGTTAGGTGACCCCATGCTAACTAAAGAATTTAACCAACTTGATGAGGGTCCATCTATAACGGGTTGTCATTATAAAGCTATAGATGCTAACGAATTTCGATTTTGAATTAAAGATGTTGATCAAAAATGAGTAACACAAAATAGTGACATCGGTTTCCCATTCATCGATTATGGCTATTACTATGGTCAATTGATATACATCATTAATATTGTATATGCACATGGGTTGACATACATATTGTTAAAGTGTAATTGGGTTGATCTAGTGCGTGGAAGTAAAGTAGATTAATATCTATTTACATTGGTGAATTTTAACTATATGATATACAAAAATGAATGAGTTGGTAATGAACCTTTCATTTTGACATCACAAGTGGAATAAGTATTCTTTCTTACCTTGCCATCAAATCCTAGTTGGTAAGTTGCTGTGAAAATATCCCAGTGAGAAGTGTTTTTATTTGAACAAGATGAACCCGAGACTATTGCATTTTTTCCCAAAATCTTGATTAACATATCATAGTTCAATGTGAAAAAGAAATTTATTGGGATAGAGTGGATGTTGAAGGAGAAATTGTCTATTTTCATGTTTAATGAAAGGTATAATTGTTTTCCCACTCTTTAGTTTAAAGCCTTTTTTTAAAATTGTTTAACCTTTTATGAACTGTTTAACCTTTTTTTTAATTTTTTAACCTTGATTCCTTCAATAAATATTAGAAAATCAATCTATATTGTTGGATAATTTTAAATAGAACAACCCAAAAACTAATTTGGTACATAAGAATTTTTATTTATTGTTAGTCAGAATGAACCCAAAACTAATGTGGTATATAAGTATTTTTATTTATCAGGTATGGGGTATTATCTCAACCAGAACATCGGCAGCTCTCGGGAACCCTGAAAATGCTCTCGGGTTTCAGGTGACGACGGTGGCTACTACGCCGGCCTTCCCCCCCTTGGGGGGGGGGGAGATTTTTCAGACAACGGGAGACTAGGTTTTTGGCCCTTTTCAAATCCTGATTTTCTTCCCCCCTTTCCTAGGGGTTTTTTGTGTCCCAAAATCCCTGATTTGCTCGATGGTTGACCAAATCTTCCACTTTCAATTTTAGAATTTTTAAAATCATCTTCTCTTTTGAATCTTACTTTGATTGCACGATTTAGGAATAAACGTCCTTCTGTTGAGGATTTTGATAGGTATATCTTTGGTTCCTAGGATCTTCAGGAAAGAGCGATTGTTGGTTTGATTGACAGACACCACATGATGATTCTGTTCGAATCAGAGGTAGATCTCATTACTTCTTGGTCGAAGGAGCCTCACATCTTCAACGGATGTCGTTTCATGCTTTTACATTGGTAATTTGATTTTCACATGAACCGTGATTCACGTCAGCACCAGTGTGCGTAAGCTTTCCCAATTTGCCGCTGCCGTTCCAGAATCCTACTATTATTCGTATGATAGGTAACCTTGTTGGAAGGTATTTGTGTTCTGATACTCATACTGAAGCTGTGTGTCATCCAGTTAACCCCCCGAATTTGTGTGGAATTGGATTCTTCTCATCTGCCTTTTGACTATGTATGGATCATGATTGGAGAGGAGTACATATGCATGAAACATGTGATCTACGAGGACTGGACATATTTTTGTCCTGAGTGTCATCGTTTGGGTCGTGCAGTTGATAATTGCCGAAGAGGATTTCCCTTGAAGGCTCGCCTTCCTGATTTCCAGGCTCCCACTCTAAAGGAGGGAGTTTCATGGGGAAGGATTTCAGAGGGTGGTATGGGGAATGGTATAGGGCGGAGGGATCTTGTAACGGTCGAAGGAGGTAAGGGGAAGCAATTGTAGGTGGCAGATTTCAATACCAGTAGGGTGTTGGTTAATGATGATCCGATACCTGCTCAAAGGGAGGAAGATGGTCAGAGGAAGGTGTGGGAGGTGGGTGTGAGGGTTGACTCGGTTCAAGAGGATAAGGGTTCAGATGGAAGAGGTAGAAAGATTCTTCCTTTAGCGATGGCTGTAAAATAGATGGATTTCAACAGTGGGTTGGTTGAGGATGTGCAAGGTCTTGCGGCTTCCAATAGTATGGTGATCTAAAGGGAGATGCACAACGGTGGAGTGATACTTCTGGATCTAGAAGTGAGGGGTGTAGGAGCCATCTCTATGGTTGAAGCTGCTCCTTCAGGGGAGGTCATAGGTTTGAATTCCGCGGCTAGACCTTTTATTTCTTTAAGAAATAGGTTTGGAAGTCTTACTAATGGAAATCCTGAACTCGGTTTAAGTGATGACCCAGGAGGAGGGGATGTGAATGGTGGGGATTCCAAGGAAGAGAAACTTGATGGAAGTATGTGTCAAGGGGCAGGCTGTAGGCCTATGGATAATTCTTCTCCCATGATGGTAGAGGAAGCTTCTAATGAGGACATGCGGCTCCCGTTGATGGAGTGTAATATTCCAGATCAGAGGCTGGGTAGTGTCGATGGGTGTCCTATTTCTACTTTGATGGAACAAGAAGGAAAGGAAACGGAGAGCTCCAGAGGAGGGAAAGAAAATGTGAGTGGTCCGGTTGGCCGATTCTTTAGTGAAATTGTTCAGAGTGGGAATCAGAGGATGGCTTCAGGTGAAAGACCAACATCTACTACACCAAGAAGGAGGCCTAGGAGAGACTATTCTTATCTTCCGAGTCCGATGCGGACTAGATCTTCCTCCAAGCGTAAGGGAGAGGTGGTTGTGTATTTGAAAAAGGGAAGTTTTGTCAAGAAAGATCCATCTTATCTGCTTTCACTTGAACATCTTAGGAGTAGGGTGCAAAGTGAACACTTTTGGAGGCATCTGGAGTGGGAATCGGCTACTAGTGAAGGAGAATCTTTCATGGGTTATGGAGAAGAATTTGTCTATTATGATGTGTAAGTCTGTGTTTTATGTGCTGTTTGTTTCCTGTTGTTCTCTTGTCTTGTTTGAAGTTGTATTTTGGGGTCCCGACAACCCTTAAACCAGCTTTTAAAATGGAAAAAAATGACCAGCATCATATTTATTAGGTATGGGACCTAATTTCTATTTAGAACTCAACATGTTATCCTTTCATATATATATATATATATATAATCCTACAGAATACAAAATTTTACCACTAACCACTCATTTGTCTCTTGACCTCCAAATAACTTGTCTACCATGGGTAAATCTAAGTGCATATATGAGGTAATCTTTAGTTCATCCAAGAAATCCAAAGGTAGTAGTTCTTTACGTAATCTTCTTACTGTAAAGGCCATTAATATGGAATGAATGAAATATACAGAGATACTAATAAATAAGATACTTCTATTTCATGGTTGGTATTTTGTTTTTGATTATAATAAATCAGGATTTTTGTTTGAAGAAAAAGTAAATATGTTTTTGAGAAGTTTTCATTTCTAGTTTTCTAGAACATAGGATGTAATTTCATTAAATGTAAATGGTAAGGTTGTGTTGGTTTCATCCATCGATTTGGATGGGTACATTAAATATTCAC
Source organism: Viscum album (assembly GCA_963277665.1). Taxonomy (NCBI): domain Eukaryota; kingdom Viridiplantae; phylum Streptophyta; class Magnoliopsida; order Santalales; family Viscaceae; genus Viscum; species Viscum album. The sequence continues at coordinate 668,409,240 of OY728155.1, forward strand.
CTGTAATAGATTTTTATGTATTTGTAAGACATCACATGCTTACTCTTTTTGTGACGTACTGTTTTAAAAAATTATTGCTAGAAAAAATATGTACAAAAGCACATTTTGAAAATTTTAAAAAAATATTTAAGAGTATGAACTATTCAATTTGTGTAGCACGTCAAACATTTGAACAACAAAAAACAATCTAACATGATATTTTATATAATTTTTAAAATGTGTAATGTGAAACAACACATCACAAATAGTACATACTATTAAATCTCTGAACAAAAATGCTCTATAAGAATGTGATGTGTTGTGTTAGAAATTTTTTAAAATCATTTCACATTTTTACTATTTGTGAACAACAAAAAAATAAAAAATATCACATCAATACTCTATAAAAATGTACAGGTGTATTTATTTATATTTCACATTTTTATAGACATCTAAGATTATTGTTGTTTCACAATTTCACAAACAACAATGTAAATAATTTAAAATAGTGCATCACGCATTGTGTGAAAGAACAATAATTTTGTAAAAGTACCATTTTTTCACAGAAATAGTTTCCTTTGAATGTGAATACAACAATACTAATAAAAAATGTGAGCAATAATACACTTAAAATTGTGTTTTTAACAGCACAAAAATACTTTCTTTCAAATTATTGTAATATATTTGGATTTTTTTGTAAGATTATTGCTGAGAAACATCACACAAACTTAATATGAAATCCATGCAAAAGTATGTAATATTTATGTACATCACAATAATACATTGTGATGTGTTTTTGAGGTTATATTTAACATATTTTTATAACATCAATACTCTCTAAAAACATGTGATTTTCTATTTTACATGTTTTTAATAATACATACTCTTAATTATTTAAAATATGTTTTAAAATGTGTGATGTTCATAGATAGGGATGATAAAAACTTATTTTTATTTTATATACACCAGTAAAAATGTGTGATGTGATGTTTTACATTATTTATATGTTCTTTTATTCCATAAATATTTATATGTTATTATCAGCAGTAAATGGAGTTTTTGAGTTATTTTTTTCATTATTTATATTTAAAACATCACATATTTATATGTTCTTTTATTTAAGATATGTGATTCATAATCTTATTCCATAAAATTGTGAAAATAATATATTCTAACATATTTATGTGTGATTTTATATGAGAATATACTATTTTAAAATATAGGTATGGTCACATTTGAGTGTGTGTGATGTGTAAATGAACCATTATTACCACTTTGAACTTGTAAAATTCTATAAATGAACTTTATTTTATCCCACAAATGAACTGGTATGGTCACATTTCTATTTTATAATGAAATTTAATAGTGGTAATACTTCAGCAATTAGAATAGAAGGGTTTAAAATAAATAATGTGACAATGATGAAATTTAAATTCTTATTATAGTAAAATAAAATGGCAGAAAATGAGAGTCACATGGAGAAAAATAATATACCACATGGTAAAGGATGTTTCAAAGAGGGAAAATGATATGAAACCTGTATGAAAGGAAAATATGTGAAGTTAAAGGGGAAAGAGTGAAGAGGGAAATCAAACCTGCAAGCCTGAGGAAGAGGGAAAACAAAATTGAATTCCTATAGAAGATCATCACAATTGAGATTAAACAATGAACCTTAGATTTTATTTCAATAAATAACAATAAAGGGAAACAATATATAACTATAAAAGTTATTAACAATCAAACTAATTCAATCTGTATCAACAAAATCTGGATTCCATAAGAGTTCCTTTTTAATTAGAAAACCAATATTTTAATCACTTGATTAAAACTTTAGTAAACGCTTTAGTGAGCACCACTGATGAAGAGTATGGACTAATATTTTTTGATTTTTTAAATAAATTCAATATTTTAGATATTTTTTAGTTATATGCATAACCAATTTTAGTTTTTATTACAAAAAACACTAAATTTATATATAGAGAGCCACTGTAATAGGAAATGAATCCTTCCTTTACTAATATTTTCTATGACTGTAGGCATGTCAGGGGAACATGCACCCGATCCATATCATTTAGCAGATCCATCTACGTATGAATGTCGTGGTATTTTTTAATGTAACTGTGTTTATATTTTTAAGTAATTTATAAACACACATATATAAACATATATCTAATTATGTATAAAATTGTTTTCAATAGGATCATTAATGACTACTTTTCATCTCGTAAGAGAGGCCTTAGTCATGTCATTTCATCATGGAATTCTGACATGACCTTAGATGTTTCATTTGACGAGAGATTTCATCCCATGGAACTGAATACCCCTAAATTTATTCGTCAACTGAGTTACATCATATGTGACCCACATCGATTTTCATTGACCACACATGACTGGGCTTCTTTCCCTTGGGATACATTAGATCGACTTTGGAGGGAAGTTCATGTAAGAGGACCATTTTATTTTCTTCCCTATGTTCTCAAAATACTAACATGTGTGATTTGTTTCTGAAATAGAATAATCTGAAACTGTTCCCTGATGATTTTTTTCCAGTGGGTTTGGAAAAATTTCATAAGATACGGAAAGATCATAAATGTAATGTCAAGAGGGAGCATTGGGTAACAAATTTGGATGCCCCAGACATTCTGAAAAAATTCCTGAGAGGCGTTCTCCCATATCAGTGGCATGACTTAGTTGCATATTGATCTACTGAGGTTATTTAAGATAGTATATTTAATTTGGTATATATATTTTATAGAATACGTTAAATTTCATTTGTTAGAAATTTTAATTAATTGAATATAAGAGGTGTAAGAACACCATTCCAAGAATCGATCATTTCACCTACCACTTAATTGGCTCAGGACTCATCACGTATCTCAGATCCAACATGATGTATTTATTATTAATTTTTTAATTTATTCTTTAATATGGTTTTGTGTTATATTTATATATTTTATTGGTATACGGTTACATGATAAAGGTGTACCGACTGATAAAATGTCGGTGTGGATGAGGACTTATGATCGAAATGATCCAGTGGCTGCAGCTCTTATAGTAAGTTCTTATACTCATTACCAATAATTACATGAATCTTTATATATATATATATATATATTAAATATTAAAAAGGCTCAATTTGATGCTGAGTTAGCACAGCTGCTAGAGGAACATCGATAGATTCCAATGCGAAGGGATGAGATATTCCATCACATTATTAGTTGTGACGGGAAGAGATATAGTTTGACCTATGGAATGGAGTTTTATCATTCTCTAGTATCACATGCTAATGTTTTCGATCCGGTTGTTGTTGGGATGAAACAAAAACTGATAGATTTCGAGGCACAGTTGCGCACTTCCGAGGAGGTAAATGTGCAACTGATCGCTGAGCATAGAACACTACGAGAATATGTGTGTCTGGGTGATGGTGCAGGGGATCATACAATGTAGGTTTATACTGAATTTTTTTATTTACTTTATATTATTTTTTATATTAAAATATTTATATTTTTTATTTTTTATAGGCCCCTGCGACATCGGATGGAGGTAGAATCCATGGCCCTGCATGATGTATCATATTAAAGAGGTGTGTTTCTTTTATATTTTTTTATTTAATTAATGTTATATACTGATTTAGAATTGAAATGTCAAATTGTTTAAGATTAGAAATTTTTTTTTTAAAAACTCGAGAGTTTTTTAATTTTAAGAGTATGATCAGTAATTGGATACTTTATTGTGATAGATAATTTTTAGAATCCCCATTGTAAAAGTATTGGGATCCACAAAAATATATAAACTATATAACATTGAGGGAAATCATAGAATAAAAACCATGTTTATTAGATATGGAATACGAACAATAGTAGAATGAAGACCTTTAGAGACTTCCAAAAGACATCGATAAAGGCCTATAGTGGCCGCCTAGCATCCGCCAAATGGAGGACTATTTAGTCTTGTCAGTGATGCTAATGGTGTCCTTCATTTGGAAGACGTTGTAGATGAGCCGGAATGGCTTATAACAACTGCCAAATGGAGATCACTACAGGTGATTTCAGCAGAACTGATAGCGTCTGCCAAATAGCGGATGCTATTGCCCAATTCAGCTTCGGCTATAGTGACCACCAAATGGAGGACACTATAGGTGCCACCGAAATCACCAATAGTGACTGCCAAATGGCGGTCACTATAGGATTTTTTATTTTTATTTTATAAAAATTCCAACAATACAATAAAAAACCATATATTTAAAAATCACAAAAAAAAAACTTTTCCAAAATATCTAAACTCTTATGAATGTAAATATCTTCATCTCATCATCTTCCAAACTTCCACATCCATCATCGAATATAACTGCATGAAAAAATTTAATAAAAAAATTAATTCTGAAAAAAATACAAACAAATAATTGAAATGAAATAAAAAAATTTCAATTCAAGATTAGTGTAACAGATCGAAAGTATTTAATTTTGAAAATATATTAATAATTTTGAATACATTTTTTAAAATTTAAAAATTTTAATCCTATGGTTCTAATCAGACCACATTTCTAATTGACATGCCGTCTGCCCGACCATTTCACAATTCAATTGTCGGTTGTTGTCATTGGATTTCATGGAATTCCAAGGTCATTCAGCTGGTTTGGTCCACCCCACACACTTTTCTCAAGCACGCCAAACACTTAAAAACACTTATTCAGCTGTACCATGAAAATCACAGGTCTGATTGTTGTGTCATCTCCTTTTACACATCTCGAATAAAAATTATATTATTTTCATATGATTTAAAATCATTCCGATGTCGTTTGGTATGAATTTGACCATTAAACACATGTTTTGGTCTTTTATGCCATGAGATGTGTGTTTTCAATCACTATGGTCACACGACACCTCTGATTGATGTGTTTTCTACCCGATCATTCAAAATTCACTTGCCAGTTGTTGTTGTCTGATTTCATGGCATTCTGAGGTTGTTCAACTGGTTTTGACCACCCAACACACCTTTCTTAAGCGCGCCAACACCAAAAAAACACATATTCAGCCGTACTGCACAAACTGCACATCTTATTGATGTGTCATATCCTCATACACATCATGAATAATAATTAGAATATTGTACTATGATTTCAAGTCATTGTAATGCCGTTCAATATGAATTTAACCATTAAACACATGTTTGGTTGTTTATGGAATCAGAAGTGTGTTTTCGGTCACCACGGTCACACGTCACCTCCGACTAACATGTTGTATACCCAACTATTTCAAAATTTACTCACTTGTAGTTGGCGTATGATGTCATGGAATTTTGAGGTCATTCGATCGGTTTTGACCACCTCACGCACCTTTCGCAAGCACACCAACACCTAAAAAACACATATTCTACCGTACCGCGCAAACTGCATATCTTATTGATGTTCCATCTCCTTGTACATGTCAAAAATAACAAATAGAAGGTTTTCCTAGGATTTCAAGTCATTTTGATGTCATTCTGTATACATTTGACCGTTAAACACATGTTTTGGTCGTTTATAGAACCAGAAGTGCGTTTTCGGTCACTGTGGTCACACAACACCTCCGATTGAAATGTCATCTGGCCAACCATTTCAAAACTCACTAACCAATTATTTTCATTTTATTTCATGGAATTAAGAGGTCATTCGACCAGTTTTGACCGCCCCACACACCTTTCTCAAGCATGCCAAGCACTTAGAAAACACATATTCAACCGTACCGTGCTAGTCGCATACCCGATTGGCATGTCGTCTCTTCATACACGTCAAAAATAACAATTATACCATTTTACTATTATTTGATGTCATTACAATGTCGTTCAGTATGCATTTGACCGTTAAACACATGTTTTGGTCTTTTATTCCATGAGAAGTGCATTTTCGGTCATCGCGATCCCATGGAACCTCTGATTGTAGTGTCTTCCACCCGACCAATTCAAAATTTTCTTACAAGTTGTTTTCATCTGATTTCAGGGAATTTAGAGGTAATTCAGACAATTTTTGACCACCCCACACACCATTCTCAAGCACACCAACACCTAAAAATCACATATTTAGCCATACTGTGGAAACCACACTTCATATTTATGTTCTGTCTCCTCATGCACATCACGAATAATAATTAGACAGTTGTCCTATGATTTCAAGTAATTGTGGTATTGTTTAGTATGTATTTGATCATTAAACACATGTTTTGGTCGTTTATGGAACCAAAAGTGCATTTTCGGTCACCGAGATCACATGACACCTCCGATTAACGTGTTGTCTACCCAAACATTTTACAATTCACTTGACGATTGTTTTTAGATGATTTCATGGCATTACAAGGTTGTTCGACCGGTTTTGACCACCCCACACACCTTTCTCAAGTGCTTCATACACTTAAAAAAACATATTTATCCATACCACACAAAAATCAAGTCTGAATGATGTTCCACCTCATTGTAAACATCATGAATAATAATTAGACTATTGTCCTACGATTTCAAGTCATTACGATGTTGCTCGGTATGCATTTGACCATTAAACATGTGTTTTGGTCGATTATGGCACCAGAAGTGTGTTTTTAGTCCCCGCGGTCACACAAGAACTCCGATTGACTTGTATTCTACCTGAAAATTTTAAAAATCACTTGAAAGTTGTTGTCATCTGATTTCATGGCATTCCGAGATCATTCATCCAGATTTGACCTCCCCACACACCTTTCTCAAGCACACCAAACACATAAAAAACACATATTCAGTAGTATCACACAAACCACATGTTTGATTGATGTGATGTCTCCTCATACATGTCACGAATAATAATTAGATTGGTGTCCTATTATTTCAAGTCATTGCAATGTCGTTTGGTATGCATTTGACCGTTAAATGAATCATTTGGTCATTTATGGCACCAAAAGTGCATTTTTGGCCATCGCGGTCACATGACACCTTTGATTGACATGTCATATGCACAACCATTTAAGAATTAATTCTCTGGTTGTTGCTATTTGATTTCATGGCATTCTGAGGTTGTTCGACCAGTTTTGACCACCCCACGCACCTTTCACAAGCGTGCTAACACCTGAAAAACATATATTCAGTAGTACCATGCAAACTGCACATCTGATTGATGTTTCTTCTCCATGTACACATCATGAATAATAATTAGACGGTTTTCCTATGATTCCAAGTCATTGCGATGTCGTTTTGTATGCATTTGACCATTAAACACATGTTTTGGTCGTGTATGTCACTGAAAGTGAATTTTCAGTCACCGTAGTCACATGACAACTTTGATTGATATGTTGTCTTCCATACCATTTAAAAATTCACTCGCTGGTTGTTTTCATCTAATTTCATAGCATTCTGAGGTCATTCAGCTAGTTTTGACCACCCCACACACCTTTCTCAATCCCGTCAAACACTTAAAAAACACATATTCAGTCGTACTATGAAAACCACACGTTTGATTGATGTTTCATCTCCTCGTACACATCACGAATAAAAATTAGACTATTATACTATGATTTCAAGTCATCCCGTTGTCGTTCGGTATACATTTGATAGTTAAACATATGTTTTGGTATTTTAGGCCACGAGAAGTGATTTTTCGGTCACCGCGGTCACACGACACCTCTAAATGACATGTCATCTACCCAAAAATTTCAAAATTCACTCTCTGGTTGTTTTTGTCTAAATTCATGGCATTCCGAGGTTGTTCGACTAGTTTTGATCACCCCATGCACCTGTCCCAAGCGCGCCAGACACTTAAAAAACACATATTCAGCCGTACCGCACAAACCGCACATTCGATTGGTGTGTCATCTCCTCGTACATGTCATGAATAATAATTAGACTATTTTCTTGGTATTTCAAGTCATTCTGATGATGTTTGGTATGAATTTTACTGTTAAATGTGTGTTTTGGTCTTTTATGCCATGAGAATTACATTTTTGGTCACCGCGGTCACACGCCACCTCCGATTGACGTGTCGTCTACCTGGACATTTCACAATTCACTCTTCAGTTGTTTTTGTCTAATTTCATGGCATTCAGAAGTCGTTCATCTGATTTTGACCACCTCACACACCTTTCTCAAGCCCAACAACACCTTAAAAACACATATTCATCCGTACCATTCAAACCACACATTCTATTGACGTGTTGTCTTCTTTTACACATCACGAATACTAATTAGACTATTTTCCTATGATTCCAAGTCATTGCGATGTTGTTTGGTATTCATTTGACCGTTAAAAACATATTTTGGTTGTTTATGGCACCAGAAGTGTGTTTTCGGTCACCGCAGTCACATGACACCTTTGATTTATGTTTCTTCTACCCGACCATTTAAAAATTCACTCACTGGTTGTTGCCGTATGATTTGATGGAATTCTGATGTCGTTTGGCCTGTTTTGACCACCCCACACACTGTTCACAAGTGAGCCAACACCTAAAAAACACATATTCAGCCGTCCCATGAAAACCACACATTCGACTGACATGTCGTATCCTCGTACATATAACTAATAATAATTAGACTATTATCATGTGATTTCAAATCATTGAGATGTCGTTCGGTATGTATTTGACCGTTAAACGCATGTTTTGGTCATTTATGGCACTGGAAGTTCATTTTTGGTCACCACGGTCACACGACACCATCGATTTACATGTTGTCTGCCCAAAAAATTTAAAATTCACACACCGGTTGTTTTCATCTGATTTCATGGCATTCTGAGGTCGTTTGGATGGTTTTGACCACCCCACACCCCTTTCTCAAGCACGCCAAACACTTTAAAAACACATATTCAGGCGTACCACACAAACTGCACATCCAATTGATGTTCCATCTCCTTGTAAACATCATGAATAATAATTTTACTATTTTCCAATGATTTCAAGTCATGTGAATGTTGTTCGGTAGGCATTTGACCGTTAAACGCATGTTTTGGTCTTTTATGCCACGAGAAGTGCGTTTTCAGTCACCCCGGTCACACGACATCTTCGATTGACATGTCGTCTACCCAACAATTTTAAAATTCTCTTTCCAAATGTTTTCGTATGATTTTATGACATTATGAGGTCATTCGACTAGTTTTGACCACCCCACGCACCTTTTTCAAGCGCACCGACACCTAAAAACACATATTCAGCCATACCACACAACCCACACAACCCAAACATCTGATTGATGTTATGCCTCCTTTAACACATCACAAATAATAATTATACTATTTTCCTATGATTTAAAGTCATTGAGATGTCGTTCTATATGCATTTGATTGTTAAACGCACGTTTTGGTCGTTTATGGCATCGGAAGTGCGTTTTCGGTCATCGCGGTCATGTGAAACCACCGATTGATGTGTCTCCATCCCAACCATTTGAAAATTGACTCATCGATTGATTTTTTCTGATTTCATGGAATTTTGAGGTCTTTTGGATAGTTTTGACTACCCCACACACCTTTTTCAAGTGCACCCAAAACTTAAAAAACACATATTCAGCCATACCGTGCAAACCGCACATCTGATTGAAATTCCGTCTCCTCTTAAATGTCACAAATAATAATTAGACTATTTTCCTGTTATTTCAAGACATTGCGATGTCTTTTTGTATGTATTTGACTGTTAATCACGTGTTTTGGTCGTTTATGGCACTAGAAGTGTGTTTTGGATCAATATGGTCACACGAAAACTCCAATTGACATATGCCCAAACATTTCAAAATTCACTTGACAGTTGTTATCGTCTAATTTCATGGAATTCCGAGGTCATTCAGCCAGTTTTGACCACCCCACACACCTTTCTCAAGCATGCAAAACACCTACAAAACACATATTTATTTGTACCATGCAAACTGCATATCCAATTAACATGAAGTCTCCTCGTACACATCATGAATAATAATTATACTATTGTCCTATTATTTCAAGTCATTGCGATGTCGTTCGGCATGGATATGACTGTTAAACATGTGTTTTGGTCATTTATGGCACTAGAAGTGCATTTTTAGTCATTGCGGTCACACAACACCTCCAATTGAAGTGTCTTCTACCTGACCATTTCATAATTGACTCACCGGTTGTTTCCGTATAATTTCATGGCATTTTGAGGTCGTTCGACTAATTTTGACCACCCCACACACCTTTCTCAAGCGAGATGACACCTAAAAAACACATATTTAGCCGTACCATGAAAACCACACTTCTGATTGATGTGTCGTCTCCTCGTAAACACTAGGAATAATAATTACACTGTTTTACTATGATTTTAAGTCATTGCGATGTTTTTCGGTATGCATTTGACTATTAAATGTGTATTTTGGTCTTTATGGCACGAGAAATATGTTTTCGGTCACCGCGGTCACACAACACTTCTAATTGACCTATCGTCTTCCTGAACATTTCATAATTCACTCTCTAGTTTTTTCGTCTAATTTCATGGAATTATGAGGTTGTTCAACCAGTTTTGACCACCCCACACACCTTTCTCAAGCTTACCAAACACCTAAAAAACACATATTCAATCATACTGCACAAAATGAAAGTTTGATTGATGTGTTGTATCCTTTTACATGTCAAAAGGAATAATTAAATAGTTGTCTTGTGATTTCAAGTCATTTCGGTGTTGTTTGGTATGCATTTGGCTCTTAAATGTGTATTTTGGTTGTTTAGGGCACCAGAAGTGCATTTTCGATCACCACGGTCACATGACACCTCCAACTAATGTGTCATCTCCCGACCATTTTTCAATTAACTATACAGTTGTTTTTGTTCTATTTCATGGAATTCCGAGTTTTTTTGGCTGGTTTTGACCACCCCACGCACCTTTTCAAGTGCACCAAACACTTAAAAAATGCATATTAATCCATAACACGCAAACCGCACGTCCGATTGACGTGTTGTCTGCCTGACCATTTCACAATTTACTCGTTGATTGTTTTCATGTTAATAAATTTAAATGTTATATAATATATAATAATTAAAAAATAGGTAAACTTTAAAATAATTAATTAAATCACAAGAATTAAAACAAAAAAAACACAGAGGTGTAAATAAAACTAAAGGTTGAATAATAATTATTAATTCCTAATTCAAGTATGATATTAAAATTGTAATGTAAATTACCTCATGCATGTTCATCCTCATATCGATAACCAATATCACTAAGATGTCCATCAGCTATATCCAGAGCCTATAATATATATCAATATTATGTATCTTAAACATATCAATAGAAGTCAATATGAGTATGTTTTGTTTTATTGTTTACATGTGGTGCCACTTGTGTACCATCAACAGGATGTTGCGTCATCACTTCATCGATATGTACAGACATATGTGATAATCTCTTCTCATACTCTGCACGTAACTGCTGAAACCGCACATCCATATTGTGTTTCATAGCCTGCATGGTAGCATCTATCTCAGTCTTTGTGCGCATCCCTACATCTCTTCACGCACCCATCACCTCTGCTCTAACAACTGCACATTGTGGGACACCACAACCATAAGTCAAGGAATAACCAAGACCATCACGCCCCACGACACATTGAAATATCTCATCTCTACACAGAGTACTATGAAATTGATCCTCTGGAAACTCTGCTAAATGAGCATCAAACTAATCTTGTAGCATATAATGAATCAATTAACAAATATGAATAAATTTTATAAAATAAGAATACATTTATTAGTAAATAATTGGCTTACTATAAAACTGAAAACATCAGGATCACCCACCCTATGATTCCTCACCAATATGGACATCCGATAAATCATCTCACCTCATTGGTGTAACTATAATAAAAGGATTCACCATGTTATACTACAATATTTTGAATATATGAATGAATATTAAATTCTAAACTTACATCATGTATGAGTTGTGACACAAGTCGAGTGCCAAGTCTGGAAGGCATGCCATGCATCACCTGATTAAGTGAACGATGAGTAGACTCGGTCTATATTCAATATATTCAGTTAATAAACATATGAACAATCAATCATTTATATATTAAAAGAAAAAAATCTTACCATTGTCTCATTACTCGAGCAAAACACAACCAAATCCTGCCACTGCATGGGATGAATTCCCAGAGGGACTCACTATAGAATGTATGGCACACCCACAAATGGTATCCAGTGATCTCTCTTCACATTTCCCTTGTAATCCTTCCATAATTTTCCGTATTTGTTCATAAAATAGCCCAAAAATCATCTGGATAGGATTCTAAATTATCCTACTAGAAAAAATAGTCAGTAGACGAAACAACAATAAAAACAATATCATGAAAAATTAAACATTAAATTTACCCGAACCTCCCTCCAAAATCTATCAATAATATCCTGGGGGAAAGAAGTCCAATCATGAGTCATAATAGGGAATCTTTATGGGTCTCATATCATATGCCCAAACTGATGAATCAATACAGTATCACCTTCTCGGACTGGATGAAATGTGTCATCAAATACCACATATAATTGGGATCCATAATTCTGGGATCGAACCCCTCTAACAGGACCCCTACGTCTGCTAGGAGACGCACTAGATCCTAATATACATATATCCATAATTCAATTACAATATAGATTAATTTTTAATTAAAAATTAGAAAAATTTTGGGAAATAAGAATAGAAAATTAAATCAATTAATTTATAAAAATAAAAACATACATACCGACAACATCAAGTGAACCACTCAGAACACCCTGTGACATACCTATATAAAAAAATTATATTTAAATAAAGAAATTTTAATACATATATTTCTCATAAATATTTTTACAAACAATATGTGGAACAAATTAAAATTTTAACTAATCATGGAAGTCTATAATATATCCTTCAATTATCTCTTTGGACCATTTTATATCTTCATATTGTATAACTAATGTTTTTTGGTCAAGTTTTTGATCAAGAAATGTGACAACTTCAGGTTCCTCTTGGTCAATAAAAAAACACCTCTTCTAAAAATTTTCACCACAACTTTCCAATCAGAATCAATGACGATAAAGTAAAACTACTCTGCCCTCAATGTTAGTATGAAGGGATCGTTTATTACTCAATCATCTTTATATAGCATATTTTTAAAGTTTAATCACATAAATTAGAATTTATCAACTTTCCTTCCACGAACTAGATCTACCCAATCACACCTTAACAATATATGTTTTAAGCCACGACCATAAATAACCTTAACAATATTCCTCAGTAATACATAATAATAGCCCTCACCAAAAAAAAGAACAACCAACACCACTATTTTTTGTGTCTTGGTTCATGTCAAAATCTCTAATATGAAATCAGAATCCGTTAGCAACCACAGACTTTTGGTGACAAGTTTTAATAAATGGTCCATCAGCTAGTTGGTTTAGTTCTTCTCTCTTATTATGGGTACTTAAATAACAAATATTTTGAATATAAAAATTTTACATAGTTCAATAGATAAAGGATTTTGAAAATACAATTAAGTTACACTATAAAAATATTAAATCAATTCTTTATACGTACATGAGTCTTAAACCACTCATGAAATGTGTTAAAATGGTGTTTTTGGATTTGATAGTCAGTTACATGGGGGATTTCACGTTTCAAATTAGTGATATGAATCCTAAATCAAAACACAATAAAAGGTAAGTAATAAAATAAATATAGAAATAGAAGACACATCAACTATGAAAATTACTATATCAATGGCATAACTGATGGAGTATTGAAAAACACATATCAATGAGCTTGAAACCACTCATAATTGTGCATATCAAATGTTATTCCCTTTCCAATTAGACCCTCGTCATTCTGGGAGGGTTTATCTATCATTGTTTCAACCTTATCAATATACAAAGCACATAAATTAGTACACTGATCCATTAAATATACCTTGGAAATTGAAACTTCTGGATGAGATTTTTTGTGAACATACCGTTTCAATGTATTTAAGTATTTCTATATTGGATACATCCACAAGAATTGCATGGGACCACCTGAAATGACTTCACTAGTAAAATTAAAAGTCAAGTGAACCATGAAATCAAAAAAGACGACAAAAATATTTTCTCTAAGTGACATAGTTCAAGTACAATCTTATACTGCTACTTTTTTAAATCACTCATGTGGTGATTTCTTGAACAGAGCTATCTAAAAAATTTCAAAATTGCAATCAACAACTTAGCAACTTTGGTAGGTAAGAAATACCAAATTTTTATAGTAATTAACTGTTGAATCAGAATATGATTATCCTGAATTTTCAACCCTTGTAATTTCATGTTCTTAATATTGACATGCTTGGAAATATTAGTGTAATAACCATCTGGAACCTTAACAGTATTAAAAATTGATAGAAATGTTTGTTTATCTTTTTTACTCATGGTGTACTATGCAGCAGGCATGTATGCCCAATTACCTTCACCCATCTGTAAATGTAAAGGTTTTTTCAATCCCATTTCTTACAAATCATGTCGACCATTGGCACTATACTTTGATTTCCCCTTGACGCCTAAAATGTGCACAATATATTATCACATAATTTTTTTTCAATGTGTATCACATTTAAATTATGTCTTAAAATATTATATTTTCAATAAGGAAATTAAAAAAAACTCTATTTCTTCCAATTATGACTGTTTTGTCTATTTGCAGCAGCAATATAAGCCAATTCAGGAGACAATAAATATTGAAAATCATACATTGTAAAAATGTTTTCCTGATCATGTTGTGCACAAATGTTAACCCCAGACAGTATTTGTGGTGATGGTTCATACACTCTATTCCCATCAAACAACACATAGTCTTTTTTGAACCTGTGAAATGGAGGAAGAAAGAATCAATGACCAAGATATGCCCACTTTATAAAATTCTTAAGCCATTTAGATTTCTTACTCATATTACAATAAGGGAAAGTGAATTATCCTTTTGTACTCCAACTTGATAAATTAACATACACTGGGAAATCACTAATTGTACATAACAAAGCGGCCTAGATTCTAAAAATTTTATTAGATGCCAAGTCAAATGTCATTACACCATCAGACCAAAATTCTTACATCTCATCAATCAAAAGTTTCATATAAACAATGATTTTATCACCAATTCCTCTCAGTCCATCAATTAGAATAAATAGTAACAAAAATGGTTTCTTTATACATACCCATGGGGGAAGGTTGTATGCAACCAACACCACTGGCCAAATACTCTGTGTTGCACTAACTATGGACCTAAATGAGTTAAAACCATCTAGTTCCAAAACCAGTCGAACATTACAATCATCCTGGGAAAATTCTGGGTGTATTTGTTCAAACTCTTTCCATGCTAAAGAATCTACCGGGAGAGTTAATTTATTATCCTCTTTGTTTCTCTCTGAATTCCAAGTCATCAATTTAGCAATTTTAGTTGATATGAAGAATATCTCCAGTCTCGGTGTCAGTGGGAAATAGTGCATCTGCTTAACGGAAACCTATTTCCCTTGATTCAAGACTCTTCCAGGAAGAATCTGACTACCTTGATTAATCTCATTGTCCTTCCACCAAGATGTATATAAAACAGTAAAAATATTTAATTTTCAGTTCTATTTTATGAACAACATACAATTATTTCAGCACATATCAATGGTATCATATATAAAACCAAGATCATCGGCCAACTTATGATCTTGGTAGAATGAATCTGGAATCTTTTCTCTAGTAGAGAGTACCTTCTTCAACAATACCAACAACATGTCGAATGAGGTTTCTGACCATTGATTCAAGGACTTTAGGTGTAACAATTAAACGATGAATGATAATTTACTAAATTTAGTGCATCTATTATATAATTCAGTATGTGCATCATCAAGAATCTCAAAGAATTTCAATACATCTTCATATAAAGAAGAATAGGGATTACTCGATCCAACATCATAATTTATGACATTACTATCTTCAGGTTGAAACTGACACATCATATCATTGAGCATTATGTTCATCGGATCAACTGTTCTCGAATTAACATCCTTATGAATAATTTCTTATTGATGACATAAAACAAAATCTTCTCCATGACATTTCCATGTCTTATAGTTGTTCAAAAACCCATTCAAAAAAAATATATTTTTTAACACTATCTTGTTTTAAGAGATATTTATTTTCACATTTTTTTCATGGAAAAATAATCAAATCACTTGGAAATATGTTGGGGAAATATATAAATCATTTAATACCCTCATAATATTTAGCAGACATCCTATCTTGCATATTAATCCAGCTCTTATCCATATCTGTATTTAATATAAATAAAATAATTGAAATATATTATTTAAATTCTAAAAAATATAATATCATTAAAAAATAAAAAATAATGAGTTAAAAGATATTTTTAAGGACGAAAAACCTATCTTGAAGGTTCAATCATAAATAAAAAAATATTCCCTCTCTGAGAGGTATCTCTGAACAATAAAATTTTTATAAATAACCTACATAATGGACTTTGGAATTCAAACAATGACTTACCTATAAAGGACTCGATCGTGGGTAATGGGATGTGACTCGATTGCGGATCCATGATAGCACAACGACTTGATGATAGGGGTTTGAAGACCAGACTCAAAATGGGTAGAACTGCTAGATGAATCGTGGGAGGGTTCTAAATGGCAGTGCATGACAGGACGAGAGTGTTCAACAGAGAAAGGACATGAGGAATCACCAGAGGGGTGCGGTGGGACCAGGAGGGAATGGCCATAGTGGGACTATCCGAAGGTGCAACATGGAGGTGGGGGGGGGGGGGGGGGTTCTCCAGGTCGCAGTGGGTGTCAGGGTCACTGGGGATGCAACGTAGAGGCAAGGGGGTGGGGGTTGCTGGGGTTTCTCAGGGTTGCAGGGGGCGCAACGTGGAGGCAATGAGGAAGGGGTCTACAAGGTCCCGGGGTGTCTTGGGGTTGCGGGGGGTGCAACTCTAAGGAAAGGGGGTGTGGTTCGTCAGGGTCATGAGGGTGTCTTGGGGTCGTGGGGGGTGCAACAGGAAGGCAAGGGGGTCGGGGTCCCTGGGGCTATAGTGGTTGGGAGTGGGGGGGGGGGGGGTTGTCCAAGGGGGAGGGGTTGGGGACATTTAGGGTGGGAGTGGGTGATAAAACACTATTTTATTGAATATTTTATTGATAATAAATGATATAATTTCCTCACATTGTGTTAAATATGTTTATTTATAAAATATTTGGGATTATATCATTCATTTGAATATTTGATGAAAATTCCAGTTTTACCCTTTATAGTTCACTGTAGTATTTCGAATATAAATATTTTTATTTTTATTATTTTAATTTGAAATTTTGTAACAGTGTTACTAAATTAATTATCTACAACTTATATTCAGGACACTAGAGCTAAAGAGTTCATTTGGTTGTTGAAATTGGTCCATGAAGTCAAAGTTGGGCTGGGCTCTCCAGAATGGAGAAGCTTCTGTATTTCGGCCATAACTCCTTAATATGGGCCTGTATTGAGCCCAAATTTGGAGAGGAGATAGAAGACACATATCCTCACATTCTATCCGTCTGGAAGGCCGGCCAATTCACGCGTTTTGGTGGTCAAATGGGCGGTGAAAGTTGGCATAAAATATTTGGCCGAATTTCCACATTCAGACTTGAAACCACTTGTAACCTCTCCTCCCCTCCCCTCTATAAATTGGAGTTTTTATCATTTGGAGGGGTTGGGACGTGCATTGGGAAGTTGAAGGAAGAGGAGAAGTGGATCCACTCTAATTCTCCAACCATTTCAATAAGGGTAGCTCTTGAAGCAAGGATCCCTTCAACGAAGCCTTCTTCTTCTCCTTCATGTTGTAATGATTTTGTTTATGTAATAAACTTCTTTGTTCTTCTTTTATTTATTATCTTTTCTTCTGTTTTGTTTAAATTTATTCTTCTCTTAATCTTCCTAATTGGTCTGGAATTCTTGAGTAGAAGCGTTATTGGGTTATACCCATTTTAAACCTTTGCACATGCAAAATGCTTCTACGATGATTACGCCACCCATGGAAGAGTAGTCTTTTAGTAATCGATCTATCTTCTACCCTCTTCATTTAATTATTTTGAATCAATGAGATACTGTAATTAACTTAACATGATCCATGAATTGTGTTTTTAAATTGTAATAAACTAAGAAAGCAATTGAACAATGTACACAAAAACACGCGAGGTCGGGATTTTGTGTAAATTGTGAGAGTGCGATCTTAATCGGTAATACAAGACCACACGGGATAAATTTGTAGAGTTCAAATATAATACCTAAACACAATTCATCCTCATTTCCAGAGTGGATATGTCCCTTAATTTACCACTAACCATAAGCTAATCTTAGAACATCAATCAAAGCAGGGTGCTGCGATTGCATGTTCCGAAGTTAGCCTAAGGTTAAATTCACTTCAATCTTCGTGGTAAAGTTAATTCTCATAGGGTTCGTGATTTAACAAATTAAGGGATCATAATTAAGTGAATGTTAATTTAAATTATAATGATTAATAATAAAGTGAATAGGTAGAGTTAGATCAATTACGCCTTTTAAAATAGATTTCTAAAAAAAACATCTTCTTGTTGTGTCATTCTAATCGAAACTTCATTTCAAAATTAAAAACAAAAAAAATGAAATCTTCTTCCAGAAAACTTATTATAGATTTACAAACTATAAAAAACAACCCCATACTTTCAAGTAGTGTTTTATTCCCTTTTATTTTGATTCTATATTACCTCTGAAAAGTTGTTTTAATTCACTTCCTCCTTTGAGAGACGACCTTGGCCAGCCACTCTGCTGCACCTAAGTACCCCAAAATCACACTAATCATTTGAGGGCGCCCACGATAGTGCTCTATCAAATTGGCGCCGTTGCCGGGGAGGCAAGTAATTATTTTAACCAATTAGAGGTATTTATTTTATTTTACATTTTATTCTCTTCCTCTCTTCTTTCTTCCTTCTTTACCCAATCTGATTTTTCTTCTTCTTCTTTTATTTTCTTCTACTTATTTTTGGACCATCAACTCAAACTTCTCATTTTTATTTTACTATGGTCCACTTTCTTTATTTTCATTTTTATTTGATCTATGACACTAACTAATCCCGAAGATCTCTTAGATCTTGACCCTGAGATTGAACATAGCCTTAGGGCACGAATCAGACATTCTCAATCTACGAGAAGTTTCAATATTGAACCAGTTGGTGAATTCCTCTCTTCTGGAAACATTGAAATTGGAAGCTATTCAAGTTCAAACATAAAAGAGGAACCAATGGATGGAAACAATGGAAATGAACTTAATAGAACCATTCGAGAATTGGCTGCACCTGATATTAACTATCAACCAAATTGTATTGCATACCCAAATCTAGAATCGGACTTTGAATTGAAATATGGATTAATTCACCTTCTTCCAATGTTTCATGGCTTATCTGGTGAGGATCCCAACAAACACCTTAAGGAATTTAGTGTGGTTTACTCAACTTTAAAACCAAGAAATGTTTCTGAAGATCAAATTAAATTAAGAGCATTCCCATTCTCACTTGATGGAGCTGCAAAAGATTGGATGTATTATTTGCAACCTGAAGATGTAACATGTTGGAATGATTTGAAACGTCTTTTTTCTTGCAAAGATTTTTTCCAGCATCAAGGACAACATCCATTCGAAAGGAGATATCGGGGATCAAGAAAACCCAAGGGGAGTCAATGTATGAGTACTGGGAGAGATTCAAGAAGTTGTGTGCAAGCTGCCCACATCACCAAATCAGTGAGCAACTCCTCATTTAGTACTTCTATGAAGGACTCACACCTATGGAGAGAAGCATGGTAGATGCTACGGCCGGAGGAGCATTGGTGGAAAAGACACCAGTAGCTGCACGTGCATTGATCGACAAGATGACCCAAAACTCCCAACAATTTGGTGATAGAGGTACACCACATGTCAGGGGAGTACATCAGGTAAGTCCTTCTTCTCTTGAAAGTCATTTGATTGATACTAAGTTGTAAGAATTGACCACTATGGTGAGGCAAATTTCTTTGGCACAAAATACATCTCTACCCCCTCATTCAAGGCCTTGTGGTATTTGCGCTGAGACAATCCACCCAACTGACTGTTGCCCACAACTCCAAGAAACACAAGATTGTGCAGTAGTGTTCCCTGGGAGACCATTTCAGCAGCAACAAAAACAACCATATACCCAAAAGAAGTTTGATCCAACATACAACCAAGGGTGGAAAGATCATTCGGACATGAGGTATGGCTCTGGACAACAACAAAGGACACCCTTTCAACAAAACTTCCAGCAGCCTCCGCCTTACCAGCAGGGTTTCCAACAACCCCAAAGGAAATTTGAAGCTCAAACATCAACAAGTCAGCAACAAGGGAATCATCCACCAAAGGTAGATTCTAATACTGATGATCTTTTGAAGCAAATTGTTCTTAATCAACAGAATGAGCTGAAGAGTCAAAGTTCGGAGCTGAGGGAGTTGAAGACTCAAATGAGCCAGATTGCCACCGCCCTCCATGAACTTGTGAGTAAATTTTTTGGAAATCTACCTTCCCAACCCACTCCAAATCCAAAGGGGAATGTTAGTGCCATCACATTGAGAAGTGGGAAGCAAATGAATGATACATCTGCACCTACCATTCCATTGGGATTCACCTCAACTTCAGAGAAGCCGCATTCCATACCAACTGATGAGAAATCCAAGGAGAAAGATAAAGGTAAGAAAAAGATTGATGATGTTCCTCCTAAACCCCTTCCTTTTCCAAACAGGGTTGTTCAAACCAAGAAGATAGCTGAAGAAGCAATGCAAAAGGAGGTTTTGGACACATTCAAGCGTGTGGAGATCAACATTCCTCTACTTGAAGCCATTAAGAAAATCCCAAGGTATGCCAAATTCTTAAAAGAACTCTGCACCAATCGAAGAGGGCTCAAGGGAAATGAGAGGATAATCCTTGGAAGGAATGTCTCAGCACTCATTTCACCAAATCTAGCAATGCCAACAAAGTGCAAGGATCCAGGGACATTCACCATCCCATGCACCATAGGGGAGTTGCACTTTTCTGATGCACTTTGTGATTTAGGTGCTTCCATAAATGTGATGCCTCATTCTGTATTCTCTTCCTTCCAGGTTGGTGAGTTGAAGACAACAAGAGTAGTGGTGCAATTGGCGAATAGAGCTACGACATATCCAGCAGGAGTCCTTGAGGATGTACTTGTCCGGGTAAGAGACATGATCTTTCCAGCGGATTTCTATGTTCTTAACATGCAGGATGATCAGGTAAGTTCTCATGCCCCAATTATCTTAGGTAGGCCCTTCCTCAAAACTGCAAAAACTATCATAAATGTCAATGAGGGTACACTTTCCATGGAATTTGGGGATGAAGTTGTGATATTTAATGTTATGGATTCCATGAAGTACCCTTCTGAGGACCATTCTACTTTTGTTATCTCCCATTTTGAACCACCAAATAAAAACTCCATATAATTTGATTGTACTATGCTTAGGGAGATTATGAGTGTTGGTTCGAGTTTGATGTCTAAGAGAACTTCCACACATGTTTCTGATACACAATCCTATCTTGGATTTGATTTTGATGTGGATTCATATTCTGATTTTTATCATGTTCACTCTGATTATGAAATGGCTGTTGAGTATGCTGATGGATTTGATGCTTTATTCTATGATTTTGATGATGTATATTCTGATACTGATGCTCTTTGTGCACATATTTCAGTTCCTTCAATGTCTCCATCCATACTACACCCTCCTTCATTAGAACTCAAGCCATTGCCACCAAATCTGAAATACTCATACTTGTTGAGTGGTGAGAGATTACCTGTTATCATTGCTAACAATCTCCCTTGTGAACATGAAGAAAAGATTTTGAATATTTTGAGGGAGAACATCAGGGCGATTGGGTGGACCTTGGCTGACATATCAGGTATTAGCCCCTCCATTTGCATGCATAGGATTCTCTTGGAGGATGGGGCTAAACCGGTGAGACAACCACAAAGGAGACTCAATCCCACCCTCCTGGAAGTTGTTAAAAAAGAAGTTGAGAAATTTCTCAAGGCAGGTATAATCTTTCCCATTTCAGATTCACAGTGGGTAAGTCCTATTCAGGTTGTGCCTAAGAAAAGTGGTGTTACTGTTGTTAAAAATGAGAAAGATGAGTTAGTTCCAATGAGGGTGCAAAATAGTTGGCGTGTGTATTGATTATAGGAAACTAAATCAGTCCACTCGCAAGGACCATTTCCCCCTCCCATTTATTGATCAGATGCTTGAGAGACTAGATGGGAAGACACACTATTGTTTCTTGGATGGATTTTATGGATATTTTCAGGTTCCTATAGCTTCGGAGGACCAGGAGAAGACGACATTCACCTGCCCATTCGGTACCTTTGCCTACCGAAGGATGCCATTTGGACTTTGCAACGCCCCAGGTACCTTCCAGAGATGCATGGTGAGTATTTTTTATGATTTTATTGATACCTGCATGGAGGTATTTATGGATGATTTTACAGTGTATGGATCCTCATTTGATGAATGTCTAAAGAGTTTGGGAAAGGTGTTGAATCGTTTTATTGAGAAGAATCTATTCCTGAACTTTGAAAAGTGTCATTTTATGGTAGAGCATGGCATTGTATTAGGGCATGTGGTGTCGAAACATGGGATAGAGGTTGATAGATCTAAGGTAGAAATTATTTCATCCTTACCCTATCCTTCATGTGTGCGTGATGTTAGATCTTTCCTAGGGCATGCAAGATTTTATCGGCGCTTCATCAAAGATTTTAGTAAGATTGCTCTTCCTATGTCAAGATTACTTCAAAAGGATTCTGATTTTGTGTTTGATGTTTCTTGCAGGAATTAATTCGATGAGCTAAAACAACGTCTGACCACTCCACCTATCATATAACCCCCAAGGTGGGAGATTCATTTTGAGCTTATGTGTGACGCCTCCAACTTCGCGGTTGGAGCTGTCTTATCTCAGAGGGTGGAGGGGCGTTCACATGTGATCGCCTATGCATCGAGGACACTGGATTCAGCCCAATAAAACTACACTACCACAGAAAAGGAGTTTCTTGCTGTCATATTTGATTTAGATAAATTCCGTTCATATTTATTGGGCTCTAAAGTAGTTGTTTTTTCTGACCATGCAGCTTTGAGGTACCTCCTAAAGAAGCCAGATGCAAATCCACGACTTATCCGTTGGATGCTCCTTCTTCAAGAGTTTGACCTTGAGATAAAGGACAAGAAGGGGTCAGAGAATTTGGTGGCAGACCACATGAGTAGGCTTACTCACACACTATAGGGTGACACCTTGGACCACGTACCACTTCGGGACACTTTCCCCGATGAGCATCTCTATACCATCTCAGGTAAGAATCCTTGGTATGCTGATTTAGTTAATTACATTGTTGGCTCTGAAATCCCAGTAAATTTGAAGAAACATCAAGTCCAAAAATTAAAGAGTGAGTCAAGATTTTATGTTTGGGATGATCCATACTTATGGCGCATGTGTAGTGACCAAGTCATTAGGAGGTGTGTTCCCGATCATGAGTTTGAGTCTGTTTTTCATTTCTGTCATACACTTGCTTGTGGTGGACACTTTGGACCCCAACGGACAGCTAGTAAGGTTTTGGAATCTGGATTATATTGGCCTAGATTATTCCATGATGCCCATGTGTTTTGTAAGTCATGCTCTCGTTGCCAACACACTGAGAACATTTCTAAGAGACATGAGATTCCCCAACAACCCATACTATTCTGTGAGATTTTTGATGTATGGGGCATTGATTTTATGGGTCCATTTCCTAGTTCATTTGGATTTTTTTATATTTTGGTTGCTGTTGATTATGTGAGTAAATGGGTGGAGGCCAAGGCCACCAGGACTGACGATTCTCATGTTGTTGTGGAATTTGTCAAAGCACAGATTTTCTGCAGGTTTGTAATACCAAAGGCCATCATCAGTGACCAAGGGACACACTTTTGCAATAGGAATTTTGCTTCCCTCCTTCTAAAGTATGGGGTGACTCACAAAACATCAACACCATACCACCCCCAAACAAATGGCCAGGATGAGGTTTCAAATCGTGAGTTGAAACAAATCTTGGAGAAAACCGTGCAGCCAAATAGGAAGGATTGGAGCAAGCACTTGGATGATGCATTGTGGGCTTATAGGATAGCATACAATACCCCCATTGGTATGTCCCCATTTCGGATTGTTTTTGGGAAAGCGTGTCATCTCCCCGTGGAAGTCGAGCATCGAGCATATTGGGCTATAAAGAAATGTAACATGGATTTGGCCTAAGCTGGAATTCAAAGGAAGTTGCAAATTCAAGAGCTTGAGGAGATTCGACTGTCATCATATGAGAACTCAAGGCTCTACAAGGAAAGATCAAAAGCATCTCTTGACAAAATTATCCAACAAAGGAGTTTCATGTTGGAGAGAGAGTCCTTCTCTATAGTTCACGACTGAAGTTGATGCCTGGTAAGTTGCGTTCCAGATGGTTAGGTCCTTATATTGTGTCTAATGTTTTTCCTTATGGTGCAGTGGAGATCACACAAGAGGACACTGGAAGGAGCTTTACAGTCAATGGGAAACGTTTGAAGAGATACATTGAGGGACATCCTACTGATGCAGTGGATTTTATCACACTGCATGACCCCATCATCACTTGATCACATCAGGCTGTTCCTAACCCTTTCACTTTTATATTATTTGTCCTATTTAAAAATTCTGCATTTCATGTGCATATATCATCTCATAGGTTCACATTGAGGACAATGCAATATTTTAAGTGTGGGGGAGGGAACCTTTTAGTTTAGTAATTTCAATTTTTATCCTGTTTAAAAAAACCAAAAAAATTTTTTTTTGTGTGTTTTTCAAATTTTGTGTGTTTATTTTACAATTTTATGTGTTTTTTGAAACATTTTGAACTGAAATGATTATCATCACCATTTTTAAATCCATATCAATAAGTGAAACAATTTACCCCTTGAAACTAAGCTTAAATGAATGCTGAAATGACTTTTTTTCAAGTTCAAATATTTAGTAATTTCATGAAAAGTACGCTGAATTTTGAATCCCATGCCAATCTCACTGTCTTTATATTTGAAATCACTTTCCTGTGAGGCTTCTAAACCATTATTTTCATATTCTTTACATTCACCTCACTTCTTGAGAGAACCAAACCATGCTTGATTTAACCAGAATTTGATCTATTCCTGTCAAAACTTGAGGGTTTGAGGTACATATGTTTAAATGATTGAGGCATTTGTTTGGTATTAAAGACCCTATTTCAAAGAATCCTTTTTTATAATGGCCTACATTGAATATTTAATCCTTGTAGCCCTTAGAATCCATGCACAGCCTGTTAGGTTAAGCCACATTACAAGCCAATTTTCCCTATCCAACCAACTCTTGAAGTGAAATTGTATATTCTAGTTTAGATTAAGTGTGGGGGAAACTGTCTTGTGTTGTGCCACCATATTATGTGATAATTTGGGTGGAAAATTAAATTCTGAAGAGATGTGTTTGCTGCTGAAGAAAGTCATTATATTGAAAGCTGTTCCTTTTCTGGAGCTTTCATGACAAGTGAAGCTGTGCCTTTTCTGGAGCTTCTAATTGAGGTGGAAAGCTGTGCCCATCTGGAGCTTTCAAGAAAATCATGTTTGAGAAGATTGAAATTTTTTATGCTGAAATGATGAATGGTGTAAACCTTTCATGACTTTTCATGATGATGGAGCTGAATTGATACTATGGGGATTGATTATAAGACCATATTTAAGTGAAAATTATATTAATGCAATTTTGCTTCAAAAGAGTCAAGCCCTCCTCATTCAGCCTTAGAGTTTTTCACATCTTAATCCTACCAACCGAAAGCCACAGAACAACCCTGAAAAGTACTCATTATAAACATATGTCCTTGAATCACATAGGGTAGTGATGTAGGAATCTATCAAGCCTATGGTGACCCTTGTATGAGTTTGGATGAGAAAGACATTGCAAAAAAAATTGATATTTGAGTGATGAGAGAAAATTCAAGCGAGGTAAGTATTTTGTGCATGGGAGGATAAATGAAGTGGAAATATATTGAATGATATAAATGGAGAACTTGAAATAAGGTTTTTATGAGGCATTATATCTTTTTATTCTTGGTGTGAAATTGATTGATCTTAAGGATATGTGTTTTAAAATTGGTTTTGATTTGATATTGATGTTTACTTGATATGAGGTTTTGCCCAGGTGTGAAAAAGGGTAAGTGTGGGGGAGTTGATAAAACAATATTTTATTGAATATTTTATTGATAATAAATGATATAATTTCCTCACATTGTGTTAAATATGTTTATTTATAAAATATTTGGGATTAGATCATTCATTTGAATATTTGATGAAAATTCCAGTTTTACCCTTTATAGTTCACTATAGTATTTTGAATATAAATATTTTTTATTATTATTTCAATTTGAAATTTTGTAACAGTGTTCCTAACTTAATTATCTACAACTTTTATTCAGGACACTAGAGCTAAAGAGTTCATTTGGTTGTTGAAATTGGGCCATGAAGTCAAAGTTGGGCTGGGCTCTCCAGAATGGAGAAGCTTCTGTATTTCGGCCATAACTCCTTTATATGGGCCTATATTGAGCCCAAATTTGGAGAGGAGATAGAAGACAGATATCCTCACAGTCTATCCTTCTGTAAGGCTGGCCAATTCACGCGTTTTGGTGGTCAAATGGGCGGTGCAAGTTGGCATAAAATATTTGGCCGAATTTCCACATTCACACTTGAAACCACTTGTAACCTCTCCTCCCCTCCCATCTATAAATTGGAGTTTTTCTCATTTGGAGGGGTTGGGACGTGCATTGGGAAGTTGAAGGAAGAGGAGAAGTGGATCCACTCCAATTCTCCAACCATTTCAATAAGGGTATCTCTTGAAGCAAGGATCCCTTCGACGAAGCCTTCTTCTTCTCCTTCATGTTGTAATGATTTTGTTTATGTAATAAACTTCTTTGTTCTTATTTTATTTCTTCTCTTTTCTTATGTTTTGTTTAAATTTAGTATTCTCTTAATCTTCCTAATTGGTCTGGAATTATTGAGTAGAAGCGTTATTGGGTTATACCCATTTTAAACCTTTGCACATGCAAAACGCTTCTACGATGATTACGCCACCCATGGAAGAGTAGTCTTTTAGTAATCGATCTATCTTCTACCCTCTTCATTTAATTATTTTGAATCAATGAGATACTGTAATTCACTTAATATGATCCATGAATTGTGTTTTAAAATTTTAAGAAACTAAGCAAGAAATTGAACAATGTACACAAAAACACGCGAGGTCGGGATTTTGTGTAAATTGTGAGAGCGCGATCTTAATCGGTAATACAAGACCACATGAGATAAATTTGTAGAGTTCAAATATAATCCCTAAACACAATTCATCCTCATTTCCCGAGTGGATATGTGCCTTAATTTACCACTGACCATAAGATAATCTTAGAACATCAATCAAAGCAGGGTGCTGCGATTGCATGTTCCGAAGTTAGCCTAAGGTTAAATTCACTTCAATCTTCGTGGTAAAGTTAATTCTCGTAGGGTTCGTGATTTAACAAATTAAGGGATCATAATTAAGTGAATGTTAATTTAAATTATAATGATTAATAATAAAGTGAAGCGGTAGAGTTAGATAAATTACGCCTTTTAAAATAGATTTCTAAAAAAAAACATCTTCTTGTTGTGTCATTCTAATCGAAACTTCATTTCAAAATTAAAAACAAAAAAAAATGCAATCTTCTTCCAGCAAACTTCTTCTAGATTTATAAACTATAAACAACCACCCCCATACTTTCAAGTAGTGTTTTTATTTCCTTTTATTTTGTTTCTAGATTACCTCTGAAAAGTTGTTTTAATTCACTTCCTCCTTTGAGAGACGACCTTGGTCAGCCACTCTGCTGCACCTAAGTACCCCAAAATCACACTAATCATTTGAGGGCGCCCACGACAGCGCTCTATCAGTGGGGTTTGAAGTGGGTTTTGAGTGGAGGATGTCCAAGGGGGAGGGATGGGGGCTACGTGGGGGGGGGGGGTGTCCAGGGGTTTGGGGGGATTCAGGTGGTGGGGTCTGTCTAGGGGGTGTTTTGGGGGGGGGGGGGTGTTCAGGGTGGAGGTTGGGGATATAGGGGGTTGGGAGTGGGACTGTCAAAGGGGGAGGGGTGGAGGTGGGGGCTATAGGGGGGTGTCCAGGGGGGTCACTAGGGGGTTGGGGGATTCAGGTGGGGAGTGGGGGGGAGGGGGCTGTCCACTGGGGAGTGTGGGGGAAACATGGAGTTGGGAGGGGGGGGGGGGTTATACGAGGGGTTGTGGTGTTTAGGGTGGGGGTGGGGGCTATATGGTGTTGGGAGTGGGGGCTGTCCAAGGGGGAGGGGTGGAGGTGGTAGGTGGAGACTGCAGGGGGGTGATTTCCAAGGGGTTGGGGGATTTAGGGGGGCTATCCAGTAGGATATCCGAGGGGAGTTTGGGGGGGTGTTTAGGGTAGAGGTGGGGGCTTCATGGGGTTAGGAGTGGGGGTAGTCCAAGGGGGAGGGGGTTGGTTGGATTCAAGTTGGGGGGTGCATGGGGAGTGGGGGTGGGGGTGGGGGGATTCATGTGGGGAGAGGGGGGGGGCTGTCAAGGGGGAGGGGTTGGGGGGGATTCAAGTGGTGGTGGGGGGGGGGGGGGGTGTTCAATTTATTAATCTCTAAGATACCAAATATTAAATCACTATATGATCAAAACTTATTATCTACTATTAAATTCTAAAAACCTTTTAATCTTATTATTTCTACCATTAAAAACATACAACACCTTGAATTCCCTTTAAATAAAGTGAAAAAATATTCATGGGAATAAGTTTAAATCTCTATAACTCCATTAAGAGAGAAATAAGTTTGAGATATACTTCTCAACCAAGATACTACATTATTTTTATCTCCTATTCTGAGAGATCTCTTCATTCATTATTTTTAGATTTTACAGCTTAAATTTCCCTTTGGAATCATGGTTTTTTTATTTATTCAACAAATTGTTTGTATGGAATCCTATTTTTTTCAAAAGTCTATAAACTTATAGCTAGTTGATTTAATTTCTTCAACGTATCCTCTTAATCATGTAATATAAGAAATAGTGCAATCTTGAAATATACACTATGCATTAAAATATAACTATTAAAATCTTGATCCATACTATGCATCAAAACAACGCTCGTGTCGCTCGGTATGAATGAAAACAATAAGAAATGTTTCCTAGTGTTATTAAAATAACACATATCCCGTGAAGGGGTCAAAAGATGAAAATGACTTCTATTTGATGTTCAAAGTTAAGAGAACATTTCTCAAAGAATTTGTGGTCTATTGAAATCAATCATGCATCAATCTGATGCATGGATTGATTGGTACAATTAAAAGTACATTTTCAGATTTATTATCATTGTTGTAATAATGAGAAAATCATGTGTATAGGGGTAAAAACCAAACAAATGAGCACCAATTGATTTGAAATATTAGGAAAAAAATATTTAAGACATTTATATTCTACAGGAAGAATCGGTACATGGATTGAATACCTAAATTTCTCGGTATGATCAAAAGTTATGTTTTCCCCTCAAATTTGGAGTTAAATGATAAATCATGTAAAAGATGTCAATACCAAACTAATTAACTTCGGTTGTAATGAAGTTAGGGGAGAACAATAATCGGAATGTTTTGGATATTTAGGAATCAACGCCGCATCAATTAGATGCTCGTATTGCTCAGTATGAATGAAAACAATAAGTAACATTGCTTAGTGTTATTAAAATGACACATCACCCATGAAGGGGTCAAAACGTGAAAATGAATTCTATTTGATGTAAAAATTTAGGAGAAAATTTCTCAAATAATTTTTTGTCTTTTTAAATCAACCACATATCAATCTAAGGTGAGGATTGATTGGTATAATTACAATTTAATTTTTAGATTTATTATCATTGTTGTAATAATGATAAAATCATGTGTGTAGGGGTCAAAACTAACCAAACGAGCACCGATTGACATGAAATATTAGGAAAATGATATTTAAGACATTTTTATTCTATAGGATGATTCAGTATGTGAGTCGAATACCTGAATTTTTCAGATTGATTAGTATATAGTAACTTGATTTACTTTTAAAAGTCATTGTTTAACTATAAGTCCTATAAAAAGATATTTTATTTTAGATTTGGATTCCATTTTTTATGTAATAAAATATAAACCGTTTTGATTATTCTATATATATATATATACATACTAACTGAATAAATATGACCAATTTTTATTTTCATTGTTTTATTTTTTCTTTTGTATCTTATTGTAGGTTTGTTGAAACAAAATATTGTAGTGGATTAGAGTTGTTTGGATCACTGGATATGTGAGGAAGTATGTTTTTTAGGACCATTCTTGTTATCAGTTGTTTTGGCTATTTAGATTTGATTTTTTGTGATGTTTTCCCTATTTCTGCTGTTTTGGAAGAAAAACTCTAATTTTTTTTTAAAAAATAGGTTAGTGATCTCTATAGGCGGTCAATATTAGGTCTACATTTTTTGAGATGTCAGCGACCGCTTCTAGCGGTTGATTTGTGGTCGGTTTTTGTTAACTATAGCGACCGCTAAATGTGGTCACTATAGGTCCAAGAAATAGCAGCTTCCAAAATGCCTTGTGATAGAATATCTACAGTGAACACTAATGTTGGTCACTTAATACCTTCATTGACGGACCAAATACGACCACCAAAGGCAGTCAGTAATGGTCATATTTCTAGTAGTGAAGTCAAACTATTTGCATCATCCAATAATTCCTTCTTTAACTTAGGATTTTATGGAACACATATTCTTTACCCAAATCTCACAATTCCTTCTTCATTAACACTGATCTATGAGGATTTAACTTTTATTATATTTTTCACTTTCTTCATAATTCCCATATCCTCTTTTTGAGCATCCTTTAACCTTTCAAGAAGAGATGGTTGAGAAATAATTTGTGAAAGGATTGATTATGTTCATTTATTTATGATTCCAATGTCTATCCTCTTTAAATCTAAGAATTTTAGATAGTTTTCAATTCTCATGGATGATAAAATTTATGTATCCTTTATACTTAGAGCATTCACAACTTTTTCACTTTCCCAAGATGGTAGTTGATTGAGTAGTTGTAATTATTGATGAGGTCTAACCATCTTCCTTTTAAAATATTCAAATCTTTCTGTATGAATATATATTTAAAACTTTTATGATTGATATATATTTCAAACTTCTCCCCAGAGAGATAATTCCGCAAAATTTTCAAAGTGAATATCATCGCTGGAAACT
This sequence comes from Viscum album, assembly GCA_963277665.1. NCBI lineage: Eukaryota > Viridiplantae > Streptophyta > Magnoliopsida > Santalales > Viscaceae > Viscum > Viscum album. The sequence goes on from OY728155.1 coordinate 668,440,550, forward strand.
CTAGATCATATGTGGGAAAGTTTTTCTCATGAATTTTCAATTTCCTTGAGGCGCATACAATGAATTTCTCATTTTTTATTAACACACATCCCAATACCTTCTTTAAAGCATCGCTGGAATTTATGAAAATATCCCCACTTATGGGTAGTGTGAGCATATGGGTAGTGATAATTCTTATTTTCAACTCCATGAAGATTTATTCACATTCATCATTATAAGAAAACTGGACTCCCTTCTGAGTTATCTTGGTAAGAGGTTCTAATCATCGTGAGGAATGTTTCAAAAATCAAAGGTAATATCCAGCTAACCCATGGAAGCTACAAATATCTATTATAGATATTATCCTCATACATACTTCAATTTCTTTTATCTTTAAATGATCCATAGATATCTCATTGCTTGTGATGATATTCCCCAAAAATGAGACTTCCTTCAAACCTAACTCACACTTGATGTACTTTTCATAGAGATTCTACTTTCGTATGGTCTTTAATACAGTCTTAAAATTCTCCTCATGCTTCTCCTTGGTTTTGGAGTATATTTGAATATCATCTACAAAAACTACCAAAAAATTATCGAGGTAATATATAAAGCCTCTATCCATCAATTCTATGAATATTTTGGGAGAATTAGTGAGTCCCAAATGAATCCTTATGTACTCATAGTGCATGTACCTTGTATGAAAAGTAGTTTCACGGATATCCTCCTTCTTCACCCTATCTTGGTAATATACCAATTGTATATCCACCTTGGATAAGTATTGTGCTCCACGTAGCTGATCGAACAAATAATCAATTCATGTAAAAGGATACTTGTTCTTTATCGTGATTTTTTTGATCTCATGATAATCAATAAAAAAGATCATTGACCCTTCTTTATTCTCGATGAAGAGGATTGGTTCACCCCATGGTGAAGCATTTGAGAATATAAACCATTTATCCAGATTCTCCTACAATTTTTTATTTAGCTCCTCATGTTTCACAACAGTCATCCTATATAGAGTCTTGGATATTGGAAATTCCTTAGGTATAAGCATGATTGAAAATTCAACCTCACATCAAGGGGGAATACTAGACAATTCTTTGAGAAACTAATCAGTGTATTCTCTCACAATAGGTATTCCTTTGAGGTTGATCCTTTCCTTAGACTCAATAATTTTATCTAGATACACTTTTCCATCAAGCAATAATATCAATTCTTGTGATGATTATTCTAAGTAATATTTTTCCTCATCTTACAATTGTATAGAATCGAGGGTCGATTCGCTATATGAAGAGTGATTTTCCTCTCATGAAAATTTATGTTGGTTCTATATATGATAAGCCAGTAAATTACTAGAATTGTATCAAATTAAAACAAATAGTGACTTATAATATTTTCAAGAAGAAAATTCTCACAAAATTCAACATGTGATACAATACACATAGAGGTTTTCCCTGATAATTAAATATCATTTCATGTGGGGACTTGTTGTTATTATAAAACATAAAAGATATTCAGATATGACATGAATTGAAATAAAATATGACATACACTACATTGAAGTAGTGGTTACATGTATTTCATTCATCATTATCCATATTAGGATAGGAATTTCCTTGCTCCATTTATCTTGGAGACTGTTGATGCTCATCATGCTTCTCATCCCTTACAATAGAGAATTATCTTGGATAATGCCCGAATTCTCCACATTTATGAAATAGAACTTGATATAATTCAATAGATTAATCTTTGTTTCCATACATCACATTATCCATTTTTTATCATAATTGGATACTTTGTACCCTATTTTTACACACTTAAAACATATCCTATTACCTTTGTGACATTTACATTGGTGTTACTTTTCACACTTGTTACATGAAGGAAATTATGTCTTCTTTCCCTTATCAAATTTATCAGATAAACTTTCATGAGATTTCATCCTCCTCTTTCATGTTATATTTGGGCATTAAGTAGAGTTCTGATTGCTAGTCATGATTTTTGGTAGCTGGTTTGGCATAATATCAATATATCCTACTTAATCTCCCATCTGATTGGGAATCTTGTTTTGACAGTCATCACATTTCCCTTTACATTTATGTTAACATAATTTCTTTTATTTATTTCCATTATCTATAATAAAAGGAAAATTAGTAATGAGTATCTTAAACAATTAAACACATAAAGGGGAATCTAATGACATTAAAGTGATAACTTAAAAATCACATTTATCAACATAACTTATGAATTTATATGCATTAATCTATGTTATCCATGATCTACTTCCTAACATATATTATTATGGGAATTATTTTGTTCCTTAACAATGGGTTGTAATGATCTTATTAATTTATCAATGAATATCCACTAGAAGTGTCACACTAGGTGCATAGTAAGACCCATTGTCGTGTACTAGGTTACCTAGAATCCGGGCTATAACACCTTGTCAGAGTTGTTACTCGTAGGTGCATATATTCCAGAAGCACATCCACTTATAGTATTCATATAGGGATGTATGTTCTTGATCAACCACTTACACTATAATTATTAAAAGTTAAGGATTTTTTTGTTACACTTAGTCTTATACATAAGGGGTTACACAAGGGTTTTATAATCTTAATCCCAAAAAATAACTAAACCTATCCTCTGATACAAACTATAAAAATATATATATTTATTAAAAATTAATACATTTTTTATTACATAAAATTACACTTAATAAAACCCAAAACATTGAGAGGTTTAGTTTCTTTAGTAAATTAGGTACATTACATAAAAACTTAAACTTGAAAAGAAACATATTTATTGAAAACTTCTTTTACATGACCGAAATGTTCCTTCATACTTAACACTATATGGGATGACTTGAGGAAATACATAAGAAAGGGTTGAGCTATAAATCCCAATAAGGGAATATAAAAGCTATAAAATGAGGAAGAAAATACATGTTAGACAACAATCAAATCAATAGAGCATAAAAGGAACATGAATATTAAGGCATGATATATCATGATAATCATAACATGAGAAATGTGGAATCAACTTAAAACACTACATCATAAACATAAGTCTAGGATAAACCCACCAAGACACCATGGTGGGAAAAAGTCCCAAAAAGGAATTCGGTAAACCCCTGTCCCAACATGATGTATCATGATACTAAACTTTTCCCAATGCAATGGAGTAGTATCAGGGTGAACCCTTCATAATCATTTCATTATCATGATTAAGTGTTCCACAAAGACCATATAACATGGATTCATTCAACATTATAATTTGTTACACAATAAACGAATGTGGAATACATAAATTTAAGTCCCCAATCAATAAGTATATGTTCATAAAGTTGAATACCTTTGATAGAGAAATGGGTATGGTATTCACGACACAATTAATTTGTCATGGAAAATCATGGTGAAATTTTGGCAGCATAACAAGGTCATATTATAAGGACCTGACCTTAAACATTACATAATCTAGAATTAAGTTAATAATTCACATTGAGGATCTTTTTAGGTTTCGAGTTTTAGAGTATTGGGCCATAACTGTTACATTACATCTCAAATATTAAAAAGTATACACTTCTAATAAGTATCCATTTTTCATAAAATAGAAGCTCTTGAAAAAAGAGTCATGTCTAGTTCCATGTTTTAGACAGAATGAATTTTCCATGATCCCATCCTTAACCCTATTTATCTTTAAGTCCTATGAAAAACATTTAAAAAAACTTTGGATGAGCATAAAAATATCATTAAGGATTATAAAATAAAGAAATAAAACATTATTCCATCAATACATACCAAGCATAAGATCTTTAGCATACCTCATGTAATCATAAGATTTATGAATAACACATAGAAATCAAAAATCATAAATGTAACCTGTGGCATCCAAAACATACTTATGCTGTAGATTTCACAGCTATGTAGGGAGTTACATTTGGAATAACCATCATAGTATATTCCCTAATTCTCTTAGTAGAAACATTAATGTTTACCTCTGTCATGTTACCCAATGCATTGGAGAGCTATCTCTTGCTCACCCACCCTAGTTTTATCATGGAACCACCCGTATACATAAACAATACCCATGAACCATAACATATTCATAACACATAAAACAAACATAAAAGAAAGATAAAATTTCCACATTTAAATCAAAATATATCATTTCAAGATATTAAACTAATTAATCCATTATCAAAACCATTTTCAATAGAAAAATACTTAAAAAGAGTATATGGTATTTATTTTTCTTTAAAAAAACACTACGTCTTGTTAAGGAAACCAAAGATCAAATAATACTTGTGGCAGCAGAAAGTTTGTTGTAAGTGTATAAATTTTAAAGAAACATTCCTTTTTTCCATTTATTAAAACACTACATATAAAAATATTCCCTTTTAATGAAATTAAAAGTCAAAGAGGTTTATAAACCATATAAAAGAAAGTCGTGTAGAAATCAAAATATGCCTCAATGAAAGGAGATTGAGACGAAGTCCCTTACCTTGTGTCCGACTTGACTCGTTCATTCTTTAATCTCTTGAATAATAAAATAAAGTTAATTTATATTTTATTTTTAACCTTTTCAAGTTTATTATTCCTTTTATATTACTTATTACCACATTATAAACATTACATAATCATTTAATTTAATAATGGTCATTTTGTCGATATTTGTTACTTGGGTCAAAAATGAACTTCTTATAATTAAAAGTTGTTCATGTGGTCAAAATTCCATTATATATAGAATGATATTAATTATTTAGATATCATATATATCATATATATCCATTATATATATTTATTTATAATAGTATATAATATTTGTAGATAAGAGATGAAATGCACTGTTCATGGAGATGGTAAGCCGTACGTATGCATAAACACTACTTTCATTTATATTTAATATTTAATGGAATGAAAAATTAATGATAAATAGGTATATTATAATTCTAGTATAAAATAATATATAATTTAATTAACTCCATCCTTTATAAGTTCCATGTATGGCATAAACGAGTCATATCACTTTGAGGGGCGGTAGTCCACACTTCCTCAAATGAAATTATTGCATTTACCCATTATAGAAACCATAACGGTATAATATAAATGAAAAATACAGAAGTATAGATACAATATAAATATAATATATATCACACGTAAATATAGTTCTATCCTAATGGCCACCATAATAGGCGGTAGGAGATAATTGAAAAATCATCATTTCATGAGGAAGTAGTTCGCCAACCATAGAAACAATATGTTTGTATCCATTATGATGATGGTGTGTGTAAGTGTAGTTTGAATAATTATCATAACAAAAACCTAGTATATAGATGATACTAGTGTTTTTATGTAAAAAAATAAAATTAAAATAATAGGGAGTGAAGAATTAATATAAAATAAGAGAACTTGAGGGAAGGCGTTACCTTTAAATCAGGTAACTCAATTTGTTTTAACCAAAAGGATTTATTGAAGTTCTTTATCCATAAGGTAAGGATTCTAGGTGGAATATAGGGATGTTGGGATCTTATTTGGTCAGATATTGGATGATTCAATGGGCTTTAGAGGTGTGATTAATGGGTTAGAAGTGGTTTCCTTCTATAAGAGGGAGGAGGGGCTCTTTAGGAATGTTTGAAAGTATTATTTTATTATAAATTTATTTTCTGTTTCAAAAGGTCCAAAGCATATTTAATTATAATATAAGGTGAATATAATTAGAATTAAAATTATATAATAAAAATTGGATAGGCTTTGGATATTTTTTTAATCCTTATCTTTTTTATTTAACACTTTTTAACAAATTTAACTTTTACCATGTCCTCTTATATATTCATACTATATGGTTAATATATTTACTATAAAATTTCAAGAGAACAAAAATGGATCATTAATGTCATTTTTAATATTATATATGTAATTTTACTGAATATTAGATATTTAGGACTATTTTATCATTTAATAAAATATTAATTGTTTTAAAAACACATTTATGTCAATTTATAAACTATTCATATCATGACTTTTAAAAAATATATAACAAATTCATTATTTCTAAATAACATCATTAATTCAAAGTTAAAAATTATGTTTTGTCCCTAAGATTCGTGTATTTCATAAAAATTTTCAAAATAAATTTATTTTAATATTTATGAAATCATTTATTTGAATCCTTTATTAATGAAGAAATTACTACATCACCATTATGTCATAATTAAACTTATTTATTTAATGCTTAAAAATTATATATAAAATACCATGATGTTAGAAATATTTTTATATTTAAAATTAATATTTATATATGATGATATCACTTATATTACCCCATATAAAAAATTGTTTTACTAAAATATATATGTTTAAGTTACTTTTGTCTTTAGTTTAAATTAATTAATATAAAGTGTCATTATCACTCCCAAGTGGATCCATGGGGGTCCCAAAATAGACCAAAGGATTACCATGGTCGTACATGTATCATAAAATAGGATAATTCCATGTGTTAGGGTAATTTAATATTATTATAATATTATTTTTTACTCTTATTCTCAGATTTACCTTTTAACCATGGTAAATAAAATTGTTACTGAAGCAAATATTCATAATATCTAAAAATAAAAGATACTTATTTAAAAAATTTGGAACTCATTATTCCAAATATAGAATCTATTCTTCAAAATTCAAAACACATAAGTGGCATGAATTAATTTGAAATTAATTCCTGTTGTCAAAACCAAGAAGCATGTTTTTAAGAAATAATACCTATCAAAAGATTGACTATTGTTTATGTCCAATTTCAAAGTAAAATTACTTATAATGAACAAAATTGGATTAAATGGTAAAAATATTATCTAATTACACTTTAAAACCTATTAAAAATATAATCTAACCATATAAATAAATTAGATTAAAAGGCAGTTTTGAATTAAAATGCTGTATTTTTCACTATTCATTAAAAATGAACTTTATTAGAAAAATACCAAAAATTTACCCAAAGTAAATTTTGATATCCCGATTCTAAGATATAATTTTATTTTTTCAAATAGAATATATAAAATTGACAAAAACTATATTTAAAAAGGGTTGTCCATCAAAAGGTGGTAAATCGACCTTTTAAAGAATATTAGAGTATTTGTGCTTACAATTGGATTTATTCACATTTTAAGTCTCTAAATTTTATTTAATAAATGTAAAAACATTTAACATACATGTTTAATAATATTTTAGTTAGTTATTTTCATTCCAGCTAATACAACAGCTAGACATGAACTACTATAATTATATTATTTTTTGGTAAAACTCAACGTTGTATGCAACATAAGATTTCAAAGAAACTCATTATTACGTATTAGGTACTCCTAAAATAGAATCCCCTTTAAATTAAAATTAAAATTTAATTCAAAAATATTAATAAATATGAAAATGTCATATTCTTTATTTACCTAGGATGTTACACATATAGAAATTCATAAAAAAATGGTTGATGAGAGTGAAAGGTTCTATCATCATTTAGAAATTAAATGTATAGTAAGGGAGATAGTTAAGATAATATCCCAACATAATAAAAATTAAATTAAAATACATAACATAAAATTAATTCTTGATAAAAGATGAGGGAGGAAGATTCCTTAAGGAATTTTGGCATAGTAACACCTTAAATGATGGTCAAAATGAGAGAGTATAAATGGAATATCATTAACATAACATTAAATAGACATTAACGGAATGATAATAGTTTAATTTCACCATAATAAATTGAAATTATATTGGATAATTTCAAAATATGGTTCTTAAATTGAAGAAAAGAGAGGAGGATCCCTTACTTGAATGTTTGACCCCAAAGACTTGGGAGAGGCTTCTTGGGAGCTCGTAAGTACCTTTTGAGGACTTTAGGGTGCAGGGGGGATATTTTGGCCATGATAGAAAGAGGTTTAGTGAAGAGAAATGGGATATTGGGTGGGTTTATATATGAAAGGAGGAGGATTTCTTTATTATTTTGGTTTTGGACACTACATAATAAAATATTGAAAACCACAAACCATCTAATGGAGTTTTCCCATGGTTTTTGAAAAAGGGGAGTGAATTAAATTATTTTATAAGGACAGTGGATAAAGATAATAAAATAATTCTCGTTATTGTGTGGTGGTGAGTACACTCTCAATGAAATTACTTTAAAATCATAAAATATATTATAATCCTTGAAGGATTCATTAAAGCTTTAAAAAATAAATAAAATAATAATAAATTTACATTATTTGAAATTAAAAACATACACTTGTCTGAGTATACCTTTTATAGTATTTATTAAATCACTATTGGGACATTATGGGGTTGTAAAACACTGTATATTTATACGGTATTTAATTTTTACCAAAAATTTAATTTTCATAGAAAATTATGAAAAAAATACCCATTTGATAATTTTGACATCGAAATTACAAAAATAATATTATTTTTTTTCTAAATAATTTTTTAAATATGTGAATTATAACTTGTAAAATAATAATCAAAATTTATTAAAAATGGCAGGCTTTTTTGACAAATAACATTTTTTTGAACCCTTATAAAAACTATATTCCACATCATAAAAATTAAATGATAATTTATATTTGATAAATATTATTTAATTAAAATATTTCCTTAAAATATTATTTATTTAAAAAATCCATTAATTCATAAATTCATTAATTGAATTTGAATATGAACCAAAAATACAATTTTTTATTAAAAAATCATTTAAAAAGTAATAATAATAGTTTGAAAATATATTCAATATTCTATAAAAAATAATGTACATTTATTTTTCTAGTGTATTGATAAATATCCCTTTATTACCCCATCATATGCCTTGAGATTATGGTGTATGATGGTGGGATTTTCATGGGGTCGTGATCTCAATGAGCATGAAATTCTCCCTTAAAAGGTTTCACTCTTGATTAAGTTACTGGATGTGAAATTGTGATTGTTATAAGGGAAAAACTAGAAATGATATCTCCCTTGTAATCTTCGATAAATGGTCTTTATAGGGTATAATCCTACTGGTTATTCCCATCACTTTGTTTGTAACAAATGCATTTGTTATAACCCCATATTTATACTAGTCTAGTGATCACTGTTCAAAAACTATATTATCAAAGATAAAGATACTTAAATATATTTTAAATCCAATTGGATATAATAAAACAAAATATGTTCATGTGTCTTCTATTACCATAATACATTTAATTAAATCAGAAAGGATAATTTTATTCATAAAAGTTCAGGTCGTTACAATCATCGCTTAAACCTAGTGAAAGTAAAGAACTGCTATCCTCTTCCATAGATTAATGATTTATTCAATAATATAAAATGAGAGATTTGGTTCTCAAAGATTTATTTATAGTTTGGATATTATCATATGTGGGTGAAGGATGAGGATATTGAAAAGAACGATCTATTTTGTCGTCAGGGGCATTATGAGTCCACTATGATGTTGTTCAGTGTGAAATATGTTCCATATGTGTTCACTGGGATGATAAAAAAAGTGTCCAGGGAGTTATTGTATAATTTCATGGTGGTTTTCATTGATTATATCCTTGTATACTCCACATTAGAGGAGGATCATGCAGAATATCTTCATGCCCTTTTAGGGGTTCTTCTTTATTAGCAGTTGTTGGAAAGTTGTTTAAGTGTATGTTATTTGATTATAAATCTTGTTTCTTGTGGAATGTGGTACCCTGGTTGGGAGTAGATATAGATCTTTCAAATATAGAGGTGGTTGTGTCTTGGTAACCCCCCCCCCCCAGGATATTGGAAGAGGTGAAAAGTTTCCTTGGACATGTAGGACATTATCAGAGGTTCATAGATGATTTCTCTTAAGTTGTAACACCTATGCCAGCCTTGTCTTGGAATGTTCAGTCATTCTTATGGAACAAAAAATGTCAGAAATTCTTTGAGTACCTATAAGAGATGTTGGTAAATTCTCAAGTCCATTTCTTTCGAGTGTAGGGAGTTTATTTTGAGGTTTTAGATGATTATTCACATCTTGTCTTGGGTTGTTTTCTGATTCAGTAGAGATTAGTTCTTTCTTATGGGTCTCAGAATTTATTTCCTTATGAGTGTAAGAATGCCACCCATGATATTTATTTCGTTTAAGTTATTTTTACTTTGATATTTTTGTGATATTACCTCACTGATGTGCATTTTGTTCTCATGACTAAACATAAGAGCCTTAGGTATGTATACTCTCAACACGAATTGAACTTGCATCAACATTAGGGGATGAAATTATTATTGAATTATTACTTTGATATTTCATAAATACCAGTCATGGGGAATTTTATAGTCAATGAACTGAGTAGGAAGTCATGTAGTGATTTCATATATAAATATGAGGATTCATATACAATGATGGAAGAATTCTCAAATATGAATCTAGATATGAGAGAGTTTGGATTTAGAGGTTGTATTTTCGAGATAAAAATGTAGTTATATTTAGTTCACCAGGTGGATGAATCCCTTTTGGGGGATTATAAGGTGGAGGTATGGATAGAATGAGTTGTTTTTGGTGATTCCCCTAATGGTTGGTATGAGGATGAACAACACCAAGTGTTATTCCAGTGATGAATTTTCATTCCTTAAGTGATAGATGAGACAATTCTTCAAGAGGTCTACAGTTCACCATTGGTGGTACATCCTGATGTGACAAATATGTATCGAATTTTGAGAGGTTAGTTTTGGTGGACTAGGTTGAAGCATATAATTCCATAGTTTGATTCTTGATGTTTGGTCTTCTAGAAGGTGAAGTCTAAGAACCATGTTCCCAATGGTTTTCTCATACTATTACATGTTCCACAATGGATGTGGGAGGACATAATAATGGACTTAGTTACTCTTTTACCTCAATATCATAGAGAATATGATTCTATATGGGTGATAGTGGATCGTTTATTGAAATCATACCACTTTATAATGATTAGGGATTTGAGTTTATTAGATTTTTTGTTGATGTAGTATCTAGAGTAGGTGGTGTGACTCCAAAAAGTTATAATGAAGATCATCTCTCGTTGAGATCCTTGTTTTACCACTAGGGTGTGTATAGGTCTCTAGCATGATTTTTTTTCATAGTTATAACTTAGCATTGCTTTTCATCCGTAGATGGATAGTTAGACAAAGAAGACCATCCAAACTCTTGAAGACATGTTGCACCTTTTCCCTATATTTTAGTGGTTCATGGATGAGGAATATTACCTTGGTCGAGTTTGATAATAATAATAGTTTCCAATAAAATATTGGTATAGAATAGTTTAGAGGATTGTATGACTGAACTTTACATTATCTTTTGTGTTGGATTGGGGTCAGAGAGGCAATAATTCTTAGACTGAAACTGGTAAAAAATACCAAAGAGGTAGTATAGGTAATTCATGATAGGTTGACATCTATGTGGGATCATAAAAAATCTCATCTTGATCATAGTATGATACATTTGGAGTTCGAATTTAGAGATCACATGTTACTAAAACTGAATCCTCATCATGGGAAGTGAAGGTTTGGTTATGGGAGTACGCTTTCTCCCCATCTTGTTGGGAATTTTGAGGTGTTCTCACATGTTGGAGAAATGGAATATTGGATATCACTTAACCTATAGATGAGTTGGATAAAATATGTTTTTAACATTTCTTATCTCTATCATTATCTTTATGATGACTCACATTTCATTGATTGAGGTGAGTTCAATATTGATGATGATGCAACCTTCAATAAGTAGCCTGTATTGATCCAAGATGACCAGGAGAAGGTGTTGTGTGGGGGTGTTATTACCTTGGTTCATTTTTTATGAAAAAAATGATGGCATAGACGAGAGTATCTTGTACTATGAGTCACATATGTGATCTCAGTACCCTGAGCTGTTAGATGTTTAACTCTTATCTTGTAATTTTGTTCCCTTCTAGATGGTGAACTTTCATGATATGATATGGTTCCATCTTTTTTCTTATTGTGTATTTACTCTTATTTGAGAGGTATCTCCCTCAATAGTGTTTATGTGATGGTTATTAATATTGTGTGGTTTTATATTATTCTTCTAATGAGGTGGTAAAAATATTATGATGGAAAGACTATTGATAGGTTTCTCACATGGTGGCTATTCAAAAATTCTTTTTAATCTATGATTTAGTTTTGGATTCTCTAGGATTATAATTTTTTTAGTGGTATCTAATGTAAGGTCCCATATCTATGTATTTTGACTCTTTTTTATGTTTCTTAAGACTAGGTTTCTTAGAGGAATCTTGGAGTGAGTATAGAGGGGTTCAACTACTAAAAGATGAAGGATGGTAGAATACACAGTTTGTATGTATTTCACATCATATATTCATATTTCATGACTTTATTATAATGGTTCATGGGGAGCTTCATGTTGTGTAATAATTGGAGGATAAATTCCTTGGGGCAATGAGTTTTTCAATGAGATCTGAAAGCCGAGGAGTACATGACATGTACGGATTACATGCTATGTAAATCCCATATGCAACATATCTTTAATGGGTGTGGTTGATCTAGTATTTCTCAAACACTAACCTATTATCTATATTTTGGGTGAACCAATAACAATTATTTTTAGGTTTTGATATTCCTTCAATGGATATCAATCTAATGGATTATATCTTCGACCTGTGGTGATTCAAAGTGAGTTTTACCTCTGTTTCTTACGATTTCTTCCCATTAAGTCTCATTTACCTGCAATTTCTTATTTTCATGTGATGTTAATTGATCTCCCATGTTTCTAATGGTATTTTTCTTTATTTTTTTATTTATGAGGCTATGTCGTTGTATCCCTTGAGGTTTGTAGTTCTTGTAGAAGAGGTGATCGAGATCCATAATGTTGGTCCATTATCATGTGAAGAACATTGATTCCTTTGAAGTATGTGATTTTTTTATTCTATATTTTATTTATATAAAATTTTAAATTGATAATGATTTATCCCTTTGTGTGATTTGGAAATAACCAAACAATATTGATCCTTATTAAAGGAATTTTTTCTGATCACATGTTGGATATGTTGTTTCTTTGTACCATGATATCGATTTGCCCCATGATTTTCTAGGTAGTGTGATATCCATGATTTATTCTTTAATAACATGTTATTATTCTTAGAATATCATGTTAAAATTTTTAATTAATTTAAAGATGAAATTAATTAGCTTAAGAATAATTAATGAAGTGGCATGTTGGAATCTAGTGTTTATTTTAATTTGATAATAATCAAATTGATTCAAGTATGCATGTTTAGTTAAATGTGATCATCCATGTGATTAAAGGGATTGATAAATAACTTGAATTATGTTTATAATTGTTGAAAATAAATAAAAAGGAATGATGAATAATAATTCTTGGATTCTTATAAATATGTTTAAATTAATTGTTTAATTAATTTAGTATCTTATCCTAGAATTATTTATTAGGATTATCATAGATCAAACCTATTAATAATGAATAAACTAATTAAATATTAAATAATAACTAGTTTTTTGATAAAGATAATTTTTAGGGAATGGATTTCTAATCTACTTGAGAAGGATGAGAACCTTGAGTTTGGATACGTGAGAGATTATTTAAGTGTGAAGGATGGATGACTTATTTTAGGGCCTAGATTTACCTGTTGACTATGCTTGTTTTTTTCCTATTGTTTTTTTTATTTTTTTGGATATAATCCTTGGGATATGATCTTGGTATGTCTAAGCCTTGAATGGATGTTGCGATATAGGACAAGGAGGCCTACATGTGATATGAGCTTAGTATGGTTGATTCTGGTATGGCTTCTTTGATGTAGAGAAGGGAGGCATAGATTTGATATGAGCCTGGTATGGATGACCCTAGTATGGATGATGTGATATGTGGGTAGGGAGGCCAAAATTATGTTTCAGCAGTTAGCACATGTGATGTCAAGATGGATCGGTATATGCATGAGAGTGTTGAGGATGGTGCCAAATATGATAGAACTGGTTAAGGATGGATTTACCCATTAATGTGATGATGATAGATGATATGCTCACTTGTGAATTTGTTTGATGGATGATGGATGTGATTCTTGTTTTATCTACTTTCACTTCCACACTCCTTGAGGCAGTTGGATGTGCTTGGTTGTATTTTTCCTATTGGTTGTAGCTTAGGATGGTTTTCCTAGAGTACCTAGTTTATAGAATGATGTTAATAATGAATAATAATTCTTAACCCATGGGGTTGGTTGGTACTAGAATAAAACTGCCTCAAATATGTTAATCTTGATAAACTGAGACCTCAGTTTGGATTATTCCCAGAGGTTATGGAATTTACTCTAATGATTAATGTAATCTAATGTCGAATATTCTTAATGGTTAACTAATGGTTAATTAATTAATTAATGGATGTAAAATGATAAAATGAAAAGAATTAATTTAATGAATCCATTTAAAATGATTGTACACTTATAGGATATCATGTCATAATAGTGCCAACCAAGCGACTAAGAGATGTTAATTGTATTTAACTCTAAGACAAGGTTATTCCAATAATGTGGTTGTGATATATAATATATATTATATATTATATGGTTTCATATTCTACCCCACCCATGTAAGTTATGGAAATTGACACCCAGTGGACCCTAGGAGGGTTTTTTCCATAACATCTCAATGGGGTGATGGATGGCTAACTACCACATATACCCCCACTCTCTTCTCTTGGTAGTTACCTATAATTATATACACGGTGGTTAGTTTTCTTATATATGTGTGTATAGGGTTATAAAGTTTTGTGGTTATTTCATACCCATGTATTACCAGATGTAGTATCCAAATGATTATTCTAGGTATAATGTGTGTAGGCTATGTTGGCTTGAGGTACTTACTCAGTGTATGGGATATAATGTCTTGAGGTATAATACTCAAAGTTTGATATATGTAAAATGGTCTATGGTTTCTCCCAAAAAACTAATTTGTTACTATATATGGATATGTGAGATGGTATGGTGTGATGATGTGATGCACAAGGTACATGTTGTGATGCCTTTCCTAGGTGTCTTTGAGCTAACTTACTTTTGGAGAGAGATAGATCAATATGTTAAACACAAGGGAAGATTAGAAAAATATTGGGGAAGTAGGAGCATGGTACCCTTGATTTTACATTATTATATTATATGCTCTATTGGATGTGATACTTGGTGAGATTTGGACATGGATAGACTAGGAACATATTATACCTGTTTAGGTGATGAGTTAGTTTCAATATTGTTTATTGCGCTTTATCATGATTTCTTTATCTTTTACATGAGAGGCTCTGAGGAGGATCTTACTGAGTATTCTTTTATTATCATCCCAGATATATATAAACTTTTTTCAGATCATCCAGAGCATGTTAGAGATCATGACATATAATATTGTGGTTTTTCAAGAGTTGTTTGGGATTTGTGGTCATTACAATCTTTACCTTTTTGGGTACTTGTAGTTTTCTTTCAATTTTTAGTACTGTATGATGGTGATTGTTTTCACTTGGATTTTCTTTATGTGTGTGTGTGTGTGTGTGTTTGTGTGTCTGAGTAGTTGTTGATTGGAGTATTATTCTTATCTCTATCTTCTTCACATTCCTATTAGTGGGAAATGCCTCCTGTTTTCATGTTTATTATACCCTCAATGCTAGTCACCAACCCAGGGCCTACTAGAGGAGGGACTCAGGTAGTCATTATCTCTCTTGCGTCATTACAATATCTTTTTAGGGAGGGTTTCATGATAGTAACCATCATAATTACACCTATAATAACCATCATGGTCAACTTCCAACATACCCAATACATTAGAGGGATATCATGGACCCTCCCATATTTGGTTTATAAATAAACCACCCATCATTATAATCATTTCATAAGAACCATAACCCAGTCATAAAACATTAATGCCCGTATCATAAATAATTTTCTTATGGAAAACCACTTATTTTAAAAGAATATTGTCCACATACAAAAGAAAAAAATTTATTTAGAAAAAACCATGTAATATCATATAGAAAGATCCAAAAAATTAAGTTTTAATAAAATTTGAAAAATCCTCTCATGCCTTATAAGTTAAAAAACATTACTTTTGACCTTTTAAAAAAGAAATATTTAAAGAATATTTTTTAAAAGAAATCCCCTTACATAAAACCCTAAAAAGATTCATTTTTGAAAACATTCAAGAGAAATTAAATTTATAAATGATTCATGTACATATAAATAATTACAAAAAAATAATTTGAAAAACATGTAAATGATTGATATATACTTTGAATATAAATCTTTAAATCATTTAAAATGAATTTTTTAGTTAATGAGTCCCTTACTTTGGGTTTGACTCGTCACATATATTCTTTATCTTATGAAATAATAAAAATAGGTTAATTATTTAATTTATTATAAAACTTTTTCAAGTTTATTATTCTTTTTTATTTCACTTATTACCTTGTTTTAAAAATTAATTAATAATTTAGGTTCACATTGAATGTTTTGATGGTGTTCAGTACTTAAGTCCGAAATGACTTTGGTATAATGACTACGGTCAAAGAGATCAAAATTACTTAATCTCAAATTTAATATTAATTAAATATATATCATACTATTTTATAAAATGCACTTATATATATATATCATCCATCTTGTGGAAAAATAATCACATTACTTCGTGGATGCGGTCGTCTACACATACTCACAAATGATGTTATCATTTTTTAGTGAGTGGGAAGGTAATAAAGAAAATGATATATTTTTTAAGTATGATAAATATGTCATTAATATCAAAAAATGTTATTTATATCACATATATTCATAAAAAAAATATCCTCATTATCATCCATGCAAATAATTATTGAAACAATAGTCACAGAACTTCGCATGGTAGTTGTCATCCGTACACACGAGTGACGTTATCTCATCCCCCACGGAATGGAACATAAGTAGGTATATGTGATATAATGACTGTAGAAGTATAAATATGTTAAAAATATAATATATAAACTTTAAATCCATACTTATATCATGTAATGAGAGGTGATAATGGGAAACAAATGACATCAGTTTGCGAGGAGGTAGTGAACTGTACACATGAAAAATGAATTCTTTTCACATTTGATGGAAGTGGAGATGGATTTAACTGATTAAATTAATATAATAACATATATATATTTATAATACTAGTTTTTCATTTTATAAATGTTTAATAAGGTTTTAGGTATAATAAAGAAGAAACAAAACCAAGATATGCATATAAAAACTATACCTCTTCTTTGGAAATCTTGCTTTCCTTAAAACTTTCACCCCACTAAGGTTGGAATTATGACTAAGAAATACCTATATAATATGGGGAGGGATTATAGGAAAGTATTTGGGTATTTAGTTTCTAAAAAAAGGGGGTTTGATGTGTGAATATATGAGAAGAAGATGATCCCTTTTATAAAAGAGGGGGGCCCTCGTGGCATTTTTCAAAATATTAAATTAATATAAATTAATTTTTAATTAAAAATGGTTCCAAATTTATTAATTTCTAATATAATATTATTTTGAGTCAAAATAATTTCATCCAATAAAAATTATATATGTTTGAAAAAATTTATACCTTTATCTTTCGGTTTTAACCCTTATTTAACCACTTTAACTCTTTCCATGACTGCATGAATTTTTACCCTCTACGGGTTAATATAGTTACTATAAAAGGAAAAAGACCCATAAATGAGTCATGGATGACAAATTAAACCTTATAATAATTATTTATAAGAATATAATATTTTTAAAAAAATTATAACATTTAATAAATATTATTTACTATAAAATATCCATAATGTCAATTTTCAGAACAATTCCATACTTTGAATTTAATAATATCATGATAAAAGTTATAATTTGAAAAAAAATATTTCATTATATTACTAAAATTTTATGTTAATATATAAAATAATTTTTCATATTAAATGTCTCAATTTTTATTTATTTTAATATTTTTAATATCATTTAATTGATTTTCCAATTAATAAAATAATTACTGCATCTGCATTATGAAAGATTCTAAGGTAAATATTTATTTACTAAAAACATAAACTAAATTACCATGATGAACATAAATCTAATATATTTCAAAATAATATTTATATTCAAACATATCGTCTCGATAATCCCATATTTAAATTTTTTAGTTATTAAATATATGATTATAACATCTTTGTCTTTTCACTAAATAAAATATTATAAATATCATAATCACTTATAAATGGAAAAAAATTACCATATATTCAAAAATTAAACTATTATGGATTAATTTTATGCATAAAATAAAATTATGACAAGTTCAAATGTCATTTTATAGTCCTTATCATATTATTTTTACGCTTAATTATACGATTTTTACCTGATTTACCCTTTACCGTCGTAATAAAAATTACTAAGGTTACTATTCATTTTGTCTAATAAAAAAGTTGAAATAATTTATAAATTATAACACATTGATTATAAATATATAATCCATTTTTCAAAATCTAAAACAACTAGTTTACAAAATTTAATTTAAATTCAAATCGAAAATATACAATTAATTGTTTTTTCAAAAAATGCCATTTTAAAATATAATATATTTTTATAAAAAATTATATTAAAAAAACCATTTAAAAACCATAATTTACTCATTTTAAATCAAAATTTAATTTTTTAAAATTTAAAACAAATTAAAATCATAATTTAACCTCGTAAATAAAATTCAAATTTTAATAAAAACCATTATATTTCATTATTCATTCAAAAATCAAAATTTTCCGAAAATTATCAAAATTTCACCATAGGAAAATTTTGATACTTTAATTTCAAAAAATATATTAATTTTATAAAATAAATTTTATTAAAATTTCTGAAATTAATTATATTATTTTTACATAAAAATCAATTTTTAATAAAATATTTTTATTATGATTAAAAAGAAACCACTAAATAATTTTACTTAAAATCTAGTACTTATTAAAAAAGAATTAATTAATACATTATCAATTAGTAGGAACATTATATATTTCATAATTTCATTAATATTATTCATTCCTTCCAATTTAATGTCTTGGTTATAACAGTCACATTTAAATAATAAGATTCCAATGTTCATTTGTGGCTTGGTGATATCTATCTTGTAAACTATCAAACACATTTTTTCTTTTTAAACATATTGGGGTGTTAAAAAAATACATTTCCCCAACAGAAAATGTTCTTTATAAAGGCACACTTTCTTCATTCAAGGTAACTCCCATATTTGGAACTCTGAATTTATCAACTTCTCTACCCATCCTTAAGCCCCGGGAAAAATCATTTGAAAACATGGGATGAGAAAAAAAATCCTAGTGAGGGACATATAATAAAATAAACCCATTAGTGTTTTTTAACCTGGAAAATCCATAAGAAGGTTTACCACTTTCACAATGAACATTTGGCCTCAAATATCCATTTAAGTTTTCATGAAAATAACTTAATTTCTTAATATATTTGATTTTTCATTTCTCATGTAATTAAAAAGGAAAAATCATATTCATAAAGGTTTCTTAGAAAACCTAAAAACTCATGAATCCATTTCCATGAAAAAATCTGCTCAAATTTATCTAAAAATGTCATAAAATTTCCTTAAAAACATAATACAATTTTCTTACCTTTTGATGTAAAAATATTTCCTTTATAAACCATTACAAGAATATCATGTTGGTACCTTAGGAAATGATCCTCAAATTCACCCTTATAATAACTATTATAATGTAATAACTTAATTGGATAAATTTTATATCTCTTAGGGGTAACTTATCATCAGTAAACTTTATCACTTTACACAATGCATTGGAGATAAATATTGGACTCACCCATCATTAGAGCTATATAGGGATCAACCATCATTCATATAAAATATCCAATAACTATAGCATGAATAAAACACACATATATTGTAATTTAATCATAAATCCCATTTGAATTGTCATTCAATCCCAAAACAACAACAATTTTATTTATCATATAAATCTGAAAAAATGATTTTGTTTCCTTAGAAAAATATTTGAAAACTAATAATTCCAAAAATATTGAGAGAAATATTTTATTTAAAAATAACCATGGAAACTTAAAGATAAATATTTATAGTAAATAATGGTTATGATATAGGGAAAAATCTTTCAATATGTTTACATTAAAAAAAATTATTTTTGTAGTTTGATAAGAAAAACATCAAAATTACCCATACAACAAGTGATTAAAAGATTCCATTTTTAAACCATTTTAAAAGAATGTAATAATTAGTTGAAAATGAATTTTAAAAATCTTTTTTGTATAAAAAAGATCATTATAGGAACATTTTGAAGTACATGGATATGGAGAAAAAATATTTTAAATGGTTTCTTTAAAACATAGTTTTAAATAAAAATATCTCCCCTTAAGTCCCATCCAACATCATAAGTTATTTATGTCATGGATAATATTTTTTTTGTTTTCTACATGTTAATAAAAATTTTCAAGAACATTTACTTATCATTATTTCTTTTATTTCATTTATTACCATCAATTATTTTCTCACTAAAATTTTTAAGTTTATGTTGGATGTTTTTGGGTCATTTGGTTTATAACCTCAAAATAATATCGATGCATTGATCATGGTCAAAGGGTCTATGATCATACAATGGAATTAAAATGATACACTTATTCCATATCCAATTGATAATATTTTGGTGATTTGTGTGTTTAAATGACAATTTAATGAAAAATATCTGAATTTAATCAGGTTTTGTGATGAAATTATAATTCTTTATACATTTTTGAGAAAATGATGATTCTGGACTTACTTGATTCAAAGTTATTTGGTATTAATTTTCATACAATTTTAAGAACCTTTTTTGTACTAATCATGGTTGAATTTTTATTGAAAAATTAATGGAATGTATAAGGATAATCAATGTTGGAATTTAAATGCTCAAACAATGATGAATTCAATTTTAAAATTTATCATGGTTGGATACTTTATTAATCAACACTGTTGAAGTTTGAAAACTCATATAGTTTTATTTTGGAAGTTTATTTTTCATTCATTTCATTATATATTTAAATGGATTCAAAATTTTATCTTATTTTTTTGTGGGTAGTATTAAGTTCTTGTAAATATTCTTAAAGCCTATAAGTATTTTTTTTGATGTGTAAGAGAAATTTGAGATCCTCATGTATGATAAATTTATATATGCACCTTGTAAGAGAATCACATGTAAGATATTTCATCGGTTCCACTGTATGGTAATTATTGATGCCCCATAAGATATTTCATATGAGGAATCTCTAAATAATATAATTTCCACTACCTCTACCCAAAACCAAATATTTATAAATTGAAATCTAAGGAAGAAAAGACATATGAGGAGCCAACCCATTTCTTCCAATGAACACGTGTTGTGTTTGTGATGGTTGGTGAGATAAAATGGAACCATAACCAAATCTTGATTTACTAAACCTAGTGACCGATTGATGAAATGCAAGAAGCCACAACCAGATTTTCAAATCACCAACACTACCCATTATGATATCATATTTTCAAAAGAGGAATCACCTAAGTTTTTTGATGGGGATATGAGGTCTATAGAAGTGTCGATCAAAACCAAATACTGTTATGCTTCAGAGTATATCGTCACCAATAAAAGAAACATAATATTATATTATTTCTAAAAAAATGATTATTGATTATGTATCATTATATCCAATTGTGTGTGAAACATTCATCGAGTACGAATTTATGATTATATTAAAAAATAATTATACACTGATGAGATTGATATTGAAAATATGTGTCTTTGATGGATGTTTCTTTTTCAAGGTTGTAATGTGGATGGGGATCTCAATACTTCCCAACACATCAAGTTCTTAGTTTTTGAATACCGCACACTAGGTTCTTTTCACAATGCATGAACAAAATAGTTTTCTAATAAAGGTGAAACCAAGTGAGCTCAGTTGCAGTGGAGACTATTTTATTCTGAGTTGAGTTTCCTTAACAATGAGGAAATACATTGACACTAACACAGTTGAAGAAGTTAGTACTTTATACTATGAATGATATTTATTGAGGAAGAAAAATAATTCAGGAATGAACCTAATAATGAAGAATTATTCTACATAGAAGAATTGAAGCTGAAGACACCATTGAAGTATTTTCTATTTATGTTTTTCTTCTGATTATTGGTGTGTATCTATGAAAAAGATTAAGTCGATGAAATTACAGAGGAAATTATAGGTTGAATTCAAGTCTTTCTACAATTATTATGGACATGAATGTGGATTTTCTCATGATTTATTGATTTTAATAGTGAAATTGATTTTCTGTATTTGAATATGGTGAAACCTCAATTTACTATTGGTGTGGATGGATGTTCAAAGTTGGGGATGATTCATGTTAATCGATTCATGATTAAGAATATGTGATGAGTTAACCTTGGTTGATTATGGAGTCTAGGTTCTCACCAAACTGTATTCAACTAAAGCATTAATTAATTTTTTATAAGTAAAATTTACAATCACCTAGAGATTACATAAATTATAATTGAAAGACATACCTACTACTCCCATCTGGATAAGAAATATTTTGAGGAAATTACATAGGATCTAAGACTAAAAAACTATGGTATATTCAAGGATGATTCATTTAATAGATCTTACTATATAAGAGGGGGAATATCCAACTATATACAAGACCAGATAATAGAGAATGAAGTTAGAGGTAGGAGCACTTTCGAAGTAGGAACCAATGGAGTTGGAGCTGGAGATCAGAGGAAACATTAGTAAAGAAGTTTCCTTCCTCACTATATCCTATTTATTTAATCCTATTTTGAGATTAATGTTCATGAATATATTTGTGTTTTTTCCTTATAAGTTTTATTTAATTTTCTTAAGGGAATTAAATTGAAATGAGTTGATATTTTTAATCTATTATACTCTGGTCTTCATAATAGTGTTAGTGAAATTTTATATTCAGTGTTTCTAATTCTATTCTTAATGAGTATATTATTACGTGATAGTGATTTATTAACCATTGGAAATCATCCTAATTACTGAATATTTGAAAAGTGTGACGATTATCTTCCCCATTACTGAATTAATAATTTCACGATTTTTTATCAATGAATCATTCTTTTAGGAAAGTTCATTAAACTGTGGAGATAATTTAATTATATTAAGCTTCTTTGACAAATTTTATTCATAGTAATTGACATAATCTTATTATCTTAAAGCTTTAATAGAAACTTTTAAAACATTTTAGGATATTTCTATCACCATAACATTAGTTTTAGTTTTTCTTCCTCACATCTACCACTGTTTCCTCACTTGCACACCTTTTCAACTATTTACATCACTATTTTTCATTTTGTTCTACTCAATCACTATCACCAATTATCATTCACTATTTTTAGTTTTTTATTTGTTTTGTTCACAAAAATTCAATCAGACTTCCCAGTGGATAAGATAACAAACATGTAAACTATACTAGTGGTAACTAGGTTTTATAAATATTAAATTCACGAGGTCAACAACCACGACTATCAAAATTTTAACACCACAGCCAGGGAAAAACACAAACATGTGCATGAAATCAATAGGGATGAGAATTATTTTTAATTAAAAATAATAAGAATATAATGATAATTTTAATGAGATGAAAGAAAAAAATAGATATATGATTATAAACCATTATAGAACAAAAAAAATTAAAATAAAAGTGTTATTGTGATAGTTTGGTTAAATTTATATATTCATTTTTGAAATTGTTATCATATTAACGATTAAAAACATGTAGTCAAAAAATTTGTAGAGTAGAATGGCATGAAATTGGATGAATTTTTAGTTCATCACATACAAACTGATTCAATTATAAAGAACATGAAGTTTAATCAATTTAAAAATGAAAGCACAAATACAATTAAACAAATAAACTGAATCTATATTTTTACCTGATCAAATTTTATAAAAAATAATTATGAAGTTCTATAATAAAAAAATTCAAATCAAGAACAAAAAATAAAATAATGAAAGAAGAAGATGAGAATTAATCTATTGATCTCTTGCTTTTGATCAAAAAATTTCTTTATCATGTGGCATCTACCTTTTCTTCACTTGTTATTTTTTCCAAAAACATCAATGAATATTTCTGTGTCCATTTTTAATCCAACAAAAAATGTGTCTCCCCATAAGAATTAATGAATCATCCTCTAAATGATTCCCACCTCAGAATGTATCCGAATTTTAGTAAAAAGGTTTCTGGTATTTCCTCACATTTTTTTCTAGGTGGTTACTGTAGGAATTTCTTTCAGCCCTCTTTATTATGATAGGAATTCAATAATTATTTTTCCCATAAAATAAATTAATTAACGCACGTGGAAAAAACACATGTAATTTTTTTTAAAAACTATTTTTTCTACACCATTTGTTATGGTTATTTCACTATGATCACTTGATGTTCTATTCACACTCAAACAAATAAGATAGAGCTTAAATATCCAATAATAAAAATAAAAAAAAACATTTTCATATTATTAGAAAAAAATAAAATTTAAATGGAAAATTAGGAAGTTCTAGAAGCTGTGAATTTGAAACAAAACATGAATATACCAAATCCTAAAAACCAGGTCCCTAAATGTACAAGAATTTTTAAATTTAAACTTCCTTATATGTATTTAAATCTATCATGTATAAGGATTACCCATAGGTCTAAGAACTATAAAATCAAGTAACCACACATCTCTATAATTCCATTTCATAATGGCTTTCCCAGAGAGGTCTATTTATAATTTATTAGATACATCTATAGCTCTGTTCTCTAATTTCCCTTGAATGGGTTGAGTGAAGAGGATATAATTGTGAGGATGTTTCCTTTTGCCTAAATTTTATGTCTAGGAATTGGTTTTGAAGCATTTATGAGGAAATATTTGATACTTGGAATTAATTTTTCAACTTTTTTGTCACAAAATTCTTTCATCGGAATACCACAATAGAGGTGAGGCAAAAAATTAAAGGCTTTGTTTAGGATGGTGGAGATTGTTTTCCTGATACTTGGGATAAGTGTAGAGATTTAATCAGATATTTTTCCAAATTCTAGTTGGATCCCCATATTTTATGCACACCTCTTATAATTTTCTCACTTTATTCAATAAAAATATGGTTGTTAAATATTGTGGTGGTGATTTTTTTGATTTGACTGCTAGTGATCTTAATGAACTATTTGATAGACTAGCCAAAAAGTTTTATCATATGAACACTAGGTAAAGATTGATTCATAGTGGTGAAACCAAAAATCAAGCTATTTTAGTTGATGATAGATTTATAAGGGCGTAATTCCTAAACTATGGGATATATGGTCACATTAAAAGTCTATATCCTAATTTTGATCTTCCCATTAATCATGATGAGATTGTTTAGTTTTTAGAATATATAGATATAAATAAGAGAAATAATGATCCATTTTCAAATCAATGCAACAGTAGATATAAAAATCACTCAAACATGTTTTTGAAAGATCAATAAGTTATTAAACAACCCTTTTCCCCTACTTTTCTATTGTATCTAAAATAGTATATTAAAAATAAATATGTATTTGAGTATTAAAATTAAATATGTGAATTAAATGGGTTTCTGTTTTAATTTTTGGGTGATATTGGATCATTTAAAAAATATATATATTCTAGGATCTATAGTTTGAAACTTAAAATAGGAAACATTCCTAGATATATAAGTGGGAGAGACAATAGAAAGCTTCCCAATACAAAAAAAACCTAATCCGAGGGATAATTTCATGGATGTAACCAATGTATAAGGCCTATAAACTTTATAAAAGGTAAAGGAACAATAGAGGGAATTTAAAACTGATGATCATACTGAATATGAAATTGAATATCTAAACAAAATCCAAAATTGGAATTCTTGGAAGCAATGTAAAACTTGAAAAAATTGGTGAATCATCAACTAAAAATGATAAAAAAACAAAAGAAAATGAAGTTTTAATTAATAAAATAGGTAAAGAATAAGGTGAGGTTTGAAGATGAGGTGAGTAATCAACTTATTTTGAATAATTATTTTGATACCATCCTTTTACTCCAAATAATTAAAAAGAGTGATGAACCTAACTATTTGTAATTACATCAATTGTTTAATATATTTATCATTAACATTAACTTTTTATAATCACTAAATAAAATTACATCATATGTCAAATTTCTTAAAATGTTTTTAGCTAACAAGAGTGATTGAGGAGAGTATATGATTATTAATCTCACTAAGGATTGTAGTGTAGTTTTTTGAAAAAAAATCACCTCAAAAATTAAAATACCATAGATTATTTTTTATTTCTTTCCAAATAAGATAAATTGAAGGAATAAACTAACTTTTTGACTTATGATATATTATTGATTTGATTCTTTACTCATTATTTCTTAACATGGGTATTAGATAATTGAATCCAATATTTGTTTCTCTATAGTAAGATGATATGTCAATTACTCATCCATTTGTAAGGGTATATGATCTATTAGTTAATAAAAGAAATATCACATTTCTGAAAAAAATTTATTATTATTTAAATAGAGTGTGACCAAAAAGTTCCAGTAATTATAGGGACACATTTCTTATCCAATATTGGGTCTGACATAGATGTTCCAAAGTGAAATATAACTTTATAAGATGGTGAAGATCAAGACGATTTAAATGTTTTTAAATATACTCTAGTTTTTTTGGGTTTTAAATTGATATATATTATTGAGGAAGTCTTTATAGATGGGTTTAGGAAGGAAAATATTCACTCTTATGACAAAATAATTCATAATTCACTTAATGAACATATTCAAGTGAATTTTGTTGTATCTAAATTCATTAGATATATTTAAAGGATATGAATATATGAGTAAAAACTTAGATATATTATTGTTATAAAAAAATAGGTGGTAAAACATAAACAAAACTTTAACTTAGAGAGTGTTGCTCTGGAAAGTGGCCTATCCTCACAACCACCATCTTGTATGGAAATTACTTCCATAGAGACTAATATGGATTTAGAGTTAAAAATACTTATTATTGAGTGATGTAACCCTTTGTATGAGATATTATCATTCAAATATAAGTGATTTAAAGTATCCATATCTATATATAATTATTATTTAAGTCTATATAAAAAACTATCCTATTGTTAAATCGAATAAATATATTTTCTTGAGATATTCTTACCAACTGTAAATGAACCTATGTATGATAATTTATGACCTATTTTGGATAAAATAACTTTATTTTATTATTCTATGGAGTCTAAAAAATATATATATTTTATATAAATTGAAAAATTAAAGTGATAGCCTTCTGTGATATCA
This sequence comes from Viscum album, assembly GCA_963277665.1. Lineage (NCBI taxonomy): Eukaryota > Viridiplantae > Streptophyta > Magnoliopsida > Santalales > Viscaceae > Viscum > Viscum album. The sequence continues at coordinate 668,467,898 of OY728155.1, forward strand.
TTTTGAAAAGCTATTTTACACACAGTCCCAAGTGGTTATGTGTTGATGGAATCAATAATTTCACTTGATTTTGAGTTTTTTCAAGCCCTAAGTGTGGGGGTAAACATTGAGAACATTTCTAGTAATATTGGTTCATTTCCTAGGGTATTGTATTTAAATTTTAGTGACATTTTTGAAAATATGTATATAGTAACAATAGTGGGAAGCGACCTTGGTTATTTGTTTTTAATGGAACATAAAATGTAATTACTTGACGTTGAAATTTATAATAAGTTGAAAGAATGTAATAAATTATGATTAAAAAATTGAAATTACATTCATAAATATAAAATTTTCTACAAATGACCATGGTTAAACATTTTACGGTTCCAATCCGGTAGAATACTGAAAATTTCATGTTGCATGCTAGGTAACCCATGGTTTTTAATTTTTAATTTATTTTTTAATTTAAAATAAATATCTATAAATATCTTTCATTATAGATTTGGGTATACCCTACCTCCCTTTTAATTGGTCAAATGATAAAATTTTCACAATCAAATATATGAATGTTGTTCACTTATATAAGGATATACAAATCTTTGACCACTTTCATTCAATATCCCTTTATCTATAGTTACATTTTATCTTGAACATAAATTCATCCATCCTTATTTTTTATATTCTACCATTATAGGTAATGAATTTGGGTGACCATATGGATAATTATTTATGAAAATAAAAGAGTATTTAGAATAAATGATAATGATAAAATCTTCTTCAAGTTAGGAGAGTAATTAATTTAATTATCTTTTTATTAAATCCTTATCTATTTAAATATTGTTTCTATTTTTATGAAATTAATATTTAAAAATTAAATTTTAGAGTTTTGTGCAAGATTTTATTTTATTATAAAATTATATATTTCATTGATATTATTATCTATTTTGTGTACGTCAATGGTGCAAGTGTATGTTGTTCTCTATGGTGCATTGGAAATCATTTTTCAATTCAAAATCTGTAAGTATAAATCATTTCTAAAATTTATGTTCAATGTTGAAATGTTTTACTATGACCAATATATTTTTTTTTTCATTTTGAGACTCTTTATTTTTTGTGTAAAAATAATTTTTTATCTTACTTATGATCTTTTACACGAATCATTCACTACAAAATTAAAAATCATTCTGGAATTTTAACTATTTTAAATTGTATTCTCCAACATGTTGTTCAACATTGGAGACAATATTGGATTTTAAGTGTGGGGGAAAAATATTAAATGTGATGAACTATGTTTCAATGTTGAAACCATAATAAAACCCTCATTTTTGTGGATGTTTCCTATTTTCATGCTTCATTGAGGCATTTTTAGTGGTTTAAAATTTTTCTTTAATATGAGGATGTTCGTGCCACTTTGAGAAGATTTATCTTTACTAACTAATGGTATTGATTGAGAAATTCATTTCCTTTTCCAATTGGAAAAAATTTTTTGGGTAAAATTTTAGGGTAATGTTATACAATCATCGTTGACTCAGAAAATTTTAATATTAATTAAACATGTATGATATGCATATAAGTGGAATATGAAAGAAAAATCCTAATCCATATTAAAATCCTTATTCTTTTATTGTTTATTCATTATTCATTTATTTTTTGATGTATTATTTATGTTGTGTATACTAATTATTAATTTTTTCCATCCAATGATGTGTTTAATTATTATGTAATTTTAAATCATGTGAGTCTATTATCTAAGAGGTAAATTGATGTTTATACTTTTAGTTATATTTGAATTGAAGTGTTCTTAATTCTTCTTAAAATTTCACAATTCTAATAACTTTTGTAAAATAGTAAAAAAATTTACAATGATGAATTTATATCAAGAGATAATTTTTTTTTTGAATTTTACATATTCAATGAGAAAAATTATTTATAGAATCAAATATTAGTGGATTTTCCATTTTCCATTTTTGAGATAAATTTTATTCTATTGAGTTTGACTAATGGGTTACTCAAGGACATGAAATATGCTATGTGTGGGGGAATTTGCTGTGGAATTAAAATGATTCATTTTTTTAGAATCTAATTGATAATATTTTTTTGTTTTTTGTTTAATGATCATTTAATGATAAATATTTCAGTTTAATCAAGATTTTTGTTAAAATTATAAATCTTTATATATTTTTGTAAAAATTATGATTTGGATTTTAATTTAGTCAAAGTTCTTGTGTATTAATTTTTATAAAATTTGAGAACTATTTTTTTTATTAATGAGGCCAATTATTTATGAAAAAATTATTGAAATTTATTTAGTGAATCGATGTTGTAATTTCAATTCTCAAATAACCGTGTGTTTAATTTTTGAAATTATCCTGGTAGGATAATTAGTTAATCAACATTGTTGAACTTTGCAAACTCAAGAATGTTTCTTTTGGAATTTTATTTTGTAATAGGTTGTATCAATTTTTATGGCTTCATAAGTTTATATTATGTTTTTATAAGAAAACTTGAGTTCTCATAATAAAAAGTTATTCCCATAAGAATATTTGTTTGATATGTAAGAGAAATTCGAGAGCCTCCTATAAGATAAATTTACATCAGCACCCTATAATTGAATCCCAAATATGATATTTAAGTGGGTTTTTCATATGGTAATTCATAATGTAATTTAATATATTTCACATGGGTCATCTCTATATAAGATAATATACACCACCTCCACCCAAAACCAAAGCCATGGAAATTGAAATCCAAATCCAAAATCAAATATGTGAAGGTTGATCAGTTACTTCAAATAAACATGTACCATGATCATACTGGTATGTGAGAAAAATAAAACCAATATTGAATCCTATTTTGATATACCTTGAGACATGAGGATCTATGAAAGTATTTTTGAATCACTGATTCACTAGTTCCAATCTTGGATATTCAAAATATGAATCGCACAGTTTCTTTAATGGATATCTAAGGTTAATGGGAGTGCTGACCAATCCTGAATTCGGCTATTCTTGATAGACTATCTACAATTATCGAAAAATTATAGTCTAGGTTTGTTAGAAAACCACAATAATGACTGATCAAGTATCACTGGATATAATCATGTGAGATGCATTCACCAGGGAAGAATTTATGGTTATATTCATAAATGAGGATTCACTGATTATATTAAAATCCAAAAAGACATGTATTTATTAGTTGTTTGATTTACATGTGAGTAAATATTATGGAGAACTCAATAATTCCTAACACACCAAGTTTGTGGTTGTTGTACACTACATTATAAGTTATTAGCACATTTCCTCAATGAAATAGTTTTTTTTATATAAGTGAAGATAAGTGAGATAGTTTACAGGGGAGTATGTTTTATCCTGATTTTAGTTGCCAATATAATGAGATGATCCAAAAATTATTCCACTATTGAAGATTCATGGACTTGATTTAGAGCATGAACTTTGTTTAGTAAGACATATAATTTGGGCCAAAAAGTGAAATTTAAGAATAATTCAATACTTACGAACATAATCTGAATTCACCATCTAAGGATTAGTATTTAATATTGTGATTTTGATTGTATGTGTGTCTCAATGAAGAAGTTGAAGTCAATGAAATTAAAGAATCACTTATAAGATGTTTTTTAGTTTTTCTATGAAGGTTATAGATAGGAATGAAGTTTTTTTCATGCTTTATCAAATTTACTAGAGAAATTGATATGGAATATTTTAATATGGTGTAACCTTAATTTTGAAGCATTTTAGTTTCATTTGAAAATTTGGAGATGATTTATAATGATCAAGACATGATTGAGAATAAAATATGGGTAAAATTAGACTGAATGAGGATTCTAGGTGCTGGATAAGCTAGATTAACATGAAACGTCAATTGATTTGTTATAAGGTAAATTTACTATCCTTTTATGGTCATAAGAAATAGAGATGAAAGATATAACAGCTTCTTTCACCTGGTCAAGAATGAATATAAGGATATTATATAAGACCATGATACTAAAAAACCAAATATAATCAAGGAATATTCATTGAAAATATACTAATTTATAGGATGGGATTTATCTAACTATATAGGGGGTTAGATAGTGAATAATAGAGTTGAAGGAAAGAGAAATTTCAAAGAAGGAACCGGTGAAGTTAGAGTTGAAGATCAGAGGTGAAATTGATAGAGAAACTATATTTTTTCAGTCTATCCTCTTTATATATTCTTGTTTTGAGATGAATTTACTTGAATAAATTTTTCTAATTTTACCATGTGGACCAAATTATATTTAGGGAAATCAAAATGAAATGAGTTTGTATTTTTAATCTTTTTCGCTCTAATTCCCATAATTGTGTTAGGATAGTTTTATGTTTAGTTTTCTTAATTTTATTCTTTATAAGTTTATTTTTGTTCTATTTTAAGTATTTATGGGTTATGATAATGATCTATTAACCTTTTAACATCATCATAAGTACTAAAAATTTAAAATCATGATGATTCTATTCTTCATTATTGAATTAATCATTTTTTGCATTTTTAAAAATGAATAATTCCCTTAGGAGAGTACACTGAAGTGTAGAGATAATTTAATTATAGTTAGGTGCTTCGACACATTTTATTCATGAAAAAATACATATTTTTGTTAACTTGAAGCATGAAATTAAATTTTTAAATCAATTTAGGACAATTAAATCCCCCTAACATCATTTTTGGCTGTTTATCTTCAAATCTTCCACAGTATCCTCACTTAAAAACCTTTTCCACTATTTGCATCAGTATTTACCAATTAATTCCACTCAATATCTATCAGATATTATCATAGACTATTTTAGTTTTTTTGTTTTTTGTGTTTTTTACACACACTACTAATTAGCGTCCCCTATGGAGACGATACCCTTCTTTTCAACTATACTAGTAATAAGTTAGTTTTATAAATATTAAATTTTACTACATCAATGACTATGTATATAAGGTCCCATTTTCTCTAGAATTTTAAAAATTATATATCTATCATATTTATACATTAGATAAAATTTTAAATCCAACCGTGTATGGTATTAATGAAAAATGAACTACATCATTTCATGGAGATGGTAGTCCGTATATACGTATGAATGACATTTTCAATTTTATAACAGGTTTAAAATAAATAATATAGATAATATGTTACTTTTAAAGAATCATAAAAAATCTCAAAATTTCATATTTATTTATTTGTTCCATCATTGGGACAATACTTATAAGGTGAAAATGAAAAATAAATCACATCATTTCGTGGAGGTTGTATTCCCCTTGTACGAATGAGTGACATTGTCAATTTTTCAGCAGATGAAAATTGTAAGAAGGTATGTAATATATTATATTTAAATAATCATAATTATGAAATAAATATAATATATATCCATTTTACATCATTTTAATTATCCATATTATCTGGTTATGAAAAATGAGACACTTCTCTTTATAGAGGTGGTAGTCTAGACGTACACCTGAGCGATGTTTTAATTTCTCATAACATATAAAGTAATATTAAAAATAGATGTGCCATAATCCTAATAACCCTTTAGTATTTTTAAGATACTTATGTTCTTATTTCATAACAATCTAAAATATTTGATGGAGTTAGAAGAAGAAGTAAACTTAAAATAGGTCGATTAGGACTTATACCTTATCCTTAGATATCTCTCTTTGTATTACAAATTAGGCCTTCTAGGATTAGTCATTTTGAAATAATAGGACCCCTAAGACATGGGTAGGTATTTATGGGAGAGTATTGGTTAGTAATTTTATGAACTATATTCCTTAAAATATATGAGCAATGGAGGAGATTAGGTTCTATTTTATAAGTCAAAAGAGTGAAAACTTGTAATTTTTATAAACATTTAATATTATAATGTTTTAGTTAAGATAAAGTCACTCCAAAAAAATTAAATTAAAAAATAAGGTGATAAGGTTTGAAATAACATAATCCAATAAGGATTGAGATCATATTTTGTGGCTTTATCCCTTAGTTCTTACCCTTATTAACCTGATTTTCAATTTATTGTGGCGACACAATTTTGCTATAGTTACTATTCATAATGAATAAAAATGAAGTTAACCTCATTAATAATTTTTAACATCCTAATTAAAAATATTAAATAAGTTTTTCAATATTTAATATGTATAATTGGTAGAAATTACTTTTTATATAAGTTTACAAAACGCAACAGAAAATTGCTTTTTAGAAAATGGTATTTTAAGCATAAAAATAAACTTTTTCCAAAATAAAATATAATATCAATTAATAATAAATTATTTATATTTAATTTTAAATTGATCTTATATTACTTTAAAACTAAATATATAATAGGATGAGTATTTTAAATTACTTTTTTTTAAAAAACCCAACAGTTTTGCAAAATCATCATTTTCACTATTCACTCAACGATCAATCTTTTCAAAAAAGAATCATCCTAAGTTATATTTGATATGTTCATTAAAAAAATTAATTCACTTTTATATAATTAAATTTCTAAAATATGGGAATTTATTTTTCAAATAAAACCTTGCAACTCATTGAAAAAATTAGTTAAATGTAACTATTCATTTTTCAATTGGAAACTTTTATAAAATTATTTATAAAACTATGATGAATATAAATATATAAAATGAAAACTTATAAATCATAATATTTACTTATTTGTAGTATTACATGGGTTTTCACATTAAGTGTTACTTATATGGTGTCATTTTGACCGATCCTAGGGAATAATGATTTTCCATATTGCGCTAATATTTGATGAAGTGCTGAGTTTGAGAGGAATTATTAATTAATAAAGAAGAACACTTTTACATGAGTAACAATGTAATTATGATTCTTCATTCTTTATATTCCCCAATCACTCACATTCCTTCATTAAACCTCATCAGATTTCCCCGTACTACAATCAAGAGATCGAAGCCACCACTATGATGATCAAGAATCATAATGATACCCTCACTAAACTCTAAACCATCCACTAACTTTATATAAAGACAAAAATGGAGATATGGAAATTTTTGTATGAGTTCTCATAACTATTATAGGCTCATTCCTCAAATCCCCATGGGTGTAATTATGAATTCAGAAATAAGTCCCTATGAGGATATTGTGAGAATTAAGAATACCTCCATGAAGAAGGGTGATAATGATAAAGAATTACATGAAGAATGGAAATGGATACTGCCATGATGATTGAACCACCCCAAAAAATTCCATAGTTGATCTTTGAGGCTAGAAAAGTGGAACCGAATTCCTAACTAGAGGAAGAAACAGAGATTTCTACGACATAGTGGAGCACAAGAGCCTCAGACTAGTTGATGAGGACTCAACAAGTGTATCCAAGAGACCCAAGATCAAAACCAAGTAGTGGGATAATTTTTGAATTACTGTAATAGTACTATAGCGATTAATGTAGCAAAACTATAGTGGGTACTATAGAAGTTACTATTTGGTATTGTAGCAGCCGAAACTATTCACTTGTTTGGGCCTTCGAGCCACCGGTTTTGTCTTCGGGCCCTTCAAGGACTTCAGGCCACCCATGGCCTTCAGGTAAGTAAGGATTTCGGGCCCCCTAAAGTCCTTTAATCCACCTCAAGACCTTCGGGACACATGATAAATACAGTTTCCCCAAACAGACTCTAAAAAAAATTAGCTGCCCCAAAGGAGGATTCAGAGCAGGCGCACTCACCAGAGCAAAACCAATAGATTTAGAAGAATGAGAGGGTATGGAAATGCTATCGGGACCAGCCTGTGCTTGCACGGGAAGCACAACCATATGGCCATGCGAAGGTGGAGAGGTACCATCACAATTGATATTTTTGGGAGGGACAGTTCCTTATAGTTATAATCTGGTTGAATTACCTAACACCATCGGGTCATGTAATGTATCATAAGCCTATGGGCTACGTAACCTATAAGACAATGGGCCTTGTAAGGGTTCCCCCTCATACCTTAAAATTGGGTTTATCAAAAATCAATAAAAAATAAGGCCTTCGGGCTATTCAAGATATGACATGGTGGAGGTAATCATATTGCAAATCAAAGTTTAAAATGTGAAACCCATACAAATTTGACATGGAGGAATCCATTATTGAGATTACTTTAATAATGAATGAAAAACACCATTTAAATGGTTGAAAACATGGCATTACACCGTAGTTAGGTGTAATTTGAGCATTATAAAGATTAAAAAGTCGATATTTATTCCATGGAGAGGTCAAGTCAATTTTAACAGGGATATTCAAATGGTAAAATGACTACTAAAATTTGTAAATAAATGATGTTATGCTCTAGTGAGGGGTGAGATGAAGTGTCCTAACCCTTACATGAAATAATATGTTTTACAACATGGAATGATCTATGAAATTCCTTAGAGGAATAAAAAACACTGGTATGATATTTTCATGAAGAGATCCAAATTTTTGAATAAGTAGTGTTTATGCTACATAAAAATATGAATATTTCTCAAAATCTTAAAAAGGAATGTTGGAAGGAATTTTAGCTTATTGACTATGAGTTTATGAATTCTTTAAGGAAATAATTTTAAACTTTTTGAATCAGGAAACTCACTACCTATAATTAAGAGTTTTCCTCAACTATATGAGGGGGAGATTCACTTAGGGAATTCACTAGAAGATCTATTTTGATACAATTTAGAATAGTTTTTATCTTTAGTTTATTCTCATTTAATTTTAAAATCCCATTCTGAATTTTTTATTTTTTTTATTTCTCTACCTATCATGAAATTCCTTATAGTATCTCTCTTTATCTTCAGCATGTCCTCTCACAATCAAAATAATGGGTTTCTAAAATGAATATCTTCCTTATGGGAGGAGTATGTGGTGATCCCAAATTCTTTCCCTTTAATTATTAATGTTTATATTCTATCTATTTTTAGGGATATAAGAGTTTTTGATTTTAGTGTGGTGATTTTCCACCACTTTTTAGAATAAATCTCAAACTCATTCTATTCTATACCAAATAAATATTCCATACTAGTTCTCGAGAACTATATTCATATGGTGGAGTTGATTTTGTATTATGGAATGAAAACTCATACTTGTGGTATGAGAAAAATTCTTTACTAATAGTGTATGTGAGGTTTGGTATTCTTAAAAACATGTTTGAAATGATAAACGTTACACTTAAATTATAGGATAATAGTCTATGTATGGCCAGATTACTATCAAATAGAGTTTAGAAAAAAATAATTAAAATGATAAACTGAAGTATCCAACCCAAGGGACATGTTCTTTCTTTCTAACTTGTTTATTCTGTTTGTGTTTCATATTAATTTTACTTTATTTGAATTATATTATTGAATCCCTATATTTTTAATTCTTTAAAAAAATAGAAAATACCAAATATATAATAAATAATTAAGGAGTAATGAGTGTTTGAATATAAAATATTCTCAAAATAAATGACTCTACTCATCCATAGTGTAGTACTGGTAAAATAAAAAATACATTTTTTACACCCTGTGATAGGTGTGTTCATCTTTATTTTCATAAATTGTATAAGATGTACTTTGAAATAATTGGATTTTTTTATTCTATTTTTTTCTCCCTAATTCTAATCATGTGCTGATTATATTTTACTTGGAATATGGGTACTTTTTATATTTATCATTTTTTTTAGTTTTTTTGGGTTTCTCTATAAAGGTTATGAAATTGTTCCTTGATTCTGATATTTTTTTAAACCTCTAGTTGCTCTATTTTTTAGGTTTTGAAGACATACCAGTGCAAACCTTTAAGCCAGTCATCTAGTTTATAATTTTCATTCTTGGTGGTTGACTAATATAAATATACTCATCTATCACTATACTATCAGAACCCTATGTTAAATAGATTTTCATAGATGTTGATAATTCCAATCCTTTAAATTAGGTGATCTAGATTTAAAATTGGGATACTCTATTGTAGAAGATAATAGTTTGTAAAAATATGTCAGAAAATTATATGTCCCATTTTACATTTGGTAACCACTCTATGTTTTATGGAATATTTACTTCAAGTAACACTATACCTATCGATCATCCTCTTATTAAGAAAAATATATCTAGGTTAAAAAGGGAAACTATTTTATAATGTATTAGTTAATTATTATGTTGTTAACAATCAATATATATTAATAGATAATAGAAAGGATATGAAAAAAATACAGATCTATGAACATATCTCTACTCTCAGGGTGGTGGATTATATTGGGTTTATAGAGATAGTTAATAATTCTCAACCTACCATTAAAAAGAAGGATGTCTTGGAAAGTGAAAAGTATCATGTAAAAAACTCATATCTTGATAGAAAACTATTCTAGGATGCTCTAATTGATAACTTGGGAGTTTCATATATAATTTATTAGAAGAGGAACAAGGTAATTATAGTGATTCTATGGTAACCATTCTTGAATTATAATAAAAATACTCATAAACTAATGAATTATATTTTTATTCAAGTGAAAAAAGTTTAGAAAAAGAAATAGTAGATTCAAATGGTTTCATTACTTCACACGCCATGAAAACAAGGAAATGTATGGATTACACTAACATAGGGAAAGGGGTAAGGTGTATAATAATCCAAAGCATTGTGATTCTGTCCCAAACCCTGAACATTTCTATTGATAGTGGTGGGTGTACCTAATCACCCTTTTATATATTTTAAAAGAGAAATTTTCAAAATAAACATCAATCCTGAGAATTCATGTACTATAACCATATCACAAAGCATAAAATATTGAAACAAAACATGTTTATAAAATAAAATGATAAATTATAGGCATGTAATGAACCAACTTGAGACACCCCTAAACATGCACCCTAGTCGACCCATGAAATGAACTGAGTTGTGTTCCTGATCACCTTGGACTAATGATAATAACCCAGAAATAAAAAATGATCTCTTGAAAATAATGTTTCCAAACCAATAATAATAGACACAAAGAGAAAATTTGGCATGAATCATCCATTTTTAGTACATCCATGTAAAGTTAATAAAAAACACAATAAATAAAAAAAGACAAAAATTTATAAATAAAAAAATCTAAATAAGTTCCCTAACCTAAAATAGAATAGAAGCACATAGGAGGATCTTATAATAAAAATGTATAAAAGGGAAAACACATACATGATACAAAAAAAGATAAACTCAACATTGGATTGATTATTAGTATATAACCTATGGTCACCATCCAACATCAACATCAAACCTGATCCCATATCATCAAGTGAAAAGGTGTATTCCATGTTAAACTCGTGTATAATATGATAAGAATATGAAATTAATTTATAGACATGAACATTAAATTCCTAGTAGGTATCCTCTCCACACCCATGAATATATATTAAATGTAAAATCATTTCATGCTAGTTTCAAATAAATTTTATGAATGTAAAAATCAATTTATATTTTTTATAATCCAAATCATGTTAATATGTTTTTATGATAAATTTTTTTAAAATAAATTTCTTTTTTTTAGAAACACCAAAAATTTATTAGAAAATTCTACTCAATAATTTTTTTTGAAGCGAGCAAAAAAATAATAATTGAAAATCAGAGTAGGTCAACAAATTGACTTTAAAACCCCTTTATACTAATTTTATTTGAAAACATTTCATAACTTTATTGTTTATATATTATAAAAAAGTTGTGAAATAAAAACTTGAAATGTAATAACCATCAATATAAGCCCCAACCATAAAGGACTAAGATAGAATGTAAAATAGTAGTCATATTTAAATAAAGTATATTCTAAAAAAAATCAATATCACATGATCAGATAATCAATAAATAATGATATCAAATGATATAATGGAATTAACCTGAAGTAAATAACTTCATGGGGGCAGACCTAAGGAATCAAAGTATAGGTATACCCATGGAAATTAAATCACAATTTATGGAAATACCCTTAATGAGTGGTACATATATAATAACTTCTTTTTACAGGGGTGGTATTTCATATATTCCTTCATTAGTCAAGGTGAAAAACTCAACTAAATGAAATATCCCCATCCATTCTTGGTTTTCCTTCCCAATTTACCAAGTTACCCTGAACAACGAAGTATAGGTGAGTAAATAAATCACATGGGATGTCAAATGAAATTAAAAAACTTATAAACACCTCATTGAACTCAATTTCAAGAAATACCTTTTATAGATTCCCAAATGAGCCATGATACTGTTTATAAAGAACCAAATCAAGAAACAAATTTCCAAAACCAAACATAGTTCAGAACATTAAAATGATAATTTTAAATTAAAATGGATAACAATTACATCATGAAAACATTTAATACCTTTGATAAAACAACCAAAAACTATTTAAAACAAAATCGTTGACTGCAATTTTAAAATTAAATCACATAATCACCAATGGAATATCTCAAGGCTCAAAAAATCATAAAAACAAAATTTAATTAATCCAAACAGGTACATTTTTATAAATATGGACATTTTGTAATAGTTTAGAAACTGAAACACCCATCATGTATTAATAAATATATTAAAAGTGTCTAACTAATAATTAAATTAGAAAATAAATGTGTAATTATCATTAAAAACATATTTGAAACCCATTGTTAAAAATAAAAACTCTTCACATTCAATGAAATTCAAATTAAACTAACCCATTTTAACAAAAAAATACCAAAAGAACTTTATTAGGGGTATACATATTAATAAAATTTGTTTGAAATTACAAATAAATCATGATTCTATTTGCAAAGAGTTATTCATGGAGAAATCTGAACTCAAAATAGAAATAGATGATGCAATCCCTTTGAATATAGGTTTAAAAGAACCCAAAGAACAATCCAGACACTCTAAAATTAGGAACCACTATAAATTTTTTCAAAAATTATCCTAGCGTTAAGTTGACATGGACTCTTGGGAGGAAAAAATAAATAAAAAGACAAGGAGGAGGAACAAGAAGATGAAGATAGGAGAAAGAAGATAAAACAATGAGAAATCCACCTAGAATCAAAATAGAACCTTTGAAGTCCCTAGAGAATGGAAGGGAGAGTCATCGGTCACTATCTTGGATGAATCATGAGAGTGGATGGATAGATAGACCAAAGTGGTGTCTTAAAAGAGGACGGGTAAAATAATTATTATATGATTTTAAAATTTAGGAAGGCCATACAATTTGGCCACATGGTTTACTAACCACTTCTCCAATTATGTAACTGTCACGACCCGACCCTACCCGGGCTTGAACTGCAACTACCCCAAGCCCGCCTCTATACGCTAGGGGCTGATGACCAGCGCCAAAGGCACAATAACTCAGGGAGGCCTTTGCCTAAGTACCTACACACACACACACAGCACACTCAATACAAAAGTGCAGAGTAAAAGAAAAGACAAGTAAAGAAAAAGGAACCTTCTATATATATACCATAAATATGCATCGACCTCTAAACAGTACAAGTAAAGTTTTGAAAAGGAAAAAGAGGCAAAACATGCGCCCAACCAGAAAAGGTGCCACAACCCGGCAACAAGTAAACAAAAAGAAATAGCAGACGAGTCTCCCACCTGGAACCCGACTATGACCACCACACGCGGTCCAAGCTCCCGAACTCCTAAGCTCCTCTGAAGTCACGACCAACCTTTCGGTCATCTCCAAGGGCACACCAAGTGAGGGAAAAGCCCAAGCAGGGGTGAGTATAAAAATACTCAGTAGGATACCCCAAAGGCTCGAGGGAGCAACAAAGGAGGTACCGAAGGGTGAGAAGTAGATCGAACAGGGAGTAGAATAGAAGTACAATAGAGAGTGCAGTAAAGAGTCCAGCTCAACCCAACAAGAGAAAGGAAGGTAGACTCATCCAAACACAAAGAGATGGAAACGGTGAGAAGATGAACTTCCCGTCGAGTCTTCTCTACCTATAGTAGGAGATTAGACTTGTCCAACCATGAGAAGATAGACACGAAAAGAACATGGCATACCCCACGCGTCTTCGCCTCTCCTGGAAGGAGAGTATACAAACCCAAGAAAGGGGTACTACAACAAGGTATATACAAGTCCATATGATCAAACAAGAAGCCCAAACAAGATCGTAAGGGGATATCCATCCCGTAGCTCAGCCCAAGAAAAGATTATCCAACAGTCCCAGAAGTAACACCATCATCGATGCCCAGCATCCAGCACGTCTGCCCTGAACTACAAGTCAAGGGGCTCAAACCACCGCACCTTGACACTATCCGCTTTGGGGGGCACTAACTCACCCCGCACGGTTTTAGGTTGCATCACAAGGACACGTCTCGGTGGGGGAAAGCACCCCTCGTACCCGAGAGTCCTGGGGAAAGTCAAATCACACCTCATCACTGCCCCGTAGTTGAGAGGTCTCCACAAAGACAAGGTCATTCCATCACTAACCTATACAACCATGGGTCCCGCTCTGGTAATCATGGAGGAAAACCACAAACTAGACTAGTAGAAAGGACTGAGTCTGGAATGTCAACGGGTGTCCCACTGCCCAGCCCTGCTGGAGGGTAGACCTAGAATAAGATATCGGTTGACCCACTGCCTAGCCCTGCTGGAGGGTAGACCAGGAAGAATTCGACGGGTGACCCACTGCCCAGCCCCACTTGAGGGTAAACCCTAACAAGTCAACAGGTGACCCACTGCCCAGCCCTGCTGGAGGGTAGACCTGGATGAAGTTGACGGGTGACCCACTGCCCAGCCCCGCTGGAGGGTAAACCCTAACAAGTCGACATACGACCCACTGCCTAGCCCTGCTGGAGGGTAGACCTAAATCAAGACGACGAGCGACCCACTGCCCAGCCCTTCTTGAGGGTAGACTTTAAAGAGTCGTCGGGTGACCCACTACCCAGTCTCTGCTGGAGGGTAAACCCGGATCTGTTCTGGCCATCTCTACTAGATGGTACAACACTAGACAACTGATCAATGAGTGGGTATCACGCAACCACTCAACTCCTGAATGACTCACCCAAAAGAGGTTCAGCACCTGTTCCACCACTGGGCGTCACTAGAACCGCCGCCGACCGATCCATCAAGAATAAAACTAGGGGGAGACCACTCAACCGTGCTGGTCAAACAAACAAGCACATAGCCATGGGAAAACTCCACCCTGCTGGTCAAACAAACGATCACAGAGCAACCCTCTATGTCGCGAGAGGTCAAAGTACGTAAAGCAGAACACAAAACGCACATGGGGCCCACACGACGTGTGGCCCCAAGTCAATCCCCAACCAAGAGCACAAACAGTCTCAGGTACAAACAACACGTTCCTCCAATCGCTCCCTTATACTCCCAGAGTATACCTAATTTTCAGCCCAAGGTCTATCGTGCACATGGCACCCAACATCAACGCGAAGTCATGATGTAACATCTCCAACTTGCGGCCTCAACGACTGGGGCATGGCCAACCACATCTATTCAAGCATTACTTCACTCACACGGGAGTGCACGCGGTCACACGCCAAGAGTCCGCTATAAACATAATAGAAGAACCGCCCCGAGGCACCTTCACATTTCCACATTTAATAACACCGCGTATGAGGCTCTGCACAACCAAACAGATCGTACCGTTGTAATCCTCATGGAAAAACATGCGAGATAGACTACTTACACACCTCAAACGGATTACCTACGGAAAGGTTTCCAACACCGCCTCACTCCCGAACGACGTCCCGTGATCCAGAGCCTCGGCCCTGAAAACAGTCGGGCGCATCGCACCATTGCGATCCCCTCGAAAAAAACACGTCAAAATCACTACTCATATGAGTGCAACAGATATCCGGAGAAAAAAAGGTGCATTCCGGTGCACTGCACACGAGCGGTGCTTCGTGGGACCCACTACCCGGTCCCAAAACACAAGGAATAGATCACACCATTGCGATGCTCTCTAAAAATTACACAAGATAGACTATTCACTTGTCCAAAACGGTCGCCCGGTGATAGAGATGGAAAATCACCTTCAACACCCAAAAGGCCCTCATGGGACCCGCACCATCATGCCTAAATAGAGAGGGTGGATTGCACCATTGCAATCCCCTCAGAAAAACATCCAGAAATGACTGCTTGCACGCCCCAAACGGATGTCTGATGAAAATGTCGTGAAACGCTGCACGTAGCTCAAAAGACAGGTCATGGGGCCCGCACCTCAACTTGAGACTCAATTCCTGAAACCACCCTGGGAAGCTTCGCCCCGGCGCCAGGGTCCCAACGCCATTGACGGCACTCAAAACGGACGTCGGATGCGTCTGCACCACCCAAAACAAGAACCCCCCCGGGATAACGTCAATCCCCTCGACGTGTGTGTCGTGCCACCGAGGCCCCTCATTTCGCGAATTAAAATTTCCCAAAACAATCTCAAAAATTCCTACTTGACACGAGCTCTGCGCTGCTGCAGACATTACGCAAAACGGACGCCCGTAGCGGAAAATACGGGCGTCCGAAACCTATGGGGCAAGGCCCCTTGGGCTGGACCGGCCGGTCCGCCTGGTCTTGGCCGGCCCGCGCTGGCCGGCCCAGCTCACCGTGCCTGTCCCGTGTCTTGGCCACATGGGCCGGTGGTGAACCCGGTCCGCCGCTTGGCCGACCGGCTGAAGACGGTCGCCTTGCGATGACCCGCGCGACGCGGGTCGTGCTCCCCGCGCAGGGTCTCATGCCGCGACCCCGGTCCACCACGGAGCGCCGCGGGCGTCCGCCGCCTGCCGCCGCGCTGAGAGCCACTGCCGCCATCGAGCCCTCCGAGCTACCAAGGAACCCGCCGCCTGCCGAGGAGCCCTTCACCGCCTGGAACCACCGCACACCGCCGCCTGGGCCTCGCCGGACCGCCAGAAAACCCTCAAAACTCCCGAAATTCCCGCAAACTTTGGCGAATGTTTGCGAACTCGTTCGAACTCTGATTTACAAACAGAAAATTGCGTTGGAAATGACAGAATTAATACTACACTACCATGGGATTTTCTTGAGGATCAAAAAACTAATTGATGCATATAAACGATCTCAGAGTCGGTAGGGGAAAGAAAAACGCAACAAAACCCTACCTCGATGGGCTTCGCCCGAAGCATCGCCGCGATCCGTCGGAGCCGCGCATCGCTGGAGCTATCTCACTGGAGGTTCCTCGCCGGAGGAGGAGAGGGAATTGGGAGGAGAGGGAGCTTGCGCCAGGGAAAACCACCTAGAGGGGGGGGGGAGTGTTTAAAAACAAAACACTTAAACTCCCGCCTGTGGGCCCCGTACCCGAACCCTCAGCAGGGTCGAGGATAAGCCTCCCCTAGGGTAAAAACCACCTCCCGAGCACAATGGATGTCTCAGAAATTTAATCAGAGACTCCGTTCAAACGTTATAAAATTGAAAGTCCGAGGCTTCCAAATTACGAAAATGCCCCTGCGGCCATTTTTCACTGAAGGCCCGTGCCCGCAAAACTTACACCCCTACTAGGGCAAACAGCACGCTCTGAACTCAACGGTGCCCTCAATTTTCCAATCCGAGCCACTGTTTAAGAGATGCTTGTGTTTCACCATTAAACGAATTAATTAATTAATTAATTAATCCGTTTAACATTCCGAAAGCGAGCGAGGGGTCCAAACGTCCCGCACCGACATATTTTATGTCATTCATAGGGTAAAAACACCATTCCAGACCCATCCGTACACTTGGATCTCTGATCCAAATCACCGTTTAGGATTTATCCCATTTATTTTGCGTTTCCAGTGTGAACGCACTGAAAATTTAATTCTGGCCACACCGGGGCACAGAATCGCACGCCGTCTGAAGGTGCTGCTCTGGAATATCATCAAGAATATTCCAAAGTCTTTCATAGAAAAATCCGGGTTCTTAAATCATTCCCTCCTTCAATCTTTTCATCCCTGAAAAGAAAAACTAGGGAGCAACACAGGGTACTAATCCCACACCCGGCTCTTCCGTACCCAGAAGAACTCTCACACAACTCTACACCACCACACACATACCAAAGGATTGATCTATTCACGCGAGGTCGTCCCTTGCCCATGTCGTGAACCCACTCCAGACTTTGGGGTTAGGGCAAGGCGGTAGGGAACCTCACCATCCCTTTGCACGATTTCAACGGCCCGAAGGCTCTCGTGGGTAGCTCACCTCCCTAACCAAACCCTTACATCGCACGCCGCGACTCGAATCACCGCCCGCACCTGGGACAAGGCCCGGTGATTCCCTCCTTCAGAATATCCATATGGTGAAACACCCAAGGATATCTGGTCACGCAGGATTTTACAATCGATGTCTCTCAACCAAGACTCTCTTACACTCTTGGAGAGCGATGGAGTCATCACCATCGACTAAAGAAAAAGTTCCTACACCTTTTATCATACAACCACAGGGATGCACTGACGTCCTGCACCACCCTGGTATCAACTCAAGCAAAGAGCGGGGAGAAAAAACACCTCACACAGAGAGTCTAAAAATTATACTGCAAGAAGTAGAAGAGTTGCAAGGGGTACCTCTCATCATCCCCTGCTCTGCAGGATCGTAGAAATCCAAGGCTCGCGGTTGTCCATGGTCCCAATTTTCAGCTCCCGGAGCCTAACGTGGAACACCTAGTGGTGATGGGAAGACCTTGTAAAGTCATCCCCCACTACCAGCTCCTCCCGCTCCTCTGCTAGCACCACCTCTCTGGGTACTATTCCGATCACGGTGCTGCCTCCGTCATGGTGGTGCACCTGCTACCTACCCGAAGCTCTCTGCATGCCTGGTCAGGCAGTCTCGTGCCAGGTGACCTCGTCCATCACAAGAATAACACCGTCGCTCCCTAAGCTGTCCTGGTGCCCTCCGGCGCCACTGTGGTGTATGACCACGACCCGTGATCCACTCATGGAAGGGCATCCTTGGCTGAGGCCCTGTGCCTTTTCACCACAGTGGTATACGACCACGTCTCTAAAACCGGCAGTGGTAAGGACACCTGAATCAAGGTTCTATCATCCGGTGCCTGCTAGCTACGACAGACGTCTCGGCTCTATCATGCCCACTGACACTACCAACCGCAAAACGTGACAGGAAGATCCATATCACCAACGCCTTCTCTATCACCCCGATATATGTGGAAATGCCCAAGGGTAATATGAGAAAACAAATATCCCGGCGGAGACCCCGCTCAAACTTCCACGCTCGGATGCTGTCGTCATGGAACAAGTCTGGGTAAAATCGTGCACGGTCTATGAAACTAGCCACGTACTCGGCCACCATCATCCCTCCCTGCTGAAACTGTAGGAGCTCCTGAATTCGAATGGGGTGCAAGCATGAGGGGTAAAACTCCTCACGGAACAACAACAGAAAGTCGCCCCACTAAAGAGACGACTCATCAAGAAACTGAGTCAGCAGACTCCACCAACGCCAAACTGATCCATGAAATAGGCCGGTTTCCAAAGCCACTCTCTGATATGTCAGCATCTGCACAAGCATGAAAAGGCTAACCACTGTCTCTAGACAAACCTCTATTGCCTGTGGGTCTGGCTCACCACTGAACCTCAACGGTCTCTGCCACTGGAACTCACAGAGCACGCTCAACCTGCGCTCAAACTCAGCCTGCTCTGCTGAAGCTGTCTGCTGCTCAATAGGTGGGGGTGATGCTACCGGCCCACCCGGAGAAAAGGGATCACATGATGGGTTCTGGACTGCGGCCTCGTATTTCACAGGGTCATTGTCATGCACCAAAGCTGGTATCTTGGCTGGCTATCTTTGCGGATACATCCTGAATATTATCAAGGAGTGCCGCGGTCAGATGAGCATATATGTATATACCAATAACAACGTTAGGGAGCTGACTCAAGAAGGACAGTCAAAGACTCATTCCTATGTGATGCACAAACAAATTTTCCCTGCAAAAAGTGTCTCAGCATGCCGAGTTGACAAGCAGGTTATCAAAGTTCTGGTGAATGGATACGTCGGCCGCCGCACCATCACTGGACTCCCTGGCCTGAGAGCCGCTCTCGATACACGTTAACACTGTTGACCTAAATCCCAACCAATTCCTTTTTAGGGACGTCCGTACAACACCCCAACGAACGAACCACCTCTGATACCGCTTTGTCACGACCCGACCGTACCCGAGATCGAGCCGCAACTACCCCAATCCCGCCTCCATAGGCCAGGGGCTGGCGACCAGCGCCAAAGGCACAATAACTCAAGGATTACTTTTCCTAAGTACCTGTACACACAAACACATATAACACTCAATGAAAAAGTGCAGAGTAAAATAAAAGACAAGTAAAGAAAAGGGCACCTGCTATATATATACCAAAAATGTGCATCGACCTCTAAACAGTACAAGTAAAGTGTTGAGAAGGAAAAGGGGAAAAACATATGCCCAACAAGAAAAGGTGCCACAACCCGGAAACAGGTAAACAAAAAGAAATAGCTGACGGGTCTCCCACCTGGAACCCCACTACGACCCCCGCACGCGGTCCAAGCTCCCAAACTCCTAAGCTCATCTGAAGTCACGACCAACCTGTCTGTCATCTGCAAGGGAACACTAAGCACCAGCAAAGCCCAAGTAGGGGTGAGTATAAAAATACTTAGTAGGATACCCTGAAGGCTCAAGGAAGCAACAAAGGAGGTACCGAAGGGTGAGCAGTAGATCGAATAGGGAGTAAAATAGAAGTACAATAGAGACTACATTAAAGAGTCCATCTCAACCCAATAAGGGAAAGGAAGGTAGACTCATCCAGACACAAGGAGCTGGAAATGGTGAGAAGATGATCTTCCATTCGAGTATTCACTACCTATAGAAGGAGAGTAGACTCCTCCAACCATGAGAATCTAGACACAGAAAGCACGTGGCATACCCCGTGCATCTTCACCTCTCCTGGAAAGAGAGTATCCAAACCAAAGAAGGGGGTACCAGAACAAGGTATATACAAGTCCATATTCTCAAACAAGAAGCCCAAACATGATCTTAAGGGGATATCCATCCCGTATCTCATCCCAAGAAAAGAGTATCCAACAGTCCTAGAATTAACACCATCATCGATGCCCAGCACCCCGCACGTCTGCCCCGAACTACAAGTCAAGGGGCTCAAACCACCGCACCTAGACACAATCCTCTTTGGGAGACACTGACTCTCCTACACGGTTTTAGATCGCGTCACAAGGACGCGTCTCGGTGGGGCAAATCTCCCCTCGTACCCGAGAGTTTTGGGGAAAGTCAAATCACACCTCGTCACTTCCCCATAGTTGATAGGTCTCCTCAAAGACAAGGTCGTTCCATCACTAACCCGTACAACCATAGATCTTTCTCCGGTAATCACGGAGGAAAATCACAGACTATCCTAGTAGAAAGGACTGAGTCTGGAATGTCAACGGGTGTCCCACTGCCCAACCCTGCTGGAGAATAATTCATAATAAGATACCGGGTGACCAACTGCCCAGCCCTGCTGGAGGGTAAACCATAATACATCATCAGGTGACCCACTGCCCAGCCCTACTGGAGGGTAGACCTAGAATAAGATATCGAGTGACCCACTACCCAGCCCTGCTAGAGGGTAAACCATAACAAAGTCGACAGGAGACCCACTTCCCGGCCCTGCTGGAGGGTAGACCTGGAAGAAGTCGACGGGTGACCCACTGCCCAGCCTCGCTGGAGGGTAAACCCTAACAAGTCGACATGCGACCCACTGCCCATCCCTACTGGAGGGTAGACCTAAATCAAGATGACGAGCGACCTACTGCCCAGCCCTTCTGGAGGGTAGACTCTAAAGAGTCGTCGGGTGACTCACTGCCCAGTCTTTGGTGGAGGGTAAACCCGGATCTGCTCTGGCCATCTCTACTGGATGGTACAATACTAGCCAACTAAGCACTGAGTGGGTATCGTGCAACCACTCAAATCCCGAATGACTCACCCAAAAGAGGTTCAGCGCCTGTTCCATCACGAGGTGTCACTAGCACCGCCACCGGCCAATCCATCGAGAACGAAACTAGGGGGAGACCACTCAACCCTGCTGGTCAAACAAACAAGCATAGAGCCAGGGGAAAACTCCACCCTGATGGTCAAACAAACAAGCATAGAGCGACCCTCTACGTCGCGAGAGGTCAAAATACATAAATCAGAACACGACACACACATGGGGCCCACTCTATGTGTGGCCCCAATTCAATCCCCAACCAAGCGCACAAAAAGTCTCACATACAAACCACACGTACCTCCAAGATCTCCCTTATACTCCCAGATTATACCTCATTTTCATCCCAATGTCTATCGTGCACACGGCACCCAACGTCAATGCGAAGGCGTGGCATAACATCTCCAACTTTACACCTCAACGACTGGGGCACGACCAACCACATCTATTCAAGCATTACCTCACTCACACGGGAGTTCACGCGGTCACACGCCAAGGGTCTGCTACAAACAAAGTAGAAGAACCGCCCCCAGGGCACCATCACATTTCCACATTAAATAATACCATGTATGAGGCTCCGCACAACCAAACAGATCGTACCATTGTAATCCTCGCATAAAAACACACGAGATAGACTACTTACCCGCCTCAAATGGATAACCGACGGAAAGGTTGCCAACACCACCTCACGCCCGAACGGCGTGTCGTGATCCCGAGCCTCGGCCCCGAAAACAGTCGGGCACATCGCACCATTGCGATCCCCTCGGGAAAACACATCAAAAGCACTACTCACAAGAGTGCAACAGATATCTGGAGAAAAAAAGGTGCATTACGGTGCACCGCACACGAGCGGTGCTTCGTGGGACCCGCAACCCGGTCCTGAAACACAATGAACGGATCACACCGTTGCGATTCTCTTGAAAAAGTACACAAGATGGACTATTCACTTGTCAAAAACTGTCGCCCGGTGATAGAGATGGAAAATCACCGTCAACGCCCAAACGGCCCTCGTGGGCCCCACACCATCATGCCGAAATAGAGTGGGAAGATTGCACCATTGCAATCCCCATGGAAAAACATCCAGAAATGACAGCTCGCACACCCGAAACGGACGTCCGATGAAAACGTTGTGAAACACTGCACGCAGCTCAAAAGACGGGCCGTGGGGCCCACGCCTCAACTTCGTCCTCAATGCCTGAAACCACCATGGGAATCTTCTCCCCGGTTCCAGGGTCCCAACGCCTTTAAAGGCACTCAAAACGGACGTCGGATGCGTCCACGCCACCCAAAACAAGAACCCCCGGAATAACATCAATCCCCTCGACGTACGTGTCGCGCCACCGAGGCCCCTCATTTCGGGAATTAAAAATTCCCGAAACCATCTCAAAAAGTCCGACTTGACACGAGCTCTGCGTTTCCGTAGACAACACGCAAAATGGACGCCCGTAGCGGAAAATACGGGTGTCCAAAACCTGAGGGGTAAGGCCCCTTGGGCTGGACCGAACTGGGCCGACCCGCGCTGGCCGGCCCGGCTCGCTGTGCCTGGCCCGCGGCTTGGCCGCGCGGGCCGGCGGTAGACCTGGTCCACCGCTTGGCCGACCGAATGAAGCCGGTCTCCGCGCAACGACCCACGTGATGACCCGCGCGACGCCGATCGTGCTCCCCGCGCGGGGTCGCATGTCGCGACCCCAGTCCACTGCGGAGCGCCGCGGGCGTCTGCCGCCTGCCGCCTAAAGCACGGCCGCCACGCTGAGATCCGCCGCTGCTGTCGAGTCTTCTATGCTACCGAGGAACCTTCCACCTTCCGAGGAGCCGGCCGCCGCCTGGAACCACCGCACGCCGCCGCCTGGGCCTCACCGGACCGCCAGAAAACCCTCAAAACTCCAGAAATTCCCGCAAACTTCGGCGAATGTTTGCGTACTCCTCCGAACTCCGATTTACACACCAAAAATTGAGTTGGAAAGGACGGAATTAATACTAAACTACCATAGGCTTTTCTTGAGGATCAAACAACTAATTGATGCATATAAACAATCTCAAAGTCGGTGCGGGAATGAAAAACGCAACAAAACCCTACCTCGATGGGCTTCGCCCGAAGCTTCGCCGTGATCCGTCGGAGCCGCGCCTCGCCGGAGCTATCTCGACGGAGGTGCCTCACTGGATGAGGAGATGGAAGAGGGAGGAGGGGGAGCATGCGCTAGGGAAAACCACCTAGAGGGGGAGGGGAGAAGTGTTTAAAAACAAAACACTTAAACTCCCGCCCGTGGGCCCCGTACCCGAACCCTTAGCAGGGTCGAGGTTAAGCCTCCCCTAGGGTAAACACCACCTCCCGAGAACAATGACGGTCTAGGAATTTTAATCTGAGACCCCGTTAAAAAGTTATAAAACTGAACGTCCGTGGCTTCCAAATTACGAAAATGACCCTGCGGCCATTTTTCACTGACGGCCCGCGCCCGCAAAACTTACACCCCTCTTAGGGAAAACGACACGCTCTGAACTCAACGGTGCCCTCAGTTTTCCAATCCGAGCCAATGTTTAAGAGGTACTTTTATTTCACCATTAAACGAATTAATTAATTTATTAATTTATCTATTTAACATTCTGAAAGCGAGCGAGGGGTCCAAACGTCCCGCATCGACATGTTTTATGTCGTTCCTAGGGTAAACACACCATTATGGACCCATCCATACACTCGGATCTCTGATTCGGATCACCGTTTAGGATTTATCCCATTTATTTGGCGTTTCCAGTGTGAACGCACTGAAAATTTAATTCCGGCCACACCGGGGCTCGGAATCGCACGCCGTCTGAAGGCGCTGCTCTGGAATATCATCAAGAATATTCCAAAGTCTTTCAAATCAAAATCCGGGTTCTTACAGAAAACCTCACTGAATAGACCTAGGTGTCATATGGTTTCCCCCATGGTTTGGTAAACCATAAAAAAACTATGAATATGGAAAATAATACGGAATTACAAGATTTACATAGTTATCCACATGATTAATATTGACTATGTATTATCCATGATCCAAACACTATGACCTAATTTTTTTAAAAACATGAGGGGATTCAACCCAAAAAATACATGTAAAATTATAAGATATATAAATGAATAATATAATATGTAATGTTAAGGTAAATCGTTACAATTATCACCACCATAAAATTTCCCCCCAGAAATTCAATGAGTTAAAATATGACATGATCAGACAAAAATTTAAATGAAGAAGAGAAAATATCAGGGTCGAAACCAAAATAAACTTGACCCAATAGAAATAAGACTCTAACTACATGGAAAACCATAAATAATAGATATATTTTAAACCCTAACAGAGACACATGAGGCTAAAATGGATGGTTAAAAGGTAATTTTGGGACCAATAACTAATATCCCAACCATTTAAAGGTGACACTTACATTGTAAATCTAAAATAGAAACCACAAGGTACTATGCTATCCTCACTTGAGTATGATAAGATTAAGATAATAGTAATGTAACATAAAAAAACCCATTTGAAGCAATCATCTAGGTCACCAAAATATATATATCCCTAGAGTATTCTAGATTATGAATCAATAAATGAGAAAGGGAATAGGGAATAAAGGGGAATTCCCCAGATAAGTTCACTAAAAATAATTCCCAACCCATAATATAAAACGTTTAGGAGAAAATATATTATCACAACTTAACTACCCTCTAATATAATAGTATATCTGAATATAGTGGGAAAGAACATAAAATTGTTGATCCAAATCACACTGTAGAATTTAAATAATATCATACCACAATCCAGAGGACCTTAACTAAACCAATAATAGGAAAAGTCACCACCTATTATAGCATAAAACCATTAAATTAAGTCCACTATCATGTAGGAACTTACCACATCATCCTTTGATTCCAATATAGATGAAAACACCTTTAAACTAGGGTTTGAACAATGTTCTCTCTCAAAAATCAAACATTCATTGATTTCACACTTAGGGACTCATAGAGAAAGAATCCACTTATCAACAAAAAAATAGAATCTAATAAATATTTTTTTTTCAAGGATCAACCACTAAGAAAGTTTTGACTTAACCACTCTTCCTATATTCTAGGAAAGGTTTTTATCAAGAAGTATCATACTTCCCTAACTGCTAGAAACACTTATTCGAGAAATATTACAAAACAAAAAATTCTCCAACCCATTGGAAATTTTTTAGGATGAATACTAGACAACAAAGTATAATGAAATTTAAATATCTAATTAACTACAATTAAACTCATCCCTAATTTAGTAACCCAAATGTAAATGATAGAACTAAAAGAAAAAAATAATAACCCCATTTGGTGAAACAAAAATAATCAACAAAATAAATGGATCATTTTCAAACAAAATCTTAAAAAACAATTAGGTTTCCCCCCCAAAAAATAATAACCTCAAATTTATATTTATAATTATTAACACATCCTACCAAAAATATTAAACAACTTATGATTTGAGTTTATTTTACCAATTTAGGTTCAAAAGAAAACCATATTTTTTTATAATCTATAAATTCTTTATAAATACTAGCTTGAAATTTCACAATTCCCTCTATAATGTAAATTTAAGAATCCAAATATCATGTTAACTTTAATTTATCATAGAATAATTCTTTATTAATTTTGAAACTCCAATTAAAAATAGTTTATCATTTTAAAATTACCTTACTGAAACCACTTGGAAATCAAAAACATTCAACTCATTCCAAATAATTTTTAAAATCCCAATTATTTCCTTTAAAATATAAATATTTCCATTAAAAATGAATTTTAAACACAATTCATTACAAAAATTAGATAAAATTACATTTAAAAAATTAAAATTGTATTTGATTCATCAAAAATAGTAAACAATTATAACTATAAGCAATATAAGAGAATAAGGGATCCAAAAAAAATTATAAATGGGTTACTGGTTGTGCTTGGTTTGGCTACTTGGTTTGGCGACAAACCATGAAACTATCACTATTAGACCATGTAATAACCATGGAAATAAACATTATACGGTTTTGTAGGATATTCAAGTTGACCATACTCCTATAGTTCTTCTCACATGTTAACCTCAAAATAAGAAAAAACTCAAAATAACCAACATAAACTTAATATCATTACAAATATCATCCATTCTAACGAAAATATATCATAAATAATATTGAAAAACTCAAAATATATGACTATTACCTGGAAACCCATGTTAAGTTGAGTCTGCATGAAGAAAAAAGATACCTATTCTATTCTAACACCTAAATCTAGAGAATTAATAGTATTAGATCCAATATTCAAGATTTACTCAAAAAATGGTGTATCAAGATCATATTCCCATTTAAGAACCAATGTTTGGAGAATATTTTATCATGATCCAACTTGATCCAAACTTGAACCGATCACTCAAGTTATACCATGACATGGACATATGTGCATTCCCAATCACATTGGGATGGAGACAATAACTAAGTAATTAAATTTAACCTCTTGGGAACAATTTCTACCAACAAATAATAATAGTGTTATTGTGTAAATATGACATAAATTGTCCTTAATTATAACGTCCTTGTAATTTCAATAAAATGGCTCATGAATAAAAAAATCAATTATGGAATAACCAAACATAAATATATAAAAAACCCATGACATTGAGGAGAATAAAATGATATATTAAGATCTCAAAATATAATATTTTACTAAGGGAAATACATAAAATATATAAAATAAATAAAATAAAAACTAAATATTGAAATGATAATCTCAATGTGACCCATCGTTAGCATCCAAACTCAATAAAAAACCAAATCTAGAACCATCAAGTGAAAATTATTCCTCCAAGTATAACACATCAAGAACTTAAGAGGAAATTGAATTTATTTATAAAAATGAGAATTAAATTAGCAGTATGTATCCTACCCATACCCCTTGAATACTCTTAAAAAGTAAAATCCTTTCATAGTAATTTAAAATATATTTAATGAAAATATAAATTCTTTTAGAATTTTTATGAACTAAATCAAATTAATACATTTTTAAATTTCTCTTCTATAAAATCAAATACTTAATGTTAGAAAGACCAAAAAATTATAAGAAACTTATACTCGAGATTGTTTTTCAAGAGAACAAAAAAACTACTTTGAAATGCATTGAAGATAAATATCTTGATTTAAAAATAGATTTCTACTGATTATTGTTTCAAAACATTCAATAAAATAAGTTTTTAAACATTATAAAAAGGCATTGAACTAAAAATGTGAAATAAAATAACCAGAAATAGAAGGTAAAATAAATATGAAACAATAAAAAGTTTTAAAAAATAATAGTAGGTAAATTAAAGGTACTAAAAATAAAAATAATAGCATCATCACTAGAGTATATAATCAATCAATAACATTAGTACATGATACAAAATAAAGAACTTGAAGTTAATAATGTCATGGGGGTAGACCTATGGAAACTAAATATGGGGTAAATAGTGAAATAACCTCAAAATTTAGAAAAATACCCTCAACAAGTCAGATATATATAATAAATCCACTGAACCAATGGTGGTACCACATATATTGCCTCATTAATCAGGGTGAAACACTCAATTAGTGGGGATGACCTCATTTATTCTAGGTTTTCCTACACATAAATTGAATTCCCAAAACCAACCAGGTAAAGGTGATTAAATAATTTATAATGAAATCACATGAAATTCCAAAACATATACACACCACATTCACCTCCATTTCAATAAATCACATAAAAAAGTTCTGAATAGGAATTGCCATCTCTTTGAAAGAAAGAAATCAGGAATTCATTTCCAAAACAAAATATGGTTTAATACTCTGAAGTGATACTTTTAAATTAAATTACATCTCAATTCCATCCTAAACACAATTATCTCGCTTTCTAGAAAAACAAAACACTATTTAAAGTCCTAGAGAGAACTCCAAATTTAAAACCAAATCAAATTAACACCTAAAGAAATATAAATAAACTCTTGAATAATAAAAACAATTTTTAATTAATTTAAACGCACAGATTATTTTAAATAAAAACATTTATTAATAGTTTTAAAAATACACATCAATGGTAAGGGAAAACATGAAAACGTGATATTCTAGAATTAAATTTAATAGTAAATGTGAAAGAACCTTTAAAAAACATTTCTACCTCAAATGAAAGGGAAACCTGATTTTAATTCCAAAAAATAAAAAGTAAAATATTTTATTTTAAAATATTATTTTAAACCTACATACCAATGGTCATAAAAATTAAAAAAATGACTGAAATCCCATGAAATCATGGTTCACAGTGTAAATAGTCATGCATGGAGAAAACTTACATCAATATAGGCTCTGAGGATGTGAACCCTTGAAATACATGAAGAGAATGACCTAAAGAAAAAAATGCACACACTAACATCAAGAACTGAAATATATTTAGATAAACCCTCACCTAGGGTTCATCCAACATGTCTTCATGAGAGGTTATAAAGAAGGAACAAGGTGAAGAAGAGTAACATGAAGATAAATAGAGGATAAATGAGATTCTAAACTTTAGAAATCCACCTAAAATTCTAGGAGAACCCATGAAGTTGATATATGAATGAATGTGGAGTATCCTTAGTATCCTAAAAAGCTATCTCAGGAAAGTGGTATGAATGGGAGGACAAAGGTTGATCTTAAATAGGGAAGGGTATAATCAATATTTAAAATATTTTAAAATTTGGACATGTCACACAATTAGACCAAAAAGTTACAAAAACTATGATCTAACAATGTTCTAGTCACTAGAAATTCTTGGAGGATATCATGGTTTGGTTGAAAAATAATGTAAAATCAAGTTCCAACCATTAAAATCACCATTAATAAGGAAATTTAGGTTTTTCATATTTAGTCACATGGTTAGTAATAACTATGTTGTAATAGTGTGCCTATAACTACAACCTAAAAATGTTAAAAATATTAAGTAATTTGACCACAAACTCTAAGGAAAAGGATAAAATAATTAAGTGAATAAAATCATTGTAAAATTGAAGAAAGATGTGTGAAAAGGATTTATTAGTATAACCAAATGTATTAATCAATCTCACAATTAAGTTTTCTCCTAAATAAAAATATGTGGAAGGAATTAAAAATAATTAGAAAAATATCAGGGAAAATACATAACTATCATGTAATTCCAATATATAAATAAAATTCACATTAATCTTGAATAATAAAATTTTCATAAAATGATTTAATGAATATTTATTAAATAAATATAAATGTTCATATTTAAATTCACTCATAAAATTTCCATTAAAAACACAAAACTTTAAGAATATTACTGAATAAATTAGTTGAAATACTGAAAATAAATATAGAGTAGACGTTGAAGTTGAGTGAAAAAGGAGATACCACCACATGGAACAATGAAACAAAAAATAATAGAAAAAATTAGTGATTAATTAATTTTGAATCAAGGTGAGTGAATCTGGAAAGAAATAATATATGATCACATTCAATTCATCTATCATAATACCCAAAAGTAGCTTGACCAAAAGGAAAATAATGGTTTTGATGAATTTATTAGAACCTGAATTAGGGATATAAGATATTATATATATTCTTTTGAGAATAAAATATAGAATTGAATAGATTTAATGAGTATAATACATACACATTATCAATGATGAGATTTTTTTGACTAAAATAGATGAAATCTAGCTATGTCTTTAGGATAGATCATCTTGGGATTAGAGGGATTGAAGTATGAGCTCCCAAATAAATATCACAAGACTGAATGAGAGGAATTATTAAATTTCGGTAAATTATAACAATTTTATTTTATGATTAAAGAACCAAATTGAACCAAATTTAAAGAAACCATTTTTAGATCTACTATATACTTGGTACATACTACCGAGTACCTTGTAAGTCTGTAAGTGTCACTAAAATCTATATAAATCCACTAGGTACTCGATATCCATCCACCAAGTACCCAATGAAACTGTATCATATTGGGTTCCCCCTTATACCTTATAATATCCTCTAAAAAACATGATAACGTCTTCCCAACAACAAATATGACTTAAAAATTAAATAAATGTATAACTTTTAAAGGAAAATATTAACCTATATGTTTATGGTCTTTTAAATCTCTCAACTATTTATCTTTCCATTCATACAGAATCTCCAATAACATTTCAAGTAGAACTATTCTTGCTACTGAGACTTTACCTTAATTTATCACTTTAAAGAATCATCTTGTAGATTTAAATACTCACACCTAACTTAAACAACAAGAATAACTTTCCCTAATAAAACCTTACCACTCTAGTAAATAATAAAAATAAGAAGTTCCACAAATTATACATCACTTAAAGTTCAATATCACCATAATAGATGATATTTTAATGATTGGGTATATACTTTATCATTTTAGAATCATGGAAATTTATATGAATCCCATTGAATAATATTTTTAAAGTGATATAATAAGTCATTTATCCCACTCTTCCTAAAATTATGAAATAACTGAAAAATCATGGGTTAAATTTTCCATGTTTTCTCATTAATTAGTGATCTAATCTTGGTGAAACCCTAATAAAGTCATGATTAACCAACTGGAATTTAAAGGGACATATTTGATAGTTAGAATATGTGATTTTTTACACTTGATAGGTTACAAGACACCTCTAAATAAATTTCAAATGATATAATATTTCATTAATGACATCAGGACCAATAATAAATTATTATCCTATTTTGGTATAATAGATATTTGAATGACATGACCTTATATAAAGTTAATTAGATAGAGATATTTTTTATTATGTCTGATAACTATTGTTGTAGTATAATTATAAAAAATTAAGGTGATCCACTAATGAGACAAAAATATATTTAATACATGATAAAAGGATATTCACTATAATTTGGATGGTTTAATTAGATTGTTCACTGTTCTAGGGGTGGAAAATTTAATCAATTTCACCTAAGAACCAAAGTCTTATTGAATCCCTTACAAGTTCTGAGATTTTAACCTAAAATTTTAATCTAAGAAGATGATGGAAGTTATATTATTCATCTTAATTATTCATAGGATATGATTATTTCTAAGGTCATCAATAAAATATGATCCATTGATAGGATTGGAGTGACCCTACTTGGTTAGATGTTCCATAATCACCCACATTATATCCCATTGTCTAGAATATTTGTGAAATATGAACACAAAGTCCGTCTAGATCCTATCCCCTTTCAACACTAGAAAAATAAGTATTTAAAGAGTACCTGTAGAGTTTTGATGCTTTGCTTCTAAATTCTAATAAGGGAATCATATAGTGAAGAACCACACAATATCATTCCTTATACAAGACGAATATAACATCTGTTTTACTTTACAATACATCTTCATGATTGTAGTGTGTATCAACCATTTAGAAAAACAATAACCCATTATTACTCCACCATCATACCGTTTTGGACTACCAACCTTCTTTGTATATAAAAAACAAATGAATGATTATAAAAATGTATTAATAGATCTATACACCATTTAGTTTCACTATATTAACATTATAGTATGAATCAGATGCTTAATAGTCATTAATGAACACCACAATAGGAAATGTAAGGAACATTTGGTATAAATATACCCTAAATTAATATCAAATCACATCCAAGTGGTGTTCAAACATAATTAACATGAACCTTTATTTTTTTTACTATAACACTTATTATAGGTGAAATTACTACGAGAAGAATCATTAACTACATATCCTTTCCCAAGAGAATCCAAAATTTAAAAATCAAACATTTTAAGATATTTAACCAAGATGTCATAGATTCAGATCATTTTGGGAAAATATTTATTTATGTATTTTATGATAGGTTAATACTAAAAATCATTCACCAAAACAAATAATAACGCAATCACATTAATATATGAACCCCAAAAACCAATTCTAAATCATGGGTAGGTAAGTAATTTTCATGTGGTTGTCATTTTCAAAAAACATAGTCCACTATTGTAACATCCCAATATTTTGGTATATATTTCCTACTAAATAAATAACATGTTTGATGGCTTGATCCATACATAATACTAAACTAAAATAATCTCATAAATATTAGTTGAATATTAATAAGAAAAAATAAATAAAACCCCTAGTAAATAAAAAGATTGTAATCTATTAAAAATTCAAGAAAATCTGATTAAGAATAATTAGAGTTTTAGAAAGACATTGTTCAATAAATTAGTTTATATATATATATATATTTCATTTAAAAAGATAAATTTTAGAAATTTAGAATTTTAATTTTAGAAAATTATTTTTTTTATTTTTCATAACAAATTCATACAAAGGTTAATTTTTGAGATTTTTCTAAAATAATTAATTTTTAGGTAAATAGTAAAAAATAAAAATTATACCCTCAATTTTATGACATTATAATAATAAGCCTCCATATATAGAGGCTACGAGGCCAGAAAAGTTTTATAAAAAACTGAATGAAGGATTTTTACAAATGTCCAAAAATAAAAATATATTTTCAAGCATTATCATAACATAGGAACACATTATAAAAGTAGTCACTTTTATGAAATTATCATAATATAATAATGAATTAAATTAATTGAATTTTTTTTACAAAAATATATATTTATAAAGTAAAATTAACCATTAAAAAACACTATGTTGAATTTATAAAACCCTTGATTAACATTCTGGAATCGTAAGTAATATTTTACTCTAAAAACTATTTTTATTCACCTATATTGACAATTTAATTTAATAACTTATAGAAACTAAATCTAAAAATATAAAATTCATGATTTTGACCATAATTTTCATACTATTTATTATTTTTAATTTAATTTTAGGCATGAAATTATGATTACTAGGATTAATGTTAATTACAATGACAATGATGAAAGGGTTATTTTCTAAGAACTATTTTTTCAATGATGTGTAATTTTTATATAATAAATTAAAATGATATATTTTTTAAAAAATACTCTAATATGATTTTTTAAAATACATTAAAATATTTTTGTTCACTTATTTAATTATTAATTATTGTAATATAAGATTACAAACACTTAACGGTGGAAGCCATTTTTTTCTACAAATTTTTTTTTCTATATATTAAATGTTAAAATCTAAATTTTAAATTTTATCATATTTATAAAATTATTTATATTATATAAGGATTAGTAATAGGGTTCAACTTATACTTTTTATAATATTACATTTGTATAAACTGTTTACCATGGCAAAATAATAATAATAAAGAAGCAAGTGAAAAATTGCTTGAATTTTTTTAAAACATGTGTGAAAATGAATTTTAGAGGATTTATCAGCCTTATATCAACCCAAAATCCATTTTCATTTTTTGACCCATTTACCCTTGAATAATTTCATTCCATTATTGAAAAATAATTTTTATTCAATAAGCGTTATTTTCTTCACTTATATAAGAGAGCCAATTCCACCACTCCATACTACAACTATCCCTTAAAATTTAATATTGTAACTCTTAAATTTTTATCCTAATATAATCCTATATCATTTTAATAATCCTTGGTCTCAATTAGATATCATAATTACTCCATTTCCAAGTATATTTTCAAGTAAAAATTACAGTTTTCAACATGAGTATTTCTTATTCCTTAGCCTTTTCTTATTAGTATCCATATTCCAAAATTATTATAGAAACCCTAATATAATGAAACTAATATAATACATATACTAGATTGTTATTATATTAATTTATCCACCATTATTTAATCCTTTCAATCCTATAATAAAAACAAAACAACACTGATCATTTTCCCCTTCAAACTACAGCCTTTACAAAGCAATGTGCATTTTTTTCATCAATGCCTCTCAAGAATGGTTAAAATAATATATTTTATGAATTAAAATATTTAATACATATTAATTATCTCTCTTAAATTTTAATTTAACATATATCTTCAGTCCACCACATTCATTGAGAAATGGAAATTTTAATTGGGGGTATGTGAAAACTACCACCTCCATGAATGCCAAATTTCATTTATCATCACGAACCTACATGGATGGTTCTAAGAATATATTTAATAAATGAGAATTATATTTATGAAATGTATGATATTATGTTAAGTTTATATTAAAATTAAATAAGAATATGTTCTTAATCATAAAATATTTATAAAACTCTCTCCTTTAGGTCAGTTTTACCACCTAAGTGAGTAATGTTATAATAACATATTTAATATTTTTTAATGATTTTACAAAGGTTTTATTGATAATAAATATATTTATTAATAAAACACATTTATATATTTAAACATGCCAAAAATAGTTCTTCACAATTTCCATTTTGACAAACCATACCTTTATCATTTATTAAATAAAAATAGGATATGATTAATCATTTAAAAACCATTATTATAGTATCTTTGAAAATATTTCAATGATGAAGTTTTTTTAAAAAATAATTTTTAATTCCATTACAAAACTAGCACAGAAAATGAAATAAGTTTTTCTATCATCTAATGATGAAATTAAACTACCACTAACTAGTATATTTCTAATAAATGGGTGTAAATAATGTTTTCAAATGGAAATATATATGAATAAGGTTTTGAAATGAGTTATTATAATTGTTATGATTATAATGCAGGTGGTTATAGTATTTTCAAGTAAGTGGTAATACCAGGTAAGGATTTCTTTGTCTCATTGTGAAATCCACGAGACACGTTTGATATTTTGAAAAATCATTTATTTTATATGGTGTATTTAATACCAAATTTAATTAAAATATAATTAATATATTTAATTTTGAGATATTTGAATTTATATTTCATGGTACCCCACATATGTTATTTTAATTATTACATTGTAATTACGGTAATATTTTTTGGTAACTAAATCCACATATATTGATTTATGATTTTTCTTCTTGAACTTATTTTATATATATTATTAAAATTATTATATTTGATTTTATTAAGTGTTATTTTAAATAGTTTCTATAGGTATTTACATTTCTACCACATAAACTCCATTCTAAATGTATTTTTCTTCATGAATTATGATACTCATAAAGGATCTAGTTAACTCAAATTTTATTTCTTTGAATTAAAATGATATTATAGGAGTATAATTATTATATGATTGATAAATTATTAAATTTAAAATTTTATAAGATAATTTATCTTTTATACCTTGGTAAAATTATGTTTTAAATTAAATGATAATTTATTGATGAATTTCATTCTCATAAAATTTCACCATTTTTAAGAAACAAATCTCAACTTCTTTAAGGATAGTTTCCCTCAAATTCCATGTTAATTATTTTATAAAATGTTTTCCTTTATTATTTTTAAATCCAACTATGTTTTAATCATGTGACCTTAAAATTTTCCCTTAAAAATTTTTAAATGGAAATTTTACTTCCACTTTTTATGATGTTTGTTTTCAACAAAGGTGTTTTAAAATATTAAAAAGGTTTTCATCCTTTAAAAATAATTTTTTTTATGTTATAATGTAGATTTTATTTCAAAATAATTTATTTATAATACAAAATATATAATTTAGTAATTTCTCAAAAGTAAAATATTTCAAAATTTTTATAATTAACCATTTTAAAACCATTATATGATTTCTATAGATTTATTATTGAAGATTATTTTTTAAATGTAAAAGTTTTAAATATATTTTCACTTCACCTTTTTTAAATATTTATGTATTTATCAAGGATCCAATAATAAATTTTTATTTTAAAAGTAATATTTTTTAAAAAATATTAATATTACCTTTTGAAAAATGGATTTTAAATTTGACTATAGCTTTATCTTTATGATAAATATAAATGCATTTTCTAAAAACTCTATTCTGATTTCAATTCCATTTCCAATTTATCTCTAAAATATTTATTTCCTTGGAAATTATTTTTCATGAATCACACTATAAATGTTCTTATGAAATAATATTTTTGGGTGATTAGATTTTTAGTATAAGTTGTTTACATTATTGGGGTCATTTTTTGGGATTCAATACGATAATGTTATGAAACCCATTTCTCATTTAATGGGTTATTTATGATGTGATAATTATTTTCATATAGAACAAATATGTATGAATTATTTATTGGTGGGGTACAATACTTATTTATCATAAATTGGTTAACGTTTTATATCACTTGTGATAATGATGTTGAGTGTGGATATTTTTTTGTTTAGAACATAAAACATAGTAATTTTATTTGTGAATAATATATATAAATGAATTTTAGGTGTTCATAACATGTAACATGGGAATTATGTTTACTCATAAATTATATAGTGGTATTTTTTTATAAAACACATCATTGTATTTTTTTTGAAAACATATTGAATGGGTATTTTATTTATTTACAATATATAGAGTGACCATTTTTTCATGAAATGTAATGTGGGAATTCCGTTTATTCATAACAGGTAGTGTGGAAATTTTATTTGTTCATAACATGAAGCCTAAGAATTTTATTTTTTTTATTGTGATTTGAGGTCAAGATTTAATTGTATAATAATATGCTGATACTCTATGATTATGTTTGTGACATAGTTATTTTTATGTTTTGTTTCAACGACATTCCCCATTTCTATGTTATATTCCTATGAATATATTCCATGGATCATGTTTATTATCTAATGATTATGTACTCATTTTTTCATGTTATATGTTTGTTCATTAGAGATTTTATATCTTTATTTCATAACTATTGGACAACTCTTACTATTCCATATTCTTCTTAATAAAATATATCTACCCTACTCATGTTTTCCCATAATCTAACCATTGATAGATTGTTTATAAGTTCCTCCTTAATGATATTTTAAGCTAACACCATTATTATGATACAATTCCCTAGTTAATTATTATGTGAATAAATGATTAGAAATTTATAAGGGTTTCAAGGGTGGTTTGATTATAGAGAAATGCTCATTATGTTTCTTATGTAGTAGATCCTCAAAAATACTAAACCTTCCCATTTTTGGTAATGTGTAATTATTTAGGATAAGTATAGTGTAAATTATTAAATTGTTATGAAATAAATATATTATCATCTAATTTTTATCTAAGATTGCATTTAATGAAATGTTTTTATCACGATACCTAGAAGTTCATGTCTTGGGTTCATATGTTGGTATCAAAATAGTATTTAGTAATTTTTTTAAGGATTTGTTTAGTTATTTTGGAGATTAGGTTGAGAGAAAATTAGTGAAAAATATTGAAATATATCCAAGGGATAAGTCTAAGTATATGATAACATCATGAAGATTTGGTAAAGTATAAATTGTGTAGTTTCTTATAAATAATGTCCATATATTGATATTGGAAATTGGATTCAGATGTGGCACAAACATGCTTTGGGGAAATCGCCCTAAAAAGGATTGTTGCATATCATCTCAATATTCACTATAGTTCTTGATGAGTGGACCCAAGACTGTACACCAAGCATGAAACTCTTAAAGAATATTCTTTGGTTAAGAACATTCTATTTACAAACCAATATAAAGAATTTAAATATATTGTATTTAGATGATGATTTAGGTTAGAGTACCTAATAGTAATAAAAATATGAAAAAAAGATTAAATTTAAGGAGTTATTGGTTGATATAATTATATCATAACTGTAATAAATGTTTCACAGATTGAAATGAACATGTCATTGGAGAAGTCATCATATGATTGATATTTCATAAGATCATTTTTTAATATTTTATTTAATAGTATCATAACCATTTTACCTTTATTATTTGGTTTAAAATATGATCATAAACACAAATATATGGATGTTAAATCTCTACAAACTCCTAATAATTATATAGGGAGTGATATTTGGTGTAAATGGTTGAGAATCTAAATATATGTCTATTATGATTGAAATAGTGAGTTTTTTGTCTATAAAATGATTGGGAGGTTGATATCCAAATAATCATTATACCTTAATACCTTATTATATTATAGAAACCCTTATTTATTTCCAATAGTGAGTGTTAATTAAAATTATGACGATGTAATTTATTTAATAGGGGGGTGTAACACCATGATATTTTGGAATATATTTTCCCTAAATTTATAATATGTTTGATATCTTACTCCACTCACAAAAAAAACTAAAATGAGCCAATAAATATTAAATGAATATTATTAATAAAATATAAATAAATCCTTTATTAAATAAAAATATTATAATACATTATAAATTAATTAAAAATATTATTAAGAACACTTACAGTTAGAAAAAGGAAATTTTCAATAAAAGTATTTATATATATATTGATTTTTTATTTAAAAGGAAAAATTTATAAATTTTAGAATTTCAACTTTACAAAATGAATTTAATTTTTGAATTACACATATGAAAATTATCCTAAGGTTAATTTTTGATATTTTTCTAAAATAAATTATTTTAGGTCAAGGGAAAAGACACCGATTTTGATAATATCATCACTTTTATTACATTTTAATAATACAAGAATGATTTATAAACCATTGAAATATATTTTCTGTAATTTTATACATTTATAAATGAAAATAAATAATTGAAAAATGCTATGTTCAATTTATAAAACCCATTTTTATCATTTTATAAATATAAGTAATATTTTACTCTAAAAACATTTTTAATTTTCTTAAATTGAAAATTAATTTTCTACACTTATAGAAACTAAATTCCCAAAAATTAAATTATTATTTTAGATAAAAATGATTATATAATCTAATATGTTCAATTTCATTTAGTTATAAATGTATAGTTACTATGATTAAAGTTAATGACCATGAAAATTGTCAAAGAGTTAATTTCAAGGAATTGTTTTATTAATGTTGTATAATTTTTTTCTAATAAATTCAAATTACATATTTTTTATAAATACACTAAAATTATGTTTTAACATGTATTCAATTTTTTTCACTTATTTAATCAGTAATTAATGCTATATAATATTGAGAACACTCAATGGTTAAAAAGTTTTTTATACAAAATTGTTTTTCTAAATATTAATTGTTTAAGTTAATTTTCCCAATTTATAAATTGAATTAGATTATATGGTGATTAAACTTAGTTTAAAAGAAACCTATTTTTTTAAGAGGGGATAACATATATTTTTAATAAAATAAGTTAGGTAAAAAATATTAACCAATGTACTAACCAAAATGGTAAAATATAAAAAATCAATATGCAAAAGAATTAAAACATTCTTAAAACAAGTTTAAAAATGAGTGGAAGAGGTTTTATCCAGAATAGATAACCCCATACTCTATTATTTTTCATTTTAAGAGCCATTTATTTTTGAATTATGTCATTACATTGTTGAAAAACAATAGGTATTCACAATATTGTCCTTTTTTCACTTACAAAAGGGGATCGATTCCACCCATTCATGATGCACCCATCACTTTGAATTTGTAAAACACAATGTCTATATGGGTGTTTTAATTTAAGTGGAATTTGACAATTTTGATTGGTGGATGGGTTTTATTTTTAACTTTTCTTAGGAATGATATAAGAGAGTTTGGAAAACCTCAAACATGTTTATTTATACATGAATAAGGGCTTTATATGTGGTCCAAAGGGCTCAAGTGAGTATTGAAAGTGGTCTGGGTGTCCTAGGTTGTTGCATGTATATAGCAGTAGGACATTGAAAAGTTTCTGGAAAGAGATGGGTTAACCGATGGTCTGAACAATAAAACCTTCAATATATAGAAGGTTACCATCTCACAAATGGGGGGAACAATATAATGGGTAAGTATTTTAAAGGGGTAAAATTACCTTACTTCCCCCTTGGGTAATTAAAGAGGAATCCCCCTATTCCCTCTCAAATTTTAGGCATGCATCCTGTGGGGTTTTCCTATCTCCTCCACTCAGTTCCCTGTTAATTTGGGGGTGTGTTCCTATGCATTTTCTAGGGATGATCAGGTTGTGACCTCCATATCATCCTCCCATTCATCTCCACATATATCTCTCACATGTTGGTTTGATTTTTTTAGGTTTAGGAATTATTGATGAATTTATTGGTCTATGGTAGAATCATTTAAAACCTTGTAACTTTCATGTGGTCTTTCTAGAGGGTGTCCTAAGATGACTTCCACCTTCCTCCGTCAATTCTTTAGTTAATGTTACATCACACCATGGATTTATTTAATGTTTTTCTGTAAAATTTAAATTAATAAATGGATTAAATGGTTTTGAAACATAATACTTGGGTATGGATTAGTACAGAGGGTCTGTTGAGGGCCTCCGGTAGCTAGTTGGACTTGGTTTAGGGGTTACGTGGTTAACCAATAAGCTTTTTTTGAATATTACATTTCAAATTAATTTGTTTAATTAATTTTTTATAGACTAATTAATTTATTTGGGGGTCTTGGGTTATGATATTATCCTAGATGGATGGAACATGTTCAATGGAGATGAGATAAACCTTTTTGGGTCATGTTAGAGATGTCGAACCTTGAAAATAAATGGGAAGGATCACCAATTTAGGTAGGTGGTATCTTATAATATCCCTATGGGTGTTATGATTTTGGTATGTAGAATTTTATTTATGGACTACCACTATGGTTGGATCCATCTAATTAAATTGGAATATTTAAATCAAATTAAAATTTTAAATTAAATGATCAATTAATTTAACATCTTGAGAAAAATAAATAAGCGTATATGTCTTGTTGGGGCTAAGGAATTTTCTTGGCACCTTGACCACTAATGTATTAATCTTTGACTTAAGACCTCTTTCATACATTTAGACCTTTATGAAGAGTATAAATTAAAAAAAATTAAAAACTAGATATTTGAGGAACAAGATTTGTAGTCTTTTACTACAATGAAATGGTGAGATATGGATTTGTAATCCATGAAATAAAGAATAAATATGAGGAACTTGTGATATATTATAAAAAATAGTCTTGTGATGTTTACTCGGGGATAGTTATCCTTCCTCATTTGATATGAATAGGGCTAGGTGGATAGACCACATGCAAAATAGGTCTACGATGGGTGAGAAAACCTACCCAAAATGACCTTGAGGATCTATAGGGGTCATGTGTCATCTCCTAGATAATTTCCAATATTTTTAACCCAAATAGTTTAAAAGGTTTAAATATATTTATTATGATTCCATGGTATATAGGATCCTTTGGTAATTAGGTGTGTTGACCTGTGTGACTTGTTGGAGATCGAGGACCCCCAGTGGGGGGCCTCTACTGATGTGTTGATCTAGAGGACCCAAGTAGGTTCCTCAATTAAAATTTGACCCTCAGAAGATCTATTTGGGAATGGGTATAGGTGGTTACAAGTGTCTCTATAGAACCCATACCATGAATGTGACCCCGAGAGGTTTTGAGCAGTAGTGATAGGTTTATGAATGTAGTCATACCTTGTTCTTTTTTATATAAATATATGTCTTAGGTAGATTATTGGTTATGAAATGGATACTTTTCATAGAGGGTTGTATTTTATTCTACATGGGAAACACCTAAGGGGTGGTGTGTCTTATTTTTTTTACCTGGTTGATAAAATTCCCAGAATGGTGGTCCATGATACTTTTGGGCTTCTGACCTTGTTTGGGAAAACTCTCATAGGGGAGGTGTTACTAATAGTCGAGAAAACCCATGTATAGAAGGTCTGAAATACTATTAGTGGGGTTTACATATATATTAATAAGGGTTTGATATGGTATACTGGGATTTGTCTTTTTAGGATCATGCTTGGTATGTGATATTTATAGTCTTATGCGCGGTCTAAGAAAACACTCATAGGGGAAGTTCATGATATGATTCTATATACCTAGGATACCTAAGTCTATAATATTAGTAGGTACATTCATCAAAACATTCTCAAAGACACCCCAAAATGTATCAATTAGGTATTATTGATCAGGAATGGATATGAATAGTCTATAAGACATGCTGAGAGACATTCTGGTATCGGGATGAAGAAATTATTTTTGGAAGGTTTGTTTATTTATTTTCAAAAGTTTTATATTAATTATACTTATGTGACATGTATATATCACTAAATTTCTAGTTATATATGGGACCACATTGGTGGTTCCACACCAAATTCTGTACTTTCACCCTAATTATGATTTTATTTCACCTGGGTACACAAGAATGATCTCACATGGTTTAATGTTTAGGTTATTCTAGAGCCCATATCTATGTGTCAAGATATAGTATGTCGAGTGGGACGAGAAGATTATAGGATAGGCATACAATTGAAGGTAAGATATAATTTTCAAATTTTGGTTTCTTTTATTTACTCACCTATATATATGATCGACCCAAAGGGGGGTCAGTAACATATGATGACATGTTCTAAATTTAATTTATTTATATTTAGATGTTTTATTATCCTAATAAAGATATTTATTTAATACCATGTATTATTTTTGGTTATTTTTATATTATTTTTTACTCTAATACAGAGGGTATAGTGTCCCCATGGTACTACTTTAGACACCCACTACTAATCAGCAGCCTATGGAATACAGGGAGGAATAACTTGGGCTATGTGGAACCACCAATCTGGTTACTATTTTGAGTGAGATAGTAGGGGACATTAAAAAGTGGTATTAGGATGCTTTATTTTGATTAAATATTTATTGAGATGGAATACTGTAGATACATGAATATATTGGGGATTTTGATGAAACATAGTCTGGTGAATCAAGAACACCTTTCTTAAGAGAATTCCAGGTTACCAGAAATGGGATTAATGTTCTTGTCTTATACTATTATAGTAATTGTAATTTATACCTAGAATGGAGCACATGAGGTTTGAGATTTATGATTTGTGTGTTATAGATTTTATCATTTTGTCCCATTTGTGAGAATAAAATTATGATTTGGATCCTGGTCCATAGAGGCACGAGGAATCTTATGAATTATATTAGGCATGTAGTATTCACATGATATATGACTTCTAGTGTTATATTTTTATCGAAGACTAAGGAACAACTATTTAAAGCATTAAAAACTACTCATAGAGTGTTTTACTATATAAGTACTTGGTGAAATTATAATTAGTTGAGATGAAATTTATTTGTATTTTTCTTTTGATGTAAGTTCATTTGGATCTCCCTTGAGTTGCCTAATGATGAGGGAAATGATTCTATCCCATGTTCACAGGAGATGCATTGATAATAGTAGGTTGACATGGTCATTGTATGTGCTTATGAAGAACCATTATGGGTAGTTATTATTAAGGTTTGGTTATTTAAATTGTTAGTAGAAACTTATATGTTGTTTTACCATATATATTAGAATAAAATTTTACTTAATCAATCCAATGGGCATGATTTTTCTCAGTACATATCATCCATGATTATTTCATTTGTTATAACAGTAATGACACTTGAATTTTGATTCTTAAGGGAGTATTCACATGGGTGGATTCTTGATGAGAGTTAAGAATGGTGGGATGACGGTTTGGAATGTGATTCCTGTTATACTGAAAAGGTTCCCTTGAGTGGATGGTTGGGAATGTTGGATGCTATGGTTTGTTTGAGATGGGTGTGTGGATTATTCCCCATGACTTGTGACATTGTGTGAGTTTCACTAGTATGGACCATGGTGAGTTTGGGATTACATTCTAGGTTGGTGGACCTAAGGACCTTTGAATTCCACTCCATATTTTTATGAATTATAACATGGTTTCATTACGAGGGGAACCCATGAAAGGGGTTAGCTCGA
This sequence comes from Viscum album, assembly GCA_963277665.1. Lineage (NCBI taxonomy): Eukaryota > Viridiplantae > Streptophyta > Magnoliopsida > Santalales > Viscaceae > Viscum > Viscum album. The sequence continues at coordinate 668,512,447 of OY728155.1, forward strand.
GTTGTGTTTTCTTCATAGATGAAAAGAGTTGGTTTGTTCTTGAGTTTGGGATTAATGCACATGAGGTTCCATTAAGGTTATGATTTTACATGGTTCTTATTTATCCTATATTGGGATTAATAAACTTGAGAGCTTGTGATTTTGGTTTTGAAAATATTTTTTAAGGGTGGGACTAGTCGAGAACCTAACCTATTTGTTTTGGATGGTCTTTAGAAGTATGGGGTGAGTGTGGGTAGATACTCATGACGTCGAATGTCATCAGATAGAGGGTGGTCATATAAAGAACAATGACCCAATATAGGTGAACATTTTGAAGAGGAGTTCTTAGGGAACTCTGGTTAAATGGAATTGAAATGCCATAGAACTTGACTAGACTAGTTTGATGATGTGAAAATCTTCTGATCATGATTCAGCTTTAGAGATCGGGTTCTATAGTATTATACATCATTATGTTTTATAAAGGTGAATGGAGATGCATGATGTTCATGAATGAGACCCATTGAATTAGAAATCAGTGATAGAAAATCTCAATCCATGGGTTGATTGGGTTTTATGAATTTTTGACTGTCCAAGTATCCAAAGGTTCTGATAAGCATGGCTCGAAAGGTGTAGTTTAGATGATTTGGTTTCAAGCCATGTTGACATGATTCTCTTAGATCAAGGTAATTTGATCAACATGGTCATTGGTTCACCAATTTATAATGAATGGTGATGACTTTGTTATGGATTGGATATTGGTGGAAGTCACGTATGAACATTTCCTTAGTACAGAGTGGGTAACAATATGATGTTTCTTATTAATACTTAGTTATGTGCGAGCTTGGATATGATAGTTAATGTGTTCAGCGATAGATGGGGAATGAGGTATAATGATTAGGAGGTTGGTTTGGTAGTGAAATAATGGTTATGTTTCTATAGTGGGGAGTGTGGTATTATTCATGGGTGAAATGTACCTTATGTGAGAAGGGTCAAAGATATATGAGATCTATTTTTGGATGATCAATGTGAAGTCTAGTTGATAATGGAAAAATGTGCCAAAATTTAACCAGGTTCCCTAGTGAATGACATGTGTAACCAAGGATAGAATATTATATAGGGTTTGAACAGATATGTTAGGCTCGTGATGCATTTGAGGTGATCTCAACATGATTGAGTCGGTGGTGTATTGGTTTATACAGTATGAAATACAGATGAAAAAGGAAAATTAATGTTTGAACCATGGAATGTGACCAGAAGTCTGGTTCTGTATTTAGTGAATATGTTCAACTGTTCATGACATGCCTTTGGGATTTAAGGAAACATGATCAGGTTTATTAGTGGCATGTCGGTATGTGAAGCCAAGTGTTTCTGAGGGAAGTTAGTTAGAGGAGTTTTGAACAGTTGTTTTGCAGACATGGTGTGATGAAAACCATGTCAGGATCTTTATATGAGATGTGGATATGATGTTCAAGAATTGGATGGGGATTGAAATTATGACTTTTGAGAAAGGTTATTGGAGAATGGTGTCTCATTCATAGAATTGAAATTTGAGAATGAATAGGGGTATCGATGTTGGATCATTGAATTCACATTTTTTGGTTATGGTGAGCTGGGAACCACACTAGGCACATTACTGGAATGCCAGTATGAAGTTACAATAAACAATTCCAATAAAATAAGTTCCAAAGAATTGTAATTGGATGTTATGTACTAAGTTCAAAAAAGGGTATCACCATAGTCCTATTGATCAATTAGATGAGAAAACCTCAGGTGTCCCCAGATGGATGGGCTTGGGTGAGTACCCCCAGTGTTTCAATAGTAGGCCTGATAATTGGATCATATTTTTAAATATTCCACATTTTTTATTGGAGATTGGGGCTTGGGTTTGATTTGGGTGATTGAGAATGGGATTAGGCTAATGAATTTAAATTGGTAATCGATGTGGGTCATAAGATGTGGATAGATGAAAATCAGGACTTCTTGAGGATGAACAGTATTATGGTGGGTAATTTGTAACACCTAGTGTCCAAATGGGTATTTAAATTCAACATAAATTTGAATTTTTCAATTTGTGGATGAACCAAAATTTTAACCGGGCTTCAAAATGAGATATTAGTGTTTGGGACACCTCAAATATGTGTATTTATACATGAAGTGTGTCTTGGGAGGTGGAATACAAGGCTTAAGTGAGTATTATAGGTGGTCAAAGTGGCCTAATTTGTTTTATTAATGCAGTAGCAGGTCATTACCTAGACATGGGGTTGACTAGTAGCACCAAAAATCTATAGGTGGCCACCGGCTAGCAGATGGCTCGCCAACTCGATGGTGGAGGGAACCATCTCATCAATGAAGGTTTTAAATGGTTAAAATTATGTTATTTCTCCCAAGATTTTTTGAGAAGGAAACCCCTCTTACCTTATAATATCAGGCTTGGGGCATGCAAGGGTTTTCTCTCTCTCACCCTCTTGGTTCCCAATTAATATGGGGGTTTGTTCTTGGAAAATTTCTATAGAGGATCAAGTAAAAACTCTATATCCTCCTCCCAATCACTTCCTCATATTTATAATTCTTATTTAGAGTTTTTTGGATTTAGGGATTTATAAAAGTTTCACATGAGAATTGTGAAATAACTCAATGACTTAAAAACATTCATACAGACTAGCTAGAGGGCCTCCTGAGATGTTAACCGCCTACCACCAGTCATCATTTCATCAATGATAAATCATATCATAGATTTTTTTAAGTATTTATAATTAAATTATATCAAATTAACAATGTAAATGGTTCCAATATTTAGGTTTTTTTGTCTAGATTGGTATTGGGGGTCTTATAAGGGCCGCCCATGGCTCGTTAGACTTAGTTCTAGTGTGATGCAATGACTTAATGAGTTATTTTCTTGAATAATAAAATTATTATTAATTTTATTAATTAATTTTAAATGTATTAATTAATTTATTTGGGTGTATTGGGTTGAGATAGAAGTTCTTATGGACAGATTGGGTTTGATGGAGCTTGTATAGACATAAATAGGCCTTGACAGAGCTATTGAACCCTTGAAATAAATGGTAAGAATATTCAATTATAGTAGGTGGTATTGTATACAATCCCAATGGGTGTTATGGTTTTTTATATGTCATATAATGTCAATACACAATCTTGGGTGGTTATCTCCCATTAAATTGGAATATTTAAAATTAATTAAATGTTTTAAAAGAAAATTTTAATTAATTGAACACCTTGAGAAATATGAATATGTTACTAGGACAAGTTGTCCAAGAGATCTGGCTTGATGCATCAACCATTGATGTCTGAGGCATTAACTTTGGACCTCCTCAAGACATTTGGAACCCCACAAGGAGTATCTTTGGGTAAAATCGAATAAACAGGGCTTAACATCCCATGCATTGTAACTTTACGCACCCATGTATGGGTTAAAGATGACCAAGTCATCCATAGACTATACAGGACATGTGAGGACCATGTGATATATTAGATCCAATAGGCTTGTGATGTTGACTCAGGGTGAGTGGTACTTCTATGTTTTATATGACATGGATATGGTGGATAGACCATATGTAAATCATGTATGTGTTAGGTGAGATAATCTACCCAGAGTGACCTTGAGGACCAAGAGGGGTAGTGTTCCATCTCTTAGTGCATTGATAGTGTGGAATACCCACATAGTCGGTGAGGCCACACCATCTTGATGATGATTACAAGGGATGTAGTATCATATGGTCATTGTATGTTGACTAGTTTGACTTTCTAGATATTGAGGACCCTTGGTGGGGGTAACTCTATTTAAATGTTGATCCAGGAGCCCCTATCATATTTGACATTGAGAGGGTGTCTTTGGGCATGGTTAGAAGTGGTTACAGGTGTCACATTAGAACATATATCATGAATTTGACCCTGAGGGTCTATGATCAATGGTGATGGGTTTAAGTTTTTGGAAAACCCTTGTTATTTTTTATATAATGAGTTATGATATAAGACTCTGGGTATTTCTTCGTTATAAAATGGGAAATTCACAAAGAGGGAAGTCTTTTATTCTATATGTGAAAATAACAAGTACTGGTGTGTTTTTATTTTTTATTCATGGCTGAGAAAACTCTTATAGAGGAGGTTATTGATACTTATCGACTTATTCCCTTGGATGAAAAAACTATCTAAGGGGATTTATCTGTTACTAGTGGATGATAAAACTCCCATAGAGGAGGTATGTGATACTATTGGTGGGACAAAAATGGATATATATCTAAGAATAATATGATATAATGGGATTTATTATTCTTGGATAATTCCTCAAGTTTTTAATACTTATGGGTATATTCTCAGCTTGAGAAGACTCTCATAGGGGAGGTTTGTGACATTAATTTTTATAACAAATATATATAAGATTTTTATATTAGGATACATAGTCATTATGATGTGCTCATAGACACCCCAAAATATTCCTAAGTTGTATTTTTTTTCAATATCACATACCTAAGGATCGTCAACCATTTGGTATTTGATATACAGGTTGAACAGTCCACATGATATGATTAGATACATTTTTACATGAGGAAAAAGAAATTATTATTGTTAGTTTTGTTTATTTATTTTTTAGAAGATGTATACTTATCTTGATTATGTTAATGAAAATATCACTATATTTATAGTTATTTAAAGAACCTTGTTTTTAGTTACATATTGAGTTTTTTTACTCACGTCCTGATCAGGACACCATTGCACTTGGGTACCCAAGTAATCTCTCACATGGTTACATGTCCGAGTTGGGCTAGAGCCTAATTTTATGTGTCAATCCAAAGTAGATCTCGTGGGTTTATGAAATTAGAAGTTACTCCTAGAGTTATAGGTAGTAAATATTTCTCTAGTTTTTTTTCTTTTGTTTATTCACTTGTATAAGAAATCAGACCATTTGGCGACCGGTGTCATATGCAAGAATGTTCTTTATTTCATCTAATATTATCTATATGTTTTATTATCTTGAGAATTATATTTATTTACTACTAGAAATGATTTTTGTATGTTTAGATATTATTTTATACATTTTATATGGATTATAATCACCCAACAATATTACCTTAGACTCCTTCTATTAGTCAGTAGCCTTTAGCTTATGGGGAGGTGCACCTGAGGTTTTATGGCACTACCCCCGTTATTTTTAACAATGAGATAGGCTAAGCTATTATAAAATTTAATCCAAAAACATTTCAATTTTTTCTATTATTATAAGTATGCCTCATTTTCATAAACTTGTGTTTTCAATTTGAGAGCCTAAGGCCGTTATTTACATGAATATTTTCAAGAGGAATCTCATGTTATCAATGTGAGTATTTCTTACTCCTTAGTTTTTTCTTCTTAATCTACCTCTTATTTTTAATAGAAACCATAATATAATAAAAAAAGTGTTATTTATATTCTGTAATATTATTATATTGATTTAGAAACCATTATTCAATCCTTTACATCATCTAATAAAAACAAAATGACATCTATTAAGCGTATGTGGGAACTATCACCTTCATGAAGTGATGTGGTTCACTTTTAATCATTGCCTTTAATGGATGGTAAATAGGATAGAATTAATTAATTCATAATTTTACTATGTCAAAATAATGATAATAGAATAATAATTTACCATATACCTTAATTTCACCCCATTCACTGAGAAATAGAAATGTTAATTGGGCATACGTGTGGACTAGCACCTCAATAAAGAATGAATTTCATTTATCATCACTAGCATAATTTGATTTTTATAATAATGAATTTAATTAATGTAAATTATCATTATGAAAATATTATATCAATATTATATTATTATTATATTAAAACATTTCCTTACTCATAAATTCATTATAACATGCTCTTGTTTGGGTCAGTTTTACCACCAAAGTGAACGATTTTATAATGTTTATATCATGAATGATTAAGGAATTTTATGTAATGGTAAATCATGTAATAAAATTTTAAATATTTTTAATTATTTTTCAAATGTTTTATTGATATTAAATATTTTTGTCAATATATCACTTTTTGATCATTAAACACGTCCAAACTTGTTCTTCACAATTTCCATTTTCACAAACCATACATTTATAATTCACTGAATGAAATTGGGATAAGATTAAACATTGAAAAAATATGATTATATTTACAAATATATTATAATAATGATTTATTTTTTGTTAATAAACAATAATCAATAGTTTAATTACAAAATAAGAATGAAATAAGCAATCAGAGTTTCTAGCATCCGATGATAAAAATAAACCCTAAACCTCTAATATATTTATACTAAATGGTTATAAATGATATTTATAAATGTAAATGTATATGAATAATTTTATATAATGAGTTATTAAGATATTTATTTTCATTATACAATAGGTTATATCATATTTGAGTAATCATGAACACATAGTAAGGGGTTCATTGTCTAATTTTCAAATCCAAGAGATATGTTTGACATTTTACACCATAATTTATTTTATATGGTGTATTCACCACCCTATTAACTTAAAGTATAATTAATATCATTAATTTAAAGATATTTTAATATCCCTTTCATGGTTTCCATCTTATATTCTTTTAATTTTTATATTATCATTAAGATAAGGGTTTTTTTTAACTCAAGTATCATTCATTTAGTTATGATAATTCTTAACGATATTATTCATATATGTTGGAAATATTAAATTATTATATTTAATTATGATTTATTTTATCTTTTTTTTATAGAGTTTTTATATTTATACCACATAAACCCATTTCTAAATGTATCTTGATGCATGAATTATGATATCCATAAGAGATTTAGTTAACTCAAATTTCATTTCTTTGAGTTAAAATGTTTTTACTTGAGAGTCATTAATTAATGGTTAATAAATTATTCTATTTAATATTTCATAATATATTTCCTCCTTCCTCTTTGGGGTAAATTATTTTTTCAACTAAATGATTCTTTATTTATGAATTTCTTTCTCATAAAAGTGTTATTATTTTAATAAAAAATATCACCCCCTTCAAAAACAATTTTCCTTACATTTTTATGTTATTTATTACAAGACATATTTTCAATTATTGTTTCACAAAAAATATGTTCTTACTCATGTGAAGTTACTATCTTCCATTACAAAATCTCAAATATAAATTTTACTACCACTTTTTATGATGTGGGTTTTCAACAAAGGTATTTCAAAATATTAAAAAGGTTTTCCACCATTTCAATATCAATTTTTTTTTCTTCCAATCAAAATTATCTCTAGAAATTATTTATAAAATTTAAAATATCTATATTTTTATATTATATTTATAAGTGATATATTTCAGAATAGATTCACTTTACTTTTTGAATACTTTATTTATTTTTTAAGGATCTCTTATTATAGAACCTTTTTGAAAAGAAAAATTTTTCAAGATGTTTTTACTTCATCGTTTTGAAATATATTTTTTATTTTTCAAGGATTATATATTTAATATTTATTTTAAAAGTAATTATTTTTAAATATTTTCCGATTCACCTTTTCAAAAATGGATTTTCATAGTGACCATAACATCATGTTATATGTCAAAGAAAAAATTATTTTCTAAAAACAATCCGGTGATTTTAATTCCATTTTTTATTTTTATCTATAAGGCATTTATTTAATTTAAATTTATTTTTCATAAAACACCATCTAAATATTCTTATAAAATACTAATTTTTAGTGAATGAATTTTGGGTATTAATCTTTTACATTTTGAGCTCAATTTTGGTGATACAATATGAAAATATTAAAAAACCCATTTTCCATTCCATGGGTTCATTATAATGTGAATATTGTTTTAAAGTGGAATACATATGTATGAATGATAGATGCATTTGCACCTTTATCTCACTCTAATTAATTATATTATATTTGATATCACATGTAATAATAATGATGAGCATGGGAATTGTTTTTGTTCGCAATATACATCGTGGTAATTTGGGTTTTTCACAACATATAACATTGTCATTTAGATTGTTCACAATATACAACATGGTTATTTTGGTTTCTCACAAAATATAGCTTGATAAATTTATTTTTTCACAACATATATCATGGGAATTGTTTTTGTTCAAAACGTACAAAATGTGATTTTTTTGTTCACAACATATTGTGTGGAAATATTGTTTGTTTATAACATGTAGTGTGGGAATTTTGTTTGTTCATGCCATACAACATGGACATTTTGTTTGTTCACAACATCATTTGTATAAATTTTATATATTTACAATGTAATGTGAGGTTAAGATTTAATTATCTCACAATATGATGATAACCTATAACTATTTCTTTGCTATTGTTCCTTTAATACTATTGTTTAATGAAATGCCACATTTCAATGTAATATTCCTATGAATATATTCCAGGGATCATGTTTATTTTCTCATGATTCTGTACTTTTTCTCCTATTATATGTTTTTTTATTTGATATTAAATTTCATTCATTCACGACTTATGGAAAAATATTATTGTTCTATATTTTTTAAATAATATATTTATCCAATGATAATGTTTTATCATGATCTAACAATTAATGAAATATAGATAAGTTTTTCCTTAATGAGAAATTGAACTAACCCCTTATCTATATTTCCCTTTCCTAGATTATGAAGATAAGGGTAAATTATGAGAAATGTAGAAGGGATTAAAGATTGGTGACAATATAAAGGAATGTTCAATGGGTCATATATCTAGATAATCCTTAAAGACGCTAGACCAACCATTCTTGGGACTGTATATTTGTTTTCATTAAATGTAATGAATAAGTTATGAAAATGTTGTAAAATAAAGATAAGTTCATCTCACTTTGTATTAAATACTATTTTTAAATGAATTATTTTTAACACCAAACTTAATAGTTAATTTTTAGGGAATATCATATACTATATGACCCATTATGATAATGAAATTAAATTCAATCAAAGATGCATCACAATACATGACAAAAACATCACCTAGTTAAGGTAAAGTTAGAATAGGATATGAATTCATATTCTTCCTCAAATATTGTAAGAATAAATCATGATGTAAAGACCATATGATTCCCCCTTTCGTAGTAATATTTTTCATTAGAGTAGCTACTATAGAGAAATCAAGATTATATTTTAGAAAGATACTTATTTTTAAAAAAATTGAAGTGATTTTTTAGTAGATCACCAATTCAGTATTCTTTAGATCTACAATGATTATATCTTTTGAAATAAAATTTCCATGAAAATTCAATTCATGGATCTATAATTAGTATTTATATATCTTGGTATATAAATTTTTTCTACAGAAAGCCTTTATAAAAATACTTAGAATTCATCTATGATTAACTTAATACCTAGTATAGAAGAGGATACCTTCTAAAACAACTGTGAAAAAAGAATCAAAAAATAGACAAAAAGTAACATTAATTATGGATATGAACATGGTAGTGTCATTATCTATCCAAAAGGGAATCATCAAATATTTAAAATTACTATATCATCTTCGAAAAACAACTTTTTAAATTTCATCTAGCTAGAATCAAAGATGTTAGAAACCAGTGTGGAAAGTAATTTTATAAAAACACTTTACTCTTATTAACTGATCAAATAGATCAATATTTTTTTGTAAAAGTAAAAATATTCTTTATTTTCACTTGATTATTCTTACATTATTTTACACAAAGATACTAAACTCCATCAGTTTTATTTACAAAAGGAACTAGGACACACCATGGAGAAGTTTTGAGCCTAATAAATCCCTTTATTTCAATATTTTATAACATAATATTTATCTATCATATTTTTATACCAACTTATAATATAGAGGAATTGATATATGTTCAGTTTTTAGAAATAATCTAACAGTAAATTTCACTTAACTCTTTGGTGGAAATCCTTAAAAATCATCAAGGAATAAATCTTCGTATAGATATAATTTATAAGGTAAAAAATTTCATAAATTAGACTCAAACTCTCTAAGGAAAAGAATATCCATTTCAGTAGTGATATCCTTTAACTTCCCTTAATTATAATTGTTTTGGCTATCGTATAATTATCTCTCCCTAAGAAGTGTATATTGAGAATTATCTAGATATAAGAGATATACACTTCTAGCATCGAAATAAATATATTCATAAACCATATCAAATTAATCCATCCAAGAATAATATGAAATGATTCCAATTAATAATAAATAAAATAACATCTAGAACCTATATCAATAAATAACATACTAATATATAAGATATTATTATAACATATTTAATACTACCCCACCCTTAAATATAATCAATATTAGGATTATACACAATATATAATCCACATCAACCCTCATACTAAATCTATGGTGAGACTAATTGATAGGATGATTTTATAGTATCCATGATTTTTTTAATACCCCCATTATAATCCCCTAAATTATCTCTTATATCGTGGCCATATACCTTATGTAGATAGAGTTTCAGATGTATCCTATAATTCTTGGGTTATATAAGGTTATTTCTTGACACTTTTAGATACCTCTCTATTAGAGAAACTTTGAATATTTCAATAAAATAAAAATGGATTAAACTTATTTTCCTTAATGGTACAATCAAACTTGATATGGATTTGATTCTCACTGTGATGATTAGTGACTTGGTGTGTTATTGAGTTAGAAGGTGAGGTAATTCCACAAATTTGGTTCCCTAGGAAATAACAGCCTCTTCCCCTCTCATCACATTATTTTTTCTAACTTCTCAATGAACTATCACATATTTTCTTGTTAAGGAATTAAATACTCTTATATTTGATCCATAAGACCTTATCTCATCAGGAATGGACTTCTTCAATACTTAGAATAATATTGGTAGATTAATAACCACTATATTCGAAAATAGTGGCTCATATAGGCCCATTACAAGAAACATTTATTTATATTCCTCATCACATCTCATTTATAAAACAATGTAGAGTAAATATATGAACATTGAACCATAGTCTATAATAGACATCAAGAACTATCTCAAATCTATGAATTTTCATACTTTTACCTGATGTGGAGTATCAAGATAAAACTACTTGAATAATAACTATTGAAGATATTTTTAAGTAATACCTCAATCTTTTATAACTTTCATCATGAAATCCCAAAACCAAAGAGATTTCACTTCTAAAATTAAAATTTCTAGTATAAAATGGTGTTAATTAGTTGAATTTATGATTTCCAAGATCTGATGAAGGAATTAAATACACACCTCTTCTTTTGGAGGAGATTCATCATCTCTAAATGTCAACGGATGGTAAAATTTAGAATCCTTCATAACCTTGGATATCATTAGATCTATACTAGGATATCTATGGCTAGTAGCTTAAAGTAATTTTGAAAGCCCCTTAAAGACATATGGATACACTTTAGGCTGATTGTTTTGTGTATAATCATACTCCCCTTCCAACATAGATTGTGGTAACTATATTGGTGGAATCCTATAGAATAGAGTATAGAATGATACTAAAAAACTTTCTCTAAGAATAGATAAGCTAATGTTTTTTACTAAATTTATAAAGTTTCGACCATCCTTATCCCATATCTTACTTGTGTTTATTAAAATATTTTTCATTTTAAAATACATTTTCAAACCCTTCATAATTCAGTTTTATATATTCAAGATATCCTATAAATACATGTAAATTATTTTAAGTATAAAATGAAATGAACTAATTATTAACATTGTATAAGAGGTATATTATTACCCTCAAATAACATTTGAGTGGTAGATACCCCAAGGGATATTGACAAGGTATTGAGTTCAAGACTTGTTGATTTTTTCCTTATATTTGTGTGTTGCATGATTTTATTTGTAGTGCATCCCCTTCCCCCCACATCTATATTAATATAAGAAGCTATTATCAAATGAAATAAATTTTTAATCCATACAGATCTAGTCATAAATGATAAATATATAATAAAATTATATTTATTTGTTTTTTATGTTTTAGGTAGTATAGATTATTAATTATTTTTTACAATAATATAAACTAACTCAGGAAATCACACACCATGTAAAAATAACCTACATTTTTCTACTTAATGATTACTAGAATATGATTCCCCCATAATTATGAAATCTTGGAATATTTATTAGTCATTTCTTGAGTCATAGCCGTGTTATATCCTCAAAAATATGAAGTCCCATATCCAATATCCCTAAGTGTAAGATCTAATAAAATTTCATAAATAATGTTACCCAATTAGTCGAATGGAATTTATAGATTCATGAGAATACGATAAGAACAAATCTTGATATCCATAGGATTTAATGAATCTTACATGTCCATGAATTCTAACGTGGTTAATGTTTTAACCTATAAAATTAATTTTATATGGTGTAATAGTTAACCAAAATATTTATCATACCCTCTGAATTAAATAGGAATATAATCTTCAACACATAAACCCATTAATGGAGTACCTATTATTTGATCCCTTCAAATGATAAATATTATAACATCAATATGTACACACATTATATTAAAATCAAACCAATAAAATCAATAAAATAAACCATGTATAATAAATGAGAGTAAACCCACATATAAATATAGTGTGCTAGTAAAATAGTTCCTATGAAGAATAAGATATGACTTCATGTATGATAACACCCATAGATAACTTGAAGGAAAACCATCATATTATTATCCAAATATTCCACACACAAAAACAACTACCCAATTCCTATGCTCTAAGTGTAGATAATTCTCATTCTTGAGGGACTTTATCTTTTTAAGATCACATATAAAGTCATATGAACATCTCATATAAATAAACTCACATAGGATGAGTATAAAAATAATGATAAGGTGTTCTTTACTCAACCCCTTAACCAACTTTCATAAGATAATGTGTATGTAGTAAAAATACAAGGCTAGAGGAAATAGAAACATATAATTCAACATGATTCAACAAGAATACTAAAAATGAATAATAATTATTATAATAATAACCCCTTATATCATGAGGATACATAAATGACATAACTAATTCAAGAATATGATTAGGATTTTAGAAAAATGAGTATAATAAAGAAAGTTGTACAATCCCACCATAGGGAAAAGGGAATGACGTGTAATTAGATAGGGTAGCCTAGCTTCCCATCCCATGGAAAGAGAATAATGAATGAAAAGTAGGGAAGTCTTATTACTTGTCTATTGGGAAAAGGGGTAAGGTTTATAATAAATTATGGTATTTCAATCCTATCTTGATCCATCAAACTTTTTATCGATAATGGGTGTACCAAAGAACCCTTTTATAAAATAATAAAGAACCCCCTTTTAAATATGACTAACCATATTAGATGTTAAGTACCATAACCATACCCCAAAGAATGAAATCTTATAACATACCATGTTTACTAAATTAAATGGTAAAGTCTAATAATGTTATATGGAAAACAATGAAATTATATTCCTTATAATTGAGTCTTTTAACTCTATGGAAAATAAGAGGAATACTTTATGAGATACCCCTAGGGATTGATGCATACACTTAGGGGGTGATTCGAGGGTTGAATAATTTTTATCAATCACCAACTCCCATATGAATCTTTAATCAAAAATGGGTAATTTATAATCTATTTTTGGTTAGTGTAAATGGATCTATTATTTTTTTACTAATATATTATAATATTTATGCATAAAATTAAAGAAATATAAAGTCAAAATATATTTTTAAAACATTATATATAAATAAATACTCATTTAATTGATTAGTTATTCACCCCAATCAGGGATTCTCTACTATAATCAATGTGACTTAAATGGGTTTGGTGTTTCCCAAAAATATACTACCAGAGTCTAACTAGACATAAAATGATTTTCTCACCTCAGTATTCTATATAAATATTCACATTGTGTTCACTAAGTCACACTATGATCTCATTAAATACCATAAGTCTCCCAAGTTTTATGCAGTCCCACCACAAATATACAAGTGTTTCTTTGACACTTCTTTTTTTAAGTAGATTAGTATATCTTCACCGGATATATCTACATTTATAAAATTGATCTCCGTCAACTCAAAAATAGTGTCTTTGAATATAAGAAATTATTTAAGAATACTCTACAACTTGGTCATTATTTGAAAAATCATCTTCAATGGCTTCCTCACAAACTGTGCTTCGTTGTTCTTTAAAACAAAATCTACTCATTATTTTGAATGCTCAACACTAATATATGAGAAATTGCATAGAAGGTTAATTTGAAACACTATTTTATTTTAAAAAAAATTTAATAACAATGACTATTACATATATTTATTCCTATTACTTGAAATTAGATACCCTCATGATCTGACACCTCAGTATTTGCTTGACTCATTATTATTATTCTTGAAGAGCACTCTTTGATATTTCCTACAGAGATACACATTAGCTATCAGATAAAATTACTTCAACAAAAAAGAGAAATCATTTCTCTCACTTCATCTTTTTTCCTTTTAAATATATTTCATAAAAAATAATATTTTCCATATTCAAAAAATATAAAATCTCTATATAAGTATTTCCCATGATCCACTAAATTTGTTTATCACTGTTAATATATATGAGACTTACCCATGATCTTGATGTTATTTTCTATTAAATGGTTGTTCCATATATAATGATAGAAGAACCATTTATTTTTTATTTTGACATTTATCTTGGACAATTACAGATATTCTAGTCTTTTTTAGTAGGCTCAAAATATTATTATTCAACTTCTTTCATTTACATTTTCTTTAACCAACTCTAACAATATAATACCTTTTGAAAATAACTCAGAAACTTATTGATTTTCTTCACATTAAAAACTCAACTAGATACAATATATAATAAGATTTAGGTGTTTATTTGATCTTTGTAGAAAAAACATCATCACAATCCCATTATGGATCTTATATCTATGAATTTTTCATAAAAAACATTATCTTCAAGACACTATAAATAATTGTCAAATAAATCATCTTGGAACATAAAATAGATATGATTAGGTATAAATATTTTTTAAGCCTCTCTTTAATCATATTGAATCAAAATCATCACAATTGAATTTCTCCTCAAAATATAAATTTTAAAAATCATTAGAATTTTACCCTGTACATACGTGAAATTCCCTTATGTGTGTTTAAAATTTCATATATATTTGAAATTGGTTATGTAACTTTCAACTATGTAACTAGATTTGGATATGTAGAATGTCATATAGGAAACTTCACTATTAGTACCAGATCCCTATTCAATCTATAATTTCATTTTTAAATAATAATTCTGTTTGACTCCTCATATATTAATCATGTTTTAATGATCACAAATCTCATTATGATTTACCAATCTTAATAATAATCAAAAATATCCTTACTTCTTATGAATCTCCTTACTGTTTACAAATCTTATTACAGATTACAAATCTCACATATCTTATTACTCATGTGTATTTATGTTTCAAGTTATCATATACTTTATAATGGTTAAGCCCAATCTATTTTATGCATATTACTGTTTAAGTCTAAATACAGTTATTTGTCTAAGTACAAGACACTATGAAGCTTGACATAGTAAGTCAAACACTGTGAGAAAGAAACAAACACCGTGAACAAAAACAATGAAGAAGACACCGTGAAGCCTAAGTCTCAGACACCATGACCAATGAGACACTGTGACCATGAGACATCGTGACATTGTAAGACAGACACAGTGAGTTAGACATTGTGACATAGACACCGTGGATGACACACCGTGAGCAACATACCGTGAAGGACAGACCGTGAGCAAGACACCGTGAGTGACATACCATGAAAGACATACCGTGAAGGACATTCCGTGAAAGACATACCATGAAAGAGACACTATTTGCATAACTACTGTGACACTGTTTCTTATCCTTTTTTTCAATATTATTTAAATATTTATAACGGTCATATTTGATGTTTTTAATGTAATTAATGATATTTAATGATAGTTGTTGGTCTATTAGGAAACCGTACCTCGTACCTATGAAAAGGAAATCATTCTATTACTGGAGCTTGGGGAATATAAGGAAGACTGAGCTGCATTAGATAAAGAGAAGAACATGTGTATGCGAGAAAGAAACACGAGTGCACTGTAATGAACAAAACACCAATCCTAAGCATGACCACGAAGAAGAGATTGCAAGATCTTCAAAGAAATCATTGACTCATACATGAAATCTGACACTACTTAAGAACACACAAAATACAGAACTTCTTCACTTGTGAAGAACACCAAGATGAACCACGACACTCTGTTTTTTAATAGAAAAACCAGAGAAGGACTCAGACACATTTCTGCTGAATCCAAGGAGTCCAGAGCTACACTGCTAATCTCTAGAGCATTCTAAACTCTTATATACTCTCTAAGTGATTCATTATTTACTTTAGAGCAGTGTGTGTTCCCTGTTTATTTTACACACACACTGTCTCCTATACTGAACTGGAGGATACTAAATCCTCATTCCAAACTTTCTACACCTTATTGTGTCCCACTATGGATAGTGGTAGAGGTCAAGTGAGGCCTGGAAAGCCCGTGTGCTGTTGAGTTATATTCCCACGAATAAATGTGGTAGAGGTCTGAGTACCTAGACAGTTTGTAAACTATTTTTAACCCTGATCCATGGTGTGGGTCAAATTTATATATAAATTTGAGAGTACTAAGTCTTGGCTTGAGACTGAACCTCTTGGTTATATCTGTTTTGCATTTTAGTTTAAGTTTAAAGTATACAATATCTAATTTATATTCCGCTTATGTTACTTTGAAATACACAACTATTTTAAATTTACTTTGATAGTTAATCTAGAAAGTGTGTGTATGTTTTGTAAAGTATTAGGTTAGCTTCAAAAGTTAATTAATCTTCAAGATTATATTAACTGAGAACTAATAAATCTTTGAAAACCTAATTGACCCTTTACTATAATAAAAATTCACTACATATTATCTTGTTATTCAATTTGGGGGATTTTAATAGAAATATTTTTAACAGAAATATTTATCGGAACTCAAGTCACCCCCCTCTTGCGTGTCCACTCCGACCAACATTTTGTATCAGAGGAGGTTTTTGTTTTTCAAAGTTTTCAAAATACTCTGTTTTTTCAACTATAATCTTAGTTACATCTTTAAAGATCATAAATTACTATTAATTCTAAATTTTATCTCTTTAAATTTATTTTCTAAAATCTAGTTATGGATAATAGACTAGAAGGTACTGCTACCAACATGCCACCTTTCTTTAATGGTACAAATTATGCCCAGTGGAAACTTAAGATGAAAATTCACTCAGAGAGTATGGGATTTGATATCTGGACTGCTATAGAAACTCAATATAAAATTCCAGAAACAGAAAGAACTACTTGGGGTGAACCTACTAAAGTAGATTACAATAATAACTGTAAATCAATGAATTACTTGTATTGTTCTTTAGAAGATGAAGAGTTTAATAGAATATCTGCTTGTAAAACTAAATATGAAATTTTGGATACCTTGGGTGTTTCTCATGAAGGAACAAACAATGTTAAAGAAATGATATTAAACACTTATACTATTAAATATTATAATTTTAAAATGAAGACTGATGAACCTATCTTTGACATGTATCTCAAGTTCAATGAAATTGTGAACACTATAAGCTCCCTTGGAAAGGCTATTCCAGCAAAGGAAAAAATTATGAGAATATTGAGATGTCTGCCAGACTGATGGAGAGGCACATCTGATTCAATAAGAGAGTTATGTGACATTGGTGCTCTGCCTGTCAAAGAGCTAATTCGTAAGCTTATGATGTATGAGGAAGAACTCAAGGTGAATAAGGAAGAATATGATGAAACTAAAAGGAAGTAATTGGCATTTAATTCTACTACCTCAAGGAGCATGGACAAGGATAAAACTCACATACCTACTGAAATCTCAACAAGTGAAAGTTCAGAATCTGACAACGATGCAGAAATGGCTTAGCTGGCCAGGATATTTAAGAAATTATATAAGAAAAAATAAATTATTCAGAAAATCAAACTACAAAGGTAAATATGACAAAAAAGGACACTCGAAGAAATATTAGAAGAAAGCTGATAAGAGTGATGAAGTTGTTTTCTATGAATACAAGAGAAAAGGTCACATTAAAGCAGACTGTCCAAAATTTAAGTTCAAGAAGAAACATGAGTATAAGGAAAGAAAGTATAAGAAAGCAATGAAATAAACTTGGAGTGCTTCAGAAGATAGAACAAGTGAATCTGAAGTTTCTGATTCTGAAAATAATCCTACCAACATGTATTTCATGACCAATACTTCTGAGGTACCTATTTCCCCTATGCTGAATTATTATTATTCTGGAACTAATTTTGATTCTGAATCTGAAAACATGTCTAGTGAGGAACTGTTTGAATATTGTAAAATACTACAAGAAACATGTAATAAACTTAAGGACAAATATAATTCATTGAATAAACATCATGCTCTCACTGCCAATGTTAAATCGGCCTTTGATATAGAAAAGGAAAAGAATGCTCAACAGTTGAAGGAAAATACTGAACTAAAAATATCTAATGAGAAACTTAGAAAGGGCCTATAAAAATTCACAAATGGAAAATATACACTTACTAAAATGTTAGGTAAACAAGTGGAACCAAAGTATACAACTGGTTTGGGATACCAACCTGGACAGAGATAGATCACTAAAACTAGATTTATTCCTAAATCTGTACAAAATTATGCTAGTTCCAGTTCTGGAAATTCATATTCTTCAACTAGTTACTCACATTGTTAAAGATCAAATAGAGTTTATCTTCCAAAATTTGTTGAATATATTGATTATATGAGACCCATAAGACAAATCTGGGTACCTAAAGCTTTTCTTGCTAACCTGTCTGGACCCAAGAGAATCTGGGTACCAAAATCATTCTATGTTTAATACTATTTTCTAGGAAACCTGTTTGAAGAGTTCCCATAAGAAGATATGGTACTTGGACAGTGGATGTTCAAGTCATATTTCTGGGGATTATTCATGCTTCAAGAGCTTAATAAAGGTTTATAGAGGCCATGTCACCTTTGGTGATAATTCTAAAGTAAAGATCATCATCCTAGGCCAAATTGGTAACACTAAATCAGTTTTAATTTATAAAGTTTTATTTGTTAATGGACTTAAATATAATCTGTTAAGTATTTATCAGTTATGTGATAATGGATTTAATGTTATGT
This sequence comes from Viscum album, assembly GCA_963277665.1. Classification (NCBI taxonomy): domain Eukaryota; kingdom Viridiplantae; phylum Streptophyta; class Magnoliopsida; order Santalales; family Viscaceae; genus Viscum; species Viscum album. Next base: position 668,531,653 of record OY728155.1, read on the forward strand.
TTGAAAATGATTCTTGTAATGTTTTTAATTCTAAGAATGTTTTAGTATTTTCTTCTTTGAGAAGTGAAAATGTTTATGCAGTTGATTTTAATTCTTTAGCTAAACAAAACATTACTTGTTTAACTGCTTTTCATAAAGAAAATTGGCTTTGGCATAGAAGATTAGGACACTGTAATATACATTCACTTAGAAAACTGACTAGGAAGAACTTGGTTAGAGACTTACCCAAACTTGAGTTTCCAAATGACAAAGTTTGTAATCCCTGTCAAAAGGGAAAGAAACACAAAATCTCTTTCAAACCAAATAAAGAAGTGTCAACTTCTCAACCTCTTGATTTGGTTCACATGGACTTGTTTGGAACTTCTATATTTTCTAGTTTAAATGGGAAGCACTATGTCTATGTCTTAGTAGATGACTTTTCTAGATATACTTGGGTATACTTATTAGCTCACAAAAGTGAATCTTGTTCTTACTTTATTAAATACTCTAAGTATGTAGAAAGTCTTAGTGGACTTAAGATTAAGACCCTGAGAAGTGATCATGGCCGTGAGTTTAAAAATCATGAGTTTGACTCCTTTTTCTCACAAAATGGCTATACTCACAATTTCTCTTCCCCTAGGACACCTCAGTAGAATGGTGTAGTAGAAAGAAGAAATAGAACCCTTCAAGAAATTTCTATAACTATGCTTAATGAGTATGACCTACCTATTTACTTTTGGGATAAATCTGTAAATACAGCTTGTTATACCATCAATAGAGTCTTAGTCAAACCTATTCTAAAAAAGACCCCTTATGAACTGTGGAACAATAGGAAACCTAAAGTTAGCTACTTTAGAGTCTTTGGTTGCAAAGTCTTTATTCTTAATACCAAGGATAATCTGGAAAAGTTTTCTTCTAAGAGGGATGGAGGAATATTTTTAGGATATTCTATAACTAGCAAAGCCTATAGAGTTTTCAATAAGAGAACCAAGTGTGTGGAAGAATCTATTCACATAAAATTTGATGAAAGTTATCTACATGAACCTAAGTCATCTCTAGAAAATCTTGAATAAGATTTGTCTATTCCGAACCTTAATGACAAATTCAATGAACCTTCTGTAAAGACAACCAGTTCTGGAAATATTTCAGAATCTACTTCTAATGAACCTGAACCTAGAGAAGAACCTGAAATTTCTAGTCCTATATTTACTAGATCAACTAGGATTCTAAAGAATCATCCTTTAGATGTTATTGTAACAAATATGGATAGAGGGAAACAGACTAGAGATTCTCTTAGAAATCAGGTTGAACATCAAGCCTTCTTGTCACAGCTTGAACCTAAAAACATTGATAATGCTATAAATGATGAATGTTGGTTAATTGCTATGCAATAAGAACTTAATCAGTTTGAAAGAAGTAATGTTTGGAAACTAGTAGAAAGTCCCAAGGACACTTTTGTCATAGGCACTAAATGGGTGTTTATAAATAAAGTAGATGAAGCTAGAAACATAGTTAGAAACAAGGCTAGGTTAGTTTCACAAGGCTATAGACAAGAAGAAGGAATTGAATATGAGGATACTTTTTCTCCAGTAGCCATAATTGAAGCCATTAGAATTCTACTTTCTTATACAGCACATCTGAATTTTAAACTATATGAAATGGATGTCAAGAGTGCATTCTTAAATGGGAATATAGCTGAGGATGTTTTTGTTGAACAACCCCCTGGATTTACAAACCCTCATTTTCCAAATCATATTTTCAAATTATCAAAAGATTTATATGGTTTAAATCAAGATCCAAGAGCTTGGTATGATAGATTATGTATTTTTCTAATTTCCAAAGGTTTTACAAAAGGAATAGATGATCCTACCCTCTTTATAAAACGAATTTTTAATGATGTTTTAGTTGTTCAAATTTATGTAGATGATATTATTTTTGGATCTTCCAAAAATTCACTATGTACTGATTTTTATAAAATGATGTACAATGAATTTGAAATGAGTTTAATGGGTGAACTAAAATTATTTCTTGGATTTCAAATTTTTCAAAATAATGATGGGATTGTTTTAACTCAAAGTAAATATACTATATATCTTCTAAAACATTTTGGATTGGATATCACTAAAAGTAGTGACACTCCCATGACTACCACCTGTAAGTTGGATCTTGATGAAGATGGAAAATCTATTGATCAAACCACTTATAGAGGAATGATTGGAAGTCTACTCTACTTAACTGCAAGTCACCCTGATATTATGTTCAGTGTGTGTATGTGTGCTCGCTTTCAAGCAAACCCTAAAGAATCAAATTTAAATGCTGTAAATATAATTTTCAAATACCTCAAGCATACACCCAATCTAGGATTGTTCTATGCAAAAGGAAAATCATTTGAACTAATTAGTTACTCTGATGATGATTTTGCTGGCTGTAAGATGGATAGAAAAAGAACCTCTAGAACATGTCAACTTTTAGGAAAGTCACTAGTATCATGGTGTAGTAAGAAACAAAATTATTTTTCATTATCTACTGTAGAAGCTGAATACATAACTGCTGGAAGTTGTTGTGTACAAATTTTGTGGATGAAACACACATTACTAGAATATGGATATCAATTCATACATGTCCCAATAAATTGTGACAACACATGTGCCATTAAAATTTTGAAAAATCCTGTTTCACATTCTAGGACATAAAATATTGATGTAAGACATCACTTTTTGAGGGATATTTATCAAAAAAGTGATATCACTTTGGAATTCATTGGTACTGAATATCAACTTGCTGATATATTCACTAAACCATTAAATTATGAGAGATTAGACTACATCATACATGATCTTGGCATAATCAATCATAAATAGATATCTTATTGGTCTTACTGTTTAATATTGTGCGATAAATTACTTTACTGTTTGATGATCACTGTTTCTTGGTTACTGTCTCATGTTTACGGTCTCACAGTTAACACTCTGTGTTCATGGTCTGTCACTGTCTCACTATGACTGACCAATTTACTCATTGTCTCACCGTGACGACTACGGACTGTCTCACCGTGACGACCTCTTGTCCTCGCACCATAACAAATACTCACGGTCTCACCGTGAAGATTATTTATGCATTTATTTTAACCCGTATCGTGGTAATTTTTATTTCACCGCTATTTCCTTTCCCGCGCTTTTATTTTTGTGACGTTTGACATTCCCAATTGATAATACATAAGGATTTCACTCGATTCCTCAGATGATCTCTCTCCTGAACCTTCTCAACCTTGAAATCCTTCTCTCCTTCTCTCTCGCCCAAATCTTTAGTGGATGCCAAGGATGAAGCTTCTATATTCACCCTCATCAGAGAAGCTCCACTCTAAGAAATAGAAGAGGACACCGAAACTTTCACCTAAAGGACCCCTGAATCCTAACCTAGTAAGTCGTACTGTTTCTCCTGAGAATGAAATCTGCCCTGAGTGGATTTTGTCCAGCAAGCCTTTAGTCCTGAAAGTATTAAGAGAACAAGGATGGATCGAATGGTTCTCTAGACAAGATAGAGCTATTTAACCAAGGTTGGTATCTCAGTTTTATTAGTATGTAAAGTTTTCCTTTGATGCTGGAGAAAGTTTTATGGTGACAAGTTGGATCAATGGTAAAAAATGAGATTTCTCTTTGAGGCTATGGGCTGTATTCCTAAAGATTCCTCATGAAGGGATTTGTGATGATCACCAAAGAGAACCTCCTCCTACAACCAACATCTTTGACCTAGAGAATGCCCTAGAAATTATAACTGGAAATGGCACCAAGAGAAGGTCCATAGCAGCTGAATTGGATGGAGAGACTAGGCTGCTATTTAAGTTTCTTCAAAATTTGATTAGCCCAAGGAAAGGATACTTTGCTGTTTTGAAGTATCAGGATGTATTTATGATTCATCTGATGAAGAATGGCCATAAGATAAATCTGTGCAAATATATCATTCACCGTATGTGTGAATTGATTAAGGTCACTTTCAAGTCCACTTCCCTATTTTACTCAAGGGTGATTTCGGATATATTAGTTTCCAACGGAGTAGTTGGACCAAATGAAGAAAATCTTGTGGATTTTGAGTACTGTTTATCCAAGCCTACCATTATAAGGATAAAGATAAACTGGAACCCTTGGAAGAAGCAGTGGGTTGAAGATAATGAAAAGGATTATGAAAACTTCAATCCTATAGATTATCCTACATGGCCTAAAAACATTACTGATCTTGGTTTGGAACCAGATGAGGTGGATGAGTATCCAGAAGAGGAAGAAGAATAAGAATAGACAGCTAGAGTACCTCATAGAGAAGAGGATGAAATACCTCATGAGGAAGAAGCTCATGTTGAGAAAGAAAGGACTATTGTTCATGTTGAAGTTTCAAGTGAAGAAGTTGTTGTTGAAAAAGAAAGGATTGTTAGTCCTTATGTTCTTCTTGAAGAAGAAGTACCTCATGCCTATGTTAATCAGGAAACCCAATCTGAAGCTACAAGAGAGTTATTTGTTTCTAAATATGAGCAGCAAGCCATGAAAGAGACAGATCCTGTTGTAGAAGAACTTCCTGCTGAAAATGAAGAAAGTCTGGAAGCTCTACCTGAAGAAAAATATGTTCCTGAGTACATACCCTCTGCTGAAGAGAGGATGGAAATTACCTTTCAGTTGGCAAGGCAGGAAATGGCTGAGAAGATTAGAGATGATCCTATGAATCTTAATCCTGTTCCTGAGCCTCAAGAATCTGAAATTGAAGCACATATTGAGGGGGAGGAACCTCAAAATCTTGAGATTGATGAAGTTGAGCCGGGTAATTAATCTCCACCAACTGAGTCATACTCTGTGTATAATCGATATGAATTCCCTATCTTCTATGATGTTAGTGAATCATAGCAAGTGACTTCATCTGGAATTGATCGTTTTTCTTTGTTTTGATTGAAGTCAGTCTCACACCCTGAACCTCAACCTGAACCTGAATCGGAATTTGAAACTAAAACTGACTCTGAACCACAACCAGACCCTAAACCTGAACATGGACCACTTTCTTTACCTAAATCCTTTCATGATCAGCAATCTTTTGTTAGTAAAGAAGTTTTTAAAGTTTTTGTAGAGACTATCTTAGCTAGAGTTGAGAAGATTACGCCCTCTCAACCTCGTCCTGTGACTCAACTAAGTCAGGAAGATGCCTCGATTCTTTTGGAAAATATTATTCTGCACATTCAACCCAGGATGATCCATGAAATTCAAGAATTAAGGGTTGAAAACAAATTTCTTAGTGCTGATGTTGCAACTTTGAAAAGTATGGTAGCAGACATGCAGAAAGAAATGTCTTCAAGATCAGAGCCTGCTCCCGCTCCTGCACCTGTTGTTGCTTCTCCTGAACCTACTGTTTCCAACATTTCTAGAGACATTGTGTCCCAAATGCATCCCTATCTGTTATCTTTTGATGAAAATATTGGCGAAAGGAACACTCGTATGTTGCACCGAATGAGAGAGCTAGTGGAGAACTTGAATAAGCTTACAGATGAATACACTGGTTGTATTCAAAAGGTATTAAAATAGCTCAAAACTCTAACTATAGCTGTAAAGGATTCTCCTTCCTCTGGTCAGAACTCCACAACTTCTTTGGATAATTCTATACTCAGATCTTTAATCAAGGAAGAAATTCATAATGCCTTCAGTAATTTCGATTTGTCCCCTTTATCTAAAGTTGCAAAGAACAGTGATAGAGCATTTGACCTAATTCGAATTCATATTAATATTGCCAGTGATGATCAATAGGAGATCACTAAGAAGATATATTTCTATCTCGCCTGGATTTTCTCCAAATATGATATGACAAATCACTTTAAGTATCTTTTGGAAAATTTTAAGACACCTCCTGTGACTCAGGATTTCAAAACTCTAGTTCAGAAGCTCACTGAGTTTACCAGATTGTTGGAAAAATTCATGGAGAATAAAGATGATTTTGAAAAGGCTATGCAATATAGAGGAGAAATTATCACAGACTTCATCGACCTTATGAAGCCCTATCTCCATGTACAAAGTACTATAATTGTTGCTCCTACAGCTGCTCCACTCAGACCTGGACTGCCTACCTTAGCCTCCACTGCCATGTCAGTTAGCCAAGCTCTAACTCAGATCAGGCCAGTCATTCTTGATCAGCCACAGACTCGATCTTCTATAGCTCCATCTTTGGATCCCTCTATCTTTGAAGGTCTACCTTTACCTTCTTTTTCTACCACCTCTATGACTTCTTACACATCAAAAACTGATAATGGCAAAGAGAAGGCCAATCCCTGAAGAAGCCCAGTGACTACTTTATTTTTGATGGGGATGTCTTTGATTTTTTTTGTATTTCTACTGTATATTGTATTCTGAACATTTTTAATGCAATATGCACTTTTTTCCCTCTATTTTGTTTACTTTTTGATAATCCCAAAAGGGGGAGAAAATGTATTCTAAGTCATGTGTTATTATATAATATTTTTTTCTATATGTTATATTCTCTATAGTTGCATCTCACTTATACTTTACCTTTACATGATTTTTGATCATCAAAAAGGAGGAGATTGTTGGACTCCTCATGTATTAATCATGTTTTAATGATCACAAATCTCATTATGATTTACCAATCTTAAAAATAATCACAAATCTTCTTACTTCTTACAAATCTCCTTACTTTTTACAAATCTTATTACTGATCACAAATCTCACATATCTTATCACTCATGTGTATTTATGTTTCAAGTTATATTATACTTTATAATGGTTAAGCTCAATGAATTTTATGAATATTACTATTTAATTCTAAATAAAGTTATTTTTCTAAGTACAAGACACCGTGAATCTTGAAAAAGTAAGTCAGACACTGTGAGCAAGAAACAGACACCGTGAGTAGAAACACTGAAGCAGACACCGTGAAGCCTAAGTCTCAGACACCGTGACCAATGAGACACCATGACCACGAGACACTGTGACGCTGTAAGCCGAACATAGTGAGTTAGACATCGTGACGTAGACACCATGAAGGACACACCGTGAGAAAAATACCGTGAAAGACATACCGTGAAGGACACGTCATGAGTAAGACACCATGAGCGACATACCGTGAAAGACATACCTTGAAGGACATACCGTGAAAGACATACCGTGAAAGAGACACTGTTTTCATAACTACTGTGACACTGTTTCTTAACCTTTTTGTCATTACTATTTAAAAATTGCTAATTGTCATATTTGATGTTTTTAATGAAATTAATGATATTTAATGATAGTTGTTGGTCCTTCAGGAAACCCTACCTCATACCTATGAAAAGTAAATAATTCTATTGTCGGATCTCGGGGAATATAAGGAAGATTGATCTGTAGTAGAGAATGAGAAGAACATACGTACGCAAGCAAGAAACACTAGTGCACTGTACTGAACAGAACACCAATCTTGAGCATGAACACGAAGAAGAGATTGCAAGATCTTCAAAGAAAGAATTATCTCATACATGCAATATAACACTACTGAAGAACAAACGAAACACAGAACTTCTTCACTTGTGAAGAACACCAAGTTGAACCACGACACTCTGTTTTTTAATAGAAAAACCAGAGAAGAAATCAGACGCATTTATGTTGAATCCAAGGAGTCCCTACACTGCTAAGCACTAGAGCATTCTAAACTCTTATCTACTCTCTAAGTGATTCATTATTTACATTCGAGCAGTGTGTGTACCCTGTTTATTTTACACACACACAGTCTCCTTTACTGAACTAGAGGATACTAAATCCTCATTCTAAACATTCTACACCTTCTTGTGTCCCACTGTGGATAGTGGTAGAGGTTAAGTGAGACCTAGACAACCTGTGTGTTGTTGAGTTTTTTTCCCACGAATAACTATGGTTGAGGTCCGAGTACCTGGACAGTTTGTAAACTATTGTTAACCCCGATCCAGGGTGTGCAACAAATTTATATATAAATTTGAGAGGACTAAGTCTCGACTTGAGACTGAACCTCTTGGTTATATCTGTTGTGCATTTTAGTTTAAGTTTAAAGTATACAATATCTTATTTATATTCCGCTGTTATTACTTTGAAATACACAACTATTTTAAAGTTACTTTGATAGTTAATATAGAAAGTGTTTGTATGTTTTGTAAAGTATTAGGTTAGCTTCAAAAGTTAATTAATTTTCAAGATTAGATTAACTGAGAACTAATTAATCTTTGAGAACCTAACTAACCCTTTACTATAATAAAATTTCACTATAGATTATCTTGTCATTCAATTTGGTGGATTTTAATAGAAATATTTTTAACAGAAATTTTTATTGGAACTCAATTAACCCCCCTCTTGAGTGTCCACTCCGACCAACAAATTCATTTTATAATATTATTGAAGATCTTATGAGGTTTAGAGTTTTATTTAATTAGGTCATAACTATTACATAATAAGACCATAAATAACAATTTGTAAATATAATCTCAGAATCCTTTTGTCCCATAATAATCTTTTTGAAGACATAAGTTTTCTTTCATGAAAAATAATTACAATTTTAAAAATAAATTACTCTTTATTCTTACTAGTTTTTTTGAATGGACTGAAGGACTTAGATTATTTATTTATTTTTGGATAATAACCCTTTTAAATAGGATGAGAGAGAAACCTTCCATAAACCATTTCCCAAGAGAAACAAGGCCTAGTACATGCGCAAAAGGCCCAAAGACTTACCCTACTAGAACTAACCATCCCCAAAAGATACTATATTAATAGAGACTAGCTCCCCAAATTGCATGGTTAATCGACTAGAATTTAACTCTGCAGATCTATATGGTGCCTTATTTCGATGGAAAAGTATTGATACCCTATATTCATTCCCAATATAGTTATCTATTCTTTAGTGTCAATCACTTTCTCTAAACCCCTTTCAAAGGTCTACTTCTATGAGGTCTCACCTTGACTGCTTCTTACCCCAGAGGCTTTGTGGACCGAATTATAATGGATCTAAGGCTTTAGGTATATCGATGGCCCTATGGACCAAAGAAAATGGATTTCTAAGGGAGATATTACCAGAAGGCCTAAATCTATGGAATATAGGCCCAAAACAATATGAATAGTTTTGATTTTACAATAATATCTATAGTAACAACTATAAAGACATGAAATTTATTCCATAGAAGGTAATTAGATTTAGTTCTTTAGATATAGGATTATGGTGTTTACCACTCCAGTTCCACCCCAAACACTATTCCCACTCATCCTTAATCCCTGTGAAATGTTTTTTATAAACATGTGATGAGAACAAAAATATTAGTAAGGGATATACCAAATATGAAGAATGAAACCTATTAGTCCATTTTAAAACCATTAGATCATAAAAGAGATTAAAAATTTAACATAATAAAATTTAAGCTCAAATAATAGTTTAATTACCCATGAAATCCTCTTTTTTTCCCAATGTTTTTCAAAAAAAACTTTATAAGAAAAAAAAGATAAAATCATATTTATGAGGTTTTCTTAGAAAATGTGAGAACCCATGATTTTTTTCATGAAAAATAACTTTTTACTCTAAAATTGAATAATCTTTTAAAAATAGCATTACCCTTAATTTTAAAATAAAATGAAATATATGAAAAATCATTTGCATAAATATAAAATTCATATAGGTACCTTTGAAAATCATCTTTATAGAACCCTTACCAAAACCCTTACAATTGGGATAATGATTATAGTCATCTACCAATATAATTATCTTGAGAAAATATTCAATACCTAATGTATTGGAGAGATATACTAGGATCACCTAATCATAAACAATGTCAAAGGACTATAACATTCATAAAAATTGAAAAATCTTTCATTTACAGCATGAAACTCATAAAAATATACCTTTGAACCCATAATTAATTTTTTCTCGATATTGATATACCCCTTTCCTTTAAAACACAATTTTTAAAAATAAAATTCAAAGAATAAAGTGAAGGTGTATTTTCCTTTAAAGAAAAAATATAATAATATAAAATAATATAAATATAAAATAATGGTTGTGGTGGTGGGAAAATCCATTGACATATTATCAATTAAAATAGAACATTCTTATTTCCTTCTGTAAAGAAATTTAAATCGTTTCACATAAAAATATTTATTTTAAAAAAAATTATAAATTTAGAAAATATACATTAAATATAACTTATAATTAATATATATATTTAAATAATTTTATAAAATAATTTTAAGAATATGGAAATATTATAATAATCTTTAGAGAATAAATATTTAAATAATTTAAAAAGAGGACATCAGTTAAAGTGTGCCTAACCTGGAGTCTGACCCATCACGTACATTAATTGTCTTCCAAAATAGTAAACTTATGTTAATTATTTTCTTCATATAGAAACATTTTCAATTTTATTATTCCATTTATTTTTTTATTATAATGTGATATTCACTTTATTAATCATTTGAGTTCCTGTCAGACGTTTTGATGATATTCAATTCATAAGTCCTAAATGACTTGGGTAGGTTAAATATGGTAAAAGTGGTCATTATTATATCATATAAATAATAATAATTATGTAATAATTATAATTTTTCTACATCAATTATATTTTTAAAATCTACCATGAAATACAGTTATAAAAAATTAATTACATTACAATATTGGATATGGTAGGTCATACGTATGCACGAATAAAATTTCCATTTTCAATGAACATAAGGGAAATATTGTAAGTATAATTTTGTATTTTAATAATAATTATTCTATATTAAATATTATATTCTCTCTTTAAATACACTTATATATACCATCTATGTGATGTGGTGATAAAAAATGAATCACATCGCTTTGTAGAGGTTGTATTCCATACATACACCTGAATGACAATATCATTTTTCAATGGATGTAAAGGTAAGAAAGTATATGATATAATATCATAATATAATGATAATTATTTAATGAAAATAATATACATAAATTAAATCTATCATTATAACCATCCATGATTGGTGGTGATGAAAAGTGAATTATATCGGTTTGCGAGGCGTTAATCCTTCGTACACATGAATGGTGGTTTTAGTTCCCATTTGATGGAAGATGGGATGGATATGGGTTAATTAATTAACATAATAACATATATTTATATGTTGGAAAATTATTTTATTATAATAAAATGGATAGAATATTTTTTAAGGAAGAAGAATAAGTAATAAAACTAAAACATTCACTTAAAATCTCTAACTCTTATTTAGAAAACCTCATTTGATTTATACCTGAATCCCTTTAATTTTGGTATTATTCCCAAAATAATATCTAAATTGTGTGGGGAGGGATTTCAGTAAGGTATTTAGGTAGGTATCATCAAAATATAGTGCTCAAAATGTGTGAGGAAGAGTGAATAAGTGGCATGATTTCATAAGCAAGGGGAGGGGAATTCTTAGAATTTATTTAAGTATTAAATTAATATAAATTAATAATATTGTTATAGTGGATCAAAATTAATATAACTAGAATATAAGATGATAAAGGGTTGAAATAATCTCATAAATTATATTTTGAAATGTTTGGGTTATGTTTTTACCCTTATCTCTTTATTTTAACCCCATGCTAACCCTTTTGACAATTAAAATGATATCAATGTTTTTTTTAATATTCAACGGTCAAGAAGGTTACTATAATATGAAATATGACTCATAAATTGAACATGGTTGATATTTATAACCATATATGATTAAATATTTTGAATATGTTTTTTATAAATTTAAATTCATTTAATAAAATAATGTTTATTATAAAATATCATTAATGTCATATTTGAACTATTAATTTAACCTGAATTTAAAGTAATACATATAGAAATGGAATTATAATATAAAAATTACACACATATATATTATTTTATATTTATATATAAAATTATTGGGATACTATAAATCACTCAAAAAATATTACCTTTATAGTTTTTAAAATCGCTTAATTGATTTTTCTACTACGTGAACAATCACTCAGATGACGTTGTGTAAGAATTTATGGTCATAATTTAATCACTATAAATTAAAAATAAATTACCCTAATAAAAAGTAAATTAATAAATTTCAAGATAAACCTTTATACTAAATCAATATACATATTTACTCAAATCAATGTAAGGAAAACTTATTAAATATGCAATTTTAACTTTTCTAGCCTAATACACGAGTTATATAAGTTTTTGGATAAGTCACTTGTTATATAGATCCAAAATTTGAATATATCTATAAAAATAACCAATAATAACTCGTATTAATTAAAAAAGTCATGAAAATTATTCTCAATTCTCAAATATTTTCTTTAGTGTTCCATATTTAACTTTTTCAATGTTGTGAAAACAGTATGTTGACATTGAAATTGATTTTTATATATATCATGAAATAAATTAAAATTTATAGATTCAAAATATTCTTTAATATATTTATATTATATAATAAAAAATTATTATTTACATAAGTTTAATGAATTCATATATCATATTCCTAGTATGGTGATATTCTAAAAGATACCATACTTATAAAAAGTTAATTTTTTTACTATCCACCAAAAAATTTAACTTCTTCAAAAAAATATCAAAAACTAAAACTAAGATAAATTTTATTTTATGAATAAAAAAGTTTATTTAAATCTCACCAAAATAAATTCATACAGGTGAAATAAATAATTTTAATGTAATTGTGTAAAACACAATGACAAACTATTTTTAGAGAAATGTGTTTTTGAGCTCAAAAATAAACTTAAAAAAATAAAGTATAAAGTCGATTTCTATGAAACTGATTAGATTATTTGTTAATTAAGTAGTATTATATAAATTTTATATCAAAATAAAATCATAATGTAAATTATTAATGAAATAAATTATAGTTTTAAAAAAATATGAATTTTTCACTATTTACTGAAAAATGAGACTTTTTAGAAAACAAAAATTACTCTAAAATAATTTTAATTTATTGATTAAAAAAATGACATAATTTTTATGAAATATAATTTTTAACATTGGTATACATTAATTAATATATTATATCAATAAGTTAAATTAAATTTTTTTTTGAAGAAAACATAATTTTTAAGAATAAAATGACATTTTTAAAAATTGAGTACAACAACCCCAAATATGCACTCTTTGATAAAATTCTAAAAACATAATATTTACATTTATGTATTTTATATGGATATACATGACCTAATTTCATCCATCAAATATTTACAACATGAATACTAAATATTGAATCACTTTTATACCCAATGATATTTTAGGTTTAGAGTTTTAGAAATAATAAAAAAACTCTTATATATAAAATTGGATACATAAGAACCAAGTTAATAAAAAACTACATCAACTCCCATAATATTATTCATGAAATAAAACTTTCTCAAAATAAATCATTTAACATCATTATTCATAACATGGTAAAATAGAAACATAATAAGGTTGAGTTCAAACACTCAATAAGGTTAAATATGAGAATTGATTGTTGAATTCCATCAGTGAGCGTAAGATTAGAATAAGTGTATGATGAAATAATCAAAGTGGATGAAAATAAAATAATATAATTAATAATAATCCATACATGTATCATTAAATATGCGATAAGGTATAAAGATTTAAAAATTTCATAAGTCATATGAATCAATAGTCATGATACATGTGATGTTAATATTGATCAAAAGAAATATCAAATACCAAACCAAAAATAAAGAAAATATATTGGTATCTTAAAACATTAACTTGATAACCCATGTTATAAATAACTATTTCCTAGTTAAATCTGTAGGATATATCTCCCTGGTTAACTCCCTCATTAATACCTTTGAATTTAAGGAACATTACCCAATTCATTAGATAGTTATATCATGCTCACTCGTCATATAATTTGTATCAGGCTCACCCATCGTTTATGATGTTGTTGGTTGACCCATCCTATAAGATATATCTAGATCACACATCATAATCTATATCAAACTCACCCATCATATAATTTATATTATTATCACCCATCTTATAAGTTATATCGAGCTCACTCATCATCATCAATAATGCATAAGTACCGTACATAAATATAACACATGGAAGATTTTATTTTCACAATAATTCTTTTAATAACAAATTTTATCATTCCTTTATAACTTGATTTAACCATCGAAAAGAATGGGTTTCAAAATCACATAAATGAAACACTCATAATCTATTTAGTGAACGAATAAATATTTTTTTCATTACAATATATCCCCAATGGAGTATACATTAATAAATATAAACATCTTAAAAACATCATTGAAAACATTCTTGAGGAAAATACCCTTCCCAAAATGAAAATATTTTTTGAAAAAAAATTATAAAATATTAGGAGAAAAATTATCAAAAAAGAATCCTAGAAAATTTTAAATGAATATTCAAATCATTGAGTGGTCATAATAGTTTGAAATTCCATTCATGTCGTAATCATTAAAATAATGAATATATTTACACATTTGATAAAAAATACATTGTCTAGAAAATGATAAGAAGGTTATTTTTTAAAAAAATTAAAAAGTTAAACATGGATAAAATTAATTTAAAAAATAATTTATTAATAGTTAAAAACAATTTTTAAGACAATAATAAAACATGGATATAGAGGAAAAAGTTTTTCAGACTGAAAGGGGTGAAATAAGAGTGGAATTTTTTCAAAATATTTTTTGAACCATTTATCATTATAAAGAGACAAAAATGATAATAAAACTTCAAATTTATAGAAATAAATAGTTTATAAGAAAACTTAAATGATTTTATATAAAATTATTATATAATATCTCAATATAAATCAAAGTATAAACAATCTCGATTAAAATGGGATTGAAACATAAATCATATACTGCTTTGGTAACTATTAAATCATAATCCCCATTAAGGAATAAATTAAAATTAAACATTAAATATCATAAACATAAAGATATTAATGATATAAAATTTTAAATAGGAATTATATAAACCTCATATAAGAATATAGGTGTATAACATAAATTTATGTCACAAAGAAAGGGAATTTGAGATGAAAAATCCTTATAAAGATCATATCACTGAATTGATAATTAATCAATAGAGTGACAACATGTAACAAATTTAAATAAAAAAAATTAAAAATACAACATGAATAAAAAACTTATTTCACACATAATTTTTACATATTATAATCCTTGAAGAAGTGATAATACCCAATGAATTAAATTGAGTTAAGAAAACCCTTTTTTCTTTTGTAACTTTTAAATAAAAACTACTTGGATGAAGTAATATGAATTATAAATAAAAATACCATGAATTGTTAATTATTTATTATATAACATGTAAAACTTTAAATATATACACCATATAAAATAAATTAGGTGCAGAACATTAAAATGTGCCTTAATAAAGCTAAATTGAGACAAAACCCCACACCTCGGGCCCAGAATTACCATGTATTTCATTTAACACTGATACAATAAACTTATATAAATTATTTTATTTCTTAATAAAAAATTTCAATGATGAGTAAATTATCATTTAACTATTTATTTCATTAATTATAATGAAAATTTTAATTACTTAATTGATTATGTCTACATTAGGTGCTTTGAGGATGTTCAGTTCATAATCCCAAAACTAATTCAGTAGGATGGAAACGGTCAAAGTGGTAATTATAACATCATAAAATTATAAGAATCATGACATAATTATCGTTTTTATAAATAAATTAATATTTTAAATCCCAACATTAAAAATGGTGATGAAAAAGGAAACACGGTATAATCACAGAGATGGTATGTCATATAAACATATGAGTAACATCCCCATTTTTCAACGAACATGAGTGAAATAATGTGAGTATTATTTTATCTTTATAGATATTTTATTAAATCATAAATTACATATGATCTCTTCAAATAAATTTATATATAACATCCATTTGAGGCATTGATGAAAACTAGATCAGATCGCTTTGTGGAGCTGGTAATCCACACGTATGGACGAATGCCGTTATCATTTCTAAATCAATGGAAATGTAAGAAAATATATAATATATTATATTTATATATTTATAATTATTTCATGAATATCATATATATAAATGAAATCCATCATTATAACCAACTGTGAGATGTGGTGATAGAAAATAAATTACATTAGTTCACGGGGCGTAGTCCGCCGTACACTCGAACGATGGATTCATTTCCCATTTGATGTAAGAGGTAATATATAATGGTTATTACAAAAAAATATTAGTAAACTTAAAATAATTATTTTATTATTTCATAAAGTTTTAAGAATATTTAAAGGAGTTATAAGAATAAATAAAACTAAAACATCCAGTTAAAAGCTAAACCTCTACTTTAAACAAAATCCTTTTCTTTACACCTTAATTTCTCTAAAGTTTTTATTATGAAAAATATAAGACCTATAGAATTTTTTGATGGATTTTAATAATTTATTTTGGTAGGTATTAGCAGAAACAAATGGTTCTTTAAGTGTGGATAGGGGAGGACCGGGTTTCCCTTTTGTTAGTGAGGGAAGGGGCATTCTTGGAATTTATTAATGTATTAAATTAATATAAATTAATTTTCATCTAAATGGATAAAAATTGATATAATAAAAATTTAATATTATTATTAATCTAAATTATCTCATAAAATAATATTTTGATATGTTTAGGTTATGTTTTCACCCTTATTTTACTATTTTGACCCCATTAAATACTTTTGTTAAGTACTTTGATATAAATATTTTTTACACATGACAAAAATAAATAAAAAAGTGACCCATAAATGGAACTTGGTTAAAATTTTCAACAATATCAAATTCACTTGGATTATAATATTATTTTTATGAATTTTAAATCATTTAATTAAATATTTCTTATTTTAAAATATCATTCGGGTCATTTTTGAAAATATAGGAAATTATTTGAAATTAAATAATATTAATGTCATTTTAATAAATATTCAAATTAAAGAGCTATAATTCTAATTATACGGTGAAAATTGGATCATAAAAGGAAATTTTTTGAAATTTTACACAATTTATCATCCTAAATGTTCTATTGATATATTTTGATGATTTTTAGATAATTTAGTAAAATATACTTTCAATTAAATAATATTAATTTCATTTTAATAACTATTTAAATTATTTGACTTTAAAAACAAAATGAATGAAATGGAATTATAATATAAAACTTTAAAAAATCTATAATATGTTATATATGACTAAAAAATTATTGGGTAACTTTAAATCACCAATAAAATAATACTTTTATGGTTTTTAAATCATTTACTTTATTTTTTACTTCTTGCACAAGTACTGTGTTAGCATTAGATATGAATTTATAGTAATTGTTTCATAACTAAAAAATAAAAATATTTACCATAATAAATAATTAAGTAATATTTATAATAATTATTTTGAGTCGATCATAAGTTTTTTTATCACTGTTATAAAATATCATAGTTATTAAAAACATGAAAGTGATATTTTTAACATTTTCGTTTACTTAAATATTATAAAGGTCAATATCAATGTTAAATGGAAACAAAAGGTATCATTCAACTTTTAGATGAAATAGACTCATAAAATGAAATTAATTCATGTTTTTGAATGGATTTTAAGACTTATCATATTATTTTTAACCCTAATTAACCCATTATACATTTACTATGGTAACAAAATGTATTATCATTACTATTCATAATGAAAAAAAAATAAAATCACCTATTTACAAAATTTGGACATTAAGATTCCAAATATGTTATCTATTTTAAATATTCAATTTATATAATTCTAAAAAAATTATTTATGATTAAAATGCAAATCTCAATGAAAATAGTTTTTAGAAAGAATAAGTTTTTTTAGAGCCTAGAAATGAACTTATACCACTATATGGTATAATGATGATTCCCATGTAATTAATTATATTATTTATAACTATAGGGTAAATAAATTAATTTAATATAAGTTGTATCTTTTGAATTACTTTATTAAATGAAAATATATGACAATTTAAAAAAATTGATAATTTTTACTATTCACAAAAAAGTCAAACTTTTCAAAAAAATATTGAAATTTTATGCCAAACTAATTTTGATATGATAATTTTAAAATTTATATCATTTTTATAAAATATAATTTCTAAAAGTTAAAAATAATAATTTTAATGTTCTCTCAGAAAAAGTAATAAAAACCATTTTTGAAGAAAACATATTTCAGAAGGATAAAATGACCTTACTAAAAATTTGACTGCTTATTTCCCAATAATTAATCAATATGTTTTTTTAGTATGGAAGTTATATAGATATTTCATAATGGTTAATATTATTCCTTCTATCGTAATTAATGGCTTGGTTATAGTTATAACATTTAAATATTATTATTTCTTGGTTTGTTTAAGTTCGATGTTGCATGTTGTATATGTTATCGAACATAATGTTTCTTTAAAATATTAGGATAATATATTCTAAACATCTATAATAAATCACTCTATTTTAAATTTAAACTTGAGCTTGGTAACCAAGGGTTTGACATATGAAAATAATTTCTTTTAAAAACCCACATCATAAAAAGGGTTAATCAAATATCCTCTTGAAAAGAGGGAATGTTAGATACTATGGTCATATGGAATAACACATATCTAGGTTTACAAATAAGAGAAAATTATTGTAAATTGATAATATAGACATATAGAAATAATTAAATGTCCAAATAACAAAAATTCCACAATAACACCAAAGGTTCAACTTTTATCCTTCCATAAATAATTAACCACCTATTAATATTAACCTCAATTACATCAACACTAAATAATATTTTAACCACAAATTTTGTATCATAAATTTTATATTACATCCCTAAAAATTCAATTATATTCTTCTAAAATAATCCTTTATGTTTAATCACAAGTTAAAATTAAGGGTTAAATATACCTCAACCCAATGAAACATCTCCCAAAAATTTCTTTTAATAATAATTATAAATTACTATATAATATTATAATGTATTTAAATTCACTAAAATATCATGAATCAAATTTATATACTAACCTAAAAGGTAATCCCTAGCTTGATCATAAATATCATTGAACAAATCACTTTGTCTATACATCACCATTAAAACTTAAAAATTATCTCTACCTTACTACCCAATTGATAATAATTTAATTTTCATAAAATCATATACTTACACAAATGTAAATTTAAACCTCAATAGGGTTTTCATCCTAAAACCTAGTAAAAGTTTCAAACCACCTCAAAATCCAATCACATAAAACCTCAAAAGGCAGTGTATATGATTTTGAGCTAATGATTTACCATATACTTATAAAATAATCATGGTATCCATAATACCTAATTTAACATCACTTAAAACATTATAATCAAAAAAAATTATCCAAACATTTTTTTGAATATCAACTATGACAACCCCAAATCCTCACCCCTAGATCTAAGGTTAAAAATATTTTCTTTAAATTTATGCAGTTGATACTAATAAACATGAACTAATTTAAAACATAAAAAAATAAAACATCAAAATAAATATTGGATAACATACATATAGAATAACCCTTTTGGTTTAGAGTTTTATTGAATTATGAAAAACAGTTATAACATCATGGATAAATAAACAATCAGTAAAAAACAATATCATCTCCCATAAAACTCTTCTCACTGAAAACTTTCTAGGCACAAATCATTTAACATAATTCTATATAAAACATGGGAAAAAATTAAAAAGTGTGAGCTAAAATGACCATTAAGGGTAATTATAAGAATTAGTAATTGAATTTCAATAGTAATCATAAGATGAGAATAAGGGTATGATGACATAATCAAAGGGAATGAACATAACATAATAGATTCATACACATTAATACCTAGATAATTAAAAATGTGACATGAAATAAATAATTAAAAAAGTAAAGAGTCAAATGAATTAATAATCATGATCCATGTGATGTCAATATGTATCAATATAAATATCAAATACCCATAGAAATCATAAATAAAGCATATTGATATCTGAGAGAAATGTCCTTATAAACTATTTAAGAAATAAATTGATCCAAGTTAAATCCATATAATACACCTCCCAATTCATGACCCTCATTATTTCCTTTAAAGAAAAGGAACATTACCCAATGTATTTGAGAGATATATCAGGCTCACACATCATATAAGCTATATTGGGATCACCTGTCATATAAGCTATATTAGGTTCACCCATTATATCAGCTATATCCAGCTCACTCATCATATAATCTATATATAGATCAACTGTCATATATGTTTTATTTGGTTCACCCATAATAATATGTACCCAAAAATTCCATCAAGAAGCAACTCTTCTAACCATTTTCTAAAATAAAAGAAAGCGTATAAGAAAAAGAATGGTGGATTCAAATAAAGGTACTTTCCCTAATCCATCATGAAATAATGTTTAAGATCATAATAGGAAATATAATTCCCATATTCAAAATCATCAGTAGTTTCCCACTCAGATGGATATTTTCAAAGATTGAAGATCTTGAGGATATCTGCATTGACCCTCTTTGAAGAAGAACTGGTGGCCACAAGTCATGTCAGACTAGAATAGTCTCTCCATGGCCTTATCTTTGGAGGAATAAGAGTAAAACTCAAACTATAAATTACCTTTTCTTTTCCATGTAAATTTTTATCCATAAAAGATACATGAACACCGCTACCATATGCCTTAAGTGGGATATTGTTATTCCCTGCTTCATCATTAGTGATGTTATTATCTATTGATAGTCAAACTTCTGTTGACAATTAATTTCATTGGAGTCATCATCCTACAGGGAAACAACAGTCATGTCTTGTTGCATACCATTATCACCCAATTTTGGTGTAGGTGCAGTCAAATACAAATTCTATACCAAGACAGGAGTAGTATGTGTCTACAGAACTATCTTACCATGATTCAACATTATATCAGTATTAGCATTCATGAAAAGATTTTTAATGTTCGTACCTAAAGAAACTTGGGGACCATGCCTTATCATCAAGGGGGAGGTCTACCCCCTAAATAATTATCCATATGTTCCCTCTCATATACTTGCCTTCCATCAACCTGATTGACGTTATTCTACACCTTCACTTTCTTTAAACAATATGTAACAAGATTCTCTTTTACATTGCAATGGGAGAAGACCACATTTTTATTGCATATGTCTTTATCAGGACCCATTGTTTGACAGAATGAACAAAAATGAAGAGGTCTATCATATTCCACATTAAGGGGAATAACATCATCCAAAGGTAATAACACTATATTATTAATTAATAAAATGATCAAGTCAAGCTCCACAAGGATCCTAGAAAAGTACCCAAACATAGCTACCTCTGTATCTCTATCCATTTTTATTGGAATACCAATGGAAGAGGTGATATCAAAATTTATATTGGGATGCCTTATAATTCAATTGAGTAAAAAAAATTAATCCCAAATTGGAACTGAGTATTTTTTGATGAAAATGGATTAAAATTAAAATATCATTCTTCAAAGAAGATCATACATGGCTTTAAAGAAATTTATCTGATCCCCTACATCATGTTCTTAAATTACTCTAATGGAAAAATGATTTAGAAAAATCCCCTACCCATGGGTATTCATCTTCAATCTCAAGAATTCCACATAGAGACTAAATTTTGAACTAAGTCATCAAACTTTTATGGTTTTTCATTAGCCAAGAAGAATAATCGTGTAAATAATGGATAATTTGAAGATATTAAATCTATCAAGTATTGTTTCCATGTTATAAATCACATGAGCTACATCAACTATCTTCAAAATTTGATCTAGAGTAGCATCCTTTATACATTCTACTAGGATCCCTTTAATATTCCACCAAATGAGAGTTATTCGCATCAATATTCAACTTAACATAACCCACCCCCACCATTACAATGGTAGAAAAAGCATCAATGCAAGCATCAACAAGGAGTGCTACATCCCAATGAGATTAAATTTTCAAACATTCTAGTGAGGATTTACTAGTATCCTCCACCGATATGAGAAAAGCATACCGAACTCTATAACTATTCACCTCATATGTCCCCATCACACCACACCCGGCTCTATTTTTTCCACCACTATAGGCATGTTCTCACAATCAAACTTCTTCGCCGAGAGAGGAATATATCTGGTGGTATTAGTGTTTCCGACCACCTGATGCCCATAGACACCTATTGCATCCATTCATGATCCATCAGAAGCCATGAGCCCTGTACTGACCTCCTCCCAACTGCGTAGGGCAGTATTGCTTTGAGACGCCATCAGAGGGAGTCCACATGAAAATTTCTTGAACCCAAATAAGTTTGGCACCAATATAAGGAAGAGAAACACTAAGTTCCATCATAAAACTAGATCTCTAGAACATGAACCATCATGTCTCACCCATCATAATAAACAATCTCAATATAACGTACATTAATATAACACACGGAATATTTCATTTTCATTACAATTATTTTAACTATATCTTTCATTCCATTATAACTTGATTTACTCCTAGAAAACAAACAAGTCTCATGATATTCTATTTGAAAAAATCATAATCCATACAAACAATGAGTAATTATGGTTTTATTAAAACATATCCCTAATGGATCATATGTAACATGAAGGGTTGTTATCATTGATTAATATAAATACCATAAAAGGATTGTTAAAACATTTTTCTAGAAAATAACATCTCTATTTTGAAAATGACTTTTAAAAACTAAAAATTTATAAAACATTTGGAAAATGAATTTAATTTAAAACATCCATAAAACCTTTTAATTTAAGATTCCAATAACTGATTGGTCATGATGGATGAAATCTTTTTCGTTGTAGTATTCATTGAAACAAAGATTCTATTGAAAATTTACGTAAAAAGTATATTTTTTACAAAATAAAAGTTTGATTATTTGAAATTTTTTATAAGTAAAAAATTTGGAAAAAATGAATTTAAAAAATCATTAAAGAATATTCAATATTGTTTTGAAAACATTGATATGGGAAAAATATTTTTTCTTCCAAAAGGGGTAAAATAAAATCAAATTTTCTTAAAAAAAAATCAAAATATTTTAGATAACTAAAGAGTAGAAAATTTTACTAAAAATAAAAATTATAGAAAAAATAGTGGTTAAATGAAATAAAATTAATGTACAAAAATATCATATTATTCCTTAATGGAAATTTATTCCTAAAAATCTTGATTAAAATGGAAAATTGAAAAAAAATCCCTTACTGCTTTGGTAACTTTTGAATCATAATTCCCATGAAGGAATAACTTCAAATGAAACTTTAAATATCATAAACATATGAGATTCATGATATTACATATCAAATTGGAAGTATATACTTTTCATAAAATAATATAGTTTCATAATATAAATGTATGTTCCAAAAAAAGATAATTTGAGATGAATAACCCTTATACAGATCATAACATTAAATTGAGAATTAATCTACGGAGTGATTATGTGGAAAAATGAACATCCACCCAAAAGAAATGTAAATACAAAATAAATAAATAAAATTATTTTCACCCATATATTGAAATATTATAATCAATGAAGAAGTGTTATGACCCAATTAAAGGAAATTGAGCTAAGAAATATATTACTACTTTGTTAACTTCAAAATTAAAACTTATTTTATAAAGTTACATGAATTTTGACTTATAATAACATTAAGTATGAAGTATTAATGATATAAAATTTTAAAGTTAATCATATACACCATATAAAATAAATTAGGAGCATAATATTAAAACATTACTCAATGAAAGGAAATTGAGATGAAATCCCTTACCACAGGTCCAAACTTTCCATGTATATACTTTAACACCTATATAATAAACATATTTAAATTATTATATTTATTAAGAAATTTTTTAAATGATGTATTCATTATACTGTAAATATTTATCTTCTTAATTGATTAGATCTATATCAGGTGTTTTTAGGATGATCTGTTCATAATCCTAAAAAAACATTGGAAGGATGAATGTAAAAAAGGTGGTAATTATTACATAATACAAAGAGTAATAATAATGAAATAATAATATTTTTTTACATAAATTATAATTTTAAAACTAATAATGTAAAATGGTTATGAAAAATAAACTATGTTACAATCATAGAGATGGTAGGTCGTTTGTATATATGAGTAACGTTTCCATTTTTCAAAAAAACTTCACAGAAATAAGTGAAGTATTATTTTATATTTAAATAATAATTATTAATTGTAAATATCATATTATAATTCTAAATACACTTATATGTAAAATCCATATTATGTATCAATTAAAAACAAAACACATCGCTTCATGGATATGGTAATCCACACTTACATATGCACGACATTATCATATTTCAATAAATAGAAAGGTAAAAAATAGATGATAAATTATATTTAAATAATTATAATTATTTCATGATTATAATTTATATAAATTAAATCCATAATTATAACAATATGTGAGTGGTAGTGGTAGAAAACTAATTACATTAGTTCACAAGGTGGTAGTCCATGATACACACAAACGATGGTTTCATTAACTATTTGATGGAGGGGTATATGGATATTAGTTATGTGAAAAAAAATATTTATAGGGAATATAAAATTATTATTATTTAATCATGGTTGAAGAATATTTTAAGGATACAGAAGAATAAATAAATCTAAATATTCAGTTAAAAGCTATACCTCTTTTCTAGACAACCACTTTTTCTTTAAACCTTTAGCCCTATAAGAATGAAATTATGGCCAAAATAAGATCTCTAGAATGTGGGTACGGATTTTTAAAAGGTATTTGGTAAATTATTTTTAAAAAATGGTTCTTAATTTATATATAGTTTGGAAGATGAGGTGCCATTTTATAAGTGAGTTAAGGGGCATTCTTGGAATTTCATAAAATATTAAATTAATATAAAATATTTTTCTTATTAAAATGGATCCAAATTAATATAGTTAGAAAATAAGACTAGTTTGAGTATAAATCATCCCATATAATAAGGTTTTGAAAATTTTAGGTGATGTTTTCACTCTTATCTCTTTTTTAAACCCATGTTAACCATTTCAATAATTACCATGATATCAATGTTTTTTACTATTTAGGGGTCAAGAGAGTTACTATAAAAAGATAAGGGACAAATAAATAAAAAATGGTTGATATCTTCAGCCATATATAATTTAATTTTATGAGGATAATATTTTTTAAAAATTTTATATCATTTAATAATGTATTTTATATAATACAATATCATTATTGTCATTTTTAAAAATACAAAAAATATTATAATATAATCTCTGTCTATCTCATGTAAAATGGATCCAAAAGAAAAAAGATTAGAATATAAGGATGATATGGTCTTAATATAATTACATAGTCAAATTTATATAGGTTTGAAAATAATTTAAACAAACATTTTCTTGAACCTCTTTGTTAGCCAATTTTGACCTTAACCATAGTAATGCCTTTCTCAACATTAAAGAGTTATAATTATACTTAAAAGTTGATAATTTGATCATTAATTTCCAAGGTATGTAATTTTATTCCATTTAAAATTGTAATATTTCTCTTTGTTGTTATTTTTTGATTAAAAAAAGAATAAAATATATTTAATATAAAATACTATTAATGTCATTTTAAGAACTATTCGCATAATTTGACATTAAAAAAATGAAAAAACTTAAATTAAAATATAACCCTTTTAACAACCACTAATATTTTATATTTATAATAAAAATTATTTTAAACTTTAAATCACCCAACCAATATTACATTTTGTGTTCTTAAAATCATTTACATGATTTTTCTACTGCTTGCACAAGAACTGTACCAGCATGACATAAAAAATTTAGGTAATTATTCCATCACTAAAAATTAAAAATAAATTATCATAATAAAAAATTATTTATATTTAAAATTAAATTATATAACTTAATATAATTTGTTTTTTATAAAATAATGTGTATATTAAAATCCTGAAAGTGATATTTTTGACTTTATGTTTGACTTAAATATTATAATGGTCAAAATAAAATATAAATTTTAGAAGGGTATATTTTCAATTTTTTGATGATTATGGAGGAAATAAAGTCATTCAATTAAATTAAAGACTTTTTTTAACAAATTTTAAGGATTATCACATTAGTTTTAATCGTAAGTATTCCATTTTACCTTTACCATGGTGAAAAAATTTTCTATAGTTAATATTCATAATGAAAAAATAAAAGGGATCTATTTATAAAATTTTATGTCATGATTAAAAATATAGAATCCATTTTTTAATATTCAAATTATAGTAATATGAGAAATTAATTAAAGATTAAATCTCAAAATGCAATAAAAATATTTTTTCTAAAAATTGGGGTTTTGAGCCCAAAAAAGAACTTATACCAAAATAAGGTAAAACGATGATTAGTATGTAATTAATTATATTACTTATAATTAATGGAGACTTATGTTGCATTTATATAAAATGGTAATTTTAAATTACTTTAAATAATGAAAATAAATGATTTTTTTAGAAAAAATAGTATTTTACACTATTCATTAAAATATCAATCTCTTTATAAAAAACCCAAAATTTGACCCTATGTTAATTTTGGTATGATGCCTTAAAAAATTATGTAATTAAAATATATGATATTTCAATAAATTAATAATAAAATTTCCTCACAAAAAAATCTATAAAAATCAAATTGGAAGAAAAAATATTTTTGATGTATAAAATGGATTTACTGAAAAATTGAGTGCTTATTTCATAAGAATTATTCAAAAAAATTGTATTGAGTAGGTCCTTTATATATAAATATATATTTGATTATTTATTTAATACTATTCATACCTAAAAATTTAACATCTAGGTTATATCTCAAACATTTAAATATTAATATTTCAGGGAATGTTTAAGCTCAATGTTGCGTATTGTATGCACTATCAAACATAGTGTTATTTTAAAATATCTGGATATTAAATTAAGTATTTATTTCATAATAATTAATAAATAAATTTTTATGGAGATTTATCTTTATATATATCTCATAATGTGGTTTATTTTATTCAAACCTACACATTTTACAACAGTATTATAACTATATCATTTAAATAATAATATATCATGGTTTTTTAAGCTTAATGTTGCGTGTTGTATATAATATAGAACATAGTGTTATTTTTAAATATAAGGATATTAAATTCTAACCCTTTAATAAATTTTATCCTTGTAATTTGAACACAGGATTAGTAATCAAGGGTTTGAAAATTGAACATACCTTGGTTGAAATCCCACATCCTAAGAAGGTTTAATAAAACATTTCTTTTGAAAAGAGGGAAAAGGAAATTTGATGGTAATTTTTAATAACACATAGTAGGGTTATTATTATGAGAAATTAGTGGGATTTTAAACTTTATACATGGAGGAAAAATTAATGTTCAAATAATGAAGTAGAGTGGGGGAAATTCATTTTTTGGACCCATTTCATGCGGTGATGACTACTAGAAAGGGCGTATCATGTGACTAGTGACATGAAAGGTTGTTTAAGGGTTATTTATCAACAATGAAGATAAAAATAATATCTTTTTTGGAAGATATTTATTGATATAATTAGGATTTATGTGATCTTCATAAGCCTTCTTCTTTCAAGAAGACAAATGATGGTTGTCTTAGGGTTGTGGCAGATCCGGAATCAATTTAATAAAGGATAAACTTATAAAAATTATCTATTATTGTAAAAATATTATATTCTTAATGGGAAAATCCATGGTCCTATTATAACATTAAATAAAAAATTTAACATTTCTAGAGAGAAAAGACTAGAAGTTGATTCATATTGGAAGAGGTTTCTACCATATCCCATTGAAAATAAAAGATGATATTGAAGTTGTTTGGATGTTCAGTAACATTTACATTATACCTAGTAATATTAGGATTTCTGAATGGAATATTAACATTAATCCCTTTAATCAAAATAATTCAACAACACATATTTGGGTTAGATTTCATGGGTTAAATTGGTTTTTTTGTCATGCCCAAGTTTTGAATGATCTTGTTGCTTGTGTTGTAATTCCCTTAAAAATTTATCATCACGTGATTAATGGTGTAATGGGAATGTATAATAGGATCATTTTTAAATATTATCTTGATATTAAAACAACATATGTGTTCTATTTTATTTCCAACGATCATAAGACTATGGTTAAAATTCAAAATTATTTTGTTCCTCATTTATGCGATTTCTGTTAGATTTTAGGACATAACGTTTCTAATTGTAGGAACATTCAAAAAAATTAGACATGTTGATAACCAAAATAAATTTAAATATTTAATTTGTGTAAATAAATTTAAGGATATTTTCTTTGATGTAAATGAGTCTTCAAAGAAAAATGAAGCGTGAAAATGGATTAAAAAGAAAACTGATGTTTTTAACGTGAAAAATTTTATATAGAAAAATTAGGCATCTCTAGTAGATGGGGAAGAAAAGGAAGATGGTTTTGATCCATCCAATAACAATATTAATCCAGATATATCCCCAAATTATTATGAAAAATTCATTTGGATATCTTGATGGATGTTATAAATATTTTCAAATCAGTGTCAGTTGATCTTTCAAATTACATTTCTAATCAAACCGAATTATCTTCCTCTCAGACTCATGAAATTTCCTTGTCTACTTAGTTTAATGAATCATTATCTAAAACTTATGAAAAATACTTCTCTAATTATTTTTTTCTAAGATATAGGAGAAATTTTCTAGTGATGTTCCTTATAATGATTTAACTTATGAACCTACAGTAAACCTCAGTATTTGTCTTTCTGATCAAACTAAACAAAAAATGACTTTTCATCCTGAAAAATCCAATGTAACATCAATGTATGAGGATTATTTTATTTATTATCCAATAATATATTACGTTTAAATAGTTCCCAATAAGAAAATTATTGATACAATGAACTCAAATATTGAGTACAGTTCTGATATTCTTCTTATGCAGGGACCAAGTAATGATCCCGTAGTAACTAAATTAGATGTTGTGAAGCACCCCAATAAGGATTTTTCATTGTCCTGCTTAAAACTAGACAACACTCCCCAAATAAGCATAAAATGAAAAAATGATGATAAAAAAACACATTTATACTAAGAAATAAATTATAAAGAAAATATAATGGAAATAAAAAAGGAGGTACTTCCACAAATTATTTTTCAAATGAAGATCCATTTTTAGAATTGTCAAGGGATCTCAAATTATGAAACTCTTAGAGCTCTTTTTATTTTTTATAGAAAGAATAAACTAGATATTTTGAGTTTCTATGATCCAAATAAGATATTATCATAAAAATTTTCCACTCTTGATAGGTTGGGTTATTAGTACGTATGAACTAATTTTTCAAGAACTGAAACCAAAAGAATTTGGGTTCTTACTCTTCATAGGCTAGAATTAATTTATTCCATTACCTTATTTAACTATATGGTTTAATTAAATTTAAAATATTATGGAGTGATACAATTCAATTACATAATTTATGTCTTCAATGTAGAAGAGATATTTGGTAAACCAGTTCAGACAAAAGTAGCGTTATTTTCTTTTCATGGATTTTTATATGGGATTTTAATGCTATTATAAATCATGATGAGAGGATTGGTATTTGAATCTATTATACCTCTACCGAAGAATTCAGAATTGGTATTTAGGATAATAATATCTACGAAATTAACATTGTTGGATAAAAATATACTTGTTATAGAAGGAACCCCCGATCAAATGTTTCTAGAAAACAATATAGACAATTCAACAATGATGCATCATTCAATGCACAGTCCTCTATTTCCTACTCCACCCTTGATAAATTAAACTACGCTCACCACCCTATTTTAGGTATGTTCACCTATATAATTTAAATACCACCTTTACCCATTAGATTTAATAATTCATTGAGTTCTCAATCGAAATACAGATCTCTAATTTAAGAGACCTGGAGCTCCTTAAATATCAAAGATGATTCTCTTACTTGTATTTTAAATTTCAGGATCATTAAGAAAAAGATAAATTTTTTGAGTAAGAATTTATTCAATTATATTGATGAAAAATATCATATTTTGAATCCTTTTATCTATTTATCCATGTAGGGAACACTAGAAATGATTTTCTTGATAGTTTTGAATTGGAAAATAAGGTTACTCATGATTTAAATATCTTACTCAATTTTAAGGAGAGATAGGGAATATTTTAAAGTCAAATGGAATAAATGTGGTGATATAAATACTAAATTATTTAATTATAATAAAAAATCATAGAAAATTAATAGGCCTTTTTCCATTCTTTCTGACAATGGTAACTTCTTTGAAAAAAGAGAAGAATTTTCAGCAAAAGTTTTCTCCTGTGGAAAAATACATTTTGGTTCCTTTAAAACCTCTAATAAACCCATGGAATACTTTATTCCATAAAATTTAACTCAATAGGATAAATATTTTCTGTATTCCATTCCTCTTTCCTCTAAGATTAATGAAAGTATTTTTTTATGAATTATGGAAGCACTTACAGGCCAGATGGTTTTACTCCTTATTTATTCTAACTTTTTGGGAAATTACCCACATTAATGTTTGTAGATTAGTTAATAATTTATTTACAGGTGGTGGCTAACTCAAGAAATAATTACTCAATTCCTATCCCCCATCCCTAATTTTGAAAATTCTAATGATTTACACCTTTTATACCAATTTCTCTGGTTGACACAATTTAAAAAATTATTGGAAAGATTCTAGCTATTAGGATTTCTAAAATCACCAACAATATTGTATCCTTAAATAAATTTGGCCTCATCAAACGTATAACCATAACTGATTGTCTTTTTATGGACTCTTAATGTATTAATCTTATAAGGAAACCCATTATAGGAGGTAACATTCCTATTGAGTTAGAGATAGAATTGTTTCAAAATTCATTTAATTTTTTATGGTTTAAAAATTGTCATATTATCTCATGAAAATTGGCTAAAAAAAATTAAAAATTTTATTTGGTGTGGAGTTATTAATCAAAGAAAAATCCTTACTATTCCATGGAAAAAGTGTTGTCAAATAATCTATTTCATTAGGTTGAGAATTAAAAATATCACCAATATATATCATTATATACAATCTTTCCTAATGTGAAGAATTATCAATGGAAAATATAAAAAAATTTATTATTTTAGATCAATATTTATTGGTAAACTTAAAGATAGACATTTCAATTATATTAAATCCTCTATTTTGACTCCCTTTAAGAATACCTTATCCACTATCATGGTTGATTCTCACTAGATTTTCATCACTCATTATTATCTTAATTTTTTTATGGATTATTGGTCTGAAAATACTCTTCTTATAAATCTTGTATGCTATGACATTTCTTTGAACACCAAAAATTCAGTTAACATATAGCTGGAAATGCCTATTGACAACCTTACCACAGTGATCATAAAGATTTTTATGAACTATAATTTCATTAGTGGGGTTGAAATTCTTATATGGTAACAATAATATAATGGTATATTGTCATAAAAACCATCTATATAAAGAATATTTTGGATCAAAATAATTACTGAATAAAAACATGAATAAAACTTCGATTCTTTATTATCATTTTAATTATTCATGGAGATTGTATCACTAAAAAATTAATATGGATTTTTTTTATAAAATATATTGGAATTAGTATTTTTTTCAAAAATATTTATGTGAAATCAAAATTGATATGACATTGACCATCTATTTTTGAGATGTATTATAACCTATGCTTTGTATCCCTCTATAGCTGAACGTTTTTAAGTTTTTTCCCTCACCATCATCTTATATATTATAACTTGGTAGTATGTTTCCTTTTGAATATTTCATAGAAATTTAATAATATCCTTATTTTATACAGTGTGGAAATAATTCACATTATATGGAGTAACCAAAATTGGTTCACCCATGATGGCATAAATTTTAACATACAATATGCTTTTACACAAATTATTAATTTAATTAAATGGGAAAACTTTAATCAAAATGGATTTTGTGAATATTATTTACAATATTTTTTTTTCTTAAATGATTTATAATTATAGGGAATTATTAACCTCCTCTTTGTAACTTTAAAATCTTATGGATCTATCCTTTTTCTAGATAGATAAAATGAAACATGAATGGTTCTTCGAGAGTTAACCCTAGTCCTGCTAGGCATGGTTATATTTTCAAAGACCAAACAATAAAATCGTTGGGTGGTCTATATGGTCATTTTTATAATAACAACTCTTTGGATTCTAAAATACACGGGGTCATCAATACAGTTGAAGTGGTTCAAAGGCACATATGGTTCAATATTTGGTGTAAATGGGACTTGACTACTATGGTGTAGGCTATTAGAGATAGAAAAACTCATTTATCCTAGAATATTAATTCTAAGTTTATGAGTTCCATGGAGTATCTTTCATCATTTAATTTTATCATTACACGTTATTTTCATGAAGAAACTTTTGTGGCTGATAGACTATAAAATGAGGGGGTGACGACAAGTGAGTTGATTTGGCATAATAATGTATCCCCTGACATCCTTTCATTATGGAAAAATGATTTTTTGTATAAATTCAGATTTTATACTCCTTTAATTCTATTTATTTTTAATAAAAGTGACTTTACCTTTTGAAAAATTCCTCATTTCTTCAAAAAAAAAAATTAAAAAAAATGTTTTTTCATGTCTGAGGCACTAAAAACAACTTCTAACAGATCACATAATCCAAAAAATGATGAAAATATTTTACTCATGTCTTTATAAATTAATAAAAAATAATTATTAGCATAAGGAAAGATAATATCCAAAATGTATAATCCTTTATTTTAATAAATAACACTAAAAGATCAAATTAAATCATTCTATAAATAAATAATCCTATATCCTAAATAACATCAATAACCTCAACATTAAAGAAAGTTTTAACCTAAAAGGTTATCTCATAACTTTTAGAGTACATCTCAAAAAATGAAATCATTTTATTATAAAATAATATTTAATGTAAAAACTAAGGGTTAATTTACATCAACCTAATAAAAGACTTAAAGAAAATATTTAATCACATCGAAATCCAAAAAAAATATATTAGATCCCATAACATGATTCACAAAAAAAATGAATATACCTTAGTCATATATTCTGTAAAAATATGAAAACCATTTCTCTAAAATAACATGACAACCACATAGTTTTACATCCCTTCCATAATTAAATTAGTCTTTATCTTCCAAATCTTTTAAATAAAAAATTCATACTAACTGGTAAATCACATATGCTAGTGGTAGGAATTTTAACCTTGTCAACCTTTAATTTGGGGTTAATGCCCTATGGCCTTTCTAGATGTAATGGGTTGTCCCTCATCCCATTATTTTTACTTTTTATAAAACATTATCAATATAATTCTATTATAAATGGAAAAAATGTTGGGTCAATCATATTCATAATTTACCAAGATCCTATAATATTCCTAAAAAATATGATAAGAATCATCCAAAAATAAAATTAATCATCCAATAAAATTTTAACCATTGTGTTTTTCTATGTGGATTATTTTTTCAATAAAATAAAATATTATTTATCCCTAAATCATATGTCCATAAATGAATGTATCAAAAAATTATCAGGTTTTCACTAAACCAATTTATTTGAAGGTTTCAATTTCATCTTACATATGTTTCCAGATTTTGAAAATAAAACCTACTATAAAATAATCCTTATTTGTTTAATAATTTTAATAAAATTTATAATATATCATAATATCATTAATAAAATACCACAACATCATAATTATGAAAAATCGATAAGAAAACACATCATTAATTCAAATTCCTTCTTAAAACATTAACAATACTTGGTCATCTTTTACTTCAATACTTCAATCTTATAAATCATAGACATTAATTATGTAATTTTTATTCCTCAAAACCAACCCAATCATATCTTTTACTTTAATAATAAAAAATTCTTCATGCATTAAATCCCAAAATTAAGATTTTCTTGATATTCCCTTTATATTTTGGAATAATTTCCAACATCCAGAAAATAAATGGGAAAGTACATTGTGTTATTTCCATTTTCTAGAGAAATTAAGGAGTTGATATTTTGAAATCAAAAAAAATTTACCATGAAGCATAAAATATTTTATAAATGAAAAGGTGTTAGATAATTCAAAAAAAATTACAAGGGATTTGAATACTCTAGAAGTTTTCTGAATCATTTGAATGATATTTTGAAATAATAGTGATGATCAAAACATTTGGAATGGGTAATAAATTTTATCAAAATCACCTCCCTTAAATCTTGATAAAAATCCTTAATCTATTTAAAATAACAAAATATAAACCTGAAATAAATTATTAAAAAGAAAATAATCCATAACGTTAATGAAAATACCATTTAAATTTTATAATACTATAATACTTAAAGCCCTTCAAAACTAAGTTGTTTTAAATTATTATCTAATAACTTAAACTACTACAATTATCCTTGGAATAATAACCATATTTCTCTATAATATACTAATGTATTGATCCGACCTTAAACAATTCATATTATAGTCTCTTTTTAAAATAATTCATTTTATTTTTTTTTCTAGAAGATCTTTTAGGTTTATAATTTTATCGAATTAGTTCATAACTCTTATATAAAAAAACTATAAATTAAAATTTTAATTTTTTTACTCAGAATCAATGTTTTCTATAATATAAAACTTTTAAAAAGAAACATTTTTTTTCAATTATAACAATTCCTTATAACTTTCAACTTGACAAATTATTTTTACTTTTCCATCCTTAAAACCTATGAAAAACATTTTAAAAAGCGGGATAAGAAGAAAAAAACAATAAGGTACATAAAAAAATAACTTGGTTATTATTTTTTAAAAACCATGAGAACATAAAAATATATTTCCTTTAAAATAAAAAAAACATGGAGATAAAATATTCACTTACATACTCTTAAAATCACACTTACTGTGCAAATATTTTCATAAAACACTTTATAATAAAACATAATGAAAAAAATAAAATCATGAGGGTTTCTTAAAAAAACATGGGAACCAATGAAAAACATTTTCAAAAAAACTGACCATTTAACCCTAAAAAGAAAATAATATTTCTTTTAAAAGTATCATTATATTACCTTTTTAAATTAAATATATTCAATGAATGATCATTAGATAGAAAAGAAAATAATATAGGTTCATTGGGACATATTATTTTTAGAACCCTTAAAAGACCTTAAAAACCCCTAAAAATTATAATAACCATTATTTTAAACTTCCAATATAATTTTACTGAGAAAATAATCATTTAATAGGTCATTGGAGAGATATAATATGGCTCACCCATTGTATAAGTTGTATCAGGATCACCCATTCATCATGATCTATAACGGAGCTTAACCTGTCGTATAATCTATATTGAGAAAAACCATTATAATAAAAAAATTCTAAGGACCATATCATGAATAAAACTTTTTAATATTACACATCTTCATCATATACCCCATAAAAAACTCTTTTGAACCAATAATTAAAACACTTTTAGATATCAAATTACCCTTTAATTTTTTAAAATCCCTTTTTTAAAAAATAAAATTCCTAGAAATAAAGGAAATTGGGATTTTATTTTAACAAAATCTAGCAACCTCGGCCCCAATAACCTTGATTCGGTGTCTTCTTTATTATATCGGCATAAGATACAATAAATCACATCTTAAAGGATCGAATAGTTTAACAGTGTTGGTAAAATACATACATACATGATTCCAATATTATATTTGAAAACATAAAATATAGAATATTTTTTAAAAAATAACATTATCCCCTCTAGCATGTCCGTTCATATCAATAACAATACACTTTATGGATTTATGGGAAAGTGAAGAAAATAAAGGGGATTTCAAATTTGTAGTAAGGTTTAATTATAATAGAATCTATCTTTAATCCATAATAATAATTAACATGTTATGATAAATTATTTAACACACATTCCATTAAAATTAATTGACAATCATGATAAGAAAATGAAAAATAAATATGGTAAGGTAAGTAACTGAAATCACTTTCTATTAATTTAATTAACTAAGAATGAAATCAATCCAAAGATAATATCATTTCAAAAAGTTCGTGGTTGATAATAAATTAATTCTTAATGAAGGAAATTCTTAATCATAAGACATCACATTCTTGGGAACATGATACCTATACAATCATGTCCTTTTAGAAAATAGTTTAAAATTATTGGTAAAAACCCATTTAATTCCACCTTATTGATTCACCTCATAAAACTGCTGATCCATCGAGGAGATATCTATAAATATACCCCACCCAAATCTATATGTCATGTGTAATTACAATATAACGAATAATTGATTTAATTAATGAAAAATGTTCCCAATCATGAAATATCCATATTGATTAATGAATACAAATTTATCAATATTTCCCCAAATAAACAAATATCATTAAATGTAGAACACCATACATAAAAATGATATACATTTTATGAAATAAACATATCCATGATAAATAATATGGATATTTAGGGTAAACATAGTGTCTAATGATCATAAGAAAGTGAATATTTCAATGGAAGGTTGGTAACTATAATAATGAATCAAGAAAGTGAATTTCAATACTTTACTTGGTCAAAATGATCATAAAATATCCATATAAAGAATAAATATTCTATTAATACAATATAACCCTAGTGGAGTATAAATAAAATAATTTGTTTTCATAATTGATGAATAGAAATACCATAACAATATCTTTAAAACCATTCTTAAAAAAAATATAATTTACCTTTTGAAAATCACCATTAAAAACTAAAAGTTTACAAAAAAAATTGAAAGAAATTTTATTTTTAAATTAATTTTAAAACATATAAACTATGATTTAATTTATTAAGGGGCCATGATGGTAAGAAATTCTATACATGTCGTACACATTAAAACAAGGATTCCTTCTACTTTTTCAGTAAAATAAAAATGGGAATTGTTTAGAAAACAACATGAACCTTCCAATAAATTATTTTTTTAAAGGAAAAAATGGGAAAATATATCTTTAATAAATATTTTTTAAAAAATCTAAAATAATTATGGAAACCAATTTTAAAAAAAATATTTTCGAAGAATTGTTTTTTTTTGACCGAAGAGAGAAATAAAGTCAAATTTTCTTAAAACATTTTCTAGATAATTTTATATACGAATGAGTAGAAAAATGGTACTATTAATTGAAAAACACAAGAATAACTACAGGAAAATAAAATTAATGTTTTTCATTATCTAATGCCCATATTATTTCCTTCAATATAAATTCAAGAATAAGAAATCTCGATAAAAATGAGATTGTGAAATAAATCCTAGCAAAGATCATAATGTTAAAGTGAGAATTAATAAAATGAATCCAATATGTGATTTAAATTTAAATCCATATAAAAAAATTGAAACAAAAATAATATAATCAAAAGTAATTTTAAAAATAATCATATAATATCAAGGGAAAGTTAATAAGTAATATAAGTTAATGAAAATAAATTGAGTTATGAAACTATTTACCATGTGGTAACTTTCATGTCAAATGAACTTAGATGAAATAATTAAAATTAAACATAAAATAGAACTATGCATGTATTATTATTTATAATTAATTTAATATGGGTATTATGTACACTATATAAAATAAATTAGGGTCACACCAATAGAATATGCCTCAATGAAGGGAAATTGAGGCGAAATCCCTTATCTCATGCTTCCTTTTGGTTGAATATTATTTAAAATACTTTATAATGGTTTTGAAAATATTATTAAATTATAAATTAACTATATTAATACTTATAATATCATATATGATCATTTTATAACATATTATTACTTGTTCATTAATAATATTTCATTATTTTTATGTGTTCGAGTGTTAATTACTATGTTTTCTCATGCATGTTTTTTCATGAAAGATATGTTTCTAGAAAAACATATATAGTTCCATAATATAAAAAATTATATTAATGTTATAAATATAATTTTTTCATTAGATTCATTTTATATAATCATTATTGAAATTTAGATGTGGAGAATGGATCACATCACTTCATAAAGATGATAAGCTATATGTACGCATGAGCGACGCTATCATTTCCTTAACAGGTGAATGGGTAAGGAAGCGTATTATATATTAATATTAATTAATAATCATAATTTCATACATATATAACATATATTCACTAAATTTATCCTTATTATTTTCCATATAAAGTGGAAGTGATAAACGAATCACATTGTTTTGTGAGGTGGTAGTCTATTGTACACATGAGTGAAATTATCTTATTTTAAATTGTATGAAACATAAGAAGGTATATGTGATATTAAAGTTAAATAAGTATAATAATATTATAAATAAAATATAAATTTGTTAAATTCATAATTTAATGGTGGAGGTGAAAAATAAATTACGTCAATTCGCAAGGAGGTAGTCTGTCGTACACATGATCGACGATTTTGTTTCCCATTCAACAGAGATGGAGATGGATAAATATTACGCCATAAAAAGGATAAAATATATATATTTGTTTTATAATGGTGTTATTATATCAGAATTTTTATTACATAATTGAAGGTGGAAAAATAATAATGAAAATGTTAGGGTTTTTTTTAAGATTATTACCATATCTGAGAAAAACCTCCATTGGATATCCTCTTAAGGACTATAGGGTTGGACTTTTGGGAATACCAAAAGCTTTAAAATTTCTTTATATATGTTGGGGATATAATTTTTCAGGTTTTTTTGATTTAAATTGCTTTATACATGTGAATAATTTTAGGTATTGAGTTCTCTTTTATAAGTGGGAAAAGAGAACACTCATTGAAATTACATGGAGATTTTCCAAAATAATCCAAAATGATAAAGTCATTTCCAAAATAAATGATTAAAAATGAACTTATATTCTAATTTTGGATGTTAAATTTATAAATATTTCATGTAAATAATATTTTTACAAGTTCTTAGGTCATATGTAACCCTTATCCAAGAGGTTTAACCTTCGGTAAACCCATTTTCACCATAATGAAATGTATTTATTTTAAAAAATTTCACTATTAAGTTGGATAAGAAATTATGTTTAAATAATTATATAATATATATTATGATTATTAAAAATATTTAATCTATTTTTATAAATTCAATTTATATAATTTTAATAATTCAATTTAAAATTATACCCGCAGATGCAACAGAAAAGCAGGGTTTCAAAGAGAAAATGCTCATAAATATAGAAGGGTTTAATATCAAAATTCAATATGAAATTTATTAAAATGACCTAAATTAGTTAAATTATAATATAAATGAGATATTTTTACTTTAAAACTAATTTAAAATGAAATTTATCCTTTTAAATTATTTAAATTAAATGATAGTTTGAAATTAAAATTAGTAATTTTTTCTATTCATCAAAAAATGAAACAATTTATAAATATATAAAAAAATAAACCTAATATAATTTTGATATGATAATTTTAAAAATTAATTTAATTTATAAAATAAATTTTCTAAAATTTGTTAAATGTTATCTTAAATTATGCGTGCAAAGAATGACTAAACTGTATTTTAAAAAAAATATAGTTTTTGAGAAAAAATTACATCCCTTTTAAATGATTCATATTTTATTTATAGTTAATAAATAAGAAATTTTATTTGTTATTTAGTTAGTACTATTCATACCTACAAATTTAACGACTATATTATAAGGGTAAACTATATTACAGTTTATTTTGAATTAGGGTTATGTGTTTCATAAGTTATCAAATATATTAAAGTTAAATAAATATATTTCCTAGGTTATTTAATATTGGTATTGCGTATTGAATATGATTTCTAATAAAATATTCTTATTTTAAAATTTTAGAGTGATAAATTTTCCCCTTTATAAATAAATTGCATCATCACAATTTTATCTTATGGTCATAAATTAAGGTTTCGATATTTGAAAATTACATTATTAAAAAACCCACATCATAAGAGGGTTAATAAAACTTTCTCTTGATAAGAGAGAAAGTGAAATATGATGTTTATATATAATAATACATAAATAAGTTTACAGGTAGGATAAAATTAGTGGGATGTAAATATATGGACATTGAAGAAAAGCATAAATAATTGTAGAGAGTGACAAATGTCATTGATATAAAGAAAGTGAACGATCAATGAAAATTTAGGGACCTCAAAACCACAAATCAATGATGATTTAAAAAACCATTTGATCAATATAAAATTAAGTTAGTAGAGTAACATTTGTTTCGAAGATCCTTTTACTAAATTTGATGTATTATTTTACTATCTAAGAATATAATGGAATATACTCACTTAATACATTTCTATTTTATAATAACAATGTCCTCCTTTGGTTATGCTTTGATCAATTTCCAATTAATATATTAATCTAATAAATAAATATCCAAAAATGAATATTTTATGTGTGAAGAAAAAAAATTCACATTCAATTTATTATAATATCCATGTAAAAGTGATAAGTCTTTCCATCTGTCTTTGAATATTTTTTAAATCTAGTATGTTTAGTACAACTTATCAAATATAATACATTAATCACTAAACCTTAGTAGTAACAACATTGTTTCATCATTAAATTTTATTCAACAAATTGTTTAATAAAAAACAATGAAATATTAACCAGAACATCATATAGGTTAACGGTAGGCACTAAGACCTTAACATTCATTAATTGTGAGTTCAAGACCCGTGGCCTTTGCTAGATGTAATGGGTTTACACCCGATATGCGGGTTTTCCTTTCTCTAAAACTATATGAACATAATTCATATAACAATCCCAAATTATGATGACACCTAATTACCACAACATCAAATATAAGTTAAAAATTAATTTTTAAAAATACCTTGAATCTTAAGTCTAAAAAAATTTAAAGGTATTCTTCATCAAATATCTCTTTCTTATACTAAACCAATCAATTGTATTCCCATTAAAGTTTTCTAAAAATATCCTTAATATTTGTAAACGCTAATT
This sequence comes from Viscum album, assembly GCA_963277665.1. Classification (NCBI taxonomy): domain Eukaryota; kingdom Viridiplantae; phylum Streptophyta; class Magnoliopsida; order Santalales; family Viscaceae; genus Viscum; species Viscum album. Next base: position 668,572,736 of record OY728155.1, read on the forward strand.
ATATAAAACCTAAAAAGTAATGTTTAATAATTTTAACTTATGATTAACCTTAAACTCATAAATTCTTGATTACATCTACAATTATTAAGTTAATGGAGACATATATGATTCTAAAATTTAACACAATGCTTAAACATTTAATGATTCTTATAGAAAAAACCCCTTTGAAAGAATACTTCTACAATTTAATTATTCAATCCTAATACATAAATAATTCATACATTTTATTTCAACATAATTCCTTCCTTGGTCTAGGGGTTAATCTTTAGAAGAGGTAATTAACTCAGATAATTTATATGTTCCCCTAATTTAAGACAAAGAACTATAAATGGAACCCTATTATGAGATTTATTTCCCTCTATCCTACTCTTCATTTTACATCAGCAACTCAATACATTATACCCATATTTTCCACACATAACACCTTTTCCCATTAATTTAAAAAACTTTTCTTAGTGTATTTTCCCACTTTTCTTACATGAATACAATAAAACCTTCTTTACTTCTTGACCTCCATCACTCTAGATCTTATAAAACTCCATCATTATCTTCTTTGATGAGTCTTATAGTTGGTTATGGTAATATTTTTTAATTATATTATGTGATAACTAATTTAGAATAATCATGATACAATTCACTTTTATCATCATCCATTTTGGTTGATCATGGTCACCACATTGTCTATCATATTCAATGTTAACATGGTTCATTTAGGTTCTAGACATTTACAGAAACTAAAAAGTATATTGTGAGAAACAATAAAAATATTGGGAAAATCATATAATCATTTTTAGTATATATAAATAATGAAACTTTATTTTCAATATAATACACATTAGGTTTAACATAGGTTGTTCATTTTAATCATCTATTAAAATATTTCATAATATTTTATAAAGAAAATGTGAATTTTCTTAAGAATATCCACATGAAGTATCAAACTAGGTGTGCAGTAAGGCCAACTATCATGCACATGGTGATGATATGGTCAATACCAATACACCCTTTTTAGAGTTATTCCACTAAAGTAAAACTATTCTAGAACCATTTCCATTTTTAATTTACTTAAAGGGGTGTATTTCTAGTAAAAACCTCAAATCTCTTCCTTACCAAATCTTTAGGATGTTTTTGTTATTCCCTTTAGGTCACAAGTTTACCTTAGTTATCCTTGGTTCTCCTCTTTTAATGTCCAAGAAGATTTTTTAGATCATAGGTTGAAACCAAGGGGTTTTGGAGAAAACTATAAAGGCACATGGTTAAGTAATACAGTTAGTTCAACCATGCATTGACCATGTGGTATGCCTCTATGAGGTTCCATTGATGTTTTATATGGTTTAAGCACGGTCAAACAGACCACGTGACATAACTTGGGAATCATGTATGGTGTTTGGATATTTATAATAGGGGTATTAGACAGTTGGTTCATGGTTAAACTAATTGTGAGGCCCACTAATTCAAACCATTCACCCAAGATAGAATGGATGGTAGGGAACACAATTAAGGCACTTATTTCCATTATAAAAACACCTCTAGGAAACTGTGCGACCCCCATTCAAACTTCAAAAAATTGGATTTTACCCTTTCCCACTAAGTATTTTTAAGACTAAAAACCCCTAAATCCAATTTTGTATCATATAAATCCTTCCTAAGTTCTTTGGAGGTCTCTCTTCTCATATTCTATGTGGAAATCCTTTGTTCTAGATGAATCACATCGAGGTATTTTGTATATTTGATCTGGTTCCCCCTCTTATTTATATATATATACTAGATATCATCTTATATATTCTTGAGGAAATCAAAGGGGATTCATATGATGGGTCTAAAGGTTTTGAGAGAGGATTGAATTTTTTTGTAGGTATCTAAGATCATGGGTACCCAATATACTCTTCCCCAAATTATGTTTTCAATGATGACTTGTGCTACCATCTATTTTAAGGAAGTTGTTTCTATACAATGGGTTAATTTTAATATTTTCTTATTATTACTAAAAAATACATTTTTTCATTTATTTGAATTTATTTGTTTTTTCAAGGGATTTCATTGAAAGATTCGTGTTTTTAAAGTGGGTTTTCTTTAAAAACGGGGGTTTCAACACAAATTGTTTGGTTAAATTATTTAATGGTGATTTCGATTTGGAAATGGTTTTTCAAACTACAAAATAGATTGGATTGGATTTGAAAATGGTTAATAAAATTTTGAGCATATTTTTCAAATGGTTTTTGACAATGGCACAGTGGGAACCATTGCTGTATTGGGAAAGAGACAAAGGTTACCCTAGTATAAGTGCAAACTCTAGGGTTACATTGGGATATCGATAGACTATTTAGGGAATCAATATTGGTTGGTATGAAAATTTTCCTGTTTTAGGTTATCTTATGCCTAGTATGTATTCCCATAGTCTAGGTAACAATATAGAATGATTTTTCATTTGTGGTATATTTATCACATGATTGTTTTTGTAATGGATAACTTCTCACATTTTGGTTTCACATGTGGTTGTATCACATTGTTTTTCATGATGGATTATGTCATGTATATTTGTTTACTTGCTTACTGTATTTTTTATGGATATAAATTTATTCATTTTATCATTTATACTTTTTATATTATTTTCTTGTGGATATAAAAGTTTTTTTTATTAAAAACGAAAGGAAAATGATTTAAAATTGGTTTGGATTTATAAAAATTCTTTGTAAGTTTTTTTAAAATATAAAACTACTGCATTAATGATATTATACCTTCTATAAAATCTATGGTTGTGTCCTAATATAATTTTTCATCACACCCAGATTTTTCCCTATGGTGGTCATATATATCGTATTTTAGTATTCTTGTAAATGGAATGGAATCTTTTAGCATGATGTCTTCTCTTACTATCACTTTCATCAGTTCGGGATGGTTTAGAGTTGAATCTTGGTCACATAGATACTTTTTTTTATGTCTTGTTCATCTTTTTTTGGTTTAGTTGGTTTGTATGCATCCTAGATTTATATCTTTCTTAATCTTAGTACTCTAGTTGTATGTCTTATTTTGGTTATGTATATGACATGTTCTATTTTACTAGTTCCTATTCAACGTTGTGATGGGATAGATTAGGTGGATTGTATAATTGAACTAGGTTGGTCTATTAAAATTTGGTATTAGAGGGAAACTCATCTTGAAGTGTGTTAGCACTGCTTGAGTTTGGTTCTGTGTCTTTTGTAGATTTAAGTTAGAATCATTAGAATTCAGGTAGTAAATGTGAGAGGGTACCTTGTCAGCTCACTTCCATGTCTGAACACGAGTTACCATGGGTGGTCAATTTTTTTTACCATGTATGAGACATCTAGTTTGGTGTCATTTGAATAAATTGTATTGTGAGATTATTTAAATGGACCTTTTCCTTATCAAATATTTTTTTCACTCATATAATTCATAATTGTTTTATATACTTTGTTTTTTAAATCATGGATGTGAGTTCTTGAAGTTGGTCCTAATATTTTGGAATATTATTTAAAGATTATTGTTCATTTTATTATTATTAAAATAAAATGTATCTGAGAAGAAATATTCTAAATACGAGAGACCAAAATGAAAGATAAGATTTGTAGGTGAATCCTATAGTGGATCCTTCTTTGGTAGATATTTTAATCTATACAATTCATACATTGGGTCTAGTAGGTGTCACGAACCTGGGATGACTAGTGGATCATGGATCTAAATTCACTATGATACATCTACCCATATTTCTATGTGACAAGGGACCTTAATAATATAATAATAATATTGATAATATTGAGAGGATCTTTAAATTCTTAAGGAATCCTTAGGGATCTATGGTGGGGTTTCCCATGTACATGCTCAAGGGACCAGGTAGAAGATAGTGGTAATCTATTATAAAAGATATGTTTCACAAGGATTTTACTTATAATAATTTCAATAAAAACATTAATAAGTATTTTTACCATTAGAATTTATGTGTGGTGAATACCTGGGAGTTTCTAACCTTAGAGTAAGGGAAGGATGTTGTTCCGGAGCATTCCATTGATTTTTTAAGCTCTTGAATCTGCTACTGGATCTTATCACTAATGATTATCTAAAGGATAACTAGTTTGAGTTGGGACCAAGGATATATATTTTGTGGATATTGATTATCATTAACCATATCAAATTCATGGAGGTAGTTGAAAAATCAACTTTATCTGAGGTAGACATAGCTAAAAAGAAAGTTATGAATGTAGCTGCAATTAGTGTAGTTGTTATCCAAGGTATATATTTTCGACAAAAAAAGGAAGTATAAGGGATGTTAGTTTTATATAGGATAAGATTATGGTGATTCCACAGGACAATAAAAGTTTTTCTACAATTTGCATGGAAGGAATGGTCATACTAAGATTAACTATATCAAGGATCCTAATACATGTCATCATTGTAAACTATATATCCATTTGAAGCATTTTTGTTAAAGGATTTCTCAAAAAAGTAAGGTATCATCCAATATAACCAAGGGTTTGCAGGTTTGTAATGTTTCTGATGAGGGTGGTGTGCTTAATCCTCAGGAGAAGGGAGATGTTCATATGGAAAGGGATGGATAGATTTATGTGGTATAGTATGTGCCTGAGGATTCTGAAGTAGGGCTATCTACTGTTAGAGTTACAATGTTTATTTTTTCTTCTATAGAGATGTATTTGTTTGATATAGGTGATGATCATTAATTTATATCATAAATGTTATTTTACATGTTGGACTTATGTTTGTAACCTATTCCATACTTTTTGGATATTTCCACGACATTAGTAAATAGGCCTGAACAAGGTTTCAAATGTCCCATGTGTAAGGTGATGATAGTCAATTATGAGGTAATATAAGGATTCTTTGTGATAAACCTTAAAATATTCAACCCAATAATTGGAATGGATTTTATGATTAGTGGTTAGGCCTAGATAGATTGTTATCATCATCTATTTTAGTTTTTATCTTCTGATGGGGTGACTCGTGTTTTTTAGGGTGAGTGGGACTCTTGATTGAGAAGGAATGTATTAGTTGTTCCTTATGTTAGGGTAATCTCATAGATGATTTCAAAGATATTACAAGATGATTTTGGGACTTTTTTGGGTATTTTGATTCATATGGTGGTGTGTGCATACCCTTAGGTCTTTTTGGATGATTTTTTGGGTTACCTTTATAGAGTGTGGTCGATTTTACTATTGAACTTCACCCTGGTAAGATGAAAATTTCTATACATTCTTATTGAATGGAACCTACTAAGGTATAGGAACATAAATACCAACTTTAGGATTTAGAGGCTAAAGGATATATTCATCCTAGAGTGTCATTATGGGATTTTATATTCTATTTTCTAATGAGGAAGATAGGAGTCTTAGACTTTGTGTGGATTATTGAAAGTTGAATCATGTGACTGTTAAGAAATCTTTTTCCATTGACTAGGATTGATGATATCTTTGACCATATTAGAGGGTAATTTTAGTTTTCAAATATTGAACTTCATCTAGGGTACCACCATTTTTTATTATGGTAATAGGATATACCTATGACAATGTTTAGGAGTTGGTATGGTAATTTTATGTTTTTGGTTATATAATTCATTCTAACTAACCCTCCAACAGTATTTATTATCTTTATGAACCCAATATTTCATAGAATCTTGGAATATTTCATTATTTTTTTCATGGTTGATATATTGGTTTACTTCAAGATAGAGGAAGAGCATATGGACCATTTGGATATTATTCTTTGAACATCGAAAGAATATCTTCATATATGGAAAGATTTCTAAATGTGTTTTTTAGATCAAGGAAGTGAAATTTAGAGGTCATATGATATCTGAGAATGGAATCATAGTTGGTTTTGAAAAGAAACATGTTTTTATGTCCTAAGAGCATCCAAAAAATGTGTTTGAGATTTAGATCTTCATAGGTTTCTTTGGTTACTATATACAATTTTTTCAAGATTTCTCCAAACATGCAATGTTAACTACAACATTAACACATAAGTGTGTAATGTTTGAATTGAATGAAAAATGTCAGAGATCTTTTTAGGAGGTAAAGGTGAGGGTGACTTCAAAAACCATTTTTTTATTCTAGAACCAGTTTTAGGTTAGGATGTTTTCTATGATTCTTCTAGTATGGGTTTCAGATGTGTCTTAATATAAGGGAAATATGTGGTGGCGTATAACTCTCACTATTTATTCCCTCATGAGAAAAATTATCCTAAAAATGATCTTGAGTTAGATGTAGTTAGGAATATGCTCAAAACATGGTGAAATTATCTATATAAGGAGTGGTTTATAATTTACTCTGATCATTGGAGACTAAAATATATTTTTACTCAGAGGGATATGAACTTATGATAGAGCTAATGAGTGGAGTATCATTATAATTTAGCTTTTGATATTTCATATACCCATGGAAATGGGAAAATATTTTCTAATATATTAAGTATAAAATTATTGAGACAAGTCATGAAGAAATCAATTGAAGACAGATATATGATGAATTTATTTGTTGAGATGAGATTAGGGGTGGAAGAGGATAGTGGGAAGGTATTATTGGCTTCAATAAAAGATGAATCATATTTTGATAATTGATTTTGAATTGAGAAGGTGAAATACATCAAGTTCCAGTACTTAGGTGAAATAATTTATTGTGGGGAGACCTTGGGTGGATGGTCTCAGTTTCCTATTGGAGATTCATTCTTCTATAGTATTTTGATTATTCCTATTTCCCAATGGAAAGAGTTAATGGAAAGTGGAAACACGCCATGTTTCTCTATACACCTAGGGGATACAAAGAAGTATCATGACTTTATACATCAGTATTGGTGGATGTGGATAAGCTAATAAATTATAGATTCTATTTCATAGTGTCTCACCTGTTAGAAAAGTAAGGTAAAACACCAAAAACCATTTGTTTTTTTGCAACCTTTTACAATTATGGTATGAATGTGGGATGCAATTTCCAAATAATTGATCACTTTTTTACTAAAAACTCTTAGTGGGAAGGATGAAATTTGGGTGATCATTGATATACTTATGAAATAAGTTCATTTATTACCTATTATGGAGATGATGAAGGTAGAATAGATGAAGGAATTGTATATCTAAGAGATTGTGATACTTCATGGGGTTCCCTATGTGGTTTTTTCTAATTGGGACCAATGGTTCTCATTTAGGTTTTGGAAATTTTTTTATAAGGTGATGGGTTCTTAGTTGAAACTAAGAATGTATCATCATCCACAGATGGATGGAGAGATAGAGAGAGCTATCCAGGTTCTTTAGTATATGCTTCAGGCTCGAGATTTTGATTTTGATGGATCTTGGGAAAAGAATTTTCCTTGGGTAAAATTTTAATATAACAATATTTATCAAGATTTGATAAATATGAAACCCTTTGATGTTTTTTATGGTAATCCATAGATATCATCCATATATTGGGTAAATTTTGGAGATAAGTCCTTTTTTGGGTTGATTCTCATTTAGGATATGACCGAAAAGGTGTAGTTTATCCGAAAGAGGTTGGTCATATCATAGATACATCATAAAGCTTATATGGGACATCATAATTTGTTTCTATAGTTTGGGGTCAATGATTTGGTTTTTCTAAAAGTTTCACCTCTCTTGGGACATCATCAGTTGGGTAAGAAAGTTATGTTGGTACCAAAGTTTGTTGTCCCCTTTGAGATCTTGGAATAACTCAGAAAGGTGGAATATTGGATGGATTTAACATCTCATTTGATGATGATTCATGACTTGTTTCATGTATCCCAGCTGAGGAGGTTTCAAATAGATCCTTCCCGTGAGATTGGATGATATGGTGTTGATGTTGAGAATATTAACATAATTATTTAGCTATCAGTTCATATTATGGATCATCAAGATAAGGTATTGGGTGGTAAAACTATTCCCTTGGTCTAGGTACCATGTCAGTACGGATGGGATAACCGCGAGACATGGGGGTGGGAATAATTAATGTTAAATTAGTGAACTTATTTAATTGAATATCCATGATCCCAAGGACTCTATAGGGATATAGAATTATTATATTAGGGTGAAATGTATTTCCCCTTGTGTCATAGGTATGCCTTAGTTGAACATTTTATTTTCTCTTTTAAGGTACAAGAAGATTTGGGGGATTAAAGGATGAAAACAAGGTTTTCTTAGAGAAAACTAGAAAGGTGCACCGTTAACAAAATTTTTTTTAACCATATGAAACCATGTTGTATGACACTTTAAGGTTCTGGTGGAATTTTTTAGTGTTTGAGAACGATTATAAAAACCATGTGACATGCCTAGGGAACCATTTTGGGTGTCAGGTGGTCGTCTAGAGGGGTAATTTATAGTTGAAACATGGTTAAAATAAACGTACAACCCTATAGTTAAAACTGATCAACCTCAGAGAGAATGGATAGTATTGGTGAATAGTTAAGGTTCAAATTTAGCTTAACTATGAGGCCTCCTCCAGGAAACCATAAAACTCCTCCAAACCATTAAAAAAAATAGGATTTTACCCTTTTTCACTTGGTTAGTTTTAAGCCTAATCACCCCAAATTTCATTTTGGATCATCCAAATCATTCCCTAGTGATTTTGATGTCTCTACCCTTAGATTCTAGGTATAAATCCTTTGTTCTTAATGGGACACATAGAGGTATGTTGTGTTTTTTATCCTGTTTTACCTGCTCTTTATAGATCTACGCTAGATATCTTCTTCTCTTATATTAATGAAAACAAAGGGGATGTGTATTATAGATCAATGGGGGTTTATAGAGGATTGATATTGTTTCTTATGGATCTTGGATCATGAGGATCGAATCAACTCTTCTACAGTATCCATTTTCAAAGGTAGTTTTGGAAACATCTGTTTTGAGGTAGGTGTTTTTATACAATGTGGTAATTTTAAAAATTGCATGCCATTCTTGTAAATTTACATTGGGTTGTTTATGTATTAGAAGTGATTTTTGGTTTCAAGGTATTTCTTGGAAATATTCATGTTTTAATGGATTTTTTATTTAAAAATAGGGTTTTACACACCATGTGTTTTGTTGAATTCTTGAATGTTTCTTTTTATTTGGAAATGGGGTTTCAAACACCAAAGTAGATTATATTAGAATGAAAAATATTTTAAGAAAAATATGATCATGGTTATGAATTTTTTTAGGAATTGAATCATGGTAACCTTGTGTGAGTCAAAAAAGGGACATAAGTGACCTTAGTGTAAATGGAACCATTAGGCGTTACTTTGGGATATTGGAAGACTATGGAAGCACTCAATTTTGGTTGATACTAGAGAATGCATATTTTCGGATATTTTACGTCTAGTATATATTTCTATAGGATAGGAACTAATACAAAGTTATTTTTCATTTATGGTTTATTCATCACATGATTCTATCTGTTATAGATAATAGCTCACATTTTGGTTTCACATGAGGTTGTATCACATGGTTTCAGATAATGGATTATTTTTTAATTACGTGTTTACTTTCTTTATATTTGATGAATGGATACATATCCATGTTTTATCACATATAATTTTCATAGTTGTGGCTTGTGGATATAAATGTATTTTAGGAAAAACCAAAGGAAAATGATTCAAAAAAGGGTTTGGATTTAGGAAAATTCTCTATAAAACTATTTTTGTTTTAAAATCTAGAACATCTATATTTTCAATATTAGACCTTTTATAGACTTTGTGATGGTATCCTACTAGGATTTTGGCACAAACCAAGATTTTTTTCCTTTGGTATTTTTTAGTTTTTTTGTTACAAGATTTAGGTAAAGGGAAGGGAATATTGTAACATACTAGCATCTCTTGTTGTTGCTACCTCTAGTTCAAGATGGTTTGGAGGTGACTCTTGGTCATATAGACATTTTTTGTTCTTGTTTTATTCATATTTTTGGTTTAGGAAGATTTTCTCAGTTTGTGTATATCCTGGATGTATCTCTTTATTCCTCTATGTACTCTAGTTTTATGTCTTGTTTTAGTTATATACAAGACTTGTTCTTTTTTTCTTGTTACCTACCACTATGATGATCTAAATTGGGAGGATTGTTTAGTTGACCCGAGTTAGTCTATTATAGTTCCTCTATACATACCCTCATAGTCCATCATAGTGATATGATCCCTAATATATGTTTTCCTAATCCAGTTCCCATGTTTTGTACTAAATTTAATCTAATAGAAAAGGTAGAAACCCTTAACCCAGTAACCCAGAGCTAGTGTCAAATTTTTTACATTGGAATAAGATACAAGGAATCACATCCCAAAGGAATGAGGAGTTTATTAGTCTTGGTAAACCAAATTCATATATGATCCCCATATTACATTCAAAAACACAAATTACAACATAATTTGTTTTTGAGAATAATATTATTTCCTTTATAATATCCTTGTATATCAGTCATAGTACACTTAATGGATTCTTGGGAAAGGAAACAAAGTAAGGGTGATCTCAAATGCCTAGTTAGGGTTATGTAAAGTAGAAGATATCATGAATAAACAATAATCATCATCATGGAAAGTTAAATAACTGAAAAAATTAAATTTAAATAACTTAACAATCATGATAAGATAAGGAAAAAATAAATATACTAATGTAAATAATTGAAAAAACATTTTATTAACTAAATAAATGATAATGAAATGAATCCAATGATAATATCATTACTAAAATTTCATGAAAAATAATATTTCAACTCTTAGTTAAGATAATTATTAATCATTAAACATCATGTTATTGGGAACATAATTCCACTACTGTCAAGACCTTTAACAATATTGTCTAAAACTATATGCAGAATCTTATTTAATGTCAGATTAATGATTTTCATCATGAGATTACTAATGTATTTAGGACCTATCTATAACTATTCCCACCCATATCTTCATGTCCCAAACATTCCACATATGTCAAATAATCAATTTGATTGATGAAAAATATGCCTTATCATCAAATATCCATATTGAGTAATGAATATATAAATTTATCAATATCTACCCAGATAAACAAAATAATATTCAATTTAAAAAACCTTATATAAAAGTTATATGTGATTTAATATATAAACATATACATGATAAATAATATCTATATTAAGGGGATATTTAGTTTCTAATTATCATAGGAAAGTGAATATTTCATGGGAATGTTAGTGACTACTATAACAAATTAAGAAGGCAAATTTCAATAATTTATGTGTTCAAAATGATCATAACCCATGAATGGAAAGAATAAAAATGGTATAAATACAATTTATCCTTAGTATAGTATAATTAAAATAAAGGGTTTTTTTGTTGACAGATATAATTATTATAAAATGATCTTTAAAAACAATATTAAGGAAAATATAGTTTCCATTTTAAAAATCCCCAAAAAACTAAATGTCCATTTTTAAATAATACTTTTCTTTGAAAATTACACTTGAAAAATATAATGGAAGAATTAATTCATTGAGTTTTCATGATATCAGTAGATTATATATATATCATACATGTTAAAAGGATGATTCCTTTCACTTTTCGAGAAATATCAAAATGGGAATTGTTTGAAAAATGACATAAATATTTCTTTAAAAACATATTATAAAAAATTAAAACATGGGTAAAATTTTATTTAATAAATAAAATTTAATAATTTTATTTTAATGAAAATAGTTTTAGAAGACATGTTTTTGGAATAAATTTTATTTTTAATCGAAGAGAGAAATGAATTCAGGTTTTCTTAAAAACATTATAGGAAAATTTAAGTACCTATGAGTCGATGAAATGGTAATTATACATGAAAAATTAATGAATAACTGTAAAATAATAAAATTAAATGGATTTATTATCAAATGATAAAATAAATTAATTTAGTGGAAATTCAAGCCTAAACAATCTCATTTGAAATGATATTGTAAAAATAAACCCTCATAAAGATCTTAATGTTAAAGTGAGAATTAATCAATGAACCAATTATGTGTATTAAATTTAAATCCATATAAAACAAGTAGGAACACAAAATATGTTAATAAACATTCATTACACACATAATCTAAGAATATTAAAGGAAAATAAATAATTAATATAACCCAATGAAAAGAAATTCAGTTAAAAAAATTATTTACCACTTGGTACATTTCATTTAAAATCCCCATGGTTGATATAATTAAACTTTAAATTTAAAATACCATTAATTATGAAGTATTAATTTTATTACATGTAAAAGTGTCATTATGTACACCATATAAAATAAATTAGGTGCACAAAAATATAATACATATCAATGAAGGGAAATTGAGATGAAATACCTTACCTCATGTTACCTTTTAGTTAAACAATATTTAAACTCATGTATAGTGGTTTTAAACACATTATTAACTTATATAATAACCATAGTAATATTTATAATATCATAAGGTACCATGTTATCATATATTATCACTCATTTGTCAATAATATTTCAATATTTGTGTTATTTCATGTGTTAATTACTATAGTTTGTCATGCATGTTTTTTCATGAAAGATATAGTTATTTTAAAATTTATATAGTTACATCATCTTCATAATGATTCTAATGTTATAAATATCATTTATATTCATTAAACACATTTTATATAATCATTATAGAAATTTGAACATGGATAATGGATCACACCGCTTTATGGAGACCGTAGACCATACGTATGCACGAAATACGTTATCATTTATTTAACAAGTGAAAGGGAAAGGAAGTGTATGATATATTAATAGTAAATAAAAAATATAATGTCATATATATCACATATATCCATTTAATTTATCATTATTACATTCCATGTAAATAATAAGTGATAAACGAGTCACATCACTTTGAGAGGCGGTAGGCTGCCTTACACTTCAGTGACATTATCTTATTTTAAACGGCATTGAATATTAGAAGGTATATGTGATGTTAAAATTAAATAATTATAATAATATTATAAATAAAATATAAATTTATTCAATCAATCATTATATATATCAATGAAAGGTGGTGATGTAAATTTTATTACATCAGTTCGTGACTTGGTAGTCCCCCACGCACACAGTCAAGGGTTTTATTTCCCATTTTATGGAGGAGGTGGTAGATAAATATGTTTTTACATTAAAAAAATAAGATATTAGTATATTATAGATTATCTTTATTATATTTGAAGTGTTATTATATAATTTAATTTTTAAAATAAAGAAATAAAATGAAAGATCATTGTTAAGACAAGTACCTTATGCAACAGAAACCTTCTTTGGATCTCCTCTTAAAAACCCTAGGGTTAGACTTTTGGGAAGAACAGTTTCTCTAAAATTTGTATAAGTATATTGGGTATATAATTTGGTAGAAAATGTTTCATTTCAAATGTCCTGAGAGGTGTTAATACATGAGTTGAGTGAGTTCCCTTTCATAAGTGGGGAATGAGAACCCTCTTGGAAATTACTTCGAAATTTCCTAAAAGAATCCAAAATGAAAATGTAATTCCAAAGAAAATGATTCAAAATGACCTTATATTACATTTTTTGGTGGATATGGTCGAAATATGGCCATAAAATGATATTTTGAAAATTTAGAAGGTTATTTTAAACCCTTATATTCTTAATTTAACCCTCGATAAACTCATTTTTACCTTAACTATAATAATTAATTTTTAATGTATTGAATATTAATTTTGGTCAAAAATTAAGTTAAAATTATTAGAAAATATAAATTATTAGGATTTAAAAAAAATTAATTCATTTTTTCAATTTTAATTCATAGAAGTGTAATAATTAAATTTAAAATTATACCCACAGACATGATAAAAATCAGGGTTTCAAAGAGAAAATTCTCAAACGTATTGAAGGATTTAATATCAAAATTCAAAATTAAAATATTTATAACGACATATATGAGTTAAATTTAAATATTATTTAACTAATTTTACCTTAAAACTAATTTAACATATAATTAATACTTTTAAATTATTTAAATGAAAAGGTAGTTTTAAATAAAAATGAGTATTTGTTCACTATTTATCAAGAAATTAAATATTTCCAAAAAATACCAAAAATTCACCCTAAGATAAATTTGATATGATTATTTAAAAAATTAATTTTTTTATATCAGATAAATTTTATAATAGTGGTAATAATTATTTTAAATTTGGTTTGAAAAGAACGACTAATCCATCTTTTAAAAAAATGCTATTTTTTAGAAAAAATTTATTTTTCTATTAAAAGATTTTTATTTTATTTATAATCAATAGATAGCCATAATTTTCATAATTTAAATTGTAATATTCATACCTAAAAATTTAATGGATAGTTTATAATGGTATACTATAATAGTTTTCATTTACACTCGGTGTTGTGTGTTCTACAAGCTGTTGGAGAGATTAAATTTAAAAAACTCTTTTCATGGGTTATTTAATCTCATTGTTTCCTGTCGCATATGATATCAAATACAATGTTCTTATTTTATAATTTTGGGGTGTTACATAAAAAATGAATGATTATAAAGGAAGAAACAAATTAATTAATGATTGTATCAAAGGGAAAATCTATTTATGTCGTTTACGTTAAAATAAATCATTCCTTTATCTTTCTATGAAAACATTTTTTTATAACACATGTAAAAGGGATACTTTTAAAAAATGTTGAATTAAATTAAAACTAAACATAACATTTAATCTATAATTAAATTATTTATATATAAATAAATTTATAAAATAATTTAAAGTATATGGAAATGGAATAAAAATATTTAGAAAATAAATACTTAAAATATTCAAAATAAGGGTTTTAAAATAAAGTGTCCATTATATAAAAAATTAAAATAATTAATTTTAAAAAAAATTATAAATAAAGTAAAATATAGTCAAAAATTAAATATATCATTCATTAAATAATAAATAATTAATATTTGAAACATTCAGAAGAACATGGAAATAGAAGAAGAAGAGTTTGAAGGGAAACTTTAAAAGTGGATTTTTAAAAGAAAACCCCTTACCTTGAATGCAAATCATCATGTACATTCATTATAATCCGGAATAATAAAATTAGGTTTATTATTTACATTATCAAGGAGATTTTTATGTTTATTATTCATTTTTCCATGTTATAATCAATTACCAAATTAAATTAGTTTGCATCGTATGTTTTGGCAATATTCAGCTTATATGTCCAAATTGACTTTGATAGGTTGATTATGGTCAATTAGGCCATCATTCCATAATATAAAAAATAATAATCATGAATTAATTATCATTTTTATGTCAATTTTAATTTTAATGCCAACAATGATATATGTTTATGAAAAATGAACTACAACACAATAATGGAGACGGTAAGCCGTATATACGCATGAGTAACATTTCTATTTTTCAATGATCTTTATGGACAGAAGGTAAGAATTGTTGTATCCTTAATAAATTAAATCATTATCAAAATTGACATATTATATTATTAAATATACATATATATAATCCATGTTATTTTTTAAATAAAAATGAGTCCCATCACTTCATGGAGGCGGTAGTTCACACGTACGCACGAATGACATTATAATTTTCAATGAATTGAAAGGTAAGAAATTAAATTATATATGATCTTTTAGTAAATATAAATGTTTCATTAATATATATATATATATATATATATATATTAAAACTATCATTATAACCCTCCATAAGAGGAGGTTATGGAAAATGAATTACACCAGTTTGTGAGGCGGTAGTTCGCTATACACATGAACGATGAATTAATTTTCCATATGAAGGAAAAGTAAATGGATATAAATTATTAAATTAATATGATAACATATAATTATATGTAATATACTTGTATCATTATTTCATCATTTTTTAGTAAAAATTTGAGGAAGTTAAAGAATAAATAAAAAAAATGCCTGATTATGAACTATACCTCTTATTCAGAAAATCTCTTAAAGTTTATAGTAAAATATTTTTTGGATTATTTTATAATAAAAAATTTATTATTGTATGTGAGGAGGAATTTATTTAAGAGAATTTGGTAGAAATTTTATGGCCCAAATGGTTTATTATGTGTTAATAAAATAGAACAAGAGGTTCCCTTTTATGAGAGAGGGGATACACACTCTTGTAATTTCTCAAAATTTTAAATTATGATACATAATATTTATATTAAAATGGCTCAAAATTTATAATATTATAATTTAATATGATGTGGAGTATAAATATTATAATAAAATAAAACTATATAAGTTTAGGCTATGTCTTCACCCTTATTGGTTTGTTTTAACCTGTTTTAACCCTTTTTGAAAATTATCATGGTATTAAAAGTTTTACTCATCAGGGGTCAATAAATTTATTATAAAATGAAAGAAGAAATATAAATGGAACATGGATGATATTTTAAACAATTTTAATTTTAATATTTGGAATACAAGATTTATATTAATTTTAAATAATTTAATATAACATTATTTTTTATAAAATATTATTAATATAAATTTTGACACAATTCATTTAATTTTATTTTAAAAACATCAATAAAAATTATTAATTTGAATATATACATTTAAAAATTCCATATAATTATATATTTATCTAATTAAATTTTGGATCAAAATAATTTTTTCCAATTATAATACTTTTAATATTTTTAAAATCATTTATTCTATTTTCCTATTAATTGAATAAATTCTCTGTCAGTGTTACATAAAAATTTATGTTAATTATATGAAACGTAAAAAATATATATAAGTTTCCATAATGAAAATAATTTTATTATGATAAAAATAAAACACAATATTTGTTCATATCTTGTTTTTTTTCATAATGTGAATACATAATATGTTTTTAGAAGTAAGAGGGTGACATTTTGTCTTTATCTTTGCCTTAAATATTATTTTGGGCATTTTTATAGAAAAGAGAACCGTAAATAATTTAATATCAAGAATAATGTGATAAGAGTATATATAAATTCATATATTAGTAATTAATATTAAAAATTGGTGGACTTATCACTAAGTTTTAACAAAAATTAAGCTGATTTAAACTTTTAATGCAATGAATTTTTTTTATTGTTTTTACTATTCATTATGATTAAAAATCAAATTGAAATTATTAAAAAATATTAAATATGATGATTAAAAATATTAATCCATTTTATTAAATTAAATTCACATAAGTGGAAGAATTTAATTTTAAAATGAACCTATAATATGTGTCCAAAAACTATTTTTTCAACAAATGATTTTCTCAAGCATAAGATAATCTTACATTGACTCAATGTATAGTAATAATCATTATATAAATTATGATTCATATATATATATAAGTAATATATAAATTTTACTATAATAAATCCTCATTATGGGTTATTATAAATAATTAAAATAGAGAAACATTAGGCATTTAAGAATAGTTTTCTAGAAAATGTGTTTTTAAACCTAGAAAAAAATATATACCAAAATTGGGCATATGTACAATTCAAATTTAATTAATTAGTTAGGTATAAATAAGTAATACTTATTTTAATTTTAAGGAAAATTAAATCCATAATGTATATTTGATATTACATAATTTATTGAAATGAAATTACAGTTTTACCAAAAGCGGTATTTTAACTATTCACTGAAAGATCAATCTTTTCAGAAAAATACCAAAATTTCACGCTAAGTTATTTTTGATATAATGATTTTGAAAAATATATCATTTTAAAAAATATCTTTTCTAAAAGATTCAATCAATTATTATATTATATGCTCATAAATAAATATTTAAAAACCATTTTTAAAAAAACATACTTTTGAAGAATGAAGTGACTTTACTAAAATTTGAGTGATTAATTAATAATAATTTTACAATAAATCAATATTAAGTAAGAACATTATATAAATTTAATAAAGAAATTAATATTATTCATACCTACCAATTTAATGACTATGTTATAATGAGCAAGTTTAAATAATATTATTTCATAGTTCATTTAGGCTCGGTGTAGCATGTCTTATATAACATCAAACATAGATATTTTAAATTTCAGGGTGTTAAAATATCCATAATTTTATAAGTTTAATCCTAAAAATTTTAACTTGATCTTTGAAATCAATGGTTTAACTTTTAAAAATTCCTTTCCTGAAATCCCACATCATTAAAGGGGTTAATAAAACTTTCTCTGGATAAGAGAGAAAGGGAGATACAATGGTCATACGAAATAACACATAACTAGGTTTCTAAATATGAAAAATATTAATAAGAAGTGAAAATATGGAAATGGAGGAAATGTGTAATGCCTAAATTATGATGGATAGTGATAGAGATCATTGATCACAATAAATTAAATGCTCATGAGAAAGTTAACGACTAAAAATCTATAAACCAAATAGGTGTGGGAAAGTCCATTGATTCATAGGATAACATTTTCATTTCAAGATAGTTTTACCATAGTTAAATAATACCTTAAAATATAGAATAAAACATAAGGAAATATACTTACTTTTCAAGTAGAATTTCACCTTTTATCAATTTCTACCTCAATATCATCTTTTTCTCCAAATGATGAGTATTAGAAATGATTTTTTTTACCTGAGGAAAAAAATAAACGTCTAATAGATCAGAAAATTACAAAAAAGGATCCCAATATATTCCTCATATATTTATACATTATCCAAGAACGAAATGGTTAGTAGAATGTAAGAAAATTCCCAAAATGTATAAAAATTCATACAAAGACATAATAAATTAATCTCCAAAACTCAATAGAAATACCTAAAGTTAAAACTAAATCATTCTTTAAATACATATCCTTAAAATTATTAAAAATATTCATGGATGATATTGAAACCCAAATATTATAATTATTTTATTACATATACATCCAAGATAAATTTAACATTTTTCTATAAATAAAATAAATCATGCTTAAATTCCCATACTAAAAATGTATATTTTGTTGTTATATATTCTCAAAGATATGATAATAATTTTTATAAATGACATTAATAACCATTAATTCACATTAACATCACATATAAATATGAAAAATAATTCAAGCTTTAATCCTCAAATAAAATACCACAATTTTCTATTTTCCTCAACCATATAATGTTCCTCAAAATATGGTAATCTCCTTTTTAAATAACATTAATCACTTAATCACCAAATCAATTATCAAAACCATTGTTATCTATATGATAAATTATATATTACCAATATCAAAATAATATTTATTTGTAATTTTATATTAACTAGGACATCACGTAGGCCAATTGGTAGGAAATTCACACTGGTCACCCTTCAATTGTGGGTTAAAGCCCCATGGACAATAGTGCAAAAAACATTTTTTACGTCATTTATTTTTCATTTTTTACGACTATTTTTTTGTCGATATTATTATAGGGGATGTTATAAATATTGTTTTTTATGTTGGTTATTTTAAAACCAATGTAAAAAAACAGAAATCTAAAGCCATTTTCACGTCGGTTCCTAAAAAACCGACATGGAAAACAGTTCCGAGTCATGATCTATTATGATGATTTTTAAATAACTAATGTAATATTTTGTTTAATTAATCATTTATTAAATAAATAATGTAATAAATAAACCCTCCGAATCATTTTTCACATCAGTTATTAGAAAACTGACATGAAAAAAAGGTTATCACGTCATTTATTTTCATAACCAACGTGATAAACAAGTCTATGAAGTGGTTTTTCATGTAATTTATTTTTTAACCAACGTGAAAACATAAATAATATGTCGGTTATTTAATGACCGATGTAAAAAACCCTTCCCATGCATTTATTAGGTCAGTTATAAAATAATCGACATAAAAACCAATTTTTTTAATAAAATCTTTCAACCATTACAATGCATTAGCATAGAAGACCTGAAACACGTAGCAAAATAGACCAAAACCACTGGACTTCCCCCCACCCCTCTTGGACACCCCTACCCCCTTATACAACCCTCCACCCAATAGAAACCCCCTACCCCCTGGACACCCTCCCACCCCTAGAAACCCACCACCCCCTGGACAGCCCCCACCCCCTAAACACCCCCTACCCCATGGACAGCCCCTCACCCCCCTAGATACCCCCACCCCCTGAACACCCTTCCACCCCTGAACACCCTCCCACCCCCCTGAACACTCTCCCACCACTCTAGACACCCACCCACCCCCTGGATAGCCCTTCCCACCACCTGGACACACTCACCCCTGGAAACCCCCCACCCCTGGACACCCCCTCCCACCCACTAGATAGGCCCACCCCCCCCCCCCCCCCCTATACACACCCTACCCCATTGGACAGCCCCATCCCTCCTAGACACCCCACCCCCTAGATAGCCCCCACCCTCTGGACACCCTCCCACATACTGGAAACCACCCCACCCCACTAGACATCCCCACCCCCTGGACAACCCCTACCCCCTAGACACCATCCCACTCCCTAGATGTCCCCCACCCACTGGACACCACCCCACCCCATTGGAAAACCCCCACCCCCTAGACACCCCTTCCCCCTGGACACCCTCCCACCCCATGAACACCCCTCCCCCCTGGACACCCTCTCACCCACTGGACACCACCCCACCCCACTAGATAGCCCCCCACCCCCCCTAGACACCTGCCCACCCGCATGGACACCCCCGCCCCTAGACAACCCACCAACCACCTGGACACCCCCACCCCCTAGACACATTCATACCCACTGGACACCCTCCCACCCCCTGGACAGCCCCCACCCCCTAAACACCCTCCGACTCATTGGAAACCCCACCCCTGGACAGCCCCTCCCACCCCCCTAAATACGCCCCACCCTTGGAAACCCCCCACTACTGGACACCCGCCCACCCACTGGACAGCCCCCACACCCCCTTAGACACCCTGAATCCCTTGGACAACCCCCACCCCTGGACAACCCCACCCCCTTAGACAGCCCCTCCCACCTCCTGGAAAACCCCACCCCTAGAAACCCCCACCCCTTGGACACCCTCCCACCCACTGGACTTCCCCCACCCCCTAGACACCCCCCCTACCCCCTTGGATAGCCCCCACCCCCTAGACACCCCCACCCCTAGATAGCCCCCACCCCTTAGACCCTCCCACCCACCCACAGAACACCACCCCACCCCATTGGGAAGCCCCCACCCCCTAGACACCACCCCACCCCTATCCCCTTGGACACCCTCCCACCCTTAGACACCACCCCACCCCACATGGATAGCCCCCTTTCCACTTGGACACCCCCACCCTTGAACAACCCCTCCCACCCCCTGGACACCCCCACCGCATGTACACCCTCCCACCCACTAGACGACCGCCACCCCCCTGGACACCCCCTACCCCCTTGGACAACCCCCACCCCCTGGACACCCCCACCCACCCCACTGGATATCCCCCGACCCCCTTAACACCACCCCACCCCCACCCCCTTGGACACCCTCCCACCCCTTAGACACCACCCCACCCCAATGGATAGCCCCCTACCCCCTTGGACACCCCACCCCCTGGACACACCCACCCCTGGACACCCCCCCACCCCCTGTACACCCTCCCACCCACTGGATATCCCCCCACCCCTTTGACACCCCTATTCTTATGGAAAAGCCCCCCACCCACCCCTTCACACCCTCATCCCCTGGACAACCCCCACCCCCTGGACCCTACCAACCACCCACTAGACACAACCCCACCCCACCGGACATCCCCCCCACCCCCTATACACCACCCCACCCCTACCCCCTTGGACACCATCCCAACCCCTAGACACCATCCCACCCCCATGGATATCCCCCCTACCCCCTTGGACCCCCACCCCCCTGGACACCCCCTACCCTGTGGAAAACCCCCCTGGACACCCACACCCCACATGAAACCATCACTACACTCTGCCAAAGTATGAAAACAAGCAGAAACCAGACCAAAAGTATACCAAAACCAGACCAAAGTTCATACTAGTTAAACATCATGACTATAACTAAACAAGAAGAACCAGAGAAAAATTAAAGAGTCATGTATATAACATTCAAAACTTACAGTGTCAACTAAAAAACCTAAATCAAAAAAAAACTACCAAATACATAATTATAATTACAATAGTCAAAATTACATTTTACACTACAAAAAAACTAAAATCCAGTCAAACTTGTAAAATAATGTAACCATTCCACTAGTAAGTGTTTTACCTCTTGAGCACTATAGGGTTGTGGGTCATCCAATAGATACAAATTAAAAGGATAATTTTTGACTTATATAATGAATAAATCAAATGAAATATTATTCAAAAGTTTATAAGTAAACCTTACTAGGTCAGACTTCACAATTGTTCCAGTTATAATTATTTCATACATAAATCTTAACATATAATATCTGAATTCAACGAAGCATTTTTGTTCATGACAGTTTTGTTTAAATGAGTTTCAATAAAAAATATCATTTTTATGTAATACATCGAAAAGTACAAATTATAAATGGATATTTACCTTTAATTTTATATATTTTATCTTGGAACTCTTTTTCTTTGTGTTTTTTTGAATGTAGACACATCCCCTATTAGAAAATATTACGAATATGATAAATTTAAAAATCATTATAATATAAAAAACTATTAAGAAATTGAATCTTACTTTTCCAACATATTCTTAAAACTTCCCTGCACGTCGCCATGAACAGATCATATCCAATAAAGTGTATTCTCCATTGGACAAAAAACACCAAACATCTAATGATCACTGATATAAAATAAAATGTTTGTTTAGTGGTTTTTTATGTTAAAAGATAATGAACACATTTCCAGATATATGTTTTATAACTCTCACAAAAATGCATCATCCAATGCTACATGATTATATTCTATTCAAATCTTTCAGTAATATAAAGTGTTCTTTGTTCCTCATCCAATGCATGTGCTTCAGGGGAAATCAAATGTGGGTCCATGAGTCCATATACATTTGTCTGCTCATTCTTCTCACACATTTTATAAAGATACCTAATATAAAATATACATAAGAATAAATTTTCAATAAATATAACGTAGGGAAAGGGGTCAAGACTTACATAGAAAAAATATCCACCACGTTGATGCCCAACTTATCTCCAGTAAAAATCTCCATGGTATCATTTTTCACAATCCCCACATTGCGCATCCAAAAATATGAGCTTTCATTAGAAATGCATAATGATCTACTAACAAATTTGAATATCTTGACAATCTATCAAGACTACTAGAATCTGTATCTCATGTCATAGCCATTTCTCTTTGTTGTTGTCAATAAAGTATTTCTTTACCTTTGAAGTATTCATGTAAAAATAAATAGAAAAATATATTATTTTTCAAATTTTAAAACAACTTGAATAAAAAATAAAATAAAAGATATAACATAAATACTTCTATGGTAATGAGTCGCAGAAGTCTGGATGTCTAAAATAAAAAGTGGTTGATACTATGTCCAACTATCATCACATCATCTATAGGTAATGGTAGTTGAGATGATATATCTATAATATCATGTACAGTGACCCTATGATTCTCTACCTCTAATAGTTGATGATGAACTATATCTCATATATAATATACCATCACATATGCAACTATATGATGGTGAGGATCATCAATATACAACTCACAATAAGTTGGAAGCTATGGTGGAGGAGTAGGATAAAAAATTTGGTCTGCAAGCTGGGGTGGGGGACTGGGAGATACTGGTGAAGGTGGAGGATAAATAATGGGGTCTATAGGGGGGTGGAAGAGTGGGAGCTGCAGTCTAAAATTGTATTTTCATGTCTGAAAACATATACTATACCAACACTATAATCTTTTCCTCCATCATCGCATTAATATTATGAACTTTATCCTCCAAGTATTATATTATTTTGATAAACACCCTTAATGAATGAATTTGAAGAATGTGGAAACACTTTTCTTACCGATACACCGGTCGGATATCCTTGTACACGACTGGGGTATTCGGGATTTCCCAATGATGTAGATAAAATATCTTTCTTCCTATAGCTATAAATACCCCCTTTTATTTGTGCTCCTCAAGATAATCATGTATTAATTAATTAAACATTTCTATAATGATTCAAATTATATAAAGAATATAATTAACTTAAATAAATAAAATAAATATCTTAGAATACTCTCAGCTATGATTCTTGATTCTTCTGAAAGATATTGTACCATTTTTCTCATCTAAGATCTCTTCCATTTTTCATATCTAGATAGAGGGAATGGAGGGGCATCCTCTTCAGAGCATGAATACTTAGCTCCCAATTTTTGTAAATTTTTCACCATCATTTGTTCTTCCAACAATGTATACCCTTCCAAAGATAAAATAAAATGGTATAAATTGTTAGATTGGATCTCCTGATGAGATGTCCTTGTTTGCTGTAAATTAAGAATAATAAATCATTAAAAAAACATTAATAAGATCATTTGTATAAGAAATATTAAAAAAATTTACATTTCCTTTACCAAAAAATGATTCTTTTATTCTACTTTCAAAAAATTATCTCCATGTGTCTTCATCTATGAAAGGATATATATGACTTGGATTGTCATAATTCCTATGAAAAAAATGAAATTATATGTAAGGGTTGATTTTGAATCCCTCTATCTCCTGGAAGCAAATGATAAACATTTCTTCCTAACTCCTCTAGTGTCAAGAATATCAAATGTCATCTGATAAAGAAGAGGTAAAACATGTTATACTAGAAAAATTTAAATATTAGTCAAACAATAGCAAAATATCTTACTAAAATCTTCTACCACAACTAATATATTATCACTTTGTCCACACTTCTCCAATAATCATAAAAAATGCTTACTTTCCTTTTACCTTGAGTAGATACAAAACTCTTAAAATATTCTACATTTGGACCTCTAGGAATACCATTCTCATCAAACTCAACCAATATCCTCTGGTCCTGGCTATGGGAAAGTGATAATTTTGGTAAACGAGTGCATCCATGTTTACCAACTCTTTAACTCTTTCTTCTCATTATGGGATCATATGAGGAAGATTGGGGAACATCAAGAGGAGCATGTGAATGTTACTCCCCAGAGATATGATCATGATGCTCATCTCCAAAATCATGTGGTTGATCAACTGATTGATCTATCATTATCCTTGAAATCAAAAAAGAAAACATTAGTTCACAAATATACAAATTCAAATATTACAATACTAATGTAAACAAAAAATGGAAAACAGAACTAAGTTACATAATAGTAAACATGGTAAATTTGGTAAGCATGTTAAACAATGGAAAATATGGTAAAAATGGTAAACATGGTAGTGTAATCGTTATTGAAAAAAATCAATAAATATATATGTTACGTAAAGTTAAACTATGGTAAACTATAGTAAACATGGTAAACATGGTAAACATGGTAAACATGGTAAACATGGTAAACATGGTAAACATGGTAAACATGGTAAACATGGTAAAGTTGGTAAAGTAATTATCATTTAACAAAATCAATAGATATATAAGTTACGTAATGGTAAACATGATAAACTAAACTAAACAAAAATAAAATAAACAAAAATTTCTACATATTTGTTTTAATACGTGTTTTAATAAAGAAAAAAATTACAATATCTAACATTTTATGAAAATAATAAATGTAAACAAGAAATAAACATATGTTACTTATAATATTAAGAATGTAAAAATGGATTGTTTTCCCAAATTCCTTCGTCATAATCATTTCTTATGTCACAAACCATGTCTTCAACATGCACATCATTATTTTCTAATAATATTTCCATGTAAGTGGGTATCTCACATAAATTAGCATCTTCATCAAGTTGATTCCCACCAATATATTGTTTTTTCCATTGCAAAACAATAGACCACTATATATCTAATTGATCAAATACATAGAAAATATTTTTTTCATGTGTTTCCATGATAAAAGAATCTGATGTGTCTTACAATCTATTCATATTAACAACTGCCATTCCAAATTCATCATGTTCGACACTATTGTTACCGATAAACCATTTGAAGTTAAAAACTAGAGCTTTAATTTTAAATTAATCAATCTCCCATATTTATTCAATGACTCCATAATATGCACTTGATGAAAAAAATTGGGTTTTTTGCCTTTAGAACTCAAAAAATGCATTGCTTCTTGAAACAACAATACACTACTATTCTTAAATAAACTTCTGTTGTCCTGAGTTTTCATATAAAATGTATAGCTATTAATTTCATACCCGGACCATGTTATCACATTTAAACTTGGACCACCAACTAACCATCTTAATGTCTCTGATACGTCTGATCTATCGAGCAAGGTATTTTTAAACCATGGAAAAAATGTGTCACGACACGTCCTTGGGGCCCGTTTCGTGACTACCCCAAGCCCTGCTTCCATAGTTCAGGGGCTGGAGTCTAGCACCAAAGGCGTAAATCTCTATACTAGGAAGGCATTTCCTTTATAAAAGTAAACAAACACAACAGAGTACACAACTGCAGTAAGTACTAAGTAAAACTGAGTACAAAAGTAAGTGCTGAAAGGAAAGGGACCAAAAATACAAGCCCAATAGTAAATTAAAGTACAAATAGAAAGCAAGTACAACTGAAAAATGGATAATAGATAAAATGGGAAGCTCCTGGAATGTCCACCGAGGATCCTACCTGAAGGGTAGGTACAGATGTCCATCTCATCACTCCACGTCTATCGGTTCGCTCCGTGTACCATCTCACCATGTGGTCCACCTCCGGGTACCGTCCAGCTCAACAATTCTCTACCACGATCAGAATTGTATGTCATCTGCATCCAACACAACATAGTGCGGGCATAGCCCATGCAGGGGTGAGTATAACAATACTCAGTAGGGACCCCGAGACCCCTGAAGGTCTCCCAGAATCCATGAAGGATAAACCACAAAGGAAAGATACAATAACGAAGTAACATCCAAATATACTTAGGTATATGCCCATACATATACCTAAGTCATCAATCCAATTTCGACTCCAACTCACGAGCCCAAGTACAACCCAGTCCACACAGGAAAGAAGTCAATCACATCATTGATAATGATTGAAAGTCAATACTCAGCTCACACAGGTATACATCTTTTCTAAAGTGATAAAGATGATCAGATGCAGTCGCTGATTCATCTAAGTTTCTGGACCCACGTAGGATACTCGACCAGCTAAGCTGTCAGACCCACGTAGGATTCTAGACCAGCTACTTTGTCGGACCCACTTAGGATACTAGAATAGAAGTCAAACTCTCGGACCCACGTAGGATACAAGAAGAGTAATCATCACCGTCAAACCCAAGGAGGATTACAGCATGGTAATCATCGTCGCCAAACCCATGGAGTATTCCAGTACCGTAGTCGTCGTCGTTGAACCCACGAAGGATTCCAGTATGGTAGTCCTTGCAGTCGCAGCCAGCTCTAGGGTTCCCGCACACAGCACGCTCGATTTCGAGAGGGTCCACTCCTTGAGCAAAGGGGTCGACAAATCAATTTCCACGAACTCCAAAGATGATGTATCCTAAAGTTATATCTCTTCAAAAGGAACCCAATGTGACAGACGATGCATCAATAGGATGTCCGGTCTGAGAGTTATTACAATTTTTTCTCCGGGGGCCCAGTTGGAAATATGCTCGTTCCAAATTTGGCCATTTTTCAAAGTTTTCCAAAACTCACTTAGAGTATCGCAAAGGACCTCCATGTCACGAGGGTCCCAGTGCTGCAGATGGCGCATCAATCGGATGCGCGGTCTTCGAGTTATTTACCTTTAAGTGAGAATGGGCCCGGCCCGTTAAGCCCAGGGGGATGGCGGGTCGGGTCAACCTGGTTTTGGCGGGTATGACCGGGAAGAGGGTTAGACCATCCTGATGAGTCACGCGGCCTGGCCTGGCCCACCACGGTGCGGCCCGTCCCAGCTCAGCGCGTCACGGCCCGGAGGGGTCGAGCGGTCCAGGGGGGCTCGGCCCCCCTCTTTCCCGAACTGGCAGTGCCAAGCGGCACCGCCCTCCCAACCGGTCGACCGAAGCCGGCTGACCTTCCCGGCGCAAGCGGCCCGCATGGGTAGGCCGCGATCCTACTGCACGGCACCTTCGGGTGTCGCGACTCCTTCCCCCGGCCGGCCGACGAGCCGACCGGTTCGCCGCCGAAGCAGCCCGCGGAGTGCGGGCCGCAGTCTTCCTTCGTCCTGGCCGACTTTAGTCGGCCGTTTCTCCTTCGGCCGAGCAGCTAGAAGTTGTGGGCCATGGTTCTTCCGCACGCGGCCGGCGCATGGCCGCCACTTCTATTTTTCGCCACCGCCTCTCGTTGCCGCCACCAAAGTATCCAAGAACAATCGGAGGGTCATCGGGCTGTGTTCGTTCAGCCTGCGCCCTCCACATTAGGCGGTATCAAATGGAAAAAGGGAAAACATGGTTTAAACGAGGGAAGAAGAAAAATTTTATTCAATTAAAAATTGAAACAAACCCCTACTTGAAATAAGGTCCGCGGTAGTCGAGTGTCTCGGAAAATGGCGTCGCGGGGAGACGGCGTCAACTTGTTGATGTCAGAAAAGAAGGGGCCGAGGATGGCGTGTAGTCAGCATTCCTTGCGGGTGGGTCTTTCTCCTTTAGTTTGGCCAAAGATCAAAGGTGATGATCGATGTTCCTCGGCAGTTCTTTGATGGAAGAATGGTCTTCCTCGTTGAGAGAAGAAATCACTTCTCTATTTATTTAGAGATTCCTCAAGGTTCTCCCAACACAACAAGTTCAAAAATAAAATAATAGCTAAGGCTATTATTTTATTAACACAGGTAATTCAAAAATCAAACTCATTAATTAATTAGTTGGAGCTCAATTCATTAATTAAAAGAGTTGGCAAAAACTAAAAAGGGAGAGTGGAAGGTGAAGATATCACATAAATAAAGGGGAGTTGTCAAATTAAATAGTGGAGAATTAATAGGGAGTTTAAGGGGAGATGAAAGGTTTAGGGAACGTGTGGGTCCCACCACACTAAATCCTCTCATGGGATTTTATGTGGGTGTGGGACCCACTTCTAACTATCCTTGGGAGGAAAAAACTACCAGATATAAAATAAAATTATGTTCCACAATTTTATTTATTTTATTCTAAATCCCCAAAATTAACGTTCAACGTGCATAAAACGCAACTCCGGTAAAGGTCCCCTTAAGTGAATATCGGTGCTGCGAGTTCATCGGTGCCCTCAGATTTCAATTCTGAGCACCGGTTCAAAAGATAGAAAAACTCGCTCATACGTTCACTGAACGACCCGAACAGAACTTCAGAAATTAATTCCGGGCACACCAGGCCTCGGAATCAAGTGTCGTTTGAAACCGTAGAATCGTAAAATTCCAAAGAATTTAAGAATAAAAAATTACTTGAAATTTTCGGGTCTTTACATTACTCCCACCATAGGGCTTTACGTCTCCTTAAAGCTACAACACACACTAGAGAAACAAATGAGGGTATTGTACATGCATCTAAGCCTCCCGCTCCCAAGTGCTCTCCTGGAGGTTCCCGTGCTGCCAGCGAATGCGCACTAGAGGAATCGACCACCCACGTAAGACCCAATCCTGTCGATCCTTGATCTCTACTTGAACCTCCATAAATGTCTCCCTGTCATCGATGTCTAGCTCCCCGTGATCGAATATGTGGGATTGGTCGTGCACGTATCTCCTCAGCTAAGATACATGGAAGACGTCGTGCAGCCGGTGCAACTGAGGTGGAAGGGCCAGGTGGTAAGTCACCTCGCCTACTCTTCTGAGGACCTAGAAAGGTCCAATGAAATGCAGATATAACTTGCCGCCCAGGCCAAATATCCGTAGACCTCGTCGAGGTGAGACCTGTAGGAAGACGTGGTCTCCATCCTCGAACTCCAGTGGTCTCCGTCTCCTATCAGCATAGGATTTTTGTCTACTCTGTGCAGTCCTCATCCACTCCTGGATGATCTGCACCTTCTCCATCATAGCCTTCACCATATTAGGTCCTACAAGTGCTAACTCACCTAGTTCAGTCCAGCACAGAGATGATCTGCAAGGTCGTCCATACAGTTCCTTGTATGGTGCCATCCCGATGTGGAGTGGTAGCTGTTGTTGTACGCAAACTTTACCAAGGGTAGGTGATCCTCCCAGCTACGACCAAAGTCAAGGACACATGCACGAAGCATATCCTCAAGAGTTTGAATGGTCCTCTCAGTCTGACCGTTCATTTGAGGGTGGAAGGCGGTGCTCAGATGTATGTGTGTCCCAAAAGCCTCCTGTAACCCCTTCCATAGACGAGAAGTGAATCGAGCATCTCGATCGGAAACAATAGTCGATGGCACACCATGAAGCCATAAGATCTCCTAAACATATAGACATCCCAAGATCTCTACTGAGACCTGATCTCTGATCAGTAGGAAGTGGACTGACTTGGTGAGTCGGTCTATGATCACCTAGATAGAATCATGACCTCTAGATGTACGTGGATTCCCCATCACAAAATCCATAGATATCTTGTCCCACTTCCACTCAAGGACCTCTAAGGGTTGTACCAAGCCCATTGGTACCCGGTGCTCCTCCTTCACTTGCTGAAAAGTGAGGCATCGTAAAACAAACTCTGCTACATCCTTCTTTATACACAGCCACAAGTGCTATTGTTTGAGGTCCTGGTACATCTTTGGCACTCCTGGATGTACCGCTAGAGGGGAAGTGTGAAACTCCCTCATCACTTCCTCCTACAGTGCAACTGGTACCATAGTACATCCCCTGAAGAAGATGACGTGCTCCCCTCCTTCAGAAAATCTATCAGGCATCATACCTGTGGATATCTGAGCACGTCACGTCTCACAGTCAACGTCTCCATGTTGTGCCTCTCTAACTCGCTGAATAAGTGGAGGAGTGACTATGAGATACTGAAGAAAGTCTTCTCCATCTATATCCACAAATGATATCTGTAACGCGTCTAGATTCTCTGTTTTCTCTCCTAGCAGCTGAATGCCCGATATCCTATTGAGAGAATCAGCTACAACGTTCCCCTTTCCAGGAGTATAGACTATCTCAAAGTCATAGTCTGGGAGGAACTCGATCCATAGTAACTGTCTCAGGTTCAGGTCCTTCTGGGAGAAGATATACCTGAGACTATGGTGGTCAGAGTATACTGTAAAGTGCTCGCCCATCATATAGTTTTGCCAAATCTTCAAGGCTAAGACCACTGATGCTAACTCCAGGTCATGGGTAGCATAGTTCTGCTCATGCTGTCTCAACTACCATGAACCATACACGATCACTACTCGCTCCTGAATCAGGACACACCTGAGTCCGGTCCCTGATGCGTCATAGTAAACTACATACCCAATGACCACCTCTAGCAACCTCAAGATGGGCGCACTGGTCAACCTCTGCCTCAGCTCTTGAAAGCTCTGCTGATATATATCTAACCACACGAAGGGTTTCTAGTTATTCGTCAAGGCTAAAAGTGGTGATGAAACTCTGGAGAAGTCTGGCACAAATCTCTGATAGGACACAGCCACACCTAATAAACTTTTCACCTCCGTCACACTCCTAGGTGGATCCCAAGAAAGTACTTCCTCGATCTTCACTGGATCCACTGCAACTCCAGCCTCTGAGATGACGTGTCCCATAAAGTGAAACTCTTGTATCCAGAACTTGCACTTCAAGAGCTTACCATAAAGCTGGTTCTATCAGAGTATATCCAGTACAACCCACAAGTGGTAGGCATGCTCCTCCTCATTAGTCGAGTAAATCAATATGTCATTGATAACAACTATGACAAATCAATCGAGGTAAGGCTGGAAGATCCTATTCATGAGACTCATGAACACTGTTGGATCGTTGGTTATGCCAAAAGTCATAACCATGAACTCATAGTGGCCATACCGACACCTAAAAGCCATCTTCTGCACATCCTCATCTCGAACTCTGAGCTAGTGATAGCCTGACCTGAGGTCTATCTTTGAGAACCATCTTGATCACTTGAGCTGATCAAAGAGGTCTTCAATCCTCAGGAATGGGTACTTGTTCTTCACAGTCACCAGATTCAGGCGACAGTAGTCGACACACAGTCGCAAGCTCCCATCTGCCTTCTTGGCGAACAAAATCGGAGAAGCCCAGGGTGAAACACTGGGTCGGATGAGTCCCTTTCCCTGAAAGACTTCCAGATGTACCTACAGCTCACGAAGCTCAGCGGGAGCCATCCGATATTCTATATTAGATATTGGTGTTGTCCCAGGGTACAGGTCTATGTAGAAGTCTACCTCTCTGCAAGGAGGTAGTCCTGGAACGTTGTCAGGAAAAACATCCGCATACTGACCCACCACAATAGGAAAACTAGGAATCCGCACATCAACTGCTCCAAGGATGAGACTAGCCAAATGATGTGTGATCGGATGCCCTCTCCACTGCGTAAGTCTATCCTATGCTGCAAAGTCTCCCTTCTCACCGGTGAAGGTGAACCTGGTCCCATCCGTGCGGATACACCGCACCTTGCGCCTAATGCGGTCGATCTGAGCATGGACTGTAGACAACCAGTCCATACCCAAGATGACTTCATAAGGCCTCGACATCGCTACAAGAAGATCCCAGCCGAATCTCTCACCTCCTAGAGTAATTTCACACTGCCGACAATAGTGTGTAATCATCGACTCTGCTTCTATAAGAGTCTCTAGCCGTAAGGATCGATCCAACGACTCTGTCAGAATCTATGAGCTCCGAACAAGGGCAGCAGCAATAAAAGAATGACTCTCTCTTGTGTCTATAAGTACTGCAGAAAGGGTGTATTAGACACAGATAGTACCTCAAATCATCTCAGGTGCACCGTGGTCGTAAGCCTCCACTGCCTGGATCTGAGCCTACCTCTATCCGCTAGCTCCATGTGGTCGGGGTGGACCTCCTGGTAGTGGTGGTGGTAGAGCCTCAAAACGTCGCCCCCAACCTACTTCCCGGAGATCTCCTCTCCCTCGTCCACCTGCTCCCTGCGGACCACCACGGTCGAACCTCTACCTCTGCCTGGGAGATCCCTCCACTTTCTACTGCTCATCTGTACGACGGGTCGGGCAGTCTCGAGCCATGTGACCCTACCTACCGCATGAATAGCACTGCCTGCTCCTCATATAGCTGGCTCTGTTTTGGGTGCCCTGCACAACCGAACCAGTATCCTGATGTCGCTCTCCTGATGGCCTGGTCTGCTTGGACCTCTGCGACATCTGTCTACTACCGGTTGTAGAATACTCTGTTATGTGTCTCCCTACCGTGGGTCTCTCTACTAGTGTCGGATCAGCGAGAAATCTCTCCACATGAAGGGCTCTCTCCATCACTCTTGCCTACGTTGGAATGCTGGGGGAGATCATCAAAGACCGGATCTTATGCCTCATTCCCTACTCAAAGGTCTGGGCCCTGAAGAATGGGTCTCGTACCATGTCTATGGAGTAGCACGAAAGGTCAGTAAACCTCGCTGAGTACTGAGCTACTGTCATGCTGCCCTGCCGTAGGTAAAGTAACTATTGAATTTGCACCGCACAAAGGGTGGATGGAACAAAATCCAAGCGGAAGAGACTCTCGAAGTATGTCCAAAGTAGATATGCCTCTTCATGCACTTGAGGCATCAAGCTCCACCATATACATGTTGTTGCGTGCAGGAGACTCATGAAAAGGATCACCATAAGGTCGGATGGTGTCCCTACTAATCTGAAAACCCGGACGATAGCCTCCAGCCAATCCTCAGCTGCATGTGGGTCCATCTCTCTGCAGAACCTGGGAGGCCTCTGTCGCTAAAAATCGTGAAATGCACTTAGGCATCATTCACTCTCTGCTTATGGGGATGATATTATCAGTGGATCAATGGGTAGTGGTACCGCTGGTGCCTCTGTTGTGATGGGGCCCTGCACCGAGACCTCGTCGTTCGGTGGGATACCATCTCGTACGCGACTCGGAACCCTGGAGGGCTGCCTTTGTGGGGCCATCCGGAAAAGAAACAAGTGCACCATGACCAAACAGTATACCCGGTGAGCTGACACAAAGTAATAACAAAGAAAACTTTTGAAACACACATGCAATCAGTGTTTTTGTGCACTAAGTTGGTAATCAGAGGTCAGGGTCCTGGTGTATGGATACATCGGTCGCCGCACCAACACTGGACTCCTTGGACTGAAAACCACACTCAATACTCTTAACACTATTGCTTATTAGTAAGATAGATCAGATTCCTAAGTTATGTGGTAGAACCGACTCCTTTGATACCAATTTTTCACGACCCGTCCTCGAGGCCCGTGTCGTGACTACCCCAAGCCCGCCTTCCATAGGCCAGGGGCTGGCGACTAGAACCAAAGTCGTAAATCCCTATGCTGGGAAGGCATTGACTTTATAAAAGGAAACAAAAACAACAGAGTACACAACTGAAGTAAGCACTAAATAAAATTGAGTACAAAAGTAAGTGCTGAAAGGAAAGGGGCTGGAAATACAAGACCAACAGTAAAGTACAGTACAACTAGAAAGCAAGTAAAACTAAAAAAGGGATAACAACTAAAATGGGCAGCTCCTGGAACGTCCATCGAGAATCCTACCTAAAGGGTAGGTACATATGTCCACCTTTTCACTCCACATCTATCCATCCACTCCGTGTACCGTCTCGTTGTGTGGTCCACCTCCGGGTATCGTCCAGCTCTACAAGTCTCTACCACGATCAGTGTTTTCCATATTCTGCATGGAACACAACGTAGTGCAGTCATAGCCCATGCATGGGTGAGTATAACAATACTTAGTAGGGAACCTGAGACCCCCAAAGGTCTCCTAGAATCCACGAAGGATAAACCAAAAAGGAAAGATACAATCACGACGTAATAACCAACTCTACTTAGGTATATTCCCATACATATACCTAAGTCATCAATCCCATTTCTGCTCCAAATCACGAGCCCAAGCACAACCCTGTCCACACAGGAAAGAAGTCAATCACATCGTTGATAATGATTCAAAGTCAAGACTCAGCTCACATAGGTATACATCTTTTGTAAAGTGATAAAGATTATCAGATGCAGTCACTGATTCATCTAAGTTGTCAGACCCACGTAGGATACTAGACCAGCTAAGCTGCCAGACCCACGTAGGATTCTAGACCAGCTACTCTGTCGGACCCACATAGGATACTAGAACAGAAGTCAAACTATCGGACCCACGTAGGATACAAGAACAGTAATCATCATCGTCGAACCCACGGAGGATTCCAACACGGTAGTCATCGTCACCGAACCCACAGAGGATTCCAATACAGTATTCATCATCACCGAACCCATAGAGGATTCCAGTACGGTAGTCGTTGCAGTCGCAGCCAGCTCTAGGGTTCCCGCACACAGCACGCTCGATTCCGGGAGGGTCCGCTCCTCGAGCAAAGGGTTCGATACATAAACTATCAGGAATTATAGAGTTAATGTATCCTGAAGTTCCGTCTCGTCAAAAGGAACCTAACGCGACAGACGTCGCGTCAATCAGACGCCCAGTCTAAGAGTTATTAGCATTTTTCCTCCGGGGGCCTGGTTGGAAATACGCTTGTTCCAAACCTGGACATTTTCCAATGTTTTCCAAAACTCAATTAGAGTATCGAAAAAGTATATCCATGTCATGAGGGTCCCAGTGATGCAGACGGCGTGTCGATCGGACACGCGGTCTTCGAGTTATTCAACGTTAAGTGAGAACGGGCCCGACCCGTTATGCCCAATGGGCTGGTGGGTCGGGTCAACCCGGTTTTGTAGGGTCTGACCCAGCAGAGGGTCAGACTGGCCCGATGAGTCACAAGGCCCGGCCCGAGGGTTATGGCCCAGGTCGAAGGGGCATGGCACAACCTGGCGGGGCGCGGCCCAGCCCGGCTGGGCGCGGATCGGCCCGGCACGCCGCCGCCCGGCCCAACTCGGCACGGCCCGGCCTGGCGTGACACAGCCCGTCCCAGCATTGCGTGGCCCGGATAGTCGAGCGGCTTGGCCTAGAAGGGCCAAGAGGTCCGAGGGGGGGGACGCTTTCCCAAACCGGCGGAGCCGCCCTCCCAACCGGTCGGCCTTCCCAGTGAAAGCGACCCGCATGGACGTGTCGCGATCCTACTGCGCGGCACCTTCGGGTACCGTGGCTCCTTCATCTGTCCGGCCGACAAGCCGACCGGTTTGTTGCTGAACCGGCCGGTGGAGCACGGGCCGAGGTCCTCCACAGCGCAGCGCCCCTTGTGGCGCCGTAGTATTCCTTCGACCTGGATGGATTTAGTCGGTCGGTTCTCCTTCGGCCGAGTGGCCCATGGTTGAGGGTCGCGGTTCTTCTGCACGCGGCCGGCACACAGCCTCCCCTTCTGTTCGTCACCACTGCCTCTCGTTGCCACCGCCAAAGTATGCAAGAACAATCCGAGGGTCGTCGGGCCGTATTCCTTTGGCCTGTGCCCTCCGCGTTAGGCGGTATCAAATGGCCAAAGGTAAAACATGGTTTCAACGAGGGATGAAGAACAATTTTCTTCAATTAAAAATTAAAACAAACCCCAACCTTGAAATAAGGTTCATGGTAGTCGAGCATCGCGGAAAACGGCATCGCAGGGAGACGGCGTCAACACATTGACGTCAGAAAATAAGGGGCTGAGGATGGCACGTAGTCGACGTTCCTTGTGGGTGGGTCCTTTTCCTTTAGTTTGGCCAAAGATCGAAGGTGATGATCGACGTTCCTTAGTGGTTCTTCGATGGAAGAATGGTGTTCTTTGTTGAGAGAAGAACATTTTTCTCTATTTCTTCAGAGCTTCTTCAAGGTTCTCCCAACACAACAAGTTCCAAAATAAAATAATAGCTTAGGCTATTATTTTATTAACACAGGTAATTCAAAATTAAAACTCTTTAATTAATTAATTAGAGATCAATTCATTAATTAAAAGATTTG
Organism: Viscum album; assembly: GCA_963277665.1. Taxonomy (NCBI): domain Eukaryota; kingdom Viridiplantae; phylum Streptophyta; class Magnoliopsida; order Santalales; family Viscaceae; genus Viscum; species Viscum album. The sequence continues at coordinate 668,609,580 of OY728155.1, forward strand.
GAAAAAATTAAAAAGGGATAGTGGAATGTGAAGAGATCACATAAATAAAGGAAAGTTGTCAAATTAAATAGGAGAGAATTAATGGGGAGTTTAAGGGGAGATGAAATGTTTAGGGCATGTGTGGGTCCCACCACATTAAATCCTTTCATCGTAGGTTAAGTGGTTTTGGTCCCCAATTCTAACTCCCCTTGGGAGGAAAAAACTACTAGATATAAAATAAAATTGTGTTCCACAATTTTATTTATTTTATTCTAAATCCCCAAAATTAAATTTCAACCCGCTTAAAATGAAACTCTGGTATAGGTCCCCTTAATAGAATATCAGCGTTGTGAGTTCATTAGTGCCCTCAGATTTCAATTCCGAGCACTGGTTCAAAAGATATAAAAACTCACTCGTACGTTCAGTGAACGTACCCGAACAAAACTTCAGAAATTAATTCCGGGCACACTGGGCCTCAAAATCAAGTGCCGTCAGAAACCACAGACTTGTAAAATTTCAAAGTATTTAAGAAAAAAATTCCTTGAGATTTCTGGGTTTTACAAAATGTTTTGTTGTGATCATTTAAAATCCACTTTTCTTTCTTCTTTGGATGACATTGTTTCAACTCATTAATATGTAATGTGATATACAGTTGAACATAAGCTATGTTATTCAAGATGTATAATTCTACCTTCTTCATCTTTTCTTATGAAAACGATTTTACTTTCAAGCCATGAATCACCTTTCCCTCATTATTAACGTGTTCATGGAGAGATTAAGGCAAACCTATGTACTCTGTTGTAGAAATGTAGCTCGAAAAAAAATCTGCAACCTCCTCAGAAATATACTTTTCAATAGTGGAGGCTATAGGTCGATATGGATTCTTAACATACCCCTTAAATATTTTCATATACCTTTTAAAAGGATACATCTAACGATGATAAACTGGTCCACAAATATTTATTTCTAAAACCAGATAAACCATTAAATGTACCTTTATATCAAAAAACAATCGAGGAAAATACATTTCCAATTGAAAACGTATATAAATTTAATCCTTTTCAAAAATATTCAAATAATTCACATTAATCATCTTATTACAAATTGAATTGAAAAAATAACACATCTTCATTATAGTATTTTTGAAACGGATGGTCAATATTCCATGCAATGAAACTTGTAGAATTTATTGCATCATGACGTGAAAATCATGAGATTTCATACCTATCAACCTCAAATCCTTTTAAGAGATAAACTTTTTTACATTTGAAGAATAACCTTAAGGAACTTTGATATCATGAAGACACCAAAAAAATCTAATTTTCTCCCTCTTGGATAATTTATGACCAGTTGCAGGAAGAAATGTTTATCTTCCATTAGGAGTGGGAGCTAACTCCAAATGAATTCCCAATGATATATGTCTAATCTTGCACTGAACCCATCTTTAGTATTTACTTTAATATATAACAATGTTCCAATAAAACTATCACATATATTCTTCTCCACGTGCATGAAATCAATATTATGTTTCACTTCATGATATCTCCAATATGGTAGATCAAAAAATATTGACCTTTTCTTCCAAATATATCTATCATTACCAGATTTCTGTGTCTTTCCCAATGACACATCACGGTTTTGAACCCTCTCAAAATACACATCAAGGGAAAAAGGTTTTTGAGAAATATCAAATTATTGTGAGCCATTGAATGCCTTTTTTAGTCTTCTATAATCGTGATCCATAGGCAAAAAAATTCAATGGCCCATGTATACTATTTTTCTCCCATAATAAAATTGACAATATGAAGTCTGTTGATCGCAAATTAGACATGCTTTATTCCCCTTAACACTATATCTAGACAAATTTCCATACGATGGGAAGTCATTTATAGTGAATATAAGCACTTCATGTAGTTGAAAATACTCCATTCTATAAGAATCATACACTCTAATACCATCCTCCCATAAAAGTTTCAAATCATCAATCAATGGTTACTAGAAAAAATCAATATCATTTTTGGGTTGCTTTGGACCAGAGATCATTATACTCAACATGACATATATGCACTTCATAAAAACGTCAGGAGAGAGGTTGTAAATTACCAATAAAACTGGCCATGAACTATGTGTGTTACTGAGGGTTCATTATGGATTCATTCTATCTGTGAAAAATTCTAGTTTGAGATTTCTAATTTCATTTTCAAATGTAGGATACTGGTTATCAATTTTCTTCCATTGTGGAAAATCAACTGGATGATGTATTTTTCCACCAGATATCCACTCATAAGCATGCCATATTATCCTTTTTGCATCATTTGAATTAGAAAATAAACGTTTCAAAGGATGAATTATAGAAAAATACCGAAATAAATTGGAAAGTATCATTGTAATATCTACATTAGCCTGTGATTTTTCTTTCAACTTATACCGTGATGTCCCACATTTAGGACACTGACAAAAATTCATATTCCTTCGTATATATCATACAGTCATTCAGACACGAATTTATTTTCTTGTATCCCAATCCCATCGAGAATAATATTTTCTTGGCCTTATTATGTGAATTTGGAAGATTGTTGTCTTTTGGAATAATGTATTTCAACAATTGAAGGAGATTTGTAAACATTATGTCACTCCATCCATGTTTTGCCTTTAGGTTAATCAATACTAACACCACTGACAAAACCATAAACTTTGTACGACCATGATACAATGTTTTTTTAGCCTCACCATATAGATGTGAAACTTTCGGTTCTATCTCAATTTTTTCTATTGCAATATCACAAATCAATTCTTTAATTCCATCGAAATTACCATCTTGCCAATCATCATTATCAGTAGATCTGACATTCTGTCCAGTTTCACCATGCCAAATCCAAGGGATGTAACTTGGATTAAAACCATGAAAAATCAGATGATCTTTGATCTCTCTACTTTTCAACTTCTTCATATTCAAACATTTCAGGCATTGATAGAAAAACATGTTGCTTCTTGGAATATTTTGTTTAGAAAATTCCAAAAAGGCATCAACACCTTCCTCACATTCATTACTCATTCGATGTTCTGTAATCCAACTTTGACTCATTATTACCTATAAAAAATATCAAAATTATACATCCTATAAAGATAATCCAATTTTATATTTATATAAAAAATATCATAATTTGAATGTAAAACAATTTTGAAATGTAAAAAAAATCTATGCGTATTTGAAAAAGATATGCATGAAAATGATTTAAAAAAAATATATAGTTAGATATAATAGTTTTAAATTCATCTCAGATCCTTTCTTATTAAGGTACACAAATAATACATCCTGGTGCAACTGGATAACAAATTCAACCTTTCGTAAACAAGAAATATAATGTATAAATATTAAAATATGTATAGATTCACTACTGAAAATTACACATATCCCAACAATTTGAAATTATTGGTATAGCCCCTAAAATCATTGGGATATAATATCCCAATGGTTTCACACACTGTTGGCATGATGGTCGTCACAATAGCCCTATACTAATGGTTTTATAGGAACCGTTGGAATAGACTGCCTGAAGTTAATATATAACAACAGTTTCAATGAAATCGTTGGGATATATATATACCAAAGGGTGTCCAAGGGGGTAGGGGTTGTCCAGGGGATGGTGGGGTCTGTCCAAGGGGGTAGGGGTTGTCCAAGAGGGTAGGGGCTGTCCAAGGTGTCCAAGGGGGTGTCCAAGGGGGTAGATGGTGTCCAAGGGGTGGGGGATGTCTAAGGGTGGCGGTATCCATGGAGTTGGGGGTGTCCAAGGGGTGGGGGTGGTGTCCATGGTTGTGAGGGGGCTGTCCAAACCCTTACCCCATTGGACATCCCCCTCACACACCTGGACACCACCCCCACCACCATAGACACCCCCTGGACACCACCACCCCCCAGACAGCCCCCACCCCCTAAATAGCCCCCACCCCTATGGGCACCCCACCCCCCTAACACCCCCACCCCCAGGATACCCCCTACCCCCTTGGACAACCCACTCACCCCCACACCCCCACACCCCTGGACACCACCCCCACAACCTACCCCCTTAGACACCCCACTAGACACCACACCCACCCCCTGGACACCCCTACCCCCTTGGAAAGCCCCCTCACCCCCCTATACACCGCCCCACCCTCTTGGACACCCCCTGGACACCACCAACCCCTTGGAAACCCCCACCAATGGACATCCCCCACCCCTCTGGACACCCCCCACCCCCCGGACACCCCACCCCCTGGACACGCGTACCCCTTGGATAGCCCAATCGCCCCCTAGACACAACACCCACCCCCTGTACACCCCTACCCCCTTGGATAGCCCCCTCACCCCTTGGACACCACCCCCACCCCCTTGGACACCCCTACCCCCTTGGACAGCCCCTGCACCCCCTGGACACCACCCCCACCCCCTTGGATGCCCCCTGGACACCCCCACCTCCTTGGACAGCCCCCACCCCTAGACACCCCCACCCCCTGGACAGCCCCCCCTGAACAACCCTTCCACCTGAACACCCCCTCCCCCTTGGACAACCCCCAACCCCCTGGATACCCCCCAGACACCCCCACCCCCTATACACCCCTACACCCATGGACAACCCCCTCACCCCCTGGACACCACCCCCGCCCCCTTGGACACCCCCTACCCCCCTTGGAAATCCCTGACACCCCTAGACACCACGCCACCCCCTGGACACCAACACCCCCTTGGACAGCACCCCCCCCACCCCCCCCCACCCCTAGACACCCCCCCACCCCTGGACACCCCCACCCCTAGAAACCCCTACCCCCTTAGACATCCCCTTCATCCCCTGGACACCACCGCCCCACCCCCTAGACACCCCTACCCCCTTGGAAATCCCCCTCACCCCATGGACACCACCCCCACCCCCTTGGACACCCCTTGAACACCACCACCCCCTTGGATAGCCCCTACCCCCTGAACAGCCCCCCACCCCCTAAACACCCCACCCCCTGGACACCCTCTACCCCGTTGGACAACCCCTCACTCGCTGGACACCACCCCCACCCACTAGGGCACCCTTACCCCCCTTAAACAGCCCCCACCCCCTGGACACCACCTCCCACCCCCTTGGATACCCCTGGACACCCCAACCCCCTGGATATCCCCCCACCCCCTGGACACCCCCTACCCCCTAGGACACCCCCCCACACATAAAAGTACACACACACACATGATAGAACACCAAAAAATCGTACACTTACATGATATCACTTCTATGATTTATTTTTCTAGAAAAGAATTTAGCATGGTATAAAATAACACTATGACACTTACAATGATTGAAAGAATAAAGATCTAAAAATAACATCTGAAAACAAAAGTTTCGGGCATTAAGAAAAATAAAAAATGAAATAGAGTCATGTAGGGATTACTTGATTGTTGTGAGTTGACCTGATAGATCTTGTGATAATAAAGATAATGAATGATGTTGAAAAAACAAGGTTAGAGGGCATGACTTCGAATAAACTTTTATAGGTTTTCCGCATGAGAGAGACGAGTCACAGGTTGCCCGATTGAAGAAAATAGAATGACAGAATACGGGGTGTGATAAATCATTTTAAAGCATTATCATGTCGGTTATTTAATAACTGATGTGATAAACTGTTTTTTATGATTATAACATCAGTTATTTAATAAGTGACGTAGAAAATTATTTATCACATCGTTGATTTTATAGCCCATTTTATAAATGGCGCTTTATCATGTTAGTTATTTTATAACTGACATGATAAATTGCCGAGATTTGATTTATCACGATGGTTATAAAATAATCGATGTGATAAAGTTCCCAGATTCAATCTTTCAGGTCAGTTATAAAATAAATGACGTGATAAATATAATCTTAGTATTTTTACATTAGTTATTTTATAACTGATGTAAAAAATTGATTCTCATCAATTTATCACATCGGTTATTTTATAACTGACATGATAAATCGATTTCCAGCTTTGCACATCAATTATATAGAACCGACTTGAAAAATGCTGATGTGTTAATAATTTTTTCCACTAGTAGGGACTTTCTAGATGAAATGGGTTGTGTTTTTCAACAACTACTATAAAATTTAAAGAATATAATGAACATCCTAAAAATATCATTAATAATCAAAAAAAATTTAACCTTAAAGGTTCTCTATAGAACGATGTTTAAAAAAAAATAAAATAAACATAATTGACTATAATTAATCCCATATTAACTCAAAGGTTTATTTATCCCTTTATCAAATTCTCTTGAATGGGTGTCTCAAACTATTATCAAATTTTCACTATACCAATTTTCAAAGGTATTGATCTCATCTAACATATGTTGTAACACGCCATGATTTTCAAATAAATTTAATATTGAATTCATGAAACAACAAGTCTCTACAAAGCACTACTTTTTTATAACCTAGATAGTAAACATAATTTTCCACCTCTATGATTTTAATTTTGAAAAACTAACATACACGATTGCATTTAATAAGATATTTACAGTCTAATAAGACAAACTTAATTTTTGGAGAATAGTAACATTCCCTTATGAATAGTAATATGACCCTTATGAATAGTAAATTATATTATTATTTTATTTTCTCAAGGTTAAAAGATAATGAGGTCTTGATTAATTTTTCAATGTGATATAAAACAAATGGTAGTTTTGAAATTGTTATTTTTTGAATAAATTAAGATTTTTTTAAAAATTAAATTAATCATATTTATAAAATTATTTTTAAAAAATGGAGTTCATTTTTGAATTATAATCATTGAAAAATAGTCAGGGTGAATTTTTCTTATTTTTATGAAATACTCAAATTTTTGATGAATAGTAAAATACGATAATTTACTGTATATACACATTATCAGGTAAATTCAATTTTACTATCATCATGGATGATGTAAGGAAACTTGGTTCAAAATAATATGTACTTATTTCTATTATGGGTCTCATGAATAAACACTATTTTTTGTCTTGAGGGAAATAATAAAAGAATGAATAAGATAATCAAAAATCACACCACTCCTCCACTACAAAACCCAATCACTCCCTCTTCTCTTCACTCTTCTAAATCCTTGGGAATTGTCTAAATTATTCTCAAATATCCTCCCAAGATCCTCCCCCATTTACATTAGCCCTTGGTCTCATAAAATGAACAAATCCTCTACCCTAAATAGTCTCTCATGGAAGATTACTTCAAGAGGTAAATTCCTCTTTTCATTTTTTTAATTTCAAGTTCCTTTATTTTATTTTTATTTACTAATATCCTTTCATCCAAATGTTGTGATGACTCTGGTACTATACATGCACTAGTATTTTTTTATGATAAAGGAATAATTATTCATCATATCTCTTTTACCCTTCTTTTATACTAGAAATGAAAACACCATTCGAGATGTGTTAATTTATCAAATTCAAGGACGATGAGTTTCAATATCTATTACCATATTAAATTCTGGTCATGAAACCATTTTTATTGTTGAAATATACTATAATATATGTATTATAAATTATCAAATGTTATGGAATCCTTTTTTACACATGATATTAATTTATAAATCAAAATGAGTTCGTTGTGATCAAGAAACTCCAATTAACCCAAATAATTGTCATTAATGTTTTATATAATGATTCATCTTCACTCCCAATAAAAAATTATTTTCATAAGCATTTAATCTTATGATTTTTTTAATATTAACATAAAACATATATTTTTGATAACCATTATCATTCTAAGAATTTATCCATACATGAATATAATAAACCGATCATGAAAACCAAGGAAGAAAACACTCCCGAACAATGAAATTGGATCTTTTAACCCATAGAAAGGCCATGAAAGAACCTAATAAGGTTATTATAAAACAATTATGTATATGAGGTTCTCATATAATAAATTTATGAACCTAAATTTGATTATTCAGGTCATTATGATCATGTGAGGAACACCAACAAACTTAAGGTAAGTGTTTTCTACCAGAACCTCCATTTTCACTCGGGTTAATTTTATTACCTACATACTTAAATTAAAATATTAATTATTATTATGTAGTCCTCATAAATTCTTTGTGAGTGTTCTATATTTGTTTTAAAACCATAATACTTCTTTATTTTATGGTTATATACATGTTTTAAAAGAAACTTTCAAAATTACTTCCAAAATAAAAGCCCGATTCAAGGGAATTTCTCAAATTCTTACATATTTTCAAGGGAACTCTATATTATTTTTTAGAAACTATTATCTTTATAAATTCACTCATTTTATTATAAAAATACTATCTTACTTCAATTATGGTTTTACACAAATACTTTTCTAAAATAACTCTTCTTTTTAAAGAAAAAGAGTTTTTATCTTAAGAATTACTTGATGATTTTAAAATAGTATCTTTATTTATTACCAAATCTTGTTGATTATTATGTATTATTGGGAATTATTATTTTTGAAATCATGAACCATATTTAATTTAATGATTTATGATTATTTTTATTGTGGATTTTCTATGTTAAAAAATTCACCAATTTTTTCTGAATGGTTAGTGTTTATGCTTAATGTTCAGGAAAAGTTTTTTAAATTTAATATATTAGTTTCAATATGAATATATATATTGCTTATGTTTATCCCTACTCATATGAGGAATTAATTAAACTTAGTAAGTGTTGGGTGGGGCCTATTATATCCCTTCATTTCATTAGTAGGTCACATGAGACAAACTATTGTCTTGGCACGAGGCATTGAAAATGGATATTTATGGTCTTGGAATGAGGCCTTGATGGTGTGGTTATAATGACCTGAATTATTCATTCCCTCATTATGAAAATAGTATTGATAGTTCACGTGTTTATTAGACTAGTATAATACCCATGATTATGTTTTATTATGGAATTATTTATTCAACTCTTCTTCCTTCCATATTGTGTTCAAGATTATTTTTAAAGGAATGTGTTTTTAGTTATTAAACATGTCTAATATTTATGATTAAGATATATTCTATTGTATTTCATACCCTTACATAGAATTTGAGATCCCCCCTTTCTTATGTTTCATTTTCTTAGGACATGAAGAAGTTTATTATGAATGACTTGCAGGAAAAAACTTAGAGTTGTGGATGTTCCCAATAAAACATATTTGATGTATTTCATTTTAGGTTGTAATGTTGAACTTATGTATGTATCTTGATTCCAAATATACTAAACTACTTGGTCCTTCGGGATGTATATTCCTCATTTATATTCCAATGTAATAAAATAAGGTACCAGATCAAGCAACTGGGGTCAGGTTCTTACAGTTGTTATCAGAGAAAGTTTAGTAGAAAACATGGAAACTAGATTTAGAAAATGTATATTAAGGAAAAAAACACTTTATATAGTCTTCGAGGATAATCATACAAGAAAATCTTGTAATTTTTGGTTAGGTGTAGATTATGTGGATCTTTCTAAAAAATACAACCCTGTTTGGATATAACAAGTGGGCATGATTCTGAAATAAATGTACTTAGAAGTGAAAACTTTGATAAGGAGTTTAGAGCTTGACCCGAGGTATCCTGGTACACGAAAATATGCCTTACTGCGCACCTGTTTTGACACTCATGGGGGATATGTTAAGGATAATTCACATTTTCTTTAAAATCTATTATATAGGATTTAAATGTATAATTTTTCTCAAATAAAACATGTTTATGATTAAGAGATTAACTATGGATAGGATTTAAATTTATGCTAAGTATTTTTCTACATTGATATTATAAATTATGATTCATAACCTAATCTATTGTATGAAATTATATATAAATAGATCATAGTAGAAGGAATAAAACCCACATGAATGTGCATGTCCCATGTGGGGATTTCCATATGATGCAAGTTAATGATGTTGGCTCTGGTGCCTTGACTAATGCTGAGAAACTTATAACTATACTGGGACAACTGAATCGGATTTTGAACAATAACCTTACCTTTATGGAGCATCCAAATTCCCAACATGGGGGGATATGTTAGATCATTTTTTGTGACAACAGACTCAATCATTTAATGGGACAACAAACCCATTCATAGAGGAGCAGTGGATAAGTTCATTATAGAGGATATTTCTTTCTTTAGAATGTAACACAATAGATAAGGTTTTCATGGAAGTTTATCAACTATAAAGAGATGTGGATCAGTGGTGGTCTTTAATCCAAAACACAAAGGAGGAGGAATAAATATAAGAAATGAATAGGAGGGATTTTAAAGAAATATTCTATAAAAAAATACTTCCATCGAGAATAGCGAGCAGAAATGGAAAGGTAGTTTTTGAATCTAAGGAAAAAAGAGGATGAGAATGTTTCAAATTATGAAGCTGACCTACCATGGTTATAAAGACATTCCATGAACTACATATTTAATCCAAGGATCAGGATTGATCGATTCTTTGATGGTTTAAAACCATTCCTTCGAAAGTCTCTAGTCTCCCAAAGTTTCTCATTATATGAAGATATAGTCTCAAGTGCTATCAAGATGGAAAATGAATTTTCTAATTCTTATGACTTCAAAGGAAAATGAGAGAATAAGAGGACTTCCAAAAACATTGTAAAAAGAAATAGAGAAATGGGGAATAAGGGAATATTTTACCTTCCAACCTGCAGTAATTGTGGGAAGAAACACCTTGGCACATGCCTGACGGGAATGAGAGTCTATTAGAAGTGCGGAGAAAAAGGGAACCAATCTCGTGATTGAAAGGGGAAGAAAGAAACAACCAATGCTCAATTTTATATTTGTAAAGAGATAGGATATTATTCACATGAATGTTCTAAGAGTCAGTGGAAAATTCCACATAGATGGCCAAGGGAGAAAGGCCAAGCTTTTGTGGTCACAACAACTGATGTTGTAGTTTCTAACGATGTTTTGGTAGTTATTTTAATTGTTTCCTCAATCTTAGAAAATTATTTATTTTATTCCGGATTATCGCATTATTTTATATCTTCCCAATTTTCCAAGAAAATTAGACATGTTAAATTTTATTTAATAAATGAGTTTTCAATAAAAACTCCTAAGGAATGTATCATTGAAAAAAATATGTGTCAATTAGTCCCCCTCGTGAGACAAAAACATCCTTTAGTTGTTAACCTTATCAGCATAACCATGATTAAATTTGATATAATCCTTGTAATGATTTTTCTTTCACGTTATGATGCTTAGATATATAGAAAGAATAAGGAAGTTACGATTTTTGGGAATGGTGTTGAATCCCTTATCTTTAGAGAAGAAACCTCACCAGTTGATTCTTTTCTAGATACACCCCCAATTTCTCTACTAAATTCAATTATTGGGGAATAAGGGAATTCAATAACTATGGGTGAGGAAAAGAATGTTCAAATAGATTATGTACCTATTGTGTAATAATTTTTTGATGTGTTTTCATAAGATTTACCTGGAAAACCTCTAGAATGGGAAATTGAGTTTTCTATTAACTTAATTCCGGATTCAAGGCACATATCAAAAACCCCTTATAGAATGGAAATAGTATAATTAGTTGAACTGAAGAAACAACTAGAGTAATTTAGTGATAAAGTATTTATTCACCCTAGTTTTTCTCTATGGGGAGCCCCTTTTCATTTCATTAAGAAAAAAGACGGATCTATAAGGTTTTGCATTGACTATAGATAGATCATTTCTATAACAATAAAGAACAAGTATCCACTACCTCACAATGATGATTTATTTTACCAACTTCACGGAGCCCAATATTTTTTGAAGATTGATCTTCGATTTGAATATCATAAGTTGCATGTGAGGAAGGAAGATATTCTAAAGACAACATTTTTAACTAGGTACGGGCATTATGAGTTTACAGTAATGCCTTTTGGACTAACTAATGAACCCACATTTTTCATAGATCTAATGAATAGTGTTTTCATGGATTATCTTAATGACTTTGTGGTGGTATTTATCGATGATATATTTGTATACTACAAAAGCTATGAAGATCAGAAAAATAACATGCACACTATTCTAAAGCCTATTAGAAGAAATGAATTATACGGGAAGTTTCTCATGTGTGAGTTTTGGATCCAATAATTTTCATTTCTAGGCCACATTTTCTCTAAGGATGGAATATCTGTTGATCCTATGAAGACAAAGGCTATGTAAGAATGGCCTAATCCAATGAACATAACCATGGTGTGTAGTTTTATTCCTTTATTAAGTTATTATCAGAATTGTTTTTGAGAACTTCACCCATTTAGACAACCCAATGACCAAGATTACATGTAAATGGGTTAAGTTTATAAAGAAAAATAATGTGAGGACTATTTCAAATAATTAAAGAGGATATTAGTTAATGTTCAAATCCTAACCCTACAATTTGGGAATGATGGGTTTGTGATCTATAGTGATTCATTAAAGAAAGGACCTAGTTGCGTCCCTATGCAGAATGGTAGAGTTATTACCTATACATCAAGGCAGTTAAAAATTCATGAACAAAACTATCTTACTCGTGATATTGAGTTAGTTTCTGTGATGTTTTCTCTAAAAATATGGAGACACTGTCTCTATGGTTAATGATGTGAGATATATACATATCACAAGATTCTGAAGTCTGTCGTCTCATAGAAAGAACTCAACATGTGGAAAATGAGATGGGACAAACTACTCAAGGATTATTATTGTACCACACACTACCACCCAGGAAAAGAAAATAAGTTAGTTGATACATTGAGTAGGAAAAATCATGGAGTTCTCAAAAAAATGTAGATTAACAAGGATCCTTTGTGAATGAATATAGTGAGGACAGATATGGGAATTAACAAAGAAGGTGAAACATCGCTACTTTTCCACTTGGTTAACCAACCATATTTATTAGAAATTATTAAAATATCTCAACTTGATAATGAGAATCTTAAAAAAAATTAATTCTATTAAATAGGGTAAGATTGATGACTTTGTATGTGAAGATGAAATTCTAAAATTTGGCAAGAGGCTATGTATTCCCTCCTTACCCAAGATAAATAGGGATTTATTGGATGATTCCCATATATTGAATTTATATATACACCATAGTAGAAAAAAAACTGTATGGAGATTTGAGAAAACATTTTTGGTGGGACAACATGAAGTGGGAAATTAATGATTATGTGTCAAGATGTTTAGTCAGTAAATAAGTGAAGGTTGAACGATAACATCTTAGAGGAGTCATGAAACCTCTTCCTATTACTACAGGGAAATGGGATGACATCACCAGGTATTTTGTTATTGTATTTCTCAAAACTCTATGAAAGAATAGTGTGATATGGGTAATTGTTGAAAGACTTACGAAATCTGTACATTTACTCACTATAAGGGGGGTTTTTTCCACTGGATCACCTAGAATGACTATATATAAATGAAGTTGTGAGACTTTATGGAGAACCTCTCTCAATTATTTCTGATCATGATCCATGATTTACATTGAAATTCTGGAAAAGTCCTCATAAATCCCTGGATACTGAGCTTTGATTGAGTACTACTTATCATCCTCCAACTGATGGGAAATCAGAAAGGATAATCCAAACATTAGAAGACATGTTAAGATCATGATCGCATGACTTTCATGGTATGTTGGATTAGTATTTACCCTTAGTGGAGTTTTCCAAGAATAATAGTTTCCATTCAAGTATCCAAATGGCACCATGTAAAGCATTGTACCGAAAGAGATGTCGTACATCAACTTGTTGGGATGAATTAGAAGAAATGAAGCTTATGGGCCCAGAGCTTGTGGAGGAAATAACAATGAAGGTAAAGACTATTCAGTTATATATCAAATCATCTCAAAAAGAAAAAAAATATGATGATAATCGATGTATGGATTTTTAATTTCAAGTGGGAGATCGTGTTTTATTGAAAGTATATCCATGGAAGGGTGTTATAAGATTTGGAAAGAAAGGGAAACTGAGCCCTAGGTACATTGGATCTTTTGAAATCATAGAAATAATTGGATTTGTTGCATATAGATTGGATATTCCTAATATCCTATCTAAAGTACACAATGTCTTACATGTCTCATTATTGACGAAGAACATGCCAGACCCAATTCATGTCCTCAATTCTGAATAAATAGAATTGGAACCTGACCTATCATACTGTGAAGAGACTATCTGGGTTTTGGACACTAAATAACATGTGTTAAGGATTCAAATGACTCTATTGGTAAAGATAAATTGGAAAAATCCTAAAATAAAATAGGCAACATGGGATCCTAAGGATCTTATGATAAAGAACTGCCCAAATCTTTTTGTGAGGTAACATTCTGGTAATTTTGAGGACAAAATTTTTGTAAGAAGAGGATAATGTAACACCCCAAGATATTGAAAATAAATTTAATATTGAATGCATGAAACACTGAGTCTCTAAAAAACACCACTTTATTATAACCCAGCTAGTAAACATAATTTTTCCAGCTTTGTTATTTGAATTTCAAAAAACTAACATACACGGTTGCCTTCAGTAAGATATTTAGAGTTTGATAAGACAAAATTAATTTTTTGTGAATATTAACATACCCTTATAAATATTAATATGAAAATTAATATGACCCTTATTAAGAGTAAATAATATTATTATTTTATTTTCTCTAGGTTATATGATAATTAGATCTTGAGTAATTTTTCAATGCGATATAAAACGAATTATAGTTTTAAAATTGTTATTTTTCAAATAAATTATGATTTTATTTAAAAATTAAATTAATCAAATTTAGAAAATTATTTTCAAAAAATGGTGTTCATTTTTGAATTATTCATGTAGAAAAATGGTTAGGGTGAATTTTTTAGATTTTCTAAAATACTCTAATATTTGATGAATAGTAAAATACGGTAATTTATCATATATATATATTATCAGTTAAATTCACAATAACTATCATCATGGATGATTTAAGCACACTTGGTTCAAACTAAAATTCACTTATTAATATTATGAGTCACATTAATCAACACTATTGGTTGTCTTTAGGGAAATAATAAAATAATGAATAAGATAATAAAAAATCACTCCTCTCTTCCACTATAAAACCTTCCCTCACTCCATCTTTAATTCACTCATATCAAGCCTTGGGCCTTTAATAAATTATACTCAAATATCCTCCCAATATACTACCCCATTTCCATAATTTTATGGTCTCATAAAAGGACCAAATCCTATTCCCTAAAGAGGCTCTCAAGAAATATTACTTCAAGAGGTAAATTCCTCTTTTAATTTATTTAATTTCAAGTTCCATTATTTTCTTTTTATTTCATCAACTCATTTAATGAAAATGTTTTAATGACTCCAGTACCTTAAATTTATTGGAATGTTGTTAGGATAAAGTAATAATACTTCATCATCTATCTTTTCCCCTTCGTTTATACTAGAAATGAAAACACTATCCAAGATGTGTTAATTTAGCACATTCAAGGACGATTGGTTTTCAATTTCTATTTCCATATTCAATTATGTTAATGAAACTATTTTGATTGTCGAACTATACTATAATACATGTATTATAACTTATTAAAGGTTTTTAATCCTTTTTTACCCATGTAATTAATTTAAAAATAAAAACGAGTTCATTGTGATCAAGAAACACCAATTAACCCAAACAATTGTCATTAAAGTTTTATATAATGATTCATTTTAACTCCCAATAACAAAATAAATTTTATAACCAATTAAGCTTCTAGTTTTTCACTAATAACATAAAACTTCTATTCTATACAACCATTCTCATTCTAAATATTTGTTCATTCGGGTTACTTTTATTGCATACTTACCTCATTTAAATTATTATGTATTATTATGTACTCCTCATAAATTATGTTTTAGAGTTCTATATATGTTTACCAACCAGAATCGTTTTTTATTTTATGGGGAGATACATGTTTTAAAAGGATCTTTCAAAATTCATTCCAAAATACAAGCTCGATTCAAGGGAATTTCTCAAATTCTTACTTATATTCAAGAGAACTCTATAATATATATTTAGAAACTATTATCTTTATAAAAAAACTAATTTTATTATTAAAATACTATCTTCCTTCACTTCTAGTTTTATAAAAAAAATTCCAAAATAACTCTTCTTTTAAAAGTAATAGAGTATTTATCTTAAGAATTAATCGATGATTCTATAAGAATATCGTCATTTATTTCAAAACTCTTGTAGATTATTATGTATTATTGGTATTAATATTTTATTATATCAGCTACCATATTTAATTTAATGGTTTATGATTATTCTAATTGTGGATGTGCTATCTTAAAACCATTCACCAATTTACTCTGAATGGTTAGTGTTTAT
This sequence comes from Viscum album, assembly GCA_963277665.1. Classification (NCBI taxonomy): domain Eukaryota; kingdom Viridiplantae; phylum Streptophyta; class Magnoliopsida; order Santalales; family Viscaceae; genus Viscum; species Viscum album. The sequence goes on from OY728155.1 coordinate 668,625,863, forward strand.
GCTTAATGTTCAGGGAAACTTAATTAAATTTCATATATTAGTTTAAAAATGAATGTATATGTTGTTAATTTTTATACCCATTCATATGAAAAATTCATTGGTCATAGTAAGATTCGGGTGGGGATCACTATATCCTCTCAGTGCATCAGTAGGTCTCATGAGACAAACTATTGTCTTGGCATGAGACCTCAAAAAAATAGATATTTATGGTATGGGAACAATGCATTGACGGTATGGTTATGATGTCATGCATTATTCATTACCTCATTATGAAAATAGTATTGAAAATTCATGTTTTTATTCGACTAGTAGAGTAACCATGATTATGTTTTATTATGGTATTATTTATTCAGCTCTTATTTCTTCCATAATGCGTTTAAGATTATTTTTAAAGGCACGAGTTTTTAGTTATTCAACATGAATAATCTTTATGTTTATGATATCTTCTACTATATTTCTTACCCCTACTGAGAGTTTAAGATCAACCCTTTCTTATGTTTCATTTTCTCATATCATGAAGAAGTTTATTATGAATGAACTATAGGGATAAACTTATAGTTGTGGATGTTCCCAATAAAACAAATTTGATATATTTCATTTAAAGTTGTAATATTGAACTTATATATTTATCTTGTTTCCAAATATACTAAACTAATTGACCCTTCAAGATGTATATTCCTAAATTATATGAAAATGTAATAAAATAAATCACTATCTCCAAGAAACTGGGATTATGTCCTTACATATGTTTCCAAATTTTGAAAAGAAAATATATTATTTAATGTTTTGTTTCTATCATAATATTTAGTATATATACTCAATTCAATTTATTTTTATAACCCATTACTGTGATTTTAAATCTTATTAAATGATATGATAATTTCCCTATGATTCATCAATATCAAATCAATCATGATTCATCATTATAACATAATAAAATATTTCATTTTTTAAATCTATTCATTAGGGTATTCTTTTAGGCTCTCTATATCCTCTTTATCTTTCAGAATAAAGTACATATCTATAGAAAATAAATAGTCATGTCCATGGTAGTGTTCCCCTCACTTAATAAGATAGATGAATTGATATTTGAAATCAAATAAAACAAATAAAATGATACATAGAAATATTGTATAAATGAAAAGGTGTTAGATAAATCAAATAGTTTATTATAGGTGATTTGGATGTTTAAAAATCATTTAAAATCATTTTAACATGATCTTTTCAGATAGAGATGATTAAACCGCCTAGAATGGATAAATATGTTATGTGAGATATTTTTTTCATCTTCATAAATGATATTTACTCTAGATAAGAACATAATGAAAACATGAAATGAATTATTTAATATTAAAATAGAAATACTCCTTATAAAGACAACACTCATATAAATGATATAATTATTTAAAAAACAAAACCTAAAAAACAACCTAAATAACTTCAATAATAAATAATTTTTTTAAAAAAAATTATCTCATACCTTTCTAATTTAATCCCAAAAGATGTAACAACATTATTGTGAAATAACACTTCATGTTAAAATTAAGGGTTATATATACTTCAATACAACCAATCACCTCTGAAAATATCCTTAATCATCTTAAAATCCTATCACTTAAAACCTAAAAATAATTATCTAAGACATTAAAGATATGATAAAACATAGGTTTATAAATCCTTGATGGAATCCATAAATTTTAAGATAATCTCACATGAAAACATCGCAGTTTGTAATGTTGTCGAATCTATGATCTAATACCAAATAGAAGGACCTGAGACAAAATATTTCATATTCTATTATCTTTAGACAATAATTAATTTTCATGCATTCCTGATGATATTTTAGTTTTTTAGTTTTAAATATTTCTATCAAAACTCTTACTTAAAATGCCTAAAAATTAAAAGTGTAAAAGTCCACTCAATATCCATTTTTCCTAAAATTAAAAACTTTTAAAATGAAACACACTTTATTTTTATAAAAAATATTTATTTATTTCAACTTTACATATTCTTTATTCTTACCCATTATTAACCATATGATTTTTTTAAATATGATATGATCATAAAAAAATAGTAAGGAAAATAAAAAATAAGTAAGAAACCTGTTATTATTATTTTTTAAACTATGATATCATAAAATATTTTTCCTTCAAAATAAATAAATGTTAATCTCAAATAAACACTTATACACTTATGAAATTATCTTTACTTCCCACATATTTTAATAAAACCGTTTATTATAAAACTAGAAAAAACTCATAACTATGAGGGTATCTTAGAAAACATGATAAACCGGGGAGTTTTTTTAAAACAAACCTCTTAACCCCAAAATGGAACATTTTTTCATTTAAAAAGATTATTATCTTACATTTTGAAATAAAACAATTTCCATAAAACTCATTAGAAATAATAAACAATCATGTTTTTGCCTTGTGACATCATCTTCATAGAACCCTTAAAAACCTATAAAAATGGGTATAAACCTTAATATATACATCCAATATAATTTTATGTGGAAAATAATCATTACCCAATGCATTTGAGAGCTATAAACGGGCTCAAAAATCATATAATATGTATTAGAATGACCCATTCATCTTGAGCTATAATGGGGATAAACCTATTGTATAAGTTGTATCAGGATCACTTGTTGTCATAAAAGATTCCCAAGGACCATATAATACAAAAAATATTTTAGTTTGACGCATTTTAATCCTAAAATGATTGAAAAAATATTTTGAACCCATTTGTAAAACACTTTTGAATATCCAAATACAATTTCCTTTTCTAAAAACCAAGTTTTAAAACTAAAATTCCTAGTGAAAAAGTAAATTAAAGTATTTATTTAAATAAAAATGGAATATTATAAAGGAATAATAAAATTAAAATAATGGTTTTAGTGGTGGTATAATTTTTCAACAACGTATTTATTAAAATAGAACATTCCTTTTTTTCATTTTTTAAAAAACATTCATTTAAAAAACATGTCAAAAATATTCCATTTGAAAATAATTTATAAAAATTAAAATGAAACATGAAATTTACTTTATAATAAAATTATGTCAATATAAATACAACCATAACATAATTTTATGAATATATACATATAAATAAAATATTTAGAAAATAAATCTTTAAAATATTTAAAATGAGGTTTTGAAAGTGAAGTGTTTGTTATGTAAAAAAAAATCATTTAATTTTAATTTTTTTAAAAAAGTAAAATATTGTAAAAAAATAACTTTAACATATATTGAAGTATAAATTATAATTTTCTTGAAACACATAGAATAATATGAATTTATAATAAAAAGGGTTTGGAGGGAAACTATAAAAGGGGATTTTAAAATAAAGTCACTTACCTTGAGTATGACTTTTTACATATGTTATTTTTGTTCCTGAATAATATTATTATGTTAATTATTTAATTTCATAAGAACATTTTCTTGTTTATTATTACTTTTACTATGTTATAATCAATTACTTAATTAATTATGTTCACATTATATGTTTTGATGATATTCGAATCATACGTCCAAAATGAATTTGGTAGGTTGGCAATGGTCAATGTAGTCATTATTTAATCATATATAGAATAATAATCATGAAATAATTTTCATTTTAATATATAAATTATAATTTTAAAACCAACTATGTTTTATGTTTATGAAAAATAAACTATGTTACAATCACGAGGATAGTAGGTTGTACATACACAAGCGTGACGTTTTGAGTTTTCAACAATCATTATAGAAGAAAGTTAGTATTATTTTATCTTTAATGAATGATAATATTATAATAAATAACATATTATTTCTTTTTAATATACTTATATATACCATATATTTTATATCTTTATGTAAAATTAATTACATAGCTTTATGGAGATGGTAGTACACACATAAACACAAATGAAATTATCATTTTTCAGTGAATAGAAATGTAATAAAGTAAATGATATATTATATTTTCAGAATTATAAACATGTCATAAATATAATATATTTAAATTAAATCCATAATTATAAAAGGATGTGATATTAGGTTATGTAAGACAAATTACATTTGTTCGTAGGGTGATAGTCTTCCATACATAAGAATGATGGTTTTGTTTTCCATTTGACAGAAGATATGGTTATTAGTTATGACATTAGCATAATAAAATATAATAGTATAGAATATATTTGATGTATTATATAATAATTTTTGAATAAATATTAAAGGATCTAGATGAAGAAATAAAATTAAAAAGTTTAATTAAGAACTATATATTTTCTAAAAACAGCCTCTTACGGCTTACACCAAATGCTTTACTAGGTTAATTTTATGATCAAAATAAGGGATATAGGATATGGGGGGAGTAAGGATGGTAGTTTGAAATGTATTTTCCCAAAAAATTGGTTCATACGAAGAAAAATATAATGAAGGGAAATTAAAAATGAATAAGAATCAAACTTGTTGGTTCATTTTAAAACCATGAGATCATACATGAGAGTTTTCCTTTGACATAATAAACTATGAGCTCAAATAATCATTTATGTACACATGAAATAATCTTTATTGTACAAAATTTTTCATAAAATACTTTATAAGATAAAATTAAGGGAAAATAATATACATGATGGTGTCGTAGAAAATCTAAGAACCCATGAAAAATGTTCTCTTAAAAACATACATTTTTACCCTAAAAGAGCATAATATTTCCTTTAATATAAAATATCATTATCATAACTTTTTAAATAATATTATTTCTATGAAAAATAATTATAAAGAAAATTATATCCATATAGGTTCCCTGGGACATCATATTCATTAAACCCTTATAATAATCCTTATAAGAACCTTTACAATTGGAATAACCATTACTGTCAAATTCTAACATAATTATCTAGAAAAAATAATCATTAACAAATGAATTTGAGAGATATAAGGGGATAAACTAATCATAAAAATTAACAAGTACCGTAAAATGAATGAAACACATAAAATCTTTCATTTCTATTATGAGACACCTAAAAATGTAAATTTTAACTCATAAAAAAATATTTTTAGATATAGATATATCCCTTTCCCTTAAAACCAAAATTTTAAAACTAAAATTACTAGAACAAAGGGTAGGAAAGTTTTTATTTAAATAAAACATTAAAGATTAAAATGGAATAAAAATATAAAATAATGAAAATTAAAGTTGGAAAATCTATTATCAACGTTTACATTAAAACAGATCATTATATTTCTATTCTGTAAATAATTCCAAAACATTTCATATAGAATACGTAAAATAACCATTTTGAAACAATTTGTAAGAAAAAAAATTAAATATCCTTTAAAAATCATTTATTTATATTTAAATTCACCTCTAAATAAACATTAATAATATTTACATGCAAAAAAAATATTTAGAAAATAAATCTTTGAAACCTTTAAAATGGGGATTTAAATTAAAGTGTCCCTTACCTCTAGTCTGACTCATCATGTATGTTATTTATCATCCTGAATAACAAATTTATGTAAATTATTTAATTAATTAAAATAATTTTTCAATTATATTATTACTTTTATACTATTTATTACTATGTCATATTCAATTACTTAATCAATTAAGTTCTCATTGGATATTTTGATGATATTTGACTCACATGTCCAAAATGAATTAGGTAGGTTGAATATGGTCGAAGAGGTCATTATTAAATCATATACAGAATAATAATCATGAAATAATTATATTTTTTATATATAAATTAAACTTCAAAAACATACCATAAAATATAGTTAGGAAAAATGAATTACATTGCAATCATCAAGAAAGTAGGTCATATGTACGTGTGAGTAAAGTATCCAATTTTTACCGAACATGATGAAAAGAAGGTAAATTTTATTTTATCTTTAAATAATTATTATTATATAAAGAATAGTTTCATAAACCTTTAAATAAACTTATATATATTCCATCCATATGTTTTAGTGATAAAAAAATAATCAGATCACTTCATGGAGGTGATAATCCAAAAATATACACAAACATTATAATTTTTCAATGAATATATTTATAAGAATATAGATGATATAATATCCTAAAATAATGATAAATATGTCATAAAAATCATATATAAACATTAAATATATCATTATAACTATCCATTAGAGGCAGTGGTGGAAAATGAATTATATCTGTTTGCGGGGTGGTAGTCCTCCGTACACACGAACGATGGGTTAATTTATAATTTTATGAAAGTGGGGATGGATATAGGTTAATAAATATAAATAATAACATAAAATTATATTTTATATAACTATTTTATTATATTACAATGGTTAGAATAGTTTTCAAAGAGGAATAATAGAAAATAAGGTTGAATCATTCGATTAAAAGCTATACAACTTCTTCATAAAACCTCCTTTAATTTATTCTTTAATCCCTATAAGGTTATTATTAAAAAACTATAATTTTTATATGATGTTTGTAGGGTTGTTTTAAGTTATTCTGTTTGGTTTTAGATGAACTATATTAATCATAATGTGTGAATAAGAGAGGATAAGAGGATCTCTTTTATTAGTTAGGGGAGGGTCATTCTTGTAATTTCTTAAATTAATAAATTGAAATAAATTAATTTTCATTTTAAATAAGATATAAATTGGTATATTTATAATATAGGATGATTATGGGTCTAAATACTATCATAAAGTATAATTTTTAAAATACTATATTATGTTTTTTACCCTTATCTCTTTGTTTTAACATCCTATTAACCCTTCTAACAAGTATGGTGATATCAATGTGTTTTTCAATTTAATGGTAACGAAAGTTAATATAAAAGGTAAAATTACCTATAAAAGTATTATGGTTTATATTTTCAACCATATCCCATTATATTGTCTTAATTTAGTATTTTATGAATTTTAGTACATTTAACAAAATATGCTTTATTATAAAATATCATTAATAACATTTTTTGAACTATTCATTTACTTTTACTTTAAATTAATCAATCTGAAAATGTAATTTGAATATAAAATTTTTAAAAATACCTAATATGTAATATTTATCTCTATAAATCATGGGAAACTAAAACTCACCCAAAAAATATTACTTTTAGAGTTTCTAAAAATATTTACTTTCTTTTTCTACTGCTTACACAAACATCGAGCCTGCATTGCCTAAGAATTTAAGGAATTTATTTCATCAATAAAGGGAAAAAATAAATTACCATTATAAAAATAAATAAATAAAGTTCAATATAAAATTGTATTGTCATTAAATATTTATATTTACTCACATATAATTCATGACAACTTATTTTATATGTTATTTGGATTATTCTATCCTCCACAAGAATTGTAAAAGAATTTAGATATGTCACCTATTTTATAGCTCCAAAATTAGAATATAAATATTAAAATAATAAATCATTATTCATATTTTTTAACCAAGTATATTATATGATTTTACCTTCTCGAATATTTTCTTTAGGGAACTAGATTTTACTTTTCCATTATTGCGTATGTACTCTGTCAACACTGAAAATGATTATCATATTTATCATGAAATAAATTATAATTCATATATTTTGAATTAATTTTGAATAATTTTTTTATATTATCATTAAATAATATTTCCAAAATTTTAACAATTTTTATCATATTTATGTCTTGATGATATTATAAAGGACATCATATTTCAAAAAAACTGTATTTTTTTATTATTCACCAAAAATTTAACTTCATTAGAAAAATATAAAAAATTACTAGAAGGATAAATTTGAATTTATGAATATAAAAAATGAATTTAATTAAATCAAATTAAATACATATAAATGACATAAATTACTTTTAATATAAATTTCATAAAATACAATGACAAATCATTTTTATAAAAATGAATTTTAAGTCCAATGAATGAACTTATAAAAAAAATCAAGCATAAAGATTATTTATAGGTAATTAATTATATCATTTGTAACTAACGTGATATTTTATTAATTTAATATTAAATTAATAGAATAATGGGACTTTTCAAGTACATAAATGAGTATTTCCCTAAAATAATTATTTTTCACTATTTATGAAATAATCAATTTTTTAGTTAAATATAAACATTTCACCGTAAGATAATTTTTATATGATGATTTCAAAAATGATATCATTTTATCCAAAAAAACTTATAAAATTGGAAAAAATTAATTATAATATTCTCTCACAAAAGGAATAAAAACAATTTTTGAAGAAAAGGTTTTTTTGAAGAATAAAATGAATTTACTAAAAATCGAGTACTTATTTCTGAAGAATTAATTAATACATTCAGATAAAGTATGACCTATATATATATATACAAATCATAAGGTGGTTAATCATATTCCTACTAACCAATTAAATGATGAGGTTATAACTGTAACTTTTAAGTAATATTATATCATTGTTTGTTTAATATTGCTGTTTCTTAATGTATATACTATGGAAAATAATGTTCTCTTAAAATATCAAGATATTACATTCACATAATTAGATATAAAAAATCAGATACAGTGTAAAAAATTTATAATTCAACATAATAAATTACATGAATTATGTATATAGCTAAAATTTCTTACACGAGACACATTTTCTTACATTGATTTTGGTACGTGGCCTGAATTCACTTATATTGATCTCTGTATATGTGATTTTGATTATGTGGTAGATTTATTTATGTAGATAATTTTTATATGTGGATTTTGGACTTAGGATGATTTTTTAATTTCCATGCATTTTAAACCAGTGTGCTTTTAGTGAGTTTGCACCCATTCCAAATAACCTTTAAATACCATTTTGAAAACAGATTTCGGAATTTGTAAAACTTCTCAGGCACTTCCGAATGGATTACCAAGGAATTTTCAGTAATTAAAACACTCTTATTAATCTCTTAATCTCACACGTATCACTACTAATTTCAGCTATCTCAAAATAGAATCCATGTGTGTGTCATCACTGATTTGAGCAGTCATAGGCAATATAACACTAAGATATCCTTCTTTTAACTACTTGGGTCTTCAAAATCCAATTAGTTATCACTATTAACTATTATTATAACATATCTTAACAATATTAACTATTTCAAACAATCTTATTTCTCCAAACTATCATAAAAAATAATTTCTCCTAAAGTAAATTTTATTCATATGTGGACTATCTCTTTCAATCAACTAATATTATCTGATTCTATACAAAGTTTTCCAACCAAATATTTTATTAAACAGTAGTTCTATCCTTCTTCCATTGATACTATATGAGACTCCCATTTTATATTTCCAATTTTATCATTCTCCATTATTCATTACCCAAAGTGTATGGGAAGTGCCTTCTTTTCCATGTTATAGGTGGATACTAAAATCCATCACCCATGTATCCTTGAAAATTAATATCATGAACATTAAAAAAATAGAAAAAATCAGTCAAAATAAAACTTTTATATACCCCTTTGGATTTTTTGTCAATAAATTAAAATTATAAATAGTTTAGATGCATGTTAATTTCCCTTACAAGTTTGTATTTCCTCTCTAATTTAATGAAAATAAATACAATAGAGGAAAATATTTTTCTCTCAATTTATGATACAATTTAAAATACAATAGTTTAATGATGAGGTATTACAAGTGATAATTCTTCTCCCTCATACCCATATAATTTCATGAACCATATTCTCACTATTGAAATTATAATTCCTTTAGAGAATTTAAGAACCATATATTGCTCAAAAATGATCCATTAATTACCCACTCTACACCAACTATGATGAACCTAGTGTAGAAAACCAGAGTTTATAACCTAGATCCCAAAGCCATCCATTAAATTTCTCAATATAGTTCAAAATAAAAATATTAAATATCAGGGCCTGTAAAAATCATATTTTCTATATATTCTATAAACATACACTCATAATAACAAAAACATAAAAAATTTCAAGTGAAACTAAATAGGTTCACCCTTTTAATCAAACAGACACCCCCATGATGATTATAATAAGCATAAACCATAATATGAATAGAATAGTGATTATCAAACCTTAAATGTCAATATATTTGGTGGTTGTATAGATTCCAAATTTTAAGAACATAAGAAATATTTGATATCCTTGAATTATTCAGTCCCTTCCACTAAAGGGGTGCAGTCCATTCTTTATCTCTATAGTTACATTCATCTAGAAATAAACTCGATGTATCTGATACTAGTTGGTGAATAATACCAATTAAAAAATAAACACAAATTGATATTATTTTCCACCGTGATTTTATTTTTTTCATGATTTTATATGTATCACAACACTGCTTCAAACCTCATAATCAGTCATTAACAATGATACAAAATCATAGTATTTTTATAAATAAGGTGGTATTTTATCATATCTGAAATTATATAATCAGCTGTGAAACTTATTTCTCAAACCAGGTTAATTGTTCTTTGAAGATTTGAAAAACATCAAATTTTTCATTACTGTATCATCTTTATATTTCCATTTTTTTCTTTGAGAAGTATGTAGTTATTTTTATTCAAAACTTCTTTCATAGATTTAATAGTTTTCTTTTCTTGAGCTCACATAATAGATTAACTTTTTGATGATTGATCTAACCTCATTACATCATTCATCTATTTTTTCTATATGATCAATATTTCATTGATCTTATGCACCTCCTTCATCTTTAGTGTGTCATTAATATCTATAGTAAAACATTTTGAACTCGAAGCCAATAGTTCATCCCCTCTATCATTCTTCAGTTCCTTTTCACCAGATTGACATATAATAAAAATATTGAGTATATGGACTACCTTGTTGCACCTTACAAATAAAAATTCTTTTGATTTTGAATTAATCATATTGGGTATCCTCCTAGTCTCATCATCAATGATTTCATCCACTATAAAAAATATTTTGGTGGATCTCTTGGATTGTATTTTTATATACCTTTAGATAGCTCATGTTAGCTTTTGTTTCCATGGATTATTTACAAAGGTATGCGGTGTATCCTATCTTAAAACAATATAAGTATCTTCTATTATTTACTGTGATATCCTGGTTATCAATATTCATATAATTCTTGGTAGTATCACACTTAAAATCATTCTTTACGTGGTTACTACTGAAGGCATGTATACTTTTTTGTTTCATATTTATCAACAAAATTTTCCTTTCATTCATTCTAGTATAAGATCTATCACTAGTTTGAATATAGCAGCATACATCATAAGAGTGGATGTATATGTTTCAAATTTACAATAATTATCAAGAAACTCATATACTATTTTCAAGGTAAGATTCCACTTATTCTCTGAATTTGGCATCAGTGTAGTGGGTTTGCATCTATTTTTCACTTTTATCCCCTTAATTATCAGTATAATATTAATTTTAAACATTTTCATGTCATGAAAATAGTCTATAGAAATTTTCCTAAACCTCTAAAAACACAAACAGTACCCAACCAATATAATTATTATTCTTGATGAAATCCATATTGATTTTTTTCTTGACACCCTTACTATTTTGATTTGTTTCTCCATTCATTTAGGTTTTTAGGGGGATTATATTTTGGGTACTCACTTACACCTTTGATACATTGGTGGGGTGCCCATTATTTTTTATAACCCATATTTTTATATAATTTTATCCATTAATCGCTATTTGAAAAAACTAATTCAGTGAATGCATATAATTTTGGACTATAGTATCTTATATATGATTGAGGTAGATGATTCTCTGACACATATCAAGTAATATTCACCAACATAATGAATCCTTATTTTCGGAAAAATATTCTTTAAAACCTAAGTGGAAGATCTTATATCATTAGAAACATGGGTTGTTTCAGTCCTAATAGTTTTTAGATACCTCACTTACAATTCCAACTCAAGACACATTAAACTAACAGAATTATTTTCACTAAGATCTGAGATGATCCCATCCTCCTAATTTCTTTATATTTTATATAAATTTTCTTTTTTATCGCTATTACATATATAAAGGAATATTCCTTATGTTACCCTCTCTTAGTTTTCACATTCATCTAGTATTCTTTGACATTCATCAATGTTTTATGCACCTTAAATAATTCATGGAATACCTCAGTGATAAAAACATTAAACCCTTCCTTCTAGAAAACTATTATTTAAAAAAATTCCTCATTTAGGGACATATTTTCATTGAATGGGGAGGTTGATCCCCTCTTGGATTATTTTTTCAGTTTTGATATGGCATTGTATCTTCTAACTCACTTTTCCAATGAATTATCTATAGAACCAAATCCTTGTTATAAATATGATTTTTCATTAAGTAGCTTCTTTATAATAACTTTTAAATATAAAACAACTTCACTAGGAAATTATTTTAAATAAAAATTTTCATGAGTGTAAAAGTATTTCTCTATTTTTTTCTCTTCATTATCTTCATAGATAGAACTAAATTCATCAAAAGGATATCAATAAATATAATCAATATAAGTGAACTTAAAATTCCATGAAACTTCAAATAATGTTTGATCCATTTTATTTATCACATTATTTATTTCAATATTTTCCTATTTATTCATTCTATCTTCCATTATATTTTAAGAGATTTTTGATAATGAATTAATAAGTGTGGAACCAAACTTATCTATTTGAGGTAGATAATCTTTAAAAAACTAAGGAAATATTTATTTCATTAATCGAAATTAAATTTAGATTTTATTAAAAATATATACAGTTAGAGGTGATATTGGATATGATAACAATTTAGATACCCCCAGGGATCGGTGCAGATACCTTGTGGGGGGTGAGTGAATTAGGTGTTGATTACTTTTTACTAATTACCAACTCTCCTATGAATATTTAACCCTTATAGATAATTTAATCTCTATTTTCATTTTTTATATTATTGTTTTTCCCAAAAATATCAACTACATGCATGAAAGTAGATTAATAGAGGGTAACACTGTATTTTTACAAGGTTTGGTACAAAGAACAACTCCTTAACTTGATTGGTTATTTTCCTCACTCAAGGATTATCTAATATAATTAATGAGACTAAAATGGGTTAGATGTTTCCAAAAAATACACTTCTTGAGACTTAATGGACTTAAAAATTCCTATCTCACACAAGAATTCATTCTATCACTTTCCAATTTGTTTATTGAGTCGCACTATAATCACCCTATATATCTTGATCTAGATTGGTTCTATGAAGTCTCACGGAATATATATTTTTGTTTCTTCAACGCTTAATCTTTTAACTAGATTAATAGATCTAAACAATATGCTTATATATATTTAAAATTGATCTATTTAATCTAAAAAATGTTTTTTAATTATATAAATTCATCAATAATACTTTATATCTCATTCACTGCTTGAAACTCAAGTTCGTTAGATTTCTCACACACTAAGATTCCCTATTATTCAAAACTAGTATCTTCTCACTACTCATAATTCTTGAAACTAATATCTGATTACATGAAAATTAGTTCAGATTCATTATATATTTTCTTCTTCTCAAACCACTTCTACCATGAATGTTACATTAATCACTTCCACTTCCTGGAACATCAATAAACTGATGGTTTTACTCCTTAGCATAAGCAAAAATCCTTTCCCTTATTCTTATTCTATTTTAAGAGTTATCTTTGATAATTCAAACAATGATACAAAATGTATCTTTGATAAAGATACTTCAAAAAAACATTTCTCAAACATAATATTTTTTTCATTTATATATAGGTCACAAAATATAATATTTTTAATATTGAAAATATAGAAAATCCCCATAAAATTTATTCCCAAGATATGATCATTTAATTACTCACATTTATCATTCATGGGATATACCCATGATCTCAATTTTATTTACACTCAAATAGTTGTATCATGTATAATGACATGAGTGCCCAATATTTTTGATTTTATCATTTATATTGACCAACAAAAAATATTTTGGTGTTTTGTAGCATGCTCAAGAATATCTTTTTCATCTTCTTCATTTACAATTTTTTTTAACCTTATCTCATGAAACAACATTAGTTTAAAATAAAATAACAAACTATTATTTTAATTATTAGTAAAAAATCAGCTAGAAACAAATTAATTTGTTTATTTTAACTTTAGAGTTGTACAAAACCATAAAAATCACATTCTATATTTAATATCTGGGGATTTTTCATGAACAACGTCATATTTAATCTATAAAAACTTTTCAAATATATATTATTAGAATATAAAAATGATACTGGAAGTGATCACTATTTTCAAAGGTTCTCATGAATCATATTGAATCACAATAATCTCACATGATCATGATATTTAATTACATAATGATAACCAAAATAGGGAATCATTACATTCTAGTTTGTTCTATTCTTTAAAATATAGTTTCTTATTTTATCTTTGATATTCATCTTCTCATACTTGAAGATCATATTTCTTCTGATTCCAAAATCTTGGATCATGGGAAAAATTACATTCATTTAATTTTTAACAAGGAATAAAAACATTAAAATAACAATAATTGGATTTGTCCACAAAATATAAATTCTAGAAATATATATAATTTTACCTATTATGTAAGTGAAATTCTATTACATGGCTTTCAATTTTTATACATCTTTCAAATTATATATGCATTTTTCTTCGATGTCATAATATTTATATACATGGAATTTTATACATGTAGGTTCACTTACATAGATGATTGAAATCTCCTATATTTTCCTATTCTCATACATCACTACAACGACTTAGGTAAACCATGTACATAGTTGAATTTTCCAATATAGGACACATATACTTATGTTGATTCTTATACATAGCCTGAATTAAATAAAATCTATTATCATTTATGATAATTATATTTTATGATAGAGTCTTATATGTGGGTACATTGGCTATACAGATTGTAGAAATAGGAATATTTTCCTGATTTCACACATTTCGAACCAGGGTGCCTTTAGTCAGTACACAAAATTTTTAAATCACCTATAAATACTGTTTTGAAAACACCTTTTTGGAATTTATTATACGTATCACTAACATTAAAATGATTTCCCATGACATTGAAAAAAATAAAATTCTCCTATTGAGGTTTTAAATATCACACACTTCACTTTTGATTTCAGTCAAACTGAAACAAAATCCAAGTTTGTGTCATCAATGATTTTTATAGTAATATATAGTATCACACTAGTATATCCTTGTTTTAATTACATAGGTCTTCAAAATCACATCATTTATACCTTTTAACCTTTATTAAAATATCTCTTTTTGTTGTTCTGTATAAACAAAACTCTTTCTATACCAAATTTTTATAAATAACACTTCCTCCTATAGTACATGTCATTCACATAAAGACATTATTTTCAATCATCAGATATTATAGGCTTCTAGTCAAATCTATCCAGCTAGATCTTTTCTATTTCAATATTTCTCTCCTTCTGAATCCAATATATGATACGTGTTTTTTATATTTCCAATGAAAATTCAATCCATTATTCATTACCTATAGTGTATGGGTAACTAATTATTATCAATGTAATGGGTGTATACTATAATCCATCACTATTTTATCCTTGAAAACTATTGACATGTACCTTGATCATAAACACATACTCAATCAAAATGGCACTTAACATTACAATTAATTAATAAATACGAATAGAAAATACATAATTATCATGGCATGAAAACATGTGAATACAATTAATAATAACTAATAACAAGTTAAATTTTCACAAAATCATTTATGTAAATCACTATTAAGAGAAATATATTTGTAAAAATTAAATTAACTTAGAACTATTTTGCTTCCAGTTTAACCCTTTAAGAATATCAAAGAGGGAACAATTTTACCTACCAAAAAGAAAACATCGAGTAGTACTTAAAACCAAGAGAAAATAAGATATCAAAACATATTCCAATAGGATACCCAATGATAGAATAAATTTATTGACTAATACACTACCATTCTAGGATAGTGATCCCAAAAAGTGAAACAATATGGTCACCTTTATTTTACCTAGGACAAGCCCCTACAACAACCTGAATAGAAAAAAACCAAATGGAATGCTTGTTTCTCATAAACTAAATTAGATATATATATATATATATATATGATAATATATCAATTATTGATAATAAAATATAATTAAGATGATATTAGAGAAGTAAAATATAGTTACCTTATTAAATATGAGTTTATGTGATGAAAATTGAGTTTCTCTGGCTATGTATTAAAGAAAGATCATTTTGGGATGGGAGAGAGAAGATGTTGAGCTCATAAGTAAGGGAAATATGTAAATTTCAGGGAAACTTATTGACTTAGGTTATATTTTAAGAATTATGTTTTATAAGAAAATGATAAAATTTTCCCAATATTAAAAAAACATACATAGATCTACTGAGTACACAATATAGGCCATCAGGTAATAGGTGGGGTAGATAATGTTCATATAGCCCACCTGTATCCACTGGGTTCCTGTTATGAGTCCCCCAAGTACCTAGTGCAACTATTGTACCATGGGACCCATTTAAACTCATTATATTCTTCAAAAAAAATTATCTAACTCCAACACAACCTCAAATATGACTGATAAATGAGTTAATTGAATGAATATTAAATGGAAATACTAACATGTAAGCTTAGGTTCATCACAAAACAAACTTATTGAATACCATGAGGGCTCCCATATTCATTTTTTTCAACTATTCATTTATCATTTTATAATAACCTAACCATGAGATGTTTTAGTGTACACCATGTAATAATTTGTGTCACCAAAATATTCTTCAATCAATTTTTTCCCAATCATCTCTAATTTATTATTGATAAATCCATGAACATGTTTAAAATTAATAAAATAATTAAATAAATAAAAAAACATTTTTAATCCACTCAATAAACTAGTAATATAAATTTATCAATGATAGATTTATATAAATATAACAATATTGGATACAATTATGATTTTGAGATCTATATAACCCTTAATGTAAAGATCAATACTATATTGATAAATTATCTTTTATGGTCTTATTAGTTCCCAATTTTTTCTGTTCAATTCAAGAGGTTTTACTCTCTTCCCCATATTCAATATCTTTTCAATTCCATCATTGTATATTTTGGAAACTTGTTAAAAAAAATTAATCTCCTTTCATGTTTCAAAAACCAACACCACATATACACACCTATAAAGAAACAAATATTCACTTATCACTGTATCATCTTCTTAACAAACAAGAGTCTCTCAAACACTACATGAAGATATCCAAAATTATTCTCCAAAATTATGGTGATATTCAATGAAATGAAAGATAGAAAATAAAAATTTAAACCCAATATGATTCTTAAAGATAATTCACTCCCAAAAATATTCTAAAGTGTTGTAAGGCATGCTTATTTATTTGATTTCTAAAGATATCTACTACTTTATCCTTCATTGAAACATATTCCAAGTTTATATCCTTAAATTATACGTTCTCAATGATGAAGTTATATTTAATTTCAATATTATCTTACATCAAATCCTTTCTAGGATAATTTTAAAAATTGATCAAAATTTAATTATCACACCCAATTATCAATGTGTATGAGAATTCCAACCTCATATATTTATGTGATGACTTTATTTAAATAATTTTATATGTTCAATTCAATTTTTTTGAATAATTATCATCCATTGTGGAAAATATGACTTCATTTTTCTTCTTATTATGTATATTAATGCATCTTCCTTTGGCAATGAAAGGTCCTACAGATGTAAAATTTTGATCACCAATATCACCTTCATAATCAACATCAAAAAATAATAAATATATAATGACATGTCTTCTCCTTACCTCAGTGTTGAAGTGTCTTCTAACCACATTTTTTATTTATGTTTTGATAACTACAAGACTTATTTAGTTTTCAATTAATATTTATCACAAATTTTATTTCAATATTTTATTCAATATAATATAAATAGGATTGATTGTTAATATTGTTAGGTATTTTAATAATCATTTTTTTATATACTACATGAAATATTTTTATTGAAAAATTAATTTATATTTGGGTTAATTTCATATCTAATACAATTATTATATTTACTTGTTTTATTGGATAAGTCTTATGTCAAAAATGAGAGTCAAGTGATTATGAGGAAGGAAGTGCATGTGACTGTATGACCAAATGCATTGAATGCATGACAACATTCATCTACTATATGAAAAAAGGTCAATAGAATGTAATAAATTTAGTAATTTTTTTCTTATGGTTTAACCAACCACATAATGAAACTTGACAAACAACAAGAACAAGATTGATTGACTATAATAAAAAAAATCACAAATCATTTATTTAATGCATTAATAGGAATAAACCATAAGTTAGACACTACAAATTTTTCTATCATATCAACCAAATATTATATATCAATCGATTGTATATTGTAAAATAAATCAACTACATGTTGAAAATTTTATTGACCACGTGTTGAAAAATATATTGACCATGTTTTGGAATTTTGACTAACCAAACATTTAAATTTTGATTGACCACAAACAAAAATTCATATCTATCGTAAAATTATTTTCCATTGACTACAAGATAAACGTATGTTCTACCACAATTTATGGTATAACATGATTATGGAGCTACCTAAATAAGAAATCTACTATTCATGAAGGGATTAATTTCTATGATGATATTTTTCATACTTCTTATATTTTATACATTTTGATTCACTAAAACTTTGGGTTAAGATTTTTCATTGATTAAATTATTTTCTAAATATTTATTTATTAGGTTCATTCTAATGAATTTTATTTGGTGAAATTATATATATTATTATATTCTCTCAATTTTGTTTATTTCCTATACTGTTTTTTTGAAAAAACATGATTTTTAAATTTAAAATTATTTTAATTTGAATGGATTTCATCATATAAATTATCAAAAATATTCCTAGTGAATTAAATACTATTTATTATGTATTATTAGTGATGTATTAATTATACTAACAAATTCTATTATACAACCTATTTTATATCATATAGATTAATGAAGTAAATTATATGTGAATATTTTTCTTGTGAATTCAATAAAGATACACACATATTTTCTTTGGAAGGATTAAGTGAAAAACATTTATTATTTTGATCCTACTATACATGAAGGAACTCTATATAATCAGTTAGATAATACAAGTGAAGGTGTGAGGTTGATGATATTCTGTAAGTATACTACCCAAAACACTTTAGAAATAAATTTTTGTTGTGTTTTGAATTTCAATATTTGGATTCATTACCGATGAAGAGAACTTTTCTCTCTCAACACTCAGATCCTTACTTATTCATCTAGTTTTTGTTGTTTTTAAATATTTTTATTTTTTATGTGATTAATTGTGTTTGGTTTATGTTACACATAAAATGTATGACTCATGTTATACTACCCCATAAAAGGTATTAATTATTCCATTGATTATAAAATAAAATTAGTATTAGTTTTAAATTGTTCTAGATAAAGGCATGGTTTGGCTTATTCCACCACATTGAAATTTATGTTCTAGTTTGTGGCTATAGATGTGAACAAGGTAGGGTGATTTGGTTAAACCAGAAGGTGTTAAAAAAGTTGTTTTAGACTGTGCCTCCAAGTATTATAAGTGTATCATGAAGTGTTTTGATCTCCTATTAAAAGTAAGGGATTCCATAGTTAGTGGGTTCCATCTATTTTTTTTGGAAGGGAGAAGAGTATAATAGTATTATTTAGATATAAAATACTATTAAAATAAAAAAAATTACTTTATATTTTTATTTATGTTAAATAAATTTGTAACTTTGAAAATAATACATTTAAAATATTTAAAATGATCAATTCATCCCATCATTAATATTCGGCTATTATCACATGGATAATTAACAATTGGTATCAAGGGGAGTACCCTAACTTAGGAATATAAAAAAATTATTTTTACTCATAAAACCCTATCTTAAAAAATCATGGGGATAATATTTTTTTGATGTTAGGAATGAATGTGAATGATGGTTGGACACCTCAAAGACCTCAATTCATTGATGGACCTGATTATGATTATTGGAATTCTCACATAGAATCTCTTCTTAATCTCCACATAATTGATAGCTTGACCATTATGGTGAAACCATATAAAATTCCTAAAGTTAATACATAATTATTGATTTGAAATTATGTCATAAGGCATGTTTTAAATTAGAAGGTAATGAATATTTTATATTATAAAATAATTACAAATGTTTACTTCCATGTGTCTACACAACAAATATATCATGAAATATGGTGTATTTTTCAAGTAATACATTTAGGTTCAATGAAGATATTATAAATGAAACTGACCTTGTTATGATCTATGTACCAATAGTTTAAAATGGAAGAAGATGAAATAATGAATCAAATGATTCATATATATAAAAGTATTGTGAATATCATGAGTAGACAAGGGGAAACTCTATACAATTTAATTCTTGTTGAAATATTTTAATGATATTTTAAAAACTGTAATAATAAAAAGGTATATATGGATATAAGTAAAACATTAATGGAATATTAATTAAATTAGATTATTAGATATTAATTATAATATGAATTAGAATAGAAAAATATTTCTCCAGATGAAAATTAAAAAAATTGTACTATTTTTAAATAAATAATAAATATTACCACTTATCCTTTTAATAATTTATTCAATTTATTAAAAGATACCACATTGTATATGTTTCTTAAAAGAGGAAAAAGGAAGGCTAATCAAGAAGGAAAAAATAATTACCCTTAGAATAAAAAAATAAATAAAGTTAATGGTGATAATGAAGTTATCTATTTTGAATATAGATAAAAAGGTTAAATAAAACCTAACTACCCAAGGATCATGAATGATATGAATAAGATTGAATAGTAAAAAAAGAAAAGAAAAATTATAGCTTGTTAAAGTTACACAAAAGTTTTTTATTTGAATGATGAATCTGCTACCAGAAAAGAATACAAAACTTATTCTTAATAGAATCATTAAAATGGCTATGCCAATATTATCTTTCCTCCTCTTATTGTAACATATTGGGTTTTTGAATAAATTGGAAATTACAAACGAATTTAAACTTTTAAATGGTGTGTCATGACTTAGCCTTACCTAGGCCATGGACCTATTCATCATACCCTATGGGTATCCTATAATACCTTGGTCTCCTTCCCATCAAACCAAAACTATTTAAAACTAGGTTTTCTTATCAGACTGATGAATATCCCCATAGTCCAACAAATGTCCTTTCAATGTGTTTTTCCTCACTCGTACACACCATGGGAAACTTCACAAAAGGCCACCCATCATGATCACTAATCTAGTATAAGCATGCTTAACTATGGAGTTCAAATCAGGTAGGGTCCTGAAATGAAATTTGTACCCTATTAAAATGAGTCATATCATTTAGTAATTTAAAACATCATCATTCTAGGGTGTTACATTATCCATCCATTTAAAGGATATAATCATCGCAGTGGACCCCACACACCCAACACTGGTATTGCCACTACACTTGTTGATGGGTATTGGCTCTGATGCCATTTATCAAGACCCAATATTCCCTGGTACATGAACCTAGTCATTTGACCCATTGGTATCCTATAATACCTTGGTTGGATTTCTAGCCCAACAGAATCTATTAAACCCTAGGGTCTCTTATAAAACTAGTGACTGTCCCCACAGACCAACACATATTCTTTCAGTGTGTTTTTTTCTCACTCATACAAAAATGAGGATACTTCCCAGAAGGTCACCCATCCTGATTACTACACCCGGCAAAGCTCTCTTAATTTTAGAGTTCTAATTTGGTAGGCTCCCGAAAATAAAGGTTCCCCTTATTCACATGAGTCATATCATTTAGTTATTTAACCCTTATTTTTCTGGGGAGTTACATGGTGGATGGGATAATATTAAATTAAGTGACATAATAGGATTTCTAGAGTTAAAATTGGGAAATGTGTTATTTTTAATGGGGTTTAAGGATAAATAAGTGTATTAGGGCTTTAGTTAGGTTTTAGAGGAGTCATGGTTTCAAAACTAAAATCCAAGAGAAGTATAACTAGGCACATAATTGGAAAATGTCCAATGATAACCATGTATCCCAAACCATGAAACCCATTTAAATTAGATAAAAGTTAGTCCAAACCATTATAGGGAGGTGTATGACCATGTGAGTTGTTATAGAGGGGTAGATATTCCTACAAAGTTAGGCACACAGTTTAGCTAACATAGTTCTGAAACTATGTAAGGTGGATGTCCCCTTTAACTGATGCCCTGAAAGGTTAGTACACGATTAGTCGAACCGTGAGACCAAATTATGTGGTACATTAACGGGGGTGAAATTATTAGTTTTCCCTACCTATTTAACCCTTCTTCTTCTATTTTATTCCCCCATTTTTTTAGAAACTCTCCAAACTATTGATATATCCTTTGGATCTACTTAGTTCTTTTTGGATATTCTTCATTAGAGATCTGATTCAATATCTACCAATTTTTTTGGATAACTACGAGCAAGGATACTTTTCCTCTAGCTTCCTTTCATTATTTCTCTTTCTATTTGGAATGATATTTTCATCATAGATAATATTTTCAATTTCTAGTATAATTATATTGATTCTATTTTTCTTTTGTTTTGGATCAAATTAAGTGAAAATATTTAATGATTGATAGTACATTTGTATGAGTTTGGTGGATCCTAGATTTATCCTATTTTATATGTGTGTTTTTGTGATGTGGTAAATACACATGAGTAGGGTAGTCCAAGAATGACCATTTATTTACTATTTTAATATTTTGTTATTATTAGAAGATTATGGTAGGAAATTTCATACTAATTTATAAACTTTGATCATATAATGGAATAGAATGTATTAAATGGGTTTCCAATTTTGTTGAATAGGATGTTCCACTGTTTAAAATTTATTGATTTAAGATTTTATTATATTGGTTCCATGGGAATGGGTTAGGATTTTCCAATGGGATATTAGGAGATGATGATAACTGAAATTGAGGAAACATGATTTTTCAGGATATGTTAATGATAGAGGTCTTGTTCCATGGTTGGGAGATGAGATGCACATGTTTCAATGGAGATTTCCAGATTTATGAATTATATATTTTGGTAAAATTATGACCACTGTTGTTGGATAAACGAGTTTTTAGGGCATGTGCACATCAAATTAGGACCTAGTGAGGTGTTTTTGACCACTCGAAGTGGGTGGAGGCCATCAAAGATATAACAACAATGGATATTTTGATGATCATCAGTTAAAGGGGAGGTTCTCACCCTAGAAATCCATGGTTGATGGTGTGAGACCATCAGATAGGGTCTGCAGATTTTTATGATATTGTGGACAATGGGAAAAGAATATTGAAGGTTAGATATCATCGTTCCATGATATTTTGGGCATCTAAGCCAATAGTGAGGCATGAAATTGAATTCCAAGGGATTGTTGATATGCTTATAGACATACCGATGGGACGTCAAGTTCACATGATATATTGTTCATATAGTAATGGTTGGAATATGGTGTTTTGTGGTATGAAATTGATTGGGGGACCAAGGGTTCTTTTATTATGATTGAACATGAATACAATGTTCCATTCTAGTGATGGATGAAGTGAGTAAATACTCTGCTTTTAATCTTTGGCACAAGAAAATTGGGTTTTGTAATGTGTGGTTAATTTCCATTATCTTATGTTTTTCATACACTGATATAAATTTATATGTAAGATAGGTAGAGGTTGGTGGTGGGCTACTGAGTTCATACTCAAACAATGCACGAGACCCTCAGGATGTATATAGAATTTAAGGATTTTATATCATTTAATAGATTATACTCATGTTATGTTACTTAGTGATAATGATCTCTCATGAGTGCATGAGATCGATAGAATTTAGACTAGGGGCTCTATTGCATCAAGATGGAGTTATTTTTGGGATTCTGCATATAATGTTATATGTCCAGACATGAGTGATATTACATGTCTATTTTGTATAACTATCATGAAATGTGTACATTACTGATTTATATATATATATATATCTAGTTTTCTTCTATCTTGTTATTTACACTTTTTATAAAATGATTATTCTGATTTTGGTTGTTTTCTTCCATAGTGATGTTGTTATGTTGAAAATTATTATTATTATTATCAATAGAGGGTATGATCTCCCCATTATCATCAAATAGACCATTTCCACTAGTTGGATGTCTTTTTCATACAATTAATCATGCCTAAGGCCTACTGGGCATCTATCATAGAGAAAAATTTATGTGGCTTCTGGGTTGGGGTGCTACAAGTTTTATCATATATATTTTTTCCTTTTCCGTAATGTTATTTGGGCTAAGGTAGATAGAAGTATAAGAACTTGTCATGGATTGGTGATTATTTTTTGACTGAGTGCCTTTATATCCATTCATGGGGGATAAAATAAGTTTCCAATGGTGTGAAATTGATGATAATACCTTGTTTTTTTTTACTATTGTTGATGCCAAAATACGGGAACGAGAAGAAGACACAGACCCGATGGCTGCCTCGCGAATCTCATTCACGGAGAACCGGCTGCATCATGCCACCACGAAGAAAGGAGGTGGTAACACTCCATGACCGCCCTTGACGTTCGTGACCTTCCACGAATCAAGGAGGTGGTAATGCTCCACGACCACCCTTGACGTTTGTGAACTGCAATGAAGCAGGAGGCGGTAATGCTCTGTGACTGCATTTGATGTTCGCGACGTGCCGCGGAGTAAATGACTTCTTCTTTACATAGAGAGAGTGCTGCTTCACAGTGCCTTGCCCCTATAAATACCAGCCTCCCCCCATGTTTAGGAGGCGGACAATCTGACCTTTAGACTTCCTAGCTCCCGAATCGTGAAGCACCCTTCTGCTCTACAAACCATGAGTTGTTCGAGGTACTACTACTCTGTGAAGTGCCTCCCCTTTGTCTCGTTTTGACCCCCTCTTCCGAGAAGGTTTCCTTTCGCGGAGCCTAAGGGCCTCCACGGAGGAAGGGGATCCCCAAGGGGACCCGGGTCATCACGGAGCATTTATGCTTCGCGAAACACCCTTTGTGTACACATGATCCACATGACAAGGTAGGGTCATTATACTTCGCAAATAACATTGCTTCACGATGCCTTGCTTCGTAAGCCACCTTTTCTCTGCAAGGCAGTGCTCTATGAATCCCTTTCCACTTTGCGAAGCACCTCCCATATGCACCTCTGCCCTATTCTTATGCTAAGGCACCCCACTTCGTGAAGCACACCCCTTCGCAAGTACCCTCCGCCACACGGGGCAGCAGAGCTTCACAAGGCCCCTACCTATGAACCTCTCTACTTTGCGATTCATTTTCGCATTCTTCTCTCCAGGTTTTCATGATGTTATTTCAAGGTCCCTTGGATGATACCGCCCATTGCTTTGCTTCACCTCAAGCTTCTTCTCATAGGCACGCTAATGGCTATTGTTTCTTCACATAGCCACGCTAACATGGTCCCCCTGATGGTTCGCTCCATGACACCCCCTCACCACGGCTTTGCCTGTCCCCTGTCTACACCAAGGAGCAGAGGGTACCAGTTATGTAAGTACTAGGGGTGAAGAAAAAACCCACCTCGTCCGAGCTGCAGGATGTTAAACTACCAAGAACCATCCTCCTCAACACATGACGTTAAACTGTGACCTCGCCCCATGCCTCGCACGCGGAGTGCCCCCAGCTTGGAAATTCTCCACACCCACCAGTCTCCGCGAGGATGATATCTTCCCTCAAAGGGGATGATATCCTCCTTATCAGAGTGGAGTTTGTCCATGGGGAAAGGGAAACCACCCTGGTGTATGCCCCTAGCTATTCTTACTAGAGGCAACATCCTTGCTCCTCCTTTCTTCTTCGGTCCCAAGGACCAGGGGAAAGGGGAAATGGACACCGGACCCCTCCTTTCTTCAGTGCCAAATCCCTCTCCCTCTAGGATTTGTCTCCATCGGTCCACCATCCCAGAGTAAGTCCCAACCTTCGGGCTTCTAACCATGCATAAGCCACTGTTTCCTCTTTGGGCGGCAATCACGCTTAAGCCCCACTCCACTTCCCACAAACGCACCTTTTGCGACGTGATCGTAGGGTCTCTGCTATCTCTTGGTTCTCACACCGGTCATGGATCACGTGGGCTTAGAGTGAGAACCAACCATGATATCTTACTTGGTCCACCTCAGAGTGTAATCCCCAAATGCTCACCACCGTAACTACGAGGTCTTTGATCCTTGCCAAGGCGGGGTATGTAGGAAGCCTCCACAAGGTTCAAGACCACCACCCATTGGACCCCAGGTCCACCTTCACGTCGAGTCCCAACCATATTAACTATGAGGAATTTTATCCTTACTAAGTTAAGGTACGTAGGAAGCCTCCACGAGGTTCAAGCCCAACAACCATTGGACCCCAAGTCCTCCTCCACGTCGGTTCACCGACACCCTGGGCCGCCTCAGAGCGTAAGCCCCAAATTCTCACCACCGAAACTATGAGTCCTTTGATCCTTGCCAAGGAAGGGTATGTAGGAAGCCTTTATGAGGTTCAATCCCACCATCCACCTGGACCCCAATACCTTATTCACATCGGTTCACCGACTCCTCCCCATACTCGAACTACGAGGACTTTGATCCTTACTAAGGTAAGTCATGTTGGAAGCCTCCACGAGGTTCAATCCCAAAAACTATTGGACCCCAGGTCCTCCTCCACATTGTTTCACCAACACCCTGGGCCGCCTCAGAGTGTAAGACCAAAATGATCACCACCGGAACTACGAGGTCTTTGATCATTGCCAAGGCAGGGTACGTAGGAAGCCTCTAGGAGGTTCAAGCCCACCATCCACCTGGACCCCAGGTCCTTATTCATGTCTGTTCATCGACTCCTCCCCATACCTGAACTACGAGGACATTGATCCTTGATAAGGTAAGGTACGTAGGAAGCCTCCCTGAGGTTCAATCCCACCATTCACTCGATCATTCTGACATCTTTATGTCGGTTCACCAACACCTTGGGCTGCCTCAGAGCGTAAGCCCCAAATCCCTCCACACCACCTGAACTACAAGGATTTTGATACTTGCCAAGGAAGGGTACATAGGAAGCCTTCCTAAGGTTCAAGCCCAACACCCAGCAGTGCTGACTCCCTTCACGTTGGTTCACCCCCCGTTCTGCATGACGTTAAACTGTGGACCTCTTTCAGTGGTAAGTCATTTTCACTCCATTCAGCGGTAAGTCGTTGAACCCCAATCGGTGGTATGTTATCATCAGATGAACTACGTGGACTTTGATTCCTTACTACGGGGATACGTAGGAACCCTCTTCAAGGCTCAAGCCCAAAACTATCATCATCCGCATGGTGGTTCCATCCCATTCACCACCCACTTCATTCAAGCGCTCCATCACCAATCCCGATTCTTACCCGGGCCGCCACATCCCAGTGGGATCATGCCGCCTCATACTCTATTCCCCTCAACAGCACTCGGGAAGCCACCCATATATTGGACCAAATATTAGTGTTCCCTCTAGGAGATTTCACCCATATGATCCACTATAGTCAGTGTTCTGATCGGTCTGATCCATCTCTGCTATAAGTTAAACTCACGGAATACCCCATGTTAAACAAGGGAATCTGAAGAAAACCTCAAATACATGACCATGGAATATGATTACCCGCATTCGATGTGGGATGCCTCAGGCTTACGCGCCCTTGAGAAGCCCTATAATAAGGGAAATAAGAAAGACATGTCAATCCCCCAGTGTCCAGACATGCCAGTGATGCCCAACGTGACTACTCCCCTGACTGATTGTTGTTGCCCTGACTGGACCTCTTGGAATGTCCGGAAAAAAGCAGTGTAATTAGCTGGTGTCCATGAAGATATAGAGCTAGGAAGAGTTTCACGAACAACGTATTAAGTCTATAAGGGAGACCCAGACTAGGTGAAGAGTTCTAAGGAGGAATCCACGGAAGGAAGAACCAACATCCCATCATCCCGTTTCAATCAAGGAGAAGAAGTCCCTGAATAAGGTGCAGATGTCACCTGCCTTTGGAAAGCGGGAATTCGGGGCAACAAAACCGTACCCTCTCATCCCCGAATGAGATGGAAACTCACACCCTGGTGAAAGCATCGGAAATAGAAATAGTGAACCCAACGTGAAGATATTCTCCACAATATAGAGATTAGTAGCGCTCGAGGCATAAATGGATTTAATTGTCACTAGATCCAGTTATATGGCATCAGGTCCCGCCAAGAAAATAGTGGACCTAGCATGAAACTCACCAGAAGCTGGGGCAGTAGAATATTGGAAATCATGTTCTGTGACGTTGTTAGTGTGGATCCCTCTTACCTATCACAGAATACATGATATAATTGTGGCATTGGTCGTCAATTCCTTTTCCTTTCAACACTGATGAGTTCATCTCCCTGCTTCCTAGGAATCAGGTTGCTGCACCAGGGGTGCGATCACCGCCTGCCCATCTACATAGGGGCAGGGGAATGCCAACACGGTCATTCCATGTGGCTTTACCTCTCCCGCGACAGACTCTACATCTATGACCATGGGGCACCCACGTCCCCTCTCCCCGTCTGAGGTCATTCAACAGAGGGTAATAAATGACCTTGTGTGTCGTTACGAGGAGGAGGGCATAATTCCGACCCAGGATATGGCCCGCCTGGATCTAGAGGCGTATGTGCCTCATCGCCAATGCTGCCTTCGAGGGCCACGCAGGGATCCAATGCTCCCCACCCTGACGTACAACTGTTTCGGGAGCCTCTCCCTGGAATGCTTTGACGACTCTCTGCCTTACGCTGATGAGGTAGGTGACGTCTGGCCCAATCCTATCAGAGTCCCAATCCAGGGGATCCCAGCAAGGGCTCCCACTCAGCACGTCAGTTTCACCGCCTGGTCTTGCCGGAGGAGGAGGAGGTAGGCTAGGTACCTGCACCACTGCCCCCGATTCATCTGACCCGACGCTAGCTTCGGGCGCAAGGTGAGGATGCCCACCAAGGGGTGTCAACGTCGGAAGCTGCTGTGACCTGAGCCACCATCGAGGCATATCATTAGTTCCCTGCATACAATATGTAGGGGTAATTATATGCCTAACTGGGATCGAGGCCCCAACTGCCCCATGGGCAGGCTGGGTCAACTCTCTTGGTCACTGTCACGAGCAGTGGTTGCCGCGAGCTAACCCGCAGTGATGTCACCCAGTACAGAGGTCCTCCCCGTACCACTACCATGGAAAGTACAGTCCTTCCCCGCTTCGAGGCTCAGCATAGAGGTCTACCATGTTCTACCATCAATCCAAATTAGGGTCTACCCTACGGTAGTGATACTCGGTACGGAAGCCTCTCTCGTGCTCATTACACTGGGTATGGAGTCATTCCTCCTACCCCTGACCGCTGATGTAGGTACATTTCCCATCTGGTCTCTCTCCAACGTGGGGATCCTCCCTACATCCTCTCCGCAGCTAGTGAAGGTCCTCCTCACCTCAGCAACCAAAGGGGTGAAGTCCAACCATGCCTCACTAGCAACCAGCACGGAGGTCCTCCACATACTCAGGTAGATCGGTACAAGGACCCTCCTCGTACTGAAGTCACCAGAGAAAATAAGCATGGAGTTCTTACCCTTACTTCTGCCAGTTCTAGCGGAGATTTTTCCTGCTCCAGTGTTACCCATGGGGGTCCTATTCATGTCCTCTTCGACATTTGTCCCGGTTCTCCTCGCACCCTGGCTTTATTAGGTGGAAACCTTCCCCGCCCTGGCACCAGTGCGGCCAAAGGACCCCGTGTCAGAAATCTGCCCTGTCCCGAGGAGCCACCCAGGGGTAGGAAGGCGGGCCATCGCCCCCATAAGAGGAATTCAGGAGAGTTCTGGACAGAGAATATAATTGTCCGCTTCTCATAATCTGAAGGGGAATACGACTTAGCTCGGGAACCCTCTCCTTTCTTATCTGAGTCAAGGGCTGGTAAGGGATGAGGCGCATCAGCCTGGTGATCCTGGAATATGAGGTTCATATGATTCCTACCTCCCTCTTTAGGTATTTCCAAGAGGATAAAAATCTAGTGACCCCGCAGGTTACAGTCGGGCAATCACTGCCATCATCACTAGAAGCACTCTCTACCTTCACAAGAGATCACAGAGAGCTATTCTGGGGACCAATAGCGAGTGAGAAGCATTGTGGCCTATAACTAGAAGCCCTAGCCCCTGATCTAGGAACTGTGACCGTCAGACCATCTTATCACGACGTAGTAGAAAAGTTGCTACACTCTTTGGAAGAAGGCCCGAGATATGGAGGCCAGTCAGCCTGTTCACCATACTCTCCATCGGCCACCCTGCCGTCCTAGCGGTCTGCCTCAATACCGCTGCTAGTTCCTCAACCACCCCCAGTTGACGAGTGGTGCAATCAAGGGCCAGACCCTGAATCTGAGCTGAGGAGCTTCTGGAACATCCTCGCAGCGGACCACTTCCTCGAGAAGTTCTGGCCCGTGGCAGCGCAGAAATTCTGTATACCGGAGTCCCTCACCCTAGAGGAAGTTGAATGTTTTTCGCTACACCCTCTAGGTGAAACATTTTAGTCTACATCATCAGCGCATGGTTTATCCAAGGAGAAAAATTCATTTTGAAGAAATCAGCGAGAAATGTCATCAAGTTGATCTAGTTGCGCTCCTTGTGGCCCAGCGCCCCGAGTCACCAGGCCGCGGTGAGGCCCTCCAGAAGCAATGCGTTCAGAGTGTCAAGATACTCCACAAAATTATCAAGGAGGCTACCCCCACATGAAAATATGTGGCTGGGGGTAGTATGTTTCCCTTCTCTTCAGTCCTATCTTGTGGCAGCCCAGCTCGCTAGGCGATATCGAGGACATGCCCCCAGGAAGGGTCACAATCAAAATGGTCGACCTAGTGGACGAGGATGATGAGCTGGATCTTCTTGATGGAGACTTACCCCCTGAGGGTGTGCCACCACTATTGGACCTATCAGTGAGGATTAATCATTATAAAAGGAACCTACTAGGTCTCCCTGCGCCCACCGAAGCATTGGTACTCAGCCGGAATTCTGGTAAGGGCAAAGAGCATGTCGGACCTGCCAAACACTTCGACCTTTCTACCTCAGTGCAGAAGATGAAGGAGGACCCTGAGAAGGCCACATTGCACCAACAACTTGTCGAGTAGAAGAAGTTGGTCGATGACCTCTTGGATGAATGTGTTGTAGAGAGACGACCCGACAATGGAAATCCTAGGCCAGCACAGCAGGGACAGGAGCAACTACCCCTCAACGAGCTGCCTCTAGGCAACCCTGATCATCATGACCCCGCATACAGGGTTGAAGATGGATCTTACAGAAAAAGGGAACATTATGTCTCACCCAACCCTCCAGAATGGCGTGGCAATCCAAGGAATTTGGACCGAGTTCCCCCAAATGCCCCATAAGTCGCTCCACCAACCACTCCATGAGCTGCTGATCCTGTTTACCATGTTGAAGAACCCAACAACGCACTCATAGTTAGGGATCCACATCAAGACAGGGACCCCCGCCCATATGATCCTATGGAAGTGCTTATATCCCACCTTGAGGAATTATAAATGTGACAGGTGGAAATCCCACCTGATGGTAAGCCATATCCGGCATGGGTGGATGATATGTCAGCACCTCCGAGTTTCGAGAATCCCACCTTCTCTCCCTTTAACAGAACGTGGGACCTTCCGCAGCACCTGGCCCACTTCAACTCAAGGTTTGGGCCCATGTTAGGAACTCCAACGCAGCAAGAGGATACCAAGCTCTACTATTTTGTTCATACTTTGGAGGGCTCGAAATTCGTTTAGTACAACCATCTCCCCATTGGATTTGTAACCAGCTGGCAAGACCTTCGCAAGCAATTACTCTACCAGTTCAGCTATACCACCCATAAAACGAGCATCACAGACCTCATCAAGTGAAAAAAAGTCCTGATGAGTGAGTCTCGAACTTTATCTCCTGGTGGAAGGGGTTCACATACTCCCTTGACATGCCACTAACTCAGAAACAATTACTGATGATGTGCATAAGAAACGTCAAGACGGAACCGGTTCCTTCTCTAATCACCCAGAACTACCCTGGAGGGTTTTGGGACTTCTCTTATAAGGCCCAGCGCCTAAAGGAAGTCCTGAAACAGGCCATCTAGCCATGTCTGCTTCCCCCTATAATTCTAGAAAGAAGGGATGCCAGAGCCAAGCCAGTCGCAGTGGATCAAATAGAAGCCCCCAGGAAACTATAATTGCTACCAGTGGCACCAAACCCACAGCCTTGTAGAGGCCCTCCACCTCAGGTGCAGCCTCCAGCTCAGCATCATCCTCCTTAGAATCGGTAGGTGCCCCCGTGGAATGCGCCTTCACCGCCCAGGAGAGACAATCAGGGTCCGCCTCCTCGACAAGCCCCTCCAACTCCTCGCCAGGTCCAGGCTCAAAGAACCCCCTTTCCAGAAAGAAGAACCTAGACCTACTCTTTCAATGAGAATCATGAGCCCGGTTACTTTCTTAGTGCCTTAGAGCAGGGGATTGTACGCTTTCCTGATTGTAGAAGGTCGGAAGAGGTGAATCTCACTGATTGCCCCAACTATTGCCCTTATCATCAGATTCTGGGGCACACCCTCAGGCAGTGCTATGTGTTCAATGATTGGATTCAAAACCAGGTCAATAAAAACATAGTCAGGTTGGGCCTGTCCCCGGTACAATTGGAGGGTGTCTTTGTAAGGCCAGACAGCAGTAGTGACAGCGAAGGCGAGTGGCAGTAGTTTTCTAACCACGGGTCCCAAAAGTATGATGACTGGATGGCTCTCAAGACGGTTTCCTGTGCCCATGGCATCTTTTGGGCATGCCTGAGTCAGCTGGAGCCTTTAGAAGCTGCGACCACCACTTCTGCATCATCATCTCAACCGACCTCTTTCTAGAAGAGCAAGCATCGGTGGCGCAAGGGAAAGCATCGTGCCCCGCCAATGTCATCATCGTCCCACTCTCTTGAAGACTTCATGCCCCCTGAGATGGGTATTCCCCCCATAACTCACCTATTAGTGGATGAATCTTCAAGTGATTGTCAAGGGTATGCTTTGGTTAATACCGTGGAGTTTGTAAACCCCTATATAACTCCTGACGATGGGGAGTGCCAAGCGAACCTCCCCAACGTCCCCAGCCGATGCCAACGTCAGTGGAGCCACATCCACATGGGTCGTCGAGTCACATTAGTTGGCACCTCCGACCAGGCCGTTCATGCCACTAAGACCAGATAGCAGGCCCATCGCAGAACTCATCATGCGTAGCCTCTTCATCTAGTGTCTTCAGGCCCACCTCCACAACCGTTTGTGCTACTCGATCAGGCGGATCTACTTCGACCATGTCGTGACTAGTCTCACCCTGCTACAGGTCGATCTCATTCATCTGGTCCTCATCTGACAGCTACTCTCTGGGCTTTGACTAGTGAGCAGCGGGATATACCTAGCACCAGTCAGCCGCCGGTCCAGCCAGTAGGGCCCGCCATGCCTTCTATCACAGATCGGCGTCCTGCAAGCAGAAGTTCGTGCTTGGTGAGTAATTATGATGTTCTCAAGCACCTCGTTGGCATCCCAGTGAGGATTTTAATCCTTTAATCCCTTCACTTGTCATCGGATATGCACGAGGCCTCGCTGAGGCTTTAAGAAGCCCCCTTAATTTTGAGACAGAGGTATAGATACAGAATCCTTCCATGCTAAAGTGGTCAAGAACTCTGAATGGAAGTCCATAATTTCATTCTCTAGAGAGGATGAAGGCTCCCTCATACAGGGGCACATCCGCCTATAGTACATCACTGTCAAATTTAATGGCATGGAGGTTTGCTGTTGTCTTGTTGACATCGACTCCGGGATTAACCTTATCCCGACACGGATGTTGAAGAAGATGAGTTTATCCAAAGATGACTTGACTCCCTCCGATTTAGGAATCTAGGGATACGACATGACCGAGCAGACCCCAGTCGATAAGATCCATTTGAAGACCGAGTTCGGTGGCCTAGTTTCCAGTACCGAGTTTATGGTTGTCTCCCAGAACACCGCATACAATGCATTGATGGGAAAACCATGGCTCCACCAACACACAGTGGTCCCCTTGTCGTATCACCAGTTCCACAAGTACTCCATAAATGGTCGAGTAGGCATACTCCAAGGTGATTCATCTCCTTTCACCTCTTGTGAATCCCGCTACCTGGATGCCGACTATTAAAAGAGAAAGGAAAAACAGATTCAGGCAAGTGAGGTTGAACCTGTCACGGTCCCAACTGACCCCTGGGTAGGTCTGGATGACAACTATATCTACACGATCCATCGATTGGAGGCCACGACCCCCGATACAGGGAAATGATTTTTTTGTCTCTGATACAAGAGGAAAGCATATTCCCAAGTCCAAGCGATAGAGGAAAATCACGTCATACTCCTACACAAACTAGGATCAGGTGATCCCAGAGCCTCCTACCCCCATACGATATCAGGATTCCCTCCCCATGGCAATGGAAATACGTCATACGTGAATGTTTCGCGGGGCTAGTATTAACCGGCTCAAGATGACGCGCCACTATTTCTTTGATGTCATCAAGCATGGACCCTTGGGCCAAATACCAGATGGGATCGGATTGACTACCTTCATCGCTATGGTCTCAGCGGCATGTGAATCTTTTGATATGTTTTCCACTATTGTCCAGGCTGGTAACAGCCTCCCTTCAGGTTCTTCCGACCCAGAAAAAGCTTCACCCGCTGGGAATCCATCCTTTGCAAGCGAAGAATAGGATTTGGAGGATTCTCCCCCCACCTTTGAAGAAGGTGTCTCCACCACAGTCGATGAACTAGTACAGGTGAACCTTGATAGCAAGGCAGATTTGAGACCCACATTTATTAGTCCCGCCATGTCCCTCAAAGAGCAGCAGTGGTACGTGGACTTCCATAAATATCACTATGACGTGTTTTCCTGGAGTTACGACGAGATGCTAGGACTGGATCCTCAGGTAGCCTTCCACCGCCTTGGTCTCCCAACAAATCATCGTGGGTTCAAGAATCCTCCTAGAAAGATGCACCCTTTTCTTGGTGCCATGGTTGAGGCCGAAGTTGACAAGATGATCAGAGCCAACTTCATCAGGGAGGTCCTGTACCCCATATGGCTAGCCAAAATTGTGCCAATCATGAAGAAGAACGGAAAGATCAGAGTCTGCATCAACTTTCGAGATCTCAACCGTCACTGTCTGAAGGATGATTTTCCCCTTCCAGTGACATAATTGTTGATCAACGCTATGACTGGGTTCCAAGACATCTCTTTCATGGATGGTTACTCTGGATATAATCAGATCCGGATGTCCCCCCGAGAATGAAGAGTCCATCACTTTTAGGGTGCCCCAAGGTACTTTCTATTACCCGGTTATGCCCTTCGGCCTGATGAATGCAGGTGCCACATATCAGTGGGCCATGCACCGAATATTCAAGACAATCCTCAGGACATTTGTGGAATGTTATTTGGATGATCTGGTGGTCAAATATCGCCAGCGCCAGGACCATCTCAAGGAACTTGAGAAAGTGTTCGGCTTCCTCCGTTCCCGCCATATGAAGATAAACCCATTGAAATGTGCCTTCGGGGTCACCTCTGGGAAGTTTCTTGGTTTTGTTGTCAGGTACTGAGGCATCGAGATTGACCTAGAGAAGATCAAGGTCATCAAGAAGATGCCTCCCCCGAGCAATATTTGGGAGCTTCGAGGTTTCCTAGGCCACTTATCCTACATATTATGATTCATTGCAAATATAGCCGGCAAGTGTAAGCCCTTTTCTCTGCTCATGAAGAAAGTCTCAGCCTACGAGTGGGACAAAGTTCTCCAGACCGCGTTCAAGGAAATCAAGAAGTATCTACTCCAGCCTCCGGTCATGATGCCACCCGTCTCCAGAAAACCACTAATCCTATACGTGACTGCCCTGGAATGATATCTTAGCACCCTTATCGCCCAAAAGAACAATGAGGGGATGAAAAATAGTCTATACTACCTCATCTGCATGCTCCTCGACACAGAGACCAGATAATCCCCCATAGAAAAGAGCTACCTTGCGTTGGTGTTTGTAGTGCAGAAATTGTGACAGTACGTGCAGCACCACGAGGTATAGCTAGTGTCTCGAGTAGACCTGTTGAAGTACATTCTGAACCGCCCCATGTTGATCGGTTGTCTATCATAGTGGGCGGTAATCCTCCAGTAGTTAGACATTAGGTTTTTCCCTCAGAAAGATATCCAGGTATATGCATTGGAAAACTTCCTTACTACCCATTCAACCCATGTGAACCAGTCCCTGGACCTAGATTTTCCCAATGAGGCAATACTCTCGGTAACTCCTACCATCCCATGTTGGCAGATGCACTTTTATGGTGCCTCTCGAATCCCCACTGGCAGGAGGATCAATGATCCCAGGATCAACAGAGTGGGCATGGGTATCATCTTTATTACCCCGACGCAAGCCATTCTTACATATTCATTACTGTTTTCGGAAGGCTGCACCAACAATGAGGTAGAGTATCAGTCTCTTATCACTGGCCTCGAGCTGGCCTTCGAAATCGATGTGCCCCATTTTCATTTGAAAGGGGATTCCGAACTAGTCATAAAGAAAGTAAAAAGTGACTACATCTTCAAAAATCCAGATCTCGTACCATTGTTGGAGCGCACCCTCTAGCTAATGGCTATGTTCCCATCTCCACCGGAAGTTACTCATGTCCCTTGATCTCAAAACGGTCGAGTCGATGCCCTGGTTGTCCTGGATGCATCACTTGCAGAACCCAAGCAGGATGATCTGATTATACACATGAAACATCCGAGATTCATTGCTCCCATCACCTCAGATGATGACGATATACTACGGGTAATCCATATTACCGCCAGAGCCTCCACGTCAGGAACCCCAGGTTCTTCAGATACAGTGGTTGAAGCAACCCTCGACTGTAGATCCCCCTTTATCGAGTATCTCCAAAATGGTTACCTTTCGGCTAATCAGGCTGAGCGTGAGAGAATATGACGCTGCGTGATGCAGTTTACCCTCAAGAGTGGTCCCAGTTTTGAGAAGATCCTCTACAAGCGCGGGTTTGATAGTGTCCTCTTCTGTTGCATCCAAGGAGTCAAGGTTTCTCAAGTCATGCACGAGGTTCATGACGGTTCCTGTGGGGCTCACCAGGATGGGTCTAAGCTATCCCATCATATTTGTAGACTGGGGTACTTCTGGCCCTCCATGATCTATGATTATATCGAGTTCTCCAAGAGATGTCACGCGTGGAAAATTCATGCTAACTTCATGCATCGGCCACCAAAACCTCTCCAATCCACGAAGTACTCTTGGCCATTTGCGGTGTGGGGACTCGTTGTCGTGGGACCATATCCACCGGTGACAGCTTGCCAATACCGGTTCGTCCTGGCCACCACGGATTTCTTTTCCAAGTGGGTAGAGGAAGTTCTGCTCATGGAGTTAAAGTCCCGTTCTATCGTCGACTTCATGAGCTTCAATATCATCTACTAGTTTGGGGTCCCTCACTCCGTCATCACCGATAATGGCACCAAATTCCATGCTGCCTAGTTGAAGAAATTGTATGCCAAGTACAACATCCGTTCAAACCATACCTCTCGCTATCACGTGCAGGAAAATGGACAGATCGAGGCGTTCAACAAAACCCTCTCTAAAATTTTGCAGAAAAAGGTTGGTCAAAACAAGAAGAGTTGGCCGGACAAGCTCCCCAATGCCCTTTGGGCCTATCGGACGATGACTCGTAATTTCACCCAGGTGACCCCCTATTCCCCAGTGTATGAAGTTGAGGTCGTCTTTCCCATCAAGATACAACTACCTTCATTATGCACAGTGGTCTATGAATAGAAGGAGCCAGATAAGGTATCCGAAATTCACCTGGCTGAATTGGAAGCACTTAACGAGAATAGGCTTTGTGCCCTGCACAATCTGGAAAGGCATCAGAATAAGATAGCTAGAGCCTTCAACAAGAAGGTTCACCTCCACTCTTTCCTATAAGGTGTCTTAGTATTGTACCTCCGGACACCAATGATCCCTGGAAGTAAACCACCCAAGCTGGAGCCCAAGTGGGAAGTACCTTACATTATTCATAGGGTTTACCCCAATGGAACATAATCTCTCGTGACCATGGATGGTGAGTTTATAACTCCTCACACCATTGCCAAGTTCCTCAAGCAATACTTTTCCTGAGCCTACTGGTCCTGCATGACCTTAAACTGGATAGTCTCACATGAACCTAAACTGTATGATGGTCCTAAACGACCTTAAACTGGATGGTCCCGCATGACCCTAAACTGCATGATGGTCCTTCACGACCTTAAACTGGATGGTCCCGCATGACCCTAATCTGCATGATAGTCCAGCATGACCTTAAATTGTATGGTACTACATGACTTTAAATTGCGCATCATCCCACAAGATGTTAAACTTCACCCTTATAACTACATATGGCTTGATTCCCATCTGCATGGGATACGTAGGAACACTCAAGCGTTTCGTCTTGAGCCTAGCCCCTAAATTCTTCTATTGGCTATTTACCCTGGGTATTGTTCTCTTGGGGGATCTTTACATGATATGGTGTAGGCTTACTTATCCCCACTCATACCAGGATTATAATGGTTGCACCATGTGCCCACTCCTCATTCTTCTATCCTCCCACGTTCTCACCGCATGACGTTAAACTGCATGGCCTTCAATAACTACGTATGGCTTGATTCCAATCCTTATGGGATACATAGGAACGCCCATACATTTCGTTTTTTGGCCTCTCCCAAACGCCAAAATCTTCCCCTTGAGTCAAGACATATGGTAGGGGTGCATACTTTTCCCCCAATTCACGTCGATCTAATCTCGATCCGGCCATACATCTCGCTCCCTAGAGACGTTCTCCTCTTTCATAGATGGGTACAACTATGTTTCACCCACTCCTTTGATTGGGACTCCATAATATTCCCCATCCATAAGGGCCCCCAAATGGTATGGATTCTAGGACTAAGGGCTCCCATACCACTTCGGGCCAACGCCCTCACGGATGTTGAGCAACAAGCCGATACAAGTCCCGCGTTGCGAATATGGTCAGCGGTCGATGCTCATTTGTTATTCCCATTTCAGGTTACTATAGGAATTCTGTGTTTCAAACATGGTCAATAGTTGTCTTGCATCGTTGGAACCACCCCAAGATGTCCCAAACATTGAGTGTAGTGGTTCATTCTGCCTCATTGTATCTCCAAGAAACGAACTCCCTTCAGGCAAAGCTAGCTTTTTGACCCCCATATGACGGGGGGAGCCAAGACCGGCTCCTTGTTTCCTGCACCGAGCACTGCTCACATGGGATTAGGAGCTGTGATGAGGCAGTAACCATACAAGAGGACATATGGCCTTCCCATTCAAGGCCCAGCCTCAGGCCCCTTGGCCTTTTTGGGCCCCCGACCCAAATTCTCTCTTATGGGATTGTACGGTGTGGTGTAGGATTATGTCCTCATTCAGGTCGTCTTACTTGGCATTCCGTACACATCCCCGGATGATATACCTTATCCTCTCTTCGTCCTCACTGCAAGACGTTAAACTGTAAATGGGTCGGGCCTTTCCGACCGAGGCCCAACATCAGGCCCCTTAACCTTCTCAGGCCATAGCCGAACTTCTTACCTGGAGTGTATGGTGTGGTATGGGGTTATGTCCTCACTCACATTGGGTTATTTGTCATGCCGTATGCCTCCCTTTTTTTGGGTATCTTACTCCTCTCTTTGTTCTCACTACAAGACGTTAAACTACAAACTGATTGGGTGATTAGCCACTAAATGAGGATAATATTCATTGTCAATATATATAATATTCATGTTCTTTATTATTCATAAACACCATTTTAGTGCATTTTACACTTTGAACATCATTTCACATTATGATTGTAATACCTTCTTAAAATTCACTATTATGTGGTAAATTTTTGAACATCATTTGAAGTACCCAATGATTCATCTAATTATACATATTTTAATTTTATATTTTTTTAAATTTATCTGAACTCCAATATGAACATGTTTCATTTAGGGATCAATGGAGAATTCATGGAGGATGATGGAGATATTTGGCAATGAAAGGAAGCAATTCTGGAGAAGGACCATTGGACACCAGCCCACTGATGAGACGGTGGGGTCCAACTTAGATGCCCAATGAATCCAAAATTTCGTGGGATGATAGAATCTATGTAGAGGAACAAATAAATCTTCCGGATCCAATGCTAATTCGGCTTCCATGGTGTCCATTTAGGCGGCCCAAGTTAGAGATAAAATTATGGGCTAGATTCTGCAGCCCAGAAAAACATCCCACCAATTAAACCATATCTCGAAACCCATAATTCCTTTTGGGATGAGATTTTACAGGATGTTAGGGGACATCCGAAGATTAATTTACGTTTTCTATGGCCCACCCAAATTCGGCCATATAGAAGGTGTTTTAAATGCGTCTGTTTGGTGGATGAAAATGGCTTCCACCTCGGGTCAAATGTGGAAAAGTCCAAATTCTACAAGCTTTCCACCACCTATGGCCTACCAAAATTAATTGTGATGCTTTGAAATGTTGGAGGATCGACCCAAGGGCTTAAAAATTCATATTTAAGGAAGTGGTGTTGGAGGATTTAGGGATATTTGGTGCTTGGTTTCATTGTAGTGTTATGTTGTCGCTTTGTGTTTGTAATCGCATTTCTTTCTCATGTAAGTTGTTTAATTCACCTTAGTTTCTTAATAAAAGTAATTCATTTACTCTTATTATGTTCTTATACTTATCACATTGATACCGTTGGTTCAAGGTGTGTATTTATTCACACCATACTTTGTGATATTTATCACACAACGGAGGAGTGATCTTTTTTGTTGTTGTTGTTTTTACTTCTTCAATTCAACCCTTGTAAGTCTACTCCCCGCTTCCGTTGAAGACATGTCATCAATAGAGGGATAACTCTTTTATGGGTTAATCCAAGGGAGTATCAAGGGGCTATATTGGATGTTATTTATCACTCCATTAATGGCTAATCACTTCTTTTAAATGAGATTTTTTATTTGATGATTTTAAAACAACTTCAACCTTATTGAATTTAAGGTCACACATTTCAAGTGCTAATACGAACCTCTACCTTGGAGTGCTCAAAACTTTGATCCTTCAACTGTATAGGTGATTATTATTAGGGTGTTTAGGCATTAAACTAGTAAGTGATTATTTTGTTTAATCTTCATAAATGAATCCATCTCAATTATAAGATATTGAAATCATTAAAAAGGTAATTCATCCAATCCACCCCGAGAGATAACCTAGGATAAACTCATTCTTTTAAATTGAATTCACTTAAATATGTTAGTTATCCTTTAAAACCATATAAAATAAACCCAAGTTGTCCACTTCAAATCCAAAAACAGTCCATAGAATTTACGTGTCTATAGGTTTCTTCTTAGATCTTTGAGGATTTGATAACCCAAGCTAAACTACAAGGATCGTTCTACCTTCATCTCTTGGGTAAATTTGAGCGAGAATCAAATTTTGGCACCGTTGCAGGGGACATAAGTAAGTTATGTTAGACACTATCATCTTTTTTTACATCCCACTTCTCTTATCTCATCCCCAATTTCATTCCTATGGAAAACCCTTTTGAACAAAACCAAACATGGGAAACCTCCCCTTACTTTGATCACTCCACACCAAGTGAGATGTACAATAACCATCCTAGTTTCTACTGGTAGGATAATCAAAAACCTAATGAACCACAATGTTTTTACTATTATTATCCACAAAACATCCCAACATATAATGAGTTTCAATCCCTACAAATCCAATCTGAACACCCTCCTGTGCAATTCCAACAACTTAATTATCCACCTAGAATAGACCATCTGTCTCAACCCCTTATCCATCATAATCCACATCCATTACTTGAAAAATTGTGTCAAAAAATGGAGATAATGAATTTTGAGGTTTCATCATTGAGGTTAGAACTACAAATCATTAAAAATTGTGAGGAACTCATCCCTACACAAATTGTCCCTTCCATAACCTTATGTGAAGTGTCTAGTTTCCCACAAACCTCTCATGAATTTATTGAAGAACCAACCTTTGGATTTGGGATAGATGAAGAAGATCAAGGAATTGTTGAAGGGTCTTTAAATCAGGAGGAAATTGAATTTTTGTATTCAAAAGTGGAGAATTTGACATCATGGATTGAGTCTCCTAAGTATAACTCCATTGATAAATTTTCAAAAACACAAATCACTGAACCATTAAGAGAAATCACAAAATTTGAGTCCATACCCATTCCTGAAACTGATCTTTCTAATTTGGTGGTTGAATATTATATTCAAAAGGAACCAATTTTGTTGAGAAATTTGGAAAATTAAACTGAGCTGGATTTAAAATATCAACTTGTGTCTAAATGTCCTATCCAACCTGAGCTCAAAATTATTGTCCTTCCCTCAACTCTAAATAATCACTTCATAAGTTATAATCATGACCTTTCAATTGGAATTCATTCTTCTCTTGAAACCAAAAAATTTGGAATTACCATTGATAACTTTGGAAAAACTACAGTGGAAACTGGATCAACCACTTCAAACATTCCTTGGATTTTCCCACTCATTGTAGAACATAGGATTGTGAATGAAAAAAATTATAAACATAGAATCAATCCCAACCTAGTAGAATTGGTGAAACATGTGTTCCTTAAAATATTGAAAGTTGGTATTGGGTAAGTTGGGGGGTTCAAGTCGAGCTAATGACCTTAAACTAAGCGCTGCATGGGAGGCAACCCGTGGTTTTCATCTTTGCAAATCATCTTTTTTTTAAATAGGATTAATGAATCATTTTTATAAATAAAAAAAATAGACTATTGACCTGTTCTACTATTATGATTATAGATGGGTATGAAATGGGATCACAATATTCATCCGTGTCACGTGGTGTGATCCTTGAGTAATACCTTACCCAGAAATTTAAAAAGAAGACAATGTATCATCAGTTTATTTTATTTTAGATATATACTTATATTTTACTTATATATATATATACTCTTTTGTTTTGTTTTTTTGTTTTCCTTTTTCCACTATGGAACTCTTCAAGCGACATGGATATCAAAAAACTAAATTGGATCAGCAAGAACTTCAGACTTCAACCACTAGGTGACTTCATTCCATGACCCTCATTTTCAATTTCCTTTTTGAACTTTCATTCTCTACCTCTAACCCATTATAAATTTTCTTTTCTTTAAACACTGGGGATAGTGTTATTTTAAGTTGGGGGGGAGATAAAATAAAAAATGATTTCGTGTCAAAAAAAATGATAAATGATTTGGAAAAAAAAATATGAAAATGGAAG
Source organism: Viscum album (assembly GCA_963277665.1). NCBI lineage: Eukaryota > Viridiplantae > Streptophyta > Magnoliopsida > Santalales > Viscaceae > Viscum > Viscum album. The sequence goes on from OY728155.1 coordinate 668,669,270, forward strand.
GAAAAATTACTTTAACTTTAAACATGGTAATACACATTGAAAACTTTGAAACTAAATATCAAATAATTTAGCATACCCTGATTCTGATTTTAATCCTTGTATAATTTCATGAGCATTGATTTTGGAAAGTGTGGTTGTCCAATGTTATATTTCATTGTTTATATTTTCATCCAAATAAAAAAAGATCATAATGCACGTCCTTTGGATAGTGGGGTATTAGTTTGAGTTCCTGGGCTCCCCCAAATAAATAGCATAGGTTTGGTGATCATTTTAGTTTAATATGAGTATTCAAAAATTAAAAAAAAATTACAAAAAAAATTGCGTGTAGAGCAATGAAATGACCTAATGCGTGGCTTTCGACACTTGGGGATCGTGACTCCATAGTTGTCTGGCCCATAGTTAGTAATTTTATCTCTATTTTTGGTAATTTGAAGTTGTTTTTGACTGAGTTAACTCGAGATAATGCCCGAGTATGTGCGCTTCACTTGGTTCCCTAAGGTCTTTGAGCCTGGGAGTCATTGGAAAATTCTCGCTACAGGGGTTGACTCTTTTGAGTGCAAATTCAATTACCATGGAAAATTGAAAAAATAAAAGAAACAAAAAAATTATACAAAAAAAATTGAATACTCATCTTAATATTGAAATATTATTCCACCTAGTGCTTCCGTAATTTCCACCTTGAATAAAGATGAACCCCCATGTCTATTGTGATGCACAACACATCCTCATACTTAATTGATATTGGATGAAATATAGTAATGAATTTAAACAAAGAAATGGGCTTGGGATTGGGACCTGCTTATGAAACTATCTTGTATTAAAATATTTTTATGGGTTTCATGATTGTTTGGTATAAGGTTTTTTGGTGATCATTGTGTATTAAAATGTTTTTGGAAAAGGGAATTCGAATTTCATATTGTTGAGATATATTTTGCTCGGGACTAGAAAAACTCAAGTTGGGGGGTGTTATTAGCCATTAAATGAGACTAATATTAATTGTTAATATATATAATATTCATGTTATTTATTATTCATAAACACTGTTTTAGTGCATTTTACACTTTGAACATCATTTCACATTATGATTGTAATACCTTCTTAAAATGCACTATTATGTGGTACATTTTTTAACATCATTTGAAGTACCCAATGATTCATCTAATTATACATATTTTAATTTGATATTTTTGGAAAATTATCTACACTCCAATATGAACATGTTTCATTCAGGGATCAATGGATAATTCATGGAGGATGATGGAGATATTTGGCAATGAAAGGAAGCAATTCTGGAGAAGGCAGATTGGACACCAGACCACTGATGAGATGGTGGGGACCAACATAGAGGCACAATGAAATTCACATTTCGTGTGATGATAGAAGACATGTCTAGGAAAAAATCACTCTTCAGGATCCAATGCTAACTCGGCTTCCATGGTGTCCATTTAGGCGTCCCAAGTTAGAGATAAAATTCTGGACCAGATTCTGCGGCCTAGAAAAACAGCTCTCCAATTAAACCATATCTCTAAAACCATAACTCCTTTTGGGTTTATAGTTTACATGATTTTAGGGGACAACAAGATATTAATTTAGGTCTTCTATGGCCCACCCAAATTCATCCATCTAGAATGTGTTTCAAACGTGTCTGTTCGGTGGATGAAAGTTGGCTGCCACCTCGGGTCAAATGTGGAAAAGTCCAAATTCCACAAGCTTTCCACCACCTATGGCCTACCAAAATTAATTGAGATACTTTGTACTGTTGGAGGCTCGACCCAAGGGCTTAAAAATTCCTATTTAAGACAGTGGTGTTGGAGGATTTAGGGATCTTTGGTGCTTGGTTTCATTGTAGTGTTATGCTGTCGCTCTGTGTTTGTAATCACATTTCTTTCACATGTAAGTTGTTTAATTCACCTTAGTTTCTTAATAAAAGTTCTTCATTTACTCTTATTCTATTATTCTAATTATCATGTTGATACCGTTGGTTCAAGGTGGGGATTTATTCACACCATACTTTGTGATATTTATCACACAACGGAGGAGTGATCTTTTTTGTTGTTGTTGTTTTTACTTCTTCAATTCCACCCTTGTAAGTCTACTTCCTGCTTCCGTTGAAGACATGTCATCAATGGAGGGCTAAATATTTTATGGGTTAATCCAAGGGAGTATCAAGGGGATATATTGGATGTTATTTATCACTCCATAAATTTCTAATCACTTCTTTTAAATAAGATTTTTATTTGATGATTTTAAAACATCTTCATTTTTATTGAATTTAAGGTCACACATTTCAAGTGCTAATACAATCCTATACCTTGGAGTGCTCAAAACATTGATCCTTCAAGTGTATAGGTGATTAGTATTAGGTTTTGTTGGCATTAAACTAGTAAGTGATGATTTCGTTTGATCTTATTAAATGAATCCATCTCAATTATAAGAAATTGAAATCATTAAAAAAGTAATTCATCCAATCCACCCCGAGAGATAACCTAGGATCAACTCATTCTTTTAAATTGATATCACTTAAATCTTTTAGTTATCCTTTAAACCCATATAAAATCAACCCAAGTTGGCCACTTCAAATCCAAAAACAGTCCATAGAATTTACGTGTCTATAGGTTTCTTCTTAGGTCTCTGAGGATTCAATAACCCAAGCTAAACTACAAGGACCGTTCTACCTTCATCTCTTGGGTAAATTTGAGCGAGAATAAAATTTTGGCACCGTTTCCGGGGACCTAAGTAAGTTATCTTAGGCACTATCATATTTTTTTTACATCCCACTTATCTTATCTCATCGCCAATTTCATTCCTATGGAAAACCCTTTTGAAAAAATCCAAACATGGGGAACCTCTCCTTACTTTGATCACTCCACACCAAGTGAGATGTACAATGACCATCCTAGTTTCTACTAGTGCGATAATCAAAAACCTAATGAACCACACTATTTTTACTCCTATGATACACAAAACATCCCAACATATAATGAGTTTCAATCCCTACAAAGCCAATCTGAACACCCTCCTGTTCAATTCCAACAACTTAAATATCCACCTAGAATAGACCATCTATCTCAACACCTTATCCATCCTAATCCACATCAATTACTTGAAAAATTGTGTCAACAAATGGAGATAATGAATTTTTAGGTTTCATCATTGAGGTTAGAACTACAAATCATTAAAAATTGTGAGGAACTCATCCCTACACAAACTGTCCCTTCCATAACCTTATGTGAAGTGTCTAGTTTCCCACAAACCTCTCATGAATTTATTGAAGAACCAACCTTTGGATTTGGGATAGATGAATAAGATCAAGTAATTTTTGAAGGGACTTTAAATTATGAGGAAATTGAATTTTTGGATTCAAAAGTGGAGAATTTGACATCTTGTATTGAGTCTCCTAAGTATAACTCCATTGATAAATTTTCAAAAACACAAATAACTGAACCATTAAGAGAAATCACAAACATTGAGTCCATACCCATTCCTGAAATTGGTCTTTCTAATTTGGTGGTTGAATATTCTATTCAAAAGGAACCAATTTTGTTGAGAAATTTGGAAAATAAAACTAAGATGGATTTAAAATATCAACTTGTGTCTAAATGTCCTATCCAACCTGAGCTCAAAATTATTGTCCTTCCCTCACCTATAAATAATCACTTCATAAGTTATAATCATGACCTTTAAATTGGAATTCATTCTTCTCTTGAAACCAAAAAATTTGGAATTACCATTAATGTCTTTTGAAAAACTACAGTGGAAACTGGATCAACCACTTCAAACATTCCTTGGATTTTCCCACTCATTGTAGAACACAGGATTGTGAATGAAACAAATTATAAACATAGAATCAATCCCAACATAGTAGAATTGGAGAAACATGTGTTCCTTAAAATATTGAAAGTTGGTATTGGGTAAGTTGGGGGGATCAAGTCGAGCTAACGACCTTACACAAAGCACTGCACGGGAGGCAACCCGTGGTTTTCATTTTTGAAAATCATATTTTTTTTTAAAATAGGATTAATGAATCATTTTTATAAATAAAAAAAATAGAGTGTTGACCTGTTCTTATATTATGAGTATGGATGGGTATGAAAGGGGAGCACCATATTCATCTGTGTCACGTGGTGTGATCCTTGAGTAATACCTTACCCAGAAATTTAAAAAGAAGACAATGCATCATCAGTTTATTTTATTTCATATATATACTTATATTTTACTTATATATATATATATACTCTTTTTTTTTGTTTTTTTGTTTTCCTTTTTCCACTAAGGAACTCTGCAAGTGACATGGATATCAAAGGACTAAATTGGAGTAGTAAGAACTTCAGACTTCAACCACCAGGTGACTTCATTCCATGACCCTCATTTTCAATTTCCTTTTTGAACTTTCATTCTCTACCTCTACCCCCTTTTAAATTTTCTTTTCTTTAAACACTGGGGACAGTGATATTTTAAGTTGGGGGGGAGATAAAATAAAAAATGATTTCGTGTAAAAAAATGATAAATGATTTGAAAAAAAATTGTGAAAATAGAAGGAAAAATTCCTTTAACTTTAAACAAGGTAATACACATTGCAAACTTTGAAACTGAATATAAAATAATTTAGAATACCATGATTCTGATTTTAATCCTTGTATAATTTCATGATCATTGATTTTGGAAAGTGTGGCTATCCAATGTGATATTTCATCGTTTATCTTTTCATCCAAATAAAAAAAGATCACAATGCACGTCCTTTGGATAATGGGGTATTAGTTTGATTTTATGGGCTCCCCCAAATAAATATCATAGGTTTGGTGATCATTTTAGTTTAATATGAGTATTCAAAGAAAATTAAAAATTAAAAAAAAATTGTGCGTAGAGCAATGAAATGACCTAATGCGTGGCTTTCGGCACTTGGGGATCGTGACTCCATAGTTTTCTGGACCATAGTTAGAAATTTTATCTCTATTTTTGGTAATTTGAATTTGTTTTTGACTGAGTTAACTCGAGATGATTCTTGAGTATGTGGGCTTCACTTGGTTCCCTAAGGTCTTTGAGCCTGGGCGTCATCGGCAAAGTCTCACTACAGGGGTTGACTCTTTTGAGTGCAACTTCAATTACCATGGAAAAATTGCAAAAACAAAAAAAAAATCAAAAAAATGAATACTCATCTTAATATTGAAATGTGATTCCACCTAGCGCTTCCGTAATTTCCCCCTTGAATAAAGATGAACCCCCCATGTCTATTGTGATGCACAACACATCCTCATACTTAATTGATATTGGATGAAATATAGAAATGAATTTGAAAAAAAGAATGGTCTTGGGATTGGGACCTGCTTATGAAACTATATTTTATTAAAATATTTTTATGGGTTTCATGATTGTTTGGAATAAGGTTTTTTGGTGATCATTGTGTATTAAAATGTTTTTGGAAAAGGGAATTCGAATTTCATATTGTTGAGATATATTTTGCTCGAGACTAGTAAAACTCGAGTTGGGGGGTGTGATTAGTCACTAAATGAGACTAATATTCATTGTTAATATATATAATATTCATGTTCTTTATTATTGATAAACACCATTTTAGTGCATTTTACACTTTGAACATCATTTCACATTATGATTGTAATACCTTCTTAAAATGCACTATTATGTGGTACATTTTTTAACATCATTTGAAGTACCCAATGATTCATCTAATTATACATGTTTTAATTTGATATTTTTGGAAATTGATCTTTACTCCAATATGAACATGTTTCATTCAGGGATCAATGGAGAATTCTTGGAGGATGATGGAGATATTTGGCAATGAAAGGAAGCAATTCTGGAGAAGGCAGATTGGACACTAGCCCACTGATGAGACGGTGGGGACCAACATAGAGGCCCAATGAATCCCAAATTTCGTGGTATGATATAAGGAATGTCTGGGAAAAAATCCCTCTTCAGGGCCAAATGCTAATTCGTCTTCCATGGTGTCCATTTAGGCGGCCCAAGTTGGAGATAAAATTAGGGGCCAGATTTTGCGGCTCAGAAAAACATCCCACCAATTAAACCATATCTCAAACAAAATAACTCCTTTTGGGCTGTGATTTTACAGGATGTTAGGGGACATCCGGAGCTTAATTTAAGTCTTCTATGGACCACCTAAATTCTTCAATCTAGAAGGTTTTTCAAACGCGTCTGTTCGGTGGATGAAAGCTGGATGCCACCTCGGGTCAAATGTGGAAAAGTCCAAATTCCACAAGATTTCCACCACCTATGGCCTACCAAAATTAATTGAGATGCTTTGTACTGTTGGAGGATCGACCGAAAGTCTTAAAAATTACTATTTAAGGCAGTGTTGGTGGAGGATTTAGGGATCTTTGGTGGTTGGTTTCATTGTAGTGTTATGTTGCCGCTTTGTGTTTGTAATCGCATTTCTTTCTCATGTAAGTTGTTTAATTCACCTTAGTTTCTTAATAAAATATCTTCATTTACTCTTATTCTGTTCTTCTACTTATCACCTTGATACTGTTGGTTCAAGGTGTGGATTTATTCACACCATACTTTGTGATATTTATCACACAACGGAGGAGTGATCTTTTTTGTTGTTGTTGTTTTTACTTCTTCAATTCCACCCTTGTAAGTCTACTTCCCGCTTCCGTTGAAGACATGTCATCAATAGAGGGATAAATATTTTATGGGTTAATCCAAGTGAGTAGGAAGGGGATATATTGGATGTTATTTATCACTCCATTAATGGCTAATCACTTCTTTTAAATGAGATTTTTATTTGATGATTTTAAAACATCTTCATCCTTATTTAATTTAAGGTCACACATTTCAAGTGCTAATACGAACCTATACCTTGGAGAGATCAAAACATTGATCCTTCAAGTGTATAGGTGATTATTATTAGGGTGTGTAGGCATTAAACTAGTAATTGATGATTTCGTTTGATATTATTAAATGAATCCATCTCAATTATAAGAAATTGAAATCATTAAAAAAGTAATTCATCCAATCCACCCGAGAGATAACCTAGGATCAACTAATTATTTTAAATTGATATCACTTAAATCTGTTAGTTATCCTTTAAACCCATATAAAATCAACCCAATTTGGCCACTTCAAATCCAAAAATAGTCCATAGAATTTACGTGTCTATAGGTTTCTTCTTAGGTCTCTGAGGATTCAATAACCCAAGCTAAACTACAAAGACCGTTCTACCTTCATCTCTTGGGTAAATTTGAGCGAGAATCAAATTTTGGCGCCGTTCCCGGGGACCTAAGTAAGTTATCTTAGACACTATCATCTTTTTTTTACATCCTACTTCTCTTATCTCATCCCCAATTTCATTCCTATGGAAAACCCTTTTGAACAAATCCAAACATGGGGAACCTCTCCTTACTTTGATCACCCCACACCAAGTGAGATGTACAATGACCATCCTAGTTTCTACTGGTGGGATAATCAAAAACCTAATGAAAACAATGTTTTTATTCCTATGATCCACAAAACATCCCAACATATAATGAGTTTCAATCCCTACAAAGCCAATCTGAACACCCTCCTGTTCAATTCCAACAACTTAATTATCCACCTAGAATAGACCATCTGTCTCAACGCCTTATCCATCCTAATCCACATCCATTACTTGAAAAATTGTGTCAAAAAATGGAGATAATGAATTTTTAGGTTTCATCATTGAGGTTAGAACTACAAATCATTAAAAATTGTGAGGAAATCATCCCTACACAAACTGTCCCTTCCATAACCTTATGTGAAGTGTCTAGTTTCCCACAAACCTCTCATGAGTTTATTGAAAAACCAACCTTTGTATTTGGGATAGATGAAGAAGATAAAGGAATTATTGAAGGGTCTTTAAATCAGGAGGAAATTGAATTTTTGGATTCAAAAGTGGAGAATTTGACATCATAGATTGAGTCTCCTAAGTATAACTCCATTGATAAATTTTCAAAAACACAAATAACTGAACCATTAAGAGAAATCACAAACTTTGAGTCCATACCCATTCCTGAAACTGATCTTTCTAATTTGTTGGTTGAATATTCTATTCAAAATGAACCAATTTTGTTGAGAAATTTGGAAAATAAAACTAAGCTGGATTTAAAATATCAACTAGTGTCTAAATGTGCTATCCAACCTGAGCTCAAAATTATTGTCCTTCCCTAACCTATAAATAATCACTTCATAAGTTATAATCATGACCTTTAAATTGTAATTCATTCTTCTCTTAAAACCAAAAAACTTGGAATTACCATTGATGTCTTTTGAAAAACTACAGTGGAAACTGGATCAACCACTTCAAACATTCCTTGGATTTTCCCACTCATTGTAGAACATAGGATTGTGAATGAAACAAATTATAAACATAGAATCAATCCCAACCTAGTAGAATTGGTGAAACATGTGTTCCTTAAAATATTGAAAGTTGGTATTGGGTAAGTTGGGGGGTTCAAGTCGAGGTAACGACCTTAAACAAAGCACTGCACGGGAGGCAACCCGTGGTTTTCATCTTTGAAAATCATATTTTTTTTAAATTGGATTAATGAATCATTTTTATAAATAAAAAAAATAGAGTGTTGACCTGTTCTTATATTATGAGTATGGATGGGTATGAAAGGGGAGAACCATATTCATCTGTGTCACGTGGTGTGATCCTTGAGTAATACCTTACCCAGAAATTTAAAAAGAAGACAATGTATCATCAGTTTATTTTATTTTATATATATACTTATATTTTACTTATATATATATATATACTCTTTTGTTTTGTTTTTTTGTTTTCATTTTTCCACTAGGGAACTCTACAAGCGACATGGATATCAAAGGACTAAATTGGAGTAGTAAGAACTTCAGACTTCAACCACCAGGTGACTTCATTCCATGACCCTCATTTTCAATTTCCTTTTTGAAGTTTCATTCTCTACCTCTACCCCTTTTAAATTTTCTTTTCTTTAAACACTAGGGACAATGATATTTTAAGTTGGGGGGAGATAAAATAAAAAATGATTTCGTGTCAAAAAAATGATAAATGATTTGAAAACAAAATTGTGAAAATAGAATGAAAAATTCCTTTAACTTTAAACATGGTAATACACATTGCAAACTTTGAAACTGAATATCAAATAATTTAGAATACCCTGATTCTGATTTTAATCCTTGTATAATTTCATGATCATGGATTTTGGAAAATGTGGCTGTCCAATGTGATATTTCATCGTTTATATTTTCACCCAAATAAAAAAAGATCACAATGCACGTCCTTTGGATAGTGGGGTATTAGTTTGATTTTATGGGCTCCCCCAAATAAATAGCATAGGTCTAGTGATCATTTTAGTTTAATATGTGTATTCAAAAAAAAATTAAAAATTAAAAAAAAAATTGTGCGTAGAGCAATAAAATGACCTAATGTGTGGCTTTCGGCACTTGGGGATCGTGACTCCATAGTTTTCTGGCCCAGAGTTAGTAATTTTATCTCTATTTTTGGTAATTTGAATTTGTTTTTGACTGAGTTAACTCGATATGATTCTTGAGTATGTGGGCTTCACTTGGTTCCCTAAGGTCTTTGAGCCTGAGAGTCATCGGCAAAGTCTCGCTACAGGGGTTGACTCTTTTGAGTGCAACTTCAATTACCATGGAAAAATTGCAAAAACAAAAAAATATACAAAAAAATGAATACTCATCTTAATATTGAAATGTGATTCCACCTAGCACTTCCGTAATTTCCCCCTTGAATAAAGATGAACCCCCATGTATATTTTGATGCACAACACATCCTCATACTTAATTGATATTGGATGAAATATAGAAATGAATTTGAAAAAAGGAATGGGCTTGGGATTGGGACCTTCTTATGAAACTATATTGTATTAAAATATTTTTATGGGTTTCATGATTGTTTGGTATAAGGTTTTTTGGTGATCATTGTGTATTAAAATGTTTTTGGAAAAGGGAATTCGAATTTCATATTGTTGAGATATATTTTTCTCGGGACTAGCAAAACTTGAGTTGGGGGTGTTATTAGTCACTAAATGAGACTAATATTAATTGTTAATATATATAATATTCATGTTCTTTATTATTCATAAACACCATTTTAGTGCATTTTACACTTTGAACATCATTTCACATTATGATTGTAATACCTTCTTAAAATGCACTATTATGTGGTACATTTTTTAACATCATTTGAAGTACCCAATGATTCATCTAATTATACATAATTTAATTTTATATTTTTGGAAATTGATCTGTACTCCAATATGAACATGTTTCATTCAGGGATCAATGGAGAATTCTTGGAGGATGATGGAGATATTTGGCAATGATAGGAAGCAATTCTGGAGAAGGCAGATTGGACACCATCCCACTGATGAAATGGTGGGGCCCAGCATAGAGTCACAATGAATCCCAAATTTCGTGTTATGATAGAAGACACGTCTGGGAACAAATCACTCTTCATGATCAAATGCTAATTCGGCTTCCATGGTGTCCATTTAGGCGGCCCAAGTTAGAGATAAAATTCTCGGCCATATTTTGTGACTCAGAAAAACAGCCCACCAATTAAACCATATCTCAAACAACATAACTTATTTTGGTCTTATATTTTACAGGATGTTAGGGGACATCCGGAGATTAATTTAAGTCTTCTATGGACCACCCAAATTCTGCCATCTAGAAGGTGTTTTAAACGCGTCTGTTCGGTGGATGAAAGCTGGCTGCCACCTCGGGTCAAATGTGGAAAAGTCCAAATTCCACAAGATTTCCACCACCTATGGCCTACCAAAATTAATTGAGATGCTTTGTACTGTTGGAGGCTCGACCCAAAGGCTTAAAAATTACTATTTAAGGCAGTGGTGGTGGTGGATTTATGGATCTTTGGTGCTTGGTTTCATTGTAGTGTTATGCTGCCGCTTTGTGTTTGTAATCACATTTCTTTCCCATGTAAGATGTTTAATTCACATTAGTTTCTTAATAAAAGATCTTCATTTACTCTTATTCTGTTCTTCTACTTATCACGTTGATACTGTTGGTTCAAGGTGTGGATTTATTCACACCATAATTTGTGATATTTATCACACAACGGAGGAGTGATCTTTTTTGTTGTTGTTGTTTTTACTTCTTCAATTCCACCCTTGTAAGTCTACTTCCCGCTTCCGTTGAAGACATGTAATCAATGGAGGGCTAACTCTTTTATGGGTTAATCCAAGGGAGTAGAAAGGGGATATATTGGATGTTATTTATCACTCCATTAATGGCTAATCACTTCTTTTAAATGAGATTTTTATTTGATGATTTTAAAACATCTTCATCCTTATTGAATTTAAGGTCACACATTTGAAGTGCTAATACGAACCTCTACCTTGGAGTGCTCAAAACATTGATCCTTCAAGTGTATAGGTGATTAGTATTAGGGTTTGTAGGCATTAAACCAGTAAGTAATGATTTTGTTTGATCTTCTTAAATGAATCCATCTCAATTATAAGAAATTGAAATCATTAAAAAAGTAATTCATCCAATCCACCCCGAGCGATAACCTAGGATCAACTCATTATTTTAAATTGAATTCACTTAAATCTGTTAGTTATCCTTTAAACCCATATAAAATCCACCCAATTTGGCCACTTCATAGCCAAAAACAGTCCATAGAATGTACGCGTCTATAGGTTTCTTCTTAGGTCTTTGAGGATTCGATAACCCAAGCTAAACTACAAGGACCGTTCTACCTTCATCTCTTGGGTAAATTTGAGTGAGAATCATTGGTCCTTTTCGATCGAGGCCCAGCCTCAGGCCCCTTTGACATTTTTGGGCCCCAACCCAAGTTCCTATTTAGGGTTATACAGTGTGGTATGGGATTATTTCCTCATTCATGTTGGGTTACTCTCCATGTCGTACACCCCCCCTCATTAGGGTATCCTATCCCTATGTGCGTTTCTAGAACTACGTGTGGCTTGATTTCCATCCTTATGGGATACGTAGGATCACTCGAGCATCTCAACTTCGGGTCCAGCCCCATCTCTTAGGGTTCTTCCTATTATCCTGGCCCCTCAGCCCTCTTTCGACGATTCACCAATGTGCCTAAGGGTACTCTGGTTTAATACCTAGAATGTCGAACTCTACTTGGACATGCTTTCATCCGTTTTTCAGGATTTATGTTCTCCCTCATTAGGGATTCCATCACCTTTCACACCCAAAGGGACCCCCAAATGGCATGGATGATAGGCCTAAGGGATATCTTTCCATCATGGGCCAACGTCCTCGAGAGTTTCAGAAAAAAAATCGATACAAGTCTCACGTTGCGAATATGGTCAGCGGCTGATGCTCATTTGTTTGTCCCCATTTCAGGCTAACATGATATGGATGTTGTGTTTAGAACACGATCAACAGTTATCCTCCATCATCACTCCAACCCCATTAAGCCCAAAATGTCGGTTACATGATTCACATCCTTCTCTACCTCATCATGCCCAAGTAGAGCTTTGAAATTCTTGGTAATATTCCTCAGTGTGCATTCGCACGTTAGGAGGAAAAAAGCCGTGATGAGGCAATCATTTAGGGTTCCACCGATTCCCCTTTTTCATATATTTCACGTATTTCAAGTACCTTATCCACCCTTGTTTCCTATACCGAGTTCGACTCACGTAGGCTTAGGGATTGGGTTGAGGTCTGCCTTTACATGGGATAGTCCCTCTTCTCCATGGTCCGAGTTATAAGACCTTAAACTAAGATCCTTTCGTATTTTCCCTTTGTATAACTATGTATAGCTTCATTCCCATCCTCATGGGATACGTAGAACCACCCGAACACCTAGAATTTGGGCCCATATCTATCTCTCAGGAATCTTCCTCTCACCTTGGCCCCTTGGCCTACCCTTTTCCAGGGAGGGGAGTATATGGTGTGGTATGGGACTATGTCCTCATTCACATCGGGTTTGTAAAGACCATGCCATGTACCTCTCCCTCCTGAGAGTTCTCTATCCCCTTATTCTATACTCATCCCTTCAAATTGGTTACTCTCATGTTGAGCACCCTCCTCGACCCTCGTCGGTGATGCACCAATCTGTTTAAGAGTACTCTTGTTCAGCATGTGGAGTGTCGTATTTTACATGGACATGCTTTCGCCCATTTTTCAGGCTTCATGTTCCCCTTCATTTGGGCTTCCATAATCTTCCACACCTAAGGGGACCCCCAAATGGCCTGGATGCTAGGCCTAAGGGATCTCCTACCATTACGGGCCAATGTCCTAGAGGGTTTCAGACAAAAAATCGATACAAGTCCCGCATTGGGAATTTGGTCAGTGGTTGACGCTCATTTGTTTGTCCCCATTTTAGGCTAATGAGATAGGGATGCTGTGTTTCAAACATGATCAACAGTTACCCTCCATAGTCATGCTAGCCCCTTTAAGCATTGAATGTTGGCTACATGATTCACATCATTGTCCACCCCATCATGTCCAAGTGGAATTTTAGCACTCCTAACACTATCCCTCAGTGCGCATTTTCAGATTAGGAGGACAAAGCTGAGGTAAAGGCATCATTTGAGGCTTCGCACCAACTTCCCTTTGACGTGCGTCCCAAGTATTTCAAAAAACCTCTTCCTCCCTTATTTCCCACACCGAGTTTGACTCATGTGGGCTTAGGGATCGGGTTGAGGTCTGCGCTTACATGAAAGGATTTCACTTCTCCACTATCCAAGCTCTAAGACCATAAACTAATATCCCTTTTAGAACTATGTATGGCTTGATTCCCATCCTCATGGGATACGTATGAACACCCAGACATCTCATTTTTGGGTCCAACTCAATTGGGAGCTAGTTTCTCCTACCCCTTACCCTCCTACCTCTATTTAGGCCCCTTGGCCAAAGGTTCCTTTCTCGGAATCACGTACGGTGTGGTATGGGATTATGTCCTCATTCACGTCGGGTATGTTTTATTACCCCGTGCACATTCCCCTGTTAGTCTCATATCGACTACGTCTACGATGCATGATGTTAAAATGCATGTCTGGTCCTATTAGATGACCCTAAACTGTGAAATTATCGTCCTGGCCACATGAAGAAAAATGGCACTGCATCATGATGTCCTCACTCAAGGGGACACCATGTTTGTTATCGGTCACATGCCATACCATTTTTCAATGCCTGCATATGGCTTGATTCTTGTGGCGATGTTGTGGCTTGCTATCCTAGGACCGTCAATTCACAAAAAAACACATTCACCTTAAAGGACAAACGAGATACGTCAAATACCACTTCTTTTGGGGCGAGGGCCACACCCACACACCCCTTTTATCCCTGGCATTGGTAACCTACCATGCCTTCCCTTAGAACTATGTGAAGCTTGATCCCCATCCTCATGGGGTACATAGGAACGTTTGTGCACCTTGCCTCGGGCCCAACATAACTCTCGTTTCTGGTCCCTTGTCATAAAACCATTCCAGGGAACACATGGTGGTTGGAACCCTAGGTTCCCATTCACATCAGGATTTATAATTACCCCTCCATGTGCCTCCCATGTTTCCTACCATCCATGATCCGAGTTTTAAGACCATAAACTAAGATCTCTTTCAGAACTATGTATGGCTTGATTCCAATCCTCATGGGATACATAGAGACACCCAGGAATTTCACCTCGGGTCTCGCCACAGGAATTATAAATCCTATTCCTCCTCATTTCCGACCCCCTAGCCTGAACCCTTGTGGGGAACCATGTAACTGATGCTTTTCCCTGAACAAGTTTGGGATGACCCATGATGACTTTGGTAAGTGATAGATCCCTCACTAGAGAGGTCCTATCTAAAATAAGGAATGATCCATGATCAAACCGATGCACCCATCTAATGTGGTCCCACCACGGTGGCATAATTTCAAGTGTTGGATTCTGTTCGAACAATCCATCACTCTACATTACACGCTTTGTGTACCCCTTATTTGGACCCCCGTCCTCTTTCATGTCTAAGGGAACCCCCTAACAGTATGGATTCTCAGCCTATGGCTTGCCTATTGTCCTGGCCCAACATTTTGGAAGACTAACGGATGACATTTTGAGTCAAGCCCCGTGTTTTGAACATGGTTAGCGGTCGGCCCTCATTTCTATCCCCACTCTAGGGTAATACAGTAAGGATATTGTGTTTCGAATGCGGTCAAAAGTTATCCTTCATTGTCATGCCACCCCGACAATGTTCCAAATCTTGGGTATCGTGATTCACACCTCCCATTCCCATCTATTTGAATTGATTCCAATGCCCCTGTCATTACCCCATTCGTGCACAAGAGCACACTGGGAAAATGGTAATTTGGTTGTTCTGAGAGCTTAATTCTATAGTCAGGTCTCTCCCATTTCCTCCCAGAAATACGAACTGGTTGTTCAAACCCCGGATTCCCAAATCTTGGTTTTCACTCCTACGTTTGGGTGGGGTGATAAGGTGGTCATCCCTTGTTTCTCATATTGGGCCCGACCCACATGAGCTTAGGGAATGATCGCTGGACAATCCGCAAACATCACGAGGATGTAATAAACCAATGTAAACAACGGAACTCATGAATGCTATGGAATCAACCAATCAAATCATGAATATATGTTTGAGGGTTTGTAATCATTATAGTACCCGGGGTTCAACTCCCCCCATGGATGGTTTGACCTCATCAAAAGAGCGTAGCATCTCTGCCACCCTCTGACTGGTGGCGTCCAGGAGTTGTTATCGCCTGTTCATCTCCTGCTCCTCCTTGGCAATGATGGGGCGCAAGTCATCATCCATGATCTGGGATCACTTTACATTGGTCAGAATGGCGTTCATCTCCTCAGAAGCTCGCTTCATGCCCTCTTCGGCCTCTACTAGCTGGTCCTTCAACCGCAATATTAGCTCAGCTTGCGCGTTGATGGAGTTCGAATGATGATCCGCCCGGGCCTGCAACCCTTGAACCTCATCTTCAGCCTCCTGGAGCCTCTTGATGTTTACCGCCTTCCTCCGCTGCCATCCCACACCGAGGCCATGATCATACTCCCGAATCTTTTCCGCACTGAGATTTCGGATGAGCATGTGAGGACGCTAGGCATCCACTCCCCCAGCACAAAGTTCATGTAGTCATGAGCGAAGTCTATCCATATCATCCAACCATAGTGCTTGGGAGGTGTCATTGATGAAGCATGTGATCAGCTTCCACAATCGGAAATAGACTATCTTGCAATCCTCTTTGTCATAGTTCGTATCATCCTAGTCGGCACGATTAGCAAGCTCATATGTGGGGAATGCCCCCAGGAACACTTCAGCCATGTCCACATCTAGTGTTTGATCGGGCGTGGAGGGATCGGGAAAATCTGATTGACCCTCATAATCAGATCCTACTTTGATGATCTCGGGTTCAGCCCCATTGACGATCCCACCAGTTATCGAGAGCACCACCGCTAGGTCGGTTTGGACCTCCGCCTCTACGACCACCAGCATTCCCCTGGGAAGAACACCGCTGGAAGCCCCGACCAACCTCACCAAGGCGACCCATGCCATTTGAAGAACTATACGCACCAAAAAAGGACATGGATGTTAGTAAATATGGTTAGGGGTGACAGTCATAAAATTTGTAGAGGCGCCTACAGAGATCGAATCCCTGGTCTCGCTCTTGGGCTGATGTCATCGGGACCCTGAAGCGTGGCCCCTCATATATGGTCGGAAGGTCTGAAAACTATGGAGGGGTCGCCTCAGGTGTCCTAGCCCCACTGGACATAGTAATAGATGTGGCGGTAGGCGTGGATCCTGAAGGTCCCGCATCTGCATCCACTGAGGGACGAGAACAAGTTCTGTATATAAGACCCTCTTGCATGGTTCAGATGTTAAAAAGGATTCCAGAATGACCTCAAAGAAAGTCTCGAAGAAGGGGTTCTGAATTTTTACCTCAAGGGCCTCTGCGAACTCTTCATGATCCGAGTCTTGACCTCCAACTTCGCCCTCCTCCAACGGGCTCCCTCTCCCGGCCTCGTCTCCCCAGGAGGACTCTTCTGATTCTTCTGGCAGAGGGAAGCATTCTCTCAAATCAGCAGCCGACAACTGTGGGGGAATAGTGCGATCGAGCAACATTTTGACTCGATCTGTCATTGGACGAGGGGAACCCCGGGAATGCATAAAGTCCCCTAGCTCTTCCAGGTACTGCTCTGATTCTGCCTGGGGCACCGCAAAGCCGGCCCAGATAAGGCCTATCCCTGGTAAATCCATCCTGAGATGGTTCAGGTACTGCCACAACTTGGTGGGGCTGAGGAATTGCCTGTTGACTTCCCAGATGTCCCAGGTCTCCGGAAAGACAGCATCCTCCAGCATGTCGATATGGCGCAGTCGCTTCTCCGGAGCCTGGGTAGGTATCCTACGAAATCCACTCGGTGTCCTCCCCTCTAGATGGATATGTTCTTCTAGAACCACCTTGTCCTTTATCACTGTAGGATCTATGGCTGTTTCCTCACCCTCAACTAGTGCGGGTCTCACCGCCACAGTAGCCCAGCCACTGTGGGATGCCCTTGCTGCCTTCCGGCCCCATCCCCGAGGTCGGGAAAGCTCACCATCACCGACCCGAACGGTTGGTTGCTTCATCATCTCCCCTAGAAAAGACACCTCCCAGCTTTGGGAATATTCTTTTACCAGCCCGAGTATGGCGGTCGGTGGAGGCAACTCGTTCCACATTTTTCCATCTTCCTGTGTAAACATGAGCCACATCTGCCTCATCACGCATGGGTGTTCTTCATAGAGCACCTCTAGATAGACATGTGGGTTCAGTCACTGTATACACCGGAATTGCCTTGAAAACCGGTGTGGGGTATACGGCTCGCAGAGAGGCTCACGGTCCACCCTCGTCACCATGACTCCACCTTGAAAGGCCAGGAGATAGGCCCAGTGCTCTTCCGTCCCCCGGTCGTCATCAGTAAATACCCTCTTCGACAATGGAAGTGGGTGGAAATTTAATTCCTCCACCCTCTACACCCAGTCCAGAACCAACGGTGCGGTCATCTTGGATGGAAATCTCCCAGTAATGTTCAGGATTGATGGGTGGAAGTTCATGTCTGGAGGATATATAGGGTTCGGGTATTCATAAACCCCCCTGATATGTGTTGTTATCCACCCATACAATAGGTGGAATGGACCACATACCCTCTACGTCCTTTTTCCCTCACTGATATGCCACAACACCTTATACTATTTGGCGAGCATCGGGATTTCTAGGTTGACCCACCCTCCTGTCGCCAATGTGGATTCCATGATGAATGTGCTTGGGTGTACTCCCATGTTGGTATCCCTCACTGGTAGGATCCAACCACAGATCAGAGTCACGATGAACACCGCCAGCCTAACTATTGGCTGTTTCTCGGTGTTGACGCTGAATTCCCACATCTTCCACTAGTTGTCCTCCAAAAGCCGCCAATACAAGTATTCCTTTCCCTGTTGAGCCCCCTTTAGACAACTCTGAGGCCTCGCTGGAAACTGCCTATTTTCCGAGAAGTTCAAGAATTGTTTGAACCACCACCTGAAGTCGATATCTCTTACTACCTCCTTGTCCTACCCGGGAACAAGCTCCATCAGTGTCATTGCCAGCCGTGGAATTTTCTCTGAATCCCCCCACGCACTCAGGAAAGGGAGGAATTTTTCGTACATTGCCCCCAGTATCGGGACCCCCGAGATCTGGTGGACATCCCACAAGCTGATACTGACCTCCCCATGGTGTAAGTGGAAGGTATTGGTCCTCGAAAACCATCTACTCAATAGCTCTGGCATCAGCTGTTTTGGTTGATATATGTGGAATTGAGAGGCCCAGATCGCCTCATACAAACCCAATCTCCTCAGCTCAGCCCCAAAATCCTTACACGAGGCGCCTACCCAATAGGCCCAGGCCCAATCGTCCATGAAGTTTCCTCCCTAGCGTAGGTCCCATTTCTCAAACCACCCCTTCCTCGGGTTCCTCAAAGCTGCCTTTAGTATCGTGTGGTACAAAGGAGGAGACATCTCAGGCTACAACGCCTTCCCATCAACATTAGTCAGGTGGTTGTATAATCAAACAGCATTGACAGGTGTGAAATCCTTCTGGGCAAGTCCATCAGCCGCCCGGAACCATCGGCACTGGCACGGCGTGCTCTTAAACCAGTAAGCTAGTTCGTCCTGACTTTATTCTGGGATGAAGATGTCATCCCTTAGCCTGAATCCAAATAAAGGAAAACTCTTACACAGCGAGTAGTTCTTCTGGCTCTCTGATAGAAGCTCCACCAATGAACTATGGTCTGAGTGGCTCCGTACCAACTCCCCTAGACCCAGACTATTCTCCATCTCATCCCTTCGGGCAGCATCCATAAGAACCCCCTCGATAGCTTCTTGGTGAGCCATTCGGTTTTAGAACTTGGACAATTTTTGGGTTGGTTCACGAATCTCATTCATGGAGAGCATTCGCGAAGATGGTTCACGGAGAGAGTTCGCAAATCCCATTCGTGGAGTCATGCCCACACCTTCAAGTGTGAGATCGCGAAGCACTATAGCGAAGTCAAAAAACATGTTGTGCTCCATGAAGCGAAGACCTGATTCATGGAGAGCAGTCACAGAGTATGCGGAGCTTCTCAAATCGAGAGCGCTAAAGTCCAAAATCACAGAGAAAAGAAGAGACAAAAGAGTGTTCAGGTCCCCTATTTATAGGCGAGGGACCCTCAGAGCTTCGTGGTTCATCCTAGCTGAATCCTTCTTCACGGCGTGTCCGACCAGATCTTTGCTTTCCTTCTTGGCGAGCCCTCTTCGCGAGGTAGCTTCGCGAACGACCGAGGATTTTGGGTATTGACCCTCAAACTTCGACCTTTGATTTTTCGTAGCTCAAAGTCTGATGGGGGGAACTGTTTGATGCCAAAATGTGGGAATGAGAAGAAGACACAGACCCGATGGATACCTCGCAAAGCCCATTCTTGGAGAACCGGCCACACCACGTCGCTGTGAAGCAAGGAGGCGGTAACGCTCCGCGACCGCCCTTTATGTTCGTGCCCCTCCATGAAGCAAGGAGGCAGTAATAATCCATGACCGCCCTTGATGTTCGTGACCTGCCACGAAGTAAGGAGGCGGTAATGCTCCGCGACCGCATTTGACGTTCACGATGCGCCGCGGAAAAAATGACTTCCTCTTCACGCAGAGCGAGTGCTACTTTGCATCACCTCTCCCCTATAAATACTAGCCTCTCCCCAAGTTCAGGAGGTAGAAAATCCAAGCTTTTGACTTCCTTGCTTTCGAATCACGAAGCACCCTTCTGCTCTGTGAACCATGAGTTGTGCGAGGTACTTCTGCTCTACGAAGTGCCTCCCTTTTGTCTCGTTCTGTGCCCCTCTTCTGAGAGTGATGCCTTTCACAGAGCCTAAGGGACTCCGCAAAGTAAGGGGATCCCCAAGGGGACTCGGGTCATCACAGAGCATTTATTCTTTGCGAAACACCCTGCATGTACACATGATCCACATGCCAAGGCAGGGTTATTGTACTTCGCGAAGCGCATTACTTCACAATGCCTTGCTTTATGATGCACCTTTGCTCCGCAAGGTAGTGCTCCGTGAATCTATCTCTACTTCTCAAAGAACCTCTCATATGCACCTATGCCCTATGATTAGGCAGAGGCACCCCACTTCGCAAAGCACACCCCTTCGCAAGTACCCTCCGACACACGGGGTAGCAGAGCTTCACAAGGCCCCTACCTATAAACCCCTATGCTTTTCAATTCCTTTTCCTGTTCGGCCCTCTAAGTTTGCATGATGTGATTTCAAATTCCCTTGGATGATATTTCCCGTTGTTTTGCTTCGCCTCATGATTCTCCGCATAGGCACACTAATGGCTATTGCTTCTTCACATAGTCATGCTAACGTGGGCCCCCCGATGGTTCTCTCCATGACACCCCCTCACCATGGATTTTCATATCCCCTCTCTACACCAAGGAGTGGATGGTATTGGTTATGTAAGTCCTAGGGGTGCGAAGAAAACCCACCTCTTCCAAGCTGCAGGACGTTAAAATGCCAAGCACCATCGTCCTCAGCACATGACGTTAAACTATGACCTCGCCATGTGTCTCTCATGTGGGGTGCCCCCACCTTGTACATTCTTAATTCCCACTGATCTTCACGAGGATGAGATATTTCCTCACATGGGATTACATCCTCTTTATTAGATTGGTGTTTGTCTTAGGGGAAAGGGCAACCACCCTGGTGTAGGACCCTATCTTTTCTTATTGAAGGCAGCATCCTGGCTCCTCCTTTCTTCTTCAGTCCCAAGGACCAGGGGGAGGGGGAGATGGACACCGGAACCCTCCTTTCTTCGGTGCCAAATCCCTCTCCCGCTGGGCATTTTCTCCATCGGGCCTACATCCTGGAGTAAGTCCCATCCTTCGGGATTCTAACCACGCTTAAGCCCATGTTTCCTCTTTGGGTCGTGATCACGCGTAAGCCCCACTCCACTTCCCATGGGCGCACCTTTCACAACGTGAATATAGGGTCTCTGCTATATCTTGTTTCTCACACCGAGAATGTCTCACATGGTCTTAGAGTGAGAAACGACCATGACATATTACTTGGGCTACCTCAGAGCATAATCCCTAAATGCTCACCACCGGAACTATGAGGTCTTCGATCCTTGCCAAGGCGGGGCACGTATGAAGCCTCTACAAGGTTCAATCCCACCACCCATGAGACCCCGAATCCACCTTCATGTTGAGTCCCAACCATATGAACTATGAGTACTTTGATCCTTACAAAGTTAAGGTATGTAGGAAGCCTCCATGAGGTTCAAGACCAACAACCATTGGACCCCAGGTCCTCCTCCATGTTGGTTCACCGACACCCTGGGCCACCTCAGAGCGTAAGCCCAAAATGATCACCACCAGAACTATGAGGTCTTTGATCCTTACCAAGGCAGGTTATGTAGGAAGCCTCCACGAGGTTCAATCCCACCATCCACCTGGACCCCAGGTCCTTATTCACGTCGGTTCACCGACTCCTCCCTATACCCAAACTATGAGGACTTTGATCCTTACCAAGGTAAGGTACGTTGGAAGCCTTCATGAGGTTCAATACCAAAAACCATTGGACCCCAGGTCCTCCTCCACGTCGGTTCACTAACACCCTAGGATTCCTCAGAGTGTAAGCCCTAAATGCTCACCACCAGAACTACAAGGTCTTTGATCCTTTTCAAGGCAGGGTATGTAGGAATCCTCCATGAGGTCCAAGCCCACCATCCACTTGGACCCCAGGTCCTTATTCACTTCGGTTCATCGACTCATCCCTATACCCGGACTACGAGTACTTTGATCCTTGCTAAGGTAAGGTACATAGGAAGCCTCTCTAAGGTACAATCCCACCATTCACCCTGTCATTCCGACACCTTTACATCGGTTCACCAACACCTTTGGCCGCCTCAATGCGTAAGCCCCAAATCCCTCCACACCACATGAACTAAGAGGATTTTGATCCTTTCCAAGGCAGGGTATGTAGGAAGCCTCCCTTAGGTTCAAGCACAACACCCAGCAGTTCTGACCCCCTTCACATTGGTTCACCCCCCATCCTGTATGACGTTAAACTGTGGACCTCTTTCAGCAGTAATCCTTTGTCACTCCATTCAGCGGTAAGCCATTTAATACCAATCAATGGTAAGCTGTCATCAGATGAACTACGCGGACTTTTATTCCCTTCCCTGGGGATACGTAAGAAGACTCTTCAAGGCCCATGCCTATAACTATCGTTATCTGGTTGGCGGTTCCATCCCATTCACCACCCACTTCATTCAAGTGCTTCATCACCCATCCTGATTCTTACCCGGGCCACCACATCCCAGTGGGATCATGAAGCCTCATGCCCCATTCCCCTCAACAGCACTCAAGAAGCCACCCATATGTTGGACCCAATATCGGTGTTCCCTATAGGGATTGCACCCATATGATCCACTCCAGTTAGTGTTCTGATCGGTCTGATCTGTCTCCACTTGACGTTAAACTCAGAGCATACCCCGTGTTAAACATGAGAAGCTGAAGAAAACCTCATATACATGCCCATGGAATATGATTCCCCACATTCGATGTGGGATTCCTCGGGCTTCCGTGCCCTCGAGAAGCCCTATAATAAGGGATAGAAGATATACACACCAATCCCCCAACATCCATACACGCCAGTGATGCCCAACGTGAATACTCCCCTGACCGAAGGTTGCTTCCCTGATCGGACCCCTTGGAATGTCCCGATAGAAGTAGTGTAATTAACTAGTCTTCATGAAGATATGGTGCTAGTAAGAGTTTCACAAATAGCATATTAAATCTATAAGGGAGACCCGGACTAGGTGATGAGTTCTGAGGAGGAATCCACGAAAGGAAGAACTGACATCCCATCATCCTGTTTCGATCAAGGAGCAAACGTCCCTAAATAAGGAGCGGATGCCACCCGCATTTGGAAAGCAGGAATGCAGGGAAAAAATATCACGCCCTCTCTTCCTCAAATGAGACATACGTGCGCGCCTCAGTGAAAGAGTCGAAAACAACTATTGACTAATTTTACACATCGAGTGGTTCACTTAGGTGTGATGTTATAAGTATATGTGGTTTTTGACTCTTTGATCGATATGAAAAGGGTGTGAATTCATGAATCTTAATAGTTACTTCGGTTCACATGACATATCTATGTTTTTGTGATTGTTTCTTGGGACTAGTAATATGGAAAAAGGGTCTGGGATTTTTAAATATTCAACAACAAGCTAAATATAATTTTCCCGTATAGCTTCTTGGTGGCATTCTACTCATCCAACCCAGGTATGTTCTCCCTTATGATATTGGTATGTGATCAAATTAGTATATTTTTTATTCGGTCCTAAATATAATAGGATTATGTAATAATAAATGAATGGGGTGATATTTTTAAAGTTTTAATAACAAGCTAAATAGTTTTTTTCTTGTATAGCTTCTTGTTGACATTTTACTAAGCCATCCCAGGTTAGTGATTTATGGAATACTTTATATTAATTTCATAAAATTGATATGGGTAATAAGGGATCCATGAGGATGGATGATATGCGATATGGGTTAGACAGAAAAGTTTAAGGTTATTTAGATGCATTGCTTATTATAGCTTTCTCTATTTGCAATATTTGGATTATTATTGTTGGTATTGATCTTGGTATTTGGTATTCAATGAGATGTCACATAGACATATTTTTATGAAGATTAAGGATGGAATATATGTGTTTCCACTAGATAATTCACATGATGAGTCCCTAGAGGGTTGGTATGATCATGATCCATAGGTAGAGGCTTTGAGGTTGGAGGGTCAGTTGTAGAAAGTAGTAGAGTTTGGGCCATGGCTAGATGAGAAGATTAGTGAGAGTTTGGTATGGGTCACTAAGAGTATTTAATAAGAATCTATGGGTTATCAACCATCCATGGATTACCTAATGTTATATTTTTATCCATATAAACCAACTTTATTTTAGGGTGAGGGTGGACCACATGAAACAGAGTATTGGGTCAAATATGTGCAAATAATTTTCGATCAGATCGAGACATCCCAAGGGTGGAGGGTGAAGCAATCTACATACATTCTTAGAGGCCCAACAAATCCCTGGTGGGAAATAAAGGTACATAGAGGATGTAATGAGGGATTTCAAGGAAGTATTTTGATTCTATGTTATTTTAAAACTTCTTCTTAGAGAATTTGTTGATAGACCAAGCTCGTGAGTTTATGAACTTTCAAAAGAGGGACCTTTCAGTCATAGATTACATTGGTAATTTTGTGGACCTATCCCATTTTATAACCTCTATAGAAGGGGATGAAATATGTAGGGTGATATGGTTCAAGGATGGTTTTTTAATTTCCATCAGAGTATAGGTAAATCTCTTCTAGTTGACCTTTTTCTGAGAGGTAGTGAACCAGGCATTGATAGCCGAGTGGAACTAGACAACCATGTCTTATTGAAGTTAGATAATGGTGTTAGGTGGGCTAGGTGGTGGTGATTTGGGTACATAAAAGTGATTCAATGAGGATTATTAGTAGTGAATTTGGGTCAGGGACTTATTTAGACCACTAATGAGTGAGTCATAATAGTGTGCTTCTAATATGGGTAGTCGGGTCATGTTCGCACCTAGTGTGAGTAGCCTCCAAAAGAGTGATTAGTATGTGGATAAATGGGACATTGTGAGAGATTGTATTATAATATTTCTTATATATCTTGTAGTTAGAGACTATGTTAGACTTATGGATTTTAGGTAGGATTGATAGTGGTACTAGGAGTGTGGGCTAGGATACTAACGCACACGCAGGTCACGCTAATGAGAGAGTGACCTAGTAATGGGGTCAATGGATAGTAGTGGTTGGAACTCCATAAGGTGGAAAAGAATTAGGTATTCAGTCTTTAGGATAGGTTCATTCAGTTGATATGGTAGGTTTAAAATATATCTTGATGATGGTCATAGGTATGTCATGAGCATCATCATGTTTCTTTTGTTTTTGGGCTTAGAAGATATTGGTGCACAAGGTGGATGTGTGAAAGTTGAATTAGATAGGCACTGGTTAATATGTGGGAATTAGTTATGGTTTGTGAATTATAGGGGATGTGTTGGAAAAATAAAAAATTAATGGGTAATATGTTTATAATGCATGATCTTTTTACATAATGTGTAATGCATGAAATCTTGGTCATTGGTTGTGATTTGAGAATTTATGAGCATCACATATGATGTGGGTGTGAGATAAGTATATTATTAGAATTAGTAATGATGGTATGTGATATTCAGATGTGTTCTTATAGAGATGTTTGGTATGGGACCATCAGAATGTTGAGAAATGGGTCAGGAAATGATCGAGTGGGTATTTCATAAGGTAGGGATCCATAAGAGTATTTTTACATGAGTTAGTGATTGGGGTAGTCCTAGTTTATGCTATGATATGATTAAATTTGGTATCATCTTATAATGAGACCATATATCTTTTGGGAGAACTATTGTAGGTGGATAGGTTGTAATAGCCAGTGTTTTTGAATGGGTTGGAAATTCTAAGAGTATTAATAATTTTCATTGGCGGAATGAGAAAATTTAAATATAAGCATCTGAATTAAATTTAGAGAGTTCAAATAAAGATTTTTTTGGATGGGGTTTAAGGCTCAGTAAGTGTCTTGGTGGTGTATTTCAGTTTTGGAAGCATTGAGATTTGAAAACCAAAATCTAGGATACATAACACTGGGTGCACAGTTGGAACATGATTAGTGATAATCATATGGCCCAAACAACATGTAATATTTAATATATAACTTGGTTAGAACAAACTATGAGAGGGAGTCACATGAATATGCAAGTTATTGTAGATGGGTAGAGATACCCACATGGCTAGGTACACAGTTTAGCAAACTATGTGCTTCAACCATGAGAGGTGGGTGTGTCTTTGGACAGAGGAATCACATGGTTAGTTCATGGTTAGCCAAAACATGAAACAAAACCATGCGACTCATTAATGAGGGTAAAATTGCTAGTTTACCCCATTTTTATTTAAACCTTATTCCACTATTTTCATTTCCCATTTGACCAATGACTAGCCTGGCCATGTAGATCTCATTTGGACTTTATTTAGCCTTGTTGGATCTTTTTTTGGGATATTATTCAAGATCTATTAGTTTCATTGGATAAATAGAGACAAAGATACTAGTAATCTTGTTTCCTTTCTTCTTTTATCTTTCCATTTGGAACTCTATTTCCATCCAAGATAGTATTCCCTATTTTGATTGTGTTTTTATAGATTCCCATTTTCTCCCATTTAGGTTTGAAATAGAAACCAATCTTCAATGAGTCATTTTCAATGATTATAAGGTAGGTAGTTTATAGATTTATCTAACTTTATACATGTGTTTATGTGAAGTTCTGAATATGTTTTAGTGGGGTGGATTAGGCAAGACCATTTATTTACTATTTTTATTTTATATTATAATTGGAAGATTCTAGTGGGAAATTACTTGCTTTTTTAGACATGTTGAGCTATTAATGGAAAGTAATGTGTGAAGTTGGTTGGGTTGGATGTTCCACTATGAAAATTTTATTTAATTATAATGTGATTATATTGGTTCTATGGGAATGGGTTGCATTTTACCTATGTGATATTAGGTTATGGTGATCCTCAAAATTGAGGCAGCACTGTTTTTCATGTTTTGTCAAAGGGTAATGGCTAATAATGTGGTTGGGAGACAAGGTATCATGTGGCAAAATAGGTTTCCAGATTTGTGGTATAAATATTTTGGTGAATTGGAACTCATTTTGGTTACTCAAAAGCACAATAAGGTTTATGTATAGACAATATTAAGAACTATTGAGGTTGTTTTGACCACTTTATGTGGGTGGAGGCCTCTGTCGATATTGCAACATAAGAGATGGTGATGACCATCAGTTATTAAGGAGGTACTCGCTATTTAAATCCATGGTTAATGGTGTGAGGAAATAAAATGGGGGATGAGGATTTCCATGATAAATATAAATAGAATTATTTGATAAATATAAATATAATTATTTTATCTTGTAATTTACGCTATTTCTTATAGGATTCTGTAGAGTTTAGTCATTTTCTACTATATTGTTGTTATTATGTTGAACATTATTATTATTATCACTAGAGGGTATAATCTCACCCCAATCTCCCAATAAACCCTTGCTACTAGTCGATAATATTTTTTATACGATGAGGCATTCCTAAGGCCCAATGTCCTTTCGGCTTAGAGAACAGGCTAAGTGGATCTTTGGTTGGGGTGATAAACATAGTATTCTAGTTATAATTATAAATATAATTTTAATGATGATATTTATAGACTCAAAATATATTTATCAATATTACATGATTATTAAAGAATATTAAAAACAAACAAGAGGAAGATCTTGATTGAAATGAAAAACTATGAAATATTCATTCTTACTCAAATGATAAATTATGGGATTATAGGGAAATTATTTAATGTAAAAATCTTAAACATAATTATTGTAAGTATAAATGAAAATAATCTAAATGAATTAAATTATATTTTGTTTTGGAAGAAAATTATAACTACAAATATGTAATTAAAATGATAAAGAATGATCTATCCACTTTTGTTCAAGGGAGGCAATTTTATTAAAAAATGAAGAGATTACATATAAAAATTAATAATAAAAATGTTATTGGATATGATAAAAGTTTATCCAAAATGTACAAAACCGTATTTGTTAAAGTTTGAAGTGGAAATGCATCAATTGTTACATGTTTTAAATGTAAAATAAAGGTCATTATGTAAATCAGTGATCCCTGTGATTTGCATAGTCTATTGGTCAAACAAAACCTTTCATTTCTAAACCATTTTCTTCTTGATTACCTATTGACATGTGTTTAAAATATATATGGTTTCCCAAAAATTTATATATTAATCCTATATGACCCATGTTTTCATCGTTACTAAACACCTCTTAAATATTTTTTTGTAGGAAAATTATCTTTAAAGAATAAAAAATGATGTGTGGTATATGGATAGAGAGTACTTATAACATATGAATAGTGATGTCTATATGTTTATATCTTTTAAAAAGTGTGATGGTGGTAGTGTAACTTTTATTAGTAACTCAAAAGATAAATTAATTTTTTTGGAGAATTTGGAATTTCAAATGTTGTTGTTGGTTCAATGGTTTTATTTTTGGAACGGTTAAAATATTATTTAATAAGTATTTCATGATTTTTTTATGATAATATGAATGTAAAATTTGAAAATGAAAATATATTTTTTATAAAGAATATTATATATTTTTTATGCAAAAAAATGAAAATATTTATTCAATTATTTTTAAGTTATCTAAACAGAATATCAAATTTCGAAATATAGTTCAATCTAAAAATATTTTATGGAATATGATATTGGGTCATTAAAATTTCAGGTTATTACACATTATTTACCAAAATAAAAATCTTTTGGATCCACCTGAGTTGGAACTAGAAAACACCTAGGCATAAAATTTATTATCAAAAGGTATACAATATAATGAGTCATTTAAAATTGTTCATGTGGAAAAAACCTCCAAACTCCCTATACTTTTAAATTTGGAATTATTTTACCCCAAGAAAACTACTAATAATAAATCAAAAAGGTTTGTGTTTGTTATTATTGATGAATTTAAAATATTTACAAGGATATATTTTCTTATACATATATATGATACTCTATTTAATTTTTTTACCTATAATAAATTTGAGAAAAATGAAAAAATATATATTTAATTTTATTAGTTAGAAACAATAGAGGTGGTGATTTTAAAAATATGGAATTTAATAAATTATGTGATCATAATAAGTAAAATCATAATTTTTCAGCTCCCAGGACCCCATAACAAAATAGTATGGTAGAAATAAAAAATAAGACTTCATAATAAATTGATTGGATAATTTTAAATGTGTATTACTGGCCCAAATATTTCTAAGTAGTATCTATTAAAAAATATTGTCATGTTT
The DNA here is from genome assembly GCA_963277665.1 of Viscum album. Lineage (NCBI taxonomy): Eukaryota > Viridiplantae > Streptophyta > Magnoliopsida > Santalales > Viscaceae > Viscum > Viscum album. The sequence goes on from OY728155.1 coordinate 668,698,731, forward strand.
CAAATAAAATTCTACTATGTCCATTCTAAAAAAAGACACCTTATTAAATCTGGAAATAAATGAAGCCAAGAATTAGTTATTTCATATTTTTTTGGTTGTAAGGTTTACATTCATAATAACAAATATTCTTTGGAAAAAATCAATTCAAAATTTAATAAAAATATTTTTATGATATTTTAATGAATCTTAGACATATAGATTTTATAACAAAATAAATTTAATAGTTAAAGAATATTTTCATATTTAATTTTATGAAAATCATTTATAGGAATGAAAATATGATTTATAATAGGTGGATAAATAGTTTAGAGACTTCAATGTTAGTAAACCAAAAATATTGATTTATTTGGTTATAAGAAGAATATTTATTCTCAATAAAGATCAAGTCTGTAAAGATCATTAGATTGGAATTTTTTTTGATGATATTACTATTGGTGCCAAAAATAGAAAATAAAAAAATAAATACTCATTCTTAACAAGATTTTATTTATAATTTTTTACCTCAAAATATTGATAATAATTTATCAACTTCAAATAGGATTATGGAAATTCATGAAGAATCAAATTAGTTTGATAGGAATAAAGTTTTGAACTTAGTTGAATCCCCTAAAGATATAAAAATATTAATGGAACTAAATGGTTATATATAAATAAGTTAGATGAATATGGAAAAATAATTAAAGACAAATCCAGATTAGAATCTTAAGGTTAAAGTCAATAAGGCATAATATATATTGAAGAATATTTTATGTAATCCCCCATAATATTTCTCCATTACATGACTAATCAAGGTCACTATGAGACCTCAACATGCCTCCCCATATGTTGTATGATGTCTACTCAAAACTAGGATCTAATAAATATAGTTTGAAGACTATACCAATTGGCACTCAATAAAAATCACATTAAAAACATGATAAATAAATAAATACAATCTACTCTAAAAGATTAACAAAGATTCCCAAAATAACCAAATATCATCAATCCATGAAATCTTATATTGAATATCATACTAGATTCATACAAGAAACCAACATAAAGAAAGATTAAAAATAATGTTTTCTAAAATCGATCTCAAAACCCATTCCCATTCCCCTCTCCAAGCCCTAATCATAGCTAGAAAATTAATCAATCAAGCACATGGACACTTTACATTGTCCATACCTATATCCATGAAGTCTGTCTAGGTACCAAAAATTACCCTAAATAGGGAGTGGGTCAAACATAGTAGGCCACCAAAAGAAATGTCTAAGTAAATATAATCTGATTAATAGTGCATGAAACTGTATGCTAAACAAAATAATTAATTATAAATTAAATGTAGAACATCTAAATTACCATTCCAACACTAGATCTATAGGTTGACACTTCAGGTCGACCATACATGCTATAACACATTCCTGGATGACTGTATCCATACCCAAAAATGATTCTGGTCTCAATAACCATCCATAATATTCATATATGATAGCATAATACACAACAGACCCATGGTGAATTTCCATTCTTGGTTAAATTACAAATTCAATTCACAATGAACCCAAGGTGAATTCCTATGTTTTCGGATAATAACATATTTAGTTCATAACTAATCCAAGTTTAATTCTCATTACACATGGAACTTACATATTCAGTTACAAATTTCATTCCCAATGCCAAATCCTCATTTCAAAACATCAAACACAATAAAGAGCCAATACATCTCGATATGCAAAAACATGCCAAGTATGTTGCATATATATTCAATTTTGGTCAATTAATTTCAAATTATAGTTATTATGTAAATTATAGTTCTGTTCCAATACTCCTTTATTACAAGTTCCAATTACATGATAAGTCACAAATCCACATTCCAATTATGCAAAATTTTTAATTCACATGCCAATAATGAAAAATTACTAAAATATATGTAATTATTTAACAATTACCAAACCACATGTCAAGCCAAGTCCAGATTTTAAAATTACAAACCTCTAGGGTAACATTTATTCACAAGGTTAGATCCATGGAACAACCAATGGTTCCACAATATAGTTTTAAGGCACTTGGATCATATATTCTAGAACCCCACCTAGGTTCAGAGGTAGGTACACCATGTGGTAGACAAAATTCCAAGGTTTCAATCACCAAAAGACATGAAAGGATCCATGGATGGTCTATGTAAGAGGATTTTGTAAATATTAGTGAAAACTAATTATAGGAGGTTTTATGAATGATGTGTTGGTGTGATCACACATATTATATATTCTATAAACTAAAATAAGAACACAAGGATATGATTTAGACCACCTATCTCAAGAGAAAAGAAAAATAATTCCTTGGATCAAGAATTATAATCAACATTAAAACCAAAATTCTATAATGATAGTGATATAGCTACCAAATAAGGCTATAAGAACATGAATCATTGAGAGAATTAGTGTAATTAATCAATTCAAGGTGAGGATTACAAAATATAGACGTCCAAAACAAAAAAATGGATCAAAGGATTGAAGAAAGACATTGGAGAAGATGAAGAGGCCCTAGAGAACCATTTAAATTATTTAATCTTGAATTCATGTTGAATGGGTGGATTAGAAAATATAAAATAGGCCAAAAGAGGGATTTACAGAAGTCCCCCCACATAAGATACCTGATCGGAACCATCGCTTGCCAGGGAATTCCAATATATTTACGAGGCTACTTATCAACCCTTCAACCATATGGTGTCTCTACAACATCCCCTCTAATTAATTCCACTACTAACAATTTCTAGTTACACTCCAATAATCCCATGAGAAACTCAAGAACACCTTTTTAATCAGGCATGATTATTAGTTATAAAATTTAAACAGGAATAACTATAAATTAAAATATGGAAGTAATTTCATAAAGGAATATGTGTTAAATTATTATTTTGTTTATATATTAGAATATATAATAATTATTTTTTAATTTTCATCTCATTTTGGAGTTATACTATTTCCAATGGATGTCCAAATTTCATTATTGAATGGTTATATTCTGAAAATGTTTTTATAAAATAGCCCCCTAGTTTTGATAATGAATATAAACCAAACCATGTTTTGAAACATTTAAAAATCTTTATTCATTAAAAAAATCTCTTAAATATTGGTTTGAGTGGTATTCATCATTTCCTTTTTATAAAGATTTTGAAAATGAAAAATTTGATCCAACTGTATTTATTAAAAGAGATATGAAAAATATTTTAATTTTCCAAATACATTATTGTGATATTATATTTGGATCCTCAAGTGATTTACATTGTAAATAATCTTAAAATTTAATTTCTTTTGAGTTTGAAATTAGACTAATGGGTGAACATAATTTATTTTTTGGATTATAGATACTTTAATGAAAAGATGTAATTTTCCTTAATAAATAAAAATATGATAAATAATTAGTTAAAAAAAATTAATGGTTTTAAAATCTTAATTGTCGCAATGGGTACTTCGTATAATCTGGATTATAATGAATCTAGATAACTGACTAATAATAATATGTTTAGAGTTATGATTGTTAATCTACATTATTTGATAGTATCTAAACAAGAATTTTTGTTTTTAGTGTTAATATGTGATAGATTCCAATCCAATCATATTAAAAGTCATTTAATGATAGTTAAAATGACTATTCAGTATGTTAAAGCCTCTATTAATCATCGATTATTTTATCCTATATAGATTTAATTTGATCTAACTAGTTTTTTTATTTTTATTTTGGTGGTTTCAAAATAGATATAAAACTCACAACTTCTATGTGTTAGTTTCTTGGTAATTTTTTATTTTCTTAGAGTCCTAAGAAAAATATTCAGTGGTATTATCAACGGTTGATATTGATTATCTTACTAATGCTTATTTTTGTTCATAGTATTCAAAGATTAAATAAAAAATTATTATATATATATATTTCTAAAAACATCCCATTTTATTGTGATAATAAATCTATATTTTTTATATCTAAAAAATCATTACATCACTCTAGAATTGAAAAAATTGATGTTAAATATAATTTTCTTAGATATCATGTTCCAAATGGAAATATTATTCTGGAATCCACTTCTACATATGGCCAGTGTGTTGACCTTGTTTCTAAAAATCTATATTTAAAAAAAATTTATAAAATAAAATTTGAACTTGGTATGCTCGAAATTCAACATGAAAAAAATTAGGATATTTAAATTATGATTTTGAGATATTTATTTAATTCTCTTTTTTCATTGGCCAATAAAAATTTTAACTCACTTGTGAATTAAAATTTTATAATTAAATATATTTAATTTCATTTGTAGATCCTTGAAGATAATTAAATATTTTTCAAAATTTATTTAAAGCTAAAATATATAATGAAAAATTCATGAATTTTGGGGGAGCTTAATGTTTTCAACATTTACATTAGAAGGATTAGTTTCATTCTTAGTAATGAATATCTATCATAGGGGGAGTTTACTTAATCCTAAACTATTGATACATTTAAGAGTTTGATATTTTTTTAATATTTATGATCAATTTCAAAAAGGGGGAGAAATTTGGATCGTGTTTTGTAACTATAAAATAGGTGGATAATTCTAAATTATCTCATAATCACTTTGTTTGTCTATGATTTAATAATTAAAAAAAAATTATTTATAATTATAACATCTCATAGATTTTATTTCTCTCTTTTATTCCCTTTAAAATAATTTGGATTAATTATTAATATTTTTTAAAATTTTATTAATCATGTTTTTGTGTGTTTCATGAACATTTTGTAATAAAAAATCATCTCTAAATGGGTTAATGTCATATATGCTATAAGTTTCCCATTTACCTAGTTTATTGGATACTTTTTGAATCATTATTGAGTGTTAAGTGATTGGTAGGTAGTAATTACTACTAACTACATGACTATATCCATCAATCGTAGGACTAGATTCATCAAATATATGAACAAAATTCAAGAGATCATAAGATAGGTAGTCAAAAAAATTTAAACTATTGAACCAACCAAATGAAGAAACTTCACCAACCACAAGAACAAAATGGATTGACTATAAATAAAAATCTTATAAATGTATTGATCAAATTCATGATTATGGATTGACCATAAGACATACAACCCAAATTTTTCTAATTATTGGATCTACCACACAATGAAAAATCAATCAACCGCATGTTGAAAAATTGACAAACCACATATTGATAAATAGATCAAAAAATCATTTAAATTTTGATCCACTGCACATTGAAATTTTTATCGAACTCATGATGTAATTTAGATAAACCATAAGAACATTTCTAATTGAAAAAATGAGAGAAGTAGGATCTACTGAAATGTATGATTCACCATGAGGATGGACCTACTTTAAGAAGTACTATAACAATTTTTAGGGGAGTATTTTCTATGATTCTTTGTTTTTCATATTTTTATGTTTTATAAGTCACAAAATAATCCAATGAGGACTTGAATATATCTAAAGTAGTCTTAGAGTGGCCCCATGTGTTCTCCTCTTGGTCAAGTGATGGAGACTAGCACTATGTAGGCACAACACACATATAGGAGGCCTTATTCTAAGTATATGTAAAGACACACACACGCCACAAAAATCCATGTAAAGAAGTAGAGTAATAAGAACTTAAATAAACTAGAGTATGTAAATTCCTTCAAAAACCTCTAAGAACACATCAGAATACAAGAATAAAAACTTTTATAATAAAAGTGGTAAAATAAATGCCTAAATATAGAAGATTCCCAGCCATAAAAGTAGTGTAAAAGGGAAAATAAAGAGTGATTCTAGTCATGATGTATAGTTAAAAACCATTGAAAATTATATTTTCCACCATTTAATGATATGATCTATCGATATTGGGTCTACCAAATCCACATTATAACGTCCTATTGTCTGTATCAGACATGAAATGTGCAGGTAAATTCTAGGAAAGGGTGAGTATATACAAACCAAGTTGGATGGCCTAAACAACATAAGGAAACAAAAAAATAATGGTTATCTCAACCCAAGATACAAGGGGAAAAATTAATTGATAGGTTTATATGCTCAAAGAAAATCAATTAAATAAAGATAGGGAATATTTATCCTTTCAACTATTTTTAAAGTTAAGTATTCTCATAACGTCATTCATCTATGTTTCTTTAATACTTGTAGCCGAACGTAAACCTCATTAGATCTATGGGGGACTCATACTATGATAATGAAACATAAAAACATGGGGTTGATGGCCCATGAAAGGTGGAGGATCAATTCCTCACCTAGAAATGAAATATGTAGTCATACAACTCCATATATTGGAGGCCCATGCTTCAGGAAAATTTTGTAGGTGTTCCATCCTACATGTATCATAAAATTATGGACTAAGGCCTTGACCCCTATATAACAGAACAATGTTCAAAAAACCCAATGGAACTCTAGAGATCATACATCAGTCACTTACTCATATATATGATTTCTAAGAAATGAACTGGTCATGCAACCTTGCATCGTATCCCAGATGTCAAAATCAATGTCATAACTGATTCATATGTGGCAACTTTTTTAGAATGGATTATTCATGGGTAAAATTACAAGTCCCTAAGAAGGTGATATAGGAGTTATAATTCACTGGAAAAACTAAATGACGTGTCTTAATGAGGTTCTGAAGGTGTACTTTAATTTATAACTCTGACTATATCCCACTACTATACTCAGTGTGTAAAAGGATCTGTATGTGATGTGTCAAGATGATGACATAGAATGTTGGCCCACTCAGTGTCCGAGGTGTTTACTTGTATATACATGTTTTCACTATCATTGTACGGTACATGAAGGTATCATAGTGCTCAATGGAAGCCATTGTGCTAGGGATTTTAAAATTATCATTATCAGGACGATGAACTTGTTGTCACTAATGATCGAAGCCCCACTAAAATCCAAGGATCTTGTGTAAATTCAAAGAGAAAATAAATTAAAATTGGAAATCATACCTATTCGGATCTTAATCCTCGCTTGAATGTAAATCATCACTGATGATCATTGGTTGAAGGATCTATAGTAAGATCCCTCTAGATCATTCACATGAGCTTTAAAAAATCCAAAGGAGCATTGATCATATAATTTCGGGTGCTAGAGAGGAAATACGATGACACCTTCAACATCCTAAAGATCACCAAAATCATTTGACTTTGATCCTTGATGGAATTATTAGATCATTACTCAGAGAATGTGTGAGAGCCTCTCTCTCTATTTAATGAATTGTATAATGTGTGAGATCCTCTCTCGCTATTTATAATTTAGGTTCTAAATACCTTGTAGGTTTCCATGGCCCCCATTTATTTAAAGTCTAATTAATAAATAATTATGATGAACAGAACTATGTCAATATTATTTATTATTTTACCACATACCTACACTACACCAGAATAGGAATTTAGCGGCGGTTTCCAGAAACCGCCGCCTAATACGGCGTCGTCAATATTTTCACGGAGGTTATTGTCGTTTAGAGGCGGTTTAAGGAAAGTGTCGTAGCTGCCTCATTTCGCGGCGGTTATAACCGCCGCTAATAAATTCAAATCCAGCACCGTAAAACTGCCTCTAAATCCAAGAGAACCGCTGCGGGATGAGACTTCCACGATGCGAATATTTCACGGCGGTTATAACCGCCGCTAAACGTATATTTTATTTTACGTTTAGCAGTGGTTTTTAATGTGTAACGGCGGTTTAAACCGCCACAAAATATCTGCCAACTTTCATTTAGCGGCGGTTTTAACCGCCGCTAAAAAGTTGCCCAGAAAAAAAAATTGATTATACTGCCCCAGAGCCTGAAAACCAAATCAAACCACATATAACAGAGAGAACAAGTATAATACATGAAAAAAATTCAATATCATGGTTTGGTATTAGGGAAAGAGGTGAATCTATAGGTTGAAGTGAGTCAATGGGTAGGAGAAAAGATTGGGGACAGTTCAAGAAATATAGAATTTAATCTAGAAACAAGGTAATCAAATGTTTTAAATGTAAACAACCTGAACATATCAAGAAAAATTGTACTAATAGGAAGGGTGACTTTAAAGATAGTAATAATGACCATTCCCTATTAGTTGAACAAGACTTTGACACTACTAATGTGTTAAATGTCACTGATATAGCCATCTTATATGAATAGAACCAGGATTCATGATGCTCATTCCACTTGTGCCCAAATAAGAAATTCTTTACTGAATTAAGGGAATTGAATAATGGTGAGGTATTTCTAGGGAATAATATGAGTAGTCACATCATGGGCATAGGCTCAATTTTACTAGAGCTTCATGATGGGTATGTTAAAACTCTTGAATAATTTAGGTGGGTACCTGAATTAAAAATAAACCTAATATACCTAGGAACCCTTGACCAGAAAGGGCGCGACATCAAGTCTAGATCTGGGAGCCTTAGAGTTTCCCAAGAATCCCTCACTGTAATAAAGGGAACCCTTCGCAATGGTCTACTTGTGTTAGATGGAAAAGTGTATAGAAATAATTTGAATATTTATTACGGTTCATAATGTGATTCCACCACCTTATGGCATAGGATACTAGGGCATGTTAGTGCCATGGGACTTAGTGAGATTAATAAACAGTGACTTTTAAGTAATATCACTCCTAACAGTTTACCTTTTTGTGAAGACTGTGTATATGGGAATTCTAGGAGAATCAGCTTCAGTAGATCCATGTTTAATGCTAAGGAACCACTTGAATGTGTACATTCTAACTTGTGGGGTCCTTCTAGGGTTACCTCCCAGGGTGGTGGTTTATACTTTGTAACCTTTATTGATGATTTCTCTAGGAGAGTGTGGATTTATATTATTAAGCACAAGTCAGATGCCTTTCAGACTTTTATGAAATGGAAAGTTGTGGTAGAGAGTGAGACTAATAAGAAACTTAAGGCCTTAAGAACTGATAATGGTTTAGAATATATATCCAATGAATTCATTGAATATTTTGATTCTGAAGGAATTAAGATATATCGGGCTATTTTGGAAACTCCATAACAGAATGGTTTAGAAGAGAGAATGAATAGGACTGTTCTTGAGAGGGTAAGGTGTATGTTATCCCACTCAAAACTCTCTAGGTCCTTCTAGGCTGAGGTTGATTCAATAGCAGTGCACCTCATTAAATGTTTTCCATATTATGCTAACTCCTTTATGAAACCTGGATAAATTTCGAAGGTCACACCCCCAAATCTAGCTCACCGTAGGATATTTGGATCCATAGCTTACGTGCATTCATGTAATGATAAGCTAGCTGATATGGATATTAAATGAATATTCGTGGGATATCTAGAGGGTGTTAAAGGGTATTATTTATTGGTAGATAAACCAGGTTACTAGAAATGAATCGTTAGTCGCGATGTGGTCTTCCATGAATCTGGTGTGACCAGCGACAAAGTACCTGAACATGTTGTAGCTCCTGATGAAGCTGCAGGACCCTTAGAGGTCCCAACACCTTTAGGCGTTGATGTTCCTTTAAGATCAGGTGACCAACCTCAGTTCAGTGTTGGTCCTGCTCCTTTGGTTACCCAAGCCCAGCCTAAATCAGATCCCAATTTGGAATCCGAACCTGAGGACCAAGAACCTTTTGGCCTAATCAACAATCGGATTACTTGAGATAAATAAAGGAGGGTTATTAAACCTCCATCCCACTTCAACTAGTCATACATTGCTACCTATTCTTTCAATGTTGCTTAGGAATTGTTTAATGATGAGCCTAAAACTTTTAAGTAAGCTTTTAATTCCAAAGAATATAGTAATTGGCTGAGATCAATACAAAAAGAAATGAATTACCTTCTTAAGAACAACACCTGGGTTGTTGTTCCGAAACCCAATAACCAGAAATTTATAGGTTCAATATGAATTTATAAGAAGAAATAAAGCAATGTAGGAGAGTCTAAAATCAAATTCAAAGCATGCATGGTGTCTAAAGGTTTTCTAAAATGTGAAGTCATTGATTATAGTGAAATATTCTATCCTTTTTTAAGCATTCATCCATTAGAATTATGCTTGCATTTTCTACCAAACTTTATTTGCATGTTGAACAACTCGATGTAAAAACCACTTTTTTACATGGTAGTCTTGATGAAAGCATTTATATGAATCCTCTAGAATGATTTTCAAAATTGTTCAAACCAAACCATGTTTTTATTTTACATAAGTCCTTTCATGGTATTAAATAGTCTTCAAGACAATGGTATAAAAGTTTTGATTCCTTTATAATTAAGAATTAGTTTTATATAAGTATATTTGATGCATGTGTGTATTTTAAAACTGTTAAACATGAGTCTTTTTACCTTTTATTATATGTTGATGACATGTTTTTAATATGTAAAAATATAAAGATCATAAATTCCGTTAAGCACCAGTTGAACTGTGTTTAGGGTGTGGATACTAACCACATAACGTATGAGAATGCAATGGAAGAATACATTATCAAGGATTGGAAAAAGCTGTTGAAAACATAGTAGTCATTATAATTAAAAAATGATAACAAAACTGACTATCAGGACACAGAAATGAGCAGATCAGATTGAAAAAAAAAACATAGCCTGAAAATCATAATGTTGAATGAAAAAAATGTATAGGTCATAGTTAATAGCATAAATCGTTCCATAATCATGCATGTATGATGAATCAAATTACCATTTCCATATTGATGTACCCCATCAAGAATGAGAACTTCTTATTCTATTTTTTTCAACTGATGTACCCCTGAAAACAGAAACAGTATAGTATGTTCATCTTCCTTTAACGCACACCATATGCATCGTTGTCTTGCCTACAGAAGGTGTAAATCAAACCTTTTATGCATGGACCCAAATTTTGTTCTTTTCACTTGTTGAACAGTGCCGGTTATTTTTCATCGTGTAGCAGGGATTCGTGAAAACACCTCTATACAGTGCTGTATTTTTTGGGCAATGACAGCACAGTTTTTAAATGTTGCAACTATTCATAAACATCAAGACATATCAATATATCATGAAATCCATTTCTAAGGAATTTGAAAATATAGATTCATGAATAAAGGGATAGAAATCTGCTGGGAGGCTTACCGTTTGCATCTGTGTACTCCTATTTCCATAAAAATTCGATCTTCTATCACCTGGTTTCTCCATGAAACCATGTTACGACAACCTGAAATCATATTAAAACAAAATATTGATGCATAAAAAGGGAATATAAGTGGATAGAATATGAAAACCATTAAAATACATGAAATCTGATTAATACCCTAATTGAATTGATTATTTAATCTGAATACATGTATAACCTGAATGTTGTTCATACATTGACATCATCCTTGCCAAAGGGGACATCATATTATGCATTGCCTTGTGTTCTATGAGTAATATTGCTACATATCCAATTTACAACATCAGTATACAAGAAAGAAATAAAATAACAGTGAACACCTTAATGAAAAGATCAAACATACTTCAAATAGGCTCACTTCTGGATAAAAGAGTCCTAAAATTCAATTGTAAAACAGAGTAGTTCGGTGCATGCTGTAAATCCAGAGCCATGAGGGAGGAAACAACCTATATAATAAATTATATCGAGCTTCTATCAAAAAGGAAATCCTCCCCATGAGGTTCCTTATTACCTTCTCTAAAAATTTTTATATGATGTCTAGTAATAGTAAATGGAACAACCTTACCATGATATCGAATTTGTACCGCACCAAAAGGAAAAATTATGAGACAAAATGAAAGGTCCATCCAATTTGACTGAAATTTACCTAGGAAAAGATTTAGACCGGGTTATACAACAACACCTTATCTCCAATCAGAAATTCATTATTAAAGATCAACTTGTCATGAAGAACCTTGGTGTTCTCTTTAAACATAATTTCATTTTCATTAGCATTATTCATTATCACTTCCTACTCTTGTAAACACAGATTCATCTCTTTTCTATCTTCAAGTAGATTCACATTACCATAACCAAATAATTATACACGTGGATGCTGGAAATGCCAGAATTAGTAGATATAGTAGATGATAAAAACAAGAAGTAATCCATATCATCAATTGTCAATCAATAAGATTCAACGCATAGTAATATCATGAAAATGAGAAATCAAGGAAATTTTAGGACATGAAAATGTGTGGTGGCAACTATGTGCCTCAAATGTTAAATATACAAACCAACTGTTTTCATATTACAAATCAACAATACAACTACTCAGGGTCTGATGATGCATCATCACCCTCTCCACCTTCATCTCCACTTTGTGTTGTCACCTGTAAGAACATTATATTGAAAATTAAATACGATTGCATATTTATATTAAAACTTTAAACCAATGAAAGTTAGAAAACTAAATGATTTTGATTTTTTGTGATTTACCTGCATACCACCAGTCGATGCACTACCACCGGGGGCATATCTGCTTATCTGCGGACGTATTTCAATCAACTCTTTCTGCAATGCAGATATTTGATCCCCCTGCTGGTGAACTGTGCTTAATAAAGAAACAATCTCTCTCTTATCATCTCCGGGTATGGGCGGAATAAAGTTAGGAGTAGATGCAGCTGCTATCCCCGATGGCCTGCTAAAAATATCAGATGGTACGGGTCCCAAACCCATCCTGCGCACTCTCCCATCATGCTCTTTCCCAATGACCTTAGCAACCGGGTCATCCTAGGAGACTGAGTAGGACTGCGCAGGACTGGCATCCCATAGCTCTTTAATTTTTACCTATAAATCAAATATCAAAATATATTAACACAGTAAAAACTGATAATAAGTTATTATGATGAAAAATTGACTTCATACCCCAACTTCTTTAGCAGGCACGTTAACAAAACTTCCATCTGATTTCTTATGAACATCCAACCACAGTTCAGTCCTGGATGCTTTATGCCCTAAACTCTGTGATTTCATTAAACAAAGATAAATCAAAAATTCAATATATTAAATATATAATATTGTCTTATAAATATTTAAACTAATTAAAAGATTACCAATGTCATTTGGCTTCTAGAAAAACTTTTTGAGCCCGTAGTGTGCGGGATGACTTGCTTTGCCCGGTTTGATGCATTTTGTCTTGAAAGATCCTAAAATAAATAAAAGGAAATTTAATACTGATGTATTGAATGTCATGTCCTTTTCATATACATGTATAAATGTAAAATTAGGATAATATAATAATATATATTTCAATAACATCCTCTTCTGATCATGATGTCTGTCAACAAACACTTTCCACTACTCTTCGGTACCCCACTGGGTAGCTTCTCATACATCTGCTGCGTGGTCAATGAAGTATCGTTGACATCACACCATAATATCCATTTGAAATCTTTCCACTTCTTACCTAGATTTTTCAACATCCACTTCCGTGCTATCACATCAGAAAAGGTAAAGTGGAATCACATCTATATACAGAAATTCATTTTGAACATATTAGTAACATTACATTCAATTAAACCATAATGTAATAAATTTACCTTTATTTGAGAATCAAACACTTCATTTTTACAGCTTGAAGGCATATGTCTCCAATAGTCATATGAAATGGGAAGGTAAATGGGATCCGCTGCTAGCTGGCCTAGAATCTAGCCAAGTAACCCCGCAACATCATCCATAGGGACCCCGTAAGAATCAAATGGCACAACAATCTTCTCGCCATTCAGATTCCAAACATCTGATCTTTTTATATTTTTCTTCACGGTTGCATTTTTTTCATCTTCAATGATCAAACAATTATTATAAACAAAATGCAATAAATTTATTTAATTAAAATTTGTACCTATGATTGTGACACTCTAGTGTGTCCGGGATGAACTAGAAGGGGCACGACGCTGCCCCACTGCTAAGCCTCCTGAAAGGGGAGTCGACGACTCACCCTCTACTAGGACATCCACGGAGGGCGTGCGAGATGGTGGAGGGGGGGATGGTGCAGGGGTGTCAGCACCTGGCGTCTCAGATGTCGTGGGGAGGGAGACAAATGGATCGCCATCTGTCATGGAACTAGATGAAACAATATACCTCTTCTTCCTTGGCATTCCTGTCATTTAATCAAATAAAATTAAGTTCAGAATATATATTTCAAAAAAATTATGCAGAAAAAAATTTAAAAATGATAATAGATGCCCAGTACTAAAAAACAAAATATATATAACAATGATAATGAATGACCGCATAAATGAAACAAGTGGTTGCTGAATAAATAAATAATTATACATACAATCATTTTCTCCTTCAATCATTTAGGTTTCCTACTCCATTACTTCATCCACTTCATTCATCCTTGCTAGACTAATATTTTCAATATCATGATCGACAACTAATTCTGCTTCCTGTTGCTGATTAAATTCAATTTCAGAGGTCAAATTTTCCACTTCATCACCCATATCATAAAAATATATTTGTATTACATGAGAAACTACACTCCACCCTTCATCGGAAACATCATTCACATAATATACCATTTTTTCTTGTGATGCTAAGATATATGGATCATGCAGTTTACGATCACCAACATCCATCAAGCGAGAGAAGTTCATAGAAGTAAATTGCAAGGAATCTCTTTTAACACCTCTGATAATATCAAGATGTAATGAATCAAATGTCTTCCACGATTGAGAATCTTGTGGATGTCTCATTAACCCATCATTGTTATTATCTACAGAATTCCACTTCATGTGTTCGGCGGTTTTCGATGACATGAACAATCTTTGCAATCGAGGCTTCAAAGGAAAGTAACGCAAAACCTTTGCAGGTGTTCTACTTTTCTTATTCTTCTCCATGAAATTATGTTCATTCAGACTTCCAACATCACTCTTTTACTGCCATCTAGAAGAAGAACATTTCTTGCAATTCTGTCTAATTGAATCCTCTCCCCAATAAAGCATACATTGGGACACACATGTATTTTTGTATAATTCAGACCAAGCTTGTTAACAAATTTTTTCATATCATAAAAAGATTCTGGGATTTTTGCTTCAGGAAATGCATCACGTATCAATTCCAATATCATGTACATTGCCTTATTTGTAATTCCACATAGACATTTGATGTGATACAACTTCAACAGAAATGAAAGTTTTGAATATTTCAAACACCCACAATACAACTCTTGATTTCCATCGTCAACTAAATCATGAAACACATTTCCTCAGTGAAGTTTTCTCTTACATTTGGCTCCACAGAATCAAGAGGAGGATCCAATGATATGTGAAAATCTTGATCTGCCTGTGTTACAGTCTCAAAAACATCACTTGTCACGTTGCAATTTGTAGCACCCTCTTCTGGTTGTTCTGATATGTTTTGATGCTGATAGTGGTTCCTTGCAGTGCCAAATGCATCATTTATTAGGTTTTTCATTTCATTTTCCATTTTCGACAAACTTGGGACCTCATTCTGCAGATTAACATCAGTGGTCAATATTTCTGTAATGTTCGATTCCCCATGCCAAATCCAACACAAATATTGATCAGGGAATTCCTTCAGTATTAAATGTTCATAAACCTCATCTCTCTTCAACCATGTTCTAAATTTACATTTAGGACATGGACATTTTATTCTCCCTTCAACGGATCGATTAAAAATTACAAAATCTAAAAACTCATTCAAACCCTTAACATAATGAGGTGTGTTCCTCGGTAATGTGATCCAACTTTTATCCATGTATATCACAATGTTCCTATACAATAATAAAAAAAATTAAAACACATAGTTACTACTAAATAGAGAAATAGATTCATATATACGATAGTATAAGATTACAGAAACATAATATAATAAAGATGATCCCCTGAGTTAGTTATGAACCCTTAGTGTTTGGGATAGGGGAAGTTTCTTTAGTAAAGAGAAACAGTGTGCTAACAACGTGGTAGATACTTTACCATGAAAACCAAAACACATTGTTAATTT
Source organism: Viscum album (assembly GCA_963277665.1). Lineage (NCBI taxonomy): Eukaryota > Viridiplantae > Streptophyta > Magnoliopsida > Santalales > Viscaceae > Viscum > Viscum album. The sequence continues at coordinate 668,714,612 of OY728155.1, forward strand.
TGAATAAACCCAGCCTAAGTTCTCTATAGAGTCTTTATATAAAACTCTAATATTGAATAAATCTATTATAAATAATGTGTACTTTATATTTTCATTATTTATTTGTGAAATATTTAAATCTAATCCAATAGAATCTCATTTAAATGATGCTAAAAATATTTTGAGATATTTAAAATGAACTATTTTCCTTTATATAATTTTTTCAAAACCCTCTAATTTTAATTAAAATTTATATTTGGATACATATTTTGTTCGGTGTAGACTGGATAGAAAGATAATGTCAGGAACCAGTAAAATTCTTGCTAAATCCTTAGTATCATGATATAGTAATGAAAAACACATTATATAACTATCTAATACTAAATTTGAATATATTATAGCCATATGTTTCTATGCATAGGTGTTATGAATGAAACACACCCTAACTAATTTTGGATTCAATTTTAATCAGGTTTAAATCATATAAGACACAAAATTTCAATAAACATTTCAAAAAATATTGATAAACCATTATAGGATGAAACACATATATTTAACACATAATTTATTAATATATCATGCAAAATAAGGTGATATATTTTTTGATTTTTTTTCCATAGACAATCAATTGTCATAATTTTTTACTGAACCACTTCCTAGTTATAGATTCAATTTTATCAAATCCAAATTAAGATTATTTAAAATTATTTAATATCATTTCTATTTTACTAATTTTATATTGTGAATTTATTATTAGTAAATATTTTATTTGAGTTATTTCATTTGAGATTTAGCACCACCATTTTGAGTATTAGTCATATCTCAATAGGACTTGTATGTTTTTCTGACATGATTATCATGCATATCACTCTGAGCGACCCTTTGCTTACTATAAAAAAAAGTCAGTTATGTTAGTAGTTCGGTCCCAGTTTCTGGGTGTGATCCACTTGACACACCTCCCTGTCAACGTCCCCCACTATTACACACGTATCAAAGGAGGGGTAATTTTGGAACACAAGTTGGGGTTAGTTAAGGAGGCACGTGGGCCTGTTCCCACGATCTCCCTGGTCAGTTGGCAGCGCGTGAGGAATCTCCCCACATTTGGGCTATTTGTGCACCTGGAAGAGAGAGGGAAAGGCAGTTAGAGAAATTACTTTCTGTTGAAACAGAAACGGGGAAGGAGGAAGTGGCCGGCCTCCTTTCATTTTCCACCTGGAGAAGTGTCTGAACTGGAGGAGGACTCTCCAGATTTCCCAAACTGATGTACTTTCATTCTCTCAAGCTAGAGAAAGAACGGTTCCGCCTCGAGGGGACTACCCTCAAGATGAGTTTTTCCTACCACCCACAAATGGATGGTCAAACAGAAATTTTCAACAAATGTCTCAGTACCTATTTACAATGTTTTGCTTTGGAAAGGCCCCTTACTTGGTCTCGGTGGATTTCTTGGGCCGAATATTGCTACAATACAGCCTTCCACACCTCCATGAAGATGACTCCTTTTGAAGCTGTTTATGGTCATAAACCCCCTGCTATGTAGCACTTTACTACAGATACTACCCCAGTAGATTAAGTGGCTACCCTTCTTGCTGAACGTGATCAAATGATGGATCAAATCCATCATCACCTAACCCGTTCCCAAAAAATCATGGCCCACACAGCTAATAATCACTTTAGGGATGTATCTTTTGCAGTGGGAGACCTTGTTTTTGTCAAACTCCTCCCTACTATACAGACTTCCAGAGCTGCTAAGTCATTCCCAAAACTATCATCCCACTTTTATGGAACCTTTCCGGTCTAATCATGCTTTGGATAGACTGCTTACAGACTTACTCTGCCTCCTTCTTTGCGAATACACCCAGTCTTCCATGTTTTGCAGCTCAAGCAGGTCGTTGGCCACTCACCAGTTCAGTCGGAACTTCTTGATTATTGGGTCAACTCCCCAACAGACACTTCCTTCCATACAACAATTTTAGCGGCCAAGTCTGCTCCTGGTCATCAGTGGGGTCTTTGGTTGGTTCAGTGGGGTGTTCATCCTTCGAAGGAGTCTACTTGGGAAGATTCCGAACAGATTCTGTCTCAATTTCCATATCTTCACCTTGAAGACAAGGTGCCATTTGCGTAGGGGGAAATTGTTAGTAGTTTGGTCCCAATTTCTGGGTGTGATCCACTTGACACACCTCCCTATCAACGCCCCCCACTATTACACACGTATCAAAGAAGGAGGGGTAATTTTGGAACACAGGTCGGGGTTAGTTAAGGAGGCACGTGGTCCTGTTCCCACGATCTCCCTGGTCAGTTGGAAGCGCGTGAGGACTCTCCCCACATTTGGTCTATTTGTGCGCCTGGAAGAGAGAGGGAAAGATAGTTATAGAAATTACTTTCTGTTGGAACAGAAACGGGGAAGGAGGAAGTGGTCGGCCTCCTTTCATTTTCCACCTGGAGCAGCGTCTGAACTGGAGGAGGACTCTCCAGATTTCCCAAACTGCTTTACTTTCATTCTCTCAAGCTATAGTTGTAATTCGAATCCTGGTAATATCATTCTGGTTTTTCTCTCTCAGTTAAGGTGTCTTCCCTTCCCCAAAGTATATTTTCATATAATCATAACAAGTTATAGGTTCATTACCCTTAAAAGCCTTTTAATATTAATAAAATATTCATAATTTTTTTTCAAATAGTTCAGTATTTCGAACCTCCTTCAAAAATGTAAAATATAAGAAAATAAAGGGAGCTACCTCTAGTAGATTCATGTGCTCAAGGACCTTAGGAAAAGTGTTGAGTGTAAGATCCATCAATTTAAACTAGCTAGATTCCATGAATATTTTTTTAAGAAATCTATAAATAATCAAGGATAGTAATTTGTGTTCGATGAAAAGACAAAACATTTATTCTATGATAAAGATGTATGATATTTCTATAAAGAATTTGTATTTAATTTTGGTGATAATAAGGATCTGTTTCCAACAATAGTAAACTAGAATAATTGTTTTATGTCATCTTTAATAATGGTTGAAGTCTTTGAATGTACTTATGATGGAAATTATGATTTCGACACTTCCTAAATGGAAATCAATTATGTAAGCCCTACAGAAATAATTATGTCTTTTTTGAAAATCCAAAAGTGGATAACAAACCTATAAAAGAAGTAGAACTGGATAGAAAGGTTCATTTGAATTTCATTTAGTCTTCTATTGCTCGAAAAAATGGTGAGTTTGAAAAAAAAAATCCTTTTTCAAGATGTTGAATTATTATATCGGTTTATAATAGATAAAACCATCAATTTTGTATGATATATAATGAAGAATATGTGAAATGTTCATAATAAATTAGTAAATTTTCACCTTTTTGGAAGGTTGTTAACCTTGGTGTATGGTAGAGCTTCGATATGTTTGGATGAAACCACTACCAGACATTTTCTTGGATTAATAGTAGTGAGTTATAGTATAATATAGAGTAGTGGATTATTCTATAGATCATATTTGAATATGTTATTTCATGTCTGATTAGAAGAAAAATTTTAGGTATTTCCTTCTAAAACTCTAGGGGAGTCATCTCATATGGTTTTTACTGATGAGGTTTCTCTTCAACCTCCAAAAATATTTTCTAATCTCATAAAAGAACCAATTAGAAGTATGGGTGTAAGATATATTATATAAAATGAGAATCATGAGGATAGATGAAGAAGGTTTCAAGTCATCATTTACAATGAAATTTGAGATGGGAATGAAGATGTACCAAATGTTCACTCAGAATTGTGTTCAGTAGTTGATATTATTACTCTTGTTATAGAATAACCACCTATTTTACCTATTTTCTTTGTAAAAAAAAAATATGATTTTCCCATTAAAAGTAAAGATAACATTGGTCAACAGAAAATCATTTTTACCACATCAAAAGTAATCCCACTCTTTAATATATCTCCATCCTGAGAAACAAGTAAAAAATGAAGAAGAAAATAAGTAAGTTTATCATAAAAAATCATATTAAGAATTCCATATTTGGATATCCACTATTCTTATCTAGAAAAATCATATTCGCATCTTGTAATTACTTTCTCTTGTATTTCACCACCAAGTTACACCAAGTATCAAAGGCTATTTTTACAAGGTCCATTATTGGTGGGTACTAGTTCCTATAATATCCTCACTCGAGTCCCTTATCACACAATTCATATGAGAGTTTTACACCCATTACACAGTGGAAAATAAATTCCATCACTCCCCAGCCATATATAGTGTGATGAAATCCCTCTCAAAATAAAAACTCTCAAAATAAAAAAATCAACACTACCATATCCTACAACTTTATGTTTATAACTAGGTGTGAGATATATAATAATCTCACCATTCCCACTAATACTTATACTACCATTCCTGGAATAATAATCCTAATAGAAACTAACATTTCATATGAAGATCTAAAATCATATCTAAGGAATCATGAGAGTCCTCCATTCAACCCAATCAACCCCCTTTCAACTATAGAACAAATTTATTTATGGTCATGATAATTATCTATTTGTTAAGGGTAACCTAACACAATCATGGGTTTTGTAAAACCACACAATATATTTCATTAGGGTAGTTTTCATCACTAGTTTTTCAAAATATATATATATGATTCTCATATACTCATTTTATGATAATTCTTATAAGAATTCTTAAAGGTAATTCCCTATCCGAATTGGTTAGAAACTATTACAATGAGTTCTATATTTTACATTTTGAATAGTTTTTTTACAAAAGGGTCAATATATTATTTCATTCAGAAAGCCTCTAATTACATTGATATTACATTGAATTTCATGACTATAAATATAATTTTTTTATAGAAAATATAATTCAAATGAATGAAAATGATTAATCAAATAAAAAAGGTAATAAAATAAGCATCCCTGAAAACTGAAGATCACCAATATAAAGTATTGTATATACATATAAAAAATAAACAAGTTAAATATTTAATATTGGGGGAAAATATTCAATAGTGTCAAAAAATAAATGAAATAGAACCCACCATGATGTAACATGAGAATGATTTAACCAAAATGTTACAACGATTGATGGGAGATCCAATAACTACACCACATACTACATTAATTAAATGTATTTACAATATAAAAATTTAAGTAAACAAGTACTAATTAATCCCATTTGTTTATGTAACATGTCTGAAACACAAAACAAGTATGACATAACTATGTCATAAATTAGTCACCCTTAATTTATCAATAAAAAAACTAATATCAAAACAAGTAAATAATTAGAAATCAAACCCTAGGGTTTGTATAGGTCATCGGGGAAGCCGGGTCGCCGGGGTCGCGGGGTCGCCGGGGTTGCGGGGGGCCGGTGTCACCGAGGTCGCGGGGTCGCCGGTGTCACGGGGGGGGGGGGGGGGGGGGGGGTCGCAGGGGAAGCAGGGGGTCGGGGGAGCGCGGGGTGAGAAAGAGGGTCGGGGTGGGGGAAGGGTCGGGGCCATTAAAAAAAATGTTTTGCGGCGGTTTATTATAGACCGCCTCTACAAAACCGCCGCTATACAGCGGCTTTGTTGTAGTCCTATAATATATATAAAATATATTACTAGATAAACCTGAGTCATTTATCTCAACTCATAATTCTCGCTTAATGTTAAATGAACATGGAATATTAAAATAATATTCATTCGATTAATATTATTTCTCGTATTTATTTAACTTGAAAATACTTTAAATAAATTCAACCCAATTATTCATAACATGAATAATAATGATTTTATTTATTTCTTTGGTGATCCATACCTTGGACTACACTCAGATCCTATCATGGGTCCCACCATGTAAAATATCCATATTCAACTGAATAGGGAACATTCTTGAATATGTTATTATGTGTGACCCTCTAGTCCCTTATCTCGATAGAAGTGAATAAAATCCATAAACCATGAGCATATTCTAGTAACCCGTCAAGACCCCTAAAGAGATAAGGATTGTCATAGAAACAACAACCAACCTACAAACATGTATTATGTAATATAATCTCTTTATCTTTAGATATATCATAAAGCATGATGCATACTTGTCTCATTACCCTTTTATTGCTTTATTATTTTTTTGATTTAACCAGATGGATTTAACTTTCAAATGATTTATCCAAATATGTATAAAGGTATCACCATCCTGATCAACCAAGAATAAGATATATAACTTCCCTAACTTGGATGTAACACATCCTTTCTTGACCATTCAACTAATTCCATACCACCAATGATGCACCCAACACAAGATACCTGACCATGATTTCATTATCATGGTTTCTTCCTTGCATCAAAGTACAAAATAAAATGGAATACGCTGGTAATGATCTTTTTTTAGGAGACCAATAAACATTTTTGTAGATAGGAAAAACCAATGACACCCAAAACATGTGGCGTTACTATTGGTGGGTCTATCCACATGATCTCGCTACTGGATATCACCAAGTGTGAACTTCATGGGAATAAGTCTCAATGCTTATGAGCCCCCAATAGCTGATAGTAAAACATAAACCGTGTCCAGACAGTATGATGTATCTAGACCATATGATATTTTTTTAACATTAATGTCATAGTATCTCTAGGTTCTCATTATTGTCTGGGACCTACTATAACCTTTTTATAGGGAAATTAATCAATGAACATTACCATTAAATAGTGGCCACCAAAATATTTACACTGTAATGGTCAGAATAAATCATGAATATCTAACTGTATACATGATATGGTAATAAAAATCATTGTATATTTGGTTCTAGAGAAACAAATATTATGAAACTCCCACTTTCACTAGAGACAACTTACTAACTAACCTTGTCATCTCTTACATGATAAATATCAGGTTTTTGCTGAGTTACAAATTGAAATGAATGGTCTACCATGTTTCCATTGCATGACTATTTTGTAATATGCGACCTCACCTTATCGAGTAAAACTTCTCAAGAGATAGTATCCCAGAGTATATCCAATTTTCAACCTGAAAAACTTGACATCTTGGCTAGATCCAGTAATAGTTTTATCATTATGATAATACTTTACTATGTAGGTGTGATTCAAAGAATTGGAAAAAACATTGCATTTAGTAACTGCTTCATAATTTCCTTAGAAGATGCAACATACTCAATTTTGTAGGTATGACTACCAATGGGTTATATGAAATTGGTTCTCTCACCACCCTTATCCTTAATATAATACTAGATCAAATTGATCTAAGGAAGACTAGTTGGTGTCCCACCACAATTAGTATCCTTTCCACCCCACTTACTAGGTACATAAAATTTATACCTTCCCATGTACAATCAGATAGTTTTGACTTATTTACTTCAATTATCCTATATATAATATATATTTTCCTACCACTATGTATATCATTGAAAATTACATATATTTTACATATCATGGTATACATGATTGATCAGTCACTGAAGCATATGTAACTCAAATCACAACTTAATCTCATCCTATTCCTTTACTTTCCTACTGGGAGATATTTATGCCATGTGACACTAGAAAAAAATCTTATTTTGAATTGTTATAGATTTTAATTTTTCAATAAAATGTTTGTATATGTACGATTGACTAGGTCTATGAAACAATTAGATCAACCACAACATATCATGTTCCTTTGAATTTAGTTATCTAGTTTAAGTCAATCACTAGAGAATTACTTTCATCATGTTCTTAACCAACTCCAAGACCAATAACTATTTTCTATATGTTTATGAACATATTTCTCTTGGAAAACGAGGGTTCTCCCATTAACCTCTGGTAGATTCATGACACAGATTCATTACAAATGAATTTTCTATGATCTGATTACTTACTTCAACCCTAAACTAGATTTCTGTAACTTTCAACATTTATTATCATTCTATGATGTGACCATACTTTCTAGTTACGTCATATAGACACCTTCCATGAATGGTGGTCGTGAAATCTAATTCTCATTATAATGATCATAGATGTTAGATATGATAAGAAAAATTCTAATGGATTTAAGAATACCGACTTGGTATTACCAATCGATCATTATTAGTGACACAATTTTACCATCCATGTATTATGTCACTTGAATACCCACCACAATATTCAACTTATAATACCCTTTTAAATTTGATAGGTGGAATCAATTATTTAATATTAGTTGATCTTGTCAATATTAGATAATTTTCATAAACTGAACACTTGTAGGAATTATTATTCCCAATGAATAATTTATCACTAGCAATGATGAATATAAAACCAACACTATGGTTTAAACTTCCAACATAGTATGTGTCTCTAGAACATTCTTATTCCACATCCACTTGTTCCTATGATAACTACTTGTGCATCTCTAGCATTGATTAAACCCAATTCAATCTGGCTCCCATGATCTCTAATAGATATGTTCACCCTTTTATAGAAATTAAGTCTATAAATTGACTACCACTTTTCTATCTTATGGATTTATTTAATATTCTAGGAAACCATTAGGATAATTATTTATGATGCACAGTTTTTTTAGATTGATGCAATTTTGTTTACATAATAACAAAATCTAGGCATCTGAACACATGTCCTGTAGAATTATGGATTTCCATCATACTATGACTCGTATGATATCCATTTTTCATTATAGTTGGCATATACTTATGGGATTTCACCATTATCTTCAAAGCACATCTTGAAATATAATGTAAGTTTTTGTATGTTGTAACATTGATATTACTTACACCATAACTATGATGTATAAAATTTGAGTTTAGGAATTTCTCCACTATATATTTTGTTGATAAATGGTAACATGTAATAATATATCATCAATCCTCCTCATTAACATAAATGTCCTGATATAGATAAGTTAATGTGCATTTAGTAATTACTCCATGCAACATTATATTGATCGATGAATGGTTGGTCAAGATATTCTTCAGCAAGCCTGCCCAAAGAAACTCATATCTTCTTAACATGATCTTATATCACTATGAAATTACTTAATTACATAAATTAATATTATTAATTATATTTACCACTAGCTTACACTTATAATAGTTCAAGCTATCTTTCTGAACTAATTCCAAAAATATTGGTGGCATACCTTTATTTGTAAGGGTTTCTTTATCCAAACTATATACGTCAATTATACTAAAGGTATATAGCTTTATTGAGACTAAATAACATATTGGGTATATTATTGACATCAAATTCTAGTTTTTCATGACAAATAATTATCTTTTAACAACTAGGTAAATAAGTCAAACATTTTATATTCATCACTTATTGCCAGTGATTCAAGAACCACTGAACTATTTGTTGAATATGTTACACCAACACAACATTCAATCCTGAAATTGTAATAATGTATCTTTAGGTTGAATGTGCATATGAGATAAATGTTTTTGGTTATACTCTATAAATGTTCTTTTAGAATCTATCACTTTGAAAATAGAGGTTAGGTGCTTCTCACCACTGACTTAGGAATCACCCTTTCTCAACTATTTGGAGAAGACACCTTACATATTTTAATTCTTATATATTCACCTTGTTACATTATTTCAATACACATATATGAAAGGCATATTGTATTTAATATCCAAGAAGTATTTCAAAAGCAATACGTTTATTTGATGATTATACACTGAAGAAGAAGTTTGTTCTTGTTTGTTCAATTCATTTCACTGCGTTTTAAACTTCCTTAAAATTATTTCATAATATGAAATGAAAATAAAGTCATGTTTAAAAGAAATTATGAAGGTTCCTTACGTGTAACATTCCATTGGACTTTTCACCTTGTCTTCTAATTTATTCTCCATAAGACCTAAATATAGTTTTTTTCTTTAGTATTCTTATTTCTTGGTGAACCTTACCTAAAAGGTAATTAAGCGTTTACTATATCCTATTTGGTTTGTAACCTTAAATGATACTAGATTAATTAGGTGAAAATGATACGATAAAGGGATCTATTGAAGGATTGGGAACTTTATTTCACTTAACAAATAACCAGTGTTGTTATCACCCATTTATACCTTGCTTCACATTCTCCTCAGAAACTTCTCATAGATGAGACAACACGTTCTTATCATCCAAGTCCTAATGTAGTGACCTTAACTAATATCCTAAATTGATGATAAAATTTTTAAATAACCATCATATGCTTCATACATGACTCTCTTGTTGGAAATTTTACACCCACGCTTCCTGAGGTGTCATAATAGGTAGGGACACTAACACCTTGAATTTCTTATATCACGGTAGTGTGTGCAAGCGCATGTACTACTTGGAAATTCATTCTTGTTTGGAAAATTATTTTGTCCAAATATTATCAAAGTATTACATGTGGTATAACTTGAAATTTTCTAAAAAATTAAAATTTTTGTAGATTAGTATGTTTATCTTGATTATTGATTTAGATATTGTATTAATTAATTAAATAATTAAACATATCACACTATTTTATTGAATTCCACGAACCCACTATACTAGAATCAAAATACTCTATTTATTGAGTATTATAGAGGAAAGGATCCCTAAACATCCCCTCATAGTTTATAATCTACGGCTACACCACTAATAAGAGGGATCAAGGTAGACATTTGACTGACCAACCACATTGACCCATGGTTTGTTGATTTGTTGAGTGAAGTCTCAGCTTCTCAAATCGTAACATGATTTACTCAACATTTCCTCTAAAATGATTAAATGATATATTTGGCTAATCCATACTACCAATTTATTTATTTCAACCCACCACTCTAATAAAAAATCCCCAATAGTAAGAGTAACCCTCAGTTTTGGCATGACGAGCACCCCAAACACCCGATTTTATTCCAAGTCAAATGATGGAAGATGGTTAATGAATTAATATTTCTGTTAGGGTTTTTGTGTTTTTCTCTCAATGAATGCAATCCATTTCTATTAATATTTTTCATCTATGCTGTCGCATTCAAAATTTATCATTAATAGAAAAACCATATGTAACTAATTTATGCATTTTATTATTTATTGTTTTATGTATTTTCTTGCTGTTATAAAAATTCATAAAATAATAAATAAATGCATAGTTCTAATAAACTAACCGAATAGTCTTGAGAATATAAAACAACATAAGAGAATCATACGTGAGTTGTCACTTGACTCAAGATGCAGCTCACCCTCATTCTGTATGTCTATTGCTCATCAGAAGTGTGTCTTGACTTGGCAGGGTCCACATCATGCATCATATTCTTCAAGGCATATCACCTTATCTTAGTGGGGTCTACACCGTACACAGTCTTCATCTAATATACAAAAAAATACTCAGCCACAATTGAGAGGAACTAGGGGTGTAATGTATAGTGGTTCATAACAGACTCATAGTTTCTTATAAATATTAACTAAAAGTAAGTGATGATGCGCATAGCATCTTAATTATTTGAAAACATTACACACCAATAAATAATTAATGAAATAAATTCAAATATACATTGGTTGGGTAATTTCTCAAGACCATTCTTGGGTAAATTGAATGATCGATAAAAATAAATTGCATTAAATAAAGTATGAGGGTAATTAAACTAAATTAAATGAAATCTTTAAATTCAAATAATTTAATTATTTTTTGGCACATTAATTAATTTAATTTTGATTCCGAAAATTAAATTAATTTGTTTATTTAATTTAATATCAAAATTAAAATAATTTGATCTCAGGTATTAAAATTATTTATTTTCAAACACAAATTAATATTTTAAATAATTTTATTTAATTAAAAAGTTAAATTAATTAATGTTTTTAATTTGATTAGTTGGGCCCTAAAACATCCTTCAGGTTCAATAAAGGTTATACAGAACCCATAAAGACCCATTTTGAGCCATGAAAAGCCCGTTCTAGGATGTTTTGGACAAGACGAGTCTCCCTAAACCGATTCTGGGTTGGAAAGACACACCCATGCGTGTTTCGAGGTGAATCTGGTTCTGTGGAAATGAGCAGTGGAAAAAGGGTAGCATTGTGAGGGGAAACCAAGCCAATCAAATGCCCAGAAAGTAGTGGAAGATGCAGGAGGAGCAACAGGAAGGGTAGGGATTCTTGTAAAAATTCCATGTTCAGACCCGAGTGGTGGCTTCCCGAGCAGTATCAAATGTGAAGGGAGCCACAACATTGTGAGATTTCAGCTTAGGGGCTATGGATTGGAGCAACTGATGGCCAACATTAGTAGTGGAGGGGTTGGGCAACGCCGCTGGTCGGGGAAGTGCATCACGAGGATAGGGTGCGGCGATGGGATGATGGGAATCGATGAGGACAGTAGGGATCGCAATCCCATGATGCATGTTGGGTAAGAGGGGTGGTCAATGTGGGCTGCTAACTTGATACAACCACCACGACCCCCAACTTGATCCTTTTTTTAAACTTCAAGATTTTTTTTATGCGTGAAATCTTCCACACGGTATAAAATAATCTAAATTATATATTTAAAGACTTTTAATAATAATAATCATCATTATTTTAAATAATAATTATTATTATTACATTAGTATATTATAATAATATAATAATATAATAATATGATCATGATTATTAATAAAAAAACCCCCAAAACTCATGAAATAAACAAATTTATAAAATTCCTTCCAAAGGCTGAGGTTTATATTTTTATTAAAATATTATAATAATAATAAAATAATTATAATTATAATTATAAAATTATATTGAATATTATGAAATTATAAAATTATAATTTGCATATAATTGTTATTATTTCTGATAAACTGAAACCGACCAGATCTTGGCCAGATCTCTAGGATGATTGAAAATAATCAATGAAATTTTATATCCTGAGATAAAACCACAAATTAAATCCATATGAAAAACATTGAATGGTCACAACTTTCCCGTTTGAAATTGGATTGATGCGTGGTTTGAATTTTTGGGACCGAATTCAAACCCACTATTTAATTCAATGAAAATTAATTTCTCTTTGGGTCAGAAAAACTACGCGATCCCTCTAATAACAATTGAACATAACAAGAAACTCAGCAGAAGCCAGTGAGATGGGAGTTTTAAATTTTTTATCATCTGGATGATGAAACTTTTCATCCCCAATGATCCAATCTACAATACAGTCCATTGATCTCACTTAAATTAGAAGGGAACATAAATTAAAACTAGAAACATAACTATTTGGATCTGAACACGCTCTGAACTGTAACTCATCACCAATGACTGTCTCCCAAATGATTCATATAAAGATTCCTCTAGATCACCCACATTTGTTTAAAAAAATCTCTTAGTACGTCGATTGTTGAATTCTAGGTGTCAGTACTGAAATTAGATGACACCATAGACATCCCATCGATCACCGCAATCCCATGGCTTCAATTCTTGAAGGAGTTTTGGATCATCACTCAGAGGGAGAGATATTCTCTCTATAGAAAGTGTAAGTAGGGAGAGGCTCTCATTAAAAAATGAACAAATAGTACATTCCGTGAGTGCCTCTCTCTATTTATCATAGAGGTTCTAAATACCCGGTTGGGTTCCCAGGCCCCCGTTTATTTAATGTCCACTAAACAAATAATTATGGAAAACTAAAGTACATCAATATTATTTATTAATTTATCACATAACTATAATATATATTAAATATATTATTGGATAAACCTGAGTCATTTAGCACCTCTTGTAATTCATGCTTAATATTAAATGAACCTGAAATATTAAAATAATATTAATTCAATTAATATTATTTCTCATATTTTCTTAACAAGTAAATACTTAGAATAAATTAAACCAAATTATTCATAACTATAATAATAATGTTTTTATTTATTTATTTTGTGATCAATACATTGGAAAACACTCAGACCCAGTGGTGGGGCCCACTATGTCCAATATACATATTCAGCCGAATAAGATGGATAGTTGGATATACTATTATGTGTGACCCTCTATTCCCTTTTCTTGATACGAGTGAATAAAATACATTGACCAAGAGTGGAGTCTTACGACCAATAATGTCCCACATATATATAATGATTCTCAAAGCAATGAGACTAACCTAAGAACACATACTATGTAATATAACTCTTTGTCTTTAGACATCTCATAATGAAGGATTCACACTTGTGTCATCAACCTTTTCTTTATTTATTATTTGTTGATTTAACTGGATGAATTTACCTACAAACTACATTGTCCAACAACTTATGAAGGTGGCACCATCCAGATTAACCAGGCCTTAGATATATAACATCCTTAACTTGGAAGTGACAAATCATTTCTTAACCATTTAACCAATTCAATTCAACTAATCATGCACCCAACACATGCTACCTCACCATGATTTCATTATCATGATTTTTTCCATGCATCAAATATACAATCAAATAGAACAAAGTGGTAATGATATCAATTCAAGATTCCAATACACATTTCTATATATAGGAACAACTAATGACATTGAAAACATGTTTAATTTCCATTGGAGAGTCTGTACTTGTGAAATCACTACTAGAGATAACTAAATGAAAACTTCTTGAGATGAAGTCTCAATGCTTTTGGGCCCCCAACACCTGATTTTCAAACATAAATTGTGTCTAGTCAATATGATGATTAAAGACTATAAGACCATGTTTTAAGATCAATTTCATAGTATTTTAAGGTTCTACTTATAGCCTGGGTTCTGCTATAACCTTTTGATACAATAATTAATCTATAAAATTTACCATTAAATATTGGATGTATATATATACAATATAATGGTAAGAATACATCATGTAGATCTAACTACATGCACAATATGGTAATCAAAAGCACTGTATAGTTGGGTCTAGGGAACCCAATATAACAACATTGCATAGGCTGTGGCTATGGTATATGGCATGTTGTCCACAAGGGATTTCTAGTCATGTACTCTAGGTACAAAGAATGACTATTAATCCAGGTTCACACAATGTATGATCACTCCACATGTCATATTATATTTATTTCAAGTCAAACCCCTATCCATTGAGATATTATGAGATTCACAATGCGCGTTCTTCCAAATTATATGTTGTATAGATTTGTAAATAGGAAAATACAAAGTTTCTTAATTATTTATCATCATATACACTAGTTTTTCTTCCATTTTTCTTGAAGCACTACCCAATACTTAGATCTTAATGGGAAAAAATATTGGGTTTCCGATTCATGGATTTAGGTGTCTAGAAATTGGGATTCCAATCACTTGTGAAAAATCTACCACACCTCCCCTTTATAAGCAGGGTCCTAATTCTCAGAACCAATCATACATGATTCACAATCACACCTCAATCAATCCATAAGAAATCAATCCCAAGATAATTTTCATAATTATTGAATATAGAAAAGCTTGATCATACTCTAAAATGTAAGGGTTGGTTTCCTCAGAACCAACTGTTTTGTACTTTGATTACATGAATGTTCACTTATTATATATTGTTCATTGTTCTGCATGACTATAATATAATAATGTCCTGGAATATTTGTTGCATTAATAAGGTCATAGCAGATCCCCGCTATGATGAGAACCTTGAAATGCTATAACAATATTATTAAATAAAGTTATGCGGTTGGATGACATACTACGATAGGACACATAGTATACAGACCGTCATGTGCGAGTACTCGTAAGAAGACGAGACTCTCTCTCATGGAGTTCGCACTTGGTAATCTCTAAGATGGGAGATCATGAGAACAGACCCGCCAGTAGTAATTCTGCATGTCTTGGTTTCATCAGATATTGCTATCTGCGAGCGTGTGTAATGGTCCTTAGACTGGAAGATTATCATTAACTCATGTCATGACTCGTGCACTTAGATTTACTGACAAAAACCGTCACGCAGACAGTTGGAAGAAATTAGGGTATGTTGGGTGCGTC
The DNA here is from genome assembly GCA_963277665.1 of Viscum album. Taxonomy (NCBI): domain Eukaryota; kingdom Viridiplantae; phylum Streptophyta; class Magnoliopsida; order Santalales; family Viscaceae; genus Viscum; species Viscum album. The sequence goes on from OY728155.1 coordinate 668,730,450, forward strand.
ACGAGTGACATGTTGTTAATGGATAAGTCGATGAAGGATTTGTCCCTTCTATATATGGAAGTTGATATCTCGGCCCTTTGATTGAAACAGAACTGTCGCATTAAATTCCATGGCCATGGTGTAAACGACAAGTTTATTTCAGGTAGTCAAAGAACGACAGATCAAGCATATAGGTGTATGACACTGCCATGAAACCTGCTTGATGAGATATCGAGACAAAGGGATTAAATTACACAGTAAGCATTCGTATGAGGTGATACGTCAATGCGGCGTCAACTTATTTATCTTGGGTGCCTTGACCCGTTGCTAGACAGTAATCTTGGACTTTAGGCAAGCCCGCTTAATGCCAACGAGAAAGAGGCCAAGATGGTCACACACTAATTGTATCCAAGTATCTCAATTTGAATAAAGATTATTCCCGTACGTGGTTTAATAATTATTCAAGGAAGCCTAAGTTGTTTTAAATGATGGAGGAAAAATAAAACAAGTACACATCGTGTATTATTAAATGTACACGCCGTGTAGTTTTATTTTGGAAAGGAAATGAATAAATGAAAACAAGATATACACGCCGTGTACATTTAATGTACACGTCCTGTAGTTTTCAATGAAAAACAAGTACACGCCGTGTATTTATTATTACACACCGTGTAGTTTTTCCAGTCAGGATTTTGAGGATATAATATTGTTTTAAATGATATTTATTATAATCAGTGTGGGCGCATGTCAAGGAATTATTTATTAGACATGGGGGTTTTAAATAAGAGTCAATGAAACAAATAAAATGTGTAACGCATTTATTTATTGTCATAACTCTATAACCCCACACACCTGATTATAAATATCCTCACAACCCCAACTCTTTTCCAACACATAAGAGAATCGTTGTGCACAACATCTCTGGAGAATTCTTTCAATGCCGAAAGAACCTCTTCCTCCAAGAACGCTCTCAAGACTGAGAGAGATCCTCTCCCATCGGATCAAGACGATCTAAGGCGGACAACGCAAGCAAAGGCTTCTCCATGCTAGCACCCGGAGAATCCTTTGGCGACATCCAGAGATACGAGGTACACATGTGGATCGCCGCTAGAGGGAGTCTACACTTGGCTTCTGCGACGCAACGACGGATCACATCGACAACGTGATCAAGAACATCAACGAAGAAAGAACACCCAAAAGGTATTTCTTTATAATTAATTAAATTAATTATAATCAACCTGTAACGATCCTTGTTTGTGGTTCCGGGAAAAACCATCTTCTTTGACTCTTTCTGTGATTCGATCTGTGGAGACTGGCATTTATCGTCGTATTGATCCTGGATTGATCATTTCTAATGACAAAAAGCCAAGTGGGAACATCCACCCATGCGCTTCCGCTGTGCCCGGAACCTTCAAATGGTATCAGAGCGAGGTTTCAACGTTGATTATAGTTATTTCATTTTCGTTGATAATTTACGCATTTATATTTGATTCAATTCAAAATATATCGTTCTATTAATCTGAATAAATGAGATCTATTCTTCCTCCTTCGTTTCTCGATTCATATCTCAGAAACAACCTTTTAATTTTAATTTTGATTAAAATAAAAACGAGGAACTCATCCAAAGGAGCCGCTCTTTCTATCTGTATAACATGTGATTACACAACGTGTACTTAAAACTGCACGTCGTGTACTTAGGTTCAACGAACCGGCACTGGTCTTCCAAACCACGCTGTGTTAATTGATTATGCCTATGTTTTAGTCACACCGTGTTGACCAGAATTGAACGGCGCGTGGAAACCGGAATACACGACGTGTATGTTGGAGCAACACGCCGTGTAGTCCATTCCGGCCCAGGTGAAACCGTGTACAAAGATAAGCCGCATACTGCATACACGTGATCACCAGGCCGGTTACCGCGTAACAAGGAAGTACACGCCATGTATGATTCATCTACACGCCGTGTACTCCAAAAATTCAAAAGTAGAGAAAACACGCCAAAGCCGCGGTGTGTACTTTGGATAAAGGGTGAAAAGAAAAATACATGCCGTGTAATTATAAACTACACACCGTTTACTTTACAGAAATGGAATTTCACCAGGTTTCCTCCAATGTACAAAGACCCGTACAAGGAATATGGATGAGAAGAATCTCAAGGAAATTCAGAAAGGAATTTAAGATAAAGAATTGATTAATTATAAGATCATAATTAATTGAATTCGAGCACGTGTTATCTTAAATAAAAGAACAATTAAAATAATTTGAATTCTAAATATGCGTAAATGTCGTTGCAAACTATGGATGATCATGAGCTAGACCAAAGACCCTTTGTATGTGTATGGTTTCATTTAAATTTATTTAATTTAAATTTGTAGGCCTGCGAGCCTTCTTCCAATAAAATGTAGGGCCGACGTGCCCATGGTTTCTTTAATGTAAACCCATGTAATGGAGGATCTCCCAAGCCAGAGGAGATGGTTCAAATACGGAAGCCAAGGCGAAACAGACGCAAGAAGATACAAAGGTGGACAAGTGGGAGCTGAAAAACACGAACCAACAGGTTCAAGGTGTTTTCCCTAGGTCAGGGTTAGCTTATCAAAACCACTAGATAAGATAACCAATAGAAGATCATGATCATGCCATCTTATTTTATTTATGTCTGATTGCATGGTTTATTTATTATGTATGTGTTGTCGCGATCACATAATTAATAAAATGAACAAGCATGCAAAGATGGAATAAAATAAAAACCGAACTATGCCTAAACATTACCAGAACAGGGTTAATCACTTAAGAAAGCATCACTTAATATTAACAAGCATGTGGTAATGAAAAACTACGCATAAAGACTAAAATCTCTCAATACCATATTAAGTCAGAGCATGCCTTCCATTACCTTATTAAGGGCAAGACTCAATAAAACAATGTGTTTGACCAACCCTTGTTGGGACACTTACTTTTATAAAGGAAGCCCTTATGAAAGGTTTCGGGTTGACTTAACCATATTACTTCAAGATAAGTAGACCTTGATAGACTTGATGTAATATTGGAGGCAAGAGTTGAGGAAATCCAAGTCAGGATTTCAGGATTGGGGAGTCCACTCAACAGATCAAGGAACTGTAAGCTCATAGTTGGAAAAGACCTGCCTACCTAAATACCTTCAAATAGCTTGACCAACCCTTGTTGGGGTTATGCGAAGGGAAATATGGATCCTTGCCACTAGAATGTCAAAGCAACTGGACATTCCGAGTTCAATGGTGAGGGACATTGGGACTTGATAAAATAGTGGGAGAATTAATTAATTAATTCATTATTTCTCATAAATTGTAATCAAGAAAGTACTAATAAATCTGATCTTTTAAATTGTAGAATCAAGATGACAAACTCATCAACCACATTTTCTCTGTGATCAATACTGGATAAAGACAACATCCTCACCGGCAGTCACTTTCAGGAATGGTTTAGGCACCTTCAGGTTATCCTATGCCATGAACGAAAGTTTTACGTGCTGGAGTCCTCACTTCCTGATTCTCCTGCCCCAGGGGCGAGTGATGAAGATTTCCTGGTCTATGATCAAAATATGAACGATGCTCTCTACGTTCAATGTTTGATGCTATCATCAATGTCTAGTGAGCTCATGAAGTCTCATGAAGACATGGATGCCTATAGAATGCTCGAGAACCTCTGTGGTCTATACCAGGAGAGAGAAAGACATGAAAGGTTTGAGATATCCAAGGCTCTATTTCAGAGCAAGCTTGGAGAGGGTGCCAAAGCTGGGCCTCATGTAGTCAACCTCATTAGCTACATTGAGCTCTTGGAGGTTCTAGGGTGTAAAATCCCCGAAGAACTGGGTACCGACCTCATTCTTGCATCACTCCCCCAGAGCTTCTCAAAGTTTGTTGTGAACTTCAATATGAACAACATTGAGAAGTCTCTGTCTGATCTTCTCATCCTCATTCGCCAAGTGGACACTGACATGAAGCGTGAAAATCCTTCTGTCCTCATGGTGAATAAAAGGAAAGGGAAGGAAAAGAGCTTTAAGCCCAAATATTCTTCAAGGCCTTCCAAGAAAAGGAAGACCAAAGGGGAGGCAAAGGAACATGATGCTGTTTGTTTTGCATGTGGCAAGAAGGGCCATTGGAAGAAAAACTACACCCAGCCAAGGAAGCAAGGGGAAGCTTCAGGTGCGTTTGTTATCAAATGAAATCTATCTGTTTCTACTAATTGGGTATTAGATACTTCTTGTGGTGCTCACATCTGTATCCAAATACAGGAACCAAGTAGATTCAAAAAGATTGATCGAGGTGAGGTGGATCTATGAGTAGACAACGGAGCTAGACCCGTTGCTATAGCTATCGGAGACTACCACCTCACATTGCCTACTGGGATGGTCTTGGTTTTGAAAGGTTGTTATTATGTGCCTTCTGTTACTAAAAACATTATTTCAGTATCCAGATTAGATATTGATGGATTCATATTCAAGTTTGTAAATGAATGTTGCTACTTTTATAAAGATAGCATTTGTTTTGGTAGGGCACATTTATATAATGACCTTTACGTGTTAGAATACACAAACCAAGTAATGGAAATCGATAACAAAGTTAATTCACATGAATCATACCACACCCAACTTTGGCATCACTGTCTAGGTCATGTCAATGAGAAATGTTTGACAAAATTACATCAAGATGGGTATTTAGATTCTTTCGAACTAAAACCACTTGGTGTATGTCATGCGTGTCTACAAGGAAAAATGACCAAAGCCCCATTTAGTGGGAAAGGTGAAAGAGCTAAAGAGCTTCTATAATTAGTTCACGCAGATGTGTGTGGACCATTTCCAGTTGAAGCAAGGGGTGGGTTCTCGTACTTCATAACTTTTATTGATGATTTTAGTATATAGGGATATATCTAATTAATGAGGTATAAGTCAAATTATTTTGATTGGTTCAAAGAAAACAAGAATGAAGTTGAGAACCAGCTTGGTAAGAAGATTAAGAAACTCCGCTCAGACAGAGGAGGAGAATATCTTAATCAGGACTTCATTGATTTCTTATAGGAGTTTGGGATTATATCTCAACTCACTCCTCCTTACACACTGTAGTGGAATGGTGTAAGTGAAAGGAGGAACCACACCCTGTTGGACATGGTGAGATCAATGATGAGTCATGCAAGTCTTCCATTATCCTTTTAGGGATATGCATTACAAACAGCAGTGCACATACTAAACAAAGTACCAACTAAATCGATAAATGGTATTCCATACGAGTTATGGAGTGGACTCAAATACATGTTATCGAATTTACATGTGTGGGGTAGTGAAGAATTTGTTTAGGCCTCTTCAGGTAACAAACTCGCGCCCCAAGGCACAAAGTGTATATTTATAGGATATCCCAAGGAAACAAGGGGATATAACCTATACAACCCCTCAGAAAAAAAGGTTACAGTGGAAAGACACGCCATATTCCTTGAGAGGGATCACATCCCTAAAAGAGATAGTGGGAGCGAGATAGACTTCGATGAAGTCGAGGCTCAAGATACACATGAGTTGGTATAAGAACAGATTCCACAAAGCCCCGTGGAAGAACAATATGTTCCAGAGACACAAGAACTGCATAGGAGCACGAGAGAGGTGAGAGAACCAGAATGATATGGTTTTCTTGTCACCGAGGATGGTGACTCATTATTGATTGACAATGATGATCCTCTTACCTACAAGGAAGCAGTTGAAGGCACAGACGTTGCCAAGTGGCAAGAAGCCATGAATTCTGAAATGGATTCCATGTACCAAAACCAAGTCTGGATTTTGGTAGATCCTCCAGTTGATGTAAATCCTATTGGTAATAAATGGGTATTCAAGAAAAAACTGGACATGGAGGGGCAAGTCAGCACCTACAAGGCACAACTGGTTGCAAAAGGTTTTAGACAGCGTCATGGAATTGACTATGATGAAACCTTTTCACTGGTTGTGATGATGAAATCCATCAGAATCCTATTGGCCATTGATGCTTACCATGACTATGAAATTTGGAAAATGGATGTTAAAACATCTTTCCTTAACGGGAACCTTTAGGAAGATGTCTACATGACACAACCTGAAGGGTTTGTGACTCCAAAGGATGCCAATAAGGTATGCAAGTTGCAGAAATCCATTTATGGATTAAAGAAAGCATCAAGATCATGGAAAATTCGTTTTGATGAAGATATAACAGAATTTGGATTTGTTAAGAACGAATGTGAGCATTGTGTCGACAAGAGGTTTAGTGGGAGTTCAGTCGTTTTCATAATAGTATATGTTGATGACATATTACTAATTGGAAACGAAGTACCTGTCTTACAGTCAGTTAAGGCATGGTTGCATAAATTCTTCTCCATGAAAGACTTGGGCGAGACGGAATATATTTTTGGGATCAAGATCCATCGTGATAGATCCAAGAGAATGATGGGCCTGAGTCAAAGTACATACATTGACAAGATACTGAAGAGATTCAGTATGGAACAGTCCAAGAGGGGATTGTTGCCAGTGTCACATGACATTCATCTTTTCAAGAAAATGTGTCCTCAGACACATGAGAAAAGAAAGAGAATGGAAATTATCCCTTACACATCCGCGATTGGGTCAGTCATGTATGCTATGCTATGTACGAGGCTAGATGTTGCTTACGGACTAAGTGCGGTAGGCAGATATCAAGCTGATCCAGGAGACCGCCATTGGATGGCAGTCAAGACTATCCTTATGTATCACAGGCGTACTAAGGATATGTTCTTGGTTTATGGCGGAGATAAGGAACTAGTCATCAGAGGACATGTAGATGCTAGTTTCCAGACTGATCAAGATGACATGAAGTCGCAGACTGGATACATCTTCAGTTTGAATGGAGGTGCAGTGAGCTGGAAGAGCTCAAAACAAAGTGTGGTGGAAGATTCTACAGTGGAGTCCTAGTATATCGCAGCTTCTGAGGCAGTTAAAGAAGCAGTATGGATGCGAAGCTTTGTCCAAGAGCTGGATTTTTTACCGAGCAGTAAAGATCCTATCACACTCTATTGTGATAATACTGCAGCGGGGGCACTTGCAAAAGAGCCAAGGTCACATCAGCGGACAAAGCACATACTTCGAAAGTATCATCTCTTGAGGGATTTTTCTCAGAGAGGTGAAGTTGCAGTGAGCAGTATTTCCACGGAAGACAACATGGTAGACCCATTGACTAAAGCCTTGACTCAGCAGAAACATGATCATCATGTGAGGTCTAGTGGACTAAAATTCGTAGGCAGCTGAATCTAGTCCAAGTGGAAGTTTGTAAGAGTTGGTGTCCTAAGAACCAACTATTTTGTACTTTGATTACATGAATGTTCACTTATTATATATTGTTCATTGTTCTTCATGACTATAATATAATAATGTTCTAGAATATTTTTTGCATTAATAAGGTCATAGCAGATCCCCGCTATGATGAGAACCTTGAAATGATATAACAATCTTCTTAAATAAAGTTTTGCAGTTGGATGACATACTACGATAGGACACATAGTATACAGACCATCATGTGCGAGTACTCATAAGAAGACGAGACTCTCTCTTATGGAGTTCGCACTTGGTAATCTCTAAGATGAGAGATTATGAGAACAGACCCGCCAGTAGTAATTCTGCATGTCTTGATGTCATCGGATATTGCTATCTGTGAGCGTGTGTAATGGTCCTTAGACTAGAATATTATCATTAACTCATGTCATGACTCGCACACTTAGATTTACTGACTAAAACCATCACGCAGACAGTTGGCGAAAAGTAGGGTACGTTGGGTGCGTCATGAGTGACATGTTGTTAATGGATAAGTCGATGAAGGATTTGTCCCTTCTATTTATGGAAGTTGATATCTTGGCCCTTTGATTGAAATAGAATTGTCGCATTAAATTCCATGGCCATGGTGTAAACGATGAGTTTATTTCAGGTAGTCAAAGAATGAAGGATCAAGAATATTGGTTTATGACACTGCCATGAAACCTGCTTGATGAGATATTGAGACAAAGGGATTAAATTACACAGTAAGCATTCGTATGAGGTGATACGTCAATGCGGCATCAACTTATTTCTCTTGGATGCCTTGATCCGTTTCTAGACAGTAATCTTGGACTTTAGGCAGGCCCACCTAATGCCAACGAGAAAGAGGCCTAGAGGGTCACACACTAAGTGTATCCAAGTATCGCAAGTTGAATAAAGATTATTCCCGTACGTGGTTTAATAATTATTCAAGTAAGCCTATGTTTCTTTAAATGATGGAGGAAAAATAAAACAAGTATACACCATGTATTATTAAATGTACACACTGTGTAGTTTTATTTTGGAAGGGAAATGAATAAATGAAAACAAGATATACACGCCGTGTAGATTTAATATACACGTCGTGTAGTTTTCAATGAAAAACAAGTACACGCCATGTATTTATTATTACACGTCGTGTTGTTTTTCCAGTCGGGATTTTGAGGATATAATATTGTTTTAAATGATATTTATTATAATCAGCGTGGTCTCATGTCAAGGAATTATTTATTAGACATGGGGGTTTTAAATAGAAGTCAATGAAATAAATAAAACGCGTAACACATTTATTTATTGTCATAACTCTATAACCCCACACAACCGATTATAAATATCCTCACAACCCCAACTCTTTTCCAACACATAAGAGAATCGTTGTGCACAACATCTCTGGAGAATTATTTCAAGGCCAAAAGAACCTCTTCCTCCAAGAACGCTCTCAAGACCGAGAGAGATCCTCTTCCATCAGATCAAGATGATCTGAGGCGGAAAACTCAAGCAAAGGCATCTCCACGCTAGCACCCGAAGAATCCTTTGGCGATGTCCATAGATACGAGGTACACGTGTGGATCACCGCTAGAGGGAGTCTACACTTGGATTCTGCGACGCAACGACGGATCACATCGACAAAGTGATCAATAACATCAATGAAGAAAGAACACCCAAAAGGTATTTCTTTATAATTAATTAAATTAATTATAATCAACCTGTAATGATCCTTGTTTGTGGTTCCGGGACAAACCATATTCTTTGTCTCTTTATGTGATTCGATCCATGGAGACTGGCATTTATCATCGTATTGATTTTTTATTGATCATTGCTAATGACAAAAAGCCAAGTGGGCACATCCACCCACGCGCTTCCGCTGCGCCCGAAACCTTGATAAAAGACCTAGTAATGTTGAATCATTGATATCATGGTACAATGATGAGGAACAAAAAGAATAGAGGAGGGAAATATGTAATAACAATGTGAGATTAGCATTGTCTATTGAAAAAATAACAAATGATAATAATCAAGGAAACCAAAGTGAAGAAATATATTCATGTAATGCGTATAAATAATCTTGATCAAGAACTCTAATTAAATTTTTGGGTAATGTGGAGAACTGGATTCATGAAATTAAGAAGATATTCTAGCCATCACAAACAATAAAGAGGATTAGGGTGGAAATATAAAAATTAAAATCTATACCTTGAGAATGGATCAATCATTGGATATGAACAAATTATCTAGATATTTCATTGATGTTCCCATTCTATTCATTATTTTTACCATGAATCTCCTAAATATTTTGACGGTAATCCGCGATCCCATGCTTTTCTATCAATGGAAACACCACAAAGGGCTTCGTCCTCCACTTATATAATCTATAAGGGTTATATAGTTGACTGTAGGGATTATAAATTACATTAAATTTATAGAGGCAAGGCTTGGTTAAGAATATTTAATAAAATAAATAAATTAAATATTTAATTTATTTAATGAATTCATTAATGAATAAACTATAAAAAAATTACAATGATGAGAAAACTTATGCAATTCTTAGGTAAAACCCCACATTTTGTGTTCATCCACATTCATATATGTTCCATTCGAGTATCCAATCAATGATAATTAAATTTATTCTAATGTTTTACACACACAAGATATAAAAAATCTCAATATTTTCATTATATTGATATTAGGGCCCAATAACACTCAAAATTACATGATGACTCTGAGATATATTATAGGATAATTTATAAAAATATTAAAAGGGTTCAAACATGAAAATTGTGGATAATAGTCTCTAGCCACCATAAAGGATTTTTACACAATAAAAAAACTATTTGAAGAGGTGGGGGTAAAATGACCATATATTATTTTCATGCTCCCACGAACATTCTTAGATGTTCCAGTGCTACCAGATATTTCTTAGTGGGTGGAAGAATCACCCAAGAATTATCCTCTCCTTCTATTACTCCAACACCACCAGGTACTCCATAAAGTTGGATCTATCATCGATATTAATATTTCCATAGACAATACAATGTGGTGGGATGGAAAAATATTTACTCAGATATGACATGTGGAGCACATAATATACCTAATACATCACTGGGGGTAAGTCTAGGTGGTAGGAAACCTCACCAACCTAAATCAGAATTTAGAACATCCTAAAGAACTATATCATAGGGAGTCTTTCAAGAACACATCAACTCCTTAATAAAACTCCAAGGGCCTATTTTTATAGTCAACATAGTATTTATACCAAATTTTATTGGCATTCATATGCTTCCATATCTCCCAAGAACTTCATCTCATCAACTACACTGAACCCAAACCCATGAAAATGAATCCCTCATTGATGCATAATATAGGGGTGGACTACAAGGTCTCCCATATAAATCCAAAAATAGATCTATTCCAATATAGGTGTGAAAAAAATTATTAAAAGAGAACTTTAACAAGTGAAATTGATCCTACCAATCTGACCAAGGTCCATTGATTAGATATCCCATATTCATTTTGGGAACTTAAGAGGTTTCCTCAAGTCCGATGTAACTTATCACTACACACTAACATAAGATATGTAATTTATTAAGCGAAGAAATCATCAAAACTTAAATCCTCACTTAGACACCAAAAACTACCTATGAACATCTCTGTACATCTTCTCCACTATGAAAAGTAATAATAGGAAGGGAGGTATGAAACTCCATCATCACCTAATCATACTACACAACTAGAAACACCATCCATCATAAGAGGACGATGCAATTCTTTCCACCTTTATAGAAAACAGTAGTTTAATATCTTAGTAATTTATGGTAAGAAAACATCATAGTCAATATCTCCCAACATAACACCTCTCAAACATTAAAGAAGCAGTGTATTAACCCATATCGACTTGATACAAGCTAATCATCTCTCCTCAAGAAAGGTCAACTGTAAAGATGCCATTTGAACCATAAAAAACTCCACCAAATGGGAGTATTATTTCTTTATAAGGGAATCCATCATCATATTTACACCCCCAAGATAGTATACTGTTGTTGAATTCATAGTCCTAAAACAATACCAAATTAATCATATGACTCAACTCCTCAAAATCTCATTGAAATTTCTTAGTCCAATTAAAAGGTAGTCTATTTATGAGTTAGTTCATTCAAGCAGAAAATATATGAATGAATCTGACAAAAATACCCTGATAGTACACAAAATATATATTAAAACTCTATACATTGGTCACACTCTTTAGTGGTTCACAATATAGCACAACCTCTAACACCAAGGGGTCTATAGCTACTCCGAACACTAAAATGACATGCCCTAGAAAGTGCACACCACAAACCAATTAAAGAAGGCTTGTAATTTTTAGTTCATGAGTCCCATTAATAATCCACGGGTATCATTCACACTAAAATAAATCATGATGAAATCATAATTTTCATAGCAGCTTCAGAATTCCATCTTTAAAACATCCTCATCGCAAAGCTGTTGGTGATTTCTGGACCTAAGGTCAAACTTTGAGAACCAATATAAAAATTTTTATTAGTAAAATAGATCATAAATACATTTAAATGGGTAAATTATTCTTGATAATCACATGGTTCAATCATCAATAATCAATAAAAAATATCAATATCCAATCTGACTTCTTGGTGCACAACACCAAAGTTTCCTTGGGGGGTATACTGGGTTTGAACAAACCATTCTTTAGAAATCCCTATAACTTTACCCTCAACCACCAATGTTTTATAGGGGCCATTTAGTATTCCATAGAGGATGTTAATATTTTACCTGGGTGAAAGTCAATGAAAATATATTGCATATTGTGTAGGTAGCCATAGAAGAACTTTAGGAAAAAAAATCCATGCATTCCTCACTAGAGAAAACGTTCCCCAAGAGTTTGATGTGCTAAGAGATAATATTTCAATATAATTATATTGATAATTAGTTTCCCATACAAAATATTAATTTATCTACCAAAAATCTATCCCCTCAATTGTAGAAGATCCTAAACCCATCCATTTGTAAGCACCTCATTTTCCTGTAGTGAACATATTGTGGATAACCAGTCCATTATAAGTTTGAAAGAATAATGAATAAACATAGAAATAACGAGGTATTAATGAAAACCTTCTCCACTAAGTAGAAAATCACACTATTGATTGATGTGTTATATAGTGGAATTAGAATAAGTAAGATTCTATGAAAACTTAGGTTGTGCTAAGAGTTATACTAGAATCTCAAGCTTACACACAAGGGCTAAATAGAAAAATGAATGACTTGTGTATGTGTCTATCAGTATTGGATACCAAGTATAGAAGACAAAAATAATACAAAAAATCATATCTGGAACCTCCGAGTCATACACCTTACCAACCTGAAGCTGACTGCACCATTTTATAAAAGTTCTCTGCACTTGGCATGGTTCACATGGTGGGGGTAGTGGAAGTAAATCATAACATAACCCACCACTAACTGTAGCTCCTTGTAGGGATCCTACGACTCCATCGTTCGCTCCATTTCCATGCGGTATTCCCTGATCGCCCACAGGAGGTTCCTCATCAAGATTCTATAATTATCATGGTGGTTTATTTAATGTTAGATCACCCCCATAAGCACATCATGCCGATTAGTCACATGATATGTGACCATGCATGACACAATCATAATATAAATAATCCCTGTTATGGACGGATCCATGATGGGATCCCTATTCTATAGATCCCTGAGATAGAGTGTGATTTTTCCATGAAGATATTAGACACTAGGTACTTATTCTATATCATCAATCAATTGAAACTAAAGGCTCATCTCTATAGTTCCCACTATCTACTCCAGATACTTGATGTTCATTTTCTTGGAAGATCTCTATTAACAAGGATTACAATAGCACCCCAAAAAAAGAGCGAAGTCACAGAGGAACCACTATAGTATATAAATAACTACAGAGACCCTACTAGACCACCACATTTGAAAGAATCCATCTCAAACTATATCAATGGTGTATCTTGTGAGTTTATTAAAACTCAATGAATAATATAAAATTGTCTTGACTCCCTAATGAAAGTCCAAAATATCATGAATGTAAATTTAGGATAAGTTTCAAGGTTTGTAATCATTGTGAAACCAACTCTAAAACTCTATCTAGGTGAGACTTGCCTCATCATGGTTCTAGGTAGCCATACACTACTAAAGTTTGACTCCTCATTGAATAAGACTGGCCGTAAGCTCTACCATCCTAACGGTTTGGGTCCAAACTAGTTGTAATATAAAAAAACTATCTCCATACAATCCTATACATTCTACGGATTAGTATCACTATGAAAAATGTGTTATATAATTATGTAACCCTCGCAGTGTTTCTAGTCAATGTGTATCGTTTTCCAAACCTTCCAGAACTATCTTCCACTCAATGTGAAGGGATTAGTTGGCCTATGATAATACAACTAGGTCTAATAATTTATCAATTGGTGGGGGAATTACTTACAAATATCACCAAGGGTGTTCCTCAAGGGATTACCCAAGAATTGGAGCCCTATCACTAAGCTATTGATCATTATGAATCCATTGTGGAACTCCTACTTGATGCCATTTTGGGGGCATCAATTTTTTTTACAGGATGTAACCTAGTTAGATGTATATATATGGGGAGATGAATCAAAAAGGTCATAGAAATCAAGGAAATATTAATATATGATTAATGTACCATTGATTACATATAACCAGTGCCTCAATATACCTACTTGATAATTAGGTAGTAGGAGACCAAGTGCCTGAATGATTTGAATGCAACAACATAACTGGATTCACTATATTTAGATCCAAACATGATAATCATTAACATAGTTTCCATAAGTTTCCAAACAAATCCTTCTTGAAACATCTGACTGCAAACACCATCACTATGAAAGACTCATCTGATACCACACCTTTGTGACTCAATCGACCAGTCCCTCGCTTGGACCATTAGTATGCTAAAAGTGACACCCTAATACCACCTCTAATAAACCAATGGATAGTGACCGGTATCAAGAAGGCATAAAACACATATGATATACCTTAGCTTACATTACCTATACAAAAACTTACACCACCAAACTATATGAAAAGAGGTAGAGTAATACTACAAGAAATCAACTAGAGTATGAAAATATATGCAGTAACCATTAAGAACTCATCAGAGTATAATGAACAAGACCATTTTGAAAAATGGGAAATGATATAAGCAAACCATAAAAGGGATCAATCCAAGGAATTACTAAAAAAGGAAAAAGCAGGTGAGATCCCAACACATCATTTGTAGAAAATGAACAATGAACATAGTCTCTTCCACTAGGTACTTCTATGTTCCATCAGCATTTGGTCTACCAAAGATACCATCTAACATCCTATAATTAGAATAAGACCTGAATCATGTGGGAAAATCCCATGAAGTGGTGATTATATACATACCCATTAGGACTTCTTGAATAAAAGAAGGAAATAATAAAAACAATGGTCAACTAAACCCATGATAGAAGGGGGGGGGGGAATATCTTATGTCTAAGTTCTTTTCAAAGAGTCCCAATCAAAGAGAGATAAATGATATCAAACATATTATCTAGTTCTAAATAAATTTATTACCACAACTCCATGAATTTGTTCCACCCTACTACAAGTAACCCAATGTAAACCTCAGTAAATTAATGGGGGCCCCACACCATACTATGGAACATCAAGACATGGGTGTGCTGACTACAGAAGGGTGGAATACCCAAAAAATTCCAAATTCTCAATGATTGGGAGTAACACTCCAAATATAAGAGAATCAAGATCCTAGATGAGTATAGAGGGGTTCCATCCTACATGTAATAAAAAATAGGGGACCCACCCCTTGATCCTTGTGTTCCATCTTTGGGGGGGGGGTCAAAAACCAAATGTCACTCTGGAGATCACACTCTAGTGAAATAATCATACATATAAGATTAAATAGTAAAATTATTATTCCACTTTGTTACATATCAATTATGGAAAAAAGGACACTATCACATCGTAAATGAAAAATGACTCATAATGGTTTAGTCTTGGGTCTTATTCTTAGTACTGAAAAAGAATATACAGTAGTTAGAAGTCATTAGAAAAAAAAATTGTGTGTCCTAATTAGTAACATGATGTGTTCTCCAAAGACAATTCTTGGACATGTCCCACTTCAATACATTACATGAAAAATGATAAGTACAAGGAGTGTTATAAGGGTGACACGATTCCTTGGTCCACCCGAGGTCTATGGTGTGTACTTAAATATACCCGGTTTCCCTATAAGAGTAGGGTAATTGTGGTGTGGCCATTATATATGGCATGTATACTACAAAGAGTGTATGGGAATGTACTGTTAGTATATATTTTGACTATATATCCAAGGTTACATTCTATGTGGTCACTTCATGCTGTGTGTGATATTTAAGAAAGTTGAAACCCTATCCTCCATGAGATTCTGAGCTACATGACATGTGTTGTTCTAAACTACTTTCCGTATTGATCGGTAACTAGGGACAACCATTTTTTCTTCCATATTTCTATTATTTAGCCTAGTTTCACCACTATTCTTCCCAAAAAATTCGTACAAGGATTCAATCTCAATGGAAAACAACTATGGTAATATATTCGTTGTCTTCGATGGATAGAAATTGGTATTACTTTCACCCATTACAGACCCATCGTATCGTACATCGCTAAATGGGTTTCCAATCCTCAGAACTAGTCATATGTGATCATAAATTATGAAATGATCCATCTATAATCCATCAACCCCAACATTGTTCACATAACCACTATGAATCTTCATGGTTTGATCAAACTCAAACAGGTATAGAAATGCTAAATAATTTACCTGGAAGTCAAACGATGAACACCACAAATATTGGAGGTAGGAGAGTCATAAAAAAGAGTGATATTATTGATAGAAATCGTGAACCAATACAAGAATCATAATCACATAAAAAAGTGAAAAAATAAGTTTTCATGATGAAAATAGATAAATTGGATCAAGAATTATAATTAAATCTTTGGGTCGTGCGGAGAATGAAATTCATGGAAATAAGTAAATATTAAATCCATTCTCAATGCTCAAGAACATTAGGGTGGAAGTCTATAAATTTATGATTCCAACCTTAAGAATGAAACAATCATTTTCATATAACACATTCTCTAGTGATGTCATTGATGTTATTACTGTATTCAATATTCCTCCAATTAATCTTCTTGATTGTTTGTTATTGATTCATGATTCTATACTCATCTGTAAAATCCAACACTACATAGGGATACCTCTTCCTCCACTATATTCTCCCAAAGTTATGTAGAAAAACTTGTAAATTTTCCACAATATTTAATTAATAGAGGATATGTTCATCTAAGTGTATTTAATAAATTAAATAAATAAATTATTTAATTTACTTAATGTAATTGTAAACAATAGCACCACAACAGAACGTCTTATGCTGAAAAATTATATCACACCAATGGTAAACCCTAGGTTCCAAATTGAACTACTGTCTTAGATTTTACATCTGGGGATCATATCAGTAGGGAATGAATTTATTTCTAATTTTCAAGAGTACATGATATAAAAATATTTAATTCTTTTATTACATTAACTTTGGGGTTCAAAAAATCCCAAAATTCCATGCCAACTATGGATTAGATTTCATGATAATTGATTGATGAATTCAAAGTGTTTTAATAGACAAACAAGGGTTCTTTGATTATATAGTTGGATTTAGTAAATATCTGTGTTAATTTTTTCATTGATATAATTATTTGTGAAATACGTACAAATAATTTGGATAATTAATAATTTTTTGGAAGAATTATATTTAGTATTTCATTATTCTCCAGTGGGTTAAATTTTGACATTGGTTTATTTGGAAAAAAAATGTTTCAAATTTAAAATTCTTGGAGTTTGAATTAATTTCCTTTCATGATTTACCAAAATACTCCAACGGTCTTTAATTCCATTTATTTTAGATTTTTAGTTATATATTTATTATACTAATATATTTGAAGATACACCCTATTTTTCATTTTAATGATTAATTATGTAATCCGTGTAGAACTATTTTTCAATTTTATCCAATAATGATATATACACATATTTACTTGAGAAATATCAAGTACAATAGAGTTATTATTTTAAATCTATAGATCAAGAATGAAATATTGATACAGAATTTTTCTGAACTAGTGAAGTTGTGAGGTTAAGGATATTCATTAACTATAATATTTAATATACTATGGTGAAAACTTATTGCTTATGGATGAACTCAAATCATTTAATCCATTAATACTAGAGAAAACCCTGCTACCACAACCATTTGATCCTTACTTTTTAATTTGGATTATATGTCTTTTAATTCATTCTATGTTTTGTGTTCTTAATTATGTTTGGGTTATACTACCCATAAAATATTGGAGTCATATTTTATTAACCCATTAAATAGTTATGGTTTCCACCATTACCAGTAAAAGGAAGGGGGAATAAATTGTTCCTTGTTCTAAATATATATTGTTTGGTTTATACGACTACTTCGAAAGGTAGATTCTATTTGTATCCTATAGGCATGAAAGAGATAGGTTGATACAGTTAATATGCCAGGTGCACATAAATCATTTTTTAGTTTATACCTATAGTGGTCAAAAATTAATTTTAAAGGTTTATAATCTCCCTTAAAAGGTTATATATTTCATATTTTTGCATCTGTCATCCCTATTTATGTTTGTGAGGGGTGATTATTAGAATAGGATCATTAAGATCTGAAATACTATCAAAATTAATATGTTCATTTTTGTTTATATTTCCACTGTATTAATTATTATATTTGAGAAGAATTCATTTAAAATATAGAAAAGGTTCACTTCACCCCATATTTATCATTTGACCACTCTCACATTGAGACCTAACACTCAATCCATAAATTAGATTTCCTTTAATTAGCGTAACACATGCTAAAATACTATAATATGAATCACATTTTGGTGAATTTAAAATAAATCACAAATTATAATAGAAAATAAAATGTATGGTATTGATACTTTCAAGTATAATGGGATTCTAATAAGACATTCCAAATATTTTTAATCCATATTCCGTCTATATTAATCCAAGGAATACATAGTCTCATGTAAAATAAGAGTTAATTCCTCTACCTATTATTTAATTCTAAATATCTTTAACAACCAATGAGTATATTTTACTTATTATGTATATAAAAATAATATCGTGTTCAAGACTCAAAAATAAAAAAATAAAGCCATTCAATAGAAAATAAAAATATAAATAAATGATTTTCATATCTTTAGAAAATTCCTCAAAATATTTATCTCATTAACAGATAGATAATTTCATAAGAATTCAAAATCATAGAGGGCAAGTTATTATTTTCTCCCCTGGTGTAAATATTTTTACATGCCTTTCCTTTCTTGAAATTCTTGATCTTCAAACTATTATACAAATTTAAATAATATTATTATGTGACTTTTTTAAGAATGTATGATTCATTCCACAACTTCAATAATTTAGAATCATTTTTATCATGAATAAATCTTTATAAATGTTTTAATATATACCTTTTAATCGAGTTCTATAACTAGGAATGTTAACATTACATATAATTAAAACAAAATTTACTTCCTGTCAACTAATATCTCAAGAGACACTCCAATTTTTTAAGCTGGATAAACTCTCATCAAATAATATACCCATAATTTTAGAGTAACTATTTTAGATAAGATAAAATTTGTTTCATGTTACTTTGATATTATCAATGATATTAAAAAAACTAATTTGACATAATCATACTTTTATATTTGGGATGATATACCAACTCCCATCTCTCATTATTTTCAATTTTTAAGCCTATTATTCGACACTATAAACTAAAACTAATATTTATAGGACTCATGAACACTATTCAGTATAACATATGAAATAAATGCGGCATAATTTCAATTTTATAAACATTAATGAGTATGAATACCCTTTTTGTTATTACAATTAACTTTACAATCTTCACATGTTTTATAAGATCATATGACATAGATACTTCTTTCTTTGAGCCTTCCCCATCATTGGAAACCTCATGATAATTATAAATTTTTTGAAAATATTCTCCTATAACTAAATCTATCCCATGTTTTCCTTCACAATCTACTAAATCTTTTTCTTTGTAATCATTAACAAGTTATGATTTTTTAATTTACCATGATTCTATATGACTATAATATCATCAATGTAAATGATATTCATTATATTTTTTATAACACCGATATCCACTTCCAATAAGTTTGTATACATGAGATATCCCCCAATTATCATTATCGTAAAATTTTCTAAATATCTTATTTTAATTTTTATACAACATCTACTATTGAATAGATTCAAACACAACATGTTCGAATTATTACCATGAAACAACTAAAAATGCATTTTCACTAAATCCAGGTTAAATAAAATTCAATTAAAAATGTAGATAGTCATTATTGTGTCTTATTTACAAAAATATTTTGAAGTTCCATGATACGATAACATGTTCCTAATAATTTTCATGCTACTCTATTTTTCCATTATATAAGTCCATTTTTTAGGGGTGTGTATAAGTTTCTTTATTCGATACATTGCATGATATTTCTAAAATTATTATGTATTTTATATAGATCCATTAATGAACTAAAGACGTTTTAATAGCACATGCCTTTAATTTTTTTCACATATTTGAAATATTTGAACCACCTATAAAATTTCATGTCATTTATTCTAATATAAAAATAATTTATACATTTAAAATAATCATAAACATTAATTAAATATTTATCCCCATTTTTGATTAGAACTCATTGGACCATGCATACATCCATGTATATCAATTCATGTAGACTATTTGTTTAGATATCTACATTTTTGGAAAAAAATTCATTATTTTTACACAAATCATTTGACGTTAGTATTTCATGATTTAAAATTAGTATATTTATCAAAAATTTACACATGAAATGATTCACCATATTTTTTTCCCAAATGACTATATATTCTTTTCCAAATCTCATTTATAACTTTTACAAAAAAATTCAATAATTTTTAACATTATAAGTGTGAAATTGATTTCCTATTATTAATTTCTCATTCAATATGATTACATGATCCTTAATAATCTCAATGAGACATCCATTCATCAATAAAACAAACCCATTTTTATCATCTCAAATTCAAGAAACACTCAATAGATTGTGCCTCAACCCATTTTTAAAGAGTTCATTATTTGATTCAAACTTATTTTCAGTAGTTTCCATCATTCTAATAGCATTAAAATTTGAATAAATATCATTTTTAAAATATAAATAACCTTCTTTCACGCTTATGGATATCACTCAAGAAGTTTTTTTATCTATAATTTGTACTAAGCAACCCCAATTCAAAATCAATGGGCTTTATCTTTTTGAAGCATTATAAGACACCTCAACCGCTATCGAAATCTCCATTTCATTAATCCTTTTGACAGAATAAGATTGTTCATTTTTCTTCATCTAATGTAAAAAGAAAGGGGGAATTTTTTTCCAGTATATCTGAGAAGAATATTTATAACACATGTTTCCTCAAGAGTATCAAAATAATTATACAATTTTATTTATCTCATAAAAGATTAATTTTTTTAGAATCTATTGAATTCAGATGGTCTCCAACATAATTTATGACCATCATTTTATTAATAGAAATAAATATTATATTAATAGACACATGATTTATGAATGTAAAAACCTTACTGCTAATATTATCAGTTAAATAATAATTTACTTAGATAATATTAATATTTATTAAAATATTCAGATGTGTTTTTCAATATATTATAAACTTACATATTTTCATAAATAACCCCATTCATAGAAATATTTTATTTTATATTCAATTATCACTTAGTCTAAAACATAACATATTTATTATTCCACAATTTATTATTTTTATGATTTTTAAATTGAAAATTATTATTAAAAATTAATGAATTATCTTATTTAATAAATTAATCACCTCATTTACTTTACTATCATTGCTGAAAAGTTTTTGATTAAATATTTGAATCTTCATGAAAATAATTCATTTTATCATAAGATAATCTAATTTTGTTTGTTGGAATCAAATATCTTCTTCAATAATTTGGAATATTATCCAAACTATTCGATAGAATTTATAAATTCAAACATATCACTTTTCAAGTAATTTTTAGTATTAATTAACATCACTTAAATACCATTCACCTTCTCATTCTTAAAATAAAAATTTTTATAGCAATTTTAAGAATTTGATCCATTACCCCATTAATTTCATTTAGATCACTTACCTTTATTATAAAATAAATATCTATCTATATGATTATTTTAACATTAAAATAATTAAGTGAATTTTTATAGAATATTCCACCTTTATATAATGAAATTTTATCACATTAAATCCTATTTTTTCAATTAAGAAAACACTAGGTGCATTAATAATTTGTATTATTGTGGTGTATCTTCATTTCTTCCCTCTTCCCTATATTCTCCTTGGATTAATTGTTTTTTGGTCTATTTTTATTTTTTATAAAATCATGATGACCTTTAACCTCCAATTCCAAAAATTATTTTTTCACATATCTCATTAAAAGTTTATATATATTGTATTGAGATAAAATTAATTTTATTTTATGAATCAGACTTTCCTTTCATGGAAAATTAACCGAGAAATGTTTGATCATTCCACAATTAAAGTACTAAAAAGTGATTTTTTTTTCTTTGTGATTAACCTTTTCCCTTTTTATGACATTATAAATAAGTTTTATGGATTTATTAAAATTTATGGAAACATAATCAACATCGTATTAATATTCATGTGAATACTTTATTTCAATGTTCATTGACCCATTTGAGATGTTTAATGTGGTAACATTTTTTGATTTTACTTCATTCTATAATGATATCAATCCTATAATCTCATAATTTACCGAGATATTGTTTAGTTTTTCAATAGAAATACCATCAAAATATTGATCTTCTAATACTGATATTTTAAAATCAATATTATTTGATATAATAATCATCAATTAATTCCCCATAGTAGAATATTTTAAAACCAGTCTATAACACAGAATGAAACTAACATTTTTGTTCATTCGAACAAAGAACTCATATGACAACTCATATTCTCTCATTTTAATATCAAAAAATTGAGTAAAAATGATTATAATAATAATTCCATGATCTTTTTATCTCCCTTATTTATGTCATTATGATTTCTACAAATGGTGTTCACTATTCTAGAACACATAATTCCTATTATCTCATTACCTGGGAGTGACAAGAGTAATACATTTTGTGCCCCACATCAACATCAATATTCATATTTTCTTATAATATAAATTGATTACCAATATATGAAATATTTAAACTATTCTAATTGATCTCACGGATATTTAAGAAAAGTGATAGAAGATATTGAACCATTATCTCTATCCATCGATAATATACTTTTACATTAATCATCAGAACTCTCATGTTATTGATTGAATTCATACTCTCCAACGATGTTATTCAAGTAAAATATATAATAAATAATTAAGAAACATATATCCATTCGATGACCTAAACCAATTTATATACAGATAATTGAAAGATCTGCTATGATGGCCTCTTACTCTAATACTAATTGTAAGCTCCAAGTTAAAATACACAACCATTGAGAGGGTGGTGGTGAATCAATGGTAATTAAAAGAAAAAATAGTTCAAACAAAATTATACTCATATAAATTAATACATAAGATCTATAAATAAATATAATTAATTTTTGGTGATGATATGTAGAGTGTGAGTATAAATACACACACCACATTATATTTTTTATATATGGTGAAATAAATTTTTTTACATAAAAACTACTTGTATTGGTTGATGGTTTCAATTGATATTACCACATAATTATATGAGTTTTAATAATTATGAGAGAAAAGGAGAAAGAATATGGATCTAAACTCCAAATATATTTTTGAGAAAAACAATATTTTATATGTTAATCAATATTTAATTGTAATTCTAAGGTGATTAAAAGGATATATCAACTATGAACATACATTATTTTACCTAAATCCCCCCAAAATACTCTCAAAATTATCCAATGAATGTTTAGACATCTATATGACTGATTCAACCAAAAAATATGTAACATTTAAATATTAATAAATACTATGACTTACTATGTGTCGACCATAGTGCGATATAACTAATAAAACCCAGAAAAAACATTGTGGAAACAATTCACACTCTACAGATTTCCAATCACTATTTTCTTACTAAACCACACCTTTGTCTCACATCACAATGATGTGGGATTAACAATGATGGAATTTCATCATGAGAAACATCCATAATTAACAAACTCAATACTTGCTAATGGAATCACCTTCGTTAAATTAACCTCGATTGTTTTCCTTAAAAATAATAATTTTTATTCTTTATGGTGATATTGAAAAACAATATTAAATTATTAAGAACCATCTCTAAGTAAAGGATTTCCATTTAAACTAAAACCACAACATAACTAAAATCCTAAGCCCAATTTTTTATTCCCTATGACCCCCTCATGGCATGAATAACACCATAATAACTCTAACGTTTTTTTTTCATTTACTCATCATATGAAATTTCATAATACACCAACCATGAAATATATTTTTTCTAATTCTATGGTGTGACTTATTGATCTTCAAATATTCTTTATTCCATTATAAGCCACTCACATCCAATCAATTTTATATCAAATTGGCATAATTTTGAAGATAGATATTAAAGAAATCACAAATAATAACTCATTAATATTCATATCAGGAAATTATTCCTAGAATGATAAAAATAAGAGTGTTATATAAATACCACACTATTGAATAGAATTATGTTCTTGAGAGATCTCCAACCCTCAATTTAATGATCAATAATATATTGAATAAGTTTCAATTAAAGAACTCATAACTATCCCTTTGATATATTCAATTCATGTTGGATTTTATCCTCATTAGATTCAATGCCTTTTATATAGTTTAGGTATATATAGACTATCTTAGTGATTGGGGGAACATGGAACCTTCAAGATGACTAGTTTAGTGGTTTTCCTTTCATCACCCTAACTTCATTGACATGTGATGATTTGGTAATATGTCATAGATTTAAAAATTAATATGAATGGATGTATTAAAATAGAATATTTTTGTGTGTCTTTTAATTAATTCAATATATAAAATTAGCATGAGGTATCCTCGATAGTCATGTTTACATTTTCCCATCCCTCTCCCTCATCACATAGAGATGGAGATACTAGGGATGATGTAAGAGTGTTATTCCTTAGCATGTGTGGCACTATCTGGCGAGGTTCAACTTTTTTCGGGATCTATATGTTTTGATGGTAATTGTTATGTGGGGCCTTATATAGGGTTAGTTTCAATAATAGTTTTTTCCAATGGTGTTGTGTAATATCCAACCACAAATAACATATTAAGGAGAGAACATAATTAATCATTCATCATGGTGTTTATAACTTAATATTTTCTTGGATTTTAATTTAAATATGTATACATTAAAATTAATCTAGATATATGTGTATTATAATAAATTATATATTTAAAACAATGAAATTAAATTGAAAAACATAAATATAAAATTTTACGAAATGAATTAGTTGATCGTAGAGAGAAGTTAATGTTATCATAAATATTTTAAATATATTTTATTTATAAAAAGTAATTGTATTTTATTTTATTCCACCAATCAACATTCATAAGTTAATGTGTGGGAGATAAACACTATTGAGAACCTTTATATCTGTATTAACCACTATCATTTTCTTTAGAGTTGGAAAGATAGAACACCTCCCTAATTTGAGTGGTATTGAGCCAAATCCTTACCCATCTTTAATGTTTTAAATTACCTAATTATTATAATACATATATTGAATTATGTTTGGAAACTAATTTAGAAATTATTTAATGATGGATGAAACATGTAATTCAAAATAAGATAAATGTGTGAAAACCATAATCCCAACATCAAATAATCCACAACAATATTTATAATTAAAATGAAATATTTAGAGAATCAGATCATATTAAGGCATCACATTCCCCCCTAGATCAACATGGGATTAGTATTGAGTCAATAAGGTTTCATTTTTACTTTTCCATTACTCTATGTTTTGAAAATCACAAACATGTTTTCTGAAGTAAAATTTCCTTTCCCTAAGGATTGTTTTATCCTTACCTTATTTTCATATTTCATGTCATATAAAAACCAAGTTCGTTTTTTACAATGTCAAAAATTAGAAACCTTATCTAAAACCACAGAATCTTATAGTTATTTGGATATCAAGTATTCTAAATTTAGACTCCAAATTATCTAAAATTCAGAATCTAAATTCTATGAAATTCAGACTCTGGATTATCTGAAATTTAAACACAAAATTCCATAGAACTCAGACTCTAAATTCCTCAGAATTCAAAATCCGAATTCCATAGAATTCGGACTCTAAATTAATTAGAATTTAGACTCCAAATTACCCAGAATTCAGACTCTCGATTCCTTATTATCAAGACTCAAAATTTCTTAGAATTCAGATTCTGAATTTCTGAAATTTTAGGCTATGAATTCCTCAGAATTCAGACTCCAAATTCATCAGAATGCAGACTCTGAATTCATTGAAAAATATTATCCAAATATCTATGTTTCTGGAATATTATTATTTATATGTTTAGACTCAGAATTTTATTTTTCCTTAGATTCCAAATATCTAGATTTGGATATGCTACTTCATTTTTCTTACACATGATTTTTTAACTAAAAAAATGTCAAACAATTTGACTCTAACTAACCGTTAGTTGTGTGACATGTGTACAGGTGCCTCTGAGATTCAAGAAAAAATACCACTGTTGGAGGAGGGAGCCAACTGTTAATTTTTTTCCTATAAATAGGAACTCATTTGAAAAATATCACAGATGATGAAATTCTTCTATCGATTGATGATCCTAGATATTACATGATGTGAAGTGATTTCTAGAGAGGGAAAGACTATCGTGCCTTGTAAATTTTATGAACACCTTGTTCAACCGTTAACATTCTATTTATCTTGCTTTGTGGGACTCCGATTGTTGTTGAGTACAATCAAGGACTTCCAGGGATAGGAAGACTAAGGTGCAGACTACCTTAAAGATCTTAGGTTTTCAGGGATAAAAAGACAAATTCCGATATCCCTATCATGGGATTATCCTAGTGTGGGTAAGATAGACTTTCTTAAATGTATAAATCAAGGGACTATTACCCAAGTTTGATAGATACCCTACTTTTTTGGTTAAATTATTTCCTACTTGTTTACTTTTTATTTTTTCATGTTTTATTTCTGCTGTATTTTTTATAAATAAATAATGTATAAATTTCTTATACTTTTATGTACTTTTACTTAATCTAATAAATAATATTATATATGATTTAAGGTAGAATCTTTACTAAGATAAATCTACTTAAGTTTTCTTAATATTAACTTAATTAAGATTAGGGTTCTTATAATTGGACCTTGTCCCTTCCAATTATCTTATTAAGAAAGAAATAAAGAGGGTTTTTAAATTTATCTTGTTGAACTTGGTTAAACATAGTTTTTTTCTTAAGGTTAAAAAAATATTTTTAAACTTAAAATTCACCCCCTCTTGAAATTAAGCATCCATATTTACTATTTTGATCCTAAAATTCGTATCAGAAAAGGTTTCTAAAATACTTATACTCACATATAAGTTTTATTGATCATGTTTTTTTTTCTCTAAAATTTTGATTCTTAACTTTTTTTGTTCATATTTTTCTTAATATTTTTTATATTTGTTTGTAAAATTTTACTCTTAAAAAGTTTTGGGGAAAATTATTTTCTTATAGAATTGTAGGTATGAATGTAGGTTCCATTGAAAATCTAAACCCTACTAGACCACCAATTTTTTATGGTAATGATTATGAGTACTAGAGAGATATAATGAATACTTTTTTCATTAGCACTAGATTAGACAATTTTTTAATGCTCACTAGAGATTTCAAAATACCAGAAAAATAAGTTAGAACCTTTACCAACCAAGAAAAACTAGAATACCAACTAAATTACTAGGTACACAATACTTTTTTTGTGTTCAAAGACCAGAAATATATATAGTGAAATATCTTCTAGTGAAGTTTCCAATTACATTGGGAAGAAAAATTAAGTTCAACATTTTGGATCTTCTAAAGTGATAGAAACGAGAAGATCTATCTTGAGAGATGAATATCATGGATTCTCATTTCCCTATAGAGAACCTATTTTCAAAGTACAATAAAGATTCATTACCATTATCAATAACCTTCAATATAAGTGATAGAAAGGTCTTGATGATGATGTTCTTATAGATAATAAAATTGATATCATGCCCAATGAGTGGGAATAAAAAAGGAAATATATTGATAAGAATAAAAAAGTATCTAACATTACTCTTGATGAGTTATTTGGAAGTCTTCTTCAACATGAATCAAAAATGAAGAGAGATTCTGATTTCAACAAAAAGAAGAAAATTAATGGAAGTGTATCTTTAACTACTACATCTAATGTCAATACTCTAGAAAAGGTGACTAGATATAAATATAAGAAAGATTTTTTATATCTGGATCAAATGACAGTGATAATTTAGAGAATGGATTATCCATTCTTGCTCGAAGGTTGAACAAGATTTTGGGAATGAAAGATTTTTAGTACATATATAAGAAGAATGAAAGAATGGAAAAGAAAGATTCTAAAGTAACCTATTATGAATGTAAAAGGGAAAGACATAATAGACCTGATTTTCCTATGCTTGAGAGTAAAGAAATGAAGGAAAAAAATTCTGAGAGAACATAAATAAGTATTACAAGTCTAAAGAAACGAAATTAATGAACAAAAATAACAACTTGAGTGCCAGTGTTGGTGAATCTTCAGACGATTTCTCAAAATTTGAATCCTATAGTTAGAAGAATATTGGCCTTATAGCCAGAGTACCTATTGAAAATCATTTCCTTATGGATAAGGTCCACAATATTGAATCATTAACCAATATTTCTTTGAATGCAAAATTTTCAAATAAAGAATATTATGAATCTTTAGATGATGAATCTTCCTCATCAAAAGATAATACTTTACCTTCATTTATAGAAGTTTCTAGATTTTCTAAACTACTTGAAAATGAAAATTTTCAGATAAAAAAGAAGTTAGAGAAAGAAAATTATAGAATTTTTATTTTAATTAAAGAAGTATCAGATCTTTCTAAGGATCATGATCAGAAAATTTTTTATTTTTAATTTGTTTGTAAAAACCTTAAAAAAGTTAATTCTAAGAATGATAAAATTTATACGAAGCTTGAAAATGTTGTTTCTAAGAAAAATATTTTAGAGGCCAAATCATGTTCTAAAACTAATGACTTTGAGGATAATAATTTAATCATTAGACTAAAATTTGAATTTTTTTCCTTAAAGAAACTTGTATCAAATTTTACTTCTGGTAGGAAAGAATTTAATAATATATATCCACAAATTCATCCTCTAAAGATTTTTTATGGAATTGGTTATACTAACTCAAAACCTATTTTCAGTAATAATTATTTTGTTCCCCAAAGTTCACCATATTATACTAAATGTTAATGTAGTAGAAAATGGGAAATATATTTTTCTTTAAATAAAACCCAATCCATAGGTTTTCGTAATCCTTATTTTTCTATGAAAATGTGGATTCCTAAAATTTTACTTTCTGAAATTTTTCAATCCATGAATGTATGGATTCAGAAAGTATAACTCTTTTATTTTTAGGAAAATAATGAAACTACTAAAAAACATACATGGTACATGGATAGTGGATGTTCCTATAATATGATTGGTAACAAAAAATTCTTTGAAAATATTATCAAGACTAATGAAGGAAAAGTAGATTTCAGAGATAATTCATAAGTAGAATTTTTTTGTATAACTAACATTATTATTCTTGGAAAAACTTTAATTTCAAATGTATTATTTGTTAAAGGTATTAAACACAACCTCGTTATCATAATACAATTATATGATGATGGCCACCTGGAGATTTTTAGGAATGATAAATTCTTAGTACACAATTCCAATGAAGAGTTTATTATTTCTTCCCATAGGCATAAGAATGCATATTCCCTCAACATAGAAGACCTGAAGAGCCAAGATCTACCTTGACTTAGTGTAATAGAAGATCAATATTGGTTATGGAATATAATGTTTGGAAATTTTAACCTTAGGAACCTATGAAAACAATCAAACAAATGTCTTGTTAATGATCTAATGAAGCTTATATTTGATTCTTCAAAAGTTTGTGATTTTTTTCAATATGGCATGAAACATAAATAAATAATTATATCAATCAGTGAAGTCTTAACTTCTGATACATTATAGTTAGTGCATATGGATCTTTTTGGCCCAACACAAACTATATTTATTTGAGTAAAATACTATATATTTTTTTTAGTTGAAAATTACACCATATTTACATGGGTCTATTTTCTAACAAAAAAATATCAATATTTTTCTTATATAAAAACTTTAGAGACCATATGAAAAATGAGAAAACACTTCCATTGGTAACTATTCATAGTTACAATATAAGAGAATTTTAAAATTCATGTTTTGAAACTTTTGGTAGTAAGAAAGGCATTACTCATAACTTCTCACCTCCAAGAACTCCTCAACAGAATGGTGCTCTTGAAAGAAGAAATTGAATTCTTCAAGAGATAACTAGAAATATGTTTAGTGAATATTATATTGCTAAATAGTTTTGGACTAAAGCTATTAATACTATCTGTTATACTATAAACGGAGTTGTAATCATACATTTTCTTAACAAAATGTCTTACAAATTGTGGGATGGTTGAAACCCTAGACTTTCTTACTTAAAAGTGTATGGTTGAAAAGGATTCATCGTGAATAATAAATATAAATTACATAAATTATCACCCAAATCAAATGAAGTAATTTTTCTAGGATACTCCACTACTTCTACGGCTTAAGGAGTTTTTAACAAAAATACTTGTATTTTTGAATAAACAATGCTTGTTAAATTTGATAAAACTGCTCATTTTGTTTTTAAACAACCCAAAACTACATCCTCTGATGTGTTTCCAAAAACTAATTATCAAACTTTGATAGAAAATTCTTCTAATTAAGAAAATTTTCAAGAATATATTTATGAAGCATTTAACCCATAATATTTTATACCTTATGTTGATGAACAGGTTATACAAAACCCAAACAAGTCATTTCTTAAGAATCATCCTAATGATAGTATCATTGATGATGTAAATAAACATGTAAGGACTAGAAGTTATTTATGAAATGAATTAGAACGTCTATCATTCCTTTCCCAATTAGAAAAAAAATGCACTGATGAATTTTTAGGTGATAATGACTTAAAGCCATGAAATATGGGAAAAATTAATTCTAATTGAATAAATATTGGACCTTAGTTGAAATACCTAAGAAAACTTCTGTAATTGGAGTAAAATGGGTTTTCAGAAACAAATCTGACAAAAATGGAATCATAGTAAGAAATAAAGCTAGATTAGTTTCTAATGGATATAATCAACAAGAATGAATAAACTATAAAAAACATATTCTCTAGTATATAAACATGAATCTATTCGTATTTTACTTTCCTTTAAAGTATTCTTTAATTTAAAAAATTTTCAAATGGATGTGAAGTGTTCTTTTCTTAATAGATTTGTTTAAGAGGAATTTTATGTTGAAAAAACTCATGGATTTGAAGACACAAAACATTATGAACATGTTTTAAAACTTACCAATGATTTATATGGATATAAACAACCCCTAGAGACTAGTATGATATAATTACACGATTTTTGTTACAAAACAATTATGTTAAGTGAATTGATGATCCAACTCTTTTTATCATGAAAGATAAGAAAAATGTGTTGATTGTACAAATATATGTTGATGAAATGATTTTCCGATCAACTCAACAGTTATTAACATATTTGTTTTAGAATCTCAGGAAATATGAGCTTAAAATGAGTATGATGTGTGAGTTAACATTTTTCCTTGGTTTTAAAATGTCTCAAAAACCAGAAGGAACTTATATATCTCAACATAAGTATATTAAATATCTTCTAAAAAAGTAAGGATATGACAACACTAAAAGTATAATCACTCCAATTGGTACCTCAAATTATCTTGACCTTGATGCAGCTGGGAAACTAGTAGATCAAACATATTTTAGAGCTATGATAGTATGTTTGATTTACTTGACATCTAGTCATATATACTTAATGTTTTCATTTTTCTTATGTGAAAGACAACAATTTAATCTAATGGAATCTCATTTAAAATATTGAAATTTATTTTTTTCTATTTGAAGGGAACCATGGATTTAGGAAATTTCTATTCTTATGGAAATTATTAATTTTAAAATGTTTTTCGATGACGATATTTTTTGGATATAGAATGGATAAAAAAAGTACATCCAAAACATGTCATTTCTTAGGAGATTCATTAGTTTCGTCATCATTAAATAAGGAACACTCAATATCACTTTCCACTTATGAAGCTGAATATTTAGCATCTAGAAGTTGTTGTGATCATGTTTTGTGGATACATCACAGACTCACAAACTATGTCATGAGATTTACCAAAAAAAAATATTGTGTGATAAGAAAAGTGCCATTTCACTAAAACAAATCTCTTCACATCACTCCCATGAAAAACAAATAGATATTATGCATCTATTTTATAGGGATCACACAATTAAAAGAGATATCATTATTTAATTTATCGGAATTCAAGATCAACTTGTTGATATTTTTACAAAATCTTTACCCTCTAATAGATTTGAATAATTTATAAAAAATCTAGGAATGATAATCATCATGTAATCTTACATGTTATCTTTTTGTTGAAACCTATCTCCTTACATTACGAAATTCCTTTTCATATAGGGACTATATTTATTGTTTAAACTATATCCTTACATTTCTTGCTTAACAAAAATTTTTATAACCAAATTTTTCATTAAAAAAAATTTTTGGAGGAAATTTTTGTCCTTTCATTTTTGTCAAAATCCAAATTTCCTGAATCAAAAATTTATTTAAATATATAAAATTTTCCAAAATCTAATTCATTCCAAAAAAACTTATCTATACTAATACTCTTCTTATAAGAAATGTGAAAGGTATGTTTCTTTAATTAAATCTTCCTAATTGAATTTTTTACTTGTTAGTATTTTTATCTTATTTCAAGAAAACACTACCAGATTCAATTTCCATAGAGATAATGTTTCTTTAAAACCTCAAATGATCGGAACCTACCAAATAGTTCATTGGAATTCATCTCCACTATCAGATCATATTGTGCTTATTTTAACCGTTGGATAAAATTGGGAATTCAAACCGTTGCCTAGATTCCTATATAAAGGACGCCTATTCCCCATCCCACATTTGTTTTCAAGACATTGTGCACTGAGTCTCTTCCACTCTTCAAAAATTTCATTCATTTGTCCAGGTTTACTGACACTCCTGATGTCACTGGAAGCTACCCCACAAAAATAGATGTCTTAAAATATGGAAATCAAGGATTGGAATATCTATAATGAAATGTTGGTTGGACCAAAATTATTTTCTATGTATAATTCCTTGATTATGAAAAATATAAAGCTAAATGGGTGATAGAGTTTTTTCGTTGCCAAGGCAAAGAGTTAGGATCTATTTTATCCTTACATACATATAGAATTCTATGATTCAGTAAGTTTTTATAAGGAAGGTTCATGGGAGAAATTTTTGTTCAAGAGCTATGAGAAAAAATATTCTCTATCTTTTAATATGGCAGAAAATAATCTTTGAATTTCTTATGAAGATGAGGCAATTTTCTACACTCACAAGTTCCCAGATCTATCAGGATGTTCTTAGAAAGAAAAGGAAGTTGAGTTCCTTGGACTCAAAGGAGTCAATCTACCAAATATTAACCACCTTTGAACAAACTTCAGGATGTTATCCTTGTGGGTACAAGGTTTCCTCATTCTAGGAAATGGGGATAAAAAATCATTAAGGAAAGTGATATCATTATTTTGGACTTTTTTGGTAATCCTGAGAAAGGTAAACATCATGAAGTATATCATCCTTACAATCACCAACATCAATAATGGAACTATAAAGTCTAAAATTATCATGTATCTGATGATATTGTCAAATATCATTGTTCTTTTATTATAATCCTTAAAAATTACTTGTAGTTACAAACCAATAACTTTTAATATCTTGTTGCCAAGTGATGATACATTGAGGAGAATGAATGTTGGATTCAATACCAAATCAGGTCAGTTTTATGATATTTTTGAAAGTGATATTGAATCTTTATCTAATAAAGGTGAAGTATGAGAAACTAAAAAGAAATAATAGAATAATAGAAAAGAAAAATAACTAGAAACAAAATAAAAATTTATAGTTTTGGAAACTCAGTCAGCTCCACCAAATCCAAAAAAAAAACTTTCCCTGATGAAGTGGTAGAGTAGTGGAGGGAATAGAAGAAGAACAAGAAAGTTGGATATCCAAGATTTGGCCTAGATCCTACTGAGGCAAAGGCCTTGAAAATTATAGCTATGGAAGATCTTTAAAAGAATGAAAAATATAAAAATTTGAAAAATAAAATTTCAAAAGATAAGTTAGTTCAAGAACTTCTCATGGATACTGAGAAAGCCTCTGAACAGATTTAGGTACCAAAATCTTTTCTCTAAGAGAAAGTATGAGTATAAACTCCTAGAAAGAAAATTCTAATCCTAGAACCTATTTAGGAAGAAGAGATAGTTAATTAAGAATAAATAAAAGAAGAAAAAGAGGAAAATAAAGATTAAAGTGATGATGTGATAAAGATATTAAAAGAATATCATGAGAAGGAATGTTTTTATGAAAAGATTTTAATCTGGACTTCTCAGGTTGAGTCAACCAAAATTATTTCCAAGGGAAAATATATTTATGGATAGGATGAGTTTGATAAAACTTCTGATGACGAGAGTAGCAACCATGAATTTATTCATCTTAATGATGTTAAGGAAGTTGATGAGAAATAATAGATTGACGAAGTTAAGATAGTCCAACTCTTTTATAGTGAGCATGAGTCTTTGAGGGATGAGGAGGGCATATCCAAAATGGATAAAAAAACTGGTGGTTATTGGTACATATAAGAAGGCTATAGTTGTTAAGGCTTAAAAGTATGTTTGTGGATCATGAAAGGGAAAAGATGAATATATAGACATAGAATCCTCTTTTTCAAGGGAATCATATTTTGAATCTTCATCTTTGTTGGATTAGGATTTTTTTGTTCAATACATGATAATGTTAGTGAACATAATACCTTTGATCCCTTGTATTGATTTGAGATTCCAATTTCTTCAACATTCTTTCAATCAGATGTCAGATTCGTTAATCATGGTGATGGAAACATTTATCAAGCATGAGGAAGATTTCAAAACATTTCATATTGGTTATGATTCTCATAGGAGATCATGTAAGGAAATTACAAAATGGTATAAAAGAAATATTAAAGATATGAGAGTCTTTGATGACATTCAATATTCACTTAATGATTATTTTTATAAGTCAGAAGATAGATTTAAAAATTTCTCAATATGTTTTTTCAGAAAAGATGAATATTAAGCAATTATCTTAGAAGTAAGAGGATAAATATATTAATGAGAAGTTAAATTAAGTTGATTTAAATTTGAAGAGATAAAGGGATCTCAGGGAAGAGTTTAAAGAAAAGTTCAATCAATAAAGAGAGGTAGTAATGTCTCAGGTAGAAATTCTAAAGTCTCAAGAAGAAAAGATCAAGGCTCTGGAAAAAAAGAATCAAGATCAAGATTAGTTGCTCAAGAGGTTTGAGGAACATCAAAAAGAGCTCAAGAAGATAAATGCTACCTTGAGGAAGATCTTGCCGAAGAAAAATAAAGATGATTAATATTTCCTTTCAATTCTGATATTTTGTTGTATTTTGTTCCTATCATAATGAAAAATTTTGTATCCTTCAATTGTTTTGTATTGTATAGTTATAATATTTCTGGTAACATTTTTTTTCATTCCCTATATTCCTTTATGAAAATCATAAAGGGAGATAAAATATTGATCAAAAGAATATTACGTATAAAGAAGATAATACCTTAAGTAAGGGGGAGTATAATTAAAGAAGGCTTTCTTATTCAAGAAAATGTAACTTCTCTAAGGAAGTCAAGAATACAATCTTTAGGGATTTCAAAACCTAAGGGGGAGTTATTCATATTCGTCATGGTTCATAAGTTTTGGGAGATAAGTTTTTCTTTTAATGTTTAAAAAAAATATTTATCCCTTATACTCTTTTTCAAAAGGATGTTTGTGAAGTCAAAAAAGGGGTTATTCTTGAGTAAAAAAAGTTTCAATATGAATTTTCCATTACTATATATTTTGAAAACCATAAACACTTTTTCTTAATGAAATTTTACTTTACCTAAGGAAAGTTTTATCCTTAACATATTTTCTTATTTCATGTCATATCAAAACCAAGTTCATTTTATTACAAAGTCTAAAATTTGGAACCTTATCTAAAAACTTGGAATCTTATAGTTCCTTGGAAATCATGTCTCATGTTCTTAGACTTCGAATTCTCTGAAATTTAGACTCAAAATTCCCTAAAATTCAGACCCCAAATTCTCTGATATTCAGACTCTGAATTTCTCAGAATTCATACTCTGAATTATTCATAATTAAGACTCCGAATTCCTACAAATTTAGACATCAAATTCCTTATAATTAACCATATGAATTATTTAAAAAACAGTATATAAATAATAATTTTTCTGGAATACAATTGTTTATATGTTTCGACTCGGAATTCTATTATACCTTAGATTCTGGAAATCCAGATTTGGAAAATCTACTTCTTTTTCCTTACACATGATTTTGTAACAAAAATACTGTTGTACAATTTGTTTATAACTAATCGTTGGTTGAGTGACATGCGTACATGTCCCTCCTAGATTCAAAGAAAAATATGACTTTTAGAGGAGGGAGCTGACCGTTGAAGTTTTGACTATAAATACAAACTCCTTTGAACAATATAACAAATGATAAAATCCATCTATCGATTAATTATCATAGATATTACATACTGTGAAGTGATTTCTAGAGAGATAAAGACTCTCATGACTTGTGTGTTTTATGAGCACCTTATTTAACCATGAACATCTTGTTCAGATTGATTTTTGCAACCCTGATTGTTGTTGAGTACAATCAAGGACTTTCGGGGATAGGAAGACTGAGGTGATGTCTAACTTGAAGATCATGGGCTTTTAGGCATATAAAGACGGATTTTGATATTCCTATTGAGGTCTTACCCTAGTGTGGTTAAGACATAATTTTTGTTAAGTATAAATCAAGGTACCTTTATCCAAGGTAGTTAGATACCCTACTCTTTGGGTTAAAAGATTTCCTACTTGTTTACTAGTTTTTGTTTCAAGTTTTATATCCATTGTATTTTTGATAAAAAATAAGGTATAACTTTCTTATACTTTATTATAATTTTACATACTCGAATAAATAACATTTTATACGCTTTATGTTATAATCTTTCCATATGATAGATTTTCTTATGTTTTCTTATATTTATCTTAATTAAGTTTAGGGTTCTTATAATTAGACCTCGACCCTTCCAATTATTCTATTAAGTAGTAACTAAATTGGTTTTGTGAATTTACCTTGTTTAACTTTGTTCAATATAGTTTATTAAGGTTAATGTATTTTTAAAACATACAATTCACCCCCTCTTGTAATTGAGCATCTACATTTACTATTTTGGTCCTATAGTTAGTCCATCATTATAAATACATTTAGAGAGGGGGAAAATAGAGTGTGAAAGACACTATCAAAAAATAAGGCATTGGTGAAACACATAATATTTTGATAAATGAAATTATACTACAACAAAATAAATAAAATCAAAAAAAAATAATTTAAATAAAATTGTAATTCTACTCTTGGTTTAGACTGAAGGAGGAATTAGTAACCATGGAATTGCATGTAACATCCCAGGTAAATGAAGAATAAGACATATTTCATATTTATTAATATTTGTGAATTAAATATTAATTTTACTTTAAAAGGGTTGTAATGTTCGATAGCGTACCCGATACGCAACAACGGGTTTCTTTGAAATCTTACGTTGCACACTAATAATATAATATTATTATTTTAAATGGTAGTTAACTCCTAGCCATTGTATTGGTGGGAATGAACAAAATTAACTAAAATATGATTACAAATGTTTGTTAAATGTATTTACATTTATCCAATAAAATTTAGAGGCTTAAAATGTGAATGAATCTAATTTTAAGCATAATTTACATTAAAAGGCTGATTTACCGCCTTTTAATAGAGAACCCTATTTAAATATAGTTTTTGTCAGTTTAATACATTATAATTTACCAAATAAAATTCTTCTTTAGAATGAGGACATCAAATTTGACTTTGGGTATTTTTTTGGTATTTTTCTGATAAAGTTCATTTTTTAATGAATAGTGAAAAATATTGTATTTTAATTCAAAAGTTCCTTTTAATCTAATGTATTTATATGGTTAGATTTTCTTTTTAATTGATTTTAAAGTGAAATTAGAATATATTTTTACCATTTAATCCAATTTTGGTCATTGGAACTAATTTCACTTTGAGGGTGGACATAAACTACTGTCAATCTTTTGAAATTTATTGTTTCTTAAAAACACGCTATTTGTTTTAACAACGGAAATTAATTGTTAAATTAATTAATACCACTTATTTGTTTTTAATTTGAAAAAATAGACATAAATTTTTAATTTGGAATATCAAATAATTCATAGGCTGAATTTTTGGTATTTTTCTGAAAAACTTCAATTTTAGATGAATAGTGAAACCACTTAGTAGTAGTTAAAAAACTGATTTTTTCATTTAAATGAAATTTCACCATTTATGTGATTTGAATTTAGAAAATAATACATACATGGTTTTTATCAATAAGTAAAATGTGGTTCAATAAGATGAAAATAATATTTGGTGAATAATAACTTTTGACTTTTATTTACCGCGGTTAAAGGTAAATAGGGTAATTCAAGGTTAAAAGAATATTAGAATAAGTCAAAATTACCTTAACACTTGTCCAAACCTTATTGGTTGAGTCATTTACAACCATGGGCATCTTTGGTTTGATTTTGGGACCCCATTGAGCCACTTAGGAGTGATAATGACAATTTAGATTAATTAACTTACAGTAAAGGCAAAAATGACAAAAGAAAATATCTTTTCGTAAATTAATTTTTATAATAGGTTATATAAATTATCTTTTTGTATATAAATATTCATTGGAAATATAAAACGATTTCCTACATGATATTATTTTTTCTATAATCTTTAGAAATCGGATAAATTAAATTATTCATGACACAATAATGATGCAGTATTTACCTCATTAATAAATGATTTAAATAAATAAGATTATAATGATTAAAATATTATCCAAAACATGTCCAATTCTGATTGGATGATTTTTTTATACTTTGAGTCATCTTATCTTCGACTATAATTATTTTTGGACCTTTATAAACCGGATATAATTATAATATAAAATAATATTTTCACACTTTCATAAAGATCCCCTCCTCCCCCTACTAAAAGGAGACCATTTTTAACCAATTACACACACCTCTCAAGACATTTGGCTCATCCAAACTCTGACCAATTATTCTCCTAACATCCCTTTCCTCATCCTATAAGCCTTACCTCAGGCAGAAGGCACTTCAAGAAGTCCTTTGGTTCAAACCAAAGGGAGTTACTCAAATTAAAGTTAACAGTTTCTCTTAAATTGTTTTCTTTTATTTAACTTCTCCAACCACTAAAATCTTTTTATTACTTTCTTTTGTAACAACAACAGAATACTCAATATACTAGGATGTTGTTATGAGAATTATTCTAACTACACTTCCACACACCTCCATCTAATT
Organism: Viscum album; assembly: GCA_963277665.1. Lineage (NCBI taxonomy): Eukaryota > Viridiplantae > Streptophyta > Magnoliopsida > Santalales > Viscaceae > Viscum > Viscum album. Next base: position 668,769,827 of record OY728155.1, read on the forward strand.
GATGAAGAACATATTGTTTTTGTGGATGGAAAACTATGGCCTCATGAAACGATGATTGTTCAATTATATCTTACCGCCTCTCATGGTGGCAATTATGATGGAACTGTATTTATATATTATATATATTATGTTTATGATTTTCTTATTCTTCTGTACTTACCATTTATAGCATGTCTTTATGGTTTCCATAGTGGGTAAATACGATAATGTCATTTGAGGAAGTGCGGACTACCGCCCCCGCAAAGTGATTTGATTCATTAATGGCTTATGTGGGATGTATAAAGGATGAAGTTAATGATATAATATATGATATTATACTATAATTATAATATAACTATGTATCATTATGTTTTATTTCCATTAAAATAAGAAATATAAATGAAATTAGAGTTCATGCGTACGTACGACTTACCTTCTCCATGAACGGTGCATTTCATTTCTTACCTCTAAATGTTATGTACTATTATAAAAACATATTTATACTGGATATATATGATATATATGATATCCTAATCATGAATATCATTCTGGAGATAATGAACCTTTTACCACATGGACAACTTGTAAATATATGGTGTTCATTTTTTCTCAAGTACCAAATATCGACAAAATGAACGTAATTAACTTAAATGATTTCATAATGTTTATAAAATGGTAATAAGTGATATAAAAGGAATAATAAACTTGAAAATGGTTCTTAAGAAAGTAGAAATTAACTTTAGTTTATTATTCATGAGATTAAAGAATGATCGAGTCAAGTCGGACACGATGTATACACACCTTTGACTTTTCATTTCATTCAAAGGTAATATTTTTATAAAAAGTGTTTTACTAAACTACAAAAAGTAATGTTTTTTTTACGTAAGCGGTGACAACGAACTTTCCGCCGCCGCGAGTATTATTTGATCTTTGGCTTCCTTAACAAGCCTTAATGTTTTTAAAAGGAAAAATAAATACCATATACTCTATTTATGTATTTTGGTATTGATAATGATTTTGAGAATGTATTTATTATTTCAATATCTTGAAATGATATTCTGTTATTGCAATGTGGAAATGTTATCTTTCCTTTATTCTTATGTTATGTGTTATGATCATGTTATGGTTCTTGGGCATTATTTATGTATACGGGTGGTTTCGTGATAAACCTAGGATGGGTGAGCCCGAGATAGATCTCCAATGCATTGAGTAATGTGACAGAGGTAAACGTGAATGTTTCTCCTAAGAGATTCAGGGAATATACTGTGATGGGTATTCCAAAGTAACTCCCTATGTAGCTGTGATATCTAAAATGTAAGTATGATATGGATGCCACAAGTTACCTTTATGATTAATGATTTCTATGTGTATTTCATTAATCTTATGATTTCATGAGGTAACTAAATTATTTCATGTTTTTTATGTATTTATGAAAAAATGTTTTCATTCTTTGTTTAATAACCCTTATTGAGATTTTTATGCTCATCCCAAGTTTTGAAATGTTTTCATAGGACTTAAAGATGATTAGGGTCAAGGATGGGATCAAGGAAAAGTAATGATGTCTAAAACATGGAACTATACATGACTCTTTTTTATCAAGAGTTTTTTTTAATTTTATTAAAAAAATGAAAATTGTGTAGATATTTTTACCTTGTTATCTTTTGAGATGTAATGGTTATGTCCTAATTCTCTAAAACAGTAAACCTGAAAAGATCCTCAATGTGAATTATTCATTTAATTCAATATTATGTAATGTTTAATTCTGGGTCCTTATAGTTGGTATCAGAGGTCAGGTTAGATAACTTTAGGGGTTAGAGTATTGTTAAAGTAATATCCATAAAGTAATTTATGTTAATATTGAAATCATATAGCATTTCCAGATTACCATGTTGCTTTGCCTAAGATATTTCTGTATTCAGAATGATTTTCCACAGAGGAAACAGGGAAGCTATGTTGGGACGACATCAGGAGGAAGACAACCTTCCAAATCAGCAACCTAAGATGGTTGGAATTGGAACTAAACAGTTTGTTATAGTGATGGCACAATTGACCCAGGCTATAAATGGTGGTGGTATCCATGCATGAGATCAGCCAGATCAACCACAGATGAACATGAAAATAGTGGAGCATTTCATGAGGCAACATCCCCCATCATTCAGGGGATCATCTGACCCTGTGATAGCTGAAGAGTGGATTAAAGCACTAAAGAATATTTTTGATGTCATGGGTTGTTCAGAACATCAAAAGGTTAGTCTTACTGTTTACCGTTTTGAAGGTGAAGCTGATCAGTGGTGGTCGATGGTGAAAAATATCCGGGATAGTGAAGAGATTTATGCTCTCGATTGGGATCAATTAAAAGGTATGTTTCTTGAGAAATATTTTCCTAAGGTGGTTCGTCTTAGGATGGAAAAACAATTCCTAGAATTGAGGTAGGAGGATGACTCAGTGGCTGCTTATGAAGAAAAATTCACTCGACTGGCAAGGTATGCTCCAAATTTTATATGATATCTTGATAGTAAAATCAATCATTTTTACTCAAGATTAAATCCAAAGTATCGAAGGGCTTTAGCTTCTCGTGAGTTCAAAAGTTATGAAATTTTTTTTCGTTGTGCAGAGAAGGTGGAAATGGAGTTTTTCGATGATCATTTATTTTTTGACAAACAATATAATAAGAGGTCAAGGTGGCAGGTGAAAGGGAAGAACTCTTCAAAAAAGTCTGATGGTAAGAAACTTAAGTTTACAGTTTGTAAAAATTGTGGTAAAAAGAATGCTGGGGAACGTATTTTGAATTCTGTTAAGTGCTCTGATGTGGTAAAATGGGACATAAGGCTCATAATTGCACTGAAAAAGATCATGGTAATGGTAAGAAAAAATCTGATTTACAGTCAGTAACATGTTTTAAGTGCAATGAAATGGGTCATTATGAATATGAGTGTCCAAAAAAGAACTCAACCGAAGGAAAGATTCCAGAGTACAAGAAGAAAGGGGTGGTGAAATCCTTTGTAACTACTTCAGAAGATGTTGGTCCATCAAATGAAGTTATGTTAGGTACACTGTTTGTTTGTTCAGATTATTCCAATGTGTTGTTTGATTCAGTTTCTACACACTCTTTCATTTCTGAGAAGTTTTCTAGTAAATTGGGAATTCCTTCTCATGATATTAATACTGAACTTATGGTAAAAACACATGGAGGAAATGTTGAGACAAAAAGAAAACATAAGAACATTCCTGCCCTTGTGTGCGGAAATAATCTACCAGAAAAACTTATTGTTTTGCCTCTAGTAGAGTTTGATGTTATATTGGGCATGGATTAGATTTCTATTTATCATGCTAAGATTGACTACAAAGCTAAATAGGTTTCTTTTCAGAATTATTTTCAGTTTGTATACAAAAATGAACCCTTACTGTTGATAACATATCAGGAAGCTGAGAAACTAGTAAAAGATGGAAATGAATGTTACGTTGCACATATTGTTGAAAACAAAGGAACTGTTCAGATTAATGATGTTCCAGTGGTAAATGAGTACCTTGATGTTTTTCTTGATGAGTTTCCAGGTATTATACCTGGTCGAGAATTCGAATTTACTGTTGACTTAGTTTCTAATGCTAAGCCAATTTCAAAACCCCCTTATCAAATGGCTCAAATTAAAATTTTAGAGTTAAAGAAGCAATTGCAGGAGTTATTGGATAAAGGTTTCATTCGACCTAGCACATCACCATGGGGTGCTCCTGTCTTATTTGTTAAAAAGAAAGATGGTTGAATGAGACTTTGCATAGATTATAGAGAATTTAATAACATCACTGTAAAGAAGAAGTATCCTTTGCCTCATATCGATGATTTGTTTGATCAGCTCCAGGGAGCTCAGTATTTTTCGAGGACTGACTTGAGGTCGGGGTACCATCAGTTGAAAGTAAAGGAAGTAGACGTTCCAAAGACCGCGTTTCGTACTAGATATGGCCATTATGAATTTGTAGTTATGCCTTTTGGGTTAACCAACTCACCTGCTGTATTCATGGATCTTATGAATAGAATTTTTCATGAGTTCTTAGATAAGTTTGTGGTTGTGTTCATTGATGATATTTTGGTTTATTCCAAAAGTAAGGAGGAACATGAATTTCATTTAAGGGTTTTCTTACAAACCTTAAATGAAAAGAAACTATTTGGTAAATTCAGAAAGTGTGAGTTTTGGTTACAAAAAATTTCTTTCCATGGTCACATTGTTTCAAAAAATGGCATAAATGTTGATCCTACTAAAATGAAAGTTGATGAAGAATGGCCAAGACCCACAAATATAACCAAGATTCATAGTTTTCTTGATTTGGAAGGTTATTACCAAAGGTTTGTTGAAAATTTTTCACAGTTATCTAGTCCAATGACTAAGTTAACTCGAAAATGTGTTAAGTTTATTTGGACAAAAGAATGTGATGATTGTTTTCAGGAATTGAAAAGAAGATTGGTGAATGCTCCAGTTTTGGCACTGCCATCCAGAAATGATGATCTTTTTATCTACAGTGATTCTTCGTTGAAAGGACTGGGTTGTTTTCTAATGAAAAATGATTAGGTAATTTCTTATGCTTCACGTCAGTTGAAACGTCATTAGTTAAATTACCCTACACATGATTTGGAATTTGCTTCTGTTGTTTTTGCTTTAAAAATTTTGAGGCATCATTTTTATGTAGTAAAATGTGAAATATATACTGACCACAAAAGTTTAAAGTATATATTCACTCAAAAATAATTGAACATGAGACAGAGGAGATGGTTGGAATTAATCAAGGATTATGATTGCACGATCCATTACCATCCGGGAAAAGCAAATAAAGTGGTTGATTCTTTGAGTCGAAAAAAATGATTCATTAACCATGTTACGTTTGGAAAGAGATGCTTTGGTTTTTGATTTGATAAACTTTGTCATAGAAGTTATTGGTGTAGGAAATTCTTTTGTTTTGTATTAGGTGTCAGTGACATCATCTTTATCAGACAGAATAATTCAAGCGTAGAAAGAAGACAGTGCGTTACAGAAAAAGGTAGAGTTGGTTCAGAAGGGTAAGTTTACTGATTTTAATCTTGATAATAATTGTGTATTGAGGTTTGGGAAGAGATTATGTGTACCATGTGATTCACAGTTGAAGAATGAGTTGTTATGTGAAGCTCATAGTTCTCTGTTTTTAGTTCATCCTAGAAGTACTAAGATGTATAGAGATCTCCGTGAGTATTACTGGTGGGACAGAATGAAAAGAGATATTGCTGATTTTACTGTGAAGTGTTTGACTTGTCAGCAGGTTAAAGAAGAGCGGTAGTTACCAAAAGGGATGATTCAGCCTCTACCGTTGCCAGAGTGGAAATGGGAAAATATATCCATGGACTTCGTTTGGGATTACCAAAGAAATCTCGAGGTAATAATGCAATCTGGGCTATAGTTGATCGATTGACTAAATCTGATCATTTCCTTTCTATTCGAGATACTTTGTCTCTAGATCAACTTACTCAATTGTATGTTAGAGATATAGTCAGGTTGCATGGTGTTCCTCTCTTCATTGTATCTGATCGTGATCCCAGGTTTACTTATAACTTTTGTAAAGGCCTTCAGAAGTCGTTGGGTACTGAATTAAATTTTAGTACAACTTTTCACCCTCAATCATATGGGAAATTAGAATGAAAAATTTAGACATTGGAGGATATTCTACGTTCTTTCTCAGTGGATTAGCAGGGAGTTGGGACCAACATATTTCTTTGGTTGAATTTTCATATAATAATAGTTTTCATTCTAGTATATAGATTGATCCATTTGAGGCATTATATGGAAAGTGTTGTCAAACTCCAGATTTTTGGGATGAAGTAGATGAAAGGAACCTGATGGGACCAGAATTGGTAGAAGAGATGGCAGAGAAAGTTTAGTTGATTCAGAAGCACATGAGAACAAATCAGAGTAGAAAGAAAAGTTATGCAGATAACCGGAGGTAGGATCTTTCCTTTGAGGTAGGTGATCATGTCTTTCTCAATGTTTCTTCATGGAAAAGTGTGATGCGTTTTGGTAAGAAGGGAAAGTTGAGTCCAATGTTCATTGGACCTTATGAAATTCTGGAGAAAGATAGATCATTTGCGTATAGAGTGGCTTTACCTCCAAGTTTATCCCAGGTACACAATGTTTTTCATGTTTCGATGTTGAGTAAGTATATACCAGATCCATCTCATGTTTTGAGCCCAGAGGTAGTTCAATTGGAAGAGAATCTCTCTTATGAAGAATAAACAGTCTAGATTCTTGACCGTAGAGAGAAAGTTTTGCAGAATAAGGTAATTCACCAGGTAAAGGTTTTATGGAAAAACCATATGGTTGAAGAGGCAAGGTGGGAATATGAAAATTCTATGAGGGATAAATACCCCCACTTATTTTGATAAGTGAATAAAAATTGCGAGGATGCAATTGCCAAAAGGTGGGAAGGATGTAACATCCCAAGTAAATGAAGAATAAGACATATTTCATATTTATTAATATTTGTGAATTAAATATTAATTTTACTTTAAAAGGGTTTTATGTTTGATAGCATACCCGATACGCAACAACGAGTTTTTTTGAAATATTACGTTGCACACTATAATACAATATTATTATTCTAAATGTTAGTTAACTCATAGCCGTTGTATTGGCGGAAATGAACAAAACTAACTAAAATATGATTATACATGTTTTTTAAATGTATTTACATTTATCCAATAAAATTTAGAGGCTTAAAAAGTGAATGAATCTAATTTTAAGCATAATTTACATTAAAAGGCTGATTTACCGTCTTTTAATGGAGAAAGATCTTTAAATATAGTTTTGGTCACTTTAATACATTCTAATTGACCAAATAAAATCCTTATTTTGAATGGGGACATAAAATTTGACTTTGGGTAATTTTTTGGTATTTTTCTGATAAAGTTCATTTTTTTAATGAATAGTGAAAAATATTGTATTTTAATTCAAAAGTGCCTTTTAATATAATGTATTTATATGGTTAGATTATCTTTTTAATTGGTTTTAAAGTTTAATTAGAATATATTTTTACCATTTAATCCAATGTTGGTCATTTTAATTAATTTCACTTTGAGAATGGACATAAACAACTGTCAATCTTTTGATAGTTATTGTTTCTTAAAAAAACACTATTTGTTTTAACAATGGGAATTAATTTTTAAATTAATTAATGACACTTATATGTTTTGAATTTGGAAAAATAGAAATCAAATTTTAATTCAAAATATAAAATAATTCATAGGCTGAATTTTTTGTATTTTTCTGGAAAACTTCAATTTTAGATGAATAGTGAAACCACTTAGTAGTAGTTAAAAAACCGAATTTTTCATTTAAATGAAATTTTACCACTTCTGTGAATTGAATTTTTAAAATCCGACATACATGGTTGTTATCAAGAAGTAAAATGTTGTTCAATAAGATGAAAATAATTTTTGGTGAATAGTAACTTTTGACTTTTATTTACCACGGTAAAAGGTAAATAGGGTAATTCAAGGTTAAAAGAATATTATAATAATTCAAAATTACCATAACACTTGTCCAAACCTTATTGTTTGAGTAATTTACAACCATGAGCATTTTTAGGTCAATTTTGGGACCCCATTGAGCCACTTGGGAGTGATAATGACAATTTAGATTAATTAACTTGAAGTAAAGGAAAAAATGGAAAAAGAAAATATCTTTTAGTAAATTAATTTTTAGAAGGGGATATATAAATTATCTTTTTGTCTATAAATATTAATTAGAAATCTAAAAATATTTCCTACATGATAGTTTTTTTTATAATTTTTAAACATCTAATAAATTAAATTATTCATGACACAATAATGATGCAGTATTTACCTCATTAATAAATGATTTTAATAAATAAGATTATAATGATTAAAATATTATCTGAAACATGTCCAATTCTGATTGGATGATTTTTTTTCGACCATGAGTCATCTTATCTTAGAATATAATTATTTTTGGACCTTTATAAACTGAATATAATTATATTATAAAATAATATTTTCACACTTTCCTAAAGAGCCCCTCCTCCCCGTTATAAAAGGAGACCATTTCTAAACATTTCCACACACCTCTAAAGCCATTTGGCTCGTCCAAAATCTAAAAAATTATGCTCCCAAAATCCTTCTCCTCATCCTAGAAGCCTTACCTGAGGCATAATGCACTTCAATAAGTCATTTGGTTCAAACCAAAGGGAGTTACCCAAATTAAAGGTAACAGTTTCTATTAAATTGTTTTCTTTTATTTTACTTCTCCAACCCCTAAAATCTTTTTATTCCATTGTTTTGTAACAAAACCAGTATCAGAAATATACTAGGATGTTGTTATGAGAAGTATTCTAACTACACTTACACACACCTCCATCTAATGGATGAAGAACATAATGTTTCTGTGGATGGAAAACTAAGGCCTCATGAAACGATAATTCTTCAATTACATCTTACCACCTCTCATGGTGGACATTATGATGGAACTATATTTATATATGACATATATTATGTTTATTATTTCATTATACTTCTATAATTCCCATTTATAGCATGCCTTTATGGTTTCCATAGTGGGTAAATACGGTAATCTCATTTGAGGAAGTGCGGACTACCGCCCCCTCAATGTGATTTGATTCATTAACACCTTATGTAATATGTATAAAGAATGTATTTAATGATATAATATATGATATTATACTAGAATTATAATATACCTAATTATCATTATGTTTTATTTCCATTTAAATAAGAAATATAAATGAAAGTAGCGTTCATGCGTACGTACGGATTACCGTCTCCATGAACGGTGCATTTCATTTATTACCACTAAATTTTATGTAATATTACAAAAACAAGTATATACTGGATATATATGATATATATGATATCCAAATCATTAACATCATTCTGGAGATAATTAACCTTTGACCACATGGACAACTTGTAAATATAAGGTGTTCATTTTTACAAAAGTACCAAATATCGACAAAATGAACGTTATTAACTTAAATGATTTCATAATGTTTATAACATGGTAATAAGTGATATAAAAGGAATAATAAACTTTAAAAAGGTTCTTAATCAAGTAGAAATTAAATTTAGTTTATTATTCATAAGATTAAAGAAAGATCGAGTCAAGTCGGACACGAGGTAAGAGACTTCATCTCAATCTGCTTTCATTGAGGCATATTTTGTTTTAATACACGATTTTTATTTATACGTTGTATAAACACCTTTGAATTTTAATTTCATTCAAAGTTTATCTTTTTATACAAAGTGTTTTACTAAATAACAAAAAGGAATGTTTTTTTACGTAAGCGGTGACAACGACCTTTCCCCCACCGTGAGTATTATTTGATCTTTGTATTCCTTAACAAGCCATAATGTTTTTAAAAGGAAGAATAAATACCATATAATCTATTTACGTATTTTGGTATTGAAAATTATTTTGAGAATGGATTTATTATTTCAATATCTTAAAATGATATTTTGTTATTGCAATGTGGAAATGTTATCTTTCCTTTATTCTTATGTTATGTGTTATGATCATGTTATGGTTCTTGGGAATTATTTATGTATACGGATGGTTCTGTGATAAAATTAGGGCGGGTGGGCCCGAGATACCTCTCCAATTCATTGGGTAACGTGATAGAGGTAAACGTGAATGTTTCTCCTAAGAGATTCATGGAATATACTGTGATGGGTATTCCAAAGTAACTCCCTATGTAGTTATGATAGCTATAATGTAAGTATTATATGGATGCCACAAGTTACATTTATGATTAATGATTTCTATGTGTCTTTCATAAATTTTATGATTTCATGAGGTATGTAAATGATTTCATGTTTTGTATGTATTTATGAACAAATGTTTTCATTCTTTGTTTAATAACCCTTACTAAGCTTTTTATGCTCATCCCATGTTTTGAAATGTTTTCACAGGACTTAAAGATGAATGGGGTAAAGGATGGGATTAAGGAAAAGTCATGATATCTAAAACATGGAACTAGACATGACTCTTTTTTATCAAGAATTTTTTTTAATTTTATTAAAAAAATGGAAACTGTGTAGATATGTCTACCTTGTAATCTTTTTAGATGTAATAGTGATGTCCTAATTCTCTAAAACTCTAAACCTGAAAAGATCCTCAATGTGAATTACTCATTTAATTCAATATTATGTAATGTTTAAGGTTAGGTCCTTATAGTTGGTATCAGAGGTTAGTTTAGATAACGTTAGGTTATAGGGTATTGTTAAAGTAATGTCCATAAAGTAATTTATGTTAATATTGACATCATATAGAATTTCTAGATTACCATGTCGCTTCACCTAAGATATTTCTGTGTTCAGAATGGTTTTCCATAGAGGAAATAGGGTAGCTGTGTTGGGATGACATCAGGAGGAAGAAAACCTTCCAAATCAGCAACCTGAGATGGTCGGAATGGGAAATGAACACTTTGTTGTAGTGATGGAACAATTGACTCAGGCTATAAATGGTGGTGGTATCCATGCATGATATCAGCTAGATCAACCACATAGGAACATGATAGTAGTGGATCATTTCATGAAGAAAAATCCCCCATCATTCAGAGGATCATCTGACCCTGTTCTAGTTGAAGGGTGTATTAAAGCACTGGAGAAAATTTTTAATGTCATGGGTTGTTTAGAACATCAAAAGGTTAGTCTTTCTGTTTACCGTTTTGAAGGTGAAGTTGATCAGTGGTGGTCAATGGTGAAACATATCAGGGATAGTGAGGAGATTTATGCTCTCGATTGGGATGAATTCAAAGGTATATTTCTTGAGAAATATTTTCCTAATGTGGTTCGTCTTAGGATGGAAAAAAAATTCTTGGAATTGAGGAAGGAGGATGACTTAGTGGCTGCTTATGAAAAAAAATTCACTCGACAGGAAATGTATGCTCCAAATTTCATACGAGATCTTGATAGTAAAATCAACCGTTTTTACTCAGGATTAAAGCCAAAGTATCTAAGGGATTTATCTTGTCATGAGTTAAAAAGTTATGAAAAATTTGTTCATTATGAAGAGAAGGTGGAAATGGAGTTTGCCGATGATCATGTATTTTTTGATAAACAACAGAATAAGGGGTCGAGGTGGCAGGCGAAGGGGAAGAACTCATCAAAAATGTCTGATGGTAAGAAACTTAAGTTTACAGTTTGTGAAAATTGTGGTAAAAATCATGCTGGGGAATGTCTTTTGAATTCTAGTAAGTGCTACTAGTGTGGTAAAATGGGACATAAGGCTCGTAATTTCACTGAAAAAGATCAGGGTAATGGTAAGACAAAATCTGATTTACAGTCAGTAAAATGTTTTAAGTGAAATGAAATGGGTCATTATACAAATGAGTGTCCAACAAAGAACTCAATCGAAGGAAAGATTCCAGACTACAAGAAGAAAGGGGTGGTGAAATCCTTTGCAACTACTTCAGCAGATGTTGGGCTATCAAATGAAGTCGTGTCAGGTACACTGTTTGTTTGTTCAGATTATGCCAATGTGTTGTTTGATTCAGGGTCTACACACTCTTTCATTTCTGAAAAGTTTTCTAGTAAATTGGGAATTCCATCTCATGATATGAATACTGAACTTATGGTAAAAACACCTGGCGGAAATGTTGAGACAAAAAGAAAACATAAGAACATTCTTGTCCTTGTTTGCGGAAAGAATCTACCAACAAACCCTATTGTTTTTCTTCTAGTAGAGTTTGATTTTATATTGGGAATGGATTGGCTTTTTGTTTATCATGCTAAGATTGACTGCAGAGCTAAAGAGGATTCATTTCAGAAATATTTTCAGTTTGTATACAAAAATGAACCCTTGCTGTTGATAACATATCAGGAAGATGAGAAACTATTAAAAGATAGAAATGAATGTTACCTTGCACATAGTGTTGAAAACAAAGGAACTATTCATAGTAATGATGTTCCAGTGGTAAATGAGTAGATTGATGTTTTTCCTGATGAGTTTCCTTGTATTATACCTAATTGGGAAGTTTAATTTACTATTGAATTAGTTCCTGATGCTAAGCCAATTTCAAAACCCCCATATCAAATGGCTCAAATTGAACTTTTAGATTTAAAGAATCAATTGCAGGAGTTATTAGATAAAGGTTTCATTCTACCTATCACATCACCATGGGGTGATCTTATCTTATTTTTTAAAAATAAAGATGGTTCAATGAGACTCTGCATTGATTATAGAGAATTGAATAACATCATTGTAAAGAACAAGTATCCTTTGCCTCATATCGATGATTTTTTTGATCAGCTCCAGGGGGCTCAGTATTTTTTGAAGATTGACATGGGGTCGGGGTATCATCAGTTGAAAGTAAAAGAAATAGACATTCCAAAGACCACATTTCATACTAGATATGTCCATTATGAATTTGTAGTTATTCCTTTTGGGTTAACTAATGCACCTGCTGTAATCATGGATCTTATGAATAGAATTTTCTGTGAGTTCTTGGATAAGTTTGTGGTTGTGTTCATTGATGATATTTTGGTTTATTCCAAAAGTAAGGAGGAACATGAAAGTTATTTAAGGGTTGTATTGCAAACCTTAAAAGAAAAGAAACTATTTGGGAAATTCAGCAAGTGTGAGTTTTGGTTACAAAAAATTTCTTTCCTTGGTCACATTGTTTCAAAAAATGGCATAACTGTTGATCCTGATAAAACTAAAGTTGTTGAAGAATCGCCAAGACCCACTTATATAACCAAGATTCATAGTTTTCTTGGTTTGGTAGGTTATTATCGGAGGTTTGTTGAAACTTTTGCATGGTTTTCTAGTCCAATAACTAAGTTAATTAGAAAAGGTGTTAAGTTCATTTGGAAAAAAGAATGTGATGATTGTTTTTAGGAATTGAAAAGAAGATTGGTGAATAATCCAGTTTTGGAACTACCATCCAGAAATGGTGAGTTTTTTATCTACAGTGATGCTTCGTTGAAAGGACTGGGTTGTTTTTTAATGAAAAATGATCAGGTAATTGCTTATGCTTCACGTCAGTTGAAACCTCATGAGTTAAATTACCCTACACATGATTTGGAATTAGCTGATGTTGTTTTTGCTTTAAAAATTTGGGGGCATCATTTGTATGAAGTAAAATGTGAAATATATACTAACCACAATAGTTTAAGGTATATATTCACTCAAAAATAATTGAACATGAGATAGAGGAGATGGTTGGAATTAATCAAGGATTATGATTGCACGATCCATTACAATCTGGGAAAAGAAAATAAAGTGGCTGATGCTTTGAGTCGAAAAAGTAATGCTTCATTAACCATGTTACGTTTGGAATGAGATCCTTTGGTTTTTGATTTGATAAAATTTGGCATAGATGTTGTTGGTGCAGAAAATTATTCTATTTTGTATCAGGTGTCAGTGAGATCATCTCTATCAGACAGAATTAAGCAAGTGCAGAAAGAAGACAGTGAGTTACAGAAAAATGTAGAGTTGGTTCAGAAGGGTAAGTTACCCGATTTTAATCTTGATAATGATTGTGTATTGAGGTTTGGGAAGAGATTATGTGTACCTTGTGATTCACAGTTGAAGAATGAGTTGTTATATGAAGCTCATAGTTCTCCATTTTTTGTTCATCCTGGCAGTACTAAGATGTATAGATATCTCCGTGAGTATTACTGGTGGGATAGAACGAAAAGAGATATTTCTGATTTTACTGTGAAGTGTTTGGCTTGTCAATAGGTTTAAGAAGAGCGGAAGTTACTGAAATGGATTCTTCATCCTCTACCGGTGCCAGAGTGGAAATAGGAAAATATATCCATGGAATTCTTTGTGGGATTACCAAAGACATCTCGAGGTAATAATACAATCTGGGATATAGTTGATCGATTGACTTAATCTACCCATTTCCTTCCTATTCAAGATACTTTGTCTCTAGATCAAATTGCTCAATTTTATGTTAAAGAGATAGTTAGGTTACATGGTGTTACCCTATTCATTGTATCTGATCATGATCTCAGGTTTACTTCTTGGAAAGGCCTTCAAAAGTCCTTGGGTAATGAATTAAATTTTAGTACAACTTTTCACCCTCAATCAAATGGACAGTTAGAATGAACAATTTAGACATTGGAGGATATGCTATGTTCTTGATCGATGGATTATCAGGGAAGTTGGGACCAACATCTTTCTTTGGTTGAATTTTCATATAATAACAGTTTTCATTCCAGTATACAGATGGATCCATTTGAGGTATTATATGGAAAGCATTGTCGAACTCCTTCTTTTTGGGATGAAGTAGGTGAAAGGAAGCCGATGGGACCGGAATTGGTAGAAGAGATGGAAAAGAAAGTTCAGTTTATTCTGAAGCACATGAGAATAGATCAGAGCAGATAGAAAAGTTATGCAGATAACCAGAGGAAGGATCTTTCCTTTGAGGTAGGTGATCATGTCTTTCTCAAAGTTTCTCCATGGAAAAGTGTGTTGTGTTTTGGTAAGAAGGGAAAGTTGAGTCCGAGGTTCATTGGACCTTATGAAATTCTAGAGAAAGTTGGATCAGTTTTATCTATAGTGGATTTACCTCCATGTTATATCCCAGGTACACAATTGTTTTCATGTTTTGATGTTGAGAAAGTATATACCAGATCCATCTCATGTTTTGAGACCAGAGGTAGTTCAGTTGGAAGAGAATATCTCTTATGAAGAACAACCAGTCATGATTCTTGATTATAGAGAGAAAGTGTTGCAAAATAAATTAATTCACCAGGTAAATGTTTTGTGAAAAAACCATATGGTTGAAGTTGCAACATGGGAATCTGAAAATGCTATGAGGGATAAATACCCCCACTTATTTTGATAAGTGAATAAAAATTGCGAGGATGCAATTACCAAAAGAGGGGAAGGATGTAACATCCCAGGTAAATAAGGAATAAGACATATTTAATATTTATTAATATTTGTGAATTAAATATTAATTTTACGTTAAAAGGGTTTCTATGTTCGATAGCGTACCTAATACGCAACAACGAGTTTCTTTAAAATATTACGTTGCACACTAATAATATAATAATATTATTTTAATTGGTAGTTAACTCCTAGCCATTGTATTGGAAGGAATGAAAAAAATAACTAAAATATGATTATACATGTTTGTTAAATGTATTTACATTTATCCAATAAAATTTAGAGGCTTAAAATGTGAAAAAATCTAATTTTAAGCATAATTTACATTAAAAGGATGATTTACCGCCTTTTAAAGGAGAACCCTATTTAAATATAGTATTGGTAAATTTAATACATTCTAATTGAGCAAATAAAATCCTTCTTTAAAAAGGGGACATCAAATTTTACTTTGGGTAATTTTTTGGTATTTTTCTGATAAAGTTCATTTTTTAATGAATAGTGAAAAATATTGAATTTTAATTCAAAAGTGCCTTTTAATATAATTTATTTATATGGATAGATTATCTTTTTAATTGGTTTTAAAGTGTAATTATAATATATTTTTACCATTTCATCCAATTTTGGTTATTGGAACTAATTTCACTTTGAGAGTGGACATAAACAACTGTAAATCTTTTGATAGTTATTGTTTCTTAAAAACACGCTATTTGTTTTAACAACGGGAATTAATTTTTAAAATAATTAATGCCACTTCTATGTTTTGAATTTGGAAAAATAGACATCAATTTTGAATTCGTAATATCAAATAATTCTTAGGCTGAATTTTTGGTATTTTTCTGAAAAAATTCAATTTTAAATGAATAGTGAAACCACTTAGTAGTAGTTAAAAAACTGACTTTTTCATTTAAATGAAATTTTACCACTTCTGTGAATTGAATTTCAAAAATCGCACATAAATAGTTGTTATCAAGAAGTAAAATGTGGTTTAATAAGATAATTTTTTTTGGTGAATAGTAACTTTTGACTTTTATTTACCGCGGTTAAATGTAAACAGGGTAATTTAAGGTTAAAAGAATATTATAATAATTCAAAATTACCTTAACACTTGTCCAAACCTTATTGGTTGAGTCATTTATGACCATGGGCATCTTTGGGTCGATTTTGGGACCCCATTGAGACACTTGGGAGTGATAATGACAATTTAGATTAATTAACTTAAAGTAAAGGCAAAAATGACAAAAGCAAATATCTTTTATTAAATTAATTTTTAGAAGGGGTTATATAAATTATCTTTTTGTCTATAAATATTAATTGGAAAGATAAAAATATTTCTTACATGATAGTATTTTTTTTATATAATTTTTAGACATCGAATAAATTAAATGATTTATGACACAATAATGATGAAGTATTTACCTCATTAATAAATGATTTAAATAAATAAGATTATAATAAAAAAAATATAATCCAAAACATGACCAATTATGATTTGATTATTTTATTTCGACCTTGAGTCATCTTATATTCTACTGTAATGTTTTTTGGACCTTTAGAAACCGAATATAATTATATTATAAAATAATATTTTCACATATTACTAAAGACCCCCTCCTCCCCCTTATAAAAGGAGACCATTTCTAACCAATTCCACACACCTATAAAGCCATTTTTATCATCCAAACTCTGACCAATTAAGCTCCCAACATCCCTCTCCTCATCCTAGAAGCCTTACCTTAGGCAGAAGGCACTTCAAAAAGTCCTTTGGTTCAAACAAAAGGGAGTTACCCAAATTAAAGATAACTGTTTCTCTTAAATTGTTTTCTTTTATTTTACTTCTCCAACCCTAACCTCTTTTTATTACTTTATTTTGTAAAAAAAACAGTATCCTCAATATACTAGGATATTTTTATGAGAATTATTCTAACTACACTTACACACACCTCCATCTAATGGATGAATAACATAATGTTTATGTGGATGGAAAACTAAGGCCTGAAGAAACGATGATTGTTCAATTACATCTTACCACCTCTAATGGTGGCCATTATGATGGAACTATATTTATATATGATATATATTATGTCTATGATTTTCCTATGCTTATATACTTCCCATTTATAGCATTCATTTATGGTTTCCATAGTGGGTAAATACGATAATCTCATTTGAGGAAGTGCGGACAACCGCCCCCTCAAAGTGATTTGATTTGTTAATTCATTATGTGGGATGTATAAAGGATGAAGTTAACGATATTATATATGATATTATACTGGAATTATAATATACCTATGTATCATTATTTTTTACTTCCATTAAAATAAGAAATAAAAATGAAAGTAGCGTTCATGCGTACGTACGGCTTACCGTCTCCATGAACGGTGCATTTCATTTCTTACCTCTAAATGTTATGTACTATTATAAAAACATGTATATACTGGATATATATGATATATAAGATATCCTAATCATGAATATTATTCTGGAGATAATAAACCATTGACCAGATAGACAACTTGTAAATATAAGGTGTTCATTTTTACTCAAGTACCAAATATTGACAAAATGAACGTTATTAACTTAAATGATTTAATAATGTTTATAACATGGTAATAAGTGATATAAAAGGAATAATAAACTTGAAAAAGGTTCTTAATAAATTATAAATTAACTTTAGTTTATTATTCAGGATATTAAAGAACGATCAAGTCAAGTCGGACACGAGGTAAGGGACTTCGTCTCAATCTCCTTTCATTGAGGCATATTTTGTTTTAATACACGATTATTATTTATACGCTGTATAAAAACATTTGAATTTTCATTTCATTCAAAGGGAATATTTTTATACAAAGTTTTTTACTAAATGATAAAAAGGAATTTTTTTTACGTAAGCGGTGACAACGACCTTTCGGTCGCCGCGAGTATTATTTGATCTTTGGATTCCTTAACAAGCTGTAATGTTTTTAAAAGGAAAAACAAATACCATATACTCTATTTATGTATTTTGGAATTGAAAATGATTTTGAGAATGGATTTATAATTTGAATATCTTGATATGATATTTTGTTATTGCAATGTGGAAATGGTATCTTTCCTTTATGCTTATGTTTTGTGTTTTGATCATGTTATGGTTCATGGGAATTATTTATGTATATGGGTGGTTCTGTGATAAAACTAGGGTGGGTGAGCCTGAGATAGCTCTCCAATGCATTGGGTAATGTGACAGATGTAAACGTGAATGTTTATCCTAAGAGATTCAGGGAATATACTATGATGGGTATTCCAAAGTCACTCCCTATGTAGCTGTGATAGCTACAATGTAAGTATGATATAGATGCCACAAGTTACCTTTATGATTAATGATTTCTATGTGTGTTTCATAAATCTTATGATTTCATGAGGTAAGTAAATGATTTCATGTTTTGTATGTATTTATGAACAAATGTTTTCATTAATTGTTTTATAACCCTTACTGAGATTTTTATGATCATCCCATGTTTTGAAATATTTTCATAGGACTTAAATATGAATAGGGTCAAGGATGGGATCAAGGAAAAGTAATGCTGTCTAAAACATGGAACTAGACATGACTATTTTGTTTTTCAAGATTTTTTTTTTTATGAAAAAATGGAAACTGTGTAGATATGTCTACCTTGTAATCTTTTGAGATGTAATAGTTATCTCCTAATTCTCTAAAACACTAAACCTAAAAAGATCCTCAATGTGAATTATTCATTTAATTAAATATTATGTAATGTTTAAGGTCAGGCCCTTATACTGCATCAAGGATTCCAAATCTATTAAAAGTATACTCTTATCCCATTTTATAGACATTGTTACAGATCTTCCTTCCCTCAATAATGAATTACCTACAAAAGGATGTAGGTTAAATCCCTCTATATATCGATTGATTACTAGTTCTTATATCCTCTATGATTATTCTAGAGTACATATTAACTCATATATTTTATTCAATATAGATCAGTGACATGTATAAAAAATAGTTCATCCCATCTATTTATTTCTTAAGGGATGCATTAATGTATACACATGGAGGTAATGAAGATTCCATGCCCCCTAGTTGGACTCTATTAAAACCCTATAACCTTATAGAGAGATTTATATATTCGGTTAGGTGAGGATTGGTGCCTTAATTTGAAATAGGATGAATATAATTGAACTATATTCATTTTAGTGGGGTTAATGGAATATTAAAACTCGATGAAATATAATTGGGCTTCACTCATATGTTTCTTATGAGGTGTAGGTGTGTTCTGGAACATTTTATAGAGTTGGAGGTTGAAAGAATGAGATGGTTCAATTTACAGGGAGAAGAAATTTTAGTAATGAGTATAGTTTTTAGATTGTGGAATTTGATGATGCCAAAAATGGCTCTAACTAGCATCATGGTAGAAGGATGGAAAAAAGGGGAAGATAAAATTTCATACATATTCCCACTTAAATTTTGTGTAAGTCCATAAGATGAAGCACTTTAAAACCCTAGATTTCTACATGGGTAGTAAACCATTAAGAGAAACTATGTTTTGTAAGAATAGGGCATATAAATAAGCTTTAAATCATCATATTAAGAGGTTTAAACTCTATATTTTTAATTTTAGGGGAGTTGAATCTTCCAACTTGCACACACATAAATTTTATACCTCATATAGTATAAGAAACAAACAAATGCTATTTCACATGATAATCTTGTGTGAATTAACTCATAATAAAACATTTAATGCATTAGAAATCAATTGAGAATAATTATCATAACTATCTCTCCTAAAATAATACTTCCCATGAAATGAAACAATGCCTCTTGAAAGTCAATGTTTCACAAAACACTAATATTATATGAAATATTATTATGAAAAATAATTTAATGCCTCATACATAGAGAAAACATTTACAATATTTGATGGATAATGGGAACCCCATCCTCCCAATCCATACTCATTCATGATTACTACATATACATAACCAATATTATGTAATTTCACCTCTGATTCCTTTGTATCAGACAAGTGATTAGAAGAACTTGTATAGATCACTGAAATAAAATTATTTTTTCTAAGAAAGGAATGTCAAACATTCCCATAATCCCCACACTTATCCATCTTGATTTCATATATTATTCAATTATCCCCAAGAACAAACCACTACAAAACATATTATATTCACCCACTTCATGACACTAGTGTCCTTACAAGATAATATTAATTTTCATAGACTTTTCTAATCATATATTTATAAAAGACATATATCAGACTAAATGGGTTTCAAATATTATTCTATGAGGATACATAGTATGTGTACCTAAGGTTAAATCCCCAATAACATTACCATATGACACCCCCTTCAGAGGTGGTAACTCTAACACTTATCAACTTCGTAGAAAATAGTATATTATTTAGATCTTCCCCACTAGATTTCAAACCATGGCCATCCATTTTTCATGAGTAAATGAAGATCAAAAACCCTTATGTGATGATCATAAGAGGATCAGCCATCGATATATGAAGAGAATAAAAAGAAAAAAATCCCTCATTTGACAATAATAATAGAGTCAATTTCTCATTTTTACACATCATAATAGGATCCTTCCCCCTAATGTGAAATTAATAAGATCCCATATGTGATAAGTATAGGATGATACACATTACTGATATACCATAAACCCTTCATTTCTTTATGTGATGAGAAATTAATGCCTCACATGATGATCATGGGATGATTTATGTAATGATAATAAGATTATTTATGTGATGAGACCCAAATTTCTCAAGTAAAATTAATGGTATTTATTATGATATGAGAATAGATTCCTTCATGGATTGATTTGTGGAATAAAAAATAGGCTTCCTACCTAACTTTAAACTAGAGGCTCGTCCTTCTCTTATGTAACATGCAAAATATGACCTCATGCTTGATATGAGGATGATAAATCAACAACCAAGATCCTTATATAATGGTTTAACAGACTCATTCTTCCCAACCATAAGGTTTTAATACTACCTTGGTATCATGTAATTTAAATAAAATATGTTCACATGGATATATCAATTAAAAGGATTTTCAAGTGAATATATTAAATCTATGAGGGAGTTTGGGACAAGGAGATAAGATCCTTAGAAAGATATGTTGACCTCCAACCCTACCATTTGGATTAACGGTGGCATCATTATCAACCCAATGGTAAAAATCCATCAATATATGAAGTATGGGAATATAGAACCCGAATCATTACCATAATAGCTCATCTAATGTAGTTGTCTTGGTAGAGAAGCATTAAAAATAATATTGTTGAACCTGATATGAATTACTTGTCCTTAAATAGTGAGTGAATGAGTTATTTTAGTGTATCACCAAAAAAGTAATTTTGGGATTAATAAACAGTATTTTTGAACCTAAAAATAATTCCTTAACCTTCAATAGAAATAGTATGACTAATATCTAGGATATTGGGCATCACTATCATTAATAAAATACTCATGGGTATTAATATCTCCTAAAGAATGTCAACCACAAGGCATTAAATGCTAGGTTCAACTGTCACTAATAATGGGAGTGGGGATATGATAGTTAGCCAAGATACCACTTATAGATATAAACTACCATACGACTTGATTTAATATAAATATGCCTTAGTAGTTACTTATATATCTTCCATGGGTCTTGAAATCCCTCATACAATTTCATCAATGGAGGGTGTAAAATGGATGGTAATCAACATGATTTTCTTACACTATGAGAAGGAAAGAATCATCCCCAACTTGAAGGTGGACCACAATAATATTTAATCCATGTAGCCATGTCATCTTCCCTAGAAGCAGATATCCCATAGGTGGAAGATACATCCTATCACTACTTCCAACCTATTTGGGAGACTATACCCAGAGCTTACTAATGATTTCTTCCTATATATCATTGATTTAGGTGAATTCATGGTGTGTAAACCCCTATTTCCTCCATGGAGTTACAAAATACGAATACTATTAGCTGGCATCAACTTCAATTTAGGGAGACCAAGATATGTTCCGAACAAGCTGACACTACTATCATTCATGTCACACCAGTACAAACCATGTGGCACCAAAATTAGGGGCAGGTCCCCATCCTAGATCTATGAGAGGTAATGTTTTCTGATCATGTAGCTTCTGTATTCTCCACCATACACTACAACAACAAAACCACTTTGTAGGTAAAACATTCTGTCTAACTAGGATTGAATCCTAGAAACATGACATGCATTTCATGTTGACTCTCCTAAGCATGGATCCTACCAGTATCCACCAAAGAGGACCTCAACTTGTGGAATAAGTATACCACCATAAAGGTATTCCCATGGGTGAAGGGACTATCAACCATAATTGAGATACTCCTCATGAAAAAAATAATGATGACCACAGAAAAATCCTTTTGAGACAGACAATATCAAACTTTGGGTACCTGTATTCCCATTTTGGAAGGCTCATAAAAAGAATCAATGAGGATGGGGAAACAAGTACCTATGCTTGGTGGATGACTCTAAAAAATTACTTATGCATGGTGGATGTGTTTTATTCCTCACAAAGGCTGTCTATGATGCATCCCATTGAACCATCATCATCTTTTAGCTCTACCTCTATAATAAAGGATGGGGAAACAACATGGCATGATCCAACATTTTTAGATGGATAATTACGATTATTAGAGCCACATAAACCCAAAAATACCACACAAGATGAGGTTTTAGGGTCTATAACCCACATGAATATTTTTTTGAAGTAGGATATACAGTAAAATTATAACTCTTAAACTTAGGGAAGGATATTTTGAATTAGGAAACTCTTACCTTGGAGTCTACAATAGTGATGATAATCATCACTTCCCCTTTCAGATTCCCACTAACCATGTATGGATATCTATAGGGGATGTAATAAAAAATGAAATTATGACTATGTTTAGAAAAATATAAGAACCTATGGGAGATCATAGCCAAGAACCATATTCTTGTCTTGTTCTAGACATATTAAACCCTACAATTCTTTATTAAGATTCTGCTCTCTAAAAACTATACAACATACCTCTGGATGAACCCATGGGATATGTTTAACTATCTTTATATCTGATAGTTGTTCAATCCTTGAAGATTCTATCATATTTAGACCCTTGATTTATGGTACTAAATATTCAACATCACATTTTTATAGTTGTCACAACATCTTGATATTAGTGAATTATATCAGAATTTTTGATGACTTTGTATTGAAATTATCACTATACAAAAATAGATAATTGAAGAGGAATCCCCCCATGTGAATATTAGAGACTATTAGAATTATACTTCGATAAATATTACACTTATTAGGATGTAATAGTGGGTTCTCCAATATCATCCACATGATGATGCAAGTCATAACTCATCACTGACCACAAACACTGTCAATGTCTACACCATAGGTCCTTAGGAGAGTCAAGAGAGTGATACGATGAAGAAATATACTAGGAAGTATTTCCAATAGAGAACTAAACATAATTGGTGAACCATATTAGAGTATTTATCACCTATTATCAGATGCAAATAACTTTACTTGGATGTCAAACTAACATATTGAACCCAAACATCAACTGAATCCATAATTAGAATAAGTCTATAGCTAATACTCTAAACTTGGATGAGGCCTATAAGATTATTTACGTGGATTATATGATCACTTAATTTCTCCTAGATCTAGAGAAGTATAATCATATTCATTTTTAGACCCCCCTAAGGATACCATTTTGATCAAAATAAGTCCTAATATTACCCCTTAACACTTACTATGGAGTTTCATCAAGTGATGAGCCTATTCTAATTAGCTATCACTCAGAAACAGTGATAATATAACCCAGGATGGAGTTTTAAAGTCCATGTGTCTCCCTATCTAGAGGATCAAATCAACTATACAACATTGGACTAATAACACTACTTCAAGTTAGAGGACTATAAAAGGGACACATGCTTGAGGAAGTTTCTCATGATTAGAATATTAGTTCCATAACTACTCGTATAGAGGCTGTAGAGAAATAAATAGAATTATTAAATAATGAAAGTAATATTTACTCATAGTGGGTAGACCTTGTACCACAACCACCAAATATATAAAATCCAAATTCAAATCCTTCAATTGAATGGTGACCTAGAGTGGTACCTCAAGAAATTCACCTCCCTTTGAGGAATAATATTTGGTACCACTGAGCTTTATGAGGTTACTAGGTTCTATTAATTTATTCAAACAATATAAGGAACTACCACTATTTGATTA
This sequence comes from Viscum album, assembly GCA_963277665.1. Taxonomy (NCBI): domain Eukaryota; kingdom Viridiplantae; phylum Streptophyta; class Magnoliopsida; order Santalales; family Viscaceae; genus Viscum; species Viscum album. The sequence continues at coordinate 668,793,981 of OY728155.1, forward strand.
ATAAATCTTGTTTTAGGATTCATCATGAATTGGGAGGATCTTTATCAGTAATAACATTAAAATATCATCTCTACCTTGAATAGGTAAATTTTCACTGACCTAAAAAAGTTTATATAGTATAAGAATGAAAATATCACTAAATTAATCACTTATAATAATGTCCTGATGTACCCCATAAAATCCCCCCAATAGGAGTAAATATGTGCATGGATAATTCCCAGGATGAGTTCGTCCTACCTATCATCTCCCTAAAGTACATATTAATATTCCAAGGGTTTTTAAAGAATAAAAATTGTTTGGGGGAATAATAAAATATCCATTTTACCACATACCACACCCACAAAATATTCTAACAGTGTAATGAATACTAATATAATGTATAATATGACCACTACTTGATAGAAATAACAATTTTTAACTAGTCAAGGATGATAAATTATATGTCTTATTTATATGGGAAGATTAAAAGAACTTTCATTAGCTTATAGAAGTTAGAAGTCCATTCAAAGTTATTTTGAAGACACACCCATCAATTTTCCCTACCATTGGTTCCATAGATACACCATCAATGATTTATTTATCATTAATGGATAGATTCAAATAATGGTAGATCATGGAATAATATATTTAGAAAAACCAATATACATGTTAATTGTGTTTCCTCTATTACCGATGGAGATCATGGTTCTAGTGATTGGTTGCATGTTTCGATTCGAGATGTATTGAACTACAATGATTAAGAAGTTAAATATTTGAAAACTCCTAACCATGGGATAATTCAAATATATAGGAATGTACCAAAACCCTCCCTGTTAATCTCACCCACTTCAGTGATGACATCAACATCACAACCCCAAAAATATCAAATTAATTAGTTCTGATAAGAAACATTTTACCAAGAGTAAATTTTGATGAAAAAATAATTCTTCACCCTTAGGGATTTCATTCTCCGTACATTAGGTATTTGTTGGGTATACTTTTAATTTCATGAATACTTATGTGAAGAGTAGTAATATGCCTATTTTAATTCAATTATATAGTGTAGATACTAGGGATGAAGTAAACCCTACAAGTAATTTTAAAGTCCTTTATCAATGAAATCAAGATAATTAATTTTTATCCTCATGAATAAGAAATTCCTGAGGATTTATCTATGGAAACCAAAGCTAAAAAACAATATTATATCATTATTTTACATGAATAATCATTTCATTCAAAAATAGTTTCCCAAATTGGAAAACCTTAGGTGTAATATCCACAAATAAAAGATACATAAATAACTTAGTTTAAAAAAATAATATGTATTTCTCCAGAACCATGAAACTATAATGTTTTTGTCAAACATATCACATAAAATACACATCTTTTTAACCTATGGATTGGGAGAAAATAATAAACGGAAGTTCTCAAAAACTCAGTAATGGAAAATATGGGAGATAACATTCATAGAACACAAGTGATAATAATATGGGAAAAGGGAATCCAAATGTAAGAAGAATACATGATCATATATAGGTGAATAATACATACAAAATTATAGATCTTAAAAAGGCAATGGAATAAAACTTTAACATAGCATAAAGTATAAATAACTAGGGTGTCAAACCAAAATACAATAATCACATGTTTAAAAAAATATAATATATGAATGTGGAAAAAATAAGTATACATCAGGTAAAGGAAAAATATCATAATAATAATGTGAACTAGATAATTATTCTACAACTACAGGTAAAGGAAAACATCACACTAATAGGTCACACACCATCATGTAAATTTAAAAATTTTATTTCAAGTATGATACTTTTAAGATTAAGTGTGAACCTCAAATGGAGAAACCATGTTTATATCCTAAAAACACATGATAAGGTCATTGGAAATTCATTTAATAGTGTTAGAACTAATCACACCATTTAAACTCCATTCTACATATATTTTTTTATTCAATGGGTGTTCTTTTATGAGATCTCCAATGAACTCTAGTATTTTTTTTCATAAGATAGTATGAACTTATTCTTATTAATCCTAATCTCATTAAATCCCTAACGAATAATACAATCACTATTGTTGATCCATTTTTCATGTAACTCATTCAAGTGTGATTGTTCTCTCATTCAAATTTTCTTTCTTCTTATTACTTTGTTCCCAATATGGGTAGATAGTAATTATCCATTTAATCTTTAGAGTGGATAAGCAGTTCCATCAGTGTTTCTTTCTTATATTTACATTATTTCCCCTTCTCTTTTACCCCTTGAACTTTTAGATCCATTCTCTCACCTAGAAATTTTATTTCCTGCACTGGGGGGGGGGGGTCCTCTCAATCTTGGATGCTTTAAAAATGGGATGGGGCTTGATAGTAGCTCATCCACTGGTAGTGTTATTTGAAATAATCCCTATTCTATCCTTCTCACATTATTCTATTACTAGGATTTTATTTTTAGACCTACTGATCATTGGTTTTATAATATTGGTTTAGTCCTTCCCATCCTCACTTTTCTTACTATTATTGAATACTTACCCCCAAATTAAAATTTTCACTTCTTAATATTCTTCATATCCCCTTTGAATAAATTTGAGTCATAAAAACCATGGTCACTCTTTGATGTTACTAGTGGAATTTCTTATAGCTCGTGATATTTATCCTATGAAGATATACGGTCTTTTTTATCATTCACAAAGTTTATAGACTTAACACCAAGATTTGTAAATTTATTTTCATCCCTTGCTCTTGAAAAATTATTCTTCTCACCCGATCATGAACATGGGGGTTCCCGAACAAGTTGAGAGGACACTAATGAACCTACTGTAACTACATGTGTCTATTTATGATGATATTTAGTGTACATGATCATAGGGAGGATCGTCCCATTCACTAATTATACAACATTCGAGAGAGGGAACTGATAAAGTTGATTATTTTAGACCATACAGAGTTCTTAGGAGACACGATTCCATTGAATACAGAGGGGTGGATGCATTCAAGGGATTTTTCTGATAAGGATCCATGATGAGAATCCATTTTACAAGGTAATTTACTACTTCTAATGGAGGGATCATAAAAGGTTTTCAATTTAACCCAAAAAAACTAGTTTTAACCATATGAACATCATACATAGAAAGATTCCAAGAAATATCTTCTCAAAATTATTAACAAACCTATTTTAGATTCCCTAAATGGTATACATTAAATCAATGGAAACAATAGGATTTAAATAACTCCACTTCATGGAATCATAATTTATCTCCAAATTCAATCCAAATATCCTATATTGGGGGTTGGTACACATCAAATTCAATTAAAATCTATGAAGAAATGGGTTGTTCCACATATTTAGACTTATTGAAAATCATAATAAATAACCTACCAGGTTATCAACCATTATGTTGATTTAATTATTTAGTAAGAAGAATGGCAATTTTAGTAATTATACCCATATCTCCATACTTGGGGGGGGAGTCCTTCTTCATATATAAATAATAGTTCCATCTACATAGCATGAAATGGAACTCATCAACAAACCAAGTGGGATGCCGATATGTGAATGTGTGGTCCTATTCAATAGGTAATTGAATCAATAAGTGTTGGGAGTCAAGTGGACTAAAATGTTCACAATGTTTCAAACCCCAAAAGGTATTGATAAACCTATTAAATATATCCATTAATTGATTTCATAGAGAAAATTGAGTTTCTAATGAGAGGATAAATAGGGAAGAATCCTAGAAAAAATCTTCAAGGGAGAGAGGGGGATGGGGTATCCCTCATTCTAGTGTGTGGACATTTGATCTCAAAAAATGGAGAGAAATTGAAAGTGGTAATTAATATTGGGCTAATAGTGGAATGGAATTGAGTGATATGAGGATGAAAAGAACTTTCATTAGCTTATAGATGTTATAAGTTCATTCAAAGATATTTTGAAGACACACCCATCAATTTTTCCTACCATTGGTTCCTTAGATACACCATCCATGATTTATTAATCATTAGTGGATAGATTCAAATAATGGTGGATCATGGAATAATATATTTAAAAAATCTCCAAATACAAGATAATTTTGTTTCCTCTATTATAGATGACAATCATGGTTCCAGGGATTGGTTGCGTGCTTCGATTCGAGATGTATAGAACTACAATGATTGAGAAGTTCAATATTTGAAAACTCATGATCATGGGATAATTCAAATATATAGGAATGTTCCAAAACCCTCTCTATCCATCTCATCCACTGCAGTGATGACCTCAACATCATAATCCAAAAACTATCAAAGTAATTTGTTCTGATAAAAACATTTTACCAAGAGTAACTTTCGATGACAAAAGAAGTCTTCACCCTTAGGGATTTCATTCCCCCTACATTGGGGAATTTTTGGTATACTTTTAATTTAATGAATTATTCTTTGAAGAGTAGGAATATGCCTATTTCAATTTTATTATATAGTGTAGATTGTAGAAACTGAAAAAATAATCGAGGGCTGAAGAAGGTTTCAAAACGACAAAGCAAAGTCATATTCGGATCTAGAGACCTAGTCTGGGGGGCCCGGAGGAGTCTGCGAAAAAAATTCCTATGTGCGCAAAAAAAATTGCCCCATGTGGAAAGCTCCGGGATTCGCGAGATTTATGCAGTGGGGGTGAAAAATATTTCGCACCCCAGCCCCGTGCAGTTGACATTTATCACCGCCGACCTCGGCGTGCAATTATTTCGTGCCGACCTGTTTTCTGCACCACCGAACGCCTATAAATAGAAGGATAGCCCTTTGACTTCCGGGCTACAGAATCTGAACTGGATCTCGTGCATGGAATTATCCTTTAATGCACGAAAATATCACTTTTCGGTATAATTATTTTAAGGCCCAGTCACCCCGGGGTCCGCCTTCGCGTGATATACCCTTGGTTTAGACTAAATTCCAATCCCTTCAGGGTCATCCCCCTACATGTAATTCCTTCCATTTTTGCATAGGCCAGCCAATTGCGCGCAATCCCTTTCATTTGCATGCACCCCAGTCATTGTGAACAACCTCTCCCAATTTTGCACAATTACTACTCCTTGCACGCAATCTTTTCTAGTCACGCACAAAGCCTCAGATCCACTTGCACGTTAATCCTCACTGATTTCACGCTACACGCTAATCCTCACTGATTTCATGCCAGCCCAGTGTTTTTCACGCAGGGCTGCTTATTTCGCGCGCAAGCCTAAAAGGTTGTTGAAAACTCTCGAGGACCCCTCACTCTGTTGCTTCCCGACTACCTCTTCACTTGCACATACATTTGCACGAGTGTATGATGCTCTTCTTATGGATTCCGTTAGTGGGTGTCTCTCACGCCCCAGACATCCACATCATGCACCATTTTCCCGTATGACCTTATAGGCTCGTACTTAGTATCTTCAGAGTCCCTTGGATGGTTCTTCCCATTACGTTGCTTCGTCTCATGCTTCTTCTCATAGGCACGCTAACAGATATTACTTCTTCGCATAGCCACGCTAATGTGGACCCCTCGATGGTTCGCTCTATGACACCCCCTCGCCACGGATTTTCCTATCTCCTCTCTACACCAAGGAGTAGAGGGTACCAGTTATGTAATTCATAGGGGTGTGGAGTGAACCCAGCTCATCTGAGCTACAGGACGTTAAACTGCCAAGCACCATCATTCTCAGCACATGATGATAAACTATGACCTCGACCTATGCCTCGCACACAGGGTCCCCCACCTTGGACATTCTCTATTCCCACTCGTCTCCACGGGGATGGGATCACCCCTCCTAGGGGATGATATCCTCTTTATCGGAGTGGAGTTTGTCTGTAGGGAAAGGGAAACCACCTTGGTGTAAGACCCTATATTTTCTTACCGGAGGCAGCATCCCTGATCCTCCTTTCATCTTTGGTCCTCAGGGCCAGTGAAGGGTGTGGTGGGAAATGGTGCCTTTTCATTCTTTGGTACCAAATCCCTCTCCCGCTGTGCCTTGTCACCACGGGCCTCCATCCAGAAGTAAGTCCCAAATTCTTGGTCTGCTAACCATGCATAAGCCCCTATTTTCTCTTTGGGCCATTAATTACGCGTAAGCCCCACTCCATTTCCCACAGACGAACCTTTCGCGATGTGATCGTCAGGTCTCTCCTATCTCTTGTTTCTCACACTGAGCATGAATCACGTGAGCTTAGAGCATGCATTGACCATGACAAACATCATGGTTCGCCTCAGAGTGTAATCCCCAAACACCATCCTGAACTATGGGGACTTTGATCCATTTCATGGTATGGTACGTAGGAAGCCTCCACAAGGTTCAATCCCACCACCCGGTCATTCCGACCATCTTCACATCAGTTCACCAACACCTTGGGCCACCTCAGAGTGTAAGTCCCAAACACCATCCCAAACTACGAGGACTTTGATCCATGTTAAGGCATGGTACATAGGAAGACTTCACGAGGTTCAATCCCATGACTCGGTCGTTTTGACCATCTTCATGTCGGTTCACCATCACCTTGGGCCGCCATAGAGTGTAAGCCCCAAACACCATCCCGAACTATGAGGAATTTGATCCATGTCAAGGCATGGTACGTAGGAAGCCTCCACGAGGTTCAAGACCACCACCCGGTCGTTCTGACCATCTTCACGTCAGTTCATCAACACCTTGGGCTGCCTTAGAGTGTAAGCCCCAAACACCATCCCGAACTACGAGGACTTTGGTCTATGTCAAGGCATGGTACGTAGGAAGCCTCCATGAGGTTCAATCCCACCACTCGGTCATTCTGAAAATCTTCACGTCGGTTCACCAACACCTTGGTCCGCCTCAGAGTGTAAGCCCCAAATACCATCCCAAACTACGAGGACTTTGATCCATGTTAAGGAATGGTACGTAGGAAGCCTCCATGAGGTTCAAACCCACCACCCGGTCATTCTGACCATCTTCACGTCGGTTCATCAACACCTTGGGCTGCCTCAGAGTGTATGCCCCAGACACCATCCTGAACAATGAGGACTTTGATCCATGTCAAGGCATGGTACGTAGGAATCCTCCATGAGGTTCAAGCCCACCACCTGGTCGTTCCTTCCATATTCACATCGGTTCACCAACACTTTGGGCCACCTCAGAGTGTAAGCCCCAAACACCATCCCAAAATATGAGGACTTTGATCCATGTCAAGGAATCGTACGTAGGAAGCCTACACGAGGTTCAAGCCCAACACCCATCGGTTCTGAACACCTTTATGTCCGGTTCTCCCCCGTCCCACATGACGTTAAACTGTATACCCCATCCTGAACTACGTGGAGTTTGATTCCCTACCACTGGGATACATAGGAAGCCTCCATGAGGTTCAAACCCATCACTCATGTCTCATCTAGATCTCTCCCTCTAGCCTATGTGTCTCAGGAAGCTCATGACCCATCCCAGAGGTTACACTTCTTCTGGGTCCCATCCATGAGTCCATTCACATGGGTCGCCTCCTCAGGTGTCCCATCGTCCCACCGAACTATGCAGAATTTGATTCCTTACCACGAGGATACATAGGAAGCCTCTTCGAGGCTCAATCCCAAATTCACCATCGCCCTTAGGATGGCCATGTTTCATCACCCCTTCACTTCATTACCCATCCCAATCCTCACCCGGGCCATCACGTCCCGATGGGATCATTCCACCCCACACCCCATTCCACCAAACAACATTCGGGAAGCCACCCACATGATGGCCCCAATATCAGTGTTCCCTCCAGGGAGTTACTCCATCTGATCCACTCTAATCAGTGTTCCGATCAGTCCGATCCATATCTTCTAGACGTTAAACTTGCGGCATACCCTGTGTTAAACATGGGAAGATAAGGAAAACCTCAGATACATGCCCATGGCATACGATTCCCCACGTTCGATGTGGGATGCCTTGGGCTTTTGTTCCCTCAAGAAGCCCTATAATAATGGACAGAAGATAGACACGCCAATCCCCCACCATCCAGACACGACAATGATGCCCAACGCGACTACTCCTCTAACCAAAGGTTGCTTCCCTTACCGGACCCCTTGGAATGTACCGATATAAGCAGTGTAATTAACTGATTTAAATGAAGATATGGTATGAGGAAGGGTTTCACTAATAATGTCTTAAGACTATGAGGGAGACCCGGACTAGATGAAGAGATCTGAAGAAGAATCCATATAAGGAAGAACCAACATCCCATCATCCCATTTCAATCAAGATGAAGATGTCCCTGAATAATGAGCAGATGCTGACCGCCTTTGGAAAGCAGGAATGCAGGGTAATAGCTGCGCATCCTCCACCTGACGAATGTGCATGTGCCCCAGCGAAAGAGTCAGAAAAAAATAGTGAACCCAACGTGAAGATCTTATCCTCAGTTTGGATACTAGTAGAGTTCGAGGGATCGGTGGATTAGCATGTCACCATACCCTGTCATCCAGCACCAGGTCCCACCAAACAAACAACGGGCCTGACGTGAAACTCGCCAGAATTTGGGGTAGTCAGGATGTTGAGAATCCCATTCTGTGATGTTGTCAGCATGGATCCCTCTTACCATCCATGGAAGACGGAACGACACTGGGGAACTAGTTGTCAATTTATTTTCCTATCAGTATTAATGAGTTCATATCCCTGATTTCAGGAACCAAGTTGTTGCATCCAGAAATCAATCACCACCTGCCCACCGGTGCAGGGGCATGGGAAATATCGATGTGGCCGCCCCACATGGTTCCACCTCTTCCATGACAACCTCAACCTCCATGACTGATAGGCACCCACGCCCCCTATCCCCATAAGAAATTATCTAGAGAAGGGTAATTAATGACATTGTACGCAGGTACGAGGAGGAGGGGATCATCCCCACCAGGGATACGACCCGCCTAAATCTTGAGACGGCTGCACCTCGCCATCAAAACCACCCCCGAGGGCCACATAGGGAGATGCTGCTCCCCACCCCAACATTCAATTGTTTCAAGATCTTGTCCCCGAAGCGCCTTGACAACTCCCTACCCTACACCGACGAAGTAAGCGATGTCCGGGTCAACCCGATTGAAGTCCCGCTCCAAGGGCTCCCAGAGAGGGCTCCCACCAGGCTGTGTCAGTGCTAGCACCCAGTTCCCTGAGCCAAGGAGTAGTTAAGCCACATTCCTACACCGCTGGCTCCGGTTCATCTGACCCGACACCATCATCGGGTGCGAATGGAAGAGGACACCTGCCGTGGGGCATCAATGTTAGCGACTACTGTGGCCCAAGCCAACATTGAATCATATCCCCAACTCCCTGCATATGTTGAGCAGGGAAAATTATATGCCCGACCTGGATCGAGGCCCCAACCACCCCACGAGCAGGCTGGGTCGACTCTCTCGGTCACCGGTGCTGGCAATGACCGCTGCAGACCAATCCACAATAATACCACCCAGGGCGAAGGCCCACTCTATACCGCCACTATAGAAGGTGAAGGTCTTCCCTGCTTTCACCCTCAGTTTGAAGGTCTACCCTGTTCCACCTTCAATGCAAAATAGGGTCTTCCTTGTGACAGAAACACTTCGTATGGAAGCCACTCCCGCGCTCAGTACACTGGGTACGGGGTGACTCCCCCTGCCGCAGACCGCAGGTATGGAGACATTTCACGTCCGGTCACTCATCAATATGTATGTCATTCCCATGTCCTCATACTAGATGGCAAAGGTCCTCCTCACCCTAGTGATCGGAGGGGTGGAGGCCAACTTTACTCCACAAATGCCCAACACGGAGGTCCTACCCGTGATTAGTTTTACCGGTGTGAGGACCTTCCTCACACTGATGTAGTAAAGGGAAGTGAGGATGAAGGTCCTACCCATGCTCCTACCACTCCTACCTCTACTTATGTTAGCTCTAGCGGAGGTACTTCCTACTCCAGCATTTCCCACAGAGGTCCTCCTCGTGTCCCTTTCGACATTTTCCCCAGTGCTCCACGCACTGCGACCCACCCTGGCGAGAGCTCTCTCCACCCCAACACCAGTATGGCTGAAGGACCTCCTCTTTCTAGAAGTGGGAATTGCGCCAAACAACCACCCAGGGGAAGGAGAGAAGGTGGTCATCGCCACAAGAGAAATTATGGGGAGGGCTAGACAGGAATCAGACAAGTCTGCTTCTCAGACTCCGAGGTGGATTACGACTTAGCGCTAGAGCCCTCCCTCAATCCTCTGAGTCGAAGGATGGGGTATGAACGAGGCGAATTAGCCTCGTAATACCAGAATATGAGGTCCATAATATCCCTATCTCTCTCCGAAGGTATATCCAAGAGGATGAGAACCTGGCATGACCCCAGGGACTAACCACACAGTCGCCACCATCATCTCCAGAAGCACCCTTTGCCTCTGCTAGAGAGTGCAGAGAGCTATTTCAGGGGTCAATGGAGGAAGAGATGCGACATAGTTCACCCTTGGGAGATGATGATGATATGTCAGGAGCTTTGGTCGCCGGTCCATCTTATCGTGATATAGCGGCCAGGTCGCTACAATCCTCAGAGGACAACCCGAGAATCGACGGTCAGTCAACCCGCTCACCATACTCTCCACCAGCCAGCCCTCCATCTCAGGGGTCTACCTCAGTACTGCTCCTAGTTATTCATCCACCCCAGTTAATGATTGGGGAAATCATGGACCAGACCCTAAATATGAGCGAAGGAGATTCTGGACCATCCTCACAGCGGACCACTTCCTAGAGAAGTTTTGGCCATTCATAGGACCGAATTTTTGTGCGCCAGAATCTCTCACCCCAGAGGAGTTTGAATGTTTCTGCCAGACCCTCTAGGAGAATCACCACAGTATTCACCATCAGCGAGTGTCTTATCCCAGGAGATAAGTTCACCTTGAAGACATCAGCGAACAATGTCGTCTGGTGGATCTGGCCACACTCCCCATGATCCAGCACCCCGAGTCACCTCGTCACCACATGACCCTTCAACAACAATGCATTCAGAGTTTCCAAGTACTCAGAAAGGTTATTAAATAGGCTACCCCCATGTGAAAGTCCATGGATGGGGGTAGTATGCTTCTCTCCTCTTCAGTGTTATTCACTGGCAGCCCGAATCACTAGGCGACATTGAGGACATGCCCCCAAGAAGAGTTGTGATCAACATGATCGATCTGTCGGGAGGGGAAAATGAGATAGAACTTTTTGATGGGAACTTCCTCCTTGAGGACGTTCCCCCACTACTAGACCCATCGGGGAGGATTACTCGTTAGCAGAGGAACCTTTTAGTTATCCCTGTTCCCATCGAGGCATTGATACTCAGCCAAAATTCCGGTAAGGGAAAAGAGCACGTCAGAGCTGTCAAGCACTCCGAACCGTCCACTTTAGTGTGGAAAATGTAGGAGGACCCTGAGAAGGCCACATTGTGCCAAAAAATTGCGGAGCAGAATTAGTTGGTCGATGAACTTCTGGATGAATGCATTGCAGAGCGACGACCTGACTACGGTGATCCTAGGCCAAGGCAGCAGGGGTAGGAACAACTACTCCTTAGCGAGCTGCCCCCAGGAAACCCTGATCATGCTGCTCCTGTAGACATGGAAGAAGCCGAAGATCACAGAAAGAGGGCACAATATGTCTCGCCAAACCCTCCTGAATGGTGTGAAAATCCAAGAAACACTGTTCGGGCTCCCCCGGCTGCCCGAAGGGTCACTTCACCAGCCGCTCCACGAGCCGCTGAGCTTGTCTACCACATTGAAGAACCCGACAATGCACTCGTGGTTAGGGATACCTATCAAGATAGGGACCCCCATCAAGATAGGGACCCCCCATTCAGATGATCCAATGGTTTCACTCATCATCCACCTAGAGGAATTGGAAACGATACAGGTGGAAATACCACCAGATGGAAACCCATACCCCACATGGGTGGATGATATGCTGGAACCTCTGGGATTTGGAAACCCCACCTTATCCCCCATTAATGGGACAGGGGACCCGCCGCAACACCTGGACAACTTCAACTCAAGGTGTGGGCCGATTATAGGGACTCCAGCGCAGCAGGAGGCCACCAAGCTCTGCTGTTTTGTTCAGACACTAGAGGGTCCGACATTAGTCTGGTATAGCCAACTCTCCGTCAGATCTGTGACGAGATGGGAAAACCTTTTCAGGAATTTCCTCTACCAGTTTAGCTCTACCACCTAGAAAATGAGCATCGCAGACTTCTTCAAGTGCAAACAAAGGCCTGATGAGCGGGTCATGGACTTTATCGCCCGGTGGAAGGGGATCACATACTCCCTTGACATTCCACTAAATCAGGAGAAATTACTGAAAATGTGCATAGGGAACGTCAAGATGGAGCTGGTTCCCTCCCTGATTATCACGAACCAGCCCGGGTCAACCCTAAACTGGTCACCTAAGCCAGTCCGAGACAAGTCCCGAGGGGTGTTCCTGTTCCCCCCAGGATGGAAACTAGTGTCGAGTATCAAGTTTTAATCGTTCGGAACGATTTAGCGCAAACAAAACAGGATCCATAAAGAAAACTACTAAATAAAATAGACAACACTAATAGCATAAACCAAAAAATACACAACAAACGTTTCTCCATGTGACCTCACGGGTCACCATCCAACAAAAAACCAACGTCGCTCCAACACTGAGCGACTCAAACAAGAAAACCTGAAAAAAGGGAAACCTGCAACTGGAATGTTAAATGATAGGGGTGTGTACAAAAATACTCAGTAAGAAATACAAAAGTAACCAATGACCTATGCCCTTAACTTTAAAAAGAAAACCAATCGTGCTAGTTTGAAAATAAGGCTCATTTAAAATAATGTTTTCATCTTTTTTAAATTCAAATAACAATCTTTTAATTTTAAGGAAAACATTTCATTTCCCATATATTTTCAAGGTAGAATTCCAACTTACATTGACATTTCAAATTGAATGGAAAAAAATTTACTTCAAGATATGGTTTTCACATAAGAGGGAAACATGCATTAAACCTCTGAAAAGAAAATCACTCCACAAATACGAAAAATAGTAGCAAGCACCATGGTCAAAACCCCTAAGGTTTATCTAGATCTTGTGGGTCCCTAGAACCTCACGTCTCGGTGTAAGAGTAACCATAACAAATATCCATTCTCATGCAGGATCCACTAGTAGGAGATCATCCATAACCTAGTGGTCGTCATCATCATCACATGTTTAATTAGTGTTGTTGTGTCAATCCAGCTAAGTGAAACTGGGCCGGATCCACTCCCATATCACTAGCACGCTAGTATAGTCTGCCCACCTAGATACCCCGAGTTTTCCATGTGCCCTTTTTCAAATGGTGGTGAGGTTTTATCAAAATAACAAAAATGAACATAACACTTTCTTTATCCAAAACTCACTCAATCCCTCACCACCGTTCTCCCTCCTTAAGAACATTCCCTTTTTTTACTCCACGTAACACATCTCACGAATAAAAAAATAAAACACACATCATATTTCTTAAATTAAAGGGGTTATGTTAAGTGGGGTTTTCCATTTTAGAAAACCAATTTCAAAGTGCCAAACGGGCCTCATCACTTTACAAGGAATTTTAAAATTAAAAAAAACACTATTGGTCAACACCTTTAAGTTTTAAAAATCAATTAGAAGCATATTTGTACAACCAAGGTAGTGCATGTTTAAATAATGCTTAAATCCGTACTTAAAATGAAGAAATATTTTTAAGAAAATCAAACCATCCTCAACACCATTTTTTTGGAAAACACAAAAAAAAAAAAAAAACTTGTCATTACAATTTTATAACAAACTGGTCGAAATACCACACACATTTGGAAATACTCATTTCACATTCAAAAAGTCTAAGAAACCAATTTTCAAGAATCACAACGATTTATTCACAACATATATATAGATATATATATATACATATTTATACATTTCATATGGATTATATATAAAGGTATAATACACTTTAAAAAAAATACCAAGCAGTAATGAAAATTCTAATTAAAGGTCAGGGCATAGGGAACCTACCTCGATTCGTAAACTGAAACTGATGACGCAACACACCTCGCACAGGTGCGTACGCATGCGCAAGCCAAAGACCTCTACGTTGAGGAATTATTCCTCCAACGTGCTGCATCAACACCAAAACACAACATAGACAACCAAAACATTGATATAAAGAAAAAATCAAATAGAAAAACGCCACATAAACTACCTCAGCGCAGACACGCTCGACTGCTGGGGTTGCATGCCAGTCAAAGTGGCGGCGCGCACTGGTAGAGAGATCGCCAGAGGTCGTGCACTGATTACCAGGTGCGACGATGCCTGGTGCAAGGCAACGACGGCTGGTCGGACCACAGAAAGCCGGTTCACGGCCGGCCGAAGGTGTGGCGGAGATGTTCGGAGCACCGGAAAAGGATGGGAGACACCGGAAGGGCGGGGGACTCAGGAAGGTGGTGACAGAGCAGAGTATGGGTGACGGCAGGGCTGGGGAACGCCGGCGGGGTCACCGGAGGGTAGGGCGGTACGGTGGGGTTGCTGAAGGGCACTGAGGCACAGGAGCTGGGCACCGGGGCGGTGGTTGGATGACGGGTAGGCGTGGAGCGGCGGCGATGGGAGGCTGGGACGAGGCCGGGGAGCGGCGGCGATGGGAGGCCAGGGAGCGGCAGTGACAGGAGGTCGGGATGAGGCCGAGGATCCGGGCGCGGTGGGCGCACCTGGGGTGGAGTGAGGCTGGAGGGGAGGGGAATCAAGGGGGGGGGGGGGTGGCGCGCTCAAGGTGGGGGAAGGGGGGGTTGTAGAATTAGGGTTTTAATATATATATATATATATATATAAATATGATGATAATAATAATAATAATAATAATAACCATAATAATAATAATAATAACATAAAAATAAAAATAATAATAAAAAAAAAGCACAATTTCCCGACACCTGGGCCGCCCACGCGGTGTCCGCCAACTACGCGGTGACTACGCACGGGTCTGAAACCTAGTAAAGGTACTAAATGACAAAAATTATATTCTGAGGCTCAGCCCGGACCTTGGAACTAAGAAAAAATAAAATAAAAATGAAAAAAAATTAAAAAAAGGTGGGTGTGACAATTTTCCCCACCAAAAGCACTTTTTTCCCCTAGAAAGTCACCCAAAAGAACGATAGACGAAACTTGAAACAATACCCAGTTAAAAAATGAAAGAGACCAAAATCCAAGAGAACGAGAGAAAACAATAGGGTTCTCCTCACCACAAGACCTAAACTATTACGGAAAATTAACACTCAACCATACCACTCCGGAAGGGGGGAGTGGCGCGGGAACTCCCAACCAAACCAAGCTAACCTCCATAATACGAGCGAAACAGCTCCGCTAAAGCTTAGAACTGTGGACCTATACCATAAACCCCAAAGACTAGGGAAGAAAAAAAAACCTCAGAGAAGAGTTTAATCCACGATTTAAACCCAAGTATTCCCACAATGTCGTTTCTCCCAAAGACACATACATCTCCAAACGAACACAGTCAAACCGAGATCAACTCGCGCAAGATCCAGACACACCTTTAAGAAAAATGCACGATACAGAACACCATAATCAGAAAAATGAGATTGTTTGGATTACAAAAGAACACAATCATCCCAAATTCACAACGACACAATGAACCTACGACAACGCCAAAACATTACCAGTGGAAGAACGAGAATGAAAGTACTTTTAATGATTTCTTTTCAACACTGAACACAATACCCGAACTAAGGCTTCACACCCCCGTAAACTTCTGACTGTGTGTGAGCTTCACCCCGAGACCTGTGGCTTGGGCTCTGATGGCTGAAGCATATCTCGCCTCATAGTCAGGCACTGTTATTATCCAATCACAGCGTCTTCTTCAAGCGACGCTTCCTGCAAAACTTCTCCAGATGATCCAGACACCTGCAATGATGACACATCATTGAAGGGGTGTGACATGACAACTTTATATACCTTAAACATCCATACTAATGATACACCATTAGATGGTCTGATGAACTGAAAGTTAGAGCCACTACAGAGGACTCTTTGGAAATAGATCCATCTGGAACACTCTGCTCGTCATATGGGAGACCTTCACGAGCAATTGGATATGGTGGATTGTCATCTGTCTGCGCTCCAGATACCAACTCAGATAAAATCAAATCATGCACCAACTTATTAAATGTGATTCTCCGAAATAGGGAAGACTAGCTCATTGATATCTGGACGAAGAAAGCTTTAAATACATCCCACATCATCCCAACTTACAGTGATGGTGGGGCGAACCACTCTTACTCGTCCAGAGCTGGACCTTCGAACAAACCCAAAACGGCATGTACTCTAACAACTTCAGGAGTTCCCAATACTCATAAGACACACTCGACCTCGTCAAATCACTTTATGTCTCTAATAGACCCTAATCACCATGAAGGAAATTCAACGTCTGATAAGGACCAAAAACTGGGCATGACTCATCAAAAACTATGGGGACCTTTCTGGGCGGCATTTTTGAGCAATTTATAAAACACCAAGCTGAAACCGATATCAATAAAAACAACATAAATAAAGCACCCTCATCCAACCTCAACCAGCTCAAATCCAAAAAAAAACAAACGAAACCCCAAATAAAAAAAATCCCTTTTTTAGAATCCCCTTTTCATTTTAGATTTCAAAACCACCTTCTTTCATAACCACTTTTCAAATACCAAACCACTTTCAAACCAAATTCACTTTCCAAAACCATTTCCCCATTTAAAAACCAATTCAGAAAACATGGCCAAACCTTTTATTTCAAATACACACCCAGGTAATCCCATGAACCATTGCACATGTCTTCATCAGCTTTCCATTCATACACACACCAAAATTCACTTTCCACACATTCTCTCACATGTGCAAATGTTCATAAAGAGGACCTGAGGTTTCACCCTAAAGCATTCTCAACCAATTCCAAACAAACAAATGATCTCCAAAATCAAGATATTTTAGTTTTAAAACCCATTTCATAAATTTTAAAGTCATTTAAAAGTAATCAATCCCATTTTCAAAAACCTTTTTTTTTATATTTCCAAAAATACACTTAAACCAACCAGAAGAAAAAAAACACTTAAATTTCATCAAACACTGGAGTGAGGGACTAGTAGTCATGCTTAACCTGGAGAAATGGTAGTGGGACATGTCCCAAGTAGGTGTCAACCACTAGGAGGAATTCAAACTGTGTACCCGGACTCCACACGGGTCACTACTCCATGTGAAATCATGATGCAACATCGGTTTGCCTCCATTGTCATCCCTCAATTCAAAACAAATCATGATGAGACAAAGACTCAATTCCCAGACTACCCCTGGCAACTCAAGGTGCGGAACGGGTGAGGTTTCATGACGTCCTGCCCGTACCTACCTCTTGAGTCCCGACAGTTATAATATCCACCTACCGGACAACCCAAATAACAAGGGCCTGCTCTGATACCATTTTGTCATGAACCAGCCCGGGTCAACCCTGAATCGATCACCCGAGCCGGTCCGTGGCAAGTCCCGAGGGGTGTTCCTGATCCCCCCATGATTGAAACTAGTGTCGGGCATCAAGTTTTAATCATTGGGAATGATTTAACCCAAACAAACCAGGATCCATAAAATAATAAAACTAAAAAAATAGACAACTCTAACAACATAAACAAAAAACTGCCCAACAAACGTACCTCCATGTGAACTTGCGGGTCACCATCCAACGAAAAACCAATATCACTCCAACAATGAGAGAATCAAACCAGAAAACCTGAACAAAGGGAAACCTTTAAATGGAATGGTAAATGATAGGTGTGAGTACAAAAATACTCAGTAGGAAAGCCAAGAGTAACCAACTACCTATTCCCTTAACTTAAAAAAGAAAACCAGTCGTGCTAGTTTGAAAATAAGGCTCATTTAAAATAATGTTTTCAGAATTTTCAAATTCATATAACAGGATTTTACTTTTAAGGAAAACATTTCAGTTCCCATACATTTTCAAGGTAGAATTCCAACTTACGTTGACATTTCAAATTGAAAGGAATAAAATTTACATCAAGTTATAGTTTTCACAAAAGAAGTAAACATGCATTAAACCTCTGAAAAGAAAATCACTCCACAAATACCAAAAACATTAGCAAGCACCATGGTCAAAACCCCTAAGGTTCATCTAGCTCGTGTGGAGCCCTAGAACCTCACGTCTCGGTGTAAGAGATACCATAACAAATATCCATTCTCATGCATGAGCCACTAGTAGGAGATCATCCATAACATAGTGGTCCCCATCATTATCACATATTTAGTTAGTGTTGTTGCGTCAATCCAGCTAAGTGAAACTGGGCTGGATCCACTCCTGTATCACTAGCACGCTAGTCTAGTCCGTGCACCTAGATACCCCGGGTTTGCCATGTGCCATTTTTCAAATGGTGGTGAGGTTTTATCAAAAGAAAAAAAATGAACATAACATTTTCTTTATCCAAAACTCACTCAATCCCTCACCATTATTCTCCCTCCTTAAGAACATTCCCCTTTTTTTACACCACATAACACATCTCACGAATAAAACACTAACACACACATCGTATTTCTTAAATTAATGGGGATGTCTCAAGTGGAATTTTCCATTTTAGAAAACCAATTTCAAAGTGCCAAACGGGACTCATCACTTTACAAGGAATTTTAACATTTTTTTTAAAAAAACTCTATTGCTCAACACCTTTATGTTTCAAAAATAAATTAGAAGAATACTTGTAAAACCAAGGTAGTTCATGTTTAAATAATGATTAAATCCACAATTAAAATGAAGAAATATTTTTAAGAAAATCAAACCATCCTCAAAACCCTTTTATTTTGGAAAACACAAAAAAAAACAAACATGTCGCTACAATTTTATAACAAACCGGTCGAAAGACCACACGCCTTTAGAAATACTCATATCACATTTAAAAAGTCTAAGAAACAAATTTTCAAGAATCACAACAATTTATTCACAACATATATATACATATACATATACATATGTATACATTGCATATCGATTAAATATAAAGGCAGAAGAAACTTTAAAAAAATACCAAGAAGTAATGGAAATTATAATTAAAGTTCAGGGTATAGGGAACCTACCTTAATTTGCAAACTAAACCCAATGACGCAACATACCTCGTGCAGGAGCGTACGCGCATGCAAGCCGAAGACCTCTACGTTGCGGAATTATTCTGCCAACGCGTTGCAACAACACCAAAACACAATAGGGACAACCAAAACATTGATATAAAGAAAAACTCAAACATAAACACACCACATAAACTACCTCATCGCAGCCGCGATTGACCGCTGGGGTCACGTGCCAGTCAAAGGGGCAGCATGCACTGGTAGGGAGACCGTCGGAGGTCGCGAGCTGATTAATGGGTGAACCTCTGCCCGACGCAAGGCGGAGGCGGCTGGCTGGACTGCGGAAAGCCGGTACACAGTTGTCGGAAGGTGTGGCGAAGCCGGCCGGAGCGTCGGAAATGGCTGGGGGATGCCGACTGGGTGGGGGACGCCAATAGGAGGTGCCAGAGCGGAGCAGGGGTGCCAGCAGGGCTAGGGAATGCCGAAGGGGTCGCCGGAGGGCATAGCGGCGCAATGAGGTTGCCGTAGGGTAGGGAGGCGTGTGAGATGGATGCTAGGGCGGAGGTCGGACAGTGGGAAGGTGGGGAGTGGCAGCGACGTGAGGCCGGGACGCGGCCGAGGAGACGGGCGCGGTGGGTGCGCCTAGGGTGGAGTGAGGCCGGAAGGGAGGGGAATCAAGGGGGGGGGGCGCTCAAGGTGGGGGAAGGGGGGAAGTAGAATTAGGGTTTTAATATATATATATATATATGATGATAATAATAATAAGAATAATAATAATAATAACCATACTAATTATAATAATAACATAAAAATAGCAATAATAAAATAAAAAGAATAAAGGGAAATTTCCCGGCACCTGGGCCGACCACGTGGTGTCCGCCAACTACGTGGTGACCGCACACAGGTCTGAAACCCAGTAAAGGTACTAAAATGCAAAAATTTTAATCCGGGGCTCGGACCGGACCATGGAACTAAGAAAAAATAAAATAAAAACGAAAAAAAATTAAATAAAAAAAGGCGGGTGTGACACTGATCACTCAAAACTATCCTAGAGGGTTCTGAGACTTCTTAGATAAGCCACAATGCCTCGAAGAAGCCCTGCAACAGGCTAGCCAGACACATCCATTTCCCCTTGTAATCCCAGCGATGAGGGACATCAGAGCCGAGCCTACCGCAGTGGCCCAGATAGAGGCCCCTAGATAGCTGGAGTTACTACCAGTGGAGCCAGCCCCATAGCCCCACAGAGGTCCGCCAGCATGGGCACAACTTCCAAACCAGAAATGATTGACTCATAATCGGCACGCGCCTCCATGTAACACGCCGCCACCACCTAGGAGAGATAATAAAGTTCAGCCTCCTCGACAGGCCCCTCTGGCCCCTTGTCAGGGTCAGGCTCTAAATGCCCCCTTTCCGGACAGAAGAAATCAGACCTAATCGTTCAACGAGGCTCAGGTCCATGGTTACCTCTACAGTTCCTTAAAGTAGGGAATTATACGACTACCTTAGGGTAGAAATCTAGAAGAGGTGAATCTAACTGATTGCCCCAACTACTGCCCTTATCATCAGATCCTAGGGAACACCCTCAAGAAATGTTATGTGTTCAAGGACCGACTCCAAGAACAGATTGACAACAACATAGTCAGGTTGGTACTAGCCTCGACATAAGTGGCATCTGTATTTTTAAGGCCAGATAGTAGTAGCGACAGCGAAGGCGAGTGGCAGCAGGTTTCTGACCCCGGATCTCAGAATTATAATGACATGATGGCCTGAAACGCGGTTTCCCGTGCTCATGGAATTATCCATGCATACCTAAATCAGCTAAAGCCTCCAAAAAACGTTGCTACCACTTTTGTGTCAACATCTCAGCTGGCCTCTTCCTAGAAGAGAAAGCATCGACAACACAAGAAAAAGAAACACGCCCCGCCAATGCCATCGTCGTCCCTCACTCTCGATGAATTTATGACCCTAAAGATGGGGATCCATCCTAGAATACGACCAATGATGGATGAATATGCAAGTGGAAGTCAAGGGTATGCTTCGATTAACACCGTCGAATTGGTAAACCCCTATATGACTCCCGACGAGGGGGAGTGCCAGGTAAACCTCCCCAACGTCCCCAGCCAACTCCAAAGTCGGCGGAGCTGCAACCATATGGGTCATTGGGGAATGTCAGTTGGAACCTCTAGCCAGGCCATGCATGCCACTGATACCAGGCAGTAGGCCCATCACAGAACTCATCACGCGCAACCTCTCCATCCGGTGTCGACAGAACCACCTCCACCACCGTTTGTGCTTCTGGATCCGGAAGAACCACTTTGGTCATGCCGCGACTAGCTTCGCCCTACTACAAGAAACTATCTGCCATCCTATCCTCATCTGATAGCTACTCTTTAGGCTTTGACTAGTGTGTAGCAGGATATACCCAATATCAGTCAGCCGCCAGTCCGGCCAGCAGAGCCCACCTTGCCTCATATCACAGAGCGGCTTCCTGCAAGTAGAAGTTTGCGCCAGGTACGGAAGTATGATGTTCTCAAAAACCTCGCCTAAATCCCACTGAGGCTTTACATCCTTGAAGCCCTTCTCCTGTCACCAAGTTTGTGTGAAGCACTCACTGAGGCTTTAAGAATCCCCCTCTAGTTTGATATGGAGGTATCAGCTGTAGAAGCTTTTCATGTTGAAGCGGTCGATAATGATGAATGTCAGGAAATAATTTCATTATCTGGGGAAGATGAAGGCTCTCCCATACATGGGCACATCCGCCTACTGTACATCACCGGCCAATTTTAGAGTGTGAAGGTTCTCCACTGCCTCATTGACCCCATCTCCGGGATCAATCTTATCCTGACTCAGATTCTATAGAAGATATGGTTATCTGAACATGACTTGAGTCCCTCTGATTTAAGAATCAAGGGATATGACAGAATAGAGCAGACCCTGATTGGAAAGGTCCATTTGAAGACCTAGTTCAGTGGCCTAGTTTCCAGCAATTAGTTTGGGGTTGTCTCCCAGGACACCACATATAATGCATTAATGGGCAGTCCATGGATCCACTTGCACCTGGTGATCCCTTCATCATATCACTAATGCCTCAAGTACTCCCTTAATGTTCGAGTGGGCATACTCCAAGGTGATGAATATCCTTTCGCCTCTTGTGAATCCCGCTACTTGGACGCTGAATATTACAAGAGCAAGGATAAACAAGTCCAGGCAAGTGAAGTTGAGCCCATCACTATTACGACCGACCCCTGGGCAGACCTGAATGATGTCTACGTATTCACGATCCATCGGTTGGAGGCCACGACCCCTGATATGGGGAAATTTTTTGTCATTTTTGGGACAAGGGGGAACCATGCTCTCAAATCCAGGAGGCATCAAAAGGTCATTTTGTATTCTTATACGAATCATGCCTCAGTGATCCCGAAGCCCCCCACTCATATCAGGTATCAGTGCATCTAGCTCATGGAAATGGAAATACGTCATACTTTTCTATTTCACCGGGCTGGAATAAGATGGCTCTGGCCAATGCGCCACCACTTCTTTGATATTATCAAGCCTGGCCCCTTGGGCCAGAGACCAGATGAGATCAGGTCGACAGCCTTCATTGCTATGGTCTCGGCAGCGCTGGAGTTCCCCAATGCAATAACAACTACCAATCAAGCTGATACTAGCCTCCAATCAGGGTCTGGTAACTCATAAGAAACTTCCCTTATGGAAGATCCCTCTATAAGTGGAGAAGAGGATATAAAGGATGCTCCCCCCGCCTTTAAAGAAGGTGTCTCTCCCATAGTCGACGAGTTGGTATAGGTGATCCTCGAAAGCGTGGAAGACCCGAGACCCACGTTGATCAACACCGCCATGCCCCCCGAGGAGTAGTAGAGGTATGTAGACTTCCTTAAACAGCACCGTGACATGTTTTCCTAGAGTTACAATGAGATGCAAGGACTAGATCCTCAAGTATCCGTCCACCGCCTCGGTCTTCTCGAAAATCATCGCGGGTTCAAAAAACCTCCCAGAAAGATGCATCCGTTTCACGGTGCCATGGTTGAGGCCGAAGTTGACAAACTCATCAGGGCCAACATCCTTAAGGAGGTCCAGTACCCCAAATGGCTGGACAACATTATACTAGTCTAGAAGAATAACAGAAAAATCAGAGTCTCTATCGACTTCCATAATCTCAACCGGCATTGTCCGAAGGATGATTTTCCCCTTTGTGTGATGGAGCTCTTGATTGACACCACAACTGGGTTCCAAGACCTCTCCTTCATGGATGGTTAATATGGATATAATCAGATCCAGATGTCCCCCAAGGATGAAAAGTCCACCACTTTTAGGGTGCCCCAAGGTACTTTCTGTCACTAGTTTATTCCCTTCAGCCTGAAGAATGCAGCTACCACCTATTAGCGGGCCATGCACCGCATATTCAAGATAATCCTCAGGACATTGGTGGAGTGCTATGTGGAGGATCTGGTTGTCAAATATCGCCAGTTCTAGGATCATCTCAAGGATCTTGAGAAAGTGTTCGACTTCCTCTATTCCCACCACCTGAAGATGAACCCATTAATGTGTGATTTTTGGGTCACCTCTGGAAAGTTCCTTGGATTTTTTGTCAGATACCGGGGCATTGAGATCGACCTAGAGAAGATCATGGCCATCAGCCAGATGCCTCCCCCGAGTAATATTCAGGAGCTTTGAGGTTTCCAAGGCCACTTGTCCTACATACGCCAATTCATTGTGAATTTTGTTGGAAAGTGTAGGCCCTTCTCTCAGATCATAAAAAAGGGAACCACTTATGAGTGGGATGAAGAGTGCCAGACTGTGTTCAATGAAATCAAGCAGTATTTGCTCCAGCCTCCGGTCTTGATGTCACCCATCTCCGAGAAAATTATGGTCCTCTATTTCACCGTCCTAGAATGGTCCCTTGGCACCCTTCTCTCTGAGAAGAACAATGATGGGATAGAGAATAGCCTCTACTACCATAGCTGCATGCTCCTCGATATGGAGACCAGATACACCCCCATTGAGAAGAGATTCCTTGCGCTCATGTTTTCGTACAGAAATTGTGACATTACCTGTAGCACCACGAGGTACATCTGGTGTCCCGAGTAGACCCGTTGAAGTACATCCTAAGCCGTCCCATGTTGACTGGCTGACTAGCACGGTGGGCGGTAATCCCACAGCAGTTTGATATCAGGTTCGTGCCTCAAAAGGCTATCAAGGGAAAGGCATTGGCCGATTTCCTTGATTCCCATCCAACCCCCGCTGACCGGCCCTCGGACATGGATTTTCGAGATGAAACTATCCTCTCAGTCAATCAATCCATCCCATGTTGTCAGATGCACTTTGATGGTTCCTCCCAAATCCCCACTAGTAGGAGACTCAATGATCCTCGACTCAACAGAGTGGGCCTGGGTATCGTTTTTATTACACCGGTACAAGCCATTCTACCATATTCATTCCTGATGTCAGAAGGCTACACCAACAATGAGTCAAAGTATCAGGCCCTCATTAATGGACTCAAGATGGCCCTCGAGATCGATGTTTCCCATTTTCATGTAAAAGGGGACTCTGAGCTAGTCATTAAGTTGGTCAACAGTGACTATGTTGTCAGGAATACAGAGCTCATACTATTGTTGGAACGCACCCTCCAGCTAATAGGCCAAGTTTCCATCTCGATCAGAAGTTACTCATGTCCCTCGGTCTCAGAACGGTCGAGCAGATGCCCTAGATGGTTTAGCTGCATCACTTGCAGAGGCCGAACAGGATGATCTGATTATCCATGTGGAACATTGGAGAGTCATAGCTCCTGTTACCCCATATGGTGGTGATGGTCCACAGGTAAGCCATCTCACTGTCAGCGCACCTGCATCAGGACCCCCAGGTCATTTAGATGTAGTGGTTGAAATGATTTCCCATTGGAGGAAACCCTTGGTTGAATACCTCCAACATGGTAATCTCTCATTAGACCGTGCTAAGCACGAGAAAATCTAACATCGCGTGCTACAGTTTACCCTCCAAGGTGGTCCCAACCTTGAGCCAATCCTCTATAAGTGCGGGTTTGATGGTGTTCTACTCCGTTGCATTTAGGGGGTTGATATTCCATAGGTCAGGCAAGAGGTTCACACCAGTTCCAGCGGTGCCCATCATTCTGGGCCAAAACTGTCTCATCAGATTCGAAGATTAGGGTATTTTTGGCCCTCCATGATCCACGACTACATTAAGTTCGCCAAGAGGTTACATGCATGCCATTTTCATGCTAAATTAATGCATCGTCCACCAAAGCCTCTCCACACTACCACGTACTCTTGGCCCTTTGTAGTCTGGGGATTAGATGTCATAGGACCATATCCACAGGCAACAGATCGCCAATTCCAATTCATCCTGACCACCATAGATTTGTTTTCCATGTGGGAAGATGTATTTACACTCAAGGAAGTCAAGGCCAGTTCTATCATTGACTTCATGAGTTCCAATATCATCCATCGATTTGGATTTCCTCACACCGTCCTCACTGATAACTGAACCAACTTCTGAGCAGTCGAGTTGAAAAAGTTGTATTCCAAGTACAACATTTTCTCTAACCATACCTCCCACTATCACGCGCAAGCGAATGGGCAGATTGAGGCATTCAATAAAACCCTCTCTAATATCCTGCAGAAAATTATTGGTCAGAACAATAAGATTTGGCCGGATAAGCTCCCTAATTCCCTCTGGGATTATCGGACGATGACTTGCAATTCCACCCAGGTGACCCCATATTCCTTGGTATATGGAACTGAGGTCGTCCTGCCCAACGAGATTAAGTTTCCCTCATTGTGCACCGTGGTCTATGACTAGCAAGGACCAGATAGAGTATCTGAAATCCATCTAGCTGAATTGGAAGCACTTGACGAGAATAGGCTTCATGTCGTGCACAAACTAGAAAGAAACCAGAGCAGGATGGCTCGAGCCTTCAACAAGAAGGTTCACCTCCGCTCTTTCCTACAAGGTGACTTGGTGCTAGCTCTGAGAACACCAATGATCTCTAGAAGGAAACCACCCAAGTTAGAGTCCAAATGGGAATGAACTTTCATTATTCAAAAGGGTTAATCCAATGGCACGTACTCACTGGTGACCATGGATGGTGGGCATATAACCCCTCCCACTAACGCCAAGTTCCTCAAGCAATACTTTGCCTCATCCCTTAGGTCTGGAACGAACCTAAACTGTCTGGTCCTACATAACCATAAACTGGACAATTGTCCAACATGACCTTAAACTATTTGGTCCAGCGTGACTATAAACTATTCAGTCCAGCATGACTTTAAACTGCACCATCCCGCACAATGTTAATATGCACATCTCTCGACGTGATGTTAAACTTCACCTTCAAGAAATACGTGTGGCTTGATTCCCATACTCATGGGATACATAGGACTACCTAAACATTTAGATTTTGAGTCCAGGCATATCTCTTAGAGATCTCCCGGTCACCTAGGCCCCTTGGCCTATTCCTTTCCATGAGAGGGACATATAGGTGTGGTATAGGGTTATTACCTCCTTCATGTTGGGTTTGTGACAACCATGCCATGCCCCCACTTTCTCCTAAGCGTTCTCCATCTCATTTTTCTATACTCATCTGTGTGAGTTGGCCGCTCTCAAGTTGATCCCCTCAAACCTTTACAATGGTTCACCGATGTGTCCAAGAGTACTCTGGTCTAGGACCTGGAGTGTTAGATTCAACTTGGGAAAGTTTCCATTCACTTGTCAGGCTTTGTGTTCCTATTCAATTGGGCTTCCATTATCTTTCACAACCAAAGGGACCCCCAAAATGGCATGGATACTAGGCCTAAAGGCTCTCTTACCATTACATGCCAACATCCCCAAGGGTTTTCAGACAACACATTGATACAAGTCCCATGTTGCGAATATGTTCAGCGATCAATGCTCATTTGTTTGTCTCCATTTTAGGCTAACGTGACATGGATGATATGTTGAGAACATGGTCAACAATAATCCTCCATCTCCACACCAGCACCTTCAGGCCTTTAATGTTGGTTACATGATTCATATTATGTTCCACCCCATCATGTCTAGGTAGAATTTCGACACTCTTGGCACTATCCCTCAGTGCACCTCCGCACGTCAGGGGGACAAAGCTGTAATGCGATATTCTTCAGGGCTCCCACAGTCCGAGATCTAAGAACATAAACTAAGATATTCTATAAGAACTATGTGCGACTTGATTATCATCCTCATGGGATACATAGGATCACTCGGACATCGTGTTTTTGGGTCTAGATCAACAGGGAGATAGCTTCTCCTGCCCCTTATCCCTTGACCCTTACTAGCCTCTTGGCCTGAGACTCCTTTCCAAGAGTTGCACACGATGATGATGTGGACCACATCCTCATTCACGTCAGGAATTCCTTATCGTGTTTTGCGCATTCTTTTATGTACAAGCCATATGACTTTAAAATATGTTATCTGGTCCTATCACATGACCCTAAACTGTGATAATATCATCCCGACCGCACGATGAAAAATTGATCTACATTGTGATGAACTCATCATAGGGGACATCACGTTGGGTATTGGTCATCCACCGTACCATTTTTCAATGCCACCATATGTCTTGATTCCCTTGGCGATACTGGGATCTCTGGGTCCTTGGTTTGTCGTTCCAAACAAAGGCACCTACCCTAAAGGAAAAACAAGATCTATCAAATGCTGCTCCTCTTTAGTATGAGGGCCAGACCTGCACGCCCCTTTCATCCTTTGCACTGGTACCTTACCATTCCACCCCTTAGAACTATGTATGGCTTGATTCCCATTCATATGGGGTTTGTAAAAACACCCATGTTCCTTACTTCAAGGCCCATGATAACTTTCATTTTCGTTCCCTCAACTTAAAACATCCCTAGGGAACCCATGATGATTTAGACCTCATCCTCATTCATGTCGGGTTGTATGAGTTACACCCCCATGGGTATCCCAGATTTCCTACTGTCCACGGTTCGAGATCTAAGACCATGAACTAAGATCTTCTCTAGAACTATGTACAACTTGATTCCCAACCTTATGGGATACATAGGAATGCTCAGACATTTTGTCTTAGGTCCAGCCCTGGGAATCACAAATCCCATCCTTTTCCACTGTTGGCCCCTTGGATTGACCCCTCTGGGAGTTGTATAACTACAACATTTTCCCTAACAAAGTTCAGGATTCCCCATAATGACATTGGTAAGTGACAGTTCCCTCACTAGACAGGTCCTGTCTAAAAGTAGGAATGATCCATGATCAAATTAATGTGCCTGCCTAATGTGCTTCAACCACGGTGGTGTAATTTCAAGAGTGTTGGATTATGTTCGAACAAACCACCACTCCACCTTCCATGCTTTGGGTGCCCTTTATTCGGACCCTCATCCTCTTCCACATTTGAAGGGACCCCCTAACAGTATGGATGCTTGACTTATGGCCCGCCTGCTGTCCTGGGCCAATGTTCCGGAAGACTGGTGGATGATATTTTGATTTAGTTCTTGTGTTTTGAACATGGTCAGCAGTCAAACCTCATTTTTTCCCCATTTCAGGCTTACACAATATGGATTTTGCATTTCGAACAAGGTCAATAGTTGTTCTTTATTGCCACACCCCTCCCACAGTGTTCCAAATTTGGGGTAATGTGATTCACATTTTTCATTCCCCTATGTTCGGACTGTATCTAATACCCAGGAATTTCCCCGCGTGTGCTCTAGATCACGTTGAGAAGACGATACATCGATCGGTCTGAGGTCCTCTTCCTTTGATCGAGCCTCCCTCTTCTCCTCGGAAATCCGAATTTGAATATCGAATGCCCGAAGCTTGGTTGACGCTCCCGCGTTCAACCAAAGTGATAGTACGAGCATACCTTTTTTTCTCACATTGGGTACGGCCCACGTGAGCTTAGAAATGGATTGCTATTTATTTCGGGATTATGGTTGAGCGCGTTAAGCCAAGAGGACATGTAAATAAATTTTTCTATACATACAGTTCAAAATAAGAAGTAGTAAAGATAAGTAATTTTATGAGTTCGGCCAAAAGAGGGGCCCCTAAGGGTCGGCTTCTTGGATGGATCATTCCAACGCTTCTACCTTTTGGTTGGTGGCCCCCAGGACTGCTTCACAACCCCTGAGGACCCTATCTTCGTCAGTGACTGTGAATCGTAGTTCGCTGACCCTAGCCCATGCTAGCGCCCGTTCACTTTGATGTTCAATCTTCTAGTGACTTGCTTCCACTAGTTTCTCTTGAGCATCTGCGAGTTGGGCCCTCAACTACTCCACAAGCTCAGAACAGTTTGCGATGAATATCTCCTTTTCTTTCACCTGTTCTTCAAGGCATCAGACCTCCTGATCCACCTTCAGAAATGATTGGGTACTCCCCGAATCCTCCCGGCACTGGGTGATGTCAGAGCGCCGGCTACTCTTGCGCATCTTCTTGGCCATGTAGTCACAGACCATCGAGTGAAGGCATTGAGCATATGTCCCTACATCACACAGCAAACGCAGCCAGGTGTGGAGTGATCCCATCCGCTTCAGCCATTCCATATGAAGCTGACTGAGAAAACACCTAATGCACTTCCACCCATTGCGGCACGTCATCCAGCTCTCCTCGGCCTCTTCTGAGTCCGAATCATTAATCTTCTCAGGATCTGTGGGCTGATAGATAGGAAAAATGGCCAACAGGATAGCAGCGGGGTCTTTTTCGGATATTCCTACTAGGGGGTTGGGCTCTTTAGTGTCTGAGAGACCTTCCTCTCTCACCTCAACCCCGGTGGAACCTTCTTCAACTGCTGTCCCTACCCCGACAACAGTACCACTGGTGTCCACCACTCTCTGCTCGCCAAATGTCGGGGCCAACTCGGTTTCAGAAGCATGTCTTATAAAGGGCAGTACATTTTCCATTGACTCGCTCATGGATGGTCCGGGCTCAATAGCCTGACGAGCCTCCAATGCCATGATCACTGTACAGACAAGGAGCACCCTAATCAATTGAGTCCTCTGACAGAAAGTGCCGGTATCAAAGAAAGGAACTTACAAGAACCCAATGTACCAGCCTATAGTGTTCTATCATCTATATGAGCTATCGTAGTGGGGGATCCCTCAGTGCTATTCAGTTCAATAATGGGCGTTGGTGCCCCACCTAGTTCCATTGGAGCTTCCCCTCATCCTTGGACTGGAGACTCTTGATCAGAAACAATATGCTCCTGAGTATGATAAAAAGGGTGGATTAATGATTGAAAAGGAGAGAAGATAATAAAAGGAGGATATATAACGGGTGAAACATACCTCGAGTAGCTCAGTCACATCTACATCAGAGCCGACGATCTTGACACTCTATCAGAGACTCCCTTGGTGGGAAACCCCTTGAGACCCTTCACCTTCAGGCTCCTCATCTACTTCAAATTATCATTCTGCCTCCTCCTCTTCTATCTCACCGTACTCTGGCTCATCATTGCTGTCATCATCCTCTAATGAAATTTTTTCCAGATCATGCTCCTGGCTGATCATCACTTTCACAAAAAAAGATGGATCCACACGCCGACCCCATTGGCATGTGTACATCTCCATGGCCATCAGATACGCATGCCGATGATTAAATATCACTCTTTTGACAAACCGAACAAGCCCAACTTCTGAAATATGGATCCCGCATCGCACTATCTTCTGCCCGAGGGCTTCAGTACACACCAGCTTCTGTAGGGTTAGCCAATTCGACCATAGAGCTGGGAAGATTGTGTCATTAGAAGGTTGAAGTAGATATATTATTTTCACCTTGGGAAGTTCTCTGGACACTCCGTGGGACCCTCCTTCTCTAGGTGACGAGGGCGTGGCTAGGCCATGTGAAGTCCCCGCTGCTGATGTCCCGGCCTGTGCAGGCCCCATTGTCCGATGTGATTCTTGACTTCCCCCTCTAACGACACTCTGCCTGCTCTCTCACCTCCTGGGATCCACAATGGCGACATTGAGTTGCCGAACTCGCTTCTGCAAAATCCCTTCAGGGTATGCTATGGCCCAATGTTTGGCATACTCGATTGAGAGGCTAGAATCAACTCCGATGGCAGGAAAGGTGATGAAATTACCGGAGCAATAGGTTGTGGACATCATACACATTGGGTGAATAATGCATGTATTCCTTTCTTCCCTGACATCTGTGTATACATATTTCGGCATCCGCTGGAGGCACCCAAACTACCTGGTGAACCTGGACGGCACATAAGGCTCACAGAAGATCTTCCCATCAATTCGGGCCAGAAGCACTACGCCTCTGATGCTCTGGAAGTACCCCCTCTGCTCCAGTGAGCCTTGCCCATTGTCTATCATCTGGCCAGTTGGGGGTGGGGAATGGGCTAAAAGTGTAGTTTTCATGATTACCAATTTTGACACTTACTCCCTCCTCATTGAGCATCAGCAGCATGGCCCCGACAATTTTTAACAGGGAAGGTCACAAGCTATTAACTGGAGGATGGACGATGTCCAAGAAGGTATATCCACTGCAATGAGCCGCAACCCAGCCATAAAAGATCTTGAAGGGGCCACAAATGATCCTAGGTGACCCCCTCTCATCATGCGTCCCAAAATGGTGTACAAACAAGCCATCACAGGGACCCCCAGATTGAATCTTTTATTAGTATGCATGATGCCAGCCATCACCAGGGTCGCTGGAATGACTCCAATCCTTGCGTCCCTCACTGGAAAGAGCCACCCACTTAGGAATGTGGTGAGGAATTCAGTGTACCAAATATTCGGGTCCTATCTCTCATTTATGTTGTACTCCCATGAATAATATTTCCCCACCTCCAGGATCCTCTAGTAATATCCGCTCTTGGTCCTCTATGCCATGGTTGGACACCGTCTCCCTCACCCTAGCATCTTGATAGCCATATCCCTTTATAGTAACAGGCTAAACTAGTCCTTGTAAGAAATTTCCTTTAGGAAATCCTTGATTCCAGCCTCTCTTTATCCAGCTTCAATAAGTGCCATGTCAGCATGGGGGTTCTTGATCCATCTCCCCAGGTGCTCATTGGTGGAAGGAATTCATCATATTGGTGGCCCTCCAAAGGGATACCCCCGATGCAGTGAATGTCCCAAATACTGATACCAACTTCCCCATGATGATGATGGAAGGTATTGTTATTAGAGGACCACCGGGTGAACAGCTCTGTCCTGAGCTCGTGCTGGCAGTAGAAGTGAAATTACGACGTCCATACCGCCTCGAACAAGCCAATATGCCGTAGCTCAGCCCAAAATTGGTCAAATTTATGTCGAAATCAGTACACCCAGGCCCTTTCAATGGTGAAGTTGCCTCCAGACCAAAGGTCCCAATCCTACAGCCAGCCTTTATCCTCGTTAGTGATGCTCTGACGAAAGGTGCTTGCGTAGAGGGCTGGGGAACTCTCTGTGGTAGGGTAACTCTCTGAAATGGTCCTAGTTCTGGGATTCAAGATTTAAAAATCCATATTCATTGTTTTTCTGGCAGGATAACCATTTTTGGTGGTGTTTTATCGGGGGAGGTCTTCCTCACGGGTCACCCATGACCGCGATGTATCAACTTCAAAACCCGACAAAGGGACCTCCTCCAAGATACCGAAGTCCCATAGTGTCAGATTGTTGGACAGGGCATACTCCTTTTGTGCGGGGGTTATCATATTGAAAAGGACATGGTTATTGGATACAATCTTTTGGGTGCCATAAACCTCCGGGTTGGCGACCATTTCAGCCCTTCAAGCAGCGGTTTCTCCCTCATCAGCCTGGTTTGCGGCCATCTTCTTCTGAAAAGTGCTCGAGTAGCTGGCACAAAATATGAGAGAGTGGCATGAAAAATCAGTGACTTTCATGAAAATTCATGACGCGGCATGAAAAAACCCAGGTTTGCTCGTAAAATGGCGTCTGATCTTGGTGGGATTGTGCACAAATAGAGCGATTTTTCGCGCGGGGCTAAAGAAATTTTCTCACACGAGAGCTTGGATCTTGTCGCGTGAGGAAATTCGTATGGACCTTGGGGCCCGTAGTGTCTTTTATAAGAAAATATTGGTTTACGCACACGCATGAAAATCCAATTTCGTGCCCCCTTGGGTTTTGCATGCCGCT
This sequence comes from Viscum album, assembly GCA_963277665.1. Classification (NCBI taxonomy): domain Eukaryota; kingdom Viridiplantae; phylum Streptophyta; class Magnoliopsida; order Santalales; family Viscaceae; genus Viscum; species Viscum album. The sequence continues at coordinate 668,827,124 of OY728155.1, forward strand.
GCAGGTTTTTAGTGCGCATGGACCCCATAGAGTTCTGCATTTCAGTGTTTCCCTCAGAATCTGACTGTTGCGGCCCCTTGACGATTCGATTCTGAGGGGGGGAATTTGTAGACACTGAAAAAAACACTCAAGGGATGAAGAAGGTTTCAAAAAAATAATGGGAAGTCATATTCAGATCCGGGGACCTAGTACGGGGGGCCTGGAGGAGTCGCGCGAAAAACATTCCTAAGTGTGTCAAAAAAACTGCCCCGCGCCGAAAGCTCCAGGATTATCAAGAGTTTTGTGGAGGGGGCGTGAAATATTTCACTCCCCCACCCCACACGGTTGAAATTTCGTGCCTCCGACCTCAACGCACAATTATTTCGAGCCGACCTATTTTCCACACCATCGAACGCCTATAAATAAAAGGCGACCCCTTCAACTTCTAGGGTGAAGAATCTGAACTGGCTCTCATGCAATAAATTCACCTTTTGGGTGTGAAAATATGGATTTCAGGTACAGTTCTTTTCACGCCCAGTCACCCCGAGGTCCGTATTCGCATGAGATCCCCTTGGTTTAGACTAAATTTCAATCCCTTCAGGCCCCCACCCTGTGCTCAATCCCTTCCCTTTGTGCGCAGGCCATCCAATTGCACGTAATCCCCTTAAATTGCGCGCACCCTCTCCCAATTTTGTGCAATTAGTACTCCTTGCACGCAATTCTTTATAGTCGTGTGCAAATCCTCAGTTCCACTTGCGCACTAATCCTCACTGATTTCTTGCTGCGCGCTAATCCTCACTGATCTCGCGCCAGCCTAGTGTTTTTCCCGCAGGGCTGCTTATTCCGCGCGCAAGCCTCAAAGGTTGCGTACAACTCTCCAGGACCCCTCACTTTGGTGCTTCCTGGATACCTCTTCACTTGAGAATACATTTGCGCGAATGTCTGATGATCTTCTTATGGATGTCGTTTTCAGGTGTCTCTCACGCCCTGAGCATCCACATCATTCACTATTTTCCCGTACAACCTTCTAGGCTCATATGAAGTAACTTCAGAGTCCCTTGGACAGTTCTTCCTGTTGCGTTGCTTTGCCTCATGCTTCTTCACATAGGCACGCTAGCGGCTATTGCTTCCTCCCATAGCCATGCTAACATGGACCCCTTGATGGTTCGCTATATGAAACCCCCTCTCCACGGCTTTGCCTATCCCTCTCTGCACCAAGGAGCAGAGGGTACCGGTTATGTAAGTCCAAGGGGTGCGGAGTGAACCCACCTCGTCCGAGCTACTGGACGTTAAACTTCCAAGAACCATCTTCCTCAGGACATGACGTTAAACTGTGACCTTGACCTGTGCCTCGCATGTAGGGTCCCCCACTATGGACATTCTCCACACCCACTTGTATCTACGGGGCTGGGATAACCCCTCCTAGGGGATGATATCCTCCTTATCGGAGTGATGTTTTTCCATGGGGAAAGGGAAACCACCTTGGTGTAAGCCCCTAGCTTTTCTTTCAAGAGGATGCATCCCTACTCCTCCTTTCATCTTCGATCCTCAAGGCCAGTGAAGGGCGTGGTGGAAAACAATGCTTTTCCTTTCCTCGGTACCAAATCCCTCTCTCGCTACACTTTGTTACCACAGGCCTCCATCCTGGAGTAAGTCCCGTCTTCTTGGGATGATAACCACACATAAGCCCCTGTTTCCTCTTTGGGCCGTTAATCATGCATATGCCCCACTCCATTTCCCACAGATGCAACTTTCGCAGCATGATCGGCAGGTCTCTGCTATCTATTGTTTCTCACACCGAGAATGAATCATGTCAGCTTAGAGCAATCACCGACCATGACAAACACTTTGGGCCACCTCAGAGTGTAAGCCTCAAACACCATCCCGAACTACGAGGAATTTGATCCATGTCAAGGCATGGTAAGTAGGAAGCCTTCACGAGGTTCAAGCCCACCACCCGGTCATTCCGACCATCTTCACGTCGGTTCACCAACACCTTGGGCCACCTCAGAGTGTAAGCCCCAAACACCATCCCGAACTATGAGGACTTTGATCCATGTCAATTCATGGTATGTAGGAATCCTCTATGAGGTTGAATCCCACTACCCGATCGTTCCGACCTTATTCATGTCGGTTCAACAACACCTTGGGATTCCTCAATGTGTAAGCCCCAAACACCATCTTGAACTAGGAGGACTTTGATCCATGTCAAGACATGGTACATTAGAAGCCTTCATGATGTTCAAGCCCACCACCCGGTCATTCCGATCATCTTCTTGTCGGTTCACTAACACCATTGGCCGCCTCAGAGTGTAAGACCCAAACACCATCCTAAACTACATGTATTTTGATCCATGCCAAGGCATGGTATGTAGGATGCCTCCACGAGGTTCAATCCCACCACTCGGTCATTCTGACCATCTTCACGTAGTTTCACCAACACCTTGGGCCGCCTCAGAGTGTAAGCCCCAAACACCATCTCAAACTACGAGGATGTTGATCCATGTCAAGGCATGGTACGTAGGAAGCCTCTACGAGGTTCAAGCCCACCTCCTGGTAATTCCGAACATCTTCATGTCAGTTCACTAAAACCTTGGGACACCTCAGAGTGTAAGCCCCAAACACCATCTCGAACTACGAGGACTTTGATCCATGTTAAGGCATGGAATATAGGAAGCCTCCACAATGTTCAAGCCCACCACTCGGTCATTCCGACCATCTTTACGTTGGTTCACCAACACCTTGGGCCACCTCAGAGTGTAAGCCCCAAACACCATCCCGAATTATGAGGACTTTGATCCATGTCAAGGAATGGTATGTAAGAAGCCTCCATGAGGTTCAAGCCCAACACCCATAGGTTCCGACCACCTTCACGTCAGGTTCTCCCCCATCCCGCATGAAATTAAACTGTATACCCCGTCCTGAACTACGCAGACTATGATTCCCAACCATGGGGATATGTAGGAAGACTCCATGAGGTTTGAGCCCATAAATTTTGTCTCATCCCGATCTCTCCCTCAAGCCTATGTGTCTCAGGAAGCTCATGCCCGAACCCAGAGGTTCCACTTCTTCTGGGACCCATCCATGTGTCCATTCTCACGGGTCACCTCCTCAGGTGTCCCATCATCCCATCGAACTACGCATACTTTGATTCACTACCATGGGGATACGTAGGAAGCCTCTTTGAGGATCAATCCCAACTTCACCGTCGCCCTTGCAATGTCCATATTTCATCCCCCTTCACTTTATTACCCATACTAATCCTCAACCGGGCCGCCATGTTCTGGTGGGATAATGCCACCCCACTACCCATTCCACCAAACAACATTCGGAAAGCCACCCACACAATGGCCCCAGTATCAGTGTTCCCTCCCAGGGATTCCTCAATCTGATCCACTCTAATTAGTGTTCCAATCAGTCTGATCCATCTGCACTGGATGTTAAACTTGCGGCATACCCTATGTTAAACATGGGAAGCTGAGGAAAAAATTAGATACATGCCCATGTCATACGATTCCCCATGTTCGATGTGGGATGCCTTGGGATTACGATCCCTCGAGAAGCCCTATAATAAGGGACAGAATACAGAAATACCAGTCCCCCAGTGTCCAGACACGCCAGTGATTCCCAACATGACTAATACCCTAAACGAAGGTTGCATCCCTGACCGGACCCCTTGGAATGAACTTACAGAAGAAGTGTAATTAACTAGTGTCCATGAAGATATGTCACTGGGAAGAGTTTCATGAAAAAAAACTTATGTCTATGAGGGAGACCCGGACTAGGTGATGAGATCCGAGCAAGAATCCACATAAGAGATAACTGACATCCCATCATCCCATTTCGATCAAGGAGCAGACATCCCTAAATAAGAAGCATATGCCACCCGCCTTTGGAAAGCAGGAATGCGAGGTAATAGCTGCACGTCCTCCACCAGACGGATGCGTGTGCGCCCTGACGAAAGGGTCTGAAACATAGATATTGGGGATTAAGTAAACCTTTCAAGTAATTTTAAAGACCTTTATCAATGAACTCATGATAAAGAATGTTTATCCTCATGCATAAGAAATTATTGAGGAGTTATATAAGGAAACCAAAGCTAAAAACCACAATTCTATCATTATTTTACATGAATAATCATTCCATTCACAAATTGTATCAAAAATTATAGAACCGTAGTTTTAATATCCTCAAATAATAGATACATAAATATCTTAGTTTAAGAAAATAATCTGTATTTCTCCTGAACCATGAAACTATAATGTTTTTGTTAAACATATCACATGAAATACACATCTTTTTAACCTATGTATTGGGAAAAAATAAGAATGGGAAGAGCTCAAATACTCAGTAAAGGAAAATATAGGAGATAACATTCAGAGAATACATGTGATAATAATATGGAAAAAAGTGAATACAAATATAAGAAGAATAAATGATCATATATAGGTGAATAATATATACAAAATTATAGATCTTAAAAGGGTCATGGAATAAAACTTTTACATATCATGAAGCATAAATAACTAGGGAATCAAAATAGAATACAATAATCACATGTTTAAAAAATATTATATATTCATGTGGAATAAAATAAGTATACATCAGGTAAAGGAAAAATAACATAATAATAATGTGAACTAGATAATTATTCCACAACTATAGGTATAGGGAAACATCACACTGATAGGTCACACACCTTCATGTAAATTTAAAAAATTTATTTCAAGTATGATAATTTTATGATTAATTGTGAACCTAAAATGGAGAAACCATGTGTATATCCTAAAAACACGTGATAAGTTCATTGTAAATGAATTTAATAGTGTTAGAAATAATCACACTATTTAAACTCCATTATATACACATTTCCTTATTCAATGTGTGTTCTTATTTGAGATCTTCAAAGAACTCTAGTATTTTTTCATAGGATAGTTGTTTCTTCCTGGAAATGGGAATGACCTCATTTGTTTAAGGTTCAAAATTTTCTAATCGGTTTCTAATGGGTTTATTCATAGAACTGGAAACATCCAATGATTCTATATCCATTTGGACATGCTTTCCAAAGGTAGGAGCTCATTAGTTGTGGACCGATGAGGCTTAATAATTTTCATTAGTCGAGAGGATGGGAGGTCAGGCTCCTCACACCTTTTTGGGGGAATTATTTCCTACTATGGGACTCTCTCATAGATTTAAGTTATGTTCACGAATCCTTATTAATTTACCAAGCATGAAAATGAGTTTTTACTTTAGACTTTTCAATCAATGATTGATATGTATGGGATTTAGAGAATATCTTATATGTATTTGAGGTTCTTCATCGATGGGGAATCATCTGTATGTATTAGAGATCCTTAGTCAATGGTATCCTTCAATACATTATATAGAAATATCTTGGTCATTATAATGACCATACTGGTTTTAAAGCCACTCAGTGGGGCACTTGATGTTTATTCTCATTCAGAAGGATAGGGATTATTTCATAGTTGGGATCGTACCTGCAGATGGGCTACCTATGTATCCTTGTTAGAAAAGTAATTAGAACCCACAAAGTTCATGAATTAAGATATATTTTAACCTCATATGGGACGGATGATAATTAATGGGTGATGGGCTTGAACCTTCGAAAGGATTCCTACGCACTCTATGTTTAATGAAGATATCAAATTCCACGTAGTTTGAGTAAGAAGTGTGAGGCTTATGTATGATTAACAGCCCAAAGAGATGTGTCGTAGTTCCTTTTATACTCTATGCTCACGTGAGTCGTGATCGGTGTGAGAAATAAGAGGTACCAGAAAACCTGATGAGTTGTGCCACAAAAGATGTGGTCACCAGGAATGATATGGGGCTTATATATGTGTGACTGCCCAAGTAGATGAAGACTAGGATTTACTTCTAGGAAGAATCCTAGGAAGAAGTTCCATAAAGATATTTGTGCTTTATGGAGATTTGGATACTCTAACTTGGGGCTTACTCTTGAGGGGGATACCCAAATTAAGGGGCGGGGGGGAACCTATGATTGGGTTTACTCATGAAAAGGAGGCCCAAGTTAAGGGAAAATATGATTGGGTCTTACTCCTGAGAGAGAGGCCCAATTTAAAGAGACTTGTAACTTGGGGATTATTCTTGAGAAAGAGGCCCAAAGTTAAAGGGGACTTAGGGCTTACTCCTAAGGAGGATGCCCATTAACAGAGTCTATAAAAGTATTTTTTCTTTATAGAGATTTAGATTCTTAATTTGGGGCTTAATACTAAGGAGGATTATTAGATTAAAGGGGTAATTTAACTTATGATTGGGGATTACTCCTAAAGAGGATGCCCAGATTAAAGATTCTATCATCTTAAGGGATGAGGTTGAGTGAAGGGAACGTCTAACCATAGTGATCTAAAGTTATATAAATCACAAGGTTTTGAGAGATATTCCACAGAACTCCTTTCAGATAAGGAATCCAACAAAGAAACCATGCCATAAGTGGCCTTGAAGAAGGTTTTGAAGGATAGATATTGAAAAGGAAAGGTGAATTTGAAGAAAGGAAGTGAATAGGTAAGAGGGGAACCAAAAAAGAGTCAAGCGCACAAGTCTTGTTCGGGCGTTCAAGTCCTAGTTGCGCAAGTATACTTGCGCGACATGAGTTCACTTGGGAGACAAAGAACCTATAGGGTAATACTTGGGTGAAACTTGGCTCAAGCCCTTAATATTATCCCTAGATGTTTTTAGAATGGCGGAACTCAAGTTTCCATGAGAGGACAAGGCGGCATGCAAGTGTATCCATTTCCCATAAGGGCTGGACACTTTGGCGCACAAGTGTTGATGAGTTCTAACACTTAGACCTTATTCTGCCTCTTTAGATCTTCCATTCTAGGTAAAAAATTTCCTTAGAAGTGTTTGAAAGACTTCAAGCAGAGACTAGGGTGACCAGAGATTAATTTTTAGTTTTATATTTTTTTGTCCCCGAAATGGGGGGCCCACAAAGGGTATTTATAGGATACTAAACAACTTAAGAAAAAAAAGAATAGGGCATGCAAGTCACTTGCGCGACCCATATGTGTTGTGCAAGTATACTTGTGTGACCATAATGAAACTTGCGTGACCCGTGCTTAAAGAGTTCCTTCTTCATTCCCTTTTCAATTTCTGATTTTCTTCAATGGATGACTCTCTTTGTGGTTTAGGTATTCCACTTTTCCATTATTTAGACTCTGTGATAGAAAGGAGAGTCAACAAAAGTACCCCCTCAGAGTTGGATCCAAAAAAGGAAAGATGGTTTGACTTTGAGGTAAAAAAGAAAACCAAGGATTTTGGGTGCGCAGGTTTTGAGCATGCAGGTATCGGCGCACAGGTTACGACACACAGGGGTAAGACATGGCCTATAAATATGGGTGCCAATCTCGCGCAAAGAACCCGGCTTTAAAATAACCTCACTCTCATTGCACAAATGGAATCTCATTCACGCAAGTAGTTTGGCTTTCTCTCATTCACACTTCTGTTTATTGTGTCACGCTTCTACAGTCTGTTTCTGACTTGCATGCTAGAACTAGCACGATAAAACTTGCATGACCGGCTTAGACTTGCGTGCCAATTTTAGACTTGCGCACCTTAATGAATTAGCCATTTTTTCGATTTTGTCACAAATTTTATGAAAAACCAACTTACTTAAAAGTTAATCATTTGATCTTTGTGAAGATTCAATGGCTCCCACAAGAATTGGATCAGCTGATGAACTGGAAAACAAGATAATTGATGACATGATGAACATCGTTGGCCATGACTATTATGATATCTGTGACCACACTCTCCCAGATTTGGCCAAGTACTTGAATAAGTATCATCTTAATTTCCCACAGAGCATTTATCTGCCTTTATATGGCCATGGTCATCTGCATGAAGTCAATGTTCCAGATGCAAAGAACTATATTCCTCATTCCTAGTTTCAGACTTACACAAATTTTTCATTATCAAATTTCTCAGTTACAGGATCATTTTTCAATTCTGTGATAGTGGAGAAGGAATTCATAATGCATCAAAGTCCATTTGCTCCAAATTTGAAGCCTCACAAGCCTGAGCTACAGCCGCATTGATATCCCTCTATTTCAGTTATGATGTGCATTAAGAACGGCAACAATGGTGTGAACTTCCAAATTTTACCTCCATTCCACTTCCTTGTAGATATGAAAATGGAAAACCCATGGGCTGGTATGTTTTTAAATGTCGGTTGGTGGAGAGAAGAATATAATGATATTAGAACAATATCTGAAAATATTACTCTCTCCAAATGGCTCTTTACATCCAATGATCCATTCTCAAATCCATGTATCCATCTTCCAAGTATCTTGGACAGAAATAGAGTCAATATTTGATCAGCATAAAATTTTCTCAAACCTCACTCAATAACATTCTTTTACAATTGTTCCAAGAAGAGCTGGTATCACTACATCTCTTATTGTATCCAGTTGAATGAATGAATTCTAGGTGGCTGCTGATGAAGCTCAGGATGCCATAAATCAAATGAAGAGTTATGTTGAAAGCCTCTTTTAATTCTTGAAAAAATAGAAGATACTCTAATCTGTGGATGTCCTTCTAACTCTTGGGCATGAATGAAAAACACTTTCATCTTTAATCATTTGTGCCTACATTCTCTTGCTACTTGCTTTAATTAATTTTTCTTAAGCCAATGGGCCTAGTAAGCATAGTTTGATTTTTTCTATGATTTTAAAAATAACCCTACAAACTTTGAATATTTTTATTGATCAATATTACCTAAATCATACAAAATGTATGTTTAGTGAGTTGGGACTTGAATTTTTTTCAGAGTTCCATTGTCTTCTGTGGGCAGTTTAATGTCATGCACGTCGGACATGAAAAGGTTAATGTTTAAAGGTCTAATAGCTTTTACCGAATGGATTAAAATTGACTCAATTCATCGATAATTTATCTGAAAACATATTACCATATTCAAGTATGGGGGAAAATATGTAAACTATTACTTAAGAAATTTTGAATCTGAGGAATGATATGAAAAAGGGATAAAAGGAATTAGAGGAAGTTTTTCCTAAGAGTGAAGTTACCACTATTTAACAAACCCATTAGGGGGTTACATTATGTAGGGCCACTTAAGGGCATTGGCTGCATAGTCATATAATAGCATCTTTTGACTGACAGGTTCGTTATGTAGACTACTTATACAAGGCCACCTAGGGGAACGTGCTATACAGCCAGGAAAAAGAACTCTCTGAAATTTTACTTTTCTATTGCTAAAAGCCAGTGGAAGTTTATGGAGATTAAAATTTTCCAAATCATAGAGTTTGATATATGGAGAGAGGTACTTGTATATGGTTAGGATATTCCCAATCAAGGTAGTCAAAGAATTGGATGAATGTCACTCATGTGAAGGTCTGACCCAAACATATGGAAGGGAAATATAAACCATAGACTTTAATACTTTCAGATCATGAAAAAAATTATGGTACAAATATGTTAAGGATGGCTATTTTTTGCAGATCCCTACATATTGTTGTTAAGACAAATAGGGACAAAAGAGGGTTTTCTCCTATGAATGAAATTAACACTCTTTGACGAACCCGTTATGGTGTTGAATTATATAGGGACGCATAAGGGAATTGGCTTCATAGTCAAATAATATCATCTTTTGGATGACAGGTCCGTTATGTAGACCATTTATGCAAGGACACCTAAGGGCATGTGCTACAGAGTCAGGCAAAAGAATTATCGGGTATCAAAAATTTTGTGACCAAAATTCAAGAAAAGGGTTATGGAGACCTGGAAGTATTTAAGGTTAGGAGTATGAAAAATGAAAATGGGTATTGTCCAATTCATGAAGAAGATACATAGATCAATGCAGACTATAATCATGTTGTGGCTGGGTCCTGAATTGAGATGCTGGAATTCACTACATATCTCATTAGAATGAGAATCAAGCCACACATAGTTATTGAAATACATCTTAACATCATGTGGGACGAGAGTGTAGGAGATCTTAGTTTAAGGTCGCACAGTTTGGACCATAATGAGGAATACACATTGTGTGTTTTATAAACCTGATGTGAATAAAGACATGGGTTTTCATACCACATTCATGTGTTCACAAGGGAACTTTTCAGCCAAGGGATTGAAAGTGGAATTTAGGGTTAGGCCCAAAGACTTGGGGTTGGATTCGAGGTATTCTTGAACATTCCTACGTATCCCATAAGGATTGGAATCAAGCCATACATAGTTCTTGAAATACCCCCTGTACAAATTTGGTTCGTACAAGTGAAGGGTGAAAGGGGAATTTAGTGTAATGATGGTTTGACCCAAGATTAAAGGTTCAGGAATTACCATGTATGCATGTAGTCTTTGAAAATGACATGATTGGAGATCAACGCCAATGATGATTCCCTCTCAGGCGAGGGAAAATGGGGGAATGTATAGTTTAACATCATATAGCAAGGACGATGGTGCTGCATAGTTTAATGTCATGTAGCAGGGAAAAAAGGGACGTACACAGTTTTACGTCATGTGGGACGGAGGTGAACCAATGTGAAGAGATTGGTTTTGGGATGCTTCACGAATCAACATCATATGAGATGAAGGTGAACTAATGTGAAGATATTGATTTTTGGATTGAACCTCGGGAGGATGTCTACAAACCCAGCCTAAAAGGCAAGGATCAAAGTCTGCGTAGTTCAATTGAAGAATGAGTTGGTGATCAAGTTGTAGTTGAGTACAATGACCTAAAGATGGTGTTGGGACTTACCCGTGGTTAGCGGCCCAGAGAGGGTGTTATGGTTGAAGCTTACTCTAAGCATACGTGAGTCATGCTCGGTGTGAGAAACAAGAGGTAAAAACAACACTAATGATGCACATTTTAATGTCATGTATGATGTATAAGAGACTGTGTCAAAGTTTAAATAACATGTGTCACAAACATGGGGTGCTTGGAAGTTTAACATATTGTAACTCAGAAGAACAGTTTAACGTCATGTTGGATGATAGAGGGGACATGCAGTTTAATGTCCTATAGTAAGGACAATGGAGACCGTGCAGTTTAAAGTCTTTTAGTGAGGAATAAAATAGTTTAAGGTCATATGAATGGACCAGTGCTGCACAGTTTAGCGTCATGTAGCAGGGACAAAATACAGTTTAATGTCATGTAGGAAGTATTAGGGACTTTTTCAGTTTTATGTCATGTAGGAAAAATATGTCAATAGTTTAATGTCTTGTAGGACAATACCGTTTTACATCATGTAGGAAGTTGGGTTGTACAGTTTAATGTCGTGTATCCAAGATGATCGTTATGCAGTTTAACATCTTGTAGGATGTAAGTATTTGTGTCACACAAAATACTTTTTCAAGAATCTGGCATTGTTGGAGTTTTAATGAGTTCACAATCCATTGAGATTAAAGAATAAGCTCCATTGGAGAAGACCTTATGTATTGAATAATGTCCTTCCCATTTTGTCTCATTCTTTGGAGTCTTCTTTCCTACTATCATTGGAGTTATGAGGACCAATACCAATTCTCCTTGAATGAATGAATGAAGACGAACTTTTTTGTTGAAAGCCCATGCTATTTGATTCTGATAGACTTCCATGTGGTGCAGGGTGCACTATCTTTTTTCATATAATCGTTCCAATTCATCCAATCGCTTTTGAGATTGTTCATCTGTAGATTATTGATCACAAATGGCTACTCTGAGAGAAGGTAATTGAACTTCAATGGGCAAGACTGCTTCTGTTCCATATACCAATGAATAATGATTTGACCGCGTAGTAATGCGGGTGGTGGTCTGATAAGCCCATAAATCATGAAAAAGTTTATCAGGCCATGATTTCTTATCTTTATCTGCCATATTTTGCAGTATTTTTGAAAGAGTCTTATTGAATTCCTCTATTTGGCCATTGGCCGCTGCATGATACTGAGAAGAATGGTTGGATTTGATGTTGAATTATTGAGACAACTTCCTTACCTCGGATGAACAAAAGTTGGTGCAATTATCCGTCAATATGGTATGAGGGACACCAAATATGGTAATGATGTTAGACTTGATGAATCTAAAAATGATTTTATAACTAACTTAGTTGATAGGTATTGCCTCTGCCCATTTGGAAAAATAGTCAGTAGTAGTAAGAATATACTTAAACTGCTTGGATGTAGCCGAAGGGTAAGGTCCAACTACATCCCTTCCCCACGTGGCAAATGGACATGAGTATTTAGCTGTATGAAGTAACTCTGGGGGTTAATGAATGAAATTGCCATATACTTGGCAAGAATGACACTTCTTAGTGAAATCAACACAATCTTGTATCATTGAAGGCCAGAAGTATCCAAGTCTTTGAACTTGATCGGACAGTCTATGTCATGACTGGTGGGCACCACAGACTCCTGCATGTACTTCATTCATGACATCCATTGTCTCTTCGCCATCAATACATATGAAGATAATTCCATCAAAACCTCTCTTGTAGAGAATTTTTTGGTGATCTGGGCTATCATAAAGAGTAAAATTGACCACACATCACCGGAATTGTTCTTTCCTGGTTCTATCAGGTGGGAGTGTTTCATTTTGAAGGTATTCCCTGATAGGTGTCATCCATCCCATAGTATGACCATATGGTTCAGGAATGGGACATATTTCATTGATATCCTATATTCTGATTTGAACATAAGGTGAAACCTCACGACGGTGGGAAATACTGATGATTGTTTCATCTTGATTTGGATCTTCCAGAGCTGTGGCTACATTAGCCAGTGCATCTGCTTGATCATTTTGTGATCGTGGGACATAAGAAAATGTCAGTTCTGAGGGAAATTACACCATTAACTCTCTAACGTAATCATACGAAGGGATTAACTCTTCTTTTCTGATGGAATAATCCTCATTGACTTTTTTGATTACCAAGTCTGAATCACTTTTACCTTTAAGTGATTCACCTGTTCCTGAAATGCCAACTCCAATCCTGCAATAAGATCTTGATATTATTCTTCATTGTTTGTACCGCCTCCCAAAAATAAGAAGGAATAGGGCAACACTTCCTTTTCTGGGGAAATAAGCACAACTCCTAACCCAACATTGTTGAATTTAGGATCTTCCAATTTCTTCCCTGTTGGACTTCTAAAAGCACCATCAAAGTGCATTTCTATTTTTTGATGATTATCTTGAATAGAGAAGACTTCCTCATTAGGAAGTTCAGTATATAAAGATGTATATTCTATTGAAGGGTGTTCAGTAAGGAAATCTGCCAGAGCTTGGCCCTTTATTTCCTTTTGAGATACGTACTGGATATCAAACTACTGAAAAATAACTACCCACCTTGCCAAACGTCTTGTACGCATTGGACGACTAAAGATAAATTTGAGCGGGTTATTGCGAGATACCAATTGAACCTCATGATGTTGCAGGTAGTGTCTCAGTTTTTGAACTACAAAGATTAATGCTAGGCAACACTTTTCAATACTTGAATATCGAGTTTCTACCTCAAGCATAGTTCGACTAAGATAGTAAAGTCTGTTTTCATTCCTAGCATCATTAGTTTGGGGAAGGAAGGCACCCAATGACTGCTCTAAAGCTGTCACATAGAGGATAAGTGGTCTTCCTTCAATAGGTGGCATCAATACCGGTGGACTCAAGAGATATTTCTTGAGGATATCAAATGACTCTTGGAAATATTTGTTCCATTGGTAAGTGACTCCCTTCTTCATTAATTTGGTGAAGGGTAAACACTTGCCTGCAAAATTGGCAATGAAATGCCGAATATAGGCCAAGTTTCCTTGAATCCCTCTTAATTATTTCAAATTTTGAGGAGGTGACATACCAAGGATTGATTTTTTCTTCTCAGGATCAACTTCGATACCACGATGGCATACAACAAAGCTCAGAAATTTTCCTGAGGTTACCCCAAAAGCACATTTCAAGGGGTTCATCTTCAAATTGTGTTGTCGAAGTTTGTGGAATATGATTTCCAAATCTTCCAAATGATCCGAATGTTGTCTGGATTTAACCACCAAATCATCCACATAACATTCAAAAAATTTACCTAAAAAGGGTTTGAAGATACGGTGCATGGCACGTTGATACATTGCACCTGCATTCTTCAAGCCAAAAGGCATTACCCGATAGCAAAACACACCCTAAGGGGCGCAGAAAGCTGTAGACTCCTCATCCTCTGGGGCCATTCAGATTTGATTATACCTAGAATATCCATACATGAAGGAAGGTTCTTCATAGCCAGCTGTTGCATCAATTAAGAGTTCTGTGATCGGAACTGGAAAATCATCCTTGGGACATTACTGATTAAGATCTATGAAATAAATGAAAACTCTAATTTGTCCATTCTTATTTTTCACGGGGACAATATTAGCCAGCCATTTGGGATATTGAACTTATATGATGAATTTATCCTTGATAAGCTTATCCACTTCATCTTTAATTTTGGAGGCATAAGTTGGGTGTGCTCTTCTTGCGACTTTCTTGAATCCTCGATGTTCTTATGGAAAAACCAAATGATGAGTGGCAAAATCAGGATCAAGACCTGGAATTTATGTATACTTCCAAGCAAATACACCTTTATTTTTATTTATAAAATAAGTATACATTTATTTCTCTACAAGAGTCATGGCCGTACTAATTACAGTGGGGCATGGATCTTCTTCTATACCCATATTTATTTCTCTGAGTTCATCCACAGTGGTAGAGATACCCGCTTCAAATGCTGGAGGATCAACCCTGAGATCTTCCTCTTCTTCATCTTTAATATGTGTTATTTCTTCTGTTTCTACTTGCATAGTAGATGATGAAGTAGAATTTCCATGATCAGGAGAGAAGTTAAAATTTGAACATCTTGAATAAGAGACTACCATTTCTGACCCTATTTATGATGAAGGGTCTTCCTTGGGTAATAAATAAGAGATGAAACATTGAGAATCGACATCATTGTTCACCTCTAACATTACTATAACTTCTTCTGGCCTAGTTCATGAAGTATAGAGTTGATGGATTTCAGCAGATGAAATGAAAACATCTCCATTTGAGCTTTCATCATTTCCTGGAAAATAAACAATTTCTTCCATGCTGTCTGGCTCAATTTTCGTAACTGACATTATTAAAGTTTCTACAAGAGTATTTGGATTTGGGTCTATCCTGTCAATTTGACTGATAGACAACACATAATCTGTACTCACATGTATGAATGGGTTTAATGGAATCTTTTCCAAACCATATGGAGCATTAATTTTGGTATCCTCCTTTGTCTTGGATTTATCCTTTCCCTCCAAGTGATAGAATTCTGCCTCAATGTATTGATATTCACATATTTTGAATGGGGATTTATCACCATATAATGTCCCAATTTGACCATTGAAACAATATTTGAGACCCTGATGGGATGACGAAGGTACGACTGCATGTTGATGTAGCCAAGGTCTTCCAAGAAAAATGTTGAAGGCTATGTCATGACGAACAACTATGAAATCTGAATTGGATACAAGGTCTCCAAACTGAGTTCTGAGTGTAATATCGCCCAGAGGTTCTTGTTAATTTTTATCATATCCTTGCAAAATAAAAGTAGAAGGAGATAAATCAGATTCAGTGAGGCCCAATCAACGAAGTGTACGAATAGGGATGAGGTTGAATCTTGAGCCATTATCAATGAAAGCTCATTGTATATCTACATAATTGACCTTTCCAGATAAATACAAAGGTCTGATATGTCCATGCACAACATCATCTTCATCTTCATCTGTAAAAGTTATCACTGCATGGAATTCTGTAGGATCATTTTCTATATGCTAGAATTCAGTCGTAGCAATTTCAGCTTCGAATTCCTGAGGACTTGATAAAGCATCAATGAGTGCCTCCTGAAGATCCTTTGATAGATTCAAGGAATCCAGAGTTGATAAATTGGATGGTACTTGGGCCAAATGTTTCAAGACATCATAATTTTGGTCCAAAGGTCTGCGTTTCTCAATAGGAACATGTGGTTTCATAGGTTCCTTAGAAGTTGATGCTTTAGAAGTAGATCTATCTTGTATCAGGGTAGGAGTTGGAAATACTCCTAGATTTGGAAGATTAGACCAACTAGGTCTATTTATTTGTTAAGAGGAAGAAGGTGTAACCTCTAACTGATTTTCCAAAATAACTGTACCAGGACTGAATCTGCCCTGCGTGGAAGAACTTTATTGTTCTTGTTGAGCCCGCTGAAGGGATTATCTGTGAGTTTCGGCCGCATATACAGTTCTAACAGGGGTAGTATTGAAATAGTTTCTTCTGTAATATCCACGTCTTCACCTGTATGCTAGAACTCTGTATCTTCCTATAATTCCTCTATTTGATACAGGGAACTCAGGCTCCTCGAGATCAAAACTATCATTGGAATAAGGATCTGTTAAATGAATCATGTTAACAGAACCAAAGACCAACTATTCATCTGATGAATAATTTTCCTGGTTAGCCAATTCAGGCTGTTCCATTTGGTGGGGCGGTTCCCATGCTTTTGAAGTAGATGGCATAAAATATTCCAGAGTCAAATACAATTTAGGCTTTGACATTAACTCTTCATCTTATAACTATTCTTCTTTCTTCGAATTATTCCACCTTTTTAAAGATTTTCCTTCTGATGAAGGGGGTTTTGTTGTGGCATTCATAGAAGAAGACACACTTGGTTTCTTCAATTGCATTCGTAAAATGGAATGAGTTTGGTGTATCGTTTTTCTGACCATCCAATCATCATATTTATGAACATTTTTGATTTTTACTTCATGTCAGTCACCTTCTTTCTCTGGATCAGTAGCAGTAACACATGGTACTTGGGCTGAAGAACCCTTCAGTTTTACCTTTCCAGAGTCCAACATCTTTTTCAGGAGGTATTTGAAGACAAAAAACTCTTGAATGGGATGCCCCAACATCTGATGAAATGGGAAATAGTTGGGAAGGTCTTTATATCCTTTTTTGTTCATCCTTTTGGGCCTTGGAAACTAAACCAGATTATTTTCTTGAGCTGAGATGAAATAGCCATGAACTTGTTCATTCCGGAAAGAATAAACTTTGTTCTTCAAATCTTTAAACTTTTTCCTCCTTTGATCTCTTTGATCATATTGATGAGGCAACCATTGTTGTTGATTCTCAGGAGGTGGAGCCCTTCGATATGATAAATTTTTTGAAGTGGAAGCAGGTATAGGTGCTTGTTTAAGTGTAACTATATCAGTCTATGATTTCCACATTCTCCTTCCTGGAACTGATGGAATTACATGAGTTTTAGCCTTAGTCTTTGTAAGAGAATATTCAATCTACTGAGCAATTGAAGTAAGGTCTCAAAACTCCCCTATGTATTTCACAGGGATCAACGGTGTGCGTAACTCATCATGAATATTTTCCACACAGATTAGCAACAATTCTTTTTGAGAGAGTGCTAAACTTAAGGAATATGTTAATCACTTCCATCGAGCAATGAAATATGAAACTAACTAATTTTACCTATTCTTACAATTTGTAAGATAAAAAATTGTTGTCTTTGGAACATTGAGTTGAATTGAAGAAGGAATTTTTGACGTAGATCCTCCCACCCAGTAATTGACTGGGATTGCAAGCTTATATACCAAACAAAAGAAGGCCCTTGTAATGACTTTACAAAACATCTGAGCATAACTGCTTCTTGTTGTTGAGGAGTTCCCATCATAGGATCAAAATGAGAAAAAAATGTGTTAAGTGTTGTTCTGGATCTCTCGAACCATTAAAAATTGGGAATGTGTTACTTGAAAAATTTGACGAGGGAGGAATTGCATCAACCTATTCAGGGTAAGCTCTCTTCTCCAGTTGAACTGGTGCACGCTTTCCTTCCATATCTTCCAACCGAGCTGTTAATTACTCAATGGTAGTCATTAATTTTTGAGAAACATCTGGTTGAGCTTGGACCTGTGCAGGTGCAATAACTGGAGTTTGGATGGGTGTGATGACCGGGACTGCCACTGATGGTAGTATTGCTGGTTGTTGTTACATATAACCCATAGGATTGGACCTGTGAGGATGTACTGGTAAAGGAAGATGTTCTTGATCCATCCCAGTAGCTGCAACAAATTCCCTTGATTGACTGACTCCAACACGCTTAGGAGGAATACTACCTTGAAGTAGTTCTGCATTGAACCTCCTTAACTCCTTCTTTTCTACCACTTGTTGTGAGAACCATTACTCTAATGAGAGTGATTACCTTCTCCATAGGTAGGGTGGAATGTAACCTGACTTTTTTCCTTTCTCCTTATTGGACGCCTTTTGAAGAGGGGGAGTTTGTTATTTGAAGGAATACCTAGATTTTGGGTAAGCCTTTGATTCTGGGAACTCACACCTTCTTCATTTGTTTCAGTGCATACAACCTCTTGAACATGAACTTCTTCATCTGATTCCTATGAGTGAGCCTCATGTTCTTGGGAATCAGTGACATTGACATTGATGACATTTATCGATGCATAACGCATTGCATCCCTTCTATCAGCATTTCTGCGATATTGTCTTATTCCATGTCCTTTATGAGACACTTCCTTTTGTTGAGTTGATCCCTCAGGAACTTCTTGATGAACCGTTGTTTGGATGGAGTCTCCTAATAATTCAGATCTGTGTTCCTCTTGTGGATTCTCCCCTAATCGATAGAATACTAACTTTCACTGAGGAAGAGATTGAGTATTTGAAAAAGTCCCCAGTCCATTGGACTGGGGTTGTTCCTGATAAACTCCTCAAATCTCATTTGTTGATCCCGAGTGTTGGATTAAAAGAGTCCCCCACCTGGGAAGTTGAGGGTGCTCTTGAGCTACTAAATCTGAGACTTTCTTAAAAGCTCTCCTGATTTTGCAGACTTTAGTCCGGAAATGGGCCGGATGCATCAACCAACATCCACTCAAATCACGTGGCTCAAATGACCGTTGGAAGATTTCTGACACTTCTGTCACTTGATGATGTGCCTTCTCTAAATGAGAATCATGTTCGATATTCTCATTTTCTTGATGCAAGAGTATTTCGACAACTTGTTCTTTTTATTACTGACTTTGGGAAGAACTAGTTGAGGCCTGTTCTGGAGAAAGCCTTTGATTACACAGAAAACCAATTGGCTGTTGCCGTCCATGGGCAATAACATTGCATGAGAGCACTATTGGCGTGCTTTGATGACTGGAGAGTACAGTAAAATGTAGTTCTCCATGAACACCCCATCCCCTGATATGAATACCAGATGGGGCATTGGTAATTAACAAGTGAAACCTTTTTAACGCGCCAAGGCATTAACGCTAAAGGGCTCTCTTCTACTTTTCAACCTTTGGATGTTGACAAACTGAGAGAGATGCCAAGTCAATTTGGCATTGCAACCCTTCTATTATCTGGACAGGATTTTGATATTCATCATAAAATAATATTTTCTCTTTTAAATGATAAAGAATTTTCCACATGTATAGACGAATATCATGAATACAATCTTCCATCAACATTTATGGAATATCATACTAAAAGTCAGCCAAAGGCCAAAACATGACTGGTACTTCACCTTTTACCAGTTGTTTTCTCATATTTAGTACTTCCTCCTTATCATTAGATGAAGATTATTCTACCTAATTAGACCAAAGCTAGTTCTTATTTGTTGCTTTATCAGATTCAACAATATTGGTAGATAATTCATTTATCAAATTAGAAGATGCATGACCTAGGGGTGGTTCGGAGAATGACCTACACCCCAAGCTATCTTCTGGTTGAGAAAGTATTTCACCTGCTAGTGGTAAAGCATCATACATGGTTGGCTTCAAATTTTCAAGTTCCTCAAGATAAGAGGGATTTCTCATTACTGCATTGTCCTTTGAATAATTTTCCATGAAATGTGTATTAATACTGCAGAGAGGACTTTCGTAGCTAAATTCATCATCATGGGGAGGACCACCATGGTGAGTTATAGCAAAAGATGAAACCTCTTGCTCCTTGGTCATCTGGCCATGCAGAGGGTTATTGTGGATCTCATCTGAAGATGATACTTCGAGATTGACAGAGCTATCATGAAGAAAGCCTTCATGAGGAAGTTTCTGATAAAGACCTTCGGAATTGTTGTTCCCACTATTGGAAAATGCGAGAGTATAATTTTGAGTTTCAATAGACAATTGTTTGAGTGCATAAAGAAATCTAGCATCGATCAAGGCCTTATTTCAGATTGGATCTTGATTTCTCGACTGTGCTGGATGTGTCTTTTTCTTAGACTCCTTCTTACTGACTTTGGAAACCACTTGGTTATGAAAGTGGTTATTATGGGAAGGTGTATGTGCCTACTCAGGATAAATGGTTAGGTTAGGCTGATTATCTCCATTCAAATCGGGTGTATGTGCCTGACTTGATTGTCCGTATGACATGAGGGAGTATGCCCCAGAACCCTCTTGGACTAGGATAGAGGTGTGTATCTGTTTCGGAGTGATATGTTGATGAGTAACTCCAATGGTAGGGACATATTTTTATTTCTTTCCCTGTGATGCTGCTGAATTTGTTATAATATTCTGATAGGCATCTAGTATATAGGCAGGGATTTGCTTCTGCTCTTTCACCATCGTCAGAATGTGCTTGGTGACTTCAGCTGCCGGAACAAAAATATAAGTCCATTCCATGTCTGGAGTAGGTGTATGTGCCTGATCCTATCCTCCTTTTCCTATTAACAGATATTGAAAGTACTTATGCATAGGGGCAGAGAGTTGAGTCTGCTCCAAATTTGTCTTCGAAGCTTTCTGACTGACTTCTCCATGTGCTACCAAACGAGACTGTTGGAATACTTGATGAACATTGGTAGGTGTATGTGCCTGCTGGATGTTCCCCATATAGTATGGTGGATGGGTTTCTTTGGTTGCTGCCAGAAAAGCCTGCTGGCTAGCCTATGAATTATAAACAGGTGTATGTACCTGCCTATAGTACTCCATCGGAATTTCCTGACGGGATTGGTGGGTTGCTTCCAGACGAGTCTCTTGGACAGTGGGATTAGAACAGACGAGTGTGTGTGCTTGATCGTTTCTTGCCATTAAGATAGGTCGATGGACTTCTTCGGAGGGGTCAGAAGTGAGAACATGTTCCCTGTTGGCCGAATTTCACCTCTGGCAGTTCGTCTTGCGTGATCGGGTCTAAGGAACCTAAGCCGAACCCCTAAAGACGATACCCTCATCATGTTGAGGGTGCACTACCATATGAGTCTGGCAGTGATTATTGATGGGAGACCTTGGTAAAGACTCCTGTATTCTTGAACCGAGGCCTTGACTGACCTCTTCAATTACCTCCCTGTAATATGGGAGGGACTAGTTGTTGAGTTCTGGGGATAACGACCCGAAACACTTGGAGACGGTGGTTAGCACCACCTACTTCTTGACCACTGGTCATCGCTATTCGGACAACCAGGGTGAATTGTTAACATGGAGGTATTGTCGAGCGGCCTCCAGGGTCGGAATGGTACCGTGTTGACGATATTCCTTAACCAATGCATTTGAGACCCAGTGTTGAAGATGCTAAGTAGGTGATGTCATCCTCAGAGTGGACGAGGATTCAGCAAGAGTAGCAGCAGAGGAATTCACATGTGTGAATTTTAAAGAGGCCATTTCTGTAATGTAGAGAGATCTTGGAAAAGAGTGACTATTTTATATAACAGACATAATCAAGATAAGTTTGGCCACTACATATTTTGGATGAGCACATGTGTTATTTATTGTTTTGTTGGCCCTCACATTAAGTTAAATAGGGTCCTAAAAAATAAATAAAACATCATTTAACTTGGTTAAGGATTCATGTCGGGTTCACCATTTTTTGTTTCTTCCTAGAAATGGGGATGACCTCATTTGTTTAAGGTTCAAAATTTTCAATCGGTTTCTAATGGGTTTATTCATAGAACCGGAAACATCCAATGATTCTATATCCATTTGGACCTACTTTACAAAGTTAGGTGCTCATTAGTTTTGGACCGATGAGGCTTAAGAATTTACATTGGTCAAGAGGATGGGAGGTCAAACTCATCACACCTTTTTGGGCGGAATTTTTTCCTACTCTGGGACTCTTTCATAGATTTAAGTTATGTTCACGAATCCTTATTAATTTACCAAGCACGAAAATGAGTTTTCCTTTAGAATTTGTAATCAATGATTGATATTTATGGGATTTAGAGAATAACTTATATGTATTTGAGGTTCTTCATTGATGGAGAATCATCTGTATGTATTAGAGATCCTTATTCGATGGTATCCATCAATACATTATATAGAAATATCTTGGTCATTATGATGACTATACTATATTTAAATCCACTCAGTGGGGCACTTGATGTTTATCGTCATTCAGAAGGACATGGATTATTTCAGAGTTGGGATCATACCCGTAGATGGGCTACCTACGTATCCTTGTTAGAAAAGGAATCAAAACCCATTTAGTTCAGGAATTAAGATATAGTTTAACATCATATGGGATGGATGAGAATTAATGGGTGATGGTATTGAACCTTAGAAAGGATTCCTATGTACTCTACTTTTAAGGCAGAGATCAAATTCCACGTAGTTCGAGTAAGAAGTGTTGGGATTACGTATGATTAACGACCCAAAGAGATGTTTCCTAGTTACTTTTACACTCTAAGCTCACGTGAGTCATGGTCGGTGTGAGAAAGAAGAGGTATCAGTAAACCTGAAAATTTGTTCCATGAAAGATGTGGTCACGAAGAATGATATGGGGCTTATGTATGTGTGACTGCCCAAGTAGATAAAGACTAGGATTTACTTCTGGGAAGAAGCCTAGGAACAAGGTACATAAAGATATTCATACTTTATAGATATTTGGATACTCTAACTTGGTACTTACTCTTGAGGAGGATTCCCAAATTAGGGGGGTAACCTATGATTGGGTTTACTTCTGAAAAGGAGGCCCAGGTTAAGGGAAAATATGAATGGGTCTTACTCCTGAGAAGGAGGCCCAATTTAAGGAGACTTGTAACTTGGGGCTTATACCTGAGAAGAAGGCCCAAAGTTAATGGGGAATTGGGGCTTACTCCTAAGGAGGATTCCCATTAACAGGGTCTATAAAAGTATTTGTTCTTTATGGAGATTTAGATCCTTAATTTGGGGCTTATACCTAAGGAGGATGCCCAGATTAAAGGGGGACTTTAAATTATGATTGGTGCTTACTCCTAAGGAGGATTCCCAGATCAAAGATTCTCTCATCATAAGGGATGAGGTTGAATTAAGGGAACCTCTAACCGTAGTGATCTAAAGTTATATAATTCATAATGTATTGAGAGATATTCCACAAAACTCCTTTAAGATAAGGAATCCAACAAAGAAACCAAGCCATAAGTGGCCTTGAAGAAGGGTTTGAAGGATAGATCTTGAAAAGGAAAGGTAAATTTGAAGAAAGGAAGTGAATAGGAAGGAGGGGCACCCAAAAAAAGTCAGGCGCGCAAGTCTTGTTCGGGCGCGCAAGTCCTGGTCGTGCAAGTATACGTGCGCAAAATGATTTCACTTGGGCGACGAAGAACCTATAGGGTAATACTTGGGAAAAACTTGACTCAAGCCCTTATTATTATCCCTAGATATTTTTAGAAGGGCGGCGCACAAGTTTCCATAATAGGACAAGGCTGTGCGCAAGTGTATCCATTTCCCATTAAGGGTTGGACACTTATGCGTGCAAGTGTTGATGAGTTCTAACACTTAGTCCTTATTCTTCCTCTTTAGATCTTCCATTATAGGTATGAAATTACCTTAGAAGTGTTTGTAAGACTTCAAGTAGAGACTAGGGCGACCATATATTAATTCCGAGTTTTGGATTTTTTCATCCTCAAAATGGGGGCCCATAGGGGGTATTTATAGGCTACTAAACACCTTGGGAAAAAGAGTATAGGGTGCACAAGTCACGTGCACAACCCATATGTGGAGCGCAAGTATACTTTCACGACCATAATAAAACTCGCGCGACCCATGCTTAAAGAGTTACTTGTTCATGACTTTGTCAATTTTTGATTTTCTTCAAAGGATGACTCTCTTTGTGGTTAAGGTATTCCCCTTTTCCATTTGTTATACTCTGTAACAGAAAGGAGCATCAAAAATAGTATAAAATAATCCTTAGTAATCATAATCTCATTAAATTTCTAAATAAGAATACAATCACTATTGTTGATCTATTTTTGTTGTAACTCATTCAAGTGTGATCGTATCTCTCATTCAAATATTCTTTTTTCTTTTTAATTTGTTCCCCATATGGGTAGATACTAATTATCCATTTATTCTTTAGAGTGGATTAACATTTCTATCATTGTGTCTAGGTTCTGTTTCTATTCTTTCCCCTTTTCTTTTACCCCTTTCACTTTTAGATCCATTCTCTCACCTAGAAATTTTATTTCCTGCACTGGGGGGGGGGGGGGGTCCTCTCAATCTTGGATGATTTAAAAATGGGATGGGGCTTGATAGTAGCTTATCCACTGGTAGTTTTATTAGAAATAATTATTATTTTATCATTATCACATTATTCTATTACTAGGATTTTATTTGTAGACCTCTTGATCATTGGTTTTATAATATTGGTTTAGTCCTTCCCATCCCCACTTCTCTTACTCTTATTGAATACTCCCCCCTGAATGGCTTGAAGGCCTTAATTTTTATTGAATTTGATAACCTCCCTTTCAAGGGATGAGGGGGAACCCTTAAAAGTCCTGTAGGCTCAGAGATTACATGGCTCGTAGGCTTAAGAGATTACATGACCCAAAGGTCTTAGGGAATTAAACCCGACTATCTACAAGGAACTGCCCCTCCCTAGCATCTGCATCATGATAATAGCTCTCCACCTTCGCATGGCCATCTAGCTAGGATTCCCGTGAAATCAAAGGCTGTTCCAGATGGCATAGCCATACCATCTAATTCTAACCAATCCATTTAGCTCAACTCTAGTGAGTGCACCTGCTCTGAATCCTCTACTGGAACTGTTTCTTTTTTGTAGTGTGTCTGGGGCAACTGCATTTGGCCCGAAGGCCTTGAGGTGGCCCGAAGGCCATAAAGGTGGCCTGAAATCCCTACTGACCTGAAGTCTTGGGTGTCCCAAAATCCTTAAAGACTCCAAGCCTAAACCGGTGGCCCAAGGTGAATAGTTCTAGCTGCTACAGTACCGAACAGTACCTGCTATAGTGCCTGCTACAGTGCCCGCACAGTGTACAGTTCTGCTACAAAACCAGTATAGTGTAGAGTACTACTACAGTACTGCTATAGTACCTGCTACTGCATCCTGGAAATATGCCTCTACCTGGTTTTGAACCCGGGTCTTGTGGATGAACTTAAAGATACCTCACCAACTGGGCTGAGGCTCATGTGCTCTTATTGAATACTTACCCCCCAATTCAAATTTTCACTTCTTAATATTCTTCATATCCTCTTTGAATAATTTTGAGTCCTAAAAACCATGGTCACTCTTTGATGTTACCAGTGTAATTTCTTATAGCTCATGAGATTTATCCTCTGAAGATATATGGTCCATTTTATCATTCAAAAATTTTATAGACATAACACCAAGAGTTGTAAATTTATTTTTATCCCTTTCTATTGAAAAATTATTCTTCTAAACCAATCATGAACATGGGGGTTCCAGAACAAGTTAAGAGGACACAAATAAACCTACTATAACTAAATGTGTCTATTTATTATGATCTCTAGTGGACATGATCATAGGTAGGATCATCACATTCACTAATTATATTGTATTCAAGAGAGTGAACTGATAAAGTTGATTATTTTAGACCATGGAGAGTTCTTAGGAGACTCGATTCCATTGGATACAATGGGGGTGGATGTATTCAAGGGGTTGTTTTGATAAGGATCCTTGATAGGAATCAATTTTACAAGGGAATCAACTACTTATAATGGAGGGATCATAAATGGTTTTCCATTTAACCCAAACGAACTACTGTTGACCATAAGAACATCATACATAAGAAAGTTCCATGACATATCTTCTCAAACTTTTTTTCTTTGACCACAAACCTATTTTAGATTCCCCAAATGGTATACATTAAATCAATTAAAACAATAGGATTAAAATAACTCCACTTGATGGCGTCAAAATTCCTCTCCAAATTCAATCCAAATAGCCTATATTGGGGGTTTGTACACATCAAATTCAATAAAAATCTAGGACAAAAAGGGTTGGTCCACATATTTAGACTTATTGCAAGTCATAATAAATAACCTACCAGGTTATCAACCGTTATATTGATTTCATTATTTTGTAAGAAGAGTGGTAATTTTAGGAATTATACCCATATCTCTATAGTTGGGGGGGGGGTCCTTCTTCATGTTGAATTCATATTTCCATCTACATAGAAATAAATAGAAATCATCAACAAACCAAGTGGGATGTGGCTAAGTGAATGTGTGGTCCAATTCAACAGGTAATTGAATCAATAAGTGCTGGTAGTCAAGTGGACTAAAATGTGCACATTGTTCCAAAACCCAAAAGATATTGATAAACCTTTGAAATATATCCATTAACTAATGGCATATAGAAAAATGAGTTTCTAATGAGTGGATAAACATGGATGAATCGTCAAAAAAATCTTCAAGGGAGAGAGGGGGATGGGGTATCCCTCATTCTAGTGTGTGGACTTTTGAGCTCAAAAATGGAAGGAAATTGAGGGAGGTAATTAATATTGGGCTACAGGTGGAATGGTATTGAGTGATAGGAGGATGAAATAAAACCTTACCACTCATCTACTGGGGGGTGGTTGGGATGTTCACCACCCATAGGGAATATATACTCAGAAATCACCATCAGGATGACGCCACTATGAACTAAATTATTCCAGAATATACATTTCTCATGAGATATTAAATTTTAACCAATGTAATGTAGGAAGATAGATATCCCAAAATTTCATTTATCCATACTTACACATACCACTTTAAAATAATTCATTTATCACATCATCAATAACCCATGAAAATAAAATGGGTTTCATTAAACATCTAAAAGAAAATAATTCACTTTTCATAATATAAAGAACCCATGTAAAGAGAATGTGTTTCATAACATTTCTAAATGGTAAAAAATAGCCCGAAGAATTAAATTTATTAAATATGAAAATGTATCCACCAAATATTTTTCAATTTATAATATAAAAATAGAGGGTGAAATATAAAATAAAAATCCATTTGAGATATAGAGTAAAATGAAAAGAACATTAAATGAGTTTTAATAAAAAATATTTTGTAATCATTGATGTGAAATTCATAGTTACAAGTATTTTTTAAAGAGGTAATTATATTTAAAAGGTGAAAAGAAGAATTCATAAAAACTCAATTTAAAATATAGCCTATTATTGTAAAATAAAGAATATTATTCAAAAAATATGGTGAGGAAGATAAAATAATATACTATGAAAATAAATACATTCTTAATATTTTTTGAAAACATTTATTAAAACCTACATTGATGAAAATGACAAAAATGTTCAACTTAAAAGTGTACAAATTAAATGTCAATATGATAATTGAAAGAAATTTATTCATCTTCACAAATAACAAAAAAATTTATTTATGGGCACAAAAAATGGTATGGAAAAAAGAACCATAAATGGATAGAAACCATTCTTAACAAAATAAAAAGTTTATGAAAAAAGAGATTTATTGAGGAATAAAAAATTGATCTGTAACATGGTTTCCTCAAAAAGTGTGTGTGAATATATCATAGAATCATTATAATAATATTAAATATTATTGTTAAAGAGGAGAGATTTTTCCCATGGAAAATATTTTAATCAACAAAACCCGTTACATTTATTCTTGTATAGTAAAATATGATCTAAAAATATATAAAACAAATATAAATATATTAATATTATATTTCATAACATTATTAATATAAATAACCTTTTATATAATTCATTTATGAAAAATTATTTTTATTATATTAGTTATTTGTCACTTATTTTTACCATACGATGTTAGTAACTTTAATTGTTTCACACATGCTTTATGCTATCAATTTTGATACACATTATTGGATAAAGAATGTATAATTTATAAATCATATATGGTATTTTAAAAAATAAATATTATTGAATAGTATATATCTTATCATATTCCATATGATTTTTAGTTATGTGTCATGAAAATGTAAACAACAATGTCTTATAATGTAAATTTTACCTACCAAAGATGATATTTTAATTATAAGTTAAATACATAATATAACCATTAAATAATAATAAATCAATAATTATTTTATTAATAACATATAATAATATGACTGTTTTAATTCATTATATTCATTTATGGTAGATTTTTATATCATTTTCATGAAGGTGGTGAGACCGACCAAAAAATGACTATACAAAAATTAATGGATGATTATGTTTATGAAAGTGGATTATTTTTGAATAATATAATTATTAAAAAAGAATAATTATATCTTATTTTTATATTTATATTATGGTGAATGTTTTTTGATTATTTTTTAATAAATAATAATGTAACTAAATGAAAAATGTGATTTTTTACTTCATCGAGGTGGTAGTTTTCACAAAGAATGGTTAACATTTTAATTTCCCAATGAATGAGATTGATTGAATTATATTATAATAATAATAATAATATTAAATATTTCATATTTTTTATCCAATTACGTCCTTATAACTTGTAAGGATATGTGGTGGTGAAAAACAGAATACATCACTTCGTGGAGGTGGTGGTCTACACAAACACATGATAGATATTCATTTGTGATTAAACGTTGATAGAAATGAATAAGTGATGACTGTTAAATTAATAAAATAAAAATTAAGTACAATAATGATACTCAATTAATTATATTACTATGGTTTATATATGTTTGGAAGATAAGTATTTAGAATAAAATCATAAGGATTAAGTAATACCCACTTTATGACCTTTATATTTCTCTTCAAAGATTACTTGGAATTAAATTTATTATGTTAAATTATGTGAACAAGGGATTTAGTTTTCAAAAAAAATTATTATGGAGTTAAATTTTTCTGGTGTTCAAGGAAATATCTAGAAGTTTGGTTAACTTTTATATGGTGTATGTGAACATATTTTATAAGTGAATAAAAGTGAAATTTTGTTGATGCCAATTAATTTTCAATAATGTAATTATACTATTGAAGGGAAAATGGTTTCAAAAGAGATAAATAATATATGTTTTAGTCATATTGCATCAATAAAGGTGGAATAAAACTTTTTTCCACATATTTTAATCATTTATGAATTCATTTATTCTTATATTACTACTTTTTTCCTTTCCTATTTTGTTTATACATGATTAACTGGGTTTTACGCATGTAATTTATGTTTTACTAAAAATAAAAAAAAAACTCCACTTACCAAATTTGAGTTTAATGAACCTAAATATTTTTTATTTAATATTATGAATTTTTGAATTTTGATTAAATTATATTTTAAATTAAAATATTTTATATATAGAAAAATATTTCTTATAGAAAATGATGAATTTACCATTATGTGTACTTAATATTATTTATAATTGATTAAAAATTTAATGTTTATTAAAATAATTATATATGTATTTAAACCTAATATAAGTATAATTATTTTAAATACATTAATTTAAATGATTAGATAAAAAGTACAGAATATTAATAAAAAAATCATTGAATGTTAAAGTTTCAAAATTACCATTATATTCATAATTAATCTTTGTAGTCTTATTTTTATACTAAAAAATAAAACCATAATTTCTAAAATATTTATACCAACAGATTCCAAATATGGAATGTATTTTACCAAATACAATTTCTATGGGAGAGAAAAAATTAATTTCATTTTAGTGAACTTAATGCGTAAAAAACATTTTCGGAAAAAGATTATCTACAATCATAAAGTGACCTTTTTTTATTATTCCTTTTATATAGTTTTTGTAATCTGGTTACTTATATTAACAATATCAAATTTAATTCATATAATAAAATAGAAATTTTATATTATTTTATCAAGGTAATGCAGTTTTTTTAGTTTAGTGTTTCATGAAACACATGATTCTCACATGGTATTTAATTATGATTTTTTTTAACAAAATTGTGGGTCGTTAGATTTTAACCCCTTAAAAAATATGCTCAAAGTTTTTTCATTAAGATTTAAAAAAGTGCGGAATTTTTTTCTCATTACATCCCCAAGTTCACATGTATAATCCTAGAATATATGAATTCACCATACAAGTTTTACTTGATGGGTGGTCATGTTTCTTAACACTTATTTTATATGATACATGATATACCGTGGGTATTCCTCTTTTGAGAGATCATGTTTTAATTGTATTAATAATCAGTTCAATACATATGAATAGTCTCCCTTGTCATTTCTCAAAATCAATATATGTAACACATCATATACATAATAGAGGTCTTGAGGGAGTTCTAAAAGATATGATACTACCACAACATAATCAAAAATCTCAAAGGTACCAATGTACATAGGGCTTAACTTCCATTTCATTCCAAATATCATAACTTGCATCAATAGAGATATCTGGAGAAACACCATGTCACCTAATCCAAACTCAAGATATCATCAATGATTATCTGTGTAAATATGTTTTTGACTTGGTGACACTTTAATATTCAATTGAATGGTTTGAAACTTCTCTATAATTTATCAAAAAAATTCAGGACCTACCAACATCCTTTGTACAATATTATCCCTACATGTTGGGGTCCTACATATATTCTCATAATGAAAACTATATAGTTCTATATGATTTCTAAAATTTAAACTATTATTATATTTGAACTCTTCTAGTGAGAGTTTTTAATTCCAACATCCATGGAATTACATTGAACAAGATCACAACATATCTTCTAGAGTTTTAACCATTCTCTCAGACATACCATATAACTGAGGATATTAAGAAATTATGAAAATATATTCTATATTAATTATTGTTTAATGATTATTTAGAACATCCATACAAACATTGAATCTTGATCAAATATAATAGAGATTAGTGCGCCATATATAATTATAAATTCTATTATATATATCTTATTGAGTTATTCAAGAGATAAATCTTCTTTGATTGAATTAAAATATACTTACATTCTAAGGAAATATACTATAAACCAAATAGAATTGTGGATTTTAGGTGTCTTGGGATATCCCAAAAAATCCATGGTAATATCTTACCACTTCCATACATGTATGAGTAATGGTTATAACATACCCTTATAATTATATAGTGAAAATATAACTTGATAGAATACCAAGAATCGAGATATGTATTCTATGACCACCCTATTCATGTCATCTCACCAAAAGTTTCATTTTAAAACTCTATTCATCTTTGTAATTCCTTTATGAGTAGAGAGGGATGATCTTTGAGCATCATCCAATGGTTAACTCCTTAAATTTTGTTTTTATGGATCACATTTTTGGGTTCAAGACCTTCTAACTCCATTTTTATCAATACTGAATTTTATAATAATCATTACATTTTTCTGTAGATGCATATAATATTTTTGGGATTCTTTGATCCTTATGTGAGTGAATGGTTGAGTAGTAATTTGTAAAAAATAGGATTTATATCCTCCCCTTGTGATTTCAATATTCATCCATTAAAGATAAATTTGTACTGAGTCCTTTTAAATCATAATCCTAGATAAGATGTATTGAAATTTCCTTATCAGAGCATCAACTACATTTTTTACCTTCTCCAGGTGGTAATGTATTAAGTTGTGATAGTCTTTTATCAACTCCAACCATCTCCATTGGAACATATTAAAATCATTACATGTGAATATTTATTTCATGATATATTAATCATTATATATATATATATATATCATTTTCTCCATAGAGATAATTCCACCAAAATAATTAATGAAAAGATCACTGCCGACTTCTCTAAATAATGTGGTGGGAAATTTTTCTCATGAGTATTTAATTTTCTAGTGGAATAAAAAAATAACTTATCATTCAGCATGAGCTATCATCCTAATAAATTTAATAATGAATAAAATTTTATTTAAGAACCATCCCTATTGAATGGTAATGTAAGTACAAATGTAAAGAACAATGTCATCTTTTTCTCCTTGAAACATTATTTTCATTCCTCTGTCAAAATAAAAATCATTTCGTTCCATGTTAACAAGGTTAACGGATTGGATATCCATGAGATATTACTCACCAAGTGTATATAGATTTCATATAACCTAAAAAAACGATTGTACCTTAGTTATTGTGGTCAGTCTGAGCCATTATTTGATAATTTATATCTTTTAATTATCTTAAAATATTCCCCTATTGGTGATTACATGATCCATTAATGATAGTTTATGCAACCATAATTCACACCTTCTTAAGATGAAAAACAATTTGTCCCATCTTAATGTTTTCAAAAAATATTTCCAAGGATCTTAATGATCTTCTTTTCTCATGGAATATTTGATAATTTAATCTATAAATAAAACCAAAAATTTATAAAGGTAGTATCAAAAGAATCTTTTCAATAGATCCCTAAGGTTAGTGGTAAAATTCATAATTCCAAATGGAATAAAAAAAATTCACAGTTTACATGCCTCACAAATAAAATTTTAAATGAAATATCCTTCCTTATAACCATTATTAGATGATATATATATATTAAGGTTCAATAATTGGGAAATATTTGATACTTTTAATTGATCAAACTGATCATCAATACATAGTACAAGATACATATTCTTGATTGAGATTTTATTATGATCAAGATAATCAATGGAACGATTCATTAATCTATCATTATTTTTGAAAAATAAGACTGATTTACCCCACAATAAGACACATGGTCTTATAAAACCCTTTTTTATATTATCTCATAACAACTTATTTAAATCTTCCAAATCAAGAAGATCCATCCTATATAGACATTTTAAAAGAGGCATGAATCTATGATTATGTTTGACTAAAATCTCAATCTCACATTCTTGGGGATGACCATAATGATCATCTTTAAATTCATTAACATATTCAAATACAATAGGTATGTTTTCCATATTGACTTCTTATCCAATCATTTTATTAATAAATCCATCATTGATGGGTATCTAGATGCATAGAAAAGAATTTACTTCAAGTGGGATCTAATGATCATCCTTTCATAAATATTTGATTGTAGGATGATTTAGAATATGAAACAAGATATCCTTCATCTGATAATTGATACGTTCTATATTCAGGTATAACCAATCCATAACTAATATCACATAAAATATAAACATGTGTAGAAGAACTACATTTTCAAGTAATATATCCACACAAATCATGATCATATAAGATTTATATATATTTGATAAAATCATCATTCCACAGGGTTTTTTCATAGATATATCATTATCCATGGTTATAGGTTTTGAATCAATATTTATAAAAAACTTGTATGATATAAATGAAATTGAATAAACTGAATAAAAAATACATTTACTGATCAAGGGAGATGGTGCCCCTCTTTCTGGGCCCTCCTCCTCTTGTTCACGACTTCACTTAGGGTTTCATTCGGAAACCCTCTACTTTGGGGTAAAAGGTGCATATGAGCATCGTTTTCTCCTACTATACTCCAATTCTTCCCCTCTTCTCACCACCTCTATCTTTTTTACTTCATGAAGGTATGTTTTTCTTGGAGTTTATCTCATAGGGAGGATATTTTGGTTCAACAGAAGGTTGTTTCTATGGAAGGATCCAACTGTCTCTACTCTACTCTATCATTATTTTCACCGCTCTTCTCTAGGTCATATTAGGAGCTTTGTATTCACAATGGTTTTGGGTTAAGTGGTTCAGATGTTGTGGGTTTTTTCAGGCCGTTTAAATTTCTATCCTGACCTCAAGTTCCTCCTCTCTTTTCCGAGTCAAATCGGGAGCAGTGATTCTGTAGAGGTTTTTGGAGGTGGGACATTACCGCCGACGATTCTATCAATGTGTTTTGTTTCCCTAGTTTTTTTTATTATATGGTTATGGATATTTTTTCTCTGTTGAAATGATGATATATGACGGTCTCTGGTGACTAGTGTGGGTTTCTGACAATGATAATGACGACAACAGCGATGACGATGTCGACTGTGGTTTCTCTTGTGAAGATGTTATATACCATTTTATATTTATGGATTTGGTGATTTTGTGTAACATCCCAGGTAAATAAAGAATAAATAATTTTCATATTAATTAAAATTTATGAATTAAATATTAATTTTAATTAAAAAGGGTTTCTACATTCGATAGCGTACTCGATACGCAATGAAGAGTTTCATTAAAATCTTACGTTGCACACTAGTAATATAATAATATTATCTTAAATGGTAGTTAACATGTAGCCGTTGTACTAGCGGGAATGGATATAAATAACTAAAATATGATTATATATGTTTTTAAATGTTTTTATATTTACCCAATAAAAGATAAAGGCTTAAAATACGGAAAGAATTCAATTTTAGGCATTTATACCCTAATTTTCACTAAGGGTTCACTTATCACCTTTTGACGGCGAACCATCATTAAATATAGTTTTGATCAATCTTATAAATTCTATTGGACCAAATATAACTCTTCTTTAGAATCGGGACATCAAAATTTACTTTGTGTAAATTTTTGGTATCTTTCCGATAAAGTTCATTTTTTAATGAATATTGTAAATGTTGTATTTTAATTCAAAACCTCTTTTTGATCTAATTTATTTATATGATTAGATTATTATTTGAATTGGTTTTAGAGTGAAATTATAAAATATTTTTACCATTAAATCCAATAGTGTTTGTTGGAATTAATTTCACATTGAAATCGGACTTAAACTAGTGTCAATCTTTTGATACTTATTGTTTCACAAAAACACGCTATTTTTCATGACGACGAGAATTAATTATTAAATTAATTTCTTTGACTTATATGTTTTTCATTTTGAAAAATGGACTTCATTTTTGAATTCGGAATATCAAATATATCTTAGGGTGAATTTTTGGAATTTTTCTGAAAAACGTCAATTTTTGATGAATAGTGAAATCACTAAGTGGTACTCATAAAAACTGATTTTCCATTTAAATGAAATTTTGCCACATTTGTGTATTGAATTTCAAAAATCCGACATACATGGTTGTCACTAAGAAGTAAAATTTGGTTCAATGAGATTAAAATAATTTTTTGGTGAATAGTAACTTATTAAGTTTTTAATCGCGATTAGTGGTAATTAGTGTAGTTTAAGGTAAAAATAATGTTTTAATAATATGAGATGACTGAGAAACATGTCCTACCCTCATTGGATGTCTCATGGCCGACCAATAAAAGCCATGGGTCAACTTGGGGACCCCATAGAGACACTTTGGTTGGAAAATGACATAAATACCTTTTATTTAATGTTAATGTAAAAAATGGCACAAACATGATATGTTTTACTAAAACAATTTTTAAATGGGGTTATACAAGTCAGATTCTTGATTATAAATAGTTATTGGAAAGATAAATATATTTCCTAAATCGTAGTATTTTTTTTATAATTTTTAGACATTAAATAAATTAAATTATTTATGACATAATAATGATGCAGCGATGACATCATTATTTGACGATTTAAATAAAATGGAAAGATAATGTAACATCTATGAACTACACATGTCCAAAACTTATTGTATGGATGTATTTCGAACCCTTATCACCTTAGCCACGAATTATATCAATGTGGGACCTTTTAAAACATAATTTTTTTTCAAATAATGTAATATTTCTTTACTTTCCAAAAGTGCCCCTCCTATCCTCTTATAATAGGCCCACACCTCTACCACCTTACCCACACTCCCAAAGCCTTTGGATCGGAAAAACCCTGCCCAGTTTGTCTCTCCACTTCCTTCTTTTACTCCTTGAAGCCTCACTTTGGGCAGAAGTCTTCCCAAGGAAGCCTTTAAGCTCAAACCAAAGGGAGTTACCCGATTTTGAGGTAATGTCTTCACTTGAGTCCTTTTGTATTATTTTGCTTATCCAACCACCTAAAATATTTTTATTTATTTCTTTTGTTACAACTCCAGTATCTTAAATATACTAGGATGTTGTTATAAGAAGTATTCGAGCTACACTTACACACACCTTCATCTAATGGTTAAAGAACATACTGTTTCCGTGGATGGTGAATTTATGCCTCCCGAAACGATGATTGTTCAACATTCCCTTAACACCTTCAAAGGTGGCCATTAAGATGTAACTATATTTATATATGATATATAATATGTTTATGTTTTCTTTAAGATTCTGTATTTTTCATTTTGGGCATACCTTTATGGTTTCCATTATGGGTAAACACGATATCTTCATTTAAGGAAGTGCGGACTACCGCCCCCTCAAAGTGATGTGATTCGTTAATGCCATATGTGGGACGTGTAAAGGATGGATTTAAAGTTATAATATATGATGTTATACTAGAATTATAATATACCTCTATATCATTATTATTTCTTTCCATTAAAGTATGAGATAGAAATGAAAGTAGCGTTCATGCGTACGTACGGCTTACCGTCTCCATGAACGGTGCATTTCATTTCTTATCCTCAAATGTAATGTACTCTTAAAAGTACATGTATATAATGGATATATTTAATGAATGATATATCTAAATGATGAATATAATTGTGGAATTAAAATATACATACCTCTCATTTAGTTTTAATTCCATTAATATGACAAAGAAATGAAAGTAGCTTTCATGCGTACGTACGGCTTACTGTCTCCATGAACGGTGCATTTCATTTCTTACCTCTAAATGATTATGTAATATTATAAATACATGTATATGATGGATATATATTATATATATGATATCCAAATCAGGAATTTCATTATGGATATAAAGAACCTTTGACCACACGAACAACATGTAATTGTAAGAAGTCCACTTTCGACTTAAGAACCAAATATCGACAAAACAAACATTATTAACATAAATGGTTAAATAATGTTTAAAACATGACAATAAGTGATATAAAATGAATAATTAACTTTAAAAAAGTTCTTAATAAAGTATCAATTAAATCAAGTTTATTATTCAGGATGTTAAAGAACGATCGAGTCAAGTCGGACCCAAGGTAAGGGACTTCGTCTCAATCTCCTTTATTTGAGGCATATTTCGTTTTATACACAACATTCTTTTATACGGTGTATAAACCCCTTTGACTTATACTTTTATAAAAAAGGAATATTTTTCTATGAAGCATTTTACTAAACGACAAAACAGAATGTTTTTTTTAACGTACGCGGTGACAACGACCTTTTCCGCCGCCGCAAGTATTATTTGGTCTTTGGCTTCCTCAACAAGCCGTAATGTTTTTAAAATAAAATAAATACCATATACTATTTTATGTATTTTGGTATTGAAAATGGTTTTGATAAAGGATTCTATTATGATATATTGTGATTGAAATGTGGAAATGTTATCATTCGTTTATATTGGTTTTATGTTTTATTGGTACTTGGAAATTTTAACGGGTGGTTATGTTATAAACCATATGACGGGTGGTGCCGTGAATACCGGGATGGGTGGTTACGTTATAACCTCCAATGCATTGGGTATGGAAGTCGGCCGTATGGCTATTCCATTAAGTATGTATGGAAATTGGCCGTATAGCTATTCCATTAAGTGATATGTGTGGAAGTCGACCGTATGGTTATTCCACTTAAGTATGTTTATGTCCAAAGTTACCTTTATATATGCTATGTGTTCTTTATATGGGTTTTATGGTAATCCTTTGGTTACAAAAAGGTAAGTAATGATACTTTATTCAGTGAAGAGTTTTTACTACTTCATGATGGTGAAGGTATTACTTTGTTAGAGTATACATGGTTTACTTGATGTTTGAAAAAGTAACAGTTTTCATTCTTTGTGTATCACTTACTGAGCTTTTTATGCTCACACAAAGTTTTTTCGAAATGTTTTTCACAGGACTTAAAGTGGAATAAGGTCAAGGATGTGATCAAGGGAATTTCATGCTATATAAGACATGGAACTAGACATGTTTCTTTTTAAGAGTTTTTTTATTATGGAAACTTAGTAGAAGTGTCTACTTTGTAGTCTTTTGAGATGTAATAGTTATGTTCTAATTCTCTAAAACTCTAAACCTGATAAGATCCTCAATGTGAATTATTCATTTAATTCAATATTAAGTAAGGTTTAAGGCTGGGGCCTTATAGTTGGTATCAGAGGTCGGTTTAGACAACTTTAGGAGTTATAAAATTGTTAAATTATAAGTTAATTTATGATAAGATTAAAATGGTATAGCATTTACAGATTACCATGTTGCTTCACCTAAGATATTTCTATGTTCAGAATGGTTTTCCGCAGAAAAAACAAAGCAGCTATGTTGGGACGACATCAGGAGGAAGAAAACCTTCCAAATCCGCAACCTGAGATGGTCAGAATCAGAACTGAACAGTTTGTTGCAGTGATGGAACAGTTGACTCAGGCTATAAATGGTGGTGGTATCCATGCACGAGATCAGCCAGATCAACCACAGAGGAACATCTCAGTGGTGGAACACTTCATGAGGCAACATCCGCCATCATTCAGAGGATCATCTGACCCTGTGCAAGCTGAAGTGTGGATTAAAGCAATGGAGAAGATTTTTGATGTCATGGGGTGTTCAGAACATCAAAAGGTTAGTCTTGATGTTTACCGTTTTGAAGGTGAAGCTGATCAGTGGTGGTCGATGGTGAAAAATATCAGGGATAGTGATGAGATTGAGGATCTTCACTGGGATGAATTCAAAGGTATGTTTCTTGAGAAATATTTTCCTAAGGTGGTTCGTCTTAGGATAAAAAAACAGTTCCTAGAATTGAGGCAGGAGGATGATTCAGTGGCTACTTATGAAGCAAAGTTCACTCGATTGGAAAGGTATGCTCTGAACTTCATACGAGATCTTGATAGTAAAATAAACCATTTTTACTCAAGGTTAAAGCCAAAGTATCGATGGGCTTTAGCTTCTCGTGAGTTCAAAAGTTATGAAAAACTTGTTCGATGTGTGGAGAAGGTGGAAATGGAGTTTGCCGATGATCAGGTGTTCTATGAAAAACAACAGAATAAGAGGTCTAATTGGCAGGAAAAGGGGAAGAATTCATCAAAGAAGCAAGGAGGTAAGAAAACCAAATATCCATCTTGTGAGAAGTGTGGTAAAATGCATCCTGGAGAATGTTTATCCAAGTCTGGTAAGTGCTTTCGGTGTGGTAAGTCTGGTCCTATTGCTCGTAACTATAAGGAAGATGATAAAGCAGGCAATGAAAAGCCAACAGTAAGATGTTTTAAGTGTAATGAAATGGGTCATTATGAAAACGAGTGTCCAACGAAGAAATCAACTGGGGGAATGCAGCTAGACTACAAGCAGAAAGGGGTGGTGAAATCCTTTGCAACAACTTCGGCAGATGTTAATCCATCGAATGAAGTGGTATCAGGTACACTGTTTGTTTGTTCAGATTATGCCAATGTGTTGTTTGATTCAGGGTCTACACACTCTTTCATTTCTGAGAAGTTTTCTAGTAAATTGGAAATTCCATCTCAAGATATGAACCCTGAACTTATGGTAAAAACACCCAGAGGTAATGTTGAGGCAAAAAGGAATTATAAGAACCTTCCTATCCTTGTGTGTGGAAAGAATCTACCAGAAAACGTTATTGTTTTGCCTCTAGTAGAGTTTGATGTTATTTTGGGCATGGATTGGATTTCTGTTTATCATGATAAGATTGACTGCAGAGCTAAAATGGTTTCTTTTCAGAAAGATTTTCAGTTTGTGTACAAGAATGAACCCTTGATTTTGATAATGCATCAGGAATTTGAGAAACTAGTAAAAGATGGAAATGAATGTTACCGTGTACATATTGCTGAAAATAAAGGAACTGTTCAGATTAATGATGTGCCAGTGGTAAATGAGTATCTTGATGTTTTTCCTAATGAGTTTCCTGGTATTATTCATGATCGGGAAGTTGAATTTACAGTTGACTTAGTTCCTGATTCTAAGCCAATTTCAAAACCCCCTTATCGAATGGCTCAAGTTAAACTTTTAGAGTTAAAAAAAATAATTGCAGGAGGTGTTAGATAAAGGTTTCATTTGACCTAGCACATCACCATGGGGTGCTCCTGTCTTTTTTGTTAAAAAGAAAGATGGATCAATGATACTTTGCATTGATTATAGAGCCTTGAGTAATATTACTGTTAAGAACAAGTATTCTTTGCCTCATATCGATGATTTGTTTGATCAGCTCTAGGGAGCTCAGTATTTTTCAAAGATTGACTTGAGTTCGGGGTACCATCAGTTGAAAGTAAAAGAAGCAGATGTTCCGAAGACTGCATTTCGTACTAGATATGGTCATTATGAATTTTTAGTTATGCCTTTTGGGTTAACCAATGCACCTGCTGCATTCATGGACCTTATGAATAGAATTTTCCATGAGTTCTTGGATAAGTTTGTGGTTGTTTTCATTGATGATATTTTTCTGTTTTCTATAAGTAAAGAGGAGCATGAAAGTCATTTAAGGGTTATCTTGCAAACCTTAAAAGAAAAGAAACTATATGGAAAATTTAGCAAGTGTGAGTTTTGGTTACAACAAATTTCTTTCCTAGGTCACATTATTTCAAAAGATGGCATAACTGTTGATCCTACTAAAAAAAAGTTGTTGAAGAATGGCCGAGACCCACAAATGTAACCGAGATCCATAGTTTTCTTGGTTTGGCATGTTACTACCGAAGGTTTGTTGAAACTTTTTCACGGTTATCTATTCCAATGACTAAGCTAACTCATAAGGGTGTTAAGTTCATCTGGACAAAAGAATGTGATGATTGTTTTCAGGAGTTGAAAAGAAGATTGGTGAATGCTCCAGTTTTGGCACTTCCTTCCAGGAATGGTGAGTTTGTTATATACAGTGATGCTTTGTTGAAGGGACTTGGCTGTGTCCTAATGCAGAATGATCAGGTAATTGCTTATGCTTCACGTCAGTTGAAAACTCATGAGGTAAATTACCCTACACATGATTTGGAATTAGCTTCTGTTGTCTTTGCTTTAAAAATTTGGAGGCATCATTTGTATGGAGTAAAGTGTGAAATATATACTGATCACAAAAGTTTAAAGTATATATTCACTCAGAAAGAATTGAACATGAGATAGAGGAGATGGCTGGAATTAATCAAGGATTATGATTGTACAATCCACTACCATCCAGGAAAAGAAAATAAAGTGGTCGATGCTTTGAGTCGAAAAAGTAATGCTTCATTAACCATGCTACGTTTGGAACGAGATACTTTGGTTTTTGATTTAATGAACTTTGGAATAGAAGTTGTTGGTGAAGTAAGTCCTTCTATTTTGTTTCAGGTATCAGTGAAATCTTCTCTATCAGACAGAATCAAGCAAGCACAGAAGCAAGACAGCGAGTTGCAGAAAAAGGTAGAGCTGGTTCAGAAAGGTAAGTTGCCTGAATTCAACATTGATAATGATTGTGTTTTGAGGTTTGGGAAGAGATTATGTGTGCCTTGTGATTCACAGTTGAAGAATGAGTTGTTATGTGAGGCTCATAGTTCTCCGTTTTTAGTTCATCCTGGTAGTTCTAAGATGTACAGAGATCTGCGGGAGTATTACTGGTGGGATGGAATGAAAAGAGATATTGCTGATTTTACTATGAAGTGTTTGACTTTTCAGCAGGATATAGTAGAGCGGCAGTTACCTAAAGGGATGCTTCAACCTTTACCAGTGCCAGAGTGGAAATGGGAAAACATATCCATGGACTTTGTTGTGGGATTACCGAGGACATCTCGAGGTAATAATGCAATCTGGGTTATTGTTGATCACTTGACCAAATCTGCTCATTTCCTTGCTATACGAGATACTTTCTCTCTAGATCAACTTTCCCGTTTGTATCTTAAAGAGATAGTCAGGTTACATGGAGTTCCTCTCTCCATTGTATCTGACCGTGATCCCAGGTTCACTTCTAACTTTTGGAAAGGCCTTCAGAAGACGTTGGGTACTGAATTAAATTTTAGTACAGCTTTTCATCCTCAATCAGATGGGCAGTCAGAATGAACAATTCATACATTGGAGGATATTCTACGAGATTGTTCGATTGATTATCAGGGAAGTTGGGACCAACATCTTTCTTTGGTTGAATTCTCATATAATAACAGTTTTCATTCAAGTATACAGATGGCACCATTTCAGGCATTATATGGGAAGCGGTGTCGAACTCCAGCTTTCTGGGATGAAGTGGGTGAAAGGAAGTTGATGGGACCAGAATTGGTAGAAGAGATGGGAGAAAAGGTTCAATTGATTCAGAAACACATGAGAACAGCTCAGAGCAGGCAGAAGAGTTATGCGGATAACTGGAGGAAGGATCTATCTTTCGAGGTAGGTGATCATGTTTTTCTCAAGGTTTCTCCATGGAAAAGTGTGATGAGATTTGGTAAGAAAGGAAAGATGAGTCCAAGGTTCATTGGACCATATGAAATTCTGGATAAAGTTGGATCAGTTGCTTACCGAGTGGCTTTACCTCCGAGTTTATCTCAGGTACACAATGTTTTTCATGTTTCAATGTTGAGGAAGTATATGCCAGATCCATCTCATGTTTTGAGTCCAGAGGTAGTTCAGCTGGAAGAGAACCTATCTTATGAAGAACAACCAGTCCAAATTCTTGACCATAGGGAGCAGGTGTTACAGAATAAGGTGATTCATCAGGTAAAGGTTTTGTGGAAAAACCATGTGATTGAAGAGGCAACGTGGGAATCTGAAAATGCTATGAGGGATAAATACCCCACCTTATTTTGATAAGTGAATAAAATTGTGAGGACGCAATTCCCAAAAGGGGGGAAGGATGTAACATCCCAGGTAAATAAAGAATAAATAATTTTTATATTAATTAATATTTACGAATTAAATATTAATTTTAATTAAAAGGAGTTTCTACATTCGATAGCATACTCGATACGCAACAATGAGTTTCATTGAAATCTTACGTTGCACACTAGTAATATAATAATATTATCTTAAATGGTAGTTAACATGTAGTCCTTGTACTGGCGGGAATGGATAGAAATAACTAAAATATGATTATATATGTTTTTAAATGTTTTTATATTTACCCAATAAAAGATAAAGGCTTAAAATATGGAAAGAATTCAATTTTAGGAATTTATATACTAATTTTCACTAAGGGTTCACTTATCACCTTTTGACGGTGAACCGTCATTAAATATAGTTTTGATAAATCTTATAAATTATATTGGAACAAATATAACTCTTCTTTAGAATCGGGACATCAAAATTTACTTTGTGTAAATTTTTGGTATCTTTCCGATAAAGTTCATTTTTTTAATGAATATTGTAAATGTTGTATTTTAATTCAAAACCTCTTTTTGATCTAATTTATTTATATGATTAGATTATTATAGGAATTGGTTTTAGAGTGAAATTAGAAAATAGTTTTACCATTAAATCCAATAGTGGTCGTTGGAATTAATTTCACTTTGAAATCGGACTTAAACTAGTGTCAATCTTTTGATACTTATTGTTTCACAAAAACACGCTATTTGTCATGACAGCGGGAATTAATTATTAAATTAATTAATTTGACTTATATGTTTTGAATTTTGTAAAATGGACTTCTTTTTCGAATTCGGAATATCAAATATAGCTTAGGGTGAATTTTTGGAATTTTTCTGAAAAACTTCAATTTTTGATGAATAGTGAAATCACTAAGTTGTACTTATAAAAACTGATTTTCCATTTAAATGAAATTTTTCCACCTTTGTGTATTGAATTTCAAAAATCCGACATACATGGTTGTCACTAAGAAGTAAAATGTGGTTCAATGAGATTAAAATAATTTTTTGGTGAATAGTAACTTATTAAGTTTTTAATCTCAATTAGTGGTAATTAATGTAGTGTAAGGTAAAAATAATGTTTTAATAATATGAGATGACCTAGACACATGTCCTACCCTCATTGGATGTGTCATGACAGACCAAGACAAGCCATGGGTCAACTTGGGGACCCCATGGAGCCACTTTGGTAGGAAAATGACACGAATACCTTTTATTTAATGTTAATGTAAAAAATGGCACAAACATGATATGTTTTACTAAAACAATTTTTAAATGTGGTTATACAAGTCCGATTCTTGATTATAAATAGTAATTGGAAAGATAAAAAGATTTCCTACATCATAGTATTTATTTTATAATTTTTAGACATTAAATAAATTAAATTATTTATGAAATAATGATGATGCAGCGATGACATCATTATTTGAAGATTTAAATAAAATGGAAAGATAATGTAAAATCTATGAACTACACTTGGATGGGTGGATTTAGAACCCTTATTACCTTATCCAATAATTATATCAATGTGGGACCTTTTAAAACCGAAACACATTTTCAAATAAAGTAATATTCTTTTACATTCCAAAAGTGCCCCTCCTCTCCTCTTATAAAAGGCCCCCACCTCTACCACCTTACCCACACTCCCAAAGATTTTGGCTCGGTCAAACCCTGACCATTTTGTCTCCCCACTTCCTTATCTTACTCCTTGAAGCATCACTTTGGGCATAAGTCTTCCCAAGGAAGCCTTTGAGCTCAAACCAAAGGGAGTTACCCGATTTTGAGGTAATGTCTTCACTTGAGTCCTTTTGTATTATTTTGCTTCTCCAACCCCTTAAACTCTTTTTATTTATTTATTTTGTAACAAATCCAGTATCTTAAATATACTAGGATGTTATTTTAAGAAGGATTCTAGCTACACTTACACACACCTTCATCTAATGGTTAAATAACATACTGTTTCCGTGGATGGTGAATTTATGCCTCCCGAAACGATGATTGTTCAACATTCCTTTAACACCTTCAAA
Source organism: Viscum album (assembly GCA_963277665.1). NCBI lineage: Eukaryota > Viridiplantae > Streptophyta > Magnoliopsida > Santalales > Viscaceae > Viscum > Viscum album. The sequence continues at coordinate 668,871,956 of OY728155.1, forward strand.
GGTGGCCATTAAGATGTCACTATATTTATATATGATATATAATATGTTTATGTTTTCTTTAAGCTTCTGTATTTTTCATTTTGGGCATACCTTTATGGTTTCCATTATGGGTAAACACGATATCTTCATTTAGGGAAGTGCGGACTACCGCCCCTCAATGTGATGTCATTCGTTAATGACATATGTGGGACGTGTAAAGGATGGATTTAAAGTTATTATATATGATGTTACACTGTAATTATAATATACCTCTATATCATTATTATTTCTTTCCATTAAAGTATAAGATAGAAATTAAAGTAGCGTTCATGCGTACGTATGGCTTACCGTCTCCATGAACGGTGCATTTCATTTCTTATCCCCAAATGTAAGGTACTATTAAAAGTACATGTATATAATGGATATATATAATGAATTATATATCTAAATGATGAATATAATTCTGGAATTAAAATATACATACCTCTCATTTAGTTTTAATTCCATTAATATGACAAAGAAATGAAAGTAGCGTTCATGCGTACGTACGGCTTACCGTCACCATGAACGGTGCATTTCATTTCTTACCTCTAAATGATTATGTAATATTATAAATACATGTATATGCTGGATATATATGATATATATGTTATCCAAATCAGGAATTTCATTCTGGATATAAAGAACCTTTGACCACACGAACAACATGTAATTGTAAGAAGTCTACTTTCGACTTAAGAACCAAATATCGACAAAACAAACATTATTAACTTAAATGGTTACATAATGTTTAAAACATGGAAATAAGTGATATATAAGGAATAATGAACTTTAAAAAGGTTCGTAATCAAGTATAAATTAACTCAAGTTTATTATTTAGGACGTTAAAGAATGATCGAGTCAAGTCGGACCCAAGGTAAGGGACTTCGTCTCAATCTCCTTTCTTTGAGGCATATTTCGTTTTATACACAGCATTCTTTTATACGGTGTATAAACCCCTTTGACTTATACTTTTATACAAAAGTAATCTTTTTCTACAAAGCGTTTTACTAAACGAAAAAAGGAATGTTTTATTTAACGTACGCGGTGACATAGACCTTTTCCGCCGCCGTGAGTATTATTTGGTCTTTGGCTTCCTTAATAAGCCGTAATGTTTTTAATATAAAATAAATACCATATACACTTTTATGTATTTTGGTATTGAAAATGGTTTTGATAAAGGATTCTATTATGATATATTGTGATTGAAATGTGGAAATGTTATCATTCCTTTATATTGGTTTTATGTTTTATTGGTACTTGGACATTTTAACGGGTGGTTACGTTATAAACCATATGACGGGTGGTGCTGTGAATACCAGGACGGGTGGTTACGTTATAACCTCCAATGCATTGGGTATGGAAGTCGGCCGTATGGCTATTACAATAAGTATGTATGGAAATTGGCCGTATGACTATTCCATTAAGTGATATGTGTGGAAGTCGACTGTATGGTTATTCCACTTAAGTATGTTTATGTCCCAAGTTACCTTTATATATTCTATGTGTTCTTTATATGGGTTTTATGGTAATCCTTTGGTTACAAAAAGGTAAGTAATGATACTTTATACAGTGAAGAGTTTTTACTACTTCATGATGGTGAAGGTATTACTTTGTTAGAGTATACATGGTTTACTTGATGTTTGAAAAAGTAACAGTTTTCATTCTTTGTGTATCCCTTACTGAGCTTTTTATGCTCAGCCCAAGTTTTTTTCAAAATGTTTTTCACAAGACTTAAAGTGGAATAAAGTCAAGGATGTGATCAAGGGAATGTCATGCTATATAAGACATGGAACTAGACATGTTTCTTTTTAAGAGTTTTTTTATTATTATGGAAACTTAGTAGAAGTGTATACTTTGTAATCTTTTGAGATGTAATAGTTATGTTCTAATTCTCTAAAACTCTACACCTGAAAAGATCCTCAATGTGAATTATTCATTTAATTTAATATTAAGTAAGGTTTAAGGTTGGGGACTTATATTTTTTATGGTATGTTGAGATTGTCTATGAGGGTGAGAAATGATGGTGTAGGTTCTTTTGTTATGGGAAATGTGTTGGGTTGTTCTCTGATAGTGTCTACGGTGGGGATGAGCGAAAATGGTGATGATTTGGTTTTCTTAATGATGATGGAGGATGGATACGACAAGATGTCTAACACGGTGCCTCATGTTTTGGGCCAGATCAGTGTTTTCATTATTTTTTTAATTTCAAATTATGTCTCTGGTTTTTGTTCGGCACTGGAGTCGGTCAAAACATGGTTTTAGGAGAGTTTGAGGAGGCTTACAGCCTAGATGCAGTGGGATTGATTTTGTTTTGAATTTTGAATTGTATATTTTGAGGTAGGTGGGGTTATTTTTATTTTTTTTGATGTGTGGAAGTGGGTTGTGTTTGAATAGTTAGACCAAGGTAGTGTTTTTGTCTATGGAAATTGTAGGGTTCCCACTTATCCTTTAAAAGTGTATTTTGAAAAATACAAAAAATGGATTTGAGATTTGATCTAGAGTAGAGAATGAGTTTACCATTCAACATTAACTCCCCCAGTTTCACTTAAGTAACCATTTATTTATTATTTTTATATATGTAATGTATATAGGTGATGTTTGGGAGAGTTTGTAAAAATATTGGTGTGTTTTGGGGATTTTCTAGATGTGAACGGTTTGGGGAAACCATGCAACATCTACAAGAAACATTACACAATGATATATGTGCAAAAGGGAAGGTGAATGGGCTACACACAGTTTACTCAAACCATGAGGAATAGTAGGAGAAACCACATTCTATTTTATAGTGGTATTTGGAATGGTTGGGGCATGGTTTTGAAACCATGTGAGAAAATCATGCGAGGTTCAACCATTGAGGTAGTAGCTTTTGCATGGTTAGCACATAGTTTACTTAACTATGTGACTAACTATTCATGGGTTAAAATTGAGATTCTAAAATAGTTGATCTCACATTTTTTAGTCTCTATATTCCTCATTTTCTCTATTATGTATCCTTAACTCAGTATTATCTTTTCCTTAAGGCTGATGAATCTTCTCCCATCAATTTGTAGGCAATCCATAGGCTTATCTTAGTGATATGAAGCTGGATTCTTACAGCAAGAATTTGTTCTTGGTAGTTCTTGAGGGGTTTTCCTAGATCTAGTTCTATATCTATCTCAATTTCTTAGATATAAATCCCCTATGGTTAGATATAAGTTTTTTTTGAAAATATATATTTATACCTTGCTTAGTTTATAATAGGGGAAGATATTTATGGTAAGTTCATAGAGATTTAACCCTGTTCTGTGGGTGTTTTCACATCCTTCTTCATTTTCATTGTAAAACTTGAATTAGGTGGCTTCACTATCTAATCCAATATTTATAATTTTAAGGATTTATTTAAACCTGCTTATTTTGTATGAAATTTAGTTTGATTCTTCTGTGTAATGAATGTTGAAAACTCTCTTTAGTAATGGATTGTGGAAATATAATAATTGGGGAAAGTGATTTGGTTCATAGTTTTAAAATGTTGATTTTAAAATAAAGATTCATTGGAATTTTGGTAAATTAATTAATTAAAATGTTTTCAATAAAAGGAATTGGTTATTGAAATGAATTAGAATAGTTGATTTGAATTGGTTTGTAGGAATTTTTTCCATAAAAGAACAGTTCTATTGAAATAGATGAAATGGCTATTTGGAATTGTTTTATCATAATTGTTATGTGTGTTCATGTGAATTTGGAATGGATAAGGGTTTGGAGTCTCCCCCATCATTAGTGGGATGGATGAGGGTCAGTTGTCTCCCCCATCAAAATGGTTCATTAAGTGATGACTTAGTGAAACTATGACTCACCATTTATGAGTACATGGAGGTCTAGGTTTTTCATTCATGGTTGGATGTGTGGATAATTTATGTGGAATAGTTATTCCTAAATAAAAATTGTGAAATGATTTTAGAACATTTTCTGTTTTCTTTCCTTTTAACTTGACGATGTTTCTAGAAAATGGTTTCATTGGCACTTGTTTGTATTTTTATGTAAACTATTTTAGAAATTGTTTTATATAAACTATTTTTTATTAAATTTTTTAACATTTCTATCCTATTGGGGTGGGTAGGAATGTAATTGGAAAAAATCTACTGAGTTTCCTTACTCACCCCTTCTTTGTAAATTTGGTTCTTTTGTAGATGTTTTTATTGAGATATGGTAATAGGTAAGGTATCGAACATATTTAGAAGAAAATCATGATACTTGGTCTATTGGTGGATTTTGAGAATAGATCATTTGAATATTTGGATATTTTTTGGTTTTCAAGAGTTATATTGGTTTTTTCATCCATAATGTACTTTGATATTTTAGTTTTATAATGTAGCACTTTGTTTTTGTTTTATTTTTGATATAAATTAAAATATTGTGTTTTTTTTCATTGTTTCATGCATCATATATTGTTTATTTGGTTATGTCATGTTTGGGTTTTGTTTTATTCTTAAGTGAAAATCACCCCTACATGTATTGAATCACTTTATAATTTATTTCCATCCTTTGGAATTAATGGGATGTCTCTTAAGGATAAGTAATGTCTCACCACATTCAGAAACCAATGAGCGGGGGGGGGGATATGTTTCTAGTGATATCATATTTTTTGTCCAAAATTCTATGTGAGATAATGGTACCATCTTCGCCCTTCCATTTTTCTAGATCAACTGGTCTTTGAGTCGGTATTGGTTTTCAGTATTTGAGTTAAAATTCATTCTGGTATTTTCCTTATTTTGGGATCATAGAAACGAGTAGGATTGTCATAAAATAAAATATAGAGCATAAAAATTTTTAGTTAACCTTTTTATGATGAACTTCTAGTTACTAGAGAGTCGGTTATATAAGTGTTTTCGATAAACTTATTGGAATTGGAATCTCATTTTATGGGGTTATCCAATAATATGAGAATGAAATGTATTTGAGAAATGGCTTTCCACTAGGGGTGAATATTTTATTTTCAGTAATGATAGATGATTTGGTGCAATGTGTTTATTTTTAAAAAATGTTAATGTTGTTTTCAAATGAAGGATTTTCAAAAAGATTATTGTTATGGTATTTTAAAAATAGCTGGATTTTCCAAAGAAAATAAGGATTTTTAAAAAATGGTTGAATGTGGGAAATGATGATTTTGGAAAATAAATATTATGATGTGATAGAATTGGAAATGATAATAATTTAGTTAATAGAGAGTGATACTTATGGATTTTTTTATGTGTTTCATGAAAATGGAAACTGATATGAATAGTAGAAACCCACCAGAAGAAGCTACAGATAATGTAGTTTCACCCAATCCATAGGTGAACCAAAAACTAACTAGGAGTATATTCTAATATTTTCAAGTTGTAGACAGAGGAAATAAGAGGGATGAGCCAAGAGAAGTAGATCATTTCATCCAATGATAGAATAAGAATCCACCAATATTTGTGGGGTGACTTGGAACCAGAGAATGCAGAGGTGGGGATGAATAGGATGAATCATATCTTTTATTTCCTTGGCATTCGGGAAGAGATGAAATTCTAGATGGTGAGATATGTTCTAAAATATATTCCATGCCTATGGTGGTATTTAGCTGTGTATGCTAAATTGGACCAAGGACATTCTTGGGATGATTTTGGGGAATTATTCAACAACCAATTCTGTCCTCAAACATTATAAATTCCAATAATGATGGGAATTTTCATCATAAAAAAGGTAAAACTTCTTTTCATAGATTATGTGGCTAACATTATGAATTTTGTGTGATTTTCACCAGAAGTTGTTTCATGTGAGTCCATAAAAGAACACATCGTTGAATCAGGGATGGGGTATGAGATTCACTTGAAGATTGCTATGATTTGTATTAAAAACTATATAGTGACGGTAAATAGAGAGATGGGGGATGAAAGGAACATATCAAGATATATAAGAGGAGGAATCTTATTGATACCTTTCGAAAATAATGGGAAATATAATGCTGGGTGAAGGGGAAGAGGGGAACCTATTTCCAAGGTGAGAGCATGAATCAGAATCAAATTGTTGGATTAGTGAATCTTCCTAAAAATTGAAAAATGCAACCTATATGTTTTAAATGCGCGTAATTTGACTGATTGAAGAGATAGTGTATGACACCACCTAAGGAATTCCACATATGTAATCATATAGGGCTTCTTCATTGTTATTATTACAGTTCTCTAAGGACAGATGCTTGGGACCCATCTCAGGTGTTGCAGACATCATATGATTCAATAGGGAGAGGGAAGAAGAATTCATCTCATAAATAGAATATAGCTACCCTTAGTTATTCTAGGAATACCCTGAATACCTAGTAATTGAAATCCCAATAGGGGAATAAGGATAAAAGTATTGTGATAAAGTAATTATATGGAGGAGAGAAAATTATTATGGATGACCATCTAGGGATATAAATAGAGTGAGGTATGATTCTTTTGAATTATATTCATTTTCATGTATTTTTTGTTATTAGTGCATCCCATTTCTTTATTTCTTCTCATTAGGTTGATTTATTGAGCTTAAAACATTAGATGATTCATTTTGTGATAAAACATCAATCTACTATTAGTTAAAGAGAGTTTCGATCATTTTTGTGTAGATCATGTTCTATAACTATTCATAGAGATTAGTTAAAATAGAATTTATCTATTATTGATATATATTTATTTGATATAATTATATGTATGGATTAGTTGATGATGTTCAAGGATCACATCAACTATTATACCAGATGGGTCAGTTTCAAAACTAAATATGGCTTTGAGCATCTCTTTTGAGAAGACCAGAGTGTAAAGGCATGTGAAACGAGCTTATTCGAACATGTAGTTTGTACAAATTCATACCATTTTGAAGTGATTTATTTTTCATTTCTAAACACGATTGAGAATAATAGTTTTCCATGAGTGATGGATTAGTTTCTATATGTGTTTCCCAACAAATTCTTACGGTTACCACCTATAAGGGAAGTGGTGTTTAGGATTGATATATTATGAGGATAAGTAATATTCCCCTTCCATATCATTGGATTGAACCAAAATAATTAAGGGAGTTGTAATTGGAGGTATAATAGTTTGAATGAAAACTTTTCATTCGACCCAAAACATCTCCATGGGAAGTTCTAGTTTTATTTGTCAAGAAGGCAGATTGAACTATATGTATTTATGTTGATTATCATAAGCTTAAAAAATTTAGGTTAAAGAATCAGTATCCACTACCAATAATTTATGATATATTAAATAAATTAAGAGGAGCTAAGTGGTTCCCTAATATTGAATTATGATCCAGATATCAATATTTGTAGGTTTGGAAGGAGGATATTCTAAAGACAGGTTTCAGTGGTGGATATGGCCGTTATGAATATGTGGTAATTCCTTTCGGTCTTACAAATTCACCAACTACCTTTATGGAATTTATGAATCATATATTTCTGATATATCTTAATTTATTCATGGTGGTGTTTGTGGATAACATATTGGTGTATCCAAGGATAGGGGATAAGCATGGGAAACACTTAGCGATAGTGCTGCGAGACTTGGGGTATCATCATATTTATTAAAAATTACAAAAGTGTGATTTTTTTAATAAAACATGTATTATTTATTGTCCATGTAATTTATAAAATAGGTGTTTCTGTGGATCTATTAGAGATAGAAGCTGTAATCTCTTAGAAACCACCAGATAATATCTTTGAGATATTGAGATTCCTTGGTCTAGCAGGTTATTACTGATTCTTTGTGAATGACATATCAGGACTATATTTTCCTATAAAATCTTTCACAAAGAATAAATTTAAATTCCAATGGGATAAATAATTCCAGAATTCTTTTCAAGAGCTAAAGGTTTGCCTTACAATAGAACCAATCGTGATTTTACCGAAATCAGGACAAGAGTACGTGGTATATTTTTATTCTTCAAAATATGTGTTGGGATGTTTTCTTATGCATGGATATCATGTTTTTGCATAAGGATCAAGGCTATTACATGTTCATGAGAATAATTACCCAACACATGATTAATATTTAGCTTCCATAGTCCATGATTTGAAGACTTGGCATCATTTTCTCTTTGGTGAGAAATATACAATGTTCACAGATCTTAAAATAATGAAATATATTTTCTCACAATATTATTTTAATCTATGACAAGGAATATTAATGGAGTATATCAAAATTTTTAAATTTGACTTGAGGTATACATCGGGTAAAGGCAATTTGTTGTCAGACATATTAAGTAGAAATTTATATGCTCAATTAGAAAAAGAGGCTTTAGATGAGTGGTAGTTGATGTCAGCCCTAGACGACATGCATGTGGAATGTGACGACCAAGGTGAAGTTGTGGGTTTTTTTCCAATTTCACTGGTTCCTGATTTGTTAAATGTAGTTATAAAGGAACAAAAATACGATCCAACATGTCTCACAATGAGTTAAAAAATCAAGGGAAGGGAGACCATTGAGGGATGGAAGATGGATGATAGTTTAGTACTGTGGTTTAGAAATTGGATGGTTGTACCTATGGAATTTCAGGAACATATTCTTCAAGCATACCATAACTCAATATGGTCTATTCATCCTAGAATTAAAAACTTGTTTATGGAATTAAATGAATAGTTTTTGTGGATTGACCTAAAAATAAAGGTGGTTGAGTTTGATTCAAGTTTCTTAACATGTCAGCAGGTTAAGGAAGAGAAATAAAGGACAATATGTATGTTATAGTTCCTACCTATTCCAGTGTGTAAATCGGAGTATATAACTATAGATTTTGTAGCATGTCTCCCAATAATATTATTAGAAACGCGATTCCATATGGGTGATTGCTGATTATATTACAATGTCAAATCATTTAATTCCCATTTTTGAATTTTGTATGGTGGAGGAATTATAAAAAATCTATATCCAAGAATTGTTAAAGAGTCATGGAATTATAGTTTTGATAGTATCAGATAGTGATATGAGATTTATATCACATTTTGGTAAATCCTTGCCAAATACCCATGGGACTCTATTGACAATGAAAATAGAATATCATTCTCAGATAAACAATCAATCCAAAAGGATGATACAAACATTAGAGTAAATATCGAGGGCTTGTGTAAATGATTTTGATAGATCATGGGAAGAGAGTGTTCCATTATAAGAGTCATCATATAAAAACAGTTATCAGGAATCAATAAATATGGCTCCTTTTGAGGCATTTTATTAGTGTCCTTGTCATTTTAAACATTGTTGGGTGGAAATAGGTGGTACATTTTTGGTTGGGTTGAGCCTTATCCAAGAGACAATGGAGAAGATTTAGTTGATTAGGAAAAGGATGGAGACTACATAGAGTCGTCATTAATTGAATGTGGATCATCGCTGATGAACTTTTCCTCATGGTGATTGATCATGTGTTCTTGAGGATCTCTCCAAGGACTCGAAATCATCATTTTTGTAAGAAGGGTAAGTTATATCCTTGATACATACGCCCTTTGTTGATTGTTGACACTTCTTAGTAAGACAAAAACACTATGAAGACGTCCCCATGATATTTCAAAGTTTCAAGACATAGATAAAATAACTAAAATGAATAAAAAATGGAAGATGACCTATGTAATAGACCTACGTGGAATAACTATGTAGTATACCTACAAAACAGAGCTACGTGATAGAGCTACATGGAAAGATGCTTTCTGTACACCTATGCAGAGGAGCTGCGTGGATGACCAACGCCGACGAATTTCTTTGACCATCCCCCTCTTACCAATAAATACGACCCTTGGGCTCCTCATTTTACAAATGAAAAAATTGAAAGAACTCTTGAAGCTCCCATTGCGTAGAAATTTCTCCAAGATCCCTAAAATTATCCCAATGAGCTCTCTAAAAAAAGAGATAAGAGAGAATTATATGGGATAATCATGTTTTGAAATCCTTTAAATGTTTGAAGTTTTGCATAAGTTTTTTTCTTTTATGTCAATCATTTTCTTTCTTTGTCATTGATAAGACCTGCGTGACACACCTTTGCAACATACCTGTGCAATGTACCTACATGGCATAGCTATGTTGTATAGCTACGTACAGGGCCTACGAATCATCCTATAAACCCTCTTTAAAGCCAATCATAGCATGGTATCTTTTTTATTGGTTCCCTTATATGAAAGAGACTAAGTTGAAGGCTCCAAAAAAACCTAATGAATTATCAATCCTTTGGAAGAGGCACATCAGCATGTCTCTTATTTGGGTTTGTATATCATCATTCAAGGGTTTCCCATAGCTGTTTCACAATGGGGTTAGGATTCATGGAGTTTTGTTGGGTTTTTATATCTGCAATCACATGGACCATTCTCCTAAGAACAATTATGGGGAGTTCTTGGTTTGAAGGATTAGGTTTTTGGTTATGACCTCCCTTTTTCATGTCTAATATTTAGATCCTCTGGTTCCCAATAAAGAGAGTGAGGGTAACACTTTCTTTTTCAATCAATAAAATGAGAATTCTCCCTCCTCTACTAGGATTCATCAGGGCACTCCCACTGAGGTAAGTCCCTAATCTTCTGAGAACCGGGCTTCATGACCTCTAATGTCATCCCACATTGAAGGGTTTATTGCTTCAGGACCTCTTCCACGGTATCCTCAACATTTTTTTACCATAGGCTTGAGCTCTCCCATTAGCAAAAGAGAAAACATGAGCCTTTTTTGAATCTTTGACATTTTCTTATTTCTCACAAATATCATAACTCACATGGGATTAGAGATTAGTGATGATTACACAATTTTCAAATTCATTCTCCCTAAGAGAATAAACTACATGGAATTTGATTAACACCGTAATTGGGATACATAGGATTCCATATTAAGGCCCTAGATCCATCTCATTTCATCCATAAAATGACCATCCTCTTTAGTAGTAAGACCCTAATTAAACCCCTTAATCACAAAGGTATCCTCTTTTGAAAGTAAGTCAAAATCATTTCTCTCAAAGGATACACTCTCCTATGAGACACACCTAAATACATGGGATCTAATTCCCACACAAAAGGGATACGTAAAAAGCCTCTCTAAGGTTCAAACCCAACACTTCAAATCAACCCTGTTCTTCTTAGGCCATATTCTCAAAAGGGTCTAACCAAACATAGAAACTCGTATCTTAGCCATATTTCGTGGGATTCTTAGGCACAAGTCCCACACAAAACATTGACTAAGCCCCATTCACATATATGTACCTACCACACGACATTAAACTGTATGGCTAGGCCCTTATCACATCAACTTAAAAGGTATGATGTGTCCAATTAAGTTGCAATGAACTAATAGGGTTCTAATTATTTTCACAAGGATACATATGTAACCCATTTATGGGTATGATCCCAACATCAAAACAAACCATTATCTCCTTGGATGATAATAAATTCTATATTACCCCACTATGTGGCTTAAAAAATATTATTATCATGACAATTGATAAAAAAATCTATAAATAGTATATGAGAGGATACCATTTATGGAGGACCTCAAATACATATGGATATCTACATTAATGAAGATCCTAGAATACATATAGATGATTTTGAATTTCAAAAATGCTAATAATTTACTGGAAAATTTAAAGGAAACCTATTTTATACATGGTAAATTAATAAGAGTTAACTAAAATATCTTAAATCTATAAGAGAGTCCTGATGTAGGCAATAATTTCCCCCAAAAGGGTGTGATGAGTCCGATATCCCATCATCATGACCAATGCACATTCTTACGTATCATAGGTCCAATCCTAACAAACCCCTACCTTTGGAAATCATGTACCTTTAGATAAAGAACCGTTGGATGTTTCTAGTTCCATAAATAAATCCATGGAAACTTCCCAGAAGTAGCAATTCCTAAACAAAACAAACTTTACATGGGAGATGTGAAACAAAAATATTGAACCCAATGTGAATCCTTAACCAAGTTGATATTTTTACCCATATGTCAGGAACTTATCAATTGTTAAAGGAAGTCCATAAAATATAATCAATCATGCATATATCCACATAAGTGATGTTTCTTTAATGGAGTTCATTATTTTACATGTTTTCTCTGAACTCCCTTTACTCTAATTGGTTTCATCATGTTTTGACCGGTGAATACACTGACCGCTGGTCAAGATAGATACTCAATTTCTAAAAGGATGTCATCACCCACTCTATGTTTTCAACATTGGGTATCAAATGTAATGGTACATGAATACCATCAACATGGTACTATCCCAGCCATGGAGGCTTCTCAATAGGCTCTCCAAGTTAACAAAAACCCTTGATCATCTGGTCAGTGACAACAGATGGTCAAGAAGCATATGGTGCCAACCAATTTCTTCATCTGTTTCGGGTCCTTATCCCCAAAATGAAAAAACCAGTCCCTCACATACTATAGAGAGGTGGATCAAGAGGTCACTAATAGACTCAACTAAAAGATGCATGGGTCCTTCCTGGGGGATCCCACCAACAATCGTCATTAGTAGAATCGTGCACCAGTGAACCCCCAACATGATGGGGGTGTTGCCTTTGGTAGTTCGAACCAGGTCCCTCAGACCCAAGAATGCAAGAAGAACAGATAGGGAAAATGTATGGCCAACAGGGAAAAGGTTATTACATTTTCCCATTTATAGAAGTCTATCAACCTAACTTGGTGGAAAACAATGAACAGGCACATACACCTGTCTATCCCAATTCCACTGTCCAGAAGACTCGTCTGGTAGCACCCAACAAATCCTGAAAATTAAATCTAGTGGAGTACTATGAGCAAGAACATAAACCTTCTCACAAGATATCATTACGTCATCATGCTCGTCTGACTGCATTTAATAAATCCCACTAATCAAATATGGCGGCAACTGGTAAGATGGAACATACACTTACTTACACACACCAATTATTCCAGCAGTCTTGTCTATCAAAATTGAAGGAAGTCTGTCAACCATTCTTGGTGGAAAACAAACAACAAACACATACACCTGCCAACATCCATCATACATTCCACCAATATTGTTTGGAAGCATCCAGATAAGTTAATCATAAATCTCTGATGATAAACCTGCGACAGAATCAACTCTATCCCCCCATACATGAGTACTATCAGTATACACTGACAGGAAAGGGAGGAAATGAGAAGGAACATACTTGTTCTGGATGCTAAAGTAACCAAACACATTTTATCAATGGTGAAAGGGCAGACACCAATTCCTACCCATATTCTGGAAGCATGTTAGAATATGTCAACAAGAACATGAATAGTAACAGGGGACAAACACATAACTATTTCTCCACACCCGGTTTGAATCATCAACAAGCCATATTGGAGAAAATACATACCTCTGTTCCAGTACTAGAGGATTATGGGGCATACTCCCCCATATCACATGGATAACCATATCAAGAACATACAAACTTTTCAATTGGAGATAATCAGCACATTCTGATTTCCAATCTAAGGCAGGCACATAAACCTGGCCATGATATCCTCTTTTCCCATCAAGTTGTCCAAAATAAATGTAAAATATTATCTAAGAATAATTATTGTCAGACACAATTGAAAAATAATGATCTAATCTATGATTTGGATCGTCTTAATGCTATAATTCTTGATGCCCTCAGACATTTATATGTTGCAACTCAAGATCCTACCCCATTACCAAATTTTCGGAGTAGTAGTAGTAATTATGATGTTGCTAATTGGAAACTTCTTTATTAATACTTTCTTCATGAAATGTCGGCCAATCTAGAGAATATATCCATGAAAACCCTCTGTGTGGCCAGAAGACCAATGAGAAAGATGATTTATCCCTTGTTGTAATCCACCATGGTGGTCCTCCCCATGATGGAATTCACTCCGGAAGTTCTCTCCATAGTAGTGTTTTTCATTGTCATGATAATTCTCTAATTGATAATGTAGCAATGAGAAATCCATCTTATAATGAGTCACTTTCCAACATAAGGCCAGTCATGTCTGATGCCTGGTCACTATCATGTGATATAATTTTTCAACCATAAGAAATCCTAATGAGACAACCATTATCCAAACCTCCCTTGGGTCATATTCCTTCTAATATAGTAGAGGAAAAGGAAATTGATTCCATTATTTTTAATAAAAAAATTTAGATTCATTCACTCTGGTCATATCAATTGGAGAAACATCTAGAAAAAGATGATGAAAAAATGTTTAATATGATAAAAAAGTTGGATAAAGGTGAAATATTAGTCATGTTCTAGCCTTTGACAACCTCTCTATACAACATCCTAGAATTGATGGTAGAAAATTGCATTCATGATATTCTCCTCAACATATGGAAAACTATTATTCATCTAAAATCCAAAGTATTACCATATGATGAATATCAAAGTCACGTAAAGTTAATATAAGGGTTCCAACACTGAAATGACTTGGCATCCCTCACAGTTTCCTAAAATCCAAGGGTTGAGAAGCTAAAGGGAACCCTTCAACATGCATGCCTCGATGCACGAAAGTGGCTATTCCAGTTAATTACTGATACCCATCTGGTGTTTATATGAGATGATGTGGGGAAAACAGAGCTTTTTATTTCACTGTGCTCCAAAATCATCAAAGCCCACCGAAAGTGGTCTCATGCAATGTTATTTTCCATGGACAACTAAAATAAACATATTTTGTGTGTAATCAAAGATACAATCATGAACATGCCCCGACTAGTTATCATCAGAGTCAGGCCCAAAGAGAGCAAGCTGTTGAGATACTATTGCATCAAGCATTCAATAACATTAAGCAATACTATCTCTTAGATGATATCTTCCATCATATTGAACAAATGTCTAAAAAAGCACAACATTCTTCTGAAACAAGTGATTTATGTGGTCTTTGGATAATGCCCCATGCCAATGTTTGGACCAAAATTCACAAAATAAGAAGATCCATTGTGTGAATATCAACCATAGCAGTTCAAGAGATACCCCAACCTATAGGGATAGGGGCCTGTTTAACTCATCTATTGAATTCAATAAAAATAGTTCAAAGGTTTGGAGAAGATGAACATGAATAACCCCAGTCTGTAGGGATGGGGGATTTTTCAAATCTATAGACCCTCCTCAATAGAAGTCATTTTTTCCCGATTAGGGAAGAATCCACAAAGTGAACAAAAAATTGAACTATCCAAGGATAGCCTTAAGATTAATATTTGTCAAAAAGTTATTGGGAATTCAGATTATAAGAGAACAAAGTATTCTGAAAGATATAGAAGGAGACTATCTTACACAGATACTGACAGAAGGACATAAATGCACTATCCATCAGTGAATGTCATTAATACAATTACAGAAGATCCTCTAGATAATGAGTCTTGTTCAGAGGAGCTATAAGATGATGTTATTATCCATAACATTGCACAAACTAAAGAAAATGAAGGAGGTGTGTGTACCCAAAATCAGAGGCATACCCAAAATCTGGGTATTCCTTTATGTAACCTACTCCCACACCTTCTAAAGGCGTCTAATAAGGGGAACGGTAAAATTCATGTTATGTCTCACTTTTCTACTAGAGAAGGTAAATATATTTCTCTAAAAGAAATATTTTCTCAGTAAGAAGAGGATATGAAGGAGTTTAAAATCCTCAATACTGAATTACTTTGAAGCAACATTTCTGCGAGACATGCTCCCCAAGCAGATCCTAAACTTGCACATCATGTGTATACTCCTCAGAAAAGAGGATTTTTTACTACAACATGTAGATATAATGTATTCCTTCCACTGGGTAGACATATAGGGCTGGATCAGTCATAGATTTATAGTCCTATCCCCATGGGTTATCTAAGAAAAATACTTGTAGTACCACCACCAGTGGTTTATCCAGACATAGAGTTGGTTCAAACTTCAACGGCAGTACCTGTATAGGTCCCAACTCATCCAGATATTTCTCAAATGCTTATGAATAAAATGTAGGAATTAAAAAATCTATTGGAACATATAGAATAATTTAATTCACCCATACAATTATAAAATAAAGCTTTCCTCAAATGTGTAGATCCAATCCCTCCCCCAATAATTTTTCTGAATACCATATTCTTGATATTTAATGGTTCGGGAGATCCAGAGAAGCACTTCACTCATTTTTTTTCTAATTGTAATCCCATGATGGGGACCCTCATCAACAAGAAGTAGTAATTATCAGATGTTTTGTGTAATCATTACAAGGGCCATCCTTTTTATGGAATAAATGTTTTCAATCTCAACCAATTAATAGATGGGAAGACCTCTGTCAGAAATTCTTTCTCCAATTCATATCAATGCTTCCGAAAACAATTTTTTTTTGATATTAGTAATTTCAAAATAATGGATAATGAAAAAGTTTCATATTTAATTTCTCGATGGAATAGATTAAAATATTCTTTAAATATACCACTCTCTTATGAAGTGTTGTTTCCAATTTGTGTGGAAAATTTGCGTGATGAGTTACGCACAACACTAATCCCTGTGAAATACACAGGAGGGTTTCGAGACCTTGCTACAATATCCTCACATTTGGAGGATTTCATTGTGGAATCTAATGCTAAATCTCATGTAATTAAATCATCTATAGGAAGGAGAACATGGAAATAGGAGACTGATGTAGTCACACTAAAACATGCACCATGTACCTGCTTCTACTTCAAAACCATCATCATACCGAAATGATCCACCTCCCAAGAATCAGAAGCAACAAACTCATCATTAAGATGATCAAAAATATAAACGGAGGAGAAATTTTGAGGATTTAAAGAACAAAGTTTATTCTTTTGGGGAATGAATAGGATATCATCTACTTCATTTTATCTTTGAAAACAATTTGGTTTAGTTTTCAAGGCTGATGAAACTGAATAATGAAGGAGATGAAGATCTTCCAAATTATTTTCCCTTTTATCAAATGTTGGAGCATCCTATTTAGGAGTATTTGGTTTTCATAAACCTCCTAAAATAAATGGTATTCTCTTGAAAAGTGAAACTAAAAATTTCATCAGCCCAAGAAGCATGTGTAACTGCTTCTGACAAAGAGAAAGAAGGTGAATTGAAGGAAGTCAAAAAAAAGCACAAAATTACGATGATTTAATTATCAAGAAAAGGATATATCGAACTCATGAATTTCTACGAACATCAGTTGAAACAACCGACTGGGTCTTCATCCACATCTGCTATAGCAAGTCCATATTCATCAAAATATTAGTCCTCCAAAGTTTAGTCCTCATAGAAGGGATGTGGCCAGAAAGATAAAGAGTAGTCATAAGAGGATGAGATTGTGCAAAGGCCATTGTTTTCATTGATTTTGATAGATTTCATGCCATCAGTCTCAAAAGAATTACACCACCCCACCTAATTTCATAATCAAAACCGAGCTATCAAGATGAATATTCATCAGAAAAATTGATATTTGGTTCCATTAACGTTATCTACTTAACAAATCCCTATGTAAATGATGATTCTAGTTATAATAATCTTGAATTCCCTATACCTTACTGGGGAACTAGTTGAATAATCCAAGGTCAAGGATATAGGGGAATACATGGATATTCTAGAAACTACTATTTTAACTCTACCCTACTCGAACCATTTATTCATAAGAATATCATGGAGAGCCCTTCAGTGGGCTCAACAAGAACAAATAAATTCTCCCACACATGATAGGATTATCCCTAACATGATTATCTTGGAGGTCTGATTATAGTCAACAATATAATTCTCTCAATAATTAGATAGACCTAGTCAATCTAATATACCAAAATAATAAGTATTTCTAGCATCATCCCCGACACATGGTACATCTACATCATAAGAAACAACTTCTAAGTGACTTGAAAAACCACATCTCCATGACAGAAAATGTAGAAATCTGGACCAAATGTATGATGTTTTGAAACCACTAGACCATGTACCGGTCATGTTTTCAATCTTGGATTCCTTGGATCTGTCAAAAGATCTTTTGGAAGAACTTATTGAGGCTTTGTCAAGTCCTCAAGAGTTTGAAACTGAGGCTGCTACTACTAGGGTTTACCATATATGGAATGATCTTATAGAATGTCATGTAGTCATATCATTTATATATGAGGATGATGATGATGCTATACATAGACACATCAGGGCCATATATCTATCTAGCAGGGTTAATAATACATACATATGATGAGCCTTCATTGATAATGGCGTAAGAGTCAACCTCATTCCTATCCATACACTTTAATGATTAGGCCTCACTAAATCTGGCTTATATCCTTCTACTTTGATGTTGTATGGTTATGAAATTAATGAACAAGAACCTCTAGGATAGATTGCACTCAGAACTCAGTTTTGGGATCTTGTATCTAATTTAGACTTTATGGTTGTCTGTCAAGACATAGCCATCAACATTCTGCTTGGAAGGCCTTGGCTACATCAACATACGACCATTCTTTCATCATATCACCAACGTCTCATGTATTTATTAAATGGTCAAATTGAGACATTGTATGGTGTCAAGGATCTATTCAAAACATGTGAATCTTAGTATGTTGAAGAATAATTCTATAACACAAAGGGAACGAGGTTTGTGACCAAATATGTAACAATAATTAATGCTCTGAATTGCCTAAGAAAGATCCCAGCCAACCCATTCAAAAATACGAGTATATATTACACGTTTATTATCAATCAATTTGAAATGATAGACCCAAATCTGAGCATTTATCAAGTTATTTTCATAATGTCAATTGTGGAAATCGAGTCTGGTCGCAGGAGAGAAATTGTTGATCTATGAAGAAGTAGTGAAAGCTTAAATAGATATATCTTCATTTCATCCACCAAACTTCAGAAAGTATTTTCTTCATCAATCAAGCTAAAATAAGTTGTTTCAATAATAGAGGAACACATGTATATTGATTCCCAACCCATCATTTTCTCTTCAATGCTCCTGGAAGACCCTTCATCATCAGTAGGGTTAGAAATGGTTGCCTCTTACTCAATTTTTTCAAATACTAACTCTTCCATAGCTCTGAAATTTTTTCTTCTACATATATTTTTCAAGAAGAAATAAAATAAGCGACACATAAGGAAGATGAAGAAAAAGATCTCAAGTATTCTCCTCCATCATTTGATGAAGGCATCTCCACCAATGTGGATGATCTCGGAGAAATAAATATAGGTAAAGAAGAAGATCCATTCCCCACTTTTATTAGGGCATGTATGACTTATAAAGATAAAGAGATGTATAGTTTATTTATAAAGAAACATAGATATATTTTTTATTTCAACTACACAAAAATTCCAGGCCTTAATCCTTAGCTGGCCATACATAATTTTGGTTTTTCAAAAGAGCATCGAGGGTTTATACAGGCTGTATAAATAACACACCCAACTCATTCCTCTAAAATTGAAGATGATGTTGAAAATCTTATCAAAGATAACTTTTTCATGGAGGTGAAATATCCCAAATAACTGGAAAAAAGTGTTCCAATAAAAAAGAAAAAGGGTAAAATCAATGTTTTCATTGATTTTAGAGATCTTAATCAACATTTCACCAAAGATGACTTTCCACTTCTAATCATGGAAACTTTTATTGATGCAACATCTAGTTATGAATATTTCTCCTTCATGGATGGATTCTCTAGGTACAATAAAATCTACATGTCCCTAGAGGATGAGGAGTTTGCACCATTTAGAGCCCCTCAAGGTGTGTTTTTCTATTAGTTAATTCCCTTTGGCTTAAATAATATATGTGCAACGTATCAACATGCTATGAAAAATATCTTTATACCCTTCCTAGGATAATTTGTCAAATGTTATGTGGATGATCTAGTGGTTAAATCCAGAGAACTTTATGATCATTTGACCGGTCTGGAGACCATATTCAGTAAACTTTGACAACATAATTTGAAGATGAATCCCTTAAAATATGCTGTCAGGGTTACCATTTTAAAATTCCTCAGCTTCGTTGTATGCCATTATGGTATAAAAGATGATTCTGAGAAGATAAAATAAATCCTTGGCATGAAACCTCCTCAAAATTTGAATGAAGTAAGAGAAAATCAAGGAAACTTGGCCTATATTTGGTGCTTTATCAACAATTTGGTAGGAAAGTGTTTACCCTTTACTAGATTAATGAATAAGGGAGTTACATATCAATAGACAAAAAAACTGCCAAGAGGCATTTGATACCCTCTAGAAATATCTATTGTGTCCATCAGTATTAATGCCACCTGTTGAAAGGAAGCCACTAATTCTTTATGTGAGAGCTTTAGAGAAATCACTAGGTTCCCTTCTTGCCAAAAAGAATGATGCTAGGAATGAAAATAACCTCTAATATATCACTCATACTATTATTGACATAGAGACTCAATATTCATGTATCAAAAGTGATTCTTGGCATTAATCTTTGTTGTTCAATAATTGAGTCACTACCTGCAAGATCACAAGGTCCACTAGGTATCTCATAAAAACCCACTAAAATTTATCCCCAGTCATTATATTCTTACAAGATGTTTGGAATGGTGTAAAGTTATTTTGAAACTGTTCGACATCCTATTTGTGCTTCAGAAAGTAATAAAAGGCCATGAATTGACCAACTTCCTTGCTGAACATCCATTTGAAGATGATAAATAATTTAATTCTGAACTTGTTGACGAAGAAATATTCTCTATTCAAGATAATCCCCAAACATGGGATGTGTACTTTGATGGTGTTTCTATAAGTCCAATGGGAAAGAGAATGGAAAACCATAAATTCAACAAATTTGGATTTGGAATTGTACTTATTTCCCCAAATAATGCAGTATTTCCATATTCCTTTATATTATTTAAAGGAGGTACCAACAATATGGAAGAATATCAACCTATCATTACAGTTATAGAATTCTCACTCTAGGTACCAGTGTACCACTTAAATGTGAATGGTTATTCAGATTTGGCAGTCAAATAGATCAATGGGGATTATGATATCTGAAATGAAGAGTTAATACCTTGTGTGATTATGTCAGTGGGTTAATGGATGAATTTACCTCAGATCCAACATTTCCTTATGTCCCACTATCACAAAATTCCTAAGACGACGCACTGGATAATGGATCCACAACCTTAGAAGATCCAAATTGGGGTGAGACAATCATCTGTATTGCAGATTGTTGTGTGGATTCATCTTTCATTCAAACTATAATGGTGGAAATTAATGAAATTATCCTTATTTCCAAGCCATATGGTCATATTATAGGATGGATAAAAACCATCATTGAAAACCTTCAAAATTGAGTACTTCCACTAGATAGAGTTGAAAAATAACAGATTCGATGATGACTGGCCAATTTCTCTCTTTATGATATTTCACACCACCAAATGATCCTATACAATTTAGGATTTGATGAAATCCTCTTTAGGTGTATTGATAGAAAATAAACTACAACTGTCATGAAATAAGTACATGTAGAAGATTTTGGTGCTAACCAGCATGGGCATAGGATTTTTGATGAAATCCAAAGGGTTGGATACTTCTAACCTTATATGGCACATGATTTCATAGATTTTACCAAAAAGTTTCATCTATGGAAAGTGTATGCCAACTTCATTCATTGACCCCTAGAGTTGCTACATACAGCTAAATAGTCTTGGCCATTCATCACTTGTGGAATGGATATATTATGACCTTATCCTCCAGCTACGACCAAGAAGTTCAAGTATATTCTTACTACTACTGATTTCTTCTCCAAATGGATTGAGGAAATACCTCTCATTGAAGTCAGATCTAAAAGCATTGTTAGCTTTGTCAAAAATAATATCATTACTACATTTTTCACCCGTCATAATATATTGACATATAACAACACTAATTTCATTTATGTTGAGGTAACGAAGTTATATAAGGATCACATTATCAAATCGAACCATTTATCTCATTATCATGCGGCATCCAATGGACATAATGAGGATTTTAATAAGACCCTATCAAATATACTCTATAAATAGAATATAATGATAAGAAATATTGTCTTGATAAACTTTTTCATTTTTATTGGATTATCAGACTACTACCCATACTTCCACTCATGAAACTACATATTCATTTGTACACAGAAAAAAAGCAAATGTTCCAATTGAAATTCAATTGCCTTCACTCCGAGTTGCAATCTAATATATGTTATGTACAGATGAATAGTATCTGAAACAATTTGATGAGCAAGAATGATTAGAAAAAAATAAATTGTATACTTTTTATCCTTTGGAAGTTTATTAGAATACAATATCATGAGACTTTAAAAATAAAAATCACATCTTCTAATTTCCTCAAGGAGAATTGGTATTAGTCCTCATGAATCCAATGACACCAGGAAAGAAGCCTCAAAAAATGATCAAATGTGGGAAGGACCATACTCTATATATATTGTCTACTCTAATAAATCTTATTCCATAATAATGGATGGAGAACATATTACAACTCCAACCAATGTAATATTCTTGAATATGTAGTTTGTGTAATTTCCCATCATCATTTTTCCTCACTGAATGACTCTAAACTGTATAACATAATGTCCTACATACAAGACATGAAACTGCATAACTATATGTGTCCAGGATACATGATGATAAAATGCATAGAATTTTTTTCCTTCTCCCACAAAATTAAACTACATGACTTAATTTTTCCCCATTACATGATGTTAAACTTTACGTTTACTGTCTTCTTTGTTTGACATTAAGAGATTCCATGCGCAAGAATCAATTACATTATTTCTACTCCTTAGTGGCACATGAGTTTCATTTATCCCTATGTTTGAATTGGATCTGCATAGATGTCTTATTTGAAGAACTACATATGTCTTTATTCTCATTCCAATGGGATACGTAGATATGCATAGATCTCTAATTTTTGGAACAGCCACAACCATACTTTTTTTATTTCCATTTTCTCCTCCTATATATGAATTATATCTATACTGAGTACTCTTTCAAGATACATGGTTTGATCTTCATTCTATATTGTGTCTTAAGGTTAACCATTCTTATAGAATGTGTTAAAAGCTCCCATATCTCACTTCAAATTCAATTTGTATGGGAAATTATTATTTCAAGAACTACATTTGGCTTTATTATCATTTTCAATGGGATACGTAGAGACACCTAGATCTCTAATATTGGGCCTAGCCACCACAAGAAAACCAATTAATTCCATGTGTATAAATCAAACCCGAATAGAAAATGTTCAAAGAATAACATATGGATTGATTCTCATCCATATGAAATAAGTAGTGACACCTGATTTTAATACCCTAGTCTAGCCGCAATATTCCTTTTTCATGAAGGAATCACTTCATGTCCTCGCCGCATGACTATAAACTACACAACATAAGGTCCTTACTGTACAATATTAAAATGTAATGCACCCAAATAACTACATATGGATTTATTCTCAACCCATTGAGATACGTAGTAAAAAATAGGCCTCAGGTCCTAGTCCCAACCACAAGATAATTTTTTTTATCTCTCTTCCACATATAAATAAAAATCTATGAGGGATTCTTTATTTTGGGTCCTCTCCTTAGAGATCCCACTGAGGAAATAATAAATGTACCCATATTGCATATGATCTAGATCTATGTAAGGGACTCCAAACTCATTGCCAATATTGATTCACATATTTATCCTGTACATTGAGAATTACCCGATTTTGTACTTCACACTATTAAAATTGAATATTTTCAGATCTTCATAATATTTCTTATGGTTTTTGGTGGTGAATTTTCTGATATCTAAGAACTATTTTTCTTGACTATGAAATATGTTCCCCTAGGTGTCCTTGAGTAAGTTGCCTACATAACGGGCCTGTCCGTCCAAAGGAGCAACTCTTTGACTATGAAAAATATTCCCTAGTCGGCCCTACATAATAAAACCCCCATAACATGTTTGTCAAATAATGGTAACTTCATTCTTGGTTAATGTTTCATTTTACCCATTCAATCTTTGATG
Source organism: Viscum album (assembly GCA_963277665.1). Classification (NCBI taxonomy): domain Eukaryota; kingdom Viridiplantae; phylum Streptophyta; class Magnoliopsida; order Santalales; family Viscaceae; genus Viscum; species Viscum album. The sequence continues at coordinate 668,895,905 of OY728155.1, forward strand.
GAAATATATAAGAATATTTTTCTTAAATCAGTCATCCATGTATATTGGTCCCATTACCTTCCTCTCGATCTAAAAGTCTTCAAGACCATGGTTTACACATTTCCCTCTCCACATTTTCAATGAAATATTTAATAAATTTGGATCATTTGACAACATATCATCTTCTATTTATATTTTGGTCCTAGTCCTATGTTCTAAAAATACTTACACCATACTTCCTACATTTGGGTTAGACCTTCATAGAAATCATATTCCTCCAATTATTTGGAAATCATGATTGGAAATACTATTTCTGTATTCATGTACCATTCTCCATAAACCTAACTCGGTGATACCGAAAATTTCAATCTATATAAACTTTATTAGGATTTTAGTAATAGAATGTTATATTTTGGAGATATCTTATGTCTGACTGTGTAGTACGTGCCCCTAGGTTCCCCTGCATATGTTTCAAACATAACAGGCCTATCAGTCAAATGATGACACTATTTGGCTATGTAGTATATTCCCTTGTTGGACCTGAATAATACAACCCACAAAATGGGTTTTTCAAATAATGGTAACATATTTATTATAAAATACTTCTTATAATGCCTTTAACCCTTTTCCCATATAATTATTTAGATCTAGAAATTCCCAAATCACAATTTACAAGTCTTCCCTTTCCAACATGAACTTAGTAGTATGTTTCTAAACAAATTATTAATTAATTGGAGAATCATGAGCCTTTTTTCAATGCTAAAGAGCTTAATTAAATCCACACAATGTCCTCACTACTTGAATTAAAACTGCATTGTATAATTTCCTCACTACATGACTTTAATACTGCATAGCATGATATCAGTAAGCCCCCTTTTGGAAAAAGTTTACTCCCTCCTCATACACCAAATATTTTTAGAAGTGGTTTCCACACTCATGACCAATGTTGGAATATATGGTCCTTTATTCATAAAATCTCTTTCATTTGAAAAATATTCCACTCTTTCCTTGATTCACCCTAATCATATTATCCCTTCCCTATCAACAATAAAATGATAAATTCTTAAGAACTATTTTGTTTAAATATGCAGTATGTTCCCCTACGTGGCCTTGAGTAAAATTTTCCCACATAATTGGCCTATCAGTAAAAAAATTCTACTATTTGGATATGTATCATATTCCCTAGTCATCCCAACATAATACACCCCCTATAATGGGTTTTTCATATAATGGTAACTTCATTCTCAGAAAAGGACTCATTTATGTTAATACTATATGTTTCAGATTTGGTGACTATAAAAATCATGACTCGAGATTCTTCTTGGAAGTATCTAAATTTTTTTGGAACAATTATCAACCACTGAGCCTTATTTCAGACCTAATTTCAAAATTTATGGTCAAAGGTATTCGACCCTAAAAACTAGCCTTATTAGTCCAACATGAATCACTCTAAGCGACCAATAACTAGAGACATGGTACCCATCAAATTTAAAACCTAAAAAGTGAACTCTAGAAAAAGGTCGACTCTCAGTTCACCAAACAAACATTTTGTTTTGTATAGGAAATATCGATCCATGAAAATTCCAAGGATATAGATTTTTTGGGGTTTGTCTATATAACTCTAGTAAAAATCAAACTATTCTCATTTGGCCCATTGGATTAATTAGAAACTTTTGAGCACCTCCATTATTTTTATTTTTATTATGATCATATGATATAAAGGATTGATGTTTAAAAAAATCATCATCATCATCAAATTTAATATTTCAATTATAGAAAGAAGGAATGAAGACATGTGTGATTGGAGACAAAATTTCTTTCATTTCTATGATAAAATTAGAGGGAAATCCACAGAATAGAGCCTCTTCATCATGTGTTAAAATAAACTATCGATATGAATCTTCATTTGTTGAACAACCTCATGAGCCCTATTTTCTGATTGTTGAAGTTGAGACAATTGAGAAACTTTATCCTCCTTGGCTTAACGAAGTGATTCCTTGGTAGTTGAAATGGAGATTATCTCTTCAAACTGGATTTATACAAATGTTAGGTTCAATTTATAAAGTTTATTATGAACAACATCTATTTGATGTTGAAGATTCAATATCTTATTCATCACCCATTTAATTTTTTGGTTGATTTCCATCGATCTCATGCTATGGTCGACCTCTACCTCAACTACTACTGCTTAGAAGATCTCAAAATTAATATGTCTTTTAGTCTTTTAAATATCTTGAAGTATCTTATTTTCTTACTCCCGTCAAAGAATTCCCTCTTTCATTGCATTTTAGAATGGGTAATAATTAAATCCAACAAATCTCAATATAGAAAATAGCGGTTGTAGTTTGCTAAAATGGGATAACAACTCATCCAAAGGCATCTCAATAATTATTTTCCATATATGTTTCCATATATTTTTATGTGTCATTCAAAGAGAAAAATGCATATCTAAATACGAATATGAGTCACTACCATAGGGTAGAATGTACTATAAAAATAAATCACTTAATGTGGTGCCATTATCTACTTCTCTCAGAATAGTTGATGCTTCACCTTCTGCTGATGTCTGAGCCAACATAGAAGTTTCACCTTCCGATATAGAAATGGGAGATGAAAACCATAAATGGTAAATAAGGATCATTGTTAGTTTTATAATAAAGGAAGAAATAGAGAATGATCTAGAAATTTGATAACATTTTCCCAATAAAAAGTTGGCTGATTCATTAGATTCATCCCTAGTCTTCTCAGCTTCAACAACATGAAAATATTTTTCTTGGGGAGGGGAATTCTCTTGAGTTCACCCAATTTCCATAATTTAAGGTTCTGGAATGTCTCTCAACATGGGGTCCTTAGTAAGTATTTCTCCATCTTTAGTAGAAGAAGGATAATGTGAAATGCCACATTCTTAAAGGTCCTTTGAAAAATTCTATGTAGAAAAATTTGCATAAGTTAAACTTTGATGTGAAGTACCAAGTAAAAGAAGAACAATTATGTATATAAAATACAAGAATAAGAATATACATCCTTTAAATTCCACATTAAAGTCTCCAATCATATTTATGGAACCTAGAATATCAATTTTTGGATAAAGGGATTCCTTAATTTCAGTGTATGTGACTTGGAATGTTATAACCTCCTCACCAGTTAAGGTATCCAAAAAATATTGGTTGATAGCCAAATTTGCTCTCATGAAATTGTATTCTTTAATTTATTCAACTGGTAAAACAACCTCAGATCGTTAATGTTTAGGATCAACACTAGTATCTACATCAGATTTCTTATTTTTTTCTCATTCCCTCCTTTGGGAGTGATAAGAATATTAGCATTGATTATTTCAGGATCCATTGGCAATGGAAAATGATCTAAGATATTTTTAAGTGAATAATTTTAGAAAATAATTTAGTAATAAATTGAAATGTATTTGACATTACCATGACTTTTCTCACTCTTAATGGAGTAAATATCATATACATATTATCCTTTTTATGTATTATCCATCGAGGTAATGGATTAATCAACATGAACCAGTGTTTCTCCTGGTGTTTCATTCTCCATTCTTAAAGGATATTCTCTTAATTCCTTAAGAGAATATAGAGATGCATATACTATGAGAGTATTAATGTGATCAAAAAAGTTTATCAACCATGTAATAATGCTATATTACAGTATAAATAATCACTTCTTTGATGTCCACTTCAGACCAATATCATTCCTCTTTTGACTTTCTTTTCATAAACTTGTAGAGAAAATTAAATACTCCTCTTGGAAGTAGAAACATGAGGTAGTGGTTGAGGATTGTCTATCACCATTTTCCCAATCACGATTCTCTCTCCTAGAGAATGTTATAAAGACTTGAGAGGATCATTTAATATGTCGATAGGAGAATGTGGAGGTCCATATCATGGTGACCCAAGAACCTGTCCTAATATTCCTTCCCAAAATTCAAGCTAAAAAATGCAATCTCATCGGGATTAATGATGGTGAATGACGAAGAATAATTGAGAAAAAATAAAAGTAAAATATGTTCATAGTATTAACATAAATGTCCCATTCATCTTCAAGGTGAATAATTACCCATTAATGTTTCCATAGTTCCATCATATCAGATACTTGTTTTGAGGCTTGGAGTTGTTCATCAGTTTCATATATAAAGGTCTCTAGCTCCGCAATATACTCCCGTACTTTAAACAGGTTATTATATGGGTGAAAATTAGGGGGTTATTTATTTTCACCCACATTCGTTATTTGAAGGCCATTTTGGAGGAATGCCCATGCATCATTGAGATCACGAGTCCTGATCTCTCAAAATTGAATACCCAAATTCTGAACATAATTCAACTTCTATATAGCTGGCTATGAAGAAGACATAACACCATCTGACTTTTGATCCTCTTCAAGCCTCCCTTATTCTTTATAATAGTCATAAAATGGGATAAGAATCTCTTTTGGATGGTGACGACAGGATCACCTCAGAGCCAGAGTTATTATTTCCCTAGCTTTAGTCTTCCTGGTATACCATCTATAAATATGTTTTTAAGGCTCTAAAACTTCTAAATCCTCTGCATCACCTTTTTCTATAGACTTATTCCCATGATTTCTACGCACAACGGTCATATTAGCGACCACCAGATATATTACATTTGTTAGAGACACCTGAGGGTACGAAGAAGCCCATGTTTTGGCATAACCAACATCCAATCCAATCGATGCATCTTCTGTAGGCAACTTAATTGATAATTTGGATATTGGTAAAGCCATCAAAATCCAAAAGTGTCTCGCTACCATTAGGTGTTTCGCATGTCTATCATATGTATGAGGAAAAGAGATTGATTGTTAAAGACATTTGAACTGAAAAGAAAAACTATATGGGATGTAAGCCTCACATAAAATTTCTCCATCAATCATAGTCAATAATAAACTGCCCTTGAATTCCATTATATAGGACCTCATCTTATCATTTTCTTCCTTACTGTCATCAATAAAAGTTCTAGTTGGTGGGTTACCAAATAGAAAAAAAAAATATGAATTCTCATGATGCATTCAATTCTCTCATAACTACACTGGGTCTAAAATTCAAAGGCTAAATACTAGAAATGTTCTGTAAAAATAGGGTAAATCAACCATTGGGGTTTCTAACTGAATTCAAAACTGATTACAAAGAAAAGTGTTCCACAATATTTCCCCACAACATTTGGAATATCCCTAAAAGTATAAATGGATCCTTCAAAATGTAAAAATGCAGTAGGTAATAATAAATTATTTCCAATACATGAGTTTCTATACCAATATACTTTCTATCTACCAATTTGGATGCAATAAAAAATTTCCTTAACATTACACTACTACCAGACTGATGGACTAAAAGAAAGTAAATACTTAACCATAAGGAAAAGAAGCCAATTAAGCATACATTTGCATCAATATTAGATTTTAAATTATAGCCCCAGTGCTTGTAGTCACCTCTCTCTAATGTAAGACAATATGTGCCTAAAATTCCCCAATTATTACAAAAGGTCAAAAAGTAGGACATTCATAGGTGGGACCTTTATTTATTGTTGGTTCTAAAAAGGCATCCATCCAAACTCTTGCATGAATATCTTTCTTGTCTTTATGAAATTGCTTTTATATTTTAAATAAATCATGATCCAATGGTGGTGTCCTAGTAACATCACCCCATATTTTTACTGGTTTAATGAACTCATCATACAATTCCACGAGAATGGGAACCCCAAATATTTGATAGAAATACCATAAACTGATGCCAACCTCAGCGTGCATCATGTGGAACATATTTTTCTACGGACTCCATCAGCTCAATAATTCAGGAATGAAGTCATTTTTATAAACATAAGTTTATCCCATCTAAACAGATTCATAAATGTGAATATCTAATAGCTCTTTCCGGAATTCTATCAAAGTCTTGTGTACCCAAAACACCCACATCTATTCATGTTTAACTCCTCCACCAGAATGAATATTCCAATATTCCATCCAACCATTAGAATGATCTCTTTGTGAAGCATGAATGGTTGAATCATAATAATGTAGCCTTGTATCTACAACATGATCTTTCATATCTGGAGTACACCCACAATGGTGTAGGATTCATCTAATAGGTATTGTTCCTTTAGGAACTAGAATTCCCTTTGTTGTAATATTCAAGCAAGGAAAATTAGAGTATTAAATAAAATAGCTCTTTGGAAAATCTATCTTAATAGATGGAATGTGGGCATCTTGAAAAATACCATGTCTGTAGAGAGGAAAATAAGGACATTGTGGATATTACTATTCGTATAGAATTAAGCCATTTAGTAGTTCAGGAAGAGTACTATCAACAACGTAATAATAGTATAGTATGACAAAATTCATCATCTCGTTTTCCCAAGCCATAGATTCCTTAATAGTGGTCATCAAGTGATCCATTTCCTATAAAATAATTACCATGTTCTCCCTATTATGTTGGAATTTGGACTTATGAAAATTTAAATTTCAACATAAAAGGAATTTAAAAATTGGGAAAATGAAATTCTTCTTGTATGTTCTTTGATGAGGACATGAACATAGGTCCTTAGAATAGGATCCAAGCTCCAATCCTAAAATGACTCCTTCTTCATAGATCCATTGCTCAAATGGTTTCACCTTGAGAAAATTTCAAGGATCCTATATGAGAGAACCACGCAGAAAGGATGGATGAAGAAGCTGCTAAATGAGAGAAGAAAATATGTGATCCCAGGTAAAGAAAATCACAATGGAACAGAACTATATATATACATCATCAACCTATATAGAATGCCTGCACAATGTAGCTACAAAGCATACCTACACGCAATAGCTATGCAGAAAACATGCGTGGCTCAGAAAGTACTCCATAGTCTTTTTACCATAATCTTTCCTCAGGACTCGACCGTATTTATAATAGGATATAAATATTGAGGGGGGGATTTTTTTTACAATAATTAGTAATAAAAAAATACTATAAAGACATCCCCCCTGATATTTCAAAGTCTTAATAAAAATCTAAAAGAACTAAAAGTCATAACAAATGGAAGAGGACTTGCGCATCAAACCCACACAATAGACCTACGTGGAAGACCTGCGTGATAGAGCTATGAAACAGAGCTACAAAACAAGATTATTTATATACACCTATGCAGAGGAGCTACATGTCTGACCTATGTTGACAAATTTCATCTGACCAGACCCCCTCCATGCCTATAAATAGGACTGATGGGCTCCTCATTTGGCAACTGAAAAAATAGAAAGAACTCTTGAATCTCCCATTACAGATCCATTCCATACATACCCCTCAAATTTTCTCAAGTAGACCTATAAAAAATAAAATATAGGAGAGAATTATATGGGATAAGAATGTTTTGAGAGCCTTTAAATGTTTTAAGCTTGCATAAGCTTAGTTCTCCATTGTTAAGCATTTTTTTCAGTCATTGCTAAGACCTACGTGGAATACCTACCAAACATACCTACATGGTGTAGCTACACGGTGTACCTACGCAGCATAGATACATTGAATAGCTACACATAAGGCATATAGGTCATCCTATAAACCTCTTCAAAGACACTCATGGAAGGGTATATCCTTCACTGGTTCCCTTATCTGAAAGAGACAAAGTTGAAGCCTCCCCAAAAACCTCATGACTTATCAATCCTTTGGGAGAGTCACATTAGTGTGTCTCCTATTTGGGTTTGTATATCCATAGTAAAAGTTTTCCCACAACTATTTTGTAATGGGGTCATGATTCATGGATTGTCTTTGGGTTTGTATATCCACAGTCACATGGACCTTTATCTCGGGAACAGTGTTGGGGTGTTCATGGTTTGGGAGAGTAGGGTTTGGGTTATGACCTTTCCTTTCCATATATAAGACCTGGAGCCTCTGGTTCCCAATAAATAGAGTGAGGGTCACATTTTCATTTCCATTAAATCAAATAAGAAGTCTCTATATTCTCTTTGGATCCATTACGACCCTCCCACTACGGTAAGTCCCTAATCGTCTAAGAACCTGGCCACATGAACACTAATGTCATCCCACATTGAAATTTTCATCACTCTACACCCTATTCCATGGTCACCTTGACTTATTTCTTTGTAGGAAAACCCTCTACCATCAGCTAATAAGAGAATATGTTCCTTTGTTGAATCCTTGATATCCTCTTATTTCAAACACCAAGCATGACTCACGCAGGCTTAGAGATTTGTGATGATTACAAAATTTTCACAATCATTCTTCCTAGGAAAATGAACTATGGGAACTATGATTCCAACCATAATTGGGATATGTAGGATTCCTTCCCAAGGCCCGAGCTCCATCTCATTTCATCCATAAATGGGAATACTCCTTAAGAGTAATCCCCAAATTAACCTCCCAAATCAAAAAAGAATATTTTTTTAAGGATGTAAGTGCAAACTCATTTCTCTCAAAATAATCCACTCTCTTAGGAGACACACCAAACTACATGGTATTTGATTCTCATCAAAATGGGATATGTAAGAAGCCTCTCTATGGTTCAAACCCAACACTACAAATCAATCCTAATCTTCCTGGGCCATATTCCCAACAAGGTCTTACCCAACATAAAAACTCATATCTTTCCCTTGTTATTTGGGATTCTTAGGCATATGTCCCAGACCAAACATTGACTAATCACCTTTCACATAGATGTCCCTACCACATGACATTAAACTATAAAACTAGGTCCATATCACATGGAATTAAAATTTATGATGTGTCCCATTAAGGGGAACCAAAATATGAGGGTTCTGATTCCATTCATAGGGATACGTAGGTAGCCCAATTATGGGTACGGTCCCAACATCCAAACAAATATTCATCTCCTTCGATGATAATAAATTCCAGAGTACCCCACTGAGGGGCTTAAAAACCAGTATTATCATGAAAATGGTTAGAAGAATATATAAATCATATATTAGAGGATAGCATTGATGGAGAACCTAAAATACATATGGATATCTCCATTAATTAATAACCTTGATTACATACGAATGATTCTTAATTTCACAGATGCTAATAATTGATTGAAAATTTCAAAGGAAACATATCTTATACTTGGTAAATGAATAAGGATTCATGAAAATATATTACATCTATAAGAGAGTCCCATAGTAGGAAATAATTCCCCCCATAAGGGTGTGATAAGTCTGACCTATCATCCTCTCGACCAATGTATTTTATTAAGTATAGTAAGTCCAAACCTAAATAATAGATTCCTTTGAAAATATGGTCCCTTTGGATAAAGAACTATCAGATGTTTTTAGTTCCATAAATAATCCAATGGAAGCCACCCAAAAGTACTAATTCTGAACCAGAACACACATTCCGAGGGAGACATGAAACAGAGATACTGGTATGAGATGGTGAGGTGGAATATCCATTGGCATTGCCAATATGGTTTAGTGTGGTGTATAGTGTGTTCTAGGTATATCAGTTGAAAAAGTATCAACCTGATCCTAGCCATTTTATTTGATGCAATATTCTTGAACAAGAGCCATATGCTTCCATGGTACATATCCTGGTGTAGAATTTGGATAGGAAATATAAAGTCTTAATTGGAAAAAGATTCATTATAGTGCGGGGTTTGTGGAAACATATTCAGATTTAGGGAAAGAATTTGTAACGAGAGAAGGAAATTAAAGAGAAATGTCAATAAATCTTTCAGTAAGATGACGGTTTCCTAATTTCATAGGATTGAAAGGTCAATAGTGGGGGAGAATTTATCACCCCATATTTAATGTAAGTAGACATGCCTTTATGATTTTTGAGTATGTAAAGTATATGGGTGATGTTTTGAAGATTTTGTAGAACTTTTGGAGTGTTTTTGGTTATTTTCAATAGGTTAATGATTTGGGGAAACCATGGAACACATACAAGAAACCATGCACAATGAGACATAGGGATAAAGGGAAATAACACGAGCTATATATGGGTTTTTCAAACCATGAAGAAGAATATTAAAAGCTGTGCTTTGCTGGAAAGTTGTCATTGTCAGGGTTGACACATGGTTTGGAAAATGTGCGAAATAACTGTGTGAGTCCTAACCCTTGAGGCATTATCTTGTGCATAATTACCACATGGTTTGCCTAACTTTTCATCTAACCATGCATAGGATAAAAGTGAGATTCTGAAATTGTGTATCTGACCTGTTTTGGTCTCTAAATCCCCTGGTTTTCTACTAATGTGGCCTTAACTCTTGTGTTTCTCTTGCCAAAGGATATGAAAGCTTTTCCCATAGATCCTGAGGGGATATAAAGGTTTCTCTTGGGGATTGTATGCTATATTTTTGTGTTAATCCTTCATTATTGGTATTTCTTGATAGATTTTCCAAGATCTACTTCTCTATCTATCTCAATTTCATATATCTATATGTAATGATCCAAAAAATTATCAATGCAAATTCCTCTAGATCTAATTAAGTGTCTTATTATGTAAAATTATTTTATAAAACATGAACATACTTAGTTTTATGTTTTTGGATTAAAAAATTCTATTAAGAATTATTACTGTTTCAAATATAGCTGTTGAATAGTGATCACATGATCAGTATAAATATAGGGCTTTAACAAATACAAATTACCCAGACAAAGGATGCGATGGCCTCATCCCATAGACTTGAATCATATGAAGCCCATTTTTCAGAGCATGTAACAGAGGTGGTGTCATTGGGCATCTCTCTTGGCTAAGCCCAAGCCGAGGTTCAACATGCTAAGATCGAACGAAACTGCCTATGTGAGAAGTGGAAGTTGATAGAGATTACTACCTGAGCGATGTTATCCGAGCCACCCCAAGATTCTTTCACCATCAAACACCTTACCCTTAGGTCTTATGCAGGTGTTATAAGGGATTATGTAACAAGACCTTAGAACTATGATTATATGTAATATTTTTGTATATAATAAATAATATACATTCATTTTATTATTGTTACTTTCTAAATAGTTTTTAAAGAAGAAATAGCATTTTTTAGTTTATATTAAATTAAGAAATCTATTTTGATGAATTGATGGATTTTTGAATTAAATAATATTTTAATGAAATATTATTAATAAATTAATTTATATTAAATATAAATTATTATATAATTTTTTTAAATACAATTTAAATTTTAATTAAGAATTGAATTCCATTTTGGTGTGAAAACCCATAAATATTCGATAAATGTTGATTTTTATTTTAAACGTAAAATTTCACATATTTAGAAAATTATTTATATAAAATTAATATTATTTCTAGAATCAAGACATCATAATTATCCAATCATGAATTTTTCATAATTTTTTGAGAAATTCTAATTTTTGGGTAAAAATTAAATACCATTTAATTATATAATGTGCTTATGACATAATAATGACCCTATAGTGATGTAATAATAAACTATAAATGGTATTTTAGTCCAATATATGTTTTACCATTAAAATAATGTGATTTAAGGTTTCCTTGATTTATTTTACAATGCTTTAGTGGACCCTTCAAGGCTTATAAAATATTTTAACTTTTTAAATTGATTTCCTTGAGAGTGTGACTCGCCTCCACATAAGAAAGCCTAATATTTTAAGATGTTATGATATTGGACATATAGAATAGTTTTTTACACTCCCCTTTTGCAAAAAAAGGGAAAACCCATGGATTGGTTTGTGGTTTTGATTAGTTTAATATATGGTGGACAAAACCAAAATAACGAAGAATTCCCTCTCTTTGCCAATATATAGCCACCCAAGATCCCACTTTATCTTCACTCAAAGACACCTCTACTATCCTCCCTCTATAATCCCCCCAAGCGGTCTCAAGATCCCATGAAGCCTATCTCAAGCCTCTCCCAAGCCTTTGGGATCACACTTCCTAGTAAGGGATTTTCATCCTTTCTCATTTTGTCTAACTATCATTATGTTGTTATGCCCTTTTAATTTCAATTAAAATTGTTGGAGTATGATTTATAACCTCCTTCACACTTCCCACATTATTTTCAATAATTATATACCCCTTTATCTCTCATTAATGCATCCCAAGTACACCCGTTACTATGCCGAAATTCCGTAAGGAATTTTTCTCTCCTCATTTACATCCAAGAAATTATTTTGTATTACAAATATACATTCCATTACATATGTTGGGAAAATTATATATTACCCCATTACATTCAGTTTCATGTACATATTATGAGACACCCCTTTCTCTCTCATCAGTAATTTTTATGAATTCTTATGTCACGCCATTATGTTGCCGAAACTGTACCGTGATTTTCCAAGCCAAAGTCCTTGTGTAGGGAATACCATTCCCATTTCTATATCAAGGGTATTATATATACATTTACTAATTTGTTATAGAGTTTCATGTATAAATTCAACATTATTTTATCATAGAATAAATTATGATGTTTAATGAATCCATGTTATATGATACATGTGGCACACTTATGAATGATATGAAATGATTAAGAAGGGTGCACCCTGATAGCCCTCCAATGCATTGGATAAAGATTAGTATTATGATACGTCAAGTGAAATGATGGTTTACTAATTATAATTCAAGTGCAATGAGGGTTTTCTCATTCTCTATGTGCAATGAGCCTTGGATCATGCTAATACCATGTTATATGTTGTTGCCAGATTTCCTTGTTATGATAATCATGGTATATCATGCAATTATGTTCATGTTTCTATTATGCTTCTTTGATATGACCATTTCCTAACATGTATTGTATTCTTCATTTTATGTCTTGTTTACTCCCTTACTATGATTTATAGCTCACCCTATTCTTTTTCATGTCCTAAGGTTATCCAATTCAATTCTAAGAATGAGGGAATGTAGTGGTAATGTAAAGGATGTTTTCAATAATGATGTTGTGTTTCATGTTTTAAATCATTATGTAATGTTCATAAGACCCAAAGAAACTAGGCCTCTCGATATTCTATGTTGAATAAAGTGAGGATTTTATGTAATAAATCATGTTTATGTGTGTACTAAAAACCAGGGTTGTAATAATAAATCTAATTTGGTTAGATATAAGATTGTTGATGCCAAATATTTTTAGATCTAGATTATTTTATGATAGGGTAATCTAACTAAGGTGAGTTCATGGGAATTTTTTTGGTTCCGGGTGTAGTGAAAGCGCAAGAGGGTTGGTTCCCAACTTTAATTTTTTTCCATATTCAATTAACAATTCGGGAACAATACGATGATGAATTCCAGTATCCATGGAATTGAATCAAGGATTTAGAAAAATAAATAGAAACCTGAAACCAAGATATAGGATCAATAGATATTGTTTACAATTAATTTAATAAAATTAATGAATTACCTCAAATGTGATTCTTTCTTTATCGATGAATTAATCCACAGATCTATAGGTGTACCAATATTGTGTTGTGGAGACCAGGAGTAGATCTCATCTAGCGGTGATCCATATTTGTTCCACATATCTTGAAACTTCACCGATGGAGTCTCCGGGTGTTAGCACAAAAGATCATTGTGCTTGTGGTGTTCGCCTTCGATCACCTTGAGAAACAATTCCAAATATTTTTCCTTCATCTGGTGGAGGAGGATCACTGTAGTTCTTGAGATCATTATTGGATAATAATGAACTCTCTAGGATTTAGGAATTTTCTATAATTATTTGTGCACAATAATAATAATTGTAATATATCAATACATTTAATTCACTTGGGTAATAATAAATAATTTTCATAAGTTAATTAATTATTTTATTAATTCAAGTGAAACCCACATGTAAAATAATAATAGCCACATTATTATTTTCTGAAATGCACTTAACTTGTGAGTTATAATTAAATATTATTTAATAATATAATATTCTATATTATTATTCCCCATCAAACCCTTAACTTTGTCCACCAATCCTCCAGTATATTTATTGAACCATGAATAATGACTATTTATTTATTTGAATAATATAACTACATTATTTTCCAATAAATATAAATATATATTATATTTAATAAATAGTAAATAAATATTTGATAATTATTCCACCAACATTATATTCTCTCGAATAACTGGTGTCCATTTAAATGCGATCAGGTTTCCATGAAAAACTATTAAACCACAACTAGGAATAATCTTTATTCAACTTGTTAAATAATAAATAATATATTATTTAATTGAGATACTATATAAAATTAGTGTGTGACCCTCTTGGTATCTTTCTTAGTGTCATTAGGAGGAGCATCATAAAGTCCAAGGTTATTATCTAGAAACACGCCAAGTCACCCATAGAGAAAGAAGTTAATGCCATAATTACTTGTCACCTCACATGAATTATTATCGTGTAATATAATCCCTTTGTCTCGATATATCCAATCAAGTTGGTTTCATGCATGTGCTATCAACCCATGTGTCATTTTATAATTCCTGGAATTCTTGGAAATTGAAATTTCCTATAAAACAACATGTCCAATGATTTATTTAGGCTACATCATTTCCGTTAATGGGCCTAAGATATAATATTCTTATAGTGGAATATAAGGGAATAACCTTTCCTTGTATTATCCATTAATATAAAGTTACTCATAACACACCCAACATATATAATTCTCCAAAAACATATGTAATCATAGTTTTCACCAATAAATCAAAGTGTGAGAGTCATAATACCCTTTAATTATGATTTTAATGTCTATGGACCAAAATAGATGTCCATCAATGGGAACATCCAATGAAACTTATAAATGTGGATTTATTACTGGCAGATCTCATTCAAATCATATCCTCCTAGGCATTACCAAGGGCATACACCATGAGAAGGTTCCATGAAGTCATATGATTCTCCACCCGTGATAGCCTATATCATTTGTGTCCCTTAAAATTATATCATCCTGCTATAGAATATATGTTTATGAATATTGTCAAGGAAGTTCCAGTTTCTCATCATAGCAGGGATCTGCTATGAAATTTTAGTGTAACAGATACTCTTAGGATATTATCTTATACAATTTCATGTATAAGAAAAAACATGATGTGATAAAGAGTTTATAAATATACATATAATGAATATAGGTTTATCATAAAGTACAAAGATGTTGGTTCTAGGGAACCAAATCTAATAAACTCCCACTTGCACTAGATCCAACTAATAAAAACATTTATACCACTATCTCTCACATGATACTCATACTTCTCTTGAGATAGGACTTTAGTAAAGGGCCCCACCATTTTCTCTTCCATGGATACTCTTCTCACTACAACTTAACCACTTTTAAAAAACATACCTCAATATGTGATAATTCTAGAGTTTGTTCTTTGTCCATTAATACTACCTTGGATATTTTACAAGAGATGAAACTATAGTATTATCCTAATAAAATGTGATACAGTAATTACTCATAGGTAACACATCAACATCATACACAAAGTTCCAAATCTAGAATGATTCCTTGGTTACATCAGAAGATTCTATGTACTCAGAATCCACTATAAAATCAGCTAAAACTTGATACTTTGATTTATTCCAGCTCACAGCTCCTATGTTGAGATATAAAACAAATCCCTATTATGACATTAGGTCATTATGACCTGTTTGAGAACCAGCTTCAGCATACCCTCTGATGAAAAGATCCTCATATCTTCCATACAACATGAATATATCCTTACGTCTTCTAAGATACATAAGGATAGTATTAATATTAGTATAATTTTATTCTCCTAGATATTCTGGATATATTCCTACCATGATCAGTGCATAGGAAAAATTATATCTATTAGATAACATGGAATATAAGATAGATCGTACCACTGAAGCATATGAGATCTTACTCATTCTATCATTCTCTTGTTGTTTCTGGGGACTCGTTTTCTTAGAAAAATGTAAGACTTGTGACTCTAGAACCAATACCCTATTGGATTGTTACACACTAAATAGCATTACTATCTGGTAAATATATGTACTTTGACTTAGTCCAAGTAGCCTCTTGGATCTATCACGAATGATCTTGATCCCTAGAATTTAAGAATCTTTTTTAAGTCTTTCAAAGAGAAGTAATTGTTCAAAAAATTCTTAACAGATTGTAAGAATGCTATTTTGTTTTCAATAAGTAATATGTCATCAATAAATACTTCTAGGATAATGACCACATCTAAACATTTTTTAAACACCCTTCTCATATTCATTTTTATAGAAACCAAATTCTTTTATGAATTCATCAAATCGAATGTTCCATGATGTAGATGTTGTCTTAGTTCATAAATGGATCTGAAAAAATTGAAAATCCTTTTGGAATCACCTGGTTTTAAAAAAAGTTATGGTTGTGTCATATAGACATCTTCGTGAAGGTTCCCATTAAGGAATGATGTTTTGACATCCCTCTTCCAAATCTCATAGTCATGGTAAGTTGCTATGGAAAATATGATTATGAGGGATTTAAACATAGAAAATAGTGAAAAAAATACATCGTAGTCAATTACTTGATGTTGTTTAAACACATTATCTATTATCCTTGCTTTATAGGTACTTACATTAACTTCCATGTATGGTTTCCTCTTGAATACCCATTTACAGCCAAAATGATTTACATCAACTGGAACATCAACCAAAATTGAAACATGGTACGGATATATGTAATCCATCATAGAATTCATAGCTTCTACCCATCTTGTAGCTTCTCAGCTCTCTACTGCCTCGTTATAGGGGAGAAGGTCATCATTGCCCAAAAATAAGGAGTCACTATCATCAGTGACTAGAAAACCATATCACTTTGGTTATGATAACTCTCTTCAGCTCCTACACAGTACTTGTGTTTTAGGATATGGTTCTTCCATGGGGACCTATGGAACTTGTTTCTATACCAAATCATATGTATCTTGAGCATTAACTACATTAGAATTAAATCTTTATCCCACAATACCTTTGAGGATGTAATCCATCTCAAGATATATGGCTTTTTTGGTGAAAATTACTTTCTTGTCTAAAGAGTTGTATGTGTAGTATCCCTTTATTTCTTTGGGATACCCTATAAGGATACAACTCATGCCCCGTGGTGCTAGTTTGTTTCCTGAAAAATACTTAGAAAATAACTCACATACCCATACACTTGTATACGACAAAATGAGTTTCTTTCCACTGTATATATCGAAGGGAATTCCATTTTTTTCAATCGTTATTACTTGGTCTAATGTGTATGTCACCATTTTCAGTGCATATCCCCAAACGGATAATGAAGGATCTTTATGACTCATCACTGACCTTACCTTGTCCAACAAGGTATGGTTCCTTCTTTCACTAACACCCTTGCACTATGGTGTATAAGGTGGATTGAGGAGAGAGAGAATCACAAACTACCACAGATAGTCGATGGACTCTTGGATAAGAAATTGTCAACCATAATCCAATCAAAGCTTCATTATCTTATTTCTAAGCTGATTCTCTTATTCATTATCGAATTCCTTGAATTTCTCAAAGGACTCGGACTTATAACACATCATGTAAATATAGCCATATCTACTCAATTAATTAGTAAAATTTATGAAGTAAGAATATATACCTCTAGATTCTACCTAAAATGATCCACACACATCATTGTGTACCAATATTAGATGCTCTGTGGTCCTTTAACCCTATCCCCAAAATGGCAGTTTTGTAATTTTTACCTTGTAAACAAGCAAGACATATATCAAGTTGTTTTAGCTTAGAAGAGTGTAAATAACCATCTTGATGGATCCTTGTCAAATGCTTCTCATTTACATGACCAAGATGGTGATGGAATAACTAAATATTATATGATCCATGTAAACATTATTTGTTGTCAATTTTCAACACTTATTTTTCATAATTTAGTACTTACACACAATTATTTAAATGCGATATACCATAACATATGTTGTCCTTATAAAGGAAATATCTTTTATTTCAAAACATGAAAAGAAAACCATCTATATCCAAATATGATATAAAAATTATGTTTTTGGTAACACTAGGTACATAATAACAGCCATGTAAGACCAAGATAATTCCCATTGGTAATGCGAGGTGGTAGTCACCAGTGGAAAGATCAACCATCCTCGCACCATTGGCAGCTCACATATCATCTTCTCATCTGGAAATTTTCTGGAATCTACTTGGTTTATGAATTTTAATATTAATTTTAGAACCACAAGATTCAACTAATACCCAATGTGTAGAAATTGAAATGTTGAACTCGATAACGAATGCACATTTCACTTCCCATTGCCTCTGGGAGCATTTCTTCTTATAGTGGCCTAACTTTTCACATGGAAATAATACTGCCTCTTATTTTTTAACCATCCTTTGGATCTTTTTCATCTTGGTCAGATGGTACTCGAGGGATTTAGACTTTTTATAAGTCTTAGTCCTTTTTTCCATGTCCATCCCCTTCCTATTATCCACAAGGACTACGAGTTTTTCAGACCCCATGTTGTTATCCACTTGGATAATTAAATTATGAAGTTATAATAGAATCTTCTCATTATTTATCATATTCTAATTCAAAATAGAATTAGATAACATGTTAGTTAATGATGATATTATGATATCTATGCACAACTCATCCGATAATTTAATCCCTAAGATTTACAAACACTCAATGTAGCCAAAAATCTTGACTACATGTGGCCCAATTGAGGAAAACTCTCTAAGCTTAGTGGGAAAAAACTATTAGAGATCTCATACCTATCTTGTCTTGACTTCTCTTGATAGAGATCCTAATGGAGAGACATCTTGATACAAGCATCCATTTATTCAAATATCTTCAAGAGATCATTATTCATCAATGATAGCATGAGGCACTGAACATCTGTTGCATCATTCACTTGTTTCTCATACATAGAGATCCCCCATCACTCTACTCATTTATAAGAGAAAGAAGTAAAGGTTCTCCCTATAGATACAATTTCCTTTCATGGTGAAGGATGAACCGAAGGTGCCTTTGCCACCTCCAGGAAATTAGTGCTGGGGAAAAGGTTTTCCTTCTCAAAGATGGATCACAATGATATGTTTAATTTCATTTAATGCCATTTTTACAAATAAGATGAATAACGTTTGAATACATTATCTTATAAAATTAGTACAATTAAATAAATAAATATTCATTAGTCACCCAATATTTTATCGAAATCCAATAGACCTCACCATTGTCTTAGGAATATATTACTTCTATGAAATTATAGTGTCAATGATCTATATTTCCCTTCGTATAACCCCAACATTGGATGGCCTAGAAATTTGAAAGATTTTAAGTAAGAATTATAAATTCCAACTACATTAACTCACATAACTTTTCTTCATTTAGTGGATTACCCAATCCTAAAATCCTTAATTTTGGATTTCCTCAACCAATACCTCTAAGTTATACCTAGCCCTACTTTAGATGTAAACCCTTGATCTAAACTAAGCTAAGTCAACCCCAAATCTCAAATTAGAATTCCCTAATAATTAAAATCACCCAAAATTTGGATGGTCAAGAACTTTGAATTATGGTTTGATTCTAACCAATGTAATGGAAGGATATACCGACATAATATTTTATTCAGGGATTTTATCCTTTATGTGTAAATTTCCATTTATTTTCTTTTCACATGATTTTTAATATTAATTGAGATACGCACAAGTGATTAACCATGTTTTAGATAATATTTACAGATAAGATAGTTTATTTTAGTTCCATCTTGCCGTCTTATTAATTCATTAATTATGTTAGTGTGACAATACATCTATAATGAATTACCATACAAATAACATAAAAAAAATATTGTGTATGATCATGATCTTGTTCTAATGGTTAGTTTATCTAGTGGTTGATAAACTAACCACCCACATAGGGAAGAAACACCTTGATCCAATTATGTTCGTGTTTACATATTTCCACCTGTAAAATTTTGTATCTCCTTGGATTCATTTCACCTAGAATTCTAACTTGAACTGTCTCTACTATCTTGGGAGCTCCATCTATTACAAATTCTTTCACTCACACACAATTGAAGGGTAAAAGGGGGTTTATGTAAAATAAACCACGGGAACACATTCCATACATATTAATGAGGAGAGAAGAAATACATGGTGACAATTGAATTTAATAATTAATTAAACGGAAACTAATAACATATGAGGGTTTAGTATAGCTCACAATTACCCACATGCATGCAAAAAAAATTAAGCAGTTAATAAAACTAGCATTCATTTTTTTAATCATTATTATTTAAGAAAAATTGCACTCGAATCGATTCATTATTATCTTTAATTAATCAATCCTTTTATCATAAATTTTTCTATGAATTTAATTATGATTCTCATCCATTATAATTTTAAATAAAGTACAAAATTTATTTAAAATTAACTGGGAATATAACATGTACCTTGGATGTAACCCGAGGAATTCCCATCCAAAACTACCTAACATGTATTATACTTGTATATAATTTATTCTTTGTGAAATATAGTATAAACACATAATTATAAATGTAATAAAAATCAACCATGATATGCATATCTTTGAACATTATGAAAAGATTAAGTAAACACACACACATACTGACTAAAAATTACATTTTTTTATTCAGTAACTTTTGAGGAAGAAGTGAGAAACCATAGAGGACTTTAATGCCTTCAAACATTCAGTGCACCATGATAACACAGACACTCATAGATATATATATATATATATCAAACACCTATAACAGGTTTTGTGCCATCATTATGCCCACATGAAGGTACAATTCTCATGGGTTACATAATTTCGTAATAAATTTTAAATATGGGTAATATAGAAAAATTACACCGAATATAGATTTGACTACATGGCATGTACCCTCCTTATCATCCATACTATGTACACTCTTGGAGATATGGCATGTGAGTTGTACTTCATAAATATTTAGAGTAAACAACATGTCCAGTGGGATACACACCTTGTAGAATCTTCTTTACATGGTCACTAGCTAAACAAGTCATGTATGGGATACATGGCATGACCCTGACCCGAAGGTACTACATGCAATGTCCAATGGGCCACATGAAATGTAGTCCGATTTCCATGTTCCAGTTAATCCTTGTCAACATCTAGTTGTTTAATGGTCTTTAATGGTGTCATTAATTACTAATTAACCCAAGATATCAAATTGATTACCTTAGAAAATCATGATGAATTTAAAAATACTACACGACATGTAATTATTATTACATGGTGTGTAGTTTGGTGTTGTATGACTAGGATCCTTGGCACTTCCATACAAGCTCCTTTATTTTATTTTAATCCTAAAATTAATCGTTTTTATTAGATCTATGAGAAAAAATAGATGATGAAATAGATCTCATAATTTAGATTAAAATAGTAGTGATTAAACATGAATTTAGTAACTAAATTATTAAATTGTAAATAATCAATAATTATTTAAATAATTATAAAAAATAATATTAACCCTTTGATACCACTTGTTTGTTATGAGCATAGCAGAAGCGCCTGAGGGTTGGTTCATAACTATAATTTTGACCATATTCAATGAACAATCCTTGATCAAAATGACTATGAATGTCAGTATCCACAGAATTAAATCAAGTATTTACATACAAGAATAGAAACCTGGAACCGTTGGAGAGGATCTACATATTTGGCTTATAATAAATTTAATCTAATTAAAGAAGAACCTCCAAGGTATTTATTTCTTCATCTATACATTCAAACATAGATCTGTAGGTTTACCTCATTGAATTGTAGTGAACAATAGTAGACCTCCCATAGTAGTGATCCACATGTGTTCAACATATATCTGAACATCACCGAAAGAGTCTTCATGTGCTAACACAAACGATCCATGTACTTGTGAAATCAGCCTTCGATCACCTTGAGAACCACTTCCAAAGTGTTCTCCTTGATCTAATGGAGGAGGGCCACTATCTTTCTTGAGAGAGTACTCGGAGATGAATGATTTATCTATTCTTGAGAGATTTTCTTCAATTAGTTTTGCACAAAAATAATAATCATCACATAGATAGAGCTTAGATAATAAGAGAAAAATATAAATGGAAATTTAATTATCTAGGGTAGTAATGAATAATTATCAGAATATCCTTAATTATAATATTAATCCTAACGAAACCCCTATGTAAAATATTAACAACAACATTATTATTTTTTGACACATCCTTAACTTGCATGTTATAATTAAATATTATTTAATAAAATAATATTCAATATTATTATTCCTCACAAGACCCTTAACTTAGTCTTCCAATCATCCACTATATTAAATGAACCTTGAATAATGACTATTTATTTATTAAATAAATATCAATGCATTAATTTCCAATAAATATATATGTATTATATTCAATAAATAGTAAAAAAAATATTTATTAATTATTCCACCCACAATATATTCTCTCGAATAACTAGTGTTAAAATAAACCTGATCAGGCATCCATGAATAATTTTTAAACCAAAACAGAGAATAATTTTTATTAAACTCTTTTAAATAATAAATAATATATTATTTATCTAAGATACTAGATACACATAGTGTGTGACCCTCTAAGACTCTTTCCCAGTGGCATTAGGCAGAGTAGCCTAAAGTTCAAGGTTAGAATATAAAAACATGCCAAGGCACACATATATAAATAAGTTAATGCCACAATGACATGTCACCTCATATGAATTCTTACCATGTAATATAACCCCTTTTTCTCGATATCTACAATCTAGCGGGTTGCATGCAGGCGCCATCAACCCATGTGCTTGATTTTTTATTCATTGACATTTTAGAAATTGAAATTTCCTAGAGAACACCATGTACATTGATTTATTTTTTCTATATCATTTCCATCAAGGGTCTTGAGATATAAACAACCGTTATGGAAAAGGGGGAAAACAATCCTTCAACATATTATTCATTAATGATGTTTTACTCATGACACACCCAAGATATCTTACTTCTCCATGAACATATGTCATCAAAATTTTCACCAATTCATCTAAGTGTGTGAGTTATAATACCCATTAATAATAACATTAAATTATAAGGACCAATACACACACATATAGCTAGGAATATCCAATGAAACCCATAAATGTGAATTTTATATTGGTGGGTCTCATTCTCATAATATGTTTCTAGTCATTACCAAGGGAGTACATCGTGAGAAGGTTCCTAAAATTCCTATGAGCCTCCACCCCTAATAGCCTTTATCATTTGTGTCCCTTTAAATGATACCATCTGACTATAGAACATTTGTTCAGGAATAGTGTCATGTCACTTCTAGGTTCTCATCATAGTAGGAATCCTCTATGACCTTTTAGTGCGACATCTTCTCTTAAGACATTATCAAAAATAATGTCAATAAGAGTAATAATCATGATGCTATAAGGAGTTTATTAATATTAATCCAATGAATATATGTTTATCATTAAGTACAAAGAAGTTGGTTATATGGCGCTAACTCTAATAGATTTAACCCAATTTCGTGGGTATTTTTTTGATGTTCTTTGTTTTCTTCATAAAACATAATGTAAGTGGAACAAATATCAACTCCTCTATTAAGAATATAAAGTATTTATTTCAAAATGATTATTTTGTGTGAAATTTATTTTGAATTTTTTGTTCCATGATTGTTGAAAACCCTCTTGAGTAACGATTTGTGGAAACATGGGAATTGGGTGTTTTTGTAGGTAGTGTTTTTGTTCTTGTTTTTAAAATGATGATTTAAAAATATGTATTTTTTGGTATTTTGATAAATAAATTAATTAAAATGTTTTCAATAAAATTAAGGGTTTTATTGAAATGAATTATAATGGTTTATTTGAATTTTTGTTTTGGAAGGTTTTCAATAAAAGAACATTTTTTTTGAAATGGATGAAAAGATTATTTGGAATTGGTTTTGAATAATTGTTGTGTGTGTTTATGTGATTTCAGGACAAATAAGGGTAAGGAGTGTCCCCCATCATTAGTTTTATGGATAAGGGTCAAGTATCACTACTATAAAAATTGTTTACTAAGTGACATATTAGTGAAAGGATAAATCACAACTCACAAGTATAAAGAGGTACAATTTTTTCAAGCATGGTTGGATGTGTTCATAAGTGATGTGGAATATTTACACCAAAATAAAAATTTTGAAATGATTTTATAACATTTTTTTGTTTCTTTCTTTAGAACGTGATTCTGTATTGAGAAAATGTTTTCATTTGAACATAATTATATAATGATATAATTTTTTTTATAATTTATTTTATATAAACTATTTTTGTATAAATGTCGCTAACATGTTATATTCTAATGATGTGGGTAGGGAATTCATTGGAGAAAATCTATTTAGTTTCATTACTCTCCAATGATTTGGAAGTTTTTTACTTTTATAGATGTTTATTATTGAGACATTTGAAAAGGTAAGACATCACACTAATTTAGTAGTACTTTGTGATACTTGGGTATTTGTGGAGTTGGAGAATGGAGAATTTGAATATTTGGAGATTATTTGGTTGTCTAGGGTTCTGATGGGATTTTCTTCCACTATGTACTTTTATATTTTATTTTTCCACTATGGAACTCATTATTAGTTTGGTTTTAATATAAATGATATGTTTGAGTTTTATTTCATTATTTCATGCATAATATAGTATTTATTTGGTTATGGGATGTTTGGGTCGTTATTTTATTGTTAAAGGGAAAATCATCCCCAGATATATTGAATCCCTTTGACATTTATTTTAACCCTTTGGAGTCTTGGGGATATCACTTAAGTCCATGAAATTTTCAACTGCCTTTTTAATCCAATGAGTTGGGGTGGGATGTTGCATCACCACTTCTTTATCATGCTCCATCCCAATAGTAGTGATAACATATTCTCTTCCCTTCTCCCATGTTTTAAGTGGTTTTTGGGGTTGATTCTATTTTATATATCATTGATTAAGAAATTAACTGTATAATTCATAAAATATTCTTATAATACCTCATAACATTATAATTTGTTTCCTTTTAAATAAATTAAATTGCTTTGATATCTTTTGATGTTCAGAAAATCATGTTTAAACCAAATACACTACTAAATTATTATTTAAACATGACCATTGTTACCTAGTTGTTATGTTTAATGGTATGAATATTAAAAATTAAATTATAAAAATTATACATATATGTTGATTAGAAATAAAATAATAACCATTTGAATAGAAAACGAATGTTTATTGGAAAATCTATTTTTCATAAAGATGAATTAGTCATTCTTTACAAACATAATTTAAAATTAATATTCACTAGTTTTATAAAATTTAATTTATAAATTTATAATAATTTTTTACCAAAACTATCGTTGAAGTTGGTTAAAGTTTAATATTTATATTTCTACTAACTACTGTATATGTGGAAAGCAGCTTCGAACCCACAAGGAAGGCTATTTTGACCACTAGTCTACTAAAAGAACTAACTAAAAGTCCCTACTGTTGTCAGTAAAGGGATTGGATTTCTATCATTCAAATTTTTTATATTTATTATAAGGCACAAATGAAACAACAAATTTTTTAAATTTTTCTTCTAAACTGTATTGAAGCAAGAAACAGACTAAAGACAGTAAAAAAGGATTGAAATTCTGAAGAGAGAACGATCTAAAGAAATGCGTCCGTGGAAAATATCAACTCTACTTATTTTGAAAACATTCCTTCTCACGATATTGATTACAACTAATACAACTAAAAATGAGTGATTTATTACCCTCATTGGGAGATAAATCTCTCAAGATGACTAAAATTGGAGTTCACCACTCTTCCGTTAATCATCTTTAAAATTCTAGTTTGAAAAGATCACAGAACTAACTTGTCGTATGTCCTGTAGTCTTTTATTTCCATTTAAATGTTCAAGAAATTTAAACCACATTTAAACTCAGCGTATGAATATGGAAATATTATATTAAGAATAGGTGTTACGTTGCAATTGAATGTAATCAGAATAGACCTCTCCGATCAATTCCGATTACATTAAAATGACAGTGAGAAAAGAAAATAATGATAAACAGTAGACTCGATTTTTACTCAGAACTATAAGTATTTTTCCTATAATCATCTCTATTTCAGAAAATATTTTCAATCAATTACAGAGGAAGATAATTGAAAGATAACAGAGGAATAAAAATCCCTCTGCTCGCATGAATGACTGCTCCTGGCCCTCGGGTCTCCAAGGAATGGTTCTATGAGAGTTGCTCCAAAATTCTCCTCCAAGGATCTTTATCCGAGTCTGGTGAGTTCGTCGAATGACTGAGCATCCTCGCTCTGCTCTCCAGTGGTATGTTTTTTCGAGTGAATCAGAGTCCTCAAAAATTCTATTTCTACTCTGTCTTTAAAACTCCACTGTCACCTGATGCTTGTCACCACTCTGTTTCCACCGACTTTAAGTTTCCATCACGTGTGCACCGCACACATGTGTTTTTTTCGTGACAAGCACATCGCACTATATTTTCTCACGTAACTTACTCTGGGTGAGTTAGTTAAGTGAATCTGGAAAGGATTTCATCCCTTGGATGAACCTGCACAATAAAAACACTTAGAACAATGAAAAACGAGAAGAAAATAAATTAAAATTTAAATTCATTAGTTAATTGAGTATTTAAAAAGATAAATTTATAAAGTTATTTATTCTTATTAATTAAAGTCATAAATGTTAATTTAAAAGTTTATTATTATTTATAAATTAAATTATTTACTAATTTATGTTAATTATATTAGCTTATTTTGGTTCGAAATAAATTATTATTATGTAATTAATTTTATTAACAAATAACTATTTAGTATGCCACATTAAATTAATTTAAATTTTATTTATATATTCTTATTAATTAGTTTAATTTAATGTTTTATTTAAGTTAAATAATTTATTAATTCTATTTTATAAGTTAATTATTCTATATTTATTATTTATTTATAATTGGCATTGTTTTACATGAAGTTATTTTTAATTTATGTTATTTTTAATTTAATTTTTATTAAATGAATTTTTAATTTGTTGTGTTTTTTTAGTCATTAACTCTCCCCCAATTAGCAGCGCAAGAAGGGGGAGGGTTTGTTGTTTCTTCTGCAGGAGACCCGCGGCGGCGCGACTCCTATCTCCAGCTTGGCTACGCTTCATCCTGAGTTCCCTCGGCTTGCAGCAGCACACACCCACGACGACTCGGCTCTTCCTCCTGGCCCCGATGGCGTGCTCAAGAGTAGAAACAATTAGGCATGGACTGGTTTGGTTCCATCTTGAAGTGCTGCGATGGTGAATTCCTTCTCCTTTGTGCAACGAAGATCGGACAACAGGTCGAACTTCTCTATGTTGTGACTCTTTTCAAATTCTTTCTCCTATTAACAGCACAACAACACTTCCAGCACAATGAAAATTTCTTCAAGAAACAACCAGATCCTATGCAACTCATATATGAGAAATAGGGTAGCAAGCGATGGCTACAACGTGGTGGTTCTTCTTCTTCATGACAAACACTGAAACCTAAGACCTGCAAAATAATTTCAGATCAGATGAATTTGATTTGTTGTAAACTTTTTAAATCATGTTCTATTGGGTTGAATCCATGTGATATTGTGATTCACCGTCGAATTTTCACCATGGGTAGAAGGATGTAAAGTGTCATGATGAGTTGCAGTGGAAGATGCACCGGAGAGACCGTGAAAAGTGGAAGAATAACAGTATCAAGAAGTGAAGTTGGAAACAATGTGAGAGAGGGAGACAGTGCCACGAATAGAGAAATGGGATTTACGGTGGCACCGTTAAAAAGGGTAACGGTGGCGGAGGAAGGGAAAAGAAATAGAGGCATGTTTATGGTGCCTTCATGAAAGGGGTCTCACAGTGAGACAGTAGAAAGGGGTTATAGTGGGACCGTAAAAAAATGGTGAGACAGTAAGAGATTGACGGTGGAACCGTGATTTAGGTTACAGTGAGACCGAAAATTGAAGAAATAGTGTGTCCGTGAAAGGAGACCGGTGCGTGGAGACACCGTGACTGTGACTGGGATGAAACCGTTTACCTGAAAAATAAACATAGTAAATAAAATAAGTTAAAAATTAAATTAAAAATCAATAAAATAATTAATAAAAACTATATATTAATTAAAACAAATGAAAATTTAAATAAACTTATAAACGTAAATTAAATTATTAATAACTTCTATTCGCATAACGGAAATTATTACTATACAAAAAATAAAATTAAAAAAAACTAAATTATTAAAAGTTAACATAAAATTTAAACATTTATAAGACAAAGTTAAATTGATTAAAATAGTTACTATATCAAATTAAATTAATTTAAGGTAGAAAGATAATTATTATATTATTAAACCATTATATTAATTAATGAAATTTTAAAAAAACTTAATAAAACTATATAAGTTTATAATCTTATATTTTAGTTAATTAATTATTAAAAAAACATCTATTAATTAGGTTTCATTATTTAATTTTTAATACATGAAATGTTAGATTAAGAGTACATTAATTATGTGCAAAAGTAGACTTAATTAATTAATTTTTGTAAAATTATCATTTAAGCAGACAAAAACACCAATACTAAATAAATTTTTTTAGAATATTAAATAAAGTAAAACATAAATGAACTAATTTAAAGCACAAAACACATGATTAATTACAAAAATTAATAAATTGATAAATTTATTTATAGAAATAAAAAAGTTTTAATATATAGTATAAAGTACAAAAAGAACCAATTAAAACATTAAAAATTTATTAAAAAGATGTGGCAAAACATGTATTTCTAAGGCCACATCAATTTCCCCCACACATAAGCATTGTTTGTACTAAAAAAATCCATGTTTTATTACTTTTGATGAATATAAATAATGTTTTTATTATATTTCTAAAGATATAACATGTCTAGAACTTTAAATATATGATTTCAAAAACATGTTAATAGGATTTTAGAAACTAAATTGCTTATATGAACCTTGCCTAAAACAAATACTCACTGGTTGTCAAGGGAGTAATGAATCAACAAGAAATGATTGTGTCATACCTCATATGTGGTACTTATTAGTTACTAACTTCAATCCAGGATCAAGTCCAAAGTCCAAGGGTGAAAAGAGGTAAAAATTATGTGGAATTAAGAACTTAATAGTAGGAACTTCATACTTTGAATTTTTCACCTAGGTTCCAAAAATAAAACAATTTTTTCATGAATCACCTAAATGATACAACCTAAATGATTCCCATATAAACCAATTGACCCCTTCTTCATTTGGAATTCATCATTCCCCTCACCTTAATGAACTTATTTTTAACCCTAGAAACTTTATTTATTTATTCCCAATCCTTGTATCATTGTGTTAAGTACTGTGCAAATGCACTTATTCAAAGTGTACAGAGCGCTTTTAGTAAATAGAAATGAACCCAACATCTAGGGTCTCAGAGACTCACCGTGGGATCCCAGATGCCCAAATTACTCGAGTTTCAAAAGATTTTTTATAAAAACCATTTACATAGGCTCATTAAGACAATTAGTTTTAATAATTAAAAGATGAAAGAGGACCCTAGAACTAGAATTAAACTTCCAGTTCCAAGGGTTATGATCATAATTACACTAACAAGTTACCCAAATCACTCCCATAAGTAATTCCTAAACCACAATTTCCATTAGATAACTAACATAGATCACTCATAAATCATCAATTATCACTAATTTCAGATTCAAAACAAATTTTAACTTCCAGAAAAGCACTGTCCTTAGGCAAGACTCATTTGAGAACAATGTAAAGCCTAACATTTTGCAAGAATTTTGAAAAAATTTAACCATTTTTAAGAAAATTTTGAAATTTTAGTGGGAATTGATTGGCTTTAAATTAAGAAAAGTTTAGCACAGTCAATAATTGACCCCCTCCCCCACACTTAAAACCCAACTTTGTATCAAAAGTTGACTTCTAAATATGGAGAATAACAATTAATCAATTAAGGTTCAAAACAAATTATCAATTAATTAGATTGATGAAATGTACAAAGGGTATCATTGAAACTCAAAAATATTGTTTTCCACAAAAATTAAATAATAGCAGGTTCATTAGCGATTATATACATTAACATTTATGTATAGTGACAAAAAATTTCAATTAAAGTTCAAACAAGAATGCAACTTATGGGATCAGAGTGGATTGGGTGTAAGCAAGTTTAGCAGAATTTATTCAGTCAGATATTCAATAAAGCAAACAAAGTTCATGATAAACACCCCAACATTAATCAGATTTAAAAGACCAGCAGCATGTACCCCCCACACTTAATTTCATGTAGTGAAAAGATTTTAATAACAATGAAATTTAATTTCCAACAGTGAAGTACATGCAGATTTTTTAATTCAACTTAGTGACATGTAGCAAAAGTTCATTCCAATACGAGCAAAATTTTAAACATATGCAGAATTTTTATTTCGAAAACAAGACAAGAAACATAATTTTATTATCAAAAACTGGAGTAGAAATAAATACAGAAAGTTGAAGTACTTACCTGACTAGATATTTCAATTTCCCTCCAGTAAGAGAACTCCACTCCTTAGATGACACCAGGAGCAGCAACTAAAAGATCACAAAGCAAGAAGATAGAGACAAAAATTTATAACAGAGACAGAGCAAGTAAAAGGCAGTAAAGCAGCACATTATTCAACACAAAAAAGTAAAAAAACAGAAATAAAGAAAGAGTATGGGTTGACTCCCATGAAGAACTGATTTTAAAGTCTTCAGTTAGACTTTATTTAACTAAATTTTTTTATTTATTAATACAACAAAGACCATGGGTTTCCTCCCATGCAGCGCTATGATTATAGTCCCCAGTCAGAATCACCTAAAACTAACTATAGTCACTAGGCGGATGTGGTTTCCTTAATAGAAACCACCAAATTTGTTTGGCCTAATTATTTTTAATAGAATGATGAAATATTTGCGCAATAAGACTCCACACAACAAAAAATGAATTCTCATAGACTAAATTAACCCCTATGTGGCACCCTTTAACAGTTGTGGGTATAGTGTTTTCCACTTCCAGAGTTGTTTTAGAGTTATAAAGAGTTGTGTTCACATGAAGGGAAAACATTGTACTAGATGCTTTAAAGGGTTTGGAATTATTTTCATGGATCTCTCTCAATTTCAAAACTAACATATTCACATTCGAGGGTGCATGTGGGTAAATTAGGATTAGCAGGCTTAAGAGGAAATTCAATATATTGCTAGATAGAATTATAGACAATGGAACACAAGTGTGATTCCCACTATGAACTACTATAAATATCATGAAAAGGATAAGAAACCTTCATAGTTTAGGATGTAAGTGACAGACATGGAAGAGAATTTATTTTATCACAAACAGATTCATATTTTACAATGTTGTAAATCTCTTTCAAAAGATCCTCATATGTTAACTCACACTGAACACCTACTGCTTCTATAAAATTAGTTATTCCTAGATCAAGTGTGTGTTCAACCTCTACATCATGTTCAAATTCAAAAATCTCACTTTATAAAACCATGTCATTTGAGTGTTGCAATTCAATTTCAAGAGAAGAATTGTACAATTCAATTTCAATAAATTCAGTTTCCAGAATTTTTAAACTAAGACAATTATCTTCAAGTTTTCCAACACTGATTTTCATTTCATTGCACAATGATTCAGAAAATTGATTACTATGAGAATAGGGAAGTGAAATCTCATCCGTTTTCCTTTCTTCAAATATCATTCCCTCATCCTCATCATCTAAGAGAATTTCAGAAATTATTGGGTTTACAGGTTCAAAACATAGAAGAGTGGTTATCAGTTTAGGTTTAAAGATTTGAGACTCTGTGATTTCCATCTTAAGGTTCTCTTCCAAAATGTACCCAATATCATGTTCAGGATCATTGTTTACAAAGTTAGAAAAAATGGATAAAGAGTTTTTAACATTCAAAATTTCATTTTATAGTATATCTTCATCTCGAGTGACTTCCTTATCAAAACTACTAAAACAGTGATTTTCTCCAATGTTGGAATTATGAAGAGAACTGGGCATTCATTTTCAATCTGTTTTATTCATCTTCAAAATTGTCCAACTCCACAGCATTAAATCTCGTTTTAATATTTTCAATGTTATTTTCTTGACTCAGTTAGTTGGTTATTTCTAGATTTAGTTCAACAGAACCAGATTTTTCAAAGAGAATGGTTTCCTTCCCGGTTTCACTATCACTCTCTTCTTCAATTTTATTTTCAAATATTTTATAAACATTATTTTTTTGATTTTATTCAAATTATTTTTGTTCCTTAACCCTTTGTTGTAATTACAAAAGCATTTTTTATAATATTTTCATTCTTTGATCTTGCTCTTGATAATCTCTAAGTTTAATTTCATCTGTTTTAGTTAACCAATTGTTAATTAGTTGCACCCTAGTGTCCAATTAAGAATCAAATAGGTCAATTTTAGCTATGGTGTCAAGACTAGGCTCAAGATATTCATCCTCTTCAAAGAAAGAAGTCTGTTGTGGCTGGTTATAGACACACTGCCAAGCATTATGTCCATAATCTCCACAAAAAATGCATTAAGGTCCAGTGCAGTAGTTTCCACCTTCAAAACATTCCATTTTTTTTAAATTTTCAGATTAAACATACAGAGTTTCACAGTTGACGCAGAATTTTAGTGGACAAATTAAGCAGTAGGTTCTAGTTCACAATTTTTTTAAACAGTTTTTTATATGATATTTTTTTTATGTTTTCTTTTCTCTATTTTTATTGATTTTTTTACTTTTTATTATAACCCTAGACTCTCAACGCATGCCTTCATGGAAACGGTGCCAAAAACATGACCTACACCATCATTGAAGTCGGACAAAGTTAAAAATTTATATTCCTACTAACTACTATATATGTGGCAAGCAGGGTCGAACCCACATGGAAGGCTATTTTGACCACTAGTCTACTAAAAAATATATAACTAAAAGTCCCTACTGTTGTCAGCAGAGGGATTGGATTTCTATAATTATAAATTTTTATATTTATTATAAGGCACAAATGAAACAACACATTTTTTATGTTTTTTTTTCTAAACTATATTGAAGCAAGAAACAAACTAAAGACAGTAACAAAGGATTTAAATGCTGAAGAGAGAACGATCTAAAGAAATTCATCCGGGGAAAATATCAAATCTACTGATTTTGAAAACATTCCTTCTCATGATATTTATTACAACTAATACCATTTAAAATGAGTGATTTATTTCTCTTTCCAGGAGATAAATCACTCATTCCGACTAAACTTGGAGTTCTCCACTCCATGGTTAATCAAATTTAAAATTCTAGTTTGAAAAGATCACAGAACTAACTCGCCGTATATCCTGTAGTATTTTATTTTCACTTTAAATGTTCATGAAAATCAATACACATTTAAACACAATGTATGAATGTGGAAATCTTAGATTAAGAATAGGTGGTACATTGAAATTGAATGTAATCAAAACTGACCTCGATGATCAATTATGATCACGTTAAAATGACAGTGAGAAAAGAAAAGAACGATTACCAGTAGACTCTATTTTTACCCTGAACTATAAGTATTTAGCTTATCATCATCTCTATTTCAAAAAATATTTTCAATCGATTATAGAGGAAGAGAATTGAAAGAGAACAGAGGAAGAAAACATCCTATGCTCACATGAATTACTGCTCCTATTCCTCAGGTCTCAAAGGAATGGTTCTCCAAGAGTTGCTCCAGAATTCGCCTCCATGGTTCTTGCTCCGAGTCTGGCGAGTTCATCGAATGACTGAGCATCCCCGCTCTTCTCTCCAGTGGTATGTTTTTTCGAGTGAATCAGAGCCCTCTAAAATTATACTGCTACTCTGTCTTTAAAACTCTACTATCACCTGCTACATGTCACCGCTCGGCTTCCACCGACGTTAAGTTTCTTTCAAGTGTGCACCACACTCATGTGTTTTTTTTGCGACAAGAACATCTCACTATATTTTTCTCACGTAACTAACTCCACGCGAGTTATTTAAGTGAATCTGGACATGATTTCATTCCTTGGATGAACCTACACAAGAAAAACACACAGAACAATGAAAAACAAGAAGAAAATAAATTAATATTTAAAGTCATTAGTTAATTGAGTATTTAGAAAGAGTAATTTATAAAGTTATTTATCCTTATTAATTAAGGTTATAAATGATAATTTAAAAGTTTATTATTATTTATAAATTAAATTATTTACAAATTTATGTTAATTATATTAGCTTATTTTAGTTTGAAATAAATTATTATTATGTAATAAATTTTATTAACAAATAACTATTTAGTATGCCACATTAAATTAATTTAAATTTTAGTTAGATATTATTATTAATTAGTTTAATTTACTGTTTTATTTAAGTTAAATAATTTATTAATTCTGTTTTATAAGTTAATTATTCTATATTGATTATTTATTTATAATTGATATTGTTTTACATGAATTTATTTCTAATGTAGGTTTTTTTAATTAAATTTTTCTTAAATTAAATTTTAATTTATTTTTTTAAAGTCATTATCCCTCCCCGAATTAGCGGCGCAAGAAGGGGGAGGGTTTTCTGTTTCTTCCATAGGAAAACCGCGGCGGCGTGACTCCTATCTCCAGCTTGGCTACGCTTCATCCCGATTTACCTCGGCTTGCAACAACACACACCCACGACGGCTCGGCTCTTCCTCCTAGCCCCGATAGCGTGCTTCGGAGCAGTGGAAATTAGGCGTGGGCTGGTTCGATTCCATATTGAAGTGCTGTGATGGTGAATTCCTTCTCCTCTGTACAGTGAAGACCGGACAACAGGTCAAACTTCTCTATGTTACGACTCTTTTCAGCTTCTTCCTCCTATCAACAGCACAACAACACTTCCAACACAATGAAAATTTCTTCAAGCCACAACCAGATCCTATGTAGCTTAGATCTAAGAAATAGGGTAGAAAGAGATGGCTACAACATGGTGGTTCTTCTTCTTTCTAACAAACACCGAATCCTCAGACCTACAAACAAATTTCAGATCAGATGAATTTGATTTGTTGTAAACAGTTTAAATCATGTTCGATTGGATTGAATCCATGTGATATTGTGATTCACTGCTGAATTTTCACCATGGTTAGAAGGATGTAAAGTGGCATGATGATTTGTAGTGTAAGATGCATCAGAGAGACCGTGAGGAGTGGAAGAAGCATGATGTCAAGAAGTGAAGTCGGAAACAGTGTGAGAGAGGGAGACAGTGCCATGAATAGAGAAATGGGATTGACGGTGGTGCCGTGAAAAAGGGTTATGGTGGCAGAGGAAGGGAAAGGAAACATAGGCAGGTTTACAGTGCATCCTTGAAAGGAGACCGGTGCATGGAGACACCATGACCGTGACTGGGATGAAACCGTTTACCTATAAAATAAGCATAGTAAATAAAATAAGTTAAAACTAAAATGAAAAATGAAAAAAATAATTAATAACAACTAAATATTAATTAAAACAAATGAAAATTTAAATAAACTTATAAACTTAAATTAAATTATTAATAACTCTTATTTGCATAACTTAAATTATTACTATACTAAAAATAAAATTAAAAAGAAACTAACTTATTAAAAGTTAATATAAAATTTAAACATTTATAAGACAAAGTTAAATTTTTAAAAATAGTTACTATATCAAATTAAATTAATTTAAGGTAGAAAGATAATTATTATATTATTAAACCATTATGTTAATTAATGAAATATAAAAAAACTTAATAAAATTAAATAAGTTTATAATCTTATATTTTAATTAATGAATTATTAAAAAATCATCTATTAATTAGTTATTATTGTTTAATTTTTAATACATTCAATGATAGATTAAGAGTACACTAATTATGTGAAAAAACAGACTTAATTAATTAATTATTGTTAAATTATCATTTAATCAGACAAAAACACCAATACTAAATAAAACACTTTTAGACTATTAAATAAAGTAAAAATTAAATTGACTAATTTAAAGCATAAAACACATGATTAATTACAAAAATTGATAAATTCATAAATTTATTTATAGAAATAAAAAAGTATTGATATATTGTATAAAGTACAAAAAAAACAAATTAAAACATTAAAAATTATTTAAAAAGATATGAAAAAACATGTGTTTTTAAGGCCAAATCAATTTTAAAAAATATATTATAAAAATTAACTTAGGGGGATTTTTTGGGATATTTCTAACATATTTCATTTTTCTATGAATAATGAAAAATAAGGATTTTTATTGAAATATTAATTTCGTTTAAATAATTTAAAAGCTAATTTATATTTTATATCAATTTTAAAATAATAATAGTTAAATAATATTAAAATTAATAAAATTTAAATTAGTTTAACCATTTTCAAACATAATTTTGATATTAAGTCCTTCTATACTTGAGGGAATTTTCTCTTTGGAAGCTCGTTTTTCCATCACGTATGCATGTATAATTTGAAATTATATTATGAAGCTTCTATGAATTGAAATTGGAAAAATGGATTCTATATTTTGAATAAATATATTTTACTTTGTCTATTAAGATCAACATAGTTTTTGATCATTATGAATAGTAAAATAAGTAGAAAATTAATTACTATTGTAAAGGTAAAAACTAATTTTGTGGTGCATTAAACTATAAGGATAAGGGTTAAATTGACATAAATTTTTTCCAAAATACATTTTCTTGATATATAATAACCTTATAACCAATTAAGGTCGATAATGACATATTTTGGAAGCTTTTTTCATGATAAAAACATGGTTTTAGTTGATTTGTTTAAAACATTCCATGTATGTCCTCTCCCAAAATTATAAAAGTCCACCCCTCTCCTCCCTTTTTCAAAATTAAAAATACATTTGATTCATACAATCACTAAACAATAATATTATTAATACATCCCAACATAATATATCACTTTTTTGATCATAAATCCATTGTAAGAATGCTTTTGGTGAAAACCTAAAGATGTTTTCTGAAGAAAAGGTAATGTTCTTCAATGATCATTTTTATTTTATTTCTTATTAAAACTCCTTAAAATTTTATTCAATCCTTATAATATAACAATTACAGTATCTACCATATACATGTATGTTATTATATTAATATCATAACCTATATCCATATCCTCTTCCATAAAATGTTAAATGAAGTCATCGATCGTGTATATGGAGGACTACGGCCTTGCGAACCGATGAAAACCGTTTTTCATCAACACCTCTCACAGTTGGATATAATGAATTTTTTAACACATATATAATATTTATGATATATTTATAATTCTATAATTATTATATCACACCTAAATTCTTACTTTACATCCTATTTAATATTATATAACGTCGCCTCTGTGTATAGTAGACCACTGCCTCATGAAGCGATATGATTCATTTTTCACATAATATTTACTTGGAAGGTAAAATGATACATTTAATTAAAATATTTGATATATATGACACTATATATTATCAAGAAAAATAATTTAGCATAGACTTACTTACTTTTTTACCCACTAAGGGAATGATATCGTCGCTAATGCATACGTAGGACCT
Source organism: Viscum album (assembly GCA_963277665.1). Lineage (NCBI taxonomy): Eukaryota > Viridiplantae > Streptophyta > Magnoliopsida > Santalales > Viscaceae > Viscum > Viscum album. The sequence goes on from OY728155.1 coordinate 668,933,421, forward strand.
ACTTGTTGCACGAAGCTATAAGATTCATTTTCCACGTACAACATTTAGGAATGGTACTAATAATTTATCAACTAAGTAAATATGATATTTATAAAATTTTTATGATAATATATATGATTTATTTATATTCTACTCATAAAAAACATAACTTTCATGACAAAATACGCATGAGAAAAAAAGAAATTAACAATGAAACCAATAAAAATATTGAAATATTAATAAAAAAATGGTAAAAAAGTAATAATTTAATTATATGAGATATTATAAATATGAATATATTTATATTATAATTTTTTTAATTTATTAAGGTAATTATACAAGATTTTAAATAATGCTCATATAAAATAAAGTGTGAGGTAAGGGATCTGTAATCAATTTCCATTTCATTAACATATATTTGTTAATATAAAAGAATTCATGTTTATGTGGTGCATGTACTTCTTATATTGATTTATTTAACATTAATAAACATTAATTAATTATTATTATTGTTTTATGTTTTTTAATAAAGGTATTACTATTTAAAAGCACTGAAAGCGGTAAAAATTATTATATAATCTAACTTTTTTCCTTGATTATGTACTTTCTCTTAAAATGATCACCTTATTAGGATCATTTTTCATTAGAAAATACATTTATTTAATATATAAATATAATTTTATGATATTTATTAGTATTTACTAATACATATAACTCTTTTAAATTTGGTTTTGTAATTTTAATGTTATTTTATTAATTGGGGAAATATTGATAAATATACATCCTTTACTCAATACAGATAACTGATAATAATCAATATTGATTCATTATTTAAATAGATTATTCTATATATGAATAATTCTTTTTACATGATGTTATGGGTGGGTAATAGTTATAAATAGTCCCTTTATTCATCAAGATGTCTCATGAGAAAAATTATGTGGCCAAACTAGATATGTTTTTACCTGTTATTTTAAATTCTCTTGTGACTGTTCTTGGAAGTGAAGGTTTTATCATTCCTAAGATAATTAAATCAAATAATAAATCAGGAAATTTATTGGTAATTCATTTATTATTCTTATTCATGAGTTTTTTCATAGTTGTATTATCTCTAGGTGCATTTCACTCTGAATTATTTGATTAAGTGCCATGTGTTTTCAATTATTTAACATTCCATATTAATTATGCCTTCTCTAATTATTATAGAAAAATTATAGATTAAATAAAATTTGTGTTAAATTATTTACCTTTATATATTTATTAGTCCTTATTTATTCATGATATCTTATGCTAAATGAAACCCTTACTGAGCATTTGAGATCACCCTTATATTGTTTACTTTACCCATGATATGGCCAAGAAATATTTTAATGAGTTTAAAGGATAAAAATCATTTTATTTATTTATGTATTATGTTTTATTTTTATTCTCACTATAAAATAAAATCATATATGTATATATTTTTTCAAGACTACTAAATTATTTGGCTTCTTTTGATGTGATTTATTGTATCATATGCCAATGTATTAATATAGACATCAACTTCGGATTACTAGATTTGGGGTTATTACAGTTTGTATCAGAATATGTTTAGTAGAAAAATGGGGAACATGATTTTGGAAGAAATAGATTAGGTAACATAAAAATATGATATTTATTGAGGATAGGTATAGAATAATATCCCAATGCATTGGTATGTTAGAGATAATTTGATGTTTTTTAGAAATACTTCCCTGTATAGATACTGAAAGTCAATGTTGTTACAAGACAAATTTATTGAGGTGTAACAACTCTAAATAAAGTGGATTGGGATTTTCCCAATCATCACCACGTTCATCAAAATGGGACTTACTATGCTCTAGGATTGACAATCTAGGGAGATATTATTAGTGTAATTCACATTTTCTATTAAAGCCAATATGAATGATTTGAAAATAAATATATCCCTAAAAAAGTTTATGATTTTGTGACTGAAAATGAATAGAATTTATATTTTATGTTTTGTATTACACTATATTTAGAATTATTAATTATGATTTAAAATCCAAAATTTTAATAGCTAATGTAGTATATTCGATTTTTTTAGAAATGGTTCATGAAAGTAAGAAGGGTTTAAATACACAAAGAAAATATAGAGATTTCCCAACCGAGCAAATAAATACAGATGGTATTAGAACTAATAAGATCATGTTTATATTAATTAAGGGTAATTAGTTTATTAAAAATAATATTTATTAGATATATAATCCTATACCTATAATTGTTCTTCAATTTTGGATCACTTCTTGTGAAAGATTCCCCAATCATTTTTTGGGACTATAAATTGAATGGTAGCTGAGAAATGGATGAAGTATCTCAAGAAGATATTTATGGCTTAAGATGAAATAAAAAGGAAAATTTTACACTTGTAGTGTGTTTTTTCATGGGTGATTCTGATCAATAGTTTTCATTGATCTAGAATAACATGGAGGAAGAGGAAATAGAACTCATGGAATGAAAATTTTTTACAAAGATATTTTTCAAAAAATAGTTCTCATATGAGAAAAAAATGAAATTAATAGAAATCTATTAATATAAAAAATTAAAGATGAAATTGTTGTGGACAATGAGGATATATTTACGAGGTTATCTAGGTATGATATGAATTATATACACTTCACATAGTAAAAGTTTGACCATTTATTTTATGGTTTTAAAACAATTATCTGAATTGAGATTGTCTCTTAAATTTTTTTATCATATAATGAAAACGTTTTATGTGATATAGAAACAAATAAGAAATTCTAAAAATCCTATATGTTCATGGGAATTAAAGAAAATAAAACATCGACTAAGAAAAGAGAAAAAAGAATGTCTCAATGAATAATAATAGAAATAAGAAATTTTCATCTTGTGAGAATTATAGAAGGATTCATCCTAGTAAAATCATGAGGTGGTAGATATTTTTTAAAGTGTGGATATAATGTTCCTTAGAATAATGAATGAAATGGGAATAAATAAAACAATTCAATTTAGTGTATAAACTTTATGGATATGGTTCAATATGAAAAAAGTTCCCCAAGCATTAAGGGAATCTTCTAAAAATAAGGAAAAGGGGAGAAAGCCAAGCTTATGAAATCACTACAGGAATTTTGGAAGTAGAAAATGATGAGGTGGCTGGTAATTTAATCATAGATTAATATTTGAATATTTTTTTTTACTTTTTTTACCGTCACACTATTTTATATCTTCTATGTTTGAGAAATAATTTTTTATATTTCCCTTGTACATTAAGAAGGGTGTTGTTAGTCTAAACTCATAGTGGAAGTATCAGTACAACATGGATGTGCTATAAAGTCCACATTATGATGCAAAAATACTATTTATTTGAGGTCCTTACTATAATACATATCTATGAATTTGATATAATCCATGATATGGACTTACTATCAAAATAGTATGCAAAAATTTATTTTAAGAAAAAAAAATTATTATTTTGATAAAGATATAGAATTCCTTATATTTAGAGTAGAGTCATCATCATCTGAGACCTACCTTGATCTATCTATAGTATCTCTAATAAATTATGTTCAATGTAATGAAGAGTATGAAAAATATAGGCATGGATAAGGTAATATTAAAATTTAAGATTAATCTATTATCTAAGAATACATTGATGTATTTAATAAATAAATATCCAGACACCCCCAAAAGTATGAAGTTGTTTTTTATATCTATTTAATCCCATATGTAAGTCTAATATAAATGAATTCATATAAAATAACTATTTTAAAATGATAGGAATTTAATAAAAAACTAGAAGAGTTATGTTATAAGGGATTTATTTACCCTACGGTTTCACAATGGGGAGCACATGTTCTATTTGTTAAGAAGAATGATAGGTCCATGGGGACATGAATTGATTATAGGAAAATAAATGCTATTATGAAAAAGAATAAGTTTCATTTTCATAAAATTGATGAATTATTTGATCAAATTCAGAAAGAAAAATATTTCTCATGGATTGAACATCCTTATGAGTATCATAAATTGTGATTAAATAGGGAATAAATTTCAAATATAGCATTATGAATGAGGTAAGGACATTACAAGTTTATATTAATTTGATTTGTATTGACTAATGTAAACTTTTTTGGGATCAAATGAGAAGATTATTCATGGAATATAGTGGTTACTTTTTTGTGTTATTCACTGATGATATCATGGTGAATTATAAATGATATAAGGACTGTGAGAATCATTTGTTTATAATTCATGAGACACATAAAAGAAAAGAGTTATATTGAAAATTTAGTAATTGTGATTTATGAGAATATGAAGATTCTTCTCTTATAAATATTATCTCTGAGGATGGAATATCAGTTGAATCTAGTAATAAAATGGTATTTGAAGAATTTTTAAACACTAATGAACATAACTAAGGCATGTTGTTTTATTGGTTTGGAATGTTACTATCGATGATTCATTCATAATTTTTCCAGATTATATAGCCCATTAACAAAGATTATATATATATGGGTTATGTTAATTTAAATAATGGAATATAAAGAATTTTTTGAAGAACTGAATAGGATATTGTTCAATGCTTTTATTTTGAATCTACAAACTATAAATTATGGGTTTGTGATATATAGTGATACGTCAAATAATGGAATTTTTTGTTGCCTAAATAAAAATAATAAATTTATTGTATAAGTATTAAAGAAATTCCAGTTACATGAACCAAACTATGAAACCTATGATATTGATTTTGATGTTATAATATATGATTCCAAGACAAAGAGACAATATCTATATGGTGAAATATTTGATATATAAATTAATCTTAAAATACTAAGATACATCTTTTCATAAAAATAGATGAATATGAGACAAAGGCAATGTCTCAAGCATCTCCCAAATTATGATTTCTCGACATACAATCACCTATGGAAAGAGAGTAAAGTAGAAGATGCATTGAGTATGAAAGATAATGGTGTTTTTAACCAAATGAGGATTACAAGGGATCCTATTTTCATGGATTTAGTAACTATTGATATGAAAAAAATATTTTTGAAGAGGGATCATTAATTTTTCACATAATTTTAAAACCATCTTTTTTAAAAAAATATAAAAAGTTCTTAACCTATTGATGAGAACTTATATAGAAAAAGTAATGTTATGAATGAATGGAAATTGGAAGATTTATTTTTTGAATTTGGTTTTAGGAAATTTGTAAGGATATTATGTCTTCCATGTATACCTGATATAAAAATGACATTATTGGATAACACTCATAGATCGAATTTCTCCATACACCCAGGTATCACTATAACATATAGGGATTTGTGGGAGCATTTTTTTGTGGGTTAAATGAAGGTGGAAATTTTGGAATATGTATGAAGATGTTTGGGTTTTCAGTAGGTATAGGTGGGGAGACATCAACATATAAGAGTCATGAAACCTCTTCCTATTCTTATGTGGAAATGGGATGAAATTACTATATAATATTTAATAATAATACCAAATAATGATAGAAATAACAGAGAAATACTGGTTATTTATGATCTCCTAACCAAATATTCATATTTTATCTCCATAAGGGAATATTTAACACTTGAGTGACTCAAAACGATATATATTAATGAAGTTCTAAGACTTTTTGGAACACCTCTTTTGATTTTATCTGATCATGATCCCCATTTTTCATCGAAATTATGGAAGACTCTTTAGAAGGATCTTGATACCATGATTAATTTGAGAAATTCCTACCAACCTCATACTAATGGATAATCTAAAAAGACAATTAAAAAATTTAATATCTGTTTTTATTTTTATCACATGACATTCAAGGTATATGGTATCAGTATTTACATACCATAGACTTGCACTATAAAAACTGTTTCCATTAAAGTATTCAAATGGAACCGTATGAAGTATTATATAACAAGCGACTTCATAATCCAACTTATTTGTATGGAGTTGGTGAAAGGATCCTTGTTGTTCTAGATGTTTTGGAAGAGTCCATATTAAAGGTAAAGGTTATTCAAGCTCATATTAAATCATCTCAATGTAGGAAAATGGGTTATGTCGAGAATAAGAGGAAGTATTTCAAATTAAAAATGAGATATCATGTTTTTTAGAGTATCACCATGAAAGGGTGTCATAAGGTTTCATACGGATGGGAAACTAAGCACTAGGTACATCAAACCCTTTAAAATTCTTTATATAATTGGATCCATTTCTTAATATTTTTAAATTCCACCAGCACATGAGCCTCAGCCCAGTTGGCGAGGTATCCTTAAGTGCATCCATGAGACCCAAGTTCAAAACTAGGTAGAGGCATATTTCTAGGGGTACTGTAGAAGTACTGTAGAAGGGACTGTAAACTGTGTGGGTACTATAGTATAACTATACACCGTGCAGGTGTTGTAGCAGAACTGTACACTGTGCGGTACTGTAGCAGGCACTATAACAGTTACTATAGGAGCTACTGTTCGGTACTATTGCAGCTAGAAATATTCACCTTGGGAAACTAGTTTAGTCTTGGAGTCCTTAAGGATTTCAGACCACCTAGGAATTCAGGTCAGTAGGGATCTTAGGCAACCTTTAAGGCCTTCGGGCCACCACAAGGCCTTCAGGTCACATGCAGTTTCCCCAAACAGAACCTACAAAAAATGAGCAGCTCCAGAAGAGGATTCAGAGTAGGTGCACTCACCATAGTAGAGCCAAATGGGTTTTTCAGAATGAGAGCGTATGGATATGACATTAGGACTACCTAGTACTTGCACAGAAATCCTAGCCAGATGACCATACGAAGGTGGAGAGCTACTATCATGATGTAGATACTGGGGAGGGGTAGTTCCTTGTAGATAGTATGGTTAATTCCCTAAGACTGTAGGGTCATGTAATATCCTAAGCCTATGAGACATTTAATCTTTGATCCTACATGCCTTGTAAGGGCCCCCCCCCCTCATCCCTTGAAATGGGGTTTATAAAAAATCAATAAAGATGATGGCCATCGAGCTATTCAAGTAAATGCCACCAGGTCTCCCAAAAGTACGTGATGTGTTCCATATATAATTGTTAGGGAAGTACAGACCAGAACCAATTCATGTGATCACCTATGATTTATTAAAATTGAAACCCAACATATCTTACTATGAAGAAAAAATCCATATTCTTGATACTAGAGATAAAGTATTGAGGAACTAGATGGCTTAAATAGTAAATTTTCTTTGGAGAAATAAAAAAAATAGAAAAAACAATGTCGGAAATAAAGGATATTATGAAGAATAAATTTCCTAATCTAGTTGGAACGAAATATCCATGAAATTTTGAGTAAAATTTTTTTTGGAGGGAAGAATATAAGACCCCAAGTATTTATGATGTATTTATTTTTAAATAATTTCAACCTCTTCAGTAGCTTGTGATATATGCAACACTCAGTTTAAACGAAAATAATATATTAATAAATTATTTAAAGATGGTCATTATAACCTAACCATTTTTTTGAGTTTTTGATTATATCTAACTAAAATATAAAAATTCTATTTATATTTTTATTGTAAATAAAATAGGAATTATTTATCAAAAAAGGAAATATTTTCTAAAAAATGTATTTTTCTAAATGGCCTTTTAGTAGTGCTTTCAACACATAACTAAAAATTCTTTTTCAATAGATTCATAGAATTTATTAGATAAAATTTAATTCATTTTTCAAATCATCATATAAAAAATATATTAGGGATTATGCTTGGGATTTTTTTGAAATGTTTCGTTTTTGGATGAATAGTGAAAATACCACTTTTATTGAAATATTCATTTTCATTTTAATTATTTACAAAGATAAGTTATATTTTTTTTTAAATTCATATTACTTCCCTTATTTTACGATTAATATAATTTAGGTTAGTTGAATCATTTTTATAGTGGATATTGATATTAAAACCTTTTATACTTTGGAGAATTTTCTATTTGGAAATTGAGTTTTTCTTTGCATCTTTGGGTATAATTTTAAATTGGATTATTTCACTTATGTGGATTAATTTTAGAAAAATGTATTTAATATTTTTGATTATAATAATTTATATTATCTAATAAGATCAAATAAATTTTTTTACAATTATGAATAGTAAAATTACTAAAAATTAATTACCACGATTAAAGTAAAAATTGATTTACCGGGGGGTTAACTTAAAAATATAAGGGATAAAATGTCTTAAAAACTATTTAAAAACAAAATTTATTTCCATATTTAGATGTAATGACCTCAATGTTATGATAATTACCAATTTCTTAGATTATTAAAGGATCATAATTTAGGTATAATTGATTATTTTCAAAAAACATCCTTGCCTCCCACACTTATAAAAATCTACCCCTCTCCCCCATAATCAATCTTTAAAATACATTTTTTCATAAAATAACAGAAACAAAACTTCCTTAATCCCATACCCACACCCTATATCAATTTTTTGATCATAAATCATCCTTGGAATACTTTTTGTGAATCCCTAAAGTGGTCATTCAAAAAAGAGGTAACATTCTTAAATGATCATTTTTATTTTAGTTTCCTCTTAAAATTATATTCAATAATTATAATACAATAAGACTAATTATTCCGGTATATCGATATGTTATTATGACAATTTAAATTCCTATATCTGTCTTCACTTCCATCATATGGGAATTTAATTTTTTGATCATGTGTACAACGAGCTACTACTTCAAGAACTGATATAACTCTTTTCCCATCAACACCTATCATGTTTGAAAATAATGAAAAATTTAATATATATATATATATATATTTTATTTATGATATATTTATAATTATTAAATTACTATATAACATATAATTTCTTACTTTGTACCCCGTTTAAAATACGTTAACGTTTCCCGTGTGTATGGTAGACTACTACCTCATGAAGCGATGTGATTTTTTTCACTTATTTATTACATGAATTGTAATAAGAATATATTCAATTAATAAATTTGATAAATATCACATTATATAAATTATTTAAAATTAATATTTCATACACTTCTTTATATTTTCCTTAGTTTAGGGAATTATATCGCCACATGTTCATACATATGGCCAACCATCTCTATGAAGTAGTGTAATTGATTTTTGATACCCACCATTTAAGAATGGTCCTAACAATGTATAGAATAATTAAATATTATATTTATTACATTATTATAATTTTTTATATGATATATTTTTATCTTATTTATAATAACTAGAACATTCATGAAAAATCCAAGATGAAAAAAAGGTAAATTAACACCCAAAACAATACAAATAATGAAACATTCTTAACAAAATTATGGTAAAATGTTATAATAGGATCATATATGATTTTATAAAAATGTTTATTTTTATATTAAAAATTAATAATATGATTAAAACAATTATACAATAGACTAAATCATGTTCAACTAAAGAAAAGTGTGAGTAAATGGATTTCATATCTATTTCAGTTTCATTAAGAAATATTTTTTTAACATGCAGCAATTCACTTTTATGTGGTATATATATATTTCAAAAATTTATATATTTAATATTAATACCTAGTTATTAATGATTAATAATGTTTTGTTTCACATTAATTGTTTAAATGGTTATATTTTAAATGTTTATTATAGAGGTAACAATTATTTAATGATCTCACCTTCTTTTGTGATTGTTTACTATCTCTTGAATCAATTAATTTATTGTGATGATTTTTCATTGGAAAATAATATTCCTTAACTATTATATTCTTTTATTATAGATATTATTATTTCCTAAACCATATTCCATTTTTACATATAGTGTTTAAATTGAATATTATTTTTTTAACTGGGGAAATATTGATAAATTTTTATCCTTTACTTAATACTTATTTTTGATGATAATGAATATTGATTAACGAAATAAATATATTATTGTATATATGTGAGGAGTGATTTATAAATTTATTTACTTGTGGGTCCTATTTATATATAGCTTCTCAATGCATCAGTAGGTCTGATGAGACAAATCAATTGGTCAAATTAGATGAGTTTGTACCCATAATCTTAAACTGTCTTGTAGATTGTTTTGAAAGTAGAGGTATCATTATTCCTGAGATCAGAAAGTCGAATAATGAATCAAATAATTTATTTAGAAGTCATTTATTATTAATATCCATAATATATTACCATCTATATTATCTCTGGGTGCATTTTATTTTCAAAGAGGCACGTGTTTTCAGTTATTTATCTTGCCATATTGATCATGTATTATTCAATTATGATAGTTAAGTTATTGATTAAATAGAATGTGTGTTCAATTATTTACCATTTAATATTGATTTTTCCTAATTGATTCATGTTATATTCCACTACATGTAACCCTTACTAATAATTTGAGCTCAACCTTATTTTATTTTATTTCCCCAAGATATATAGAAGAAATATTTTAATGAGTTTCAAGGATTCATATCATTTGATTTTGTTGTGTATTATGTTTTATTTTTATTTCCAATTTAAAATGGGTATCATGTATATATCTGGTTCTTCAAGACTACTAAAAATTTGGTTCTTTTGGGTTGTGATTTCTTGTATCTTATTAAAATGTAATAAAGCAGACACTAGCTCCATGTTATTAGTGTCGAGGTCATTACACATTTAACTGGAAGCACCGCAGTATGGATGGTGAATTAGTCATGTATTTATTCTTATATGTGGCGTTATTTGGAATTAACACGTTTCTTTGTTGGTTTTATGTTTTGTGTCCAGGTTTCAATCACAAAAAACTTTTCTTAAATCCCTTGATGTGATTACATGGGTACTATCTCCCACGTTTTTTACATGTTGGTAGTTAGTATTTCTTTCTCAAATGTGGATTATCATCCAAGATTCCTTGACACTCAAATTATAATTTTTTACCCATGACTAATAAAAGTATACACTTTATATATTAACCCTTAACATGAATCAAAATACATCTTTATATCTTCAAAAGTTACTTATGGTAATTCTCTTCGAATAATTGGTTTTATATCTCTAAAGAAAAAATTGATCATGATTTTAGAGATAGAGTTATTACAAGAGGCATAACTCACAAGACTATTGGATTTTGATTCATAATTTCCAATATAATCATCCCCCTTTTATTTCATATCTTTTAATTCTTCTTCCATATCTAAGAAATGAGTTTGAGGTAAGTGATTTCATGAAATTCTCTCATAAAATATTGTCTATTTTTACCTTCTCGATTATGTTATTTATGTGAGGAACCATTGGAAAACCTTTCATTCCAAAAGATAGGAAAATAGAATGAACTTATGGTGATTTATATACCAGATAACATGAAATATATTTTCTATTTAATTGATCCATTAATTATAAATTTGTGGATTAGAAGGGCCACTGAAGGAGGGTGGATTTTGTCTCATGAAAGACTCGATATAAATATATACCCTAATTAGAGGGTTTATGATCTTAGTCTTGTTTATGTTATTATTCATGTCTTTAAATAGTTGGGTGATTATTTATATAATGTTTTTGACACTATATCCAATTCTATTAGGTACATCATTGGTATAATCTCAACATCATACTCCACATTCATTTGTATCTTGGTTTCTCATGGTTCTATCCATTACTTCCAACTAAATAATGATTATGGACTTATGTTAATAAATTTATGACTGGGAAACTATGAACTTTTAAAATAAAACTCTTAATTGGTATGAATAACCTTGGTTATTAATTAATTTACACAAGTTTAGGTTATCCTTGGTAAATTTATATAAGGTCATCTAACTTAAACATATTAAAATTCACCATAATTGGTCATAAAGAGATTATAAATTAACCAACTAATTTCCCCTAAGTGTATCTATCTAGGTGTGCAGTCTTAGTCCTAGTCATCATGCACCTATGTGAATATTGATTTTATACTAAAATATCCTTTTAGGGTCATAAACCTTTAGTGAATATATGAAGACTACATCAAATTTTATGTATCCATAAATGTATTTTATTTCAAGGAAAAATTAGACAATATCTACTTTACCAAAACTTCAGGATGTTATCATATATATAGAATTAATTATGAGGTTCTCACTAGAGTTATATATACTAATTCTAAAAATAAGTAATCCATCCATTGATACCATTTTAGGCGAATAATGATAAATAGAAATACTTATTTAATTATTTTTCATGAATTATCTTCTGATTCAATAATAGTTTCACAAACTAGGGAATAAAAGGTTTAGTGTCTTAAAATATTAATATCTTATACAACTTATTTTACATTAATCATGAATAATACTCTATAAATGATAAACTCCAAAAGTTATTCTAAAAATATCACATTAATTTGAAATCTCATTTTCATGGGTTTAGCCAATGAGATCACTGTGACATGTATTTGAGAAATTACTTCCCACTAGGAGTGTATATTTAATTTTTAGTAATGATATGTGACTTGGTGAAATGTGTTTATTTTTAAAAAATGTTAATGTAATTTTAAAATGAATTGCTTTGAAAAAGGTCATTATTATGGTATTTTTAAAATGGTTGGATTTTAAAAAGCAAGTATAGATTTTTTTTATAAAATGTATGAATGTGGGAATGGTCAATTTTGGAGAATTATTTTTATGATGTGACATAATTTGAAATGCCAAACCATCATTTAATAGATAGTGAGACTTATGGACTTTTTTTTGTGTTTCTTGAAAAAGGAACCTGGTAGGCATCGTATTATCTAACCAGAAGATGATACTAATAATGAAATTGGACCCAAGACACTGGTGAGCCAAAAATTGGTTCAGATTATATTATTATATATTCAATCTGTGGACAACGAAAATAAGAGGGATGAGCCTAGACAAGTGGATCATTCCATCCAATGATAGATGTAGAATCCACCAATATTTCAGGATTATTCGGAACAATATAATGTAGTGGTATGGATGAATAGGATGAATCATAACATCGATTTCATTGGCATCCTAGAATAAATGAAATTGAAGCTGGTGACATATATTCTAGATGATCTTGCATACGAATAGTGGGATTTAGCCGTGTAGGCTAAATTTGACTAAGGCCTTTCATGTGAAGATTTTAATGAAAATATTCAAACAAAATTATATCCTCACACATTAAAAATTCAACAAATGATGGAAATTTTCAACTTATGGAAGGAAAACATTTTTTCATATATTATCTGGCTAAATTCATGAATTTAGTGTTCTTTTAACCAGAAGTTTCTAATAGTGAGTCATTGATGGAATGCATCTTTAAATCAGAGATGGGATATGAGATTCAATCGAAGATTTCTATGTTATGTTTTATAGAATATTTTGAGATGGTCAATAGAGAGATGTTGGATGAAAGGTAAACCTCAAGAGATATAGGAGGAGGATGCATGTTGATACCCATAGAAAACAATAGAAAATCAAATGCGTGGTGAAGTGGAAGAGGGACACCTATTTCCATGGTGTGAGCATGAATCAAAATCAAATGGATGGATTTGTGAATATTTCTCCAAAAAAAAAAAGGAAAACTTGTATTTTTTAAATTTGGTTCATTTGACCACATGAAGAGATAGTTTATGACACCACCTTGAGCATTCAAAAAGTTAAATCAGATAGAGAATCATTAGTATAATTGTTATAGTGCTCTAAGGTGAGGTGCTTGTGAAATGTCTCAGGTGTCATAATTGTCATATGCTTTGATAGGTAAAGGGTAGAAGAATACCTCTCATTAGTAGATCAGAGCTATACATGGTGACTCTAGGAATACCATGAATCCATAGTAAGTTAAATCCCAATAGGAGTATAATGATGGAAGTGTAGCGATGAAGTAATTATATGGAGCATAGAAGATTATTATTGATGATCAGCCAAGGCCATCTATAGTGTGAGGTAACATTATTTTGAATTCTATAAATTTCAAGTATTTTTTGATATTAGTGCATCACATTACTTTATGTATTCTCATTATGTTTATTTATTGAGCTTAAAACATGAGATGATTCCATCTGTGATAAAACTTCAAACTACTATTGGTCAAATAGAGTATCTAGACTTTGGGTGTAGATCATGTTCTATAAATTTTCATAGAGACGAGATAAAATGGGATTTATCTATTTTTAAGATGAATATTTATGATATAATTCTAGGTATGGATTAATTGAATATGTTCAAGGATAACATTGACTATTATACCAGACTGGTCAGTTTCACAATTGAAGATGGCTTTGAGCATCTCTTTTGAGAATACTAGAGTGTAAACGCAGGTGAAACGAGCATTTTGGAACAAGTAGTTTTTATTAAACCATACCATTTATAAGTTTTGTTTTTTTCATTTCTAAAAAAGATTAAGAATAAATGTTTTCATGCAGTGGTGTACAGGTTTCTAGATGTGTTTCCCAAAAATTTCTCTTGGTTACCACCTATAATAAAAGTGGAGTTTATGATTGATATATTTTTTATGGTAAGTCCTATTTCTATTCCATATAATTGTATGTAAACAATAGAATTAACGGAGTTTTATGTGCTGGTAAAAGAGTTGGAATGAAATGATTTCATTTGACCTAGAACATCTCTATGGGCAGTGCAAGTTTTTTTTCCAAGAAGGTAGATAGAACTCTATGGATTTGTATCGATAATTATAATCTTAAAAATGTTATGATAATCCACTGCTAATCATTGATGATCTATTCAATACATAAGGATGATCTAAGTGGTTCCCTAATCATGAATTGTGATCTGGATATCAGTAATTGCTGTTTCGGAAGGAGGATATTCCAAAGACAACTTTTAGAAGAGGATACATCCATTATGAATATGTGTTAATTTTTTTGTTCTTATAAATTCACCAATAGTATTTTTGGAATATATGAATTAGATATTTCAAATATATTTCAATTATTTCAACAATGAATGATGTTCCAATCCAACAGGATGATGAATTTCAGATGTCTTTTCAAGAGTTAAAGGTTTTCTTTAAAGTAGCACCAATCCTGATTTTACCAAAATTTGGGTGGGGGTACGTGGTTTATTACGATTCTTCAAGATCTGTTTTGGGATGTTTTATCATTCATAGAGATAATTTTGTTGCTTATAGATAAAGTATTTTACAAGTTAATGAGAAGAAATACCAAACACATGATTTGGAGTTAGCTTCCATAGTCCATGCTCTGAATAATCAGTGTGATTATCTCCTTGGTGAGAAATTAACTGTCTTCACGGATCATAAGATAATGATATATATTTTCTAAAAAAGGATTTGAATCTAAGACAATGAATATGGATGCAGTATCTCTAAAGGGTTTAATTTGAATTAATTTACACACTAGGTAAATGAAATTTTTTGGCGGGCATATTAAGCAGAAATTCATATGCTCAGTTAGGAAAAGTGGTTTCAAATGAGTGGTAGTTGATGTCTGTCCTAAATGACCTTCACATGGAATGTGATGACCAAGGTAAATTTGTGGGTTTCTTTGTTGTTTAATTCATTCAAAATTTGTTAAATACGCTTAAAGAGGCACAACCTTATGATTTATAAAGTCTTACGTTATGTTAAAAACTCAATAGTGGGGAGACAATTATGGTATGAAAGATGGATTAGAGTTCAGTGTTGTGGTTTAGAAATCAGATGCTTGTACCTATGGATTTTCAAGAACATATTCTTCATGCTTACCATAACTCAATATGGGAAATTAATCCTAGAATAAAAAATTGTAGAAGGCATTAAAATAATAGTTTTGGGGGATATAACTAAAAATAAATGTGGTTGAGTTTGTTTCAAGGTTATAACTTGTCATTGGGTTAAGGTAGAGCATTAGAGGCCAACATGTATGTTTTTTTCCATTCTAATTCCAGTGTGTAAATGGGAGTAGATAACTTTAGTTTTTATAATAGGAATCACAAGAATAGTATGGAAACATGATTCCATATAAGTGATTTTTGATTGGATTACAATTTCAAATCATTTTATTCCTATTTTTGAATCTTGTATGATGGAGGAATTCTCAAAAATCAATATTTTAGATGTGTTAAAGAGGTATGGAATTCTAGTTTCGATAGTATTAGATTGAGATATGAGGTTTACATCACATTTATGGAAATATTTGATGAACTCCCTTGCTAAACAGTTGAAAAGGAGTATGGAATTTCATTATGAGATGAACAACCAATCTAAAATAATTATATTAACTTTATAGGACATATTGTGGGATTTTGTAATTGATTTTGATGGATTATGTGAAGATAATTCTCCATTAGTGGAGTTATCGTATAAAAATAGCTATCAGTAATCGATATATATGGCTCCTTTTGAAGATTTGTCTAGGTTTCCTTTTCATTTTACACATTGTTGGGTGGAAACAGGTAGTAATTTGTTGTTTGGGATGAGACTTATCTAAGATACAATGAAAAATATTCTATTTACGTAAAAACGGATTGATATGACATGGAGTCATTATAAATTGTTTGTGTATCATTTTCGATGAAATTTTTCCTCACAGTGAATGATCATGTGTTATTGAGGATCTCTCCAAGTCTTGAACATCATCATTTTTGTAAGAAGGTTAAGTTATCACTTTAATACATATCCCCTTTTGAGATACTAGGATGAGATGGTGAAGTGGAATATCCATTGGAATTAACACCATTGTTTAGTGTGGTTCATAGTGTGTTCTAGGTATATCAGTTGAAAAAGTATCATCCCAATACTGACCATTTTATTTGGTGGGGTCAGGTTGAACTAGAGACAAATGCTTCATTGGTACATATCTTAGTTCATATTTTTTATAGAAAATAAAAAGTCTTAAGTGAAAAAAATCAATATAGAGTGTGTTTTGTGGAAACATAGTCAGATTTAGGAAGTGACTCAGGAACAAGAGAATGAAATTAAAGACAAATGGCCATAAATCTTTAGGAAATATGATGGTTTCTTAAGTTCATAGGATGGAATGACCAATATTGGGAAGAATGTAGCACCCACTATTTCATGTATGTAACACTTTCCTTATGTATTTTGTGTATGTAAAGTATATGGGTGATGTTTGGTAGAGTTTGTAGAACATTTTTAGTGTTTTTGTGATTATATATATGTTAACATTATGGGAAGACCCTGAAACACATACAGTAAACCATGCACAATGAGATAGGGGGATAAAGGGAAGGTGCACAGGATACACGTGGTTTGTTTAAACCATTCAGAAGGCTAGGAGAAATCGTGATTTGTTGGAAAGTGGGATTTTTTAAAATTGTCACATGGTTTGGAAACCAGGAAATCCAACTGTGTGATTCCAAACCCATTAGGAAATAGCTTCCGCATAGTTACCACATGGTTTGCCAAACTCTGTGACTAACCATGTAGGTGTTAAAAGTGAGATCCTAAAATTGTCAATCTCACATGTTTTGGTCTCTAAATACCTTGTTTTTCCTTCAATATATCCTTAACACTATATCTTCTCTTCCAAAATGATAAGGATGCTTCTCAGATATATATAAAGGGGATCCAATGGCTAATTTTGGTGATTTGATACTATATTCTTGTGGCAATCCTCTGTTGTTAGTAGTTCTTGATGGGGTTTCCAAGATGTACATGTCTATCGATCTCGGTTTCATAGATCCACATCTTCTATGGTTAGATATAATATTTTTTTTGTGCCAAAAAATTTTATATTTGTCTTAGTTTATGATATGGAAACATATTTTTGGGAGGTTTATGGGGATTTTGTAGGTTCCGGGCATAGTAGAAGTACATGAGGGTTGGTTCCCAACATTAATTTTTTCCATATTCAATAAAAAATATGGGATCAATACGATAATGAATTCCATTATCTATGGAATTTAATCATGTATTTATACAAAGGAATAGAAACCCAAAACTAGGAGAGAGGATAAAAAAGTATTTTTTATAATTAATTTAATGAAATTAATGAATTACAAGCAAGGTGGTTCATTCTATATTGATGCATTCAGCCACATATCTATAGGTGTGGCATCATTGTGATGTATATATCAAGAGAATATCTAGTCCTATAGTGATATAATTGCTTCTACATATCTCTAAATGTCACTAAAGGAGTCTATGGGTGCTAGAAAAGATTATCATTGCGCTTTTTGTTTCTGCCTTCGATCACCTTGAGAACCACTTCTGAAGCATTCTACTTGATATGGTGGAGGAACATCAATCTAGTTTGTTAGAACATTATGGGAGAAGAAAAAAAATCTCTAATATTGAGAGATTTACCCCAATTTTTTGTGCAAAATAATATTAATAATCACTTGGCTAGCGCTTGGATAATAAAAGAACAATATAAATAGGAATTTAATTCACTAGGGTAATAATAAATAATTTCTAAGAGTTTCTTAATTATTTTATTAATCATAGTGAAACCCCATATCAAAAAATAATATTAACATTATTATTTCCTGACATGCTCTTAACATGCGAGTTATAATTGAATATTATTTTATAAAATAATATTCAATATTATTATTCCTCACCGAACCCTTAACTCATTCCACCAATCCTCCACCATATTTATTGAACCATAAATGATGACTATTTATTTATTAAATAAATATCAATGCATTATTTTATAATAAATATATAAATATTAAATTCACTAAATATAAAATAAATATTTATTAATTATTCCACACACATTATATTTTCTCAAATAACTAGTGTCGAAAAAAATGTTATCAATAATCCATTAATAATTATTAAACCAAAACTGAGAATAACCATTATTAAAATTTTTAAATAATAAATAATATATTATCCAACTGAGATACTTGATACACTTACTATGTGATCCTGTAGGCCAATTTCTTTATGGCATTAGGAGGAGTAGCCTAAACTCGTAGGTTTTCATCTAGCAACACGCTAAGGCACCCATTAAGAAAGAAGTTAATTCCAAAATGACATGTCACCTCATATGAATGCTTACCATGTAATATAATCCATTTATCTCGATATATCCAATCAAGTGGGTTATATTCAAGTTACATCAACCCATGTGCTCGATTTATCATTATTTGACTTCCCATAAATTGAATTTTCTTATAGAACACCTTGACCATGGATTTATTTAGGATATATCATTTCCATCAAAGGGTATGAGATGTATTCTTCCATAATCATACAGAAGGGAAAAAACCTTCCATTTATTATTCATTAATACAATATTACTTGTGATGCACCTAATGTATCATACATCTCTGCGAACATATGTTATCGAAGTATTCACTAATACATCAGAGTGAGCGAGTCATAATACCCATTAATAATAATCATAAGTTCTAAGGATCAATAAATTTTTTTGCAGATAGGAACATCCACTGACACTTATAAATGTAGATTTCTTACTAGGAAGTCCCATTCTCATAATATCCTCTTGGACATTACCAAGGGTGTACACCATGAGAAGGTTCCTCAAATTCATATGAGTCTCCACCTTTGATATCATGTTTCATTTGGGTCCTTTAAAATGATATCATCTTGAAATAGAATATATGTTCATGAACAGTGTCATGGAACTTCTAGGTTCTCATCATAGTAGGGATCATCTATGAACTTTTAGTGAGACAAAAACTCTTACGACATTATTATATACAATTCCATGTAGAAGATCAATCATGACATGTTAAATAGTTTAGTAATATACATACAATGAATATATATTTATCATAATGTAAAAATAAGTTGGTTCTATGGAAGAACCTCCAATAGACTCCCACCTTAACTAGAGCCAACTGTAAATGACCTTCAGTCCACTAGCTATCCCCTGATACTCATGCTTTAGCTGATATATTCATTTAGTCACGGGGTCCTCCATGTTCTGTTCTATGGATACTCTAATCCCTACAACTTAACACAATTGAAAAAAATAACCTAAGAGGTGATACTTATAGAGTATGTTCTTTGTCTATTGATGTGACCTTAGATCATTTACAAGTCCCAAAACTATAATATTATCATAATAAAATGTGATAGGGTCTTTACTGGTAGGTACAACATTAAGATCATATAGAATGATTAGAATCCTGATGGATTACTTGGCTGTATCAAATGCCTCTATGTACTCAAACTCTATTGTAGAATTAGCTAAAATTGGATACTTTGAGTTCTTCCAGCTCAAAAATACTCTATTGAGAAAAAGGCATATCTCTATTGTGACATCAGATCATTATGACCTATTTGAAAACCAGCATCCATATACCTTCTAATGAAAATATCCTTGTCCCCTCTATACACTAGGAACACGTCCTTACATCTTCCTATATACTCATAGATAGTCTTAATAATAATCCAATGTTGTTATCCTAGATTTTTTTGATACCTTCCTACCATGATCAGTGTATAAGAAACATCATGTATAGTACATAGCATGACATACATAATAGATCCTATAACTACAACGTATGAGATCTTACTCATTCTATTTTCACTTGTTGTGTTTGTAGAAACATTTTCCAAGAAAGATGTAAGCCTTGTGGCACTGTAATGAATCCCCTCCTGTATTGTTACATAATTAATATTCTTACTATATGGTCAATATATGTACTTTGACATAGTACAAGAACCCTATTGGATCTATCTCGAATGATCTTGATCCCTACAATGTAGGCCGATTCACCCAATTCTTTCATGGAGAAGCACTTGTTCAACAATTTCTTAATATATTTTAAGACGGGTATTTCATTTACAATAATTGATATGTCATCAACATATACTCCTAGGAAAATGACCAAATTCCCATTAAACATTTTTTAAATACACAACTCACATTCATTTTTAATGAAAACAATTTATTTTAAAGATTCATCAAATCGAATGTTTCATAACCAAGATTATTGATTCAATCCATAAATGGATCTCTTCAAATTGAAAATTATTTTAGTTTCACTTGTTTTCAAAAACCCTTCAGTTTACATTATATAGAAATCTTCCTGAAGGTTTCCATTAATAAATGAGGTTTTGAAATTTGTCTGCCAAATCTCAAAGTCATGTTAAGCTGCTATGGAAAATATGATTCTGATGGATTTAAACATGGAAACAAGAGAAAAGGTTTCATGATAGAAAATTCCTTGATTTTTTTTAAACCATTTATCTACTAGACTTTCTTTATAGGTATTTACTTTAACTTCCATATGTAGTTTCCTCTTGATTACCAATTTACACTTAACATGATTTACATCAACTGGCTCATCAACCAGAACCGAAACATGGTTCTAATACATGAAATCCATCTAAGAATTCATAGCTTCTATCCACATTTATAGCATATGAGCTCTCTAATACTTTATTATTGGACATAGGTTCATCATTGTCCAATAATAATGAGTCACCACCCTCGGTGATAAGAAAACAACATATGTCTCTTTCCCTTACCTCTCTTGATCTCCTACGTAGTACTGGGGTTTCCGGATCTACTTCTCCCAAGGGGACATTTGAAACTTGTTCTTGTACCAAATCACGTGTATCTTGATAATGAACTTAATTAGAAGTCAATCATTCTCCCACTATCCTTTTGAGTGTGTTCTCCCTCTTAAGAATAATTTCCTATCTCATGAGAATTACTTTCTTGTCTGTGGGGTTGTATAGGTAGTTTCAATTTATTTCCTTAGAATACCCTATAAAGTTATATATCATTCCCCGAGGTTCTAGTTTGTTTCCAGATAAATATTTAACACTTTACTTTCATCCCCATACACATGTATTCGAAAAATGGTTTTCTTTCCACTTCACAACTAAAAGTGAATTCCATTTGCTTCATTAGTTAGTACTCATTTTAATGTGTATGTCATAGTTTCCAATGAATATCCCCAAAAGGATAATTGAAGATCTACATGACTCATCATTGACCTTACAGTGTTCAACAAGGTATGGTTCCTCCTTTCAATAACATCATTGTACTACAGTGTATAATTTGCAGTGAGTTGAGATAGAATCTCAAACTCCCACAGAAAGTTGATGAACTCTTGGTTAATATATTCTCTACCTCGATCTGATGAATTCTTATTTATATTATTACCAAGGTGATTCTATACTTAATTCTTGAATTATATGAATTTATCAATGACACATACTTATACCTCGTCATGTAAATATGGCTATATCAACTCAATTCATCAGTAAAAGTTTTGGAGTAAGAATATCCACATCTGGATTCTACTGTAAATGATCCACACAAATCAGTACATAATGATCCTAGAATATATATGGCACTTTCACACTATCCAAAAATTGGCAGTTTGAAAATTTTTCTGTTGTAAGAAAACATGATATCTATCAAGTTATTTAAGCTCAGAACAGTCTAAATAACCATCATGATAGAGCTTTTCCAAATGTTTCTCATTTACACCACCAAGATGGTGATTCCATAACTGAGTACTACATGTTCCATGTGAACTTGATTCTTTATCAACTAGAAACACTTGGTTTTCATAATTTAATACATACAATACATTATTTAAGTGCACTATACCATAACATATGTTTTCTTTATAAAATAAAAAGCATTTATTTCTAAAATTGATAATAAACCCATCTGTATCCAAACATGATACATAAATTATGTTCTTGGTAACACTAGGTAAATAATAATAGTCATGTATGTCCAAGATCATTACCATTAGAAATGTGAGGTGTTGGTCACTAATGGAAAGATCAGCTAGCCTCACACCACTAGAAGGTCACAAATCCACATCTTATCTTGCAATTTTACAAAATCTACTTGGTTTCTGCATTTGAATATGGATGTGAGCACCATAAGCTACATATAATACAAAATGTGTAGAAATGGAAGTATTGCACTCGATAACGAATGAACAATTGGATTCCCCTTACCTCTTTGTGTATTTCCTCCTCCAGTGGCTAAACATGCCACATGCAAGGCATACTTCCACATTTTTCTTAACCTGCATTTGGATCTTCTTCTTCTTGCTAAAATGGTTCTCGAGGGATTTAGACTATTTATATGTCTTAACCCCCTTTTCTGTTTCCTTCCTCTTCCTATTCACCATATGAACTGCAGGGTTTTCATTCCCCATGTTCTTATCCACTAGGCAAATTAATGTAACAAGTTTTGATAGACTCTTCTCACTATTCCTCATATTATAATTCACAATAAAACTAAATAAGATCCTGGGAAGTGATGATAGTATGATATATATACGCAAATCATCTGAGAAATTAGTCCCTATGATTTCTAGACACTCAATGTCACTAATTATCATGACTATATGTGGCCTAAATGGTGCAGACTCTCTAATATTAGTGGTGAACAATGTTTTGGAGATCTCATACCTAGCTTTTCTCATATTCTCTTGATAGAGATACCGAAGGTGAGACATCATGATATAAGCATCCATTTCCTCATATCTCTTTAAGAGATTATTTTTCATGGATGATAGAAAGAGTCACTGAACATCTGTAGAATCATTCATTTGTTTCTCATGCACAAAGATATCCTCATCACTCTCCTCAATTGTTGGAGTAACTAGTAAAGGTTCTTCGAGCACACACTGTTTCTTTTCATGGTGAAGGATGAACCGAATAAGCCTTTTCCACTTCCTCTAAATTAGTGTTGGTGAGAAGGTTTTCCTTCTCACATATTGATTAAAATGATATGTTTGATTTAATTTTTAATTCCATTTTTGAAAATAATATAAAATGAGTTCTAGTAAATTATCTGATAAAATTAAGATAAATAAATAAATAAATAAATACTCATTAGTCTCCCTCTATTTTATCAAAATCCAACAGACCACACCAATGTATTAGGAATACTATGTTTATTGGACATTATAGTAGTAATAATCCATACATCCCTTCATATTACCCCAACATTGTATATTCAAGATATTTGAAAGGTTTTAGGTATGCATTCCAAATTCCAACTACATTAACTTGCATCTCCTTGATTTTCTTGAGTGGAATACCCAATCCCGAAACCCTCAATTTTGTATATCCTTAATGTTTTCATTTGAGTTACACCAATTCCTACTTTGGAAATCAACCCTTGATGTAAACAAAGTCAAGTTAACCAAAAACCCAAAATTGGATTTCCCTGATAATTGAAAGGACCCAAACTTTGGCTGGTCAAGCACTTTAAACAACGTTTCGATTCTAACCAAAGTAATGGAAGGCTATACTGACTTAATATTTTATTGAGGGAGTTTATACTTTATGTTAACGTTTTTATTTTTTATCCTTCCACATGCTTTTTAATATTAATTTGGATAATATTCAGTGATTAACAATGTATTATTTTTTTTTGAATAATCTAGTTTATTTTAGTTCCTTATTGTATGGTTGTTAATAAATTAGTTATGTGGTCACGACAACACATCCATAATGTATAACCATACAACTAACAGAAGTAAAATAAAGGGTATGATCATGATCTTTTTCTAATGAATTTTTATCAAGAAATTGATAAACAAAACACTAACCGATGGGAGAAACACCTTGAACCAATTAGGTTCGTGTTTAAAAATTTCCAACTGTCTACTTTCGTATCTCCATGGATTGATTTTTCCTCACCTTCTAACTTAAACCACCTCCACTAGCTTGGAAGCTCCATCCACTACATATACATTCACTCACACACTGGTGAAGGATAAAATGGGGTTCATATAAATGAAACCAAGGGAACACATTCGCTAAATATTAATGGGGAGATAAGTCATGCAAAAAAAACAATTTAACTTAATAATATATTAAACGGAAACCACTCACATACAAAGGTATGATCTAGGTCATGATTTCCACATGCACGAAACAAATTTTGCATTTAAGAAAACTGGAAATCAATTATTTAATTGTTCTTATTTAACATAAATCTAACTCAAATGAATTAATTATTATCTTTAATTAATCAATACTTTAATATTAAACATTTTCCAGAATATCCTTGAGATGATCATCCATTATAATTTTAATCAAATTAATAAATTCATTGAAAATAAATAATGTACATAACATGTACCTTGGAGGTAACCCGATGAATGCCCTTATAAAACTACCCAACATGTATTATAATTGTATATACTATTTTCGTTGTGACATATTACATGCCCACATAATTTTAATTTTAATACCAATAATACATGATGTGAAGATCTTTGGACATTACACAGTTATTAATTTAACACAACAACACACACACACACATATATATATATATATATATATATATATATATAGCAAACATCTATCACAAGCTATGTCACATATTTACATTCACATGAAGGTGCAAGTCTCAAGGGTAACATAATATAATAATAAATATTAAATATGTGTAATCTGGAAAAGTACACAGAATTTTGATCCAACTATATGGAATGTATCCTCCTCATCATCCATCTGAAGTACATGTATGAGGAAACAGTATGTGAGGTGTACGTCAAAAATCCTCTGAGTACACAATATGTCCTTTGGGCCACAAAATGTGTAAAATCTTCATTACTCGGTCAGTAGCTAAACAAGTCATGTATGTGATACATGGCTCAACCCCGACCCGAATGGACTACACACCTCAGCCAACGGGCCACATGACGTGTAGTCCAGTATCCATGTTCCAGTTAATACTAGTCAACACCTTGTTGTTTAAAGGTCTTTAATGGTGTCATTAATTCCTAATTAATGCAGGATCTCCAATTGATTATCGAAACAAATCTTGATGGATTGAACTATACTACATGACATGTAATTCCAATTACATTGTGTGTAGTATGATGTTGTACGACCAAGATCATTATCACTTCCATATGACTTCCTTGATTTTATTTTAATCATAAAACTAATCTTTTTTGTTAGATCTATGAGAAATGATATAGGAAGAAACATATCTCATAATTTAGATTAAAAAATAATGATTAAACTTGAATTGAAAAAATAAATTATAAAGCATTAAATCATCAATGAATTATTTAAATAATTATAATCAATAATATTACCCCTTTGATAACACATGTATGTTCCAAGCAAAGTGGAAGCATGGGAGGGTTAGTGCCCAACTATAATTTTTCCATATTAAATGAACAATCTTGGATCAATATGAAGATGAACACCAATATCCATAGAATTGAATCAATGATTTATATAAAGGAATATAATCACGGGACCTTGAGAGAGGGTCAACATAATTTTTTTATTATTAATTTAATTAAATTAAATAATTACCTCTAATGTGATTCTTTCTTCGTGGATGAATTCAGCCATAGATCTGCATGTGTACCTATTTTATATGTAGAGAATAATTGTATATATCCTATAATTGTGACCCACATGTGTTCCACATATCTCCAGACGTTGTCAAAGGAGACTCCAGGTGCTATCCCGAAGGATAATTTCACTTGTGAATTCTACATTCGATCGCCTTGAGAAACACTTCCAAATAATTCTCCTTGATATGGTGTATGAGGATCACTCTCGTTCTTGAAGATGTTCTTCGTGTAGAAATAAATATCTAGGATTGAGATATTTTCTACATTTTTTCATGACCAATAACAATAATCATCACTTGGCTAGAGATGGGATAATAAAAGAATAATTTAAATGAGCATTTAATTCACAATGGAAATAATAAATAATTTACACACATGACTTAATTATTTTATTAATCCTAGATAAAACCACATGTAAAATATTAATAGCAACATATTATTTCATGACATGAACATAACTTGTGAGTTAGAATAAAATATTATTTATTAAAATAAAAGTCAATATTAGTGTTCCTCACCAGACCTTTAACTCGGTCCACCAATCCTCCACCATATTTACTGAACCTTGAATAATGACTATTTTTTTATCAAATAAATATAACTATATTAATTTCTAATAAATATATAAATATTATATTCACAAAATAGTAAATAAATATTTACTAACCATTCCACCAACAATATATTTTCTCAAATATGTAGTGTCAAAATAAATCTGATCATGCATCCATGAAAATTTTTTCACGACCCGCCACAATGGGGCTCAAGCCGTGACTCCCCAAGCCCATCTCCAACAGGCCAGGGGTTGGCGACTAGCACCGAGTAGGCTATCACACATAAGGGAGGCATTAGCCTAAGGTACATGTACACATGCATCCGCATACACCTCCATGAAACAATGAAGAGATATATAAAACTGAAAAGTAAATTCATGCATACAACTATCCCAAACCAGAGTTCAATAGAAGTACAAAAGAGAAAACCAGGGCCCACCAAAGGAAAAACACAAAAGCATCCATTCTGCTCGGAAGAAAGGGTATGCTATTAAAAGAACCACTAGAAAGCTCCTTGGAAGATCTCTGGTAAGACTCCACGGTCACCCGCTCACTCAACTCTACCTGCTCTAGGTCCTCTTGGGACTCCGTCGAAAGGCCTGTGGTCTGCACAAGACACAAACATGTGCACGCAAATCCCGTGTAGGGGTGAGTATAACAATACTCAGCAGGCAACCCAAAAAACCAAAAAAAAAAGAGATCAACTGAAAGGCAACAGTCCGATCATCCCAGCCAGAGGGAACCCAGAAGAGAGAGAAAATCCATCTCGTGACCATCATCAGCTAAACAAAATTAGTCTGCTCAATCCAGGTATATGCCCATACATACAACTTAAACATCCAGATATACTTAGCTTACTTAGGAAGCCACATGAGGTAACAACCTCATCACCAGCAATGGTTCACAACCGGGAGAGCACACTACACGATCACTGTCATCCCAGATGACACTCATCCGAGAGATACACTCCATCACGTCCCACACAAACACCTCAGATGATCACCCAAGATATCACGCTCGTCAGATATCGTCAATGAGAAAACCACGCTGAAAGAATAAGAACAACAAACTCCTCGAATAGGGGATCACTCATATGGTCTTCTAGGGGATACCAAAACTCACACCGGTATGTGAAGATCTCACTGACAGGGGATCACTTCCAGGGTCTGCTGGGGGATACCACAACCTAATCCGGTGCTCAACAGAAACACGTCACTCAAATAGAGGATCGTCTCCCGTGTAAAGATGGTCACGACGATACCAAAACCCTATTTGGTATAGCTTGTGATGTAGGGGATCCAACAGAAGATGCACCAACCCTACCAAAACCACGCGCTGAGTAGGGGGTAACATAACCAATGATACCACAACCCTACTATTAACCACTTGCTGAGTAGGGGATCGTATAACCAACGATACCACAACCCTACTATAAACCACATGCTGAGTAGGGTATCGTATAACCAACGATGCCACAACCCTACTTATCACAGCACACTACATAATGTATCATATTTCCAATGATTCCACAAACCCTACGGGGATAAACATCAAGATAGGGGATCACCGCCCGTGAATAAGTGGCCAAAACAATACCAAGAACCTGATCTAGGGAAACAATTCTATAGGATCCCGCTCCGGGACAACCGGAGGGAAGAAACAACTCCAAAATATTAAACATCCCATCGAGAGGATCACAAACCTATACAAAGGTTGTGATGTTGCGCGAACCCTCGTAGGAACGAACCAAGGGAGTACCCTCAACCACTGTTGGTTTAAACGTCACTAACCTGAGTGTCCCTCCACAAGACCACACCACACACCTCTAAAGATGATACCGAGGCCACCATCGCGATCCACGCAAAAAAACACACAGGATAGGTTGTTTACTCGCACGAAACAGACAAACGGTAAAAAATGCACTATTCACTATAGCTAGCATGTGTGGGATGCACACTACGATCCCGAAACCCATCAAACAGATTATACCACTGCGATCCCCTCGAAAAAACACACGACATCAACTACTCATTTGTCCGAAACGGGCACCAGGTGAAGAAGGTACTATTCACCGAAGCCAGCCCAGGTGGGGCCCACAACTCGATCTCAGAAAACATCGAATGGATTGAACCATTGAGATACTCTTAGAAAAACACACAGGATTGACTATTCATCTTCTAAAATTGGACTCATGGTGAGGAAGTTATGTTTCTCCGTAAATGCCCAAACCCGACCTCATGGGGCCCGTACCACAAACTCGGTCCCAACACCTAAAAAAAACAAGAAATTTCGGCCATACCATCAGGTGCTCAATGCCACTAACGACACATCAATCAGACGCTCTGGGTAGAAGACACAACGGCCTGAAGTTGAATAATAATAAAATATCATTATTTTATTCGACATTTCTAGCAATCGGGCCATAATCATGAACTTCAAAACCCTAGTTCCCACACTGAGGGGTTCGCCTCATCGCCAGGGTTGCGTCACCACAGACAACATGGTTTTCAGATCTCCAAGGAGCAAGATACGGGGGTTTAAAACCCCCCGTGTACCAAGAGAGGGCCAGACCGGCCTGAACCGGTCGGTCCGACCGACAGACCTGACTTCAGCGGCGCGGTGCAGTGCGCGGGTGCGGCTGGCCGACCCTCACTACGGGGGTCGCCAGTGATTGACCGCATACCACTGCGGTGCGGCGGTCCATATTGATTCCCACGGCCCGCCACCGCCGGTGCTGCGCCGACGGACCTTTAGAGGGCCGTCGGGGGCACCCCGGGGGTCCAAACACACATCCGAAGACATCTGTGCACCCCTCGGGAGTTTAAAACTCAAACTGCCTACCTGTTAGAGGATCACCGAAGCTTTGGGTGTAGAATGACTCCTGCGATGTGATGGAGCTCGATCCACTGACGATCGGAACTAAAAAGGGTCGTTCGTGGCTCGATTCGGTGAAGAACGGAGGTAGGGGAGGGTGGGGTTCACCGTGCGTAGAGAGGAGTTGGGGGGGGGGAGAGGATTGATTTAGTTATTATTATTATTTTTAAACAAAAACTTCATCTAACTCCCCTCCAACATGCCTCCAACCCGGAACCCGGCGCCGACTAAAACTATGCCATGCCTAGGGTAAACATGAAATTTTGAACGCAACAACGGACTCAAGTTTTTTAATCAGAGACTCCATTACGAAGTTATTCAAGGCGACGTCTATAAATAAACTTTTCAATTTATTGAAGAAAATTCCCCTGGTGGCTTTTCTCACAGTAGACCCGTGCCTGCAAGGTTTATATCCCGCCTATGGTAGACAACACCCTCCGGATGCAACCGTGCCCTCATATTCCTATTATGAGCTACCGTTTAGGAGATAACACACCCCCGCCATGTGCATAGTATAAAAATTCTTATTATTTTTATAAAATTAATTCCTGGAACTCCATGCCTTGGAATCACACGCCGTCTTCGCTCATAGCTCTATAATTATTCATAGGAATATTACAAAGTCTGACAGGGACAGAACCCAAGTTCCTACATCCTCCCCACATTAGAACTTTTCATCCCTGAAAATCCATAAGCACAAGGAAAGAAACTGGAATCTCAAGTGGGTCTCCCATGCTAGCGATTTCGCCGACAAACACCCATGCTCGAACACATTAGTCAGAGGGACTCATCCACCACACCTCAACACTATCTGCTTTGGGAGGCACTGACTTGACCACACAGTTTCAATCGAATCACAAAAATGAGTCTCAGTGGGGGAAGTATCCCTCTTCCTCACGCATTTGAAGCACGCCGAACAACACCCACACAAGGTCTAACCAATGCCCTGAACAAAAATCGAGCAAGCAGCAGAAAGGAAAGAGTACCGCTAAACAGTGTCTATCAACACTACTACAGAAAGTATAAAGGACAAAAGGTGTACCTCTATCAATTCTGTAGATCATCTGGGTCAAAATACTCTAGCGCATGAAGCTATCCTCGCCCTCACCCTCTAGATCCATGAGTTTGGCATCGACCACCTGGGGGTGGGGGTGGGGGCAATTGATACTGCCTACCACCACCTGTTGCTGCACCAGCTCCGTTTCCATGTTTGCTACCCTACATAGCTCCTTGTTCGAGACGATGCCTCTTCCAAGGCGGTCTGTCCACCGACTCCCTATCAGTAGAACAATGGGTCGGAAAATCACTAGCAAGATGTCCCTGACCGTCGCAAGCGTAACACCACCTCTCTAGTGGCTGACCAAAACTGGCCTGCAAGCCCTGTGAGCCCTGATCCTCAGATCCTCCATCCTGGGGTCACCTCCTGAAACGTCGACCACATTTAGAACTTTGCGCTTGCTGCAGAATACAAGATTCTGATGTGACTGATGAAGTATCAGTTCTCACGTGCCCAACACTAACAGGGGGATCTGCTCAGCCAAAAATCTCTCCCCCACCAACGCTCGCTCCAACACTCCAGCATAGGTGGGAAGACACAAGGAAACCGAACCTTCTCAGATGTCCCTGTGTTGGACTTGATCGAAGGTCCGAGCCCTAAAGAACGGATCCTGAACCATATCCAAGGAGTAGTGAGATAGATCTGTAAACCTCGCTGAAAACTCCGACACAATCATGCCCTCCCGCTGAAGCTGCAGAAGCTCTTGAATCCGCACTGACCTCAGTGTCACCGAATAGATCTCTTCCCCGAATAGCCGCTCAACATCTGCCCACATGAGCATATACTCATCATGGGACTAAATCACCAAACTCTACCATCTCCTGGCCGAACCATGCAGAAGGCTCGCCGCTCAAACCACCATCTGATCTGGAGGTGTCCTCAGTAGGCAGAAAACTCGGGTGACTGGTTTGAGCCAGTCATCAGCTGCCTGAGGGTCTTGATCACCCCGGAACCTTAGCGGTCACTGCCCCTGGAACTCATGCAGCGCACTCAGACTGCGCGAACCTCATCTTTCACTACCGGCACAACCAGCTGCTCGACAGGTGGTGGCTCAATTGGTGGACCACCTAGAGGTGAAACCTTAGAACTTGTGCCCTGGTCTATAGCCTCTACATGGGGAGGATCGTTAACAAAATCCCACTGTGGAACCCTCGCTGGCTGTCATCATGGAGGCATCCTGAAATACAATCAAGATGCACCATAGTAAAAGACTATATCTGGAGAGATGACTCAAGAAGAACAAGTGAAACCCAAAAACCTAGTCATATATTATGCATGTACTGTTATATTCTTGAGACTAGTGTCCGAACATCCTAAGTAGAAAGGAAGTTTATCAGAGTCCTGGTGAATGGATACCTCAACCGCCGTACCAACACTGGAGTCCTTGGCCTAAAAGACGAACTTGAAACATCTTGACACTGCCGCTATGCAACCCAAACTAATCTCACATCTAGGCTAGCTACGCTCTGAGATCCCAAATGTGGAACCTCCTCTGATACAAATCTATCATGACCCAACCCAAAAGGGCTCGAGTCATGACTATTCAATCCTGCCTCCAATAGGCTAGGGGTTGGCGACTGGCGCCAAGTAGGCTATCACACTCAAGGCAGACATTAGCCTAAGGTACCTGTACGCACGCACCCACATACACCTCCATGCAACAGTGTAAAGATATATAAAACTGAAAATTTAATGCATGTATACAACTATCCCAAACCAGAGTGCAAAATAAGTAAGAAAGGGAAAAATAGGGCCCACCAAAGGAAAACCACAAAATTTTCCCACCTGCTCGGAAGAAGGGGTACACTGTCAAAATCACCACCAGAAAGCTCCTCGGCATAGCTCTGGTAAGACTCCACAGTCACCCGCTCACTCATATCCACCTGCTCTGGGTCCTCTAGGGACTCCGTCGAAAGGCCTGTGGTCTGCACAAGACACAAACATGTGCGGGAAAATCCCGTGCAGGGGTGAGTATAACAATACTCACTAGGCACCACAAAAAACCCAAAACAAAAGAGAGAAACTGAAAGGAAGAAGTCTTCTGATCCTAGCCATAGGGGACCCAAACAAGAGAGAAATTCCATCTTCTGACCATACTCATATAAATAAAACTAGTCAGCTCAATCCAAGTGTATTCCCATACATAAACCATGAACATCTAGATATACTCACCTCACGCACCAAGCCACATGAGGTACTGACCTCATCACCAGCAAGGGTTCACAACCAAGAGGGAACACTCCATGATCACTGTCATCCCAGATGACACTCATCCAGGAGATAAAATCCATAGGGTCCCACAAAAACACCTCAGACACTCACCCGACAGATCACGCTTGTCAGATATCGTCAATGAGAAAACCATGCGGAAACGACAAGAACAAAAAACTCCTAGAATAGGGGATCTCTCCTAGGGTCCACTATGGGATACCAAAATCCACACTGGTATACGAAGATCTCACAGATAGGGGATCACTTACAGGGTCCACTAGGGGATACCATAACCCAATCTGGCACTCGACAGAAACATGTCACTCAGATAGAGGATCGTCCCCCATATAAAGATGGTCACAATGATACAGGAACCCTATCTGGTATAACTCGCGATGATGGGTATCAAATCAACGATGCACCAACCCTAATGAAAACACACACTGAGTAGGGAATCCTATAACCAATGATATCGCAACCCTACTACAAACCACATGCTGAGTAGGAGATCATATAACCAACGATACTACAACCCTACTATAAACCACATGCTGAGTAGGGGAACATATAACCAATGATACCACAACCCTACTGAGCATGACCCACTACGTAGAGGATCATATGCCCGATGATGCCCCAAACCCTACGGGGTTAACCTACTAGATAGGGAATTTCCGCCCGTGGATAAACGATCACAACGATACTAAGAACCCGATCTAGGGAAACGATGCTAAATGATCCTTCTCTGGGCCCACCCGAGGGATTCCACAACTCCAACAGATTAAAAATCCCATCGAGAGGATCACAAACCAATACTAAGGTTGTGATTACGTACGAACCCTCATAGGAACAAATGAAGGGATTACCCTCAACTACTTCTGGTCCAAACATCGCTAACCCAAGTGACCCGCCGCAACGCCACACTACGTACATCCATGGCCGATAATGAGGCCACCATCGCGATCCACATAGAAAAACACGCAGGATAGGCTATTTACTCACCTGAAATGGACAATAGGTGAAAATAAACTATTGACTGTAGAAAGACCAAGTGGGACCCACACTACAATCCCGAAACTCATCAATAGGATCATAAAACTGTGATCCCCTCAGAAAAACAAACGGGATCGACTACTCGTTCGTCCCAAACGGACACCCAGTGAAAAAGGTACTATTCACTAAAGCTAGCCCAGGTGGGGCCCATGCCTCGATCACATAACACATCGAATGGATCGCACCATTGCGATCTTCTCAGAAAAACACACAGGATTAAATATTCATCTACTAAAATCGGACTCCAGCTTAGGAAGTTGCGTTTCTTTGTAAACGTCCAAACCCGACCTCGTGTGGCCCGCACTCCAAACTCAGTCCCAACACCCGAAAACCAACAAGAAAAGTCCGCAGTACCATCAGGGTGACAACACCCCTGACGACACGTCAATCGGACGCTCCGGGTAGAAGATATAACAGACTGAAGTCAAATAATAATAAAATATCATTATTTTATTCGACGTTTCTAGAACCCAAGGCATAATCCCAAACTTCAAAACCCTTGAACCCACACCGAGGGGTTCGTCTCATCACCAGGGTCGCGTCACCGTAGACGGAACACGATTCAGATATCCAGGGAGCAAGATACAAGGGTTTAAAACCCTCGTGTACCAAGAAAGGGTCGGACCAGCCTGAACTGGCTGGTCAGGCGGGCCTGGGGTGGCCCGTGCCGGTCGACCCAGCCGCCACCGCCCCCAGACGTTCCAGGCAGCGGATCTCGCTTCCGTATCATGGCACAGTGCTCGCGCATGGATGGATGACCCCCACCACTGTGGTCACCGGTGATTGAGCCCAGACCGCCATGGTGCGGCGGTTCCGGTTGATTCCCGCGACCCGCCGCCGGTGCCGCGCCGACATACCTTTTGAGGGCCGCTAGGGCACCCCAGAGATCCAAACGCGCATCCGAAGGCATTTTCGTGCCCCCAGAGACTAGATCTACGCATATGAATGCTCAAAACAGAGAAAAACCAACCAAATCAGGATCCGAGATTTTAAAACTCAAACCGCCTACCTGTTGGCGGATCGCCGAAGCTTCGGGTGTAGAACGACGCCTGCGACATGATAGAGCTTGATCCTCTGATGACCGGTGCTGAAAACAGTCATCTGCGACTCGATTTGGTGAGGAATAGAGGGAGAGGATGGAGGGGTTCACTGTGCGCAGAGAGGAGTTGGCGGGGTGGGGGGGAGATGATTGATTTAGTTATTATTTTTATTTTTAAATAAAAAACTTCATCTAACTCCTCTCCAACACACCTCCAACCCGGCACCCAACGCCGACTAAAATAATGTCGTGCCTAGGGTAAACACGAAGTTCTGAACGCAACAACGGACTCATATTTTTGACCCAAGACTCCATTCAGAAGTTATTCAAGGTGACGTCTATAAATAAGCTTTTCAGTTTATTTACGAAAGTGCCCCTGGTGGATTTCCTCATAGCAGGCCCGCGCTCGCAAGGTTTATACCCCACCTAGGGTAAACAGAATACTCCAGACGCAACTGTGCCCTTAGATTCCCATTCTGAGCTACCTTTTTTGAGATAGCACACCCCCACCATGTGCATAGTATAAAAATACTTATTATTTTTAAAAAATTAATTTCGGGCACTCCAGGCCTCAAAATCGCACGCCGTCTTCGCGCCTAGCTCTGGAATTATTCATAAGAATATTCCAAAGTCTGACAGGGCCAAAACCCAAGTCGCTAAATGATTATTATACCACAACTGGGAATAATATTTATCAAACTTGTTAGATAATAAATAATATATTATTTATCTGAGATACTTGATAAATCTAGTGTGTGACTCACTTGACCTCATTCATAGTGGCATAAAGTAGAGTATACTAAAGTCCAAGGTTATCATATAGAAACACGCTAAGGCACCCATAGACGAATAATTTAATCCAATAATTACATGCCACCTCATACGAATGCTTACCGTGTAATATAACCCTTTGTCTCGATATCTCCAATCAAGAGGGTTGCATGCCCATGTCATCTACCCATGTGCTAGATTTATCATTATTTGACATCATAGAAATTGAAATTGCATATAGAATACCATGTCCATGGATTTATTTGGTCTATATCATTTCCATTAAAGGTCCTGAGATACCAACTTATGTTATATAATAGAAGGGAAACATCTGTCCTCATATTATTCATTAATATAGTATTACTCACGATGCACCCAACATATCTTACTTCATCGAGAACATATGTCATCATAGTTTTCCCAAATACATATATGTTCATGAGTCATAATACCCATAAATAGTAATATTAATATATATGGACCAATACACACATCCACAGATTGGTACATCCAGTGACACTAAAAAATGTGAATTTTCTACTAGTGGGTCTCGTTCTCAGAATATCTTCCTGGACATTACCAGGTCAATACAAAATGCGAAGGTGCATAAATTTCATATGAGTATCCAACCCTAATAGCCTGTATCATTTGTGTCCTATAAAATGATATCATCTGACTATATAACTTATGTTCAAGAATAGTGTCATGGAACTACAAGGTTCTCATCATATCAGGGATCTGTTATGACCTTTTAGTGTGATAACTTCTCTTAGGAAATTATCACATACAATTTCATTCATAATAACAATCATGATGTGATAATTAATTTATTAATGTCCATCCAATTAATATCTGTTTAACATTAAGTACAAAGAAGTTTGTTCTAGGGAACCAACTCCAATAGATTTAACCAGATTTTGTGGGCAGTTTTGTGTCGTTCTTCATTTTCATCATAAAACCTGAGGTAGGTGGCATCAATCTCAACTCCACTATTTTGAATATTAAATAGTGATTTTAAATTTTTTATTTTTTGTGAAATTTGTTGTCAATTTTCTATGCAATGATTATTGAAAACCGTCTCAAGTGATGGTTTGTGGAAACATGGAAATTTCGTGTTTTTAGAGAAAGTGTTTAGGTTAGTTGTTTTAAAATATTTATTTTAAAATATCTATTTTTTGGAATTTTTATAAATAGATTAATTAAAATGTTTTCAAAAAAAATTAATGGTTTTATTGCAATGAATTATAATGTTTTATTTGAATTGGCTTGTTGGATGGTTTTTGATAAAAGAACAATTTTATTGAAAAGGATGAAAGGTTTTCCTGGAATTGGTTTGGCATAGTGGTTGTATGTGTTTATGTGAATTTGGGATAGATAAGGTTAAAGAGTGTCCCCCATCAATAGTGGTATGAATAATGGTCAAGTATATCTCCCATAAAAATGGTTCTTTGAGCGATGGCTAAGTGAAAGGATGACTCCCCACTCTCAATTATAGAGAGATACAAGTTTTTCATGCATGTCTAGATGTGTGAATAATTGATGTGGAATAGTTATGACAAAAAAGAAATTTTGAAATTATTTTATAACTTTTTTTGTTTCATTATTTATATCTTGATGCTGTATTTAAGAAATGGATTCATTGGATCTTTTTTATATTTTGATATAAACATCTTTTAAAATTGTTTTATATAAACCTTATTTTGTATTAATGTTGGTAACATTTTCTATTAAAGTGATGTAGTTTGGGAAGTCAATTGGGGAAATGTACTGAGTTTCATTAATCACCTATGATTTGGTTCTTTGGTTCTTTTACACATGTTAATTATCGAGACATTTTAAATTGTAAGGAATCACACATATTTAGTATTACTTTTTGATACTTGGGATATTTGTGAAGTTGGATCAAAGAGCATGTGAATATTTGGAGATTATTTGGTTGTATTGAGTTATGATGGTTTCTTATTCCACTGTATACTTTTATATTTTAGTTTTCCATAGTGGAACTTGTTTTTAGTTTGGTTTTAAAATAATGGATATGTTAGAATTTTTATTCATTATTTCATACATAACATAACATTTATTGGTTCATTTAATGTTTGAGTGGTTATTTTATTCTTAAAGTTAAAATCATCCCCCACATGTATTGAAGCCATTTGAAATTTATTACTAGAGTTTTTAGTGTTTGGGATATTTCTGATGTCCATGAAATGCTCCACCTCCATCTCAATCCATTGATATGTGGTGGGAGGTTGCGTCCCCACTTCATTACCATTTTCCATCTCAATAACAGTGATAACAGATTCTCTTCCCTACTCCCATGATTTAAGTGGTTTCATGGGTCGATTTTCTTAAATATCTCAATGAATAAGGAATTTATTTGTATAATTCCTAAAATCTTTCTGTAACACCTCATGAATTTACAATTAATTTCCTTTGAAATAAATTCAATTTTCTCCATAGTTTTTGATGTATAGAAAACATGGTTTAAATGAAAATATATTATTAAAATATTATTCAAAATTGACTATTATTACCTAGTTGTTATGTTTAACTGTATTAATATTACACATTAAATTATTAAATTTTTTGATATATAATGATTAGAAATAAAATAATAATCATTTGATTAAATAAATAATGTTTTTTTACAAATATATTTTTTAAAAAGTGGATTTAGTAATACATTAAACAGATAATTTAAAATAAATATTCACCAATTTTATAAAATTTATTTGATAAAATTAAATTAATTTTTAAAATTATAATATCAAAATTATCTTAGAGTGATATTTTTGTGATTTTTCTAAAATATTTCTTTTTTTTTATGAATAATGAAAAATAAGTATTTTTATCAAAATATACCCTTTTGTATAAATAATTTTAAATGTTAAATTATATTTTAGATAAATTTTAAAGTAAAATTAATAAAATTATATTAAAATGAATAAATTGTATTAGGGGAATCATTTTCAAATTTAATTTTGATATTAAATCCTTCTATACTTATAGAATTTTCTCTTTGGAAGCTCTCATTTCCATAACATATGCAGGTATAACTTAAAATTAGATTATGAAACTTCTTTGAATTGAATTTAGAAAAATGAATTCTATTTTTTGAATAAATATAATTTATTTTATCTAACAAGTTCAACATAATTTTGGATCAGTATGAATAGTAAAATAAGTAAAAAATTAATTACAATGGTGAAGGTAAAAACTGATTTAGTGGTGGGTTAATCTAAATGTATAAGGGTTAAAATGAAATAATAACTTGTAAAAAACAATTTTATTTATATATTTAGACCTTATAACTTATTATGGTCTATAATTACCTATTTTGGAATAGTGTTTCATGATAAAAACATGGATTTAGTTTATGTGTTGAGAAAATTCCATGTGTGTCCTCTCCCCAAATTATCAAAGTCCACCCATCTTCTCCCCTTTTCGTAATTAAAAATCCATTTGGTTCATAAAATAACTAAAAAAATCATATTATTAATCCCCTCACAACATCATATATCACTTGTTTAATCATAAATCCATCGTAGGAATGGTTTTGGTGAAAATAGAAGAGGTTGTCTGAAGATGAGGCAATGTTCTTCAATGGTCATTTTTATTTTATTTCTTCTTCAAAATACATAAAATTTTATTCGATAATGATAATATAACAACAACAGTATATAAATTATACTTTTATGTTATTATGTTAATATAATAACCTATATCTATCTCCTCTTCTTTCCATTGTTAAATGAAATCATTGATCATGTATATCGCGGACTACTGCCTTGCGAACCGATGTAACTCATTTTTAATAAACACCTCACACATTTGAATATAATGATGTATTTAATATATATATAAATATAAATATAATATTTATGATATAATTATAATTCTAAAATTATTATATCACATATAAATGCTTACTTGACATCCCATTTAAAATAATATAATGTCGCTTGTCAGTACGGAAGACCACCACATCAAGAATCTATATGATTCATTTCTCACATACTCTTTACATGGAAGGTAATAATGAAACATTTAATGAATATATGTGATATATATGACACTATATAAATTCTGGAAAATTAATTTATCATACATTTCTACACTCATTCACCCATTAAGCGAAAGATATTTTCGCTCGTGCGTATATAGGACCTACTATTTTCATGAAGAGATACTATTCATTTTCTATGTAGAACATTTATGAGTTGTTATATGAATTTATATACTGAGAAAATATGATATTTATAACATTTTTATGATACTCTATATTATTTATTTATAACTTATGCAAAATAATTAGAACATTCAGGATAAAATACGACTAAGAAAAGTAGGAAATTAACACTCAAACCAAGGAAAACAATGAAATATTACTAAAAATGGGTGGAAATATTTTATAACATGATCACATGTGATATTATAAATATTATTATTTTTATAGTATATACTAATAAAATTGTTAAAATAATTATACAAGATATTAAATAGTGTTTATTTATAGGAAAGTATGAGGTAAGGGATTTCAAATCAATTTCCATTTCATTGAGATATATTTTCTAATATAAAAAAATTCACGTTTATGTTGTGCATATACTGAAAAACCTAATGTATTTAAAGTTATTAAATGTTTATTCTTTAGTAATAATTTTTATATTTACATTTATGATTCAATGGTTTACAATTTAAAATTAACTATTGAGGTATAAATTATTGTACAATCTAACATTATTCAGTGATTATTTAATTTCTCTTAGAAAAATAACCTTATTATGATCATTTTTCATTGTAAAATATATTTATATTAAACATACATATTATTTTATGATTTTTATTACTATTTAAAACTCCATGTAATATGTTTACATTAGGTTTTTACTTTAAATATTATTTTGTTAACTAGAGAAATACTGATAAATCTACATCCTTTACTCAATACAGATATTTTATGATAAATAATATTGATTCATGATTTAAATTGATTATTTGATATATGAACAACTCATTGGACATGCTGTAATGGGTGGGACATAGTTATAGATAGTCCCTCTATGCATCAATAAGTCTAATGAGAGAAATCAGTTGGCAAAAACATTATTTTTTTACCTGTTATTTTAAATTATCTTTTGAATGTTCTTGAAAGTAAAGGAATTATTATTTCTAATATCATTAAATCCATTAATTAATCATTAAATTCAATTATAATTCATTTATTATTATTATCCATCTGTTTTTCAAAATTCAATCACCTATAGGTGAATTTAAATCTTAATTATTTGATTATGTTCCATGTGTTTTCAATTATTTACTATGCCATTATAATTATTATCCAATTATGATTGAAAAGACATAGATTAAATGACTTGTGTGTTAAAATATTTACCTTTAAATATTTATTATTCCTTATTTATTCATGATTTCTTCCACTACATTCAACCCTTAGTGAGCATTTTAGATCACCCTTATTTTTTTACATTCCCCAGGATTTGATGAAGAAACATATTAATGGGTTTCAAGGATACAAATAATTTTATTTCCTTATGTATTATGTTTTATTTTTATTCTCCTTATAAAAAAATAATCATTTATGTATCTACTTATTCAAGACTAATAACCTATTTGGACTCTTTTAATGCAACTGCTTGTATCTTATGCCTAAGTAATAAAGTGTACATCAACTTCATATTATTGGATTTTTGGTCATTACAGTGGGTATCATATAACTTTTAGTAGAAAAAATGGGGAACTAGATTTATGAAAACATATATTAGGAAGCATAAAAATAGTATATAGATTAAAGATAAGTATATAATAAAATCCCTTTGATTTGGTATGATAGAGATAATGAGTTGTTTCCTATAAATACACCCCTAAGAGAGACTACATGTTAATGTGGTTCTGGGACAGATGTACCGAGGGGTAATAAATCCAAAAAGGGTGCCTTGGAAATTTCTCTATCATCACCCGATTCATGAAAATGAGACCTAATGTGCACATAGTTTGACACTCCTAGGCGATATTCATGGGATAATTCACATTTTATTTTCAATCCATGCTGAATTATTTAAAAATAATCATATACCTAAAGAAACAAAGTTTATAATTTTTGGACTAAAAATGAATAAAATTTATAATTTATGTCTAGTTTTACACAATATTTAGAGTTATTCATTGTGATATAAAATCCATAATGTCATGATCTAATGTAGTATATTCCATATTTTAGAAATGGCCCATGTAATGAAGAGGGGTTTAAATACTCATGGAAAACATGGGGATTTTCAAACTGAGAAATGAAATATAGATGGTATTGGAATTGAGGAGATCATTGGTATAATAAGAGAGATTAATTATGTCATAAAAAACATTTCTTAGATAGATAATCTTATACCATAGTGTTATTCTCATATTTTGGATTACATTATTTGATAGAAGCCCAAATCATTTGTTGGGATTGCTAGTTGAATTGTATCTGAGCAGTGGATGAAGTATCTCAAGAAGAAATTTATGCGTTAGGATGCGATAAAAATGAAAACGTTAACCTTGTAGTATATTGTCTCAAGGGTTATGATGATCAATGGTTTTCATTGAACCATTATACCAACAAATAATAGGAAATAGAACTCATGGAATGGAGTAATTTTAAATAGATTTCTTCCAAAAAAATATTTCCTTTATGAGAAATAAAATAAAATAAATATAAATTTATTCCTCTTAAAAAATGAAAAAGAAAGTATTTTTGAGAATTAGGATATATTTAATTGTTTATCTAGGTATGATATGGATTACATACAAAACACATAGTAGAAGATTGAAAAATTATTTGATGGTCTTAAGAGAAGTCTTTGATGTGATATTGGCTCTTAAAAGTTTTCCTCATATAATGAAAAGGTTTTCTATGATATAAAAACAGATAAATAATTCCAAAAATATAATATTTTTATTTTTAAAAAATATAATTAGACATTGACTAAGCACCAAGAAAAACAGAATGTGTCAAAGAATAATAATATAAATAATAATTTTTTATCTTGTGAGAAATATGGAAAGAATCATCTCGGGAAATGCTTGATGGGGTTGAGATATTATTTAGGGTAGAGACATAGTTCCTCATAATAATGAATGAAACGAGAATAAAGAAAAAAAATTCTATTTATTGTATAAAATATAGGTATATGGTTGACTATAAAATGAAATTCCCCAATCATCAAAGGAATATACCACAAATAAGGCAAAGGGGGGATGGCTAAGCTTATGAAATTACTAGAGATGATTTGGAAGTGCACAATTATGAGGTGGGTTGTAATTTAATTATATATTAATATTTATATAATCATTTTTTTGGATCCAAATAGTCTTTTATATCTTCCATGCATGAATAGAAAATTTTGTATTTCTCTAGTACTTTAACAAGGGTGTTTTCTGTCAAAAGTCTTAGTGGATGTATCACTGCCACAAGGATGTGTTAGGAATGTTTCATTATGACACAAAAATGTGATCTATTTTATGTCCTTATTAGAATACATATGGTTTAATTTTATACAATCCTTGGTATGGACTTAATATCAAAATATTATGCAAAAAAGTATTATAAGAAGAAAGAAATTATGATTCCTGAAGAAGATATATAATTCTTTATTTTTAGAGTATAGAAGTCATCATTTGAGACCTTCCTTCATCCATACATAGTATCTATACAAAATTATATTCTTGGTGAATAATAGTATACACAATATAGGGATGTATAAGTTAATATTAAAATTTAAGATTCACCTATTGTATAGGAATATATAGTTGTATTTAAGAAGGAAATATCTAGACACCCCAAGAGCATGATGTTTTGTTTTATATTTGTTTAATCCCTGATGAAAGTATAATATTAATAAATCCCTATAGAATTACCATTTTTAAATGAGTGGAGTTGAAGAAACTACTAGAAGAGTTATGTTGTAAGGTATTTATTCACCCTAGTGTTTTACCATGGGGAGCCCATGTTCACTTCGTTAAGAAGAAAGATAGATCCATGAAGGCATTCATTGATTATAGGAAAATAAATGATGTTATGAAAAAGAACATGTTTCAATTTCATCAAATTGATGAATTATTTAATAAAATTGACAAAGACTAATATTTTTCTAATATTGAAATTCATTATGAGTATTATCAATTCTGAGTAAATAAAGACTAATTTCCAAATATAGCATTATGAATGAGGTATGAACATTAATAGTTTATATTTAATCCATTTGGATTGACTAATGTACACTTTTTTTGGGAACCAATGAGAATATTATTCATGGAATATCTTAATCACATTGTTGTGGTATTCATTGATGATATCTTGGTGTATTCTAAATGATATGAGGACCATAAGAATCATTTGTTAAAAATTCATGATATTGTTGGATAGAAAGTGTTATATTTAAAATTTTTTAAGTGTGATTTATCTCCATAGGAGGATTATTATCTTAGAAATATTATGTCTGAGGATAGAATCTCAGTCAAATCTATTAAAATAAGGAATTTGAAGAATTTCTAACACAAATGAACAAAACTGATCCATGTGGTTTTATAGGTTTTGAATGTTACTATCTATTATTCAATCA
Organism: Viscum album; assembly: GCA_963277665.1. Classification (NCBI taxonomy): domain Eukaryota; kingdom Viridiplantae; phylum Streptophyta; class Magnoliopsida; order Santalales; family Viscaceae; genus Viscum; species Viscum album. The sequence continues at coordinate 668,977,799 of OY728155.1, forward strand.
TAAATTTTCCTTTATTGGATAACCCATTGACGAATACTACAGATAAAGAGATTGTATTTGTTTAAATAAAGGAATATGATTTTTTTATGAAATGAATAGGATATTGTTTAATGATTTTAATTTGAATATAAAATATAGAAATGATGTAGTTGTGAGATATAGTGATACATCAAATAATGAAATTTATTTTTTTCGTAAATAAAAATAATAAATTTATTGCATATGTATTAAGGAAACTGAAGACTCATGAACCAAACTATGAAACCCAGGATATTGATTTGGCAGTTATGATATTTGATTCAAAGATATAGAGACGTTATCTCTATGGTGAGATATTTGAGGTATACATCAATAATAAATTCCTAAAATACATATTTTCACAAAATAGGTCTATATGAGACAAAGGAGATGTCTTGAGCTTCACCAAAATTAAGATTTCTTGATACAAAATCACCTCAAGAAAGCCAATAAGGTTGTAGGTGAATTGAGTATGAAATATCATGTTGTTATGAACCCAATGAGGATTATGAGGGATCCTATTTTCATGGATTTAGTAAATATTGTTATGGTAAAAATTATGTATGAAGATGAATCATTGATTTTCCAAATGAATTTAAAAGTACATTAATTAGAAAATAAAAAACGTTCTTAACCTAATGATGATATATTTTAGTGAAAAATTAATGTTTTGAATGATGTTAATATGGAAGATTTAATTTTTGAAGATGGTGTTATGAAATTTTGAATGAGATTATGTGTTCTATCTATACCTTATCTAAAATGGTAATTGTTGGATAACACCCATAGCTTGAATTTCTCTATACACCCACGTATCACCAAGATATATAGGGATTTTAGGGTGTATTTTTTGTGGGATAAATGAAGTTTGAAATTATAGACTATGTATCATGATGTTTTGGTTTTAAATATGTCAAGGAAGAGGGACATACACCTAGAAGAGTCATGAAACCTCTTCCTATTCCAATGTGGAAATGGGATGAAATTACTCTGTACTATGTAACAAGAATACCAAATAATGATATAACGATTGATGAAATATGGGTTATTTCACATCTCCTAGCCTATTATTCATATTTAATCTCCATAAGAGAAGCTTTACCAATTGCGTGCCTCAAATGGATCTATATTAAGGATGTTTTAAGAATTTATGGAACCAATCTTTTGATCGTATCTGATCATGATCTCCATTTTTTATCAGAATTATAGAAGTCTCTTCATAAGGATCAAGATACCTGGATTCATTTGGGAACATCCTACCATCCTAATACTGGTGGATAGTCTAAAAGGAAAATTCAAAAAATTTAATATATGTTTGGAATTTTCTCACATGTAATTCATTGTGTATAGTATCTGTATTTACCTATGATAGACTATGACAATAATAATTATTTCAATTTAAGTATTCAAATGGAAATATATAAAGCATTATATAAAATGAGATTTCATTATCCAAATTGTTTGTATAGAGTTGGTGAAAGGAAACTTATTGGTCTAGAAGTTTTGGAAGAGTCCATAATAAAGGTAACGGTTATGCAGGCTCATATTAAAGAAACTCAATGTAGGAAAAAGGGTTATGCTAAGAAATAGAGGATGAATTTGGTATAAAAAAATGGTATATCATGTTTTTAGAGTATCACCATTAAAGGTTGTCATAAGGTTTCATAAGAAATGTAAACTAAGCACTAGGTACATCAGACCCATTGAAATTATTTAAGGGATTGGAGCCATTTATTAACATTTAAAAATGCCACTTAGTTCCTCAAAAGTAAATTATATGTTCCATATATATTTTTTAAGGAAGTAAATACCAAAACCAATTCATGTGATCACCTAAGATTTAATAAAATTAGAACTTTTTATATCTTATTGTGAAGAACAAATCTATATTCTTGATACTAGAGGGAAAGTATTGAGGAATTAGATGACTTGAAAGGTATATGTACATTGGAGAAAAAATGGAAAATCAATGTGGGAACTAGAGTATATTATGAAGAAGAACTCTCCTAATATAGTTAGAAAGAAATATCCATGAATTTTTGAATACAAAAATATTTAGGAGGGAAGAATATAACACCCAGAGGCTTTATGATTTGTTTCTTTTAAAAAAAATCAATCTCTACTATAACCTGTGGTGCAGGAAACATTGTGTTTAAATGAAAATAAAATATTAAAACATTACTCAAAAATTATAATTATATCATATCCATTATATTATAGGTTTTTAATAATACGGACTAAATTTTGAATTTTTTTATATGTTTATTAGAAATAATATAAGATATATTTATCAAAAAATGAAATATTTTTTGAGAAAATATTTTTTTTAAAAGGTGGTTTAGTAGAGCATTTCCTACATAATTGAAAATTAGTTTTCAATATTTTTAGAAAATTTATTAGATAAAATTAACTTAATTTATCAAATTATCATATAAAAATTAACTTAGGGAGTATATTTGGTATTTTTCTAAAATGTTTCATTTTTGGATGAATAGTTAAAAAATAGTTTTATTGAAATGTTTGTTTTATTTTTAATTATTTAAAAATATTAATTATATTTTAAAAATGTTTTAAATTAAAATTAATTCAATAATAATTAGAAAAATATAATTTAGGTTAGATGAATCATTTTTATATTTAATTTTGATATTAAAACCTTTTATACTTACGAGAATTATCTCTTTGGAGGCCCAGTTTTTCGTTGAGTCTGTGGGTATAATATTAAATTGGATTATTTAAATTATTTGAATTAAATTTGGAAATATAGATTCCATATTTTTAATTATAATAATTCATATTTTCTAATAAGGTTGAATTAATTTTTCGAAAATCATGAGTAGTTTAATTACTAAAATTTAATTACCACGTTTAATTAATAACTGATTTACTTGGGGGTTATCTTAAAAAGATAAGGGTTAAAATGACCTTAAAACTTGTTCAAACCTAATTTTATTGCCATATTTATATGTAATAAACTCTATGGTTTGATAATTAATTATTTTTAAGCAGATGAAATGATAAAAAATTAGTTTTAATGGATTTGTTTTTCAAAACATTCCATTTATGTCCTCTCATGCACTTATAAATTGCTACCCCCTCTCCTCAAATCATCACACTTCCAAATTTTTTTTTTCATAAAATCAAAGAAAAAATAACTTCTATACACCCCTAACCACACCCTATATCCATTTTTTTGATCATAAATATATCATAGAAATACTTTTTTTGAAAACCTAAAGAAGTTGTTCGAAAATATGTAATATTCTTAAATGATATTTTTTATTTTTGTTTCCTCTTAATTTTTTTTTCAATAATGTTAATATAATAAAAATAGTGTCTCTCTTATATCGATATTTTATTATGATAATTTAATAACCTATATCTATCTCCTCTTCCATCAAATGGGAAATGAAATTTTTGATCATGTGTACAATGGGCTACCACTCCGTGAACAAATTTAACTATTTTTCCATTAACACCTATCAGGTTTGTACATATTGAAAGATTTAATATATATATATTTATATATAATATTATTGATATATTTATACTTATGTAATTAATATATCATTAATACCTTCTTTCAATCAACCCCATTTAAAATTCTTTAACATCGCTTGGGTGTACGACATACTACTACCTCGTGAAATAATGTGATTTAGTTATCACCGATTATTTACATGAAATTTAATAAGAATATATTTAATGAATAAATTTGAAAAATATAAAATGATATAAATTATTTAAAATTAATATTTCATAGACTTCGTTAATTTTTCACATGCTAAGAGAATAATATCAATACATTTGCATATGTACATCATAAAATATCTATGAAGAGATTTGAATCATTTTCGATACTGACCATTTAAGAATAGTACCAAAACATTATATAAAAATGAAATATTATATTTATATCATTATTATAATTTCTTGAATGATATTTTTTTTTCTTATTTATAAGAATTAGAACATTCATGAAAAAAAACACCCAGGACAAACCAGGGAAATTTACACCCAAAACAATAAAAATAATGAAACATTATTAACAATAATGTGTTAAAATGTTATAGTATGATCATATATGATATTATAAATTTGTGTACTATTTTAATATAAATTAATTATATGGTTAAAACCATCATACAATAGTTTAAATCTTGTTCAACAAAATAAATTTCTGAGTAAATTGATTTCATATCATTTCAAATTTCATTAAGACATATTTTTTAATATGATCCTACTCAATTTTATTTGGTATATAAATTTATTCAATTCATGTATTTAACATTAATACCTATTTATTGATGATTATTACTGTTTTGTTTCGTGATAATTCTATAAGGGGTTACATTTTAGACGTTACTAGAGAGGTAAGAATTATTCTACGATCTCACCTTCTTATGTGATTGTTTACTATCTATTGAAACAGTTAATATCTTTTGATAATTTTTTATTGGAAAATATGTTTCTCTAATTATAATTACTCATTTATTATTTATATGATTATTTCCTAAACCATATACCATTTTTAAACATAGTTTTTAAATTGAATGTAAAATTTTTAACTGGGGAAATATTTGTAAATCTATATCCATTACTCAATATAGATTATTGATGATAATGAATATTTATTCTTGAATTAAATATATTATACTATATAAAATAAATGAATTATAAATGTATTTACAGGTGGGTCTTATTTATATATAGCTTATCAATTCATCTATAGTTCTCAAAAGACAAATTAGTTGGTCAAATCAAATGAGTTTTTACCCATAATTTTTAACTGTCTTGTAGAAGGTCCAGACAGTAGAGGTATAATAATTCCTAATAAAATGATGCCCAATAATGATGAATTTATGTCATAGATAATTAATTTATTATTATTATCATTAATATTTTCTCATTTATATTATCTATGGATGAATTTCAATCTCAAAGTGGAATTTGTTTTCAGTTATTTACCTTTCAAAATTGAGTATCCCTTATCTATATATGATAGTTATGTTATTAATTAAGTCGAATGTTCATTAAATTATTTTACATTCTATATTGACTATTCATAATTGATCGTTAATATATTCAAGTTTATGTAACCCTTACTAAGCATTTAAGATCACCCTTATTTTAGTTCCTTTCTCTAGGATATAAAGAATACATATTTTAATGAGTTTCAAGGATTTAGATCATTTGATTTTGTTATGTATTATGTTTTATTTTTATTTAAAATGTAAATTGGGTATCATGTATGTATCTAGTTCTTGATGACAACTAATGTATTTGGTCATTTGAGATATGATTTCTTGTGTCTTATGAAAATGTAATAAAGTAGATACTAGCTACATGTTACTAGTGTTGGGTTCATTAGAATTTTCACATGAAGCACTTAAGTATGGGTGGTGCATTATTTAGGGACTTATTATTATATGGGATGTCATTTTGAATTAATACATTTATTTGTTAGTTTTATGTTACGAGTCCTTATTTTAGTCACATAAAACTGTTCTTAGACCCCTTGATGAAATTACTTGTGTAATATTTCCAACATTTTTAACATGTAGTCAATTATGATTTCTTTCCCAAATGTGGATTATCAACAGAGATTCCTTGATACTAAAATTTCGTTTTTTACCTATGACTAATGAATATAGCCACTTTCCATATCAACCTTTAGCGTACATCAAACAATATCTTTATAAAATAAAAATTCACTTATGGTAATTCCCTTGAAACATATAGTTTTATGTATGCAATGAAATTCTTGATCATGATTTTAGAGTTAGCATTATTACCAAAGGAATACCTCATGAGCCTTGTGAATTTTTATTCATAAGTGACAATAGAATCATCCCCCTTTTATTTCATCTCTTGTAATTATCATTACATATTCAAGAAAAGAGTTTGAGGTAACTGATTTTTTGAAATTCTCCCATACAATATTGTATATTTTCACCTTCCCTATAATGTTCTTAATGTGAGGCACCATTGGACAACCTCTCATTGTAAAAGATTGAAAACTAACATGACCTTATGGTTATTTATTTACTAGATAACATGAAATATATTTTTCATTGAAGTGATCCATTAATTGTCAATTTTTGGATTAGAAGGTCCGCTGATGAGGGTGGATGTTGTCTCATGAAATACTCCAAAGAAATATACACCTTACTTGGTGCATTTGGGATCTCAGTGTGGTATATAATATTATTCATGTCTTATAATAGCAGGGTGATCATTTTTATAATGGTTTTTACACCATAGCCTATACTATTAGGTAACACATTGGTATAATGTTCACATCATCTTCCACACAAATGTTTTCTTTGGTTATTCATGGTTATATCTATTAATTAAAATAAAAGAATGATTATGGACTTCTGTTAATAAATTTATGAATGAAAACTATCAAATTTATGGAAATAACTCTTAATTGATATGAATAACCTAGGTTATTAATCTCTTGAAATCAGTTTAGGTTATCCATGGTAAATTTATATTAGGTTATCTAACCCAAACATATTTAAATTAACAAAAATTGTTCATAAATAGATTGCAAATTAACCAAAAAATATCCCCCAGGAGTATCTATCCTGGTGTATAGTCTTAGACCCACTAATCATGAACCTGTGTGAATTTTGAGTTTATTCTCAACTATCCTTTTTTGGGTGATTACCCCTTTGTGAATATGTGAAGAATACATCCAATTTTCAGTATCCATATTGTAATTTTATTTCAAGGGAAAATTAAATAATATCTACTTTACCAAAAATTCAATATGTTATTATATAATTATAATTATTTCTATGGTTTTCACTAGAGTTATCTATAATACTCAAAATAAATAATCCCTCCATTGAATTCATTTTAGGTAAACCAAGATAAAAAACAATTATTTAATTATTTTTCATGATTTATATTTTGATACACAAATTGTGGGAAAAACTAGAGAATAAAAGGTTTAGTGACTGGAAATATTAGCATCATAAACAATTTATTTTATAATAATCATTAAAATAATTCTATAAATGAAATACTAAAAAATTATTCTAAAAATATCACATGAAACACCCATCTTCATAAACTATATAATAGAAAAAACCTAAGACACATGAGAGTTTAAATGGTTAGCAAGTGAAGGCATGGGAATCAAAGAACACAAGTGATCGTAACATTGGATAAAGGGGTGTTATAGAACAATAAAAACATATGATCAAATATAAGTGGGTCATAATTTTAAAATCATATATCATAAACGAGTCATGAAACAAAAATTTAACATGAAATTATGCATAAATAATAAAGGAGTTGAAACTTAAACTAACAATTATGGGCCTTTTCAAATAATACAGAACATAAGATTGTGGAATAACATTGAAATATAACATAGAAATTTCATAAATCAATGTAATAATTCATACTATATAATATTTTCATAACTATAGGTATAGGGAAACATCACCTTCACGAGTCCTAAAATTTCATCGATGCTTGTGAGTATCTAAATCGGACCCGCATATACATGTCTCTTAATATATAAAAATTTAACCAAAGCATCCAAGGGTTATATAGGACACCAGCAATAATTCATCCATAATTACATGTCTGACTTGAAAATCATTCAATTATCATATAATAACGAACACCTAAAAATATAATGGGGTTTTAAAAATTTTTAAATGAAAACCTTTAACTTTTCATAGAATAATAAACACAAGGAAAGAGAATATGTTTTATTACATTTATAAATGGTATAATATGTAACAAACCAAAAATTAGTAACCAAAATTTGTGGTACGTTATTAAAATTTCATTGATAAAATAGATCACATCACCAATGATCGATCAGTTTATTAGTCTTCAAGAACTAGGAAGATACTCGGTTTCCTTATTTCATTAGTAACTAAACACCAAACATAACAAAATATAATATAATTCTTGTTGTCACTTATTCAAATATTTCATCTTCACAATATGGTAATAGAAATAGAATAAAAGGGTGACCTCAAATTCTCAGTAAGGGTTATATGAAACAATAATAAGGTAAAAAAATCAATAAGGCATGGACCTTATGTCTAGGTAAATAATATGAAAAATACATGGCACCAGTACACTGAGAATGAAAATGCATCCATAGATTTTTTTCATATTGAAAAAATCATAGAATGTAATAACTAAATACTAAATGAAGAAAATTATTATTTATTTTATGTCATGTATATCGAACATGATCAAATATTCCATAAAAATGTTTTAAGTATGTGGGTAAAACATGTATGATTCTACATGGAAACAAACATGAATGGTTTTTCGCCAACTGTTTTGTCTCATAAGTCCCGTTGATGCATTAAGAGGATATCTATTAACAGGGCTAACCCATATGTATAATTTCAAATCCTTCTTCACACACATATTCAATTTAATAATAACACTCAATGAAAACTCTATATATTGAAATGGTATACTAATATAGAAAAAATTATATCCATGAAATATGGATATTTACAAAAATATTCAATAAATGGTGATCATAAATAATAGGGAAGTATACATACACCAGACACACTGAATAAGTGGTTAATAAGGCATATATCATGATAATTTATGTCCAACTGAAACAAAAACATGTTAAAATACATTCTAAGATACTTTATAAAGGATCCTCTTTAGCGAGGCTTGAGGAAAAAGATCTAATAGTTTTTTAAAAGGGAAAAGGAATAATGGTTTGAACAAAAAAAGAACAAGGATAGTTTTTCATTATAAAATGATGGATATTATTAAAATAATGGTGTTTTAAAAAAGATTATGGAGTGTACTCGATAATAGATAGGAAATTAGGAATTCACCTTAAACTGATCTTTCTTACAGGGAGGGATTGAAAATAGAACCTTACAAAAATGTATTTACCTATAAATTAAAGAATAATTAAAATATTTAGGAGGAGTGCATGAGAGTAATTAATAATTACATTGGGGTAAATAGAGATAATGAGTGACCTGAATGAAAAATGGAAGTTTAGGGAGAATCCCTTACATTATGTCTGATAGTGTTCTTCACATAAACTTAATATCCTAGATAATTAAATTATTTTCATTAATAATTTAATTTTGAACCACATAAAAATTTAATTATTTATTATAATTTAATTTCTTTTATTTATGGAATTTCTGATGTGTTATAAGATTCAAATTTTTCATTCAGAAGTGTTCATTTCCTTGGTTTTAATGATTGGTTCACTTGTATTCATGTATGAAAGATCATGAAAAAATGGGAATTATTATCCATAATTGATATTAGATGATATTAATGAACATACATAACATTAATTGGTTTTATATATCATTTTTTTAGATATTTGGATTATTTATTTGATAAAAATTAATGATAAACTTTTAGATTAATTTTGGCATTTTTTTCGACCATTCTGAATCGGTTTTATTTTATTAATTAATATTATCTATTTATCCAAGTTATAGACTATTATATAACAGATAATATTTATAAAAAAATGTTATCTAACAAAAATAATGGTTTTATGACTAGTATTATAGGAGGAATTGAAAAAGGAAAACTCATTGTCCATGAAGGTGGTAAATTGGAACCTCACGGATGATGTTTTAAATTTTTAAGAATAAAAGGAGATGAGAATAGAATTGATGAATGATACAGTATTAATAAAATAATATTATAGTATATTTATGATACTAGAGATATAATGCCTGTTTTGATATAGGATATAAGTAGATGATAAGAAAATAAAAGAAACCAAAAGAAAAATAAAGGAAAAAAAATTGGATTTTACCTATAGGATTATTCTCCTTGGGAACCTCCTTGAGGGGATATGTATGGAACATCATGAATGTGTATGAAACATAATGAAAATTAGAGAGTTATCATTTTCATTTGGGAGACTTGGAGGAATTTCTAATTAGTAAGCCACTGCTCCAATTATTTCTAGAATTTCAAATGGTCCGAGGTACCTGTGGCTCAATATCAATTTCTTACCGAACATTAAGAAACCATTCAATGGAGATACATTCCAAGAGACATGATCTAAAACATTAAATTATAATCCTTTTCTTTTGTTATCAACATAACTCCTATTTATAATTTGAGCTACTTTAATATGAGCTTGAATAGTCTTTACCTTTTTTGTCTCTTCGATAAGTTTTGGAACTGTAAGTTTCCTCTCACCAACTTCATACAAACAAGTTAGTTTTTACATATCTTCTCATATAGTGGTTCATATGGATACATTTGAATAATATAATAGAATATATTATTTTAGAAAAATTCCACCAATGTTAAATAAAATACCACATATCATGAATTTCCAGTGAGCATGATATCAAAATATATTCAAATGATTGAATATTCCTTTCATACTTTCTATTGTTTTGAATGTTATAAGAAGTACTCATATGAAGCACAATTTCCAATACCTTTTGAAGACTCATCCAAAATTTTTATGTGAAATATGGATCTTTATTAATATCAATCAATAGATATGTAACATGAATCATTAAAACTTTATTAATATAGAGTCTTTCTAGGAACTCTAGTAGATAATCCTCCCTTATATAAAAGAAATGTGTAGATTGGGTAAGTTAATCAACAATTAACCATATTTAAACATTCTTTATTTTATTATTGGATAATATAGTGATGATGTCAATAGTTTTTTCATCCCACTTACACATAGGAATCACTATAGGTTTCATGATTCCTTTAAGATGCTATCTCTCACCCTTCACATGTTGAAAATCTAGGAATCTTGAAACATAGTCAGTAATTAACATCTTCATAGTATACCACAAAAAACGTTTCATTATATATCTATACATCATGCTACTACCAGGGTGAGTTGGTAGGTTTGAGCTATGATAACCATATAATAGTTACCTTTTTAGATCAGATATTTATGTAACACATAACCCTTTACTAATTTCAAAATTCCATCATCATACATGATGTCTTCCAATCTTACATCCTTAAAATATTAAATTTTCTTTTCAAAATTCTCATCATCATATTGAGAGCATTTTAGCTTCCCCAATAAAGATGGTTTATAATATTTTTGAAAAAGGTGTAATGTTTCCCTTTCCATTACAATTCATATATCTATATTTACTAAGTACACGAATATATGATCTCTCTGAATCCTCATTTGGGTTATAAGTCTATGATCATTCCTACTTAATTAATCATCTACCTTATCTTCATTTCATGGGTGGTAGTGTATTGAACAATCATAATATTTGAGTAACATGATCCATTATGTTTGCCTCATGTTGAGTTCTTTTTTGTGTAAATATGTATTTAAAACTATTGTGATCATTATATATTTCACATACATCACTATATAGATAGTGTCTTTATATTTGTAGAGGAATTATTATGAATTCTAACACAAGATCATGAGTTTTACAATTTTTTTAATGAGTCTTCAACTACTTTGACTCATATGAAATAAATTTATTGTTTTTCATTATGAAATAACCGAACCCTTTCTTGAATGCATCACTATATATCAAAAACCTATCATTTAAAGATGATAGATTCAAAATCAGAGCACTGAATAGTATTCTCTTCAATTCTTAAAAAAATTTACACATTATTTTATCCATATGAACATAATCCCTTTATCTGTGATACTGGTTAATGGGTTAGATAATTTGACAAAATTATAAACAAAATTCTGATAATAACATGATAAACCGATACAAATATGTACCTAGGTTATGTTCATTGGCATATTCCATTCTTTGATTTCCATTTTCTTCATAGGATCAACTGATATTTCATACCTAGAGAAAATATGGGAAAGAAAATAAATTCCCTTAATCCAGAATTCATAATTACTAAATTTAACATGTAACCCTTGCCTTTTACGAGTCAAAATAATAACCCACATGTTATTCTCATGGTCTTAATAGTTTTTAGAATACGGTAGAATATCATAAATTAAAAATAAAAAAAAATTGTAAAGATATTCCTTGAGTATTTTTTTTATTTGATCGACGAAAATAGAGGGTGAATTAGTCAATCCAAATTTCATTATTACAAACACGTACTTTCTATACCTCATTTGAAAAACTATCTTCAGAATATCTTCATTCTTTACACACAACTGATGAAACCCATAATGTATGTCAATCCTTGAGAAATATTGACCACCACGAATTTGATCAAATAAATCATCAATGTGAGAAACAGGATAATTGTTCTTTATATTAATTGCATGGATTTTTCAATAGTCAATACAGAGACTCAATGATCCATCTTTATTCATAACAAAAATAATGGGGGCTCCCTATTAAGAAAAACTAGAGAAAATAAATCAAATATTACTCAAATCCTATAGCTGTTTCTTTATCAACACTAATTCCCTAGTAGTAATTCTATAAGGAGTCTTCGATATTGGTCTTTTATCTGGGACTAAATAAATATAAAACTTCACTTTACACTCTGAGGGTGTCCATTTTATTCCTCAGAAAATAAATAAATGTATTCCTATATAATTGGTATAACCTCAATTTAAAGATTAGTTTCTTCATCCCTAAAATATGTGTACTATTACTCTACAATAATTTCATTTAGTATTGCTGTTGGGGTTGGATCTAGATAAAAACCAGATGATGAATTTTCTTCTCTAAGGATAAGGGATTCTACATCTTCCTCACAGATCCAAATTTTATTCTTATTATTTTTTTTGGCATCATATTATGAAATATTGCCAATAAAAAGGATTATAACAAATAAAACCATATGTATGATGATAAGTTCATAAAATAATGCATGTTTATATTCCATAATGGGAACTAACCGACACATTCTTGTTGTGTTGAGACTTCCCTTATGCATTTTGACTAAAAAATACCTTTTAAATAAAAATGGAAATATTTAATTTTCATGGGAAATTGGGAAGATATAAAAGAAGGTGATGATCCAAAATCAAATAAATCATTGTATAAATTTAAATATATGATTATTATACCTTACACCACATAATTATGTACTTCTACCTCAGTTTTCGTGATCTCATAATCTTGTCCATCTCCTGTGGCCTCTTCTATGGGATATTCCCTTGATTCTTGGGAAATTGGATTGAATAATTTCCCATTTTATTTCAGTTTAAGTATGAAAAATCATTGATTCATTTCTTAATGTTACACTCATTATCTTAATGGCCCTTATGTATACACATATAACAAACTCTCATGCATTTAATGCATTTCCTAAGATGATTCCTTCCAAAATTTTCACATAATGTAAATTTCCTCATTCCAATAATCTTCTTTGATGGTTTACCTTTTCAATGGTTATCAGAAGACCTATTATTCTATATACTTCCCTTAAACATATAAGATCTAGGAAATTATTTCTCTATTTTGATGTTACTTAATACTATTTTATCAAATAATGAATATGTATGAGAAACAATTTACCTTTGGAGGCATGGTTTTAGACCATAAAAAAAAATGATTAATCAGGTATTTTGAATCACACATGTAATCTATATTATTCCTAGATATTATTGTGGAGGTACCTGCATACTCTGAAATACACTCTTCTTCCATTTTCATTACACTAAGGATTTTTCTCTTCATTTTAGTTCGTTGATCATGATTGCAATATTTATTAAAGAAGTATTCTTTAAAATTCCCTCATTAATTTTCTTCTATTTTATCTTCATCCAATGTATTTTAGATTAAGGACCACCATTGATCAGTAACTCCCATGAGGAAATATACCACCAGTACTTCCTTTTCATTCTCATTTCATCCCAATTTTAGAAATTTATTTTCAAGGGACTTGATCCACTACATAGAAAAACCTGGATTAGTAATCCCACTAAAATATGGCGGATTTTAATATATTAAATGATAAAACCAAGGATTAGTGTGGTTATTCCTCATATCTTGAGTAAGCTATCCAAATTTCTAAAATATCATCCCAGCTCTAATACTAATTATGTTTACATTCTTTATATGGAAATATCAGCATACTCTGCTAGTATTGATTTATTTCCTCCCATTATGAACCATCTAAAAATAATGATACACAGTATGTTATCACATAATAATCATGATTATTGAGGAAAAAAATCATTATAAAGAGTTATTATAATTATCATGTTTATTTAACATATAGTTCACATGTTTTCTTTTAAACATTCTCAGATACTAACAGTAACAACTCTTACCTCAATAACCTATAATTAGTGGTCATTTTATTACTATGGTTAGATAAAAGATATTACATCCTGGAGGATTGATAATTTTCATAGACTTTAAAAACTTGATATATACATGGTCTCTTTATTATATCTTATATAAAATTACATTTTTATTATTAAAACAATTTTGAGGAAAAAGTGAGAAACCTCAAAAGTTAACTGGTGAACCAGAATACCCAAATAAATCAACCGGCCCTACCCCACCCTAGCAACTGTGCCATGATGAGAAGCGTTCAGCGATGCAGGACCCCTTAGCAGACAGTCCTGTGCAGAGATGCACATGCAAGAAACTGATTGCAATGCCATACCCTGTCAACATTCGAATCCAAAAGGCCTACACTGGTGAAGACTTCATGCTCTGATCCTCTTTCGGAATAAGTCTAAGAAGAATGCTGGAAATGAGAACAAACTCACAACAAAGTCAAAAAACAAGGGATCCCATAGTTGCACAACTCACATAAGCATTACCCTTGAGCCAACCACCCGAGGCAAAAAACATAAATAGAGGATGTAAAGATGAACCTGATGTTTCCCGAATCAGTTTCTCTAAATAAATTCCACGATAAGGAAGCCATATGTAAATAAACTCTTTCTAATATTTTCATCTCAAATGCTGAAGCCAGCTGGTTCGAAGACTGAATGTACTCCTCGACACTGATCTTTCCTTTGTTGAAACCTCTAATCAAAATTGAGTCCTTTTTGTCAATACATGAATATTTATCCTCATTTAGAGGCACCTCAAGAGACCGCCCCATCATTTTAGATACCTACTCCTTGGTTGCATTGAGCAATAATGTCTATTATATCACTTGGTATTCCAAACTTAACAGTTGGGACAGGGGATGATCATCATGTACATCACACTTCTGGTTCCTTAGAGCCTCCATGTCCATCTTCTTGCTGCTCATTTTTTTTGCAGAGCAGGTCTCCATAGGTGGAGGTTGCGAGGAGTATTCCTTCCTCCCCTTCCTTCTCCTAGAGTTCCTATCACATTTTTGACATGAGTCCTCATCTGACGAGTGAGCGTGTTCAAGAACTCTTTTAGAAAACACATTGACCCTAACATCCTCACCTGGAATTGTGGAATCAGAACTCAAATCGGCCTCTGGGAGGCCTTCAAACCGGTTGCACAAAGGAACCATCATCCAAAGTGAACCAGGGTCCCCCTTCATCCCACCTCCGATTGTAATAGGCATATCCCGATCAGGACCAAGACTCTTCTTACTGACATTAGCACTACCCTTCCATGCCTTATCAATAAACAGTCTAGAAAAATACACTAGCTCACTGCCCAACAAGCGATCCAAGACATGGTTTCCCTTATTCCCCTCAGATTCCACCTGAACCTCCACATGCTGGGCTTTCCCATTTTCATTCTGTATCCTACATATTGAAGGAACCATGAGATCCCCCCTCAGCCCGTTGAACACATTTGACACCTTCAGATTAATCCATTGAGCCGTCACGCCAGTGCTAAGGAGACCCATACCCACCACATTGCTGTCTACTGCCTCTCTTGCAGGACGTTCCTCCTCAACCAGTGATCGTGACAGAGGTCCCCCAACACTTTTCTCAACACCCATGGCCTGCTGTCTGGAGTTTATAACCTCACATAACACTAGATTCCTGCCCTTGCCGTTGTCCATCATCTGATTCGTGAAATGCCCACCCTTTTGCCAAGCTTCCCTTGAATGGAATCCAACTCTCTTACCCTCCATCAATGAAGACCCCTGTCGACACATATCCAAGACATGCCCCAGCCTCCTACATGAAGAACATAAGTCCTTCCAATCCTCATATACAACTCGTTATTTACACCCATTTTCCTCACTAATCATAATCTAGAAAAAATAGAAGGGGACCTTTGACACATCCATCTCAACACATATCCTCGGATAAACAGGATGGAAAACCGCTTCTATTCGGCTATCCGAACAAAGGTACTTTTTTCCGAGGTTACCGAGCATCTTGATGATTGAGGGATTTTGAAACAGTAATGGAAGCTTCCGAAAACTAACCAAAATCGCAGTAGATAGTGGGCCGTGGTTCATGTGGAATTAAAACGACCAACAGAATATGAAGAAGTTAAAACCATTGTAGCTCCAGGGCCCCCTTGAAAAGGTGAGGATGAGAACCTCCACTTAAGAAAAACAGATCATAACATGATTTTTATTGAGAAATCCTACCGTAGCCTGCTCCTTGAGGTCCCAAGTGTCGAAGACAAACCTATAAAAGGAATCAACTGACGGTCTTCGCTGCTTAAAACGCGCAACTAGAGTGAGATTCAGAAGAGAAGAAGATTCAGTGAACTCTGAATTCAAAATTTGGAGATTCATGAAACCATCGATGAGTTCCAAGACCTTCAGGCATAATTCAATTTTTGGAAAAGAAGGAAGAAGATCAGGATTTGAGAAATGTCAGAACAGATGCGTTTCATTTTCGAGGAATGATCTGTCCCCCGACAAAGGGTGAGGGATCCTTGTGGCCACCGCCGCCGTCACCGAAAGAGAAAATACGTCCTAGGGTTCCCATGTGAGCTCTACATTCTCTTCTTATTTTTCACCTTATTACATTGATAATTAAACATTGAACATAAAAAGGAAAATAAAATGCTTCTTTTTTTAAAAGGATGGAGCCGAGGCCTCAATTTATTATTTAAACCAAATACCTCTTTAGTGTGGGTAGAGGGAGACCCATTACATATTTCAAGGTCCTGAGGCCAAGTGGCATGAATACAAGGCTTGAAATCCCATTTTTCTGCCCAAAGGACCCCTCGGTGAACAGTACCATTTTAGTACCCGCGCTACTACGGTTCTTGCTACAGTACCCACTGCAACTATAGTGCCCTGCAATAGTGCCTCCAATGCTATAGTGCTTCCGCTGCTACAATGCTGCCGCTACTACAGTACCCTGCTACAGTTTGGTACAATACCCCCCCAGAAATTCATCCCTGTCTGGATTTGATCCCGGGTCTTTTGGATGCCAAGTAGGTGCTTGTACCACTTGGGTACAAGCTTGTTGGCAATAAAATGGTCCTTTTTCACTTATTAAACGATTTCATTTTCAAACCTGGGGAATGGAAAAAATAAAAGGGTGAGATAAAATGCTTCATAATGGTCATATGGTACAATAATAAGTTTAACAATGTCAATAAGTAATATAAATTATGTCTAGGTAAATAATCCTCAACACATTCCATAAACACCCTAATAATGAAAATCTATCTATAGATTTTTTCATAGTGAAGAACTAATGGAAATTAATAACTGAATGTAGAATGAAGAACCTTCTTATTTATTATATGCCCAGTATCTAGCACATAAATCATTATACCCTTAATATGGTTTAATTATATGGGTAAAAATCCATCTGATTATGCTTGGAAACAAACATGAAGGGTTTATCGCCAACTGTTTTGTCTCAAGCGACCTGTTGATACATCGAGGGGATATCTATAAATAGGAACCACCCATAAATGTAACTCCAAATCATTCTTCATTTATAGATTCAATTAAATAATTACATTCAAATAAAACAACATTTGTAAAAATGGTATACCCCTAAAACAATAATCATATCCCTGAAATATGGATATTTACTGATATATTTAATAAATGATGATAAAAAATAAAAGGGGAGAATACATACACAACATATACGAAATAATTGGTTAATAAGGCCTATATCGTGATACTTGATGTCCAAATAAAATAAAAACATGTAAAAAGTGTTTAAAAATCATTAAAAAGGATCCTCTTTAGAACAGTTTAAGGAAAACGTCCAATGATTTTTCTAAAATAGAAAGGAATAATTGTTTATATAAAAGTATAAATTAACAAGGATAAAATTTCATGTTAAAGTGATAGATTTAAGAGAAATAAACGTTTTTTAAAATAGATTGTGGAGTGTACAAGAAAATGGATTGGAAAATGGGAAGATTTCTTAAATCGAGATTGCTTATTAGGAGAGATTGAAAATAGAACATTATAAAACATGCATTTACCATCAATGTAGGAATAATTAAGTTAGGTAAATATGTTTGGAACATACACACCAAATTTAGGAAGAGTATATAAGAGTAATTAATAATTACATATTGGTAAAGAGAGAGAAAAATAACCTAAAAGAAATATGGATGTTCAGGGAGAATCCTATACCTTATGATATATAAAACTAATAAATATTAAATAACATAATTATTCTTCTATTATAAAGATATTATAATAAAATAACCTCATAATAAATCATTTTATTAAGGTATGGTAATATTTGGGTTGGTTTGACCACCAAATTTAACATTACTAAGAATTTATAACATAAATGACTATGGAAACATAATTACTAGTGTAATATAATATTAATGTGTGAATAATGTTTTTACTCTAATGATATTATATTAGTATTTAATCCACCAATTAAGGAAACACCTTTTGATTGTTATGAATCACCAAAACATATTTCGTATCAAAATCCTCTTCAAGAATATATACTATAAAACTCACGAAATGATTTTAAAATATCGTAAATAATTATAAATAACACCTTAAGGAAACTTCAATAACAACAATGAATAAGAACAACACTATATTGAAACTAGTACAAATGATCAAAATTTTGAACACCCAATGTGGAAATTCAGAATAATTCATGTAGAGAATGATTATTTATGAAAATTATGAATTATAATGGATATTATAAATGTTTAAAATTAATTTCGTAATATTTATATGTTTGGGATTAATGATTTTAATGTACATTCATGAAACACAGAAAAATAGTTAAGAGTTTTCATCTCAAAATCCTATGTTTGAGACACATTTAATATTATACCTATAATATCCTTTATATGGTGTATATGATTCCTATGTGAGATATAATATAATTAATTATTATTTAATCATGAAATTTTGAGTTACCTTATAAGAAATCTATTTTAATGGTATTGATTAATGTTTTAATTAACAAATAATATTTTTCATGGTCTCAATTAGTATACTTTGAGACATGATACAAGTTAAAAACCGTGTTTCCATTATATGGTGCATTCAATTCCATTAGAGATGATTTTTTATTTATTTTTTTTCTTGGGATTTGGTACCCAAATCGTTTTCATTGATAAAAGTGTCTATTGATATAGTTATTTCCCCAACAGTAATAAATTTTGGTAACTCAAAATCTCATTTATTGAGTTATAATGTTTTAACATGAACATTTTTCTTCCACACTTGTGTGATATTAAAATTAAAATAAAATATTATTTTTTATTATTTTATAATTCAATATTTTAAATGATATTTTATTTCAATTAAGGTTTTATTATAATTTTTACAATGTGGGGTTTTATGAAAGACAAATTCAAGTATTAAAAATTTACCTTTCATAATGAATTTTTTTGCATCCTAATTTCCTATAAAAATATTTATTTAATTTTTAAGAAATATTATTTTATATTCATTTAAAATTAATATTTTTTGTGACTTATCACTTAACCTTTTGAAATTTACTTTTAAATATTTCATATAACTTCCTCAATTATGTCAATGTTTAGAAATTTTTTCTAAAATCTCTTTTGAGTTTCCAATTGCAATTCCATTTTCATTTTCACAATAATTCACCCTAATAGGGTTTATTTTCCAATATTTATAATAATATATATATATAATTTTTGTAGGAATGAACTCAGGATACTAAAAAATCTAATTCATGATTTTTTCTGGGGTGGTATCATTCACAATCTCTTTTATTAGAATGGGTTTCATCTATATCAGCATCCTTTTAGGTTTCCTTTGTTAAATTGAAGATATGTTATTTTGAAACCATCCACCTCATTTATATTGATGTATTGTGATCATGCTATTGTATTATTGAATTATATATATACTTATTTATCTATATAATATGAACATCAAATTTTACATAATTCTGATCTAATGATGTTCACCTTGAATGTCTATTTTACCATTTACAAGGGTAAAAGTATTGATATTTTTATATTGTTGTCAAAATATTTAATATTAGTATAATTGTTAAATATGTAATGTTTGACCATACAAGTTATTTCTGTAGATAGGTTATGATAATATTATCCATTTTATTGAAATGGGGAAAATAATGGTCATTCCTGAAGAATTTTTACTATTAACACAAGTTGATTATGTATTTAATGTTTATGTTTTGCATTATATAGATATAAAAGTTCTATTGTCTAAGAGGATTCTTAGGGAATAGTATTAATGGAATTGATGACTATTATGGTGAATTCATTGTACATAATCTGGAAATGGGTAGGGTTGAACATTATATAACCCCTCGATACATAGACATATATCATGAGACAACACAAGTTTAGATATTTGATATATTACTTCCCAATTGAATAATACGTCTTGACTTAAGTCTTGAAGAGAAGTAAATTTCTAGGAATAAATAATTTACCATAAGTTTATAGGGATCTAAATTATGACTTCAAACTATATGATATCATTATTCTTGATATCGATGTTGTTATTTATTATATTGGATATATAATTATAATAGTATCAAGGTAATTATGTCTACATGTTGTCTACCTATTAATTTCCTTATTATTTACACAATTTTATTTCCGTGATTTCTTCTGTTGTATGTTTCCCCTTACTGAGCATTTATCTCACTCCTCCTTATGTTTCCATTTCCCATGTTAAAAAGGAAATTAGTACAAAAGAAATTTTCAGAAAAATTACATGGCTACAATGGGAGACGTTAATGACTAATTATGGATTAAGTATTCTTTTATATGATGACAAGAATTTATATTTGAAACCAATAACATGGGATTTTCAAGTTATTAATTATTACTATTTATCTAAATTTAGAAATATTATAATATACATTGGATATAATGGAAGAAATAGTCTTGTTTTTTATTCTAATTCATAATTTTTATATCGCAGATTTTATAGCTAGTATAAAATTGAGTATTCAATTTAAGAATTTATGGCACTATATTTAAGAGTGTGCATATTGGGAATAATGGTTAGTATCAAAGAAAAGGTTTAGATAAATTTATAGATTATGATTTTTAAGGATAATTTAGGCATTGATAAATTAAGGTTGACATTAAATTCAAATGTATAAATAACCTTTGGGGATAGGTATATAATTTAATATTAAATTTATAATTCGAATTTTATTTGGGGATGAGGATGAGAGAACATTTGGGACAATACTATGAGTAAGAATATGTATAAAACTATATCCTAATTTATTTTGGATAAGTACTGAGTATTTAGTTGTCATTCCAATTACTTCCTTGTACGGATACTACAAGTCGACAGAGGCACTAAAATAAATGTAAAATGGGTTAATAACCCCAAAAGTGTGGATTGACTATTTACTCGATTATCACCCAGTACCCAAAAAAGTTTCCTAACTACATAAATAGTTTGAAACTCCATTGGGATATTCTTTGGTTAATCCCATTATCACCATGAAACACTAGGAATGATTTAGGAATGATGATAATTAATTATGTCATAGAATATAATAGAAAAAGTACCACATATAGTCAATGATTGAACAAATAGATCCATAGGTAGATATTAAAGTGTCATATATTAAAAAATATTTCATAAGGAAATAAATATTTAGATTTTTGTTTTCATATTCATATTTTGGATATTTTCATAACTATTTTGGTTTAGTATTTAGTTGAAATAGGATCACCAAGATAAATGTAAGAAAAGAATGTATCTAAAAACAAATAGGACTTATAACTGAATAAGGTAGAATAGAGAGATGGTTAATTATATTAGTGTATTATTATTTTAATGTAAAATGGTGAGTTTAATATATTACCTAAGGTAATTAGATTCATATTTTAATAATCTTGAAACTACAAAAATTCTCATTAGTGAGTGATACTTGTAGACAATATTATAGTATCTTCTAAAAGTTATGTGGATTATGTGTAACATATATATATATATATGATTTTTAGTAGATTTACTATAATGGAAGGGTGATATATATTGAATGGTAGTAGTATATTTTAAAATTTATTTTATGACAAGGTTATATTTTTGGGGTTAAATATTGGAGAACACACAATTGGGGTATAGATAACTCTTATGTTTTATATATAGGTTATAATGAGATAATAAAGGGTAGTTTCATTTTAAATAAATAAGTTTGATTGCAATTTTCATCCATGGGTTTGATAACTAATTCATGATATTTTTAGGTAATTTCACTTCATTTTTGAAAATATAATATATAGTGAATAATATGTGACCAAATGAACAAGTGGTTAATATAATTTGAGGTTTACAGATAGAATTATTATATTGGATGAATATATATAGTTTTTTGAGGTTTGTTGAGTTGGAGATTCAAATAGGTTTTGGAAAGGTATGTTATTAATAGTATATAATTAGGATATATAAATAAATGGGTATATTATTTTAGTAACGATTTATTTATTTTGACTAGGGATATGTTGGATTTTAAAATAATTGATGTAAATTATTATTGGGCATAGAGTATTTGAAGAATGTTAATAGTAATTTGGGATCTCTATTTTAAAGATTAGTTTGAAAATTGTGAGAGTGCCAATCTCAAAGTAATATATATTGAACAAAGAATGATATTTGTTAAATAGAGTGTGATATAGGTTGAACAGAACATGATAGAAGTTATTAAATAAGAACTATTGGCTACTGGGGGTGATATAGATTGAAAAGATACTGATTCAAGTTGAGTAATAATAACTATATACCTACATGATCGTGTTATAAAGTGAGAAATACTGAGGTTAAAGTTTCCCATGGTTGGTTATGATAATTTTATTATAACTAAAATCACTCATTTTAACAATATTAGTTCTCATAATCACAGACTCTTAAATGATGAAAGTTAACAATATATTCCATAGAAAATGAAGAAAACATACGAAAAAACATCCTAATGCGATAATGTATGGGGTAAGAAATATTATAGTTATGAAATACCAAATATTAAGAAATTTGATTAATAATGTTAACATAGTCTATGTCTCAAAAAAAATAAAGGGAGAGAAGTATGGAGTATCATAAAGGATCATGTGATGAAGATGTTAAAGGAAAAAAGATTCATTTTATTATATTTTAAAAATATTTGAAGAATTATGAGGGAAATTTATTTAATGGAATGAGTAAATGCGGTATGTGTTGAGATAAAGGTAAATAGACTCAAAAGTGTAGGGGTATGAGAGAAGATATAAAAATTTATTACTTCAATTTCATAGTAATTGGGTATCATGAGTCTTAATGTATCCATACAAGTGCCAACAAGGTATATAATCACTAAAAATATTGAAAATATAAAAGAGATTATAAAAATACAACTAATGAATTGGATAGTGAGTTCTAAATAAAGATTTTCGAGTTTACCATGACTTTAATTTTTCAACAACTACTTGGAACTGTGTTCTAAAAAAATAACTCCATGTTTTATTTTTAGGATAGAAATAATTTTTAGGGTTTTTTGGAAGTTATTATTTATGGACCTAGATTTATATATCTTAGTAGAATTGAATTTGAAATTACGAATATTTTTTTTAAAATGATCATAATTATTTCCACATCGATAAATATCATTGAACATCCTAAAAAATATATTATCATCTAGTGTCGTAGGGTTGATTATGAGTTCTATAAAGAAATTAATCTAATATTATGTTTCAAATTAGGAGGATGATGTTTTTTAACATGATAGAATATAACAACAGAAATTTTAATATATTATTATAATAAAATAATTCAATGTGTTTGATAGTCTGTATAACACAAAACAATGAACATAAATGAAATAGGTATTTATTTAGGTAAAACATCCATATTTTGGTAATACTATAAAAAACAGTGAGTTAAATTAATGAGAATTAATAAGAGTAACATATTTATGAATTATATGTATATAGAAAATAATGTATTCTTTTAATTTGGATGAAATTAAATTAGTTTACCTAAAATAACTAATAAGATCATTTATTATTTAGAATATTAAATTTTAAGAATTTTTTTTAGGATATGAATTTTGATTTCAGGGAACATATTATTAATGATAAATTATTTTTGATATTAATAAATGGTTAAGCACTGTTTAGTTAGCAAATAACATGAAATATGAATTATTACAGTTAATATTACAAAATTCCATTTTCCAATAAAAAACGGTTTTAATTATAAATTATATTTTTTTTCATAAATTTTACTTATAAAATTTGTAATTTTAAATTAAATAAAATGAACACAATTTTTTAATTCCTTATATAAAAATTAACTTAGTATTAATTTTAAGCTTATTTTTTAATTGTTGTTTTTATTGGAAAAATATGATTATCAAGAAAATTTTAATTTGTATGACATTAACATTATATAAAAATAACCAAAAAATTCATTAAACCCATTGAATAATACAATATTAATTTTAGGAATACAATTATTCTTTTAAAAGTATTTTTTTAACATTGATAACATATGGGAAACATTTTTATATCCAATTAAAATTACACTTTAATTTAAAACTACATTCTTTCTTTTATTTGAATCAATTATTTTTCAAAGGATATTCGGTTTTAGAATTGAATTGGAAGAATTATATCGATTAATTTATTATAAATTAATTAATTTATTTATATATATATATATCCAATATACGTTTACTTTATATATATATATATATTTTATTCATAAAAACCTTATATTCCTAAAAACTATTTTATGTAATTAGGTGTATTTATTTTGAAATTAACATTTATAAACTGTAGAAAATTTATTAATGATATTTTTTCAATATTTAAATTGTAATTATCAAATTTTATAAAATTTTTAGTCTTAATAGTTTTCATTAATATTACATACTATGTATAGAAATTAATTTAAAAGGTAAAAAAAATTAGTTAAATTAAAATAGTTAAAAAAAAGTAATAAAAAACTTAATGATATCTAAAAAAGTAGTGGTGGTGGCTTGTTTTGTCCCAAAAGAATATTAATATAATATTTTTTCCAATTTTAAGGCCACTAACACTAGAATCTTAACCTTATATTAATAAAAATTCAGGGGTTACTCCAAAAACTACTCTTCCCCACAATTATAAAAGGGAAACATCTTAACCACACCAAGACTCACATATGATTTGAATTTAAACATTAACATATTCTAATTGATATTCTTAGAAACCTCTCCCAAAATAAAAGCATATGGTCACCATTATTTAGCATAAATTCTCCATTTCTAAGGAGATTTCCAAGGAAAATTCCAGTCCCCAACCTGACTATTATCAATTACTTAGTTTATCTTATTAATAAAATTATTTAAAATTTATTCTAACCACACCCATATAATTATATTAGTATCATTTATATACTTTAATTTCACAATATTTAGTATATTATTTTTTTATTCATATATTGTATCCAGTAAGAAAAAAAAACTGTTGATCAATGGTTTGTGGACTTCCACCACTACAATGGAAGAAATTTAATATTATTTGACTATCTAAAACGGAAGGATATAAGGATAAAATTAAAGGTTAAATATTATTTTTTTGAATTCATTATAGGGTTTTTAATAAATTATAGATCCTCTGAGAAATACCATCAAATAACGATCATCATTAATTTAATCATTTAAAATAAGTGTACTAAGAGGATAACATTTTATTGAAATTGTGTAATATTCTCATATCCATTGAATATTCTGAAAATTAATTTAAATTATTAAATATCACACTAATAAAAAAATAATAATAATATTATTCTTACGTAATCTTTATATTATAACAACACCATCACATAATCATTCATTAAATCTGGGTATATTCATTTTTGGGTCGGTTTAAACTCTTACATGGATAATACTATGAATTTATTTCATGAATGAATATGAAAAATTTATTATAGGTATAATATAATATAAATGTTCAAATAATAATTATTTTTATTATGATGATGTTATATTAATATTTAAATCATTAATTAATAAATCACGATATGAGTGCTAAAAATTGTCAAAACCTGCTTCTTATCAATTATTTCATCAATAATAAATACAAAAAACACCCATGAAAGGATTTTGGAACCTATTTAATATTTTTAAAACATCAGTAGTAGTAAAATTAATAAACTATAAATGATAAAATTTGAAGCCAGAATGAATATAGACACCACTAATGTGAAACTATTACAAACAATCAAAACAAGAAACACCTGATGTTGAAAATCAAAATAATTCAAGTTGGGAATGATTATATATCAAAATTATGAATTTAAATGGATATTATTAATTATTTTTATGTTATTAAAATATCTATTATTTTTATACAAGATTATAAATTATGTGCATGAAATTCAGGTAAAGAGACAAGGGTTTTCATTTCAAATTGTTCTCTTTGAGACCCCATTGATAATATACACAAAATTTAATTTACATGGTCTATATATTGCCTATGTGAGATATCATATCCTTAATTATAATATATTCTTGATATTTTATGTTCTATTTCAATACATCTCTTTCATGGCTTTTTATTAAAGTGTTACTAAAGCCACAATAATTTTCTTGGTCTTTATTATGATTCTTTATGACACGTTACATGTGAAGAACCATGTTTATTTTTTATGTATATTAAATTAAAATGCATATTTTTTATATTATTTTTAATTTCATGATATATTCTTATAATAATCTTATTCTATTTTTTAAGTGGCTACTGGAAAAGGTTTTCCCATATAGTAAGGTTTTTTGGTAACTCAAGTCACATTTTTATTTTATAATCATTTATATTAACCATTTTTAAATTCCTGGTATATCACTAAAATAATACTGTATTATATTATATTTTATTATAATCCTTGGTAAAATGTTGTTTGAATAAAAATAACTCTTTATTACTCTTTTTATAATGGAGGTATTGAACATAGTTAATTTCAAGTATTAAAAATATCCCTTTTATAATAGAATGTTTTAGAACCATATTTCCTCTAAAAACATCATGTATTATTTAAATATCCTTTAATATAAATTCATTTAAAATTAATTATCTTCAATTATTTTTCACTTTATCTCTTGAAGAATACTTTTTCATTTGATCAATCACTTGCTCTCTTACGTTTATATAAAATCAATGTTTTCTGAAATCGCTTTTAAATTTATACTACCATTTCCACAGTGATTTTCAAAAGTATTTAACCTAATATGGATCATGTTTCAATATTTTTACACAACTAAATATATATTTTGTGGGATTCAACACACAATACCAAATAATACAAATCATGATAACTTCCTAGGTGGTTTCATTTAAGTGTTCTTTAGTAAGGATGTTTTCACCTATATCATCGTCCTTCTAGGTTACCTTTGTTAAAATGGGGAATTAATTTTCTAGAAATAACCAATTTCCTCCTATGTATGGATTATGATCATATTATTAATGGGTTAATTAATTTTCATACTCATTTGACTATATGAAATGAACTTCACATTTTACATAAATCAGTTTAGATGATAATCACCTAGAATGAATTGTTTTTATTGACTAGTAGAAATGTGTTCGTGTTATATATACTATTATTATATTTTAGGTGATTATTAGAATGTTTACTATGTATTTTGTTACCATCCATGTTCTTTATATGGATAATATATGATCATATTAAAGTTTTTATTGACATTATGAAAATTGTTTACATTATTAACAATTATTAACTACTAACGCAGGTTAATTATGCATTTGAGTTATAAATTTGTAATTGTAAAGACATGAAAGATTTATAGAGGTATAGTTTTAGTAAGGAAATTTATTAAATCTCTTGACGAATATTATGATGAATGCCTAGGGAAGATTCATCAAATTGGTGGGTCTTAAAATTCAATAACACATCGAAGAATTCATAGGTCTCACATGACAAAACATGTTTAAGTATTTAGTGAATAAATTACCAATTAATAAATATATACTGACTTCAGTATCAATGAAAACTAAATTTATTAGAACAAGGCCTTGATATTATGTTTTTGAGTTCTAAAATTCTCCATTCCATCAATATGAGATAACAATAATTGTTTTCTATATCTATATTTATTTTCATGGATATAACATGCTCCTAATTTAGTGTGGATTATGGATACATGTTATTTACCCATTCATACCATAATATTTATACCACGACTTATTTAGTTGTATTTTTTCCCTTAAAGAGTGTTTTAGAACACCAAATATTATGTTTCAATTTTGCAGGTTAAAAAGAAAAGTAGTGTACTCAAAATTATTAAAAGGATAACATGTTTGGAATAATTTTTAGAATATCATGAAGAATCATTATGGATTTTGTAGTCTTATATATATTGAAGAATATTCCATTTGATATAAATAACAATGGATATACTAGATATTATTTTTAACATAATAATCTAAATCTCTAAATGTTAAAATATCATTTAGATATAAGGGATAAAATATTCATTTATAATTTGGGAATTAAGGATGTTTATATCCATGATTTTACAGATGGTATCAAATTGAGTTTGTAATATTAGTGTTTATGACTCTAATTCCAAGAGTGTAATCCTTTAGTATGACATTTTTATCATATAGAGCTTCCAATATAGCATTCACTTTGTGAAGAGTTTCCATTAGTGACCCCATACATTTTATTATTCTATAAATGCCATATATTTATGAATTTATCATGTTAGACATTGGAACTTCCTTGAATCATTTTAAAAATATGCCTTGAAAGTCTTATAAGATTCACCAAATCCCAGACGAAGTCCCATATTTTACCGTCATTTAATAATTTTTCCACCCCCAAGGACTATAATGAATGTCTCTTCATAGTCACTACGTCTTCAATAAGACCCCTTATCCTTTGTGGTTAGATTTATCGAGACTTGATGTGTCCTTCACCCTTCCACCTTCACAATGGATCTAGAATATATATCTAAATAAATCAAATTCCTTATAACTTCTCCAAGGAATACCTTCATCAATATCTAACATGTATCCTATATTTTTGAGGCTAGTGTGCACATGTATAGTAGCACGCTCCTTTCATATGTACCCTCATGGGAAAGAATCCACGAGAGATAACTGATGATAATGGGGTATTATTTCCCATGAGGGTACATTTTCAAAATATATGTTAGGATATTTAGGATATGGTACAAATGGAATTTTAATGTTCTGACCACCTCATATTGCCTAACCCCATGCAAGAAATCCCAGAAATTCATCATATGTGTGAAAAACCCATTATTGCAATGCTATTTTTATGATGTTTCCATGTAGGTACAAATCCAAATAATTAATTCATACCTAGAAGATATATTTTATGCCATTTGGGTAGATATTGGAATATAATGAGGAGATTATCTAGTAGTAGGCACATGGACATTCATGGTCTGAGTAGAATTACAAATAATATAGGTCAGTGTTTAGTTTATCTTTCTTACTGCATAATGAAAAACTATGATATTTTAATAGATAAGGATTGATGAGCTCTCAAACCACGAATTTGGATAGTAAGAGGAGGAGTTTTGGATTGAAATGTCTGTGTGTGGGATGAACCTATATAGAAACAGTCAATTTGATAGTCGGTAATCCTTTTGGTCTTCCTTCATCTAATATTTTAGGACCTTAAACAATGGATTAATTTGGTTTATCAAACCAATCAGATGATTCTATATCATCTCATTCATTGCGTAGTAGTACTATCAATTTTATAACCATCCATGTCATCAGTTTAGATAATTCTCATTTAAATAATGAGTAGTCTAGTTCATAAATTTCTTTTACACACATGTGATGATTAGGGAAATGATGAATTTTGTTTCATGGAAACATAGATCATAAAATTAGTGATCACTAAATAGTGAAGAAATAATAATTTTATGAACTCTATCATAAGAATTTTATGAAGGATAATAAATCTAAAAAATAAAAATTTCATCAATTTTCCATGAAATCGTAGTGACCCCTTTGAGGTCAACATCAATATTCAAAAGCAATGGGGATTCAAAATTAAATTTTGATTGTATGGAAAATTATTAAAACATCAATTTTTTATTATAATTAAATTATTTTCAATATATTCAGAACCAATTATTGTATTTGGAATTAAATGAATCTATGAAAAGTTTCTATGAGGGATTAATGACAATGGATGGTGAAAAATAGGAAAAATAAATGTTTTATTGATTCTTACAGAACACTCATGGGTGGTTATAAATTAGTGGACCAAACAACCATATTATTACTCACACATGAAAAATTTCTATGATATGACAATTTATATGAATTGGGGTCCTATAAATAACCCATATATTGCACCATTAAGGATTTTATAAATTGTATTTTGGTTTTTGGGGTAGCTAAAGATATAAAATTACACAACCTCAACTTTCTCACCTCATGTAATCCATGAAACTGATAAGGAATATTGTTAGAGAGAATCTTATAAGAATTCAACGATGGAATCCCTTTAACTAACTTTTAATAACATGAGACTAATTCATTAAACTCCCTCACTATGTAGAACATGTATCACTTGATGGCACAATGAATTGTTTAAGACAAGGATTTAAAGAAAATTAGTGTTAAATGATTTTTTATGATTTCTCTTTTGATGTATCCTTCATTAAGAATACATTTTTTAGAGTTGATGTCTCATGTGAAACAATCCACACAATCTATATCCATTCATAAAAACTCCATAAATAGAATTGATATTATACACATTCTCCAATGGTACCTTTTTATAATATCCTATAACCAAATACTCAAATCATATTCTTAAAAAAAATTCTTCACATATAGGATTTGACACTAACTACAAAAAATAATATATTCAACAAATAATAATTTTGGGTTTAATAATAACGATTGATATTTATGCATTCCAATAACCATTTAAGTTTATCGTTTTAGAGAATTAGGAAAGTCATTACATTATAAAGTTGAAATTTTTATAGAATGATCAATTTTTATATAAAAATATAATCTTATGTTTATAATCATGTTTCATTCATGAAAAATTTATCTTAATTCAAGACATTTAACCATACTTATAAATTTGGCTTTTTTTAATGTACTTATTCATCCTAAAAAATAGTGGATTTTTTTGAGAATGTGGGATGAGTAGAAAAACCCAGTTAAGGAAATAAAATATAGAAAACCATTAGTCAATTAGAATAAATAAAAACCATGTTAAAATTTATCTTTTGAAATAATAAAATTGTGAAATCATAAATAAAACATAACCAAATTTGAAGATAATTTTTACTTAATGAAAATATTTAAAACTCTTAGAAAACATATAAAAGAAATTATAGTATCTTTGTAAGTCATATGCATCAGCTATATTCAATAGTATTTCAACTATAATAGAACAAATTATATTCACTTAAATCTAATCACAATTTATGTAGAGAATAAATCATTAACCAATGCATTATAAGAAAAATTCCCAAAACCATCTGGCATCATATATAATTACAAATAACCATTACATGAAAAATCATATATAATGTTCCACATCTCATCATAACACTGATTTGAACCCATAATCAAAATCACTTACTAACATCTCATAAAAATAAGATAAAATATTATTTTATTTTAATAACTCATCAAAAAAATCCCCTAAACAATTGGAATTGAATTAATTTCGAAAAAATAAAAAAACAGGAAAATTAATATTAATATAAATAAATACAAATTATAGTGGTAAATGAATTAATTTAGTAAATGTTATAGAACATATATTTTACAAATTTAAAATTAATTTAAAATTTACCCATATATAAAAACATTTAGATGATTTCATTATTATTTTTCAAATAATGTAAGAAAAATTGAAAATAATTTTAAAAATTCATTAACATATAAAGAAAAACAATAATGAAACAATTTTAAGAATGTGGATATGAAAGAGAAATATTTGAATAAAAATCTATAAAATATGGTTTTAAAGAAAGATCCCTTAATTTGAGTCATGAATCTCCACATACAACTTTCAATTTAATGAAAAATAAAATTATAATAAATATTTACCTTATTAATAACATTTTTATGTTTATTTTCATTATAAATATTCATTTAATATGATTAATTATTAGTATATATGTAATTATTGAATCTGCATTGTTTATGTTGATCATTTTCATGTCTTTTTGTTGAAAATAGATTTGGTAATGTTCAATGGTCCTTGTTAAATAGTTATATACACTATAAAAGTTTAAATTTATTTTCTACTTTTCATTCTAGAAGAGTATAAGTTAAATTGATCTATAATTTTTACATTTCCATGAATATTGATTAATAATATGGTTTTTAAATATTATAAATATACTTGATAGTTTACTATTAAATACATTATTATGATCTTTATATACAATTTATATAATTATAAATATAAAATTACAATAATAATAATTTTATAATTAAAAATAAAACCAATTTAATAAAATATACATGAATAGTGCAAGATTTTGAAAAAATCATGGTTCACTTAGGTAATGTAAAACAATCGTGGTGGTTGACACTTTTCAATAATGTTTTTAAAGAATAAATCCACTAATACACATATATGTTTTTATAAAAAACATTTTATTATGAATAAAATAATTTAGAACTAATTTAAAATACAATATATTTTTTTGTTAATAAGAAAAGGATTACAAAAAAAAAGATCTAGTTTTGAAAAAAACTATATTTTGACATATTAACGACTTCTGGAGAAGAATTTTGTGAGAGGTAAAAAGTGATAACCATAATAAATTTATCTGATATATGACAATAACAAATTAATGGAACTATGTAATTAATATTAGTCTAGATTTAATATTTTTTAAAAGACAATGATTCATAATTAAAAAAGGTAAAAAATGATTGGCGAATCTTACCCCAATCATTGAGTCACCACCTTCAATTAAACTTAAATACACTAGGGAAGAGAATTTTGATCCCACCAGGGGATTAATGATGTAAAAATATAAGTTTATAAATGGAATTTGGAAGTGTCTTGAAGGAAATGAGAACTCATATATGTATCTGAAAAGTTATATTATGTTCTCTTTATGAGAAATATTCAATGATTTTTTAAAAAATATTTTTTCCTTAAGGATAAAAAATGTATTTCTAATATTTAAAATTGAACATTAATGAATATTTAGACCATTTCAAATTTATATTATCCTGTTTAATTTGTTTAATATTTTTAACCATATCTTTTAACTATTTTTTATCTTTAAAAACCTTTAGTCATTTTCATGACTATTCACATAATTTAACACTAATAAATATTTATATTACTATATAATTTGAATTTAAACACTTTAATCATCAAATATACTATATAATAATAAATGAAAAACATGAAAATCCATAAAAATATCAATAACATCAAATTTAATGTTTTTAAAATCTTATACATTGACATTTATTTTACTTACATAAACACTGTGTAAATGATGAATAAGTGTTTTAGATATTCATACTATAATTCAAATTAAAAAAAGTTCTTTAAATAAAATTTATCTCTAAAAAATATATTCATCTATATTCATTCATAGTGGATATTTACTCTCATCCAAATGATGAAATATTTTTTAATATGTTATCTATATTTTCACACCTTACACATGCACTGCATAGGAACTACATAAGAATTTGGATAAGTTACATATTTTATAACTCTAAATTCGGTTAATATACTTAACATTAATTAATCAATCAGCCTATATAATTCTAATTTCTATTATATACTTTATCTCAAGGACACCAAATATTATTATTTCAATGTTGCATAATCATTATGCCAGAATTGATAATGATTTTCATATTTTTAATAGGGAAGATATTAATTAATATTAATTGTATTATTTTTGAATTATATTTTATTTAAATTATCCTTTAAGATCCATTATAAACGTTTCATAAAATTTTAATTCACATTTGTACCATGGTGATGTTATAATATATTCTATATTCTTAAAAAACTGTTTTTAACTATTCACCAAAAAATCACCTTCCTTTAATGAATAAGAAGAAATGAACCAAATATATATTAGACATGATGAAATGAAAATTTTATTCTTTTTATAAAATTAAAATTCATTTATTTTGAAATTTAATATTTAAATAAAATCACATAATACAATCAAAATCAATTTATTTATAATAAAAAATATTTATTTTTCAAATGAAAAATCATATTCTTCCTACAGAACACAATAAAATTATTTATAAGATAATAAATATAAATCTAAATTTATATAAATATCATAAAAATACTGTTATTATATAATTAATAAATTATAACCTAATGAGTAATTAATTTAACCAAATTTTTTTAATATTTAAATTAATCCCATTTTCTATAAAAAATAAACATAATAATTTTAAATTTATAATTGGTATATAATTTATTATATAATATCATATGAAGAATTTTATAAAAATATATACATTTTTATAGCTTATAAATAACTTCGTAATCAAAAACATTAATACACCATAAAAGAGATATCATATTAAAAGTATCTGGGTTGTCACAAATTGCATAGACAAGGGCTAGGAATCACATGTGTATTGATGGTTTTGAGCGTAGCAGAAGAACCTTTTGTGGGAGTTGTGTTTAACATTTATTTTAATATGGAGTTTCCAAAAACCATATTAGATTATATTTTCATGCTTAATTTATAATTAATTTTCTAATGATTAGAATAATGATTTGCATTTCCATATCATCCATTCTATGATATAGATATTCATCATCCAAAAACGTTTTCTAGATTATATTTTCTACAGAGTAAGGATCCAATTGTAGAGTCCCTCTTGTGGTGATCCAAACCTGATCCATTGATATATGATTTTATGTAATTTATTTTTGGATACTAGCATAGTGAATTAATTAACAATAATCATTCGTATTGATCAATAATCCATATATATTAAATAAATATCTCATGCATTTCTCATTCATGAGAGGGAAAAATAAAAAGTAATTCAATAGATAAATTCATTCTGTTCAATGATTATCTATTTCTAGATTAACCCTATATAATATATATAACTATCTATTTGTAGAGATAGGATTCTGGTTAAAAAAATTATCTAACTCCATATCATCCCTTAAACAATATATTTATTTTTTAAAAAACCTATTTTATATAATAATAATAATAGTAATACTATTACTATTATTATTATATGTCATTATCTAACTCATAAAATAATAATAATTATTTTAATATATTTTAAATTAATATTTATCCCTAGATGAGATCTTAGTTCCTTCAATATCCTCAAAATTTATTGAATACCCAAATAATTATTTTACTCTCATAAATAAATATTTTATTCACAAAGAAACATATAAATAATTTTTAAATATTAGATAAATAAAATAAACTTTTACCCAAAATCCAATGAATAGATATTTATTAAATATTCACTTAACTAATAAATTATTTGATGAATACTGAATTTTTTTACCTTTCAAATATTAGTGATCAATATTACAGGAATAAAATTCTTCATAACTATTAGGAATAACATTTGTTCAATTAATTAAATTAAGATAGAATATAATCAAGTTTAATGAAAACACACAATGTGTGACCACGTAAGATACCTTCTTATTGGAATTAGGTAGGTATTCCAAAAGTCTAAGAATATTATCTATAAACAACTCATGTTAACCAAGAGAAATAATATAATTTCAATGTTTTGACAAAAAAATATGAATAATCACTATGTAATATAACCAATATTTCTCAATATCTCATCAAACAAGATTCACATATGAGTCATCAAAAAATATTCTTGATACATATTTAATCGAATATATAAAATAAATATAATTAGAACATGGCCATTTAATTTAATGTGATGGTTATACTTCAATCAAAGTGTCGATATGTCAACTTATATAAAGATATAAGAGATAAATCCTTCATCGACTTACTAATTAAGAACATTTTATTCATGAAACACCCAATATATTGAACTTTTATATAATATTTAACATCATAAAATACAAAATCAATCTATATTAATGGTTCATATGATGCATTAATAAAAATAATAATATTAATTTATAAAGTCCATTACACATTCCCATAGATAGTAATATGTGAGGACACCAAAACATGAAAAATTATTAAAAATATGTCTATTATGATAATCTCAAGTATTAGAGATTAATAATTGTGAACATCATGAGAATATGTCTCATTTACTTTCAAGTACTAAAAATTGATAATCTATATACTATGTACCCTATCATAGTATATTATGTATCCACGTGTCTATTTTTAAGAATATCATCATGTAATTTCATAGTACTCATCATAGCAGGGAACTACTATAACCTTATCAAAGTGATGAATACTCTAGGATATTATTCCATTAATTTTATGAAGATTAAAAATCAATATTCTTGAATAAAATTAAATTAATATTAAATAATTTAAATTTTTATATAATTTAATGTAGAAAGATGTTGGTTCTAGGGTAGAAAATCTAAAAAACTCCCACTTACCCTAGAGCCAACTAAAAAGGACTAGTTATTCCTTAGATTAAAAATTTATTTTTTTGAGTATGAATATAATTTCTAGGCCTACCATATTTTCATGGATAGGGATGGTAAATTCATGTGCCTACGTAGAAATTTTTTTTACATCAATGTTAATATCTTGAAAAAATCCCTCAGATACTTATATAATTTAGTATCCACCACTTGTTTCTATATTAGAATGTTATCATCTTGACTAAATCTATAGTCAACGATTTTTATAAAATGATAAATCTCTTTCCTTTGGTTTTTCCAAAAATTGGAATTATACCTTTCTAAAACCACATGTTAAGATTCATCAGAAGCCAAAACATACATGAATGTTGTAGATATGGAAAAAAATATATGAAAAAAATATTTTTATATTAATTTTTTATTTTCTATGATACTATATCCAATTGATCCAAGTGTACACAAGTGTTAAATTTCATTTATTACTAGTATTATCACTTCCCAAGACATCAAGAACTCTTCATATTTCATGTTTCCAAGCCTTTTTAGATAATTTGAACTAAAATTATATGCACATTATTTAGATATATTGGATATTACCATATTATTCTTTATGAATAGGTAATATAAAATGCGAATACATTTCATGGACCATGATATGACTTCCTATCACTTGATATTATGAAATTATTTTAATCTTAAAAACCAATTTTTATTCCCATTCATGTTATATTCAATGGATTATAATCCAACAACTATTTTTTCTTGAATTTTTTGAACTTATAATTTCCAATACTATGTTAATATAAATATTATGGATATATTTAGAAACCCCATGAAAGTATTATATAGATATCCCCCCCGAACATGGATATTAGTTTATGTCAAACTTAGAGAAATTAAATGCCGTAGTTTTCAAAACTGGTAGGACACAACCATTGATTTCATATGTTATCTACATATTTGTCGTTACAATATATACTACTCCCACTAACTACTTAGAGACACATGTTAGAAATTCATTTAAAAATGAAACTACTATACCCATTGTGCATGGTCTGATAAAATAATTTATTTAATCTTTATATATTATTAGTGTTTATCGATTTCATCAAACCAATTAGTTATTCCGAGTAGATACAAACCATATAGTCCCCTTGAAGTCTATTCATTTTGGTATCTTCTATAATCATTCCTCTAAAATTAGTGGAATTGAAAATTAATAGCATATTATAATGATAATATAAATAGTATTTGACAATTAATATTCAAAATCATTTTATTCATTATGATTGGTGAATAGGTTTTTTTTACAAAATAGACCTTTCATAATCTATCATGTTATATTGGCACCATATTATACCATCCATGTACTATTTCTCTTAAATACTAACCAACAATATCAAGTCTTAGAAACATTCAGAATATGGAATCCCCTAAGTTTGATACATGGATTCAATAACCTGAATTTATATATAAATGTTTCACCTTAGAATATTAAAATTTAGTTTTTAATTTATTAAATCATTATTCTAAAACAATTTTATATGTTTCACCCACCATGATGAATATAAACATCCTCTTTGGTTATATATATTCCTACAATGTATGTGTCCCAGAAAATACTCCTCCCATAAAGATTAATGGAGTATAGTATTTCAATTTCAACCCAAATGTATCTAGAGAATTATCACATATATGTTAAGTATGACACAACTATATTAAAGGAGATAGGATTTTGTTAACAAATATAGTGAATATCGACTAAAGGTAAATTTTATTAGTGACTACATGATCATTAAGGTAGATTCACCATAGAGTTTAAATGTTCATTTATAGAAAAGTATATATTTAAAAAAACATTTCACAAAAAATACACTTGTATTAGTATCCTAGAATATGATTATCCTATCATTATTGATAGGATATCAATTAGAAAATATGGTTGGAATTTTGTGAGTTATTTCATTATTAATTGAAAAACATCTCTTGGAATGAAGGCTGTAATATTTGGAATATATATAAGAGTCATTATAGATATTATTTTTAATACCATGAAATCGATGTAAAAAAGGAAATGTGAGTGGTGGATTACCTTTAATCATCTTGAATGATCAATGACCACATGGATAAGTTGTTTCTTGAAATATCATCTCAACGATTCATCAATATTTACCATGTTTAGTCATTCACTATACTAAGAATTTCTAAATCTTTGTAATGAAATATAATGATGTATATGAATATTACTTTTTGATTTATAATATTTTATGATTCCCTGTTGAACTAACACTAAATGTTTTCTGATGTACCTTTATTTATAATTTTTTTCTTTATTTTAAATGTGATAAATAGTTTTTTTGTATATCAATTATATTAACACAGTTGAGACTAAAAAAAATATATAGGTATAAAACTAAATTTCATTCAGTTTTGTTTTATTAAGAATTATATTTCAATAATCATGTAAGAGTCTTTTATTTTTATATTCACCATTCATCATAATATATAATTGTGATTCAATAGTAACCAAACTATTAGTTTCATATTTTACTACTATAGAAACATTTTTCTGCTAAATGAGATTATATCTATTATGTCTATACAAAACCCAAGATATATGTTTTTGATCTCGATAATTAGAAACATGAATCAATCCAATTTTGAAATGAGAAATAGTGATATCCACTTAGTTGACATAGGAATTACCCTTTCCCATATTCTCTTGAGTTCACTATATAACATTTATATTCTTGATCCTTTCTTGAATTTAAATACATTTATATTGTAAAAATATTATATTTAATGCAAAATATGTGAATATAAACTTAATGAATATGATTCAAGTTAATGAAACTTCTTGATTATTCAACTCGTTGTAATTTATGTTCTATATTCATTTTTCCAATATAAGAAGAAAATAACCTCATGTTCATTATTATTACTTTGAATTTGTTATCCCATTAAATTTAATCATAAACTATATTTTTGGTGTATATTATCCATTTTATCTTTAAACATGTCTTTACTAAATTTCACAATAATGTGTGGAGGAACTAGTTTCAACCAATCCTTTTCTACTTGGTGAAGTATAGAAAAATGTTTCCCATGAAATTTATCCATTTCTTTTATCTGGTCTTGTAAAAATAAAAAAATATTTTGATGGTAAATATAATAAGATAAAATTAATTGATAATTTAATATCTAATTAGAATATAAATTCATCTAAGTGGTCAATATACCTAAATATATGGGAAACATGATCTATAGATATATTTTAATCTTCCAGTTCACATAGATATAATTCAAATGAAAATCTAATTTATTTCTATCATTTAATCTATTTAGAAAGTTAATATATATGTGATATTATTGTCTACGAATCCCTGTATTTATATTTTATCATCAACAATTTGGACATAGCTGATAATATATCAAAATAGACAAAGGAAGCATCCTCAACATATCTCACGTAAGAATCCTTTTAACTATTTCTCACCTACTAGGGTTGTAGAACTAGAATTTGGGATTCTTAAAAATAATAATTTTTTTTGATAATAATGAATTGCATATAATTTTACACCATATACATAAAATTCCATTTTTAATGAAATTATTTGAGTTAAAGATTGATTTCACTATTTTTAGGGGTTTTCATTCCATTTTCTAAAACAATTAAAATAGATGATTAATAATTGACATGATTAAAAATTATGTGATAAATAACAATAATTAATTTTACTAATTCTCCCACTATTTTATCATGTCACAAAATACCACACTACTGAACATGGAATGTTTAGTTTATCTGACATTCTATTATAAATGAAAAATATTTACATTATTATAATCTAGACAGAGTCCATGAAAATTTAAAGAAAGTATTTTGGTTGGTTTCCATTCCAAATATGGTCTTGTCGATACCTGATATGTTGAGTGAACTCTCTAATCCCGAATTACTGAATCATATTTTCTCAACACTTTCCTTTGAATTTTTATTGGATAGATAGATGTTATTAAAACCAATACATATTTTGTTTAGTGGACCCATTATCTTAGCTAAGCCTTCCGGATAACTAAATGTTTCCCTGATGGAACCCTAAATGATGAATAAACTATAGATTCGTCTTAATTGAGATAATGGAATGAATTATTTATTAACATTAACAGGTGGAATTTTTATTTATTATGAAAATTTTAATCTTTTTATACTTTATATACATTTACAATATTAAGTGGATTGTAAATAATTAATTAATGATGTCAGATAAATTTTTTTCACATAATCCATTTATTTTAATTTGATATTCACACATTAATTCATTTATTTATGTTAAAATTTTCTTCTATCCATAAAATAAATAATTCATAATAGAGAAATAAATAAATAATTAATGATGAAATGATGAGATTATCTAACATTTGGTTTATTGAGTGGACAATTAATAAATTTTAATCATAGTGAAAAATTCATTTTTCTGATCTTAACATAATTTAAAACATTCCACCTATATAACTATGTATCAACTAAGTTGGAATCATTATGGTTCTATATTGAACATACTCTATATGCCTTGGGGTATTCTATTAATTACATGTATTTATAACACACAGGTAGGTGAGAGGAACAAAAGGATTGGTTAATGGGGAGTACATATATATAACCATGGAAACACAGATCCAACATAGTAATAGTGGGAGGGATGACACAAAAGGAATAAAATTTAATTTAATATTATATAACTAAAAAACCATGGAAGAAATTAAATTAAAACAACCAACAAATAAATGGGACTTGGTCAAACACATGAACGATTATACATGCAACATATATATATAAGTAAATTGATTAATATTAATTTATTTTTTTTTTAATTATTAACATAATTTATCTGGAATTAATTAATTAATCAATCAATATATTAATTCCATTCCATATTAATGAACATAAAAATTAATTTAGAGATACCCATCATTATTGAAATTAATTGAAAAGAAAATGAAAAACCTAATATTCACAAATTAATTACAATAAATTAATTGATAATTTAAAATTATTTTATCCCATTATTAAAATTTTAGACACATGAGGTATGAAAATCAATAAAATAATGTTTTAATTCTACAAAATTCCATTTAATTTAAATTAATGTTGTAATTTATTAGGATACTACATGACATGTACTTATGAGATACATTCCATATACCTTGGTTTTTTTACTCAAGTTACATTCCTGTGGACCTGGTCATGTTCCTCAGCTAGAATACATGGAATTCTCAAGATAGCTGCATTCCTTATACCATAGTTTTCATTTGTATATGTAATGTGTTAAATAACTTAGCATATTAATTGGTTGCGACTAAATGACATTTACCGACTAACTATATTCCATGTATCAGTCATGTCGTGTGTTCTCAAAACCCACTGAATGCCTCAACATTTTTTTTGAAGTGGTAAATGATTAACTAAATTTCTTGAACACCACATATAAAGAATGTATATCATTAATGATCCTAGATTTTATACTCATCTGATTTCACTTTGTATAGTGACCATACTAATTTCATGAATTTTTTCCCAAACCCTTGTAGGCTAAATGAAATCTATGCTATCAAATCATTGTGTAATCTAAAATTCCATACTTTTTGTTGGAATTATCTACACATGAGGTGAAATTAATGCATCACATGTAATTACATCTCGACAAATCATGTATCCCATGACATGGCCAACTGTAGTGCACTTGGGTACATGTTGTTATATAATCCTATGCTCTCCATCCAAATTCCATGAATCTTATCAATATAATTTCTAATCATTATTTCTCTATAATTGGAATCAATAATTTTTAAATTTTTAACAATGAAATTAGAATATTGAAATAATTTTAATTAAAATCAGATTAAATAAAAAATAATATTAAATGAAAATATATCCACTATTACACATAGTGATAAAAAATAAAATAAATAATTATAGATTTAAAACACATCTTTTTTATACCATTAAAATGTTTCCCGCATAGTGGAAACACATTTTGGGGGATTTTTTTTACATTTATTTTAGCATTGAGTTTTTAGAAACCCTAATATAGAACATTTTCACATTAAATTTATAATCAATTAATTTAATATTGAAATAAATGATCTACCATGGATTTGGATCCTTTTATTAATGTGGATTTATACCATCTGAAAAAGTTATTCTAACTACCTTGAATGTGCTATAAGGATCCAAGTGTGGAGTCCCTTTAGTGGTTAATCGTACTTCTTTATTTTGTCTTCAAGTAAAATATTTTGATATTTAGGTTCTAGCATGTCCAGTCAATTGTCTTACATTGTTCATGTTGATCTTTCATAATTTGATGTTAATAGAAACTCTCCAGCATTTCTTATTCTCAAGATGGAGGGAGAAAAAGTAATTCAAGTTGGAATTTTTTGTGTACAATAATTCCCTATTTCTTGACTAACCCTACATTATAGAAATAAATATTTATTTATAGAGCTATGTTTTTGGTAAAAATATTATTTAATTTCATAATAGACTATAAATAATATAATAACATTTTAAAAACATTATGGAATATAGTAATAATATTAATATTATTATATTACAGAGTGTTCTATCTTGAAAAATGATAAAGATTATTTTAATGGATTTTAATTAATATTCTTTAGTGGTCACGATCTTGGTCTTCTTGAAATCATCAACATTTATTTAAAACTTGAATAATTATTTTATTTTATTAAATAAATATATTAATCAAAAACTAGATAATAAATATTTATTTTGTGTTGAATTAATAAAATTATTTTATATCTATAATCTAAAAAATAAATATTTATTAAATATTTATTTAAATAAATGAATTATTTAAATAATAAATGGAAATTTATTACCTTGTGAATATTAGAAATTAACAAAACATGAATAAAATTATTCACTGGCCTTGAGAATAATATTTATCCCATTAATTGAATTGAAATATAATTTAATAAAGATCAAGAAAAACACATTGTTTGTGATCCTATTTGATTATTTATAATTATAATTGGGAGGTTAAGCCTAAATTATAAGATTATTATCCAATAATGAGTTGGGGAACCAAAAAATAAAGAACATAAT
Organism: Viscum album; assembly: GCA_963277665.1. Taxonomy (NCBI): domain Eukaryota; kingdom Viridiplantae; phylum Streptophyta; class Magnoliopsida; order Santalales; family Viscaceae; genus Viscum; species Viscum album. The sequence continues at coordinate 669,021,729 of OY728155.1, forward strand.
ATCACAATGTCAATAATTACATATGATCTCTCACTATGTAATATAGATTCATTATCTCAATATCTCACCACATAGGATTAATATCTATGTCATCAACCTATGTTCTTTATACATCATTCATTGAGTATCTGAAATAAATTCCATTACACCATGGAAAGGAAATTTAATGTGACAATAATATTTCAATCAAAGGGTAGAGATATAAAATTTCATAAAGTATGGAAAAAATACTTCCTTGAATTATTAATTAATACAATTTCATTTGTGAAGAACCTAATGTATCCAATTTCACCATGAACTATTATTTTTTTGGTTTACGTAATACATCTATGTGCATGAGTAATAAAATTAATTAATAATAATATTAATGTTTACGTACTATTACACATTTTTACATATATGAAAATATAATGAAACAAGAACATGTACAATTTTCTCTAGCTTGTCTATTCTTATAATCTCCACTATTGGAGTTTACCATGTGTGAAGTACACGAGAAGAAACCTAATCCACTTATGAGTATTCACACCCAGCGACCTATATTATTTGTGCCTTATCATATTATGTTATCTAAACATAAAAATATTTTTAAGAATATCATACTATATTTTCAATATTTTTAGTATATTAGTGAAATGATATGACATTATCAATGATACATATACTCTAAGAAATTTTCATGTTAATGTTTTATTGAGAATAATAATCAATAGGAGATTAGATATTAATTTTAATATTCACTCCTTTGAATATTTATGTTAACTAAATTAAAAATTAGTTCATTCTAGGGAACCATATCAAACATATTTCCCCCAATATATCCGTATTTTTTGTGATAAAGGATTAGGAAACATTCAAGTAATCTTTTAACATATCCACATATCCTTCATACAACATATGGGAAGCCAAATGAATAAGATTCACATATCCTCTTCTTTTCTCCCCTTTCAGGATACATGCATCCTCACCACATGATGTTAAATGTCATCAACCTATTATGTTTTAAAACCATAAATTATGAAGATCAAACTATATGGGATTTTATTCTTATTATAGAAATATGTGTATGAAATTTTTTTGAGGTTCAACAACCTACACCATTACCATCCATTACTCCCCTTTAGAGGGAGTATCTCGATGCCCAATCAACTTCATAGAAATCCCCAAATCCTATCGAGAATCCCCACTAGATATTATACCATAACCACCAAAATTTTAAAAGTCTATGAAGTTTTACCACCCTTACATTACAGGCATAATAAGATCAACCACCCTTATATTATGAGTATTATAGAATCATTCACCCTTATGTGATCATTATAATATTTCATTCTATTACTTATGTTTAGTTCTTAACATACCTTATGTGATGAGAATAAGATGATCCACCTTCCCGATACATTATAAAAACAATGATTTTCTTATTTCATGAGCATTGGATGCCTCATGTGATGTGTATAATATTACATAGGGGACAAGCTATAGATACCTTGAATTTTGATAAGGAAACTCATTATTTGAAAATAATTTATTTCATTATTTTATAACCATATTATTCTCTCATATCATAATATGAAGAACACATAACAACCTTTATTCCACAATCTAGCATATAGAATCATCCTTCCCTTAGGGGATAAGAACAAGATTCACTCAAGGCCCATCCTAAAGAATATAGAGTAGCTCTAAACATACTCCTCAAGATGATAAAAAACTTATTTTATCCCATCATATGTTTTTCACCTTAACAATTAAATAACTAACATAATCATCTAATTAACACTTGATTATTCCATTTACAACATTATTCCTGATCATATCTTAAATATATGAGTAAGTCCTGAATAAGGTGAGAAGCTCCTTAGGGAGATGTGTTGACCTCCCCTTATTCTATTATAATAAGTGGTGTCATATCTATCACCCATTTTGTTATAGAAATAAACCTTTGGAAAGAGGGAATACTATACACAAATCATGAATATCTCATCATATATGATGTAACAGTCATGGATAAGAAGGATTTGAATCTGTAGGGATATGGTATAGTTAATTTAGAGGAAAAACAAGTGTGAGGATATCCCTATAGTTGTAGGATGAGTTATATGGATGCATTGTGAGTGTTTTATATGTTGGGAAGTGTATTGGTATATAATATTGGTGAGAATTGAGTTATTGATGGAGGAATATGATACATAAAGAATGATATTTTTGATAGAAAGTCTAATGCTAAATTATATTAAATTGGTTTTAAATTTATATAACCCGACACTGTATATTTTATGACTTTCCACATATGATATATATTTGACATGGATTAAAGTTTATTATATAATATACACAACCCTTTAATTTAATTTAAAATAGAAATCAAAATATAAGATGTTTTCCTCTGTATGACTCCATATTAAACCATGTATAAATATTTACTATGGGCCCACTGATTCCCACTACCCATTATATTCTCTAATCACCAGTTCTTGTCAACGGACCAAACTTAAATACCCTTTGGCATTTTAATGGGCTTAGGATGACTTGATTTGTATGGTCCTATTTATTTACATCATTTCCAATATAACGAGTTTTATTGTTTTATTTCTCATAGATATAATTCTTCATAAAAACACCATAAATGGAATAAAAAAATTATATCCTTCTATACATTTTTCTAAAAACAAATAATATTTTAAAAATAAATAATACATCTAAAAAATCTCACTCAACTCTATTAATTTTGAGTTTTTGATATCTTAGTTTCATCCCCTACACATATCATTAGTTGGTGGGTGTGGATCCATCAAAAAAATCCAGGATATAAGGAATTTCAATTATGGTTTTGAGTTTCTATCAACCTCATTAAATTTGTTTTAGAGATACATGTCCCTTTTTTTCTATAGACTTAGCAATAATCTGAAATATCCCAATAGTCATGATGGTTTTAGAACTTGTTAATGAGCATCTAGTGTTTTCAAATTCAAACGTTGACTTAAAATCTATATTGGTGTATCACAAATAAAAATTCATAGAAAAATATAATATTAATAATTATATTCTTTCTACCTTTGAGTTATTCATCATATCAAGGAAAACCTCAAGTAATATAGAGAGCTTGATACTCAACAAATTCCCCTTTATATTAATATATTTTAATAATAGTAAATTATTAATTCTTCTATGTAGGTTTATTAGGTGTTTAAGAGTCATCATTTCCTCTTTAACTTATGGGCCATGGATCTACATTAGGGATATAAACCTAAGTCATCAACCTGCTTTGTTTTTCTATAATGGATTCCCTTCTCAAAACACCCACATGATTTGGTATTTTGGTTTTTATTATGTATTAATAACATATGAAACTTTTGGGTTTTGTTTTGGTAAGGCATTGTAGGATTTTTAGGGGATTTATAATTCCTTTAGAGGACATATGGTTTGGGTAAACTGTGTGGTTTCCCTAGGTAACTATGTGAGGTGGATAGGGGACCTAACGAGAGGTGTATAATTATTACCTGGATTCATAAAACTATTCTAAAACAACATGAGTTCGAAAATTTTCAGATAGTGTTAATTAACAAGGTTGGTGCATGATATTACAAACAATACAACCAAACCATGTGCATCCTTAAAGGGGTTCCAAAAATGATAATTTTAAATTAATTTTCATCTGAAATGGTTGTTCTTCCTCATATGACTCGAGATCTCAAGACAAAGGGTTTATTTGGATTAATCTCTTCACTCTATAAACCCATATTATTGAATCTTTTGAGTTTTAGAACTAGGAATTGTGGATATAATCTATGTTTCATCTCACATCCTTTAAAATATTGATTTTATATTAGGTGGAGAGCTATTCAAGTTCCTCCATGACTAGATATAATTTATAGGGTATGGTTTGATGAATATTTTATTTGAATCATCATAGGAAGGCTTTTAGAGCATAGTTCTATGGTAACATAATGCAATTTCTTATTGGATACCATGTTTTCGGTTTGTAACTTCTCACAATCTATATTTATGAAAAAAATAAATGATTTTTATTTAGAAGGATAAAATGATCACTTGGATCTCTACTAAATGTTATGTATAAATATACATTAAAAATTATCCTAATAAAAATGGTCTAAAATAATGCTTGCGAGTGACTCCCACAACATGTTTGATAAAATGAATAGTTTATTATTAGGTTTTAAAATGATGATTTTTGGATGTTATGAACATGTCTTGGTAACATGTAATTGTCTTAAGATGCACTTGTTCATGGTTCATTTAGGTTTTGGTACTTTTTGATATGATAATTGATACCATTCTTATTTGGGGAAACTCTACATTACATGGGTTGTAATGGCTTCATAATTCATATGATTGGTGCATTGCTGGTTTAGACTTTCCAACTATGCTTATTATAGGGTATCCTAGCTTGTATAATCTTGTGAATATTTGGGTAAAAAGAAATGTGTTTCCTCTTACATGTTATTCTGTTCAGTTTTGACCATTTTAATGGGAGATATATTGGGTAGGTGTATTGCATTGGTGTTTCAAACATGATATGGGTGTATAGGAAATGATGTGTGTAATTTCATAGAAAATATGGATTTAAAAAGGATACATTGATGTTTAGGGGAGTTACTTATATGTTTTGTTCTTTAATATATTTTCTATTTATTTTCCATGATGTTTTATATTTTTTTAGCTATGGTTTTTTGTTTAAGTGGATTTTGTGGGAGACTATGGAAGAATTACTACTATGTTTTATACTCACCAAAAAATATACATCTAGTTGTATATGATATCTGGTTTGTTATAGTTTATTTAAGGGGAGACAACTTATATTTCATGAGGTGTGAATTATTTTTGTAATCCTCAGTGGTGGATCCCCGAGGTAGCTATTAGGTGGAGTATGGGAGAGTTCCATGTTGGAAATTTGTTCTTCAATTTTTGACATGGCCTTGTAGTCTTACTTGGTCATCAAATTTTGTAAATTATTTAACTTTGATATGTTTTTATATTATATATATTGGTGTTTGGTTTGGTATTTATTGATTAATCATATATATATATATATATCTATACACTTCATTGATATTTCCTTTGTAGGTTTTCAAATTAAGTGAATATCACCCCCACACAATTTGGCGATACCCATTTTATTTAATTTAATTATTTTGTGTTTGTAGTATAAACCTATGGTTAGTGACATATCGGTCGAACCCAATCCAATGGTTCCATATTAGAATGTTAAAAATGATATTAGTTGGGTATGGTCTGTGAAATGGGATGGTACACATAGAGATAGAATGTGACAATACATGAAATTAATAATATAATTTTTTATTTGACCTCTTTATTATAAATATCATGTTAGATGGGTAGTGGGTTTGCAAAGTGTTGTTAAACACTTATTCGATTGTCTTCACCTTATTTTTATCAATTTAACCTATGATAGTTTTGTATCAAACATTTGTAAATATAATTCACACTAGGATTGTCGAATTCATGTTATGTTTTATAGGATATATATTGGTAAATGATTTCATGAAATATTTATTTTATGGAGGCAACTAACTCTATATTTAGAAAAACTATGAGGTTGAACTAAATTATCTTAGGGATATGGGAAAATATGTTTTTTCTCATTATTGTGTGTTGGTTAATGATAGAACTAAATTCTATTCATTCCATCCTTGGGTTTTATTATTTAAAGGAACATGAAAATTGTAAGTAAAAGGAACTTAAATTTTAAATACCTTAAATGATAATTAATTGAGTAAATGTTTATTATAATCCATGCTATTTTAAGATAAAATTATAAATTTATGAATTATTACATAAATGTATAATTCCATGTGTACTATATTTCATTATCAATAATCATGTCCACATATATAATGTATGAATCCATTTAAAATGATAAAAAACATATTTTAGAATCTTATTTATTTTTTCATGATAGACCATAATTCACTTAAACCTCAAAATTGAAAATTTTTCTATATATTGAATATAATTGAAAAAAAAGATTTCAATAATTTTCAATAATTTTATTTTGAAAAAATTTAAAAGAATAATAAACAATAGAATGAGTTAAATTATAATATATAAAATTTTACTAAATATTTTATTCTATAATGAGTAGTGTACTATGTAAAATTGAACAAGGTTAAAAAATAATAAGTTGGTGTGATTTTTAATATTTTTGGAATCCTCATGATGATTATATTATTACCCATGAGTGAATACATAAATATAGGACATATTAATTTTTTTTTATTAAATTTTGGTGTTAATTGAGGATTACTATCTAGTCATAAAATATTATTCGGAAATATATTTAATATTCAAGCATAATGACAAAAAAATGGAGATGTAAAAGGTCTATCAAAAGTGTTATTTTTCATCCTAGTTGAAAATAAATAAATAATATTTTTATTTCCTTATGACATGATGTAATTAGTTTTTGTATTAAACTTGTTTTTTGAGAATCATATGATAATGAAAAAAGCAACATTTCATGTTTATGAAATAGTCGATACAATTTATATAATTTTTTATTATTAGTGGCTATCTGACCTACTTAGTTGTGCTTATGTTATTTGTTTGATAAAACAATATTCTTTTAATAAACAGGCTTTAATGTTTAAGAATTTAACTAGAATAATTTCATTAATAGATTTTTGTTTGATTCAATGCATGTGTCAAAATTATTTTTTCTATTTTTTATGAAAATCGTTAGGTATTCTATGTTTGAAAAAATATATAAAAACCCTTATTTAACTGGACCATCATCGAAAATAAAAATTGAAAGGAAACCATTTTATTTTTTGATATATATATATATATTGGTTTATAGAAGTTAATTTTTTAAAAAGCTGACATTATAACATAGTGGTCTTTAAGAAGATTTTACAAAATGAAAAATATTATTTCCTGAATTGTTTTATGGGATTTTTAATTATAAAAAAGGATTCTCAAAATTATTTTTTATAAATGGGAATTTGTAATGATTTTATTTTATTATTTTGGGAGCTTGATATTTTTTTCATGAGGTTTTTTGGAATATTATAATGTGGTTAATTGTTTGTTGGAAACAATACGGTGGCTTCCTGGGATGATAAGTAGTGAGTTATTATGCCTTGGAAAGATGAATATGGATATTTTCGAAAGGGATTATTTGTATCATTGGATATTCATGTTATGGTAGTTGTATAGGCTGTTCTAAAATTCTTATTATCATTTTTAGTAAGTCATGTTGCTATTGTTCTTTTCCCTATTTAATATATGGAATGAGAGTAAGATTATATGAGAAATATTGCGTCATTATTTTGGAATCATGAAAACCCATCGGTAGCAGGATATTTTGGGGTCTCTAATGGTCATGATGCTCAATTACAATTAACATGTTCTTGATTTAGTATGTTTAATTTCCTTAGAAGTCAATTTTCTATAATATATTAAAATGAATGGTTCCTGTCATTTAATTTAATAATTATTACTAAAACTATAATGTCATTCTCGTATCTTCAAAATTAGATTTTGTCTTTCAAATGTGGTGGGATGGGAGTTTTATATGTGAAAAGTATTTATATGTAGTGTTGGGAACTATATCCTATAAGTAACCATTTTAACTATGTACAATGATTTTACAGTTGATAGATGTTTTTAAATAAGTCTCACCATCATTATCAAGAACCAAATTTAGATTAATTTCACACTTTCGTGTAGTTTCTCATGACTAGTTTTCAGATGGTCACACAAGTTTGAAGGTTTTTGAGGCATGGGTGAGTATATGGTCACGTCCCTATATTCATCAATGGGTGAGATATTTTACTTGATAACATAAAGAATATTATCCATTAATCTTAGTGGGTTACCTATAGTTCCTTATTCACGAATTACCATGTCTGGTCTACCATGGGACTACTCTGACTAGGTTTTAATGTTCGTGATAAATTGGATAGTGGATATCCTAACTCACATGTTTTTGGGTTTCATTTTAGAAACATATTATATCATGGATGTTTCATGGGTTAAATTCATGGAATTTACTATTGTTAAATAGATTAGAATAATTCCATGATTTTTAGGGTGAATCTCATTCCTTAATTTGTTGAAAATGTCCAAGGAAGATTTGTGGTGAATTTTTATAGTATTACTATTAAGTTAAACCTTAATAGTGGGGATTCCATTGATGGGTGGGTATAGAATGAAAATTATTAATTATTAATTGGGGATCCAATTATGGTCCTTCCCAATTGAAAAACAATTTGATGTTCATTTTCCACTTAGATATCTGGATGGTAAAAATTAGCAAAATTTAAACATCGATTAGTGGTCATGTTGTAGCTATTAATTAAACTATTCTAATAAGTATTATGATTTTTTTGATATGAAATTGATATTTCTTTATATGTATGATTTCATCAAGGTGAAACATTGATAATGCATTAAGTCAGTTCATTTCAGTCATATTAGAGGGGGTTGAATTGTATTTATTTTCATGATATGTCATATATATTGGATGTTTTATAGTAAATTTATTCATTAGGTTTCAAAGTATTATATAGTCATCATAGTTTTTCATCAAAATTTTTCAGAAAATGTATCTTGTAGTCCAAAATGGATTATTTTATAGTCATTCACCAAAATCTTCACATTTCAAGGTAATGAATCATATAAATTACTCTCTTGGGATGAGTATAAAGTGAGATACTATTGACGGCATTAATTGATATAGATAGTATGGTGATATTCATGAGATATTAGATACCTTTCTTAACCTATAATTATATTCCATTATCTCTATTGGTGGGAAATCATGTATTTTTTGATTGCATGTTAATGATTTTGTAGTTATCCTCTTGGTAAGAAAGGTATATTAGCTCCTCATAATGTTTCGAAATTAGAAATTAAGGAAAATATTGAATGGGTAAATTTTTTGGCACCTTTTCATTATTTATTTGTTTATGTGTTGTATTTTAACATATATCCTTGTATTTAGAATGTGATTCAGACATAATTATTTTATTTTGTTCAAATCATGATACTCTTGAGAATGTTTTTTCTATTGGGTTATCTCCATGTATTGTATCATTGGATGGTAATTTTATTCTAATTCTAGGTTTACATGTACATTTTATATTTTTTTTGTTGTAGAATACATGGGTATGCATGAGTCTTCAAAATTGAATGTTGTTATGTTGGACATATAGTGTAAGGTTCATTCTAGAAACTACTAATATCCAGTTTTATTAGAAATTAAATCCTAATGGTGGGGAGAATTTGATACCTATAGTTCTTGTTATTATTTATTTTAATATATATGAATATTTAATGAAATATTTTAGTTGGGTTGATGTAGTTTCTCAATGGCTTTATATGTTTTTGTAATTGTTTTGGTTGGTGCATTGTTGGTGCAAGCATTGGGGAAACTATGAAATTTCCCCAGGTAAACATGTAGTTTCCCAATGGAACAATGTGAGGTAGATAGAGGTCCTATAAAAAGGAACATGGTCATTGAAAGGTTTTGGTAAAAAATTCCTTAACCATATGAGATTGTAAATTTTCGAACAGTGCAAATTCACATAGTTAGAAAAAACGTTTTGAACCATGGGACCCAACTATATGCAACATTAAAATAGTTATAAAAATTAGATTTTAAAACTTTTTTCCCCAAAAAATAATTATTCCTCTTATGACTTGGTATCTTATACTTGAGGATTCATTTGGGATATTTTTCCCATTTTCTTTTCATTAGATCCTGATGTGTTCAAATTATGGACTTTGAATATTGGAATCAAATTTACAATCACTATTTCTTTTAATCTTATTTCTATTTTTTATTTTATATTATGTGTAATCCTATTATTGGGTTTCAATTCCCGAATATATATGTTAGGTTATCTTTTTATTAGGAATTTTTATAATTCATTATAAGAGGGTTTCAAGAGGCCATATTTTTTAGGGAATGATGTGATTTAATCTTGGATATCATATTTGTGGTAGGTAGCCTCTCTATCCAAATATGTTTTTAAAGACCATGGAATGTTGTGGTAATAGAGTTTAAAATATATTATTTAGTATCTATTATTTTTTTTGATATATATGGTTTCAATGTATTCTTTGAAAAACTTATTTTACGTAATTGTTGTTCATGAAACCCATAACATGATTGATAAATAATACCTTGTCAGGATTTGATTTTGAAATAATTATTTTGGGATGTCATAGACCTTCTTTGTTATCTTTTAATTGGATTTAGTTTCATGTGTTCATTGTGAATATGGATTTGGGTCCTTGTTAATACGAACAAGGATGTCAGGACGATTTGGGGGAACTATAGGCATCATGGGTTGGTGAGGGTTCATGTTTCATATAACTTGTGTCTTATTAGTTTAGAATTATCTATTATGTTGATTTGGGGGAACAGTGGTATGTACCACCAAATGATGACTTGTTATTAGATGAATAGATTTTTTATCATTCGTTAGTTTATTTAATTTTTATTACTTTAATAAGAGGTGCATTAGGTATGTGTGTTTCATTAGAGTTTCATACATGTCTTGGATGTATGTGTTATGATGTGGGTGATTTCTTGGAAATAATATAATAGAAAAGGAAATGCAGAATTTGGTGTCATTTAATTACACGTTTTTCTCTATATTATTTATATTATTATTCTTCTCTCTTGTTTTATATAAAATATGGATTATCATATTCATTTTTAAGTGGAATGTGTGGGAATTATTTCATGGAAAAACAATTTTGTTGTATAATCAACCCTTAAATATACATCTCAGTGCCTATTAAATATTTCTTCAGCATGGTGAAATTAAGGGGAGAAAACATACCTTTTTATAGGAGTTCATTGTAGTTTTAATACTTAGTGATGGTTCTTGGATGTTTTTGTTTAGTAAAAGAGCATGGCATGCCATGTTGGTACATCATTCTTTCATTTGGACTTTGTTCTGTAGTCTTCCTTGGTCATCCAATTTTTGTCCTATAGTCTTCCATTTAGATTTTATGATTATGTTTATTTGTTTATAATATATATATATATATATATAATATTTTGGAGATGATTATTTCACATTTTTGCGATTGTAAGGGAAACTATTCCCACAATTGTTTGTGATTCCCTGGGAATTTTTTGATAGATTTTAGTGTCTAGGGAATAAACCTTTGTTTTTTCACATATTGGTCTAACCCAATATAATAGTTCAGTTTTGAGATTTTATGATACTTATTTCATAAAACATCATCATTTAAAAGGATTGGAGATAAAATTAATCTCATATAATTTATATATTCCCCTAATTTTATTTTGAAGAAAAAAATGGTAAGGGATTTTTGTGGGGAGAAATATTTGTTAGTTACTTTTCCTAATGAAAATTTTCATTTGGAAAGTCCCCCATATAATTCTATATGATCATATTATTCATCAAAATTTAGGGGTTTTATTTGGATTTTAACATTAAAAGGAATTTAAACTATATTATATAATATGTAAGTCTTATTATTGATTCCTTCCACACCCAAATAAAAGAAGAAAAAACCATTTATATTGGAATAATGTGGGGAAATCATGTGATTTAACTTTATTCAAGTATATGAATACTGTTGTTTCATCATCTTCCTTACCTGAAAGTCTATATCTGCTAACTAGTGATGTAATGGAAGCCACTAACCATAATGAAATCACTACAGGAAAAGATTCCATCTAATTTAACTTAGATGGGAAAGTTATTGGAGAGACCATTATAGACTATATGGATGTGTATGACTCGATTATAATATTATATAAAAACCCAGTTAGAAATGAGTAAACGGATCTTCCTTTAAATATCATAGTGATTTTATTTTTAGTGGGATATTCTATGGGCCATTATTTATATTTATATACCTTTATTGTAGGTGTGGGAGTTTTTAGGGATGATATCCTTTGTAATATTTCCCCCTAACTTATATTATTTTTTCCAAAATTTTGATAGGGCTAGTTTCAATTAGTATAATATAGATAAGAAGCATGTCATAGTATATTATTATTTCATTATTTTTTAACAATTATAAATGTGGAGAACCATCCCAATGCATTTTCATCCAATGGTCATGAATTTTAATCCCCTTCCCCCTTAAGGGGTTGGGTAAAAAGGGTAGTATAAGAAATTGGGATATTTAAGGGATAGTTTATTCTAGATCCATGCAAATGATTCAGGATAGAACATTATTTTTTTTTCTAGAGGGGGAGTAGACTAAGGTTTCATGTTCACATCACTCAATACTTACATGATTTATACAATCATTTATAATTCAAGGGAGTTTGGTTTTCTCGATAAGGGTATTTTTATGACTTATGAGAATACATAATGTAGTTTATATCAAATAGTGGTGCTTTATCCCATGAAAATGTTAGTGTTAATAAATAAAATTGAATAAACGATTTAAATTAAAATCACCTTTCATGATAGTTCTAATAATAAATATATTTGTTTATTTTAAAAAGGAAACAACTACTCTTATTTGATCATTTATTTTTCACAACACATAACTTTTCGGGTTGGTTGTAAATTTCAAACATGTTATATCACAATAGTATATTCATGGTTTGATATAAGTGAAAGATAATATATATTATGATAATTATTGAATCTTGATATAGAGAACGTACTTTGGCCTATTGTAGGTGCCTTTTACACCATACTAGTATATTTAGAGTATAAATGTGTGTTTGCCTTCTCATAAAAGGGCCTGAATCTTTTCAATCAATTCCAAAAACAATATATTTAAAAGATCATAGGTACTATTGATAGTATTATTCCTAGAGAAATAATAAGTAAGGTATTATATGAATTTTGAGTTTATTTGAATTATTTTTTAAAAATATATATGAAATTACTATTTTCTACAAGTTCTCATTCTCTCATTTGACTCATTCACTATTAGACCACTCTGCCCAACTCTTCATATTTTATGGAACCCCTACTGAGAGTTTCTCTTTCTAATTATCAAATGAATATTTTAATGTGGGGGAATTATTATAGATCATTAAAGTAACTTGGATTTATATCATATATAGATAACTATTGTTCATATTACAATGGAATATTAGAGGACTATAAATAAAAAATATAGATTGGGGAATAATAAATCTAGAGAATCTCGGGAATACTTTACAGATCAATATAGTGATTTATCAATATCAAAAACCTATAGGATTGTTATTATGATGATATATTTGTGGAGTTGGAGTCGATACAATGAATATTGGAATATATGATTTTCAAGGATGATAAGTTGTTCGTGGAAAGATCCAAAGTCTGAATGCACAAAGAGGGCAATAAAAACATAGTGACCTTCTATTTCTATACTATAGAAAAAATATAATAGGTACCATTAACCATAAAATTTATGATGATACTTTAATTAATTATGTTAACATCACTAATCCATGTGATTTATATCATTTTTTATCTTTTCATACGGATTGACACCTAGATTTTAATGGGGGTTACCCATGATGTAATTGTGATGACTCTATCTAAAATTGCTTATCATGTGACATTATTAGTCATTTGATTGATATATTGATATATATATCCCTATATAAATTTAAATATATTTTGAAATAATGTTTCTAAATTGTGATATCACCTGAATCCCCAATGTGATTCCATTCCCCCTTTAAATATTATCTCGGAAGTCCATTATGTCTGGTTTCATTGTTGCTATCAAGGATTATTTTAGATGTGGTGGAATACCAACAGTGACATTAAAAACATCCCATATTCTCACCCAAAAGGTTAATATTATATATTATTTTCAATATGATTTCCATATGAGTATGTTTAATTATTCATTCAATTAGTAATGTTTTAAATAAATTTTCATCTAGAGTTCTCTTGAATCTTATGTCTGAGGAATAACATAGATTCATAAATGGGAGGAGCATTCAAGGGGATTCTGATATTACTCAAGAGATGGGGGACAACCTTGATTGAAAGATCCTTATTAAAAAATCCATTTAAATATTTACTTATAGAAGGTTTAAGACATAGTTTAACAGAGCTATATCCTTAGGGTTATGAAAAAACGATCATTTTTATAGCGATTTTGTGACTTATTTATCTGTGAGATGCCTTTTTCTGTAGTTGGGTGCTTTCCATTTTCCTTAAATGTAGACAAGAATTATAATTTGTTACCAAATGTGGCTAGAGTAGGGTGTGAGATAAACTCAGTAGGCCTCCAATAATGATATAAGAAATAATATATGTAAAAGAAATAATAAAAAATGCTAAATTAAAAAAATACTAGCTGGATCATGTTCATACATGACTCCTGGATAGATCTACCCACTTTAGAATAGGATGATGTATGTGTTTGATCAGTAGCCATATATATGGGATGTCCGAAGATGGTGGGTCAGTGAAGGGGTGTGACAATGATCTGTTTGGCCCGAGGGAAATTTGGATGATCTGTGAGATATGACATGATGGATGGCCTAAGGAAACGCATGGCAGTGTGACTATCAAGGATTGTAGGGTGTGTTTTTTTGGTGGGTCATTCTTGCACATGGTTCCTTAATTAGTCCATTTCTAGTTTTCGTTTTAGGTTTTTTAGTTTTTAGGATGGTCTGGTCCGAGACAAAGTTCCTTGGTCAGCCCGCTTATGGTTCTTTAGAGGTTGGTTCTCACTTATCCTTAAAGTGATATTATTTATGAAATAAAAAAATGTTATTGTAGTAACCATATATATGAAAATCATATATATACAGTTATATAATTTATACACATAAATTAAATAAGTACATGAGGATATAGTAGGAATATACATGAATACTAAGTGCTTGTTGGACATGATGTGCAACTAAAGAATCCATAACTATTCTAACAAACCTATAGTCCCAAGAAGAGGGTATGAAATCTGATATTGTAAAGAATGTTATACATCATTCTCAACACTCTAGATAGGTTTTGTGAGACTTCATTCCCGACACCTAAAACAGAAAAACATGGGGAAACATGCCCATCATAAATGTACAAGTATAATGGTGAGATACTTTAAGCATAACACCTGATTAAAGGGGGAGTGAAATGTTATGCTTAACAAGTCCCTTAACCATCGTTCCACAACCAATAGAAATGGAATAATCCTAATAATAATTACTTGATGGATCACCATTAATGCATCAAAAACGTCAAGCCTTGTCATATAAAGGAGTGTTTCATTTCATCTAATCTATATAATAATGTATACATCTGTTCATGTGGCCTAGCCACCCAATAAAATTCATTATAATTAATCCATTTAATTAATTAATCTTTTAAAATAAGCCCCTTTGAATTTAATCAAGCTATAAATTTTTTCCATGTATGTATATCCTTAAATTTTGTTATTCCAACCCACTTAGATAGTGGTTGGTGCTTTAATTTGTACATAAAAGAGGAAAATAACATTTAAAAGTCTATATAAACACTTAAGAAGTGTTTCATTTTTTAATCACTATATAATTGATGAAATATCAAGAAGAAACACCGAAAGGGGTGGAGGAAAAAAGAGGTATACATCCTATAACAATATTTCGATGTTCAATAGAAGTATAACATCACGCATATATTTATTTATAATTGAAACTCACATTTGAATTTGATGCATGGAAAAGTCCATCATGCCGCAAAATAGTGAAATCTATGAAAAAACCAAATATTTTAGGTATGAAATCTAGGCCTCCTACCTAAATCTTATAGATAACTTCTCATCAAATATCACATATATATTAAAGTTAAAATATAATAAATTGTATAACCCCACCAATTCCCTAAAAACAGGGTGAATGAGATCACCCCAAAATAGTATATGATACTAGAAGAATAATGAAGAATGAATCAAAGAAAATTAATAATCTTACCCCTATCTATCCAATAATTTCAATGGTAGTCCAGTCAATGTCTTTATGAGGGTGTGATAAAAAAAATCCTTGATTATGAAATGTGAGAATCCAAGGGTGAAGGGAGGGGGATTAATCTACTATAAATGAGAGAAATAAATTGGGTGTGAGGTGTTTAATTTATTTAAGGGATAAATTATAAATTGAAACTTCAGGATAGGTTCACAGATTTTTGATGCATTATTGAACAAACTATACAACAACTGTGCACCAAAACACTACCGAAGGAGGGACCCCGCACAGGATATGTGAAAATTTTTCAAACCATTTAGAAGCCATGCTAATCCCACTATTAAATGGTATGAAATTTTTCTACTAGTGTGCACCATGGATTTCATGGATACAAGCAAATTTGATCCCCTTTCCCCCTTGTAAAACACCCTGCATGGTTTTATCTAACCATGAAGCCCTCTCTATTTGTCCAAAATCTAGGTTTTTCGCATTTTAGAAATATCCAAACACCATAGTGACCTCCGTGACTCTATTAGGTAACATTACAAGGGCCCAACTAAGTGTTTTAATTATAAAATATGGTCTTTAATGTTATGAGTATATGTGTTGTTATAACCACCCCTATGTAATAAAATTCATACCCTAGTTTTATTTCTAGTGTAAATATAGATCATAATTGAATAGCTCTAGAAACAAATAACTTATATCTGCTTCCTACTCGTAGGTCACATCACATATTTGGAGCTGATGAAGTTACAAATATAATAAAGAAACGGACCCATCATAGAGTGTCTTCCAACTTGGATCTACAAGACAAAAATGATTATCTTTGAAGAATAATCAATATCTAATATAAACCTATCAGGATTAAAACATGTGATGTGTCTGGATAGTAATGAAGAGGGTGAGATACAAGAAAAACAATGTGAAAATACCATTATCTCTTAGTAAATTCTATCTAGTAATCCATTGGTCTAGTTCATTTAAAAAACTCAAAGGATCTAATAATTCAAGGTGAAATCTTACCCCACATCCAAATAAATATATGGGTCATCCTAGGTGAAACAATTAAGAAAACCTGATCTACTATCACAAACTCAAGAGGTCGTAGACATCAATTGGAATATGACTGTGATCTAGATTAAGATATCAACTTGTACATTATGACCAGTTGGACCTACTTAAAAGTCACCTGGATGAGATATAGTCAAATAAAAGATGCCACACCATCCTCTAAACAACATAGAGGTGAACAAAAGGTCCTACCTTATAAGTATTCAAAATGAGCTATCTTAATGTTAGCGTAAATTATATTACTATATGTATACTCAATATGGGGTTTCTGTTTCTCTAAAGAACCCCAAAATGTCAAGGACACATTCACATGGAATGTACCTACGTAATTTTACACTCTATCTATTTGTTGGTCTGAGGGATATATGTTGTTCTGAAAAGAAACTCTGTTCCCAAGGCATTTTACATCCATGATTAGAACTGATATGTGAAGCTAATATCCCTATAAGAAAAGATAGATCTTAGATCTCTATGAAGATGTTAGACCTCATTAAAGTATATCCTACCTTTCTTATCTATATAAAAGGTATATCAAATAGTTATGATGTGTGAGATCTTATTCAAAAGATTAAAGAATACCCAAAATATATCATCGCCGCTAGGAAATCTTGGTAAACCATTAATCAAATCCATTTAGACATCAAACCATTTAAACTTGATAATAGATTATGGCTGTAAAAGTACTTTATGTCATTGATGATTTTCCTTCTTTTACTAATAGGTGAAACATTGAGTGATAAAACTAAATATCTCTAATTTTATAGGAAGACACAAATACTGGTGATGTATGCCTTGATTCATCTTAGTGACAAAGATATTAGCTTCCAAAGTGGAGGAATGAAATTCCCACATCAAATCCTATTTGATAATAACTAGAACCTATAAATGCCTATAAAATTGTATGTTATCATCCTTATCTAGGGTCCAACAAGAATATGAATTGTAGTATGAGATACTTTCCCCTTGAAAAAATCCATAGGGATCCAAATGATTCCTTATTCTCACCTATTATAGAAGGTTAGGGGTCACTTCTAATTCTTAAATGATAGTCTTCCAATGATTCTTCTGAACCTTAACATGTATCTTTAAAAACAAGGCCATGAGTCTCTACTAGCTAGTGGTCTCTAGATTATCCTATCTGTGAGTTTTTCATCACAAAGAATAAACTTCTAAATTGATCTTCTCAAACATGTAGGGAATAAAAAAATAAAAGTATTTGCGGTACTCAAGCTGTCAACACTACCTATGATTCAGATAACACTATGTATAGATATTCTTGAGGGTTTTTTACATGAATACCAAAAAATGATCTCCAAGTAGAATTTTCCACCAAAAATGTAAATCATGGGCCACAACAGCTTACTCAAGGGATTGTTTCAGGTAATATTGATTGTGGGTACTTAACTAATGAGACACATAATCCATGACTCACTCTTCCAATATCAGAACAACTACCAACCCAATATCTAAGGTGTCATATTAAATAATATATCTGTTTCCAAGATATGGGATAATCATTATTGACATTGAAATTAATATTCCCTTTAACTTCTGAAAGGATTATTCATAGGTGTCTAACTGTATGAATTCCACACCCTTTTTATTTGGACTAATAATAGGTTCTTCTAGGCATGAGAAATCATGGATGATGCGTATGTCATTCCATGTTTTCTATAATAAACTCTTTATTTCATGGGAATTATTGAGATGATACTAGGATACTAAATCTCTCACATTCTATAGGTCTACTAAAACTCATGAGTCTGATATGATATGACAAACGAAGTGAACCATATGAATCCAGAAGTGTGATTTTCAAGGATTAGCATAATGTGGATGCTCTCTCAGTGTATTCCACATGATATCTAGGTGGTTATATTGGTTGCATCAAGAACATGGATACACTAACATGTCATCCACAAGAAATATCTTGAATAAATATAAATTATACTGGAAAAATCGATTCATCATCACCATGAAAACAGCGTGTGTGTTTTTTAGACTGAACTACATTACAAGGTACTCATAAAAGACATACCTACTCTGGAAAGCTGTATCAGGTATTTATGAAGATCTGAAACATTCTAGATGATAGCCCAAAGTCAAATAAATATTTTAGAACACTCTATCCACGTGTATAAAATTGAATACTTCCTATATTCGACATAATGGACACAATTTCATTAACATAAGCCAGTTCAACCATCATTAATCCATGAAAAACATAAGGGTATCAACTGAATTAATGAACAATGTACTGATGAACCCCAACGAGAAGTTATAGAATATATAAAACTAATATCCTCTAGGCATTCAATTAGTTTCCAGAGCAACAAATGCTCCATAGGTTCCATATTGTAAGGAGGAATGGACATTGGGGCTATTCCTAGCACTAACTGAATAGTGAATTCTGACTCTCACACTAGTGGAAGCCCAAAAAGATCTTCCAGGAATTACTTATTTAAATAGTACACTTCTTTTGGTATTATAGTGGGTGTAACCCCTAATTATCAATGAAAATAAAATAAATATATTTTTTCACTATACCCATCGTTTGCATCTTGGTTCCCGCTTGAGTTACATGAATTTTATATTACCCCTTATGGATATGTATACTACCATATGGTGATATAAAAGTAACCCTACAGTGATAAAAATAAACATTGGATTGATAGAGAATGAACCAATCTATATTAATGATTACATCAAACCCTATCACGTCAATGATAAAAAATATTCCATATGAAGAGATATCTAACTATCACAAGAGGGTCATCCTTATAATGGATAATTATCTCTAATCAGATACCTATGGAGTATCAATCATCCTCAGTACCAAAAATTATTCTATCATGATGCCAAGACTCATTATGATTACCTCAGATATAAAAGAGTGATACACACCTATGTCAAATAATGAAAATTATAAAGTGTAGGCTACTATAATAGTACCACAATCTATAGAAGGTATGTCAGTTTGATCAAATTGAATAGGATGAAAAACATGTATCTGGCCCATTCTGTGACCCTAGTTCATAGCATAACTTCCCTAAGCAGGCCAAATCTCCTGGAACTACAAGCCCCAAGTCTGATTACATTTTCCTCCACCACCACCTCACCTTGTGTGGCCAGTGGTATTACATATTCCAGCATGAAAAGATACTACTAGACCTGCTCCAGAACATGGGGTAGTGTTGGATCCCAGTTCGTTAGGTACATATTTAAATTTCAAGAGGAAGAATACTATATTCATCATTATTTAACAACATTGATATTCCACTGGATCTCGCATAAAATGAGGTTTTGTAAGTCCTCATTTTTCTCATTAGTGATATATCAAGAAGCAGTTTTTACGATCTACATGATAACTGATACCCCCATGACAAAACCTTAAATATAAACTTTTGTATCCTATACAAAACATTAACATATATAGGACCTGAACCAATCCAGTTTGTTCCATCAACACCCCTTAGATTTATATTAGTAGAGAGGGAATGACTGACTATCTTATAAATAGTATTTATCCGAAAAATTGAACTAGGTTTGGATGGAATATACCAACCCATCCCGGAATCACATACCGGTCATGAGAACATCACTCGATAGATTCAGTGTAAAACATTGATTCTCTATAAAATGAGAAGAATATTCCATGACATACATGGCTCCCAATTGTATTTTCATAAAATCTCTATCTTGGTCAACCCTATGAGTCTATGGAATGAAGTAGTTATAGAAAACAATATAGAAATCCTTATAGATCATGACTCCAAGTTGGTCTTCCTGGGTAATAACATCCCACCATCAACTGTAAAAAACATCCTAGAATATATGCAGTGATCTTGGACCTCCACTCTAGAGACATCTCTGGATCCACAAAGGTAGAAAGCATTGACACTATCCATGAATCTACAACATGAGGTCCTCCACACCCTAAAATGTTAGTGGATTCCAATCTTGAAAATATGAAGTAAAAATTTCCTTAGATAGGATAGGTTGTGAAACACCTTGTATATTTTGGATTTTATGGATGAAACCCTATAAAAAATATTAATTGATTCCCATATTAGTAATATTAGGTGGTCACACAGGTGGAACTACAAGAGGTATCACTGGAGGCATAGGGAACTCCACCTATGGTGCGTAGCCTTCTCCACCATCATTATATATCAATATAGGATTATATGTTGGGGTGATTATTAAATAGAAAATATATCCACTAAAATAATTTAGAAGATGAAATAATTTCAGATTGACAAGTAGGAAACATAACCAACCTTCCTATAGAAAAGAACAAACATCTCTGCTTTCTCTAAAATCCAGGTTTATGTTAAAATAAAAACCATAATAGGATATAAGAATTCAAGAGACTCCATTTTACCCACTAATAATCATTGTTATGGGTCTAGGTAATCATATTAGATGATGGAGGTTCTGGTATATGGATTTTCAATTGCAAGTTATTGAGGAAAAAAACCCTTTACTTTTCAATTTGTATAACTATTTAGGAATAACCATTTTAATTTCAACATTTCAATTTCATTGAGTTTGTAATTTTATTTATATAAATATATATATCATGGTCTAGATCAAATAGTTTATGAACCCATAATATGGTATAACTAGATAATTATGGTTTCATCACTAATATATGCGGGAAGCACAATTTAGATTGATTCAGGAACGTTAATTAGTCCAATTATGTATCTTTGAACGATATTTAATCACATTTTTATATATAATAATCCTATAATTGAGTGTACACTATAGGTAAATAAACAAAAAATATAAATATGGAATGGAAGGATACATGAAAATTATTCCTATTATGCATATAATGATGCATGTGAAGAAAATTACATTCCTTATCATGATAATGAACATGTACAAAATCAATAAGATCGATATTAATAATATCACAAGGCTTGTGCATCGACCAAAGGTGAAACCATATCAACTAAATAGGTTTAATCCATAATATAGGAATAACCATTCCTTGGTAACTTGGGTTTCCCTAGTACAATGGTTAGTTACTCCTAGGCATAGACTCACTTCAAAATTTCATCTGTACCCAGTCTCCTGTTTAAAATTAAATTGTAATAAAGGAGAAAAATGTTTGTTTTGTTACCACATTGTAATGTTTGGAACTGGAGTCCAAAAAACAATTTCCCTTAGCTGGTGGATCATATAGCCTCAAGGGTACTTCCTTGCATGAAAGAGATATGGAGTAGCATTGATGGTATAAGGTCGAATATTGGGGAGAATATACCCTCATACAAGAGTATTATAATAGGTAGTAATAGTAAATAAATAAACAACAGAGGAGGAGGATCATACAAGCCTATGTTGGGTGGTCTATAACTCATCCCTAATTTTCGTTGATTTTTAGAATATTAATATAGGGCCCACATATTTCACTGTGTTCCCTTTGTTAAATTTATATTCCATGGTTATACTCAGTAGAACCATATGGTTATGCTCAATCCGAATATATGATTAGTTGTTAGTGGTTACACCCAAAACATGATTCTTTCTATGTCAATGGTAATTCCATTTTTGGGTTGTAACTGTTTTCAAATATTTAATCCACTGTTTGGGAGTCCATTTCCTTGACCATTATAATGGTAATCATTATTATATTAAATGGAATTTTTATAATGTGAATTAAATAATGGAAGGCACCATGTATTCTCAACACTTTACCACCTAAGTTACATTCATAAATTTTACAATCAAATGTGATATGGGAATTACCAAGTATACTATATAAGTGACTTGGCCTTAAATGTAAACGAGAAGAGGTTACATGTCTGTAGCACCTATGTACATGTTGATGGAAGGTAGAAAAGTGTAACTTAATTAATTACTATACCTTAAATGGATTTAACAAGGGTTGCATGATACTTGGCCTTATCACAATAATGAAAGGAAATCCATGAACCAAATGAATGTAATGATTAATTATGACTTGATTGAATGGTTGAATGCTACTTGACCTTATCACACTAATGAATGGAAATGCATAAGACTTATAAAATACTATATGAATTCATTATCAAAATAGTAGTGTCCTACTTGAGCTTATATTGGATTCCCAATGGAATTTCTCGAGAAATCAAGGACCCATTCTGAATTCATGGATGAGTTGTTATGTTTTGACCAACCTAGAACCCTATTGTTGTATTTCTTGGATGCCTGGAGTGACACCATTGGTCCCCCCCTTATGTATTACTACTGGATGACTTGGATACACTCCTTGGGTCCCAATATTCCTTTGATATACTCCTTGTGTCTAGTATTGACATGTAACTACCATGGTGAAAGACCATCAGACCTAGTCATTGCTTAGCCCTGTTTTACCTTGGAATCAATCCTTGGACTCGGTAGGAGTCTGATTGTGGAGTGCCTTGGACTATGCACCTTGGATTACACTCTTACCCCTTAGTACTAATTTAGTGGCCCTTGAGGCTTATGATTCCTTGGTTACTTACTTGGAACTTATATATTAAATACCATCGATGGTTTCTTTATTACATATTGGAACCTTTTCTATTATTAACAAGTGACTTATTGAAAAATTCGTAACAATCATGTAATGAATTGGTTACATGTTTAGAAACTATCCAAGGGATGAAGTAGGAACATTGGTATTTAGATATATTGTACTACATTACATTATACATACATGCATTCATACTGTTGTATTCCATTACATGGGCAAGATGTTTTAGACACCGTTGGTGGTGGCACAGTAAGATTTATCTCACACCCTCCCCGAGTGCTGTGTGGTACACAGAGTAGATTACATGACTGAAGGTGTTCATAAAGGGAAGCACATGAATTTGAATAATTTATTTCTTTTTATTTAGGATGGTGCTTCTTAGTATAGGATCATGTTGGATCTCGTGATTCTTGGGATAGTATATTGTTTTCCATTTCTCATTGTGGAAACATGTTATGACCACTATCTCGTATCCATGTTTTCCAGTTTTTTATTAACATAGAACATAATCATCAGTACTTGAATGTTATTTTAGTTATTGTTATTGTTGTCTCTATTATCCGCAGTGACTTTTTTTTATATTTATCAATTCTTCTATTTAATTACCTATCACTTATCTATCTTATATGCTAAACTCTTACAATGAGGGCATAATCTCCCCACAGACATACTCTAGGCCCTCATTGCTCGTCAGCAACCTCGGGAATTCAGGGAGATGCACTTGAGTCCATGTGACTCACCACAGTCGGGGCACATATTAAGTGGAATATGGGTCTTGGGCATCAAAACATGGTATCATAGGTGGTTTCCATTCATTCATTACTGTTTGGATACAATAAATTAGAGATTATGAATTATTGTGACTTGGTCATAAGACATGCATGGTTGTCGTGAACCCATGTTCATGGTAAAAACCATGTTGCCAAAAATTAAAATTATTTTCTGCCTTTTCCTATTACAGTTGATATTATTTCACCATTGGGTGATGCAATTATAGAGTGGTTTTTTTGATTTTTACTATAATTGATAATTTTATTTCATCCTTGGCCCGATGATATGATGGGAAGAAAAACTGTTACATGCATCATTATATTCACCGATAATTCACATTCCATGCATATTTCCATTCCATGAAGGCGAATTTAACTGCATGGAATTTCGTGATATGCCTACGATTGTTGAGGGATGCTATGATAGTTATCTTATGCTTGTATTAATCTTCTCTGTGATTTTTTTATTTCCTATTTCAATTCATGAGGTGTATATTCCCTCATCGGTTGGGATGATTAATTAACCGAGTCGAGTATTATACTATAAATAAATGGATGCCAGGTCTTATGAGAGGTGTATGAGAACTGATTCTTCAGAAAATGCTATCCACTATAATGTGAATCATGAAATATAATATGAAATGGTTGCACATAATTATCCAACCATTTCTTGTTTATGAATGGAAAATGAGTGAACCTGGTAATTAAATGTGAAATGAAATGAAACTTATACTTGATCACATACTGACACATGGACATCTAAGCGGGTAGTTGGAGTGGTATGCCTTCAGTAGTGAGTTTTATTATGTTCAACTTCCTCTAGTGATGCTATCCTTACATTAATCTTATTAGGAGGCATTTTCTTGGATATTGTAGAACAATGCCACTACAATTTTCTCATATCGTACACCAGGAGGGTGGCAGCGACCATGCTCCAAACAAGGTGGGCCCAAAACATCCAATCTTACCTCTAGGAGTACTAAATGAGGAACCAACTACAGTACCTAATTTGGTCACTAACTCATATGTTCATGACAGTTTCCTACATAAAATTCAGTCCATGCATGGTGGTCCATGACTTTCACCTACTATGGCTGATCTGACTCTTGAATTCCTACTACAACATCATCTTACCTTCATGGGGGATGTCGGTCCAATGGTTGTTGAATCTTATTTAGAGGCCATTATATCTGTCTTTGATCATCTAGAAGTGCCTCCAGATTGAAGAGTCAAGCTTGAAACATACATTCTTCAGGATTCGACTAAGCATTTTTGAGATGAGTTTACCCAAGATGATCACCTTCACAGAATGATATGGGATTACTTCCAAACAACTTTCTATGATTAGTTATTTCTACATATGCTAAGATATGGTCGATCCAGAGAGTTTATGAATCTCAAGAAGGGTTCTATGTCAGTTATAGAATATTTAGCATGTTTCACAAAGTTACAGTGCTTTACAGTACTTTTAGCTGGTGATGGGACTTCACATGCTTAACGTTTCAAGGTTGGGCTCTAGTACGCCATCAATAAACATGTGAATGTATTTCTCCTACCCACTATTTCTAAAATAGATGATTAGTATCTTATTAGTGAGTGGGACACGAGGGAAATAAACAGTATTGGTTTTAAAGGATCAGGGCCATAGCATGCCAATAATTCTTTTGGTGGGAAGAAATATTCTCTCAAGGTTTCTCGTTAGAGTAGTGAAATCCATAGTATCTAATTTTATAGATCAGTGGTGTGTCATCGCATAAGAATCATAATTTTTATAAGGACCCAATGGAGTGTCATACTTGAAACATTTTGGGGAATCTTCAACATTTCAGTAGGACCTTTCCACCAAATGCGAGTGGGAAAGGATCTGCATCAGCTCCACCTTCAAAAGTAAGTTTTTTACGCCATGTTTGGAGGGGAGTTGTAATAGCACCAGCAGGTATTGTTGTGGGGGAGGTCTCAAAAGTGGTAGCTAGACCTCTGATAACCAGAAGTTTCATCATAATAGTTTTTATTGTGGTATTCCATATATTGCACAGGTCCATGGTTCAGGTTATTTTTATGCACCACATCTGATACCCAAGGAGAAGGATGTGGGACCGTCTAATGTATGAGGTACTATTCTTGTATATTATACTATTTCATAATATTTATTTAATACAGGTTCTTCAAAAAATTTAATTTATTAATCTATTTTGGAGTGTCTTATACTTGAGATATTGTATTACTATGGGGTAATGACCTAAGAAACACTATTGGGGATACAATCAAAGAGTATACCACAATGCAAGGACTGTCCCCTTAGGGGAGGATGGTACCCTTTCTTATGGAACATCTATTTCCTTGAGATGAAAAACTTCAATGTCATTATTGGAATGGACTGGCTGGTTCATTATCATGCTTTTGTATACTAATAACATTGAAGGGTATCTTTTACATCACTAGATGGAAGTATTTATCTACATAAGGGTGAGTAGGATATCCAGGTTAGAAAACTCAGGCTAAAGTATAATGGTCTAGGTGGAGTGACCTCCCATATTTCCAATCTCTTCATGGAATATCATAATTTATATAAAGTTGTTTTTCCCTCCAATAGTAGATAGTTTCATAGATATCTTTCCCAATGACTATTATGGCTTACCTTTAAATATATTGGTAGTTTTTATAATTGAGATTGTTCCAAGAGTAGATCCAGTGTTCATTCCTCTACATAGGATGGACATAATGAACGTCATGTGCTCAAAATGTATTTAAAGAATTTTTAGGCCAAAGGTTTAATATGAAACATTTCAACCTCTTGGGGTACGACTGTTCTTTTTGCAAAGAAACAATATAGAACCATATGTCTATAGATAGATTAAAGATGGTTGATGAAGTTTATGGTTAAGAAAAAATATATACTACTGGGAATATATGATCTCTTTGACCAGCTCAAAGGAAAAAAGGTCTTCTCCAAGTTCGACCTGAGATTGGGATATCATTAAGTGCGAGTCAGACCATTATAAATACCTCATATAGCTTTCTGTATAAGGTATTGTTTGTATGTGTAACTTTTTATGTTGTCCAGTCTTATGAATGTTTCTGCTATTTTAATGGCTCAGATGAATAGTGGTTTCCACCCCAATTTGGACACTTTTCATTTTAGTCTTTGTGGACGAAATCTTGGTTTATTCTCACACTCATAGTGACCATAAGAAACATCTTAAGATCGTTCTGAGTACCCATATAGAGCATCCTATTTACGTAATGATTTATAAGTGCCAATTTTAGATTAAAAAATTTCATATAATGGGTTATATAATATCAAAATCAGGAGACTCTATTGACCAAGAAACGATTAGTGATGTAGTTTATTGGGAGTATCCCAGGAACATGATTGATATTATAAGTTTCTTGGGTATTATGGGATATTACATGCATTTAATATAATACATTTATTGTTTTTATAAACCTATTATTTTTATTACAAAGATGGGTGTCAAGTTATTGTGTTCAGAAGTGTGCAAGAATGAATTTATGGAGCAGTAAGGGAGACTTGTATTTACAGCTATTCTGATTCCACCAGAGCCTAGAAAAGGATATACTATATTCTATGATGCATCAGGCATTGGCCAAGGTGTTGTGATTATGAATGATGACAAAGTTATTTCATATGGATCTTAGCAGTTAACGCTTCATGAGAGAAATTACCCAATGCATGACCTTATCTCGGACCAATTATCCATGTTTGATGTTGCTGGAGACATTGCTTATTGGGTGAGCGCTTTGTGGTGTACCCGGAAAACTAGAGCCTCAAGTATTACTTTTCAAGCATGAATTGAACCGTAGACAGTGGATATGGATCAAATATCTACAATCCTCTTATTTTGAGCATGCCTATACTTTTGGGTAGGGAAATATGGTTGTAGATGCGTTGAGTCTAAAAACAAAAGAACATGTCATACGAGAAGCGAGTTATGAATTGAAAATGATGGCCATATTTTATAAGATACATATGGAGATCCCTGAAATTCACAAGCAATGGTACCTCTCATCCTTGACCGTTACCACTTCCCTCCTTGAGAAGGTGATGAGTAGAGAGTTTTTGGATACTAAAGGCTTGGTACTCAATGAGAGTATATTAAGAGAGAACCTGCCTCCAGGTTTGTCTATTGACCGAGATGACATCTACAATCCATGTGGACGTATTTGGGTTCTTATAGACACGAGATAGGTGTTTATGAAAGAGTCCCATGCTTCTGAAGGGGTAGTTCATCCAGGAATCTACAAAATGTATTGAGATATCCGACACCAGTATTGGTGGCCCATGATGAAATGTAATATTGATGGCTTTATCACTAGGTGTTCCACCTGTTACTAGGTGAAGGCCGATTTATAGAGACCTACATCCTTTTTACATCTACTTCCAGTCCAGAAATAGAAATGGGAATATGTCGCTACGGATTTCTTAGTCGGCATACCTAGGTCACTGAGGGTTAGCGATGAAATTTGGGTAGTCATTGGTTGACTAACAAAATCAGCCCACTTCATACATATTTTAGAGACATTCTAATTCAATGAACTGGGAAGACTGTATGACTATGAGATCATACGAATACATGGGGTTCCACGTGCTATCAATTAAGATAGGGATGATTTCTTAATTTCATGGTTCATGAAGGGATTGAAGAAGGTAGAGGTAACACAAGTGCTTATAAGATCAACCTTTTACCCTAATACCTATAGAAAATTAGAATAAAAAATATAGTTTCAAGAGGATTTCTCCGCGCTTCTGTCATTGATTTCGGCAGTTCATGGGAGAAGTATATCTCTATCATCAAGTTATCCTATAATAATACCTTTCAGGTGATGATTTCGAGGGATCCATATGAGGACTTATATGGTTGCCCATTCAATTCTCCACTGTTCTAGATAGAGGCTGGTGAAGTATCCTTACTAGGTCATCATCTTGTTTAGGAGGCATCCGAGTTGGTTTAGCATATAAAGAATCGTATGAAATCTGATTAGTTTAGAAAGGAATATTATGCCAATCACCATAGAATACCTCTAGAGATCGATCTAAGGGATCATTTTTTACTCCAGGTATCATCCTGGATTGTGCATAGATGATTACAGAAGGAAGGAAAGCAATATCCTTGTTATATAGGACTCTTTGTGGTTCTTGAGAGAGTCGGGCGGGTAGCCTATCAGTTGCTACTACCTCATAGGTACCATGCCATGAATGACATCTATTATGTTTCATAGATTCTCCAATACCATGGTGATCCATCTAATACCTTAGGTGTTGATGAAGTAAAGTTAGATACCGATGATATATTTGAGGAATATACAATAAGCATCATTGACCAAAGAACGAATGTTTTCTGAGGTGGGTCTGTCCCTCTTGTACCATTTATTTGGTAGCACAACCATATGCAGAAAGTGACTTGGGAGTAGGAGGCCGACATATGTGACCAATGGCTAGAGGTTTTCTCAAAAAGTTATTCTCAACCCTTTGAAGTTGAACTAGGGGACGATTTATTTTAATGGGGGAAGATTGTAAGAACCCTGTTTTTCACCCAGGTATGGATCCTTTAAATTTCAATAAATTTTTTTAATTTGTGCCTAATAGGGATACCTAATGGCTTAAAAAAGGTATCAAGGGTGTCTAGGGTATGTTTGTATCTAGAACCCATATTGTTTGGAAAACTGGACAGGTCACACAGTTAGCAGACAGTTGGCGCATGATTTTGCCAACAATACCGATTGAGAATTCTAGGAAGAAAAAATTCAAATGGATTTCAGACTTTTGTGTAGCCTAACGATATAATATTCCCCCTATTCCCAAAAACACTCTCTCAATTTGTCAAACCATGTAGACAAACTGTGCACATGCAACTTTTCTGGGTACAATGTCTAAATTTCTTTTATTGATATATTAATCTCCTTCATTATTAACTAATAAAATATTATGTAGGATTTACATCCATGTATCTCATTTTAGATATTTTTTAAGTCAAAATCTAGGTATCAATAGATATACTTCATACGGGATCCAATTGGGCTTCTGTTCATCACGTTGGATGTGTAATAGTATGTAATGCAGTCCTCCTGAGCCATTCTCCATCTCTCTTGATCTAGACCGAGTGTTCAGGGAAGGAGTTTCTTTCTATTTTTTCATAAATCTATTATGATATAAGCCAAAACAAGGGCCAATATCTTATGATGAGGATCGTACAATCCTATGGTGGGTGGTCTATAACTCATTCCAAAAGTTAGTTTTGTTTGTAATATTCATGTTTGGATAACCAATTTCATCGGGTGATGTTTTTTAAATTTATATGCCATGATTATAATCGTTATAATCATATGGTTATTCTCAATCCCAATATATTATTAGTTGATAGTGGTAACACAAAAAAATCTATTCCATCCATGTCGAATTTTATGCCCTATTTGGGTTTTAAGTGTTTTGACCTATTTAATCCACTGTTTAGTTGTGCCTTTCCTTGATCATTATACTGGTAATATTTATTATTTTAAATGTATTTTTTTAAATTATAGTTGCATAATGTAATGTACGACGTATTCTCACCACTTGAACCACCTAAGTTGTGTTCTTCAAATAGATAATTAAATGTGATATGTGAGTTGTAAAGTATACCATGTATATGAATTGGCCTTAATTTTAAATGAGATGAGGTTACATGTTGGTGACACCCCTTTCCATGTTTATGGAAGGTATTATAGTGAACCATAATTAATGAATATTCCATAAGTGTATTTAACAAGGGTTGAATTCTACATGGACTTGACACACAAAATAATGGCAAGGCTTAAACCAAATGAACTAAATAATTAATTATGAATCGATTAAATGGTTTCATGCTACATGGAATTTTCAAACTAATGATAGGTAACTCTGGATCCTTATGAAATACTACATGGCATATCTATAAAAATAGAAATGGTTGACATGATCTCACCTTGGATTAAGGGAATTCCTTGAGTTCTTGGGGATGCATTCTGAATTCAATGAAAATTTTCTTAGGTTAAGACCCACATATAACCATGTCCTGCTCTCATTTGGATGCCTGATGTATCTCCATTTCCACCCTTCATGTAGTACTAAACAATTCCTTGGATTTTCACCTTGGGTCCCAGGTATCATTGGATACACTCTTTAGATCCAGCATTGACATGTTGGTGCCATGGTGAAAGCCTATCAAACCCAGGTATTGCTTAGCCTCGTTTTACCTTGGATGCACTCCATAGAACCTATAAGTGTCCCATTGTGGAATTACATGGACTATTATCCTTGTATTACACTGTTATCCCAGAGTTAGAATAATGTAATTCTTATTTATCAGCCCTTGAGGCTTATGTTTACTTGGATACTACCTTATAACTTCGTTATTAAATAACATCGTAGGTTACCTTGTTAAATCTTGGAATCTTTACTATTATTAAAATGTGACATACTGATAAATTGGTAGAAATCATGTAATGAATTGGTATCATGTTCAGACACCATTCAAGGG
This sequence comes from Viscum album, assembly GCA_963277665.1. Taxonomy (NCBI): domain Eukaryota; kingdom Viridiplantae; phylum Streptophyta; class Magnoliopsida; order Santalales; family Viscaceae; genus Viscum; species Viscum album. The sequence goes on from OY728155.1 coordinate 669,053,478, forward strand.
ATGAAGTAGGTACTTGGTTATTTTGTTAAATTGTATTGATTTAATTTATATATATGTTCATGTACATTTTTATATTCCATTACATGTACCAGATGTTATAGAAACTGTTGGTGGTGTCCCTATGAGATTTATGTCACACTCTCTCTGGGTTCCATTTTGTACCCAGAATAGATTAAATGACTACAGTTTTTGATAAAAGGAAGCACACAACATCAATTACTTGATTTTATGCTATTTATGATGGACCTTGCCATCATAGAATCATGTTAGATCTCGAGATGATAGGGATAGTCTTTTGTTTCTTTTGTGATTTAGGGAAAAAATTTATGCCTACTATCTTATATCCATTTGTTCAAGTTTTATAGTGACATGAAATATCATCATTAGTAGTTGAATGTTATTTCTATTACTGTTTCTGTTGTCTCAATTTTTCATTGTGCCTTGTATTTACATTTACCACTTCCATTATTTATTAACCTATATATTATTCATCCTCTCCGCTACACTCTACAAATGAGGGAATAGTCTCCCCACAGACATACTCCAGACCCTCACTATTAGTCGGAAGCCTCTAGTATTTTAGGAGATACACTTGAGTCCATATATCCCACTGGGCTCGGGGCACCTATTAAGCGGCATCTGGGTCCATGATATCAGAATGTGGTATCATAAGTGGTTTTGTTTCTTTCTTTACTATTTGGAAACAATAAATTGGTGATTTGGAATGCATGGTACTTGGTCATAAATAGTATTTGGGATTCCCAAATCCTTTTTCGAGGTGGACACCATGTTTCCAAAAATTAAAAATATTGTTCTTCTTTTTTCCTTTTACAGTTGATATTATTTCCCCATTGGGTGATGAACATGCTATGTGGCGTAGTAGTTTCTTACTCTCATCGAGGATTTTATTTCATTCTCTTCTAGTTTATTTGAGGGAAAGTGTCATTATTACATGTATAATTATAAGAACCTAGAATTCACATGTCATGCATATGTCCATGCCATATAGGTGCATTTCACTTCAATTAATTTTTGAATATGCCTGTGATTATTAGGTGATGCTATGATAGTTAGCCTATGATTTTGTTACTATTGGCTATAATTGAGTGATTTCCAATCTCAATTCATGTGGTTTATGATCCCTCATGGGTTAGGATGAGTAATTTGTTGAGTCGATCCATTATATTATAAATAAATGGGTGTCGTTTATAGTGAGAGGTGTATGGGCACTGATTCATCAGAAACTTCTATCCACTATAATGTTAATCATGAAATATAATATGATATACTTTTATATCATTATCCCACACTTTCATGTTTATGAATGTAAAAGGAGTGAACTTGGTATCTAAATGTAAAATGAAATGAAACTTATACTTGAACACTTACCGATACCTGGTCATCTAAGTGGATAGTTGGTGTAGTATGCCTTGGGTAGTAAGTTTTCATATGTTCATCTTCTTCTAGTGATTCTATCCTTATGTTAAACTTGTTTTGAATAATGTACTTGGATCTTGTAGAACAATTATACCATGATGTCCTCATACCATATACTAGGAGGATGGTGAATACCATCCCCCAGACATTGTGGGCCCTCAGCTTTCTATCTTAACTCCCAGAGTGCCACATGAGGCACCGGCTAGTGCACCTAATTTGGGAACTGATACCCATGTTTGTGATAGTTTCATATGTATTATATAGTCCATGCATGTTGCTCCAAGACTTCCACCTACGATGGATGTTCTAACTTGTGAATTTCAATAGAAAATTCCACCTACCATCTCAGGGGATGGCAGTCCACAACCTATTACGTCTTGGATTGCGGAAATAATATATATATTTGAGCATCTAGAAAAAAATCCAAGGTAGAGTTTCAAGCTTGCTACATACATTCATTGGGATTAATCCAATCATTGGTTGGATGTGGTTACCTAGGCTGATCACCATTAAGGCATGATATTGGATGACTTCCAAACTATTTTCAAGGACCATTTCTTCCCTTAGATGCTAAGAGATAATAGAGATTGATATTTGATGCATCTTGAGAAAGGTTATATGTTAGTTATGGTATATTCATCACATTTCATAGAGTTACTGCACTATACCACGTTTTTAGCTGGTGATGAGCAATCACTTTCTAGACATTTCATGGATGGGCTTCAGTATTCCATCCATACATAGGGGAATGTCTTTAAGATTCCAACATTTTATGCAATACTTGATCGATATCATATCACTGAGCACAACCTGAGGGGTGAAAATAGTAGTGGTTTTAATGGAGTAGGGACACGAGAGGCTTGTAATTCATTTAGTGGCTAGAAATGTTCTCTCGAGGTTTCCCATTAGGGCAATGATAGCTAGAGTATCAAATTTGATAGCTTAGTGGTGTGTCATTAGTGTGGAATGCTGGGGAATAAGAATCCTCATTGTGATAAATACCCAATGGAGTGATGGGATTGCTTCCATATAGGGAATATTCACTGTTTCTCAAGGACATTTCCACCAGATTTGACTAGAAACGGATCAACACCAACTCAACATTCAGGAGTGAGTTTTTTTATCCATGTCATGCGAAAAGTTGGAATAGAACTGATATGACTGGGCAAGGAAGAGGCTGTGGATGAGGTAGCTAGACCCCAGAACACCAACAGAACTAGAAGAGATGTTTTTATTGTGTTAGTCCATCTATTTCACAGGGCCGTGGTTCAGGTATGTTGTGTTCACTACATCTAATACATAAGAATCAGACTAGGAGACCATATATAGTACAAGGTACTATTCTGGTAGCCTCTACTATTGTGTCTTCTTTATTTGACAAAGGTTCTTCAAACTCTTTTATTTCTGTGTCCATCATGGAGAGTCTCATACTTGAGATACAATTTTAATGTGTTTTAATGACCCTAGATACATTGTTGGTTATACAGATAGAGGGAATACACTAGTGTAGGTATTTTCCCCTTGAGGTAGGCAACTACCCTTTATTATGAAATTTAATTTTCCTTGAGATTTTGTGCTTTGATGTCATTCTTAGAATGAACTGGTTGGTTCATTATCACACTTTTTTAGTCTGCTATCACTGCATGGTATATTTTACATCACCATTAGGAAACATTTATCTACATAAGGGTGAGTGGGATGTCTATGATGGTAGAACTAAACCAAAGCATCAAGGTCTAGGGGGAGTGACCACCCAAATTTCCAATCTCTTCATGGAGGATCAGGGTTTATATAATAACTGTTTCCCTCCAATAATTGGTAATTTTAGGGATGGATTTCCCGATCAATTTTTCGGCTTATATATTGAGAGAGAGGTAGAGTTTACAATCGATATTGTTCTCAGAGAAGCTCTAATGTCCATTAATCCATAAAAGATTGAACCTACTGAGATTCAAGTGCTCAAATGGAAGGTAGAGGATTTAGAGTCCAAAGGTTTTGTACGACTGAGTACATCCTATTGGTGTTCGCCTATGCTTTTTTCCATGAATGCGGATGAAACCATACATCTATGTGTGAAATATAGATATCTGAACCATATTACGATCAAGAAATAATATACACTTCCTCAATTAGATGATATCTTCGACCAGCTCTGAGGAGAAAAGGTCTTCCCAACGATTGACATATGATTGGGTTATCATCAGGTGTAAGTAAGACCTCCAGACATACCTCATAATACTTTCCATAGTATTTATGGACTGTATGAATGCCTTTTTATGCTATTTGGTCTTAGGAATGAACATGCAATTTTCATATCTCAAATGAATAGGGTTTTCCACCCCAATTTGGACTCTTTTTTCATAGTCTTTGTTGATGAAATCTTGGTATATTAACTCACTTGTAGAGACCATGCCAAACATCTTGATATCATTTTGTATACACTAATAGAACATTAACTTTATTCCAATCTTACTAAGTTCCACATTTGGATGAACAAGGTTCACTTCTTGGGTTATATAATATCAGAATCAGGAGTCTCTATTGACCTAGAAAATGTTAGTGTATTAGTTTATTGGGAGCATCCCAAGAATGTTTTTTATATAAATAGTTTCGTGGGGATTGAAATATATTGAAAGAATTTCATAAAATACAATTCAAATCTTTATACACATTTTACTGTTCTTAAAATACAGGGGTCATGTTTTTGTGGTCAAAATCATGTGAGAAAGACTTTCAGGAGAGGAATGGGAGGCTTTTTTCTGTACCTATTGTAATTCTACCAGAGCTTGGAAAAGGATAATAGTCTTCTATGAAGCTTCTGGCATCGAACTAGGAGGAGTGATAATGTAAGAGGATAAATTCATTGCGTATGGATCTCTGTAGTTAAGGCCTCATGAGAGAAACTACCCAATCAACAATGTTGTTCTAGCAGTAGTTGTCCATGCATTATGTTTCCGGAGAGATTATCTATTGGGTGGGTTCATTTGTGGAGTAAAAAAGACCACAATAGCCTAAAATATATATTTTTATAGAATGAATTGATCATCAGACAACAGATATGGGTAGAATATCTACAATCCTTTGATTTTAAGCTTTCCTATATTCCTGGTAAGGGCAATGTGGTTGCATATGCATTAAATTAGAAAACTCAAGTACATGTCGTACGAGAAGCCAATGATGAATTGAAATCGATGGCCCTATTTTCTGAGTTGCATATGGAGTTTCATGATAGTCACGATCAGTCTTACCTATCATCCTTGATAGTTACCTATTCCCTCCTTGAGAAGGTAAAGAGAAGATGGTTTTCAGATCCTAAAGGCTTGTTAATCCATGAGAGTATATCATGAGATAACTCGCATTGGGATTGGTATATTTATAGAGATGTCATTCTGCATCTTTGTGGATGTATCTGGGTTCATAAAGACATGAGAGATGAGTTGATGAAACACTCCCACACTTCTTAGTGGGAAATTCATCCATCCATCTCCTAGATGTATTGAGATATTTGATTCCAGTATTGTTGGAATGGGATAAAATGTCAGATTTTATGCCTTAACACCATGTGTTCCACCTTTTGGCCGGTGAAGGCCGAGAACGAAATACCTAGAATATTTTTACATCTTCTTCAAGTCCAGTAATAGAAATCAAGCGATATTTCTATTGATTTTGTAGTTGGATTACCTAGGTCACCGATGGGTAGTGATTCTATCCAGGTAGTTACCGATTCACTAACAAAATCATCCCACTTTATAGCTATTCGAAATAATTTATTAGTTGATGAATTAGAAAGAATTTATGTCTGTGAGATCATACAACCACATGAGGTTCCCCATGATATCATTTCAGATTGGTATGATCAATTCACATCAAATTTATAGAAGGGATTGCAAAAGGCTATGGTAATACAAGTGCTTCTATGAAAAAACTTCCACCATTAGAATGAAGGAAAATTAGAATTGGCAATACTGGTCTTATAGGATATGCTCCGAGCATGATTTCGGATGTTCTTGAGACAAGAATATCCCTCTCATCATGTTTTCCTATAATAATAGATTTTAGTAGATGATTCAAATGGATCCTTTTGAGGCCCTATATGGTATGACATTTTGTTTCCCCCTGTACTGGCTAGAAGCAGGTGAAGTGGCCCTACTATGTCCTCGTCTCGTTCTGGAGTCATCGGAGCAGGTTTTCCTAATCTGGAAGTGTATGAATACTCCTTATTATATATAGAAATTTTATGCCAATTTCCATCGGTGACCTCTAGAGTTTGAGGTTCATGGATCATTTTTACCTCCACGCATCGTCTAGGATTCAGCATAGACAGTTCCATAAGTAGCGAAAGTTGTCACCTCATTTTGTTGTGTCATTTGAGGTTCTAGAGAGAGTTGGCTCAGTAGCTTATCAGTTGGTACTACCTTAGAGGTACCATGACATGAACCAAGTCTTTAATATTTCACAGCTTTTCCAATATCTTTATGATACATATGAGATCTTTGATCATGAGAAAGTTGAGTTCGAGGATGATGCTACCTTTGAGAAATATTAGTAACCATCTTTAACCTGGGAACAAATTCTCTCCAAGGCTGGTCATTCTCTCTGGTATGAGTTCTTTGGCAACACGACCACATGTAGGATATAAATTTGGAGTTGGAGGCCAACGTACATTCCAAGTGGGAAAATTATTTCTTAGATAGAGTTTCTCTACCCATTGATTGTGAACTTAGGGATAAGTTCTTTTAAGGGGGGAAGACTGTAAAAACTCGTTTTTTCACTGACGTATGGATCCTTTAAATTTCCATCTAAATATTTTCTTTGGGACTAATATAAATACCATATGATTTATAAAAGGTATCAGGGGGTCTGGGGTATGTTCAGAACTTGAAGAACATATTTTTTGTAAAATTGTACTCGTCACACGGTTAGTGCACAGTTGGTGCACATTTTAGCTAATTGTGAAGATTGAAAATTCTATATAGAACCAATTTTCATTTTTTTACACATCCATGCAAACTAAGTACTAAATTTTCCCCTTATACCTAGAAAATGACACATTTTTTGATGAAATTTTTTCAAACTATACGGATAAATCGTGCACATGCTATTTTTTTGGTATAATGTTCAAATTGTCCTTAATTATAAATTAAGCTCCCTGCTTCTTCCCTAATATTAGATTATGTAGGATTTACCTCTATGGCTCTCATTTTGGAGCTTTTTTAAGGCCACATATAGGGATCATGAGACAACGATCATCCGATATCCAAGTGAGATTCCGTTTATCTAGTTGGATGGGTAATGGTAAGAACTTGAGTTCTCTTGAGCTGTTATCATTCTATCATACTCTCGACCATGTTATCCATGGGTGCATGTTTTTCTATTTTTCCTATATCTGCTCTGATATGAACCAAATAAAGGTCCCATATAGGAGGAGGATTATTTTAAAATACTTAGGAGGGTGGTCTATAAATCATCCCCAAAGTTCATTGATTTTTGGAATATTCTGGTTGTGCCCGTTGATTCCATCAGGTGCCATTTGTTAAATTTACATTCTATTATTATAGTCTTTAGAACTATATGGTTATGGTCAATCTAAATATATTATTATTTGTTAGTGTTTACACCAAATAATATTTTCCTTCCATGCTGAAGGTTATTCCATATTTGGTCTTTAAGTGTTTTAACATATTTAATCCATCGTTCGGGTGTGCCTTACCTTGACCATTTTAATGGTAACCATTTTTATATTAAATGGATTTTTTATAAGGTGACTTAAATTATGGAAAGTACCATGTATTCTCACCACATGACCCACTCAATGTATGTGCATCAATTTGACAATTAAATGTGATATGTGAATTGGAAAGTATACTAAGTATATGACTTGGACTTAAATGTAAAAGAGAAGAGGTTACATATCTATTGAACCCCTTTCCATATTGATAAGAGGTATTAGAGATAACCTTAATTAATGAATATTCCTTAAATTAATTTAAAAAGGGTTTCATGCTACTTGGACTTCTCACACTAATGAAAGGAAAGGTTTGAACCAATTGAACATAATGATGGATCATGATTGATTAAATGGATTAATGATACCTGGACTTGAAACACTAATGTATGGAAATGATTTAACCTTATAAAATACTATATTAATTCATTATCAAAATAGGTATGGCCAAATCTATCTCACCATGGATTCTCAAGGGAATTATTTGAGCACGCGAGGACCCATTCCGAATTCAAGGGCAGGTTTCTTAGGTTAAGATCCACCTAGAGACCTATGTTTTTATTGATTGGATGCCTGGTGTGACACCATTTCACACTCCACCTATAGTACAATAGGTTTCCTGGGATACACACCTTGGGTCCTAGGATTCCTTGGATAAAATATGTAGATCCATCATTGACAGGTAGGTTCTATAGTTAAATCCCATCGGGCCCAGTCTTTGACTAGTGATCTTTTAACGTGGATGCACTCCTTGGACATGGTAGACATCTCATTGTTGAATTACCTAGACTATACTCCATATATTACAATCTTAACACTTATCTATACATAAATACTAATTATTTAGTGGCCCTTGAGGCTTTTGTTTCCTTTTTTACTCACATAGAACATCATTATTAAATACCATTGTAGGTTTCCTTGTTATATATTGAAACATTTACAGTTATTAACAAGTGACATATTGATAAATTAGAAACAATTATGTAATGAATTGGATACATGTGAAAACACCAACCAAGTGATGAAGATGGTACATGGGTATTTAGTGACATTGTATTTATTTACATTATATACTCAAGCCTTGACACTATTATATTCCCTTACATGGGATGAATGTTATTAACACCATTGGTGGTGGGCCATCCAGATTTATCACACACCCTCTCAAGGAACCATTTGGTACCCAAAGTAGATTACAAGACTGTTGGAGCTGATAAAGGTAAGTACAGACTTCAAATAATTGATTTCTTGATTTTTAGGTTGGAGCATGATTATAGAGGATCCAGTTAGATCTCATGATGCTTCAGATAGTTTTTTTCATGGCACTTTATGGAAACATGCTATTCCTTTTGTCCTGTATCCATGTTTGATAGTTTTCTAGTGACATGACACATCAAAATCAGTACATGTATCATATTTAAGTTAATATTTTACTATTTTATCTATTTTATATGGTGCATTATCTTTAAATTTATCACTTCCGCTATTTATTATCTTATGTACTATCCATCCATTTTGTTACACTCTGATAATGAAGGAATAGTCTTCCCAATGACATACTCTAGGACCTCAATTCTAATCGATAGCTTATGAAGTTTAGGGATATGCGCTTGAGGCCATGTGGAATACTGGGCTCGGGTCACCTATTATGTGGCATCTGGGTTCGGGAAGTCACATAATAAAATATTTACAGTTTCAAAAAAGATGAAATATAGAGATGAAAATAAAATGTCCATAACTATTGAACCAGGTGTCTGTTTGGGATCCACTATATATCAAATAGAATCATGTGACAAGATCAATGCCAAAAGGGTCAAAAACTATGTTATATGAGACATAACTTTTTTTTCAACTGAAAAGGAGCATAATGGATCAATAACTAAGTTTTTAGTTGAAAACCCCAGTTTTATAAAATTAAAATGGCTATAACATCTAGTCCGAGTGGCCATTCAGCCTGTACAACATATCATAAGGAATATAATTTCATGAGATTCAATTTTACTAGTTGTATATCTGAAATTAAATCTTGGATCAGAAGTTGTTATCATTTCCTGGCTTTTATGGGTTCTAGGGTTCTTATAGTTGCTCAAAATTTTCATGTTTTAAGGGTTTTTTGAGTAAATATCAATTTTAGAAAATATATAATGATAAATTTTTATTTAATATATATATATATATATATATATAAATATATTAAAAAATTTATAAATATATGGATAAAAAATATAACAAAAAATATATAAATATATAGAAATATGATAAAATGTAAAACAAAACAGTATAGGGGAGTGGGAAAGGCATTGGTGTATAAGATGGAGGTCTCAGGTTCGAAACTCACTGGAGGTAGGAGCATGTGCTGGGGTGGTATTATCTTAATCATTGATAAAGGGTAGGGGAAGCACAAATAAATGTGGGGGGATATCTAGGTTGTAAGAAAACAAAATTTATACCCCTTTTTTGTAGGGCCTTTAACACTGGTAAAAAAAGAACTGATAAAGGCCACCTTTATCAGTAATTTTTGAAACTATTAATGGGGACCTTTATCAAAACATTATAAAATCACTGGTAATTATATCCCTTTTAATTATCTTACATTATAATCACGTCTATAATAATAATAAATCACTTTTATTAGCCCTATTAAAGGCCCAATTTGCAGTAGTGAAGAAAAATTGAGACAAAAATTTCTCTTGCTGATTTTGTAACTTTGAAACTGTAAAACTTTTGAAAGTGAGATCCTGAAATTTATATGTAAATAGAAATAGATTTAAGAATAAAAATCACAAAATATATTTATTGGTATTATTTTGACCACATAACAAAAATAAGTTCTGAATATGGCATTTATCTCACAAATATATAAGTGGGATGAGAAAAAATCATACATTGAGACTGATTCATCACGCATGTTCATTATATTCATGAATAATATAGTTATTGAAATTAATTAATTTCTTAATAATCATTTAATATTATATTATTTCTTTTATTTCACTTATAAAAATGTTATATATAATTTATTAATCAATTAGGTTTATATCGAATGTTTTGACTATATTCAGTTTATTTTACAGAAATGAATTTAGTGGGTCAACAATGGTCAAAGGTTTAATTATTTCAACATATCTAGAATAATTATAATGAACTGATTATAATATTTATAAAATAATTATACTTTAAAACACAATAACGCGTGATGGGTATGAAAAATTAAATAACCTTACGATCATGGATACAATATGCCATATGTACAAATGAGTAGCATTTTAATTTTTCATTGTTAATTATAGAAAGAAGGAAACTAATATTTTAAAATTAATATATTTTAAATATATCATTAATATGATTAATTTTAATTATACATACTTATATATATCATTCTTGTTATGTAAAGGGAATTACATTTCTTTGAGGAGGCAGTAGCCCACTAGTCCATGAATGATATTATAACATTTTTAGTGTGTAAAAATGTAACAAACAAACTGATATATTATATTTCCAAGAATGTAATTACTTTATTAATATCATAAATATTTCATTTATATCATATTTATTCAATATATGTATCCTTACAATCTACCATATAACACATTAGTGAAAAATCATCATATCGCTTTGCAAGGCGATAGTCCGCCGTACACACGAGCACCATTATCATATCCCCTACGGTATGAAATATAAAAATGGTATATATGATATATTGACTCAAAAGGCATAATTGTTTTATATATGTTATAAATATCAAATATAATCATTATTTTTATCATTATTACCAACCATGAGAGGTGGTAATGAAAAAATGGATGACAACATTTCATGATGCAGTAGTCCAATGTACACACAAATGATGATTTCATAATCCATTTGATGGAAGTGTGTGTTTTTTATTTTTTAACCATAAAAAAAATATTATTATGTTGAAGATAATTATTTTATTATATAATAATGTTATAAGAATAATTAAAGATATTAGAGAAATAAATAAAACAGAAATGCATGCTGATAAATGTTACCACTTCTTCGTGTAACTCCTTTTGGTCTTCACCAAAGGCCTTTCTTTCTTGGATTTATGCACACATTAAAGCTGAAAAGATTGTATTATGGAATAGTATAATTTATTTAGTCAGAGTTTGTCATAAAAAACTATTTTTTGGTGTGAATAGAAGAGTATTAGGGTGGCCTTTTATAAGTTGGGGAGAGAACGCAATTTGTATTTTTCAAAACAATGTTAGGTTAAACAAAATTTTTTCCACCAAAAGGATACAATAATGAATAAAACTATATAATAGAAGGGATATGGTCAAAATACATACATATAATGGGTTTTAGAAATTTTTTAGGCCATTTGTTCTCTTATGTTTATTGTTTAACCACTATGTAAACTATTTTTAGCTTAATTGGAGTAATTAATTTTAATTTATTTTAGAAATATCTTTGGTAAAGAAGTATTATTACACTCTTTGAAATTAATAATTATGATGATTAAAAATTTAGTATCAATTTTTTAATATTAAAATCATATATGTTACAAAATCTAATTTAATATTAATCATACAGATGTGGTGAGACAATGAGTTTTTAAGAAGAGTATTTATTTAGGAAACCTTGATTCTATAATAACTCCGTGACTAATAATAATAATTATATTAAAATGAAATAATATTTGTAGATAAATAATCTACAAAATAAAATTTAAAATAATAAATATTAGGGATTATTTTAAAAATTAAAAATGAGAAACATTATGCATTTTAAAACAATTTTTAGAAAACCAGTCTTTAATCCCAAAAACAATTAGATAAAAAACGAATATAAAGTTGATTAAAAAATAATTAGGTTTATAAAATTTAAATAAATATTAATTAATTTACGTGAATACAATTTTCATAACATATTTATAATATAAAATTACTTTATTCTTTAAAATAAATGATTGGTTTTAAAAAAATCAGAATTTTCACTATTCAAAAAGAAATCATTATTTTCCCAAAAATCCCAAAATTTCACCAAATGTAAATTTTTATATTAAAATAAAAAATGAATTTTAATTTATAAAATATATTTTACAAAACTATTAAAAACTATATTTAAAATAAGTTCACAATAAAAGGCAACATAAATGTTTTTTCAAAATATATATAGTTTTATGTCTAAAGTTGTTTTTATTTTTATGTCATATATTAAAAAATAAATTATTATTATTTAATATTTATTTTAATATATTATTAAGAAATTTAATTAATATAATTTAACAATTATGTATTATTTAATTTATTGTCATAGAATACACTTGTGCACATTAAAAAAAATTCATAAAAAAATTTCCTTTTATTTTTAAAAGGGGTTTTTTTCAATTATAATTAGTTAGTCATAGAATAATTCATTATATATACACGTGTAAAATATATTTTTATAATTTAGATAATCCTGTCCATACATACCATTAAAATAGCTAGGTGATAACTATCACGTTAAATAATATTATTATTATTATATTGTAGTTTGGTAAAACATGGTTTTGTATGTAACACAAGGTACAAAAGAGAATATTTATTGATAGAATAATAAGATAAATGAATTGTTATGTATCCTTTAAAATATCAATAATAATTTTATTCTTTCTTAAATATCATGGTATTACAGTCAATATTATCATTCTAATATTAAAATAATATCAATAAATTATGATGAAGAATATATCATGTTGATAAATCTATAGATTTATATGAAAAATATGATTGTTCAATTATCATTATTTTTTATTTACATGATTTTTTTTTATAATTTAGTAGTTAGAACATACTATTTCATAGAAATTAATTCTCTTGCAATCAAAATTTTCCTGCATCTTCTCTCTAGATTCGCCTCTTAAAATATCTCATCAATAAGGTTGATGTCACATTTTTTATTATTATAATATTACAAATTATCTTATGAAAGGATAAATAGGCAAGTAAAAAAATTTATTCCTTAGACCACCCTACTCCTCTCATTCAATTCATTATTATTAGGTTATATCCAAACATTACTAACATGGTCCTCGATCATAATTAGAGGTTCTTTTATAACTCCCTTCAACTAATTTATAAGGATGTCTCTAGTTATTTCGTCCTTGAAATATGGAGTAATTTTAATTATATTCAATATTATAGGAATATTAATTATATTCATGTGAACTATCTAAAATAGATGGATATTGGAGATAAAAAATCCTACGTTGAGTTTTTTTATTTTTTATACATTCTCTAGATAATTTCTATCCAACAATGAGATCTAACAGAGAAAAATATTTCTATCATCTAAGTGATTTTTTATAGTGTAGTAGATTGGGAAAGATAATAATTACTCATTAAATTCTCAGAAGCATGATGCATACCACCTGCTCTATAATATTAGTGAAATATTCCTTGAATACGATTCATTTTATTACTACTTGTTATCCTGGTTCTATTTTATAAACTCTTTCTTTCTATGAATGATGGATTTTGAGTTTTGTGTTAAAAACTACCTATGGGTGATCCAATGATTAAGAGATAATGTTAAGAATTACATTGTCAATATAAAATTCATAAACTAAATGGTAAATATGTTACCTATAATCTTGGACATGGGTGAGGGGTTCAATGATGCCTAGAATACATTTCAGAACCATCATGTACCACTTTTTGATTCAAAATGCATGGGAAACACAAGAAATAATTATTAGATATATTATAAAAATAGATCTTGAATATTTAAGCTTAAAAGGGATAGATCATACACTATATAGATTATGCGAGGTGGGGGAATTGATCATGAACTTTTAGAATTAGTATTTATGTTGTTCATTAGTTACTACAGGGATAGTAACCCACTAATAATAGAGATATAGGAAATCTTAATGGTGTTATTTAATTGTGAGGATATCAACCCCTCATTAATAACCATGTAATCTAATTATATGTTGATTTTTAAGATCATGTAAAACCCTAACAAAAGTAAATAGTTTTTAATTAACACTCTATGCACCAGATGTATTTTGATGGATCCTCACATATAATTGTATAAAATTATTCAATTTGGAATCATGATGGATGAATACATTGAATAAAATTAATAATACTCAAATCAATATAATATAAATTCTTCCATTGGTTAACTACCTTTGGACTATAAAATTTTTGGAATGTAATGATGCTATTGATCTGCAATAATTCATATAACCTTGATTCTAATGTCATTAGTATATTTAATCTTTATGAAATAAAAATTTATGATTGTAATGATAGATAGGGTTCTATCAATGAAATTTAAAGAATAATAGTGAAAAATATGGATTTCATCAATATACCATAATTTAATTTTTCACTCTATAATGAAACTATATATAATCACTATTCAAACAACTAATTGTTTCCCAATTTTGTTTTTATTTTCTCAAAACTAATTGATCCAAAACCAGTTATAATTTTTTTCTAGTGAATGTATCTTTTATATCAATTTTAAAATTATTATTTAATTTCAATTCATTTATTTTTAGTGATAAATCTAAAATTTTATTCAATGTTACTCGAACATAAAATAATAACATAAATTATGTTACACTTATATTTGGAAAATTTATGTATCACAGTATGCCTAAATAGTAAAATTTAGCCCCACCAAGATGTAGTGAGAATGAATTAAATCAAGAGGTCATTCTTGTGTAATATTCGTGGATCAGTGATGATTAGTAACTGTTTTCAAAATCAATTATTTAAAGATGAAGTATTTCAATTTAATACAATACATGAAAATTCATGCATAGAAATGAAATTACTCCCCACTCAAGTACCCATTCAAACTCATATACCACCCCCATTATTCTTATTTTGATCTTGGGTTATAAAAATTTAGTACAATGAAATAACTCAACAAACATTTTCTATTTTTTATTTTATTTTTATTTTTCAATATATGTTACTTCATATGTACACATTTTTATCATTTTATTATTTTCTTCTAATATATTTTTATCTTGTGATAATATTTTGTTTTTCATTTCCTTTAATTAAAAAGGTTGGTGATCACTAGGATATACCAGTGATAGATTATATTGTGTGTTGGTCGAGGGGATTAAACATCAGATTCATCTCATCCTCTTGGTAGGAGTTTTTTCCAACATCGAGAATCTCTTTAATATTTAATATTGGTTCATGAATCCTCTTTAAATATCCATGTGAGAATATTTAAAAATATTATTATTATTATTCAAAAACAATAATCTAGGTGAACATGGGTATATATTAGATTTTATCCATCATTATATTATTAATTAGCATTGTAATAGTTTAAAGATGAACGACTAGGTACTTTAGTGTTTTTTACCGTCCAAGGAGGTCGTTGTTGTTATGAGGCTGGGATCAGAACCACAATAGGTGAATTTTACATATCCTTATGAATTTATCATTACCCATGTAGTTTAGATTCACTTAAATGTACACGTCATTTATTTTAAGGATTCATGAAAAAGAATTTCATGGTTTCATATATAGTTATGAATCCATGAATAAGTGAAACTCTTTTTATGCTCTTACATCCAAGACGTATAGGTTTATAGGATTGAACCATTATGAAAGTTTTATGTAAAACCATTAACGTGAATCAAACCCCATGTAGTTATCATTGTATTGGTTGAGTTCATGTAACAGAACCATACTACACAACTTAACATTATATAGTGAGGATGTAAATGTAATAAAAGTTGAAAAAACATGATATTTAGTGGGAAGTATATATTGGGATACCATTTCTAGTATATCCTATATTTTAATAATTAGGAAAGAGAGGATATGGTTGTGGAATGCACTTATTTTGAGGCATAGAAATGTTTTTTCCCATGTTGGAGGCATGATAAATTTTCTACTCAGGTACACCCTCAAAGAATATAAATAGATTCAAATAATGTTCATGGGTGAACTGTAGCCAATTTATCTCTGGATATCAGGTGGTAGTTCACAGGATTGGGTGATCATGTTGTATAAATCCCTATAACACCCCATGATTTCATGGTATATTAACCTTTTAATGAATTTTAATAGGTTATATTACATGAAACATCAACTTGGTTGGAATTAAATGCAAAATTGTGTTTTTAAGAAACAAAACTTTAGTAATACACTTATTTAAATGATATATTTAAAACCCATACATTAAATATATTAATATTAATAGTAATAAATAAATATTAAATTTTATTTTTAATTTCTTCTCATAAAAATATATTATTTATAATGAAATGTATAAGTTTTAGTAAAATAGTTATATTTTTAGAAATACAATTTTGTTAAAAGAACTACTTTTTATGTCATTTTACGAAAAATAATAAAATTAATTTTAGACACTATTATAAAATTAATTTGGTAAAATATAATTTATTTATAAATTAGAAAAATCAAAATTAACTTAAGGTAAATTTTTGGTATTTTTCTGAAATAAGTCAATTTTTGAAGAATAATGAAAACACTATATTTTTTTAAAAACAGATTTTCTCATTTATATAATTATTTTTCATTAAATTGATTTTCTTTTCACTATTTATAAATAATAAATATAATAACCCAATTTTTTTCATTGTAATCATATTTATAATTGATTTAGATATAAAAATTAATTGAATTTTTTAACACCTTTTTACATACCTTCTATCAACATTTTCTCATTAGCATTAAACATAATTTTACTTCTTCTGTTAATAAAATTTTTAAAAAT
Organism: Viscum album; assembly: GCA_963277665.1. Taxonomy (NCBI): domain Eukaryota; kingdom Viridiplantae; phylum Streptophyta; class Magnoliopsida; order Santalales; family Viscaceae; genus Viscum; species Viscum album. The sequence continues at coordinate 669,070,369 of OY728155.1, forward strand.
ATACATACATGGTTGTAATACGTTTGAAAAAAATTGTTTCAATCGGATCAAAATAATGTTTTTGTGAATAGTAACATTTGAATTTTATTTACCATGGTTAAAGGTAAATATGGTATTTAATGGTAAAAATAATATTATAATAATATAAAATTAGCAAAAAACATTTCCTAATTTTATTTGATAAGTATGTTTTAACCAAAACCAACCTTAGGTAGAAAATATGATCATTTTTATGATACTTTTTTTAAGATTAGTAAATATAATATATTTTATTTAAAGAATAGTTAAAATGTCATATTCAAATTTTAATTACATTTATATTTTTCATATAAGGTTATATAAGTGAGATTGTTAACTATAAAAAGTATTTATAAATATAATAATTTTATCTACATCATGATCATTTCATTATAATTTTTAGATATTAATTAACTAAATTTAATCATGACACAATGATGATGTAGTAATTACTTTATTAATTGAGATATCAATTTAATTATATTAAAATTATTAAAATAAATATAATTTTACACAATTAGTGACATCATATTATTTTATAAATAAATGAGACATTCTAGTGAAATATTTGAAATATTTATTTAAAGTTATCAAGTTGGTTTTATGTTTTCAAAATGAAAATATTGAATAGTATAAAAAATGACAGAATTATTATTTAAAAAAACTATTTTAATAAATTCTATAAAATAAATAAAAATTTGGACAAATAACTTTAAATATGTTAAATACATCATAAATTATCTAATTTGAATTCTTTTTTATGTTTATTGGTACTATATTAACCCTATGGTGTATAAATACAATAAGACACTATAAGAGATAAACTGTTTAACTAAGGGTTAAATTCAAAAGACGAGGTTAATTTTATGACATAAACTTTTCTAAAATTCATTATTTTTTGGTATTTATAACAATACTAAATTTATACTCTAAATTAGTCACTTTTATAATTTTTAAAACTGAAAATAAATTTCTAATAAATTAATATTTCAAGATCTTCAAAATGTCCACCTCAACTACCTCATAAAAGGGCACTTCCCCTTCTTTTTTATTAACCCCACTAAATCCATTTAGTTAGACCAAAACCTCCCAATTTATCCTAAAAAATTTCCATAAATTCTTCTTAGAGGTGGAACATTTGGAATAATGACATCATATGGAGAAATTTTGTGCAAATAAATAAGAGACACTCAAAGAAGAGGTAATTGTTTTACAAATTCTTTCATTGTTCTTTTCATATTATTCTTAATTTTACAAAGTTTTTTCTATACTAAAGAAATAATTATATAATTTACTATATATGGTGATTTTTTTATAATTATGGGACATCAATATTCATCCTTTTACCCATCCAACACAAAAATATCGTCATGTGTGCATACGTATGGCTTACCGTCTCTACGCTGCGGTGTAAACTATTTTCATGTACAATTTATTTCTATATATATAAAAATGAATATAATGGATTTAAAAAATAAATATAACATTATATTAATTCTTTAAAATTCATAATCCATCCAATTAAATAACATTTAACCATTGAGAAAATTATATAGTCTCTTGTGCGCACGTACGACTTACTGTCTCCACAAGGTGATGAGATTCATCCCATATGCTCACCATTCCAGTATGATTATATGAATATAAATTACTAATAAGTATAAAATATATTAAATTATACCCCTAATAGAATAACATATATATACATACATATAAGTAATTTACTTTCATCTATTCAATATGATAAGAAAACATAAACATCATTCATGTGTATGTACGACCTTCCATCTACATGGACAATGTACTCCATTTCACATATATATATTATATATATATATATTTATATAATTAATATATATATGATATATAAATCTTGTTATAAAATTTGGATTTAATTAAATCATGATCTAAATCATATGATCACGAATAAAAAGTCAAAACACGTATGATAAACAAATAAATTATTACCTGAAACGTTGATTTAACAAGGAATTGTTAACAAAATAATAATATAAATCCATACCTGAATCATATATGATATCATAAATATTATTATGATTCGGGTAAAAGTTAAAAATATATTTAATACCACTATACAGGTGTTTCAGACTTGTATGGGAGTATCATGCCTAAGGTAATGGAATTCCATATAACATTTAATTTTCATGAGATATAAGCCATGTTCCCAACTTATTTCTTATGTGTGGTGTATGAAATACCCTTATTATTTTTGATGTCATGAATTAATTTAACTTAATGGTATTTAATGATTCATTTTAAGATATTGGGATTAATATTTAAATGTTCAAATTAGTATGGGACACTTTAAACATTTAAATAATTAATCCTTTCCCCAATTCAATATTCTTGATATTATCATACAAATTTATTTATATGAATATAAGTGGTTATAAATATCATTATATATATTTTTTTATATTTATTAAATATATTTCATGAATAAAGCATTTAATTTTTTTACAAAAGGTTCAAATTCACAATCTCATTATTTTCCAAGATTGTTTATATGTAAGTACCTACTGAGACATATTTATCAACCATGCCCACGTTTACTTAAAATGAAATTCAAAACATTATCAAAAATTGTTTAAATTTATTTTAACCCATGTTTTACTTTTTATAAAATGTTTTAAAAGGCATATTTTTTTTTCATTTTCCAATTGAGTCAATTTATATCCCTTTCGACAAATTAAAGAAAGAATATTTTTTAAATTATACGACGTGAGAGTATATTTTTCACCATTATTAAGCCTTGACATTTCATGGCTCACATTACAATATTACCATTTTATTTTCAAAAAAATTGTTTTCTATTATAATTGAGAGACTTTTAAATGGTTGTAAAGTGAAAATGAATATTTCTATCAAAGAGTTTCAATGATTGTATTAAATTATTTTCATCTATGTCAACATCCTTTGTTGGATTTTATTATTAATTGAGAATTATTTATTATGATACAATCTTTAATATTATATGGAATGTTTTATGATATATTTAATTGTTGTTTTGATATTTTGGTACCATTCATGGTTTATAGTTAATGTATTAACATTTTATTTTCCAGTTTTAATAGGAATGTTATTTGGATGTTTTACCCCTTTTATAAGAGGAACGAATTAGACTTAGTATGTGATAGTTGGGGCATAATATATGTTATCAATTCATAATTAGTTATAATGAGACAAATTATTATATTGACCTGATTCCATGAAGGTATATTTATGTATGATCTTGGAAAAGGGATGTGAAATTGTGGTTATGAGGTCTGGAATTATGTATTCCCTCATTATGAGATTATTTATTAATATTACATGTGATTCTTCAACAAGTATAATATTAATTTTAATATTTAAATAGAATTATTTTATTTAAAATTTTCTTATTATGTTCATGTTTATGTTTAAAAGGATTGTGTTTTAGTTTTATTCTTTCCTTAAAAGATTATGATAATTTATGAAATCTTATGCTGTATTGATCCTCATTATTGAGCAACTAAGATCTCCCCTTCCTTATGTTTTATTTTCCTAGGATTCCCAAAAGTTTTTTTATGAATGAAATATAGGGTTAAACTAGGATAACAATGGTGTTATAAATGGATTATCTTTTTTTATGTAATTTTTGAAATCTAAATGTAATTTTCATGTTTGTAATGTTTCTTCTAAGACATTAAAATTGATCGGTACTTCAGGATTTTATTCTTTATAATCATATTAATGTATTAAAATAGTGCATCTACTCTGGGAATCTGGGTTCATGGTATTGTAGTTGGTCTCAGAGTATGTATAGAAACAACCATGGAAATTATATCTTGAAAGTACAAATTAGAAAACATAACCCTATGAATGACATTGAGGATAAGTCTACATACATGATATCATCTTTAGATTTGGTAATAGATAACCTAGCATAATCCTATAGATTTATGGATTTTGAATAATATGGAATAATTTATAGATCATATAAATGATTCTTTATGAGAATATCACTATGATTTGTCTTTCTCACTTTGGGCTTTGAGTTTGGTTAAATGGGTAGAAACTACAAGGTTATACATGAAGTGGTTATACTGCTGATGATGATGCGATTACAAAAGGGAGATGAAATGAATGAGGTATTAAGGAATATAATGTTGAATTGTATTTTAGGGTTTAAGAGTGAATTGAAATGATTATGGTTATTTTGTATTTGTATTCAAGTATTATTCCATATTTGGAGATCTAGTTATAAGAATCAAGAGATATATAAGGGTTCTACTTTAGTAATTTTTATTTAAGTATTTGGGAAAATGAATTTTTTCATTAAGGTTTTATGGAGATTTGAAGGTTGATATGTGGAAATAATATCCACATTATGTTTTTTATGTAATCTAATTTTTCAATTTATTTTGTAAATTTAGAGACATTTTTGGATAGTGAATTTGGATGGAAGTATTTTGGCCAAGTCATAAAATTGGAATGTATTATGTTGAACATTATATATTATTGTTTGAGGTTAAATTATGATTTATAGGAAACTTTGGGCTGACCATTTATTATAAATTTTATGGATGAATGAAATACTTATGAACCATAGAATTTGTTAAAAGTGCTTCAAGTATAGAGAATCATTTTCAATATCCATATCTAGGTGAATTAAATGAAGTGCAAATAGACCGAAGCACAACCAAAGGATAAAATTTATACATGAAATGATGTGAATTAAGATTTCCATAATTATTATATTTATTATAAAATAATTTTATAACTCTATAAAAATTAACTAATATAATGTGTTATACTATTAAATTAATTTTTGGACAATTTTATTTGAAATCATCAGATATTTATGGATTTTGACGCACTCAATTTTCTATTTACTATTCACTTGTTTGTGATTGATGACCTCAACCACTCCCTATTAATATTTACATTTTCCCTCAAATTAAGTATCTCTACCTTCCACTAATGCTCTCCCTTTCAAATGACTAATTTGGTGGTGAACATCACATTTACATTTACCTTTTATTAAGAAAATATTTTAGTTACCCTATTTCCAATATGGGTTTTTGAAACATGTATTTTTGAGTAGCAACCTATTCTTTTAGAAGACCAATTTCAAATTGCAAGGAAATAATTTATTAAAGGATGAGAGAATTTTACAACCAAATATTTCTTGGTATATTATATTTTTAAATAAATTCAATATCATAAAAACCATGAAACACCTACTTGGATTGAGTTACATGCAATATTGTGTTTCTAAAAAACAACACTTTAGTACTGTAATTATTTAATCTATATATTTATAACATATCCATTAAATATGTTAATTTTAATAGTAATAAATAAATTTTATATTTTGTATAATTTTCTCACATAAATAAAACACATTTATAATGAAATGTATATATTTAATTTTTGAATTTAGAATATTAAAATTATATTAGGTTGAATTTTTGGTATTTTTCTGAAAACATTAAATTTTTGATGAAGAGTGAAAAGCACTGAATTATTTTTAAAAAACAACTTTTTTATTTCAATAATTATACTAAATTAAATTTATTTCAATGTAATAATCTATAAATTATACTTATAATAATCCAATTTATATAATTTTTCTCATTTTTATAATATAAATTGATATAAATGTTCTTTGAAAATTTTTACGCTTTTCCCCCGCCTTTTAGCCATTTCTTCAGATTAGCATTAAATGTAATTATAATATTTTTATGAATTGAATTTTAAAAAACAAAAATAAATGGTTGTAATTATTATTAAAAATATGGTTAAATAGGATCAAAATTTTTTTTGGTGAACAAAAACTTTTTAAATTTATTTACCATAGTTAAAGGTAAATTGGGTAATTAAAAGAAAAATAATAATATTATAGTAACATAAAATTACCCTAAAACTTGTACTAATATCATTGGGTAAGTATTTTTAAACCACAATAAAGTGTAGTTCAAAAATACTATTCTTTTTAAGACACTTGTGTATGATTGGGACATTTATTATATTTTATTTAAAGAATTGTTAGAAATGTCATATTCAAATAATAATAACTATTTGTTTAATATCAAGTTATATAAGTGATATGGTATACTATAAAAATTATTTATAAATATAATATATCTATCTACATCATTATAATTTACTTATAATTTTTATACATTAAATTGTTAAACTAAATGATGACACCATGATGATGTAATAATTGTTTAATTAATTGAGATATAAAATATATGATATTAAAAATATTCAAATAAATATAACCCGACTTATTTAATGACATAAAATAATTTTATTGATACATTAGACATGTTAGTGAAATATTTTTAGTATTTTTTTGAATTTTTAATGTTGTTTTTATTTTTTCACAAATTAAAATATTGAATAGTATTAAAATTGACATAAATGATATTTTAAAATAAATACTATTTCATTAAATGAGATAATAGTAACAGAAATATACGGTTCATTAAAATAAATTTTAAAATGTAAAATATTTCATATATTATCCAATTTGGATTACTTTAACATTTTATAGTAATAATATTAACCATATAGTGTAAAACTATAAGAAAACACGGTAAGAGTTAAACTGTTTCACTAATGGTTAAATAAGAAATGATAAGGTTAATATTATAATTTAAAATTTTATAATATTGATTGATTGAGGGGATTGTAACCCAAAATCATCTTAGAAAATAAATATATCACTTTGGAGCTATTTGAACCTGAAAATCAATTTACAAAAAATTAAAATTTTATGATCTTCCAAAAGTGCCTCTCACCTCTCTTATGAAAGGGCACTTCTTCTTATTTTTTATTAAAAACTATAAAAACCATTAGTTTGACATAAAAATTCCCATTTATCCCCCCATATTCCATAGTTTCTTCCTAGATTCCACACATTGGGTAGAATTATCGTCTATGGAGGCCTTTTGTAAAATCAAAAGGAGACATTTGAAGAAAAAGTAATTGTTTTACCAATTCATTCAATGTTCCTTTGTTATTATACTTATTTTTTCTATGTTGTTTCCATACTAAAGTAATAATTCCAGAATATAATATATGATGATATGTTTTTATAATTACGGTACAACCATATTTGTCTTTCTAATGAACATATCAAAATCAATATCACCATGCATGCATACATAAGACTTACCGTCTCCACGCTGAGGTGTAATTTTTTTTCATGTACACATTATTTCTATGGTTATAATGATGAATATAATGGATATAAATAATATATATAACAATATATTGTTTCTTTACAATTAATATTCCATCCAATTACATACCATGTAACAATTAAGGAAATGATATCGTCGCTTGTGCATACCCACAACTTACTGTCTCCATGACGTGATGGGATTCGTCTTATATTTACACCATTCCTGAATGATTATAAAAATAAATATTACGAATATGTATAAAATATATGAAATAATAATTATAATTTAATAATATATATATAATATATTTACTGCATATATTCAATAAGATAAGAAAACAAAAAAATAACTTTCATGCGTATGTACAGCCTACCGTATACAAGAATATATTACTCCATTTCATATATATATATATATATTATATATATATACATAATATATATGATATATAAATCTTGTTATTAATTCTTAAATTAAGTAAATATTTATATATGTAATATGAACATGAATAAAAAGTAAAAACACTTACAGTAAGTAAAGAAATTATTACCCAAAACATTTCTTTAACATGGAATTGTCCATAAAATTGCAATATAAATCCAAAAACGAATAATATATGATAGAATAAATTTTATTATGATTCTGGTAAAAGTTAATTATATATTTAAAACCACCATATAGGTTTGTCAAACATGTACATTGAGCATCAGACCTATGGTAAGGGAATTCTTTCTCACTTTTAATTTTCATGAGATATAAGCCATGTTCAGCACTTATTTCTTGTGTGTGGTGTATGTACTACCCCTATTATGTTTGGTATCAAGAATAAATTTATATTTATGGTATTTAAAGTATCATTTTTAATATTTTTATTATTATTTAAATGTTCAATGTTATATGAGATGCTTTGATTGTTTAAATAATTAATCCTGTCTCCATTTCAATATTCTTGATATTATTATCCATATTTATTGATATATATATAAAGGATTATAAATAAATTTTTATGACCATATTTATGTTTATTCAAATGTTTTAAAAAATAATCCTTTTAATGTTTTTATGAAAGAGTTAATTTCATAATCTTATTATTATATGAGATTGTTTATATGTAATTATCTAATGTAAGAAATTTATCATCCATGTAAATTTTTCTTAAAATGTAATTCAAAATATTATTTATAATTTTTTAAATACTTTTTTACTCATGTTTTAATTTGTATAAAATGTTTTTATTGTAATATTTTCATGATTTTCCAAATGAGTTACTTTATGAAAATTTAAAAAAATAATTCAAAGAAGGTTTTTTAACATATACACCGCAAGTGGCTATTTTCTACCATTATGACGTCTTAAATTTTTTGAATATTCCCTTACAAGATTACAAGGTTATTCTCAAAATAAATGTTTTCTTTTATAATTGAGTGACTTTTTAATGATTTATACGTAAAAAGGGATATTTCTTTCAAAGAGTTGTAATGATTTTATTAAATTATTTTAATCTATGTCAGTCGGCTTTGTTGGAATTTTTGATTAATTGAGGTTGATTTATTATGAAAAAATATTTCATACTGCATTGATGTTTTATGATAAATTTTACTAGGGATGTGCTATTTTGATAACATTTTGGGTATGTGGTAAATGTTTTAACAATTCATAGGATATTTTTAATATGAATTTTGTTGTTATGTTTTACCCCTTTCATAGGAGGAATGCATTAGACTTAGTATGTGATAAGTGGGGCTTTCTATAGCCTCTCAATGCATCAGTTGGTCTCATGGGAAAAACTAGTGTCTTGGAATGAGTTCGTGACGTAATATTTATGTATGATCTTGGCATAAGGCTATGAAGTTGTGGTTATGATGTCCAATATAATTCATTTCTTTATTATACGATTATTTATTGATATTACATGTGATTATTTGACTAGTAAAATATCCAGGTGAATGTTTATATGGAATTATTTGATTTATTCTTACCATATTATGTTCATGTTTTTTGTTAAAAGGATTGTGTTTCAGTTTTATACTTGCCTTAAATTTTTATGCTTATTTATTAAAGCTTCAATAGTATTTATTTACCTTACTAAGAATATTATTTCACCCCTTTCTTGTGTTTTATTTTCACAGGATACCAATAAGTGTTTTATGATTGACATGCAGGTGAGGAAAAGAGAATAATGGTGTTCTCAAAGGATTATATATGTTGTATTTTATGTTTGAAATTTTAATGTAAATATCATGTTTGTAATATATTTTCCAAGACTTATAAATTGACCTGTCCTTTGGGATTAGATTCTTTTTAATCATTAAAATGTATTAAAATATTTTCCCTTATCCAAGAATATGGGGTCTGGGCGTTACACTCTCAATCAATGGATTCAATTAAAATACTTTAGGGGTGGACTCTTTATTCCATCTATTTTGGATTTTTTTATTTGTAAATGAATATAATGAGACTTTTTAGGATGACTTGGGCATGTGGGGTGGATATTTTTTCTCTATAGTGATTTAACCTAGTTTCTCTTGCGAAACATCTGAGTCATGGTTGTCATTTTAGAGGAAACCCCTAGACTAGGTACCTAGGAAGAATCCAACTCAAGCCCATATACGTGTATCTAAGTGCACTAATCTATATCTTTTTATGAATGAATAGGTTAATAATCATTTGACATAGTAGGATGTTCTATAAGTATGTACGAGTCATGGGACACAAATTAGAAACATGTTTGGCCCAAAATGGGATTGGATACCCTGAGTTGTGTGGGATGAATCGGTGTATTGATATTCATTCCCAAAATCATCTTTCCCTACTATATCATGACCTATTTATTATAAAGGTCACTTAATTTTCTCTTTAATGTTTAATTTTATATTATCCTATACAAAGTTATCTATTTATGATGCAAAGAATAAATATAATAAGGAATTTATAAGGGCACACTAATTTTTAATTGGTTCACCACTATAGTTTAGTTAAAGGAGCATGCATCCAATACTGTGCTGGTCGACCAAAATCACTAAGTTCAATTCTAATTGCTTTAGTCTAGGTCACTCCTTCCTCAAGTCATTTCCCTTACAATGTTAAGAGTATACTCACAATGTCTCTTAGTATTAAACTAATCATAAATTTAAATCTCACTTATCTCTAAAATAATGTGTTCTCATTGCTCTTTTAAATGATTCTTATTTTTATTAGTTGAATCAATATTATTTACACCTCATTTGGTATATCATTAAATTCCACTATCATAGCTTTGATGATTATAATATTACAAAATATTTATTGGAAAATCCCTTCTTAAAACTTTAGTGATTCTCACTAATTTCATGAAGATCACAGAACCTTTATGAAACATCACAATTCTTTACAAGAATATCCATCATTGGTGATCCCCATAACATCTGTGAAGCCCTCCAAATTCAGGAAGCTCATTGATTTTGTGGAGATTGTTTCATTAATGAATATCACTACTTTTAGAATTATCTTTTATTTTTCAATGATTAATGATTTCATGAAGCTCCCATTTCCTTCACGAAGTCCATTCATTTCATTATTCTCACATAGAATTTGTTATGAAAAATCCTTTGGTAAAGGTCAATTAGCTCTCCCAAAGCTCAACAATTTCTCGAAGCTTAAAACATTAGATTGTATTAAATATCAATCACAAAAATCATTCTTTGAATCATTTTTTACCACGAAAAACCTTCTATAGTCACATTCATGAATAATAAGACATTGTAATTTCATTAAGGATTGTTCTATTTTTATGGGGGGTAGGGGTTAAAGTTTATTTATAGGAATTTACCCCCATTCATGAAGCAACCATTAATGAAAACATCATTTTGTGAAGATACCATTTTTTCTTAAATATCCATGTGGTCATAAAGCCTTTCATAGTTACAGAGATTTACCATCTTTCCAGTGTTTGATGGTGATGATCCACACCATCATGAAATAATGCCTTCACAGTAATTAATTTCATTGAAAATATATATACCTTCATGAAAATGCAATCCTCAAGAAATCAATACCTTCTCCACATACATATAAAGATTTCATTTAAATAAAATATCATGATGTTTTAGCTATCCTCTATATTTTGGACTACTAAAATTTGTAAAACAGTAACAAATAGTGTCAAATTTTATACACATTTTCCTATACTTATTTCAGGGAATGAAATACTTTTTCATTGATAATTATCAACATAACTTGTAAAAAATCTCCCAGGAACACCGTAACTATCCTTAGATAGCTTCTCTGTCAAAAAACAAAATGAACTGAAAAACATTGCATTGTCAAATTGGTGGATTTTTGTACAACAATACGATTATTCAGTATTGTTGAAAACTCTTCACATTTTGATTTCCCTTTTAATATTCATCCATATTCTTCAAAAATTATCTTATTGTTATTCAGATAGAGGCCAAAGATTTAATCAAAATGAACTCTAAGACCTCATGATCATTGATCAATGTGAGAAACAAGATAATTTTTCAATGTTCATCAATGAATCCATTTATTAAAAAAATAGCCAAATTATATCATCAAGAACCACATTTTTCTTTTTATATAAGCTTTGATGAAACATCTTAAGAATTGGTAGATTTATAAATCCACCTACTTTACTTCTCTCCCTCAAAACTTATTCCCTATCTTGAATAAGATGTATTCTCCCTGTTTTATAGCCAAAAATTTTCCCCTTTTTCCTTGAACCTGTAGGTCACCCCCTTGTGATATAAAATAAGGTAATAAATACAAATCAACATATTTAGAAAAAGAAAATATTATGTTTGGGATAGGGTGTACCACCTCCAAACTCTTTCAAATGTGGGGTGTCAACTAGAATCTAAGTTCCAGTTGATTTAACTCAAATGACTCTTTGGGTGAGGCTTTAGTCAAAAAAAATTCATCCTATAGTACTATAGGAATATAATCTAACTTTATAATCCCATGCTATACTATCTCCTTGATAAACTTTTACTAGATTTAAATGTGTTTTCCATGAGTTATGGATTGAAAATTTGTTATGATTTATAGCACTTTAATTATCACATTGTATCCCAATTATACACTTCACATATACTCACATGTCATCATGTTTATGCTTCATCCATAATAAGAGTTTTCATTCTTGAGTGGAGAAAATATATTTATCTTCTTTTGTGATCAATGAAATTCAATCATGCTTCATTATTAGATAAGAAATACATAATCCTCCATGATATAATGCACCACATAATGTTTTTTCTATTATATACTGATACCTCCAAATATGCATCTATATTAGCCAATAAATTATTCTTATATTTTTATTTTATATTCAACCAAAATAATTTATGCCCCTGAAATAACCATGAATTATTTTTACAATAAGTATTCATTTTTTGGGGATTTCATTGATATCATGCTACTTGAAATTTTGAAAAAATATAGTTGTGTCACTATTAATTATAATAGAAATCCAATGATCATAGTATTTTTATGTCATTCACTAATTTTCATTCATCATCTTATGATAGTTTATCTAGGTATCCATTAGAGTCATCCTTTACTTAGAATTATCCATTCCAAATCTTCTCAGAACCTCTATAGTATATTTGTATTTTGAAATAAATGTTCCATTCCTTGTGTCACTTATAAAAAAATAAAAGAGGACATTTCACCAGTCATTTTAATTTTGAACTCAATTTTTATGAGTTCAGAAAACATTTTTCACTATTCTTTTTCTGATCCACACAATAATATTTTGTCAACATAAACCAACACTATCAACCTTTGATTATTGTTAGTCTTAATTTTGATATTGTAATCAAATTCACCACACTAAAAACTGATTTGCTTCAAAAAAATGTTCCATGATTGAATATACCATTCTTGGGGGTATCTTCAACCCATTTCCCCCCTTTCTCAGTCAAAAAAGTTTGTTTTCATGTTCATGAATAAGAAAACCATCTAGATGCTCAATATACACATCTTCTTCTAGAACCCCATATGTAAATTCCGACATGACATCCATATGGGAAAAATTTAACATTATTTTGACTACCTTTTACAATAGTAATCTAATAGTCTCCTGCCTCATAACAGGTGAAAATGTTTCATTAACATCAATACCCTCTATCTAGGAGTAATATTTTCACAATAGTCATGTTTTTCCTAAAAAAATATAACATATTCATTCATTTTGTTTTGAAAGACCCATTTGTTCATGATGAAATTCTTATCTATTATTATTGAAATAATTTACCATGTCTAATTCATTCAGTTTGGTCAACCTCTTCATTCATAGCATGAAACCTATTGACAACTCTAGCCAGTTCAAAAAACATTTACGCTCTACTTGGGATTGGAAAGATGTTTACAACAATGACTTTATTCTCTATCTTTGAAATGGATATTCTGGATCACTAATGATATTTTTAATATCAATTTCATATTTAATTTTTGAATTTCATGATGATATATATTTCAATTCCACTTATTTTCCATCAAGGTATAGTTTTGTATCAATATTTTCCACCTTTACTTTCCCGAGGCTTATTAGCACATCATCGATATCATCATGAAACTGTTAACAATGATGTTGGATATTCTGCTATGTTTTTACTATAGTGACATTATATCTTTCAAAAACTTTTCCCAGCCTCTTTTTAAAACATTTATATGCTCTGATTTCTCTGGAATATCCAAATAATATCCCCTTCATCATTAAAACATTATCATTTCCTATATTTCCCCTTATTTAGAATAAAACTCTTAATTCCAAATATTTGAAATTATTTCTAATTTATATTCTTTCCATACTAAATAAATTACAATGTATTTTATTTTTTCATACAAAACAAATCCTTATATGATTTGTTGATTTATTCAAAGACTACTTCCTTATAGAATTTATCTAGTGGCTGTTTTTTAAATGATTTTTATAATTCAAATTCTACTTTCAACCATTATATTTTGTTGTTGAATTCCCACTACCATATAATGATTTTATATATTGTGTTTTTGAAGATAATCATCCACTTGAATGTGTTTGAATTTTATACAATTAACAATATGATACAACTGGATCTACTATCCATGAATCCCTTCAAATTCCCTCCAATATTGTTTTACAAAACTGAACACATCAGACTTATGGAAAATGATAATTAAAAATTTTCATGAACCATCTTGGATACCCTAATACTCTGATACCCAATATTATATGAAAATTGATGAAAGTTTATTTGAAATCCCAAGAATTCGTTAACTAGAACTACAAAAAATAAAAGATAAAGGTGGGAACAAATTTTCGACACAAACTATAGAAGAAATAAATACAATTCTGTATGATCAAAATAAAACTGCACAATGTGAATAGTTTTAGTCATCAAATAGGTATATAAACCCAAATTAAATCCAAAAAGTATCAAAAGAATGAAAGATAACAACCCAAGTCCCAACATACACAACTCTCTAAGACCAATGATCAATAACCACCATCTCTATGTGGGGATTTTCCATATATCAAACCTAGGAGAAGGAAATATCTAAACACCCAATAGCACTAGTTTTGTGTGAGATTGAATCCCAATATGGTGTCACCAAGGATTACATAATAATATGCCTCAATAATTAACTAAATATTTCTGTAAATTTTAAACAAAATTGGAATGGATTTATAAAAATATATTTCAAAAAAACCATGATTTACATTTCAATTGATGGAAATATTTCAAACCATATATTAACAAACATTTTATATAAATTAGATTATATAAATTCACAAGGCATGTATAAAATACATTATAAAATGGAATATATCAAAATAGTCAGAAATGAGGAATATGGTCATCTTATAAGAGGTACAATAGCTGTAAGATAAGAGATACCCATACACTCAAATATGTGATAATGTAAATATGTACACACGTCTCTACGAAATAGGTGAATGATGACACATTACAATCTCTTAAGGGAAGTTATATACTGCAATACATTTTTAGAGTCATAAATATTCGACCGAGTGTTATCCCAAATAACTCACTAACAACCTAGGCCTTAATGTTTTTAAAAAACAAACCATAATGTGGAATATATCTCAAAATATTCCAAAATATAATCCACACTTTTCCCATTTCAATATGCCAATTTACAAATAAAAACCAAATTGTTTTTTAATCAGTTCATGCCATTTCTTGGATAAAACCAACCAAAGATCATATCAAAAAAATGCAATCATTTATTTACTTAAAAATTTGAAATAAATTTTCCAAATCAATTTCACAATAAATTTCAAAATTCCCATCAAATTCCCTAATCATAAGACAATTCATTGGAATTAGGGGTTTTCCCCAAATTTTATTCTAAAAAAAATTCAAATACAGATATGTGAAAATTTAATTTTTAGTAATACAATTGAATGAAATTGAATTTAAATCAAGACATCAAGAGTTTAATCAATTGACCAATCTGAAATGGAACCAACTACCAAAACAATGTGATATGGTCTCACAATTCCCACAATGGGAAACTACAAAAAAAATGTTGAAAAAAGAGATACAGGAATCTAACCTAGATTCAAGATATAAAACAATGGAGATCAGATCCTCCAAAAATATGGTGGTCAAACAAAATATATTGAAAATATAGGAACAATACCTTGAGAAAAGGAATGTGGAAAGAATTATTATCGGGAAATGATCAAATGATGAGTTTTAGCTACAGTTAGCATTGGAGAGGGTTTGGAAGAGCCAAAATTTGTTCTTGTGAGCTCTAAATACCTAGGAAATCATCCAACCTCTAGTTTGGGTTGAGGTGGGGTCTAAACAGGAGCTCATGAATTTTTAATTTTATTTAAGAATAAGAGAAATCCACGTGCACGGTTTCCAAGAGGGAATCCCACAGTTTTTTAAAACATGCACCCCCATTAAGGTATTCATAGATTCTACTATAAGGGTACACAATTTTTTAACCTATTCACCAACCATGAAAATCCTCACTACTTTGGTTTTCATAGTTTTGATTAGTATGGTTCACAGTTTGGGAAAACCATGCATTAATCATTTATATCCCAAGATCCTACAATTGTTTTTTAAAAAATTTCAACCAAAGCACCCATATGAGAGACCCAAACAAATAATGATCAAATGTTGGGTTGAGAAGTACCATAAATTAGTAACATGATGTTACAGACTCTCTACCATAGAAACATTCTATCCCAAGAATGTATGTCATAAAGCTTCTATTTCAAAAATATGAGTCCCCGTCTATCTCATTAGTTCCACTATCCCCGAAGATTCATGCGTATCAGAACTATAATTACATAACACATGAAACCAAGGTATTATCCTCCCACTATGTTCCATGGTTTTGAATCAAATATCCTCACTAGTTGACTTGTTACTGATAAATATTTCCTAACATCAATATCCATCTATCATAGAACATGTGATGAATGAGAGATGTACTTCTAGAGCTACGATATATAGAACATGTTAGTTATCGATGTAAACTATGGTAGAAGTACGAAATGGTATACCAAATTCCCCTCCTATTCAAAAACCTAAAAAATTTCAACAAAATGGGGAGTAATCTTTCCTTTCCTCACAATCTATCAATGACTTGAATGATATGAAACATTGAAGAACACCTGATCACAAACTGAAAATTCCAATGGTTTGGGATGATGATCTACATAATACATATAACGAATTTTTTATTCCAACATTATATGATGAATCAAGAGAATCATTTCTATCATATATTGATCCAATCATTGTCCAACAAAATAAATTTCACTAATCATAGACAAACACAAAATAGATTTACTAGGTCTGCCACACAATGCCTCAAAAGAATCAATTCTGATAGATGGTTAATAAACACTGTTATATGTGAAAAAATCCCTAAATGGTAATAAAACCCCCCAGAAGTCAAGAAAAATGTTGTGAAGCATATCCTCAGTAATATATATTACACTTTTTGTCTGGGTATCGAACTTCTAATGGTATTTTATACTCAAACTAACATGAGATCGTAGTGCCTCTTGATGGAATCTTCCAAAGAGAGTTGTATAATTATGATCTCCATCATAGATTATAGAGTATGCAACTTTGTGAGAATGAAAAATGTATTTCAAATAGAGATTTCACATCTCATAAAATTTAATTGTTGCACAAATAGGCATACTGTCACCTGATTTGGTCAGCCTAACAATTCAAAACCATATCCCATTATAATTTTAATAGATATGTGGAAGCCCCACCACTGTAAGAAACCAGATCTTAATTTCTAGTATGGATCGTGATTTCTGGTGTTTTTGAAAAAAATGAATGTTTTTGGAAATTTAAGTAAACACCGTGTACATAGGAGTACATGTCATGTACCCAATTTCTGTGGGTATCCATGTACTGGTCGTGAAACATTCGAGTACATGGCCATGTGGGGTGACCTGGAAAGAGCCTATAGTAGGGGAAAGTTGAAGCATGTACACAGTGTATACATTTAATGAAGACTGAGTATACTTTTTCTTCTTTTTTGGTTTAACTAGACCATGGTCACGTCTAATTTTCAGACACAACTTCTTCTAGCCCATTCTCGTCCAAGAGCGACTGAGGGAGATAATTATTCTACAAGTCACCAACCCCCATCCATTATCTGATTCAAACACCATCGATTTCATTTGAATCGCCTTAGTATGTTCTTTATTCTTCTAGAGCCCCTCATATTGATTTCCATTTTTTCGTGAGTTATTGGAGGTTGATATTTTTTTTATTTTTTTGTTGATCTACTACATTATAGGTCAATTTAAAGGCGTAGGTTCCACTATATCGATCAAACAACATCGAGGTAGGTGTTTTGTTCCTTTCCGTAGTTGTATTAGAATTATACGTGGAAAAAGTGAAAAATACCCTAGTTTAGGGTATTTCATGTTTTGGAAATATAACCCTAATGGTGCCTATTTTTGTTTGGTTTCTAGAATAAGAGTTTTTTATTGTGAATTAGTTTTATTTCCCTACTTATGGATGTGTTTTCCCTTTCTTGTTAGTATTGGCCTTTGGGTCTAGAATGACCTGTTAGGCTGTTATGCTTTCCATGACTTGTGTTTTTAAGATGGATTTGACATTATATGAAATTATTTTGATATGAATTGTAGTTTTTTAGCAAAGTAGTATTTGAGATTTACATTGGATTCTAGATAATGTGAATGATCTTATTACATAGGGTTGTGATAACCTGGTGTAGTGAGACCATAAGTGGAATGAATACTGAGGGATTCCCCAAAGTATATTTTACCTTTCCTATTGCAAGACCATAGGGGGGATGAACATTGGGCTCTACCTCAGAGTGTCTATTTTATTCCCTTACAAAACCACATGGTGGAATAGAAATTGTGTGCTTCCTCAGAGAGTCTGTAGTTTTCATTAAAACACTATATGGGGAATTAATTGTGAGTGCTTCCTCTGAGATTCTTTGTCCTTGCAAAAATAGAGGGTTTAGACTATGAGACCATTCCTAGAGGGTTTCTTGTTTTTGATTGGTTGATTAATTAATAAATTTAAATGAATGTTGTTTGAAACTATAAGACTGTTTACATTTGCATACTTCCTTGTTTATTACTTCATTTTCATTTTTCATGCTATATATATTCCATGACAGTTAGACACAGTTCTTTGGGTGGTTACCTACTGGGATTTATCTCACACCCTATTTGGGTCATAATTTTTGTCCCAAACATATTATACTGTTGTAGGTATAGATTAGGGAAATCTCCCTTCTACTTCAGGTACTTAATTTCTATGGAGATGGAGAGAATGTGACCAAGATGAGGCCTGCGATGCTACTAGTGTTTATTTTTTTTTTCATGTACATTGTATTAGTACTATAGTTTATTGCATTGAGACTTGTTTGGATACTTTCCTAGAAATATGTGACATGCATCATTTATATATGTGCACTATTTCTTTATTTACTTTCAATCTTCTTCTGTTGTCTTATTGTATTGTATTACTGATTCTGTTGTTGTATATTATTGTTATTATGATATGTTACTCTGAAAATGAGGGAATAGTTTCTCCACTATCACACGCATGGCCCCTGCTGCTAGTCGGATACTTATTGCATTCATGGAAATGCGCTTGAGGTAATGTGACCAACTAGGTACGTGGAACATTTGGGAGACACCAAAAACTGGGATGTTACAAAGTGGTATCAAGGGATTCATTCTTCTTTGATTTACTGTTTGGTCCCTATAGACAATGATATGAAGGAATTTTCCATTGGTAATAAGATGTTCCTGGGAGTAGCTAACCCTTGTATAGGGAAAATCCAATATTCCTAGATTATTTCAATTATTATTATTTTTCAATTATAATGGTTGATTTTATTTCACCATTGTGTGATTCACATGTTTTATGACGTTATTATTGATTTTATTGTGGTTCGTTTTCTATTAAAAATCGATGATATGAGGGTATTCCATATCATGCATCATATAGGAATATGCTAGAGATCACATGTCATGAATTCTTATCATGCCATTTAGGGTGCACTATTGATGTCATGTTTTTGTGATAGATTTTTTGATAGATATGTATGCTTTTGTGATAGATTATTTGATAAAATAAATAATATTTGACAGGGTATTGCTAATTGTTTAAGGATTCATTTGAATGCACGTCAAACATTGGTTCTAGAGGTGTTATGGTCCCTCATGGATCTGAATTTCATGGATCATGTGTTTTCTTGCACGATTATACTTGTTATGTGACATGAATATGATTCCAAGAATTGATTCATAGGGATTTTGGTCCCCCACGGATTGAAATTTGGAACTTTTAATGTTTTTAGTTTCTTCAAGGGGTTCTAGAGTAGTTTTTGAGGCTTAAATTCCAGAAAAAACCCAGAATAAAGGGTGTGTATTAATGAATACATGCCATGTATCATTTTGTTTAGGAGGGAAAACATTTCTTATGTACACACATTGTACTACATGTATACTCTGTATAGTCCATAACTGTGGGGCTGACTGTTTGAGTAGGAATATAGGGTTTGGAATTGATTAGTGAAACAGGTCATGTACTGGGAGTACATGTTTTTTTGTAATACCATGTTTCCATTCGTGTGAACAACGACACAAGTGGATGAATATTACTTATTACATTCCATTTCAATATTGAACACGCCCTGTGCAGTCAACCATGTGACAAAAAATACGGTTGGTTTGAACTTAAGTGGTATACGCCGTGTGTATGGTGAACACATCAGGTGGTGTTACCTTGGAAAGAACAGTGTATTTTATAATTGTAGAGGAACTTAGGTAAGGGGAAAATATTCATGTGCATGCCAAGTCTATGGATGAACATGTCATTTGTAAAGGAATTACACCACCAGGTTTGGCAGAATTACACGCCCATGTAAAGGCTGTGGGAATATGAAATGTAGTTGTAATACACATGGTGTATCGACAATTTATAAATCTTGAATGTTTTTTTCTCCCGCTCCTCTCTTGAATTTCTATGTTCAGTCATTGATAATATTGAAATGATGTGTGCGCTTGAACTAGCAGAGTCATGCCACCAATACGTCCTCCATTTGTATGCTAGATACAGGGAAGCGATCAGACACAAGACATGGAAGATCAGGGACTAACAGCAGATCATTCAATTGTGCCTATCTTAGCACCTTCTATCATTCGTAATATAGGTTTTGATTCATAGTTAAGTGAAGGCTTTATGAGGTTTATGAAAACCTTCTAGGGTTCACCGCAACCTACCCTATCTATGGAAGAGTTGATGTCAGTTTTTCAGTTGAAGAATCCTTTCACATTCTCAAGGGATGGCGGACCTCAGGCTGAAGTGTAATAGTTAGAAGCCATTTTGTCTATCTTCGAGCACTTATAGACACATATGGGGAGGAGGGTGAATCTTTCTACTTACATGCTTTGGTATTCCACCAATAAATGGGGGGATGTGATATCACAGGTGGATTCCAGTAGTTTATGGCCTGGAATGAGTTCCAGCATGCCTTCTATGATTAATTATACCTAAAGAAATTGAGGGCCGATCAACTTGGAGAGGTCATGAGTCTAGAACAGGGTACTCTCTCAGCCATGGAGTATTCTTATCGCTTTAAAGAGTTGTAGTGATTCACACCCATTATGGGGGATGATGAGTTATTTGTGGAGAGGAATTTTTAGGATTATATCAGGAATGAAATCTGATCTCAGGGGAAAATCATCAGGTTGTCTTCCATCACTTATATAGTCCACCAGGATCTGATTACAGACTGAAAACTGAATGATTATTGAGATGTGGGATAGATAGGCTCATCATCTTGAGTTGGTATTCCTCTGTCGAATAGTAGGAAGTGCCATAGGGAGTCTATGAGTAGAGATCCTCGAAGGTGGGATACTCTTTCAAGTATCTAGGTGGTTTGCTACTAGAACATAAAGAGAAGGCATACGAGACCACAATGAACGAGAGACCTAGTTGAGTGACAATATAGTGACAAGATGGGTCATATTCAATGTTTCTGTCAATTTTCATTACCAGAAGTAGGTGATAGGTGTTCTTAAATGAACCCATGTTCAAGATAAGGACCATCAGTTTCTCATGAGTCATGGGACTGGAGATCATCCATCCGTTCAGGCTGATGCAGAGGTCGTGTCCGTAGTGTCCAGAAATAGGATTTTCAACAACTATAAGGTGAATCAGCTCAGGGATCACATACATCTTCATAGGGCCACAGTTTAGGTCTGTATATGATGATAGAGAAGACCCAAGAAGTGCATGATCATGGGCCCTCTACAGTTAGAGTCACGATTCTAGTTTCATTGGGTTTTACTTCTGCACATTCCAATACAGGGTCATTTCATACATTTATATCTTTTCCTATTGTAGAGATCCATGGGCTCTGTATCTTTACATCTTAAAATATATTGATGTTGGAAACTCCATTGTGGGCTATAACAGCTAGTGTGCGTCAGTGCAAGGAGTGCCCTATTGAGGATGGTGAGTGTCACATCTTATGGGACCTATATTTCTTAGAGATGACGGGCTATGACGTCATTCATAAAATGGACTTGTTAGTTCCCTTCCTAGAATTTTTTAAATTTCTATTCCCACATGGTGAGTTTCACATCACTATAGGGTGGTTTGTTTCAACATAAGGGATAATGTGATGTCCAGGAAATCAGAGCGGGACCCGAGCATCATGGGTTCAGAGGAGTTACAACAAAGATTTATAGTCTCTATCTGGATGACTAGAAGACTTCACAGATAGAATTTCCTCTAGTGGTGGATAGTTTTATAGATTTAATTCCAGAGGAACCTTAGGTTTTACTCATTAGAGAGAGGTATATGTCTCTATCAAGATTGTTCTTGGAGAGGCACTAGTGTCCTTTCCACCATATAGGATGGTTACATCATAGTTACAGGAGGAGAAGAAGTAGTTAGATGACTTACATGAAAATGGTTTCATTGAAACCAATACATATTCTTGGGGGTTTTCTATCATTTTTGTGAAGAAGGTGGATGGTACCCTCAGACTTTGTATGGATTATCAGAAACTGAACCAATTGACAATCAAGAACTGATATCCCTTGTAGAGGATTAATGATCTCTTTGATTAGTTTCGAGGAGCCTGGGTGTTCTCGAAGATTGACTTGAGATCTGGATATCATCACTTGTGCTTTAGACCATCAAATATACCTCTTACAACCTTTCAGAGTAGGTATGGTATACAAGAGAATATGGATTTTCCATTTGGTCTCACGAACACGACCACAATTTTTATGGCATAGATGAACCGAGTGTTCCATAAATACTATGATTATATTGTGGTGGTCTTTGTTGAAGTTATATTGGTGTATTATCACACTTGAAACGAACATTACACAAATCTTGATATCATTTTGAGTGCACTGAGAGAGAATTTGTTATATACTATTCTCTCAAAATGATACTTTTGGATTGACCAGATTCACTTCTTAGGCCAGATTATCTTAGAGACATGAGTAATAGTGGACCCAGATAAAGTGAGGGCAGTAGTTTTTTGGGAGCAGTTGATGAATGTATTTGAGGTATAACATTGTCTAAGATTGGTTGGTTACTACATACAAATTATACATGACCTTTCATGATTAGCAGTACCACTGCAAGGCCCGGCTAAGAATTATGTGAAGTACTTATGGACAGATTCTTGCGATTCTTCCTTTAAAGAGCATAAAGAGAGGTTGACATCATCACAGATACTAGTTTTTTTATGATCCGGGAAAGTGTTACAATATTTTTTGTGATTCATCATGTATCGATATAGGAGCAGTGCTGTAATTCCTCGACCCCAATTACCCAAAGTCGGTGCATTATTACATAACATTGGCATGATCACAAAAGATCAAGTCTCGAAAGACATATTATTTTATTTTCCTTGGAAACACTAGAAACATTCATAAGTGATATATTACATCATAAAGGGAAAAACTAAAACAACATAGTCTCTATAGTCCACACTCATATCCCCTCAGACTATCCCTGTAGGTAAGTCATAAAATACTTCTTCACATCCTGGGAAAAATAAAACATAGAAAGGGGTGAGCTCGGAGGCTTAGTAAGGATAACAATATAACAGAAACCTTCATAAATAAGAATAAAAATTTAATGCAATGTATAAATAAAACAAAAGCCTTTTTAAACTTAAACTTCAGCATAATATGGAAAAAACAAAATGAAATAATGTTATTTACTTATTCACATGGATATTCTACTAATCGAATAATCACATGAAATATAAGTAACGAATTTCATAATGATGGAATGCATAATTCTAGACTATCATAACCGCATAGTCAAGGCCTTGTGCCAAGACTACAAATAAGATTTTGTCAAGGCCCTGTGCCAAGACACTAGTTTGTCTCATGAGACCTACTAATGCATCGTGGAGATATAGCGGGCTCCACCAATCACTTATTAAGTCCAATGCATCCTCATATGAACAGGTTTAAATATAACATAAACATTTGTATTAAAACTAGAATATGAAATGTCAATACATTATCCATAAACCATGAATGGTACAAAAATAACACATCCACAGTCAAACATATGACAAAAACATCAATATAATATTGATGTTTTGTTTCATAATAAATCAACTTTAAATAAGCTTAAAATCCATCAATGGATGTTAACATAGAAGAAATGAAAACTATTTGAGAGAAATATATTTTTTGAAATCATTTAAAAGGTACATAATTATAAATGAAAACATTTACTTTTAAAAATATTCTTATAAGCATGTAAGGGAAGCTTCAAAAATTTTGTAATGGCAGAAAATAGCCACACCCCTTGTATAAGTTAAAAAAAGATATTATTACCTTAATTCTGTCAAAAAGGTTAGAAAGGACCATGTTTAGAAAATGACAGAAATATTCCTTTCAAACCTGTTCATAAAAATTAAAACAAGGGTATAAATGAATTTAAACCATAGTCTAGTAAATAGTAAAAAAATTTTGGAATAAATTTTTATGAAACATGGATGTGGATGATAAAGAGTTCCCAGTCGATAATTACGTATAAACAATCTCAGATAATAAAGAGATAGTGAAATTAACCCTTACCTTGTAATTTTCTATGGTCGTCGGTAGGTTAACCTCATGTATAATGGTTAAATAATTTTTTTTTTAAATTATACAAGAATCATATAAATTAATATGATATCATATATGATCTTTTATCATTTCTTTCTGAATAATATCTTAGTATTATCATCATTTCGAGTGTTAACTTACTCGTTTTCTATGATATGTTTTGTTACATAAGCTGTGTTTTTTATGGATAGGTTGTATATTATTCATATTCATAATGATATCAAGTCCTTAAACATTATTTTTAATCATCAAATGAGAATTAGACTTGAATTGATACGATGGGAAATGAATCTCATCGCGTTCGTGGATATGGTAGTCCGTACGTACGCACAAGTGACAATATAATTCTTTTGATATTAAGATAATAAATAATTGGATGGTATATCATATATACAGAATCATTATAATGTTATATTTATTATTTACTTAAATCACACATGAATATCATACCCATCCAAATAATAATGTTTTGAATAACAATTACACCACGACATGGAGACGGTAAGCCGTACGTACGCACGTCTGGTGACATGTCATTCAAAGGATGTATAGAATACTGAATATGGTTGTACCATATTTATAATAACATCACAGTATATATAATATACCAGATTTATTGTTTTATAATGTAAATAGCAAAGAATGTTGAAGTGGAAGAAGAAAGGAACTTGAAAGAAGGTGGTGAAATTATTACATCTTCTTCGGGTTTTTCATTTTGATTTGTCAAAAGGGATCTTTAAGTTGGATTTATAACTAAAGTAAGGCCTTTAGGATGAATTTAGGGAAGTTTATAGGATATTTTGGTAGGGTTTGGTCGAACCAAAAAGCTTTTAAGGTATGAATTTGAGAGAAGTGGGAGTGCCCTTTTATAAGAGGGGTGAAGGGCACCTTAGGAAAAACTTAAAATATAATTCTATAATAAATTAATACTATGTTTATAATGGATCCAGAGTGACTTATTTATTGGATAAGGTGGGGATGGGTCGAAATCCTTTCATCCAATAGATTTTAGACAGGTTTGGGTTTCTATATTAACCTTATCATTTATATTTAACTCTTACTTAAATAGTTTGACATTTACCATGTCTCATTGTATTGTTATTTTATATGGTTAATAAACATTCAATATACTTCCAAGATAACCCCAAGTGGTTCACTAATGATACACCTATAATTATATAAGTCCTTAGGTTGATCCTTAGATTTATAGGGATATTATATCAATTTATAATATAATAATTGTTTTAAAAACTCCTTTATGTCAGTTTTGACACTATTTAATAATTGATTTTTGTTAAAGTCTTAACCAATATATTAATTCGAAAAAAATTCCATTAAGAAATTATAACATGTCATATTAACCTATAAAATTAGTGTAAATCATAAAAAGTCTCAAATTACATTTATTTGGAAATTTATAATATCAATTATTTTAATATTTCATTAAATAGGTAAATACTGCATCACCATTGTGTCATAAATAAATTAAATTATTTAATGTCTAAAATTTATAAATAAAAAACCATTATGTAGAATTTTTTTAGGTTTATAATGAATATTTATAATCGAATTTATCTTATTTATAACCCTATATTAAAAATGTTTTAGTTATTAAACATTGATTTTAACTCTTATAACTCTACTTTGAATTAAATAATAATAAATGTCCTAATCTAATCCAAGTGGACCAAAGAGGTTCATATTTTATTCATAAGGTTGTTTTTGGTCGAATAATACTTACGCAATAGAATTAGGACATGTGTTAGGGTAATAATAATTTCATTTTTACCCTTAATTACCCTCTTTACTTTTAACTGTGATAAATAGAAGTAAAAAAGTTACTATTCACCAAAAATTATTTTCAACTCATTGAACCAAATTTTACTTACTGATATCAACCGTGTCTCTCAGATTTTTGAAATTTCACTCACAGAAGTGGTAAAATCAAGTTTTATGTGAATTTGAAAATTCTCCAAGGAGATGGGTAAAAGACGGTGAAAAGTTCAATATAATTTTTATATATCTAAAATTATTATAAAATGACTCCAATGAATTAAATTTAAATTATATAGGTATTATGTATTTATTTTAACCTAAAATAAATTTAAATAAAATAAATAATTATTTAAATAAAAACTCGGTTTTAAATTATAACTCAGTGTTTTTCACTATTCATCAAAAATTGAATGTTTTCAGAAAAATACCAAAATTTTACCCTAGGAGAATTTCTGTATTCCAAATCCAAAAATGAAGTCCATTTTGAAAGATAAAATGTATAAAATTTTAAAAAGTGGGTATTACTATTCATAACGCCTAGTTTGATTGGTTATGGTGTGTTAAAACTCAAAGGTCCATACAACACAAGCTACTGTATTATTCAAAGAGAAGTGTACCATGGAAGCTTGGGATGTTACAAGTTCTTATGTATGGGGAATGAGTCATTGCATACTAGTCCCTATAGTTGAGGCCACATGAGTGGAATTACCCAACACCCGATATCGAGTTAGCTACAGTTCTTCAAGCTTGATGCTGTTAGAGACATTATCTTTTGGGAGAGAATTTTCTGTTTTTCACTGACCACAAAAGTTTCAATTATATATTCACTCAACGCGATCTAAATCTAAGATAGTATAGGTGGGTTGAGTACCTTATGTCCTTTGATTTTGAGCTTGCCGACATGTTTGGGAAAGACAACACAGTGGCTGGTGCATAGTGCAAGAGGAGTCAGATACATGTAGTTTCATATGGAAATACTGAGCGGAAACTTAGGATTATGTTCTCTATGATGCCTTTAGAGGTGCATGAAAGATAGGGGAAGACGTTTATTACTTCTGTAGCTATTACCTATACTCTACCTGAATGAGTTCTAATGATGTTTCTATCAGATGATGAAGGCCTAGTTTTGCAAGAGAGTGTGTCACGAGAGGACCCTATTCCTTGATAGACCATTGGTGAGGATGAGATCCTGCATTTATATGGGAGAGTATGGGTGTCAACAGACATATGTAAGGAGATGATGCAGGTTTTCCATTCTTTAGTTTGGGCAGTTCATCATGGTGTCAACAAGATGTATCGGGATATACACTATTAGTAATTGGGGCCAGACATGAAGAAAAATGTCACTGGATTTGTGGTGAGTTTTTCCACCAGTTAGTAGGTTAAGTAAGAGAATCAGCGACCTGTAATGATTTTTCAAAAATTTACCCTTCTCGAGTGTAAGTGGAATGACTTCATGATGGACTTTGTGACAGGTTTACTGAGGTCATCTTGAGGAAATGACACATTTTGGATTGTCATTGACAGACTCATGGAATATTCACATTTCTTACTAATCAATGAGACCTTCGATGTTAACGACCTAAAAAAGTGGTATATCAGAGAGATTATATGGTTACATGGGGTTTTACACCCCATAGTTTTAGCCAAGGATGCTCATTTTACTTCTCGGGTCTCGCAAGGAGTACAGAGGGATTTGGGTACATAGGTACTTAAGAGTAAATCATTCCATCAATAGATAGATGGACAATATGATCAAACAATTCTAGTTCTAGAGGACATCCTTCGAGCATGCATCCTATATTTTGGAGGTTCTTGGGATAATCACACAACTCTGGTGTAGTTATCCTACAATAATAGTTTTTAGATGACTATTCAAATGGAACCTCATGAGGCTTTGTATTGTAGGCCATTTCAATCACCCCTATGTTGGATGGAGACAAGAGAGGAAGCTATTCAAGGACCTCGTCTTGTCAAAAAGACCATAGAGTTCATGGAGTTGATTAAGAAGGGGATGGCTACTGCACAGCCCTGGTTGAAGTCATATGCTGATCATCCGAGATGGACTATGGAGTTTGAGGCTAGATATTAGGTTTTCTTATGTGTCACACTTAGGTTGGGACATAGGAGGAATATGAGACATGGAAATATTTCACCGAGATATGTTGGGCTGTTTGAGGTTTTGGAGAGAGTTGGGTCGTTTTCCTATTGATTGTAGTTACCTCAGAGGTATCAAGATATGCACAAAGTCTTCAATGTTTCTCATCAACGATGTTATTTATCATACCCATCATATGATTTCCAACCTGAGAAGGTTGAGTTAGATGTGGAGACATCATTCTAGGAGCATATTATCAAGATTCTTGATCGCAACATGATGGTTATCTAAGGCTAGTATGTTCCTCTGGTACATGTGTTGTGGCAGCACAGGCGAGTACATGATGAGACATAAGAGAGGGAGGTTAATGTGCGCTCACAGTGGATAGAGCTATTCGAGGAATATTATTCCATGCCTCCTAATTAGAGAAATTTAGGGAACAATTTCTTTAAGGGGTGAATTTTTAAGAAAATGGATCTTCATTCCAGTTATAAATCTGAATTTCAAGTGTTTTAGAGAAAAAGGAGAGTTATAGAAATTTAAGGAGTACACACTGTGTACTCAGGAGTACATGACATGTACCAAGTTTCCGCGAGTAGATGCGTATTAGCCGTGTAATTACCGAGTACATGGCCATGTTGGGTGACCTGGAGAACTCATAAAGTGTGGGATGGTTGACGCATATACACATTGTGTACATTTAATGAACAAACCATGTACTTTTCTTTTTTGAATCAGATTAGGGTCATGTCTAATTTCCAGAAACACCTTCCTCTATCCTCGTCTCTTCCATGAGCGAATGAGGGTGACGATTCTTCTCCGAGCCATCGACCCTTCATCTATTCTCTGAATCAAACACCATCGATTGCATTGGAATCGCCTCAGTAAGTTATTCCTTCTTATAGAACCTCTTCTATAGATATTTCATTTTTTTGAGTTATTGGAGGTTGATATTTTTTAATGTTTTTGTAGATCTATAGAGTTATAGGTTGATTCAAAGGCTGAGGTTTAACTATATCGATCAAACACTATCATGTTAGGTGGTTTGTGCCTTTCTGTTGTTGTCTTTGAATTATATGTGCAAAAAGTGCCGAATACCCTAGTTTAGGGTATTACGTGTTTTAGAAATCTAACCTCAACAAGTACTGATTATTTTGGTTTCTAGTGTAAGGGTTTTTTATTTTGAATAAGGTTTATTACCTTTCTTAGGGATGTGTTTTCCCATGCTTGTTGATATTAGAGTTTGGGTCTAGAACAACATGTTACAATGTTGTGATTTCTATGACTAGGGTTGTTAGGATAGAGTTGATATTATATGAAACTTTTGTGATATGATTTTTTGTTTTTTAGCCAAGTAATATTTGATATTTAATTTTTCTTGTGGATATCTTTTGTGAATGATTGTATTGAACACGGATGTGGGAACCTGGTGTTGTGAGACCATAGGTGGAATAGATGCTGAGGGCATCCCAAGAGTGTCTATTACCTTTCACGTTTTGAGACCATATGGGGATGGACATAGTGTGCTCCCTCAAAGTGTCTATAGTATACCATTACGAGACCACATGGGGAGTGGACCTTTAGTTCTTCCTCATAGAGTCAATAGATATCGTTAAGAGACCACAAGGGGAATTTATTATGATGCTTCCTCAGAGAGTCATTATCCTTACGAAACCAGAGGAGTTATAATGCAAGAAATTTCCCAAAGTATTTTTTTCTTAATGTTTCATTGATTAATTATAAAATGTTAAGGAATGATGATTTCAACTATAAGACTATTTACTTTTGAGTACTTCTTTGTTTTTTACTTCATTTTTCATTTTTATGCTATATGTATTCACTGACAGTTAGGCATAGATCTTTTGGTGGTTTCCTACTAGGATTAACCTCACACTATATTTGGGTCATATATTTGGGCCTAAAAAAATTATATTATTTTACGTATTGATAAGAGAAAGTTCCCTTCTACTTATGGTACTTGATTGTTGTGGAGTTGGGGAGCTTGGGACCAAGCTGAGGGTTGCGATATTGTAGGAGTTTAATTGTTTTCTTAAACTTTGGATTAGTACTGTACTTTACATCATTGTGATTTTTTTCTGCTTTTCTAGGAATATGTGACATGAATCATTTATATATGTTATCTAGTGATTTATTTACATTCATTCATCCACTATTTTTATATTTTATTGTATTACTGCTTCTGCTATTGTATATTTTTGTGATTACACTATATTACTCTGCCAATGAGGGAATAGGTTCCCTTCTATCAAACCCAAGGCCCTAGATACTAGTCATCATCCTTTAGAGTTTGGGGAAATGTGCTTGAGGCCATGTGACCAATCGAGTATGAGGCACCTTTGGATGGCACATGGAATTGGGACTTTACAACCACAAAGTCCATAGGGATCTCATCCCAATTCCATGTCAGTATAGGAAGTGGTTGAAAAAACCCCAAGGGTTTATTGTGCTTGGCCTTGTTCTATTGAAACATATAATATTGGGTTAAAAAATCATATATTCTACATCTAATACCCATACACCACAATCATTGATATATTTCATAGAACACCATCATCGTTCTTGGGTTCACTAACAACTGAGAATTTTGGATATATTCCATAATCGCCTTTCCCACTAGTAAAAATTTAATGTACATATTCCAAAAATATTAAATAACAAAGGTGGATAAATAACACCTTGACACTATCTTCCCACCAAAATAGAGTCTCTATTATTGAGGAACTCATTATTGATATTTTATTCCAAAATTATCATTTCGATAATAGGGAAGGTCATCTGAACACTGGATGAGGAAACCTCAAACCCATATTCCATGATTCTTATATAAAACTATGAAAAACGTGCCATTAACTTCAAATCTTCTAGTGATTCCTTCATGGCATGGGTTGGATGTTTATTCCTCAAATAATCTATGATGACATGCACATTTTTCATGGTGTTGAATATTTCAATGAAAAAATACTGTAGGTATTCCATCCAACCTCTATAGAGGTTATTGAAACATTTTTTTAGAGAAGATATAACACAAGATATTATGGTCAGAATATATGGTAAACATTTATCTGAAGAGGTAATGCCACCAATCTTAAGCATGTTCATCATAGTTTTGAGTTCAAGGTCATAGGATGGATAATTTTTTTCCATGTGGCTTAAGTTACCAACAACCATAAGAAATAATGTGATCACCCTACGTAAGAAAATATTCCAAACCTAAAAACCACACATCGTAGAAGGACACATATCCCTGCCTGGTATTTATAAGAGTCTATACTATTATATTTTTCAAAATACATTTTAGATCAAAAAAGTAACAGTAACATTTATAATAAGAGGAAAAATTTAATCCTTTCAGAGTTAGACCAGACATTAAAGACTCCTAATTTCATATCTACTTTAAAAAAGTGATAATATTCCAATAAACTCAGTAATCTAATTATCTCATATACATTTAGTTGTTTATCCATTGTCATGAAAGTTTTCAACTTCTTAAGATCAACTGATATACCACGTTCTAACACCACATGTCCAGAGAGCTTGACATACCAAATCATGAAATCACATTTCAATAGCTTTCCATAAAGTTGAAGATTTCACAACAATTATAGAACTAATCTCATATGACACACATGGTCCTCCTTAGCCTGAGATTAAACAAGGATTTCATTCAAATATTATACTATGGATGTTTCAAGATACTCTTGGGAACTCATTTTCATTAAATTCATGAAGACTGAAAGAGAATTGGTTAGACAAAATGACATGATAGAGTACTCATAATGTCCATACCTACAAAAAAAGGTGGTTTTATATATATCATATTCTATTATACTCAACTGATGATAACCAGATCAAGGATCAATCACTAAAAACCACTTAACCCCATTTAAATGGTCAAATAGATCATCAATCTATTGTAAAAAATACTTATTTATTATTATAACTCAATTTAGTTTTTGGTAATCAACAAAAAAGAGGTGTGACTAATCTTCTTTTTAAAAAAATAGAACAGGAACCACCCTTGTTGATATACTTATGAGTATGAGGTCATTCTATAAAATATCATCCATATGAGTCTTCAAAACATTTATTTCAGTTTTTTCAATTCGGTAATAAGGAATAAGAACCTGTTGGGTCCCCAATATTAACTCAATAGAAAACTCCACCTATCTTACCAATGTAAAACCCGAGACCTAAGAATGAAAAACATCAGGAAGATAATGAATAATTGGAGGGATATCACTACCCAAATATTATCACTCAAGGTTTATAAAAAACACACATATCACTTTCCCATTCATTGGATAATGAGGTAAAATATACTTGACCTTAGATCCCATTATCCTTGAATGACATGAGAAACCCTAGTGGGTAATGTAATGGAATATTTATAAAGATAGAAATAAAATTAGGCTTTTTAGCAGGGATCCAATCTATCCATAATATGACATCAAGAGGTTTCATGTTGAGGACCAAAAAAATTACAACCATGCAAAATCGCAGAATAGAAGAATACACAGAATGGAAAATGAAGACCCTACTGTCTATTTGTTCCAAGGGGTATATAAATATTAATTAAATATGATAAAATATCCATAAAAATATTTATCAGATAAAAAATACTTGTTTAAATGAATGAATTATATGCACTATTATCAAATAAAGTAGTCCAAATAGATAACGAAATACTGATGGCAACTCTAACAGTTTTTGTACTCGTATCTTCTTCCTATAAAAACTTTTACTTGGTGTGAAGAAGATTTATTCTTGATTCCTATGGATGGAATACAGTAGTCCTTGAATCAAATTATTTCACCACCATATATTTGGCATATATTATCCGTTGACACAAAAAGGAGAAAAAAATTCATGAATATACTTCTTTTGGGGACCTGGTTATCTACATGAACCACCTACCATGGGTGGCTCAATGAAAACCCATTTCAAGTGCCCCCCAATTTCCATACTAGTAGAAAATAAAAGGGAATCTTCCACACATTAAAGTGGTCAATAAGAACCCATATATTGAGAACCCCATGAGAATCCTCATGCATCATCATCTATTCATAAGAAATCATAGACCTACCACTGGGAGAAAAAGGAACATCTATCAACCCTAAAATTACAACCAGATTCATCTCAACTATCAACACTCCATCCAATAGATAAACATAAGAAGGGAGCTTCATTAAATAAATTTTAGAAAAAAATATTAGATCGAAGAACAATCTCAAATCGTATAGTTTTCATCTTCTCATTCGATAATTTCTCATGTGAGAATAACTAAATCTTAGAAAAGTGATTTATATATTCGATCAAGGTTATGTTGTCCAACTCGAGTTTGAAAAACCCTATACCCTTGGACAAAAACATTGACTATGAATTGATCTAGTTAGTGGAAAGTTCATTATATTCTTTCCAATATAAGACCTTGTGCTTCTTTTCCAACAACATTGTTTCCTACTATGACTTTATAGGTACCTCTATCTTGAATATGGAACATTTTAACTTAATAGAATCATGAATTTCTAAGAACAAAAAAATATCAACACATATCAACCATTCCACATTCTATTAAGGATTTTTTAAATCATAGAATGATGGTTTCTTATAGTGAAGGAATTCTTATGAAAAAATTCTGAATTCATCCATTTGAGGTTCCACAGATGGAGCCTAAATAAGAATTGGTGGAGGTGATTATCCCAGAGTAAGGATAAAACACACAACAAATTTAACATTATTCTAGTCTATGGGAGGATTTTAAAACTATGGTTCATTAATTGATTCCTACTAGATTCAATTCACAGACCTTCTCAGAGTCATGATGCTATACAAAATCAGTAGAAAACAATGAAGATATTAGAATGTTACACCGAACAACACTCAAATATGGGTAAAATAGAAATTTAATTCCACTACATAAATACATAGGAAGTGAATTTCAATCTATCCAATTAAAATTTTGGGGAACAACTAGAAAGAATCATTAAAATAGAATTCTCAAACAACCCATGGTGTCTTAAGTCACTTTATGATGAGATATGGTGATGTACACAATCATAACACCCTTATAAGTCCCAAAAATATCTCAAACTACACATTAAAATCAAGTAAAGAAGCTTTTAATTCACTTTTGATATAAATATTTCTTGAACAAACATTAATTCCCATTTACTTTGATTCTTGATCCAACACTGACATGGCTTGATGAGAATTATCGATCCCCATTATTTGAAGACTAGCACCTGAAATCATACCAGATAATCATGTGAATAGTTTTTCCACACTAATAGTAGAAAAAACTACAATCCAGTATTCTTAAAAATTCTATAAGGTAAACTATAATAGATGTCAAATAGGTATATAAAACCAAATTACCACCGAAAAGCACTATAAAGATGAAAGATAAAAAATCGAGCCCCCATGGACAAAACTCCGAAATCCCAAAGATCAATAATGACCACCACAATTTTGTTCTTTTCCCTTAGTAGTGATTTATAGAAATAAATCTACAAATACCTGAAGGCACAAGTAGGGTGTGTGATAATATCATATTAGGGTATCACCAAGGATTCCATAATAAGATTCTATAATAATTACCCAAACACCCCTTGAAATTTGAAATAAAAAATGCGTGGAGGTATAAGAGAATATTTAAAAAATAATAATTATTTACATTTCAATTGATGGAAATAACTGAAAAAATTTCTTGATAAACAATTTATATAAAAACATTTATAGAAATTCACTAGGATTTCTTAATATAGTATATAAATAATGGAATATATCAAAATAATTCCAAATTACAAAAATAGTCATTTTACAAGTGGTATGATAGTTCTAGGATATAAGATTTTCACACACTCGAATAAAAGATCATGAAAATATGTATATACATGTCCCTTAGAAACTAGTCAAATAGAACACATCACCATCCCATATGGGATGTAATTTACAATATTATGTGTTGTTAGAGTTATAAGGAATCGGTATGGTGTTGTTAAAAATAACTCATTTACTGCCTTGTTTTTAATGTAATCAAATGTGAATAAATATTTGCTAATTTATCTCAAAATGTTCAAAATAAAATGAACCCATTTTCCATTTCAATATTCTAATTTCCATTTAAAAATTGAAATAAGTTTTTAATCAATACATGAATTTTACAAGATAAAAAAATCCAAGGTTTTTATCAATAAAATTAATCCATTTTTCTCAAATAAAAATTTGAAATGAATTTTATAAATAAATTTCACAATTTAATTCCTCAATTTAATTTCACAGTTCTCATTAAATACCATAATCACAACCCAATTCATTGGAATTGGGGGTTCTCCCCCAAATTTCATGTGAAGAAAATTTAAATCCCAATTAGATGAAAATTGGGTTGTCTATAATGTAATTGAAATCAGACTTATTTAATTCAAGAAATTTGTGGTTAAAACATTCAAAATATCATATCTGGAACCACCTACTGAAATAGATATTCCAAATCTCACAATTACCACAATGGAACTTTCAAAATAATAACGTTCGAAACAGAAATCCAAGAATTAAACCTAGAATAATGATGTAAAACAATAGGGATGAGATCCTCCAAAATTATAAAGATCTATTAGACCCTAATTAGGATAGGGTAAGAGAGTGGGGGGATGAATTAAATTGGAAATAAATCCTATCAAGAAAGGATTTAATGATGATAAACTAGCTATGATTCAATTTGTAGAGGGTTTGAAAGAGAAAACTTGGTTATTTGGAAGTCAAAAGATGGAAAAATAATCCAAACATTAGATAAGGTCAATCAGTGGTCTAAATGATTGTTCAATATTTATTAATTTAATTTTGTTAAAAAAAATAAATCCACAGGAATGGTTTCCAAGAGGTTGTTGTATAGTTTGTCAAACCATGCACCCAAACTATGCACCCTACTAAATGGGTTCATAGTTTCTACTGGATTAGAACATGGTTTTTAAAACTATTCACCAACCCTGAAAACCATTCCAAACCGGGTTTTCATAGTTTCTACAAGTAGGTCATAGGGTTTTGGAAAACTGTGAGCCAACTGTGCTGAGCCCAAGAGCCTTCCAAAATTTTCAAAATTTCATCCAAAGAACGACATAATGATGATTGAAAAAATCATGATAAAAACAGTGGTTTAAGAGTACCTGAAATCAGTAATAGGATGTTACATCCATTTTATCCTGTTGAATTCATAAATTAAGATAACATAATAGGACTTTCCATTAATTAATCTTGGAGATATAGGTACACACACATCTATCTTCTCCAATTCAAGCACCCTGGTTGAATTTTGTTATTTTTTCCATGTTTTTCATTTTGATAATTTTCCAATCCGGAAAAACATCGCACGTGTGAGTACAATCATGTGATAGTTTTGGGAAGTCTCAAGTTGTATCACATTTGATCGTATATTTTATGTATGATTGATAAATATGGATAATCCATTCATGTCACAACATGTTTTCATCCTCTCTGGATAGAATGAAATTGTATTCTTCTCCACTAACATGATTGATATTACCCTTTCTGTGCTTACCCTATAAATTTATTTTACCATATTTTCACATGATGACAAACCATATATTTATAAATATCAAAGCTTGTTGTAAGTCATATAGTTTGATTACACTTAGCATGTTTTAACAGAGAATTCGGCAACCAAGACATTAAAATATATCATAACATTGCCTTAAAAGTTTGCTTCTCCCAAGTCAAAAATCGTTATACCTTCATCATTTCCTAATTTTAAAAAACCCTAAATGATTTATAAGATTCATATAACCAAATAATTATATCTAGTAATATAGGATTTTCAATAACTATCAAGGATATATACCCTAGAACAATTGAATTCATTCAAGGAAATTATTTAAATCACTACCTACTCAACTCTTTTATTTTTGATCCATTTCTTTAACATCATAACCATTATTGATTGATAATGCTTATCTTACTCAAATTTTTAACGACCAATATCTTCTTATATAGATTAAAATAAATTTTTTTCTTTTCAATTCATTCGATGAATTATTGAGATCCTTTTTATGACTACTTTTATTCTGCTTCAACACATTCTTCTGCATTGTTGATGAGAATTATACATCCATGTGCAGAAATCCTCTTAACTAGAAATAGTGACAATCAAAAAAAATTCTGGAATATTTAAATCTATGTTTCCACCTATTTTATCCTATCATTTTGGGTATCTTTTGGGTATGCATCATATATTTTGAGAATGCACCATTTTCCTCAAAAATAACACCTGATAAAAGGTGTATTTCTTTAAAATATTGTAGGAACATTTCTTGATTGGGTTGTATGAATTTTATGATTATGATTTGTACCACATCAATATTCGACCATGGAGTAGGTACTTTTAGTTTTACCTCAATCACCAAAACCTTTTATTTTTGATCAAACCCATACCAACCTTATCATTTAAATTTGATAATTTCATTTATTTTCATGGATATCTATGTTCCAAATCCATATATTCTATTTTTTGTGTAATATACATTCTAAATGTTATACATCGAGTCAAGAATATCTCATTACATTAAAAATTTGTTCAGAGTTTTATATCTTATTCTTTCGGTTCCTTAATAAGTTTGATTTGGTATTATTCTATATTAATAAAAGAATAGATTTATGATTTATGTTATTCTATTTTGATATTATAATAAAAATTATATTCTGAGTTATATTATATTGAATACTTGACATTTTAAATTTAATTATTTAGAATATACATAAATTATTCTAGCTACTGCACATAATGTTTGGAGTAAAAAATCACTCCATTTTCTTTTGACATTTTAGGTCTCCAAACATCTATCACCCTAAGAGAATATTATAACTTAGTATGGAGATGAAATATTCCTTAA
Source organism: Viscum album (assembly GCA_963277665.1). Taxonomy (NCBI): domain Eukaryota; kingdom Viridiplantae; phylum Streptophyta; class Magnoliopsida; order Santalales; family Viscaceae; genus Viscum; species Viscum album. The sequence continues at coordinate 669,109,003 of OY728155.1, forward strand.
ACCACTTCATTATTATCCTTTTATTCCATTGTTTTTAAGCTACCCAAAAAAACTTACATAAAAGTTCATCCATTATCCTACATTTCACCATCTCTTCAGCCTCATATTCTTCTGAACTATCATTTTCTTATGAAATAAGTTTTCCATTTTTGAAACAATTTACCGTAAAATTTATCTTCACTTTCACATATGATTAAGTCTTTTTTCATGGGAATATAAAATTCATCTACATAATTATCTTGGTCCTTCCTAGGTAACCATTCTTTTATATGTCCACCAATTCCCATCCAAAATCACAGAAGTGGGAGTTTCCCTTAGAACTTTTGTTTTCTACTTTTCAAATTTAGTGAAAGGAATGACTTGAGTTTACCTATAAAATCTTCTTCCTGAACACTTCAATAAGTGAGTTTCATCATGGAATTGAATTCCACTACATTATACATCCCTTTTTCCACTAACTTGTTATCATGATTTTCCATTTCATAGGCAACATGAGTATTATATAAGAAATCCAATTTATACTCCTTTGGATATTTATATTCCAAAATAAACGATTCATATTTATCTAAGGTGGATTTCTTCTCAAGATTTTCTCAACAATATTTAAATTATCAATAATTTTTATTTAGTCCGTGCTTGTATTCCACTATAACGTTCACACATTCAAATAATTAATCGACCAATTGATTATGGTGCATTTTTATATCATCACACTTATTGCATTTAATCTAGAACTATCTTTCTATGAATTTTTAGTAACCCACGAAATATTTAGAAACATTTCCCACATATATTGTGGTGTGTTAAATGTTATCACCTTATTATTGATTCAATTGGATTAAACCCCCTAAAAACTTTATACCTTTTGAATCATCATCTATGTCCCTTAATCCAACTTCTAATAAATCACCAACTTCCACACTGGCCTAAATTAAAAGCATCACTACTGCAAAGACACCTATTACCAAATATTAGAATTATTGTTTCATTTTAATATTCATAATTCAAATTTTTATCCACCAATGAATGAAATACAATTATGATTGAAATAATATATCAGAAAACTATAGAGAGAAACAATAAAATTAACCTATAGCTGTGATACTAATTGATTTTCATATAATTTTCTTAGATACCCTAAGAAGAGGAAGAATAAGTTTTTAGATATTCATTCAAAAAATCATCCTACCCCACTGATCATAACCTCTTCATTATAATGGTTACATAATTTTCTCTTTAATGTTTACTTTAATCTTATCCCTTCCATCATAATCTGATTTTTATTCCTAGAATATAGAACAAGAAATAAAGAAAACTAACATAATGATTGTCACTTGGTTAACCACTAAGGGATAACACAAATAGAATTCATCTGATAGAGTGTTGGTTTTGTTTAGGATATGCCACTCCTTCATAGGATCAATGCCTTTATAATTTTCATAACAGACTCACTACCCATCTTAATTTACTACCAACCATAATTTGAAAGCTCACAGCTCTCTAAAATAATGTGTAATCACATATCATTTAGATGATTATTGTTTTGGTCACTTTAACCAATATTTTTTACACATAATTGTTTGTATCATTAAGGTCCACATTTATACCATTTAATATTACAATGTTACCATATATTTATCCGAAACTCTATTCTCAATATTTTCATGATTCATACTACTCTCACAAAGGTCACACAACCTTTGAAAAAATTCTCAATTTTTCACAATAATATAGAACTTCCCAAAACCCTACAATATTCTCAAATTCCTCTACATTTTCAAATTTCACTACTTTTGTGATGCTCAATTCATTCACGATTATCTTTTATTTTTCAAATACCATGGCTTTAATGAAGCTCACGTAGCATTTACAAAGTTCAGTTCATTATGGAAGCTCACTTGGCCTACATGAAGCACATTTCTTTCATAATGATCCCTTTTATTTCATGAAGCTCAATAATTTTTTGAAGATCAAAACATTGAATTAGATTATATATACTTCATGATATATCCTTATTCATTAACTTTTTTTTAAAGAACAACCTTTTTAAATTTCTGTCATGAATTCAGAGCGTTTGAATTTTTTTATGATTTTCTCTAGTTTTGTGAGTGTGTAGAGGCCTATTTATAGTTGTTTCCACCATTTTACAAAGTTTACATTCTTTCCACAATATTTTTAAAATGTTTCCAATTTTTTTCATGATACTTCATGTCTTCAAGACAGACCAAGATAATTTTTCCATTCGCAATTATCCTTTCAGTCTCATAGACTTACAGTCATTCTATCCCATATTTGTGATGATCCAAACCTTTTAAACCCATACTTTGTGAAACCAAATTGCTTATAAATATATATACCTATGAAAAAATAAAATATTTGTAAAATTTGTGCCTTTTCCGTATTTTTATTCTATATTAATAGAAATATAACATTTGTGATGCTTGCTGAATCCTCACGATTTTGGACCCCACATGTTTTTCAACACTTGCAAATAATGACAACATATATAATCATTTTACCATACTACATTCATGTAATACATTCCATTTTTTGGAACATTTTGAACATAATATTTCATCAATATCCTTTTACCTCCCCAATAGACCTTGAAAATCTACTTTATAAAAAAACACAATCAACCCAATAACACTACAATGTCACATTGAGGTCTTTTTGCTTAACATTTAATGCATATTGGATTTAATAATTTGAGTTAACAATGAAGAAATATTGGGGAAGTAAATATATGCATTTAACAATGGCATTAAGAACTAGGGTGAAAAAATAGGGTCACTAGTTGAAGGTTTCATGAGTCTGAGTGTGTTTAAGGACCTAGGAGCACATAGAATTGCAGAAAATTAAATTATAAATATCCAAATTCAAAAAACAGTAAATCTAAATCTGTATTGGCTCCATTAGAAATATAATAGAAGCATATTGAAAAATATACACCCATAATTCTAGTTTTATATTGGAGTATGTGTTTTCTAAGTACACATTTTTCCTATAAATATCAAAAATTGGTTTTATAGTTTTGGAAAATATTTTAATAAAAAATGAATGAAAATCATATCTTAGTACAAATGGGATGTTCTCATAACAATGTTTCCAGTCTAGGAAACATTTCTTTTTGATAAATATCCACCATTTCATATATAGAGAAATTATGAAAATCATGGAGATCCCATTTGAATATTATTTTTGAATAAATATTCTTTTCTACCTATACTTGAATTATGTCATATATCTGAGGACTATATCATGGATTCCAAAAAATAGTTTCCATTACACCTTTATTAATGTAAAATATATATATATATATATCTTTTATATTTATTTTTTACCAATAATTGAAAAAATTAAAAATAATTATTCTGAATAATATAAATTTAGATTTCAATTACATAAAATTATAACACCACATTCATAATCACCTATATAGAAATTCATTCAAATGATACTCATGTATTTCCTCCCCCACAATAAATCATGAAATAATCATGAAATTAATATTAATATTTCTGATAAAAATGGGAAACTAGGATTAAAATATATGAAAATCTTATAAAGAAAGTCATGGTAGAACAATGTTATAAAAATATATGGCATAAATTTATGTTTCAGGGATAATGTTTGGGTATTCCAATTAAATAAATTAATCACTTCTAAAAGAAAAGTAAATTATTAGTTTTAAAATGAATAATCATATTTTCTAGTTTTCACACAATATCCATGATTCTCACATGAAAGATAGGTTATTCAAAATAATATATTAGAGTCATCCTAGACTATCTATATCAATGGGAAATTGTATTTGGGACAACCAGTGAGGGTTTGAATTTCAATTTATTCTATAAATACATTCAATTATATAAAAATGGTTTTAAAAGAAAAATTAAATCATATGACAAATGATTTAATTCCTTTTAACTAAAAATGACTAAATAAAAAAAATATTTATGAGTCAAAAATACATTCTTATATATTTCAATCTAAATTTTTTGATAACCCTATAAAGAAAAAAGGAAAAAGAAATGAAAATAATGAAAAATTAATTTCCTCCTTTCACTTTTGGAGACGAATAAAATTTTCACTCATACCTCTCGTGAAGTGAACATAGTTGTGGATGTTATTTATAATAAGGGAGTTAACCATGAGATAGCCTAGATAGATGACCTTCCTATTTATTTAATTCCTCTTTATGATAAGGACTGTAAAATATTTTGACTTTGAAATTCTTGTAACTTATTTTTCTTTTTGTAATAATTTTTGATTTGGTCTTTGACTGAGGAATTGTCTTATTTACTTAGACTAAAGAACCCCAAAATAATGTAAAAACAACCCAACCCCCATAATTATTGGAAAATAGATGTATAATGAGGGAATAACTATTAGGTTAAAGTTGTGATAGTTATTTTCATATATAGGAGTTATATCTTCCAATTTCTTGTTTATATAATATATTCTCCATAGCCACCTGTGGGAATTATAGTTGTTCTATGGTAGTCAATAAATATATGTAATTGAGGAAGTGAAAGGTAGATTGGAACAATTAGTGGAGAAAACTGAATTTCGGTGATTGAAAGTATAAATGATGTTTAGGAATCCCATAATATAAATAATGATGAATTATAAAAGAATAAATTTACTTTTTCAATGGATTTTTAATATTATTCAAAATTTATATATAAATAAATCCTCAATGGGTTTCACTATCAATCAAGAATGCGGTGCTTTTGTGTGGTTTCTTTTACTGTCATTGATAAATTAGGAGTCCATCCACAAAATTTGAATATGGTTCCGTCAAAACCACTTGTTTGTCCCTATCATAAATAATGATGTGGGGATTACTTGTTGAATTAACATGTAATATTTTAATTTTTTTTTGATTTGGAGTGGTAGAAGTGATTTTCCTATGGATTAGTATTGATTATAATCAATTTTTAATCCTTATTATGTTTTGAGTTTTGTGCAAGTTCTTTTGTTCTATCGATTATGCGTATTTTTATGGTTTTTATGTGATCAAGGAAATTGCACCTAAGTTATTGAAACATATTTCCCTATATTAAAACATTTATATTGTATTTTCTTTGTTTTATATATTAAAAACCTTATTCTATAAGTGAGGTCTTTTATTGGAGTTCCATAATTTGGTATTTGTAGCATAAAAATTGGTATCTGTGATACGTTATGTACATTGGAATATTTTATCATTCCTTGTTATTATTTTCATTAGTTAGAGATTACTAATTCATATGGAATGACACTGTAGGAATGTAATGTATGTTCTAAAAGATCAAAAAGGGAAAAAAATAATTTTAGAAGATTTATATTGAATATTATTTATATTATAAGGATCTTGGACATCCATTATAGTGGATCAAACCCAATGAAATTGGAAAATGGATAAAAAAACTAGATGAGAAAATAATTAGATTAGTTTAGATGATATTGGATCAGAATTTGGAATTTAATAATATGAGATGAGATTAAAGCTATCATAATAAGGTACAAACTTCCAAATATTTATAAAAACTATATCTTGATAAATAAAGTGTTCAGAAATATGTTTCTATTTTAAATATATATATGTGAAGGAAAATTAGTATTCAATAATTTGAATATGTAAAACATGATTTATAGTCAATGTGAATTAGTTAATTAAAATATTTATGATTCTGTTTGATTATTGATTCTTAGTTCAATACTTATAGATTCATGGGATACTATGAAAATATTATGGTAAAATAAAGTTGGTGTTTGAGGAAACCTGATATCTTCCTAGTATGAGAAGATCTAGAAGAAGGAAGTCCTATAAGCTACTTAAATAGCATTTAATGCTGTTTGTAGAGGATGCTATCCTTATAGGGAAAACCAACATGATAGAATGGGTTAATGAAAATAGGGATGAGTGGATGAATATCATTAATGTCACAAAACATATTGGGATTTTAAGAAAAATAGCCATTTAATGTAATATTCTAGAGATCAAATGGGAAATTATAATTTTTTTACTTCACATGTACTTATAAAAATACAATGTATTAGGAAGAAAAAAATTATTACCCTATGTTACTAGTCCACTAGAGTCTGGGGTCATTGATTTTAGGGATTCATTTCACATAACATCTGAAAAGTGGATAATGTGTAATTAAACCTAGAAAAGATATAATAAGGTATATCTTGTGGGTGTTAAACTCTTGAGATAGTTGGAAATATTAAAGTGAACTTATAAACTAGTAGTTAATTCTTGTAAGAGTTACATGGTATATGTTATATACAATGTTATAAAATAATTTAATCTTATTTTCAGATATATAATGTGAGTTTCTAAATGAGTTTTATAATATATGCGTGGTAAATAACACACTATTACATGTTAGTGGTCAATGGAGTGATTGATGAATCATTTTATATTACCATAAGTTTGGAAGATACAAAACATCCTATGACTAGAACATCCAAAATATCATTTTTGTGGCATGATTACTAAAAAACATTTGTGATATTGGGATTAATGTATTAGGTTAAATCAGAATGATCAAACTAAATTTTATGGAGTGTAGAACAAATTTAGATTGTATCCTTATGAAGAATATGAATGTCTCATGAAATATGGATGAAATAATACCAATAGACTAGATATTAAATATAGTATATATAGATATATGGGGCTAGGAAATTTTTAGTCTTAGGGATGGAAATTGTACATTCCCACCTTCATAAATGTTTCGACACAAAATATGTTAATGTTATTTCTCATGCGCAAGTCTAGAGATTTTATAATATTCATTCAATGGGGAGTTGGTATGGAAAGACTTTATGGTTTAATATTTTTTCTTATTATCGAAAAAAATATAGGAATATAACAATAGGGAAATCTAACGATTTTTTTAGACAGAATAAATTTGAGAGGGTGGATCCTAGAAAATTGGGTGAAGTTGTGTGTCATAAACGATGAATAATATTTTATTCTAGAGTTCCATAAGTATGGTAATTTATTCTTTTTTTCCTAAGGTGGTTTAGCCTAAATAATTGAATTTGGATGTCTATATCATGAATTAAATTCCACTTAAACCATTAAGAAACAAATATCCAAAATAATGGTGCGCTAGAATAAATATTCATGTTTCAAAATTCAATTTATTTAGTAGTATTTTATATATCCATATTGATGAAAAGAAGTGAAAAAAATTTAAATGAATGTCTACACCATGACTCTTTATATGATATGTAAATGTTGACTTTGGTATTTAGATATGGAAAAATGATCTGTTGAAATTTATCTGAATCTGAAATGTTTACTTTAGTGAAGGTATGTTAAGGAAAGATTTTAACCGAATAAAATATAAAACAAACAGCAAATAATTGGTGGATAATAAAAATAATCATCTAAAACAAATTATATAATATAAGAATGGTTCACGAAGCACTCATCTAATAGAAAAGCATGATAGTCCGCGATGAGGGGTTTTGGATAAAGGTCATATTCTAAAAGTATAACTATGTCTAATCATATTGGAAAACTCAAGGATGATAGAATATTTGGTATTATTTTAATAAGATCAAGTACTAGACTGAGTGAAACCTTATGATTTGATCATGTCCACAATAGTTAGAATAATAGTTAAAGGGTATGGATTTTACTTTCATTATATATATTATAAGGGTGGTTTAGAGTATAAATCTCATGAGAGGTATACATTATAAATAATTAATTATTTTGATTGACGATGGATGAGATAAACTCCTTTCATTATTTTTATACATGAGAGATTTTTTATATTTTACTAGGAAATAAAAAGTGTAAAAATAAATGGGTCTACTTATTAAAGGAAAAATAATATGTTATAAACTAGTAATAGGTTTATTTTTTTATGATGGAATTTCATTAAAATGATGGAGTATAATTTGGTCAAAATTTCCCTCAATATTTCCAGGAAAAAATATTTCAGGAAATTATTTGATTTATTGTAGAATCGATCCCGTATATTTAATAGTAAAATGTAAAGACAACATTATTTTTTGAATATTTGGGTGAAGGCATTTTTATGGTGAAACATGGTTGATTTATGAAATATGGTAACTAGTTGATGTGAATATTAAAATGGGGGTTGTATAGGATGAAACAAGAACTTAAAAAGTGGAAATGGTATATTTATAGTTCTTTGGTAAGGGAAAAATATTTTATAGTGTTATTTAATAAATTTGGGATATTAGAAGGTGTGTGATGATAGGTGCTTCATTATATATCTATTTTTTTGTGGATTCTTATATCTTGGTTAGTTAGGATAAGAAACTATTTAATTATATAATGGTAAAATTATCAAAATAGTTAAATTTATTGGATATTGAGAACAAATGGATTTTTATATAAGTAAATGCATGTTTATATGCATGAAACATATATTATTTCAGTATCAGTATACATATATAACATCGTATAATGGTTTGGAATTTTTAGACCCAACCAATCTCCCCCCAATTAATTTGAGATTTTATTTTATAAAAAAAGAATGAACTATGAATATATATTGAGGGTAAATATTTTTAGAATATTCATAATGCATAAAAATTCGTAATTTTTATGTACTCATTGATTTATATAAGGTCAAACATTTCCCAATTAGTATGAGTAAATATAATATTCCTAGAAAATACAAGAATGGATATTTATTATCTGATAAAATGGACAATTTAGATTGTTTGTATGTAATATATATTATTTTTTAATGGATGATATAATATAACAATATATTAAAAAAAATTGGATGATATGTAGACACATGGATAAATGATAAATGAATTATGATTATTTTAACAATAATAAATTTCACTATGTATTTTTGGGAAAAAATATTATGTTAATAGCTTATTTTACTATAAAATAAAAACATAAATTGAATTGTGATATGTTTTATTAAAATATATTCCTTATAATATAGTCATTAAAATAGAAGTTATAGGAGGAAGCAACCATATTAAGAAATATATGAAAAAAATTAAATAAATGACATCATGTATTGGAGGTATCCCATATGAGGATCAATTTTATTATCACGGGAAAGAGGTATCCTAACTATGGGTTTCCCTATTAAAATATGAGAAAAATCATATTCCATTGAAATTCAATTTAATATGATTATAAATTAGATCTATACAAGTGGAATCACCACCTGCGACTTCCATGGGAGCATACATTAAACTGAAATCATACATAATGAAATTGATTATATATGTAAATATAAATTCTGATGATACAATCATTAAAATGGTATGGTTTTTTCACATGTATTTTACAAATAATTAATAATTTTTTCTAATGCATTGATAAAAGTTACATGTTCATTTTATTTTTAATAATATATATTTTAAAAAATTATATTTTTATATGCATTTTTTTTAGAAAACTAAATATAATATAGATATGATATATACCTGATATAAATAATATATTCACACAATTCTAATTAATAATTGTTATGAAATAAGAGTAGTAATGACTATTATTATAAATTTTTTATCTTTATATGAAATCAGTTGTAACTATATTTTAATGTTTTTATTGAAAAGATACGTTATTAAATTTAAGAATTTTTATTTGAAAAAATTTACTTTTTTTATTGAATTAATTAGTTTAAAATTATTTTAAGAATAATTTTGACTACTTTTCTAAAAATATTGAATTTTAGGTGAATACTGTAAAATAATGTCATTATAAAAACAAGAATTTTATGAATTTATTAGTATATAAATATTTATATATTTATTAGAATGTTATTAAAAACCTTTATAAAAAATAATCTATCATATCAGATATATTTTTAATTTTATTTATTTTTTAAGAACAAAATATTGATATTTTAGAAGATAAGTTCCACTATTTTCAAAAACAATTTTTAATGCATGATAAATTTATTTTTCTAAAAATAATTTTTATTAGTTTTAGAAATTTAATATAGTAAAATGATTTTAAAATTTGTAATTATATTTTCCATATATTTTTATAAGGGAAATATTTTTAGTCATAAGAAATGAATTACTTTGGTAAAAACCAATTACCAGAGTAAAAGTCAAAAGGGTAAAATGGGTTAACCAAAGGGGTAGTGGACCTAACATGTTACTAACATGTTTTTAATTTAGTTTTTGGATTTTTTTTAACATAAAATTATCCCCACTATATTATTTTATTCTTTGTAGTCATCTTGGAATATGAATCACGTGAAATCTTTATATTAATATGAAATATTTACCAAAACACTATTCACATAATTTATAAAAATGTCTTTTCACTACCCCTTCAAGACCACACCAAACTTATAGTTTACTTTTGAAAACTACACTTTTACATCACAAAAAAATCATCCATCTCTTCCTTTATCTTCCTATAAAATGATTTTATCATAATCCCTCCATCTATATTGGGTACTCCAAGGGAAAACTCAACTTTTCAACATATGTACTATTTTTTCTCTAACATTATTTTTCACTATATTTCTTTATCAAATATATATTCCAAAATATTATATATTGAATTAATTAATTATTTTATAATAAATTATTTTATATTTTGGTAATAACCAATAACCACATCTCCGCTTTTCCACTAAGATAAAAAAACGACATTCATGCATTTATGTGGTCCACCACCACCACAAAGTAACATATATCATATTTTATCAAGTCACTTTTTTATTTATTAAAAAATCTATAAATTTAAATAAAACCTATATATATATAATATAATTATTCTTATATAATAGTGATATTATTTTAAAAGAAACAACTTTTATTATCATACTATCCATTAATTATGGTATGTTCATGGTTTGGTTGGTCTAGTAACATACTTGAAACGAGATATAAAATAACATGATCACTAACTAAGAGAAATTGCATAATAATTATATATGATAAAAATAATTAAATAATGATTTTATTTTAGTTATATGATGGTTCTATCAAAATTATAATCCTTAATTAGGATTCCAATATCGTTTTGTTAAAAATTTTAGAAACATGCTCATCATTGATTTAACATTTATAGATTGTAACAAATAAACACTATTAAATAAAATTATAAAAATATAAATAATTATGAAGAATCAATTTATGTACCTTTTATAATGTTATAATGGAGACCATTTGAATATGAACGATGATCAATCCCACTATTATAAATCTAGTTCAAAATGATAAAGACTACTCAAACTCGATATTGAAAATAGATAATAAATAACAAATATATATGTAAATAAAAATTGAAAATTATGGTTATAAAATGTTTTACATATATATGGTTCCTAATTATGTGATTAAAATAGTTATTTTTTATATATGGTATTAAATAACTTTAGGAGAAATAATAAATGATGGTAATATGGTGTTTTTCTAAAATTTAATTTCATAAGACATAATTCTTATTATAAACCATCACATATTTAAAATATTTAAACTAATTCTTATTTAGTATGTTTTAAAATATTAAATTAATATATGATATTTTAAAATACATATATTTTTATCTCTTAAAATATATTTCAATTCAAAAGATACCAATGTTGTAAAGGTTATTTAACACTATTTTCAAATCAATGAGACATGTTTGATATTTCACACTAATGTTTCTTTTATATGTATTATTGATTACACTATTTCAATAAATTATAATGAATATATTTCATATCATGATATTTTAATATCATATTCATGGTAACCCTATTATTTACTTTTTAATCTTATATTACCATTTCCATAAGGGTTTCTTCATGAATCACTATTCCAAATCAGGATTGTTTTTGAAAGATAATGCATATATAGAATTTTAATTATCTGTTATTTTAAAACCCAAAAATGTTTCCCCCTAATATGATGATTTTTTATGTTTTTTATTTCCTTTCACTATTTAATTTTTTCCATGGCTCATTACTTACCCTTTGTAAGGGGACTGACCATACCTCTTCCTTTTGGTCGATAATACTTCTCTTGTATGGATTTATTTATTGTATTGATTTAAAAATTAAATTATTTATTCCTTAATAATTTATTTTCATAATAATATTATAATTTTATATTTCTTATATGTTTTAAGTAAATTTATAATGTTTTTTTGTAGGGGTAGTTTTCATCAATCTATGAAAATAATCTCTTTTTTCATTTTCTGTGCAAAAAAATCTTTTAACTATTTTTTTATTTTTCAATTGAACATTATATATCTATTTTCACATTTTAAAAACTAAATTCATATTCATATAGTTTTATACAAAAAGTTATATATAATAAAATGGATCAAAAAAGATAAGTAATGTTACATTTTCCAATACAATTTTCTTAATGGTTCAAAAAATGTTATTGCTCTATCTTAACATTCATGGAATAATATTATGTTTGATCATGGATATTATTAAAATTATAAAATAATTTTTTTTTTTATTATGTATGGATTTTATATGTTATAATAATGATATCTCACTTCGTTTTTCTCTCCTAATAATCTACTATATATAAATATGATTTTTCTTCTGATATATTTTCTTTGTGAACACACTATATTTTCATCAATTGACTGATGAGTATTAACATAGACTCTATAAATTCATTGAAAGGGGAAATTATTGACTAAATAATATACCCATTAGATATACAACATAAATACCATATGCAATACTATCATAATTTAAGTGTACGTGCCTAGAAAGTTTTTTCAAATCATTCGATACCCATTTATTTTCAATTTTTATATCATGTTAAAATTATTTATGTTTTAGTGAATGTTTTTCTTTTATGACTTAGTTTTAAGAAGATATGAAAATTAATATTATTATTGTTTTAGGATATGATGAATGATTTATTACAAGTGGAACACATATGTATGGATGATTGATAGGTGGGGTCCTCTTTATCCATCTAGTGTATTAGATAAGTATTTATATATCTTGAGAAAATGATATATAAATTTCAAAAAAATGTATTTAAAAAATTATGTGGGAAAATTTGTTTTATTCACAATATTAATAATGTGCAATTTTATTGTTCAGAAGACAAATCATGTTTTTTTTCTTCAAAATGATACAATTTATGAAGGATTATGGTTGGGCCACAATTATATATTTAATCCTTATTTATATGATATGTTACATTTTAATTATATATTCCTATGTTGTTATATTTATTATTCCATGTTTTAAAATTTATTTTTGTTAGGTATAACAATCTTATGTATCCTGATTATACCCACTTTGTCATCTTTATTATCATTAATGAACATCGATTGTTATTTATTATGATGACCCTTTCTAAGAATATGATACCACCCCATTATTATGTTTCCAGTTCCCCATGTTATCAAGTATTTTAATAATTATAATGTGTCTATAATAGTATTATGTGTAAAGAATTTTTTGAGATGTTGAAGAATATTTATGAATTAATTTATTTCTTATATTGTGGGAAACATGTCTAATATTTGCAATATTCATGGGTTTTTTATTTAATGTTTTGTCTTAATTATCTAAAACTCATAACATAAAATATCATACAAATTAATTATAAGTAAATTTTTTATTTCAGTCATCTCGTAATGATATATTCATGTTTAGGTTATGTCCCATTTTTTATCATAGAACTGTTTAGATAATTTATTGGTTAAAATGATTATTGAGAATAATTTTAGGGTTCAAATGTAAATGATGACTATTCTTGTAAATATATAGATAACCCCTTAGGGTTTTCATGGAAATTTTGAATATTTTAGGTTTCTTGAAAAATAGGATGAGATATCTTCAAAGAAAAACCTGATGACATTTTCCAGTATTCGATAACATCATGAAGTATTTTTAAAGTAGATATTGTGTGGATTTTTGTAAATTACATCCCTATTTATATCTAGTCAGGTGGATATTATTGTGGACCAATCCACATAGGGGTGATCAACATGAATATTATAGTTGATTATCTTCCTAATACTAACCTTGGTGTGTGATGAGAAGGCCTAAAACTTCACACTTGGATAGACACTTTCAAGGGATATTAATTTTTTAATCAAATTTTAATTAAAATCTTTTTTGAATGATTTATTATATTAAATATTTTTGATAAAGAAAATGATAGTACCAAAACTAAATAAATCTATATTGAATTGAGTGCGATTTATGTTGAAATAAAATAAGATCTCTTAATTTTGAAGATAATGAAAATTTGATGTGAAAGTTTCTTGTAATTATATTCCATTAATTATATAATGGTTTTAATTTATCAACAATAATGATTATTCTCTTTTGGTTTTTATAATGGAAGATTCCTAAATGACCTAAGTTAATAATAGATTCCATAGACAATCTAAATATTGTACCCAAAATATGCCTAATAGGATGTGATAATGAGTTACAAATATTATGATAATTCCAAATAAAAAATAATTAATTTTGACTAACAATATTAACTTATATGTGTTTAAATACACAAAAAATAAGAGAATGATGGAGACTCATGGATATTTAGGTGATAAATATGATTATGGAATAATGTTTCAATTTATCAGGGGTCAAAAATAGTGTTAGAATCACCTTGGGGAACGTATTAATGGATATGGAATATGTTGTATGTATGTAATATTATAGAATAAAGTATCTAATTGTCGATTAAAAGAATAGAGATCATAGGGAAATGTTAATGTACATTATTTTAATCTAGATTTACTACTTATAGTTCAATGTCATAAATTCAAGGAACATGGGATTTATCCAACCCAATGATGTATTAAAGGAAAAAGGTCTATAGTCATCGAAAACCATAGATATCAGGGAAAGACTATGAAACCAAAAATATAAAGTGGGTTCCTATAATTATATAGAATTTGGATCATTGCTCACATACTAAAGAACTATGAGTGTTGTACTCATATCTTGATCATTCTAATCCTTTTTACATTAAATTGTTATTGAAAATATAAAATCTCCACAGTAATGAATAAATGTTGAATTATTAAAAAAAATTAGTTATATGATTGTCTAATCCCAATTATATAATTATTATTTAGTAAATGTTTAGGGAACTGTTGTTCCTATAAAATTCCGAAACAATTCATTTATTCGAATTTGAATTGATATTAGGCATAAAATGTCTCTCTTAATGTGGAATCAATGATAATTCAAAATATGGGAAAATAAAATCTAAAAAATTAAACCCTTGATCACCTAAAAATATAAGGGTAACTATAAAATCCCTAAAAAAATTACACCCATTATATTTAGGGTATTTACCCTAAATGGTTAAAGGAATAATTGAAATTAGTTATATTTAAATTATAAGGGAGCATATGATTTCACAAGTCCTAAAAAGTATATGGAGGATGAAGCATTACAATTATTTAAATATAGAGTCATTTAAATCTTATAGACACAATTAAAAATTTCATTAGTCAGGGAAAAAGTAAAACATGAGGGATGAAATTAATTTAGGGGGAGAATGTAATGACCATGCATTTCACTATGTATTTTCCTTAAATAAATGATATATTAATAGAATATTTTACCCACCAATGTTAACTAATACAAATCCATGTTAATTTAAAATAATATATGGATATTATAATATATTTTTTAAATAATTATACATTATAAGAAGTAACGATTTTATGAAATAGAAAATACAAAATTAAAGAAATGATATTTTTTAGTGAAAGTCTCTGTTATGTGGATCAATTATCAATGCTTGGGGAGAAGGTAGCTAAAATAGGGGTTTTTATTGATCAATCCCAAGATAAACTCTAATAATTATGTTTTGAGTAAAATTGTATATGAGATAAATTCCATATCATATAAATTTCTATGAGATCCTTACTAAAGGAATTACCACCCATAACTACCATCAGGACTTACCTTATTCAAATATCATATAATAATATCATTAGGTGATATATAAATAGAAATTAGGATTATATAATAATTAACGTGTTATGTTATTTTCCACATGTTTTTTACAAAAAAGTATTGTTTATTTACTAAGTAATTTTCAAAAAATAACAAGATCATGTCATTTTTAAAAATATATTTTTTTTAAATTTCATTTTTTGTTCTTTATGTTACATACTATCTCGAATAAGTGTATAAAATGTAGTAATACTATCCAACACATGTCCTCAACCGTGCCTCCTAGTATGCTAGAGACTGAAGAATAGAAATGAGGGTCTAATGGAGGTATAATGGTCCCACTATACCCTTAATATTAGTAAAAAATACCATGGAAGCATAATAAATAATATAGATCTAATCATAAAAATAAGAGATAAAAAGGAAATAACCAAATATACAAACATTAAAATATATATGATACTTAAAAAATACAATAAGTAAATATAAATCATATTATGCATTAACATGATAAAATAAAAGATCTAAATTCTAAGGGTTATCTCCACGAGGATCTAAAGCACCATCTTAGTCCTTTGAACATTGGATCCCATATCCAAGTGTACAACAGAAAGAACAATCTAGAATCCCAATGCTATAAACATGATATCTCCCTGAGTTCTAAATGATACCCTAAAGAGGGTTTGTGATAAACTCAGTTATCCACCCCCATTTATGTATCATTTATTCTTGTTGATGAATATGAAAAAGAGTAGTGTGAGGATATAAAAAATAAAGATATAAATAAATAAAAGCAATAAAATTGGGATTATGTTCCCCAAGGACAACTGGACAGCCATACTCACTTCTTCCTATGATTGAATGTCTCAGAACATTCTCCAATATATATATATATATATGAATATATGTAATATTATATATATATATAATAGGTAGAGATATACATGAAATGATGATATCTATATGTGTAAAATGAATCCAACATCATATAATAATATATAATAATGTCATCGTTAAAATATGGGTATATCTCAAGAATCTGACTAGGTGACACAAAGCACCACAACAACTAATCCAAATAAATTATTCGAAACATCATGTCCAATATCATAATCATAGTGCATTAAATATTGTATCCAACCAAAAAAATGGATGTGAAACACCATGTCCAACATCCTAGACCGAGGGGGTTGAAATATTCACGTCCACCAACCCTAATTAAGGACTCTCAAAAATAATAATCTTTCGGTTGGACCTACTTGCCTTATAATCCCTTAAACAAGGACTGTTGTAAAGAGAAACCCAACATCACTCAAGAAACACTGTGAAACCATCTTACCAATGAGCCTACCCAAGGCATTCCTACATGGGAATCTAACATTCATTCAAGGTATTATATAATTAAAAGTTCAAGAAGTTCACTTTCAATAATTAATATAAGACAATAGAATTTATTCATACTATAATATAGGTCATCATAATTCATTTTATTAATAAATCTATTTGGAATGGGTAATATTCAAAAGCATTACACATTACTATTCATGTATGTAATTAGATATATACATTATAATAATCAATCTCATTAAAGATCATGCACCAAGGGGGCGCTATCATACCCTTTTTACAAGTTCCTCTATCCCACATATTATTTCACTTATAAGTAAAGATATTAAAATAAATGTATATATTCTAATGTTAATTCATTCAATTTATATAATAAACTATAACAAATTAAAATAATTAAATACAGTTCATCATTACATACTTCATTTAATATAATTAGTTCACCCACAACCATGTTCTGAAATCAACACACCCAAGGGGTGATTCGATAAAATAAGAAAAAATGGCCATTATAATTTTTTTAACATAAATCATCTTATGTGGTTTTTGTGGTTTGAATATTCATCCAAAAACCCTTTATAATGGTGTTATTACTTCAATTAATGATTTCTAGGTATTTAATTTATGGTATTTAATGTTTTATGGGAAATTAATGGGAATTCCCACATGTGAAAAAATGACAATAATTTCTAAATGATGAAACATTAAGGGAAAAGTAACTAGAACACCTACATTATTCATAGGAATCATCACATATACATTACCATGATTTTATTCTATCTTGATTAGGAGAAAATAGAATAATATAAAAATGGGAATGTAATAGAAAATATTATCTTTCATTGAAATAACATTCAATATGATCAGATATAAAAAAACGAAAGGAGGAATCATAAACTAATCGAAGGAGATAAAACATTACTGATGATGATTGATTCCAATTCTGAATAGTGGAAACAAATGATGATTAATTTTGATTCTGAATTGTGGAAATATCACAATGCCAATAGGAGAAGAAAATAGAGATCTGATATATAGTGCACTATGAAAAATGAAGAGGAATAAGAATAATTTATAATTTAGGGTCAAGAAAGGAAAATGGTAATTTTATATCCGATTAATTATCCAAAAATTTTGGATGTAGAGTTTGAAAATCCAAGCACCAACTGTGTGTTTCTAGGATATAGAGGGAAAATACATTTCATGGCTAGGTGAATGGTTTGAAAAACCATGCACAATCTATGTTATCCTCTCTATAAATTTCTGTAGACAACTCGTATAGTTGTGTGGCCTCAGGATCATGATTTTCCAAACCATGTGACACCCTCTAAGTCTCGAACGACTGAGGGTCATGATCTGCAATAACTTTTTTTTAACATTACCCTGACATTTTCTTTCTAAAATCTAGGACATCAAAGCCCGAGTGTCCTGTAACTCAATCAAGCACCTGATAAACTTCTCTAACATTAAAACCAATTAAAAAACAGTTTTATGTTTTAAAACATGTTAATTTTACTTCTAATGATTATATTATTATTTGGACCCCCACTTAATGAAAATATAATGCACCATTGGAAATACTACCTAGTTGAAAACATGAGATAATACAAATTATTTAATGAAAATAAATATAATATAGATAACATATATTGTTGATTTAAATATTACATTAACAACAATATAATTAGATATTGATAGGAAATAAAATTATAAATGATTAATATTTTAAAAGGTTATTTTCCTATGATAAGTGGTTTTATTATATTTATATGGTCTTATTAAAAGTAAAATTCCAAATTTTTTTCAATTTTAAATAGAAAAAATAAAATAAAATTTTAATTTATCATTTAAATGTTAGTTTTGGTTGAATTTTAATTAGTTTGCTAAAATGATTTATTTTGAGGTGAATAATGAAAAATTCCCCTTGTATAATAACTGTCACTTTTATGAAATAATTATAATATAATTATGAATTGGAAATGTATTAAACCTATTAATATAAATAATATTTATTTTATAATATATTTTATAATTTTTATGTTTTTTACGAAACTGAATTTTATTTTTGGAACATAAGTTAAAATATTTTTTTAAAATTGTTTTATAGATATATATTATACATTTATTATTTTAAAATCATTTTTAACGCAATTAGAGATTGAAAAAAAGTAACATTGATAAAAAAAATTAATTATAACATATATATTATTTAAAAAGAACCCTTTTATTTCAATTAATTAATAAATGAATTACTTTTGTTAAAACTATTTACCGCTTTAAATGCCATAGGTGTTAAATGGGTTAATTAAAGTGGTAAAAGGACAACAGTTATAAATATTTATTTCTAAATGAGTATTTTATGTTTTAATCATCCAATAAATTTCTCTAATCCATTATTTTCCATTTTTGAGTATTCAAGAAATGTAAACATTTTCTCTCTTTATATTAATATAAAATATTTAAAAAAATGACATTCTCTCCACTTATAAGAGGGACATCTCACCAACTACTCAAGGTCACTCTCAAATATTGTTATAAGCTTTAGAGACATCCTTCTCATACATCCCCTATAATCCAATATCTATTTTTTAGCTTTTGGTCATACAATGGTAGCCCAATGTATCTGTTCCCAAGTAGTCATTTGTGGGAAAATTTATGTTCTCAACATAAGTACACACTTCTATGTAACTTTGATACATTTATATATTTCCCATAAAAATATATTTTTTAAAATATTATACATGGACTTAATTATTTATAGTATAATTAATGTTATTTTATTGTGTTAATAACCATTAAACACATTTCCTCATTGTCATTAAAAAAATGTTATTCGTGCATTTGGGTAGACTACAACCTCTAAAAAGTAGCACAAACCATTTTTCATCTAGTTGCAATATTATTTATTAAAACATATTAAAATATTATTAAAAACACACACACACACACATATATATAATATCATCATTATTATTTAATTTCTATATTATTCCATATGAATTCACTTTAATTACCACACCCCTCCGTTAATTACGATATCATCATTTTTTTGTTGGTCTGACCACCTTTTTCATCAATGTAATAAAATAATATAATGGATTACTATGAGATAATAAGTAATAATAATATTTGATTTAGATAATTAATTAATGGTTTTATTTGTTTTTTTAATTATACCATTAACAGTAAATTCATGAATTAACATTCTAATATCTATTCATAAAAATTAAATGAAACATGCCAAATATTGATTTCATCATTATAGATCATAAAAGAATACCATAAAATAAAAATATAAATAAAAATAGTGAAATAATTATATAATCCATTATGATATAGGAATCATCAATGTGGGGAGAATAATGAATAAGAACTCCAATATTAAAAAACATGTTCAAACTGATCAAGATTATTAACCCCACATATCGAAAATACATAATAACTAACTAATATGCAAGTACAAAATAAATAGAATTTATGTGTATAGAATATTTTATGTATGAATAAGTTTTCTAAATAATTTAGTAATATATTTTTTATTTTTATGTAGAATATTCATGCACTTAAATGGATGTTAATAATTACGATAAGAAGATCTTTCTATCAAATTTTAATTATTGATACATATTTATTATTGTGACATATGACATATTTAATATGATGTTATTAATTTATAATTATTTTCTTATAAAATAATAAATAAATTGATGGGGTGTGAAAATATATTTAATTATCTCTCATTAAATGGATATTGATTCAAAATATAGAAATGTTATATGGGTTGTTAGTCTCTACACTCAAACATATCAGACATATTTGAAATTGCACACTACTATTTATTTTAGATTGTGTATTAAAAAACTTATTAAATTAATGTATCATTAATATCTTTTGTAACGACCCAAAGTTTCATTAATAAAAAATCCCTCTTGATCTTATTAAATGTGTCCTTATATAAAATATTATTATGAAATGTCAAATTCATTTGTTTTATGGTAAGAATTGTGACCATTAATTTTATAGTCGTTGAAGAGTGATCACATGATTAGTATAAATATAGAGCTTTAACACATCCAATTTTACTTAGACAAAGGAAGTGATGGCCTCATCCAGTAGAATTGCCCCATACAAAGCCCATTTATTGGAGCTTGGAAAAGAGGTGGCATCCTTGGGATTTTCTCTTGACCAAGCTGAAGATGAGCTTCATCATGTCAAGCTCTAACGAGACCGTCTATGGAAGATGTGGAAGTTGATAGAAATTACCACTCGAGTGATGTAATCCGAGCCCCCCAAGAGCCTGTCACCATCGCAAACCTCACCCTTAGAACTTATGCGGCTATTTTAAGGGGTTATGTAACCAATCGATTGTACTATGTTCATGTACATTATTTTTTTATATAATAATGAATATAATTTCTTGTCATTATTGATATATTGTAAATAGTTTTTAAAGTACAAATGGTGTTTTTAGTTATTATTTAATTAAGAAATCTATTTTATTAAATTAAGGGATTTTTGAATTAAATAATATTTTAATAAAATATGATTATTATTATTATTAGATTAATTTTATTATATATAAATAATCATATAATTTTATGAATGAAATTATAATTTTTATTATGGTTTGAAAGCCATTTTTGTCAAAACCCGTGAATTTTCAATAAATATTGGTTTTTATTTTAAAAGTGAATATTAACATATTTAGAAAATTATTTAGAAAAAATAAATGTTATTTTTGGAATCAGGATGTTGAAATTATCCAATGGTGAATTTTTTATAATTTTCTGATACAGTCAAATTTTTGAGTAAAAATTAAATACCATTTAAATATATAATGTGTTTTATGACATCATAATGGAAAAATAGTGATGTATTAAAATACTATAATCTTTATGTTCGGACAATATATGTTTTACCATTAAAATAATGTGATTTTGGGTTTATTTGTCTTACTTTTCAAAACATTAATGGACCCCTCAAAACTTATTAAACACCTTGTCTTTTTAAATTAATTTCCATGGGAGTGTGACTCACCTCTACATAAGCAACCCTATTATTTTAAGAAGTTCAGACTTTGGCCTTATAAAATATTTTTTTCCTATTCCCATTTCCAAAAACCATGGTAAAAAACCATGGGATTGTTTGTGGTTTGGATTAATTTAATATAAGGGGTCCCAAACCTAAATAATAAAGAATTACCTCACCTTTCCTATATAAACCCACCCAAGATCCCACTTCCTCCTCACTCAAAGCCTTTGTAGTTCGTCCAACCTCTGCCCTAATTTCTTTGGAATCCTCCCAAGGTTCCCCAAGCTCCAAAGAAGCCTCTCAGAAGCCTCTCTATAGCCTTTGGACGCACACTTCCAAGTAAGCATTTTTTCTTCCTTTCTCATTTTTGTCCAATTTTATTTAAGTTGTTTTGCCCTTTTAATTTCAATTATGAATTTTGGGGTATGGTTTTGCACCTCCCTCATACTCCCCTCTTTATGATTGAATAATGTGAGATCCTTTCTCTCTCATTAAATTCCTCCCATTTACATCCGTTACTATGCCGAAATTCTGAAAGGAACTTCTATCTCCTCTTTTACATTCAAGAAATACTTTTGTATCATGAATCTAAATTCCATTAAAATTTTTGGGACATGTATCTATATTACCTCCTTACTGTCCATTACATATAAATATGATGAGGAACCCCTTTCTCTCTCATAAACCATTTTTATGAATTCTTATGTCACGCCATTACGCTGCTGAAATCACATCGATTTTCTAAGCCAATGTCATTGTGTAGTGAATACCATGCCCATTTTTCCCTCAAGGGTATTCACTTTAGGCACATTTACTTATTTATTGTAATGTTTTATGTATTAATTCCACATTCTTTATCTTGTAATAAATGATTATGTTTTATGAATCCATGTTTTATGATCCATGTGGCACACTTATGCATGAAATGAAATGTTTAAGAAGGGTGCGCCATTATAGAGCTCCAATGCATTGGGTAAAGTATAGTATCATGATACGTCATGTGCAATGAGTGTTGACTCATGCTAATTCAAGTGCAACGAGGGTTTACTCGTTCTTTATGTGCAATGAGGATTTAGTCATTCTATATGTGTAATGGGCCTTGGATCATGCTAATTCCATGTTAAGTGTTGTTGCCACATTTCCATGTTATGATTATCATGATTTATCATAAATTTATGTTCATGTTTCTGTTGTTATCTATTGATATTACTAATGTCTAACATGTATTGTACTCCTCATGTTTTTCCATGTGTATTCCCTTACTGGGCTTTATAGCTCACCCTTTTCTTATGCATGTCCTCAGGTTATCCCATGCAATGCTAAGTACGAGGGACTGTACTGGTCATGTAAATTAAGTTTTCAATAAAGATGTTGTATTTCATGTTTTAAGTTTTTATGTAATGATCCTAAGCCCCAAATACACTAAACCTCTCGATCTTCATTGTTTTATCAAGTGAAGTTTTATATAATAAATCATGTTTAAGTTGTAATAAAAATCAGGGTTTTCATAGTTGGTATCAAAGGATAGGTTTGGTTATTTTTGGATTTAGGATTATAAAACCCTAGTAAATCCTTAAATACAAGACTAAGTACAATAAATACGTCCCTATGTTTTGGTGAGTATTGAGTAAGTGGGTTATCATGAAAATACATCTCTGTCTGGATACGAGCAGGTAGAGGTGGCTCTGGCACAGATGTATCCTAGGGGTAAAACACGAAAACACCGCTTTGAGCTAGACTCAAACGGGAACTGGTGCACGACAACGATCCTTGCAGAACTCTTGGTTACGACACTCCTGGGGGATATTCTTTTTTAAATTCACAAGCTTAGTATGAATCCTTATTAAGGGAATTAAAAAAATGCCCCTAAGAAAATATCTTAGAAAGTAGATCATGAAAATCCTAGATTGAAGCCTATAGGCTCATGGGTTAAGGAAATGAAAGTTTATTTATAAGTCATCAGCTTTTGTCTTTGGATTACCCTTTATGTGTTACCCCTAACTTTCCTTTTATTCCAGCCAATGTCCGGTAATTGGAGGACACGGGCTAACAACCGATGTGAAGATCAGTGTGATGACTGTACTAATGAGATGCCCAATCCAATGGGGGCAGGAATCACGAACTTTGTCACGCTTCTCTCTCAGATAACTCAAGCATTGAATAAAAACATGGGTCAAGAGTAATGTCCAAACCACCCTAAGAATGAAAAATTCGCTACCGAGAGCTTCATGAGACAAAGGCCTCCTACTTTTAGTGGATCATCTGATCCCACGATCGCTGAACAATGGATCAACTCCACTGAAAAGATCTTCTCCATCCTTCAATGTTCTGAACAAGAGAAGTTTCTCCTGGAAGCTTATCATATGGAGGGTGAAGCTGATCATTGGTGGACATTGATCAAAAATACAAAGCCTGAGGAGGGGATCGAGGCGTTGGAATGGAAGGATTTCCGGAATATGTTTTTCGATAAATATTTTCCGCGCACCCTCCGGCTTAAGATGGAAAGGGACTTCCTTTACGTCAAGAAAAAAGATGAAGAATATGTTGGAGCATACGAGGAAAAATTCACAAGTCTTTCATGTTACGCTTCCGGCTTTGTCGTTACCCCTGAATGCAAAGTTGACCGCTTCTTTGGTGGGCTAAATCCTAGCCTGTGGAAATCATTAGCGATCCGTGACTTCGACAGGTATGAGGAGATTGTCCAATGTGCCCTCATGGTCGAAATAAAGATCAAGGAATCACAGGGGTATCATGGGGACAATAAGTGTAAGGTGTAATTCAATGCTGGAGGTCTGATGGATAAATCCAATGGTACTAAGAAGATCCAGCCGCCCACTTTCCAAAATTGTGGAAAGAAGCACCTTGGAAATTTCCTTAAGGGGACGAGGAAATGCTTCAAGTGTGGAAGGTATGGGCAACTAGCTATTAACTGTCGGCATGAAAGACCCATAGTTGCGACAGAGGAGAGGAATGCTCCGTTCAAACCTCAACACATTGTTCAATGCTACAAATGCAAAGAACCGGGTAATTTTTCAAATCAGTGCCCTAATCCAAGGGTTTTCGGAGACAACCAACAACCTTCAAGGAAGCAAGGAAGAGCTTTTGCCATCACTTCTGCCGAAGTGAACCCCGACAACGAATTGGTGATAGGTACGCTAGTTATTCATTCAAGAATAGTGAACGTACTTTTTGATTCGGGTTCTATGCATTCTTTTATATCTAAAAAGTTTAGTATAACAATCCCAGAACCACCATAAATCATGGAAGTGAATATGTCGGTGAGTAAGGCAAATAAGGCAATCATTGCATCCCATGAATATAAGTCCTCCTCTGTTATAATCTGTGGATTGAATTTCCTAGTGAACCTCATCATAATCCATCTGGTAGAATTTCATGTAATTCTCGGCATGGATTGGCTTTCATTATATAGATCCAACATAAATTGTCGAGAGAGGGAAATCACACTCCATATGGAGAATCAACCCCAAATTCTTTACAACTGTAAGGAGGAAGAAGAATATCCTTTAGCTCCATCATCTCAAGAGTTGATATTACTGTCTTATGAGCATGCATATCTGTCTTAGATGATTGAGTCCACGGAAGAAACCATCCTTGAAGAAATGCCTATTGTGAGAGAATTTGCTGAAGTATTTCCTGAGGAACTGAATGGTCTTCCTCCTAGAAGAGATGTTGAATTCTCAATTGAAATTATACCCGGGGATTTACCAATATCCAAGACTCCATATAGAATGGGTGTTGTAGAGCTTGAAGAGCTGAAGAAATAACCAGAGGAGAATATGGATAAAGGGTTTATATGCCCAAGTGCTTCACCATGGAGTGAACTAGTCCTTTTTGTCAAGAAGAAGGATGGGTCAATGCTGCTTTGCATCTATTGTCGTGAACTTAACAAAATCATGATAAAGAATAAGTATAATCTCCCAATAATTGATGACTTGTTCGATCAGCTGCGTGGAGGACAATATTTCTCTAAGGTGGACTTGCAGTCGGGATATTATCAGGTAAGGGTGAAGAAGGAAGATATCCCCAAGACTGTTTTTCGCACAAGATACGGGCACTATGAATTCATAGTAATGCCTTTCGGACTAACTAATGCTCCAACAATATTCATGGACTTAATGAATAGAGTCTTTAGAGATTACCTAGGCAAAGTTGTGGTAGTATTTATAGATGATATTATAATATACTCCAAAACCAAGGAGGAGCATGAAGAGAATTTAAGAACTATACTAGAGACTTTGCGCAAGGAGAAGCTCTATGAAAAGTACAGAAAGTGTGAGTTCTGGTTGAAGGAGTTCTCATTCTTGGGCCATATCGTCACAAGTAATGGAATATATGTGGATCCCTCCAAAACAGATGCAATTGAGGGATGGCCGAGGCCAACATCGGTAACAGTTATCAATAGATTCTTGGGGTTAGTTGGATATTATCAACAATTTGTGAGAAATTTCTCACGATTGTCCAACCCTTTTACCAAGCTAAATCGAAAGGGAGTAAAGTTTTCTTGGAGTGATGAATGCGAAGAAAGCTTCAAGGAGTTGAAACGGAGGCTTATCACTACTCTCGTGCTCACTTTACCCCACAAGTGGGGAACTTTTTGTGGTATTCTATGATGCATCAAAGAAGGGCTTAGGATGTGTGTTGATGCAGAATGATAAAGTGATATCCTATTCCTTGAGGGAGTTGAAAATCTAGAGCGAAACTATCCAATGCATGATCTGGAGTTGGCGGCGGTGATCTTTGCCTTGAAAATCTGGCGGCATTTTCTCTATGGAGAGAAATGTGAGATATATACTGACCACAAGAGTCTTAAATATATATTCACACAGAAAGAGCATAATATGCACCAGAGAAGATGGATAGAGCTCTTCAAGGATTATGACTATTCAATCCATTACCACCCTGGGAAAGCGAACAAGGTGGCAGATTCCCTAAGTAGAAAGGATCCAGCGATTCTATCAATGATGAGAATTGAGAAGGATCCAATCTTCATAGAGTTGAAGAAGATGGATATGGGAATCATAGATAAAGGAACATCATCAATCCTTTCACAAATGATTTCTCAACTGTCTCTTTTAAAAAGGTCAAAGGATGCACAAAAGGATGATGTGGGAATTCATGAAAATGTGGGAGCTATTGAAAAATGGAAATCCTCAGATTTTAATGATAATGAAGAAGGAATTGCGCGGTTTGGGAAAAGACTATGTGTTCCATCATGTCCGGAGATGAAGAAGGAACTTTTGGATGATGCACATAATTTAAATTTCTCTATTCACCCAGGGAGCACAAAGATGTATCGAGATCTCCGAGAAAACTTTTGGTGGGATAATATGAAGATAGATATTGCTGAATATACATCAAAGTGCATGGTGTGTTTGCAAGTGAAGGAAGAGAGGCAGAAGTATAAGGGGGTGATGCAACCATTGCCTATACTAGAATGGAAATGGGAAAACATCACCATGGACTTTGTCACCAGAGTTCTGAGGACATCAAAAGGCTACAATGAAATATGGGTTGTTGTGGATCATCTTACAAAGACTGCACACTTCATTGCTATTCTGGATAATTTCTCATTGGATCAACTAGCACGGATATATATCAGGTAAGTGGTAAGGTTGCATGGATTACCACTATCTATTGTGTCTGACCGAGATCGAAGATTCACCTCTATGTTTTGGAAGAGTCTTCAACATGCTATGAATACTAAACTGAACTTCATTACGACCTATCATTCTCAAACTGATGGCCAATCCTAGCAGACTATCAAAACAATTGAGGATATGTTGAGAGTGTGATCAGTGGACTTTAAAGGAGGATGGGACCAACATATTCTTCTGGTTGACTTCTCTTATAATAACAATTTCCACTCGAGCATCCAAATGGCACCATATTAAGCCCTGTATGGGAAAAGGTGAAGAACACCAGAATGTTGGGATAAGGTCGGTGAACGTAAGATTCTTGGACCAGAAATGGTCGAGGAAATGGTGGAGAAGGTGAAAACCATTTAGCAGCATATCAAGGCAGCCCAGAGTCGACAGAAGCATTATGAAGATAATCGTCGACAAGACCTTGAGTTTAAAGTTGGAGACATGGTTTATCTACGCATATCTCTGTGGAAGAAGGTCATGAGGTTTGGAACGAAATGGAAGTTAAGTCCAAGGTACATCGTCCCCTTCGAGATTCTTGATCATGTCGGGGCTATGGCCTATCGACTAGCACTTCCACCTACTATAGCCAAAGTACATGATTTCTATCATGTATCCTTATTAAGGAAGTATATACCGGACCCTTGACATGTAATATCTTCTGATGTGGTACAATTAGAAGACGATCTTTCTTATGAGGAGCAACCAGTTAAGATCTTAGATCATAAAGAAAATGTTCTACGAAATAAGACAATGCCCCTTGGCAAGGTGCTGTGGAGATACCACATGTTTGAAGAAGCGACATGGGAATTGGAGGAAATGATGAAGCTGAGTTACCCACATCTGTTTTAGTGTGGGAAAAGGAAAATTTCGAGGTAGAAATTCTTGAAGGGGCGAATATTGTAACAACCCAAAGTTTCATCAATAGAAAATCCCTCTTGATCTTATGAAATGCCTCTTTATATAAAATGTTTTTATAAAATTTCAACTTCATTGGTTTTATGATAAGAATTGTGACTGTTACTTTTATATCCATTGAACAGTTATCACACGATTAGTATAAATATAGGGCTTTAACACATCCAATTTTACTTTGACAAAGGAAGCGATGGCATCATCCAATAGAATTTCCCCATACGAAGCCCATTTATTGGAGATCGGAAAGAGGTGGCGTAATTGGGCTTTGCTCTTGACCAAGACCAAGCTGAGCTTCATCATTTCATGCTCGAACGGGACCGTCTAAGGGAGAAGTGGAAGTTTATAGAAATTACCACTTGAGCGATGTTATCTGAGAAACCCCAAGAGTCTGTCACCATCGCAAACCTTACCCTTAGTTCTTATGCGGATGTTTTAAGGGGTTATGTAACTAATCGGTAGTACTATGTTCATGTACATTTTATTTTGTATATAATAATGAATATTATTTCTTGTCATTATTGATACATTGTAAATAGTTTTTAAAGTACAAATGGCGTTAGTATTTATTATTTAATTAAGAAATATATTTTATTAAATTAAGGGATTTTTGAATTAAATAGTATTTTAATAAAATATAATTATTATTATTAGATTAATTTTATTATATATAAATGATCATATAATTGTATGAATGCAATTATAATTTTTATTAAGGTTTGAAAGCCATTTTTGTCAAAACCTGTGAATTTTCGATAAATGTCGGTTTTTATTTTAAAAGTGAGAATTAACATATTTAGAAAATTATTTAGATAAAATAAATGTTACTTTTGGAATGAGGATGTCGAAATTATCCAACGGTGAATTTTTCATAATTTTATGAGATAGTTAAATTTTTGAGTAGAAATTAAATACCGTTTAAATATATAATGTGTTTTATGACATCGTAATGACAAAATAGTGATGTAATAAAATACTATAATCTTTATTTCCGTCCAATATATGTTTTACCATTAAAATAATGTGATTTTGGGTTTATTTTCCTTACTTTTCAAAGCATTAATGGACCCCTCAAAACTTATTAAACACCTTGTCATTTTAAATTAATTTCCATGGGAGTGTGACTCACCTCCACATAAACAACCCCATTATTTTAAGAATTTTGGACTTTGGGCTTATAAAATATTGTTTTCCTCTTCCCTTTTACAAAAACCATAGGCAAAAACCATGGGATGGTTTGTGGTTTGGATTAATATAATATAAGGGGTCCCAAACCGAAATAATAAAGAATTCCCTCACCTTTCCTATATAAACCAACCCAAGATCCCACTTCATCCTCACTCAAAGGCTTTGGAGTTCCTCCAACCTCTGACCTAATCTCTCTAGAATCCTCCCATGGTTCCCCAAGCTCCCAAAAAGCCTCTCAAAAGCCTCTCTCTAGCCTGTGGAAGCGCACTTCCAAGTAAGGGTTTTTTCTTCCTTTCTCATTTTTGTCGAATTTTCTTTATGTTTTTTTCCCATTTAATTTCAATTATGAATTTTGGGGTATGGTTTCGAACCTCCCTCATACTTCCCTCTTTATTTTTTAATGATGGGAGACCCTTTATCTCTCATTAAATTCCTCCCATGTACATCCGTTACTATGCCGAAATTCCGAAAGGAACTTCTCTCTCCTCTTTTACATTCAAGCAATACTTTTGTATCATGAATCTAAATTCTATTTAAATTTTTGGGACATGTATCTATATGACCTCCTTAATTTCCATTACATGTAAATATTATGAGGAACCCATTTATCCCTCATCAACCATTTTTATGAATTCTTATGTCACGCCATTATGCTGCCGAAATCGCACCGATTTTCTAAGCCAATGTCATTATGTAATGAATACCATGCCCATTTCTCCATCAAGGGTATTCACCTTTATGAAAATTTACTTATTTATTGTAAATTTTCATGCATTAATTCTGAATTCCTTTATCGTGGGATAAATGATTATGTTTTATGAATCCATATTTTATGATCCATGTGGCACACTTATGCATGAAATGAAATGTTTAA
The DNA here is from genome assembly GCA_963277665.1 of Viscum album. Classification (NCBI taxonomy): domain Eukaryota; kingdom Viridiplantae; phylum Streptophyta; class Magnoliopsida; order Santalales; family Viscaceae; genus Viscum; species Viscum album. The sequence continues at coordinate 669,139,890 of OY728155.1, forward strand.
GAATGGTGCGCCCTTATAGCGCTCCAATGCATTGGGTAAAGTATATTTTCATGATACGTCATGTGCAATGAGTGATGACTCATGCTAATTAATTTGAAATGATGGTTTACTCATGCTTTATGTGCAATGAGGATTTACTGATGCTCCATGTGCAATGGTCCTTGGCTCATGCTAATTCCATGTTAAGTGTTGTTGCCACATTTCCATGTTATGATTATCATGCTTTATCATGACTTTATGTTCATGTTTCTCTTGTTCTCTATTGATATGCCTAATATCTAACATGTATTGTAATCCTCATGTTATTCCATGTGTATTCCCTTACTGGGCTTTATAGCTCACCCTTTTCTTATGCATGTCCTCAGGTTATCCCATGAAATGCTAAGTACGAGGGAATGTAGTGGTCATGTAAAGGAAGTTTTCAATATAGATGTTGTATTTAATGTTTTCAGTTTTTATGTAATGATCCTAAGCCCCCAGGACACTAAACCTCTCTATCTTCTTTGTTATATCAAGTTAAGTTTTATGTAATAAATCATGTTTAAGTTGTAATAAAAAGAATGGTGTTCATAGTTGGTATCAAAGGATAGGTTTGGATATTTTTGGGATTAGGATTAGAAAACCCTAGTAAAGCCTTAGATACAAGACTAATTACAACAAAAACGTCCCTATGTTCTGGTGAGTATTGAGTAAGTGGGTTATCAAGAAAATACATCCCTGTCTGGATACGAGCAAGTAGAGGTGGCTCTAGCACAGATGTATCCTAGGGGTAAAACCTGAAAACACTGCTTTGAGCTAGACTCAAACGAGAACTGGCGCACGACAACGAGCCTTGCTGCACTCTTGGTTACGACACTCCTGGGGGATATGCTTTGGTAAATTCACAAGCTTAATATGAACCCTTATTAAGGGAATTAAAAAAATTCCCCTAAGAATATATTTTAGAATGTAGATCATGAAAACCTAGATTGAAGCCTATAGACTTAGGATTTAAGGAAACGAACGTTTATTTATAAGTCATCAACTTTTGTCTTTGGATTACCCTTTATGTGTTTCCCCTAACTTTCCTTTTATTCCAGCCAATGGATGGTAATAGGAGGACTCGAGCTAACAACTGATGTGAAGATCAATGTGATGACTGTACTAATGAGATGCCCAATCTAATGGCAGTGGGAATCACGAACTTTGTCAAGATTCTCTCTCAACCAACTCAAGCATTGAATAGAAACACGGGTCAAGTGGAATGTCCAAACCCCCCTAAGAAAGAAAAAGTCATTATCTATAGCTTCATGAGACAAAGGCCGCCTACTTTTAGTGGATCATCTGATCCCATGATCGCTGAACAATGGATCAACTCCACTGAAAAGATCTTATCCATCCTTCAATGTTATAAACAAGAGAAGGTACTCCTGGAAGATTATCCTATGGAGGTTGAAGCTGATCAATGGTGGACGTTGATCAAAAATAAAAAGCCTGAGGAGGAGATTGAGGTGTTGGAATGGAAGGATTTCCGGAAGATGTTTTTCGATAAATATTTTCCACGCACCCTCCGGCTTAAGATGGAAAGGGACTTCCTTTAACTCAAGAAAAAAGATGAAGAATATGTTTGAGCGTACGAGGAAAAATTCACAAGGCTTTGACATTATGCTTACAACTTTTTCATTACCCCTGAATCCAATGTTGACCGCTTCTTTGGTGGGCTGAAGCCTAGCCTGCGAAAATCATTAGCGATCTGTTACTTTGACAACTATGAGGAGGTTGTCCAATGTGACCTCAAGGTTGAAATAGAGATAGAGGAATCACATGGGTATCATGGGGACAAGATGCGTACGGTGGAATTCAATGCTGGCGGTCTGATGGATAAATCCAATGGTGCTAAGAAGATCCAGCACCCCACTTGCCAAAAGCGCGGAAAGAAGCACCCTGGAAATTTACATAAGGGGACTAGGAAATGCTTCAGGTGTGTAAGGGAAGGGCACCTAGCTTTTAACTGCAGGAAAAGAGTCCCGCGGCTGTGATAGAGGAGAGGAACGCTCTGTTTGAACTTCAACGCGCTGTTCAATGCTACAAATGCAAAGAACCAGGTAATTTTGCAAATCAGGGCCCTAATCCAAGGGTTTTCAGAGACAACCAACAACCTCCAATGCAGCAAGGAAGAGCTTTTGACTTTACTTCTTCCGAAGTGAACCCCAACAAGGAAGTGGTGAAAGGTATGCTAGTTATTCATTCAAGAATAGTGAACGTACTTTTTGATTTGGTTTCTACGCATTCTTTTATATCTCGAAAGTTTAGTAGAACAATCCCAGCACCACCAAAAATCATGGAAGTGAAGATGTCAGTGAGTACATAAAATGGTGAAATCATTGCATCCCATGAATATAAGTCATCCCATGTTATAATATGTAGATTGAATTTCCCGAAGAACCTCATCATACTCCCTCTGGTGGAATTTGATGCAATTCTTTGCATGGATTGGATTTCTTTATATAGAGCCAACATAAATTGTCGGGAGAGGGAAATCACACTCCATATGGAGAATCGACCCCCGATTCATTACATGTGTAAGGAGGAAGATGAATCACCTTTAGCTCCATCATCTCAAGCGTGGATATTAATGCCTTATGAGCACGCGTTTCTTTCTTAGATGATTGAGTCCAAGGAAGAAACCATCCTTGAAGAAATGCCTATTGTGAGGGAATACGCTGAAGTGTTTCCCATGAAACTGCCTGGTCTTCATCCTAGAAGACATGTTGAATTCTCAATTGTACTTACACCAGGGGCTTTACCAATATCCAAGACTCCATATATAATGGTTTTTGTAGAGCTTGAAGAGCTGAAGAAACAACTACAGGAGAATCTGGATAAAGGGTTTATATGCCCAAATGGTTCACCATGGGGTGCACCAGTCCTCTTCGTCAAGAAGAAGGATTGGTCAATGTGGCTTTGCTTCGATTATCTTGAACATAACAAAATAATGATAAAGAACAAGTATCCTCTCCCAAGAATTGATGAGTTGTTCTATCAGCTGCATGGAGAACAATATTTCTCCAAGGTGGACCTGCGGTTGAGATATTATCAAGTAAGGGTGAAGAAGGAAAATATCCCCAAGATTACTTTTCGCACAAGATACGGGCACTATGAATTCATAGTAATTCCTTTCGGACTCACTAATTCTCTAGAAATGTTCATGGACTTAATGAATAGAGTCTTTAGATATTACCTAGAAAAATTTCTGGTAGTCTTTATAGAATATATTCTAATATACTCCAAAACCAAGGTGGATCATGAGAAGCATTTAAGAACTGTACTAGAGACCTTGCGCAAGGATAATCTCTATGAAAAGTATAACAAGTGTGAGTTCTGGTTGAAGGAGGTCTCATTATTGTGCCATATCATCACAAGCAATGGGATATCTATGGATCCCTCCAAAACAGATGCAATTGAGGGATGGATGAGGCCAACATTGGTAACAGATATCCGTAGCTTCTTGGGGTTAGCTGGATATTATCGACGATTTGTGAGAAATTTCTCATGATTGTCCAACCCTCTTACCAAGCTAACTCGAAAGGGATTAAAGTTTTATTGGAGTGATGAATGCGAAGAAAGATTCAAGGAGTTGAAAAGGAGGCTTATCACTACTCCCGTGCTCACTTTACCCACAAGTGGGGAAATTTTTGTGGTAATCAGTGATGCATGAAAGAAGGGCTTAGGATGTGTACTGATGCAGAATGATAAATTGATATCCTATTCCTCGAGGCAGTGGAAAATCCATGAGTGAAACTATCCAACGCATGATCTGGAGTTGGCGGCGATGATCTTTTCCTTGAAAATCTGGCGGCATTATCTTTTTGGAGAGAAATGGGAGATATATACTAACCACATGAGTCTTAAATATATATTCACACAGAAAGAGATTAATATGCACCAGAGAAGATGGATAGAGCTCATCAAGGATTATAACTGTTCAATCCATTACCACCCTGGGAAAGCGAACAAGGTGGATGATGCCCTATGTAGAAATGATTCAGTGATTCTATCAATGATGAGAATTGAGAAGGATCCAATCTTCTTAGACTTGATGAAGATGGACATGGGAATCATAGATAAGAAAAAATCATCAATCCTTTCACAAATTATTGCTCAACCATCTCTTTTGGAAAGGTTAAAGGATGCTTAAAAGGATGATATGGGAATTCAAGAAAAAGTGGGAGCTATCAAAAAAGGTAAATCCTTATAGTTTAATGTTAATGAAGAAGGAATTGTTCATTTTGGGAAAAGACAATGTGTTCCATCAAGTCTGGAGCTGAAGAAGGAACTTTTGGATGATGCACATAGTTCAAATTTCTCTATTCACCTAGGGAGCACAAAGATGTATCGAGATCTCTGAGAAAACGTTTGGTGGGATAATATGAAGAAGGAGATTTCTGAATATACCTCAAAGTTCTTGGTGTGTTAGCAAGTGAAGGTAGAGAGGCAGAAGTCTAAGGGGATGATGAAATCATTTCCCATACCAGAATGGAAATGGGAAAACATCACCATGTACTTTGTCATCGGACATCCGAGGACATCCAAAGGCAACAATGCAATATGGGTTGTTGTGGATCATCTTACAAAGACTGCACACTTCATTTCTATTAGGGATAATTTCTCATTGGATCAACTGGTACGGATATATGTCCTGGAAGTGGTATGGTTGCATGGAGTACCACTATCTATTGTGTCTGACCGAGATACAAGATTCACCTCTATGTTTTGGAAGAGTCTTCAACATGCTCTGGATACTGAACTAAACTTCAGTACGACCTATCATCCTCAAATAGATGTCCAATCTAAGTGGACTATCCAAACACTTGAGTATATGTTGAGAGCGTGCTCAATGGACTTTAAAGGAGGATGAGGTCAACATCTTCCTCTGGATGAGTTCTCTTTTAACAATAGTTTCCACTCAAGCATACAAATGGCACCAAATGAATCCCTATTTGGGAAAAGGTGAAGAACAACGGCATGTTGGGATGAGGTTGGTGAACTTAAGCTGCTTGGACTAGAAATGGTCAAGGAAATGGTGGAGAAGGTGAAAAGTATTCAGCAACATATCAAGGCATCCCAGAGTCGACAGAAGAGTTATGCAGATAATCGTCGACGAGGCCTAGAGATTAAAGTTGGAGACATGGTTTTTCTATGCATATCCCGGTGGAAGAAGGTCATGAGGTTTGGAAAGAAAGGGAAGTTAAGTCCAAGGTACATCAGCCCCTTCGAGATTCATGATCATGTTGGGGATGTGGCCTATTGACTAGCACATCCGCCTACTATGGACAAAGTACATGATTTATATCATGTATCCCTATTAAGGAAGTACATACCGGCCCTTCACATGAAATCTCTTCTGAGGTGGTGCAATTAGAAGATGATCTTTATTATGAGGAGCAACCAGTGAAGATCTTAGATTGTAGAGAAAAAGTTCTATGAAATAAGACAATGCCCTTCATCAAGGTGTTGTGGAGAAACCACAAGTTTGAAGAAGCGACTTGGGAATTGGAGGAAATGATGAAGCTGAGTTACCCACATCTGTTTTAGTGTTGGAAAAGGAAAATTTCTAGGGCAAAATTTCTTAAGGGGGGAATATTGTAACGACCCAAAGTTTCATTAATGGAAAATCCCTATTGATCTTATTAAATGTCTCTTTATATAAAATGTTTTTTATAAAATGTCAACTTCATTTGTTTCATGATAAGAATTGTGACCATTACATTTATAGTCGTTGAATAGTGATCACATGATTAGTATAAATATAGGGCTTTAACACATCCAATTTTACTTGAAAAAAGGAAGCGATGGCCTCATCCAGAAGAATTTCCCAATACGAAGCCCATTTATCGGAGCTCAAAAAAGAGGTGGCATCCTTGGGCTTCGCTCTTGACCAATCCCAAGCCGAGCTTCATCATGTCAAGCTCAAATGGGATTGTCTACGGGAGAAGTGGAAGTTGATAGAAATTACCACTCGAGCGATGTTATCCGAGCCACCCCAAGAGTCTGTCACCATCACACACGTTACCCTTAGGTCTTATGCGGCTGTTTTAAGGGGTTTTGTAACTAATCGATATTACTATGTTCATGTACATTTTTTTTTGTATATAATAATGAATATAATTTCGTGTCATTATTGATACATTGTAAATAGTTTTTAAAGTACAAATGGTGTTTTTAGTTATTATTTAATTAAGAAAAATATTTTATTAAATTAAGGGATTTTTGAATTAAATAATATTTTAATAAAATATTATTATTAATATTATTAGATTAATTTTATTATATATAAATGATCATATAATTTTATGAATGCAATGATAATTTTTATTAAGGTTTGAAAGCCATTTTTGTCAAAATCCGTGAATTTTCGATAAATGTCAGTTTTTATTTTAAAAGTGAAAATTAACATATTTAAAAAATTATTTGGATAAAATAAATGTTATTTTTGGAATCAGGACGTCAAAATTATCCAACGGTTAATTTTTCACAATTTTCTGAGACAGTCAAAGTTTTGAGTAAAAATTAAATACCGTTTAAATATATAATGTGTTTTATGACATCATAATGACAAAATACTGATGTAATAATATACTATGTTCTCTATGTTCGGCCAATATATGTTTTAACATTAAAATAATGTGATTTTGGGTTTATTTGGCATACTTCTCAAAGAATTAATGGACCCCTCAAGACTTATTTAACTTGTCTTTTTAAATTAATTTCCATGAGAGTGTGACTCACCTCCACATAAGAAAGTCTATTATTTTAAGAATTTCGGACTTTGTCCTTGTAAAATATTGTTTTACTCTTCCCATTTCCAAAAACCATGGGCAAAAACCATTGTATGGTTTGTGGTTTGGATTAATTTAATATAAGGGGTCCCAAACCAAAATAATAAAGAATTCCCTCACCTTTCATATATAAACCAACCCAAGCTCCCACTTCCTCCTCACTAAAAGACTTTGGAGTTCTTAGAACATCTTCCTTACTCTCTCTAGAATCCTCCCAAGGTGCCCCAAGCTCCCATGAAGCCTCTCACAAGCCTCCCTCTAGCCTTTGAAAGCACACTTTCAAGTAAGGGTTTTTTCTTCCTTTCTGATTTTTGTCCAATTTTCTTTAAGTTGTTTTTCACTTTTAATTTCAATTATGAATGTTGGGGTATGGTTTCTCACCTCCCTCATACTTCCCTTTTTATGTTTGAATGCTGGGAGACCCTTTCTCTCTCATTAAATTCCTTCCATGTACATCCGTTACTATGCTGAAATTCTGAAAGGAACTTCTCTCTCCTCTTTTAAATTCAAGAAATAATTTTTTATCATGAATATAAATTCCATTAAAATTTTTGGGAATTGTATCTATATGACCCCCTTAATTTCCATTACATGTAAATATTATGAGGAACCCCTTTATCTCTCATCAACCAATTTTATGAATACTTATGTCACGCCGTTACGCTGCCGAAATCGCACCGATTTTCTAAGCCAATGTCATTGTGTAGTGAATACCATGCCCATTTCTACATCAAGGATTTTCAACTGTATGCACATTTACTTATTGATTTTAAAGTTTCATGTATGAATTCCACATTCCTTTATCATGGAATAAATGATTATGTTTTATGAATCTATGTTTTATGATCCATGTGGCACACATATGCATGAAATGAAATGTTTAAGAAGGGTGCACCCTTATAGCGCTCCAATGCATTGGGTAAAGTATAGTATCATGATAAATCATGTGCAATTAGTGTTGAATCATTCTAATTCAAGTGAAATGAGGGTTTACTCGTGTTTTATGTGCATTGATGATTTACTCATGCTCCATGTGCAATGGGCCTTGGCTCATGCTAATTCCATGTTAAGTGTTGTTGCCACATTTCCATGATATGATTATCATTCTTTATTATGACTTTATGTTCATGTTTCTCTTGTTCTCTATTGATATGCCTAATGTCTAACATGTATTGTACTAATAATTTTATTCCATGTGTATTCCATTACTGGGATTTATAGCTCACCCTATTCTTATGCATGTCCTCAGGTTATCCCATGCAATGCTAAGTACGAGGGAATGTAGTGGTCATGTAAAGGAAGTTTTCAATAAATATGTTGTATTTCATATTTTAAGTTTTTATGTAATGATCCTAATCCCCAAAGACACTAAACCTCTCAATATTCTTTGTTGTATCAAGGGAAGTTTTATGTGATAAATCATGTTTAAGTTGCAATAAAAAGCAGGGTTGTCATATCTTTCATTTAATTTTATTTGAATTCCCATTTCACAGAAAACCTCTTATGTCCTTTCTATTCATATATTACCTTTGTCAAAAGGGTTCATTCTTCAATCACAATTTCAAATAAAGTCTATTTTTAACATGTAATCTATATAAGTAATCTTAGTGATCATTATTTCAATAATATTCTATATCTTCTCATCCTATAATTTTTGGGGTTTCATATTTCTCAATACTACTTAATTTAACATCTTGTCTCATTATTTACCTTTTTAATGGAAACTGAATCGACATATTCTTTTATATAAGTATTCCATCATGTTCACTATTTTATTCATTAGATAATTTAACAAATGTCATTATATAAAAAATAAAAATTTATTCGGTTAATTTTGTACTAATTTTATTATTTATTAAAAGTTTTAATGAAATATGAATATCTAATATATGTTTTTAGAAAAAATTGGAGAAAGAATGTTCAATTATTTTCCATGTTAACACATATTATTTTATAATTTTTTTTATTTGTCAATAAAAAATCTTTTTAAATGTCTTGATGATTAAAAGAAATTCTTATTCTTATTTATTTTATAAAAAATATATATATAAGTAAATAATTTTTAATCGTTTAATGAATTAATCGTATTTATAATGAAATTTTTATAATGCTATAAAAAAATTGATTTCCATACAGTCTATTCCATTTGGCATATATTTTTATGGGTCAAAAATATTCTTTAAATTATACCATCCATCTTTTTTCTTAGGATGACCTATGTATGGTTATTCTCAATCAGAGGAACGATCCATCACTACATTTTTCTTTCCAAATGATCCACTGTGTATAAATTGTATTTGTATTCTAATTATATTCCTTTATGAAAAATATATATATTCTTCCTATGATTTAATGTTTTACTCATAGATTTCATAAATAAATTTATTTTGAAAATTATTAACTAAATTGTATGCACTTTACCTATATGATGTGAATACCATATTCTCTTTTATTGTGATCCAATGGTATTTACCAATAATTGTACTTAATATCCTTGGGTAGTCATCTATTTTATATGGTTATATCATGTCATGATTATTTTTGGAGTCTAAAATGTTTTCAATACAAGATTCCATTTTAAAAGTATATGATTCTCATTTTTACTCTATATGTTCTATATAATAAGATGAATGATTTATTTTAAGTGGAAAACATAATTATTTATGATTAATTATTGGAACCATTTATCATCATCCAATGAATTATTTAAAGATTTATATATATAATGATATAAGTGTTATAAGAATGTAATTTATTTTAGTTCGCAACATGAAGCATGAATATTTTATTTGATCACAATATGAAGCGTTGACTATTTTTTTAATTACAACATAAATTATACATGTTTTATATTCACATAATGTTATAATTTCACTATAATTTTTGTTAGGAAAAAATAATATATATTCCTTATTTCCATGACATGAATAATTTTTATTATATAATCTCATGTTCTATCATGCATTATTATATTATTTATGGTCTATTATTTATTGCGTATAACTATATAATGTATCATGGTTATAAAAATTTTATGATCTTTTTATCACTTATGATCGTTGATTGTTATCCCTTATGCATAGTAATTTAAAGTATCTAAGCACAACACATTTACATGATTCAATTTTACCAGGTTATGAAGAAAAGTAATACACAAAATGTGTGTCTAAGATTATAGTGTGTGGAGAATTTGTGGGTGAATTTGAATAATTTTTATGAATTGGTCATTTTATTATATTGTAGGGGAGATGTATATTAGTTGAAAAATAATTATTTTATCAAATGGTAAATCCTAATTTTCTGGTAATTTGAACATAAAATATTATAAAAATGTTTTGTAGTGAAATATATTCATTAAATCATGTAGTTATGAAATGAACATGTTTTTAGGGAATCAAAATTACCCATGGTGAAACAACCATATGTTATATATGAATAATGTAGCTAGTAGTTTAACCATCTACCACAGAAGTAGAGAATGTCATATAAACAGAAGGAGAGACGAAGTTGACATAGTAAAAAGTGTTTTCAAAGATCTCTGAAGGAAGAAAATGAATTCAGTGTTGATATATGATTGTCAAGGTTAATTCCCACATGTTGATAATATTATTTTATCATTTAATGATAAAAATAATTTAACTAGAATATCAATTCATCATGAAACATTTAGAGGAAGGTGTTTTGGAAATTTGAAATACCAATGAAGTCAGAATCCGAATGACTTATTATTGAACGTTATAGTCCCTGAATCTATAAGGTAGTACTGTGCATCATTGATACATGGTTGGTTGGGAGAAAAAGTTAAAATTCATAGACTATTTTTGTGGATAAATATATAAGGACAACATAAATCCCAAATTGATCCAATAATATATTTTTAATCAAATAAAAAGAATCTTGAGTGGGAGATTATCTGTTTGAACCTGTGATAAATTTTTTTGGGAAAGGATTTATATAATTATGTTTCCTATTTCTAGATGGGTTGTTTTGTAATCATATTGAGTAATTATACTAGGAAATTGGTAGTTCAGACAGTAATGATGTAACATAAGTTGGAGCTAGATTTATGGATATAAAAGAGACAATTAACTCTAGATGGCGTAAATTATAGAAGAATGAGGTAATTCATTTAAAATTATATTTGTTGAATTATGTATAGATAACTAAAAATGTTTCAATGGTTTTGTATGATTTATCAAAAGGGTTGTCTAGAAATTATCTCAGATGGATTGTGATGTTCATCAATAATCAAGAGTTAATACTCTATATCTTCTAGTGGATTTGACAGAGTAATGGGTCATCTATGATGATCAAATGGTTGTTCCATAAATACCCAAAACTAGTCCCTAATATAAATTATGGGTGTTGCATAAAATATTTAATTAATTTATAATCTATTAATCTTAATTCATGATTTATAATGGATGTATTATTTCTATTATGTAATAAGACTAAGTCTAATTTTTTTAACAGCTTCACTGTTCAATGTTTATTGTGATATATTTATTTCTTATAATTTTATTTTATTGGGGAATTTAGTTGGTGATTAATGATATTAAATGTATGATTTTTTAGGCATGTACATTTTTTTGGATGTTGACATCATGTGATTTTGATTTCAGAAGTCCTGACCCTTCTTTGGTGACTATTATTCCAAAATGGATTTCCTGATTTTTGAGGTTTGTGACACAATAATATGAAGAAGAGTTTATCACTATAAATTAATGTTTCTTCCACTATGTTTCGCACGGAATCCGAGGATGACCTCCTAGACGAGAGATTCAAACGTTCCGATCGGTTTCTAATGGGTTTGTTCGTAGAACCGGAAACATCCAATGATTGGACATCCGTTTGGACCTACTTTCCAAAGGCAGGCGCTCATTAGCTTGTGGACTAATGAGGCTTAGGAATTTGCATTGGTCGAGAGTATGGGAGGTCGGACTCATCACACCTTTTTGAGGGGAATTATTGTCTACTCCGGGACTCTCTTTATAGATTTAAGTTATGTTCGTGAATCCTTATTACATTACCAAGTATAAAATGTGCTTTCCTTTAGTTTTAACAATCAATGATTAAATATTCAAGAAATTTAGAGAATATTTTATATGTATTCGAGGTTCTTCATCAATAGAGAATAATCTATATCTGTTTAGAGATTCTTGGTCAATGGTATCCTTCAAAACATTTATATAAAAGTCTCTTGGTCATTATGATGACCAGGCTGGTTTTAAATCCACTCAGTGGGGCACTTGAAGTTTATCGTCATTCAGAAGGACAAAGATTATTTCAAAGTTGGGATCGAACCCATAAATGGGCTACCTACGTATCCTTTTTTTTGGAAAAGGAATCAGAACCCACGTAGTTCGAGTTATGGAGTATGATGTTTATTATTGATGGCTCAAAGATGAATGTCATAATTACTTTTACACTCTAAGCTCACGTGAGTCATGCTCGGTATGAGAAACAAGAGGTATTGGTAAAAATTTAGACAATTGTGCCATAAATGATGCAATCATAAGAATTTGTTTGGGGCTTATGTATGGATGACTGCCCAGATAGATGAAGGTTTAGGATTTAATTTTAGGGAGAAAATCCATGAACAGGGTCCATAAAGTTATATGTGCTTCATGGAGATTTGAATACTCTAATCTTGGGACTTACTATTAAAGAGGATTCCCAAGTTAGGAGGGGACTTATGATTGGGTTTTACTCCTGAAAAGGAAACCCAAATCAAAGGTAAATTATGACTGGTTAAGAGAAATTTAAGGGAACTTGGGGCTTATTCCTGAAAAGGAGACCCAAGGTTAAGGGACTTGGGGCTTACTCTTAAAAAGGAGACCCAAGGTTAAGGGACCTGGGGCTTACTCCTGAAAAGGAATCCCAAGATTATGACTGAGTCTTATTCTTGAAAAAGGAGACCCAGGTTAGGAGACTTGGGGCTTACCCCTGAAAAGGAAGCCCAAGGTTATGACTGAGTCTTATCCCTGAAAAAGAAGACCTAGGTTTAGGGATTTAGGTTTGGGGCTTACTCCTGAGGAGGATGCCCATATTTGAGGTTGGGGCTAACTCCTAAGAAGGATTCCCATATGTGAAGTTGGGTCTTACTCCTAAGAAGGATTCCCAAGTTAAAGAATTATGATTGGGGCTTACTCCTGAGGAGGATGCCCAAGTTTGGGAACTTTATGAATTTGGGGCTTACTCCTGAGGAAGATGCCCAGATTAAAAGGTTTTATAACTGGGGATTATTCCTGAAAAGGAGACCCAGGTTAGGATTCTCTCATCTTAAAGGATGAGGTTGAATGAATGAACTCTCCGTATTTTAGTGACATAAGGATATTTAAATCACTAGACTTTGAGAGAGATTCCACAGAATTTCTTTCAGATAAGGAAGTCAAATTAAGAAATCAAGCCATAAATGGCTTTGAAGAGTGTCTTGAAGACTGAATCTTGAAAAGGAAATGTGAAATGGCTTAAGAGGGGTAAAAATGGGCAAGATGGGCACCCAAAAAGATAGGGACGCGCAAGTCTTTCAAGGCGCACAAGTCTTCCATGGGCGCGCAAGTATTGGTCGCGCAGGTATACCTGCACGACACATAGTGTACTTGCGCGATTTTCAACCAGCATTGAAATACTTGAGAGACTCTTTTTTAAACCCTTTAGAATGTTCTTGAGGTTCTTCCAGAAAAGGGACGCGCAAGTTATATTGAAGGAAATAAGTCGGTGCGCAAGTGTTTGATAAGTTTCAACACTTAGGCCTTCCTTCTTCTCTTTAGATCTTCCGTTCTAGGTAAGAAATTACCTTAGAAGTGTTCCGGAAGCTTTGAGAAGAGACTTGGGCGTCGGGAGCTTCAATCCGAGTTTCTGGAAAAAATATCCTCTCGAATGGGGGGCCCACAGGGTCTATTTATAGGCAAAAGAAGACCCCAGGCGGTTACCGGGCGGTTACTAATTAGGTCGTGCAAGTCACCTGTGCGACCAAGGTAGCCGCGCAAGTACACTTGCGCTCCAGTTAGATAACTTGCGCGGTGAGGTTGCTGTTGATCCTTTCTTCCTTCCTTTGTTGATTTTTGATGTTTTCTTCAAAGGCTGAATCACTTTGAGCTCAGATATTCCCTTTTCCGATGTTTAGATTTTGTGACGAAAGGAGGGTCAACAAAAGTCCCCCCTCAGAGTTGGATCTGGAGAGAAATGAATATTTGACTCTGGGGATATCGAATCCCTCCAAAGGAAAAGGGAGGGCACGCAAGTCTTTCAGTGCGCAGAGGGCAGCGCGCAAGTCTGCGTCGCGCAGGCCTTAAGCGCTCTGGGTGTGGCACGCAGGTAGGCTTCCTGGCCTATAAATACACGGCCTCACCTCCGTACAAGTATCCGGATTTTCCGGACTTCATCCCTTCTCGAGCTCTCACCGCGCAGGTCACCTAAGCTGCACAAGTCTCTTTTCCACTGTTCCCTCGCTGTCGCGCTCCTGTAAAGGTATTCGTACTTGCGCGGTTTATACTTGCGCGTCAAAAACTAGCGCGGCAAACGAAATACTTGCGTGTCCTTGTTTAGACTTGCGCGACTTAATGCCTTGGCCAATTTTTTCCGAATTTTTTCACAAATTTTAATAAAATAAACCCATTTAAGAGTTAAATTTGTTCAACTTTTGTACAGATTCAATGGCTCCTAAGGGAATTGGAACGGCTGATGAACTGGCTAGCAAGCGGATTGATGACATGATGAACATTATTGGCCATGATTACTATGATATCCGCGACAACACTTTCCCATATTTGGATAAGTACTTGAAGAAATATCATCTTAATTTCCCACAGAGCATCTACCTGTCTCTATGTGTTCATGGTCATATTCAAGGAGTCAATGTTCCAAATGCAAACAATTATACACCTGAGATGCAGCTGCACTGTTATTTCTCTATTTCGGTTATGCTGTGTATTAAGAGTAACAAAAATGGTGTGAACTTTCAAATTCTTCCTCCATGTCATTCCCTTGCAGATATGAAAATGGAAAACCCATGGGCTGAAATGTTTTCTACTAATGGTTGGTGGAGAGAAGACAAACATGATATTAGAGCAATATCTGAAAAGAGTACTCTCTCCAAATGGATCTTTACTTCCAATGCTCCATTCTCAAATCCATGTATCCATCTTCCAAGTCTCTTGGACAGAAACAGAGTCACTGTTTGATCAGAAAATTTTTTTCTCAAACCGCACTCAAGAACATCCTTTTACAATTGTTCCAAGAAGAGCTGGTATCACTGCATCTCTTATTGTATCCAGTTGAATGAATGAATTCTAGGTGGTTGCTAATGAAGATCAGGATGCCGTAAATCAAATGAAGTGTTATGTTGAAAGCCTCTTGTAATTCTTGAAAGAAGAGAAGAGACTCCAGTCTATGGATGTCCTTCTAACTCTTGTGTATCAATGAAAAACACTTTTGTCTTCAATCATTTGTACCTGCATTCTTTCATTACATGCTTCAAATTTACTTAAGCCAATGGGCCTAGTAAGCATAGTTTTATTTTTACTAGGATTATTACAAATAATCCTACAAACTTTGAATCTTTTAACTGCTCAATATTACCTAAATCATACAAATATGTATATTTAGTGAGCCGGAACTTGACTTTTATTCAGTGTTCCTTTGTCTTTTGTGTGGGCAGTTTAAAGTCATGCACACCGGAAATAAAGGGGCTAATGTATAAGGTCGAAATAGCTTTGACTGAAATGGATTAAAAAATGGATTAAATTCCTTGACAATTTATCTGAAAACATATTACCACACTCATGTATGAGGGAAAAAATGTAAACTATGGCTTAAAAATATTTGAATATGAGGAATGATATGAAAAAGAGCTAAAAGGCATTAGAAGAAGTAGTTACCAAGAATGAAGTTACTATTATTTAACAAAACCCATTAGTGGGTTGAAATATGCAGGGCCACCTATGGGCATTGGCTGCATGGTCAAATAAATAGCATCTTTTGGCTGACAAGTCTGTTATGTGGACTGTTTATGCAAGGCCACCTATGGGCACGTTCTGCATAGTCAGGCAAAAGAACTCCTAGAAATTTACTTTCCTAGTGCTAAAAGCCAGTGAAAGTTTATGGAGATTCAAATTTTCTAAAGCATAGAGTTTGTTGTATGGAAATAGGTACTTGAATATGGAGAAGATATTTCCGAACAAGAACATCGAAGAACTGGATGAATATCACTCCTACGAAGGTCTGACCCAAACGTAGGGAAGAAGAATAAACCATAGACTTGAATACTTTCAGATCATGAAAAAGGATATGGGAAAAATATGTTAAGGATGGCTATTTTTTGCGGATCCCTACATACTGTCGTTTAATACAAATAAGGACAAAAGAGGCATTCTTCCCAAGAATGAAGTTACTATTATTTAACAAAACCCGTTAGGGGGTTGAAATATGCAGTGCGACCTATGGGCATTGGCTGCATGGTCAAATGAATAGCATCTTTTGGCTGACAAGTCTGTTATGTGGACTGTTTATGCAAGGCCACCTATGGGCACGTGCTGCATAGTCAGGCAAAAGAATTCTCTGAAGTTTGACATTTTTGTGACTAGAAGTCATGAAAAGGGTTATAAAGATCTGAAAATATTTAAGGTTAGGATTATAACACATAAAGATGGGTATTGTCCAATGTATATAGAGATACATAGGTCAATGAAAACCATAATCATGTTGTGGCTGGGTCCTGAATTGAAACTTGGACTTCACTACGTATCTCATAAGAATGAGAATCAAGCCATACGTAGTTCTTGAAATGCATTTTAACGTCGTGCAGGACGAAAGTATGAGTGATCTTAGTTTAGGTTCATAGAATTCGGACCATAATAATGAATACACAGTGTGTGTTTTCATGAGGACTTTTCAGCCAAGGGACTGAAAGTGAAATTTGGGGTTAGGCCCAAAAGACTTGGGACTGGATTCAAGGGACACTCGAATGTTCCTACGTATCCCATAAGGATGGGAATCAAGTCCACGTAGTTCTAGAACTACCCTTTGTACAAATTTGGTTCGTACATGTGAAGGGTGAAAGGGGACTTTAGTGCAATGATGGTTTAACCTGAGATAAAAAGTTTTGGCATTACCATGTATGCATGTAGTCTTTTGAAAATGAAACATGATTTAAAAAATCAATGTCAATAATGGTTCCTTCTCAAATGAGGAAATCAAAGAATATTGTAGTTTATTGTCGTACCGAACAAAAGTGTTGTATAGTTTAACGTCATATAACAAGGACGGAAGTGAATCAATGTAAAGATATTGATTCCAGGGGCGGTTTCACAAATCAACATCATATGAGGTGGTGGTGAACCGATGTGAAGAGATTGTTTTTGGGCTTGAACCTTGTGAGGTTGCCTACATACCCAGCCTGGAGGGCGAGGATCAAAGTCCGTGTAGTTAAATTAAAGAATGAATTAATGATCAAGTTGTTCTAGTGGACAATGATCTAGTAAAAAATATTTTTGGGACTTACACATGGTTAGTGGCCCAAAGGGAATGTTATGGTTGATGTTCGCTCTAAGCTCACGTGAGTCATACTCGGTGTGAGAAACAAGAGGTAATAACAACCTTAACTATGCACAGTTTAATGTCATGTAGGACATAAAAAAGGGACTATGCAGTTTAAAGTCTTGCAGTTAGGACTATTGGTGCTGCATAGTTTAGTGTCATGTAGCAGGGGCAAAATACAGTTTATTGTCATGTAGGACCTATCAAGGATTTTCTGTACAGTTTAGCGTCATGTAGTTAGGACGACGGGGATAAAATAGTTT
Organism: Viscum album; assembly: GCA_963277665.1. NCBI lineage: Eukaryota > Viridiplantae > Streptophyta > Magnoliopsida > Santalales > Viscaceae > Viscum > Viscum album. The sequence goes on from OY728155.1 coordinate 669,157,510, forward strand.
AACGTCATATTGGACGAAAGGGGGACTGTGTAGTTTAATGTCATGCAGTAAGGACAAAAGAGTGTACCATTTTAACGTCATGTCGGACGAAAGTGCGAATAGTTTAAGGTCATATGCATGGACCGTGGATGGTGCAGTTTAATGTCATGCTGGACCGTTGATGATTATATAATTTGACGTCTTTTCGGACGTGAGGGACTTTTATACAGTTTAGCGTCATGTAGTTTAGGACGTCACAGTTTAACGTCTTGCTGGACATAAGGGATTTGCAAATAGTTTAAGGTCATATACATGGACTAGGGATGATGCAGTTTAAGGTCATGCTGGACGGTTTAGGGAACTTTTTCACAGTTTAATGTCGTGTGGGACGAAGTTGCAGTTTAAAGTCATACTGGACCATTGCTGTACAGTTTAAATTCATGTAGCTAGGACTAAGGTGAACCAATATGAGGATATCAGTTCTGGGGACTTTTTACAGTTTATCGTCATGATGGACGTTGGAAGTACCACACACAGTTTAATTTCATGTTTCTAGGACACAATATAGTTTAATGTCATCTCGGACAAAATATAGGAACTTCTGTACAGTTTAACATCATGTAGATAGGACATCATAACAGTTTAATGTCATGTAGGACATAATAATAGTTTAATGTCATGTAGGACATAATAACAGTTTAATGTCATGTAGGGTAAAAGTATGATCTAATGTGATTGTTTTGGATCTGGGAACAATATTTTGTGTTTATACAAAATACTTCTTCAGAAATCTGGCATTAGTTGGAGTCGTGATGTGTTCTCCATCCATTGAGATCAGAGAATACGCTCCATTGGAGTAGACCTTATGTATTGAATAAGGTCCTTCCCATTTTGGTTCAAGCTTGGGAGGCTTCTTTCCTGGTATCATTGGTGCTCTGAGAACCAATACCAATTCTCCCTGAATGAATGAACGAAGACGAACTTTTTTGTTAAAAGCTCGTGTTATCCGATTCTGATAGATTTCCAAGTGGTGCAAAGTGCACAATCTTTTCTCATCTAACTGTTCCAATTCATTCAACCGCTTTTGGGATTGCTCATCTGTTGATAACTGATCACAAATGGCTATTCTGAGTGAGGGCAATTGAACTTCAATTGGCAAGACTGCTTCTGTTCCATATACCAATGAATATGGAGTAGACCGCGTTGCATTGCGAGTGGTAGTCCGATAATCCCATAAAGCATGAAAGAGTTTATCAGGCCATGACCTCTTATCTTTATCCACCATCTTTTGAAGTATATTTGAAAGAGTCTTGTTGAAGGCCTCTATCTGGCCATTAGCCACTGCATGATATCGAGATGAATGGTTGGACTTAATGTTTTATTCTTGATACAATTTCTTTACCTCAGAAGAACAGAAGTTGGTGCCGTTGTCCGTCAATATGGTATGAGGGACACCAAATCTAGTAATGATGTTAGACTTGATGAAGCTAACAATGCATTTAAAACTGACTTCTTTGAGAGGTACTGCCTCTGCCCATTTGGAAAAGAAATCAGTAGCAGTAAGAATGTACTTAAACTGCTTGGCCGTAGCTGAAGGGTAAGGTCCCACCACATCCATTCCCCATGTGGAAAATGTCCATGAGTATTTAGCTGTATGAAGCAACTCTGGAGGTTGATGAATGAAGTTGGCATATACTTGGCATGAATGACACTTCTTTGTGAAATTAACACAATCTTGTATCATTGAAGGCCAGAAGTATCCAAGCCTTCGAATTTTATCAGACAATCTATGTCCAGACTGGTGGGCACCACAGACTCCTGCATGCACTTCTTTTATGACAGCCATTGTCTCCTCACCATCAATACATCTGAAGAGAACTCCATCAAAACCACGTTTGTAGAGAATTTTCTCGAGGTGGTTTGGGCCTTCATAAAGAGTAAAATTGATCACACGTTGCCGAATTTGTTCTTTCTCGGCTCTATCAGGTGGAAGTGTTCCATTTTGAAGGTATTCCTTGATAGGTGACATCCATCCTGTAGTATGACCATACGGTTCAGGAATGGGACTAATTTCATTAATTTCCTCTGTTATGACTTGATCATAAGGTAAAATTGCACGACGGTGGGCAATACAGATGGTTGTTTCGTCCCGATTTGGATCTGCTAAAGCTGTGGCTATATTAGCCAGTGCATCAGCTTGAGCATATTGTGATCTTGGGACATAAGAAAATGTCGGTTCTGAAGGGAATTCCGACATTAACTCTATGACGTAATCATACAAAGGGATTAATTATTCTTTTCTGATGGCATAATCCCCATTGACTTGTTTGATTACCAGGTCTGAATCACCTTTCACCTTTAAGTGATTCACTTGTGCTTGAAGTGCTAACTCAAAGCCTATAATGAGAGCTTGGTATTCAGCTTCATTATTGGTACCACCTTCCCACAACAAAAAGGAATAAGGTAACACTGCCTTATCTGGAGAAATGAGCACAATTCCTAAACCAACTTTGTTGAATTTAGGATTTTCCATTTTCTTCCCTGTTGGACTTCTAGAAGCACCATCAAAATACATTTCCCATGTTTGAGGACTCTCTTGAATAGAGAAAACTTCCTCATCAGGGAGTTCGATATCTGAATACGTGTCTTCCACTGAAGGATGTTCAGCCAGGAAATCAGCCAGAGCTTGGCCCTTATTGCCTTTTGAGACACATACTGGATGTCGAACTGCTGTAGAATAACCGCCCACCTTGCCAGACGTCCTGTAAGCATTGGACGACTAAGGATGAATTTGAGTGGATTATTACAAGATACCAATTGGACCTGGTGATGTTGCAGGTAGTGTCTCAGTTTCTGAACTGCAAAGATTAATGCTAGGCAGCATTTTTCAATACTCGAATACCGGGTTTCTGCTTCAAGCATAGTTCTACTGAGATAGTAGAGACTATTTTCATTCCCAGCACCATTCTTTTGAGCGAGAAAGTCACCCAATGATCACTCTAAAGCTGTCACGTAGAGGATAAGAGGTCTACCCTCAACAGGAGGCATGAGTACTGGAGGACTCAAGAGGTATTTCTTGAGAATATCAAATGCTTTTTGACATTCTTCAGTCCACTGGTAAGTGACTCCTTTCTTCAATAATTTGGTAAAGGGTAAACTTTTGTCTGCCAAATTGGTGATGAAACGCCGAATATAGGCTAAGTGTCTTTGAAGTCCTCTTAATTCTTTCAAATTATGAGGAGGTGAAATACCAAGGATTGATTTGGTCTTCTCAGGATCGACTTCAATACCACGATGGCGTACAACAAAGCCGAGGAATTTTCCTGAGGTTACCCCAAAAGCACATTTTAAGGGGTTCATCTTCAAATTATGTTGTCGAAGCTTGTGGAATATGACTTCCAAATCAGCCAAGTGATCAAAACGTTGTTTGGATTTAACCACCAAATCATCTACATAGCATTCAACAAACTTCCCTAGAAAAGGTTTGAAGATACGATGCATGGCGCGTTGATATGTTGTACCTGCATTCTTTAAACCAAATGGAATCACCCGGTAACAAAACACACCTTGAGGAGCTCTGAAGGCTGTATATTCCTCTTCTTCTGGGGCCATTCGGATCTGATTATTTCCAGAATATCCATCCCTGAAAGAAAGTACTTCATAGCCAGCCGTCGCATCAATTAAGAGTTCTGTAATCGGAACTGGGAAATCATCTTTAGGACAATACCGATTAAGATCTCTGAAATCGATGCAAACCCTAATTTTTCCGTTCTTATTCTTTACAGCGACAATATTAGCCAAACACTTGGGATATTGAACTTCTCTGACGAAGTTAGCTTTGATAAGCTTATCCACTTCAGCCTCGATTTTGGAAGCATAGGTTGGGTGTGTTCTTCTCGCGGCTTGCTTGAATCCTCGATGTTCTTTTGGCAAACCCAAATGATGGGTGGAAACATCAGGATTAAGGCCAGGCATCTCTGTATAATTCCAAGAAAAAATATCTTTATTTTTCTTTAGAAAAGAAATATACATCTCTTTCTCTTCAAGGGTCATGGCCGCACTAATTAAAGTGGGGCGTGGATCTTTCTCTGTACCCAGATTTACTTCTCTGAGTTCATCCACAGTGGTAGAGATACGCTCTTCAAATGCTGTAGGAGCATCTCTAAGATATTCCTCTTCCTCTTCATCATGTGTTATTTCTTCCATTTCTACTTGCAAAGTAGATGAAAAAACGAAATTCTCATGATCATAAGAGATGTCAAAATTTTCACATTTTGAAGAAGAAGCTTCCATTTACGACCCTATTGATGATAAAGGGTCTTCTTTGGGAAATAAAGAGGAGATGATGGATTGAGAATCGACATCAATATTCACCAGTGGTGTTTCTATAACTTCTTCTGGCCTGATTAGCAAAGTATAGACTTGTTGGATTTCAGCAGACAAAATGAAAACGTCACCACTTATGCTTTCATCACTGCTTGGTAAGTTACCAATTTCTCCCATGTTGTCGACCTCGATTGTCGTAATTGACATTATGGATATTTCCATAAGAGTATTTTGATTTGGGCCTATTTTGTCAATTTGACTGATAGGTAACACATAATCTGTACTCACATGTAAAAATGGATTTATTGGAATTTTTTCCAAACCATATGGAGCATTAACTTTGGTAATTTCCTTCATTGTAGATTTTTCTCTTCCCTTCATGTGATAAAATTCCGCCTCAATGTATTGAGACTCACATGTCTTGAACAGGGCCTTATCACCATACAATGTTCCAACTTGACCATCGAAACAGTATTTGAGACATTGATGGTATGATGACGGAATAGCTGCATGCTGATGTAGCCAGGGTCTTCCAAGCAAGATATTGAAAGCTGAGTCTTGATCAACAATCATGAAATCCGAATTGGAAACAAGATCTCAAAACTGAGTTCTGAGCGTAACTTCTCCCAGTGGTTCTTGTTCATTTTTATCATATCCTTGCAACATCATGGTAGAAGGAGATAAATCAGATTCCGTGAGGCCCAATCGACGAAGTGTGCGAATGGGCATGAGGTTGACTCCTGAACCATTGTCAATGAAAGCACTTCGAACATCTATACCATTGACTTTTCCAGATAAGTACAAAGTTTTTATGTGCCCATGCACAACATCATCTTCATCTTTATCAGTAAAAGAAATCACTGCATGGAATTCTTCAGGATTATTCTCTATGTGATAGATTTCAGCTGCAGCAATTTCAGCTTCAAACTCCTGAGGACTTGAAAAAGCTTCGATGAGTGCTTCCCGAAGATCTCTTGACAGATTCAAAGCATCCAAAATTGATAACTTGGCTGGTACTTGGGCCAAGTGTTTCAATATATCATACTTTTGATCTAGAGGTCCGCGTTTCCCAATAGGAATATGCGGTTTAGCAGGTACCTTGGAATCATATTCTTTGGAAGCTGATGCATCTTGTATTGAAGTTGGCAACATCCTTGGTTTTGGAAAATTAGACTGATTAGATCCATTTACTTTATGAGATAAAGAAGATGGAACTTTTAATCGGTCTTCCAAAATAACTGTACCGAAACTGAGTTGGCCATTGGCAGAAGAACTTGCTTGTTATTTTTGAGCTCGCTGAAGGGCTCTACCACGAGTTTCTGCTGCATATACAGTGCTAGTAGGGGTAGAATTAGAGTAGTGGCTTCAGAAATATCCACGTCTTCCCCTATATCCTGAACCTCTAGACCTTCCTCGGGTTCCTTTATTTGATACAGGGAATTCAGGTTCATCAAGACTGGAATATGAATCTGTTAATTGAATCATATTAACAGAACCAAAGATTAACTATTCGTCTGATAAAGTCTTTTCCTGGTTAACCTGTTTAGGCTGTGCCGTTTGGTGGGACGGTGCCCGTGGCTTTGAAGTAGATGGCATGAAATCTGCCAGAGTCAAAGACAATTTAGGCTTTTATACATACTCATCTTCTCCTGATTCCTCTTTCTACTTTGAATTGCGCTGCCCTTTTGTGGATTTGTCTTTTGATAGAGGCTTTACTGCAGCTTTTGTAGGAGACACAATTGTCTTCTTCAATTTTTTTCGCAAAATGGAATGGGTCCGATTGATTGTCTTTCTGACCATCCAATCATCATATTTTTTCGCAGTTTTGCTTTTGACTTCCTGCCACTCGCCTCCTTCCTCTGGATCTGTAGCGGTAATATACGCTACATGAGCTGAAGAACCCTTCAATTTGACTTGTCCCAAGTCGACCATCTTTTGCAGGAGGTCTTTAAAGACAAAACACTCCTGGATGGGATGCCCCAACATTTGATGAAAGGGAAAATAATTGGGACGGTCTTCATCTCCTTCATTGTTTGGCCTCTTCGGCACTGGTAATTGAACCAAATTATTTTCCAGAGCTGAAATGAAGTAACCAGGAACTTTCTCACTTCGGAAAGAGTATGTTTTACTCTTCATATCCTCAAACTGTTTTCGTCGTTGATCTTTTTGATCATTTGGACGAAACAGCCTTTGTTGTTGGCGTTCAGGAGGTGGAGCCCTTCGAGAAGATGAAGGTTTTGAAGTAGAAATAGGTACAGGTGCCTGTTTAAGCATAACTGTAGCAGTTTCTGCTTTACCCATTCTTCTTCCTGGAGCTGATGGAATTACACGAGATTTAACCTTAGCCTGTATAAGGGAATCTTCAATCTGTTGAGCGATTGAAGTAAGGTCTCGAAACCCTCCTGTGTATTTCACAGAGATCAATGGCGTGCGTAATTCGTCACGCAAATTTTCCACACAGATTCGAAATATTTCCTCCTGAGGGAGTGCTAAAATCAAGGAATACGTTAATCCCTTCCAACGAGCAATGAAATCAGAGACTCTTTCATTTTCCCTTTGCTTGCAGTTTGTATGATCGAAAACTGTCGTTTTTGGAAAAGTTGAGCTAAACTGAAGAAGGAATTTTTGATGAAAATCCTCCCATCCGATGACCGACCGGGATTGCAAGCTTGTATACCAGACAAAAGCTGGTCCTTGCAAGGTTCGCACGAAGCATCTGAGTTTCACTGCTTCTTGCTGCTCTGGAGTTCCCATCATAGGATCACAACAAGACACATAATGCATCAAATGTTGTTCAGGGTCGCCTGATCCATTGAAAGTAGGGAAAATAGGGTTTCCAAAACTGGATGGAGGAGAAATTGAATCTACCCATTCAGGGTAAACTTTCTTTTCAGGTTGAACTTGCGCCCGTTTCCCTTCCATAGTTTCTAACCGAGCTGTTAATGACTCAATAGTAGTTATTAACTTTTGAGAAATGTCAGGTTGAACTTGGTTTTGGGTAGGTGCAATGAATGGAGCTTGGACAGACGTGGTGGTTGGTGCTGCAACTAATGGTAGTGCTGCCAACCGTTGTTGCGTTTGACCTGTAGGATTAGACCTCTGAGGGTGTACTGATAAAGGAGGATATTCTTTATCCATCTCAGTAGTTACAACAAATTCCTTCGGCTGTCGGACTTCAGAATTCTTAAGAAGAAGACTACTCTGAAGTAGTTCTGCATTCAACCTTCTTAATTCTTTCATTTCTTCCTCCTGTTGTGCAAACCTTTACTCTAATGAGAGCGATTGACCTCCTTCAGAGGAAGGGTGAGAAGTAACCTGATTCTTTCCTTTCCCCTTATTGAATCCTTTTCGGAGAGGGGGAAGTGGGTTACATGAAGGAATACCCAGATTTTGGGTAAGCCTTTGATTACGTGTGCGCACACCTTATTCATTTAGGTCTGTGTGCGCGACTTCTTGAGCAGGAACCTCTTCGTCTGATCCCTCTGATTGAGCCTCATCTGGTGAATCAGCAGCAACGACCTTGATGACATTAATGGATGCATATTGCATGGAATCCTTTCTATCAGTATTTCTGTGATATTGTCTCCTTCCATGTCCATGATGAAACATGGCATTCCGTTGACTTGATCCCTCAGGAATTTCTTGGAGAACCGTCAGTTGGAGAGAATCTCCTGACATCTTGGCTCTTCGTTCCTCATGAGGCTTATTCCCTAATCGAGAGAATACTGACTTTCTCTGAGGGAGGGATTGAGGATTTGAAAAAGCCCCCAGTCTGGTGGACTTGGGATGTTCCTGCTGCTTCCGCTCAACTCCTCGAATCCCATTTGTTGACTCTGAGGGTTGGGTTAGAGAAGTCCCCAGTCTGGAAAGCTGGGGTGTCTCTTGACTTGCTATGTCTGAGATCTTCTTAAAATCTCTCTTTATCATGCGAATATTAGTTCGGAAATTAGCTGGATGCATTAACCTGTATCCACTTTTATCACCTGGTTCAACAGACCGTTGGATGATTTTTGAAACTTCTATCATTTGATGACTTGTTTGCTCCAGACGAGAGGCTTGTGCAATATTCTCGCCTGGTTGATGTAGGAGCAATTCAACAACCAGTTCTCTATATACTTGATTTTGAGATGAACTAGTTGAAGCTTGTTCTTGAGAAAGCTTTTGATTATGAACAAAGCCCATTGACTGTGGCCGGCCATGGGCAATAACATTGCATGAGACCATTTTCGGCGGGCTTTGCTGACTGGAAAGCACTGTGAAATGTAGTGCTCCGTGAACACCCCATCCTCAGATATGAACATCAGATGGAGCATTGGCAATTAACTGAAACAATTTTCTTAGTACGCCAAGGCATGAATGTTGAAGGGTTCTCTGTTTCTTTTCAGCCTTCGGATACCGAGAGACTGATAGAGATGCCAAATCAATCTGGCGTTGTAACCCTTCTATTTTCTTAAGATGATTTTCATATTCATCGTAAGATAATACCTTCTTCTTTAATTGACAAAGAGTTTTCCATATATTGAGACGAATATCATGGATTCCATCATCCGTCAACATCTTTGGAATGTCGTACTGGGAGTCAGCCAAAGGCCAAAACATGACTGGTACTTCACCTTTTGCTAGTTTTTTCCTCATGTTCAGCATTTCCTCTTTATCATTAAATGACGATTCTTCTACCTGTTTGGACTATAGTTGGTGCTTCCTTGTTGCTTCATCGGATTCAACAAGATTGGTAGAGAAATCACTATTCATGCTGGAAGATGAATGACCCAGGGATGGTTCGGAGAATAACCTGAACCCCAGGCTATCTTCTGATGGAGAAAGAGTTTCACCTGCCGATTGTAAAGCATCAGACATGACTGTTTTTACGTTTGCAAGTGACTCGAGATAGGAGGGCTTTCTCGTCACTACATTTCCTTCTAAAGAATTTTCGAGACAACGTGAATCACTACTGCGGAGAGGACTTTCGCAGCGAAGTTCATCACCATGAGGAGGACCGTCATGATGGGTTACAGCAAAAGATGAAATCTCTTGCTCCTTGGTCTTCTGACCACACAGAGGGTTCCTGTGGCTCTCATCTGAAGAAGAAACTTCAAGATTGACCGAATTTTTATGAAGCAAGTCTTCATGAGGAAGTGTCTGTTGAAGACCTTCAGAATTAATGTTCCCGTTATTGGGAACTGAGGGAGTAGAATCTTGAATTCCGACAGATAAATGTCTGAGGGCTTCAAGAACTCCAGCATCGATCAAGGCCTTGTTGCAGATTGGCCTTTGATCTCCTGACTGTGATGGGCGGATCTTTTTCTTAGATGCCTTCTTACTCGCTTTAGAAACCACTTGATGACGAAAGTGATTGCTCTGAGCAGGTGTATGTGCCTGATCAGGAAAGATGGTCAGGTTAGGCTGACGATCTCCACTCAAATCAGGTGTATGTGCCTGACTTGGTTGTCCGTATGATATGGGGGCGTATTCCCCATAACCCTCTTGGACTGGAACAGATGTGTGTGTCTGTTCCGGAGTGAATCGTTGATGTGTCACTACATTGCTAGGGATAGATTTATGTGTCTGTCCCTGAGATGATGCTGAAGCTGTTATGATATCCTGGCAAGCATCCAGAATATGAGCAGGAATTTGCTTCTGCTCTTTCACTATTGACAAAATATGTTTGGTGACTTCAGCCGCCAGAACGGGGATATACGTCCATTCCGGGCTTGGAGTAGGTGTATGTGCCTGCTCCTGTCCTCCTTTTCCTGTCAGTGAATCCTGACAGTACTCAAGTGTGGAGGCAGAGAGTTGAGTCTGCCTCCTTTTTGTCGTCGGGACTTTCCGACTGACTTCTCCGGGCACTACCAAGCGAGACTGTTGGTAGGCCTGATTAGTATTAGCAGGTGTATGTGCCTGCTGATTACAGTTCGCCAAACGCGGTTGACGAGATCCATCATATGTAGTCAGACGAGCCTGCTGACTAACTGGTGATGTATAAGCGGGTGTATGTTCCTTCCTATGGTACTCCGTCGGAATTGCCTGGCGGGATAGGCTTGATGCTGTCAGACGAGTCTGCTGGACATCAGAATTAAAATGAACAGGTGTGTATTCCTGCTCGTTGTTTGCCACCAAGTTAGGTTGGTGGACTTCTCCGGAGATGTCAGGGATGAAAACCTACCTATTGTTAACCGGATTCCGTCTCTGGCGGTTCATCTTGCCTGCTCGGGTTCGAGGAACCTGAGCTGAATGCCTGGAGTCGGTACCCTCATCATGTTGAGGGCGCACTACCGCACGAGTCTGGCGGCGATTGTTGATGGGATCCCTTGAGAAGGACTCCTGTCTTTTTGAATTAAGGTCCTGTAGGACCTGCTCATTCACTTCCTCAGAGTAAGGGAGTGAATGGAAATTGCGTTCCGGGGATAACGACCCGAAACAGTTGGAGACGGTAGTCAGCACCGCCTGCTTCTTGATTGCTGGCCACTGTTGTTCGGACGACCAGGTAGAGTTGTTAACATGGAGGTCTTGACGAGCGGCCTCCAGAGTTGGGATAGTACCGTTGCGACGGTACTCCTTAACCAGTGCATTAGAAACCCAGCGTTGAAGACGCTGAGTTGGTGATGTCATCCTCAGAACGGATGGCGTTCCAGCAGGAGTAGCAGCATTGGTTTTCACAGCAGCAGACCTCACAGTAGAGGTGTTCACAGCAGCAGTATTCACAGGGGTGAATTTAAGGAAAGAAATTTTGCAGAAGATCTTGAGAAAAGAGTGCATGTTCCATGTAACAGACATAATCAAGATGAATCCGGCCACTGCATATTTTGGATGAGCACATGTCAATGATTGCTTTGTTGGCCCAAGGGGCCTAACAAATAATAAGAACATCACTTTAACTTGGTTAAGGATTCACGTCGGGTTCACCATTTTTGTTTCGCACGGAATCCGGGGATGACCTCCTGGATGAGAGATTCAAACGTTCCGATCGGTTTCTAACGGGTTTATTCGTAGAACCGAAAACATCCAATGATTCCACATCCGTTTGGACCTACTTTCCAAAGGCAGGCGCTCATTAGCTTGTGGACTAATGAGGCTTAGGAATTTGCATTGGTCGAGAGTATGGGAGGTCGGACTCATCACACCTTTTTGAGGGGAATTATTTTCTACTACGGGACTCTCTTTATAGATTTAAGTTATGTTCGTGAATCCTTATTACATTAACAAGTATAAAATGTGCTTTCCTTTAGTTTTAACAATCAATGATTAAATATGCAAGAAATTTAGAGAATCTATTATATGTATTCGAGGTTCTTCATCAATAGAGAATCATCTATATCTGTTTAGAGATTCTTGGTCAATGGTATCCTTCAAAACATTTATATAAAAGTCTATTGGTCATTATGATGACCAGGCTGGTTTTAAAGCCACTCAGTGGGGCACTTGAAGTTTATCGTCATTCAGAAGGACAGGGATTATTTCAAAGTTGGGATCGAACCCATAAATGGGCTACCTACGTATCCTTTGTTTTGGAAAAGGAATCAGAACCCACGTAGTTCGAGTTATGGAGTATGATGTTTATGATTGATGGCTCAAAGATGAATGTCATAATTACTTTAACACTCTAAGCTCACGTGAGTCATGCTCGGTGTGAGAAACAAGAGGTATTGGTAAAAATTTAGACAATTGTGCCATTAAAGATGTAATCATAAGAATTTGTTTGGGGCTTATGCATGGATGACTGCCCAGATAGATGAAGGTTTAGGATTTACTTTTAGGGAGAAAATCAATGAACAGGGTCCATAAAGTTATATGTGCTTCATGGAGATTTGAATACTCTAATCTTGGGGCTTACTCTTTAGGAGGATTCCCAATTTAGGAGGGGACTTATGATTTGGTTTTACTCCTGAAAAGGAAACCCAAATCAAAGGTAAATTATGACTGGTTAAGATAAATTTAAGGGAACTTGGGGCTTATTCCTGAAAAGGAGACCCAAGGTTAAGGGACTTGGGGCTTACTCCTAAAAAGGAGACCCAAGGTTAAGGGACTTGGGGCTTACTCCTGAAAAGGAAGCCCAAGATTATGACTGAGTATTATTCCTGAAAAAGGAGACCCAGGTTAGGAGACTTGGGGCTTACCCCTGAAAAGGAAGCCCAAGGTTATGACTGAGTCTTATCCCTGAAAAAGGAGACCCAGGTTTAGGGATTATGGTTTGGGGCTTACTCCTGAGGAGGATGCCCATATTTGAGGTTGGGGCTTACTCCTAAGAAGGATGCCCATATTTGACGTTGGGGATTACTCCTAAGAAGGATGCCGAAGTTAAAGAATTATGATTGGGGCTTACTCCTGAGGAGGATTCCCAAGTTTGGGAACTTTAAGAATTTGGGGCTTACTCCTGAGGAGGATGCCCAGATTAAAAGGTTTTATAACTGGGGATTATTCCTGAAAAGGAGACCCAGGTTAGGATTCACTCATCTTAAAGGATGAGGATGAATGAATTAACTCTCTATATTTTAGTGACATAAGGATATTTAAATCACTAGACTTTGAGAGATATTCCATAGAATTCCTTTCAGATAAGGAAGTCAAATCAAGAAATCAAGCCATAAATGGCTTTGAAGAGTGTCTTGAAGACTGAATCTTGAAAAGGAAAGGTGAAATGGCTTAAGAGGGGTAAAAATGGGCAAGATGGGAACCCAAAAAGATAGGGGCGCGCAAGTCTTGCAAGGCGCACAAGTCTTCCGTGGGCGCGCAAGTATTGGTCACGCAGCTATACCTGCGCGACACATAGTGTACTTGCGCGATTTTCCACCAGCATTGAAATACTTGAGCGACTCTTTTTTAAACCCTTTAGAATGTTCTTGAGGTTCTTCCAGAAAAGGGACGCGCAAGTTATATTGAAGGAAATAAGTCGGCGCGCAAGTGTTTGATAAGTTTCAACACTTAGGCCTTCCTTCTTCTCTTTAGATCTTCCGTTCTAGGTATGAAATTACCTTAGATGTGTTCCAGAAGCTTTGAGAAGAGACTTGGGCGTCGGGAGCTTCAATCCGAGTTTCTGGAAAAAAGATCCTCCCGAATGGGTGGCCCACAGGGTCTATTTATAGGCAAAAGAAGACCCCGGGCGGTTACCGGGCGGTTACCAATTAGGTCGCGCAAGTCACCTGCGCGACCAAGGTATCCGCGCAAGTACACTTGCGTGCCAGTTAGATAACTTGCGCGGTGAGGTTGCTGTTGATCCTTTCTTCCTTCCTTTGTTGATTTTTGATGTTTTCTTCAAAGGCTGAATCACTTTGAGCTCAGATATTCCCTTTTCCGATCATTAGATTCTGTGACGAAAGGAGCGTCAACACACTAGTTGATAGTCATGTCATTTTTATGTATGTATCAAAATTAAATATAATTTAGTCAGTCTCTTTATTGACTATTACCATCTCTTCCCTGATGGAATATTCATCAGGATCATGTATCATTTTCTCTCTGATGATTTTTATTCTTCATATTCAAATTCCAAGTCCATAATTGGGTTTTTTATAATATATAATGAAATGATATTCATTTTTAGTTGGTATTTCATATACTGAATTCTGAAGTTAAATTTATTAAAATGGGAAATCATCTCCCTTTAATTGTTTTTCATAGATCTCATATTTTAGATCATGTTAGTCTATGAAAGGATCAATGGAAGAAAAAATTAATCATCCATCTTATCTTCAATAATAATTTCCTCCATTATTTTTTTATAATTATCCAAGTATTCTAAATTTTCAGATGAATATAATATTTCAAAATGGTAGGGCTGGTTATAACTCTCTTCATTTTGATATTTATAAAAAATATATTAATCCAAAGTAATATCAAATCCCTTGAGATTTTTATCTAGTAGTAGTTTCACAATTATTATACCTTAAGAAGAAGAAAATAAATAGTTGAGAGTGGGGAATTGAATAATTATTCTTTATCCTCCTTGATTTCCTACTCAATTATGAAAAATGGATTTACTTTTTCCTTTTCTCAATGTTTTTTTGCTCCGCACTCCATGAATTGTTTAAGGGTGTTCTACATCATTGTAATCATTTACATTAACTCCTCCATGTCGCCTTTTATTAATATCTTTTTTCCAGTATTATGGAATGAATAATAAAATTCCTTAAAATTTGTATGATTCATATACATCATGATTACTTGGGGGAATGAGAGTATAATTTTTATTAGGTTTATTGATGTAGTATAATCCTTCAACCGATACATTATTGTATGTATTACAATATTATGAAATTTCATTTAGACCTTGAAACATTAATATGGGCATCCTATATAATATTAATGAGTGGTTAACTATTTAATCTCATGATAACAATGAGTATATAATATTATTACTAAAATAATCCAACTCTATTTAACTGGTATTAAAAATTATAATTCATAAATTATTAATTGAATACCAATGGTGTTTAACCCTTCTTCAGAATGACACATAGAAGAAAAATATTAATTAAAGTGATGAGAAATCAACTTATCAAGCACTCCCATAAGTAAATACTAAAATTGGAGTGGGGCCTATAAAGGGGTCATAATAAAAATTATTATTTTTCAATGGTGTAGCAATATAACCATCCATGAATCACCTCTTGGGGGAAAACAATTATTTATACATACGTCATGTTGTTTGGAACTTATAAATGTTATTTTATTTTTAAACATAAATAATGAATGAATGGACATTAAATTGAAAATGTGTTTGAAATAATAAATTATAATTTCTTAAAAATAAAATGGAATGGAGATAAAATAAAAAGAAATATAAAATGATTGTTATAGAATTAGTCAATCCAAGAATTATGTTATAATTTCCACAATTTAATGAAATATATTTTACTTGGATTCAATTATTATATTATATACCTCCAACAGTAGTTTAAAATCATATTCATCTAATTATTTAATTTTTATAGTGTTATCTAAAAGAGATGATAAAGGGACCCCCTATCAACATTATTAAAATCATGTATAAAACCCCCTTTTATCAATATTTTTTTATCGAAGACAAAGGAATCACTGTATCAATTTTTTTATCACTGATAAAGGGACCAGTTTAATAGCACATTTAGAGCTAATAATGGCCTTATTTATGAGAAAAATATTAGAACAAAAAAATTTTAAAAACCAAAATATTATTAAAAATAATACTTTAAAATAAAATATATTTTCATTCAAATATATAAATATTATTTTCTTAAATATTATTAATATATATCAAAATATATACTTACCCTAACTATGTAAAATATTTTATGAATAATGGTTTATAAAATAATTACTAATTAATAATTTTTAATATTTTTCACATTAGTATCGACTAATAATCCTTTTATAATAATTTAATGAATGAAAAAATATAAAAAATTAATCTCTTAAGGTAAGTTAAAAAAGATGATTTAGCCTCAAGAAATTATAATCTTTTAGCTAGGTGATTGTTTAGTCTCCATGATATTTAAAATAAAATATTGTGAGGAGGTGTACATATTCTAGACCATGAGATACCATAGTAAATATATATGATTTGTCAAACGAAACATCAAAAGGCTTTTAAAATTGAGTTTTTTGTTGGGATACAATAATTTTCAAACACTTGATAAGATTATAGGTTTGATTATGATATTATTATTATTTATTTTTAGTGGATAATAAATTAAATATCGAGAATTACATTTATATAGATACTAAGGTGTTCGAATTTTATTGTTTTATATATATTTTTATTAATAAATAAATATAAAAATATATACATATTTGTATATATTTACATATAATAATTTTTATTTTAAAATAAATATTTCATCATATTAACATATAAACTATATATATATAAAATATGTAAATAAAAAACAACAATCTAATTTATTTAAAAAAATTATCCATTTCATGTAGCTTAAAAAAATTATGAATTTATATATACATATAGAAATATATATATATATATATTATATTTATAAGAAAACATATGTGTGTTTGTGTGATTATATTAACAAACATATATATATATATATATATTATAGTATATGTAAATGAAAAATAATATATTATATATTTTAAATAATATAATTATTATATATATTGACCCACACACACTCACATATATAAATTAATATATATAAACACACAATGAAACAAATATTTTATAAATGATTTCAAAAACAATTATATAAATATAATTAAAAATAATAATAAATATATGGATTAAAAAGATGTATAAAAATATATAGAAAATTGATATATCATAATATAAAAAAGGATAGAGATGTAGTAAGGGCGTTCACTTTATAGATGGATGTCCTAGGTTCGAATCTCGGTGTGTGTGGCTGATAAAGAAAGTTTTGAATCCAGATATAGGTGAGGGGATGGAGTGCTGTCATGCATGAGTAAGAGCATGGGATATAAGCCGAGAAATGTTAATTTAGGGGGTGTTGATACATAGAAGGGTGGGGTGTGGCATGATAACTACATAAATAATTTGAAACTATTTTTTACAATTTTCTCAGTTTTTTTAGAGATGATAAATATACCTTATATCAGTGTATTAAAAGTGATGAAAATGTCACATTTAATTGTAATAAATAAATTTATAACAAATATGTTAATTTTGATGACCTTTTTATTGATGATCAAATATATTGGATTAATCATTTCTAAATATAGAAATATGAATCAATAAGGGTAGGAAATTCCCATGAGAATTTGAAATTTTTCATTTAGAAATAATTTTTTGAAACTAGACAAAATATGGATTTAGAGTGTTTTATCATCCCAAAATAATGTTCTCATATTTAATTTATGGTATAGTTGATACCACAAGGGTTTCAATGAGAGTTGGAGGAAGGGAAGGTGGTCTTGATACTGTAATGCAACAACATCATTACATTCATACTATTAATCAAGCATCACAATAGGAATGGTAAGGAAATTTGAGGAACCCATCTTCCCCGAGTTTATCCCATCAAGAACCTGTGGTTAACAATATTAATGGTTTTGGATCCATTATAAAAAATTACCTCAACTCCTTTTTTTATATGACGAGGCATCGAAAATGGAGGGCCAAGTTGAAATATTATCACAATACATTTATCCCCTTTACTCCCCTTAGACACATGTGTGATTTTTTATAATTTTATGGTAATACACTTTAACATTTATTACATTTTATTGAATTCAATTATTTATATCCATTTAGGATATGGTTTAGCACCAACTCTACCAGGGTATGGAGAATAGGGAGAAATGGATGGGAATTTTGGTCATCTTATGAAGAGGGTGAATTAAGATGCTGTTTTATGTTGTCAAGTTTTGATTTTATGATGTTATGTCACCAGAAGAGTATTTCTAGGATTTGTAGTTAATTTTGGATGAATATTAAATTTTAACTAGAATTTAATTTGGGGATATTTTTGGAAGTGGTTTGTTGTATTCCTAGAGTGAACTAGACCCCATTGATTGAAGTTTCTATAAGAAAATGACATTGATATAGTTTTAGTCATTTATATGTTTTTATATTAAATTAAATACTTAATTATAAATATTTATAATTAATTTTGGTTGTCGTGTGACATAAGAAATGATCCATAGAGTGTGTATGAGGCTTGGTTTTCTTGAACAAGGCTTGAAAAATATCGATGAAGGGTTAATATAAATATTGAAGAATGTGAACCCTATAAACTAATTTCATATGTATTTTCATTAACGTGAATGAATTCAGTAACACTTCATTGGTTTTAGGGACTAGTAAATCAATGTATAAATGGAATAAATAGATATAAGGCCTTTTATGCTTTGGATATGTTCTGTTTAGCACTTAATTGAATCGATACAACCCTATAACTATGAAACCAAGGGAATGGATGCTATTTGAGTTATTGAGAGATATATGAGATGTATATGGTTGTGATAAGATTTGTCGAAATTCCTTTTTTGGTTTATTTTGGATAATAGGAATGCATGAGTGGTTGGGGCTAGGTAAAAACTATAGAGTTGGTCGTACGAATTGTCAGTTTCAAGGAAATCCTTCTTAAGGTTAGAGGTAGTTCATGATATTTTCTAAAAGAGATAAGGTATTTAGAGACAATAAATTGTGATTCTATAGTGGATTTATTATGTAATTTTACCTAGAACATTTTTCATAGGGTTAGATTGAACGTGGTGTATTTGATAGTCCCTTGATAGCATGACTTAGAGTTGTGGGTGGTATTTAGAGAGCTGGGACTAGACCTTCAGGTGAGGATTAGAAAAACCATTGGGCAATGCTGATCCTAGTGGTAGACATAAATATGTTGGTAGTAATAAGAAAATACTAATATGATGTAGTGGACCTAGTGGGAACCCATGCAGGTGAGTTGGGATAGGTCATGATGATGTTTATGCCTCAAATGAATAACACCGTAGGATCATCTAGTGGACTTTGTGGTGTACTGTCAGTCATACTTGTATTTCAAGATCATGATATAAATACACATTTTTGGGGATGGTTTTGTGTGATGGAATTCCAAAACACTTACATGAATTATTAAGTGGGATGATCATGCCATAATGAGTGTGATTAGTTCATGAATTTTCTAACTGTTTCATTGATTGGTGATCTTAATTCATCCCTATGGTATATGATAAATGATCAGTGGGATAAAAATACACTATTTATTTTAGGATTTTGGTTGAGGAAATTTCCATGTGTTATGGGTTAGTTTGTAATTATTAGAATTTGCATTTGAAATGCATGGGGTGAGTAGAACCTTAGAGAATGGTTCATGGTATGACGTGAAAGATGACCAATGAACATCCCTATAGTGATTTGGGATGGTTTAAGAATTTTTAATTCATCTCATACCCAATTTATATGGGTATCATGAACAGGTTTTGGAACCTTCTATACATTGAGTTTTTAAGTATGGCTTGGGTATTGGTTATGGTGGCACATGTCTGAGGGTGGATTTCAAAATACTGATGATGCATGTATGGTCAGGTGTTAGGGTGGACTTGAGGAGACCCAAAACATACCTTCATAAATATTACTTATTTTTAGACGAATATTAATTATATAATATTATAATCCATTCTATAGATATAAATGTTTAGTGTCTCTGGAAACATGGATACATAAAGAACTGGTACATAAAAGTTCAATATTATATCCTACTATGTTATTCACAAAAAAACATCTTTCATGGAAATATCACACATAAAATAATTCAATATATAATAAGGAAATGGAAGTTAAATAAAGGGTGGTATCAGATGTCACATAAGGGTAAAAAATGGAGATATTAAGAAATATCACATTTTAATCATAACAGGAGAAAAAGGGTTTGAGATCATGAGATTCACATATGAAAATAATACCTAAAAACTCCTAGATCATAATCATGATTCATGGAATAAATCTTGGAATATAATAAGACATGAATCATACAGGAATAAAAAACCATGAGATATGAGATAATAAAATTAGCATAATATGATTTTGTAAAATAGTTTTATAATGTGTGTAATAATCATAATCATATAAATATTATATAAAGGCTAGCCACCAAAAAATCATCGCATGGTAGGGTCGGGATCACAACCAATGTACCCACATTAGGATTGGTATAACCTCTTGTATACCCTTTTTGGGATTGGGATAACCTACAAAATACCGTCTTATATCATATTAATTTAATAATTACCTAATTCATTGGGGGATATATTGAAATTATCCATCACTTAATCAAAATCCATTCATATGGAGGCCATAATATCATCAAAAAATATATCATTTCTATATAGAATTACCCATGGAAATGGAAACATGTACCACAATATTTATTTATCATAAAATTCAAAGATGTATAGAAATAATAAGGATGGTATCATAGGATCATATCCCCAGTTATTCATAAGTAAAATCAAAGTATTTTATCATATATGAAAAAATTATTTTAAAGATTACTAGAACACTTCTTAAAGAAGTTACCCTTCTTATTTTTGAATTACATATTTAAAATAAAAAAACATATCATTAATTAAGGAACTTTATTATTAGAAAAATAACTTGGATGATTATAAGGGAATCACCAAAGCACTAATTTTTCATTACGGTGAGAAAATGTAGTTGTATAGTATACATTATGAATTTGATTCCTTTCACACATTTGATATGTCAAAAGTAATTATTTCAAAAAATGATAATAAGATTGCATCTAAAAAATATTTTAGAATATAAAACAAGGGAAAAAATTAATTTAACCAATATTTTTATAATATTGATGTTTTTAAAATATTTTAATGACAATTTTGACATGGAATTAAATGTTCCTCGACTAAAAAACGATTTTTGTTTTACTTAAAATACTATTTTAGACATGTGAGTATATAAACAAAGCAATATAAAATTAAAAATTAAAATATATATAGAAAACGAAATTATAATAAAATAAATTATAATTTTGGGTGATATATTATATAATTTCCTCAATGAACAAGTATTAATAAATAATCCTGGTAAAATGAGAAATTGTAGCATAATACCCTTACCTAATGTTTGATTAGGTATGTAATCACTATTAACTACAATATATTAAATATAAATTTATTATAATTCTATAAAAGAACCATATTAATACATATAATACCATATGTGATTTACTTGTAATATTTTATCTCTCATTCATTAACAATTCTTAATTAAAATCACTGTTTTAGGTGATAAACTTTTAGTTTATCTTATGTGCATCAATTTATCATTCAAGGTCCTTGAAACTTGATTATGGTTCCACAAAATTTAAAATATTAAATTTTTTAATAATATTATATATATTTATTAAATAAATCACTTTAATAATCCATAATATTTAGATACAGAAAATTTAATTACACTATTTATGGAGTTGTAAGTTTGTATATAAGTGTGAACTCATTTTCCTTTTATAAATGAAAATAATAAAATAATGTTAAATAATGTTTTATAATTATATAATAATAGTTATATCATAAATATAATATATTTTTTATCAAATAAATTAATACATGCATCAATGTAAGGCATTGATGGATAATTAATTATACCACTATGTGGAGGCGGTAGTCCACATGTGCGCACAAGCGATACTGTAATTTCCCATTTGATGAAAATGATATTAAAATGGGTTTCAATTAATAATAAAAACAACTCATTATATTTATGATATTATATTCATAATTTTATTATGGATGAAATATCTTTATTGAATGTGGAAGAAGATCTTATATTGAATGATATTGGTAAATATTTATACCTCTTCATTGAGAGACCTACATTTTTACACACCATAAGCCTTTAAATATTCAAATTAAGAGAATAATAAGGGATCTAGGATGAATGGAACAAAGCTATAAAATTTATTTAATAGTGTAAACCTAAGAAAATTCACAAAAAATGTATACTTTAATAAAACACCTTGAAACAACATGAAAAATACATCTTAGGATATACTCTTCCTAAGCCAACCAAAATCCCCATTATCCATGGCAGATTATACCATGCTCTGGTGAAATCAGAATCCAATTCCTAAAACCACATAACTACAATTTGGGAAAACCCTGTAATGATTTTGAGGGATAGAAGATGAAGAGAAATATCAACTTGCAATCCTAAGAATTACCATGAAAACACCTCCAAATCGAATGAAGGTATAAGAAAAAGGGGTTTGGGAACCCCATGGTCTGTGCATGCAGAATGAGGATGGAAAGGGTAGGGGTGACTACAATTATAAAGGCGGGGGGATTGGTGAACTACCATTTTAATGTAATTAGAGAAAACCACAAGGTTTATAAACAAAATTTTTCCAAACTGTGTGCTAAATATGTAGTTGGATCTATCCAAGGACATAACCTCACATGATTTAGACACAAGGTTTCCCAAATCATGAACTGACCATTCACACCCCTACTATCCAACAATACATGTACCCCATTATTGGGCGGAAGTATTTTAAAAATAGTGAACCAATCATGTTGTCAACACTGCCTCAGACCTACAACAAGGGACATGGTTTTAATAATTCCATGTGCAACCCATGAGATATACCTCTAATACTCTACATCCTCAGAATAATTCTCATTTTCCATCTTATTTCTTATCCAAGATCATTTTCATACAATGTATCTCCCCTCTTAAAAAATCAAAAACAACTGAAAACTTAATGTGTATTAAGGTGTCGCACGGTCTCTCCAAAACGTTGCATAAAAAACTGAGCACCCTTTTTAAAAATTTCCAAATCTCCTAGAACAGAACCCAAAGCATTTGAATCATAAAAAACACCACAGGTACCTCTCTATCATCATTCCTCATCCAAAAAACCCCCTTATGATTCATTTTAACTCTAAGATATCTATTCTGAGCTTTAATTCAATATTTAAATCCCATGGTATTGAAAATTAGGATTCCTTTGAAAATATTCTATCCATCTGGTTACAAGACATTATATTTGGATATATTAAAATGAATTACACCATTCTTGGAGATGGTAGTTTGTATTTATGTAGAACATTATTTCTTTTTTTATAATGAAAACTATTTAATAAAAATAACTAATAATATATTAATATAGAATAATAAATAAATAAAAAATATCATATATATTTATGAAAACCATAATTATATCCATCAATGTGATGGAGTGAGGAAATGTGTATCATATGCCTAAATGAAGGCGATATTCCACACATGCACATTTGTGATACTTTAAATTCCCATTTTATAGAAAATTTGTAAAAAATTTTATTCCATAATAACAAGTACATGTACGTTAACTAATTATATTAGATTAATTATTTTATTAGGGCTAAAATTGTTTTTGATAAGGGATAAGATGAAATAAAATTGAAAGAGAAGTACTAAGATTTATACCTCTTCATTGAGAGACCTCCATTTTCTTACACATTATTCCTTGAAATATTTATATTAGGATAATACCATGGAAAATAAATTTGAGGAAAATAATTTATATTGTTTTTTGGGAAGGAATGTTCCAACCTATATGCCAATAAATTTAGAAATTATAGAGGAGTAGTGGTGTCCTCTTATTAGTGAGTGGGAAGAAACCAATGAAATTATATAGAATATTTAAATAATGTAGTCATTTTATTTGTTAATTCTAAAAAAATGGACACATATTTGAAGGATATATAATATATTGTGTATAAAGTTTTAAAATAGAATTACTAGACATGTTATTATTATAATCTTACCCTTATATTTAGTTTATCCCCATGTAAACCCATCTTAACATTAACCAAAGTAACACATTTTTAATGTTATTAGAATGCATTTTTAAAAAATATGAAGGTTCCTTCAATAAAGAAATTATTTTATCTATCAAAATATGGAATTAATTTTATTTAACTTAATTTATATAAGTGTAAAAAATAAATTTAATATAAGCAGGAAAAACACAACAAAACATCAGTTTTAGAAGAAGTGTTATTAAGCATTAAACTAAAATTACTTTTTTTATTTCCTAGTGAAAAATATTAAATTACTATTAAAATATTTTATTTATTATATAAACTATACATTTAATTTAAAATATTAATCAATAATCATTATTTAATTTAATATGAAAAAGAAACAATCACACTCATAAAAATAATTTTACGAAAAATAACTTTATTTTAACCATTGATAATTTTATAAATATTACTGACATTAAGAATACAAATATATGGATGTATATCCATTTATTACTATAAATTATAAATATATTTTATTAAACAAATTTTTAATAGTTATCAAAATATTTTGTTTTGATACAAATATAAAATAAGTAGGAAAAACATATTTCTTTGAAAAGTTGGACGTATAATTATTACATGATTTATAATAAATATATTTTTACCATCCCAAATGATTATATATATATTTCATAATTTTTTACCAATTCATACGGACCAATCAAATAACTATATTATAATGTTACACTATATCATTAATCACTTGGACTTTGGTTTTTGTGTAATGAAATCCATAAAATACTTCATGGTTATTTCAATGGAAATACATATAAATATAAGGTTGTTTCATTATACCCCTATAAAATTAATTTCTACCTCAATATTCCGTCAATTGGATAAAAAATTTCATATCTCTACATCATTAAAACCTTAGGTTCCCTTGTAGCTTCCCTAATATTAGATTCCTCTAGATAACTTTGACTTAGTGAGTTGTATTATTATATGGCCCTTTTCTCTAAAATCCATGATTTATACTTGCAGTTATTCATATGAAATATCCTGATATAGTTCATCAAAATTTGTGTTCATTTCATGAGAAGGATCTTGTATATACTTCATTAAAAGTGACACATGGAACATAAAATGATCATAAGAGAGGTTTAGTGGAATCACCAAGTGATAAATATCCTAGCAGACTCTGTTAGTGTTTTGGAATGATCCAATATATCTAAGGATCATTTTTGCATTCATTATAAATCAAATAACCTTATTCATTGTAGAAATTTACGTTAAAAATTTCTCATGAACACGGATTTTAAAATCTCACGAGCAATTTTTCAGCATAACTTCTATATAGATGTTGTGTGACCTTGATGTCATTCAAAATAGCTATGACATTATATACCGTATACTCAGTTATCATAGGTTCCAATATCATTAATTCTATAACATTAACCAACAATGTTGGAGTTATACACTACCTTCTGTGGAAGATTTCACAAGTATATATGGAAATTATCAAGTGAAAGTTACTGTTATAATGGAATTTAAGAAGAAGAAGGTGTTGATCTGAACCACTCTTGAAATATAGAGAACATTATCTTAATATATCCTCAATAGTTTTAATTATTTTCATAGACATACCATATAATCAAGGATGATATGAAGTACTAAGAAACACCATTATATCCAAACCTTTCTTGAATACTTCTCCAAAACATCAATTTAATCCCCAATCTAAATAAGATATTATATAATGTAGTAATACAAGAAACATTACCACTTCCTTAATGTTTACCATGGAAATATTTCCAAGAGGGAAATATATTATTATTATAATGAAATGTTCTGAATTTGTTAGGATGATGACTACATCCCAAATACCAATATGAAATTTAGATTCCTTATGGAGTCCAATGAAGAATTCCATGATGATGTTTCTCTATTTCTATTATATTATGAGAAATGGTTGTAACACCCCCTTATAATTTTTTCTATTTCCCTTAACTTATTTTCATATTAAGATACAAGATATAATGTATATAATGTATCTCTTCATGTTTTTCCACCAAAAATATGCCTTATTAACATTATTCATCTTCCTAAATTCCACGATGAATGCATAATGATGAGATATGGTTTTCTTAGAAAATATAATTCATGAATTTTTGTATTGGTGGGACAAATACTTCCTTCTTAAACCATAAAATTATTCACAAGTATGGTTTAACTCAAGAATATATCTCACCATATTATACATCTCTACATATTCCATGTTTACTTATTTTAAATTTATATTTATTAATTATTGGACAATCACCTAATGGAGAAAATATTTCTCTCATTCTTTATTTCAAGGTAAAATCTTTGTAAATACAAAAATACGAGATCTTTTATGATCCTCATCCTAGAAAATCTATCATGAAATTTTAAACACAAAGCATCAAACACATTATTCTATTTACTAGTTTGGTAATGTATTAATTAGTACCAATCATTGATCAAATATAACTAACATCTATGGTACATATTTAATTATTTTTATGTTAATATATATATTTATTATTTTTGATTATTACATATGTCACACCATTATATATAAAGATAACGCCCTAATATTTTTAATGTAATTACTACCATTGATAAATCTAGTCCATGGCTGAAGAAATTATTCTCATGAACTATTAACTTATGATTAAAATACAATATCACTATATAGTTCTATATAAAAAAAATCATATCCCATTCTTATATGAATAATTATTAATCGAAAACACTTCTTCAATAAATGGTAGTTTGATAATAGGTGCACTAACAAACCTCCTCTTCAATTATAGGAGATTTTATTCACAATAATCAGTCCAAATGAACATGACCCCCTTCCATGTTATCCTGGGAAGTAGATTAGAGATCCATAAAAAATAATTCTTATAGAATCAATAATATCTATCCAATCAATGAATTTTTTTATCTTAGTCACAATGGTTAGTTTTGGAAAATGTTCTATAACTTTTTTCATTAATTTATCCACTGATATACCCTCACATGATATTACATTACCCAGGAAATGAATGTTTTTATGGCCAATATTCAAACATAGAAAAATATTGAACTTGATACTCATTCCATCTGGTCTTCAATAAAATCCTAAAGTGATACTAATTTTCCACATTTACCATAGAATATATATCAATATCATATATAATGAAAACCAAATATTGTTCAATAAAATCTCTAAAGACTCTACCAATGAAAATTATAAAGATAAAGGGTGAATTTGTAAGAACAAATAGAATCACAAAAAATTCACACTATTTCTTCCTTGTACATACGAATATATGGGGTATGTCATAATTTTTAATCTCAATTTATAATATCCAAAATGATGTTCAATCATGGATATGTTTTGATCTCCACATAATTTTCCAAAAAATCAACAATAAAGGGTATATGATACATATTATGAATCATTATCTTAAGTAATAAATAATATATGCATAATAGAACACACATCCAATTCCATATTTATATTTTCAAAGAATCACTATTATTATTGAGTGAGAACCTCAAAAATATGAAAACACCAAATTCAAAAATAAAACAAAACCCCTTCCAAATAGTTTCAAGAATCACCAATAATTAACATTTCAAAATCAAGACGTTTACATTTCAATAAAGTTAGACATAAAAGCCTTAGGATTCTAACCATATCAAACCCCACACACGGACGTAGAATATCACATTATTGAAGTGAAATTGTTGTATCATCACCATCGTACATCCATTATAAAGACACTAGGAGAAGGTGTATGTTGCCTTATAATGAAGTCAACATATCTTCTTTACCTCCCTATATCATTTCAAAGATCACTAAGATTCATGTATTTATAATGATTAATAATAATATCCATGATATTTTTCATTATAACATCCATAACATTTTCTTTCTGATGAGTATAATCATTTAATTATCTATCGCATTTAATAATAATATTATTAATTTTTGTTATATACATAAATCAAAGTTTTTTAAAAGGAATCAAAATGGGAAACCACATATTCTTGAATATCAATTATTTGAAGTAAAAATAATGAAACCTTTTTTCTTTCTATGACACCATTAGTTTATTCTTGATTATTTATAATCATCATCAATTCATACACATTATAATGGTATGCAATGAAATCTTGAATAAACTTAATCATACCCCTATGATAATCTATCTAGGTGTATAATCTTAGGCCCTCTCATTGTCCACCACTGATTACTAAGTTAGTACCCAATCATTATATTTTTTGGTTACTACTAGTAGGTGCATCTATCAAACAACAAAATCTATATTCATGTATTCGGACAGTGATTTAATTTCAAAAAAAATTCTCCCTTATTTACTATTACCTGAGATGTTCTCCCATACATATTTTATCATAAGTGTTATCATGATGGTTTTCTCACCCTAGATTTCAAAATCAATTAAACATTGATCTTATACTAACTAAATAGACCCAAAAATTATAGATATAAATATACAAATATTTAGATGAATATTTATAACATATTATTATAGTATATGATTGAACCAAAAAGTTATAGTTTTATTAGAATATTGGGCACATAAAAATAATACATAAAATATCAACATTATCCCCCATTGAGTTATTCATGAATATAAATATTCATATAAACATCACACCTAATAAAATTCGTCACATGTCAGGTAAAAGGAAAAATAATTAAGGGTGAGATTAGATTACTAGTATGAAAAATAAAGGGTGATATTAATCCATCATAACATTTATGTATAACATGTTCATATGAGTATGATAACATGATATTAGCAATTTAAAATCAAACCAACAATTCATATATCATAATTTTGAGTCATGGAATAAATATTTTTAGTTCATAATACATGAATAAAAAGGTAATTGAAGAACACAAGGTGTGATAACATAACATTACCATATCTTAATGTCAAAACATTGTTGCATAATGTGTGGAATAATCATTATCATAGAAAAACTAGGTCAGTACTACCCACCAATACATTCATCCCATGTTAGGCATATGCTAACCACCTGTGTACCGGCTTTAAAATTAGGATACCCTCATATGTTCCCTCTGTTTTCATAAGAGATTAATATTTACCAAATTAATTAGTGGCCTATAATATATCCAACCATCACATATCCATATCATATTTATATGTATTCCACAATATCATGAAAATATTTATCATTTCACCATAGCATAACCTAAGGAAAATAAAACATATTTCTTAAATATTAATATTTATAATTATAAAACATACAAATAATAAATATGTAACTTTATTATAGGGTCACATACCTAGTAAATCATATGTAAAATCAAATAATTCTTTCATCGATAAAAATCCCTTTATAAGATTACTGAAAAATTTATCAATGAATTAACCTTTTCATTTTGATTTTCTTTGAAAATAAAAAAAAATATTTAAAAAAATCATAATTTAAAATAATAATGGAAAGTTATAAGAAAAAAGTAAAATCTCTCAGTGCTCATTATGGGGGAAAAATTCATATGTGCGATATATTTAAAATTTCGATTCCATTCACACATTCTGTGAAAATTCAAGAACAAACATCATTTGTAAAATGAAAATAATATTATATTTAAACCATTTATACAAAAATAAACAAAGTAAAATTTTCTTAACTAATCATTGAGTTATAGTAAATATATTTTCAATTTTTTTAAAGAAAATGATGACATGGGTGATATATTTTCTTAAATTAATAAAAGAACAATACTGATTTTCATTAAAAATATTCTTTCATAATATTAAGATCATAATGATTGAAAAAATTTAATGAAAAATTTAAATTTATAAAATTTATAAGATGGGAATAAAATATATAATATTATTTATATAGGTATCATAAAATTTCATTATTATAATTTTTATCATATTAAATACATTTTAAAAGTTATATTATAATGTATACCATTATCTCAAGTTTGGCATGATTTATAAGAATTATAACCTCCAAAATAAAAAATTAAAATATATTATGCTCCTATTATAGAATAAAATTAATACCTATAATACCGTACAAGGGTTACTTATAACATATTATCACTTGTTCATTATATATTCATTATTAAAATCATTATTCAATGTGATAACTATTTCTTATGCATTATTCGATTTAGGTGTTGTGGTCGTTAAATATTTAATTAATTTTATAAAAAATAAATAATTATAATAATTATATAAATATTATATAAATTAATAATATATATATTTATAGAATTATATAAAATTCAAGGACAGAAAAATGAATTACATTGTTCATGGACAGGGTAATCCTTACGTACACACAAATGGAATTTCCATTTTCGAATGAAAGTAAATAAAAAAGATAAACAATATTTTACAACTATAGAATCATAATTAGTCATAATATATATATATATATATATATATATATATATTAATCCATCATTATACCCACCATTTTTGGTGCTGTTTTAAAATGAATCATATCTCTATTTGGAGGTAGTAGGCCACATGTATGCATGTGCGAGAATTTCAATTACCATTTCATATAAAGGAGGTAAAAAAGGATTATGACATAATAATAATAAAATTTTATTGTATTAGTGGAGATATCATCTTATAATTGATACAAAGTTTTTATATAAATAGGAATAATAAATAAAATTCAATGATATAGGTTAAGATTTATGCATCTTCTTTGAGAGAACATCATCAGATTTAAAATTTTTCCGTAATGGATTTTATTATAGAATTGGCACCAAATAGAAAACTATTTTAAGGTAATATATGATATAAATATATCTATTCTATAATAATTATAAATTTTTATTGGCTATTATAACAATTATCTATCAATTTAACACATTATAAACCTATTTTATCCTAAACAGTGGTACAAATTTTTACTGTTTTATTATTCATAATAAAAAATATGACAGTAAAATAATTAAAATATTTAAATATTTTGATTTTAAATATAAAACCCATTTTATCATATTTAATTTATATTATTTTAAAATAAATAATTATAAAATAATCACATAAAAAGTATTGAAAAACCATTTTAAGATAACACATTTTTAAACGTAAAATGAAATTAACTTTCATTCCATATAAATTAAAATGAATCCAATTAATTTAAAATATTTTAATAATTATTTAATATATAATTTTTATTAATACCATCAATCAATAAAGATTTATTTATTTTATTATGATAAAAACACAATGTGAACAAAGATATTTTTTTTTTAAAATAACTCATTTTAAATTTAAAATATTTTATCTATAATCATAGGCTTCATTAAAACTAATTTGTTTAATATTATTAATTTATTCCTATAAATTTTCAATATATTTTAGTGAAATATTTTTTCATTAGTGATCAATATACCTTTTCAGATTAAAATACATATCATGTAGAAAAATAAATTTCTTACAGATTTAGGACTTATAATAATTAATTGAGTTATTTTCAATACATTTTTACCGTATTAAACCATTATACATATATTTAATAATTTTATTTATCCTATTAATACTCACCAATAAAATTAATAATTTATAATGGTATACTATATCATAGTTCATTTAATCATGGGGTTGTGTGTAAATAAAGCCATCAAGTACTTCAATTTTATTTAAATTGTAATACATATAACATCGTGGGGGAGTTACAGCTCTAGTTAGTACCTGATAAACTAACATGATAAGTACCTCAATAGGATCCATGGTTCCCTAGCCAATTCATAATACATGGGTATAATTTTTATTTATTTATGATTTTTAGCATGCATATGCACACTTTTGATGAAATATAATAGGTGTTATTGGTGAGTCCCGACTCTATTATGTACTCACACCCTCCACAAACATCTTGATATGTTTGTAGAATAGTTTTTCCCATCTCAATTTAGTTCATATAATGTGCAATATATTGGGATGGAGTATCTCAATGGGTTTGTAGCGACATGTTGTGTTTGAATTAGGGCCACTATGTGCATCCTATATAATGCTTCATTTTGTATTTGGGATTATCCTAGTGCATAATTAGGTTATGGATGTTTTTTAAAAAATAATAATATATGTTATTAGATGCATTTATTTATTTTTTTGATTTTCATATAATTATATTTTTGGTAATATGTTGTTATTACTTACAGTGATATCTAGGGAATAGATTCCCCAATATACGTTTTAGGTCCAAAAAACTAATTGATAACTTATGGTATATGGGGTGGTATACTGAAGGCCATGTGGTGGTACTTGGGATTAGAAAATATTTATTTTCTCTCGGTTGGGGAGTCACAATGTGGTATCAATGTGTGTTATGTGTGGATGGTACTATAAAAAAAACATAGATCTTCATTTTTTAATGATTTTGGGAGATGATAGATATTTGGTCAAGTAATATATTAGAGATTGTGATGGATAGTGGATAGGTGTATCGATAAATTTTTTATGATTTTATGTCTAGGTTTCTAGGGGAATGATATTTCTATTCTTTATTTTTGGTGTTAGAGTTGTATGATTTCACCATTGATAAAAAACATATAGTTTTTTGGTTTAAGATTTATTATGTATGAAATATATTTTCCATTGGTATGAGGTCATCTTTAAACATATTTGTAGGAAATTAGGATTCAAACTACATACATGAGCCTCACTTTGAGTATTGTTTTGATAATAATTCAAACTATTTAAAGAGTAAACAATAAAATATAGGAAACTTCCCCATATAAAAAGATGGTGTAAATATAATCATCTGGACCATAATGTATTTTGTTTTTATGGAAGGTCATGTGGATCATATAGTGGGATTTTCATAGGTGATGGGAAAACATTCCCTTCTCCACAGGATGTATAGACCACCATCATGTAATAATACATGAATTCGATATATCGTGAATGTGTTGATGAAAGTATGGTTTAAATGAGTTGTGATTCAATGATGTACATAAGTTTCCTTGGGAATGATAAACTACTTGGGGTTATTGGGATCAATTTATTTTTTTAATGTTTTAGAAATGAAATATACAGTTGTTTGACATATAGATTCATGATCGTATTTTTTCTATATCATACAATGTGGTCATGAAAAATCACTGATTCCCATTTAATAAATGTATATGGGTTCTTTGGGATCACAAGATGCTAAACAATCTGAGCATTTTTTGTATCAGACATGGTTTCAATGGTGGGAATTTTTGTGCACTTAGCCTAATGGTTTTAGAAGATTTTTTTATATAGAATAGTGGGAGAATGGGTGGACCCTCATTGTTCTTGTGATGATTCAATTATGGAAGGTGATCATGTAGTTATCCTTGTATAAGTTAGTTCACTTGATTTTATGGTTGACTGAATCATTTATGGGGAATGGCCAATAGGATAGGCACCTGACCATAGGTTTTATGGGATGCGACTAATTAGTGTGTGATTTGGGTGGTGCGATTGGGTTATAAGGGAGTGTGTAGCCTTTGGGTTTGGATGAGACTGGGTAATAATGTGATAGAGATATAGAGATAGGGTTCAGGGTGGGTTAGTTTTACTTGAGGATGATATTGAGGGTTTCTGAGGATTTTTGGAAAAGGAATGGTGTGGGATTGTAGGTGGATGGTTGGTACATGTGGTTCCCGGTTGGGTTATGAATATAAAAATGGTATATGTGTGAGTCCATTGATCGTTGTTTTTAAAAGAACCCATGTTCTGTAGTGGTGGTATTAATTTGGTGGTTTTCATTCGGGTTCACTCTCAGAGTGATGTGGTTGGTGAACTCGATAAGATACTTGCACACATGGTGGACTAGAGTTTACTGAAATAGAATATGTCCCTCAGTGGTAAGAGTTGACATCAATAATGTCTTGTGAATATATGGTGTGTTAAACATAATACAATTCATTAGAATATATTATTAAGGGGGAATGGATAGTGTAAAATTTGAGGTGATCATAATGTAGGAGGAGTGACACACATGTGGTGAAAAGACCCATTTGTGTTGGTACACATGAAGTTGTGTATGGGAATCTGTATGGTGTGGAGTACACCATTAAATATTTTAGAATATCATTTATTATGGAGAATAATTTGGTGAGTATAGTTATTATTTTAATTGGAACTTAGGTAAAATCAGTATGACTGCATGTTGTAATTACATTCAGTAATGGATATTGAAAATGGACCTTTGGTTTCATTATAGTGTTGATAGTGATACTCAAATAATGGAGAGAAAATTAGCGGTCATGGGTAAATAAAACTCATGAGGTGCTGAGATCGGTTGGTGGATGGTTGAGGTGGCACCAAGTATCTAGTATATGGTAAGATACTATGATATATGGTTCGTTTGGTAATACCAAATTTGAAATTTAGATTGAGTGTTTTTTTAGATTAGTGCATTGGCATTGTGCTCTGGGTGATCATGGTGTGATTTGAGGGTGATTCATGTGATGGTCCATGAGTCGTGATGTGATATAAGAAGTGAATGAATATTTTTTTCATGTTTTAGGGGATGAAACTATGGGGTTTCATGTGGTTTATGGGTGAACCAATTATTTTTGACATAGTTTAGGGGGTGAACAATATTTGTTACATGGTTCAAGGGGTGAACAAGTGATTGATGACATAAATTATTGGTGGAACATGATTATTTTCATGATTCAAGAGGTTAATCATGTGATGATAGGAAATTAAGGTTTTCATTGTGATGAAATTATTTTGTAAGGAAGAAAGTATAGTGTCATTTTTTTGATGAAAAATTAGGGCTTGTGTGTGGGGGTCATTAGTGAAAATTCCAAGATGGAGGCTGATGTTCCTTTGAGGATACATCAGTTTGTATGGATGAGCATGTTTGAGATAATTCAATAAAAAGTGGTGGAACTAGAATTGTTTCTTGAGGTTGGACAAGGTGAGAGGGGAACTATAATAGGATCATCATGTGGTACATGGTTAAAGGTTCAATGTACCACTAGAAAAGCATTTTTGATAATCAATTATTATAGTAAGGACAAAAAAAAGCTTGGAATCAACCTCTATGAGTGGACCATTATGGAAGGAGGCACCATGATTCTTAGGTTGGATTTGTTTAGGAAACCATGGTGTATTTGTAAAGTGAATTATAAGTGATTTTCATCTAAATTTTGTAAATGGTATCAAGTGGGTTACTCCATTTATTGTGAATAGTGACTGTTGTATTTAGTGTTTTGTAGTATAAGGGTTTTTTGGATTTGGAGCTATAAAATAGAGAATTATTAGTGAAATAATGAATAAGAGAGTCTAGGATAGGTGGTTTTAGGGTTTTCATTGATTCGTAAGGATTAGAATAATAATGGTCCGGATTTTTTAATAACATGCATCATTATGGATCCAAATTAATGAAGGTAATTTGAATTATCATTTGGTGGATGTTTTGTTTTGGTAATTTTTAAAAATGATGCAATTTTTAGAGTTGTAAAAAATAAAAATGATGTTTTTATGTGGATTATGTTTTCTTGGATTCCCTGAGGATTCAAGTGAGATTCGAATGAACGATGGGTTGTCAGACTACTATAATACAGTGGCTTTAAGACATTAATGTTGTGAATATGGGATTCATGATAATAATTTTAATGATAGAGTGGGAGGACCTCTTCCACAAGTGATTCACAGAGTCGACTAGGGGTTAATTCTATGAAAGAGATAGTATATCTTTCTAAAAAAGTCACTTGACCGATTTTTTTCTTAGCCAAGTCACACAGTTGGAAGGGCCATGTAGCCAAATCCTCCACTTCTCAATCATTCACTTATTACTCTTGGATAAATATGAAAATTACTTTATTTTAAGTAAGATTTTCTCCCCATTCATATATATATATATATATATATATATATATTGGTTTAGTGTTTAGAGGTAATTACAATGTAGCATGGTGGAATCACGAAAGATTGACGTGTCTTTTTCTTTGCATGGGTAAAAGAGGTCTTGAGATGTTATCAATATACCATCACATTAAATTTCAGAAAAGGTATATTTCTTGATGGTTTTTGTGGTTTTATATGTTTCTTGAGTTTTAATCTATTGTAATGGGTGTTTATTTGGTGTATTTTTATTTCATAGGTCCTGGTAAATATCGGGAGTGGACCACACCCTGTCGCTCTAGGTTTTGGCATGAATAAGATTCATGGGGAGTTTTTAGGAATTTGTACCAATATAAATTAAAAGCAATAATTAACTATAAATGACTATAATTATTAAAAGGTGTCCTTGGATGGGGGATATGTTCCCATTATCAATGACAATGATAGATTGGTCTGGAAGAGTACCCATGTGGCTCAATGGGTGTTTATGTTCATCATCATGGTTGGTAGCCTATAAAATACAATTTAATATGTATATTTACAGATTAAATACATGAATTCTTCCTATGTGGGGTTTAAGAATTTTATTTAGGTACCCTTGGTTCCCTAGGTAGATATAATATGGTGACAATATGCCTCCTATAATATGGATAAGTTCTCATTTGAAATTTTTTAAATTAGGATTGTCCAAAAACGATTTATCAAATGGAAACAGGTGAAATGTGAGATAATGAGGTACCCATTGGAGGTATTAGGTCATGAGATGAGTTGAGAAAGCGCCTATATTGGTTTCCCAAGGCTAGTTGGATAAAATGAGTTTCTTGGTGATGAGTGATAACGAGTGAGAAAACTGTATATATTAAGGGTATCTAGAAACTCCCTCCTAAGGTCATTGGTGAGTCTCGACATGTTCTTGGAGTACGATGAGTCCTCAGGGACATGGAATTGAGCTATTTTGGGGACTTTTTGTTGGATTTGGACCCTACCTATTGATGTCTGGGTTGGGTAGAACGCTACATATTATGATGGTCCCTACGTAGAGAGACCATGATTATTAGCGAAATTTAGTAAGTCTAGACCAAAACATATATTCTAGGTCATAGGATCTGTCAAGTAATGATGTAACTAGTATGTAATGGTCTTAATATGATACTAACAAGAAGAAACTGTGATATTTCTAGAGGACACAATCAGTGGATTTATTTTAGATTTGGGATATTTTATGATTACGTTCTATTTATCGATTGTCCAATTCCCTATGTTTAGATTATGAGATATATGGTTTCTTGAGAGACTTTGTTTTATTGAATATAATTGATTGAAAACTCAATATGCTGTAATGGAGGGTTAGTGTGATGAATATTTATGGTGTCTTTAAGGATAGGTTGGTGGGATGACTCTTCCCAGACAATGGAATTCGATCCAAGACCTTTCAAGATAGGTCTTGGTTTAGTGTTCCCATGGCCAACCCAATTTATAAAGTAAGGGTAAGAGGGATTATTTTTCTTTGTTACCTTATCTATTTTGTAGATGAACTTGACATTCATGGCTTTTGTTTGTGTACATGAATGAGGACACACATTGAATATGACTTGGTAGAGGATGATCCATATTCCTAGGTCATGGTATGATGTGATTGATGACTGAGGGACCTACTTATAGTGGTTAAGAATGTGTTAAAAAATATTTATATATGTCCATGATCTTTCTCTATAGGTATTAGGTTGATGTTCTTGGAACCGACGTTCCTTGAGTCTTTTGGTATGGGTTTGTAATCTATTATGGAGGCATGTGGGTATAAATGGATATTAGCAATGCACTAAAGGATGTAATATTAGGTGTGGTGGTGATTATGTTATCACCAAATGACCTATCATGTTTTTGTACTAGGTATAGTATCATGGCATATTGATTAATGCATTGAATCTCAAAAATCATTTTTTTTCCGTATTTATTACCCTCCTTCAAACACAATCATAAAACGAGTATATTAGCGGTTCTTTGTGAGACCATATTGAGTTATGCTCTCCCATATTTCATAGGAATCTCTATGAATGTGTAAACCAAAGTTTTAGATATTAGGTTATTTCATATGAATTAAATTACATCTGATAAGTGTATATTAACTAGTATGTAGAGATTGTGTGTGCGAGGCATGGGGAAAGTACTAGGCGAGTGTGTGTGTGTGTGATATTTTTTTTGATGTTTTATTTTGGATCCTCCCAATGGGTGATAAATGTATGAATGTTTTTTCTAAAGGTATCAAAACTATGATCAAATGTGTTTATTTATTCTACACACTCAGATACAGATGTTTTATGTTTATTTATTTTTATTGATTACTATGATATCAAAGGAATAGTCTCCCTAATAATTGATTTAGGATCTCATCCCTAGTTTTTTGATTTTACCATATAAGGAGGAACCCAATAAGATAAATTTTGATCCTTTGAATATGGACTATTGAGTGGCACTGGGCTAGGGTATCTCACTTAGAACATTAAAAATATTTTACAATTAAAAATCCCTATTATAGGAACTGAAAATGGTTGATTTTCTAGTAGTTCTAATTTATCTATAGATTAAGCATGATAACACACATATCATAAGGGAATTATAGCACATAAAATTCAAAAACCTCCCCACATATTAACCTTCTTAATCCTTATAAAGATAATCATTATAATCAATGGTGTTTCAGAAAGGGGTTTAAAATAATTTAATTATATATGAAATAATCAATGAAAAATTAAATAAACAAGTTAAATCATCTCTCCTGAACATAATTAGTTTTTTATTGTGGTTTGAATAAAAAATAATTAGGAATAATATAATACTAATTCATAATTTGTACCAACTCATAACAACATATAATTAGTTCAATATTAAAAATAGAGTTGGAGAAGAGGAAAATTGAGGGTGAACTACACTATGTAAGTATATGGTATTGCTGAGACATAGAGGAACATGAGGAAAAAATGATAGTATTATAAAAGGAAACAAAACAAGAATACAAAATGAAGAAACATAAAACCCTACCATATATGATGGATTTATTGAAAGGAGGAAGTTAAAACCACATAACCATCCCATGGATTTCTAAACCTTTAAAAATAGACAGTTCCCCACTTTTATAGAAATGAAAAAAGATATTCATTCCCTAACGAATGAAATACATATAATAATATTAAGGTTGGATCCCTCTCTATATCATCCAATTTGGTTTTTTATTCTCTAGAATATATTTCCTAAAACCATTCAATGACTACGTAAAATTCATTATGGATGAGTGATATGTGGAAAAATTGGGTTAGACAATATGTTTCTTTTGAGATCAGTTCATTCATGAATACCCATGGATTGAGTGAAGATATTGTGACCCATGGTTGACCATCATGAAAAAAATTCACTAATAATTAGTGATTTATATATGGTATTAAGAGATCTATGGTTCCTACATGTGATAATCGTTGAATGGAATTATGTTTCCTTCATTACAATGGTTTCTGCAGCATTTTTGAGTATTGTAGGAGGACTAATGAGCCTCTCCTAGATGTTTTTTTGAATTTTTAGAACATTTTAAATGTAAATAAAAAGATGAGAGAAAAATGAAATTTTCATACAAATATATTATCCATGTGATTTTTTTATCTAGATCACCACAACGAGGTTCCCAACATTTAGATTTGTCACCCTTGTTGTTCCAAATTACATCATATAAAAATGTATTTAATGGGATAAACCATTACCCTTATAAGAGGAACTATTTTATCTCTAAAGAATATCCCTAGGTCCAAATTGATTTCACATGGGTGTGTGTATTGGGGGTATTATAATACACTATGATTTTAAAATATATCTCCCATTAAAACCTATTGTGCCCAATGTATTCGTTCACACTCTACACTGTAGAAAACAAAGAACAAAAAAATATATAATAATAAAAAATAAAGACCTTGAATTAGTGGGATAAAATATAGATAACCTAATTATGAAATATATTTATTGAAAAATTAATGTTCATTATTAAAACCAAGGCATTGGAAAAATTATATTAGTTTAGCTATGTCACTAATTATATTGATTTATGATTTTAAATATAACCCATTATAAAATTAGAAATTATGTGATTTAATTTAAGATACTAAGAATATTACAGATAAAATATATTGTTGATAATAATAATATATAAACAGTAATTTGATAAATAATTTATACAAAAAAATTATAAGAATAGTTAATATTTTACAATGTTATTTTCCTATGAAATTAGTTTTTTTATATTTTTATATTTTTATATAAAAGCTAAATCCCATAATATTTGAATTTTAATCTGAAAAAATCATCATCATTTTTAATTAATAATTTAAATTTTTTATTAGGATGAAATATTGATATTTTTATGAAATAACTGATTTTTAGATGAACAATGAATAAATATATTTTTTCAAAACATTGTGAAATTTATGACCATACAAGATATTAAGTATTAATTTGAAATCTATAATACACTTAATAATAAAAATATTTATTTTATATGAAACATTATTAATAAACAATTCTGATTTTAGTTTTGAATCCTATATTTTATATTTTGAAACATTAGTGCCACTATTATACAACAAAATGTTTAATACATATATTAATTAAGAAATTATATATTTTCACATCTAGAAAGTGAATAAAATAAAATTAATTTGGATTGATGACTTATAAGGTCCATATTAATTAATAAGCACCATTTTGTTTTTTGTTATAAAAAATGAATAAATTAGATCAAAAATAGTTATTGAGGTGAAATAGAGAAGGGTAATATGTCTTAACAAAATGGGAAAAAGGAATTATAGGGTAAAAACGTGTTTCTAATTGATTGATGGAACATTGTATCAAAAACAATATACAGTCTATTATTGACAAATATTTAGTCTTATTAACATGTGAAATATGTTATCGATTTATATTAAGATGAAATATATAAATTTTTTTACCACACTTATTAAAGATACCTTTCACCACCCCTTTAGAGCCATAACAAAATTTATTTACTCTTTAAAAGATACACCCTTTTACCCTATAAAACTTTTAAACATCCATTATCTTTTGTCCATAATAATTTCTCCTAGTCCTTCAATTTTCATGGAGTCCTTAAATGGGAAACTCATGTTCTGAATCTAAGTTATAAATTTTATTTAACGTTACTTATTATTCAATATTTACTTTTAAAATAGATTTTCACAATATTATTTTATTAATTATTTATTTTTCATAAAATTAATTTATTAATATTTTTGGAATAATAATTAACTATATTCCCCCTATTAAACTAAAAACCCAAAATCATCATTCAAAATATTTTGCAGGATACCTCCTTCCAGAGGTAACTTATTTCAGTTTTTATCCAGTTTATAAATTATATATAAAAATATTAAGAAAAATTAATCCCCACTATAAATATATCTATATAATATAATTTTCATGTTTGATAACATTATTATTTAAAATAAGCCACTTTTATTACCATAATCATCCAATAATATTTCCATATTCATGTTTTGGTCATTATAAAATTATCCATAGAAAATCTATAAAATAATTTCATAGAATACATTGTGAAAATAATATTGAACAATATATGATAAAAATAAGAAAATAATTATGTTATTTTGGTAATGTAATGAAATAATTAATTTTATATTAATTAATTTACTTACCAATGTATTTTTGTTAAAAATAACTAAAACATACTCATGATCAATTTCATATTTAAGGATTATAAAAGAAACAACCACAGAAGGAAATTTTTAGTTTACAAAAAATTATAAATAATAAATTATGATGCTTTTTATTATCTGGAAATAGTGAAATTTTTGAGAAGAATAAAGAAAAACACCACTATTATGAAACTTTTTCTAAGAGAAGAAGATTAATAACACCCCCTAATGAAAAGAAATAATTACTAAATAATATAAATAAAGATACTAATTTTATGAATATTATTTTTTTTAAAAAAATATGAATTATGTTATGAAATAAGTGATTAAGAAGTTTATTTTTTTTGTAAAGGAGATTCAAGTTGTTTATTCGAATTAAGGTAAGAGGTTATTTGTCAAAAATTTTATTTCTGAAGACATAATTCAGATTATTCACCATGATATCTTTATTATAGTGGGATTAAATAATAATGATTATTTTTACCATATTATTGTAATTAATTTAATTTTAAGATACATATCTTTTTATTTCTTCAAATTTTATTTTATTCAAAATATACCCAACTATAATTGTAATTTTTTTTATTTTAATTGCAATATGAAATGTTTGATATGGAATATCAACATTCATTTTATATTGAGTACTCAATACCCTCTTAGTTCCATGTATAATGAATATATTTAGTTTCACAATATTTGAATACACTTTACTTTGAATCCCTATTTTGTTATTTTGGTTCTTTTGTTCCAATTACTACAAGGATTTCTTATTCATATTCAATTAAAAATTTAGATTATTTTTGAAATATAATCCATGTCGATAATTTAAATTAAATTTATTTCTAAAACATAAAGTGTATTCCCCATTAGAATGATTTTGTTTTTATATTTATTGTCAATATTTTCTCCTTGGATCATAATTTACGTATTTTAATAGGAACAAACTCCACGTAATATTTTTAGTTAAATATCATTCTCTTCCATATCATTATTCATTGTATTATTTTCTAGATGTAATTATTTCCAAATGAATTATTGATCTAGATAATTTTTTACTAATTTATTATTCTTTTAAAAGGTTTTTAATTAATTTTTAATTTCTTTATTTTTGGGTAGTTATATATAAGTTTGAGAAGAATAAATTTTAAATGTTTCTATGTGCGAACATCTTTCAAGAATTTTGTATTCTCCAATGAAAATTCATTTTTATTTTTTCATGATTTATAAAGGACACCACTATAATCCTTATTTTATAAAAAAAATTAATTAAAATTTTCAGAATAACAAGGTAATTAATTATTTCGAAAATAATTTTCTAAATAATCCAAAAAAGTTTTTTCATATAACACAACATATGTTTAATATAATTTACCATTTATTAAATAAACTCTTAAAATGATACCATCCAACTTCATTCTCTGTATGAATTACTTAAAATTTTCCATATTATAGTAAATATCCATCTGTTCATTTTTTCTTTCCTAATCACCCTCCACGTATAAATATGCAATTTTTTCTAATGCCATTAATTTGGGAATACTATATATTTTTCATTTGATTTAATGTTGTTGACCTAGATTACATAAAAATTGAATCATAAAACAATTGATGTAACCATATACCATT
The DNA here is from genome assembly GCA_963277665.1 of Viscum album. Classification (NCBI taxonomy): domain Eukaryota; kingdom Viridiplantae; phylum Streptophyta; class Magnoliopsida; order Santalales; family Viscaceae; genus Viscum; species Viscum album. Next base: position 669,200,234 of record OY728155.1, read on the forward strand.
ACTATGTATGGTGCTTGTTTGAGGGATACTTATCTAAAAAGATATTGAATATATTTTTTGGAATAATATTAACAATTTATTTACTTTTTATTTCCATATTAATATTTAGTGATTACAAGGGAATGTTGGTTATATGATTTTATTCTTTTTATTCTATATAATTTATGAATTTAACATAAATAGTTACGGCGTAGATCCATAATCTCCCCTAAATTCATTGATATGTCTCATGACACCAATAGTGTTGAAAATTCGTTGTTTTACTACACATTTATTTTGTTGTATTAGTTACAAAATCAATAAAAAGTGTAAATCATGGCAGAAAACTTGACAGAATAATTTTTTTATCATAAGTCCTTGAGATGTCTGAAATTATGAATTTTATCACAATGAAAATAATTATTTATATTGATGTAGTAATTTATACTATAATGTAATTTAAGGATTTATTTATATAACATTTAATAATTTATATCAAATTAGTTTGTTATCATTTATATCCTACAATATTATTCATTGCTTATTTATTCTATTATAGCTTTTGTTATATGATTTCCCTTATTAAGAGCTTTAGACAACCCTTCTTATGTATCATTTCCCCATGTTGTGAATAATATTATTACACAAGATAAGTCATGAAGAATAAAATGTGAGGAGAATTTCTGGTGGATGTTTAATATATATTATATATTAATTTGTATCTTATTTAGTTGGAAAAACATTTCCTTAGATGATATATATATTGGAATTTTGGATTATTATTTTCCGTAATTATATATAGGACTAAAAATAAATGGTCATGAGATTATTTGTTATGAAGTATCTTCTTTATGTAATGTAATTATGATATGGATTCATATATATACTTTCATTGTTTGTATCAAATAAGGGTTTTGATAATATTACATGTTATTATATAGGTCAAAGATAATCTACATGTTGTGGATACCATCATGGGAAACTATTTTTATAAATCATTATAATATCAAATGTAAACTTAATCCTTTGTATAATTTTGGTAATATTTAATACATTTTTTAGGGAATGATGTAAGAAATGTTTTTATAAACCCATAGATATGAGCCTATTTATTGTAAATAATGATAATTTTTTTAAAAATTTATTTTTATTGGTCTCTTAGAAATTACATCATAGTTTGGATTATAGCAACTGGTTGTTGTTATGGAATCTATTAACATATGGGAAATAACCATGAAAAGGTACAACTGAGTTTGAAAACAACCACCACTTAATGCATGATGAGTGGTCATAAGACTTGATCTCTAATCAAATACAGCCATCATACATGCTTCAGATTATTCACATACAACTTATGAACAATAATTAAGGGTATAAATAAAATAGTAATATATCTTGATTGGATAATGGACATGAATAGAATAGACTAATACATAGATATTCTTATGTTCAGGTACCTATTAATTGAAAAATTAATTTTAGGATAATGAGTGAGGAAACGTTTAATAGCATACATTTGAATGATTTTGTTATTTAGAATATTGTATGATATATCATGGTAATTTTGGACTATTTTTTCAGACTATTTGGATGAATAAACAACCAAAACTAACTTAATATAAGTTAAAATAAGAGTGATATATATTTAACATAAAATATATATATGATAACATTTTGGTGTCATAGAGAATGATATAACGAGTTTGAAATTTCTATAATTATATTATGATTTAAAATTTTTTCCAACCTCATTACCCCATTTTAGTCAAAATAATTGATAAATATCAAAGGGACCAACTTAATAAAGAACTAAATGGAAAATAAATATATGTTTCCAATTATTAACCTAATGAGATAAGTTTTTTATGAGAAATGTCTTAATGTTTCCAAACTATAGAGACCCGGAATTTCCATGTAATTATTTTTAAAATAAATGGAAATTTTAAGAGTCTGAAAAAATTGACGGTGTGTGATTCTGAGGCCCGGAGTGACCAAAATGAATCTCCGAACTTTTATTCAGGTATGTTCAGTAAACGTGCGAGTGAGTTTTTTTATCTTTTGAACCGATGCTCAGAATTGAAATCTGAGGGCACCGTTGAACTCACAACGTCATTATTCACTTAAGAAGACTTTCACCTCAACGGTAGTTGGTCGATATTGAATGATAATTTTTGGATTTTTAGTGGAAATAAGAAAATAAAATAAACACATGTTTTTTTTTTAAAAACCTCCAAGTGGAAGTTGAGGTGTGGGGACCACCAGAACTTAACCTCCCATTAGGTCTTATGGTGGTGGGGACCACTCGAACATAACCTCCCACGAGAGGCTATGGTGGTGGGGACCACCCGAGGCCTAAACCTCTCAACTCCCATAATAAATGAGGGAGATCCTCTTCAACTCCTCCTATATTAATTGTGCCAACCCTCCATAATAAATCTTGACAACCCTTCCCTATAATTAATTGAGCTGACACATCAATTAATTAATTAAACTATTTGAATTTATGCCAACAATAAGAAAATAACTCATAATCTATTATTTTGGGCTACAAATTCTTTTTGGTGGAATTGGGGAGAGGAGTAACTTGGGAGATAGTTCTCTAATGAAGAACCCTACGCCAACGAAGAACACTGAACTCCATCGAACTTCTTCATTAGGACCTCTTCCAATGTCGGAAGTCCTCATCTACAGTGAATCAATGACTGCACTACCTTCTTGCACCAACAACATCAAGCGAATGAGTTAGGGGTCTATTGATTATCAATTCCCATGTTATGCCTTTCTAATTATTTTGAGGGATTTGGTAATTGAGATTGACGAGGGATGTGGGAAATGCTGTTTTAAAATATCTTCCATACACATTCATTCTTCGTTCTTTGTGAACCATATTCTATCACTCTAAACACGGAGGGTGCGGGAAAAACAAACATTGGCTGAACCCTCCACCGTTCTTCTTTGGTGTACTCTTCGAAATGGAGGAAGATGACAAAGGTGATCAAGGAAACGACACCACCACCCGTGGCCTCTGCGACCCGTGCAACCCTCGCTGCGTTTCAGACTCCCGGCCGAACATGCCGCGGGCCCCGGATCCGTGCCCCAGCCAAGCCACCCACGACACTCCTCCCTCCTGGTGGAACTGGCCATGTGTCCTGGCTTCGTGCCCCAGTTTAGCCACCCGCAGCTCTCCGACCTCCTGGAGGAACCGACCGTGTGCCCCGCCTCCACGCCCTGGCCGAGCCACTCGTGGCTCTCCATCCTACCGACCAAACCTGCTGTGCACCCCAGCTCTGCTCCCCGGCTGAGCTTCCCTATGGCGCTCCGACCTTCTAGTCGAACTGGCCCCGTGCCCCTGCGGACCTCCTACCACCCTACCAAACTGTCCCCAAGCCCCAACCGAACTACCATCATCGTGTCCCTCCAAGCCTCCTCGGCTCGCACCGACCGCCGACCCCCATGCGGCCCTTACTCATGCCACCCCAGCTCATGCGGCCCGCCTGCCCTCTGAGTCGCCCCTGCCTAGCCGCCCCACGACCTCATTACCTCATGGAAACATCCGGCTGAGCCGCTCCGCGACCTCATTCCTTCATGGCCATCCGCGACCTCACACCCTCACGGCCATTTGCGACCCTCTGCAGCACCTCGTGGCCTATCGGGCCAGACCCAGCAGGCTAGGCCGAAAAAAACAGGCCGGGCTACACTGCAGGCCGTGCCAAACCTAGCGGGTCAGGCCGGGTCAGTCCGAATGGGTCTACCCAGGCGGGGTCGGGCTGGGTCAGTCCGACCTGGTCAGACCGGACCCGATCCCACCAAAACCCAGTTACTTTCTTTTGGCCATTACATTGGCACCGAACATTCATTTGATGAACAATCATCGACGCTGGAAATAATGAATCGAGATGGTCTCTTTGAGTATACTCCAATGGAGTTTTGGAATTAGATGGGGTACAGTCAGGTTGGGTCGAGTACGAATCCAACTGGGCCCCCAAGACTAAAATGCTAATAATTCACAGACTGGGCATCCGTTTGACACACGTTCTATTGCATTGAAACCCCTATGATGTAGTATAGCATTTTGACACTTCCTCATGGGAACTCGTGATAGTTAGAGTATCGACCAGTAGCATGGGGAGAGGATCCTCCTAGATACTATCAAACATATTGCGGAGACCTAGTAGCTGAATGAGACATGACGACTGCTGACCGATTCAACTTAGAGTGACTCGACAGGCCCAGTGGGGAGTGCTATGGGGACACAGAAGGGCCACAGTGGGGAGTACCTTGGTGACTCAGTAGACCCATGGTACTTGACATGAGGAGTACCTCAGTAGGACATGAGGGGGAGTGCCTTGGTGACGCATCAGACCCATAGTGGGGAGTGCCTTAGTGACGCGGCAGACCCAAAGTACTCGATAGGAGGAGTACCTCAGAAGTTCAAGGCTAGTGGAAAGTGCCTTGGTGTCATGGTAGGCCCACTATACTCGATAGAGGAGGAGTTCTCCAGCAGCCGAGGTTTCAACAATGTGACTGGGGATATTACTTGATAATACCCTAGAATAAATCTAGGTGTGATTTGAATCAGTTCCTATGTGTTTTCCTCATGATTGAGATGGATTTCGTGAAAAATTATGTATATGTATGGGAATATACCTATGTAAGGTTATCTATGGATTTCATACTTTGTTTTTATCCTTGATGGGTTTTTTTAGACCAAGAGGGTCTCAGGGTCTCTACTGTGTATCTCTATAATCACCCCTCCATGAGCTATGCCCACACTTATTTGTGTTTGGGGAAGACAAAGGACATCAGTGGCTGAAGTTGAGAGTACCAACTCTGTACGGTACCTGAAGGTGGACGTTACGACAAGTCGGTACATGGGGGAGACGGACGGACGAGGAGTTCTAAGGAGGCGATATGTACCTACCCTTCAGGTAGGAACCTTGGGGGATGATGAAACAACTGAATTTCTATGTCTTCAATTGTATTGTATCACAATTTAACTTGTACTTTCCAGTTGGGCTTGTATTTTGGACCCTTTTTCTTTAAGAACTCTTTTGTTATATAGTTTACTTAGTGTTTCGTATCTAGCTGTGTGATTTCTTGTGTCTATTTTTAAATGTTATAAATGTAATTCCTTCCATGTTTCTGGGAATTACACCTTTTTTGATAGTCGCCAGCCCCTGGCTTATGGAAGGAGGGCTTGGGGTAGTCACGACACGGGCCCCGTGGGATGGGTTGTGAAAAATTGTTATCAGAGGAGTATGTTCTACCACAGAAAATAGGAATATAATATTTCTTTTCTGTGAAGCAATAATGTTAAGGGTAATGAGTGTGGTTTTCTATTCAAGGAGTCCAGTGTTGGTGCGACGGCCGACGTATCCATACAACAGAACCTTGACTTTTGATTTTCGACATAGTGCACAAAAACACTGATTGCATGTGTGTTTTCAAAAGTTTTCTTTGTGATCTATTGATTCAGCTCACTAGGTGCAACTTACTGACCACTCTCTTGAGTCATCTCACTAGGTATAACTTATTGACTGCGACACACCTTTTTATTTTCAGGGTTCCTCCACGCAGACAACCAGCTAGATTTCTGAAAGTTATGCGCACTGATATCCCACCGACCGATGAGGTCTCAGTGGAGGGACCTCTTCTAGTAGAGCCACCAGGGGAGCCACCATCAGTACCACTACCCATTTAGCCACCAATGCCGGTAGCCCCAACAATAGAGATTGCACACTGCTGCAGCATTTTGCATGAGTTCCAGTGCCAGAGGCCACCCAGGTTCAGGGGAGAGATGGACCCACATGCAGCTAAGGATTTAATAGAGGCTGTAGTGAGAGTTTTCTGACTAGTAGGGACACTATCAGTCCTCATAGGGATCCTTGCCGACAGCCTTCTACAGGTAGCAGTAGGAAGATGGTGGATCTTCATGTTCTAGGTTCATGATGAGTTTATTCTTCTCTGGGAAAACTTCGAGATCCTGTTTTGGGCAGAGTTTGTTCCTGTGACTCTTCGCACAATGCACATTCAGGAGATACTTCATCTGCAGCAGGGCAGTGTGACTATATCTTAGTACTCAGCAAGGTTCACAAACCTCTCACACTACTCCCCAAATATTGTGTGGGACCCATTCTTCAAGGCCCAAACCTTCAAGTAGGGGCTCAGGAGGGAGATCAGGGCTTTGATGATCTCACTCAGCATCCCGAAGCTGGCGGGGGTGTTAGAGAGTTCCATCTTGGTGGAGAGTTTACTTGATGAGCAGTCACCAGCAGTGAGACCCACTACCAGTCATCATGTAGTGGAGTCTTCAGCAGTTGGAAATAGACCAACATCACAGAGGTCCAAGAGGACCAAACCTATAGGTTGATGACCACATGATTCAGAGTCAGTTGTCTGGGGCACACTAGTTGGAGACAGGCATGCTCGAAGCAGGAAGTGTTTCACATGTGGCGGGTAGGGTCACATGAATCTTGACTGTCCAACCTAGTGTTCAAATGATCATAAGAGGGTCGAAGGACCGCCCATGACAAGATAGAGGTTCGATCGAGGTGGTCCGCCGGGAGCAGGTGGAAGTGGTAGAAGAGATGGTCCTTCAGCTGGCAGTGGGAGACTATTTGAGATATTACCACCAGCACCACTAGAAGGTCCACCCCGACCGTAGGGAGCAAGTGGATAGGGGAGAGCTCGACTCTAGGAAGTTGAGTCTTATGATCATGGAGCTCCAGAGATGATTCGAGGCATGATCTGCGTCTACTCTAGCATAGCTGCAGTACTAGTAGACATAAGAGAAAGTCACTCTTTTATTTCCACTGCCCTCGTTCGGAGCTCGAAGACTTAGTCTTAGATGTTGGCTCGATCATTGTGGCTAGAGACTCCTATTAAAGCTTATTTGATGATTACACACTGGTTCAGGAAATGTGAGATTACTCTAGGAGGTGAGAGCTTCAGCTGGGATCTCCTAGTAGCGGCATTGAGGCCTTACGATGTCATCTTGACTATTGACTGGTTATCTACAGTCAATGCTTAGATTGACTATATAAGGCATAAAGTGCGGTGTGTTCTCACGAATGGGACTAGGTTTACCTTCACCGGCGAGAAGGAAGCCTTTGTAGCACATGATGGACTTACTCGGAGGAGGGTGCAGATTATTACTCATTAGTTGGATAGCCTTACCCTCAGAGCAGTTAAATTGGAGAGTCCAAGTAATCTTATAGTGGTGGACCAATTTACAGATGTTTTCCCTGATGATGTCCCAGGTTTACCTTCTCACAGAGAGGTGGAATTTTACATTGACTTGTACCCTGGAATGACACCGATATCTACACCAACAGATCAGATGGCTCCCACGGAGCCTTGTGAGCTTCGGTTACAACTAGAAGACTTGAAAGGGAAGGGGTTCATCTGGCCTAGTGTTTCTCCTTGGGCATCCCCGATTCTATTCACCAAGAAGGTGGAAGGGAGATTGATGCTTTGTGCCAACTATCAGTGCCTGAACCAGGTGACCATGAAGAACAAGTAACCACTACCACAGATTGATGACCTCTTTGATTAGATGAAGGGAGAACAGTGGTTCTCGATGATAGACCACATATCAGGCAATCACCAGCTCAGAGTTCAAGACGAGGCTGTGAAGAATATGGCTTTCATAGGTCGATATGACCACTATGAGTTCTTGGTTATTCCATTCAGAATATACAATTCTCTAGTAGTGTTCATGGGACTCATGAAAAGGTCATTCAGCTGTACCTTGGTCGCTTTGTAGTGGTCTCCATCGACGACATTCTAATCTACTCGGCTATTGAGGAGGAGCTAGCCTATCATTAAAAGGTAGTACTAGACACACTCAGAGAGCACTAGATTTATGGTAAGATCTCGAAGTTCCAGTTATAGATCCAAGAGGTTAAATTTCTAGGACATGTCATATCGGAGGCTGGAGTTTCAGTGGATCCTGTGATGATTGAGGTGGTATATGCTTGGTAGCCACCCAGGTGTGTGACAGAGGTATGAAGATTCCAGGGTTTGGTGGGATATTACCAGAGGTTTGTGCCAGATTTCTCCAGAGTTGTAGCACCACTATCAGCATTGAAGAAGATGGGGAAAGCCATGGTTTGGTTGGATAAATTCTAGCGGCTTTGTCAGGAGCTGAGTTAGAGACCGACTAGTGCCCCCATCTTGAGGCTTCCAAATGAAGGCCTAGGGTACGTAGTCTACTATGAAACATCTAGGACCGGGCTCAGATGTGTACTGATACAAGATCAATCAATGATCATATATGGTTCTCAATAGGTGAGACAAAACAAGAAAAACTACGGTACACATGATCTGAAGTTAGTAGTAGTGGTCTTCACCTTGAAGATGTGGAGACACTATCTGATGGGAGAGCATTTTACCATGTACCATGATCACAAGAGTCTCAGGTATATCTTCTCCCAGAAGGACCTGAACTTGATATAGCAATGTTGGCTTGAGTTCCTCTAGGATTATTACTTCTAGATAGTCTATACTCCTAGGACGAAGAACATTGTAGAAGATACAGTCAGAAATAGATCTGGTATACAGCTTGGAGGAAAGGAGATAGAGCAGTTGACTGCTTTGATGATATCCTTTTTCGATAGAGATGGAGCCTCTTTTCTTTAGTCTCTTATAGTCACTCCCCCACTTCATTAGCGATTCTGGGAGACGTAACATGGGAATGCTGACTCCGAGGTACGACGTGGTCAGATATCCATAGGACATTCACCTGATGGATTTTCATAAGGTGGTGAGCACCTTATCCTCTTCTGAAGACGTACCATAGTACCAATGTCTCTTCAAGAGGAAGTGTTGAGGGAGTTTCACACATCCCCTATAGTGGTGCATCCAAGAGTGGAAAAAATGTACAAGGACCTTCGACGACTGCACTGGTGGCTGGGAATGAAGAAAGTAGTTGCAGAGTTTGTCTCTCGGTGCATCACTTGTCAGAAAGTGAAGGCATAACATCAGGTACCAGTAGGCCTGGTTCAGTATTAAGAGGTCCCATAGTGGAAGTGGGATGGGATATCCATGGACTTTGTGATAGGACTTCCACATACATATAGGGGACATCACTCTATTTGGGTGATCATCGACCGACTCACCATGTCGGCCCACTTCCTACTGATCAGTGAGAAGGGTTTAGTTGAGAGAATGATACACCACTATGTGCAGGAGATTGTGCGGATACATGGAGTACCCTTGATGATTGTCTCTGATTGTGAAACATGATATAATTTTGGATATGGAAGGGGTTTCAGGAGGCATTTGGGATACAACTTCATTTGAGAACGACCTTCCAGCCTCATACGGATGGCCAGACTGAGCGAACCATTCAGACCCTCGAGGACATGCTGTGTGCTTGTGTCCTTGGCTTCAGTCACATTTGAGAGGATCACTTGCCTTTGGTGGAGTTTGCGTACAACAACAGCTATCACTCAACAATTGATATGGAACCTTTTGAGGCGTTGTATGGGCGACCTTGTCGATCGCTTTTGTGTTGGACTAACCTAGGGGAGTCAGCAGTAGTGGGACCAGAGATGGTACAAGCTAACTTAGAGAAGGTGAAGATCATCTAGTAGAGGATGAAGACTACAAAGAGCAGACATAAGTCATATGCCGATAAGAGATGAAGACCTATAGAGTTTGAGGATAGTTACCACATATTTCTATGGGTCTCGCCCCAATAAGTTATACAGATATTTGGCAGAGGCGGCAAGTTATCTCTGAGATAATCGGATCTTTTCACGTCCTTAGCAGAGTTGGCAAGGTGGCATATCTCATAGCTCTTCCACCTCAGCCACCCCAAGTGAATGATGTCTTCCACGTATCCCAGCTGAGGAGATACATGCATGACCCTTCTCACATCATCGACCATGGAGAGTTGGATGTCGACGATGTGGTGACTTTTACAGAGGTTCCAGTAGAGATTGAGGATCGATAGGAGTGGGTCCTTTGTGGACGGTCGATACCTCTGGTGCGTGTTCGCTGGCAGCATGAGAACCCTCATGAGAGCAAATGGGAGTGGGAGGATCATATGCGTGCTCAATACTCACACTAGTTTACCTAGTCTAAGTTGTGGCTTACAGGGAAGTAGATCCCTGAGGTGTGGAGAATGTAATGACCCTGAATTTCCATGTAATTTTCTTTTTAATTTAATGGGAATTTTATGAGTCCACAAAAATTGACGGCATGTGATTCTGAGGCCCGGAGTTCCCAGGATGAATTTCTAAACATTTTTTTGGGTAATTTTAGTAAATGTGTGAGTTTTTTTTAACATTTGAAAAGATGCTCAGAATTGAAATTTGAGGGCACCGTTGAATTAACAACGCCAAAATTCTCTTAAGAAGACTTTTACCTTGACGATAGTTGGTTGAGGGTGAAAGATATTTTTTGGGTTTTTCATGGAAATAATAAAACAAAATAAAAACACATTTTATTTTATTTTTTTTGTTAAAACCTTCAAGTGAATGTTGAGGTGTGGGGACCACTAAACTATAACCTCCCACGAGAGGTTATGGTGGTGGGGACCACCCGATGCTAAACTCCCATGAGAGGTTATAGTGGTGGGGACCACCTGAGGCCTAAACCACACAAATCACACAATAAATGAAGGATAGCCTCTTCAACTCCTCATACATTAATTGGTCCAACCCTCCTTAATTAATATTTCCATCCATTCCCTTTAATTAATTGAGTCAACACATGAATTAATTAATTAAAATATTTGAATTTAAGCCAAAAAATATAATAGAACTCCTAATCTATGATTTTGGGCTATGAATTATTTTTGGTGGAATTGGGGAGGGGAGGAACTTAGGAGAATGATATCCAACGAAGAACGATCTTCCAACGAAGAATGCTGACCTCCTTCGACCTTCTTCCTTACAACTTCTTCTGACATGGGACATCCTCATCTACAGTGAATCAATGACCATTATACCTTCTTTAACCAATGAAATCAATCGAAAGAGGTGGGGGTTTATTGATTATCACTTCCCATGTTCTCCCCTTCTAATTCATTTTCTGGATTTGGGAATTGAGATTAACAAGGGTTGTGGGAAATGATGTCTTAAAATATCTTCCATACACATTCATGATTCGTTCATTGTGAACTGATTTCTATAACTCTAAACATGGAGGGTGTGGGCCAAACAAACATGGCATGAACCCTCCTATGTTTTTCATTGGTTTACTCTTAAAAATGGTGGAAGGTGATGAAGGCGATGAAGGCGACAGAGGTGACGTAGGAAACGACGCCTCCACCCGCAGCCTCCGTGACCTGTGCCGCCCCCGAGACATTCCAGACTCCAAGATGAACTGGTCTTGCACCCCGACTCTTCTCTCCACCCGTGCCACCCGCGGAGCTCTACCATTTAAGAAAAACTAGCTCTGCGCCCCGACTCTTTGTCCCAGCTGAGCTACCCACAATTCTCCACACTCCCTACTGAACCGGCCATGCGCCCCAGCTCCATGCCCCGACAGAGTCACCCGCGACGCTCTGCCATCCCGGCCAAACTGACCACTTACCCTGGCTCAGCACCCCGGCTACACCACCCCTCATTACTCCGACCTCTCGGCTGAACCATCCCCGCATCCTGGTGGCACTCCACCCTCTTGGCCGAACCAGCCCTGCTCCTCCACGACGCACCAGCCTCCCGACCATACCAGAACCATGCCCCTGCCGAAACTTCCTTGCCGCGGCCCTCCGAGCCTCCCCGACTCGTCCCGCTAGCTGTCCCACCGAGACTCCTCGGATTGAGTCGTCCGTGGTCTTGTAAGATGCACCAGATCATGCGGCCCTCCATCCCTCTGTGCCACCCCGGTCGAGCCGCCCCACGACCTCGTTCCCTCGTGGTAACATCCGGTCGAGCCGCTCTGTGGCCTCACGCCCTCGTGGCAATCTACAACCCACCGCAACCCCTCGCGGCCTGTCAGGCCAGACCCGGTGGGCTAGACCATACCCAACGGACATGGCCACACTGTGGGCCATGCCAGGTTGGTCCGACCAGGTTAAACTGGACCCAGGCCCACTATGACCTAGTTACTTTCTTTTGGCCATAACTTTGGCACCAGATGTCCGTTTGATGAACCGTCAGCGACGCTGTAAATCATTGAGTGAGATGGTACCTTTGAGTATACTCCACTAGAGTTTTGGGATGAGATGGGGTACAATCATATTGGATCGAAAACAAATTCAACCAACCCCCATGACTAAAAGGATAATAACTCACAGGCCGGGCGTCCGTTTGATGTGCCGTATGTTGCATTGAGACCCCTGTGACTTAGAAGAACATTGAGATACTTCATCGTGGACCTCATGATAGTTTTAGTATCGACCAGTAGCTTGTGGAGTAGATCCTCATGGAGACGACCAAGCATAGTGCAGAGACCTAGTAGGTAGATGAAACCTGATGACTACTAACCGATTCGACTTAGAGTGACTCGACATGCCCAGTGGGGAGTGCCTTGGTGACGTGGTAGACCCACATTGGGGAGAGCCTTGATGACACGGAAGACCCACGTTACTCGACAGGAGGAGTAACTCAGCAGGCCACGAGGGGGAGCGCCTTTGTGACACGGTAGAACCACGGTGCGGAGCACCTCGGTGACGCGGAAGACCCACGGTACTCGAATGGAGAGGTACCTCAATAGTCCAAGGTTAGTGGGAAGAACCTTGGTGTTACAGCAGGACCATTGTACTCAATAGAGAAAGATTTCTCCAGTAGGGGAGGTTTCGACAATGTGACTGGGGATGTTACTTTATACTACCCCTAGAATAAATCTTGGTGTGATCAGAGTCAGTTCCTCTGTGTTTTTTTTCATGATTGAGATGGATTACTCGATAACTTAGGTATATGTATGGAAATATACATAAGTAAGGTTATCTGTGGATTTAATACTTTGGGATTATACTTGTTGGATTTTGTGATACCTAGAGTGTCTTGGGGTCCCTACTGAGTATCGTTATACTCACCCCTACATGAGCTATGCTTGCACTTCGTTGTGTTTGGTGCGATCTGTACCTACCCTTCAGGTAGGAACCTCGGAGGACAACACAACAACTGACTTTCCATTTCTTTGGTTGTATTGTATCACAGTAGTACTTGTACATTCCAGTTGGGCTTGTATTCTGGACCCTTTTCTTTCAGCACTCTATAATTAAAAACATATGCATTAACAAATTAATTCCACTAGTGATCGTATGTAGAGAATAAGGGTATAATAACACAATAAAAGAGATTAAGTAGAAAATAAAAATATTCATACACATCAAAACCTGGATCATAAAACATTAAAATATTTTATAAAGCATTAATAACATAAAATTCATCCAAATCAGTAATCATATTTCATGTGAAATTAATTGTGATCAAATAAAACATCATAAATTCATATCAAACATAGACAAAATACATTTTTATCTTAGATAATAATCTCATAATACCCTTATAGATCCCTTGAAGAAAATTTAAAATTGGAATAACCATATGTACAACTTCCAATATAATACGTTTGAAAATATAATTATTACCCAATGCACTGGAGCACTATCTAGGTTTACCCATAATTCAATATTCAAAATTCTCACCTGATGCAATTTTGACAGTCCCATAATTTATAATTTCCAAGAATCAATACATGAATAAATAAAATATATAATTTTTTTTCATCATAGCTCATTGAATGAACCTTTATACTTTTTATAAGATTATTAACCCATGTAAAAGAAACAGGTTCCATAACAATCTCTTTAAAACATGATTTACCTATGAAATAGATACTGGTTCAATAATAATGTATTTGAAATGTGATAAAACAATTTAAGAGAAATGGGTTCCCTAATAATATAGTGGATATATTTTTACCCATTTAAATGAAATGATATCCACGAAAATATCATTGAGTTATGAGTAATCCTGGGAGAAGAAATAGGTTACATGATAATCTATTTTAAAAAAAACATATTCGAACCCATGAAAAAAAAGGATGGTATAAATAAAAATAACTATAGTGTGGGTTATTTAACAAGAAGGGTTTATGAAGTTTATGAATGGAAATGACATTAAAAAATTATTAAATCCATTCTAGATGAAAAAATCCATTAAATTTTGAAAATAAATTTTTAAACCATTAAAAATTTTGAAAATATTTTTATTTTAAAATAACCATGATTCTTATAAAGGATTATTTTGAAAAGAATTTGAAAATTTTATTTAGTAATATATCCTTTTGGTTTTGAAAAAAAATTGTAAAACATTTTTGAAAACATTTTAGAAAGCATGGGTTTTTATGAAAAAATATTTTAGACTGAATAGAGAAATGAAGTATTATATTTTATAAGAATATTTCTACAAACATTTAGAACCAATAAATGAAAAAAATAAATAATTTATAATATATAGAATAACTATAAGATAATAAATTCCATGAGAATTTTAATAGTTCATCATTGGATTCATAATATTATAGAATCTTGATAAATGGTGAGACTATAAAAAAAATATTACCACGTTGTTAACCAAAAAACCATGAAAGAATATCAAATATAATATGAGTAATGTTTTTATATTAAAGATATAAAATGTAAAAATTATATAATATAAACCACTTAAATTAATTTCGGTGTATAATATAACTTATGTCTCATAGATGTTAGAGAGAGACTAAAATCCCTAAATGCTTTGGTAACATTGAATCTGTAAACCCCATAAAAGCGATATACTAAAATGGATAGGTAAATCACCATAAATTTAAGGATAATTTTCATAAAATATATTCATGTTAATTATATACACCACAAAACAAAATAATGGTGAATAAGGTATACATCTCAATGAAATACAAGTGAAACCAGAAAAACCCTTACTTTGAGTCTGATACTTCCCACTTTTTATTTATCATCTGCTGTAAAAAACTTCTATAAATTATTTACATGATAGATAAAAATTAAAATTAAAAGTTTTAATTTTATTTTACATATAAAAAATTTATATACAATCACATAATCAATTAATTTTAATTCTTATGTTTTATCTATTATCAGCTTATGCTTAAAAATGACATTTGAAGGTTGGATAAGCTAAAAAAATAATTAGTTAAAAATATAAAAATAATAATAATGAAATAGTAAAAATATTCATAAATCAACTATAATTTTAATACCAATAATGAAATATGGCTCTTAAAAATGAACTAACGTTACGATTGTAGAGACTATAAGACATATTTACGACTGGGTATTGTTTCCATTTTGAAATTTTTGTTATGGAATGATGATATATAGAATTTTATCTTTTAAAAAAATGATATTTATGTCAATAATACCATGATATTTGATTACATACACTTTTATATATAATTATTTTGATGTAAAATGAATCACATAGCTTTGAGTAGGCGGTAATCAACATGTCCACGAACGACATTATCACTTTTTCATTGCCTTAAAACGGTAATAAAATTATATTTTATATTTAATGAAAGATAATTTCTTGGAATATAACAAAAAATTAATTTATATAATATGTTCTCATTATATTTAACTTTATTACCTTACTTGTTATACATTACTAAAAAACATTTCACCTCACTTCCTGAGGTGGTATTCTTATGTACCCTTGTGTGACGTTATCGTATCACATATGATGCGAAACATAAAATTTTTTTATATGATATAATAAATCAATAGGTATTATTACATTATAAATATAATTAATATAATATAAAAAATAATAAAACAATCATCCCAACCCTGATCAGTGGTTTTCAAAAAACGAGTAACATCATTTCGTGTGGCAGTAATCTGTTGTACAGACAACTGGTGATTTCATATCACATTTTATTGTAGTGTGTGTGTTTAGGTAATAATTGTAACAGAAAAACTTATAAGTATATTTAGGATAATTTTTATTATATAATCATGTTATAAGAATAATTGAATGGGGTGGAGAAGGAAATAAAAAAACACATGTTGATGAATGTTGCTTCTTTCTTTTGTAACTAATTTTGGTTTGAAAAAAATGACCTATTCATATGGATTTATTAAAAACAGAGTTATTTTAGGGTTAGGGTAGTGAATTTGGGTAGTGACTTGGGTGAGGGTATGATGACCAAAGTTGATTTATATGTGTGGATAAGAAGGGAAAGGTGGAGGCATTTTATAATTGTGGGAGAGGACACACTTGGAATTTTTGAAAAGAAGATATGTGTACTGACGTTTTTTCTTAAAAAAGAAATAAAAATGAAACAAATTTAGTACATTAAGGGGTAAGGCCTACATATTTGGAATAAGAATTATTTTTAGATGTTCGGGGTCATTCTTACACCTTAAAATTTTTGTGTAAAAATAACGTAAACTCATTTTCACCTCAATCATTGTTATAAATTTTAAATTTTTTCACTAATAATTTTATCAGAAAATATGTTGAACTGATTAAAAATTGAAAAATTAATCTATATAAATCATGTATTCCATTTTCTAAAATTCAACTTAAATAAGTGGATAAATTAAATTTAATATTAATCTTTCATAGGTGGTGAGAAAGTGAATTTTAAAAATGAAAATTATCAAGAATTTACAATGATCCAATATCAAAATTCATTTTAACAAATGATTAAAAGAATATATATTATATTTAATGATATATATTTGAATTATTTTTACATTAAATATAATTCAAAATATAATTTAACATTATACATTATTTATAAGAAAATGTAGTTTCAATTAAAATTTATTATTTTTCACTATTCATAAAAATGATTCTTCTAAGAAAAATACAAAAAATTACTTCTAATATAAATTTGAAATTATGATTTATAAAACCAATTTAATTTTTCAATATAATTTTTTAAAATTTTAAAAATGTAGTTTAAAATATTGTCTTCCATAAAAAGGAGAAAAATATTTTTTTAAGAAAAATACAGATTTAGGTGTAAAAATCGATTTGTTTTCATCAATCATCTATAAAAAACATATAGTTAATGTCAAATATTATGTTGATTATATTACATATAAATTTCATTCATATAATTCAAAAATAATTATTTTTTATTTTTGTGGTATAAAACACAATTGTGCACATTTAAATAGATTTTTAGAAAAATATTTCTCTTATTTTCAAAATTTTTTAATATTATTTGTAATTTATTGGTAATAAAATAATTAATTATATGTACATGTTTAAAAAATTATTTCATAATTTATTTATTCCTTTAAATATTATCCAATCCAATGGTTAGGTGATAGCCATCATACTAAATTATAATAATATTATTATATTGATGTTCTATAAATATCAGACTAGCATGTAACAAAAGATATTAATTGAACACTTTGTTCTGTGTTTCGTAAGATAAAAGTATTATTTAGTGTAACAAATTCTATTGAATAAAATTATATTCTTTTGTTATTTTTGAGGTGTTACATCCTAACCCTTTAATAAATTTCATCCCTACAATTTTAACTTTATCTCAATAATAAAGGATCAACATTGAAAAAACTTTTGTTATAAACCCGAATCATAAAAATGGTTTATAAAGAATCATATTTATATGATATAAAAATACATACAAATTTTATATTGAATAAACATAACTGGGTTTGTAAATAAGATAACATAGGTTAGAAAGGATGAAAAATGTAAATAATTTCAGAGTTTGATTAAGGTCATTGATTTGAAAAAAAATGAATGATCAATATAATGTTAAGGGACTCAAAACCAAAAATATGTGATGATAAAAAACCATTGGTTCATTAGAATTAAATTTCCTTGAAAAATATATTATTTCAAGATCGTTTTCCCAATGTTAATGAATTTTCATATCGTCTAGTTTAAGATAATATGGAAATTTTTTTACATTATGAGTAACATTTCATAATTTAATCAATTTCCACCCAAACCTCATATATTGATTATGACAGTTATTGAATATGATATTTTTCATACCTGAAGCACTAAAATAAAAATTAAAAGGACTAGATAACCATAAAAGGGATAACCAGATAATTCTCTTATCTTTAGACATTAGCCAAAATTAAAATGGTTATTTCAAGGTAAGATAATTCCCAAAATGAATCTACCATCATAAATTAATCTCCAAATTTAAACAATAATACCAATAGTTAACGCTAAATCATTCCATAGATAACTATCCTTAAAATTGATTTAATATTTCGTGACGAAGGATAAAAATTAAAGATTATAATGATTTGATCATATATTCTCTTATGTTAAGTAAATCACCATTACTCAAATAAAATCCTACATGATTTTAAATAAACATAATTTTACTCTTAAAAAATTACATACTAACCAGGACATCACATAGTTCTATGGTAGGTGAAAAGCCCTTATCATACATCAGCAATGGGTTCAAGCCCCATCATATTTCAAGATGAAAGGGGTTGTCACCCAACTTATAGTATTACATTTTAATAACTGGAATATATATCTCCATTAAATAACACTTCACGTCTACCATAGAGGTGAGAAATACATCAAAAAAAACATCTCAAAAATTCTATTAATCACATTATGATATCATCTCATAAAAAATCAGTGGGGTGTATTAGACATTGGAATTATGATAAAATCAATCTCAAATACCTATGATGGTTCCCATAACTGTTAAGGAATACTTACATTAAAGCATACTAATCTACAAATTTATCTAATCATATTGTATGATAACAACTATAATGGCCTAGAACCTGCACTCCATGATTTTGTGATAAAGACTGAATATTTAAATTTTATTATTTGATTACAATAATGGTGGCCCATTTTTTTTCATCAAAACCCTACCAAATCATAAATAATAAATTTGTTCTTTCATTTCTTAGAGGACCTATTAGGTTTAGTGTTTTAGATAATTAGGACAGACGCCTACAAAAATAATTCCCATGACTTTAAAATATAATTTCTCTAACTTATCCTAATATATGTTATTCACATTAAGATATCAATCTCATCAATATTAAATTACTTTTAGACATATCTCATTCAACATATTTCTTTACAACTTATATAGAAGGAAACATAAAATTTGTGAGATGAAATGATCAGAAAGGGAAAATGTAAGCGTTAACAAATAAATGTCATCAATGAGAATAGAAAGTGTGTAATGGAATGATGAGATAATAAAAGTCTATGAGTATAAAAAATATTTTCACCCGTAAATAACTGGATCTTAAAACATGAAAAATTAGAATAGGTCATCAACAACCTAAAAACTTATAAGGATAAATAATGATGTTTTATTTGATATTAGTCCTTTTCAAATGAAACATTATAATCAAATAGAAGGAATTGATAAAACATACTACTATATTGGAACATCATCTCATATAATTTTTACTAAACCCTTATAGAACAGTAACAAAATGTAATTACCCTACGAAAAACTTTTAATGTAATTATCCAATGAACATGATAATTACCCATTGTATATTAGTGCAATATGGGAGCACCAATAGTATAATCTATAACGGGCTCTCCTGATTCTATCTTGGTACACCCATCATTTATGATTTTAGAGGACCAAAAAAGGAATAATGAATATAGAATATTAATTTCATATTAACAAAATGAAATTATGGGGATTCTTTTCAGAACATGAATAACAAGTTGAAAAGAAACATGCTCTATAAAAATCATGTTGAAGCATGATTAACTCTTAGAAAATAAAAAGGATCCATAAATATTCCATTGAAAATAGACGAATCATTGGAAATGAAATAAGATCAAAAACAATATATTTTAAACATGAGTAAATCATAAAAAATAAAAGGGTTCCCTAAAAATCACTTTGAGATTTGATTAACTTCTCGAAAAAAACATTATCCATAATAATATATTTGAAACAAATATATTGCACTAAAATAAAGAAAAAGGGTGGTATTAATAAGAAATATCCATAGTTTAGGATAATTAGAAATAGGGTTTTTATGTAGATGAATGTAAATACCATTAAAACATAATTAAAAAAATTATTCAAGAAAATATCCTTTAAAATTTTAAAATCAAAATTCAAACCATATTTTTTAATATTATTTTTCATTGAAAATAACCTTTAAAAGTATAATGTAATATTTTATCATTAATTTTCAAATTTTATTGTCGAGAGTATCATTTTTAATTTTAAAAATAATTTATAAATCATTATGGATTTTTTTTAGAAAACATTGTTTTGGATAACAATTTATTTTCATCCAATGATATAAATGAAATGAGATTATATAGAAAAAAATTTCTCAAAATTTTTTAACAAAAAGGACTGAAAAATGTTAAAAAATACTTGAAAATATAATTTTTTTAAAATATGTGAATATATTTCATTAGAATTATAATATTTAATAAGTTGATACTTAATCATACAAAATCCAGATAAATTACGAGACTAACTAAGAGTCTTACCACTTTGGTATCTTTGAATCCAAATACACATGAATGAATACAATATAAAATTTTCTAAATATAATTATATTCATGATATAATGTTTCAAATTTTAGGAATAAATTACACCCAAATGAAGGTTGGTTTATATGAAATGATTCCTATATGAATAAATATGTGATGAAAAAACCCTTAACCTTGAGTCTGATTTTTATGGATTGTTCTTTATCTTCCTAAATAATAAAATTATTTTAATTATTTATTTTCTTGAAAAATATTCACACGTTTATTATTAATCTTATTTAACATATAAATAATATATATACTTTTTTCTGATCAAATATGTTTTTGTTGGATGTTTTGACCATATTAAGCTAACGTGTCAAAAATGAATTCAGTAGATTAACTAAGGTTCAAAATGTCATTATTTAAAACTATATGGAATTAAAATCATGGAATAATTTTCTTATTTATTCACAAATTTGAATTTAGAAAACCAATTAATGATGGTTATGAAAAATGAAATAACATTTGATCACGGGGATAGTTGGTCGAACGTATGGATGGCCAACATTTCAAATTTTCAACGATCATTAAAGATATAAAATAAAATTTAATATTTATAGAATGATAATTATATCATTAATACTATGATATTTAATTAAATATACTTATATATATCATTCTTCTGATTTAAAATGAATCATATTTCTTTGAGGTGGTGGTCTTCCACACATACCCAAACAACATTATCACTTTTTGTGGGTTTAAAAATTTAATAAAGAAAATGAGATATTATATTAACTAAAATATATTTGTGTAATAAATATTATAATTACATCATATATGTCATATATATTCTTTATATTTAGCCTTATTACCTTCCATTTCACATGTTAGTGAAAAAGACTTCACATTGCTTTGTGAGGATGTAGTCAACTATACCTATGAGTGACGTTATTTTAAGACTTAAAAAAAGAAATAAAAAGGTTATATATAATATAATTAATCCATAGGTACCATAATTTCATAAATATCATAAATATAAAAAATCAATCATATTTACATAATTATACACAACTATTAGAGGAGCCAACGGAAACGGGAGGACATCGTTTCATGAGAGTGTAATCTACCATACACAAGAATGATTATTTCATACCCCATTTGATGGATGTGTGTGTTATAGGTATTAAGATTAATATTAAAATACCAAATATATTTAGGATACTGAATTTATTATATAATCATTGTATATGATGAATTCAATGGGGTTTAGAACAAATTAAAACAAAAATTATTGTTGATGAAGGTTTCCTATTCCTTGGGTAACTCTTTTTGATTTTAGAAAAAGGACTTAGATATATTTATGACCAAATTATGTCTTCTATAATGATGGTAGGGAATTTTTGGAGTGTTATTTGTATGTTTTTAATGAGAAAAATTGAATGATATGTGTTGATATGTGGGGAGAAGGGGATTCCTTTTATTAATGAGGGAGAGGACACACTTATAATTTTTGAATATAAGTTATAATTAACCATGTTTTTATATGTAAAAACGAATTAAAAATGAAAAAAATTATTTAAATTAAGTTATAAGATCTATATATATCAAAATAATTCCATCAAAAAGTTTTGGTTCATTCATACACCTCATATTCTCATTTTAACAACTAAGTAAACTCATGTTTACCTTAATCAATATAATTAATTTTAACTATTTTCACAACTATTTTTTTTGTAAAAAATTAAGTTGAAATATTTATAAATAATAAGTTACTCTTATTAAAAATATTTAACTATTATTCTCAAATCAACCCATATAAGTTAAAAAATATAATTTAAAATTATTTTTGTAAATGTGCCGATAAAGAGGGGATTTAATGTCTAAATTTTCATAAGAATAGAATGTTTTATATAAAAAATAATTATGAAAATTATTAAAATGATCTAAATTGGATTCATAGATTCATAATTGATGTTTTTCACATTACTATAATTCCAAATTTAATTTACATTAAAAATTATTTACAAGAAAAAAAGTTTTCAAATAAAATTCATTATTTTTTTCAGTATTCAAACAAAATTGAACTACAAAAAAATACTAAACATTTACCCTAAGATAATTTTGACATCCCATTTTGAAAAAATATGTTTTTTTTGAATAAAATATATAAATTCTTCATAATTTATTTTAAAAAAAATTCAACAAAAAGGCCTCAAAATATCTTTTTATTAAAATACATTTTAAGGCGTAAAATTGTATCTATATTTATCTATTTTATACCAGAGAAATATTATGAATGTTAAAAAATTATATTTAATATATTACATATATATTTTATTAATATAATACAACATTATTGATTTTTTTATTTTATTGGAATAAAATAATCTTTTGTGCATTTAAATAGTTATTTATGAAACCATTTTCTTTTTAAAGGGTTTTATTTTCATTTCAAATTTATTTTTCACAAGATAATTCTATATATTTACATATGTAAATAATAAATTTATAACTCAACAAATACTATCTATATCATTCATTTTAATGGATCTATGATAAATATTATGTTAACTACAAATATTAATAGCATATTGTTGTTTAGTAAAACTCAGTATTATGTGTAATACAATCTATTTAAGAAACTTGTTATTTTTTTTATCATAACATAAACATATTATTTATAGTAATGTATGATAAACACATTTATTATTCTTTTATAATTTTTGGGCTGTTACTAGAATTATTAGGATACAATTTATTTAGTGTAAATGTAAAACCTCATGACTATAAATATTATCTTCCTTTGAATCCTATTTTGATTAGTCGCACGTTTCACACAAAAAACAAATCCATAAATAATTATACAAAAATATATAACAATTATATATTAGGTGCATAATTGGTGGATAATAATGTGGGATACTAAATTATGAAATATATATGTATATAAACCCAAGGTTATTTTTAAACCGATAGAATGGATAAAATTAAATTAGGGTAGTTATGTAACAAATATTATTGATTTATTACGTAATATATAATCCTTGTAAAATTTAATTTCATAAATTTTATTTTAATATACTAAATATATTTTGGATCAAATATATTATTGATAAATAAATATATTAACACCAATTTAATTTATAATATATAAAAAATAATATTAATAATAGTTAATATATTAAATTTTTATTTTCATATGAATATAGATTTCATAATATTTTTTTTATTTTTATTTAAAAATAAAATTTTAAATTTTAAAATCTACTATCTATACTATATTTGGATTCGTTATTGCTTACGTGTCACCTTCCCTTGACTCCGCGTCACCCAAATAATCTCAAATTCTTCCTCCAGACCCTCAAAACAACGCTGCATCCCGCACCCGATCGTGATTTACCTCGGGTGATGGTTCTGCTCTCCTCCTTGTCATAGAAATCTCGATACTATTCCGGATTCTCATCTCCAACAGCTAGCTCCACCACCGCATGCTCCATCTCCGCAAGATACGCCGTCGGATCCTCCGCCATCGGCTCCTCCGCCATCAGTTCCTTTGCCATCAGGTCCACCACATTCGGCTCCTTCACCTCGAAGAGTCTTAGGTTTCTCTCTATGATATATTCCCATTCCCAGGGTTCCTGCTACCGTTTCACCTCCACCGGAGCTCCTGTGGTTCCCGCTCTAGGTGTTCCCGCTCCTGCTGTTCCTGCACCCTTTTCACATCCACCACGATTACTACGAATCTTTCTCCTGTTTCCCCTCTGGCGCCCCTCTTATAGTTCACGCTGCTGTTACCTCTCCTGTACTGCACCTAGGGTTGTCGCTCGCATTTCCCCTCCCATTGGCAATACCCAAAAAACACCGAAGTCATCTTCCTCGCTAATTTTCTTGTCATGTACTATGGTTATTAATCTCAAATCCCCTCATCTCCTAATATGTTTCCTACAGCTCCTGCTCTTTCGAAGAATTTCAGTCAGAAACCATCCATATTTAGTTTATCTCATTCTCTGACTCCCTCAAGATTGTGATTTCTATCCTCATCTACAACTGTGGACTATTTTTACTCAATCAAATTTCGACTGATGTGATGCTCGCCCGACAATAGGTATGTTCTCCTAAATTGTTGATATAATATCCTCTTCAATTTTCAGTATTTACCGTCACATAAAACATTTTCATATGTTATTATAGTAAATATGTATTTCCAATTCACAAATTAGGGCATAAATTTCATTATGTTTTCTCGTATTTATTCACCAATTCATTGTTTGAATACTGTTATTCAAAATGAAATATTATTCCTGATCTGTACTTTGATTCTACATTTCATGATTATAAAAATGTTGATGAATGACTTCACATGTTTTTTTGATTCAGGTATCCATATCACCATATCTTGACTGTCAAAGTAATGGCATCAAAGATTCAGTGTAATTTTTTCTCACTAATATTTCTACTTCCATTTACATGATGTTTCATTTATTATTTTTTTGTTTGAGATCAATATTTGATTGATATATAATTCTGTGTCATCTTCTATGAAATCATTGTTTCATATACTTTTTTGTTATGTATTTTTGTTTCTATTGTCTGCTATTATTATTTTTATTTGTAATAATGTTTACTCAAATTGTCAGGCTTTGTTATTTCATTTTCAATATTATTAAATAAACATTCATTTTTTTGGGTTATATCATTTTAACAAATTACCAATAACATTGTTTTAACACCTCCAATATATATTCTCACCGACCATTCCTTCATTTTTTATGCTATATGTAATTTTTCTTAATAGTCTTTGTAGGCTTATATGTTATTATTTACCCTAGAAAAATCGTATTGTTTAATCTCATGCTATATACTATCCTTTAACGCTTGATATCTTTCAAATCCTACTAAACTCTTTTTCTTTGAGCTTAATATTATTTCAAATCCGGCTATATTTAGAAAATTTTGATTCTCATAAAATAGTTGGAAATAATGACCACGATGAACATTATATTTATGAACACATACTACATCCAAGTGTATTATTTTACTGTAGTATTTCTTTAAATGATTTGAAAAATTGTGATTTTATTTTCATTTTTTTGATCAAAATTTAAACATGACATTATGTTTCTATTTGCAGGTTACCAGTACAAATTTTTCACACATTCAATATGCTCTTCATTGATATTGACAAGGGGTTTTCACTTCTTTGAGTTTTCATTTAAATGAATTTCTATCTGAGTTTATAGAATAAATAACATTTTTTAAGTTTTAATATCAACTCATAAATGACATTTGGTTATAACTACGAGGCCTTATTTCCCATAACATAATTGATGTTGTTATCTTTTCTAATATTAGTGGTGTATGTGACTGAAGTAGTCCTAGAGTCGGCCTCCAAAATTCATGTCATATAGAAATGCTATTTGGGAAAGATATCATACACCATCAGACGAGGTATGGTAGATATTCTCATTGACATACATGGATTTCATTTCCCATAAAAAATGTACATATTTTAGGATCGATGAATCATGATAAAGCTATTAATTATTGTTCTCATTTAAATTCTCCTATTATGAAATAAAAATATCCTCCTAAACTATAAAGATTTTAGAATCAGTATTGTTTCATTTTTTATTGTTCTATCAAATTTGGTGTTACTCACCATTTTTATTTTTTTTTAAATTGAATGATCATTGTAATGGTGCATAATGAGCTTACACGTCTTCTTTAATTTAGTTTTATTTATCATTGTATGCAGTTTTTGAATGAAATGGTAACACAGATTCAAGAGAGCTCATACAGACACTCAAGGGCTACAAAGAAGAGCTGTTAAGGTGATCCATTATCGGAATCATTGATTTCAAAAGCTGCTAAATCATTATGTTATCTGGTTCATATGTTATAATTTATATGTCGATGTAATTTCTTTTTTTAAACAATGGAATCATTTTATTGGATTATAAACAATAGAATTTGTTTTTTATTATGAACCAAAACATACATATGAGTTTACCTATCTTTTAATCCAACAGATTTTAAAGTCTTCCATATGTATTTCACATCCATATAAAAAATTTAGTTTACCCATGACAAACATAGGTTTCAACCCTTAGATATGAAATAATTCTTGTCATGGAAGGTATGATAATAATCTTACATGTTCATGATTTGATAAAATTTTCATAAAATTTATTATCTATAGTTTTTTTGTTCATATCTCATCCCATGATGACATCCCTCTTTCATTTGTTGATAGGTACATTGAATTTTGAGGTTATATTCCTTTCATGACTACTAATGACTTGGAAGCCCTGAATAGATCAAATAAAGTTCATAGGGAGCCGAGAAAAAATCTCAAGAGAGCTCATGAAGATACCCAAGGGCTGCATATAAGAGAAGTTAAGGTGATACATTCACGGAATGATTGATTTCTAATGCTGCAAAATCATCAAGTTATCTGTTTTATAAGTTGTAATTCATATGTTAAGGTAATTTTTTTTAAACCACGGAATCGTTTTATTGGATTACAAGCAATAACATTGGTTTTTTTATTATGCACAGAAACATACATATGAGTTTACCCATATTTTATTTCAACATCTTTTTAATAGTTTTTTAGTTTTCAATATGTATATGACATCCACCGAAAAATTTTGTTTACCCAGGACAAACACAAGTTACAATACTTAGTTATAAAATCCAAAAGTGGCAGGTATGTTAATAATATTGCATGTCCGTGAGTTGATAAAGTGGAGGGTATGTTAACAATATTGCATTTTTGACACTCCGTCTTTACTTATTATGAAATTTGTGTTCTAGGGTTTCGTAAAATACTCAATTCAGTCTCCCACATTTAGAGTTTTTTATAGTTCATGAAGTATAAAAAAATGTTCCAAGTTAACTTTTAAGGGTTACAGTCACATATACATATATGTGCTTGGACAATACAATTTTGATTCCAGAATAAAATTTATTGATTCTGGTGTTCATTCATTTTCCCATTTGTTGTGTTCCATATGTATTTCACATCTATAGAATAAATTTAGATTACCCAGGAAAAACACAGGTTACAACCCTTAGCTATTAACTAAGTCCTGGCATGGCGGGTATGTTAATAACCTTGCATGTTTGTGATTTGATAAAATTTTCATAAAATTTAATCTCTTTAGTTTTTTCGTTCATATCTTTTCCCATGATGACATCCCTCTTTTATTTGATGATAGATACATTGAATATTGAGGTTGTATGCCTTTCAGGACTACTAATGACTTGGAAGCCCTGAATAGATCAAATAAAGTTCATAGGGAGCCGAGAAATAATCTTAAGAGAGCTCATGAAGATACTCAAGGGCTGCATATAGAAGATGTTAAGGTGATCCATTCACGGAATGCTTGATTTCTAAAGATGTGAAATCATCAAGTTATCTGTTTCATATATTATAATTCATATGTCAAGGTAATTTATTTTTTTAAACCATGAAATCATTTTATTGGATTACAAGAAATAGAATTTGTTTTTTTATGCACAGAAACATACATATGAGTTTACCCATATTTTATTTCAACAGTTTTTAAATAGTTTTTTAGTTTTCCATATATATATGATATCCACAGCAAAAATTTCGCTTACCCAGGACAAACACAAGTTACAATCATTAGGTCTGAAGTCCAAAAGTGGCGGGTATGTTAATAATATTTCATGTTCGTGAGTTGATAATGTGGAGGGTATATTAATAATATTTCATGTTCGTGAGTTGATAAATTGGTGACTATGTTAATAATATTCCTGTATTACATATAAACTATCAATTGATGTATTTTAGTGCTGGTGGTAGAAGGGGAAGGGAAGGGAGGGGGTGGGGCTGGTGGGAAAGGGGATAGACAGGGAGGAGGGGCCTGGTGGGGTTGGTGCTGGGAAGGAGGGATGATGAGTTGGAAGGGAGAGGTGCTGGGATGGGGTGGCAGCAGAGTATGCTAAGTGGGTAGGGGAGGGAGGTGGTTGGGCATAGGGGGAGGGGGCTGGGCATGGGTGGGGGTGGTGATGGGCAGGATAGAGGAGGAGTTGGAATGGGGGACGAGCCTGGTGGGGGTGGTGTTGGGAAGGGGGGATGGATGTGTTTAATCAAGTTTCTAGTAATTTCCTTGGTGACATAAATATATGGTTGGTAAACATGAATATGCATGTGGTTTCTGTTATATACATGTATTTTGATCATTGATTATTAAATATGTTCACTTATCCATTAATTTTAGGATCCCCTAATTTTAACTTTTGTGGGAAGGTTCAATAGAAATATGGGGTGGGGGTGTATTGCAAGGAACTCCATGCAGATATTCAATGTATGTGCTTATGTAATGTTACGCATTACGTTTTTGTTGGCTCATTGGATGGTTATATGAATGACACTACACAACGCATGACGATTGGCTATCTTACACTTGTTTTTTTAACTACATAAACCAATCCAATGAGGTTATTGGTGATATTATTCTATGAATATTTCATATTTGAAAGAAGGTATTGCAGTGTGTTATTGTTATTAAAAGGTAACAACATAATAAATTGTTCAGTATTTTGTGCTACATTACTTACTTCTATAGTTGTTTTAATTTATTCTATAGATTTATGATTCCTAAAAAATGGTTTCCATTTTGTTTTACATAGAAATATAAATAGGATAGATAGTTTGACTCCATTACTTTAAGATGGTTATCTATACTTGATGAAGTGCTAAACCATAGTGGAAAGACATTGCACGTCCATGATGGAAGAGATAGGTAGGGGGGACGGGAGGGGGAGATCTGTGTTGGGGGAGGGGGCTGGTGTGGGAAGGGGCTGGGCAGGGAGGAGGAGGAGGTGGGAGGGTGAGCTGTTAGGAATGGATGGGAAGACAAGCTAGTTAGAGGGGAGGGGAGAGGAGGAGCTTGGTAGGGGGGAGTCGGAGGGGGGAGGAAAGGGTGGGAGGATAATCCAGTTACTGGGTAGGGGAGGGGAGGGGAGGGTCTGGGAAGGTTGGATGGGAGGGGATGGGAGGGGAAGATAAGGGCAGGGGGGAGGGGGCTGGTGGGGGAAGAGGTTGGGAAGGGGAGGAAGGGGCTGGGGAGGGGGGCTGAGGTGGGAGTGGAAGGTGCTGGGGGGGAGACAAGAAGAGGAGGTGGAGGGGATGGGTGGAGTTAGTAGGGGGTAGGAGGAAGTCCTCAGAAATTGGGGGTGGGGGTGACAAGCTGGGCAGGGTGGGGGAGAGGAGGGGTTGGGAAAGGGGGGGAGAACAAGTAAAGGAGTGGGGAGGGGAGGGGTAGAGCTGGGAATTGGGGTAAAAGGAGGGGTAGGGAAAGGAGTAGGTGATAAGCTAGGCATGCGGGAGGGGAGGGGATGGGTAGGGGGATGGGAGAAGAGGGGCTGGGCAGGGGGGAGGAGGAGGTGGGAGGGTGAGCTCTGGGAAGGGATGGTAAGAAAAACTGGTTAGAGGGGAGGAGAGAGGTGGACCTTCGTAAGGGGGAGTAAGAGGGGGGAGGAGGAGGGGGAGGAAAGGGTTGGAGGAGAATATGGTTAGTGGGTAGGGGAGGGGAGAGGAGGGGCAGGTTGGAGGGGTGGGGAGGGGAGGGGAGGGGAAGATGAGCGCAGGGGGGAGGGGGATAGTGGGGGAAGAGGTTGGTCCGGGGGAGTGGTGGGGGAAGGGGATGGGTAGGGGGGAGGATGAGGTGGGATGGGGAGATGCTGGGATGGGGTGGGAGACATGAAGAGGAGGGGGAGGTGAAGGGTGGAGCTGGGTAGGGGGTAGGAGGGGGTCCTGGGAAATTGGGGGGGGGGGCAAGCTGGGTAGGGTGGGGGAGAGGAGGGGCTGGGCAGGGGAGGGAGAACAAGTAGAGGAGTGGGGAGGGGTAGAGTAGGGCATGGGGTAAAAGGAAGGGATGGGAAAGAGGGAGGTGATAACCTGGGAAGGGGGGAGGGGAGCGGATGGGCAGGGGGAGGGGAGGGGCTGGGAAGGAGGGAGGGGAGAAGAGGGGCTGGGCAGGGGGAAGGAGGAGGTGGGAGGGTGAGCTGCTAGGAAGGGATGAGAAGACAAGCTGTTAGAGGGGAGGGGAGAGGAGGAGATTGGTAAGGGGAAGTATGAGGGGGGAAGAGGGAGGGGGAGGAAAGGGTGGGAGGAAAATATGGTTAGTGGGTTGGGGAGGGGAGGGGAGGGGCTGGGCAGGTTGGAGGGGAGGGTAGGAGAAGAGTTTCTGTATTTTATATTAAATATGAATATAGTATTAAGTTTTTATTATACATGCATTTTTTGAAAACATATGCGATCTTACTTTTAAAATTCATATCATTTCTATTGAAGAGGTAGAAAATATATAGATAAATATGAAAAATCCATTGTTTTGCAGATTTTAGTTGTGGTTTCCTTTTGTCACCTTCAAGAAGTTGTGCACCGTGACCTAAAGCCAGAGGTTTTTATTCTTGAAGCCGAAACTCTTCCTTTTTATTTAGTGTTATATTTTTCGTATTGTAACTATTGCCTTTGTGGTTTAGCAGAACTTCTTTTTCACATCTATAAATGAAGAAGCTGATATGAGGCTCATAGATATTGGAATCCCTAACTTTATTAAGCAAGGTAGGAATTGATGAAGCTCATTGATGTTTCTATTATTTATTTCATTCTATAGATTTTTTAGCTCATGTAATGATGATTCTATAATTTGTTTGTTTAGTATTAAAAAATTTATATTCATTCCTTTTTATTGATATAATCTGATATCGTAGGAGATGATACTTTTCAAAGTGTAATTCCTATTGTTACATTTATTTTTGATTTTCATTTAAAATTGTTATCCATCATTTACATTTCATGGTTAACAAATTTATATTGATAGGTAATTGTTTTCTATCATTGCTTCTCATATTGTAGATTCATTGAATAGATTTTTCAGAACAATTTTGATGCTATTTTCATTGATAAATTGTTATTTTATTTAAACTAAGTGTTCCACAGTTAATGCTTTTTTGCAGTATACAATTAATTTTATTGATTATACATTTTATATTAAATATGCATATACTATTACTTTTTTATTATACATGCATTTTTTGAAAACATATTCAATCTCACTTTTAAAATACATCTCATTTGTATTGTAGAGGTAGGAAATATATAGGGAAAGATGCAAAACCATTGTTGTGCAGATTTTAATTGTGGTTTCCTTTTGTCATATTCAAGGCGTTGTGCACCGTGACCTAAAGCCAAAGGTTTTTATTCTTGAAACCGAAACTCTTCTTTTTTATTTTTTTTATATTTTTCTTATTGTAACTATTGTCTTTGTTGTTTAGCTAATATTATTTTTCAAATCTATAAATGAAGAATCTGATATGAAGCTCATGGATATTGGCCTTTCTAACTTTATTAATACATGTAATAATGGATGAATCTCATTGATGTTTTTATTCATTATGTCATTATCTACATTTTTTAGCTCATGTAATAATGATACTATAATTATTTGTTTAGTATTATAAATTTTATATTAATTCCTTTTTATTCATATAATCTGATATCATAGGAGGTGATACTTTTCATTGTGCAATTTCTTTTGTTACATTTATTTGTGATTTTCATTTAATATTATCATCCATTTTTTACATTGCATTTTTGTCAAATTTATATTGATAGGTCACTTTTTTCTATTTTGCTTCTTATATTGTAGATCCATTGAATAGATTTTTCAAGACAATGTTGATGCTATTTTAAATGATAATTTCTCTATTTTATTTAAATTGAAAGTTCTATAGTAAATGCATTTTTTCTGTATAGAATTAATTTTACTGATACTGCATTTTATATTAAATATGCATATATTATTATGTTTGTATTATACATTCATTGTTTGAAAACACATCAAATCTCACTTTTAAAATTCATATAATTTATATTGTAGAGGAGGAAAATATACAGATAAAGATGCTATAGCCATTGTTGTGCAGATTTTAATTGTGGGTTCCTTTTGTCATCTTCAAGGTGTTGCGTACCGTGATTGAAATTATTTTAATGGTGTTTTCATATTTTATCCACTCCTATTCCATTTTTATGCACCAAAACTTTTTTAAATACAGTATATGTGCAGTATCTATGCAATAAAATATCATTTCAGCCTCTGTTTATGCTATCTCTAAAAGATATATTGCTTTTCTGCTATATGCAATATAGTATCTGTGCAGTTTTTGTGCAGTATTTGTGCAATATATTATTTGTGTAGCCTATGTTTTCTCCAAAAAAATGAATTCCATGTCCATTTATGTTTTCTACATAATACAACATCTGTTTATGCCCATTTTTGTTAACTAAAATACTATATTTACAATAATTTTCTACAATAATTACATTGGATTTTTACATTCATATCGGTTTATGTTTTCTACAATAATGATTATTGTGGTTCTGTTTTTTTGTTCCTTATATAGTGGTTGGATCCTGAATAATGTTCATGAACCACACATTCTACGAGAGGAATGTAGGAGGAGTTGCACATACGGCTGTGAGACGAATGCAGGAGGAGTTGTCATTTCAACATTCTTATTCATTTTCTTTTCAAATAAATAAAATATTAATATAAACTATTATGTTTTATAAATAGTAATCTATAGTTAATAATAAAAATTATTTTTGTGGTGTGCATCACACGGGTGTAGTACTAGTTTTAAATATAGAAAAATGAATGAAAATGTTTAATTCATTCAATTTAATCCTTAGATGATTTTTTGATATTTTTATTAAATAATTAATTTTTAGTTGAGTATGGAAAAATTTCGTGATTTATAAAGACCATAAATTTTATTAAATTAGTAGTGGATAAATACAATATTTGAATTTATGAAATAAATTTAAAAAAATATGTTTTTTTAAGAGTATTAATTAAAAAATGTGGATTAGTTTTTCAAATATATGTATGATAAATTAGATATTATTTTACCATATTATCTAAGACTATTGTTAAATCAATTTTTATTTTAAAAATAATTTTTATTACTTATAAAAAGTAAATATAATAAAATGGGTATAAATTTATAAATTATAAAAAAATATTATGTAGTAAGGTATATTTAATTTTTAGGCATTAATAATAATTAGTTATCTTTAAACTAGTTTCAGAGGTGAAAACCAAAATAGAAACAATTTGTTAACAAAAGAGGTAAAGGGCCTAACTTGTTAAAATTATTTTCTAAGTGAATAGTTAATGTGTGTATTGATAAAAAAATTATCCATAATCTACTTTTTTAAATTTTTATGTCTTATTGATAATTGAAACATGTTCTTTCAATATAATAAGAAGAATTATTCTGAAAAATCTGATTGTCAACACATATATAAGGGGACTCCTTAAACCACTGAAAGACCACTACCAAATTTTTTATTCCTATTAAAAAACCCTTTTTACATCCCCAATAACCCTTTTATATTTACTTTATCATTTTGTCATTTTAAATTTTCCTAAACCATCAATTTTGAAGTATACCTATAAGGGAAAATTAAATTTATCAAAGTTATTACAAAATTGTCACTAATGGTGTTTCATTTTTGTCATTCAGTTTCAAATATATTTTTATAATAATATATGAAAAATTATGTATTTATAATATATTTAACTTTTTTATATTGTGCGAATATTCATTATCCTCTTTTCCACTTGTCTATTATGAGAAATATAAACAACATTCAAGTGTTTGTGCAGACTACATCCTCCATGAAGAATTGTTTTCGATTTTTCTTATAATCACATTATTATTTATTAAAATACAGTAAACAATTATTCCAAAACATAAAATTTATAAGATAATATCATTATGATACTTTAATAATAAAAATATTCCAAAAGTAACCACATTTATACCCTTACCCATCTACTAACTATGACATATTCTTATTTGGGTCGATCAAGCCCCCAATTTGAAAAATGTTTAAAATAATATCATTGATGAAAATAATATCATTAATTACCATTTATATATGATATAAATAAGTAAATAATGATTTTATGTTATTTGTGGAATGGTAACATTAATGTTAAACTCATTAATTAGGATACTAATATACGCTCATTAAAAATACTAGAGTCATGCGAAACATTAATTTTATCATTAAGGGTCCTAATCCAAATTATGAAATAAAGAAATTATTATGCTAAAAATATTTATAATGAAACAATTATATTACCATTTTTGATATTGGAATGGTGAAATTTTGGATAGTAAAAAAGACAAATACAGCTCTAAAAAACTAGATCAAAATATTAATTATTTCTCACATCCGATTTTGAAAATTGATAACAACTGGATAATATGCATATAAATAATAATTCTAAATGATGTTTATTAAAAATTCATCTATATGATTAATTTTATTCAATAGGTGATTGAGATAGTTATTTTTAACACCCCGACCCTACTAGCCTAAATTTGGTGGTAAAATTATTACAATAGAATATATATAACTGATCACATCCCAAAGGAAATAATCATTTAGTAGTCTTGGAAAATTTTATTAATACATAAAATTAATATTAAATTTGAAAAAATAAAGTAGAAAATATTATTTTCTATGAGAAAAATACTTTTCTCTTTAGCTTTTCTGAATATATCAATCCAAATTGTCACACCCAACCTAAAAAATTTAATTATTTTAATTATTTTAGTTTTTTGTATCATTGTTTTCAATTATGGACTATCCTAGGTTAAATTTTAATATTTTTAAGTAATGTGGGGTCCTATAAATTGGTTTTTCATAGTTAATAATAACTGTGCGACAATCGTTCATGATGGTCTATCATCGGGGAGTTCCATTTAGCATGGTTGGATAATCATTTTCTAAATAATTCCTCTACCTGTAGGTAACCGTGAGAAGGATCCTGACCTAGGTAGTGACCAGTGATTGATAAACACAAATTATGGTAAACCATGAAAAAATAGTGCATGATTCTTGTGTTCAAAATAATATAAAATAAAATAAAAATAAAAATAAAAAGTATAAATAAAATAATGTTTATGAAATATTTAATTATAATAATAATGGATATTATTATTATTATAATCATGTTATGTTTTTAGTTTTTTCTTCTTTATTTTTGTTTGTTTCTCCCCCTGTCCCCTTGCCTTGTCTATACGAGCAACCCCCTCTTTTCTCTTACGAGGCGTACAAACCCCATTCCAGATCCCTCCTTTTACAGCATATTCAAGTCCATTTCTTGAAGAATCCTCTTGTGATATTTGAGGTAAGTCCTTCTCCCTAGTTCTCCTCATGAAATTATTATGTTTTTAGGCATTCCTTCACCCTGTGTAGTTTGAACAAAATACTAGGTGGGGGTTTATCTGATTTTTTTTCAGTTTCTTCCATCATTAGGTTTTGTGGAAGGTCTTTTAGTTTGACCTCGTCCTAGTTCCGGCATCCAACATCGAAGGTGAGGTGGATTGGAACGTCTCATCTTGAAGACACCACTCGGTATAATGGTTTTCTACTGAGGTTCTTTTCACCATTATTTCAGGTTCCTTTGGCATTTTAGGATATCTAGGAATCACTTGTAAGAGTTTTGGGGGCTCATTGGTGGTGAGAAAATTCATACATAGGTATATATATATATATATATCTATTTATATATGTATGTATATCTACCATAGGATTCTTCTTTCATGTCATTGGGAATACGTTCCTTAGACTAAATTATATATATATGTGTGTGTGTGTGTGTGTGTGTGTGTATGTTTATGTGCGTGTGAGTGCGGGGCGGTTTCGAGTGGTTGCTACATAATATTTCAAGTCCCAAAGTGTCTCAGCTTGGTATGCCCCCATTTTGAGGAATGTTTCTTATGCCCTCACCTTTAATTTGATTTTCTTGATTTCTTACTATTTTAAAAGTGTGTTTTTTTATTTATGTTATATTTATATATACAAATATATATATATATATATACATGTCTAGGTGTTTCATAAAAAATTGATTGTGCCTCATGGAATTGGTTTCCTACTTTTTTATATAACTCATCAAAGCATTTTTACTAGTTGTTTTTATGTGTTATGAATACTAAATGTTTTAGAATAGATTACTAATAGACTCATATATTCTAGAGTGTATTTTGTGTAACTTAAATGATTTATTTAAATGTGTTATTTAAATTCTGTCTTGTTTGGATCATTCAGTTGTAGTTAGAAAATTAAATGACATTAAGGAAAAATTTCAATTTTTAAGTGTGTTGTGTAATTTGACCTAGAATTGGAAATGCTTTTTGGACAATGAATTTGGTTTGAAAAATGTAAAGGCCTATATGAGAAAGTGATTGTTGAAGAGGGGTTTTACATTGATTTAGAAATGGATTAAAATATTATTAGAATATATATATATATATATTGGAATTATAGTATTAAACGCTCGGTAGGTACGTTATGTAATTTAGGATAGGAAATTTGGTTTTGAACGTGTGAACATGGAGTTGGAAACGTAAGGTGCTTTTTGAAATAGTTTAATGTTTTATGTGATGTGACTGCCTGGTTGGAACATGTGATTGGTTTTTCATACGATGAAGTCACCTATTGGGTATTTCCCAATACAATTTATCATATATGTAGTGTTCGTGTTTTTGTTATTAAATAGAACTGAGGGAATGTAAGGTGAGTCTCACATGTGAGGGCCTCCCATTTAGACATTATATTATTACCA
This sequence comes from Viscum album, assembly GCA_963277665.1. Lineage (NCBI taxonomy): Eukaryota > Viridiplantae > Streptophyta > Magnoliopsida > Santalales > Viscaceae > Viscum > Viscum album. Next base: position 669,237,322 of record OY728155.1, read on the forward strand.
TGGGTACATGGGTATACATTATAGGATCACATGTCAGTTTCTTGTCATCCCAGATTAGATGGGTTTGTACCATCCTATATTATTTGTTAGGCCAGGAAAGTTGTGCCATTGGATTGGTCAGTTGAGGGTATAAAGTTGGTTATTGACATAGGGGCTTCACCATATTGTGAAATGTGGTTCAGAACCAAGTACATCTAGGGGTTTCACTAGGGTTTATTAAGAAATTCGCATGACTGTGTACTATTATGTTTCTATTTTATTATGCCTATTTTTTCGGTGTGTTTTCACAACATATTAAATTTTATTTCAGTATTCAATTTCATGTTCTAGAACTACTTAGGTTTTAATGAATTTACCTAAATGACTTATTTTTTTGGAAGTTATTTTGGGAAGTGAAATGGAAAGGGTATTTTCTTAGAAATACAACTTTATTAATTATTTTGACAAAATATTGTACAACCACATATTTATTATTTGTATTTTTTAAATATTAAGAAATAATTTAATATTAGGGGTGCAACATCAGAATTGGTTTATATTTTTCATTTCCATTGAGCATTTCTTTGCTCACACCTTCTCTATATTTTCAGTTTTGGGTTCTTATAGATTTAGTCTGCACTCTGAGTGAGTTTCATTTTATGTTTTGTGCTGACTCATGTGGTCCCATGGAAGTACATGTTGATTTTTTTATTTGGAAAGTGATTATTTTTATTGGTCATTTTTATTATTCGTTTATTTATTTTTATTTTCTTCATATTCCAAATCATTACTAATAAAATTATTTTGATTACTGACAGTAGTTTCCATCTTGTGGAGATCATGAACACTCTTTGGGCTGTGTCACGGACTGTCTTGGGTGACCAATTCCCGGTTGACCTAGGTTGGTTTATGAAAAAATGGTATCATAAGGGTTTAGTTCTATTTGGAATTTTAGCTATTTTGATACTAGGACTTTCGGAACTCGGGAGGTGGGTATGAGAAGAGCGTCGTGAAATCTTTATCATAATGATGCTTGAGATTCTTAGGGTATCCTAGGATTTGAGTTTTCTATTTTTATTTATTTTGATGGGGGATGACCATGAGATTGATCTTGTGTATAGTTACCGAATTAAATGGAGAAGAAGCCCATGTGAATCCAGAGTGTATGGTTTGAGAAACTCTAAGTGGTTGGTGCTTGCATGGAGCATGGTTTTCTAAACAATAAAGCAGGGTTATGCTTGAAATCTAGTTACCCATAAAGGTTCCTCAGTGTGATTGTGGTTTTTAGTTTGGATTTGGATGGTGTTAATTTAAATCGGGTTTTAGGAGCTTTCTTGAGTTACAAAATGAGTCTTGATTTGAAAAGGTTAGAATTCAAAAATGAAAAAATATTAGGCCGTTTTTAGAATTGAATGGAAACTATTTTGGATTTTGAAAATATTTAAAAAATGTAAAATGATAATTAAGTTATAAATGCATGATTTTGATGGTTAATTGGTATGTGTGACCCTTGGTGTTTCTTATAGACATTCACATATGCGTGTGTAGGGACAATGCATGTTAAAATGTATGTGCAGATGATATAAGTGAAAGTGGGGATGGAAAAATACGTTATGGTTCATACGATACCATGGTTCAATATTTTAAAATTGAATATTTATCAGGTTTTTCTATGTTTGTTAGAAAAGTAAAAAGGTTTAAAACAAAAGGAGGCTTCCATTCTAAAGATATTTGTTTTTAAAGTAATGTGTTGAGATTTTTTGAATTTTATGTTGATATGATAGATGATTTTTGAAATAGAAAATGATTTTTTATTTTTAAAGGGGATTAAATTTTAATGTGGGTGAATTTAGAATAGGTTATTTTTGAGAGATGATTATGGGATTTTTTGTGAAGTTATTATGGTTTTATTTTGTTTGAGAATAGATTCATATTCGGATTGGTTTGTGATGTGTTGGTTTATGAGGTCTTTGTTTTTTTATAGGTTTCCTTTTTGGTTGAGATTTATATGGTTGTTGATTTGATTTTTTATTTTTTATTTTCTATTTTTATTATCCCACATAGAATTTTCCCAGACATTTCTTGTGTCAGCCATTCTTATTCCATTACCATACTCCAATTAGAGATGTGGAATTGAGATCGTCTTGCTTATTTACAATTTTTAATAGTGATTTAGGATTGTTAGAGGTAATAGAGTGGCTTAACGAAGTCGAAATATTTCTCAGAAATTTTCTAGTAGGGAGAGTTCAAGTTGTTTTGATTATGATTGGAGGTTTGACTTTGAACCGAAGGAGGGTGGTCTTACCCACATCATTTCATGTTAGAGTGTCATGGGGAGTGTTTAATACAATTTCATCTAGTGATGTCTGCCTATGGAGGTAAATGGGAAGAACATGATGGAACTCATGGGATTTCAAATAGTTGTGTGGATGATGAATGATCATGTTGATCAGATTAAGGAGCTAGTTTTATTTTCTTCAGAGTTAGCATAAGAAGATCATTTTGGGAAGTTGATCAATAATGCGTTTTAGATGGGTTGGTTTTTGGAGCATGGGTATTTTGAAATCCATTTTCTCTTATTTCTTATGAAGGTCCCATATCTAGTGAGAGGAGTGTGATAGAGGATCCTATTTTGGAATGGTCTCCCTCATTGGGATTGATCTATTGTTATATATAATGTTCAGTTGTTTGCCACTAGTGTGGCCAGTTTGGACATTGAAATTCATCCTTTCACAATCCTCTACATGCTTTTCATTATTATGTCTATCTATGACATCTATATAAAATTTACTAGAATAATAATTCAATGAAATAATTCTTATAAGATTATTCTTGTGCCAGAATTCATGGTAGAATATTCTTTGGTAATCAGGTATTTAGCCACAATCCTTGGAGTAAAGCTCGTTCATATCTTGGAAAACAAAAGGGGAACAATAAACACGGGTCTAACATTTTTCTTTAGTGTTGTAATGGAACAATTTAAGCCTCTATTGTAGTGTCTTCATCATGAAAGGATTGATTTTTTCATAAAAATCATAGTGATCTCATTTTCACATTGTGGTATTTTTGTGAATGTTCTCATTTTTCTATGAATGGTTTGGTGGCCTTGAGACCTTGTGAACCTCTATTATCGTAATCATGCAATATGGATGAAAACCTTTGAATACCAGTCTGTTCATGGATCTATTTTAGATTTTAGTTGTGGACATCTTGGAGACGCGCATGTCCTATAAAAGTGACAAATCATTTTTTTATTCTCTCATTGAGGTTTTTTATTGGGCCCCCAATGTGGTGCTGTTTGGTCCGTGTGGGAGAATGTCAGTTTGGTTTGTGTTGGGGGTTCCTTATTTAGTTCACGTTGGTAGTTATAGAGTTTCTAATGCTATAAATTTAATGGGTTTTCTAATACGGTTAGTTCATAAATGTTGGGGAGATCCACCATGTATCTCATTATGGATTCCTTTTGCGTTGGTCTATACTAGATGTGTTCTTATGGTCAGGAGAAACCCCTCATGTTCTCCCCTGTTGGAAAAAAAATCCCTCAATGTAACATTGCATCATTTTTGGGTTGATTGTCTTTTTTGAAAAAGTAGGTTTCCATATAGAATTTTCGAGTTCCAGATAAGTTGTTGACATTCCATGTTGACAAAGAACGATGACAAAGGAATGTATGATCTGGAGGGCGTACAAAAAGGGCAGTGCAAGGTGGCACAATTTCCCAGTGTTTGCCAAATTTTTGGGGTCCAAAATTTGGAGGATGGTGAGAATCACAAAAATTTGATATCCATGAAGATCATATTTTAACATGGAAAAGGCATGAATTTTGGGAAGATAGGCTTTATGGTTTGGAATTCGTGAAGACCAGAAGAATGATGGTGGTGATTTTTCACAATTACGTCAATCTTCGCCAATGGTAGAGTTGAAACCCATCGCGGCAGTGAAGGGATTTGCGAGGGAGATTCACAGAAGCGGAGCAAGGTAATTGAAGGAACGCTCCGCGATTACGACAAGCTCCACGATCTGAGAATTACCGAGCTGCTTCGTGATTTTGAGAGAATTCTGGAAGAAAATTCAGAGTTTCGCAATTGGTGATGACGTGGCACTGACTTCGAGTGGAAGGGTTGAGGGTTGGTGGAATTCTCTATAAATAGAGGTCGACCCCCTCGAGAGAAGGAGATAATTTTAGACTAAGATCTTTCAATCTAGTTTTGTGAAGGTAGTTCGCATATCCCATGTGCTTCATGAAAGAAGAGCTTCACGGAGGCTATTCTAGCTCTGCAAAAGTTGCAGGATCCACATTGGGTCAGTGAGCAATGCGAGGGAAGTCGATCTGCGATGACTTGAGCTTCAAGAGAGTTCTTTGCAAGAGTACTTCGTGAGAGTGCTTTACGAAAAGGCATGAGCTTCACGTAGGATTGTTTGAGCTTCGCGAAATTGGGAGGCTCGCGAAGTAGGGTGCTTTGAGAAGGTATTTACAAAGGAACTGCCCAATATTTTAAGAGGCAGAGGGGTATTCATCAGTGGATGAAATTTGGACTTTAACAGAGCATCTATCAATAGTTGAGGAGGAATTTTTTCATGAAAATGAAGAGAACTAAAGTTCTATAAACTGTGAGTGGATCTTCTGAAAAAGCAGTGAGCTCACTTCAGTTGAGAGAGTAGTGAGTTCTAAAATTGTGAGTGGTTGTAAACCATGAGATACAATGAGTCCCCTTTGAACTTGTAAATAGAAGTGCGCTTATAGTGGAATTAGTACATCATCACATTGTCGGTGTATGCTCCTTGGAAGTAACCCAGTGAGGGTGAACTAAGTAAAAATCACTATGTCATGTGCATGCTTTAATGTTTTCTCATACTCTGTATCGGGAAAGAGAGAGAAGAGGGTTTTGTCTAATAGAAAAAAAAAAAACGGGGTAGTTGTTTTAATCTGTCATACCCTGATTCAGCCTCCCTCTCAGGGTATCTGACATAGTGGACCTAAAAATTGGTATTAGAGGGAAAAGTTAATATCGGTGATTCTCTCTCAATTGGAGGTCACTAATCATAAAGGGATTCCAATCTTCGATGGGAACAATTTCCAGCTATGGAAGAATCAGATGCAATACTACTTCCGATCATTAGTAATGGATGTTTTCACAGGAGCAATGCATGGCATAACAGTTGATATTAATAGTGGTGCATTATCAAAAGCTGAGCATAGAGAGTTGGACGCTGAAGCCAAAGCAATAAATTCCTTAGGGGGAGCCCTATCCAATCCTATATATACAAAGGTGATGTCTTGAAAAACGTCACATGACATGTGGGAAAATCTATTGAATATATATGAAGGGGATACAAAGGCCAGGGAAGCAAAGCTGCAAGTGTTGTGGAACAAGTATGAAGATATGAGAATGAACCCGAATGAGTCTGTTGATGCATTCTTCGATAGGGTAAATGTTGTTGTGGAAGACATACAAGGTCTTGGAGAAGTTATTGAAGACATAAAGATTCTGAAGTGCATCTTGGGGAAACTTCCACATCGGCTCAATCCAAAAGTTTTAGTTTTGGAAGATAAAGACCCGAAAGAGCTGACATTTGATAACCTCCACAGTACCCTTATTGCATATGGAATAAGAAATGATGATAAAGATTCTACAAAAAAGGGGAAATCCAAAGAGGTAGCATTCAAGGCCATGGAGAATATCACCACTGAAGACTCTCAGGAAGAAGAAGAGATAGATGTGGTGATGTCATTCCTATCCTCAAACCCTCAAAGAGGAAAAGGAATGTTTAAAGGGAAGTTTCCACTAGCTTGTTTTCGATGTGGAAAGGTTGGACATCTTTTGGCAAGGTGCCCCAAAAAATTCCAAGAGGATAATGACGTCAATGAAATTGAAATTCCCAAGAAGATGTCTCCAGTATATGGGAAAGGAAAGATACAATTCAAGAGAAATTTATTTAAGAAAAAGAACCTTCTTTCAAAAGAATATGACAGTTCAGATGAGTCTGAGGTTGAGGAGGTTGAAGAGATAGAGAACTATAGAGAACATGGAGAAAATAATATTGTGGTCGTTGTTGGTAGTTCTCAGAATAAGAATGAAACCGAAGCTGATGAAGAAGAAGAAGAAGGTGAGGGGAGAGTTGATATGAAAGCAGAGTTAGATGCTGATCTTGAAGAGATAGATGTTTGGAGATCCAAAACAAAGAATGCCAACAAATTTGTTCCCGATGACAAACTCTATATGCAGCAGAAGGAAGAAGAGAAGTCTGAGTTGATGGAAGAAATAGAGAAACTCAAGTTATCCACACCAGAGGACTCAGAATCAGTTAGTGAGTATAAAATAAAAATTGAAGAACAGAAAAGGGATATTGATAGATTGAATAACACAAGGAAAGATCAAATCAAGAATATTGAAGAACTCTTAGGATAAGTTGTCAATCTGTTGAAAAAGTTTAAAGATCAAGAAAAACACTTTACTCCTACTGGGTCATCAGGAAAGAAGATCACTCAGAAAACTGAGAATCTTAAAGTGGAGAATAGTGGTTCAGCATAAAAGAAGATTCAACTTTGTTCAGATGCTAAGAATGATGGGGGCTTGATCGAAAACAGAAAGCTGTGAAAGTTGAGGTCAGAATGCAAGCACCCACTCTGATACTGAAGGTGGATTTGGGCACAGAGTAGAATAAAAAGATTCAGAGATCCCAAAGGTAAACTAGTACTGCAAAAGTAACATGAAGGAATTAACCTTATATCAGGTGTTATTATTGTGAAAAAATGAAACATTCACAGTATGTGTATTCCATAGCCAAGAGATATTGAAGGGAACAAGAAAAAATGTGGAATCCAAGCCGAGAAAGATTCTATAAAACATATTTCGAAGGGCACTGTTTTTGGTGCGGAGGATTTGGGCACATGGCTAGGTAATGCACTTCAACTGTACATAGGATTGTGCCAAAGAAGAACCTAAATGATTTCAAGAAGCAGATCAATGAACCAACAGGTGAGTTGAAAATGCAAAATAGATTTGGACCTTTGTAGGATAAAGCTAGTCCATCATACTCTGAGAAAGATCAGAAGTCACAATCCATCTCAAGTATGAAGGAAAAAGCATGGTCCAAGAAGAAAAAGGATGATGAAGGCAGTGGTGGTAGGAATTTTCCTTAAAGCATCGGATCTCTCTGGTGTGTGGATCCTTGACAACGACTGCACATATCACATGACAGGTAATAAGGATCTCGTCATAGGCATAAAATATGACAATGAAAAAGTTGTAAAGTTTGGAAACGATGAAGGGATGAAAATAATTGGCTCTAGAAAGGCCATGTTTGGGGGAAAAGAGATGAGACATGCTAATGTCTTAGTAGTAGAAGGCCTCAGTCACAATTTGCTCAGCGTCCGTCGACTGTGTGACTCAGTACATTCTATAAGGTTTACTAAGAAGGTGTGTATCGTAAAAGGAAGAGATAGGGAAGTGGTTCTATAGGGAAAGAGAATAAAGGGAAATCTCTACCTGGTAAGTGGAGAAGAAGATATATGATTTCTATCTAGAGGGGAAGAAAATAAGTTGTAGCATAAATGACTTGGTTATCTGTGTCAGACATCCATGGAAGATCTGGTAAAGTGTGATGCCGCAAGAGACCTATCCAAGCTATCACGTGGTCATACTCACACGTGCGACGCATGCCAACAAGGGAAGCTCATCTGAAAGATTTATAAGGTAAAAGAAAATAATTCAACAAGAGTTCTCGAATTGGTGCATGCAAATGTTTATGGGCCTATCACACTAAGAGCAATTGACTGAAAGAGGTAATATGATCTTTTCATTGATGAATATTGCGGAATGACATGGGTATTTGTTATTTCCCATAAGTCCAATGTGGTCAGCTGCTAAAAACTATACCGAAGGGAGTGTGAAAGGATTCTTGGACAGAAAATTATGATGTTTTGTACTAACAATGGTACTGAATTCACAAACAGTCAGGTGGACGACTATCTCGAGAAACATGGGATAAGGCATCATGTTTCTTCAATAAGAAATCCCCAACAGAATGGAGTGGTTGAAAGGAGAAATCATATTATCAACAACATGGACAGAATGATTCTCATTGAAAAAGACCTAGCAGAGAAATTTTTGAAGGAAGTAGTTTTGACATAGGTCTATATTTCAAATAGGGCTCTGTTATGTCCGAAGGAATGAAAGACTCCATGAAAAATGTGGTATGGAAAGAAGTAAATAGTGAAATACTTTCGAATATTTGGATGTAAGTGTTTTATCCTCAACAAGGAAAAACATAGGAAATATCAATCACTAGGAGATGAGGGGATATTCCTTGGATACTCAGGAAAATGCAAGGCATATAAATTATTTAAGAAGAGGCTGGGAAAAGTAGTTGAGAGAAATGATTTCACTGTAGTGGAGAATTAGGATATCATTCAACAACACAGTGAACAATTTCTTGATGAGAGTGATGAGGAAGAAAGCAACGCAGGGGAAACAGAAGTGGCTGATATTGATTCAGAAGAAGATACTAATGATGAGAATGAGGAAGTAAAGTCTGTATCTGCACAAAATCCAAGGAGTTGAGCTGAAATTGATAGGCAGAATATCATTGGTGATCAGTCTGCTTCGGTTCAGACTAGGAGAATGAAATCACTGCAGCAGACATCCTTCCTATCTCAGGTTGATCCAAAATGCTTTGCTGATGTAGCTGAAGATGAAAACTGGATTCGGGCAATGAATGAAGTGCTAGATCAGATTGAAAAGAATTAGACATGGGAGATTGTTTCGAGGCCAGCAGATAAGAATGTCATCAAGACTAAATGTGTCTATCACAACAAGATGAATTAATATGGAATAGTTATTCGGAAGAAAGCACGACTAGTGTGCACGGAATACTCCCAGATAGAGGGAATATATGTTGATGAGAAATTTTCACTAGTTGCGAGGGTAGATACAATTAGACTATTTCTAGCCATTGCAGTGCAAAATAAGTTCAACGTTTTCCACATGGACATCAAATCTGAATTTTTGAATGGGGTTCTGGAGGAAGAGGTGTATATTGAGCAGCCAGATGGTTTTCTCATTCATGAGGATGAGAACAAGGTTTTCAGACTGAAGAAGGTGTTGTATGGGATTAAACAAGCACCACGATCATGGTAATCAATTCTCGATCAGTAGTTAAAGAAGCTTGGTTTCCATCATAGGGGAGTTGATTAAAATATCTATTTCAACAACAACAGTAATCAAAGGATGTTGGTCTTGGTGTATGTCGACGAAATAATATTTGGCAGATCAGATGAAGCTCAGTGCATACAGTTATCCGAATTCATGAAAAGTGAGTTCAAAATGTCAATGCTTGGAGAGAAAACATTTTTCTTTGGTCTATAGGTGACACAAGGAAGAAATGAAACATTCGTTTCACAATCCAAATATTCCAAGGAGATTTTGAAAAGATTTGGAATGGAAAATTAGAAGGAGATGATGACTCCAGTAGCTACCCGGATGAAATTTTCCAAAGATGAGGATGTAAAGGAAATTAATATCACATAATACTAGAAAATAATTGGAAGTTTTCTATACATGATTGCAAAAAGTCCTGACATTGTATTCACCACATTCCAAGCCTTGAGATATCAGAGTAATCCTAAGGCACATGCTTGCAGTGAAAAGAATACTTTGGTATATCAGGGGTATAGTAGACTTCGGTTAGATGTATAGTGGGAAATCTAAGTCATAATTATTGGGATATACTGATGCAGATTGGGCCGGTTCAATGGATGACAGGAAGTAAACGTTAGGAGGTGCTTTCTATCTTGACTAATTGTGTGTTTATTGGATAAGAAAGAATCAATATTGCATTTAATTGAGCACCATAAAAGTTGAGTATATTGCGACCACTCAAGCATGCACACAGTTATTGTGGATGAAACAGAAGCTTGATGATATGGGTGTTGAAGTGATGCCTCTGATCGGAATCCAGTGCGATAAATCAAGTGCTATAAATATTTGAAAAAATCCAGTCCATCACTCAAGGAAAAATCACATTGAGATAAAATATCATTTTATCAAGGAGAAGGTTGATGAAGGAATTGTGAAGTTAGAGTATGTGCCTACAGAACTACAGGTTGTAGACATTCTGACAAAGGCCTTACCCAAGGAAGTGTTTGACATGCATCGACTGGCTCTGGGAGTCCATTTGACTCCCCGCACTTAAAAAAGTGTGGATGTGGGATCCCCCTCTCACCAAGATATTGCATGTTTTTCTCTAATGTGCTAATCTATGTTCTTTCCAATATTGCAGACCAGAAAGGGGTGACCTTTGGGTTCGTTGGCAAATGGGGTGAAATAGTGACTCCTCAAGGGGGAGAAACTGTGGCTATGTAAGGGAAAACAGTCTTAGTAAAAGACATGGGGAGAAGCTGACAGGTGGAGTAGTGAGATAGGGGAGAGTAATGAGATAGGGGGAGAAAATAAAATCTGATGATTCTAGAAGTGATCGATCAAAGAATAGATATCATGAAAGCTGAGGATCGTGATAAAAGTAGAATAGTGAGCTTGGAATGGTGAGAGAAGGTTTCCAGCTATCACCAATTGGTATTAGTGTGGATCAACAATTGGTATCGATTTATAAATTGGTATTATCTTATAATTGACAATTACTGTTTGACATGAAGTGATTAATTGATGAAATTTTAATACAACTCTTATTTCTCATGCTGAGCATTGATCATGTGGTCTTAGAGTACGTGTTAATTGATTCCTTGAACGCTATCAGAATCAAAGAGGCGAATGATGGTAGCATTTGGAAAGAGTTTCATAGAGGTATCAACATGCCAAAAATCATTCTGAGAAGATTTTTGAAGAGTTGTCAACAAACCCAAAGGGGGAGATTGTTGGGAAAAAATCCCTCAAGGTAACATTGCAACATTTTTGGGTTGATTGTGTTTGTTGACAAAGTACGTTTCCATGGAGAATTGGCAAGTCCAAGAGAAGTTTTTGACATTCCATGTTGAAAAAGGACAATGACAAAGGAATGGACGATCTGGAGATCATACAAAAAGAGCAGTAAAAGGTGGTGACGTTTCCCAGTGTTTGCCAAATTTTTGGGGTCCAAAATTTGGAGGTTGGTGAGAATCGAAAAAAGTGGATATCCATGAATATCATATTTTATTATGGAAAAGGCATGGATTTCGCGAAGAGAGGCTTCATGGTTTGGAAATAGCGAAGACCAAAAGAATGATGTCGGTGATTTTTCGTGATTACGTCAAGCTTTGTGAACGACAAAGTTGAAGCGCATCGTGACGGTTAAGGGATTTGCGAGGGAGCTTCATGGCAGCGTTACGAGGTAATTGATGGAATACTCTGTGATTAGGACGAGCTCTGCAATCTGAGAACTGCCGAGGTGCTTCGCAATTTTGAGATAATTTTGGTGGAAATTTTGGAGCTTCGCGATTGGTGATGATGTGGAGATGACTTCACGTGGAAGGGTTGAGGGTCAGTGGAATTCCCTATAAATTGCGGTCGACACCCTCGAGAGGAGTGAATTTTTGAAGAAGATCTTTCACTCTCGTTCTGCGAAGGTAGTTCACATATCCCGTGTACTTCGTGAAAGAAGAGCTTCGCAATGATAATTGTATCTCCGTGAAAGTTGCGAGCTCTGCATTGGCTCAGTGAGCATTGCGAGGGAAGTCGCTCTACGACGACTTGATTTTCGCAAGAGTGCTTCGTGAGAGTGATTTACGAAAAGGCAGGAGCTTCTCATTAGCATGTTTGAGCTTTGTGAAATTGGGAGCCTCGCGAAGTAGGGTGATTTAAGAAGGTATTTCAAAAGGAACTGCCCAGTGTTTTTAGAGGCAGAGGGGTATTCATCAGTGGATGAAAGTTGGATTTTAATATATCATCTATCAACAATTGAGGATGTATTATTTCATGAAAATGAAGAGACCTACAGGTCTATAAACTGTGAGTGGATCTTCTGAAAAAGTAGTGATATCACTTCAGTTGAGAGAGCAGTGAGTTCTCAAATTGTGAGTGGTTGTAAACCAGGAGGGACAATGAGTCCACTTAGAACTTGTAAACAACAGTGCGCTTATAGTGGAATTGGTACATTGGCACACTGCTAGTGTATGCTACTTGGATGTACACCAGGGAGGGTGATCCATGTAAAAATCGATGTGTCATGTGCATACTTTAAAGTTTGCTGATACTCTGCATTGGGAAGGAAAGAGAAGAGGGTTTTGTCTAATAGAAAAACATGATTAAAAGAGGAATTTGTTTTAATCTGTCATACCTTGATTCAACCCCCCTCTCAGGGTATCTATCCTAGTGGACCTAACATACCCTAATTCTTTTTATGTGGTTTCTTATTGATCGATTGAGTGTGGCTAGTGGAGTAAAAGGTCACACCTCTAGGTTCACTGTTTCTCTGAGTTTTGATCAGGCATGGATTTGATCTTTTTGTAGTACTTGGTTGGGTGAAATTATGGGAGAAAAATGTTTTTTCTTGTGGGGATAATTATAGAAACCAAGCCTAAAAAATTTAAATATTTTAATTTTTTTAAATTATTTTTATCTTTGTTTATTATTATAGGCCAGTCTGGGTTAATTTTTAAAATTTTTAAGCAATGTGGGGTAATAAGCATGAGTGGCACATAGTTATGTATAACTGTTAATTAAATGTTCATGAAGGTTCATCATCATGTAGTTCCATTTAGAACAGTTAGAGAATGGTTTTCACAACCATACATCTTCCGGCATATAACCAAGTGAGGTTGCATGACCTAGGAAATGGATGGTGTACGACATGGTAAACATTTAAAAAATAATGTAGGCATCCTATGATGAAAATAAAATAAAATAAAATAAATAGTAGTAAAATAAAGTTAAGAATGTGTTTTAATAATAATAATTATTATTATTATTATCATCATGTTAGGTTTTTAGTTTTTTCATTATTTTTCATGATTTCTTTTTTCTTCTTCATCATCCATCTCCCCTTTCCTAGTCCATACGAGTATCCACCCATTCCCTTCTCCTTCGACATGCACATACCCCCCTTTCGAATGACATTTCTATCAGTTAATTCAAGGACGTTTCTTCACAAATCATATCTAAATATTCATGTTAATACATTCTCCCTACTTCTCCACCTATGATTCAGTTGTTTTTGGGGCTTCTATCACTCAATGTATCTTGGGAGAAACCCTACGGTGCGGTTTAACAAATTTTTGTTGGATTCATCCATAGTTAGGTTGTGTAGAAGTCTCAAAAGTAGAACTCGTCCCTATTTTGGCATCCTACTCTAATGGAATGGTGGATTGGCATGTCTCATCTTTCCGACATCACTAAGGGTATGAGTTTTCTTCTTTTTATTTGTTTTTTCTCCTTTATCTTGGGTCCCTTTGGAGATTTTGGGTATATTAGAATGGATTTTGAGATGTTGAGTGGCTCATTGGTGGTGTGAACCCACATACATAGGTAGGTGTATATATATATACACACATATATCCCTCAGGCATATTCCCTCATAGCATGTGGAATACATTCCATAGACTAAAGGAAATATAAAGATAAGGTTGTATGTTCATGTGACTGAAAGGTGGTCTCAAGTACTAGCCTCAAAATTTCTCAGGTGGTAAAGTTTCTTGGGTTAGTTTGCTTTTTTGTTGAGGTTGGTTTCTTATTCCCACACCTTTAATTTAATTTTCCTAATTAATTAGTATTTTAGAGATTTGTAGTTACATTTATGTTATATTCAGATATACATATATATATATACACATTCCTAGGTGTATAGTAAAAAATTAATGCGCCTCTTAGAATTGGTTTCCCATTTTATATAACACATAAATGAGTATTTACAAGTTTTTTTAAGTTAGAAAAAACCAAAATGTTTTAAAATTGATTACTAAAAGACTCATAGCTTGTGAAGTGTACTTTTTGGAACACAGATAATTTATTTAAATGTGTTGTTTAAAACATGGCTTGTTTGGATATTTGAATTTTATTTTGACAATTAAATGACATGAATACCTATTTACACATTTCATGTGCATTGTCTACATTAACATGGAATTGGAATTAGTTCTTGGGAGATGAATTTAGTTTGGAAAATTTAAAGGCCCATATAGAAATGTGCTTGTTGAGGTGGTGTTTCCCATTTTTTATGAAATGGTTTGAAATATTATTATGATATATATATATATATTAGAATGATTGTATTAAAGGCTTGGTTGGCACATCATGTCATTTTGGAAGTGAAATATGGTTTTGAAAATGTGAACCCCTATTTTGAAACTTAAGGATCTTTGAGAGATGTTTTAAATGTTTATGTGATGTGACGGAACCATTTGCACTTTAAAATGGTTTTTCATATGATGGGCACACAAATTCAGGATTTCTATATATGGGTTATCATATAGGTAGTGTCCATGTTTGGTGTGGGTAAGTGAAGTGATGGTAGTTTAGGTGAGTCGTTCATGAGAGTGACTCCCACTAACATAGTATATTAATTTCATGGGTTCCTATGCACCATTTACCAGATCGAGTGACAGTTTCCTGACTGTCTTGATTAGACGAGTTGGTACCCTCTTAGATTGTTTCTATTCCAATAAGGTTATGACACTGTATTGGTCAGATGAGGGATGCTAGTTGGTTATAGGTTTATTGGCTTCACCATATACCGATAGGTGGTTCCAAAATGAGTTCATCCAGGGGTCACTCAATGGATTTTTAAGAAACACCCATGATTACATACATGTATGTTCCTGTTTTATATTTTCACACTTTTTGTTATATGATTTACTAACACATGTGCTTTTCTTTTTAACATAATATTCATGTTTTAGAACAAGTCAATTTATATAAGAATTTATTTTAATGTGTTATTTGTTTTGAAAATTTATTAGTGAAGTGAAATGGAAAATAGTTTTTCTTAAAAATATAAGCTTGATACTAATTTTTGATAAAATAGTAGAAAATATTTTCTTCATGAATCATAATTTCGAATTGAGAAGAAAATATTTCACTTTAGGGGTGGGTAACTAAACATGGTATAAATTTGATAGACCTATTAAGTGTATTGGCTCTCCCAAATACTTTATCTTTTTAATTCCATGTTCTTCCGGATTGACCCTTCTCTCAAATGAAGATTCATTCTACATTTAGTGGTGACCCATAAGGTCACATGGAGGTATGTGTTAAGTTTAATTTTATTCCTCTACAAGCACTTATTATGATTGATCAGTTTTATTTTAATTTTTTTTATCTTATGTTAATTATAAAATTCTTTCCCAATAGTTTTATTTTGATTCCCGACATTAGCTTTCATCCCGTGGGGATTGAGAATACCCTTCAGTACTTATTGAGGACCAATTTGGGTGTCTGGTTTGTGGTTCAACCTGGTTGGTTTGTGAAATAATACACCTAATATTATTTTGGGTAATGAAACATTATAAATGGGTGAGCTTTAATACTCAGTAAGGTGCCATGTATAGAATAAGATATCATGAAAAAATAATACATAAAAAATATGGAAGTGTAAATAACTGAAACACATTCCATTTTAATAATAACTTGAACACGAAGAATAATGTTGAAGGAATAACTATTAGTAAAAATAATTCCATATAAATATTTATATTATCATGAAATTTATCCAAGAATATTATAACTAATTAAAAAATCATGTGTACATCATCAACTAATCTCATGATGGTGGAATGCATAATACTGGAAATAATGACCATAAAATCAACTAATTTTTCAAAGAAATGTTATATAAATGGGTAAGGACTCACCAAAATATCCAAGGTAGTCTATATCATGAGTTATACCGAATAATCAATGGGCAATAAAGGGAGTCACCAATCACATACTAAGTCCAGTTAATTTCTAATATGAAAGGGTATATACATAATAAATGTAAAAAATCAAATTGAATAACTAGAATATGAATTGATAATAATTTCTCCAATCATTAGACATATTCAAAACAAATCTAGAAAAATATTTAAAATGAAATCAAAATATTACATTCCTAGTCAATTTTATTATAAAGCATGTAATTAAAAAATAAATACAATATATAAATAGAGAATCCCCAGTAAAATTGATCATAAACTATATGGAGAAATGTTAAGGATGTCATAATAATACTAAATCTCAAGTAAAACTGATCATAAACCATCCAAATGAATAATAAGTATGGAATCATTACAACATACACCTAGTGTTACATAAAAAATCTGGGGTTTTCATTGATATATAGAATTACAATAAAAAATTCCATAATGAACAATCTTGGGGAAAATACAGTTTTCAAATTGAGAATCACTATTAAAAAAAGATCCCTATATATGAAGAGAAATATTTGATTTCAAAACAATAATCAAAATCTATAATGGAAGAATAAAAATATTGATTGATTAAGATGGTGGTAAACACAATTCAAGTTGAATAATTATAATAAAAAAATTTCTTTAATGCTTTTCTAAACTGTCAAAAAATATGCCATTCAAAAAATGACCAGATGATTTGGTATAATTTTTTTGTGAATATAAATCATATTTAAATACTAATTTAAAAATAATTTAATAATGTTAAAAAAAATTCTTAAAAACATTTTAAAAAAACATAGAATGTTATGTTAATGGATTTTAGACCAAATAGAGAAGTAAATTTATCATTCATTTTAAGTAAACATGAGAGGAAAATAGATCCATTAAATTAAAATATAAATAATAACCATTTAATAATAAAATATATGGGGTATATGATATAAATATCAAACTATTTCTCTAAGGGTGGGTAAGTCATAAAAAATCATGAATAATGATGAGATGGTAGAAATACACTTATATAATTCCTTCCTTTTTTATTGTAAGCCCCATTAAAGAAATAACTATAAATAAAATTTTTAACTTCCATGAAGATATATAGATTCATTATATAACATATCATAGGTTATGTAAATATATTACATGATTTATATAAGTGTTGACTATCAAATATATCTCAAAGAAGTAAAAGTGATACAAGAACCCCTTACAAATTTGGTAGCATTTGAATTATAGCCCCCATAGGATAAAAATAAGATTTAAATAGAATTATTGTAATTTTATTCATGTTATGAAATAACAATGGAGTTGTATACACACATAAAAAATTAAATAAGTGGTAAATATGGTATATGTCTCAAGGAAGTAAAAGTTAGATGAGAAACCCAATAATTTGTTATGAATTCCTTCATATGTGTATAAAGATCATGTACTATGGATTTAATAGTGTTATTAGTTAATAGTAGATCCATATAAATATTCACAATATCATATATTATTATCCCAGAAAATCTTACCACCTATTCATTAATAATGGTTCCTTATTACCATTCCTTCTCAGGTTAATGACTCCATTTTATTATGCATGTTTTATCACAAAAGTTCTAATTATTGAGAATTGGATATAAATACATCACATAAAAAAGGTTAATATTTTTATAAATATATTATTTATTAATTACATTACTCTTTTTACCATTCATTAATGTATTACATGGGAAATTAATCACACTAATTCTGGGATATGGAAGAACGTACATATGCACGAGCGATGATATCAATCGAAAAATTATTAAAAGGTGTAGGAAGTGTATAATATATTAATTTTACATAATATATATCATGTCATATGTATTATATATATTTATTATTTTTATCATAATGACTATCCATGAGAGTAGGTGATGGAAAATGAATTATATTAGTTTGTGAGGAGGTAGTTCACTGTGCACATGAGTGATGGATTTATTTACGATTTGATAGAGGAGGATATTAAGAAATATTATTACATAAACATAATAATAATAAAAAATTCCGTATTTTCTTTCTCATATTTAATGTGTAATTTTTTTTTATGTTTGTAAATGAAGAAAGAAAATGAAATATCTTCATTAGGATGACTATATTCTCACATAGTTACCTCCTTTAGATCACTTTTTAAGGACCCATATGTTGGTCTTAGGTGAAGAAAATTACATATATCATGATATTAAGTATGTTTAGGAGACATTTTATAAGGTGTTGGTTGAGAAAAATGCATTGAGAGGTGTAAAGAAGTTAAAGGAGGGGGTTCTCTTTTATAATAGAGGAGGAGTGACATTTTTGAGAATAAAGAAAATTATTTAATTATGAGAAGTCATCATCAACCCAAGTTCCTGAAAAACATACCAATAATATATTATAGGGTTGAAAATTTATATTTATAGCTTCTCCAATAAAAATATTCATGTTTTGAACATGTTATTATCTTTAGCAACATGGGTATTCATTTTTACACTTTTTTTTCATTGCCAGAACTTTTTTTAACCAAGGTAACATATACTTTAATCAAAAAAATAAAATGTGAATTATTATATAATTTAATACCATTTTTATAAATTTTTAATCCATTTTATCAAATTAAAATTTTATGTTTTTTGATGATTAACTATTACATAAGTTGATGTTACACATGAAACCTTATTTTAATATTGACCACGGTAACAATATTTTTTCTATTTAGTGGTCAATAATATTGTTGTAAAAGAAATATTTTTCCATTAATAGAATATGGTTGATATTTTTGACCATTATATATCCAACTAGACAAATAAATCACAATCAAAAATTTTAAATCAATTAATATATTATTATCTATTAAAAAATAACATTAATGCCAATTTGATAATAATCATTTAATTAGACAAAAAAACTTAAATAAATTGATTGAATTCAAATATAATATCTCAAAAAATATCTAAAATTTAATATTTCTATACAAAATACATGAAATACAATATTTAAGTCAATTTATATCACCTTTAAATTTTTTAAAATCAATTATTTTATTTTTCATTTAATTCAACAATTATTGCACCAATGACGCATGAGGATTTAATATAATTATATAACTACAACAAAATATAAATAAACCTACCCGATTAAAATTATTTCATTATTATAAATATTTCCAGGAAACATCATTCCAAATTTTTTTTGAATATATGAAAACATAATTGAAATTTAAATCCAAGAGGGTGGCATTTTATATTCTTCTTCACTTAAATGATTATATGGGACACATTTAGGATATGGTGTCAATAGAAAAATAAAAATTCATCATAAGGTGATAAGGGTATAAATAAATTCTTCTAATAATATTTAATATGTAAAATGATTCCCTTATCACTTATTTTTAACACAATTTCTCATAATTTACCATTTTATAGTTGTCACACTATTTTGTTACTCGTTTTTACTATTCCCAATCTCAAAATCACAATTTGGGATTACTAAATAATATTAATTATGGTGATTAAAAATATGTAATTAATTTAACTTAATTAAATCCTTATATGTGTCAAAAATTCACTTTTATAATAATCTCCAGAATCACGTGGAAAACACGTTATTCTCAAAAATTTAATTTTCAAGGATAAGATGATCATTCATTTACTCTATTACTAGTAATAAAAATTATATTAATTTAAATTAATAATATATATATAATATAAATTTCATTTAAATAATTCATTATTAGTTCATATTTCACTTAAATAAAATGGAGAAACATTATGCACTTAAAAATAGTTCTCTAAAAAATGGATTTTTAGGCCCAAAAATAAACTTGTACCAAAATTAGTTATAATGATTCGTAAAATGTTGTTTATTATATTATTTCTATCTAATTTTTGTTATGATACCTTTAAATTAAATTTAAATCACAATTGTACATTTTAATTAATTAATTAATATAAAATAAATGATAGTTCTACAAAAAGAGGCATTTTCACTATTTTCTAAAAAAGTATTCCATTAGGAAATACAAAAATATTCCACCATATAAAAAATTTGAAATTTTGATTTAAAACATGAATAATTTTTATAATATACCATTTTTATATGTTATAATAATTAATAATAATAATCTGTCACAAAAATATAAAAAAATAAATTTTCGAGGATACATATTTTATAAGAATAAAAAACGTTACAAAAAATTGGAGGAATATTTATTAATAATTATCCACTATATTTATATTAAGTAGGATGTAGTTATATATATATATATCATTATTTATTTATATGGAACTCCATATTCTTGTATGTTACACGTCATTTATAAATTTAATGTCTGTAAATTGTTTGGGAAATTTTTTAGAGGGTTTAGAATGTATTAAGGGATATTCTGGATGTTCATAGTTTTAGAATGGTTAGTAGAAACTATGTAACAACTATAAGAAATCATCTAAAGGAACAATGTGGGATCTATGTAGGCACATGATTCGGGTCATGTTTTGGCCAATTTTTTAGGCCACTTAGAAGAAGTTGGGCAAAGTTAAATAGAGAAAAAACCAAATTGGTACACGATTTATCTGACTGTGCAACAAAACTGGGTGATGTGCATTGGGGAGGTCATGAAAATCTCAATGTTGTAGAATTATTTTCCTAATTGTTGAAACTAACCATGCATTGTTAAATGTTACATCATAAAAAAGTTTATTTAACTCAGTTTTACCCTAAAACCCACTCCATTTTCTGTATTTTGACCATAACTTGTGTTTTCATCATTCTAAAGGCAATAATGACATTCCTATTATATCTGAGGGAGATATTTCGGAAGATATTGGTGTGTTGAAGTCCAAATGGTGTGTTAAGTGTATATTATTGATTATTTACCTTATATTTACTTCACTTCCATATCATGGATTCATATATCTAGTTCATTAGGTATATATCCATGATAATTAATGCCAATAATGACATGATATACCTATTTTGATGTTAGGGAACAAGATCAAAGGCTGGTTTTTTGAGATTCAACCTAATTTTGTTGAATAACTCATGTCATTATTGATTTTCTCTAAATATTCCATGGTATTTGTCTTAACCATTGAATCCAATTATTCAAAAATGAATGACTGATTTCAAATTTATTTTTAATTTAAATTGATTATAAAATTTTTGTGATATTATTGATGCAAAAAAATCTTTGAGTATTTTTTTTTGAATTATAAAAAATGGTTGTTTTGTTATAATGTGAAAGCGATAACATGATTTTCGAATGATGAATTTGAAATGATTGATTTGATTTTATCCATGGAAAATTGTTTTCAAAAAATGTATTGTTTAATTGAAATAGGTCGGAAAATATATTTTTATAATGGTGATTGGATTAGGTGGTTAATCATGAGTTTATTGGGATAGATATTGGTTGGGAAGATCCACTATCAATAGTATAGGTTATGTATGTGAAGTTCCACTGGAAATGGTAAAACCATGTTTGTATTGTTATTTGTGTGTGTGTGGTTGGGTGAAATTGAATGGGTTGTGCCAAATGAAATTTTAAATGGTTGAATGACTTGTTTTGTTGTTTTCATTCAACATGTATTTCGTTTGGAGAAATATTTTGGTATGCAAACTATTTTACTTTGAAAGGGTTTGGTTTTGAAAAAAACCATTTTTAATTGAGTTATATAATCAATTTTATATAGGTGTATTGTCTACTTCAATCATATTAGTGTGAATAGGGATGTCATTTGGGGAAAACCTGTCACACTTCATTTCTCACCCATGCTTTGGCACTTTGGTTCCTTTTCAGATATTATTTATTGAGACACATCAAAATAAAATGTATCATATTTCATCAGTGGATATTTTTGATACATGGAATTTATTTTTGAGTTGAGGCATGAATCATTACGGAGCTATAGAATTAATTACTTGCACTCTTTTAGATTTGTTAGGGTTTTTATTTTCATTATAATAGATGTTGATCTTGGTTTCTTCTTGGTCCGCTGATATAGATGGTATGATTTTTTATACATTTAATGGTCTTATATTTTTATCATCAATAATATAGTGGTTTTTTATGGAATGTTTTATTGTATTTGTCTTATTTTCAAAGTGATAATTATCCCACAATTCAATTTAAGACCTTGTCATTTATTTATATACATTTGTATCTTGGGGAAGTTTCCTTAGTCCAAGTAGTAATTCCACATCGACTCAAGATTATGAGTATGGGTGGGATGTTACAAGTAGTATATGTCTTGGTTAGTACACATATTATGGGACAAGTGGTATCCATCTTGGTCGGACCTAATATATTTTTGGGATAAGTGGTATCAGCTTGTTCAGTCCATGACATACAAATGGTATTGGTTGTCATCCATGTAGATTAAATTAAATCTAGTTTAGATTTTAATTTGGGAGCGTTAAAAAAAGTAGGATTTTGGGATATTAAATGAAGAGAATTAAAAGATGTAGATAAATGTTATATGCTAAACTCTGGGTTACAAGGGTGCTGGGTACATTAGACATTTGGAGACAATTATAGGAGTTGTAATATTATTTTCATGTCTTTAGAAAATGAGAAGAACATGACATACATTGATAGAAATGACTTACCACAATGGGTTAATATATGAATTTGAGTAATGATTTATTATGTTGTGAAAGACTGATAATTTTTTTAAAAGTATTGGAATTGTTTTCAAAGTTGAGATTTCAAATAAGGGCATGGTTATGGTATACTAAAAATGGATTAATTTTCAAAAGTGTGGGGGAATTTTCAAAAAATAGTTGAATGTGTATGAATTTTATCATTGGAAGAAAATGCTGTGATATATGAAGTGGTGTAATTTTAATTGTTAATTCACCTGTTTCAAGATAATGATACATTTGACTTTTTTTGTGTTTAAATAAAATGACACATGACATGCACATAGAAACTGATTAAAGGAAGCTACTGAGAATGGGGTTGCACCTAATAAATTGGTGAAAAAATATTTGGTTCTGATTATTTTCTATGAATTTCAAGCTATGGATAGAGGGAACCTAAAGGATGAGAAAAGACAAGTGGATCATTCCATTCAGTTCCCAAAGTAGAATCTACCCATTTCTTAAGGCAATTCAGATTCAGAGGATGTAGAGGTGTGAATGAATAGAATGAATCAAATTTTCAATTTATTTGGAACACCAGTAGAGTTTAAAGTCATGTTTGAAACATATATTCTAGGGGATCTTGAACTCTACTGGTGGTATTTAACAGTTCAAGATAAATTAGATAAAGGAATTTCAAGTGATTACTTTGAATAACATTTTAATAAAAAATAATCTCCTCACATGTTCAGGATCGAATGACTGACATTATTTTTCATCATGAAGTAAGATAACCTCTCAATTAAAGATTATGTGGATATAATTTTTAATTTAATAATCTTTTATCATTGAGTCACTACCAGTACATCCTTGAAGTAACGAATTTTTTAATCAGGATTGTGGTAGAAGATTCGGAAAAATATTTTTATTCTTTGTATAATGGATTATATGTAGATGGTCAATATAGAGATAGTGGATCAAAAGAACATATAAAGAGACAAATGAGAAGAAATCATTTTCACACCTATGGGAAAAGGGGGGAACTTTAATGAAGTGAAAAAGAGGAAGAGTGACACCTACTTTAAATATAGTGGAATGAATCAGAATCAGATGGCTAGATTGGAGAGCACTCCTCCTAAGACAATGATAATGCTTGTATTTTTTTAGTTTAGATATTTGGATCACATGAAGAACGATTATATGACACCACTTAGAGGGTTCCATAATAGAAATAAGATAGGTAATCCTTAGATCTATTATCACAGTCCCCCAAGGGTAGGTTTTCAAGACACATCTCTTTTTTCACAGACATCATATGCATTGACGAGACAAGGGAAGTAGAATACCTCTTATCAGAAAAACTAATCTAGAAATAATTATTCTAGGAATTACAAGACACCTCACCAAGGTGAACCTCAATATGAAAATAATGAACAATGCGTGGTGACTAAGTTGTTATATGGAGATGAGCATGTGATGGTTGATGATCATCTCAGACTATCGATGGTCATAGCTATGATTTTTTTTAATTATGACCATTTGAAATATTTGAATTATATGGATGAAACCCATTCATTTATTTTTCTAACAATTTTGAATTTAGTGGTTTTAATAGTTAGATGAATACTTCTATTATGAAATATTACACTTCTATTATTCAAAGAGAATATTAAGCCTTTAGGTTTAAATATCATTTTATAACTGTTGATGGACTTGAGATAATATGTGAGTTATTTTTGATTGAGATGGATGCCTAGGATATATCCCTAAGCATGGATTGGTTTAAAATTATCAATTCTCACATCAACTATTATACAAAAAAGATTAGTTTTGTGATGGATGATGGAATTGGGAATCTCTTTATAGGGGATCCGAGTGCAAGGGACGGTAAAATGGGCCTTTTGGAACTAGAACATAAATGAATCTCATACCAGTTGGAAGTGCAGAATCTTGAATTGAAGGAAGTTATTTATAATATATGCTTTTATTCTATGGGGTTTCACTTCACGAATTATTTTTCTGAAAATTTCTCAGGGTTTTCACCCCACAAGAGTAGTGGAGTGTGAAGTTCTTATCTTTATATGGAGAGGTCCAATTTATCTTCTACAAAATTGGATTGAACCATAATAATTTATAGAATTTTATTTAATGATAGAATATCTTGGAAGAAAAGGGCTTATTCATCCTAGAATGAATATATGGGAATAACCATTCATGTTTTTCAAATATGTTGATGGAAATAATTAGTTTTGGGTAGACTATCATAACCCTAAACGGGTTATGATAAATAATTGATATCCACTTCCAAAAATTGATAGTATTTTTAATGAATTTATGGGAGAGGTGTGGTTCTCTATGATTTATTATGCATAGTATATCATCAATTTTGAGTCTAGAGGAATGATATTTTGAAAACAACTTTCATGAGATAATATTGACTTTAATATTATGTGTTAATACCTTAATATTTTACAAATACACCAGTAGTATTTAATGCATTTATGAATTATAAATTTCAAGGATATCTGGATTATTCTGTGGTATTTTTTATATGACTTATTATTTTACTCATGGATAAGGGATGAGACTGAGAAACACATAACGATAGTGTTGGGAATCATGTGGGATCACCGTTTGTCTTCCAAATTATCAAAGTATGATTTATGGATACAAGTGACATGTTTCCTTGTCCATGAAATCTCTGAAATATGGTTTTATGTTGATCCATAAAAGAGGGCGGATTTTATATATTGCAAACTAGCAAAGAATATCTTTGATATATGAAATTTCATGGGTCCAGCTAGTTATTATGGACATTCAGTTATTTAATTTTCATGAATATCTTCACATATGATATATTTTATAGATATGAATGATCCATTAAAATGTAACAGGTAATATGATAAACCTTTTTTATATCTTAATATTCACCTTACATTGACATTAATCTTGATATTTTCGGTATCTGTAAAGTGGTGCGTGGTGTATTTTGATTCTTAATGATTTGGGTTTGGATGTGTTGTTGTATAGGTAGATCATGTTTTGGTTATGCCTCACAAAAATTATTGATGGATGAGAATAACTCCCCAATAGATGATTTTGATTTAGCATATATAGTCTAGGATTTAAAGACTTTATGTCATTACCTATTTGGTGAGAAATTTATAGTGTTTATGGATCATAAAGGATTGGAATATATTCACTCACCAATTTATATGAATATAAAAGAAAGATGATTGATGGGGTATCTTAAAATGATTTAATTTTACATGATGTATACATCAATTAAAGGAAATTATATTAAAGATTTATTAAAAATAAATTCATATGCTATATTTGAAAAAAAATATTCTTTATGTTGGAAGTTGATGTCAATGATAGTTGACATGATCATGGATTTTAAAGACCATGGTATTGCAGTAGATATCATATTTATTTCCTTTATTCCTTGTTTGGTTCAGATAGTTTAAGCGGCACAAACATCTGATTCTAAATTGGTTGAAATGAAGTAAAAACTCAATGGTGGTGTGACCACTAAGGTATGGAATATGGATTCCAATTTAGTTTTTATGTTTAGTTATTAGATGGTCATAACAATATAATTTTAGGAACAACTTTTTAATGAATACCACCATTTGGGATGTTCTATTAATCCTGGAATGTAGAAGATGTATAAGGTTTTAAAAGAAACAATTTTGTGGGTGGGCATAAAAAGGAAGGTAGATGAGCTTGTTTCAAGATAATGAACATTTTAGTAAGTTAAGGTAGAGAATCATCAACCAGAATGTTTGTTGAAGTATTTACATGTTACTATTTTTAAAAGGGAGCAGATAGCATCCTATTTATATATGTATCTGATGAATGGTTTGGAAACACTGTTCCTTATGGGTGATGGTGGGTTCGACCAAAAATTAGAACCATTTAATTACAAACTATGAATCTTATATGGTCGATCACATTTCTAAAATTTATGTGTGAGAAGTGGTAGAGAATCAAAGATTTCAACATTTGATAGTATCAGACCTAGATCTGATGTTAATTAATTATTTATGGAAATCCTTAAAATATTCCCTTGGGACTTAGATGACTATGAGTATGACATATTATCCTCTGACATATGAACAGTCTAAAAGGAAAATGAAAATGTTGGATGACTTTTTGTGGGAAAGTTTAATGGATTTTGGTTATTCATATTAGGATAATGAAACATTAGTGAAGTTATCTTATAAAAATAATTATCAATAATCAATAAATATATCTCCCCTTAAAGCATTCTCAGGGAGTCCTTGTCATTTTCTTCTTTGTTGGGTGGAAGCAGGTGATACATCACTAGTTGGGCCGAGCCTACTACAATAAACAGTAGAGAATATTAATTTAATGAGGGAACATATAAGGATAGCTTATTATCATCTTAAATCATAAGTGAACCAGCATCAATGAATGTTTTCATTTGAGGTGTGTGATCCCTTGTTATTGAGAATCTCTCCTTAGCATGTGATTTTTCGTTTCTTGGATGTTGGGAAATCTATCTCTTCGATACAAGGGGAATTTTAAGATAATTGAAGAGGGTGGTGAGGTGGAATATTGGTTTAATTTTCCCTCATGATTTAGTGTAGTGCATAATGGGTTTCATGTATCTCATTTGAAAAAGTATTATCGTTATACTGACTATGTGATTCGATGTGAACAGGTTGACCAAGAGCCATAAGTTTTGTTGGTGAATGTGAAATTGTGGACAATGGATAAGGATGATAAAGAATTGATTGAAAAAAAACTGGGTAATAAGGGAATGAAATATGGTTAGTGTGGATTTTGAGGAAATATGGTTAGATTCAAAAATAAACTGGGTAATAGGGGAATTAAATGACCAAACAATGGCATGAGTTCTTTTAAGAAAGAATTTTTTTTCTACATTCCGAGGAATAAAATTTCAACAGTGGGAAGAATGTAGCACCCTTGGTATTTATTATGTAACCCTTCATTTATTTATTTTAATTATGTAAAGTGGGTGGGTGATGTTTGGGAGGGTTAGTAGAAATTTTTGAATGTTTTTGGTGTTTTTTGAGGTTCATTTTGGAGCATTTTTAGTAAAATCCTTTAAACACCTACATCAAACTGTGCCATGGAAGAAAATGGGATCTAGGTTAGAACATGATTAGAAGAATGGTTTGGCCAGATTTTGGGGCCAATTAGGTGACACCGTTCGAATTTATACTGAGCAAAAAACACTGTGGGTTCACAATTTATCTAACTACTCAAGCCAACCATCAAAAGGGTGTTGGAGAGGCAGTGGTTTCCACATGGTGGGAATATAGTTTTCTTAACCATGTGACTACATTATGAATAATCGAATTTTATATCCTAAAAATGTGGTTAAAACTCTGTTTTACAGCAAATCCCCTATTTTTTATTATTTTTGATAGTAAGTTGGTTTTTCTTCCTCTAAAAGTTTGTGGAGAATATCCCATTCAATTCAAGAGTGATATTTTGGTGGATCATGGTTAATTAGAGAATGTATTATATGGTATGTCTTTATTATTGGTGGTTTTAATTATATATAATTCCGTTCTCTATCCTGGAATCATACTTCTAATCATTTATGGGTTGTTCCATTATAGTTTATTCCAACCGTGATGATATATGGCTGTGGTGATGTTAGGTAATTAAATATAAGTTGGGTTTTTGGGGATTAAACATGGTTTTATTGAATAATAAGTGTATTTTTTCATTTTCTCCATTGTTTCTAAGGTATATGGATTCACTCATAACTCATCTTGTTAGAAATTGATGGATTTATTTCAAATAAAATGATTTATTGATTTTTTTTGTGAATTAATTGTAAATTTTTTGAAGGAAAACAACACTGGTTATGTTTTTTGAAATACTGAAAAATGGGTGTTTTTGTAGAAAGATAAACTTACAACATTATTTTACAATGATGATTTTAAAATGGTTTATTGGTTTTGATTCATGGAAAATTATTTTCAATAAAATATTAGTTTTATTAAAATGAGTTCAAAAATAATGTGTTGGTATGGTTATTATCTTATGTGGTTAAGAGTGTGTGGAATATGATAGATATTGGTCGTGAAGTACCTCCATTAATAAGATAGTTTATGGATGTGATGTTCCACAATAAATGGTAAAACCATGATTACGGAGTTGAGTGTGTGTGGTTGGGTGAAATGGAACGGGTTCTGTCAAATTATATTTATAATGGTTGAATAAGTAGTTTGGTTTCTTTCCTTGGATAGGGATTTTGTATGGAAAACTGTTTTGCATGAAAACTATTTTATATTGAAATGATTTATCATTGATTAAAATTATTTTTAATTGTGTTATATAAAATATATTATATGTGTACTAAATTGTTCTATATTTGTGGAATTATATCGGAATTCATTTTGAAAAACCTACTAAGATTAATTACCCACCCCTACTTTGGCACTTTGGTTCTTTTGAAGATATTGTATATCGGGACATTGGTAAAGGAAAGGTATCACATTTTCATAGTGGTTCTTTATGATACATGGGATTTATTATATAGCTAGGGCATGATGAATGTTTTTATATATGGAATTATGTTTTTAGAGTCTTTGATATTTTTTGGTTTTGTCTTTTGATATGTAATAAGTATTGATCTTGGTTTCTTCATGGTACTAGGATATAATTGGTATGATTTTGTATACAATGAGTGGTCTTACATTTTTATCATGCATCATATAGCGATTTTGGTTATGGAATTATTGGGTTGAGCTGATTTATTTTCAAAGAGAAAATCATCCAAAAATTATACTAAACCCCTTGGAATTTGATTCTAGCCTTGGAAATCTTGGGGATATCATGTAAGGCCATATATAAATACTTCCTCAACTCAAGCCAATGATGATGGACATTATGTTACATGTTAATTATATTTATACCCACCAATTCAATCACTAGGTTATATTGGTCAAATTAGAATAATATATTTTATGGGTCATTTAAGATTGATGTTTCCTTTTGTTTACACTATCGAGCATAATGTACCTATTTTAAAATATTTGGGCATTACATTTTTTCGACCATAAAGAAACCGTGTACTCATAATTTTAACTTATGCTAAAAATATCAATGTTTTGACATTTGAAATTTCTATTGTAGAAAACCCACATTATACAAGGTATAATAAAATAGTCCATTAAAAGAGGGGAAATAGAAATATGATGGTTATAACAACTATTACTAGAGTTATCATACCATAATTGGAGGAAAATGAGGGATTCCCCTCTTATGAAAAGGGGATATTTGAGAATAAAAGTATACGAAATTATAATAAGGGTTTGTATGGGGGGTTGGAAAAACTGGTTTACTCGGGAATTTGGAACCCAAAAAATGATTCATAGTTCCAAGATGATCAATCATTGAGATACATTTAATTCCATTATCATTTCTAAAAAATAATGAAAATTATTTTCCAAAAAAAAATAAAAGGAAAAATATGAAGAATATGTCAAAGGGTAGAAATGTTGTATCATCATATCACAATAGAAAAGATCTAAACACGGACAACTAAAGCCTGCCTTAGTCGTCAAGGGTAACACTAATAGATATTTTGATATTTATTAGGACTTCAACCTCAAGAAATTGGACGAGTAGTTCTATAATGATGAATACTAGGATGCCATGGTCTTTAGTAGTAATATTATTGAAAAACATTGAAATTCAACACAAAAAATTAGAGTATTACATTATAACATAGAGATCAGTAGATTTCTTTTGTGAACAATTTCATAGCATTGACTGTTTAATGAGGGTTTGATATGATATCATTTATTATAGGATGTACTGATTATAACCTAATTTCAGTGGTTTCATTTCAAGTAAATTACAGGAAGAAATTGTGCATACTATGGAATCTTGTTTTGGTATTTATATTGAATATGTAAGATACATTCATTACGGTACCTCATTTTTCAAGGATGTTTTAATTTTTTTGATCTATTTTAATTAAATATTTTCTGTATGGTTTGAACTCTTCAACAAAGTGGGCTTATTGGAAATTTAAAATATGGAATGTCAAATGAAAGGAGATCAAAAAATTATGTTTCAAAATAGGAAAACATTAGTGGTTTTTCAAAATATTGGCACACATGTGTAATTTTGTACCAAATAAATAATAGAAAGTAATATAGAACATGGTTAAGATAATTTTAGGCACAAAAAACAATAAATTTATGGTGGGTTAATTAACCATAGATTAATTAGTTATGAAGGTGATAAGATAATATTTTTGTTTAAATATCAATTTTTATATTTGTGTTATTTATTTCCTAACATGATAGAGAAGAATGAAAAATAATCATACTTGATATATTTTTCATTTACCATATCAATTTTATACCTTGGTTTATATTTGATAAATTTTTATTACATTTATTATTCTATGAAATGAATTTCCAAAATGAGATTTTTATTATTGTGTAAAAATTATCATATCAGAAATCATGCATTTAATAAGAGAAAAATATGATATTCCTATGGAATTTAGATATTTATATTTATATTTTTTTACAAGGTTTGATAATTCCAAAAATTAATAAACTATCATGTGAATGAAAACAATATTTACCACCAATTCATAAAAAATAACTTTGGAATTTCTCAAATGACATTCAATAACTAACTATCCATAAAAATATTCTATAATAAGATTGAAATCCAATGATTGGAATGATTTGATCACATATTCTTCTAAGATAAATATAATATTTATCTATAAATAACATCAACCAATGCTAATGTCTCATAATTAAAATTTATATTTCTTAATAATTTAATGTATAATATATTCTTATAATAACCTTATATCTTCTATAAAATCAAAATTACCACAAAAATATAATTCAACATTTATTCTGAAAATTAGATCTCAATGTATTCTATTTATATTAATCATTTAAGGTTCCCAATATAGTGTAATTATTTTGAAATAACATAAATCACTTAATAAACTTATCACTTTTCAATCCCATGGTTATATATATTACAAAACAATTGTTTCCAAATTTTAATCACCCATAATCATTTAATCATCAATGTTAATTGATACCACAAATGATATGAATACCATTAAACATATTTCCACAAAATATGATGTGTTATTCCTTAAATAATATTGTTTTTAAAATATATATTTAACCCAATGGTTTTATTACCATAAATTTATACAATAAAAATATTGATCTTCTTACAATTCCATCACAAAAAATATCATAAGCTGCATCTATGTAATTAAAATTATAATCAACCTTATACTTATTAACTAGATATGGTAGATAAAAATAATAAACTATCCTCATCTAAATTTTAAATCTAGTGTCTTTGGGTAACGTAATCAACATCCATTATTAGGCTATATTCCATTATTTATTTTTTTCATAATCTAGTTCCCACAGTTTTTCATAAAACTTCTATGATACCAACTATAAATAGCCTCAACCTAGTAGCAAAGTGTCAGTGGTTACTTTAATTTATAAATTATAGATACTAGTGAAATCATCCCAATGGACTGAATTGTTTAGTATTCTTGGTAAACTAGATACATAAATTAAATTCACATCACATTTGAATACATAAAATACAACAATGAATTTTTATTTTGAATGTTATTATGCCATTCATCATATTTCTACATACAATTTATAATACACTTCCTAGAATCCATGGGAATGGAAACAATATTATACAGAGAGCTTTAATACATAGTGAGATTATGTGTATATTTTATTCAATAATGATCAAATAAGAACTAATAAAAATGGCATGGTAAATAACCTAAAAATGTTTCATTTAATTTATAAATTGATCATGATGTATAATATGGAAGGAATAATTTAGGATAAAAATAATTCCATATAAATAGTAACATAATATTTAACTTTATCCATGGATATTCTAAGTAATCAGATGATCTTATGTATATAAATAACTATTCTCATATTGAGTGAATGTAAAATGTTGGACATTATATACATGTCATCAAGGAATATTTTTTATAAATCATAAATAATATATTGAGGAAGCATTTAAAAAAATATAGGTTGCCTCATGAAATCTACCAATGTATTGAGGGGAGATAGTGGGCCCTTCCCACCCATTACAAAGTCCAATTCATTCATTATATGAATGGAGAGTGACATTATTGACATAAAGATTCATATTGAATGAGTAAAATACAAAAGGATAATAATTTTCCCAATAATTAAACATAATCATAAAATATCATAATTTACTTGGAGAATGACACCAAAAACCATATATCCCTTGTCAAAGTTGTCATACAATTTAAAAATAAATAATAAGGATTGAATCCAAATTTTAAATCTATACTCAAACTGATTATAAAATAGCCATAGAAATTATTAGGATGGTATTGACATAGTATACCCCCAATAAAAATGATAATAAGAAACAAATATTAATAATCATGATGGTATGATTACAATATATCCTCAGTGGAGAAAAATTACAATAAGGTTTTTTTTTCTTTTATGAATAAAAAACCCACAAAACTTTTATTAGGAAGATTATTGTGGAAAATACCCTTTTCAATTTGAAAATCACATTCAAGAATAAAACATTTAAAACGTATTTTGGAAAACATTTTCATTCAAAAGAATCATGGAAAATATTAATTGATGAATAAAATAATTGATTTGTTAGGATGGTGGGAAATACTATTTAGAATGAATAAGTTAAAAGAAAATATACTTTCATACAATTACAAAATGTGAAAATGTACTAAGATCATAAAATAACTTACTGATTCATTTTAAAAAATTTCATTTAAAAAAAATTGTACAAATATATTTTATAATTAATTTGGGAATATAAAAATATTCTTGATTACTTTTTTTAAAACATAGATTTTGAAGACAAAATTATTTTCGACGATAGGGTGAAATAAAAAATGATTTTCCTTAAAATATTTTATCAATTAAAATGAAGTTTAAAAGAGATAAAAATGGTAAAAATACTTGAAAAGATAAATAATAAATAATACATAACAAAATAAATTGGTTTTAAGATAAAAATATCAAACTATTCTATAAATGGAGGCATAAACATAAAAAATTCTGACTTATAATGAGAATATGAAATTAACCCATACATCATTGATAACACTGAATCATTAGTCCCATGATATAGATAAATTAGAATAAAAAATTTAAATACCATGAAGATAAAGATAATTCTTATATATCATGTCAATTGTGTAGTATATACACAAAACCAAAGAAATAGGTGGTGAATATGACATATGTATCAATGAAGTAAAAGGTAGATGAGAAACCCTTACAAAATTTGTCAATTAAATATCTAAGACCTTATAATTTAAAAATAAACATTAAATATCAATAATATAATTATATTAATGATAAAAAATATGAATGTGGTAGTGTAAAAACCAAAACAAACATTGTTGAATATGGTATATGTCGCATGTAAGTAATAGTTATACGAAAAACTCTTACCTTAAATATGCCATCCTTTTTTCATTATGAATATCCTTTATTATGGTTCTAATTAATTGATGAAATTATTATAGTTCCATTTTAATTTTTAAAATATAATATATTATCCTATAAAAATATCATACCACCCATCCATTACAAATATTTCATAATTACCACTTCTTCATGTGTTAACTACTTCATTTTCTCATGCATGTTTTATCATGAATATTATAGTTATTATGAACTGGGTATGGGCCCATTATCTACATAATGATATTATTGTTATTAGTATCATATTTATTAGTAATTCAATTTGTATAAAAATTATCGTCTGTTGAACATGGATTATGAATCACAACTCTTTATGGAGTCGTTAGGTCATACGTCCACATGAGTGATAATATCATTTACATAATGGATGAAAAGGTATGGAAGGGGATAATATATTAATTTCTAAAAATTAATATATATTCATATTTATCATATAAATTCATTTTTTCCACCAATATGACTATCCATATGATTCAGTGATGGATAACAAATTATATCGATTCAGGAGGCAGTAGTCCACCATAAACAAGGGTGATGGATCTTTTCCCATTTTACTAAGTTTTAAATGGATAAATATTACTAAATAAACATAATAACATATATTTATATTTCATAATTTTTTTGTTATATTATATGTTTAGTGGTTTAAAAAATGAAGTGTTTTGTTATGATGATTATATTCTCTCAGAGAAACATCCTATGGATCTCTTCTTTGGAACAACAAGGGTTATATTTTTGGAAAACAAAAACCTATAAAATGTTTATAAGGATTTTTGGGAGATTTTGCATTATGTTTTGGACTATAAATGTGTTTTGAGAGTTTTGAATAAGTGAGGAGAGTGAATCCCATTTATAATAGAGGGGGTGTCATAATTATAAACAACCAAACCTGTTCATTAATAAGAATTTAATTTCAACATATATGCTACCAATGTTGATAAATAATTGGTTATATGGATTTATGGTCAATTAAAACCTCCAATACCAAAAATAATTATGTTTTAAACACGTTACTCCCTTCCCCTCCAAGGTTACCCACTTTTACCACATCAGTTTTCCAAATGGTGACTTATTTATTTAACCTATGTAATTCATCCTATAGTAATAAATATTAAATGTGTCATACTAGATAATTTAGACCCATATATTATAAATATTAAATACAATTATAAACAAAAAATTATAAGTTCTTCAGATATTAATTTTTAAACAAGTTCTTGTAATGTGGAAAACCACAATTTAACCTTAAATGAATTAATGAGATTTTTAAAATTTAGGGGTCAATATATTTAGTATGAAGGGATTGGTTTTTTGAAAAATTGGATATGGTTGATATTTTTAAATATTTACAATAAATTAGTCTAATATAAGATTTTTTATGAATTTTAAATAAATTTATTAAATATTAATTATTATACAACAACATTAATATCAATTTTGAAACTATTCATTTTTTTTGAATTTAAAACGTCATGAAAAATGTAGAATTCAAATTAAATATTTTTAAACCTATTGAAAATGTTTTATTTATATAAAGAAAAAATCATGTAGCAGAATAATTAATTCAATTCATTTTAGTTTTAACATTTCTAGTATGAGATATTTTATTTTCCAATTAATTAAATAATTACACTGTCTATATTTCATGATAATTTTAGATAATTATATAATTAAAAAAAGTTATAATTTAATTAAAATCAGGTAAATAATTTCATTTTTATAAAAATTAAAATCAAAACTCATTATAAAAAATTCTCCCTATGTGGTCACACAATTGAAATTTAAAATAAATAGGGTGACATTTTTTCATTTTATTTACATAAACTATTATATCGGTAATATTCATGGGAAAGTTTCTGAAAAACACATAAAATATATCCAAATGTGATATGGTACAAAATTAAATCTTTAGATACTATTTAATAAGAAAAAATGGTGTACTGATACCATTGTATTAACCTAAATTCACACGATTAAACCTTTTACCGCTATCATAGATTATTAATTTTATTTCAATTAATAATCATCAAAAATTATGTTTCCAAATTTATATAATTTAAATTATTATTATATAAAATATTTAATCAGTTTTATTGAATTAAATCCCAATTATTTGAAGGAATTCATTTTGTAATATCGTAAAAACCACAATGGAAAAACAACATTTCAAGAAATATATATTTCAAGCATAAGACGATGTTACATTAACTGTATGGCATGTAATAATAACTATTTAAATTTTATTTAATATATATAGATATATAATTCACACATTTTATTTAAATTCTTCTCTGATATGATCGATTTTAACTCATAAAAATTTAGAAACATTATACACTTAAAAACAGTTAAAAAAATGCATTTTACACCTAATAAAAATATTATAATGAAATATGCTAAAACATGGAAAAAAACATAATTATCAAGATTAGATTTAATTGATTAACACATTTTCTCAATTTAAATAAAATTTAATAAATAAATAGACATCTAAATTTCATAATTTATCGAAAATATGAGACCGTTTTACAAAAAAGTAGGTTTTACTAATCATTGAGAAACTATTGTTTTTTTGGGAAAATAAAATAATTTCAACAATATGATAATTTTGAAATAATTACATCAAAATTAGAGTCAATTTTTTAAAATAACATTTCTATACATTCAAAAAATTAGTTAGAATATTTACTCACTAAAAGCAATAAAACCCATTGTTGAATAAAACAAAATTTAAAAGAATAAAATTACATTACTAAAAAAATGAGTGATTATTTACTATATATTTAAAAATAAATATGTATATTGGTTATGCGATTGATATATATCTCTCATAATGTTTATAATACTTTTTATACCCACAAATTCTATGTCTATCTTTTATCAACCATATTTAAATAATATATTTCAAGGGTCGTTTAATCATGGGGTTGTGTATCATATATGTTCTCCAACACAATGTTAATTTTTTGAAATCATGGATCATTAATGTCAATTTTTATATATGGGATATATACGATCTAAATTGGAGGTCATTAATTAAGTTAATGAGGTCATTGCATCAAATTTAATTACATGATCCATTATTCTTATCACACTCCATGATTTATTATTGTGAATATAGTTGTGTGTATTTATTTTTAATTTCATGAGAAATATTTGATATTATGAGTAATAATTAGTTTTATAAGGTACATTAAATACTATATTTCCAACAATTATATTTAATATCTTTCATTTATTGAGATTCAAATTTCCATTTCACAGAAATAGTTGTTTTCTCTTTTAATTATCATATTTCCATTAACGTAAGATCATATTCTTTAATATAAATTTACAATTTGGATTATTTTTGAATGAAAATAAATTAGGGGTTTCCTATTATATGTGTTCATAACCCCCACCCCCCATAACATTCTTCACCTAATTTAATCTTGTTATTTTTAGGTAATTACACTATAACTTTTTCCCCTCTGATCGTTGTATTCCCATCATAAAAGTGACTGATTGCAAGTCTTATTTACTATTGGGTATATTTCCCTTTCATGTTTTTATTCATAGGATACATTTCCATATCTCATTATTTATTTCTTAAATAATGTTAAAAGTAATGTTTTACTATTTTTGTAAATATTAACATTTGTTTTCTGGGAAATGTTTACAGTTTTGTATGGGTTATTTCTAAAATGTGTGAGAAGAATCACTTTGAAGTGGTCCCATGTGGACACATCATTAAATTATTAAGTCTTTTCCAGTGATGTTTAACATATATAATTTAATATTTTTTAAATGGATTCCGAATAATTCATTTTTTTGAAATGTTAATATATAAATAAATTTTTAAATGCTATATGTTATTTTTAATTTATAATATAATTTTCCAAATTCTCTTAAAAAGTGCTTTTCATCTATGTCAATATCTATTGGAATATTTTATAGATGATAAAGGAAATTATTCATGTGATTCCATCCACATTATTTTACATATATGGATTATGTAAAGTTATTCTCTATTGGAGGAAGGGCCCAGCACTAATTTTTGTGTTACATAATCATAAACTGTGTGTAAATAAATATTTCCTTCCAATGCACTTGTAATTTGAACAATCTATATTTTATTCTTATAATTAAAAGGTGTTAAACAATATTTCATATGTCAATTGATTAGGGAAATCAACAACATAAATATATTCCTTTACTCCTTATGGAGTGTTAGTTTGAGGTTTTCCCATATTGAAATATATTCTTTTTGTTGTTTGTGAAAATATTGATAATCCATATAATTCTTATTTAAATATGGGTGATTGTTTATTATGGTTTAATTATTGTTATATAATTTATAGTTTCTTTATTAAATTTTAATATAAATTAATTATACTTAATTATTGACGGGTTGGACCCATAACAACTCCTACAGCCATCATTACGTGAAATAAGATAAACTAGCCTATGTATTTGGTGTATGATTGCTCATTTGTTTTGTGAATTGGTTACGGTCTAAAAAGAAAGAATATGTATAGGCCCAAGTAAACGACAATATATAATATCATGGAAAAATTATCTGAAAACTCATGAAATATATATTATATCAATTGGAACCCAGTTATTTCTACCCATGCCTTAATATAGATTTTTATGTAATCCATGAATTTATTTCAAAATCATCTGACCAGCTATATTAAATTAATTTTTTAATTTACTTCCTTCCATATTATTTATTCAATATTTATTATTTAACATATTTTATTACATGATTTACATATTATCAATTTTAAATAAAACATCTTTTTTTTCCATTCCCCTACGTAATAATGAAATTTATTACACATGATATCTCTATATGAAAAACATGTGTATTGAATTAGTGGGATATGTAAAAATAATGATTATAGATAAATTAACTTATTTTTTAATAATATTCATTTTATAAGAAAGATATGATATTTTTTATTTAATGTTTTTTTATAATTATATATTTATTGAACCTAATGGTTTATGGGAATGTATTTAATGAAATATTTTCTTTCTGTCATGTAATTATGAGATGGTCATGTCGGTGGCTTGTCATAAGTGTGCCCATGGGTTTTCAGTTGATGAGCCTAGGGTAAGCATTATTTCTAAATCAATAATAAAATATATTTATATGCCTTTCATATAGAAAATATTATTCCAATAAAAATTTCATGTATAGTTAAAATAAATGAACGAATTTTAAATTGTTTTTTATTATAAATAAATCATTAAAAATAGTCCTTGGGGCTATATATTAATTTAATTTCCATGAAAAATTTTTCTAAAAAATTTTAATTATAAAACAATGTTACATTCATGATGGAATGAAAATAAATATTATGAAAAAATTAACATCTAGCCATTGATTTATAGGATTATACATACATTATATTTACCTTTAGTGTTGGTTTTATTAATGAGGACACTAAGGAAACCAACCACACTGTCATTGATTTTTGATTGTAATCACTATAAAATAATGTTAATTCATGAAAATATTTTTTAAACACCCTCTATGTAATATAAATAATCTATATAAACATTCTTTTTGTGAGGGATACTATCCATGACACCCATATATATCCTAAACATATCACTATTTATATAAACATCCAACAAATACCTAGATATATTCAATTATTACACCCCTTAATGGTTTAAAAAACATTAAAAACTGATTAATAATATCAAAATCCATGTAAATTTTTTAGAAGTTTATCTCTGGTTATATGTGTAATAGCATGAATCTATTTCCACTAGATAGATTCCATTATCTAGTGTGCCACATGACCTCATACATGTCTCCCCATACCCCAAAATCCACTGACTAGAAGCGAGGGTCTTGTGTGGTTTTTGGGGAGAATATACCCACCTTACCAAAGAAAAAATATATTAAAAATAAATATATATAATAACTCATTAATAATTATTTATATCAATGCATCATATAATAAATTATGAAATGTATGTAAATAGACACAACTATAGAAATAAACAAGCTAGGTCATAGTAGTTTAATGTGTGATAAGAAACCCAAAATAAAGTCTCCATAAAATCCTTAAAGGGGTCTCCAAATCATGAACGCTTCCATCATCCATGATCCATGATAAATCCCTTATTATCGAATAAAAATAAGGGCTTTTACATTATTATGATTTGTATCCATGAAGTACTCTTGGAAACCAACATAAGACTATCTGGGGTGTGATGAGATATTATTAGGACACTAAAAACATTGTCTAAAAAATCTACTATAATAACACTGTGTGTTGAAATATAGTAATTAATAGATATGAAGAAAATAATTTTTTTTCATTATTTTAAAATTTTTAATCTAACATTATTTATTATTATTTTCATTTTAAACTCATACACATCCAAACAACTATTTATAATGTCGATCATTTGTAAGATATGTCACAAGGGTCATTGGTCGATATACAAGGAGAATCAGTCTAATTATCAAACTTGGATTCATAATTCCATGTTTTTCCATTCCAAACATGACATGGAATCTCATGTCCATCATCCCAAATCATGATACGAAGCCACAAGTCCATAACCTTGGAGTAATGATCATTAGTCCATCCTTTGAAAACTATGATGCAACGAGGCACCTCAAGCAGAAGTTAATCATACCCAAGGGAGAGAAGAATCAATAAAACATCCCAAAAAACCATTATTAAAATTTTAAGGTCTTAATCATTGAATTTTTTTCAAAAAAAATGACAACAAGTGTGCACATTTTAATTTTTTACATTTCCATGGACCATTATATTAAAAATATTCATAATTTTCAACTCATGTCCATTTCAATATTTAAGTTCTATTTCAATAATTTCTCACCCATTAAAATCCATTTATAAACATGGGTATTCTAATTTATCCATTTATTATATTTAAGCATTTAAAAGACATTACTCATGCAACTTATTCAAGTTAATCCAAACTCCCCTTTATTCTATATTTTCATGATAAACACAGTTCCATTTGGATTATTCCCATAAACACTAAAATTCGTTATTAATCAATTCAATTTATATGTTAATGTATATAGAACACCCCACATGTGGCCTTAGGCCCCGTCTAGTCCTCCGTAACGGACCTATCATGGTCTTTTAAAGGTCCAATACTTTATTTAGACCGAAAATGTGTCTATTCCTTCCAATGATAAAATTCACCACATAATGAAATGATAATACAACCAAATAGACATGGGTAAACATGAATAATATGGAATAAAAATTTTATTATACCAACCTCATGTTCATAGAAAACTATTCTCTTAGAAACAGCCCTTGATTTATTCCCATACCACCCTTATTGCCCATTATATGAATCTATATAAAAATAAGTATTTTCAGATTCATAAGGAGATTAATCATCATGTTAGGGTTCTTCAAGACAATTAAAGAAACATGCGATATATACTCACTCAGGGCATTGATTCAAAACCAATGGAGCTTCAAAAACTAGGTATAGTTGAAGAATCACCCATGGGAATATTAAATTCTCTTGGGTAGGACTCATAGATATTATCAGAGGAATTAAAAATAAATATTCGGTAATAACCCTTTGATCTATAGTAAAAAAATGGAAAAAATACACACTTTTAATGTGCTACACAGTTTGACAACACAATTTTTTAAATCATGTGTCAGCCTTGTGGCACCCTCTGTCCATGTGGGTGCTCGAACACACTGTTTGGATAGGCCACCAATATGGTTTGGAAAACCATGTCATGGACATGAACATTCCACTATCCAAGGTGGAATAATTACACACATACTCTTATTCTTATTTCCCAATTATCTCTAACCATGAACCAACCATGTACAATAGACTGGATGGCCTAGTTTATTT
Organism: Viscum album; assembly: GCA_963277665.1. Lineage (NCBI taxonomy): Eukaryota > Viridiplantae > Streptophyta > Magnoliopsida > Santalales > Viscaceae > Viscum > Viscum album. The sequence continues at coordinate 669,279,121 of OY728155.1, forward strand.
TTGTTTTTGTCCATAACCCCTAATACACCCCCAAAAAACTATATATGCTGAATATGTTTTTAATTTTTCAAAAAAACTAATTTACAATAAAAGTTTAACAAAAAATACCTCATTTTAATGTTGTTATCTCACAACCACCCACCTTATAACAAATTATCCTTAAGCTACACCCATAAGCATCACTAAGACTCAATAGTTAAAATAATCAGCCACTAGGCCCACATATCATCTTATCTCTCTCATGTTTCCTCATTAATTTTACCATGATGACACAACACTTAGATTAATTACATGTCTAACATCATAATCCATTCACACTAAGATCCAAAACATGATCTGGATTCTCCAAAATGAAGGAATTATCCTCAAGATCCACATTGTCAACATCAATCACATGAGACAAGTTGGGGTGATTCTTCGAAATACACATCACCTGAAAAACACCTTTCACAAAAATATTTCACTTTGGAAGAACTGATAGGTATTTCACCAGCCAGATCCACTCCAAAATTTAAAACATACAAATATATATAGGTTCCAACATTCCATGTTAATGAATTTGATAGTGAAGCAAACATGGAATCAACCAATAAAAAAATTGTCACCCACTATATTTTCAAGAGTCTTATAAAATTGATCATAATATGAGTTGGTTCTGATATGGGTTATATGCACAATCTTACAAATTAATATAACATTCTTCATTATATCCCACATGATAATTGTCCCCAAAAACACTAAATAGGCTACCTATATCCAAAATAACGGTGATCTACATGTCATTCTATACAACAAATCAATTTGATCCTTATGGATAATAACATAATAACAATTTTTATAGTTGATATTATTATATTCTATGTGATTATACTTGTATCCACCAATTTCTCTGATTCATCCTATAACATTTCCTCTAATAATTTGATAGTATATTCATTTGAACATCCATTTGTGAATGAAATTCCCTACAAAAAAAAGACATGATAACCCAATGACATTTTTAATCATTTCAACAAGTGAAATTTAAAGTTAATATCATGATCTAAAATGATAATCCATTGTAACCCTTGAAAATTCACTACCTCTCAAACATAAAAGACACCCAAATGGTAAATGATGAAAGTCTACCAAATCAGTTTGAAATGTGTTACCTTAGTCAAATGATCCAAAATAACCAATATTTCGCCATTATTATGAGGAATCAATGGATGAACTACTAAAAAGGTATATGATAACTTCATACCACTTGAATTATTTAATGGTGAATTGATTTAAAATTCCAAAAGGTTTTTTATTCTTAGACTTCACCTCATAATAATTCCAGCATCATGTCATGAAAATTGAAACCACTTTCTTCTATACCATCCAAAAATACTATATATAATGGCCACTATATATTTTGGTTAAAAAATGGTGTACCACCCACTTAGAGGAATGATAATTACACACCACCTCTTTTTTTATATATGTTTTCACAACAATAAAACCATGAACACTTATAACATCTTCAATATCAATGGTATAATAAAAAGTTTGATCCCCACCTACAACATTTTCTATCAAAAATAGTCATTCCAAATATTAATATTACCTCTTTGTAACTAGTTTTAAAATAGTAAACTTAATAAAGAAGTTCAAGAGTGTCTCCACCTCATCGTCCTGATGAACACCTATTTTCATCTCAATAAACAAATCCATCATCTTCCACTCGGAACTAGACTCCTAGCCTGCTTGATTCTCTGTCTTCTGACTAAATGAATCTAAAATGTTTTCTTACTTTTCCAACATCTAATATTTCTCAAAAATGAATGATTTCACATAATCAACCGTCATTCACTTCTAAATATTCATATCCTGTTGGAAAAGTACGTTTTCAGCCTCTTTTAGTCAATATAAACAACAAACTTATAACCTAAATGATAATAACTCCAACATTTCACGTCTTGAGCGACTATGAACCACATGAAATCATATAAAGGATTATTTCATTCATGTGGACTCAAATACTATGATCCATATTCCTTGAATCGATCTCCAAACATCAAAACCCCCATGTATAATCCAATATTCTTTAAAAAATGTATACTCCTTAACCAGATTGGGTAAGATCATAATTGGTGTTGTATTTAAATAGTTCTTAAGCTCATTGAAGTAATGTTCATACACCACAAACCATTAAAACATTAAAATACTTTTGTTCGAGCCCTATATTGGTGATAACAAAATAAGAAAAATCATTTACAGACCATTCGAAATAACATACTAAATCCAAAATGATTCAATAATCAATAGTATTTTTACTGTTATCCCAAGAAATAACAACATGATATTTTACTGCATTTATAAACACACATTCTTTCAAGCATATGCCACCTATGAAATATAAAATATTGACCCAGAAAAGAATATTATATAGCCGGGTGTATATTAGATGCTCTCCCAGTGAACATAAAATGATATCAAGATGTGTGGCATGATTTTCATGGGTTATAGAGTACACTAAGATGTCATCCATAAACACAACTATAAACTAATCCAGGTATGGATGAAAGATTTCATTCATCAAATCCACAAACACCACATGTGAATTTTTCAACCCAAAAGTAATGATGATGAACTTATATAAAAAATACCTTCTAATGATACCAGAATTGTGTATATCAAAAGTTGTCACCATCTGCTGATGGTATCCTCACATTACATCAATTATAGGGAACTCACAATCCCCATTCGTTTATTCAAATGAATAATCAGTATGTGGAAGTGTATATCACATCTTAATAATCACCCCATTAAAATTCCCAAAATCAACATACCTCCATAAGTTTAATATATCCTTCTTAGAAAATAAATACTAAAGAACCCCAAGGTGAACTACTCATTTAAATAAACACCTTATCCTTCAATTTCTCTAACAGGGTTTTATGTTCCTGATGTTCCACTAGATCCATTCTGTAATGTGAAATGAAAATTGGATAATCTACAATCACTAATTTAATCACAAATTCATCTATTATCTTGGATGGAAATACCAAAATCTCATTGAGAAACACATCTTGAAACAAACCAACTACTTCAGAAAAGATAACACACTCTTCTCCCACATGATCATGAAAAATATTTATGACCTAGTATATAAGTCAGCAATAATTAACATTAATTTTACCTTCAATACCTTCCCAAAAATTCTATTCCGCGCAATGGACATAAATTTCACCCAGATGAGATTTGAAACTCACTATTATATAGTAAAAACCATGTTAATATTGATATATAACCAACAATTAAATCCCTAGTATTAATTAAAAATATATCATCACAAGAATTTATAAGTCACAAATGACATGGCACCCACATAACTCAAGGAAACACTTATTACATTAATGAATAATCTCTAATAGCATACTCAATGATGTTCCAATTAAAATTAACCCAAATATATAATTCACATAAACACCCCAACAACTTCTAAAATTCTATGATATAAATTTTTATGAGGTTAATGTATCATATAAATCCAAAGAAGTGGTAGAAGCTACATGAATTGTACCACAGATAGTTGATATTCCAACCTCACCACTGATAGATGCATGTTTAAATACATGAAACTCACCTTTTCTTCTACCCCAAGATCTTATCTAAGTACCTTAGGGTTCATCTCCATACTAATATTGAAAATATTTTTAAAATGTAAAACATCCACCCCCAACTGGTGCGGTCAATAGATATCCAATTTCCCGAATGATATGGGGTAATGTACACCTTGTCGGTGCTCTGCATCAGCCTAGGTGCCCAATCACTACCCATCATCCATGGGTTATTACAAATACTTTGAATATATCCAATAAATCCTCATGATATTCATTCCATTGGTGGTAATTTACACTAAACAATAATATGGACTGGTATTCCACATTGATAATAGAGCACTTGATCACTTCCATGGGAGGATGATCATCTCTCATGGCTGCTATGTCCACCACTACCCTACTGAATGTTATCAAAATAATGATTCATACTATCAGAATATATTTAACTAGATCAACCAACAAAAATAATATACCCACTATTAGAAGACTCCTTTAGGTTCCCCTAACAAATGAGATCCTGATCGACTACCCTGATAAACCACATATTCCAATAATTATTAACTAATACATGATCTAAACATCTATTTCCATCATAAAAACATTTGAATACAACTACCTCATTAGTAGTCAATTTTAGAGAGAAGATATTTAAATTAAAGAATTGGAGATAAAAATTTTCTGAAAAATTGTTATTTAGATAAAATACATTAAAATATTTCAACATATAATTTTTAAGCAAGGCACTGAGACAATGTGTAATTACAAGGTCCGATGTGCCCAAAAATATGTAAAACATATATTAAAAATATTTTATATTATGAGTTTGATGTTTCCTGAATAAAAATGGATAAATATGGAAGGTAATATCAGATAAGAAATCTGAGACTTTGTTTGAGTCTGGAACAAAATGTTTACCCAAGGTGCGACCTAAAATAGGGCAGCATGAGCCATTCGCAAAAAAGGCCATTCAGGGATCATATACTGGATTTATTAATTAATTAAATTAATTATTCAATAAATCTAACCAAATTTATTTTTAGATAAATAATCATTTATAATTAGTTCCCCAACTTTAGATATTTTTTCGTAGGATAATTGAGATAAATTTTATCCCTCTTTCTTTTGGTGAATAATGATTTGACGATGGGAGAAATCTAGTTCCTACTAGATCATGATAAAAAAAATGAAATGCCCACAATAAATCATTTTTGAGTTCATTATTCAATGAATAATGGTCCAATATATTGGTAGGACTCATCATTAGTGGATTTATCCCTATTTTATTGAATTGATTGAGCATGATCAACCCTTTATTGGATCTATGAAAATTGATAGATTTTGAATACACCTATAAATTGAAATTAAATACTGTATTAGTTTTTTCACCCTAAATATCCATATTCATGTTTTCCATAAATTCTAGACCAATTATGGATTAATTAAATTTTTGGGTTATTTTCACCCTTTTTTCTTTTCATTTTCCATTATTGGACAATGAGGTCGTGATTCGACATTTCTAGGTGATATTGAGCTTGATCCTACCCATGGATTCATGATTGATTCACCTACAATGAATGGATCAATTAAAAAGGTCAAAATTTGGGGGGAATAATGGTAACTTGTGTGGATACCATTTATTTTTGGTCATATGAGATCGAGTGGCCTGAATGAAGGCACTGTGGTGTGTGGAGGTTCATGAGGCCTTCCAGAAATTCAATGAAAGACCAATTTTTAGCCACTAGATGGATGAAAATGAATTATAGGTAATGATACACCACATAGGGTAGCTTTATGAAGGAAAAATGGTGTAGTTTATAGATATATAATTCTCAAATGTAAATATGAAATTTTATGAAAAACATGACTGCACATCATGTAGTTCGAAGAACACACAACATGAAGGGCCTAAGATGTGTCATTTGGGTTTTACTAGATTATAAGAATGAAATGCCTTGTGGATCCACAAAATGGAATATGAATCAGTTCTAGAATCTTAGTGTGTGCTCAGGGAGTATATATACATGTGTACGACCAAGCACAAACTATGTTATGAAGTTCACAGAAATGAGTTGGATACACATACATGACCTTGGAGAACGGGTAGGATCTCAGCTAGATCAGACACACCATGTAGACCCTCTAGACGCATTTCAACCCTACATTAGTAATAATCCATTTATAGAAGGGAAACATACATTCAATGGAGTAGGACCGCACACCATGTTGGCCCCCTTACATGTCGTGTGCCCATTCTTTCATTCTTAGGAAATTTCAATACCTCTTATATCCAATAATTGGACTTGGATTTTACCTTATGAGTATCCTATCCTAAATTTTTATCATATAATACAATGTAAAACTCTAAAGTGTCTTTTATGAAATGATATAATCTGTTATGGGAATGACATTTATTTAGGTGAGGTTCAACGACAACCACGATCAAGCATGATCATATAGTGGTACTCTCCTTGATGGGAAAGGGTGTGGGTCATGAATCTATATATTTAGTGTTACCCCTAATGAAATTAGGGTTTTAGTCCTTTATATATTTAGTGGTTTTCACCTATGTAAATAGGATGCAGATCATCTATCTATTGATTGGTTCCCCCTATGGCATTAGGATGTCATTCCATTATTTATTGTAAGGTACCCCATATGAAATTAGGGTCTAGGTCCTCTTACTACTACGTGGTACCCCCAGTGGAATAATGATAGGGGTCCTCTATCTACTAATTTTTACCCATTTAATATATGGTTCATGTCAACCTTTCATTTCGGGGAACCCTTATGATGCACAGGGGAATGGGTCCTCTACCCCTCGTGTAGTAACCCCATATGTAATATGCCATGTGTCTTCATTACAATGAGTGGAACCCCCATTATAGACAATCTTGTTGGTCCTCTTCTTGGTGATTTTTACCCTCAGCTCTGTGACGCAGAGGAAATGTTTAAACACTCTGTACAATTACATCTTTGGACTGACATGAAAGATGTTGGGAATCATTGTGGGACCTACTAGAACATTTCAATGTTTTCCTAGGTTGGTATATGAGATAGATACGTCCTTCCATCTTATTTGTGTTTCATTAGTTGGAGAATATATATATCTCCATGTTTTTGGATTCTATTTAATATCATACATTGGTTTGATCCATTTGTCAATCTATTCCAATCATGCCTCTTACCAACCCCATTCACCTTTTGAGGGGGGAATCTGATTGGGTATTTATATACTCATAACTACATTGGATTTTCTCACATGTTTCATGTATTATGTTAGTGCTGGATAGGTTGGAAGTGAATTTATCGGATCTTTGTCATATATAGTGAATTGTACCATGTATGGCGGTCGAATGTTAGAGATCAATATATGCAATCTCTCATCACATATACATTCAATTTTTTTTTTTCATGTTGTGACATATTTCTGGTTGGACATGTATTTTCCCTATTTACATTCGATTTTCACTTTCATACTCTTGTAAACCATAGAGTATTTTACATACATGGTTATATTATAGATATTTCATATTTTTTATTATTCCTATTCAATTGTACATTGATATAACCGGGTTTTCATAAAATAAAATTAGGCAATTTTCACCCATTTAGGTTATTCCTTTTAGTGGTTGTCGCTACCCCCAACCTATGAAGGTGGGCTTGGGGTAGTTTTTCTGAAGCCGCTTTGGGTTGGGTCATGATAGAGTGATATCTTTGTAGTTCAAACCATGGGACATTGTTTGGTGTTGTTATTATTGATACTATGTTTCATCACATATATGAAAATGTAATGAAGACAAATGCCTTAGAAAAAGGAGGAGATAATATATGATGATTTCCATGATTTGAAAATCCATAGAAAGTGGTTTCCCTAAGGTATCCAAAATTTACACCAGAACACAAGAACATGAATTCCACCCCACATGCACGACCATTCACCTTCGTCCAATGCCTCATATTTTAATATAAAAAGACTGTTTAGCCACAGTCTCATACTTTCATATTAATAGACCATCAGGGTCTTTATTTGGACATACAAATTTCTATGAAGGCTGATTACTGCTCAGATCACCCCAGTTATTTTCTCAAGTCCTATGAAACCTCTAATTAGGTTTTATGATGCTTAAAGGGAGGTATTTAATGGGGAGTAACAAGGAATATTTCCATTCCGAGTTAAAAATAAACTACAACTGCCTGAATTATTCACCAAAAAACATTATTTAAGAATTATAATGTGACATCCATTTGTCAAACAGAAAATTTTTATAATAACATCTAGGAATACCTATAAATAACCTTGAAGGCTTTAGAATAGTCTTTCCCAAGTTTAGTGATCCATGTTGTTCATTACCCAAGGTTCAACCAATTCACCCAGGCCTACTTTTATGGAGACCACATTCGTGGATAACCCCTTGCATGATCCTCCTTGGTTAACCAAACCTTTCATTATATGAGATCCTTTGATGAATAATCCTTTAAATCCATCTCTATCATAACTTATTTTCATTTGTATCCCATTCCGGGGAGGGATCAAATTGACACCTCCACTAATTCCTTATGATTTAAAAACCCATAGGGAAACGAAGACCAGTATTTCACTAATTTGGATTTGGATTTCTATGGAAAGAGATTCTGCAAAATTACCCTACAAGAGGGTAAGGTTCCTCCGGATGTCAGTAGATTTACATATTTATAGTCATGTTGACCCTTACCCTAGGAAAACTATTTAGGAGTTCCCAGTATCTGATTCAGAGGAGAGGACTATATCTATCCCTTATCAACTCTACGATCTAGGGCCTCTATTTCTTTTCAAGGAGGATAAGGATCACACTTTTTTCCCTTTATCTGGGGATTAGATTTTACTCCAGCTCTGGATTCAATTTTAGGGAAACCATTCTGGTGTAACTCCAAGCCATTTAAGGAGGAGGCAACTATCTTTATCCACTATATATCTATCACCTCCATTCCTTCCGTACATTGGATTCAAATCTAAAAAAAATTGAATAGAGTGAATCATCGTATCTGGGAAAATATATTCTATTGCATCGGCCTCTTCCATAGTCGCATAGGCCTCTTCCACCGTCATCCTCTTATACCATAATCGATGCAAAGAAAATGTGTGGTCTGTATAATCTTTTACTTCCACTTTTTTCTCTCATTTAACATGACTCGTGTTGTCTTAGAGATTTTTAATGATATCAAAATCCCCAAAATTACCTGAAGGATTGAACCATGAGAACTCTGATTCATACTCTAACAAGATATGTATGAGTCCCTCATGGGGACCAAGATCAAAGAAAATCCTCCTCAATATTTAAACAAAATCATAATTCCATTAATACATGCATCCTACTTAGGAATAATCACCTAATAAAACCCCAAAACCATCATGAGTTATTATATTTATCATAATTCCTTTTACAGGGAATCCTATTCAGGAGTAAGACTAAACTTATTCCTCTCAAAAGGCCATACCCCCATTAAGACTTACTGAACCACATAGGACTTGATTCTTATATAAATAAGATATTTAAGAAGCCTCTTATAGGATCAAATATATCAAATTAATTCAACAAAAATGTTTCTCAACTAAACCTAGAATGGTCTAATTCAACATGAAACTCATATCCATTCAATGTTCATTGGGAGGTTTCGGTATAAGCACCTCACCAAGCATTGACTATGCACCTTTTTAATAGAAATCCTTTAAACATGACATTAAACATTATGGTTTGGTCCTCATCACATCACATTAAAAGGTATGATGGTCCCAATTATGTGGCACTGAACTACGTGGGTTTTGATTCTATTTAAATGGATACATTGGATTCCCATTAAAAAGCTTTATCCCAACATCATTCTAACTTTCGACTCCATGGATGATGATAAATTCCCGATAGAAATTCATATACCTGGATGAATATAAAATTTCGTGTGTCCCACTATGGGGCTAGAAAACCAACATCATCATAATAATGACTTATGAATATCTATATAGAATAAGAGTAGATAACATTGATGGAGAACCGTGAAAATGTATAGATATCTCAATCAACGAAGAACCTTGAATACAAACAGATGATTCTGAATTTCAAAAATTCTAATAATTGATAGTAAATATTTGGGAAAAACACATCATAGAAGTTAATTAATGAATGATTGATGAACATATGATAAATTAATAATTGTGTCCTGATGTAGGTAATTCTTCCCCCGAAACTTTAGTAATAATCATAACCTCCCATTCTCTCGACGAATGAAAGTTATTAAGCGTCATACGTAAAAAACCGTAACAAAAACCTACGTTTAGAAAACATGACCCATTGGATAAAAAACCATTGGGTGTTTCCAATTACTTAAACTAATCCTTTGGAATATATTTAGAAATAGTGATTCTTAACCAGAACACATATTCCACGGGAGAGATAAAATGGTAACCCTGACATGAATCTTTATCAAAGATGATAATGTTTCCAATCTATCTGGCCCCTATAAATTGATAAATGAGTTCCATATATGGAATTCAATCATTCATGTGTTTATCCAAAAGGATTTTTCCATAACAAGGTTCTTGTTCCTATTTTAACACATATACATGCACTCCTTTTTTTCAAACTCCATTCAATCCAATGGATTCCTTTAAGGATACACCTATGAATTCCCTGACTACCTCTCATGATGGATCCTTATACTCATGAAGGAACCATCAAAAAATCATCATCTTCAACTTTAGGTCTCTAATTCACTATTTTGAGAGTATTGCTAATATGAAACCATCACGACTATGGAGGCCACCCGGAATGCCCTCCATATCAAGAATCACCCATGATCGTCTAGTTAGTGACCACCAGTGCTCAAGAAGAACATGTTTCTGACCACCATATTCAATTGTTTTAGGATATTATATTGAGAAAACTATCACCAATACCTCTCATATTCTAGGGAGGTCGACCAAGATGCCACCTACGACTTCATCTCAATGTCAAAGGGGTCCTTCCCAAAGGTCCCTGCCAAGAATCACCACCGCCAACAATGTGCTATAGTAAACCATCAACATGATGAGGGTGTTTCATTCATTTATCTAGGCTGGTTACATTATGAATGGGCACAAAAGATATCCAACTAGGTAATTAAACCAGATCATAGGGAACATGGTCTTACCATTGACCCCTCCGGAGAAGACCACATATCGTGTTTTGTGGAAAATAGTGAGTGGGAACATGCACTCGTTCGCCTTCAATCAGCCATCCAACAAACTCATCAGGTGGAATCAGATGAAGCCCACTATTCTAATCTAGTTGAATACTATTATCCTAAACACAAACTATCATAATATCATCCAACAAACCATCAGACATGTCTATTGTCATTCAATGAATCCTTCCAACCGTATATGAAAGGAACCTGCAACCAAGAACATTCAATTACTTGTAGCCAGCAATTCTACCAACATCCTTGTTTGGTGGAACACAGGGAAGTCATTCATAATTCCCCTATGAAAAATATAAGGAAGACTCAACTATCTTCCCCAACACATGCGTACTACTAGAATCCTATAATAGGAAGGGGTGGATAAGAGTAGGTACCTACACCTACACCATACAAATAATTGATGTATATTCCCATTATAGTCATTTATGTCACCATGAACATATTGGAAATGATAAAAGGGAAGACAAAAAATTCTTCTCATATCCTATATACTATCCAAGATATAATCACGGTGAAATATGTAGTAACTAAAAGATAGAATCATAACTCTATCCTCACAAGTAGGGTGTATCATCAACATCTCACCATGGAGTAGATACATTACATTATTTCCATCCAAGGGGGTCATGGGGAATATTTCCCTATATTATACAAAAAACCGAATCCATAATATACACCAGTTCCAATTAAAGATAACAAGTCTATTTTGACTAGCACTTCAAGACAGGAACATACACCTACACTTGAAAAATAATTCTACCAGCAAGTGGCCCCAAATTCATGTAAAAAGGCACCCAAGAATTAGTCATACTCAACACATTTATATAATCAAGAGTTGATATGAAATCTGTCTCTACTCAATGTTGGAGTCCTTGAAGTGCTCATACATTTATATGTTGCATCTCAAGATCTTATCCTCCCATTACCAAATTATGGAATAAATAAGAAGTAATTATGAGGATTCTCAATAGAAACTTCCTAATGAAGGGCTGATTCATTAAAATTCAATCAATATCTTGATCGTATCTCATAATGGGAGCTATGATGGCCGTACATGTGTCCAGAAGTCCCTGGTTCCATAGGGTATACCCATGGATTTAATCCACCATGATGGTTCTCCAAATTATGGAATTAGCTCTAAAATTGGTCTCCAAAGTAGTGATTTACATTGTCAAGATAATTCTCTATCTGAAAATGTAGAGACACGAAAGCCCTCTTATCTTGGTTCACACACAAGTAAAATTTCAGTCATGTTTATTTAAATATCTCTGGTGGGTGAAATACTTTATCAACCGAAAGGAAACCAAAGGATAAAATCATTCTATGAACTACCCTTGGGCCACATATCATTTAATGAAATAGAGGGACTCCCTATCAATCTTGATGATTCTAATGAAATGGAAGAGAAACAACAACATTGGTTCAATTAGATATAGGTATATCTATAAATAGAAGAATATGATACATTGAACATGAGGAAAAAAACTAGCTAAAAATGAAATACCATTCATGTTCTTGCCTTTGGCCAATCCTTTATAAAATATTTTAGATTTGTTTAAAGACGATTTTATTTATAAAATCCACCTCAATAGGTGGAATACTCTTCATCACAAGATCAAAAGTACATTAATATGTGACGAATACAGAAGTCATATCATGGTAATAGAATGAATACAATGAGAAATTGACTTTTCTTCTCTTCTGGATTTCAAAAACCCAATTATTGTGATGAAATATGGAACTCTTCAACATGCATGCCTCAATGCATTAATGAGGTTGCAACAATTGATCACAGATACCCCATCCAGTGATCATATCAGAGGATGGGTTTCACATTGATCTTTACATTTAACTATTATACCAATCTAGAAAATCCCTATAATAGTTTTATCATGAAATGTTATTACCTTAGTCCTACTACAAAAAATTTATTCTATTAATGACCAAATATATGCTCAACAAGAACATGCCTTGAATAACTCTCACCAATGTCAGGACCAAATAGAGTGATCTATTGAAAGTAGTTTGTATAAAGAATCTACGAATAATGATCCATCCTATAATTTATAGGACTTAAATAATCAGATTTCACAAATGTCAGAAATAACACAATGGTCTTCTAAAACAAGCGATTTATGTGGGATTAAAATAATCCACCCAATCTACATTCGGACCAGAATCTATAAAATTAGAAGATTTTATACCCTGATATCAGTTGTAGCAGTTCAAGAGCCACCCCATCCTATAGGGATGGGGGTATTTTAACCCAACCCACATTGCCAACAAACAGATCCCAAAGGGTCAAGATGGAAGAACATGAATAGCCTCATCTAGAAGGGCTGGGGGATTTTTCACAAAAACAATCCCCTCCTTAGTGGAAGTCATTACTCTCCCAATTTGGGATGAATACACAAAATGAAATCACAATTGAACTATAAAAATATTCCTGTTGGGTTAATTCTTGACAAATATTTCCCAAGGAATTGACCAAAAAGAGTTCAAAGTCTCATGGAGTGTGAAAAAGTAAAGGATTTCACAAAAATACTGACATAATTATAGCTATGCATTATGAATAAGTGAATTTCATCAATTCCATCGTTGAAGATACTCAAAATATGTGTCCAATTTAGTGGATTTAGAAGAATATGATCATGTTCATGATACAGTTTGTACCGACGAAAATGAAGGAGGTGTGTGTACTTGAAATCATAGGTTTAAAAAAATTTGGTTATCCCATCAGATAATTCATCCTTACATCCTCAAAAGGCACATAATAAGAGAATTGGTAAGGGTCAGACCATGTATTACCTTCCCCAAGGAAAATTTAAATCCCTTTATTTAAGGGAAAGGTATGCTCAGCAAGAGGAGGAGATGAAGGATTTTTGATAACTCACTGTAGAGTCACTCCAAGGAAACATTCTTGTCAGACATGCTCTACAAGTAGATCCTCAGCGTGCAATTATACTGGGAGAACCTCAAAAAATAGGGTTTTTTGAAACTACTAATGAGGATAATGAATTCCCTCCATTTCTAGTATAACCATATCAATGTAAGGGACATCATTAAAATACAATCCCCATGGGTTATCCACGTAAAATAACACCAACGCCTCCACAAGTGGTCTTGAAAGTCACTACAATATTTCAGGCTCTAACTGCCACACCAGTTCTGGTCCCAACTCAGCTAGATATTTCCCTGAATTGTTTGAAAAACCATTGAGTGATGGATGTATCGATTGGAAAATATAGAAGAATGGTGCAAACCATTTCAACTATAAAAGTAAGTTTATCCCGAATGGTTAGATCATAATCCTCTCCCACCAATTTTTTGGAATCCCACATTTCCAATCATTAATTATTTAGGAGATCCATATAAAATAATGATGCATTTTTTCTCTCTCTGTGATCCCATGAGGGGGACCCCTATGTAATAGTAAGTAATGATACTCAGATCCTTCATACAATCATTAAAGGGGACAAATTATTAGGGTACACTGGTTTGTAGACTTGATCGATCATTGTATTTAAAGAAGTTCCTTTCCTATTTCAGTTCAAAACTATTAAAGATAATAGTCTTTGATCTCATAAACAGAAAGAAAAGGGAAAATAAAAGTGTTTCAATTTAATTGATCGGTGTAAAGGATTAACATACTATATGAATAAACACCTATGTCAATAATATTTGTTATCCATTTTTATATAAAATCACCTCCATGAGTTTCTCACACCATTAAACGCAGCAAAATACACATGCATGTTTCATGATCTATATTCAATTACTCAATAGATGGAAAACAACTTCACAGAGTCTAAAGACAAGTCCTGATTAATCCCATCATCTTTGGGAAGAAGTGTTGGAAAATAATAGGATTCTATAGTCACACATAATAATTTCCATTTACATGTCCATGATTTCAATCCCTCATCATACCATAGTTCTCAACCTTCTAACCATCAGCAATAATTCCCACCTCATCAATATGATCAAAAATATCAATGGTGGAGATAGTTTGAGAAGTTGGAAAACATGGTCTATTATTTTCGAAATGACCAAGTCCCCAGATACATCATATCGGTATTAGAAAACAACATGCTTTAGTTGAAAATTCCAAAATATTCTAACAAATAGGGAGATGAGGACCTCCCAAAATATTTCCCCTTATATGAAATGTGGGGAACCCCAACCGTGATTTTTTTTTTTGTTTTTATGGACCTCTTACAATAGATGGTGGACTCTAGGAAAGTAAAGATGATAAATTCACCATCCCAAGTAGCATGTGTTATTGATACAAATAAAGAGGATGAGGGAGTGTAGAAATAATTCAAAATTAAGAATTCATAGAAATTTAGTGATTGAAAGATCAAAAAAATAATTAACTTAACTCATTCAATTATGTGAACATTCTTGGAACAGTATAATGTGTCGAATGTCGCTTCCTCTACAGTGAATTAAACATCATAAAAATATCAATCATATGAAGTACAATCCTCTAAGAAGTGACAATTACAAAAGGATAAAGAGAAAAAATGGTGGGATTGTGTCAAGGTCTATGTTTTCATTGACTTTAGAAGATTAAATTCTGATAATATCAAAATCAAAAGCACCACGTCACCAAATGGTACACCAATAATTTTCCACTCAAGAAGAATATCAATTAGATAATGATTTGATCATTGGATCTGTTAATGTTATTCACTCAACAGATACCTATGCACATAATGATTCTGATTATGAACATTATTTACCATAGCCTGATTGGGGTTTTAAAGGACATGACTTTCAAGGTTGAGGATAAAAGGGAAGATATGGGCATCCAGTAAATCACTACTCCAACCACACCCCTACTCAAACCATTTATGAACAAGAAACTAATGGGATTACCCTCCAAGAGGCTTTTAAGGAACATAGGAACTCCCCCCTATATGGAAGGGTCATCTTTGACATTATCATCTTGAATGAACAGTTATAGGTTATGCCACCACCTCCTCGGTGAGTGGGAAAACATAGCCGACCTAATTATTCAATATAAGAGGAACCTACAATTCATTTCCCTATAGAGGTCCCATACACATCAGGAACATCACCTCCCAAAGAACCACGAAGTCCATTTCTTGTACTGGAAAACATAGTCCACTAGATTAAAATGTGAATGTTTTGAAAAAACTATCCCATGTATAGCCACTTTATTAATCATGGATGCCCTGAGTTTATCAAAGGATGTCCAGGAATCAGTCATTATGGATTTTTCAAGACTCCAAGAGTTTAAATTTGAGGATGAAACAATAGTGGTTTAATATATAAAGAATGATCCAGTATAATTCCATGTGGTCATATCTCTCATCGAATAGGAAGAGGATGTTGTCATATGAGGACACATCAGACCCTGTACTTTTCTAGAAGAATCAATGATACTAACATCTGATGAGACTTTATCGATAATTTTTTAGGGGCCAATCTCATTATCATCAATACACTTCATCAATTAAGTCACATTGAATCCCACTTCTCTAACTCCACAACGATGTTATAGAGTTATGTCAGGAACGATAAAGAACCTCTCAGTGAGATTAAAATCATAACAAACTTCAGAGACCATGCATCTGATTCATATTTTATTACTTTTTCACATGTAACAACATTCAATATTATGATGGGAAGACCATTGCTACATCAACATTCATGCATTACTCCATCATACCTCCAATGTCACAAATATGGCATCAATGAAAAAATTGGGACAATGGGCAGTGACCAAGCCCTGTTTTAAACTTTTGAATATCAGTACATTAATAATTTGTTATATCACAAAATTGGAAAATGGCATGTGGTAGTCAGTGTAACAAGAATCAGTGACACTAATTATCTAGATAAGATCATGTCTAACCCATTCAATAATCATAGCACAAATTACATGCAACCTATTAATAAAAATCAAATTGTTATACCAAATCCATGAAATCATTCTGTGGATTCCATAATAATAATTGTGGCAAGTGAACCTAATAGTATAAGAGAAGCCATTAACTCTACAAGTAGGGATTAATGTCTGAATAGAGATGTATTCATTTCATCAACTTATATTCAACAAATATATTCTTTATTAGTGATGTTAGAATAATTTTTCACTGTGATGGAAAATGATAGGGATGCTGATTCTCAATTCTTCATATTCCCTTCATTGTTTCAAAATGACCTTTTATCATCATTTGGGATGAATATGGTGACCTCTTCTTCGGGATTCCCAAATAAAACACCTCTCATATAATTAAAAATCTTTATTCAACCCCTTTCATCCAAAAAAGTTATAAAAATTAACACATGATGAAGAGAAAGAAGAGTAAGATATCCAGGATACCCCTAAAACATTTGAGGAAGGCGTCCCTACCAATGTGGATGAACTCAGATAAATAAATCTAGGTATAGGTGAATATAAATTAACCACACTAATAATTGAGGCCTTAAATCTTAAGTAATAATAGGTTTATAATTTCTTTCTCAAGAAACATAGGGATGTGTTTTCAGGAAATTAAACTGAAACTTAAAGCCTTGACCCCGAGGTGGAAACCCATCATTTGGGTTTTCTAGAAGAGTTATGGGGATATGAGAAGGTTGTAAGGAGGTCACACCCATTTCATGCCTCCGTGATTGGGGAATAAGTGGAAATACTCATCAAGGATGAATTTATCTGAGATGTGTAATACCCGAAATGGCTAACCAACATTGTCACTATGAGAACAAAAAAAGTAAAAATCAATGATTTTATTAATTTTCTAGACCTAAACATATATTGTACCAAAGATGAGGTCCTTGTTCCAATCAAAGAACTCTAGATTGATGCAATGGCCATTTATTAGTCCCTATCCTTCATAAATGCATACTATGGGTACAATAAAATATTGATGATCATAGAATATGATGAATCCATAGCCTTAAAATAACCTCAAGGAGTATTATACTATCAGTTAATTAAATTTCATTTAAAGAACATTAGTGCAACATACCAATGTGATATGCATCACATCCTCTTACCATTTGTACGAATGATTGTTTAATTCTATGTTGATGATCTAGTGGTCAAATACCGACAATGATATGATAACATAGTTGACGTAGAAACCATAATCAACAAACTATGACATCATAATCTATAAATTAACCCCTTGAAATGTTAATTCATGGTAACATTAGTAAAATTTTATTGTTTAGTTATACTATATTGTGATTTCAAGGTAGATCATGAGACAAATAAATATGTCATTGGAATATCAACTCTTAAAAAATGAATGAGTTGAGATGACTTCGAGGAACCACGACCCACATCATGAGCCTTATATAAAATCTGGCAAGCATGTTCTTTCCCTAAAGAAATTGTTGAAGAAGGGGTGAAATATTAATGGACCAATGATGACCAAGAGGCATTGTTACCCTAATCAAATACCTCTAGAGGCCATCAGTATTAATTCTACCTGTTGAAGAATAACCCCAACTTTTTATGTGACAGCCTTATAGAGATCACTGGTCTACTTATTTGTGCAAAATAATGATACTGGGGATGAAAACATCTATTACTATCTCAGTAGAACCATGACCGCTATAGAGAGTCAATATTAAGATATTTTGAAGAGCTTCATAGAAACAATCTTTTCAGTTATGAAGGTGAGGCATTATGTGCACCATCACGAGGTCCACTTGGTCTCTCTCAAAAAACCCACTCAAGTTTATCCTTAGTCCACCTATGATGACATGATTTCTAGAATGGTGGGTAGTTATTCTGGAGTAGTGTGATATACCATTTTTTCCTTAGAAAGTATTGAAAGGGGAGGTATTGGAAGACTTCCTTGTTGAGCATTTATCTATAGAAGAAAATTCAATAAATACTAAAAATTATGATGAAGAAATATTTTTTTATCTAGAGATGTCTTGGAATATGGGGAGTGTATTATGATTGTGCATATAGGAGTCCAATAAGAACAAACATATAAGACCATAAGATCCAGAAATTTTTGCTGGGGATTATACTTATCTCCTCTTAAAATGTTGTTATACTATAATCCTCATTGTTATTATTAGTTGGTATCAACAATGAGTTAGGATATCAGGCTCTCATTGTAGGGCAAGAAATGAAACTCCAAGTACTAGAGAACCACTTAGAAGTGATGGGTGATTTATATTTGGTAATCAAATAGATTGACATAGATTATAACATCTGAAAAGAAGAGCTTATAAACATTTGTAATTATGTATTAGGGTTATTGAAAGACATTCCCTCATATCCAACATTGTCTTACATCCTTCCATAATATAATTACAAGGCCAATGCATTGGAAAATGCAGCCAAAACCCTGAGGAATCTAGAATAGGACGAAATAATCCTCACCATTGTCCATCATCATATGGTTTCAACTTTTGGTCAAATCAAAATGTAGAAAATTAATGAAATCAACCCAATTCTCGAGCCATATTTCTTTACCATAGGATGGATGAAACCCATCATGGAATATCTTTAGGGCCAAATATTTCCACTAGATAGAGTTTTCAGAGATAACATCCAGCAACAAGCAGCTGATTTCACAATTTATGTTATCCCAAATCACTGAAAGATCATATTTAAATGATGAATCGATAGAATTCTCCTAAAATGCATTGGTGAGGATGAAATTGTGACTGTTGTTAAAGAAGTACATGCAGGAGCCTATATTTACCACTAGTCTGGGTATAGGATTTCTGATAAAATCTGAAGGCTTGGTTAATTTTGGACTTCAATGAAGCAGGATTTCATAGAATTCACTAAAATGTTTCAACCATACCACGTGCATGAAAAATTCATCCATTATACCGAAATGATACTACATACATCCAAATACTTTTGTACATTTCTTACATGGGTAATGGATATAGTTGGGACTTATCCTCTAGCTACAACAATGTATTTCAAGAATACCCTTAACACACCCGATTTGTTATCAAAATGGGCTGAGGCAATTCATCTTAAAGAAGCCATTCACAAAATCATTTTCAGAGTAATCAAAACCAATATTATCACCGAATTCATTGTTCCTTATACCATATTGATAGAAAATGGAACCAATATATATTTTTGATGAATAGAATTCATATTAAGAAAAAATATCAAATCCAACTATTCAACCTACTGTCTTGCAGCAACCAACAAAAAAATAGATCCCATAAACAAGAATCTATCAGACATAATCCAAAATACAGTTGTTAAAGATAATCAGTCCTGTCCTAATACAATCATGCACACCTTATGGCCTACCAGACTACAACTCGAACTACCACATGATCAACCCCATAGACCCTGGTGTATGGAACAGAACCTATCATGCCCATTAAAGTTCCGTTATTATATCTTAGAATTTCCATTTTTGATCAGTTAACCAATGATGAGTAATATATGAAACATATAGATGAGTTGGACTGAATAGATGAAAATATATTGGATACCTTAGATCACAAGGAGGTATATCAAAACTGAATAAAATGATCTTTCAAGAAGAAGGACTTCCTTCATTAATTCCTCCAAGGAGAGTTGGATTTTTCCTTTAGGATTCCGATGATTTCTTGAAGTAAGCCTCTAAATATTGAGAAAAAGTGGGAAGGGACTCACTGCAAACATAAGGGCCACACTAATGTATCTTATTCTTTAATTTCAAGTTATGAGTAACTCAACACAACTCCAACCAATGTAAGGTTCCTAAAAATGTAATTTGTTTAATCACATGGGGTTATCGATATTGTATGATGTTAAAATACTTATCATGATAATCCTTAAAAATTGAAGATAAACTGATTTACATTGGGTCTTAGTAACATGTCCTAATACTGAAAAATATTTTTTCATTGTTGTATGATGTAAAAATGCTTATCATTATCATCATTTTTGCATGACATTAAACTGTAGGATATGAGGTCCTTATCACATGGCCTAAAATTGAAAACAAGATTTTTCCATGTTGTATGATGTAGAACTGCTTAGAATACTCACTATTTTTTCATGGAAATAAATTTTATGACATTAGGTTGTAGTCGCATGACCTAAAACTGATTTTGTTTTTCAATATAGTAAAATGTTAAAATGTATAGCATTATCGTCCTTGTCACACGATGATAAAATACATGACATGTGGCCCTAGTCACATGACATAAAACTGAAAAAATTCATGCCCAATGATGTTGATGTAAGAACCCAGATCTTCTTTTCAGGTATATCATTAATTTATGCTGTTTTTTAGAAAAAATATGTGTTTCTGGAAATTTCAAAAAGTACACGCCGTGTACTTATAAGTAAACATAGTCTATCTAGTTATCATGGGTGACTATGTAATAGTCATGTAATGGACATGTACATGGCCGTTTGAGGTAACCTAGAGACTTCCTAAAGCGGTTGCCAGTTAAGGAAAGTACACACCGTGTAGTTTTGTAGAACATGATATGTACTTTTCTTTTAAATTGTTATATCAAACCGAGGTCATGTCTCTTTCACAGAAAGCACTTCTGCTTGGCCAGTTTTGTCTAAGAGTGACCAAAGACGATAGATCTTCTCTGATCCCCAGATCGATCATTCGTTATCTGATTCAACCCCCATCAATTGCGTTGGAATTTCCAAGGTATGCCCTTCTTTCTTCTAGATCCTCGTTTCCTATTTACTCTTCCTTCATGGCATATCCTTGGATGAACATTTTAGATGTTTTTGAAGATCTACGATGTTATAGGGTAGTAAATGGATACGATTCACATATATCAATCATAAAACACTGTGGTAGGTGGTTTGTTCCTTTATATATATAGTCTTTGAGTTATATGTTCAAAATTTCACAATACCCTTATTCAAGGTATTGCATTTTTAGGGATTTTAACCCTATTAATGATTTATGTGAATTGTATATTTGAATAGAGGTTGTTTATTTGAAATAGGGTTAAATTACATGATATGGATGTGTTTCCAATGCCTATTTTTATATTGACTGTTTGGTCATGATTTCACTGTTAGTATTCATTGTTATCCATACCTAGTATTGTTAGGATGGATTGATTTTATCTAAAATGATGTGATATGTTGTAGACTATTTAGCCAAGTAGTTCTTGAGGTTTAATTTAGATAACATATATTATTGTGAATTATTTACTTACACCAACTTCTGGGAACTTGGTGTAGTATACCATATGGAGAATGGATGCTGAGGGGATTTCTAGAGTGTCTATTTACTTTTACATTGCAAGATAATAGGGGGGATGAACATTGTTCTCCCTTAAAGTGTCTGTATTTTCACTTTGTGAAACCACATGAGGAATTGGACATTGAGTGCTTCCCCAAAATGTCTGTTGCTACCGATACGAGACCACATAGGGAACTATTAGTGAGTGCTTCCTAAGAGAGTCTTTTCAAAAGATGAACAAGAGGGGTTAGGCAATGAGTAATTCCCAGAGGGTTTCTTGTGTTTCTTGTTTGAACCATAGGGTTTAGGCCATGCGTACTTCCCAGAGTGTTACTTAAAACTAATTAGCTACTTACTCGATATATGGAAATTAATTCAACTGAAACTGTAAGATTGTTTACTTTTGAGTGATTCCTTGTTTATTGCTTCATTTTGATTATTTCTTGCCATATATATTCAATAACTATTGGGCACATATCATTGGGTGGTTCCCTACTGGGATTTGTCTCACACCCTATTTAGGTCATCCTTTTTGGACTAAATAGATTATATTGTTACAGGTCTAGATTAGGGAATGCACCCTTCTAATTCATGTACTTCATTATTATGGAACTAGAGAGCGTGAGAATAATCCAAGTATTGAGATGCTACTAGAGTTTCTTGTTTTTCTTTAAACAAGGTATTAGTACTATGTTCCATATTTGTGACTTGTTTGGATGTTTTCCTAGACATATGTGTCGTGCATCATTTATACATGTGCTATAGTTTTCTATTTCTTTTAGTCTCCCATTTTTGACTTTTGTATGGTATGATTAATGATTCCGATATTGTTATCTGTTTATATCCAATTCTTTACACTACCAAGGATGGAATTTTTTCCCAACTATAACATCCAAGGCCCTCACTACATGTCGATAACCTTTGGCGTTTGGGAAATTCACTTGAGGCAATGTGAAAAACTAGGTACGGGGCACCCCTAGGTTGCACCCAGAACTAGGACATTACAAAGTGGTATCTGAAGAATTATATTATTCTTGAATTATTGTTTGGAGCATATATATTGGGATAAAACATAATAGGTACTTGGTAAAAAGTTGTGCATCACAGTAGCTATCCTGTGTATATGGAAAATCCAATTTACCTTGTTTATTGAATTTTTTTTCTATTTTTTCAATTTTATAGTTCATTTGATTTCATCATTAGGGGATTCACATGTTTTGGGTTGTTATCATTGATATCATTGAGGTTCTTTTTCTATTTCAACCTGATGAGATGAGGGTATTCAATCTCATGAATCATATAGGCACTTGAAAAAGATCACATGTCATGCATTCTTGGAATGCCATTTAGTGTGCATTACTGATTGCATGTTTTTGTATAGATATTGTGCTAGATATGAATTATTTTTTGATATATTCCTTGATAGAGTACCTTTTAGTTTATAGGATATTGAATAGTGTAATTTGTAGTTTGAATGGAAGCCAAAAAATGGTTCCAGAGGTGTTATGGGCCCTCATGGATCGGAATTTGGCAGATCATGGAGTTGTTATGCTTGTATATGATATGTATAAGATTCCAAACATTGATTTTTGGAAAATATGGCCCCTAAAAGATCAGAATTTGGCACTTTAATGTTCATTTCACTGTTTTTATGGGTTCTGGAGTAGTTTCTGAGGCTTATTGTCTATAAAAACCCAGAATACACGGTGTATATTGCTGAATACACGTCGTGTGTCCTTCTATTCGGGACGGAATTGTTTTTTCTTATATACACACCATGTAGTATATGTACACTCTATGATGTATCTAACAATGTCACTGGCTCTGTGGGAAGAGGCACAGGGGCTAGAAATCATTGGTGGAGAACACATTGTACCAGACATACAAGCCGTGTTAGACCATGTGATTAGTCATGTAACCAACAAAACGGGTTGATATTCGGTAGCTAGTACACACTGTGTCTATCACAAACACACTGTGTAGGGTTAGTCATGAGAACAACCATTTGACTAACAACATGAGTTGGTGAAGTTCTTTATTTTACACCACATGTCTGGCATGAACACATTGTGTAGTCTTGACGTAGGAGAACCATGTGGATTAAGTCATGTAGAAGAACTCAGGTAGTGGAAGAGGATTCAATTACATGTCTTGTCCTAGGACAACACTCCATGTGTATGTGGTGTTACACAACTCGGGTAGGAAAAATTACACGCCCATATGGAAGCTTAAGGGAACACATTGTGTAGGAATTGTAAACACGGTGTATACACCCATTAAAATACTTGATTTTATTTTTTACCTTGTTCCCATCTTGAAATTATATGTTTCAGTCCTTGTTATTATTGAGATACATGTACACTTGACCTTATAGATTCATGCCACAGAGATGTCCTCTGGTAGTACACCAGATGCAAGGCTTTGATCAGAAACTGGACATAGATGATCAAGGACTACCAATAGATCCTCCAGTCATGCCCGTCTTGGCCCCATCCGTTATTCTAGACACAGGTGTCGATGCACATTTTTGAGAAGGCTTTATGAGGTTCATGAATACCTTCAGGGGAGTACCGCATCCTTCTCCTTCTATGGAAGACTAACACGAGTTTTCTAGCACCAACATCCTCCCACCTTCACATGGGATAGAGGACCTACGACTTCAAATTCATGATTAGATGCCATATTTTCGATCGTCGATCATCTGAAGACACCTTCATATAGTAGGGTGAATCTCACTACGTATATGATTCATGATTCCACCATTAGATGGTAGGATGTGATCTCACAAGCGGGACACCAGCAGGTTTTAGCTTGGGATTAGTTCTAGCGTTCCTTCTTTGACTACTTTTACCAAAAGACTCTGAGCGCCGACTGAGCCGGAGAGTTCATTAGTCCAGAGTAGGGTCCTATCTCAGTCATGGATTATTCTAATCACTTAATTGATTTGCAGTGAATCAAACCCATTCAATGAGGTGATGATTTATTTCTGGCAAGGAAGTTTGAGGATGGTATTAGGCATGACATCCAATCTCAGGTTAACATCTTCAGGCTGCCTTCCATCACTTATATAGACAACCAGGCACTAATCACAGAGCACATTCTGAGAGATTCAAGAGCAGTGAGTTAGGTAGGATCAGCATACAGAGTTGGGACCCCTATGACTAACAGCAAGAAGCACCATAGGGAGTCTACATGTGGATATCATATTAGGAAAGATAATTCTTATGGTAGCCAGGTGGTGTGTATCAGTGCGCGAAGAGAGGGAATACAAGGCTACATTGACCAAGAGACCCAGGGGAGTGCCACTCTAGCAGAAATATGTGACATCTTTAGAAGTTCTGTAATTTTTTCTCACTAGGATCTAGTGGTAGGGGTTCCATTATGACTGCTCATTCTAGAGCAGCACCACTAGTTTCTCATCAGTCATAGAACTGGAGTTCTTCCAGCCATTAAAGCTGCGGTGGACGTCATGAACATGGTAGAGAGTCAGTGGGATTTCAGCGATAATAGGGTGGATTACCTCATGGTGGTCAGGAAGGGTCATAGGGCAATGGTATAGGCCATGTATTTGTAGTGGAGGAGACCCAAAATGACCAGGATCCTGAACCATCTACAGTTAGAGGTCGGAGGTTAGGGTTTCGTGCGTGGCACACTGAGGTTGGGAAACATGATGATTTGGATATAGAGTATGATTTTCCCAATATATGTCAGGACTTTTGACATTTTTTAATGGATCAGGTCATTTACCTATAAACAAAAATTACATTAGAGGTACTGGGCTAGGCATGACGGCTTCTACATTTCTACGCTACGACATTACTTCTCAGACCTGTCTCATGTTTTTTAACCCAAGGAGGTTGAGTTAGAGGTGGAAGCATCATTAGTGGAGCATTATATCTTTATTTTTATCACATTTTGAATGTTCTCCATGGTCGGTATGTTTCTTGGGTATGGGTTCTATGGTAGCACAGGCGAGTACAAGACGAGGCATGGGAGATGGAGGCTGATATATGATCGTAGTGGCCAGATCTGTTCAAGGATTCTTCCTCTATGCCATCTTTTTAGAGAAATTCAGGAAAAATATCTTTAAGGGGGATGTTTGTAAGTACCAATATATTTTTTTCATGTGTTTCACTCATTTCTTGCTGTTTTTGAGAAAAATAGGAGTTTTTGGAAATTTCATGAGTACACGATGTGTATCCGGCTGTTGCGGGTGACCGTTCACTAGCCATGTAACACCTGAGTACATGGCCATGTGAGGTGACATGGTGACCACCTAAAGAGGAGGCCAGTTTAGGAATGTACCTCTTGTGCACTTTTAAAGAATACACTATTTTCTTTCTATTTTAATTGTTATATTGGACTGGGGTTGTGTCTCATTCACCGAAAGTGCTTCTTCTTAGACCGTCTCGTCCAGGAGTGACCGAAGCCAGTGAATATTCATCACGACTCCGATCGTTCATCAATTCTCTGATTCTACCTCTGTTGATTGCATTGGAATCACCAGGGTAAGCCCTTCCTTCTTCTAGATCCCCATTTCCTTTTCTTTTCATCATGCATGAAATATCTTTTGTTGAATGATTTAGATGTTTTTTAGACCAATAGAATTATAGGTGGAATCAAAGTCTTGGATTCATGTATATCGATCGTAAAATGCCAAGGTAGGAGGATTGTGCCTTTTCGTAATTATTCTTTGAGTTATATGAGAAAAAGTTTCCAATACCTTCATTTGGGGTATTCCGTGATTAGATATTTTAACCTTGTTAATGCCTGTTATGCCTTGTACGTTTGAATAGAAGTTGTTGATTGTGAATAGGGTTAAATTCCATGATATAGAAGTGTTGCCCATTCTAGTTTTGATGTTGACTGTTTGGTCTAGCTTTGTCTATTAGTCTGATTTGTTTTCCATACCTTGTGTTGTTAGGATAGAGTTATTTAATCTGACATGCTATGATATTTTGTACACTGTTTAGCCATAGAGTTTTTGAGGTTTACTTTTTCCATCATATATCGTTGTGCAAGATTGAATTTCATGGGGATGTGGGATCCCCGTGTAGTATAATATAGGGAGAATGGATGCTGAGTGATTATCCCGAGTGTCTGTTTACTTTTATGTTGCAAGACCATAAGAGAGATGGACTTTTTTCTACCTCAGAGTGTTTGTAGCTCCACGTTGAGAGACCATAGGGGAATTGGATGTTGAGTGCTTCCCCAGAGTGTCTTTAGTTACTCTTATGTGACCATAGGGGGAATTTATGCTGAGTGCTTCAGTGGAGAGTCTTTGCTAACACTGAACTAGAGGGGTTACACGGTGAGTACTTCCCAGATGGTTTCTTGTGTTTGTTGTTTGAACCAGATGGGTTTGTCCATGAGTACTTCCCAAAGGGTTACTTGCTTTCGATTAGTTGTTTATGTGATATATGGAA
Organism: Viscum album; assembly: GCA_963277665.1. Taxonomy (NCBI): domain Eukaryota; kingdom Viridiplantae; phylum Streptophyta; class Magnoliopsida; order Santalales; family Viscaceae; genus Viscum; species Viscum album. The sequence continues at coordinate 669,306,526 of OY728155.1, forward strand.
ATTAATGTAACTGAAATTGTAGGATTGTTTACTTTAGATTTTTTCCTTATTTTTTACTTCATTTTTCTTATTGACTACCATATATACTCATTGACAATTAGAAACCAAACTTTTGGTGGTTGCCTATTGGGATTCATCTCAAACCCTATTTGGGTCATGCATTTGGTAACAAAAATATTATATTGTTGTAGGTCTAGATAAGGGTATGTGCACTTCTACTTCAGGTACTTGATTTCTATGGATCTGGAGAGCGTGGGACCAAGCTGAGGCTTGCGATGCTACTGGAGTTTCATTGTTTTCATTGCTCATTGGTTTAGTATTGTGTTCCAGCATTGTGACTTTTTTTGCTGTTTTCCTAGACATATGTATCATGAATCATTTATATATGTGATTGAGTTGTTTATTTCTTTTAGTATCCCATTTTTACTATATTATGGTATTATTAATGCTTTCTCTATGGTTATCTGTTTACTTCCACTGCATTACTCTTCAAATGAGTTCATTGTTTCTCCAAAATCACTCCCATGGCCCTCGTTACTAGTAATAGCCTCTGGAATTTGGGGATATGTTCTTGAGGCCATGTGACCAACCAGGTATAGGGCACCTCTGGGTGGAACCCAAAACCGAGACATTACAGTTGAAGTACTTTTCATCACCATCTTTATCACATGAAAATAAAATGCATGACATGAGGTCCTAGTCGCATGACCTAGAACTTTAAAATTCCATTTTCCATCTCCACATGATGTTGAATAGTACATTTAACACCTCCCTTTTTTATGATATGTAATTCCCCAAAATTCCAGGATTTGGAATTCCTTGTGGTCCCTTGAAAGGTTAGTAGATTCCATAAGTAAGAACCACTCACATCAATGCAACACTTTAGTGGCACTTTCTCCCCTTTCTCCACATGTTTTCGATCAAACCTTCATGGGGAACATCTATTCAAGAAATATGTTCCGATTGAATCTAATCCCAATGAGATACGTAGAGAAACATGGGTTTTATTCCTTCATAAAACCATAATGTTTCTTTCACATCAGGTCACCTTACGTATTCCCCACATGTTGATAAACTACGTGGTTCTTTATGAACTACGTGTATCTTGATTCTCAATCATATGAGATACATAGTGACACCCAAATTTCCAATGATGGGTCCAGCTACGACCATAAAAGAAATAATTTACCCTTTTATTATATATGATCAAATTATATATTGGGAACACTTCCAAAATATATGGATTGATTCTCATACCATCCTATACCTTAGGACTAACCATTATTCATGAAATTATTAAATACCCTCCATTTCTCACATAAACATTCAGTTAGTGTGGGAACCATATTCCATAACTATTTTCAGCTTGATTATCATTCCAATGAGATACATAGTGATGCCCAAATATTCAATATTAGGTTGAGACACAATATAAAAATACCCTTCACTCCCTATGTGTTTTGATCAAACCTAAACAAGGAATCCTTTTTCAAGAACTACATGTGGCTTGATTCTTACCCAAGGAAAATTAATTATGACACTTGGGTTCTAACCCACTGTCCAACCGTAATATTTCCATAATATTACTGGATTTTATCTTCATCCATACCTCATGATGTTAAACATCGTGGAAAGTTAAATAACTATCTGTGTCTTGACTCTCATTATATTGAGATACGTAGTGACACATGAATTTCTAGTCATTGGTCCAACCTCAATTTTGGAAAATAAAACCCCGTTTTTTCATTATGCATGAATCATATATTCCCAAGGAAACATTCCTAGACTTACTGCCTAATTATCATTAAAATAGGGCACACGATGATTCCAATACTTCATACTTTAGGTCCATCCTTCAGTTGAGAAATTATCAAAATTCTCTTTTCCCAATGTCAACTCCCAATTTGTGTGGGAAAAATTTATCTAGAAGTATGTGTTGATTTATTCTTTCCCCACCATGATACGTAGTGAAAATTAGGTTTTACACCCTAGTTGAACCACCATATAACCATCATTCCACTATCATTCATTTTTGTTACCATAGTATTATCGAAGAATATTATAGCACTCCTTGTTTCTCAAATCAATAATATCTCACATGGGCTTAAGGAGTTGGTAAAAGAATTTTTTTCATAAAATGGTATCAAAATCATAATTAGGGTTCTCAATGGATAAAGTTGTATAACCTTAAATGGAAAAAATATGCCCTTATCACATTAAAATAAATTTGCATGATTGTCTCAAGAACTACATGTGGAATGATTATCATTCTATTGTGATATTTAGTGACACCTGAATCACTTATATAATTTCAAGACACAATTTAATATCCCTCAGTCCCTATATAAAAGTTAGACTTGCATGGGGAATGTTTTCTTGAACTACATATTGCTTGATTTATTCCTTAATAGGATATATAGTGACACTTTGGTCAAACATCATGGTCCAGCCTACATTAAAAACAATGCCCCATATCCATGTGTATACACCAAGCCTATGCTGGGAGACCAATTTCATGAACTATGCATGGATTCATTCTTTTTCAAGTAAGATACAATGTGAAATATTGGTCTTTTCCCCTCTTCGATCCTCAATATTCCACTTCATGCTAGAATCAGTCATGTTCTCAAAGAATGATGATAAAATGTATGGATATTTAAGAACTACATGTGGCTTGATTCTCACTCATATGAAATACATTGTGATGTCTATATTTTTAATCTTGTACCAAGCTAAAACAAGATGAAAATAATGCCTCTTTTATCCAATATATGAGTCAGATCTACAAGAGGATATTTAATTGAAGTTCTCATCTTATGTATAAACACGTATTCAAAGATACCTCCATTATACATCACTTATGAATTCAATAATGGTGAGTAAATTTATTTCATAACTATGTGTGGCTTGATTCTCACCCCTATAAGATACATAGTGGAATTAAGATATTAAAACATATCCCCAACTGTATCACAACATAAATACCTCCACTCTCCCGCATACGAAAAAAACAATGCAGGATAATTTATTTTGGGTTCTCTTTATAGAGAGACCACCAATGAAACAAGAATTGTCCCATTTATACATATGAGTCACTCGATATGTAAAGGAAACCAAACCCATGGCCAATATTTGGACGAATTATTCCCTTGTTCTTTGTAAATTACCCCTTTCACATATCGTACTCCTAATATTGAATTATTTCATATGTAAATAATATTTCCTTGGATTATATGGGAAAAATTTCTAATACTAGAGAGATCCTTTACTGAAAAATACAGTACTTTACCCCTATATAACTTCCATAATTCTCTCTTATTACGATCCTATCAGCCTAAGGATTCCCCAATTTGACTATCTAGTACGTGTCCCCAGTTAGCCTTTCATAAAACAGCCCTCATAACGGGTTTATCATCCAGTGGTAAAATCTCCCTTAGTAGAATCCTCTTATATCGTTCTAAGATTTGATGATGGTATTAGAAAAAAAATTAATGTGGTCAATCTTTTCATATTTATCCCATGTCTTTATTTTTGACCTGAAAATCTCCAAGATCATGGTTTAGAATTTCTTTTTTCACATATTCAAATATTATTGTAATAACCATTGGTCATTTGACCACATAACATCAATTGTTTCAATAATATTTTGGTCTTACTCAAATGAACAAAAAAAAAATGGAACTATACTTATTGAATTTGGGGAAGACCTTCATAGAAATCCTATTCAACCTATTCTATAGAAACCATGACATAAAATACCCTTTCTATATTCTGGAACTATTCTTTAAAAACCAAACCTCATGTGTGGGGGCATCTAAATCTCTATAATCAATCATTGTTTGTTAGAAAAATAATACCATAATTCATGAGAGATCCTTTACCTAACAATGAAAAACGTGTACCCAATTGTCTTTGTATAAAGATACCCACATAACATGCTAGTCATAATAAGGATAAAAATATTGACTATATAGTCTCTGCCATTGAAGGACATGCATAAAATGTCCCCCATTACATTTTTTTCAAGAAATATTAACTTCATTACTTGGATAGACGACATCTAATTCCATCATCCATTTTTCTCAAATCACACCCTCTATTTAGAAAACTTTAAATTATACCTTACAACCCTCATTTGATGCCTAAATATAGTAGCATATTTCCAGACAGGTTTCTGAGAATTAGTGAACCATCAAACTTTTGATCAATGTTAAAGACCATAAATTAAAATCCCATAATTTCCTCACTTCATGACTTGAAAATGAACATCTCCCTAATGTCCATGTGGAATAACCTGAAACTATATTGGTCCCTAATGACTTATTTGCAAGACATGAAACTACAAAACTCCATAATATCTTTGTTTCATGAAATGAAACTGCACACAAATCTCGGATATCCTTGTTGTAGGACGTGAAATTGAACATAATAATATCAAAAAACCCTTTTTTGAAAAAATGTACCCTATTTAAAAGATAAAATTCATGTAAGAGTGGCTTCTGATTCATTGCATAAGTCATTAGGAATGATTCCATAATTCTTAAAAATCATTCCTTGGAAAATCCATCCATTGTGGTCTTGAGACATAAAAATCATAAACATTCATTGTTCATTAGTAATAGAATATCATAATTTCTAAAACTCTTTTTACTGACTATGTAGAAGATGCCCCCATTTTTCCTTGTATAATTTTCCCACATAACAGCCTATTATAATAGGTATACCACTTTTTGAATATGTAGTATGTGCCCCATTTGGCCTCACATAAAAATACTGTTATAAAGGGGTTTTCAACTAGTGGTAACTTAGTTCTCAAGAGAGAACTTATTGATTTTTTATATAATTTTTTAGATTCATATATCATAAAATTGTCTCAAGATTAACCTTGGAAGTATCTAAATAATATCAAAACATTCCTAGCCATCATTCCTTGTTTGGGTGATAATCTCAAAACTCATGGTAAAAGTTGCGTGAACTAAAATATTGGTATTATTATGAAAACATGCATGAAACTACACTTCTAACAAAAAGAGACACAGTTCTCCGTTGTTTTAAAACCCATTATGGGAAATCTAAAAAAAAGTCAAGTCTCAAATCACTAGAGCTATACTCTATACAGTTTAGGAAATATATAGAATCAAAAAGTTGAATAGAATAAATCTTTTTAGGATGAAAACCTAAAAAGGATTTTCATAAGAAAATCCAAATATAATTATCTATGTCTCCTCCATATTGGGTTTAGGAAAAAATTAAATATGATAAAAGAAAAGACACTGTGTTTATAGGGTGGTCTATATAAACCTAGTAACAATCAAAATTTTCTCCCTAGGCCCATTGGATTAGGTAAAAATCAAGACACCACCATCCCAATCATTGTAATTATTATTATCTAGCATGAATATATAATTATATGAAAATAATATTTGGCATTATGAGTATAATAAAAAGGTACCGATGAATACATAGATGATCATAAAAAAATATTTTAATTTATGTGAAAAAAAATTCCCTCAAAGGAACATACAAAAAATGCAGTGTCTCTATCACAAATTTCAAGAGGCATTCCACATAGAAATTCATTTTTTTAAAAACCTTCTAATCCCAACCTTCTACCTATTGATGATCAAGCAGTCATCCAACCCCTGTCTCATTAGCCTGACAAAAGGATTCCTTAAAAATCACAATGGCACTGGCCCCTTCTAGTTCAGATTCTTCTAGTAATTCGTGGATTTCTTCACATACCTTTTGAGTAGTGTACAACTCATTCTGAAGCCACAAAACATCAATTTTTTCTCTATGATTTTACATTATAACTCTACCAATTTTTCATTTTGGTTTCCAACCTCTAGGCATACTGTAGCTCATAAACCATCATTATTGGTGAGTAGTTTGGCCTTTATAAGTTCCTAACTAAGCTTATTCTCTTGATATCGCCTATAAATAGTCTCATTCACCAAATCATGAATTATATGGTAATAGTATCCACTATATTTCAACATTATATATAGAGATAAAAGCCATGGGGTTCGTGAAGATATTTCCTCAAGGGGCTCCTCAAAGATTAACATCCATATATCATACCAAACCTTGAAACGTGAAATATGGAGAGAATTTTGTAACTCAAGATCTAACTCAGAGTCAATATTATAAGGGGGATATAATCTAGAATCTTCCTATACAATGATGCCTCATGTTATGCTCCCTCTTATAAAAAGGGAGACTTTTCTCCCGATACTGGTGGAGATGATGCAAACCTTTTCCCCTCAGACCAAGCTAAAGAAGGTGATAGTCCTAAATGATGAATTAAAATCACCATTAACTTCAATGTATTGAAAATAATTGGGGAAAATCACAATAATTGGTGGTCCTTTCCCAATATAAAATCAGTAGTATGAGAAGATTCTTTCATATCATTCACTACCTCGGTAGATTGGGCTGACACAAATCGTTGAAGGAAACTCGCTTAGGGACTACCTATGACCCATTAGATGAGATTCAAGAAAGCTTTCTTCTTTAAGGTTCACCTGATTCGACTCCTCAAAAATTGTGGGATCGAGAGTGATTTCAACTCACTCTACATGAACCGTTAATGTAGTAGTTTCTGTTGATGGGCGGCATATTCCAATAAAAAATGATTAGACAATTAGGGATTAAAAAATTTATTGGATAGAAAACAAATACTCACATACATTTGATATATATAACATACAAATTCTTTGAAAGTGGTAGGAATATTAGTATGTTACTATATTTCATCAAGATACATGCCAAGATTCACCATGGATTATATTGAAATCCCATGACCCATGTTAGTCTCAAACGTGGGAACACTTGGAGCGGTTGGTTCATGACCCTCCTCCTACCTGAACAACCTCCTCAGCGACAGCTGTTGGGTCTGCATCAATTTTCAAAAGATTTTATGGTGCATGCAGAAAATCATAAATATTATAAAAATGGATTTTTGTTGTTGGTATATAGTTTCTTAGCTATCACTTAGGACATACTAGATGCCACCTCTCTTCTGATAGTAGTAATAAGATAGTTTCAAGGAGGAGATAATTTTTTCTCTGACCTGGATGACTTTTTAGTCATGGGATACTTCTCATTTAAAAGGGATTGTACATGGTGCAAAGCAACCCACTCAAATATCGAATGTTCATTTATAATTTACTTTACGAATGAAACCAAACATGTTCTTATAATTCCAAGAATTTTAAGCACTTTCTCTAGATGATGTCATAATTAATAATACCAGGAACACTTACCAGTACTAATAATGTGTTTAGTCACAATATTAATTCCTTGACATCTCTACTTCTTTGTTTTCTCCAATGGAAGAATATAACCATCATATCAATAAATAGGTATTGGAAGTGGGATGTCTCTTTCCATATCATCTTCCATGGCCTGAGAGCCAAGAGATAATTCTCCTATTTCAAGTGGTGACCTAGTCCCCCTGATCGTGGTACAACTTGGGCAATACTGTAGTTACAGAACCTTAATTGATTTTACTTTAACTAGCTATAAATTTCAACGGTATTTCCCTAGAGAAATAATTATTTTTCTGAAACATAATGGTAAATATGAATATAATATGAAAATAAGGGAACATACATTTTCAGGGAAAAAAAATCACACCATTACTCAAAATATGAATGGACGATCCCTTCAATAGTGTGATGTTCTATCATATCCTTCACCCTCATTGTGGTGGGGACTAGATAATTAGTTTCATAGAATTGATTTTATAGCTAAAAGATATAAATGTATAAATCATTGATATTGTCCTCAAAGTGAATATCAAGAATTTTTGGAAGATATCTTATCATTGGAACACACAACCCCTCACAAAGAATCACCCACAAATTATTTGCATCGAAATAAAAATTCTACCACATTTGAACTATATCGAGTCATACATATTTTGAATACATCTTGTCCTACTCTGGGGGTTGTCCCAGAGCTTTAGAAATTACGGGCTTTCGAATTCTGGGGGTCATAGATAGTGGATGTGAAAAATGGAACATGATTCTATTCATGGATAGGGTGACTAGAACATATAGGTTCATCTTTAGTTGGTGATGATGGTGTGGCCCTATATATTATAGTAGGTGGATTATATTTTGAACAAGGACACTTCGGGGTGCTTGTAGGCTCATTTTCCTTAGCCTATGACTCTGATGGCTCAGCCTCTTTAGGAGAAAAAGCACCATCCAAAGAAGAAGGTTCTGTCTTGCTACGCCTCATTACTCCATATTGAGGAACAAAATTTTCTAGAACCCCTTCAGGGTATGATGCAACCCAAGATTCAGCACACTAGATTGTTAATCGGATTTTTGTATCAACTATAGGTAGATTGATCATTTCCCCTATCTATTACACAGCTTTAAGAAACCATAGTTGTCGAGCCACCATTGGATGATATTATAGTCTAACATGCATGAGAAGTGATGCAGTAATTCGTTTAACGTATTTGAATTAGAGTGAAAAAAATATGGATCATAGGCATCACAAATTATTTCATTGTTTATTCTGGTTTCCAATACACCATCCATGTAAGCTATCATATACGACCTGATCACTATGATGGCCATCCCATCATAAAAAAACCTTACCACGGGAGGATTTCAATAAGGAAATAAGCTGAACTCCTTTACAGAACTCAACATTGTCTAAATATCATGATGTGTCAATGATATAGGTAGAGTAAAAGAATAATCCTAAATGAATGGTATAAACTAGTTCTCGAGGACATGGATCCCACTTATTATAGCATAAATATTGAAAGGAGCCATGATGAATCCCTACAAAACTTGTAATTATCCTAAAATAATGAATCAATCCTATCTTCAAATAATGTGCGACAAGATCTTTTAGATCTTTTCCAAAATAGGGTTGGACAACCACACCATTTTCCTCACTACCAACATGTCTACTACATAAAACGTTCCCCACATTATTTCTCCTTTAGAATCATGAATATGCAATAGATAAATATTGATCCACATGTACAGAAAACCTATAATGAATTCTATAGAAGAAATTTTGTGGTTAATTTCATTATTTCACACATCAAGCACACTTTTTTCTAGTATTGTCTAGAAGCTTCCATGAACACCTCTCATTTACTCGATGGGACAGCTTATTTTACACCTTCATGTGGTTCTTTTCTCCTTCTTCTTCTTCAAGAATATTTCCATCCAAGCCACTAGATGAATACACCCTTTTCAATAGAAATTCTCTTTCTTAATATCATTTTCTATTTTCAATAGATCACATTATAGGGATGGCAACTTATTAGTGTAATTACATATTTCTTTTTAGGAATTAATTCATCATACATATCACCAAATATCATATCTCTATAGATTTTATGAACACCCCTCAAACTAATACCCACATTTCCATTCGTCAAATGAAAATAATTCATCTATAGAATCCATAAGCTCAAAAATTCTAGAAATAAAAAAATCAACATTATTATATACATAGGTCTTCTTTAACCATACATCCTTGTTAATACCAACACAATATAGACCATTTATGATCTATTAACACGTCTAGAACACCCAGTATGCTCAAATACATGCAGGCTTCACACCCCCTCCTAGGAGAAAGTACCAAATTTTCTCACAGGATTTTGATAGTTTTGTTTGTGAATCTCAGAAAATAGATGAATAACAGTGTTTCTTTAGTTCTATAGTATGTGGTTTTAGATATAGAGAATATGGGATATGATTCATAACATATTATGGGGCCACAATATGAGGATTGATATATACACATAGATTAGAAATATTGGTTGATGAAATGTTATTTTAATCCTAATAGTAAGAGGTTATGAGAAAATTATTAGGATCTACTATGAGCACTTCTCACAGATGGATTTAACCATAAAGAGTAAGATAAATGATCTTTGGAAAATCATGGTGATAATTTTTCCAATATCTTGCCAGATCAAGAATGGTGGTATCACAAATGTCATAGTAGTATCACTCTATGATATTCTACATCTCTTCAGTTGGATTGCTGGTCAATTCCACAGCAATTGTGATCTTATTAGGAGCCATTGAACATGCAAATAATTATAAAATTCATTTTCAAATTAGGTACATTTCAAAATAAATTCAGAAATATTGGGAATATGGAAAAGTGATTAATGTGAGTAAGTGAAATTTAGTCATTAAAGTGTGTTTCTCAACTATGTGGTTCATAATTTTAACACTCATGTACATAAATAATCTATGTGGATGAAATCTTAAGCAAGAGAAGCATCTATGAGGAAGACATGTGTAGAGAAATATTGAATTTTAGAATCTCTAGAGTTTTTTAATAAAATTAAAGGCCTTATATATATATATATATGAAGATTATTACCTGTGAAATGAGGTCTGATGACATACTTGTGTGGCAGACTTGTGTGATCAACCAATCACAAACAATTGTGGCATCCACCTATCCATTTTCATTATTTTTCCCCAAGATTAGAAACTATTTCTTTGATCGAATCCATTCCGGAGGGGGGGGGGGGGTTGTGACAATCCATTTCACCACATATTTGAAAAGTGACAAAAGGAAATGACTTAGAAATCTGAGGAGAAGATAGATAAATTATTCCAAGATTTGAAAATCCATTTGAACTGGTTTTCCTAAGGCAGTTCTAATCATTGTCGGTTCATAAGACCTTGAAAACCACCCCAATGTTGTGACCAATCAACTTTACCCAAGGTCTCATATTTTCCTATAAATTGAACATTGGGGTCTTCATTTGTAAAAAAAATTCCCAATAGTCCCATTGCTGCTCTGATTACCCTAGTTCATGCTCATGTCCCTTGAACCCTCCAAGGTAGATTACTAACACCAAACAAGATGGAATTAATGGTGGATAGTTAGACTTATGTCCATTTAGTGATAAAAATAAATAACACTTTCATGACTTCTTTACCCAACCCCCTTATTTAAGAAGACTAGCATGACCAACCTTCCTCAAATAGGATCTTGTGCTACCCACTACTACAAATACCTACAGAGACCCTTAAAGGATTGAAAAAATTTCCTCCCATGTGTTGTCATATATGTTGTTCGTCATCCAAGGTGTTTTCTATTCCCCCAAGCCTACTTGTTCGGAGACCCCCAAAACGAATCACTCGTTTCGCATCCATCCTTGGTTCACCTATCCATTTATCCTTTGTGATCCTTTCATGAATCCTCCTTTATTAAAATATTTGGAAGGAATTATTTATTTTGGATCCCTTGCCTAAGTGGAATCAAATAGAACCCATTACCAAAACCTTTTTATTTACAAAAACCTTGGGGAAGGAACATCATCATGTCTCATAATAGGATTTGGATTTCAATGGATAGAGGGTTCCCAAAGTTGTCCTAATAGAGGGTAAGGATCCTTGGGATATCTTTAGATTTAGATATATATGGTCACATATACTCTTACCCTAGGGATAGTGTTGAGCAGTTCCTAATATCGGATTGTAGGGATAATACTATGTCTAACCTTTCCCACTTATGAGATCCAAAGCCTCATGTTTCTATCGAAGAGGGTAAGGATCACACTTTATTTTATTTTTACCATGGGATTAGATCCTCCTCTAGCCATGGATCCAAATTTTGAAAAACCATATAGGTGTAAGACACTTGAATTTCATGTAAGTGGTTTCTAACTTGCTTCACTCTAAATAATTCACCTCTATTCCTTCCATACATAAGATTTATGACTAATATAAATTTAGGATCAAGGAGTATTGAAGCCAATACCTATTCCCCTGCAGCCCCTATATCTTCCTCAGTTTCCTCAATATCTTCCTCCATTATCCCCATCCTCTCCTGTCATCTATGAAAGAAAAATATGTGGTTCCTTGATTATTCCACAACCTATTTTTTCTCACACCGAGAACGAATCACATGGGGTTATAGGTTTTTAATGATCACAACACCAAAAATATTCACATGAAGGATTGAACTAAGATAATTCTGATTCCTGGTCAAACGAGGATATGTAGAAAGCCCACTTAGGTCCCTATATCAAGGGACATCCTCTTCAGGATTGAACCCCAATCATAATTCCATTAATCCCAAAATCATCCTTTGGAGTAGTCCTCAAATTAAACCCCCAAACCATCAAGATTTCATACTTCACTAATTATTAATTTTAATGGTAATCCTAATCATTAGAAATCCCCAACATAATCCTCTCAGAGGGACATACCCCCTGTTAGACTTACCAAACTATGTAGGATTTGATTCCAATCAAAACAGTATATGTAAGAAGCCTCTATGTTGTTCAAACATGACACCCAAGATTTACCCTGTTCATTCTGGAATATACCCGAGTAGGGTAAATTTTAATTTGGAAACACATATAACATCCATGTTCCTTGGTATATTTCTACATAAGACCCACCCCAAGAATTAATTAGGAACCTTTCACCTAGATATCATTTCCACAAGATGTGAAGATGTATGTTTGGGTCCCTATCACATGACCGTAAAAGGTATTTTGAACCCTATTATGTAGCACATAACTACATGGGTACTTATTCATTTCATAAGGATACGTAGGAAGGCCATTTGTTGGTTTGATACAAACATCATAACAACTTCTTTCTCCCAAGAGGAGGATAAATTTCAGAGTGACCTTTGTATAACTAGGTAACCATAAACTCCAGAGTGTCACCACTATATGGCAGGAAAACCAACAACACCATAATAATGACAAAAGAATATCTATGTAGTATAACAGTAGATTCCATAGATAAAGAACCACAAATAAACATAGATATATCCATAAATGAAGAATATTGAATACATACAGATGATTCTGAATTCCACACATGCTAATAATTTATTGCTAATATTGGGATAACTCACATCATACATGGGAACTAATAATGGATTCATGATCATATCTTAAATCTATAAGAGTGTCCCATAGTAGAAAATAATTCCTCCAAAAATAGGTGATAAGCCCGAAATCTCTTCCTCTAAAGAAATGTTAGTTCTTAAGTATCGTAGTGAAACAAAACTAATTAATTTCTATATTTGTAAAGAAGGTCCCTTTGGATACAGAACCATTGGGTGTTTTTTTCTATAAAAAATCCACTAGAATATGTCTAGAAATTGTGATTCCATACCAAAACACACATTCTAAGGGAAATAGTCCCCTTATCAGGGTTCCATTGGGATTTAGGGAAACCTTTTCATTGTGTTTCGAGTGTGGATGTTTGGAAGGGAATCCAGTGTTGTTGTGGTGGCCAATGCATCAATTCTATAGGACCTCCACTACCATCATTCCAACTCATCATATCATGATTTTGGTTTTAGGGATCATGAATAATATAGGATTGATTCTTTGAATTTCATTATATGTTTAGTGAGATATTATATATATATATATATATATATATATTCTCATCATACAATGTTACTTCCCGATCAAATATTTAGGATTCTATCGCAAAGATATCCAACCATGTTACTATTATCAGACCCTGATGAAAATTTGATGAGTGATGAGGCCCCAGTTTAGGGACCATCCCACGATAACCTTTCTGTAGGGGGTAAGGTAGAGACACCCCCACCTTTAGGGAATTTTATCATAACATCCAAATATGAATAGCTTCTACAAAATCTTAGCATACACCACGATTTATAGCAGTAGAGGCCACTATGGTTCTTCATTATTCCAAATTCCCAGGAAGAGGAAGATTGGATAGAGTTAGTGGTCTATATTTTTAGTGTCTTCCAAACACCGATAGACCCAGTGGTTAAATTTTATGATAGCATTTTTTCAAAAATACTAGGTACTGGAGAACCCTTGTTACCTAGATTCACGATGAGTTGACACTCTCATGGAATAAATTCTAGAAATTCATCCATTAGGAGTATTACCCTTCTATTTGCACTTGATTAAAATTATAGAGACTTTAGAGCAACAGAATGGAGGGATTAAAGAGGATAATTATACCACAGGATTCAGAAAACGTACATTGTACTCCCTCGACCGGATCTTGGATGGATAATTATGAGAGAAAATGTTATTGTAGGGACTCCGTAGACAAATATATTTTAGTGTTTTACCCTTGTGTAGTCCCACATATTCCATGTTGTTAGAGAGGGAACTATTGGTGGATAGATTCTAATTGGAGGAACCCCAGAAGGGTAAAGGTTTTAGTCTGTATTAACTGATTGAGTTATCAACATTAGCAAGTAGAAACCATTTGATAGGATCTCAACACTGAGACTCCCCCATGACGAGAATTGGAAATGAGGCCATGTGCCACATGAACATTAGATAGGACCAGGGAATCAAAGAGATGGGTGGTGATATGAATTTGATGGAAAATGTCACATGGTTCAGGATTTCTAGACCCAACAAGCAAAATAGGGTGGGTATATAGCTAGTAAACCACCATAATAGAGGTAGTGTTGAGATCGGGGATCGAGTAATAGTAGGAAGGGAGGACCTAGGGATGTGGGAATGTAATATGATAAGGTGGATCTCTAGCACAAGAAGCAATGGGTAGTGGATGATTATTTGAGAGCCTTCCACCCCCACCACCAGTTAGACCATTTCAGGCTTGCAGAGCTGGTAGTTAGGGATTTGGATAGCTGAAATTGTTGGATTATTATGAAAAAAATGGATGAGACGATCGAAGGTATGATATTTGTTTATTATACTCTTTATTATATATTTTTATAAACATGTTCAAGTTATTACTTAACATATTTTATCTTGGTTTGAGATTTGGATCTCCGAGTTGAGATGTTATCCCAACATCATTTTCTTGAGGTCCCTATGTGGAATGCTTCATATATATATTTTATGTTCTAGAAGTGAGATACATCACTTGGTGGGGAGAGTTTCATCTAAGAAGTTTTTATCAAAATGATGGAACCATATGATGTCATCATTGGTATGGATTGGTTATCCAAGGTCCAAGGCAAATGTTACTCTCACCATAGATGAGTCAAACTCCTTCCTACTCATGGGATGAGATTCAACTTTATAATATATATATATATATATATCATGACTGGATGAGTGGGTTTTATGATCATGAGGCTGCATCCCATCACCCATCAGTTGGTCAGTATATCCATTGGTGCAGCAGGATATTCAGACATATGGATTTCATTAGTTGTGGATGATTTTATGTACGTCTTTCATAAGGATATTGCAGGAATTCCTCTAAAGCAAGAGATAGAGTATTGAATTGACTTGAATCCTAGGACCTCTCTGATATCATCTTTGGTATATTGGGTGGTCCCTACCATGAATCAGGAGCTACATGTTTAATTGGAAGACCATCAAGAGAAGGTTTTATTAATGCCGGTGTGACCACAAGGGAAGATCTAATGTTGTTAATGAAAACGTTGGATGGGATCATGTAGATATTCATGGATTATGAACGATTGAACTATGAAATGATAAAGAAAAGTACCCCTAAATTGTGAGTGACAACATCTTTGACCATTTTTTAGGTGTTAGATGGTTCTCGGAGATTGATCTTCAGTCTAGATACACATAGTTTAGAGTATGGGAGAATGATATTCTAAAGCTAGTATTCTGATGTCTCTACGAACCTAATTAGTTCTAGGAGATATCATTTGGTGTGAGGAATGCCCCATTGTATTTATATACTTGATGAAATGTGTCTTCCGTCCATACTTTTAAATGTTTTTGGTTTTCATTATCAATTACATACTCATATAAATTGTGTCAGATGAGGAGTCTGAATAACACTTTAGGATGGTCCTAGATTTACTTTGGTATCACTATCTTTATGGAAATATCATGAAGTGTATTTCTAGATTCATGAGTTTCACGTATTATGACATGTTATTTCTTAGAATGGTTTATCCATAGACCTAGATAGATTTATGTAGTTCTATCTTGGAATTCACCCAAGATAATTTCATAGGTGAAAATATTTATTACCTTCTTTAGGTAAAACAAGAGGTTTACGAAAGACCTCTCTTGGGTTTAAGTCTCTTTTACCACCATGAAATAGAATGGGATTCCATTTACATGAAATAAAAATTTCTAGAGATCTATAAGGGATTTGAGTCTATGTATGTGTATTTATCATGTTTAGAGACTACTAAAAGAGGGTGTGGAGTACATAGTGTATTGAACTGCATTAGTACATGTCCTTGACTACATGTTGATGTAGCAGTAGGTAGTTATCATATATGGTTGGAGGTTGTTGAGACCACACAAGTTGAACTCCAAGACACGTGACCTAGATTTGGAGGTTGTTGTCTTCACCCTGAGGATGTAAAAGAAGTATCTTATGGTGGATTGTTTTCTAGTTTAATCATACCATAAAGGATTATGGTATGTCTTCACACATAAAGTATTGAAACTACAGCAATGATAGTAGTTTGAGTTCCTTCAGGACAATGTCATCATGGTAGTCTATATTCCAGGGGTGGAAAACAAAGTAGCAGGTTCTTTTAAAAGGATGTCTCGGGCTCATTTGGTGTTGGTGGCTTCTAATAATTTGGATTCCTTATATAAGAACCTTTTTGTGTAGGAGGGTAAATAAATTATTCCATCAATGGCGTTTATTATTCCATTCCATCATCATTTGAGAGATTACAGGATAGTAGAGTTCAACTATGGGGTCTTTCATGACCAGATATCATTAGGAGATTCAATAGATGGATATTATGTGGAAGTAATCACATCATCCTTCTCTATGGAGAGATAGTGGTCTTAGTTATGATGTCGGAATAGGTTATGCAAGAGTTTCAAAAATCTCTTTTAACTATACATACAACTATTATCCATTTTGTCATCTTCCATTAGTTGTATTTTGGGAGGTCCGATATGATATTGAGCATGGTCATGTTTATCTCTCAATGATGCACCCACCAGTAGGTGAGGGATGTGCAATAGGATTTGGTAGGTGTTTTCCATCTCCTTGAGATCCTGAAGTGGATAATGGTATGTCATTTTCCTGGAAGTTTTTATATGCATCCCATGGAACAAAAGGGCCATGATTCCATATGGATGATATTTTAGAAACTCATAGAGATAGTACACTTCAGTTCTATTTGGGAATATAGTTTCGTGGAGTGTTTGGGGAATATTTACATATGAATGATTTTACGCATTCATGTGGTGACCTCAATTGTTTTCTATAATCATGATACACGGTCTATATAGAGACCTATAGGATGATTTCAATAACCATATGAGTATGGGTACATCCATTCAACCCCAAAAAGATAATAAATCTATGTTTACTATCTAGGTTTGGGGGGATATTTTGTGGGATTTTTTTATAAAATTTTAACAAATTTGTTAGAATCACTTTCCTCTAATATACATTTTTGTGTAAAAAAATAAAGAACACAATTGAATCAGAATTGCACATTTCAAGTTCCTATACATACATGTAATCATTATGATGGTTATAGATCAGTGAGACATCTCTTGTGGATCCATTGATAGTGTTGGAAAAAATGAAGAAGGCACATATCATCAGTGATCAGTTGAGGATATCCAAAAGCAAGTAGATATGTTTTTTTAGATTTACATCATTATCCCTTGGAGTTTCAGAAGGGAAAACAAACATTAATAAGAGTATTCCAATATTGATGATTGTAGAGAATTTCTTGTGAGGCATGATATCCCTAAGGATTATCAGGCCACTCATGATCTTGTATAGGGTTGGATAGGTTACTTAGTAACTCACACTACCCTCATAGTTAGATAAGGTTCATAAAATATTCCACATGTCATAGTTGAAGAGATACATGCATGATTCCATATACATTATATACTGGGATAATCTAGAAATATAGGATGTAGAAACTTTTGAAGACCACCCAGTGGTGATCAAGGATCAATAGGAGAGGACACTACATAGAAAAAACAACCCCATTTTTCATGTGTTTTGTTAGCCTGGGATCACAAAAGAGAGCTCCGGAAAGCATGAGGGCAAGATGATGGATCATTAACCTGAAAATTTTCTCATTGTTTTGGATATTATAGGATTGCAATATTGACTACAGGAATGATGTAGATACAAATTTTTTCATGGAAGGCTTTGAAATATTCCAACATATATTTTAGGGTCTAGGTGGTAAAACAGTGTATGATTATAAGGCCCAGTGTTCCTGGATTTAATTTTATAAAAATATTAAGTATATTTTATATTATAGTTACAATGGTTCTTATATAAAATTAAATTACTCATAAATGGAATCTTGGATCATAAATAAAAGAACATGTTTTAGTTCAGATTATTATGTTTACCCAATGTTTCACCTAAAAAATGTTGGCGTAGGGTGTTTGGATAAAGTAGACATGAAGTCTACAATTATTGGATCAATTAATTGAATAAATAAATAATTTAATTATTATAACCTAAATATATTCTTATATAAATAAAATATTATAATAGTTTTTCTAGTTTTAGAGGCTTACAACTATGGTAATTGAGACTGTCTTTCTCCTCCTTCAATATGTGAATCATGATCCTATGACAAAAAGACTCTATATTGAAGAACGTCGACATGTATTAAATGCAAGAAGCCACCTCAATTATTGTATAGTGAATTCATTAATGAATAATAACCCAATATCTAGGCTATAAAATTAATTTTCATGTTCTACCTTATTTGATTTTATTTATTGATCATGATCATGTCATTCATTGATTTGTTACAATTTCCAAACATTCCAAGAAATGTGATACTGAAATGAAATTTATTATTCACTGTTTCTCTCCTTTGATATCACCTCTTAGTTTTTTTGGAATATTATTATTGTAAAAAAATTGACTCAAACTTTTTTTGTGCTTTTCATCCATTTCCCATTGTATTATACTTCATTGGATCATAAGAGGCATTATTTTAATTGCAAAGTGGAAACGAGCTTGATCAGGCCGATGGATTCATGATGGTTTTGTATAAGATGAAAAAAATAAAGTGAATATTTTGGGGTCAATCGTGGAAATAGGAATTTATATCTTTTTTTGGGGATCCAAGATAAAAAACACAAATAGATGTGTGGTTGTGTGAGTCAATTCATTCATCCATAAACTGGTTCAATAGAAAACGAATTTTAGGTTTTCAAATTGATAAAAAGGATGAAGGAAGGTAAGATCCCACAATTTTCGGTGTCTATAAGAAGTATCATTGATGGAAGAGATATATGTGTAATTCCTGAGAATATATCATACTTTCTATGAAAAATGTGACTACACACTGGGTAATATGAGTAACACGTGATGTGTAAGCCCATGACTACGGTTTCTAGGGTTTCACAAGATTATTAGTATCACATCCCATGTAAGACACCTACATGCTTTGTGAATCGATGATACTGACTCATCTTGTAATATGGGAGTACAATGAAATGGACAGTACTAGGAACATGATATGTTCCAAAGTATAGGAACAATGGATGGACATACATGCATGTCAATCAGGCACGAGAAGGACCACTAGGGACATAAACATTCCATTTAGAACCTTAAAACGCCATGTAGTTGTACATGGGTAGTGAACTACATACCATCTAGGATACATCAAGCCAATGGATTAGGATCACATGTCGTGTGGTTCCCATTTCTCGATGTGTACCCCATTTTTACCTAATAACGTTACATGAATTCTGCCTATCATCAACATTTGGACTGAAATTTTATATTGTGAGTATACTAACCAGAGTGTTTTCTATATATAATTTGATGGTGGACTCTATAGTGGTTATTGAGATATGATTCATGATATTCTAGGCTTGATAATTATTTAGGTGAGGCCCAATGATGGCCATGATTAGATAGAATTGTTAATGGGGTACCCCCTGATAGACTAGGGCACAAGTCCTTTATCAATCTACTCAGTGGTACCACCTATTGAATTAGGTTGATGGCACTCAATCTACTATGTGGTACCCCAAATGGAATTAGTGTGTTGGTACTCTATTTAATGAGTGGTACACCCCACTAGAATTAAGGTGTGGTTATTTTATCTACTGAGTGTTATCCCATTTTCCGATATTGTGAAGGTCCTCCATACATTGAATGGGACCACTTTGATTCCCTAGGATATGAGCCTTCTACCAACAATGTTTTTATCGCCTATCTTATAGAGTGTGGATCCCCCTTACCCTTAGTGGAAGCACCCGATGAACCATTGTGTGGGTCCTCTTATTGTAGATTTTTCCCATGACTGTGGGACACATTGGAGAGGGGCATTCCGTCTACGTGGTTACTTATTTGGAATGACTAGTGAGATGTTGGGGGTCATTGATAAAACTTCTAAAAATACTGGTACTCCTTTACAGGGATTGCCTATGAGACATAGATCCCCTTATCTCTCTTTTGGGTTTATATGGGCTATGGATATATATTTATATCCATGTTATTGGATTGTATTTACACTCTTTCATTGGGTTGACCTAGTTGTATATCTATTTGCAATCTGTATGTATATAAACATCCTTAAATGGTCTTTTCTTACATGTTTCGTGTCTTATATAGATGAAATAAAGGTCTACATCGACTACAGAGGAGCATAGGGACACATGGTCTATAGGACTGTGTATGGTGGTCAAATCATGGAGATCAGAAGCTTGGATATCAATGTAAATTCACATTGTAATTTTTTTATTTTGGGAAATCATTTTGGTTGGGCATGTATATTTACCCCTATATTTTTAGTTTTCACATTTGTACTCAATTACACCCAAGAGTTTTTCACATTCATAGTTATTTTAGAGACATTACATCATTTTGTTGATATTCATTTCCAATTATATGTGGATATGGTTGGGTGTGTGTTTATAGAGATACAATATAAAAAGGCATCACATTTAGGTTATGTCATTTAGTTCTTGTATCCACCCCTTGACATATTTTTGTGGGATTTGGGTGGTTGTTGGTGGAGACACATTGGGTCGGGTCATGACATAATCTATAATCATCATACATCCCTCATTAAAATTCATAAAATTATTTTCTTTATTTACATTAGTGACCTGATGTAAAAGTACTCTTGGATATTCTCCCGAATGTTCTTCTAGCTCGTGCATTATATACACTAATCTTGAGATTTAATATCCCACCAATTCTTCAAAAATCCTTATAAAATATATTCTATTACCTTGAATAAATTCATAGAATGAGTGTCTATGTTATTCAGAATCAGTTGGATAAACATAATCTATAACTGAATTGCATCAGTTCCACCCTCTCTTTCTAACCTTCATATGGTGATGCAACTAAAACTCTCTTGTGAGATTAAAGATACTAGGTGAATCCTTCTTCAGATATATTTCTATAAACTTTATAAAAAGGTATATTTTCTTGCATAAATACACTTCCCATGTAACTTGGAGCCAATTTGGGTTATTTTACGACTAATTTAGGATCTTTCTCTGAGATATCATCCATTCAAAAAATATGTAAAGGACATTATGTAGGCATCTCACTAAAATGAAAACACACATTTCAGGATAATTAACATATTTTTTGAATAGTTTACAAAAAATAAGGCCCACTAGATTCTGTAAACAACACACACTATATACACTAGTCCAATAGATATAATCACATTTATATTATACCTTAAACAATAAATATCATTGTTCATGGATAACTCAGGGTAAATCATATTTCAATTTAAAACCCCTTATTTGACACAAGTTTATCATTTTTTTAAATTATAGAAATAGTTACAAAATCTATATTTTTATTTATTTTATCCAATTCAATTGAAGACATAAAATTTATAACAAAAAAAGTATTTATTTGGAACTACTTTCTTTCAAAACAATAGAAAATATTTTTTATTTCCCAAAACGTACTATAACCTACTATTTTATATGTGCCCATTATGATTCAGGTAACATAGATAATAGATTTCCTTGAATAATTAAGGCACACAGAAACCTCACACCATGTTGGTTCATAAATATATCCTCGTAATGAAAATAAAAACACAGAAAAGGTGTATCACCAAGGTGAAATAACATCCAACCATAATTTGAGAACAATAAGAACAACAATCCAAACCTGGGATCCTATGTCCCCCCCACATATGTGTTTGATATTCCCTGAAAATATCTCATTTACAAGGCCCGTCACATCATAATATCTTTTATAACACTTCCAAATAGTAATATAGTATAAAATAAAACCCTCTCTTATTCCACATTGTAGTGTCCCAACCTAGGTGCCACTATACCAGTTCCCCAAATTGGTGTACCTCATGACATCTGGCATGCCACCCCATAATCTAGAGGATACCTACTAGTAGAGTGGGTCTAGCGAGGTATGTGGTGGAACTATTACCTCTTTAATAGAGAAAAAAACTATGGAAATAAATAAAAATAAATTCCATGTAATAAAGATGAACAATCATGCATCATTTAATGAATTACCAAAAATAAGTAATCACCCACAACTATAAAAATAAATAGTTAATGTTATTTTAGTGCAATGTGTCATAAGATATTCCAAATAAAGAATCAATAATATCCTGAAAAGAGTTCATAAAATCATGTCCACTTAACTCATCCATGCACAATGAAAAATCCCATATTTTCTTATCAAACATAGAGAATTTTCCCTAATCATGACCAATAACTAAGTTGTCTTACAGGGAACACAACGATGGACCAAGAATGTTGTGTTTTAAATTCAGTAGGTCACCACCAACATTGTATACAATAATATCAAATCTAGTAACAGTTTTTGTAGAAATACATTAAACAATAGATTAGAGGTAAATAAATAAGGTTTCATTATATAAGAAGTATTTAAATTAACCAAATTTATTCTCTATTATAAGTGATACTAACACACACAAAACATTCTTTAACCAATACTGGTCATCTATACCTTATGTCGCAATTCATGAAGTTTGAAACACAATGATAATCAATCCAATTACCCAACATGAATTTCTGAACACCATTTCCGACCATCACATCCATGATGTGGAATTTCATGTCCATCATTTCAAACCATGATATATAATTCCATGTGCATACACATAGAGTCATTATAATTATTCCATCCTCTAAAAAATATGATGCATCTTGGAACATGGAGAATCAGTCTCTCCATCCAAAGACAGAGGAGCATCTATCTAACATCCCAATAACAATTAGTCACATTTCCAATGGCCATAATATGTGAAATTCAGAAAAAATAGCAATAATGGTGCACTATTTCATTATTCATATTTCCATGATTCATTACATTCAACAAGTTGAAAATTCCCAAAGACAACCTATTTCACTTTTTAATGAACATTATAACCACTTTTCACCCCTTTCAAGCTATGTAATCACATGGATAGTCCTATTTAACCATTTATAACATTTATCCATTTATTATCCATTTCTCATATAACTCATTCACATTGATCCAAAACACCCTTTATTGATGAATAAAATTATAAAAAAAGTTACTTTTTTAATATCATAATCCATTCAATTCATCATTAAAATATTTAATTTCTATGTTCATGGATGATTCACAAACCATGGGTGACATTAACACTTGTATAATCATCATCAAAGGATCCAAAGAGGTCCAAGAAGGGTTCAACACATCAATAAGACAACCAATTTTTCATTTCAAACAATGTAAAAAATTTTATGGCCTAAAAAATGTGTGAAATAACAAATACACATGGATAAAAAACAATTTATAGGGATATAAAATATGGAAAACATACCTCAAGTTCACAAAAAATCAATTTCTTAATAATCTCCCTTGATTCAAGCCAAAACAACCCTCAATGCCAAATATAAATATGTTCTAGAATATATGGGTTTAGGGATTTAGTAGGAGATAAAATATCACACACTGATTAATATTATAAATTGAATTAAAAATAGCGATAGACCCATGTCTATATTTTATTCACAATAAAAAACACTATAAATGACCACAAATTGATGTGAATCACCTTTGAGAAACTCGTGTGCTCTTGGTTCATAACCCTAGCTACCAAAGAAGAAAATGAGGGAAAAAATGTGTATGAAACCATAAAACCTGTGGGGTAAAAATTGGAAATTTCCATATATTAATGAGGAAAACAATTTTCATAACCATGCGCCAACCATGGAGTGCCATCTGTTCAAGTAGGGGCTAGTATACATAGTATGGTTGGGTCAGACACACAGTTTTTCAAACCATTTTTTTGGCATGCACTTAACTCGGTCTAAGTAGGGTGAGGCCACAATGTCTCCTGGGATAGGGTATATTATAGTCACTAACTATGGTCCAACCATTCACTATGTACAAGATGCAATTTTTTAATATTTTCACATCCCAAACCCCATAGACACACCCAATGGCCCTTATATTCTTAAGAAGAATTTTATAATCCAAAAAATAGATTCAATCAAAAATTTAAATGAAACATTCTTCATATGGCAGATTTAATCTTAAACTATTGAAGAAAAAAATATAATAACACATTGGAATAACTAACTCAAATAATATTGCAACATTATGTAACCATAAATGGTATAAAAAATATTAATTTAACAAAATCCCTCATGAATAAAATAATTTAATATGAGTCAAAAAGAAATAATTATTTGTTATTTACCAAATCCAAACCACATGGTTCCCATAATATCATTCCAAAAATATAATAAAAGATATTATAACTACCAAATAACTTGTTGATGTTAATCCAGAGTGATTAGAAGAATAAATCACCCCAAATTTAAAATAATATTTATGAATAAGTAGAGAAGTATATATTATGTATTCCCCTTACATATCAGGCTATTAATTTGAATTAGTGTGGGATAAATGACCTTATTGTAGACTCATGATAGGAAGAACACATAAATAGAAAAAGGCATCAGTAGATCATATGAATGAATTTTTATTTTTCTATATAGGGAGGGGTGAAAAATTAAATTATATATGTAAATCTATTGGGTTAGATTCTCCAATATCCCATATAATTGAATTTATAAAATTAAAAAAATATAATAAAAATTAACTCTACCAAAAAAAATTCTATAAACAAAAATTCTTACTAAAGGGAACAAAATGAATATACAATAATAATCGAATGACCAATGGGCCCTCCTTAATTCATCACTTATCATCCAGTAGTGAGGAAAAAGCTAGTACCCACTCACCTCAAGGAAACTTGGTACTCCATGGAAACCACCATTTTGTGATACCCCTCCACCCCCCCAATAATCAATCTAAATTTCACCAAACTCATAACCATCCATCCTCAAAATTCTATATAATTTTATAAACATTGAATAATTAATGGAATTAATTAAATTTTAAATAATTTTCAAATATTAATATAATATTTTATTTCAAGTATCCTATATAATGGTGGGTTGGGTAACAAATTAGGAATTTTAGCTGGCTCCATTTTGGTTATGGTCTGATCTATTTATGAAATTATCAATCAAACATCACATTAAAATGTGTTTATCAATGAATTTATGATGATGTTGAAATTTCCTTAAATAAAAATGCATAGAACTATTTTAAATTGTAAAACAGTCACTAATTGAATAGGTTTATAATATTTTAACAATAGTGTAATAATAATATTTATTCATAAAACATCCATATATATAATAACCATATACAACATTATGTTTTCATACTTTTGGAAGTATTTAAAAAAATACTACATGAACATGTAAAACATATATCAACATGTGAAATTAATATTTACATGTGGCACCCACAAAAACATTTAACTCTGACTACATAATCATACAATCAAATTAAAAATGACCCCATTAACTAGAAAATTATACCCTTTAGGGAGCTGGTTTCAATTAAATAATTGTTTGGGATAATGGTTAAACTATGATTCACAATGCTTATGTACAAAATATGAACTAAAAATTATAAAAAATCACTATAGAATTTAATGTTACAACAATAAGAAAATATTATTATTATATTATCTAAATAATGAGATATATTTAAATATTTAAAAGTATTAAATGTATTCATTCTTTGATATCAAAAATATTTATAACAATAAACTATATGCATTTTATAAAGATATTCACTTTAAAACCATATATTAAATTATTCTCAAATTCATTGTATAAAACATATAATTTCTTTGTGAATTTATCTTCGATCAAAATAGAATATTGTGAATAAATATTTTTATTACTTTAATTGTTTATAAATGAAAATAATTATGTATAAATTTACTCCCATTAGTCTTTAAGAAAATTAATTTTCAAAATATACTATTCCAAATACCATATTTTCTTCTCTACAAGAAAATAAATAAATAAAATTATATAAAATATTTAAAAAATAAACCGACGGATATATATCATTTTATGTATTTTAATAATTATTTCTAAAGTTATATTAACTTTGAAAAGAATACACTATTGATTAATTAGGAAACATTTTCATACATCTAAAAATACATAGATTAATTATTCTGATTTTGATCTTACAAAAATATGATTACTTTTACAATTATCTTATTTTAATATTATGTCATATATTGTAATTTTATATTAGAAATATTGTTATTCAAGGACTTATATTTACTAATTTTAAAAAAAATTAATTGTTTTTCAATCCATTTTAAATTTATTTTTACATAATCAAATCCACCATAAACCTTCTTAAGATGGTGATGTGATGAGTTTTCCACCTTAATACCTCCTATAATTGTATAGGAAATGCATACCAATAACTATAATCCATTATCAATCATGGGATGCCATAACCTATAATCACCTACAACAAATATCAAATAAAATGTAGTGAATATAACCAAAAATTGAGATCAATATAAACTAACAAATGAACTGTATGACATTTCATTCCCAATAATTATACAATGATATACCCTACATTGAAGCCTTGATAGATGATAAATATAATTAATAACACCACACAAAGGAACTGAAAAGAATGATTAAAACACCATATCCTCAGAGTAAGGACACCTATAATGAATCACTATGTGATATTATACCCCATGAATACTTTTAAAGGATCCACCATTACAAACTACTACCTCAATTTACCCATATCAATTACCAAGAATATAACCTACATAAATATCTTCGGCTCCATAATAAAAAAATCCCATGTATGAACTATAAAATATATATATATATATATATATATATATATAATACATGTGGGAATAGTTCCTATGTTTGGGTGTATAAATATACCCATTGTTATTAGTTGAGATAAAAAATAAAATATGAATCAAATATTCAACTAAAAACCACCAACAAAAAGAGATCCATTAGAAATTTATAAGAAAAGGAAATCCTGAATATTTTTATAGGAATGAAATATAAGAATATATTTGAATATCCTATCACTATACCTCAACTCAGCACTATTAATAATAGCTGAAAATAATTATTGATGGATTCTAAGGTCTGTGTAAGACTTTCAGGCTCCAAATTCAATAGTCCAACTCTATGTCACCCCTTAATAGCGATCAATGTAAATTTTGAGAATCCTCAAACCACTATATTTTCCTCATCATAGTTCAAGAAGTAAATAAAAACAATAATACTATATATTTCATTTCATTTAACTATTAATGTTCATAATAATCTTCATGTAACCACCCTGTAATTATGATGTGGGATTACACTACAATAGACCAAATTATATCAAATTCCATAACCTTGTTCTATAGAAGCTGAACTATTGAAATGGATATAATGTACCTTGTACACAATAGAACAAAAATAAATAAAACTATATCTCATATATAACCTACACTGCATACCAAAATTATATAATTAATGGCATACATGTTCCTCTCAAACCAAAAATTATTTCGAGCCTAGAAAAGGAATCAACATCTAGAACTAAGGATGGTATCTCTCACAGCCCTTTCTGGGCCTTTCTCAGATGTCCTATAAAACCAACACTCCATAAATTCTAAAATGATATGGATGGAGGAAGTGATAGCAATGAACTCTCCAAAGAATTTACAAACATCTCCAGCCCACTCACATTCAATGAAAATATCATCGAAATTTTCATCCCTCTTGTTTTTGCAACACTGGAACCCGAAAGCAAGACTAAAACCCATACTCTTGACCCTGTCGTCATAAGGAATAACAAAATTTCAGATTCTCCAAATAAGGATGTTGTATTCAGAAGGGACCTTGTTTCTTCAAACAATGGCGTTCCAGCCAACTTTTTTCACCTCTATAGTAGAGATCCTACAGAAGACTCCTGATGTGAACTTCCTAGAAGTTGAGGGAATGAAAATTCAATTTTGTGGTTCAACATTCACGCGGATAATGTTGAAGATGGCCTACTGGTCCTGGTCCATAACTATCTTTTTGAACTCCCGATACCAACTAGCCTTTATGAAGGTGATTGATGGAGCTAGACATCCTGGGAAACTGAGCACAGAGACCATATAGTTTTGGTTCAAGAATAGAATATTCCCTTCTCCTACGATCCATTGGGAATGCTGAAGGAGGCCCTGGATGAGGGCGAAAGCCGAGTGGCATTGTAGAGATACCTGAACATTCTCTGCATCCCCATTGAAAGTTATGGGACATAATGCCCCCCCATAGTTCATGGATCTCCAACATTTCCCAAGCGAGTTTGGAGTGCATGCAATATAACATTCCTCATTAACTCCTAACATTGATTTGTCCATCATGAATAGGACATGCAATCCTATCCAGGACACCTAGTTCCTATTCCCTTCTGAAAATGCATCCCACAAGAATCTATCCATCATATTTTCAATCTATTTGATCATTCCCACTGGAAAGTTAGAGAAATCTAGCACATAAACCTGTATGGCATACACGATGATGTTAATTAGCGCAATACATCCCCCAATGGAGATGAAGTGATTCTTCCAGTTGAGGATACTGCTCGTAATCCTGCTCAAAACATTATCAAAGTTATGAATACTTATTTTGCATGTGGATATTGGAGCACAAAGGTATTCCATTTGGAATCGGCCTAACTACATGTTTATACGGTTGCATACAAGAGAAGCCCATCTTGCCTCGTACTTGGTAGCGAGGAAAATATAACTTTTGGAGTGATTGATCACCTGGACACTCTAGAAGCAATACTACTCCAATATGTGAATTAACGTGTCATCTTCAAACATCAGGTGAGAAATGGTGAGGAGGCTCCTTTCCTTCTATCGGGTATGATGTTTCCATTCGAGACCCCTCTTTCCAATATGTGACATAATGTGTCATGTATTAAGACAGAAATAGTTGGGGAGAGTGGGTAACCTTGTCTTGAGCCCCAAGTGGACATGAAGAAGCCATGAGATCTCCCCATAAATGAAACAACATGTTGTAATGAACTAAATAATTTTAAGAGGATGTATAAAGCCTTATGAGAAAGTCCCATACTTGAGAGAACCATGTTAATGAACTCCCATTCCATTATGTTATATTTATTGTTCATATACAGTTTGATGGAAATATTGGATCCATGAGTCTTAAGGTTGACGTCCCTTAGCATTTCTAGTGCTATAACAATTTCCCCTAGATGGAGGGACCCCTCACAATTCCATGTTCATCCATTAAGGTCCACTTGGGGAGATGCGTGTCCATCATCGAGAGGATGACACTTTCAAGGATCATGTAGAGGAAGTTGAACATACTCACCGAGCGATAGTGGGGGAGGGAGGATGGATCCTTCACCTTCGGAATAAGCAACAACATTGTGGTGCTTGAAACTCCAGGTAGAATTCCCCCTCAAAATATTTCCTAAATCGTGGCCATAATGTTTGCCTTAACCACCTCCCATGAATCACTATAAAGAGAACCTGGGAAACCATCAGGTCCTAGCGCACTATCAGGGTGAATATTCAACATTGTCGTGGGGATCATGGTTTTCTATGGGAAAACATCCAAAATTGCATTTTCCTTAGAGGAAACTCTGGTAGGGATGAAATCCCATATATCTGCATTGCTGCTCAAGTACCCGTTGGCCATCGTTGAGTTGATACAAGAAATATTATCTTTATGAAAAGAGTATTCCATATTACCCCCACCTATATCATCTATATAGGATCCATCATCAATAATAATATTTGGATTGATAGGTTGTCTTTTCATCCTAATACAATAATGACAGTAAGATGTGTTATTATCCACTTCATGAAACCCTCTTGTCCATGCTTCATCCTGGGACATTCGTTCTTTTCTAAGGATCATATCTTCTAGTTTCTTCTTTTTGACAGAAATATTCTCAATGTATTTATCATCCTATTGGTCCTATAGGTTTCATTCAAGGAGATCTATGTCCAGTTTATGTTCTTACATCTCAAGATCACAGTGAGGGTGATCAAATGTCCATGATTGAAGCCTCTATTTAAGACTCCTTAGTTTTTTATGTTTCTCCACCCATGAATAACCTTGCATCGGTTCCCTCAAAGAGTCCCTCACAATCTGGATGAACTCTGGTTCCCTTGAACATCAGTTATAAATTCAGAACTGTCTCTGAAAATCCTGGAATTGTAACAGGGAAACCAACAAGGGATAATGATCAGAGATTCCATGAACCAAGTGGGATACCTTGGCATCCGGGAACATCGAGATGGAATTAAAGATAACAAGGCATATGTCAATCCATCTGTTGCTGCATATTCTCCCTCTTTGGTTGTTACACAAAGTGAATTTATCACCAACATAGACCATATCCATTATCCCCAAACATTCCATGACCCGAGAAAAGTACATGCTATCATTGAGAGGGAATGAGCCACATCCATTTTTATCTGTTGGCACTGAGATGATATTAAAGTTACCACCAACGATGCAAGGAACATCCCCTAGATCAAACATGCTAGCACCTTCCACAATGATTCCCTTATAATATCATCACAACATCCATATACAATGGAAAACACAAATTTCAATGAACCCTTTGTCACCCTCGTCAAAATGAACTGTTCTCCTACTTGCAACAGGTCCACCAAAATATCCTTATTCAAGAATATCCAAATATGGTGATTTACTGGATTTTCCAACATGGATGCTTGAATTTTCACATTATATGTGAAATCCTTCAATTTGGCCAGGTTCTGTTTATGTTTCAAAACCACAACTATAAGAACTCTATTTTTCTTAACCTTCGACACTTTGAAGTCCGTTTTGACCATTTCCCCGAGACAATAAGAGTTCCACATGAACGTGGGGATCACTGGGAAACCTTCATTCCATTTTTGACTCCTGACTTGGTATCTATCTGGATAACTGAATGATACTCCATTTTTTGTGACCGTTGGTGTTTGGACATCACATGGGTATAAACACCAGGACCGAGGTATGGTAGGTGTGATAGAAGTGATTATAATAGAGAACATGCCTTCATTGTCTTCCCTCTGGTAGAGCATGGGGGGGGGGAAGGATCAAAGGCCTTTCCCCTCTCTCACAAGAAACCCAGCTAACTGAGACCTTACCCCCATCCAATACATCCACATCGAGGCCCTTATCATCACCAGAGTGGGGAAAAGGTAGAACATACTTATCACCAAACTCACACGTTATGACCACCATAGTTTCCACATCCCAAGTAGGAGTAGTGAAGGCCAAGGGATCCCGGGTCCTAGAAGGAAGACTGGAAAAGAATTACAGAATCCCACGTACAGATAGGAACTGATGGGGATCCAAAACATGGTCAACAAGAATGAAAATCCATGGAGGAGGGTCTCCTTGAGGGCAGAGAACCAGGGCACTACAAGCTCCTCCAACAAGCTATGGTCCCTTCAAGTGACTTAAGTGGACTATGCAGGATGATGAGACTAAAGGACAAACAACAGCCCAGGAGGTCTCCTGAACCCAGGAAGATGGGGGACCAAAAGTGCCCTGGGCTGACGGAGCATGCCCTGAAACTGGATGATCCTTAAATCAGAGGGCACTTTGACACCACCACTTTCACATTGATAGGGAATTCCATTGGAGCATACATGAGGAGAAAAAAATAGGATTCACTGGGTATATAATATATTGGGACCAAATATCAGCACTCTGATCCTTGATAATAAGCCTCTATAGAACATGAGAGGATAAGTCAAGCTTGATGCACATCTGGGAAACAGACAGATCCATCCCACTTCTGGTGCGGTCATCCAAACAATGAAAACCATCGAGGGAGTCGCTGATAGCATTTAGGAAAGCATCATTCTGAAAGGTTAGAGGGAGGCCTGAAAGACATTATCCCAGTGGCTCTTGTATATATTGTTCCTATACAAACTCATGTGGATATATAACATCAAATTCATCGATGAAAATATTTCACCCTCTATTTCATCTTGAATTTTTTTCACATTCTAGATATATATCACATCATCCCATATTCAGGTTTCTATATGAATGGGGATATATGTTATATCCATTATATTCACTAGTATAACCTATAAAGATTCACTTCATGGTTTTGGAAGCTAGTTTTTTTAAAATGAATAGTATTAAAATAATCCCCTCATCCCCATATGCATATGTGAGACATACTCAGTTTCATTCCATAACTAAACTTAAATAGAATACCATATGTCTCTTTAGTCAGTACATGGTCAAGGGTATTTACTTCTGTTAAAAGCACTATAGTATTATGAAAACTCTTCATTCATGATGAAGAAAATTCCATAAAATTTGATAAAGTATATAAATAAAATCTCTAAGAATATTGATGAAAAGTATTCAAATATTGAAGAAACACATAATAGTTCATGTTCCTTCATGGATCGCTACTTGGCATAGATATCTTCTAATCCATTTAGCTTCTACGAATTAAGAATTTCATAAGAGGAAGACGGTGGTTCCAGCCACATGAACTCTGTCGTTCGAAGGATAGAGGCAATGAAATTTCCCCCCAGTCAAACATTATCCCTGTACTCAAATAGACTATGGAAAAGTAATAGTAAATACCACCCTATGAACAAAAATATGTTTTCGTGTGGAAGAGGTAGTGATTTACCCGCTGTAGAAAGAGTCCCCCCAGACTAATTAGTTCACAGGATGAGATGGAATATCTACCTTCCAAAAATGAATCCCCTAGATGTCTAAGTCCACCATGGGATTCAAAAAAAGATGCTATATATACCATCCAACTCCTCTGAAAATAATCCCTAAGGGGCATTGAAAAAATACTCCCTCTCCCATAAGGAAAATGAGACCAATCACAAGGAAAATATATAAGGTGTGGGATAAATCTGTCCCACACCTGAAGCATTTCATAGACTGCATACCATGAGTTATATGTGTAAGACCCTACACAGAAGAAATTATGTAGAGGGAGTGTCATTCAAAAAAATAAGATTTCATTTTCTAACAAATCTAACAAGTAAAATGAATGGTTCATAGGATACCCTTTCTAGAAAATGTTTATGGATAAACCATGGTGGAAAACAGTTCCCAAATGAACCATGGCAAAAAATAGTTCACGAATGAACCTTTACGGAAAGTACTTCAGAAGAGACCCTTTACGGAAAATTATTTTTATATGCTCTTATGTGGGAAGCGGTACACAGATTCTTTTTCAGGGCTATCTCCCTCAAAAATTCTACTACACAGATTATCCTTCTCAACCAAATCCTATACAGGAACTCCTTCACAGGCCATCCTATGCGGCCAACACCTACAAGGCCAAACCTATGTGGAAAACTCATTGTGCCCACCAGTCTATATCAGAGGGGATGTTCCTCCTCACCCTCACTCAGGATCATTTCTGGGTTGTGGCCCTGGCTCTCTAACCTGGTGCCTTTTCTAAAATTACTAAGTCACATAAAAAATGGAGAGTCACACAACAATCTTTTCTGGATAGGTTTACGTCATTCTCCATTATAGTATTCTTCCCACAACATTTGTCACATAAATACCATGACTCGATCTATTTCTCTTGACAGTCCAAAAACCACATCACCTACCTCTTATTATAGTTTGATACAAAACTCCCAGGAAAATTAAATTCTTAATGTTTTGTACTTGATTGGGAACACCCTTAACCATCCATAAATCATTGTGTCATGGGTGATTTCAGATCATCATAAAAATAATAAACCATAAAAAATGGATGGTCAACATCCTGAGTAGACATCTCATGACTAGTCCTACAATTCCTTGGTATTCTGCATACATTTCCCAAAAAATCTTTCTTTTATCCAATGAGAAAATGTTTTCTCAGGATATTCCATTCCAACCTCTGTACACCAAAATGGACCTCATGCCCCATATCCTTTACTCTGAACTAAAAAACCTGATAATCATGGTGTACTCATTATTTCCCTCTCTTATTTGAGGCATGTCATAATATCCTGACCCAATAATCCTCCAGTTAATCATGGTTTCTCTATCCAATGGTCATCATTGTGTGACCTTAAATGTCATGAACCAAATTCTCCCTGACCATGTGACAATAAAATGTGTGGTGTGATTCCATGTAACATGAAATAAAATTGTGATTCGATCTTCCATCCTATATGACATTAAACTGTAGTATACATGGTTATTTTGGTTCTGCACAAACATCCCAGACCATTGGAAATGGATGGAAATTGTCTTGAGAACACCTCTGTTTGACTATGCACACAATGCCCCAACGACTTTTCATATATTACCTACACAAATGGACTATCAATGAGAGAAAAAATAATTCTAATAAAAGGATTTTCCAAAAAAATTACCCCATTATGGATTCAACACCTCATATCATTTCTTATGATTCGAGATCCTCTAGAATCATGGTTTACACATTCCTTCCGTCTCATGTTTCAGGCATATAGGAACATTACATCTTAAGAATCCTATAGTTAATCATCCTCCAAGATATATGACATAAAACATTAGTATCCCCAATATGATTCTCAAATGGGTAACCCACCTAGTGTAAGCCCCTTTGATCCTAGGAGGTGGTGCTCTCACCAAACATATTCGACTACCATCCTCCTCCTTTTCCATCAGTGGAGAAGAATAGATGTGTGTCTTATTAAATATTTCTTGTCCTATTGTTTCCCACACTGGGCATGACTCACATGGGCTTAAAGTTTTAGGATGATTAAAAAATCCATGAAATTTTTCATGAAATGAACTATGAGAACTCTGATTCTATCTCTGATCAGGATATGTAGGATGCCAGTCTAAAGGCCTGTGCTCAAACTGGTGGCCCCCATGGGTAATACCAAATCATGTACCCTATATAGTTCTCCTCTGATGAGTACGCCCCACATAAAACTATAATATGAGGTATTTAATTCCCAACTGACTGAGATACATAGGAAAGCCTCTATGAGGTCCAAAACCGACACCCAAATCACCCAACTATTCAACGGTCCATATCTCTTGTATGTTCATAACCACTAAGGGACCCCTATATCATTTGGGAATCTTGGACCACTTTTGTGTAAGTCCCACACCAAATCAGGCCTAGTAATATTCATCTCCACGTCCTCACCACATGATAATGAACTACATTGATGGGTCCTTGTCACTTGACTATAAATGTTGATTCATCCGGTAAAGCGACACCGAAATTTGAGGAATATGATTCCTTTCACAAGGATATGTAGGGAGAATATCTTTTGGTTTCAATATTGATATCTAAATTATATCCTCCCCCATGGATGTCGATAAACACCAGAGGCCTCATCACATGGTTTAAATCATAGTTGTCTTGGTAAAATACCATAGAATCATTAATGTGTCCATAAAAAGGGATACACTATTAATGAACCATAGATACAAATAGATTTATTTATCAGTAAAGAAATTAAAATACATACATATGATTCTGAACCCATGCATATCTCAGACTAATTTTTCTAACCTAGGGATACACTAAGGGCAGATGCATTGAAATGAACCTTGGATTCTTGAACATATGAGTATTGATTAAATCATTCAGAGTGCCCCAGAATGGGAAATAATTTCATAAAAAGGGTGTGATGATCCCAAAGTCATATCCTCTTGACCAATGGATTTATTTAGTTTCATTTGACAATCCATCCATCAAGAACCTACCTTTGGAAACATGTACATGAATCATGGATAAAAGGATCATTGGGGTTTTCTGGCTCTATGAATAAACCCATCAGTGACAATCCAAGGACAGCGTACCTGATGTGGGCCAATTTCAGAAACATAGAGAACCATAAAATAACATGACATGACAACTCAATTTTGGAACCTCATTCATAATAGTATAAGGATATACTACCCATTCCTAATCGGACCATCTCACCCACCAAAAAGGGTATTGATGAGTATCAGCTTGAAACAAACACATATCCCCAAAAGGATGGTAAAATCTTTCCAAAATCACTACTAAACTGACTACGTTATAGAACATATTATTATTCCATTTACTGAAAATATTCTTCTAGTGTCTATAAGGAGTATTGAGTTAGGATTCTATCCAACACTCCTTTAAGTGATCAATGAATGCTGGGTTAAGATACGATTAGCCATTGTATTAGTGGGGTAATATAGTATTCGTACTAATATTGTTTTTGAATTTATGGTGGTATTACATAAAAATATGAATGGAATCATTTTTATACCTCATAATTTAGTAATATCCAAACCTACTATAGTAATTGGTAGTAGTAATGATGTTGGAAATCCCATCGCTTGACACTATAAGAAACAAACCACATACGTCAATCAAAATCAATTCTAATAGTTTAATGGCTATTAGTATGCTCCCTATGATGGATAATTTATTCATTTTCACTATTAAACTGAAATGACAAACATGAAAATGTTTTAAAATTTCTGAGTCTAAAAACAATTATTAATTTATTTTTTTAAATTATACTTCTTTACATGACTAAGACTGAAGTTCCATAAATATGTGTTATAAGCGTCATTTTTATGGTTATTTTCATTGATATAATTATTAAGTTGTAAAGTTCACTTATATTCAATCCATTGATAAGACATGGTATATAATATCATATGACATAGTTATAAATAAAAAAAAATTATTTATAAACTTGATAATAAACTCCCATGGTGTAAAAATATACAATGAGATTATATTTCTATCAATTTATGAAGATTAAAATGATATTTAATAAAAGATACATACCATTGGGGAAGGTCAAATGATAATATCTTACTTCTAAGTCTACTAGTCTTGCACTATTAGTCTCTTAGAGATCCACCTCACTCTTTGAAATCTTCTTGAATCTACATGGTTCCTATATGTAAATAAAAATGTTTGAGAAAAATATTTTATCCATTAATGAACTTATAGATAATAGTTTATTTCATATAATGGAAAAAATACCAGTTCTAGAAGTTCCTATTTTATCTTTTTCCTAGTATTGCAATTAATCTTCCAATGACCATTCGTGCAAAAAAAGAGAGTAGAAAAACTATTCCCCATTTACCTCCATTTATGTATTCAGATTTTTCTAAGGGTTATGCATCCACATCAATATATTCTGTTCGCTATTAGTCCCCTAATACATTCACTTCATCATATTGTTCACCATAAGGGTTGTGGGATTGGTATTATTGATATTCTCATCATCATAGTGAATAAATTCAAATAAATCTATAAAATTATTTTTCTGGTTATTCTTGTTTTAATGATAACAGTAGATAATCATGGTTGTAAAGAGGAAATTATGAGATCACTCACTAATTATTGGTTTAGATAGAAGACAAGGTCTTCATGTTTATTTATAAACCCCATAATGTTGAGTACATGAGGACTTGAATGATTCCCTCTAGCTATATTTCACTTACACACTATGTTTGATATATCATGCCCTTATTACCTTTCTCTCTCTGAATATAACTCTTGGAGATGAGATAGTATCTTATATAAATCTTCATCCGTGCTCATTTTCATTAGGTGACTAGATATATATTACAACATGATACAATGTACATCATTTGAATCATCTATATTCTTATTATAATCTTATTTCTATGCCATTATTTATCAATGATGGGGATCAATAAGATGTGTGGAATCTATCACATAAAACTTCCTCTCTTAGTGTAGTACTATGCACATTAGCATGTACCACTCATGAATGTTATGGATGGTTAGAACATATTAATTACCTATAATTAATTGCGTTAATAATTTACTACTCATGTACATTTACATTTTATGTACAAAAAATAATTTTATAGGTGATTTCATTATCCTTATTAGATTTTAGAAAATTATGATTAAGTCATTAAATGTCTCCAACTATTTTATCAAATCCCAGTATCCATCACTACTAGATTTGGAATAATCTGTATCCTATTTATTAATGTGTAAAGGATCCTTGAACCCTCTACCCATATCCTTGGATATTACAGCCCCACTACATGTAGAGTTTTAGGGTAGACACTAGAATAAACAACCACATTGAATCACGGTTCCTTTAACTATTGATTGAAGTCCCTACTTCTCAAAATCAAAACCAGGATTTCTTCAATGCTTGCCTATAAAGTGTTATCATGGTATAAATGACTAATTATTTTCTAGCAATTTTAGTTATTTAAACTCATCAATATCATGTGAGCTCTTTAGTAGTAGGAGGAACCCTTTATTTGGGATGATAAGATACTCATACATTCCGTCTTGTTTAAATATTAGAGACAAAAAGTATTATAACTTAATATTATTTGAGATTTTTATTAAACCTTAATGAATGAAACCATTTTCTATTAAATGTTTTCATTCTATGTGACCTTTCTCACAATTTTAAAATGAATTGTTATAAAATAATCATCATGAAATTATTCAATATTAGTTTATTATTTTATATGTTACTTCAAACATTAATATACATAAAATAATAAACAATTATAAATTAAATAAATTAGATGACTGATTTCAAGAATTTGGTATTAGTTAATCCATTTATACACAAAAGATCAATGGTCACCTTTGGTGCATAGTACATGAGCTGGTATTTACTTGTTTCATAGCTCAGACACTGTTCTAGTTATTTCACTTAACATTTGGGATACCACCCAATCTTCGTAGGGTCTACCTCTTATAACTCTAATTTTTTAATAAATACAGTCTAGAACGTAGGATAGGGGTTCTTTAAAAGTGAACAAATAAATTCAGAATAATTCATATAGATGTGTATGACCATATATATTTTCAATGAACAATGTAAATTTGTGGATCCCTAATAAATAAATTGTTACATTCCTCACACAAAGTTGTAATAACTAAATAAATTAAGATAAAACTAGACTAAAAATTTTCAGACAATGCTCACGAATAGTCGAATATAAAAATAAATGGGAATAAAATTAAATTTTGATGAAATCATATTTTTGAAAATTAAATTAAATAAATATATTTTTTAAAATCAAATAATTTCATTTCATTTGGCCCAAAAATTGATGTAATTATTATTGAAAAACTAAATAAATTCTAGAATATAATATTTTTATCGAAAAAAATAAAACATTAGATGTTAATAAATATTTTCCCCATCCATAGAATCTACCAAGGCCCTTTGGAGGTTGGTTAGAACCCCTATAATACTATTTCATGCTATGAATAACCCACTATGTGCTATTGTGGGTCGAGATTAACCTGCTTAGGCCCATTCAAAGTCAAACAAGAACATTCCCACCCAGTTCCAGGTCAGTCCTGCCACTGCAAGGAGTATCATGTGTGAGTGAGGCATCCGGAGGCCCAAACAAGAAGGTCCATGAATCCTGGGAACAAGAACCATAGGAGGGGGAGTAGTAGTGGTGGATAAAGTTGTGTAAAATATAGAAGGGGTAGTCATGGTGTCCATTTCTGGATGTCCAAGATTGGCTGGAAAAGTGAGGTCAATGGATGAGGGGGATGAGTCTGTGGTTGGGTGGAAAGGATAATGGAATGATAGGGGTCGTTAGTGGAAACAAAAGAATGAAGTGCTTGACCAGAGTTGTGGAAGCCACTACATAGTAGGGTTCAATATGGTGGTTCAATATAGTGCCAAATTCTCTGATGAATATGAATAAGGTGGTCTCAATAGGGCAGTTGGCTAGGAGGTGGGTGGCCCCATCGGTGACCTGCCTATGTGGAGGGGTGGTGGTGTGACACTACTTCCTTATTCGTTGTGACGAAAATATTTTTTTTTTAATTTGTTACACTATATTCCATGGAAAACCAGATCCACCCCCACTTTTTTCATCCTATCTATTAATTGGTACATTTTCACAAATTTTTTTATTTAATTATATTGATTCATGGGATGTCCTTACCCACACCAATGTTATTCATTTTTTCATCGTGCTTATATATTATCCCTATTTAATGAATAATTCCACAACCATGTGGAATTTCTTCCCACCATATGGTACTACTCTAATGACCTATATATGGATGAACCGTGGGCAGATTATTTAAGGTGAATAGAATCATCTTACATTTCTTGAATTGTGAAAAGTTAATATATCAAATAATAAAAGATATTAGATTTTATATGACTGTAGAAATACATCTAATACAAATATACATGTTTTTTGGATAGAAATAAATTGTTCGTATGCGATAAGATAAATGAAATGCTGGGCTATTTGGGACCAAAATGAATCCCTTATATAAATTTAAGGAAAATGAATTTTTTTCATGGATTATATAATTGGCTCACAATATCAGATTAAAATTTTTAGTACTGGCCCACGTAGCAAAATATTGTGGCATGTGGATTATAGATTATTCATCATCAGAGTGATGAAAAATCATCATCTTTAGTGATTTGAGCCTTGAAAAATGTATGAGGATCTCAAAAGAAATTATAGAAGTTCAAAATTAAGAATATATATTCCCCCGTATAGATTGAATGTGTGTTTGACTATCACTCCTCCATAATAACCTTTTTATGACGGATCTAAGGTTGAACCCCTCTAGGTTATCCA
The DNA here is from genome assembly GCA_963277665.1 of Viscum album. Lineage (NCBI taxonomy): Eukaryota > Viridiplantae > Streptophyta > Magnoliopsida > Santalales > Viscaceae > Viscum > Viscum album. The sequence continues at coordinate 669,347,384 of OY728155.1, forward strand.
CACACATTTTAAAACCCTATGGTAATAACAATAAATAAAATACTTGTGATAGTGAAGAGGTTCAGTAAAGGCTACAACATCTCGATGATCACCATGATCTCTTTTCATCAACTTGTGACGACGATAGAAGGCCGAATGATTGTAATGTGTTACAACTGCGTCTTGGTTATAGCATGGAAACCCCACCTAAACATGGCCACCGAATCATGGCCTTCCAAGTAGCACCATTGTTTCCACAGATACATGGTTTCCACCAGTATGACAAAATGATTCAACTAAACAAGGACTATCCCCAAAGGAAAACACATATTCATTCTAGTGCTCTTTTTCCTCACAAATACACACCTTGGGAAAACTCCCAAAAGTTCACCGATCCTAATCACTACTCCAGGCCATGAATTTAAAAATGTGGAGTTCTACTCAGGTTGGGTACCTAAAAAAATGGTCCACCATGTTGACATGAGTCATATAATTTAGTAATTTAACCATTTATCATTATAGGGTGTTACATTAATGCACCTTTAGGGAACAATGTCCTAATTTTGGACCCTATATGTCAAACCAGGAAGTACACCCCAACTAATACTAGTTTCCTCCTTTGATTTCAAATGTCATAATTGGTCCCCACTGAAACCACATACAATCCGCCTTAACATGGACAATGAGTAATGGCCCACCATGTACCACCATTTTCCTCGTCAACATGTGGTCCCAACCATGTGACCCACCCAGGTGCAGGAATAGGTCACCTGACCAATTAATGTCCCAATTTCCAACACATGTTCATTGTAGTGTTCTTTTTACACCCCCACACACACTCTGGGAAATTTCCCAGAAGGTCACTCATCTAGATCACTACTCCCAGAGAGAATAACTTAACAATGTATTTTTAATATGTTAGGATCTAAAAAAGAAAGGTGCACTTTGTTGACTTGTGTCATATCATTTAATTATTTATGTCTTTATCATTCTAGGATTTTACCTAATGGTCCTTTATCTGTCTAGGATATGTGATGTTGGAGAGAGTAGCAATCGTATTCAAGGTAATTCATACTCCCTTGAGATTTCACTACCTATTCCTTATATAGTGATGGATAAACCCCTTGAATGTGGTTTGCCGACCCCCGTATATATAACTTCCCCAAAATAATCTAAAAAAGACATAATATGGACAACTAAGTAATTCATAAACCACATTTTAATTTTATCCATTAATTGTAATATACAATATATAAATTATGTGATGAAATATATTTATTAACTAGACCCAAAATTCCATCAAATATTTAACAAATCTTGAATATTATAATAATATTCATTCACATAATAGTTTCCCTATACATAATTAATACCTTGTGAAAATTTTTAATAAAAAAACTGTAATTATTCTATACATTAATAATACAAAAATTTATTCATTAGAGGTCATTCATTCTTGGAAATATCTCAGACCCCGTGGTAGAGCCTACAACGTCCTATACATCTGTTCATCAGAAATGGGGAATACATTTCCATAAGATATTATGTGGGACCCTCTATGTCATTATCTTGAAAGTGTGTGAAAATATTTTTAGACCATTAGTAGAGTATAAAAAACTATCAAGGACACTATGTAGTTAAGGAAAAATCATAGAAACACCATTTTTGCAGAAGAACTCACATTGTGTAATATATTATCTTTGTCTTGTTTTATATCATAAAGTTGGATTCACAACATGTTTCATGATTCATTTTTTATTTTCTATTTGTTGATCGAACTGGATGGAATTATCTTTTTCTACCATGGACATGGATTTAATGAAGGTACTACCATCATGATCTACTAGGCTTGAGATATCAATTCATTTCAAAAAGAAATAACTATACATTGATTAGTAAATCAAAGTAATAAAAAAATGACACACCCAATGCAATCCTCCTCACTATGATGTCAATTCAATCTTCTATCAAACATATATGTAAATAATCAAATAGTATAAAATAATAATAATAACATGTTAGGATATCATTACCCATGACTAAAGATATTAATAACGAATTATCCCTAAAACATGTCATGTTAAAATTTTCAAATCCTTCTACATGATCTCATCTACTGAAGACCACCATAAATTAACTTCATCAGAAGATGTCTGAAGTATTATAAGCCCCCGAAAATTGATGAATGAACATGATTCATGTTATGTCAGCATGTTGTATCCAGACAATTGGAAAAAACATTAAGAATTCCATAATGGTATCTCAAGTTTATCATTATAGGCTACGAATTCCTATAACCATTTTATATAGAATGTAATCCATTTAAATTTCTATCGATATAGTGGGAACTAAAGTATAAACATTATTCTGCAGAGGTAAACACATCTATATGTCACACTTTTTCATGTAATGGTAATCAAAGTACATATATGAGTTTGGTCTTGGGAACCCACTTTCAAAATAATGATAAATATTAATATATTATAATCTATTATAAGTATCAAAACATTATTAATATAAAATTTTAATGAATATTAAAACTCACTGGTAATTGATATGAAATAATATTAAAAATACATATTTTTAGTGCCCCCTCTTCTATAAAAGTGGTTTTTTAAAACATAAATTTATGAATTTTAAAATTAGTATTGTCTACTGTATTTTTTTATTTTATCACAAAACTGTTCAATTATAAATTTTTTTTAGAATTTTTATGAAAAGGATTATTTTTTAGTGAATAGTTAAAACTTGTGACTTTCTAATTACCACTACTTTTTGAAATTATCATGACATAAGAATGAATTATTTTTTAATGAAAACTTTTTAAATTACCATTGAATTTTGAGGAATTATATATGGTATTTTTTAAAAAATTAGGTGTATCTTGGCAAGGTTGAGTCATTAGATGGGTCATAAAAATTTCAGGGGTTTTGATTTGGAATAGGACATGAAGTTACCAATGGAGAGATGAGACAAATGGGGTCACGACATGCCCATGAAGTTCATGGTGTGATCATATGGTTCATTATATAAATATTTAGAAATAACTAGAAGGGGTAATAATTGATACTCTAATGACTTTAAGAAATAGTTCACGCTATGAACTACTCCTAGACAAATATTAAATGCAAATAATAGTAATCCCACTTGGTCCTCTTTCTATACATTAATCTCTCCTCATCAACACTATTCATATGTAGGGATGATGTGGGGGGGGGGTTCTATTGGGAAGTTATGGCTCCCTCCCACTCATTATATCACCATTGGAATCATCATTCATTGTGATTGATTCATCAAAGCATGTATAATCCTATTATGATTAAACCGATCCTATAGGTTTTGTGTTTCATGGTTATTTTTAAGTAAAACATAATTTTGGTGATATATTTCCTTGTTTTGGGATTCCAAATGCATTCCATTGTTTTATTGGTGATTATTAGTAAGTTATGATCACTGTTCTTAGGATAGGAAGTAATTTGTATGATATGATTCTTGTATAAAATTATATCGCCTAATCTACAAGCCGGTGGATGTATATCACAATGAAACCTATGGTTTTGTTGGAAAAGTGACCGTATGAGTTCTATATTTGTGACTTTGGTCTATTAGATGGGTACTTATTGTATTATGTAATCAATGAATGTGATCCTTGAACTATGTATAACAATGTCGATATCTTCTTGGGTATTTGGTTCTGGAAATTTTATTTTGGGTCTATAAAGGGGTTTAATGATTTAGGTAAATGATATATGGAATTTTTTGGTTCCTTATATTTATGAATAATGTATTTGATGAAAAATTATGCTTTGGTTAATATAGGGATTTTGACTATTAATGGGTGATATTGGTTATTTTGATCAATGATGTGAGGATGACTATAAATGAAATAATATGGTTTCATTTTGATGTTGACAAAATATGTGATTGAGGTGCAAGGATGGGGCTTGGTTTTACAAGTTTCTATTTATTATTTGACTTTTATTTCATTTTTTTCATATTGATCATAATATATGTGGAATCCCTAATGTTGGTGGGTATGGGTCGGTTTGTTTGATAGGAATTCTTCAATTGTTTCGGGTATGGGACGATTTGTATGAAAGGACATAACTTAAGCATATGGGGATGAAATTGGGATATGGATATGACCGACCTATATTCATAGTGGATGGTTTGATGTGTTTTATTGGATTTTCAAAGTCTGTAATGAATGATTGGTGTGTTGGATAAGGCCTCTATAAATTCCATGATTATGGGTCGGTTCGATTGAGTTCACCTCCCTAGAGTGAATAGGGATGGGTGAGATTTGTTGATGAAGCCATTACATATGTGATCATGTTCAATTCATATTTTCATTTTCCTTTTTATATTCTAACATACAATCCTTTTCAAAAAAACTATAGTCATTATGGTCAGGTTTTTGGTAGCCTTTCTAGGAAATGATATCCCAACGGGTTGTACGATTATTTATGTATTTTATTTTTTTCATCACATAATTTTTTTTATTTCAAATGTAATTATGTTAAAGAAATTTTTTTTATGTTTTAATTATTTTATAATAAAATAATTCTTGGGAATATGGGTGAAAATGAAATATTTATCTGTATGGATTTAGATGACGGAACGATCCATTCTTTGGGATGTTGTGCAAGTGGAGTAGGTTGGTCGAGGTGATGCTAGGAAAAAATTGGGTTTCATTTTTTATAAATTGATTTTCTTAGTATTTTCATTTATTTTTGATACATGTTGATTTAATACATGTGATTATCACTCTTTGACTCATGTACTAGTTATGTTTATTACATATTGTTATAGAATGTTATGATTCTATTGTTTTTTCTACTATGTGATATTTTATAACCTACCATTATTATAGTTTTATTAAACTATTTTATACTCTGATATGTTATATATTAATAAGTTTATAGACACACTAAAATGCACCATAAGTCATTATTGCTTTTTAGTATCCTCTTGTGTGCACGGAGGAATGCATGCGTCAATGTGGCACCTCAAATCGAACTAGATGATCGATGATGTGAAATATCAAATTATTAATAACTCATATTTTATAAAAAAAATCAAAAGATATTATATTAAATGGGGTTTTTTTCATATAATAATTCACATCTGGTTCAATAAATCTTAATTTTCACCAATAATTATGTTTGTGGAGCTGAAAACATTGATGAGTTCTGATATCTGTGATGACTCATAGACCTATATTCTAATGGTATGAACTTGTTGGAAAATTTAACAAATGATACTATAGAACATACATTGGTTGTTAGGATGGGAGTTCAAGTTCATCACACCATTTTGGGGGGAATTTGTTTATAATTTGGGACTATTTTATATATTTGATAAATTTTAACAAATCTTTTATTAATTCCCATGAATAATGCATGACACCCATGAATTACAAATTTATTATTATCATCTATGAATATTATAATCAACTATATGAATTTGAGGTTCTTTTTAAATGGATAGATCTATATGAATATGATGTTATCCATCAATGGTACCCTATCATGAACTATGTAGTGATTATTTTATCATTTACTATCAAGATGTTGGTTTTAAGCCACAAAATGGGGTGATCTGGACTATATCATCATCTAGGTATATGGGAGTGATTTATATGTCAGGATATGAACAATGATATAGGATTATTTTGTATTCTCATGAGAGGAATCCAAACCCACATAAATTGGTGACACATAAAGGCATATATCATACCATTTATGGTCATATGCTAAGGATAGAACTATGAAGTTTAACATCAGGAGTCAAGGAAGTCCCAATGAATGGATCATGGAAAAGGATGATGTGGGACCTATAATGAAGTAGTTTAATTTTGGATGATTGGGTTTAAAACTCATGAATTATTCCTACATATTCCATTAAGATGGGAATCAATTCCCAAATATGATATTTTTGAGGACCCATGCTTATAGAAGTAGTATGGATGTTTTTTAGGAGAATATATCCATTTGATAGATTTTTTTGGGGATTAATCATAAGGAGGATGACATTATAAAATTTTCAGGATTGTTTGGGTATTATTCCATTGAAGTATTCCCCCATCATATTTGGGACTTACACATGGAATAATTACTAAAATATTTGGGATTATATTAAAATCATGATCACCAGAACCTCTAAGACCATGTTTGTCATTATCAGTGTGGGAAACAAGTGGAGGTAGTAGATCTGGGTAACAATAAAATAAGTATTTCTCTATGGTTGGATACATAGCCTTGAATAACCATGACTATGGGGTCCCTTTGAAGGAAGGAAAGTGGAAGGTCTGGAAAGCGTTTCTATCCCAAAATATGCAATGGTCTACATGGATGTCATAGTTATAACAAACATAAAATCCCTTGTGATTCATTACTAAACGTGAGAATGATAAAGAATACAATAAGAAAAACCACATGGCTATCCTCTTATTGTTGGAAGAGACTATGGTGATGAGAGAAGCAGAATGATCATTGATTTTCTCATTCCCTCTAGACATTGTATCTTGGACAGTCATGTCTGAATACCCATATGGATATAATATCAAAAAAGTTGAGGAGGAAGGAATGAACTATGAGACGTCTTATGAGTATGTTTAGGATATCAATCTAGGAGGGATGGCCTAAAAGTGTTCTTAGAGTAGAGTATATGATCTCATTCCATGTTAATGGGAAAAAATCATGATCAACACCCTCCCTCCCCAGAACCAGAGGACCCTATTCTTAGAGACCATAAGATTTGAAAAGAGTATAATACCTTATGCATGAGACTAGGATGTCCATGAAACTACCCCTTGGGTTTGGGTCCTCATGAAAAAAGGTATGAATACTCACATGCACCTCAGGGAACCAACCTACTAGATCAAATAACCGTGGGACAATTTGACTGAAAAAATTCATACCTTAATGGGAGACACTATAACATGCCTCAAATGATACGTTTTCAAGTCCCAGGGATTAAAAGGAGGTTTTAATTGGTCCCATTTAACGGAGGTATCCAAATGAAGAATATTTTTTCCTTCAGTGGCTTAAAATAAGGCTTGATTGAATTCTCGCAGATGGTAGAGGTTGGGCGAGCCACAAATGTCTCATTGATGGTAGATTGGAAGGGTGTTATACAATAATTCCAACATAGGTTAAAGATATTTTGGAGATGTATGAATTAGGAAAAAAACATGGGAGATGATTTTATCTAGTCTCTAAGGGTTCTACAGAAATCACTAGAAGGATATCACATATTCATTGGGTTTGGGGAGGGGACATTCCACTATTACTTGTCCACTATGGTTGAAGTAGTTTCTCATAAAGGTGTTGCGTATTTTAGACCTTGGATTAATTTTAATTACACAATCCCCCATTATATCATCTTCTATCACATTTTAGAGAGCTACCAAATTGGTTACTGAGGGAATTTGAGAAGGAATAGGGTGAGAATAAAATTGAGGTTAATCTGAGATTTTCTAACATAAAAATGGGGAGACATAGGGTATTATTTATATGCTAATATCTGACCCTAGTAAAAGGGGGTTTACCACACCAGTATGATGTATAGTTATGTGTCATTGGTACCCATCTTAGGAGAGGTATAAAATTATTATTATGAATAGGATTGATGTGAATTATTGCCTCGTGTAGCGATGGTTGTGATTTTTGGGCTACGTAAGCTAGGTATGCACCAACCGCTTAGAACATAGGGTTGTTGTGGGTAAGACCACCTGGGTGAACATCCTAGGTGAACCTAATTCTCTATATCATGGGGGATTTACCCTCGATCCCCTTACCAGTATCAGTTTTAGGCTGCATCTTGGACCTTCAGGATGATCACATAGCTACCGTCATTGAACCAAATAGAAAATATTGAGTCACACCATTGACTATTTGAGCTCAGATGTGGATTTTTTAGGTGAAAAAAACAATAAAATCCTATTTGATAATTCTTCTTATATAAGGATGCATTTCTACCCAAACTCAACATTTGACGTATAAGTGAAGTACATATATGTAGTTCTATGAAAAGGTGCATGGAACACATTTAATGATGTCAGAAACACCCTTTTTATTTTTTTAAACCATTTATATTCAATAGAATAGATATAAGGCATTATTATGTACTAATATGAAACTCATGACTAAGAGTATATAACCCATGTAATTGGTAAATTATATGTAACCGAAGATAGTATTGTTATTCATTATTTCAATTTAAATATAGTATGATTTACACTTCAGTTATAAACTTGATTATGAGGATATTGATTTATAGATTTTATCTCCTGGTATGATTCTCAAGTGTGGGTTAGTTCATACATCATGAATAGGTAAATAGGTTCACATGTCATGAATATAGTTTCCTATTTTAGATATACATTTACATTAATTAAAAGTGCATAATAATATTGTTAATGATTCCTTCAATACAAAATGGGATACATTTAGTTAATTTATCCCCCATAAGATATATTTTGTTTTGGACAATTTGATCTAACAAGAAGTTTTTAATGATGTAGACCAGAGCCTTGAATAAGCTATGTATTTTATTTTTGTTCATTATATTCGTATTCCATTATTGATTATGTTTTATAAATATATTCAAATTGGAGATTCACTTAATGTAAAAATGATTCAATTGTGTTTTCCATTGTTATTTGATTTCTAAATTTATTCATGAATACCAAGTGTTCACAAAATGATATTGATGATGATTTTGAATAGAATTATGGTTTATAATTAGATTTGACCTCATTTGAATCCAATTTTTAGTAGGGAAACATATTCTATGGTTATTTAATGTGAATTTATAAGTGTTTATTTATTAATATATTTAAAAATTAAGAGGGTGTTATGCCTCAAAATGTTTAAACTTAGTTTATAAATTTATTTCATTGAATGAGTGGTTTGAAATGAAACATCAGTAGGTGGGAATAGCTCAGTGAACCATGTCGATATCTTTTTGTGGCTTGAAACTTTTAATTTTTAATGAAATTTCTACATGTACCTTTATAAGCCCCATTTTAATGTGGATCTTGTCTTTAGGGAATGCGAGTGTTATAATTGTATGGTTTAGTGAATTTTTGTTTTTATATGGCAAGAGCTTGGAGGAGGATATCATGATTTTATTTAATAATTGCTTACTTATTGACCCTATAATGAGTCACAACATAATATAATGTTTATTTATGAGTACTAATTGTCTTCATCTAGTGTAAATAGTGATAATGGATATGGGGTGAATGTTTCTATATAATCCCATGAGCTAGATGTAAACCTCCTAGTGGTTTGGATAGTGGGATGTTGTTTTGTATAAGGACTAGAATATTATATGGGAAGTTGTGTAGGGTATCATGAGATCATTTATACATGGATATATGAATGAGATTTGGTATAATAGTGACATTGTACTTATGGTTGCACTTTTCATCAATTAGATTTGTGCATATTAGTTGGATAGTTAGGAATCATAAGAATTGAAGGGTGTGCATGTGGGTTATTCTCCTTGGCACAATGAAAAAGTTAGTGGGGGCATTTGTGATGTTAGGTGTAACACCTTGTGATGTTATTTTATGAATTCTACTTATGATCTCTTATGATTCACATAACACTATGGTAAAATTAAATGGTACATACTATATAATGTTTTTTATTTAAACATTACTGTTATAACCCATATATTGGATAGGAGGGTATGAATAAGATTAACTAAATTATAAAATATATGATAGAATTGTTCTTAGTAATCTTTTGTATTTTTCCCAGGAAATAATTACTATATTTTGAATGATAATAAAGATATTATATAAACCTAAAAAATAATGTTTAAAATATTTATTTTTTCCATAATAGTGGTATTGTTGTATTTTAATTGACAAGATAAATTTATAAAAAATTTATTTTAATTCTAAAAAATTAATTTTTTAGTTTTAGAATATAGAAATTAGCTTCAAGGGATTTTTGTGAATTTAATGAAATAGTTTATTTGATGTTGAATAGTGAAAAGTTAACAATTTTCAATTACTATAATTTTTATGATTTTATCAAATTTAAAAAATATATTGAATTTTAGTAAATTTTTTCTATAAAAATAATATATTTAGTAATAAATATAATTCCTTTAAAAATATATTATTGAAATTATAAACCAATGTTTGACGTTATGGACATCCAAATAATGATTTTATTTTTTAAAAAATAGTTATATTTTTTCTAATTTGGTAATGTTCTTTAAAGGTCCATATTAGCTTTGGTTTTTTTAAACAAAAGTAATCCCATTTAATTCCATGGGAATCAAAATTAATGGATTTTATATTAAAATGATTTTGATAAATAAAATAATTTTTTTCTAGAAAGGATTTTCATTGTGTTTTATGAACAAATTTTAAAAGTAATTTTTAAAACTTCCATAAATTCAATATGATAAAATTATTTTTTGGGAATCATTATATTATAAAATTTTTATTAGGTGAATTATATATTTTTTCATAGTAAATAGTAACAAGGTAGAGGTTTATCGATATGGTAAATTATTAAATGGGGACAAAAATGTGGGATAGGTACCAAAATCTATAAATACGTGAATTTATATCATTATATGATAATATTTAATCCAACCTAATCATATATTTGGAAATATGGAAATTTCATTTCGTTTTACTTTGAAAACGACCTTTATATTATTTTAGGTAAACAATAAATACCAAATGTATCTCCTTTTATTTTGAAATCTATAAGATATTTTTGAATAATAAAAATATGTTTTTAATGGTTATAAATGTTTAATTTTATAATGTATAATTTCTTAATAGTAATTTGTTTTTATTCATTTGTTATCATATAAATACGTTGAACACTTACACATCATGGACGCGATGCTTGTGCCTTTAGTAGAAAAATAATGTAAATGATTTCGAAAACATAAGAAGTAATGTTTTTTTGATTAATTTTGTTGTTCCATGAATTTAATGTATAATGGTAACTTATTATTCATGGATAATTTATTTATATTAAAATTACATTATTATTTTTATTCCTTTGAAGTAAAATTATGTTAATAATCTAGAAAATGAAATTATTTATATTTTTTAAATTAATATTATATTATTTTACTTAACAAAAACATGAGGATTATTAAATATAATTTGTCTATTGGATAAACACCTTATCATTATTTTCATATAAATAATGAAAACAGGTAGACAACTAACTTAAGTAATACATTTATTTTATAATAAAGTTTCATGTGTTTACATGTTTTCAACCCACATTACTTATAAAAAGACCATCCATCCCTCAATAATTGACACATTAGGAGCCTCATAGATCAATAATGCCATAAAGAATATTCCTAAAAAAATTATCCAAATCAAATATGTGTTTTTAATTCCATAATTCCACTCTAAGAATGTATATTGTGTAAGCTGTATGATATTTCCCAAAGAATTTGTAATCCTTTTAACTGCCTACTCTCAATTTACATACAATTATAAAAACACAAAACTATTTCTATCCATCATAATATACTAATTTTATAATCATAATATACTAAATTTTTTTTATGACTATGTACCAATGATTATTTATACCTTCTTTATTGGATGAAAAATTAAAACATCACTCCTATGTGCATGAAAATTACCACCTTCACAAATTGATGAGTATAATATTTCATAATCACCTTAAATTAATACTTATAATAGTGATATTAATGAATATATATTATTATTTTTTAAATATTTATGATTCATTAAATATATAATATTATCTACCTTCTTACTACCCCATAATTTTGAAAATTATAACACTGCCCATGCGTATGTGTGTATTACCACCACCCAAAAGATTTGTGATTCATTATCATTTAAAATTTACATTTATGATCATATTGATATATAAATAACATATGTTAAAATAAATATACAAATATTATTATATAAATATTAACCATTAAATAATTTCTCTCATTTCCAACTGTTAGGAAAATGAAAATTCCATCATTATCACCTATGAACAACAACCACAATGAAAAATATATCAAATGAATAAAAATTATATTCATTAAAGTTATAAAAATGTATATATTATGAAAATGAAACTGTGGTAAAGGTACCCTTATGCAGTTACCGACACTGCGGTTTCATCGGTGCCCTCAGATTTCAATTCCGAGCACTGGTTCAAAAGATAGAAAACCCGCTCGTTCGTTCACTGAACGTACCCGAGCTAAAATTTGGAAATTGATTACGGGAACACCGGGCCTCAGAATCAGGTGCCGTCAGAAATTTCTTACTCATAATATCCCAAATAATTTAAGAAAAAATTTTCCTTGAAATTTACGGGTCTTTACATTACTCCCACATTTGGACTTAACATCCATGTAAAGCTACATCATAAAATAGGGAACCAAATGATGGTTCTGTGCACGCATCTGAGCCTCCCGCTCCCATGTGCTCTCCTGGAGGTTCTCGAGTTTCAACCTGATGCGCACTAGAGGAATATGCCATCCACGTAGGACCCGCTCCTGTCGATCCTCGATCTCCATCGGGACCTCCTCAAACGTCACCCCATCATCGATGTCCACCTCCTTGTGATCAATGATATGCGCAGGTCGTGCACGTATCTCCTCAGCTGAGATGCGTGGAAGACGTCGTTCACACAGTGCAACTGAGTTGGAAGAGCCATGTGATAAGCCACCTCCTATATCCTGCTGAGAACCTGAAATGGTCTGATGAAGCTCAGAGATAACTTGCTGCCCTAGCCAAATCTCTATAATTCATGTCGAGGTGAGACCCGTAAGAAAACATGGTGCCATCCTTGAACTCTAGTGGTCTTCGCCTCCTATCAGCATAGGACTTCTGTCGGCTCTGTGTAGAACTCATATGCTCCTAAATGATCTGTACCTTCTCTGTCGTAGCCTGGACCATCTCTGGTCCCACAAGTGCTGACTCCCCAGGGTCTGTCCAGCACAGAGGTGATCTTCAAGGTTAGCTGTACAATGTCTCATATGGTGCCATCCTGATGGAGGAGTGGTAATTATTGTTGTACGAAAACTCCACCAAGGGTATGTGATCCTCCCAGCTGTAAACAAAGTCAAGGAAACATGCACGGAGCATGTCCTAAAGTGTTTGAATGGTCCTCCCCATCTGGCCATCCGTCTGAGGGTGAAAGGCGGTGCTCAGGCGTAGATGCGTCCCAAATTCCTCTCGCAACCCCTTCCAAATCTGGTAATTAAAGTGAGCATCTCGTTCGGAGATGATAGAGGATGGTACACCATGAAGCTGTACAATCTCTTGAATGTAGAGGCATCCCAATCCTTCCATTGAGACCTACTCTCTGATAGGTAGAAAGTGGGCCGACTTGGTGAGTCGGTCGATGATCATCCAGATAGAATAGTGTCCTCTGGAATTACGTGGAAGTCCCCTCACGAAATCTATGGATATCCCATCCCACTTCGACTCTGGGACCTCTAAGGGTTGTACTAAGCCTGCTGTTACCTGGTGCATAGCCTTCACCTGCTAGCAGGTGAGCCATCGTGAAATGAACATTTCCATAGCCTTCTTCATACCCATCCACACGTGCTCTCATTCGAAATCCTGGTACATCTTCGCTACTAATGGATGTACTGCCAATAGGGAAGTGTGAAACTCCCTCAGCACCTCCTCCTGTAATGTAGCTGGTACCATGGTATGTCCCCTGAAAAGGTTGACATTCTCTGCTCCTTCAGAAAATCCATCAGGCTCCTGCCCTGTGGAAATTTGAGCAGGTCGCGTCTCACAGTCAACGTCTCCATGCTGTGTCTCTCTGGCCCACTGAAGTAGTGGAGGAGTGATTGTGAGTTACCGTAGAAAGGTTTCCCCATCACTATCCATGAAAAATATCTGCAAAATAGCTAACTACTCTTTCGCCTCACCAAGTATCTGAATGCCCGACCTCCTTCTTATAGCATCAACTTCTACGTTCCCCTTCCCAGGAGTATAGACTATCTCAAAGTCATAGTCCTGGAGGATCTTGAGCCATCACCGTTGTCTTAGGTTCAAGTCTTTCTACGAGAATATGTACCTGAGACTCTGTTGTTCAGAGTAGACCGTAAAGAGCTTGCCCATCAGATAGTGCCACCACATCTTCAAAGCAAAGACTACTACTGCTAACTCCAGGTCATGGGTAGTGTAGTTCTTCTCGTGCTACCTCAACTGTCATGAACCATATGCGATCACTGCCTGTTCTTGCATTGGGAAACACCTGGGTCCGGTCCCTGATGCATTGTAGTAAACTACGTACCCTATGCCCTCTTCCAGTAGCCACAAGATGGGTGCACTGGTCAATCTCTATCTCATCTCCTGGAAGCTCTACTGACATATATCTGACCAAAAGAAGGGTTTCCCATTCTTCATCAAAGCTGAAAGTGGTTCTGAAACTCTGGAGAATTCTGACACAAATCTCCGATAGTATCCATCCAGACCTAGCAAAATCCACACCTCCATCATGCTCCTCGGTTTCTCCCAAGCTAGTACTGCCTCAATCTTTGCAGGATCCACCAAAAATCCCGCCTTAGAGATGACGTTCCCCAAGAAGTGGACCTCTCGAATCCAGAACTGACACTTCGAGAGTGTTCCATAAAGATGGTGCTCTAGGAGTGTGTCCAGTACAACCCGCAAGTGTTAGGTGTGCTCCTCTTAGTGGTTGAGTAAATCAATATTTCATTGATGAAGACAACGACAAATCGATCTAGGTAAGGCTAGAAGACCCTGTTCATGAGACTCATGAACACTACTGGAGCTTTGGTTACGCCGAAAGGCATAACCAAAACTCATAGTGGCTATACCGACACCTGAAGGCCGTCTTCTGCACATCGTCGTCTCGAACTCTGAGTTGATGATAACCTGACCCGAAGTCTATCTGCGAGAACCATCGTGATCTTTTGAGCAAATCAAAGAGGTTGTAGATCCTAAGAAGTGGATAATTGCTCTTCACAGTCTCCTGGTTCGGGCGACGGTAGTGGACACAGATTCGCAAGCTCCCATCCGCCTTCTTGGTGAACAAAATTGGGGAAGCCCATGGTGAAACACTGGTTCAGATGAATACCTTTCCCTTGAAGTCATCCAGCTGTACCCATAGCACACGAAGATCAGCGAGAGCCATCTAATATAATGGAGTAGATATCAGGGTTGTCTCGAGGTACATGTCAATATAGAAGTCTACCTCTCTGTGAGGAGGTTGTCTTGGAACGTCTTCAGGAAAAACATCCGTATACTGATCCACCATAATAGGAAAACTCAGACTCCACACATCAACTACCCCTAGGATGAGACTATCCAACTAATGGGTGATTATCTTTCCTCTCCTCCGCATGGGTGCATCCTACGCTGCAATGACTCCCTTCTCACCGGTGAAGGTGAAACTGCTCCCATCGGTGCGAACACACCACACCTTGCGCCTAATACAATCAATCTAAGCACGGACTGTAGATAACCAGTACATACCCAAGATGACATCATAAGGCCTCGACGCCACTACAAAAAGATCCCAGCCGAAGCTCTTGCCTCCTAGAGTGAGCTGACACTGCCGGCACCAGTGTGTAATCATCGAGTCTGCTCCCGTAGGAGTCTCTAGCCGTAATTATTGAGCCAAAAGCTCCGTCAGAATATCTGAGCTCCAAACAAGGGCGGAAAAAATGAAAGAATGACTCGCTCTTGTGTCTATAAGAACTGCAAAAATGGTTGAGTAGACAAATATAGTACCTCGAATCATCTCAGGTGTGCCATGGTCATAGGCCTCCACTGCCTGAAGTTGAGCCTTCCCCTATCCACCAGCTCCCTGTGGTCGGGGTGGATCTCCTGGTGGTGGTGGTGGTAGTGCCCCGAAGAATCTTCCACCACCTTCTGCTCAGACAACTCTTCTACCTCGTCCGCATGCTCCCTGCGGACCGCCATGGTCGAACCTCTGCCTCTGCCTGGGTGGTCCCTCAACCGTCTGCTGCTCCTCTGTATGGTGGGTCGGGCAGTCACGAGCCATGTGGCCCTACCCGCCACATCTATAGCACTTCCTGCCTATCATATGACTTGCTCTGTTACATGTGCCCTACACCTCCAAACCAGTATCCTGAGGTTTCCCACCTGATGGTCTAGTCCACTTGAACCTATATGACATCTATATACTACATGATTTATAAGATTCCTCTACGTGTCACCCTGTGGTAGGCCTCACTGCTGGTGTAGGCTCAGCAAGAAAGCTCTCCACAAGAAGGGCTCGCTCCAGTAATCCTGCCTGCGGCAGAATGATGAGGAAAATCATCAAAGCTCTGATCTCATGCCTCAATCCCTGCTCAAAGGTCCAGGCCCAGAAGAATGGGTCCCTTACCATGTACGTGGAGCAGCACGAGAGATCAATACATCTCGTCGAGTACTGGGCTACTGTCATGCTGCCCGGCCACAGCTGTGGTAACTCCTGGATGTGCACCGCAAGGAGGGTGGCTGGAATGAACTCCGAGAGAAAGAGGCGCTCGAAGTCTGTCCAATGTAGAGATTCCTCGTCGTGAACCTAGAGAATTAGGATCCACCATCTACCTGCTTCTCTTTGTAGGAGACTCGCCGCAAGGATCACCATGAGGTCATCTGGTGTCCATACTAATCTAAAGACTCGGACGATATCCTCCAACCAATCCTTAGCTGCTTGAGGGTTCGTCTCTTTGCGGAACCTGGGTGGCCTCTGACACTGAAACTTGTGCAGTTCACTCTGGTGACGTGCACTCTCAGCTTCTGGGGCTTGTGGCAGCAGTGTCTTAGTGGGCAGAGGTACCGCCGGTGCCTCTGCTGTAATGGGGTCCCACACTGAGGCCTCATTGCTAGTTGGGATGCCATCTCTCAAAAAGAATGGAACCCTAGCTGGATGCCATCGTGGGTCCATCCTGAAAAGAAACAAGTGCGCCATGATTAATATAGTATACCTAGTGAGCTGACACAAGTAATCACAGAGAAATTTTTTGAAACACACATGCAATCAATGTTTTCGTGCACTGTGTCGGAAATCAGAAGTCAGGGTCCTAGTGTATGGATACATCGGCCACTGTATAGACACTGAACTCCCTGGACTGATAACCACACTCAATACTCTAAGAAGTATTGCTTCAAAAAGAATAAATTATCAGAGTCCAGAGTTATGTCGTAGAACCAACTCCTTTGATAGCAATTTGTCACAACCCGTCCTCGGGGACTGTGTCATGACTACCCCACGCCCGCTTTCCATAGGCCATGGGCTGGTGACTAGCACCAAAGGCATAAATCCCAATAAAAGGGTTGGAATTTCCTTTATATACGTAGACAAACACAATAGAGTACACAAGATGAAGTAAAAACTATGTACACTGAGTACAAAAGTATGTGATGAAAAGTAAATGGGCCAGAATACAAAACCAACTAAAAGTACAGTACAACTGAAAAGAAAGTACATCAGCAGTAAAGTAAATCAGAAACCACCGAGTCATCCTCTGGATATACCACCTGAAGGGTGGGTACAGAAGATCTCCTCTACTTCTCGGGTCCGACCGTCCACTCCTTGTACGTCCTACCTGATAGTCCACCTTCAGATACCGTCCCGCTCCTCAAGCCTCATCCATGATCAGCGATGTCCTTCGCCTGCAACCAAAACCACGTAGTGCAGGTATAGCCCATGAAGGGGTGGGTATACGATACTAAATTAGGACCCCGAGACCCCCAAAGGCCTCCCATAATCCTCAAAGGATAAACCACAAAGGAATGATACAAACACGAAGTATCAACCAACTCTACTAGGGTATATACCCATACATTTACCTAAGTCATCATTTCCAGTTCATCTCTAACTCATGAACCCAAGTACAACCCAGTCTACACAGGATAGCACAACCCAGTCCATATAGGAATGCACAACTCATCCCACAAAATAAAGCAAGACAATCATATTGAAGATAATGATTGAAATTCAAGACTCAGTTCACATAGGTATACTACTCATGAAGAGGGGTGGAGATGACAGATGTAGCTTATGAATCATCTCCCCTGCCGAAACGACATAGGATCCAAAAACAATAGTCGTCGCTTTCGAACCCACATAGGATCCAAGTACAGTAACCATCGTTTTCGAACGCAAGTATGATCCAAGTACAGTCGTCATCATCATCGCAGTTGCAGCCAGCTCTAGGGTTCCCGCACACAGCATGCTCGATTCTGGGGGGGGCGCTCCATGAGCCAAGGGGTTGATACATCAACATTCATGAAGTCCAGAGTTGATGTATCACAGTGTTCCGTTTTGTCATTAGGAACGCAACACGACAGACGGTGCGTCAATCAGACGCCCGGTCTGAGAGTTATTGGCTTTTTCGTCACAGGGGCCTAGTTGGTTTTTAAGCTTAAACAAACCCGACCATACTCTATCTGTATCCAAAAATGAAGTGGAGTAAACCAAAAGTACCGTCTCACCAAGTGGAATTCAATGAAATTGACAGCACATCATTCGTACGTCTATTCCTTAAGTTATAAGCGTTTCCGCTCGAAGGGCCCAGTTGGTTTCGGGTTCAAACCAACCCATCCATACCCAAAATTCCATGAAACCTCGGGTGTAATATACCAAATTGACCGTCTCCATTCAAGTATCCCTACGCAACTGAAGGTGCGTCAATAAGAGCTCTTTAGGCCATGATATGGGAGTTTGAACGAAACTGGTCCGAAAATAGGGGGTCTGGGCCGGGTCCCACTGGGTCGACCCGAACCGAGTCCGGGTCTGGCCCAGCGGTGTGCGACCCATCCAGGTAGGGCGCGGCCGGCCAGACCCTCATGACTAGTGGCTGGACTGGTCCGCGTGGCCTCTGGTCCGTCTCAGAGGCCGGCCGCAGCTCGGCGCTGGCCAGGCGGGGTGCAAAGGGGGCGCCACCCCCTTGTTTCCAAATCGGCCGTCCATAATGGGCGGTCATGGTAGAACAGAGGGACCCCCTCGGGTCCCGCCTCCAAGTGGCTCTAGTGGACGGCTCGTCTGACCACCCCATTGAAAACCGTGGCGGCCTTAGGTCGTGGCTCTTATCCGACCGACGCGGCGTGATAGCGCCACGCCCCTCTGCCACTACCCGCTCCTTGTCACGGCCTCCTTCGGCCTCACCAGCGCAGCACGCCGATGCCGCACACCTCCACTACGGCCCGCTCCGGCCGCGGTTCTCTTCATCCCCGCGCGGTGCAATGACACCCAGCCGCCATCGCCTCAAACGTCATCGATGGTAAACAATAAAAAGGGGAGGAGGATCAGCCGTGTTTGTGCGGTCCGATCTCCTCCCGTTACGATGATAACAAGTGGAAAAAGTATACGAGATTCCCAAGGACAAAACAAGAATAATTTTAATTCATTAAAATTGTACTTAACCGCTACCTCAAAGGAAGTTCACGTTTGTCGAGCGCCATGGATGATGGCGTCGATTACGTCATTGTCGGTGTCTCCTCCCTTGTCGCGGAAGAAGAAGAAGATGGAGAAACCGAGCCACCGAGCCGATGTTCTTTGTCGGAGAGATGGAGTTCTTAGTTTAGGACGAATTTCTTCAACAAGAAGATGAATCGATCTTCCAAAACTCAAGAGCTCCCTCCCCTTTCTCTTAACACCACAATTTCCAACCAAAATAAAATAAGGCTTTTTCTTACTTTATTTACTCATGCCAAGCATTTCAAATTTTGAAAATCAAACACTTAATTTAATTAATTGTTGAGGTTTAACTAATTAATTAAACGTGTGTTGGCAAGAATTAAATTGAGAGAGTGGGGATAGGATGGGTCACCCACTTAAAGGGGAAGTTTAACAAGTTAAGATGAGTTACAAATTTTAAGAGGGGGTTAGAGGACATTTAAGGAATGTGAAGGGGTGGGGTTTGTGTGGGCCCCACCTAAAAAATATCCTCACATGGGTAGTTAGGGGCTTGTGGGTCCCACCCCAAATACCCCATGTAGTATATAACCACTTAGATAAAGAATAAAAATTATTCCATAATTTTTATTAAATTCTTTATTAAACCACAAATTTTAATTAGTTTATGATCTCCATTAATCAATTACTTATTTATGTTTTATATCACATTTTTTTACAATGAGTAATCTCAATATTTTGATGATTTTTTCTCTATAGTTCATTATCTAAAAGATAACTAAATGTTATTTTCATTATATATGTTGTCAATTAATGTATGTTTACCTAGAAGGTGACATTATTTAATGGTGATATATAGAGGTTCTATATTATTTATTAAATATATATTTTTATTAATAATGTATGATGATTATTCATTATATGAGTTTTTTGGAAAATATAAGTAATGGGAAGGTCTCCATTATAGAAAAACTCTCTATTCATATATAGGTTATGTTAGAAAAAAATAATAGTAATCTCTTAGTCATTACCATGACCTATAATGAAAATTTTTTGGTATACAAACATGATTGTAAGATTAAAAATGTCCAGGTATAACGAATTGATGTTAAGATTATAGATGTCTAACATTATTAATTTCATTCATTGACAATTCAATTATTATTATCTATATATTTTTTATATTTATATTATACATGCATTTATATTGAACCAATGTTTCTAATTATGTGGATTTTATTTTTATTATTTAACCTCACCATATTGATTATGACTTATTTACTTATGTTTGATTTCTTTGTCTACTACATTTACTATGTATCATAGCTAAACCCTATATTTATTTCTCTTTTCCCCAAGATATTGAATAGGGGACCAATAATTTATTTTATATGATGAATAAATTTTTATTTATATTAAATTTTTGAAAACAAATATAATATCGAATAATGTATATATATGTAGTTTTCCATGTATACTAAATTGATAAATCCTTTGTGATACAATCACCTATTTATTATACTAATGTAACAAATTAATCATCAACACTGGGTTACTAGAGTCAGGGTTTCTATAGTTGGAATTATAGTATACATATTATCACCCATGGACTATATCATATAAAAAAGTACATGTAGTATGATAAATCGTTTATAATATTTGATGACTTTTTCTTTCATATGATTTATTATTCCTTGTATCCATAATCAAGATGATAATGTTATGACAACATCTATTCCATAACATAGATTTGGCTCCTAGAAGAAAGAATAAAATAATATCATCCCAGATAATAAATTTATATATTTACTCTTAGATCAAGTAAATATGGATAGTTTTGTAATTGAAGAAAATATGACTAAATTAGGGCTGGTGTCGCATGTTATGAACAATAAAATTGGTTATTTACAGAATTTTGTTACATCTTAGAACAGTATAATTTTATTGTTCACCATCATAAGGTAGAAAAATATATCCTTTAATAGAACTCATAATACATTGGTAGTTGGGTAATGGATCATGTCCCTTGAAAATATATTTTTAGACATGGGAAGTAATGAAATAGAAAATGATATTATAGTAGTATATTGTTTAAAAGTATATGTATATTAATGGTGGTCAGATATTCAAAATACTAAGGAGGAATAAAAGATATAAAATATAAAATAAATAATATTTAATTTAATATTATATGATAAATACCTTTCTTAGGAAAAAATGAGTTGATATTGAAAATATATATTTTCTGTTTAATGTATAGAGAATATGAATGTTTTTCTATGAATGAGGGTAAATTTACTAGATTAAAAAGGAATGTTGTTGACTACATGCTCAATCTAGAAAGTAATATTGATTATCTATCCGATTTGAATAAGATATGACATTGAAGGGACTTATTTCTAGAACATTTTTATCATTTTATCATATAGTATGAAGTGCTACAAAGATAGGAAAAAATTAGGCAAGCCCAATTTTCAATGGAATTCAAGGGAAGAAAATGACAACTGAGTACCATTGGGAAGGAAATGTAAGGAAGAAAAAGAATAATTGATTAAAATAACCAATTGGTGAAAATTTTAGAGATACACATCCTATTAATGTTTTTAGGGGAATGATACTTGGTTAAAATAGTGGTGATAAAGGACATAAGGATCTGGAATACAATGGAAAGAAAAATGGTACTAATATCTAGTTCTTCAACTATAATTAAAGGTGTCTCTTTTCAAATAAATTTCCAAATATGCAAGGAGTAGATTAATAATTTAATTATGGAAAATATTAACTCTTTCATTATATAATATAAAAGTGGAGAATAATATGAGAATTATATGTGAGTCATTCGTGAGAATGTTATATGAAAGGATTTGTTCGAAAAATCTAGCATGTATTAATTTTGGATTCAAATTTTTTATTTATATGGATATTTTACCTCTAAAGATAGAATTGTTTTGATGTTTCTTAGACAATGAATACATTCTGTCATATATAAAATTTAGGTTTAGTATTTTATTTATGTTATGGGTAATTATAGTATCTTTTTATACATAATTCAGATGTAATAAACATTGGATTAAGACATTTATTTTTGGTTTTTATTTTTTAGGTTTTACAAATTTAAATAAAAATCCTTATTTTTTTTGGTTTATTATTTCAAGAATCCTTTTTTTACTTATGTTATCATTTTTTATTTTTTATTAGTGGATTTAAATTAATGGAATTTTCTATTATGAATTCAATCATTCAATGAGAACATTATTATTTAATGGATTTCATGATCTGTTAAAAGATTATTTTACTTATTTAGGTATGAAATATAGTTTTTTTCAATCATCATTTTGAATATGAGATGAATTAGATGTACAAAAACAATTGATAAAACCAATTAAATAAACAAAATATGTAAATGATTTTATGAATCCTCAAAATTATGGAAATAAAAGATAGATCAGAAGGTTTTTTAATCAGAATATGGTTCTAAATTGTTACAGTATGCTTTTAGAAACATTTTCACAAGTGGAAATAATACAAAATAATATATATTCTTCAAGGAATATTTATTTTTTAATTAATATGTTTACTACCCAGTATCTAGAAATAAAAATTCTTGATTCTATCAATTACCCTGTTCGGATTTGTTCATTTTAGTAAAAAGGTATTCAAAATTATGAGGAAAAAATTCTATATATAGGGAATAATATAACAAAATATTATTTTATTTCAAGAATAATATGATTGATTTCATGTTATACATGAAACACTGATTATAAAAAACGCACTGCATAATATAGAAGTAGTGTTGGCTAAATACATAAATTAAAACCTTGTTTCTAGATTAGAGGGTATGAATAAGAGTAAATGAATTATAAATTATATTAAAAAATATTTATTAATAAATATTCATTGATTATTTCATAGGAAATAATTACCTGTAAAGACCCGTAAAAATAAAGGAATTTTTTTTCTTAATTTCCTTTGGGATATTACAAGAACGCAGTTTCGGACAGCACCTGATTCCGAGGCCGGGAATCAATTTCTGATGTTAGGCTCGAGTACGTTCAGTGAACGAATGAGCGGGATTTTCTAACTTTTGAACCAGTGCTCGGAATTGAAAGCTGAGGGCACCGATGAACTCACATCGCCGATAATTGCTTAGAAACACCTTTTATGGAGTTGCGTTCGCTCGGGTGTGGTTACTAAATTTTTGGGTTAAGTAAATGAATAAAATAAAATAGGGCAACCAATTTATTTAATTTTATGTTGTTTAACCGAAGTTAAAAGGTTAATGTGGGAACCACAAAATCCTACACCTCTAGGTATGATATTTGTGAGGTGGGGCCCACAAGATCCCCACCTTTTCAACTTCCTCAACCCCTTTTTAATTTTATTAACGCACCCGCACCCCCTCAATTAATGAAAGTCAACTCGTGCGTTTATTTAAATATTAAATGCCTATATTAATTGGGCGGTTTAAAATGTTGCAATTAATTGAGTTAATTGTTTGATTTGTTTTTGAATTTTAAAACGTTTGGAATGAGTAATAAAATAAGGTAACCCTAATTTTATTATTGTTGGGTTATTGGGTTGAGTTTTTGGAAAGAATAAGAGAAGTCTTGAAGTTCTTCGTTCTTCGTCGAAGAATGCGAAGAATGCGAAGAACGCCGACCTCCGACAAAGGTCGACAAGAATGCCGGATCCTCGGAGAGTGACGAGGCGACGCCGACGAATCTTTTCTCTGCGATGTGAAGATCCCCCTTCCGCGACGCCTTCTTCCGCGATGTCCCCTTCCACGACGAGCCTTCATTCATCTACGCTCGAGGTAGGGGTTAAATTTTTTGTGTAAGTTTATATTCCTGTGGTTCCTTCCTTTTAAAACAAAGAACACAAATCAACTCATCCTCAAGTTGATCTGCAAATGATTTCTTTTGTGGGTTAGGAATATTTATTTGCGGGGAAAACTGTTTGAGTAGATTTCTTTTGTTCGTGAAAAATCCTTGTTGTTCTTCGTCTTTTGGGCCACTTGTTACCAACTTAACGAGAGGAGGTTGGACCGCACGAACACGGACGACTCTCCTCCCCCTTTGTTGTTTTGTTCATTGCGGAACAAAAAAAGGCGGCACGGTGCAACGGCACCGCACAGACATGAGAAAGAACGCGGTCCCGTCGCACCGCACCGTTGAGGCCGGACAAACCGCGGCCGGAGTCGGGGCCATAGAGGCGATTGAAGACTTCGCTGGTTGATCGTTTTGTGCGGACTGACGAGCGACAAAGCAGGCCGCAAGGGAGTTTTGAAACCTTCGCAGTAAACTATAGATCCTAGGAGAACATCCGGCACAGACGGTGGGCAAAATGAACCACCAGAGCGCGTCTGGTGGTCCGCGGAAGGTGCTGCCAGTAGGAGCCACCGCGGCTGAAACCGCGGCGGAGACAGGACGAACGGATCCCGCGACCGCGTGGGATCCGGGGAAGACGATGCAGCTCGCACCACGTCCGGTGCAAAGGGTCGGGGGCAGCGCACCCCCGCATCCGCTCAGCTCGCGCGACACCCGCTAATCCGGACCGGCCGCACCGGGCCGGGCGGCGCCCTGATGGGCCGGACCCGGACCCAGGTCGGGCTGACTCGGTTCGGGACAACCTAGGGGGGGAGTTGGGCCGGGCCGGGCCCAGACCCCCATTTCTGAGTATTTTCAGTATTTTTCCCATATTATGGGATACATACATTCGATCGACGCACCGTCTATTGCGTAGAGATCCTTGGATCGAGGCGGTTGTTTAGGTATATTACAGTCAGGGTTTCAGAGAACTTTGAGTATGGCCGGGTTGGTTCGAACACGAAACCAACTAGGCCCTCGGAGCGGAAACACTTATATCTTGGGTTCCGGACGTTTGGTTGACATGCCGTCGACTTCGTTGGATTCCTCTTGATGAGACAGAACTTTTGGCATACTTCGCCCGAGGTTTCGACGCAGTTGGAATATGACTGGGGTGGATTGTACCTGAAATCCAACCGGGCCCCTGGAATGGAAAAACTGATTACTTTCAGACTGGATGTCCATTTGACGAACCGTCAGTGGAGTTGGTGATCTTGTTGAGAAACGGTATCTATGAGCATACCCTATGAGAGTTAGGGGTACAGTTGAGATACGTTCGGGTTGGTTCGCACACAAAACCAACCGGGCCCTTGGGACGAAAAGGCTAATAACTCACAGACCGGGCGTCCGATCGACGTGTCGTCTGTTGCGTTGAGGACCCTATGACAAGGAGGTCCTTTGAGATACTTCTTCGTGGGACTTTGAGATACTTGGAGTATCGACCTGTAGCTCGTGGAGCGGACCCTCCCAGAGACGAGCATTTGGAGTACGGAGACCGTGTAGCCGGCTGAGACCTGACGACTGCTTGACCGACTCGACTTGGAGTGAGTCGACTAGCCCAGTGGACGGAGCACTACTTTGTTTGGGTGCAGACCCATGGTAGACGGAGCACTACTTTGTGACAGTGCAGACCCACGATACTCGTCCAGAGATTACCTCTACAGGCTATTAGGTGGTGTGCACTACTGTGTTTGGGTGGCATACCCCAGCGGGATGCACGAGTGTGTTTGGGTGGCTGACCCACAGTACTCGACAGGAGGAATACCTCAGTAGTCTTAGGTTAGGTAGCAATACCTCAGAGTCATGACAGGACCACTGTACACTCCAGAGACGGGGCTCTTCAGCAGTTACGATTTCGATAATGAAAATCCTGGTTTGAGCTGAGACTATGACCTTTGTGTTTACCTCATGATTGAGATGGGTTACTTGATAAATTAGGAATATGTATGGGCATATACCTGGGTAGTGGTTATCCGTTGATTTCATAATATTTGTGTTTCCTCATGATTGAGATGGGTTACTTGATAACTTAGGTGTATGTATGGTCATATACCTAAGTAGAGGTTATCTGTTGAGATCTTCTTTGTGGTTATCCTTGTTGGTTTTAGAGAGACATTGAGGGTCTCGGGGTCCCTACTGAGTATTGTTATACTCACCCATGCACGAGCTATGCCCGCACCTTGTTGTGTTGGTTGCAGACGACGGGCAGTGCTGATGGAGGCCGAGTGTTCGAGGACTCGACGCTACCAGGAGGTGGAACACACGATGAGTGAGTATCCGTAGGTGGACTTCACGGTGAGACGACACTTGGAGGAGGTTTATGGGCGAGAGAGTTGTGGAGGCTATCGGTACCTACCCTTCAGGTAGGATCCATGGTGGACGATCGAGGAGCTACGCTATCTGTACCTACCCTTCAGGTAGGATCCGTGGTGGACGATCCAGGAGCTGGGCTATCTGTACTTACCCTTCAGGTAGGATCCGAGGAGGACGACCCAGGAGCTGCTTCTTTTATTCCAGTTGTTTGACTCTTTCTGTCGTACTTTCGTTCAGTTGTAGCTGTACTTTCAGTTGGGTTTGTATTCTGGCCCATTTACTTTTCAGCACTTTCTTTTGTACTTAGTGTTTTACTTCCTCTTGTACTCTATGGTGTTTTGTTTACTTTTATAAAGGAAATGCCTTCCCAGTTATCGGGATTTATACCTTTGGTGCTAGTCACCAGCCCCTAGCCTATGGAAGGTGGGCTTGGGGTAGTCACGGCACGGGCCCTGAGGACGGGGTGTGACATTACCTAACATTGATGGATAATATTAAAATCATATAAATTCAAGAATACATGAATTTTACATGAGTTATTTTTTCAATAAAATATTGTATTGTAAATTTTCATTAATAAGATAAATCTATTAATTTTAAAAATAAATTTTATAGAAGAAATTTCATTTTTTTCATGTTGAAATTAACATATGATTTTTTTTTTCAGAAATAGTCAATTTTTGGTGAATGGTGAAAAATACTTATTTTACTAATATGGTTTCTATAATGAAATTTTGATAGTATAATATTTACAAGAAACTTTTTAAAAACGTTTATAGAAAATAATATATTTAATAAGTAATATAATTTGTTTAAAATTATAATGTGGAACTTATAAATCATTGATTTACATTTTTAAATATATGTAATGTTTTTATACAAGTAATATTTTTTTATTTGTTAAAATTTATTCATGTTTTCACAAGGTTACATTTAGGTTTCGCAATATTTTTAATACAAATAAGTTTAATTTTATTTACAATATACCAATTTAATTACTTATGAATTAATATTACATGAATTTTATTTAAAATTGTATTAATGTATAAAAATTTCAATTTTTCTAAATTTTTTTTTGTTTTTCCTGAAAATAAGATTAACTTAATTTTAACCACTTTTAGAAATATTAGAAGATAATTTTTTTCCATATTTGGAAATATAACATTATTATTTTGTTATATGTTCAATTTTATTTTTTTCCATTGAATAATAACCATGATAAAATTATATCACTATAATAAATGGTAAAATTGGGTTAAAACTATGTGACATGGTCAAACAATTTACCTAAAGACAACCATTATTACATTGGATGGATTTATATTAACCCAAAATATCATATATTTTCAAATATTTCCATTTGGTTTCAATTTACTCTGATAATAAACTTGGTATTATCTTATGTGAATAATAAATAAAAATTCCACTCCCATTATTTTAATATCATTAATATTATATCATAAGAATAAAAGGATGTTATAAATTAAAATGATTATTTTAATTCTGATAATTTATTTTTATTAATTTAATTTATTTTAAATTTTTAGTGATTGTATAAATACCTATAATGCTAACAAATCTTTCAATAAGTTCCTGGGAAATTAGTAGAAAAATCAATTAAATGAATTTTTAAAAAATAAACATAATATTTTTTCAATAAATTATGGTTCCCTGGATTTTTTTGAATAATTATAATGATTTAGTGATTTTTAATGATTTTATATTCTAATACCATTTTTATCTAGATTCCTTTAGAGTAAAATTCTCTCAATAATCTAAAAAGTGGATTTATAGTATTTTATTTTAAACAATATTTTCTTAATTTATTTTAAAAAACAAAATAATTACAAAAATATTATTTTTTTATTTTTTATATCCAAATTATCCATATTATTTATCAATGTATTAAAATTTTGTCAAATTTTTTGGGTATGTAAAATAATATATAATGATGTTTTAAGTATTAAAAAGTTTACCAGCCACCTCACTTATAAAAGAGAACCTCATCCACATGATTCTTCATGCATAACTAGAACCTTATATTGAAAAATAGCTATAAACATAAATACCCAAAATAATTATATAAATATTACATGTTTTTTCCTCTGAAAGCATAACAACCTGAAGGCTTATTTTGTAAACCAAAGGAGGTTTCTGAAGAATAGGTAATCATCCTTACCCAATACTACCAATTTAATTATTCCTAAACCTTTTTAGAATTGGTTGTATCATTCATAATATAATTATATAATTATCATCAATACAATAGAATTCATATATTATGATATAAAAATAACTATATACAACATATACATCTGATAGAAAATAAAAACTTTTCTTGTGAATACATGAAAACTACAGCCTTTATACTATGATGTGTATCATTTTAATTACCACATAAAATAAATGGATGTAAGGATTTATTTAATTGCTATATGTTTTTTTTAATAAATAAAAATTATTTTTAAAATATCGAATATTATATAACTACTTATCTCTCATTTGTTGGAAAACAATAACAACAGTCATGCATGCATGTGGATTAACATATCCACATGGCGTTGTGATTCAGTCTTCATTTATGCTTTACGTGGATGATAAAAAAATATATTTAATAATTATATATTATATTTTTGATATAAATATTATTATTTTATGAATAAAGATTATATGATTTATTTTCTTTACAACCGTTACAAAAATGAAAACATCATCATGCGTACATGAGGACTACTACTTACATGAATGATGTATTTCATTTTTCTATTACCATTTTGAATGGATATTTCTAAAATTTAATGAAATGAATTAAAATTGTATTAATTAAATTATTAAAATTCATTAGGTTATAGAAACTTTTAGTAAAAACTCTTCCCATGACCAACACACATAAGTAATTTTGGAAAATATGACTGAACAATAATAAATCATCAACATAAGATAGAAATACACAACTAGTTGAAGGAAAATTATTATAAAAGGGCCATGAAAATGAAATAAAAATTTAAAAATATATTAAAAATATATTTAATAAATTTAATTTTTTTAGAATTTAACTTGTTTTATCAAGCATGAATCTATATTATGGGACTTTTAATCTAAATTCAACCTAATTAAAGAATATTTTATTTTATATATAATTTATTTTATATATAATATATAATTCCAATTTGGAGAATTATTTATTGAGTTAAACAATATTATTATTATTTAATGTTTCATGTCATATTTTCTCTTTTATGGATTTTTATTCATATATTACTAAATCTAAAAGTGTTTATTTAAAAATATCACTCTTACTCATATTGTTCATGTTGAAATTTATAATATTATAATTATATGATCCTTATTTCTTGAAACCTATATATCAAATTCATATATTCATATTTTTTGTGTTTCCATATTTTCTTTTAATATTTTATCTCTTTTTCAATCTAATCAACTAAAGGAATTTTTGTAATAAAATTTTACATATTTTTATTTTTTAGTCATGAATATTTCTATTCCATATCCATATTGATCAAAAAAATTTCAGGATGTATTTATATAATTATATATTATTAGAAATATGAATATTTCGAAGATTATTTAATTTCATTTTAATGTATTAAAAAGTAATCATTTAAATGTTTTTTAGAAAGATATTTTTAAATATATACAAGATTAAGAATGGAATTTTCTAGTAAATATATACTATTTGGCCCACATTCCCACTCTCCATAACCATTATACGCTATTTATATTCCTCTACATTTTTTCATAGTTTTCAATGAGAATCCACTTTTCTATTATTCTTTCCCATTTTTAGTTTTATCTAAAAATAAAAAGGAATTATTTTTTAAATTGTTGAATTTAATTTGATTAGTTATTTATAGCATTAATTATAAAATGATTTTATAAAAGATTTAAGGAAGGTACATTTTTTATGATTTCACTTCCATTTTACAATATAATTATTAAATTAATTTCCTTTTTTTAGAACCATTATTTATATTAAATTAATGGTCTCCTTCTAAATGATATTGGATTATTATTTATAACATATTTTTTAGAAGGAATAATTTAAGTTCATTTTATATTTTTATCTAGTATTCTTTATCTCAATATTGAAAAAACTGTATAGTCATTATTATATATGAATGTTTTAATGATTTTATGATCCAGTTTATTTGTGAAATTATTAACCCCAAATGA
Organism: Viscum album; assembly: GCA_963277665.1. Classification (NCBI taxonomy): domain Eukaryota; kingdom Viridiplantae; phylum Streptophyta; class Magnoliopsida; order Santalales; family Viscaceae; genus Viscum; species Viscum album. The sequence continues at coordinate 669,378,120 of OY728155.1, forward strand.
CTATCATATCAAAAAAAGGAGTTTCTATAGACCTTCGCTCCAATGGGAGTTAATGATGAGTGTTTCTCAATGATGATGTTTAGGAACAAAAATTGGTTGAGAGGATAGGAGGTTTTCTATTTCAAAACCACTTAAGGGAAGCTATCTCCTTCTCCATGAATCTTTTATAGATGCATTTTTGGTTCATGAATCCTCCCCAAATCCCAATACATGATCAAATACCCTCATGTTAGAAATAAATTATTACCTTTCCTTAATGAGAAGATCTATATATGTCAAATTTATCTCATTGATTTGAACATATTTATGTATCAATGAATCACCATAATTCTTTATTATTACATATATATTCATGGTTTTAGGTAAATTCTGATTAAATACACACATATGGGAACTCTAGAGTTTATGACTATATTGGAAGGTGATGGATGTATGGTGTGTAAAGGGATATCCCATGATGGGGAATTCTGGAATTTTCATGTGAAATGAATAGGAATCTATTTAGTTTAGGGTCACATAATAGGAAACATTATACTATATTATGTTGTGAGATAATTACTAATGTATATAATTTGATGTAATTTAGTAAAGACATATATGTAAATGATTCCAAATAATGGTTGGTGTGGGACTTATATATGAGAAACCCTTTCTGGTTGACCATGAAGGAAACATGGACTAATGAGGAAAATTTTCTCATGAGTCCATTTAAATATAGGTTTCATTAGAAATTGTTCCAAATAAAAATAATATGATAATAGTTGTATGTAATATGATTATCTACATAATTTTTTAATTATTTAAGAATTTGGAAGCTATAATGTATTATCCACATGAAAGATATACCTAGTGGAAGTGGAGAGAATGTTGGATATGTTAGAGTTGAACTTTATAGAGGAATTATAAATATTTCTACAATGTTGGAATCAAATATCACATAGTTTTAATTAATGAGAGTATTGTCGTGTGACATGACCATACCATGTAGTTTGACATCATGCGGTAACATCATTATTGTGAAAATTAATATCATAGGAATTTTTTGTTTTGCACAAAGTTTAATGGCAGGATGTTGGTATGTATCTATCGTGAAATATATATCAATAATGGATTTTATGGGGTATGGCATATTGGGGCTTCCCAATTACGATTCATTTGGAATATATCCTTATGAAGAAATGTTTATTCTGTAATATGGCCATTTAAGAAGGAAATATGGTTATTGTTTCCTACACAAAAAGTGGGTTTGTGAGAGGGATTTTTGACATGCAAATGTAAAAATATTCATATATATTGAAAATCAAATTATTCATTCTAAATGATATAAATAAGATATGATAGAAGGTCAATCATGTTGCCTTATCAGAGCTGAATGGAACTTAATCATCAATAGATAGACCAGGGATAAAATATAATCCCTATAAACTAATGGAAGTGGTGGGGATATGAAATATAAGAGGGGTATGAAATCATACATGAAAGGAAAGTGAAATACTCTTGAAGGTATTACATTCATCGCATAGGTTGATAAACAATTAAGTAATCTGCATTGATCTTGGAGAGATTAATCTGAGATCCAATTTATAGAAACCTTTGTAATCATGTTAATCCATGTCCAAGATTACCCCTTGAGTTCAACCCATATTATAGAATAATTCACATTCCTCCTATTATTCACAAAATACACTAGAAAATGGTTTCACAACAGTGTGCATTCCAAAATCATGTGTATTAAGTAGCCATTAAGGACATATCAGGTTTAGTTTTCAAGGTTTCAAAGGACACTGATTACCTACATTTTTTATATGGGGGTTGATTAGATTATTGAGTTTTCATAAATGGAATGTATTTCAGTTCTAGTCTCCCCTTTGCCTACATTGCTTTTCGTGTGTCCTATTTTTCTCCATATTGGGTATTTATAGTCATTTCCCGGTCAACTAATCTATAAAATTGGATATCCATGTGGTTTTTCATGAACCATGGGGGATATGAATGATATAATATATTGTGATAGGTTTCTTGGTAAAGACCAATGTTCTACATAGGTACATGTTGCACGAATTTTTTTTGTTTGTTCCTTAAAAGAATAGTTATAATCCAAATTGAAAAAATCATATATGAGAAATAACATTATAATGTTGTCAAAGAAGAATAAATAAATCTTCCTTTTCTAAATTTTGGGAACCAAAACCCTTATTTAATTGGATAAAAAAAAGACACCTCCCAATTTTAAATAACAACTTTATTTGAGGGAAGTGGTTCAAAAACAAATCTATGTATTATGCAGTGACCATGCCTTATCTGAATTCTAGGAACCAAAACTCAAATGTAGTGGGAAATGAAAACAATCCCCTTATAATAGATGACCATTCCATGTACGGGAAGTAATTTTTCATACCACTATTGATTGTTTGTATATAGGGGCCTAAAAAATGAAATCCTTCATATATCATGTTATATTCTATTTGAAAATATTTAATTTTTTAATGTATTCCCTGATTTTCACCATGTTAATCCAAATATATTTAGTTTCTAACTTTTTCATCAAACATTCCAAACCTTCATGAATCAAGAAATTTCCCACTCAGAATGTGGAATGATTGGTATAAATATGATCCAATTCTTGAGAAGAGACATTACATGCAAAGGTAAATTTCATTGGACCATCATACATTGAGATCTTATGATGTATCCATATAGGAAGCTTGATCAGTGATCATCAATTTCTTTTTGGGTATTTAATTCATTAGTGGACACCATCCTTTATAAATGAGATATTCCATGAACGTTTTTTGATGATTCACTAAGGATCTTTTTATGTTGTGTTAGTGTATTTCCATAACATTATAATTAGTTGTGTATTGGTTGGGGCACTAAATGATTCACATAGCGCTTATAATGCTATGAGATTCTTTTTTAGATTACAATATTTCCTGATTTAATCACATTAACTTGTTTTTGAAGATATCGATATTATTTATATTTAGAGAAAAAAATACATTCTTGGGGATTTAACGTCTTTAGTTCGATGATTGTTGATAAAAGGATTCTTTCTATTAATGAAAATATTGGTCCTGACCCTCAATCCCATATTATTCCCTCTATTTTACCATGAGGATTACCCTTTTGTCTAATTTTTATAATTAACCACTATCCTATAGATTACTTCAATATAATTTTGATTTTCATGTAGATGCACTGATTTTTGTTGATCTTAAATGCTTCTCATATACTTAGTTTGGGATTTAATAAGCCCTTATTTAAGAGAATACCATTACCACAAGTTAAATAATCTTAGTTTCATGGAAAGGAAAAATAATTTTATTGAATGTATATTCATTAACTAAATATATACATGCTGCATCCCACTATCCTATCACACCATATTATGCATATAATTTCAACCAATATGAGATAATTTTATTATTGGGTAGAGGAAAATGTTCCACCTGAGGTCTGGTGATAAGATATCTAATCAATGAGATTTATCATTTAGAGTGAGTATATGATATATATAATTCCCTAAGTCGATGGTTGAAGGTAGGTTATAATAAGAAATATGGAATTCTCAATTTATGATTTATCCACCAACATTGATCTTACCCAAGATAATTTTTCATTATTATTCAAATACTGATACATTCCTTCTGCCTATTTGTGGGTTTGTGATTAGTTTGTGAGATATATATTAACTTAGAGGAAACCTAGTATTTGGGACAAGGTAGGATGATTTCCCAATATAGTTGACACCAGGTAGAATATAGGGAATATCTGCCCTCTATTGATGTACCTAATAACCATGATATAGAGATCATTATGAAAATCTATTCATACCAATTCAATTATCATATTTAGTGACTGGGTTAAAATATTTATGCAACCTCATGGGATGAGGCCAAAGGTTAGGTTTACAAGGCCTACCCTAATCAACTTTATTAATACATTTGAGGCTCATACTATGTTACCCAATAAAGAATTCAATGAACCAAAATGATTTTAATGTCTTGACCATATATAAATTTTTATCTTTTACTAGAGGAACTATTTTTCTTTTCTTTTAAGAGGATGGATTTTCCTAGACTGTGATGCTCATTTGAGTTTTTGGATCAATACCTTGAGTATCATGGTAAAATGAACCCATGGAAATATGATTATACTAGATTTATCCAACCATTCTCTATTTTATCACATTAAATCCAAATATAATTAAGATAGTATCCACATTGTATTAGAAAACTAATCCAATTTCAACATGGTTGGGTGCTAGACCACTTTGAGTTTTATGAGTATCATAACACCACAATAGTCTCTCCTTAATGTTATCACCCCATGTTTCTAATCATTTAGAATATTTATCCAATATCATTGGATGTCACAATAGTATTTTAATGGAAAATAACCCCATGAACTATTCATTTTTTACTTATATTTAAACTTATTTAATAGTAATCAAAAATGGTGGAGGAAACAAAGAGGCGTGTTCATACATCATCTCAATTTGAGATGCGATTATGATCCCTCTAATAGATGGAGTTATCATTTGTGAAACTTACACCCATTAAAGGCTCTTTCAACATAATTAACTTCTAAAATAGGTAAAATGATTTTCTCCTTCTAGGACTTAGGCATGGTGGCATTCAACCATCCTCCACTAGATTTGGTTAATTATGATGCATGAGGATACTAGTATAATGATAATAATACCATCCATGGGTTTTACGACCAACCTTCCAGGGGGATACCAACAAGAAGGTTTAGATTATTACCCATATGGAATTTTAGGAATTTTATCCAAACTAAATATAATCTATTAACATCCAAGAGTCCCACACAAGACATTCTTCAATAAATATTTTTTTAGATGGATAGTCATGTTAACAATCATCCAATCATTATGGGTGAATTCTTGTTTACAAGTCTACCCCATTTTTGGAGTGGTAATGGTTTTTTTATTTTCACCTATTTTTTTCTGATTGTGTTAATGAAATTTATTTTATTCTGATAGTGATACGATGTTTAGTAGTAAGGATCATTGTTATGGACCTAGTCCTTAGATTCAATCATAAAAAATAAATACAATGATTCTATATATATGTAAAAATATTTAAATAAAACCCATCAAGAGAAAAAATTATTTCATAATATATTATAGTAATATAATGTAAATAATATTCTGATCCTAATATTTCAATAAACAAACATGCCCTGAAAAATTTTATTGGAACCATGTTCTTGAGAACATAACATAGATTTGTTTAGAGTATATTTTTGATAACATCGTGGGACATAGAAAACTATTTTATGGATTGAGAAAAGGTGGGTTTAACAATATCCACTTTCAATCTATAATCCAACTAGTTCTATCTTATTATGATGAACTGGAAGACCGATAAGGAAACCACACCCATTTGAATCTCGCTAATGGTTACCATGAATTTTTGGATGGTCAAACTATAGAGAGATATAATTTTATTATCTAGTAAGAATAAATTATTGATTGTATACCTATGTATACTATTGAAATGTGGGAGTATAAAGATTTCATGGAATGTTTGAAGGCATAGTTAATATCGGTAAAAACCAATCTTGAATCAGTTAGATGATTGAGCTGACATTTAAATGCTTATGTTTGATAAACCTAACCATTTAATGAACTTATATCTATCTAGAAAATGAGTCTTCCTAATTATATCAATACATCCCAGCATATTTTGGGTGATTTTTTAGAAAATGCTCATTGAGGTATATTTTTCCTATTTTTTGTTTCATTATATGTATATGAAACATTAACGAGAGACTCCATATAAGGGATGATCCTCTATATTTCGGTTGATCATTTAATGAGGAATATTTTTTGGATTTTAGTTTTCATTGAATCACTGGTTTCTTTTTCATCTCTACCATAACATCATAAAAACGTATTGAAAAATTGATTGGATATAATGTTAAGATAACATGAAATCCCTTTAATATTTAACTAAATGTGTACAAAGTCACATGTGGTTCATAAAATGAATTATTTAGAAAATAAATTCCAGTTAATTGTGTCTCATGAATGGGTATATATAAAACTACCATCTACATAAAAATAGGTTTGGTAAATTTAGAATATTTATTTCCTCCCCGGTGTGGACCATTAGTTTGTATAGGCATAATTAATATCACCAACACACTATATTTTTTCAATTTTGAAGATAGACTTCATCAAGGGAGTGTCTCACAAATTACTATAGGCATAACAAAAATCACAATAACATAAGAGTTTGTACAATATAATGTATGATTTTCAGAGCCTGAATCATGGATGTGTATAGAAATAATTTACGTGACTATACCCCTATAGTTTTTCCATTTGGGTAAATATATTTCCCTTGTGAGTGGTAATAATAATTTTATATTCATATCCACCATCATCGTAACAATAAATTAGGTTTATTAGGTTTAATTATTTGAATTAACATGATGAGGATCAGAAAAGGGATATTTAGATTATGGAATTGAATGATTAGAATGGTTTGAGAACTCTAAATCTATTTCTTCATGTATTTCATGTGGATAATATAGATTGATAATCCCAATATGATAGAATTAGTGGATTTGATAATTTTTCCCTAGGCCAAATGTGTCAAGTGAGAACAAGGTGACTTCTAGAGGAGTTATAATATAGACATATTAAGCTTTTAGTATTTATATTCTATCACCCTAACTTTTTCAAAATATTTTTATTGGAGAGGTATAGAGGGAAAAGACTTCGTTTTTTATTGGTGGATTTTTATTAGATTTCAATAAAAGAAGTTTTTACCTCTTTTCCAAATCAAAAAACTAAATTATTCTCAAATTATATGAGGCCCATGTCCATTGAGTGGATAATTTAATATTAGTGATATTTTAATTTAAGTGATTTTAAATTTTAGGTTTTTTTTGTATATTTTCTTTTTTAGTTTTAGGTTATACAATTTGGAATATTGTAGCTGATGTCTAAGGTCATACCATTTTGGATAAAATTTACCAAGTTCAAGGTCATCATGTGTTAAGAACATATGTTTATAGTTTAAGGTCATATTGATTTGAACAAAAGTTTATTTAATGTTCTCCTACGTAGGACATGGTGTAAGTTAAGACAAATAGTGATACTAATTCCAAGGTAGGTTGTACTAGTGAAGGGGAATCTAGTTTATTATCATGATGAATCAATCATTTTTTATATGGTTTAAAACCACAAGAAGAGGTCCAATTAATGGTTTGAGTGTATGAATTCAGATTCTATACTTAGTAAAAGAGTCATATACCTAAGTTTACATCCTAAAGGGTATGAAATCAAATTGACTAATTTTATGATTGATTATGTAAGTCATAACCCAAGGATATTGATTCTAGAGTGATGAGATGAGACATTTATGTTGTAGATGACCAATATACAAATTTTAATAATAGTTTCTACTATAATGATGTCATGGATTATGGGGTAGAGGATTATATTACTAATGAGAAATATTCTACAAAATAAAAATCCTTGTTGAGGGTTCTTATGTAGAGCCATATCAGGGGAACAATATACATATTCATGAAAAAGTATTCATTGAAGTTAAATGTTCCCATTAGCAACAGTAATGAAAAATGTTTTTGAAGATTGAGACACTTGTAAAATGAAGTAGGTTTATAGAAGGAATGAATATTCAAGAAGAGTTGTTTGACCAAAAATGATATTACCCTATGCACAAACATCAAAATAAAGGTGAAACGATGTGATGTCTCACTATTATGACATTTATTTAAACAATTAGGTCCATATAGGACACATCAAATAATTTTATGGCCTACTAGTACGACATTCAATCTTGTTTTTATTTTAAATTTACTCTATAATTTCTTGAATCAATAAAATGTGATTCATATAGAGTAGAAACGTGATTTTTTTTCTTTTGTATCATTTATGAGTTTCATCATGGAAGGTGTTTTACTTTTCACATAAATTTAAAGGAGTTATTTTATAGACCATTTAAGGGATAGAGTTTGTGTTAGTAATAATTTAACCAAAAAAAATTTAGTTTATAATCTTACAAATTTGACCATAAGAGAAGTGTGGAATCCTATATGTAAGGGAAGAGGTCAGAACCTAATGTTAACTAATATCCCATTGCTAGTATTGAAATCTTCATAGAGGAAAAAGAATATAATTTGAGTTCCTAGTGATTCTACTAGAAGTGGATTATGAAAATAATTGTAGTGGTAAATAAAAAATTTGTCCCAACATGAATAGATTTTCCAATTATATTATCGGATATTTCATTGTGTCAGTGAAAATAGTTTATGGTCGCAATTAGTGAACGTGATGTGTTAGAATCATATACCAAATGGTGCCCAAATTTTAATAATGTAATAGCACCATTCCATTAGGGGTTATGAAATTACAAATAACTGGTTTGTGTTCCTAGATTAAGAGTAATGATATATAGTAGGTATACAAGAGATGAATAAAAAGGATATTTGATAGATAAGTAATTATGAAAAGTTATAAATGTTTAGAGAGGTAGAGGATTTTCTGATTCAGGGAAAGGATGACTCTAATTGATATTCCATATCATGGGTGATTATATAGTTCAATATCATGAGAATAATATAAATTTCTATGTGAAGGTATCCTTTTATGTTCAACTTTTCTCATTACCTATAGCCAAAGAAATGGTTTGCACCAATATAAGATTCTTAATGAATGATGTGTGGTTCATGAAGAGGTTGTGGAATGAAAGAATAGTGGATTAATTTTTAGTTGGAGTTCACCTTGAATTGGTTATTATTTAGAAATTATACATATACCTCGTGTTCTTTGTGTAACATCGAGGAAAAAATTAAAGTTGTTTCTAAGTCTTTATATATTCTTAAATTCACATACATGTGATCCTCAATGCTGGTAGATATTCATCCATAATATGATATAGTAGAATCTTTAATATCTTACTCACCTTGTTCTTCCACTTCAACCCTATTGGTATTTGGGAACGATGGAATTATTTTAGTATTGAATGAAATTGTGGGTTTATTTTGGGAATCTATAATTTATAGAGGGGTATCTTGGTCCAATGATCAATGATGTATAAGGATTATGAAGTAAGGTTCTCAATAAATTCACTTTATCAAATCCATATACACTGTTCATAGTATAATTATGTGATTGAGTGATATTTGATTGTAAGGAAGATGATATAAGTGAATTATTATTTTATGAGAATGTTAATGTGGTGTCTCAATACTCTAAAAGTTCTAATATATGGGAATTATTATTGAGTTACTTTGGATATGACCTTTTTCTTTTCTTCCATTACCTGGGGATGAAGAAATGATGAAACTCTATGATTTTAGAGGTTTATAAGGGGAATTTATATTTTATATTGGTGAATTGAGGATAATTATTTAACATTAATGGTGATAAAAAGGTCTTCCTTTATTTAGAGATAATTCATGATTTCTTTCCATTAAGGAATCACCTTTTTTCATGTGGTAGATCCTTCTATGGTATGGCTGAATTTACCAGGATTGATTAATATAACAAATATGAGATTGAATATCCCTAAAAAATGTGTTAGTATCTAATCAAATGGGTTGAGTTTAATATAGTTATAAAGCTTTTACAGTATGTTTGGAATCTTGGTTAGACTTAATCTTTATTATATGTGTTATAAATCAAGAATACCTTACATAGGCATCCCCTTTATCTCCTCATCAATGAATGAAATCGAATATATGAGGGAATTTTCTCAGAAAATGTATAATATAATGGTGATTAGATTCTCAATCCTATTAGATTTTATCAAAAAACATGATATATTCACAAATCAAGAGTAATAACATCAATATAATTAATGGTATGACACACTCCTTACTGTGTTCATGAAATGGATTTGCATTTTTCATTTCCAAAGCATTTGTAGTAGAAATTCAAGAGGCATTATTTTTCATTGGATATTTTCCATCTATCCAGTAGAACACTTCATCAATGATCAAATGATTATTGGCTTAAAATGAGATCTATCAACCTAAAAGGTATTTGTTTTTTCTCCAATAGTTTCTTTTACTCACTAATGATATGATGAGGGTATTGTTGTAGGCAGAATCAATCAAGTCCTTCCACATAAGACATTAAATGCAATTTATTTTAAGATAATAACAAATATATATTTGGATAAATGATCCATGAATTGGATGCTATGGTTTATTTGACAATGCCTTTTTTATTTATTCTTTTCATATCATTGAATCATTAGATTATATGGAGATAATTCAGAATTAATGTTTCCTAAACATCACTGTATACAAACATACATGAGAATTTTCCAAGAGAATTTTTATACAACATATTTATGGTTATAAATGTCTTATAATATATAAATACATACAATGAACTAATTTTCTCTTGCATAATGGTCTCCAAATCATTTTTTATAAAAGAGATTAGTTCATGAAATTAAATAGAATTAGATTCTTTTAGATGCACTTCATCAATAGTTATCTCAACATAAAACTCTTTTGGGTTTAAGAGATCCTCTATAAGAAATTATTGAAGCTCATTCAATAATTATGGGTTTCTAATACTAGGATATTTTCTAGAACGATTGATAGCTAAATATGTATTTTATAATCTTGAGCCAGAGTTTTGTGTTTCCCACATTAATACTTATCACTAGTTTGAATCATGGTTCATCAAATTTTGTGTGAGATCCATTGATTTTTCCAACTCGATTTTATGGATCACTCCATCACCTATGTGTTGTAATGATCTTTCCCTTTAACATATTGATTATGTACAAGGGAATATTTGTTTTTAAATAATTATACTAGTATAATAGGATTATACCAATATATAGATGACTTAGAAGTGGGCCAGTTATCTTACTATGCCCATTGAAGTTCACATCGCTTGGTTTATATGGTATTCATTGTTTTAATTGGGATATAGTTGGAATAATGAGATCCTTGTCAAACATGTATTCCAATACCCATAAGAATTGATGTCCTATATCTAATAACATTCACTTTTTAGGTGTGGGGGAATCCCATTCCTATGAATCTTCATCTTCATCAATGAAAATATTCTTCAATTGAATCATTTTATACAGTTGTAAATACTCTATCTAATAGGGTTTCCATTTGGTGGGGTGGTACTCAATCTTCCAATACATAATACATCAAATCCAATATATTCAGAACATTATAAGAATTAAAATGGGTTCATTTTACTATAATTGTTCCCATGATTCATATTCCATATTTTATCCAACCACATTCTGGGATATTTCTATGGATTTAATGTTTATGAACTATTTCATAAGAAACATGGGATGTGAATGATTTTTTAACTATTTCTTGATGATATAATGCACTATATTTATCATTTTTATACTCATCCAATCATATGAAAATTTTTGTACCATTACTTAGTATTCTTTATTTTTTCATTTCTGATGTGAAAAGGTTGTATAAATAAAAAACATGCAATGCTGAGTGGCCCAACATAAATAATCCATAATATAACATCTTCTTTTATGACTAATATGAGTAAGAAATATTCCTATATTGTGTTCCTAAACATGTTTTTATACATGTAGTAATTCATGTTATCTATAACGCCCACCCGATCAGAATACATGATTTTTGGAAGCACGATCAAATTGTTTTCCATATTTTTGATGAAATATTAATTGAGTTAGTCATTTTAAAATGAGAAAATTTAATTCATATGTTCTTCATGGGGTGGCTGGAAATTAAATTTCATACTATTAAAATCCTGGAATTTTTGTGGTTTTTTTTAATGTTTATAAGGAGGAACAATTTGAAAGTATGCTGGGTAATGTGATGGAGTTTGCGTTAGAGTTTTATTAAGTTTAATAGTCAATATTTTTTCCTCAAAAGTCATATTTCATGGAGTTTCTAGTGCTCGATGAGACTTAGGATTGATCCACTAAATGGAGTCCTAAAAAATTTACATGATTATAGAAAGATCATATACTCCACATAGGTTTTTTACATTTATGATAACCAATTTAACTCATCACAACTCTTTTCAATTCATATTACTATAAATGAATCAATGAGAAGTTATCTACTCAAGGAATATGTATGACCTTTCCGCATAGTGATAATTTTTGAGGTTCTTTTAATTTTTCTTCCTTTTTAGGTTGAGTGTTCTAGGATTTTCATCTTCCTAAACATGGATGTAAATTGGTAGAGGGGATTATGATGAAATAATTCATATCTATTGATCAACCTAGATTGAATATTTATTCAAAAGACAAATGTTACACCATTCAAGTTATGAATGAATCATTTAATCATATATCCCTAAGGTTTTTTTGGAGTTATTATTAAGGGGACACATTGAGATACATGAAGTTCCAAATGATGATCTGGGTCACTAATACCATTGATGGTCATGAAATATATATTTCCAAAGATAGGGTGAAGAAGATTCGAGTTAACCTATTGAAGGGTTGGTTTTATTTCCAATTTTACTAGTTTATAATAGCCCAACGTAGTTTAAATTGAGATTAAAATGATTCAATAATCTCAAAAAAATCATGGACTTTTTCATTGTGTGGATAGTTGAATATCATAAATGATAGGAAGTTCTCCTAATAGGGATATTTCCTACATTTATTTGTAGATATATAGTGTGGATTAACTTTGGGAAAACAATTTACTTGGTCTCTATTACTACCATAATGTAGGAAATTCATGGTATTCTTCCATAATTAGATCTAGTTAAATAGTTATATTACGTATCTTATTAGGGTTATGACTTTGAACATCTCATTATAGTATTACAATAACTTCTTATCAAGGTATATCTATTGAATGTGTAAAAAATAGTATCTTCATTGGTGGTATACCCTCTAGGGATATTTACCCAAAGTACATCAACCTGGAGTCTTCTCAACTCCATTAACTCCAACTCATACATGTAAAATCTCTCCTTGATTATTCGGGGTTCAAATTCCCTATGTAATAGGTTGGATGGGACCAGAACCATTACATTTACTATTTGTGAAACCCTGTAAATAGGAGATAATTATGAATGGGAGTATGCTCTAAATTTTTTAACCTTATTTTGGATTCTTGTATGCACATATTCTACAACTATTTTGATATTGATTATTGTAAAATATATAAAGAAGACAATTTATCTATTAAACTTGCATGGTGATCCAGATATTCTTCATATTCATTTATATTGAAACTTACTGAATAATAATATACTCATGGTATCATATTATCATTATAATGATAAAGTGTCTCATCTCCCTTGGTGTACCTTTTGAGTGATATATCAAAATTCCATTGAGTGGGAACCCTCCTGATGGTAAGATTTGGTTTTATGCAACTACATATCATTATCATTTCATTCCATTTCTCCAAAATGATTTCTTTGTGGATCATAATCAAGATAGTTTCTATATAACATCATTTAATACAATCCAGAAGGAGAAAAATGTTTCATGCAATTTGATAAATTGCGACAGTTATTCTTGACATGTTTCTCCCATTCTAGAAATAATGAACTGATGTCGGGGTATATGAGGTTTTGGTAAAAATATCACAAGCCCTACAGGCTAAGAATAATTTTTATACTTTAATAAACTCATTCGAACCTTGTGATTATTTTTGGATCTTATGGGAGAGAAATGTGGTAAAAATTCAACCAACTCTACTGGCTGGTGTTTCTCTTAGATTACTATAGTGGCAACTATCACTAATGCACTATTGATCTTGTGGAGTTTTTTATTAGTGTTAGATGGGTGTGGTGGCATCTATGGGCTTGACATTCTCAATATTATAAGAAAAACTATTTCTAATGTTTTTGAATATCTAAAATTATATGTCTTATCAACCATTTAAAAAATTTATTTTTAGATTCTTTTAATAGATCACTCTAATGGGGATCAACATTTTTTATACTAGGATTCAATAGAACAATGTAGAGTGCACCGTCTGGATGGAACAATGTGATACCCAATAATAATGATGTTACATCATGTCATTATCATCATGAACTATGGATTGGTGAGTGGGGTGAAATGTAATACTCCCTGATAACCACATCCTCTAAAATAAATATTGTATTGAGAATTGGTAGTAAGGTAGTTTAATAATTTCAGTACATAAAGTCACGTGTGTTTGATTTTTAAATATTTTTTTTCACCTTTAGGTGTTGTTTCATCAAAATGTATACAATTTTTTTTATTGGATAAATCCTTTTATTTATTAAATATGGATTATTTAATCCAAATATCTAATGAATTTTTCTATTAAATTATGAACATTAATTCATAGTTTTAGTCAGATATGGTGTATATTTTCATTTTTCTATGTTTTAGTAATGATAAACTAAGAGGTGGCATGTTAGTGATGAATTCCACACAGATCCATAATAGACATCTTTGGGTAAACTCGAAGCACCATTGAACTCAAAAGGACATTTCAAGAATCCTGTAAAAGGTGTGTGTGATTTTCAATGTATTTTAATATTTCATAGATATAAACGAAAGGTTCTTATGCATAGAATGAGATGCCCAATGGGTATTGTGTATGTGCATCCATCACGGCTCAGTGGAACTGTTGTGCATAAGACAATTTTCAAGCATGAGTCTTTTCATTCCACCATAGATGATTTTTGTTATATATTAAAGTGAACCACTATTCTTCAGGTTGAGTCTTATAAATTGGAAGAATAAATCTACAGCACATAAGATACCTCTTCTACAAAATAACACAACCCAGTGAACCCTCTAGGTAAAAAAACTTTCATGGCAGGTTCCCTGGGGGTTCGACATCATTCCAACACACAGATTCTTATCCCTCACAATTTTCTTTTTAGAATAAGGTATGTGGTAGAAAAATACACTCTTTACATGAAACTCCATCATTTTTTTCACACATTGATCCAATCAACCAATCCTCTTACCCATAACACACAAATATTTTGCACATCCCAACCTTGAACCTCCATGGTTTTCTCTTACCCCCAATAACAATGTTTAAGACCCTCTTGTGTGAAATCCCCATATCATGGGCACACGTCCTTCGTGAAATCATATGAGCTTGTGCATAATGATTTCATTGCCACTCATGAGCTATTACCTATTTTGTTACCTTAACTACTTATTTTCACTATAGGTATACGAATGCCTTTTGATTTTCATCATACATATGCTAATGTGGAACTAGCGAGTAGCTGCTCTTTGACACCATTACACTCGGTCTTTGGTATGGCCACCTCTCTAAAGGTTTGATTAGATGTGGCCATGAAATTATATAGGGTGAAGAGTAAATCCCACATATCTGAGATTCAAGATGTAAAAATTTAAAGAACCAATGTCCTCAACCCACGATGTTAAACTATGATCTCACCTTATGTTGAAATACTAGGATCTCCCCGAGAATTTTTGATAGTGAATCAGATCCTCCTCACATGTATTGAAATCCCTTACACAAAATCCTATAGTGGATGGAAACTGAGAATATATCACTTCATGCAATCTCAATATGTCATCCCTCTCCCTTTGGGATTTTTCATGTGTGTCTTAGGCCGTTACCACACATAAGCCCTAACACACCCTAGATAGTACACTATTTGAATGAATGATATGGAATGAGATATCTATCAGGAAGAATTTGATCATCATCACACAGAATTACATCCTCCATAAAAATCTCAGATGCATAACCCCCACACCATATATTGATGGAATATCTTTCACATATAATAGACAGGTCTACTATGTCCTCTTTCTTTTCGACCCCGATCATAAATCACGTGGTCTTAGAGGTTAGAAATGAACATGACACCCTATCTCTATTTTTGGGATGCTTCCATGAATTATCTCTATCTTGTCCAATGTGAATTCCCATTATGTGTAAGTCCAAATCATCCTCATTTCACCTATTATGATCCTATATTTAAGCCCCAACCATATGCTCCTCCTCCCATCAGGTGTACACTATAAGTGTAAGCCCAAAATTCCACTATAAAACTACATAGAAATTAGGTTCATGTTTATTGTGATAAGTATGAATCCTCCATTGGGTTGTAGACTAATATCCTCAAAAATTCATCTAAATCCATAGAATCCATCAAATCCACTCATAATTCATCTTTATTTTACAAGCCCCACCATATAAAAGTGAAACCATTCAGTCAATATGGGTTGTTCCAATGTGTATGAATCATCCACATCACCAATGACTCTAATAGAACATAGGAATCTCCCATGCATAACCCCCCAACACAATCTAGAACTATCCAACCAATAGTGACCCTATTAAAAACGTCATCTCACATGTGTAACCCCCAAACAATCCATCAAACTACTTGGGTTTATCCCTATCTTCTAAACATAGTACGTCAGAAATATCCATGAGTTTTAATCCTGAATAATGGAAAACCTTGAATCCTTCCTCCTAGGGACTTACAACTTCATGGTGTGAAATCTCCCCCTTTATGGGTCACACCTCCCTAGGTCCACCTCCATAGGTGTTATGACCCATTCTTCTGATAAACCAACCAGGTGTTATCCTATAGGGATGTTCCCATTTGACATGCCTGACCAGGCATTCGGTCCGACTACTCTTCATCATTGAAAGATTATAACTCATAAACTATCACACTACTAACTCATGTTAAACATGGGATATTTATAAACTATCTCTGAAGATAGACCTCTAGAATCAATTACCCCATATCTATCATGGGATGCCTCAGGTTCCACACCGAAGATGCCTCCATTATATGCCCACTTATGATGAAGAATACAAGTGACCAATGTTCCAGTATCTAGACATGTGGTTGATTCCCAACATGAGTACTCCTATAAATGATGGTTTCATCCCTTTGAATACCCTTGTAATGTCCTAACAAAAGCATCATAATTAACCATCATCCACAAAGAGATGACACCAGGATCATATTTCACGATGAACTTCCTAATCTCTGAGTATGTCCCGAACTAGGTGACAAGTTCCAAGGAAAATCTATTGAAGGAGGAACCAATATCACATCATCCTATTTTTATCAATGATTAGGCATTACCGAGAATGTGATGAATGACACCCACAGTTGGAATGAAGAAATTCATGGTACAATGAAATGTTAGTGCAGAACAACATGCATGGTGGTGTTCCCTAGATAAAGCATAATAAAAAAGGGATATAGGTTAAAAAATAATCATTATATTGTTTTTGGAAATTACTACCTTATATCCAAGGAGTTATATTCTTTTTTAGTGTGAAATTTCTCTACTAATTATGGCTAGATTGGTAGTTTATCAATTTCCTTGTTTGTTAGAGTAAGGTTAATTGGAATATTTAATTTTATAGAGGATGATAACTGATCAAAGAGTGGTTAATGGAATTACTACTACCTAGGGATATATTTTTGATCAAAATGAATATATAGTATTATAGATAGTGAACATCATGTAGCTTGGATTAATCAAGGATGTGGTGATTTGTATGAGTACATTCAAAAATCTAAATTTGTAGAGGGCTGACCTTCTAGTGAAAATAATATTACACCATGGGTAGGACCATATTATTGAACACCATTTTGTAGAGGACTACCATTATAGAGAAACAACATTTTTTTTGGCTAGGATTATTATGATATTTAACCTTGGGAATACCATTATTGTATATAAATATTCTAGAAGTACATAGAACTTACATTACTTTTTTAGAATAATTAATACATAACAAAAAAAGATGCCCAAAGACCATATTTGTTTAGTGTATTTGGAATCTCGGACCATAATCTTGTAATCATGGAGAAATATCTTAAACATATCCCATAAATAACTTCCAATTTATTTTTTCTTACCTAAAAAGATTCTTTATATCATTGGGAAAAAACATATAAAGGGTGATCATAAATTCTCAGCAAGGGTAAACATGTAAAACATAAAACAAACTATAAACATTTGAATGTAAAAACATGATCCTCAAATTTTGTAATCAAAATCATGAGCAATGACCAAAATCCTGATAGTAAGTAATTGATAGATCATAAAAGGGAAATTAGTCATGATAAAATAGCATGGTACTAAGAAATTAATTTGTTGAAAACCGTAAATAACATAACAATATTTTCATATTAGCCAAGGCATTGCTTTCAAGACCATCATAGTAGACTAAGTCCATTAATGAACCGGGTTTACCTGTCATTCTAGCCTTGTATTACTGAACCGTATTTACATGTTTTCCATACATGTCTATCTCAAGAGATATAAATCATTACCCAATGCATTGGAGGGATATATAGGTCCCACCCATTTCATAATGAGATCATTCTTACAGGTTCCACAAAGCGCAAATCATTCATAATATCATAACACAATAAATAATATGGGTTTTCTTAAACATAATTCCATCAAAACATAATCCATATAAATAACATTCCATCCATAACATATTAAAATCCTAGTAACAATATTTATATAAACATAACCCCATTTTATAGCATTATCCTAGATGGAAAATAATTTTCATAAAACACTTGAACATAGTTCTTGAGGAAAACATACTTTCTTCATACAAAACATTTTATTTTCCGAAAATGTCTTTCAAATTTAAAATAAAAAAAAATTAATTGAAAATAAACATAAAATATTTTAAATTAATATTCATGTAAATAATAATTTATGAAATCGTAACAATTTGTTCATTCTGTATAAGTTAAAAAAACATTATCCACGTACTTTTTTCAAAAAAGAAAATAAGTAACTTGTATGGTAAACAAACGAAAGATTCCTTCCATACCACATAGTAAAATTCAAAAATAAGAAAACATAAATTTAAACATAAATAAAATAATATTAAACACTTTATGATTTTTTTATAAAACATGGACATGGATGATAAATATAATCTCAGTTAATACTTGCGTATAAGTAATCTCGGATGAAAATGACATTGAAAAATTATCCATTACCTTAGGTCTGATATGTTTTGTACATATTCAAAAATTATCTATAATGATTTAAATAATATCATTGAATTATTATAGAATCATAGAAATATTTATGATATCATATATGGTCATATTCTTATCTGTTTATTAGTAACATTTTATTGTTACTTGTTATTCGGCTGTTAACTACTTTAGGTTTGTATGCATGTTTTATCAAATAAATTATTATTACTATATTTAGGTTATAGTTATATCATTTAAATAATGGTATTCGTATAATATATGAGATATTTATTCATTTATATAATCATTCCTTAATGAATAACATGTAGAACAAATCACATCACATCGGGGAGATGGTAGGTCGTACGTATTCATGGGAGACGATATCATTCCCAAGATTGTGGAACTGTATTGAGGAGTATGATGTATAATATTTCCAAATTAATATATTTTTAAAATTACATATATATTTATTTCATCCATCAGTATACACATCCTTGTATGTTGGTCTTGAAAAACATATTAAACCACGATGGGGAGACGGTAGGCCTTACGTACGTATGCATGGTGATTTCATTTTTCATAGGATGGATAGAATATGTAAAAGGGTTGTTTCAGGATAATAATAGCATATATGTATACATGTGATAATGTAGTTATTACTTAACAATGAAACAACTCATATAGGGGAAGTAGATGAAGAATGAAGTTTGGAAGAATCGGTAAAGGATATTACATCTTCTTCGACGTGCCTCTTCTAAACCTCATATTAAAGCACTAAAGATGGCATTTTAAGAAGATGAGGAACACAATTATGTTTCTAGGGATTTTTAGAAGAGAAATGGGAAGGTTCTGGACGACTTTGAAAGATCAAAATTGAGTGAATAGGAGAGGTAGGAGGTTCCCATTTATATGGGAGGAGGGGGGTACATTTAAAAACCTCAAAAATATTAATTTATAATAAACTCAATCCCCACATAAAAACATAAAAAAATAATCAACATTGAATATGATATGAGATATGGTTTTAATATCATCATATAATAATATTTATACATGTTTATAATTTATTTTAAACCTTATCATTTTGATTTATCCTTATTTAATCTATTTAATTTTATTTATGGAAATAATATTCTAAATTTTAAATGGTTATAAATACTTTCTTATGTGTCATGAATTTTCTATAATTTGATACATTATGATAATTTTGACCATATAAATTTCAATTTGTAATTTTTAAAATTTTTTGTGATTTTTAAACAATTTAATAATTTGTTATTTTTATAAAATACCAATAGTGTAAATTTAGAGACTATTCATTTATTTGAATTTTAATAAAATATAAATAGAATATAGATCGAAAAAATATATTTAATTGATTACTAACATGTCATATTAATCTAGAAAATTCGTGGAACACATTAATATGTTCATATAATATTTATTTTAATATTTTTAATACCATTCATTTTATATTTCTCTAAAAAAATTATTTAGTGCAACATTTTGGTATAATTATATAATATACTTATTTTTTGCTTAACAATTACAAATAAAATACTATGATAAAGATAAATCTAATAGATTTTATTATAATACAACTATTCGAATTTATCTTCTAAAAACCACAATATTAAAATGTTATATTTTTATTAAATTGTGAAGGTGACAACTTTGACATCATTTAAAATAAAATAATATAAGTGTTATAATCACTTTTATTGGGATATAAATGATCAACAGGTCTTCAGTTGGATGATTATGGTTTAGATATACTCTACCAATAAGTTTTGGTCAATTTTTTTCACCTTTAGATGGATATTATTAATTTAATAAGAATGATATTATTGATTTTTCACTAAATAAAAAACTTCTGCATGATTAAGGTATAAGCTATTACTATAATTATATATTTCATAAAATATTAAAAGTAAATTTCCATGATAAAAAAATTTTATATTTCAAATGAGTATTTATAATCTAATTTATATTCTATATAACCTTATATTAATAATAATAATTTAATTATTATTGATTGAGTGAGACATATTTCACTTTTCATTAAATAAAATAAATTTAATGTGTTAATCTCATCCAAGTGGGTCCCAATAGAAAAATGTTTGACCTGAGTATGTTCTAGTACGAAATATGTTCATCCAATTATATCAATACAAGTTTTATGGTGATTTTATGATATTATTTTAATCCTTAATTACTTCAGTTAACTTAAACTATGGTAAAAAAAATTATCATAGTTACTATTCACATTGCCTTAAAATAAAAGAAACCTATTAACATAATTTGGAAAAACTAATTACAGATATGGAATAAATTTTTTATAATTAAAGACACAAATGTTTTAGTAATTAATTGAAAATTAATCTCATTGTTGAGAAAATGAGTTTTAAAAGCTAAAACATTGCAAAAGATTGAAATGTTTTTCCTTATTAATTCAATCAAACAATAATGATAATTAAATTCATTACATTAAATTGTAAAAATATATTCCATTTATAATTTAAAACAATTCATTATTAAAATTTACCATATAAATTATCTATTGGAAAAAAGTTTTTTTATTTAAAAGTTTAGCATATTTTCACAATTCATCAAAATATGAAAGTTATCAGAAAATTATCAAATATTTAACAAAAATAAATTTGAATATCCTGATTCCAAATAAAAAATTTAATTTTTCTAATTTAACCTTTCAAAATGTCAGAAACAAGATTGAAAGTGGGTGCGACATTAAAAGGCGGAAAAACTACATTTTTTAAAAAAATACTTTTTTTATCTGAAAAATTGAGTTTGTTCTCATATCATATATATGATGAATGATAATTTTATATAAAATAAAAAATGTGGTAAATAATATTCATAATGGCTAGTTTTTATCCCATTTAAATAATAATATTATAATATATTATTGTTTAGTGAAACTCAGTATCGCGTACAACGCAATCTATCGAGGAAGTTTTCTCTTGCGTGTAACAAAATCCAAGTCAGTGTTGTGTGTACTGAAATATTCCTTTGGATTGAATATAAATAATCAAAACATAGTTTATATATTGATCATAATCTATAATTGGTGTTATGTGAAATTAATTCTCTCAATAGAACATGGAATTGTGTGCAACACCATCCAAGAATAGCATTGTATATGTTGCAAGCTAATACAGTATTGCATATAGCGCAAACTAATCTTGGTGTATTGTACAACACAATACATCAATGAATTTAAAACTAATATATCTCATAATATCTTGGGGTGTTACATTCTATCCACCATAAACTGAATTTCACCCTCAAAATTCGTTGGGGTTATAAATGGTTTATTACATGGAAGTTTCTTTCATAGAATCCCACATCGTAAAATGGAATACTAAAACAAAATTTTAAAATTTTATGTTAGATACATAATAATTAACCAAATAAAATCATCATTGGGTTTCCACATATGAGAACACAGGTTAAAACATAGATATGGAAGAGAAATCTAACAATCAATTTCTGATAAAGAGTGGTAGAGAACATGACTATAAAAAATCTAACAATCCCCAAGCTATAAATTTGTGATGACATAAGGTACCATTTGATTGATTGGATATAAGGGTACTGGGATGAAAACATTTGTTTTCAAATTCATTTCCCTAATGTTGATGATTTTTTTCATAATGGGAAAGACATACTAGACTTTAGTGTAATATCATCGTTGGTCATTCCATTATATATTTCCACTTCATCTATTATTTAAAGAAATGAAGGTGAATTTGTCATTCTGGAAGTGTTATCAGATCATTGGATAGAATTTTAGGTCATTCCACTTGTCTCTATCACAAAAATGATATCACAAGTTATTTAATATACAAAAGTCTATCTATGGTGAGATATATCATATATGGTTCCAAAAATGGAATTATACTTCATATATCATACCACTTAACAAAATAAAACTAATTTCTACTAACCAGGGACTTCATGTATGATAGTTGCAGGCTATAAAGGCATGTAGTACTTCAGTTGTGGGTTTGATTCCGGCATCATGTCCAAGGTGACGGGTTTTCGCCCATCCTGTGGGTTGTACTATTTTTAAAACTATACTATTAGAACATTATTACAACAATAATAATAATAATAATAATGTTCTACCCTTAAATAAATCTATTTGATGTCCAACGTAATCCATTCAAACCTTTAGGCTTTTCAAAAATACTTCTTCCCTATCTCAAAGTATGAATAAAGCAATTACCAAAAAGGTCATATAAAAAGCATGTGAATACCATCATTTATACCCCATATATGATAAGATATATCATGTTGGTCACATTCTAAAAAATTTAAGGACTTCATCAGGGATTCCATTGATATATAATAATAACATAAATTACCATAGAACCATAGTGACAACATGAATTCCATCAAAATTAACTCTTTCCATACACCATATATACCAAAATGACTATATACTCCATCCATGATATCACTTTTTCCTTTTATCAATCATGATCCCATTAATACTATCAAACATATTATTTTCTCCTTATCCCTTAATTATACACATATCATCTACTTTCCAAACATATTTAAATTACTTTGTATGGTTACTGGTAACATACAATTATGGAAAAAATAATAGACCAATAAATAGATATTCCAATATTTCATAATACTATAAATGATATTCCACAACACTATTTTGAAATCCCATTACATAAACACTTAATAATTCCAATACTTCGTTTTTCATAATCAACACCTCCAATAGTGATCGCATGGGACATTGCTTTACCTTTTTACTTAAGAGGTTTCTAATGTCCGTCATTATTAACCCTTGGATTAGGGCATTGGTTATCATAATGCCCCATTTACTTTAACTTATATCATTTTACATTTCAGTGGTGTGTTCTCTATAGTATTGTTTCTATTCATATCATTAGCTACCTTCCATTACTTTGTATGTCAGCTACTTGATGACCTTTTTTTACACACATCAAACATTTTCTAGTCCCTCTAAAAGAATCTCCACCATGATTTATTCCACACTTTGATCATCACAAAACAATCACCTTCTTTTCCCCATTGTTTTATGACTTTTCTATGAACTCCATCATTCATTTCATGTCAAAACCATGAGGTGGATATGTAACACCAAATTCTAGTTATAAATTGATTTCCCAACACACAATCTCATCAAAGATACCTAAGTCTCTTATAGATAATTCCCATCAAATACTTGGTTTTAATCCATAGAAGATTCGATCAAATTTACTTTTAGGTTGGATGATAAAGCCAGATGCATACCTAGAAAGCCTTGTAAAATTCTCCTCTTATATACCAACAGATTCATTATCCTTTTTATTAATATTAAGGAACTCTATTTAAATCTTTGTTTAAAGAACACAGGGAAAGTACTTATTGAAAAACTTGTTCTTTAACTCATCCCATTCCATGGATTCAATTTCTTCTTGGGGCCTTGTATTCTTAATTTGAGTCCACCACTGGTCTGCTTCACCTTCTAAATAGTAAAAAACCAAAATGGCTTCTTCATGTTCAGAATAACGAAGTATGGAATATATCATTTCAATGGTACTGATCCATTGTTTAGCAGTAAGTGGATTAGAAGACCCACTGAAAGAAGGTGGATGTGGCCCCATTAAAGACTCAATAAAATATTGGTCCTTTCTATGCTCATTTGGATGTCCAGAATGATTCATCACTTGTGTAAGTATAAATATAAGATTTATCACACCATCTATCATAAAATTTGGTTGTTCGTGAGTAGTGTAATTATATTTCCCAATTCATTGATCATTAACATGGTTCCTTCAGGTTCCATCCGTTATCTAAAAATCAAAAAGAATAGCGTGAGAGGTATAAATCGTACTAAAAAAACTACATAATCAAGGGGGAGTACATTAAATCTCTAAAATCTTAGGTTTAATACTAGGTTATACATTAGCGTTATCATAATTCTAGGACTCCTTAGTGACATTCCTAGACATACCTTAGAAATATCTATAGGGATCTCAATAAAGATTACACATCCTAGTTTCTAAAGGTTAACTAAACCTTAAATCTGATACCAACTGTAGAGACCCACGTCTGACTTATATTGAAATTTAATTTATTTTGAGGAATAATTAATACATAACAAAAAGGAACTCACAAAGACCGAATTAGTTTAGTGTCTTTGGAAATATAGAACATAATCTTCCTATCATGGTGAATGATCTTCCACATCACCAATAAATATCTTCCACTTTTTTTCTTACCTAAAAACTTTTTTATATATTGGGGAAAAGAAAACCTAAAAAGGGTGAGCTAAAATGCTCAAAAAGGGTAAACATGGATAACATAAAACTAACCATAAAAATTAGAACGTAAAAAATGAACATATAATTTAAACATCAAAATCTTGAGGAATGACAAAAATCTTCAAAGTATGTAAGACATAGATCATAAAGGAAGATTAAACATGATAAAATAGACTGATAATAAAACATGGATTTTTGGAAAACCATAATTCAAAGAAAATTATTTTCATAGTAGCCAAGGCATTGCTTCCAAGACCATCATTGCAGGTGAAGTCTATTACTGAACCGGGTTTACAAGCCATTCCATCCCTGTATTACTAGACCAGATTTACTTTTCATTCCAACCATGTCTATCACTTGAGATATAAATAATTACCAAATGCATTGGATAGAGATATATGCCACCCCAAATCATAATGAAATCATTCTTACATGTCACAAAAACATAAATAATTCATCATATCATAACCTAATAAATAATATGGGTTTTCATAAACATAACTCCACAAAAACATAATAAATATAAAATACCATTAAATCCTTAACATAATCAAATAATAGTAAAAATATGGATAGAAACATAAAACTATTTAAAATCATCATATTTGATGGAAAAAATAATTTTCATAAAACACTTGAGCATAGTTCTTAAGGAAAATATCCTTTCTTCTTCAAAATCATTTTCTTTTCTCAAAATGTCATGAAAATTAAAAATTAAAAATTCTTATTGAGGATAAACATGAAAACTTATAAATTAATATTCATGTAAATAATTCTTTATGAAATCATAAAAATCCGTTCATTTCGTATAAGTTAAATAAAATATTATCCTCGTACCATTATAGGTAAAGTCAGAAATTATCCCGTATGGTAAACAAAAGAATGATTCCTTCCATACCACATTGTAAAAGTAAAAAAGAGGTAAATATGACTTTAAAAATACATAGAATAATATTAAACACTTTATGGAATTTTTTTTAAATTACATAGACATGGATGATAAGTATAACCATAGTAAATACTTACATATAAGTAATCTCAGATAAAAATGAGATTGGGATATTATCCATTACCTTAAGTCCAATATGCTTTGTACATATCTGAACCTCTTTTATTATGATTTAAATAAATTCATTGGATTATTCCATAATCATAGTCATTTATATGATATCATATATGGTCATATTCTTATCTTTTTATTAGTGACACTTCATTGTTACACATTATTAGAGTGTTAACTACTTTATGTCCGTATGCATGTTTTGTAGAATAAATGTTTTCTAGTATTATTAGGTTACAGTTATATCATTGAAAAAAATGTTATTAGTATAATATATATCATATTTTTTCATTAAATTCATTTATATAATTATTCTTCAATAAAGAACAAGTGGGACGAATCACATCACATCGTGGAGACAGTAGGCCGTACAAACACATGAGTGACGATACCATTCCCATGATTATGGAATTTTGTTTAATTGTATAGTGTATAATATTTAACAATAAATATAATTTTAAAATAACAAATACAGTTATTTCTTAAATCATTAAACACATCCAATTATGTTGGTGATGAAAAATAGATTACACCACAGCGTGGTGACTGTAATCCATACGTACTCACGCGTGAGGATTTCAATTTTCAAAGGATGGATAGAAGGTGGAAAACTAATTTTTCAAGTTTATAATAACAAAGTAGTATACAAGTGATAATTTTGTTATTACATAATAATGAAAAAACTCATATAGAGGATGTAGAAGAAGGATGATGTTTGAATGAATCGGTAAAGGATATTACCTCTCCTTCAACATGCATATTATAAAACTCTTCTTAGGGAAATAATTATGGTATTTTAAGATGACCATGACCTATAGTATGTTTCTAGGGGAGTTTAAAAAAGAAATGGATAGGGTTTTTCTGAGTTTGAATTCTCAAAATGCAGTGAAGGGGAGAGAGAGGAGGTTCCCTTTTTTAAGAGAGGAGAGGTTCACTTTTGGAAACCTCAAAAATATTAATTTATAATAAACTAAAAACCCAGATAAAAACCATTAAAATTACTCAATATAAGAGATAATATGAGATAGGGTTGTAATATACTCATCTAATGAAATTTATACAAGTTTTTAATTTATCTGTAACCTTATCATTTTTATTTATCCTTATTTAATCTATCTAATTTTAATTGTTTTAATAATATTCTACATTTTAAATGGTTTTAAATACTTTATTATGAGTTGTTAAATGTCTATAATTGGATACAATATTAAATTTTAGACCACATAATTTTCAATTTTGAAATTTTTAAATATTTTAGTAATTTTTAAACAATTTAATAATATGTAACTTTTATAAAATACCAATAGTGTCAATTTTGACAGTATTCATTTATTTGAATTTAAATAAAATAAAAAAAGAAGATAGATTTGAAAAAAAAATATTACTAACAAGTATTATTTACTTATTAATTTCATGGAGCACATTAATTTTTTAATATAATATATATATTAATGTTTTTGAAAACTTTTATTTGATATTTCTCCTATTAAAATCATCACAACAAAATTTTTGTATAATTATTTAATATATTTATTTGTTGCATAAATATAAAAAATGAAATACTAAGATGAAGATAAATATAATATATTTCATAAGAATAATTTTAGTAGAATTTATTTCTTATAGAGACCAACTTTTAAAATGTTATATTTCTTAAATTATGAAGGTGACAAGTTTGACATCATTTAAAATAAAATAATATATGTGTCATAATCAAATTTATGAGGAATAAAATGATCCAAAAGTTGAGCCTTGGATACTTATGGTTTATATATACTCGAAAAATAAGTTTTTTTCAAGTATTTTGTGCCATTTTATGGGTATTATTATTTTAATAAAAATTATATTATTGACTTTTCACTAAATAAATAATTTCTGCATCATAAATTTATAAGGGATTAATGTAATTATATATTTCTAAAAAATTAAAAATAAATTACCATGATAAAGAAAAACATATGATATTTTAAATGAGTATTTATAATCGAATTTATATTATGTATAACCTTATAATAAAAATAATTTAATTATTAATGTTTGAGGGAGATATATTTCTCTTTTCTTTAAATAAAATAAATTAAATGTCTTAATCTCTTCTAAGTGGGTTATAATAGATATAATTTCGACCCAATTATGTTTTAGGATGAAATATAATCATCCAATTATATCCAAACAAGTGTTAGGGTAATTTTATGATATTATTTTTATACTTAATTACCTAATTTACATTTAACCGTGGTAAATAAAATTTACCATAGTTACTATTAAAAATGCCCAAAAATATAAGTATACTATTAACATAATTTGGACATACTAATTAAAAATATTAAATCCTTTTCTCAAAATACTTGATGAAAAAGTTGCAGTAATTAATTTAAAATTAATCCCATTAATGAAATAATGGGTTTCAAAAGCTAATATATTGCCAAAGATTGAAATGTTTTTACCTATGAATTCACTGTAAAATTAATTACTATGACATTAATTACATTAAATCATAAAAATATATTATATTTAAAATTTATAAACATTTAATATTTTAATTTAACCATATAAGTTATCTCAATGAAAAAAGTTATTTTTAATTAAAAATTTAGCTTATTTTTACTATTTATCAAAATATGAAAGTTATCAGAAAAATATCCAAAATCTATTCAAAGTAAAATTTTATATTTTTATTCTGAATAAAACGTTTTATTTTTCAAATTGAACATTTAAACATGTCAAAAACTAGATTTAATATATCTGCACCATCAAAATGCTGAAAAACACCATTTTCTAAAAAATACTTCTTTTATCTGAAAAA
The DNA here is from genome assembly GCA_963277665.1 of Viscum album. Classification (NCBI taxonomy): domain Eukaryota; kingdom Viridiplantae; phylum Streptophyta; class Magnoliopsida; order Santalales; family Viscaceae; genus Viscum; species Viscum album. Next base: position 669,407,261 of record OY728155.1, read on the forward strand.
ATGATTTTATTCTCATATCATGTTTAATATAAATGATAATGTTATATAAAATTTAAAATTAGGTTAATACAATTCATAATGGCTGGTTTATATCTCATTTAAATAATAATAAAATAATATATTGTTGTTTCGTGAAACTCAGTATCGTGTACAACGCAAGCTATCGAGGAAGGTTGCTCTTGCGTGTAATGAATGCCTAGTCAGTGTTTCATGTACTGAAATATTCCTTTGTTGTAGAATATAACATAAACAAAACATAATTTATAAATTGAAAAAAATCTATACTTGGTGCTATGTGAAATGAATTCAATCAAAAAAACATGGAATTTTGTGCAACACAAGCCAATAATAGTATTGCATATATTGATAGGTAATACAGTATTGGATATAGATCAATCTAATCTTAATGTATGGTAAAACACAATACATCAATGAAATTTAAATGAATATATCTCATAAAATTTCGGGGTGTTACAGTTAGGGAGAAATATTGGAAACAGAGGCCATTATTTTTGTTTGATCTTCTAACTATGGGGAAATTTTTTTTGGTACTCATCTGGAGTAAAGTACCTATGATCAATCTTGATACAAGAATATAAAGGTCTTTTATTTTGGGTTCATTATGGAAGGCCTCTGGAGTTTTTGTATAAATATTGTGTAGAACACAAACATGAATAATAATGCTTCCTCAATATGAAAATAAGTTAACAAGATATTGATCCACTAGAGAAAAATGTTTATGAGCCTCGATAATACCATCATTATGAAGTGTTTGGGTATAATCCTGCTATAAATATTTTATATTCCCTATAAAATGATTATTTGTAGTACTATTTATTAGAAATATGAAGTTGGGTGTTTCACATAAAAACATTCATTTTTGGGGGTGTCCTTGTCTTCCCATATCGTTTCCATTAGAGCCGGTCAGTAAAATTATTTAAAAAAGTATGAATATGTTCTGAAAAATTGGTTCCCAAAAAGATATTCTAAATACACTCCACGAATAGAAGGAGAAAAATAGTGTGTGACATCTCATTGGAGATGTCCAGAATATACCAAAAGAAATTAAATATATGGAAGAAAAAAGTTATTTCCTTGAAGTAGCCATTAAACTCCAATTGAAAAATGACTCTGTGTCAGATAAACTAATTCAATCTATAACATGATGTACCGATAATCCCTCTTAAAATAAGAATGAATTTGATACTACTCTAGAGCAGATCATGATATGTCTTCAGGGGAGGCTCTAGAATATGGGGAGGGTGTTTTTTACATCCCAATACTAGATTTTTTTATATTATATCAGGTTTTAGTATTTAATGTTATCAGGATATGTTAAAATATATGTATAATATTAGAAATAATATAGGACATCACGTATATTAATGCCCAGAATTATTGGATGGTTGATATAGAAATAATGGGTAAACATACCCATACCTTGGTGGGAGTAGGTAAATGAGAATTATCTATTCCTATAGTTACTAATGGTATATACTAATTATATTGATATATAGGGGAATGAATGTTTTTCTATCCTGTGTTTATTAACAGGAAATGTTAACCAACTTCTCCCGATGCATTCAAATTATTCTGTTAGTCTTGGTAGGTGTGGGTAAAGATGTGTACCCATCTTCCTGTTTCCACAAAGATATATTAGTTTCATTCATTGAAATAAGTGGTAATATGACCCATCAACCAATTATTGATATATAAATCATCATATAATGATATATCAAATTCTTGGGTTTAGATGATTGATGAAGTGGTTTCCATGATGGTATCTTCAGTTGGTTATTAAGGGGTAAGTTCTATAGGGTGATGATTGTGGTATTTGATAGGATCCCTCAAATACTGCTCCTATACGATGGTGAATTAATTTTTAACATCATGATAAGCCTCCCTAAGACAACGAAGAGATTGGTTTTTGTGGAGTAAGGATATACACCTGAATTATCCCAAGGTGGATGGAGTTTACACCTACATCAATGTAACCATAATTATGTATAATAGGATATCCATCATATTTCATTATTACTTAGAGATTCTCGGTTTCAAGGAACATTGATTTAAATAAATGTAACTATGAACTCTCTATTTTTTTACCAACCAAGATGTAATTTGATGTTTATGGTGTTGGGAGAAGACCCATGGTGGGGCTTCTAATGTATTCCAATCTATGGAAATTAAACCATATAGTTTAATTTTAATTAGTGAAATAATATTACATTTTAAGGTGATGTGTCATGGAATTATACATGATGTTTAATGTCATACTTTTAAAAAATATAACTAAATAATTCCTAACAGTGTTTATTGTGAAACATACACATGAGTGACTATTTATTATTGTTCATGAGAGAAATATGAAACTAAAAGAATATTCTATGTATGTGGTCCAATAAATAAGGGTTCCAGTATTAATATTTCTGGATGAGAATAATATGGAATGACCAAAATTGAATATTGACCTTTGGGTTAGGGTGTGATTTGACCAAGAATATGGCTGGACAAGGAGATGATCCACCAATAATATAACATTCGTGGTGGTGTAGAGAATATTAATATTTTTGGTTTTGATATTTGGATAAGAATATTATGTATCCCAATGAATAATTATTCAAATCCCACATAAAACAGATGAAAATGTTTAATTTCATGTGAAATGACCATACCATGCAGTTTCAGACTATACAGTTAAGACATTGGCATATAGTTTAATGTCATATGACTAGGATGTTGTCAATACAATTTAGTATCATGGTTCAAGGATGTTGTTTTTGTGAATGTAGGGTCAATAGAGGGATGTGAAGTTATTACACATATGGAGTATACCAATGGATGATTCATTAATAATTTGGATCTTTAAAGAAATGTATGATATGGATTATTCCCCTTAAAAACATATATTGGTTTTGGGGATTACACATATGATGTATGCATATTTGGAGGAATTTTTTAAAGGATGGTAGAACAATCATTATTGATATCTAATCATATGTAAATTATTGATTAGTGTGAGAAATAAGAGATTATAGAAGATCAAGTGCATTGAATAATGAATTTTGAATAGATGAAACCCTAGAAAATGATTCATAATGAATAAATCTAGACAATATTCACTGATGGAAAAGAGAGGGGATGTGAAAGGTGTGATAGTCATAGAATCCAACATGAATTGAAAATTCATTACATCTAATTTGATTCCCTAAATCTCCTTTTTAGTCATATTTATTTATTACTACAAGGTATGAATGTATAATCCTTCCATAAAGACTATAAGATTACTATAAAAGGGATTCCATATTAAATATTCTTGATATAATGAGAAAATATCCACCATCAATCATAGAGATATTTATCCATGATCATCTCAAAAAGGAGATGTGTTATAAATGGAATTTGAGGTCATTGTTCCTCTTTATTGTTCTACACATATTAGATAATTATTCAATAGGATCTTTTGATCTAGGTAATTCATGGCTAATGGGGTTCACACAGATACACATGACTTGATTATGTAGATATAGTGGCCTTATATATAGTGTCAGGTTTTTATTTTTAGGGTTATGACCTTGATTAAAAGAATCCATTTGGATCATTCATATGCTACAAAAAGGATCTATTGAGAAGCCAAACAGTATTTAGGGTGAGTGTATAAGGATATGAGTTATCAATACCCATGTGATTCCCCATTTTTAAAAGAGAAATTTCTATATAGGATTGTTCTTATACAAATGCAATAACTCAAAAAGGTAACCAATTTTTTAAGGGGATCCTTTGTGGAGGGTATGTAAGGGAATTAATTCATGAAGGTCCCACAACTGAATTTATTCATAGAGGATATCCTTTACAGGGAGATTCCATCTTATTTTATAGTAGTTCCGAGTTACCAAAGAGTTTTATGACGGGGTTGTTCAGAGTATCAAAATTCAAAAATCATAAAGCCTTTGGGTTCTGGTATACATTTTTTCCTTTTTTTCTCCTTTATTAGGTCTTTTGTGACTTTTTATTCTATTTAATAGTAATTTCATTATCAACTTCTCTCCTAAATTATAAGGCCTCATGGTAATTCATGAACAATGGGGACCATATACGATTTAATTCCTCACTGGGGGACTCACTTTAGAGACTGGGGTTCTATATAGAACTATGAAATAAGAATAGTTTTTGGGTGGCCATAAGTAGATTCCACATAATTAGAAATTAGAATTCAGCATGAGATAAGAAACATTGAAATGGTGTCAATTAACTATGTGGTAACTTTTCCACTTTCAAAATTTTGGGAACCAATAATCTCATGTGGGAGAAAAAAATTGACCTTTCAATCCAATATCATGACTTTATGTGAGGGAAGATATTCTTGAATTAATCTAATTATTATTTGATGATCATGGGATTTAAAAATTTTGGGAATCAAAACTCTTATGAATTAATCGAAAAAATAGAACTAATAATTAAAAATAGTAACTCCATTTCATGTAAGGAACTTCACAAAACAATATTTATTCTTTATAAATGAGGTCCTTATAAAGTGGATAATGTTTCATAGCACCTGGTATGTGATATATTAAAATATCACAATTTCCAAATTATAACTCTATTTTCATACCACTAATCCAATTTTGGGTGATGAAATACTTGTTTTTCGACATTTTCAACCCTATGGGCCTGAATAATAGGGTGAATATAAAAAAATTTACTAATAATGATAAATTATTTAATGGGAAAATATGGATGCTATTTATTCATTATTAAATACGAATCTCTATTCACTGATAGTGTATAGTGATTATGTATTATATTTTTTATTAAATATATGTGAAATGAAATGGCCTTTGGATGTGATGGGGTTGTGGGATATATATATCCTTTTAAATCATCAATAGGTTTTACTAGACAAAAAATAATAGTTGTTCCTCAATGTATGTTGAGCCATAAAATAACATTTTTTTCGATCAAGACCATTATGGTATGTAATATTTCGTGGCACAATGACTTGATGGTAGGTTTTCAAATTTCATGGACTAAGGACTTGATGGTATGAAAACGTGTGTTCTGTATTGTTCATTTATTTGATTAGGAAATCACTTATTGTTATACACGTTATAGTTATATAGATATTAGCCACGTATTTATATTGCCCTCATGTTTTTAATTAAGGTGAATGTTTATTCTAAACCATTCAAAATATATTTTTCTTTATTTATTCATGATAATGTCTACTATACACTACACATACTGAGAAAAAAATATCACCACATTTTATGATTTTTGATTCAATAGGATATGAAAAATTTATCATTAATATTTATTCATTGATTGAATACTTTTTTTAATTATATTTATTTTGATTCCAATGTAATTTGTATATAATTCTTGTGACCAGTTTTCTATGACTATTGAACTAATTGATCCATGCTGATGTGATCCATTGTATATTGTAAAAATATAATTAATTAATAGTCATCTATTTTTTCTAGAACTAGGGTTTCCATAATTTGTGCATGTTAGTGCATGACCATGTCAATATAGACCATAAGAGTCAATTCTACATTGGTTCATGACATATTATTTTTCTTATTTATTATTTTTTTGATCCTCAAGAGATGTTCAAGAGTGATTATCAGGAAATTAGACCAGCCACTGTGGGGACAATGTTAACAACAAGTTGTTTTTAAATGTTGAAAAATGTTCATGTTCTCTTTATTTTATTTTATTTTTCAAATAGAAAAGAATTAAATTAAGTTTTCAATTATTCAATGTTAGGGTCATCATCATTATTAGATTATTAGAATAAAAATTATTATGAATTTCTATCATATTGAGAGGTGTTTTCTAGAAAAAAAGGTTTAGAGTACACAGCTTGGGTCTAGAATGAATGACTTGATGATAATGAGAGGCTGTAGTGGAGTCTCCATGGCTAAGATATAAATCTAAAAATGATTTTATGATATTTTTTTCCTCATAAGTCATAAGTAATTTGTAAAATTTATGATGTGAGAATTAGGATGGAATTGGAGAGAACCAATTCTCCCTATAATATTGTGGATTAGTTGAAAAGAAATATGTTTCGAGAAAGGATGGGAAGTTACCAAACATCAAAATGAATCTTATTCAAGTATATTAAAATATTAAAGGTTCTCAAGGATATGAGTAAATTTAGATACAATCTGACCTTTGTGGAAGAATAAATTCCATTCCATCTGATCTGAGTTCTTCGATGTGATATTAACATAGGAAAAACAATACAAATCTTTAGAATGACCAATTGTATTGTTAAAACATGAATATGTTAGTTTTATATCATAATACTAAGTCACAAGATAGAAGTCATCAGATAATGATGTTGATGTGAATTATAATCATAAAAAGGAATGAATTTGCTGAAGCAGATGTTGCTGATACTAGTACATCAGAGTGGTGTGCCAACAATCATCAATGTAACCCTATCACCAATCATTAGACACAGTAGTGGTTGTAAAAGAAAACTATAGGTAGAATGGTTTGTTGAAGTAGTGTAGTATTAATTTGAAGTTATTGATATCGATGAAAAATGAAATATGATATCATTTACAAAAGTAGTTAGTTTTTTAATAATGATAAATTGTTGTTTGTCTTCAATTGGGTCAAGATAAATGGTATGGGTAAATGATTTATGTACTTATCTCATGATTTATAAGACTTTTACTGACATGAATTATGAATGTCAAGTAGAGAATGATTCATCTGATGTAGAATGACACCCATAAACATCATCCAATGTAGGATGATCGACATGATAATAATTTGAATAGATAGAGGTCAATAAAAGAAAATTACAAGTGTTTTATAGTGTTTCTTGAAGTTGGAAGAGTTAAGAGAAACGTTTTTCAAAGAATAATCTTGTTGATTATCAAGTGATACTGAGGAAGCACTAGAGTTTTTAGAAGTTGTGACTATGATTTTTCAGAATTATTTCAAGAACCATATGAATAACAACTAAAAAATTAAAAAAAACAATTAACATTCTTTATTTATATATATTTATTCGCTATAATTAATATTTTAGAATGGAAATCAGAATTGTATAGATGATTGTTAAGGATGTATGAAGAGAGTTAAAGATGAGAGAATATTTGAGAAGGTTTGGTAAGGAATAAAAGGAGTAGATAATCAATAAAGGGTTAAAAAATGGAGTTAAAATTTAAGGAATATTTATGTTTCATGAAATTTTACAGAGCAAGAAGGTTTTTCAAAATCCCACATAAACAATATTTATCACAGCTATATATAGATGAAGAACTCTATACTTTCTAATAGTTACATTATTCATAGGAAAAGAAGTGAGAGGTCCGAGAATTGAATATTTGTAGAGAGAAAGAGTTTTGGTATTAAGCATTCATGGAGAAGTTTCATAGATTGAAGGAGAAGATAGAAGATCATAATCAGAGTGTCTAGAATGAGACCGAGAAATCATAAAGGGGTTTTTGGACTGGGGTAGTAGCAGTTCAGAATCATTGAAGTGGTTTCTTGGACGATTTATATAATAAGACAGAGAAACCATACTCTGGATTTCAGTATGAGTATCATTACAAAGTATATGATGTTTTTAGCAGATGTTGAAGAGGAAATTGAAGAATTGTTTTGAAGAAAATATTTCTGATACATGAAAAAGAATCACTCTAACATGTTTTTAAGAAAATGGTCGATGTTTTTTTAACATTTTTAAAAAATTACACTACATTATTCCATGATATATGAATCAGATGAAATATTGTATTGATCATAGTGTGACATAATTGTAAGGGGATATCCACCTTGTTGTATCCACACAAAAAGATTTTTTTCTAGTGGATTGTGTTGTATTTGATTAGTGGGATTAAAAGAGTCAATAGCACTTCGACGATGTTATCCATAAGTGTCAAATGGTAGATTTTGTAGTACTCTTAGTGGCACAACAACCTATATCACTCTGTTACCATTGGAAAATTCAATTTATATGCATTAATAGAGTTATATTTCTCCACATAATCATTTAATAAGCATATCCACATGTGTAGATATGTGATTGGGGACTGTTTACTACTATCCACATCAATAATATCAAGATTCAACCTTATTATCTCAATGACATTGAGAACATGTAATGTGTTTTCACATTGAACAAGGGTGGAATTATGTTGCCTAAGGATGGGGACACCAAAACAAGATCTAATGGAGAGAACAAACCTACTAGGGAAGCACAAATCACATGAACCACCATATAGGTGTCCTCACTCATGAGGAGAAGAAATCACATTTCCTTGGATATCCCTCTACATCGTTTCCCGCCACCCATAATATAAAGAAGGGTAAGGGATAACTTGAACCCTTATATCTTAAAAATTCCATGCAGAAGAAAGAGGATTATCCTACAATCACTGCTCTATTAATTGTGGATCAGCACCATATCATAATTGAGATTATTGTATAGAGGTGTCCAAATAATGGTTATCCTTAGTAGGACCATGTTCATCCCCTACTGAGGCAGTAGGGGAATCCACAAGTCATTCTTAGACAGTTTCTATCAAATGATCCGAAAAATCCCACACATCCAAAATACTAATAAACTAATGATAATGGAAATATTGAAAGGTATGAAACACTGAATCCATTGGAATATCATGATAATATCCATTAAGAAAAATATTAATAAGTTCTATAATATACTATATAGGTCCCTTTATATGCCCCTGGTCATGCTTATCATGTTGATGAGAAGATCAATTCACTGGTGGCTATGAATACTCATAATGATTGGAAACCCTATTTGGATGATCTTCTAGTTTCTCTCACTACTCATCTCAAAGCCTTAGAAATATGACCGGTAGAAATTAGACCTGATAGAAATCCATATCTGATGTGGGTGGATCATATGTGATCACCCATAGATATTGAGAATTGAACCTTCACCCTCTTCAACAGGATGAGTGTCCCGCTAAAGCATATGTCCCACTTTATCTTTATGTAATTACGTATGTTGGGATCCCTATAGCAGTAGGAACCAATGATGATTTTTTTTAATAAATTAGATGTTTATATTTTCAACTAGTAGTTGCATATACCCATTAGATTCATCACCGGCTGGGAAGTCCTCCATAGGTAGTTTAACTCCCATTTTATCACCACTACCTGCAAGATAAGTATTAATGACCACCTCATGTGTGAGGAACTGGTAGACGAGTTTGTCATAACCATCATCTCTAGGTGGAACGTCCTTAAATACTAAATCAAAGTACATTGAATAAAGATATGATTTTGAATATGTTCATCGGGAATGTCAATACTCAATTGGTTCCCAACCTCATCAATCATAATTTCCTTAGTGGATTATGGGATTTCATTAACAAGGCCTAATGCCTAAATAAAGCCTTACATCAATCCAGGAAGGTATATACATCACATCATCCTACTCCTATAATAACTGAAGCCAATACAAAGCGTAATATAATTTTATAGGTGGGGGATCTAGATCCACTAGAACTATTTACCGTAGATCATCATCACACATAACCTTGTGATGGAAAAAACATCAGGAAAAATATTCCTCAATAAGATTAGAATTTATAGCCACCACTATGGAAACAACCACCTCCCAGATGAGAGAATTTGTCTTTGACCTCTGAACATCCTTTGGCCCCTTATTAAGTCATGACTTATAGATTTTCTTTATTATAAATGAGAAAATGAACCTATTCCTTCCTAGATGCTATGGATCTTGATTATTTCTGAGGTGATCTGGAATAATAGATTCATAAGTTAGAAGAATTCCAATGAGCGATGATTCTGAGTTCACTAATCACCCAAATGTGAATACCCTCTAAGGATTAGTTTCTAACTTATCATGACCCCTTATTATGTCTAGACTGAAGCATCATAATTAACTAGATTCTAAAAAGGGATGAAAATTGTAATGCGTTCCCCAAACGGCGTCTTAATCTATGAAAGAGACCAAGACTAGGCATTCAAATCCAATGAGATATCCATGGATGGAAGAACAAAAATCCCATCATCTATTTTTGGTCAGGGATTATACATAACCGAGAACATGATGAATGCATGATGTCTTGGGAAATAAGTAATGTGGGGTAAAATGCATTGTTAGAGAACACCAACATGAAAGGTGGCACACCCCACTGAAATCATTAGAAACAAAAATGGTGAACCAGACTTGAAAATATTCTTCTCGAAGTGGTAAATATTTGTTTTCAATACATTAGTTCAATATATTATCCTGTCACCATATCTAAAAATTAGATGCCAGGGCATACTATGTAAATATTGGGTGCAACATGAATGTCACCAGTATTTGGGGCAGTTGAAAGTTGGGAATCACGGTCTGTTACATTATCAGTGTGGATATTTTAATCCAACCATGGAAGTATAATTGAAGATATGTCATTTGGAATTGATTTTCAGGTATTCGTACAGAAAAATAAATCTTCCTATTTTGTATGAACCAAGCTATTTGACACCACTCACCCAATGCACTCTGATGAGGTGGTAATCAACTAGTTAGTATGAAAATAACATATGAACCCTCCTTCATCATGATATATGATATTCCATTAGATTAAAGGTTCCCATTCCTTATACCACCATATATAATCATCCATAGGAGGTTGATCGACACCCTCATATGATGATTCAATAAAGAGGGAGATATTCCCATAAGGGATCTGGATCACCAAGACCTAGAGGATTATGCACATCACTGATATTGCCACCCCCAAAGACCATGTAAAAAGACACTTCTCCCCACTCATATGATGAACTACTATGGGTGCCTCTCCCTAGAGAGATCATTCAACTCGCTCCCCAATACAATGGCAGTAGGGGATGCATGGGTCCCCCTGAAAATGACCACTTCCTAAGAGATTTTTAGGAGTGATCCCACCAAGACACATCATTACCACAAAGGAATGGTCTTCTTGTCTGAGGAATTGGATGTTTACTCCATTACATAGTTATCTCTGATTCCACTCATCTGATGCCAATGTTAGGCCAAGGCTCAATAGGATGCCCAATAGGGGGTTCATCTTCTACAGATCTCAGAGCCCATGGATCCCTCAGGGTGTTTCTCTAGTATTTACTACTATAGAACATGGACTCACCGACTCCTAATTGATATTGATCCCTCAGCTGACTCACAAGAAGGTTGGGTTGAAACATTCAACCATCGGGGTATAAATTATCCGTTATGGGCCATTCTGTGATTATGAGACCTTTCATAGAGGCCCTCTCTATGATCACTCTAGTCGGAGTGAAGGTCCTCACCACTCTCACATTGAGCATGAATTTACTCCCCTAGATTCCAGCATTGGCCAAAGCAAAGGTCCTCCCAGATTCGTCGAAATCCAATATGAATGTCCTCCCCATGATTATGGTTCCTCATATGGATGTCCTCCTCATGTCATCGACCATCAATGTGAAGGTCCAACTCGCTTCATCATCAACTCTAGTGTAGGTCCTCCACAATCATGCTTCCTCCAATTTTGAGTTCCTCCTCACTTAAATGATGATCATTAAGAAGGTCCTCCACATTCCATCATCACCATCCAACATGTAGGTCCTCCCCATGCCACAACCAACCAGAGTGGGGGTCCTACCCATGCTCATGTAGGTCCTCCCAATACATATGGATGAAATTATAGAGGCCCTCCCCATTCTCATGATTTTCAATATAGAGGTCCTCCACATGTTTGTAACGATCAATTCCAAGGTCGTCCTCACACATAGACTTTCCATAGTGGGGATCCTTCCCACATTCACACCCAAAATGGATGAGGTCCCCATGATTTCAGAGACCACCAAAATGTCCCTCTTTACATAGTCAATATCTAGAGCAAAGGTCATCTATGATCCAGTGACTAATCATATGGAGGTCCTCCCCATATCCAAAAAAATCAAAGACTAAGGGGAATCAACCTAAAAAATGAAGGTCCACTTCATGCAAAAAAGTAACCATCCTATATTAATTTTCCTCGAAATAAGGTAGAATCTTTTCCACTAAAAAAATAACTATAGAAATTCTGAGGTTTCATTCAATATTGTTATCTTCTCATAATCTATTGATGAATGTGATTAAATGATCATACTTCCCCCAGTCTTTGACACCAAATTCTGAGAAAGGATCCTGACATGTGAAATTCATCATCTCAGATGTTGAGGTTCGCAGTATCCCGGGATACCTTTTAATGTATACAGAGAAGGAGGAATACATGGCTCCCTTCTAGGGTCTTATGGTTTACTCATCTATAATATCACCATATTTATTATCTACCACTACAAGATAACATAGAGAGTATTTATGGGACATATTATATTGTGAGTACCTAATGGAAAACAGATAAATTCCACTGCCCATGAACATGAGGTAGTAGTCATAATGAAATACTATTGGGACATGATGTGGTGGTCAACACCACCTCCCAGAGACAAACCAATGTAGAATTTCCATTCAATTCATGCAACAATCTCTCTATATTCCAATTAACTACTATTGTGGTCCACATCCATTAAATTTCTAATTTCTCTTCAACAACAATCGGAGCTTGGGAAATCCAGGAGACATGCCCAACTTCTGAATAGAGAGTTTTGTGGAATACCCTATCTTCTTACTAGATGATTGTGGTTTTCTGGGCAAACGAATCTCCTGACATCGACATTACATGGACCCCCACCCAAGACTAGGTCTCATGCTTTTTTTGGACCATCTGGGCGATTTTTTTAACCAATGTGGCCATTATTTGGTCCATCCAATGAGTTGATATTACTTTGATGAAATTAGACTACAAAAATTCATTGTTGAGTTAGAAAAACTCTCATTGGAACATTATCCCACTTCACCCTTTTACTACCAGCTCGTTCAATGAAAATGAGATTATAACATTACAGTGCTCTATTGAATTTTTGTAGAATAATTTTCATAGGTACTAATATTATAGTAGGGATAATATGATTCTCTCCACTCCAGTCCTATCATGCGGTATCAATATTATCCTAGTGATGTCAAGGATATACCCCGCTTCATAACATTGAACATTCATGACCTCACATTACCAAATGATGGGGACATAAATAATTGATATGACATATAGAAACAAATTATTTTGGTAGCATAGTATCACATGAAATCTCACACAGGTTTCCTTAGTCACCAGTAGGGACAATAACATCGGCATGGATATCACACCACTTCATTTCCCACCAGTCAGAATCTTAACATGGGTATAGGATAACTTGAACCCTTATATCTGCCCGAGGTTTCATAGCAGAAGTAAGATGATCCTAAAATCCATTCTCTATGATAGAATATTGCATATCAGCACCATATTAGAAATGAGATCCTTGAAGAGTGGCATCCTGATAATGGCGATCCTCGATAGGACCATGTTCGTCCTCCACTAGGATAAGAGGGGAAGCCATAGTCATCCATGGATGTTTTCCCTAATCGATCATGGATATCCCACATAAAAAAAGAGAAGAAGCTATATATTATGGAATGTGACCATGGTATGAATCACTAAATAATCTATAATATTAATAGAATCTCCCTTGGTACATAGATAAATCCATTCAATAAGTTTCTCTATAGGAAGCTCTGAAATACACTAGAATTTTTTGGTTGTTTCGATGATCCAGTCAATGTACTATTTGTTAGTAATCCACACCAATATAGGAATCACTATTAGGATGATCTACAAGATGCTCTCACTTCTCACCTCGAATACATGGAATTGGAATAAGTGGAAATCCCACCTGATGAAAAGCCATATTCAGCATAGTGGATGATATGGGAGCACCTTCTAATTTTTGGAATCCAACAGTATCCCCCTTAAATGAGATGAGTAACCCACTATAGCACTCAAAACATTATCTCCAACTTTATAACTATGTTGTGAACCCTATAATAGTAGTATGTTGTGAAGTCCTAATATATTTTCAGATATTGGAAGAGTATGCATTCATTTGGTATATTCAGTTATCAGTTGTATCTATCACTGGCATAGAAGACCAACCCATGTAGCTTCAATTCTAGTTCATCTCCATTACAGAAAATGTATGTGCTGTTCACCTCTTCAAGTAAATGAAAATTCCATACGAATGCATTATAGACATTATCACTAGGTAGAATGTCCTTACATATTTCCACGACATGAATCTAACTCAAGAGAAGCTATATAAGAAGAGTGTTAGTAATTTCAAGATTGAATTGGTTCCTACCCTCATCACTTAGAATTTCCCCGTTGGATCCTTGAAATTTCTTAATTGGATGAATGAGTAGAGGAAGCCACGTAGAAAGCCAAGTTGGAACATCATTCACCTCTGCTAGATCATGCCAGATGATTCGCGAAGGAAAAGACATTTATTGTAGTATATGTGGGATATCTAGAGCTACTAGAGAATTTTACCATATTGAATATCCATGCCCAAACTCACCGAGGATAATAGCCTTAGAAAAATCTGCCTTTCTAACAGCATAATTGAAAGAAACACCCCAACATGCACCCACCAAGATGAGATGATGTGATTTTGGCCCCTTTCCTTCCTCCATCCCCTCATCATGTCTATTATCCTAGAGTTCCTTTATTGGATCGAAGAAACCAAACACACTCCTTACCAGAGGTCGAGGTTCATGGTTATTTCTATAGTTCTTTGGAAAAAGGGATTCTATTGTTACCAAAATGTTGAAAAGAACTATGAGGCTGAGCTCACTAATCTCCCCATCACTACCCTTAACACATTTTCCATGGACATACCATCATGAAATTATATATAATAAATGATAGTCTCTAGGACCAATTGATTATTGAGTGATCATGTTGGGTGATGTCCCAACTTAGGTAACACCCATCTCAGTTGAGCCCAACAGTGATAGTGATGGTTCTAGTGAATGGAAACAAGTCTCCAGCCATGAGACTTAGATGTATGGTGATTAGAAAGTTGACAAAGCTGTTTCTCATTATCATGACATCATCCATTTTTGTATAGGATAGCCTGGACCACTAAAATTCATTGCACATTCTCCAAAAAACTTTTCATCACCACCCCTTAGCCTTCACATCAAAATAGTAGATGTTGATGGAATAAGGGAAATAAATAACCCCCCCCCCTCCATTGTCAAATTTGTTATATAAACTCATAGAATTTATCACTCCAAAGATGAGAATAACTCCCAGAGTTCATCCAGTGTTAGAGGATTTATTTTATGTTGATCAAGAGTGTGAGTCTTTTAACAGAATCAAATTGTTGGATCCCTAAATGATCCCTGATGATGATTAATATCAATTAATTCCTCCCAATGTCCACATTTGACCAAACTAAACAATATTTTGATGATAGATATGTTGTTTGAATTCTCATTATAGTTCTTTAAGCTAGATTTTTCACACCTCTAATACCAGATAGTAGGTGTTGCATAGAGCATAGTAGGAACAATCCTTCCATCCCACCCTTCAAGACTCACAACCACCATTGATTATGCTCATTTACTAGGAAGAACAACTACAATAACATTGTGATCAACTGAAACCATCAAATCTTTAGTTAGCTGATATTCAGCTGGTGGTGGTTATATGAATCTCATCTGATGTGTATCACAATGTTTCCTACACCAGCTAAAATCCAATAGTTCCACAGACAATTCCGATTATACTTACTACCATAGAGGGACCTCTTGTAGTATGTAATGTGAACCTATCATAGAAATACGACATGATAAAGAACCATTCCATCATTCAAGAAACTCTCTAGATCCTTGAGAAAATACTAAAGTCAAAAGAGAACAGAGAAACCCTTGTAAAAGCCTTTAAAAGACCCTTCCATTTCAAAACAAGGGTTGTGACAGCCAAGTTGTTTTATGTAGAGAGGGTTGAGAATTACGAATTCCAATCCACTATATATTTTTTTGGGAAGATGAACTTACTATCATGTATGGTAGCACCATACCACTATACATTATCATCTAGTTCAATGTATTGGATATCACTCGCTATCTAGTTGACTGAAGTTCCAAGTTCTATCTCTTCATGAACTGGATGCTCCATCGGCTGGGACTCACTAATGTAGATTTTATCCCATATAACATGAATATTATGAACTAAGATAGTTCCATATAGAGACCATTGTCAAGATCTATTTGAATAAAAAAATTGATTAGTTTGTTAGGAGACACTGAATTCATGTCGGTCACATAGGAAACTACTTAGAAAAAATTCATGGGTAGGCCCTAGCTCTATGTGCATAGAGAAGTCCCCTCATCATATCAATATTGCCTGAAGTACTCCCACAACTGTTGAATAGGAATTCTCCAAGGTGATATTTCTTTCTTCACCTCTTGTAAATCCTACTATATGGATGAGACTAATTTCCATGTCAAGGAATAACATGTGTAGAACAATGAGGTTGACCACAACTCTATCCCATCCATCAAGGTGATAGATATAGATGATGCATTAATCATCCTGATTCACCGGTTGGAGGCTACGATGCCAGAAATGGGGATCTTATTTGTCATTTTGTGGGAGGAAAGGGTGACACATACCTAGGTACAATGAACACATGAAAATTACCTCATTCTCCTACATTGTTTATGCTTATGTGATATAATAACCCTTACTCTAGTTAGATTGTGAGATATACTCCCAAATGAAATTAATGCACATCATATATGCATGTTTGACCAATCCAACTTGAATAATCATAAGAAGTCCAACCATAATTACCTTGACATCATGCTTGGACCCTATTGTTGAAGTCCTGATGTAATCAGTTAGACATCCTCTATCTCTGTTATTATTAAAGCGAAAGATTCTCCTAGTGGATATTATACTTCCCATCAAGACGAAACCTATGTTTCTCTAGAATCAGTTTTTCAGAAATAAAAACCCCCATTAAATGAATCCTCTTACCCAAATAATGATGATGGTTTGGAAGACACTCATCTTTCATCTGAGGAAGAAATACCCACCACTATCGCTGAGATGGTTTAGGATACTCTTGGTGTTGAGTAATATCCAAGGCCAATGTTTATTGGTGTAGCAATTAATTCAGTGAAATAGTAGTAGTACATTAATTTATTTATCCAACAACATGATGTTTTTTCATGTAGCTATAAGGAGATGATAGGACTATACTCTTAGATAACATTCCACCATTTTGGTCCCCTCATAATCAATCGTGAGATTATATGGCCTCTAAGGAAGATATACCCATCCTATAGTGCCATGGTCAAAGATGATGTTGATATTATTATTAAATCAAGATTCATTAAAATTGTTTAGTACCTCAAGTGGCTAAACAAAATCATCCCAGTCAGGAAGAAGAATGAGAATATCAAAATCTATATCAACTTCTGAGACTTCAACCACCAATGTCCAAAGGATGTTTTTCCTCTAACAGTGATGGAGTAGTTGATCGATTCCAAACAAGGGTTCGAGACTCCCTTCCTCATGGATTGATACATTGGGTAAAAAGAAACTATGATGGTCCCCGTAGATGAATAATGCACAACAATCATTGTCTAACATGGTAATTTATACTCTTTGGTGACACATTTCTCTCCACCTTCACATGGGGGTTTGGTATGGCTTCCCTTGTATGCATAGGCTAGTCCTAATGGAAATTTACACACCTTATCATTCTTCCCAACTTGTTAGCTCTTCTCTGGTGAATTCACATTGCTCTGAATCCTCATCTAGACTCTACTCCATATAAAATCATCTTATTCCATTTAATCATATAATTGTGTGTCTTGAGGACCATGAGGTGTCCCTAAGGCCTTGGATATAAGGCTTCAAGGTGGCCTAAAGTCTATGAGGTGGATCGAGGACCTTGAGGATGAACTCCCCGAAATGTGATTTTGAGGTAACCTTTATAATTTTCTATTTTTTGTTGTTAAATATAGAGGAATATATATTGAACTAGAGATGATGAAAACCATCAACAAGATGCATCCACTAAGAACACTCCAATAGCTCTGAGGAATTCATGGCCACATAGACTACATACAGTATTTCGTTATAAACTTGTTGAGAATGTGTAATCTATTTTCTTGGATCATAAAGAAAGGAAATATCAACCAATGGGAATAAGGGTGACATTCCTCCTTTAAATATATCCTGAAATATATGATATAATCTTTGATTCTGATGTAAACCATCTTAGGGAAGCCATTGATACTCTATGTGACCACCTATGAATGATCCCTCAACACCCTGCTTGCCCAAATAAAAAATGAAGAAAAATAGAATAGTTTATACAATCATATTATCATTATCCACGACATAGAGTGTAGATTCTCTCTTACCATGAAGTGATTCCTAATGTTGATTTTTATAGTAAAAAATTTATGGCATTATTTTCAACCTCCTGAGATATAGTGGGTGTCCCGTGTCATTCCACTAAAGCTTATACTGATCCAATGGATGGTGATTAGCTTGCTAGTGAAATTTTTGGTAATTATTATTTAGTTCGACATCATGTTCATTCCCCAATTGGACGTCATGGGTTGATCAATGATATAATTTATGGCCTCTCATCTGGCTCATGAGAAATCACCCCATAATGTTGATTTCACAAATGTGGATATCCTCTCCAAGGACCAAGTTGTTCTATGCTGGAAGATGTATTTTAATGGTTCCTCAAATATTCCAACCTGTAGAAGTCCCAAAAATGATATTCTTAATAGAGAGGGTCTAGGAATCATCATAATCACTCCTATATATGTTGTAATTCCCTACTCTTTTTTTCTATCATATAGCTGCTGAAAAAATGAGGTGGTGTATTGAGATCTCATTATTGGTCTCCAGCTGGGTCTCAGTATTTATGTCCCATGCTTACATGTGAATGGTGACTCTGTGTTATTCATAAAGTATGTAAATGGTTATTAAATTGTCTGGACTCTATATCATGTTTCCATACTTAGGCAAGAATTCCAGGTAATCTCCCAGTCCCCATCTCCTCTAGAGGTTACCCATGTTCCTTGATCATAAAATTGTATATATGATTTACTATATATTCAAGATTCTTATATTCAAAAAACTGATTAGGATTATCCATACATTAATGTGTAAAATCAAAGAGTCATATCTCATGTCATTTTAGACAAAGATGAAAATCTGCATTGAAAATAGCTAACTGATGGTGCATCTACATCAGGACCTCCGAATCTACAAACAGCTAAAGAAGCCACTAATTTGAAAAATCCATGTATCATGTAACTCTATCATGGACCTCCCATGCCAAATAGTCTCAATAATGAGTGAATCCATTAGTGCACAATGAACATCACCCTCCAAAGTAGTCTCAACCCTAAGAAGACTCTATACAACCATGATTTATATGGGATTCTCCTAAGTTGCATACAAGGAGATGAGAGTCCCTTGGTTATGATGGAATTTAATGTCATGTCCTAAGGTGCTCACATGGCAGGGTTATGTCTCTCTCACCATATTTGAAGGATATGATACTTCAATACCAATATAGTCAATCAGTGTATCATGTTATCCAAGAGGTTCCCCATGTTTTAGTTTAATGAACAATTTGTACCTCAACCACAAGATCACCTACATACTACTATGTACAAATTGAACTTTTCCATTTAGTGGAATTAAATTTTGTAACTATATCCACCATCGAAAACTCTCTATGAAAGTTTCATTATAACCACAACATATTAATTCTATAACTGGGAATAAGTGATCCCTTTCAAGGATTTCAAATCCGAACCAGTCGATTATTTCATTAGATACAAAATCATCTATTAGTTTGGAGGTACCCATTCCATTCTAATAGACAATGAAACCAACTCTTGAGTAGCCGATCTGAAATTTCTTTATATTGTATACAACATCTTGTCCAACCGCACTCTGGCTATTACACAAAGAAAATTCTGTTAAAAACAACTCAAACATTTTGATGAAGATAGTGTTGTTTAATAAGAATAGTTGGTCTGAAAAACTCTACAACACTCTCTTGTATTATCGAATTATGAGTCGTAATTCCACCTAAGTGACTCTATACGCCATGGTGTATGGAAAATAGGCAGTGCATCCTATCGATATCTAGTTTCCATTACATCAAATAGTTTTCTATGATCACCGGATATTAGAACTGATATCACATGTTCATCTATTTGACCTGGATTTTTTTGAAGAAAATTGGATCCAAGCCTTGAAAAATCAAGAGGGGAACTGGAATAAGGAAGACATAGTGCTCAATAAGAAGGTTCTCTTCTAGTTATACCTCCAAGGTGATACTGTATTGGCTCTCCAAATTCCAATGTCATCTAGAAGGATGTCCCTAATGTTGGAACCCATGTGGGAAGGGAAGTATATCATTCATAAGGTTTATACCAATGGTTCATACTAATTGGTAATTATATATGGGGAGAACATCACTTCCCTAACCAATTCCATATTCCTCACAAATTAATTCTCATGATCACACAAACATCCATACCACATAATGATAAACTGTACAGACCAGTCCTGTCACCCGATCATAAACCACATCGTCATCATCCTTAATGTATAACATTTAATTATGTGTTAATCATTATTGAAACATAATTATTATTTGTCAAGGGAAAATAGTATGTTGGGTACCATGGATATTTTAATGTATCATAGAATTTTATGTGAAGATATAAAATTTTTACAAACAAAGCTACACATCATACATGTGTGCTAATTGGCGATCATAGGTGTTACCAGTGACGTAAAAAGGCACAAAAACATATTTCAGGGACCTATTATCGTTACCTATACTATTATAGTATTCATGAAAATCTTCATGAGGGAGTTTCACCATAGAACTGCATGGTGGACCAATGCCAAAAATTTACTTTGACCAGGTCTCCTCCTTACCTATAAATATGACCCATTGGGATACCCATTTAAGTAATTGAAAATAATGAAACAATCCTCAATTCACTCATTGAAAATCACCTTTTAATTGGTCCCCATATTTTTAAGGTGGATTTCTAAAACACTAGAGACGATATAATTAAAAGGGATAAATAAGACTAATGTCCCTTTAGCATCTAAAATACCAAAGACATGTTTGAGGCCCATATTATTTTAAGGAGAAATCACCAACATGAGGTCCCCCTCCCTAATTAGGGAACCACGTGAGACTATTATAAGGACACTGGTAGGGACATATGGTGCCCAGGATAATACCTCCCCCAATAGTTGTAACCTAGAAGTCCATTGGAATTGGAATATCTATTATTTCAACCCGTATTCTCCTACATGATGTCTTTTTAGTTACTTATAAAACCTGGGAAACATACATATGAAGTAAACTTTTGTTTCCCACCTTCATAGTGCACCTGAATGGAACACATGTGCTGAGAATCTATGCCCATGACCTATGTTAGGCACCCTTTATGGTCTCTTCAATGCCACTGATGGTAGTGCCTCTCCTTCCCTAGCTCGCTTTTCTGAAATTGACCATGTTGAAACTGCCACCAAGACAACATGATTTAAAAAATATTTGGGAATGACACATTTGTGTGTCTCCCATTTGATTTTGGATTTTTATGATAATAGGTTTCCCAAAATTGTCCTATTAGTGGTTAAGGGTCCTCATGGATTCTATAGAATTGGATATCTACGATCACATACACCCTTAACCTAGGGATAATTTTTAGGAGTTTTGATTCTCATATTTGAGGGATATGTCTCTATCCATCCATTCTAACCTCTAAAAACTAGATCCTCAATTTAATATTAGGTAGGGTGATTATTATTCTTATTTTAACTTTCCACTGGGAATGATATCCTCTCACCTCACTACACGACTAATTTTTGGAAAACCATCCTGGTGTAAGACCCTATATTTTAATGTAATTTTTGTTAATATTTCATCAATATAAATCCTTCATCTCCTTCCTTAATTAAATTAAACACATTTAAAATTCCATTTGAAGATAGAGAAGCATCATTGACGTTTCCACTTCCTCTGTATCCAAGACCTTTTTCATCGTAGCAAATATATATTTTGTCGCAGCCACAAAATCTTCCATCATCGAAAGAAAGAAATTGTGTGATTTTTTGAATCATTCATATACTATTGTTTCTCACATAGAGCATGACTCACATGGAATTATAGGTTAGTAATGATCATTAAATCTATAGAATCCACTTGAAGTATTAAAGTTTGATAAATCTGATTCCTACTCTTACAAATATACGTAGCAAGACCACATATGGTCAAAGATCACAAGACATCCTACCAATGATTGAACCACAATTATAACATCACTAATTGAGGAATCATCCTTATATGTAAGCCCCAAATTAAACACCCAAACCATCATAAGTTAATATATCATTCATGATTACTTTTATAGGCCATCTTCTTCAAGACTAATCCTCAATATAATCCTATCAATGGACCATAAACCATTGTGAGACTTATTGAAATATATTGGATTTGATTACCATCTAAATGGGATAAATAAGAATACTTACTGAGGTTCAAACAGAAAACCATAAATCAACCATTTTATTTTATGACCATACCCCAATAGGGTGTATTTAATCATGGAAACCCATATCCCATCCATGTTTCTTGGGATGTTTCAAAATAATTCTAACACTAAGAATTGAATAGGAAACATGAGTATTGACCACATTTCCATGTGATATTAAACTGTACAGTTGGGTCCTCATCACTTGTCCTTAAATGGTGTGATTTTCCATATTAAGTAGAACCCAACTATATTGGTTCTGATTCCTTTCCATAGATACAAAGGAATCCTATATATGGGTTTTATAAAAACATCATAATAACATATTTCTCTCTGGATGACGATAAATTCTGTAGTGAAATTCATCTATCTAGATATCTATGAACTCCAGAGTGACCCACTGTGTGGATAGATAACCATCATCATCATAATAATGACCAATGAATCTATAATTAGTATATTAAAGGATACCATAGATAGAGAAACTCAAATACATACAGATGTATTCATTGATGAAGGAGTTTAGATACATATAGATGATTATGAATTTCACACATTCTAATAATTGATTTCTAATATTTGGATAACAGAAATCCTGAATATGAAGGATTCAAGAACATATCATACATATATAAGAGATTCCCATAGTAAGAAATAATTCCCCCCCAAAAGGGTTTGAGGAGCCAAACCTCACATTATCTCAACAAATGCGAGTTTATGAGTATCATAGTTCAAAAAACCAAACGGACCTATGCCTTTGGAAAGCTAGCCCCTTGGGATAACAAACTTTTCAGTGTTTCTAGTTCTATATCCAAATCTGTTGGAATCTATTCTGAAATAGTGTTTCTTAACTAGAATGCACATTGTGAGGGAAACAATCATCCTCAATATATGATGATAAAATGCGCATTTATCATATCTATTGCATGATTTTAAACTAGGAGACTTGCATATATTAAAATCATAATAATGGTCTTTCCACTCTAATCACCATGGCATCCCTCTATGTATAGATCTAACCAATGCAGGAGACATTATTTATTAACCACATACAGCTTGATCCCCATCCTTATGAGAGTCACAATGATACTTAGATCTTCAATATCGAGATTATAAATGTCATTTATATTATTTTATGTAGTTCAACATTTATCCATACCAGATAACAAAAAACTAAATTGGAATTAATGAACCACATGTGGCTTGATTCCAATCCTCATAGGATACATAGTGGAATATATACATTTTTTTCATCGGGCCAAATTTGGGATCCAAAGATCATTTTTTCCCTCATCCTCATCAGAGTCCATTTTACATGACATTAAACTATAAATGGGGTGTTTTTTTTTGGAATTTTGGATGTGGTGTTAGGCCTCATTCTCCTCATTCACGTTTGTTTTTTATATCAATGGACAAAGAATACCATTTTAAGAAATTCCCCATCTTATTCCAAGATCTACGACCATAAAATAGATATTGAATATCATCCCTCGTGAAATTAAACTACGTTAATGCCTCTTCTAGGACGCATAATGTGGTGTTGGGATTTCTTGGCCTCATTCACATTGGGTGTTCTAGGATGTCGTGCAATACAAACCAATTGGAGATATTCTCATTGATGATAAAAACACTATAACCTTTAAGAAATAATAAATGTCTGCATTGCATGAAATTAAAGTACAACCCTACCCTATACATGTTCAGGATGCCTCACAATAATCCTTGGATGCCTCAGTTCCATTTTTCAGAGAATACTTCCAAAAAAAGTGTTTCTTGTCAAAAACAAATTATTTTCGAACAACACGTAGATTGATTCCCATCCTCATGGGATACATAGATATGCCCAGACATTTCATCTTTAGGACCATCCATAAGCTTCTTCAAATATTTATCCCATTGGGCTTGATTATATTCCAATCCTTATGACCCAAAACTATATGAATTTCATATTAATGTAATAATGTTGTTCATGGGACTCCATGAATCATCCATGTTAGATTTCGTATTTTTAAGGCACATATATAACATTTTAATGAACTTCTCTCTTATATTCCATGCAACATGACTTTAAACATGTTTGTAATGGTCCTTACAATATGACCCTACACTATCCAAAAACCCGTGTTTGATTCCAATTATCTATTTCCTTTACATTCACACATTGATAATTTCTCAGTCTAGGTATCCATCATATTTCAAATCTAGATAGACCCCCTAATTTTTGTGTTTTTAGGCCGCCTTTGGTTCAACTCCCATTTTTGGAACAATATCATAAATGATCACCATAATGAAATTACAAATCCGGTGTTTTCAAACATGATCCAGTATATATTTTTCATTTTATTTCCCCTTTTATGGCTGGTTAGGTAGGGATTATTTCATTTGTGAACATGGTAACCAATCTATACTAACTCAAAGGTCACCCCTCTAATATGAATCATGACGGTCTCAGTTTACATCCATTTCATTCTCTATGCACTCTAACATGTTAGAAGATCCAAGATATTGTTTCTTGTTTCCCACATTCAGAATGGAACATGCATGCTTAGAAGTATGGTAAAGGGTCAAATAACGTGGAAAAGCTACATAAAAAAGGAAACTAAAATCATGGCCTAAATTATATGACCTTAAAATACAAAAATATATCTGAGAATTCACGACTTTAAACTATGTTTGAATATATTGAAATGTGCAGTGTGGTATAAGATTCCTTAATCATTGTTCACATTGAGTTTTTCAATCCATCACACCATGTTTGTGCTTTTGAGATACCTTTCTCATGTTCCAAAATCTACGAACTAAAACCATACTATCTCCAAGGATTTTGGATGTAACATGGGTCCTTTGGGCCTCATTTCCAATGACATCATTATGTTCCCACTACTTATGTGGTACACATGCATTTTTTCACAGGCATGTTAGTTATATTTCCTATTTGTTTCATAATTATAATGGGGATGGAAATTCCCATGGTCCATGAAACATGACATTAAATTATTATCTAGGGTCCGTGCTGGATGACATTATAATATGTGAAACATCATTGTTAGATGATGTTAAACTCTAGGAAACGTCTTAATTACATGACATTAAACTATTCCATGCATCAATCACATTGTATGATGTTAAAATTCATGTTCATCATCCACATTTCTAGGACATAAAATGACATGTAATACTATGACCTCACCAATGAGGTCCTTCTATAAAGATGGGTATGATCATTATTAAGACTAATGTGTCTAAAACAATGTTCCTTAAGCCACATAATCATAATTCTATCAGTGTCAGAAATCATTCAATCATGCAATAACTCTACTCCCATGCTTCATGTGCCCTTAATATGGATCCTAAACCTTTAATATTTCTTAAGGGACCCCCTAATGTCGTAGTTTATTTCTTATTTTTCTCACCTACCATACTAGGCCAACATTTTTGAAGACATGAAACTACATTTTGATATTTGTTTATTATTTCAATAATGGTCAATGATCAACCCACATTTGTTTTCCCCCATTTTAGGATAGTGATATAAGTGATGTGTCTTGAACATGGTCATCTATCATCTTTTAACATCATACCATCCTCCCCATCTTCCATATATTTTGGAATGAAGAATCATTTTCATCATTCCCCATTGTTCGGATCCATTCCAACACAATTGGAACTAACCAGATCGTGTACTAGAACAAGTTTTGAAAAGATAGTCGGATTCTATGAGAGACTTATTATCCAATCATAAGCTCTATCAATCAGAATACTCTAGTTTTTTAGTCAAAAATTGCTTACCCCAAGTCTTCTATGGTTATTCAGAACTCTCATATACACTGAACAAATATGTGGTAATCCCTTATTTCCCAAACTATACATGACCCACATGAGCTTATGGATTATTCATTAGTTTTATCATAAATATGATCATGAATTGATAATTAATTCAAGAGAAAATATATCCATACACATAGTATGTTCAACAATATGAGATTTATGAGTTATCGTATAGTTTTACCTATAGATATACTCATTAATTGACCACATGATCTCTACCAACAATAAGCATGTGGCCCCCAAGAAATGTTTCATCCTCCCATGATCTTCTTTCTTATCATTAGCCTATGGATGAATCTCATCATCTCTTGTATGTGCCTGGATCCACTCAGTCTAGATATCAGAAATCTGAGTAGTCAACTGCTTTATTTGGTTCTCATCCTATTCTAGTAGAGTCCTCAAATTGACGGTGATTTCAAACTGAGTTGTGAGGAAAGTGGTATGCTCACTAAGATGCTCCTCTAGCTTATGGATATCTTGGGTAACTTCTTGAAGTATTTACATGTTTACTGACTTCTCCAGACAATTGTAAGCTTCCAGATCCTAGCCCTCCTCTCACAACATTTTGGAATAGACACCATAGACTAGCTCATGAAGTTCATGAGCATCATCCCCTAGGAAACATTGGTTTCATATCCAATAGTGGAGTGACAGAATCAGAACCACTAGTTGTGGTTTAAGGGTATGATCAATGATGTTTTGAATGCATATCCATTCCCTATTCAAGATGATACTATTTTTATCAGCCATGTCACGGTCGATATCATCTATATCCTCAGGACCAGTAGGGTAATACTTAGGAATGTCAGTAAAGAGACCAATAGTTGGGTCTTCCTATAGTATTGACTCTAATGAAGTCAGTTCGATATCAATAGGGGGATATATTCTATTTCTTCCACTTTGATAAACTAACCACTACAGGCATTGTGTTCTACCTCGCTAGTGGAATCACTTAGAGTTATAGCCTCTTTTTCATATGGAACCAACAAGGCTACCTCAGTTTGAATGTCCATCTCCTCAAGAACAAGAGAAAATATTATTTGGGATATAATAGATTCCTCGAACCCCTTCCCTATATGGGTTCATAATCTTATGAGAGATTCACGTGAAAAAAATCACCTCGAACAATTTTCTCAATTAATGATATATATGAATTTGTGATATCAAAGACTTACTAGAGATAAGTGCCATTAGGTCAAGATGTTGGATTGCCTTTGGGACCTCCATTATAAGAAATACTCCTCTAGTAGGTATTTCATTTACTATAACTATCCCTCATTTGATATATTGATTAGGATATGCATAATGGAATTACATGTTTATGCTAATGATCCTTGGAAACCTGATTGTGGACAGAATGATTAGGATAGTCTCTTTTGAGGAGGAGGAAGGATTTAAAGGATGAATCTTCTCGTATGTGTCATTTTAGTAGTTTAATCCATAAAAAATACATGTATAGGGACCCTATAGACAATGAAAATGACATGGTATTCTGATATTTCCACCCTCACCTCTCATTTGGACCATCGCTAGCCGCCTCGTCCTTGTTCGGCTCAGTACCTACATCGGTCCTAGTTACAGGCCTGGGAGAATGTTCCCCCACACCCACTATGGTATATTCACTCTCTTCTATCAGCACCCCTTATTGAGTTTCATGTTTCTCCTATTAATGATGAGTTATTTTAATCATATCTATGGGGTGAAAAGAGATATCCCCAGGCGGTGTTTCCTCGATGTCATCCCCAGGAGGAATTTGTTTTCGATCTAACTCTTGGTAGATCATTACCTTCACCAGGGTGAAAGGTTCATCATATATCCCCATATAGAATGCTGTGAGATCCATGGTCATCATGTACTCATGAAATTAAAGAAATATGACCATATTGGACACATTAATTAACTTTAATTGTATAAATTCATGCCCAACACACCTCATCCATCACAAATGGTTTTTGGATGATAGCTATTATCACAATGTAATCCACGAGGACAAAAGGGTTGGGAAAATGGCATCAAAAATAGGTTATAAGGGATACCTTAACTTCTTCTAATGAGATTATTTCATTTTACCTCAATACCACATTCATGAACATTGCTCTTTAGGAGGTGATGGTAGGCCACAACATGTGATGTCCCGACACAATGATTTTAGCTCATGTTGTCGTAGTTCCCTGGTTTTCTTCTAGGGTGAAATCCTTCCATCCATCCCACTATTATGGCTTCACACTCATAGATTAAATCATATAGATTAACCTTCTCATGATTTCATTCAGATATTCCTCCACATAGTTTATTGCATACTCCATTGATAGTTCATCGTCGACATACATAGACGGTAGCATGATTGTTTCTCTATATCCAGTAGTCATTTTCATGTACCAGAACATTAAGAGGATACATGGGTCTCACTTATCATGTAAAAATGTATAATTTTTTTCACCTACTTTTAATTGAATATGAACTACCTAGAAATGTGGATGACACATATGGTTCATAGAGGATATTTCAATAGATTTGGTCCACAAGAACACCACTCCTGAATCTCATTAAGTACTCTCTCTTCTCCCATGAACTTTGAAGGTTATCCACCATATGGATAACTAGAGTATAGAATGGTTGGAAATTAATGTTTTTGGTATTTCTAATTTGGGTTAAAAATAACTCTTTATGGAGGGAAAAGGGCCATACCCCAACAATGTTCTGAAATGTTGGCCATAGATCAGCCCATGGAGGATAGAAGACATTTGGAAATTTGTATCATCCAAGTCAATCTACAATATATTCTTGTGGGAGCTGGAATAGTCTATAGATTATCCAAGGAATTATTCCCCTTGAGATTCATCCATGAATGTGGTATAGGATCGTTAAGATAGGTATTCCATGATTTACTTGATTGAGACAAGCCAACATCTCCTAGACAACCATGGTTTCCAGGATTATCCCTATCCTTGTGCCCATCACCAGTAATAACCACCCACATAATAAAGTAGCATGGAATTAAGAATATTAATCCTATGAGTCCTAGATCTCATCCTTTATATACCTCCAACTCTGAAATTCTCACGCCACTAGGATGACCCAGTATGATCTTACCATTCCACTATATGATGCATTCCAACACTGCTTCCCTCAAACCGACCTCATCACAGTCTCAACCTTCTTAAATAACAAGTTAGACCATGTTTGAAAATATATTACCTTTTAGATGAACTTGGTCTTCAGTTTCACCTTCAATGCCTCCAACATATGCTTCATTAATATTTTAGTCACATCCTTACCCTTCAAATGTTTTCGGGTTGAGTAAACTCATTGTATTGGAAACCCTCCATAGGAATTCCTCTGATACAATAAATTTCCCACAAGATAAAGATGACTTTTACATGGAGGAGGTAGAACATGACTGTGTCTGGAGACCATTATCTATGATGATACAAAACCATATCCTATTCATGTCAGGTATGGAACTACAATGTTCGTACAACCTCACATAGCTCGATGTTATACTTTTCTTCTCCAAACTCCATGCTTGTGTAACATATCCAGTATGGCAGTGCCTATTCAATTGTGATGTTTATCTTGGACCTAAGGTACAATTCCTTCTTCTAGTACACACTTCTATCCCGTATTCTATATTTTATGCTTCTAGAATAATGGGGGCTTGAAATTCATCCACCTCAAGATCATTTCATGTGATCATCCCGGTCATTGTATTCAAGACATAGAAGACCATTTCCCAATTCTCTCTTTCTACATGGAAATAGATGTTGATGTTGTATCACTATATAATATATTAAAACATGAAATATGATTGTTTTGAATCATATTTCATGCCCTAGATGGATACATCATCTCCTATAATGATGTTCAACATTCGGAGGCTGCCACTCAAGTGATAGTCCTTACCCGACTGTGTTTGCACACCCAAGAGAGTCATATTGTCTAATATGATACTCAAATAATGAAATATTTTAGGGATCCCAATAATCACCACAAATATCAAGGAATTGTAAGCTTCCATATCTACAACATCCTATTTACCAGCCATTCATTTTGTGTCTGGAATGATAATGTAAGAAGCAAAAAACATTAGGGGAATGGAATGCAAGATCAACCCACGATCATACAAAAGTTTGAAATTTTACGAAGGGAGATGCGTGAAATAATGAAATGGTTATTCATAAATCAATGATATAATTTATTTCTATCATAAATCTTTTTATAATTGTATGTATGATAGAAAAATTGAAAACCTTAAAAAAGGTGAAGGTACTGTGCAAAGTCCCCGCACATATTTATATGCCTGGACTAGATCCTCTGCGTGAAAAGAATGCCACAATCATACTGAGCACCATTGTTTCATGCTAGTCCATGGGTGCACCCCTTTTCTGGATTTTCCTTAAAAAACAACCTTATGGTCATGTTTTATCTCCTATTTTGAGGGGGGAATTTGTTGGCACCAAATTTTGTAGAAATCCATAATGACCATCTTTGTTAAAATTATAAGCACTATTTTACTTAATAGAACATTCTAAGGATCAAAAGGATGATGAACATATGATTCATGGTATGAAAGAAAGTAAAAAATCAACATTGAAGGATCTTATGTTCCTAATGAAACATCAAATGTGTCATTTTTTATCGTGTCTCCTATGGCCTGGAGGGAGAGTGGAACATAATGCTTTTTCCACACCTAAAATCATTCCCACTACCACTGAATATTATTTCTATATATTTATTTTTACCCCCTTAATCAAAATGACCTTGTAGAAGTTGAATCATCACTCTGCTACACATAAGACACCTCTTTCATGACATCATGCAATCCACAATACCCTCAAGATACAGGATTTTTCCGGATAGGTTCCCTAGGGGTCCAACTTCATGTGGGCCCACATTGGCTTGACCCTCACCATTTTATTTTGAGGCTAAGGGAAGTGTTTGAAAAATAATCCACTTTAAATTACCTCTTTCCTTGCGAGCCCCATTCATGAGGTTAATCCATCTAATTGCATTCGTTTCTTACTTTATGATTAATGAGTTATGATTACTCCAAGGCACCATGTTCAATACCCTTTTTCAAAAAATCCACATCTCTTGTGAATGCCTCTTCAATGCCTCCCTATGGTATTTCAAATAGTGGCTTCATTGAACCTTATGAGGTTTCCCCTATTGTGTGTCCTTACATCATTATTTTTCAAATTTTTAAGCTAATGAATTATGATTTTCAACATAGGTACACTAACATCAAATCCATGACTTCACAATCCCCTAAAAAATTATAGATTTGATTTTATAAGTCCACCCCCTCTTAAGTGTGGATGAGAAATAGTAATGTATGAATGGTGGTGATGTGTGAATCCCCAAAATCTGAGCTGGAGGCCATAAACATTCCCTTCACCAATGTCCCCAACACATGATGATAATCTATAATCTCACCATATGTGGAAAGAGCATGATGTAACCATGTTTGTGTGATAGGGAATAAAATCCTCCTCACATGGAATGAAATCCACCAAACATGATCAGAGAGGGGATCAACACTAGGAATCACTCACTTCCTACACTCTCAGCCCACTGTCTCTATCTCTTTGGGAATTTATCGATGTGAATATCATGATGTTTCCATGTGTAAGAGATAACATGTCCATGATAGGATGATATGTGTATGAATGTATTGTAATTTTATCTTCCTCACATAGAATGAGATCTCCCTTATACAAAATAATGTCCTCATTAGGTAGCTCACATGAATAACCCCCATAGCTTCTATCATTGGTGCATCTGTCATGACACAAAAATAAGGTACACTACTTTTTTTTCTCAGACTGAGAATGAGTCACGTGGGAATAGAGGATAGATTGAACAATGAAACCCTATCAACAATTTTAGTAAACTACTATTCTTAATCCCCACCATGTCTAGTGGGAATACTCATTATGTGTAATTCTGAATCATCCTCATATCATCTCGACAACACCTACTCGTCAGCCCCAAACATATTATTCACTTCACATCGGGCATCTTCTTTAGGTTTAAACACCAAATGCCCCTACAGAACCACATGGAATTCAATTTACAGCTAATTGGGATAAATATAAGCCTTATTAACGTTCAATACCAACAACCACAATAATTCATCATCATCCATTTAATCAAACCAATAC
Source organism: Viscum album (assembly GCA_963277665.1). Lineage (NCBI taxonomy): Eukaryota > Viridiplantae > Streptophyta > Magnoliopsida > Santalales > Viscaceae > Viscum > Viscum album. The sequence continues at coordinate 669,439,754 of OY728155.1, forward strand.
CCTCATAAGACATCCTCATTTTATATAAGATACAACATATCATTGAAATAAAGCAATCCCTTTGGTCTGTTCCAATGAATAGGACCTTAACACATCATTTCCTCTCCTAGAAGAACATGAGAAGATCTTATGCGTAATGCCCCCAAAAAATCCAACACAACACTAAAAATAGTGTTTCTATTACGAAGGGAATATAAAATGCATATTCCCCACACTATTCATCAAACTACGTAGGTTTTGATCTCTATATTCGGAATAGGGTTTGTAGGAATTCTCCAGAAGGTTCAATCTCAGCCAATGGTAAAGCTTGGTGACTTCCTCATAGGGACGTAACCCTTCATGGTTTAAAATATTACCCTTTATGGGACAAACCTCAACTTGTCTTTTTTACTTAGGTGTTATGACCCATCCATTATTAAATCTTCTAAGTTCCCCCACACAGGGATGTACCCCCCTTGACCTGCCTCCAACTGGAATTCTGATTGTCCTTTATTCATCATCTAATGATGTTAAAATCATAAACTTTCACACTCCCACCTAGTGTTAAACATGGGATTCTCTAATAATAACTTTTAAGAAATGACTTTGGGATCCGTTACCCCGTGATTTTCATGGGATTCCTTAGGATCCTCACCTAAAATGCCTCCATCAGATGCCCTTTTATAAGTAAGAATAGAGGAGACCAATGTTCATGCATCCATACATCATAGCAATGCCCAATGTGGAAATTCCCCTATCATAAGGTTTTTTACCTCTCAATACCCCTTGGAATATTTAGTTAAAAATATTATAATTAACTAACATACACAATTATATGGAACTGATAAATATTTTAATGAATGACATCATAATCTATGATGGAGACCCATACTAGGAGATGAGTTGCAAGGAGAAATACACGGAAGGAGGAAGTAAAAACCAATCATAATATTATGGTCATGTATAAAAAAACTTCAATAATGTGATTAATTTCTCATTCCATTGGATGTATTGAATGTTAGTTACAATGAAACATCAATAAAAAATAACACGCAAGGCAGTTTCCCCCAATGAATTCATTAGAAACAATGGAAATAGGTTAGATCACAATCCGTATACTGTCCTTGACAAATTAATTCCTCATAACCAAGGTGTTCAGTTCATCTTCTATGAGAGAGTCCTCAACATATTCTGGATATAATGGTAGATTCTACATTTCATTATTTTGTAAGGGAGGGTTAATTGGAATATTATATATTGTCATTGATGATATGTTATCAAAGGGTGGTTTATGGAATTACTGGTGACATAAGATATATTTTGGTTCATAAATAATATTTCATGCTAGATATAGAGAATTTTATATAGATTTACTCTATCCCTTTTGTGCCAATTGATATGAAGACAGTCGTAAATCAACAACTATAGAGGTAGGACATTTCAGATAAAATAATATTCTATAGTGGGGAGGGAAATCATAGTGAAAGAAATTATATAGAGTACTAGCATTATAGTTAGACATATGTTTCTAGTTAGGAGTCTTATGAAATTTACTCTTTGGAAGACCATTATGGTGGACTGTCTCAATGAGTGGACCTTCTTGTCATTTGATCTTCTGACAGTGGGGAGGATTTTTTGGTAAACATTCAAAGAAAAGTAAATAAGATCAATATCGATACCAATATTGAGATGAAATTTATAGTGGGTTCTCTTGGAAGGGCCTCCAGAGATACTAGAAATAATATCATTAGGAATAACATCACACAAAAAATTACATCCTAAATATGATAACGAGTTAACTAGATATTGATCCACCAATGAAAAATATTCAAAGGTATCTATAATACAGTCATCAAAAAAATTATGGATATTGGCCTATTAAAAATATTTTTGAATCCCCTTTAATGTTTCAATGTTTAGTACTCTTTATTATAAACAAGTTGTGTTTTATACATAACAACATTCATATGAGGGGGTATCCATATGGGACCCACTTTTTAAATTGTATTTGGTTAACATGCTTCTTTAAATGAGTATTAATATGAGCCTCCATTTTGGATTCCAATAAGTTATAAAAAAGAAACTCCAAGAATTAAAGGGAATAATAGTAAGTTCCTTCTCCTAAGAGTCTTATTGAATATTCTAAAATTACATAAATAATTTGGAAGGAATATATTTTTCCTTGAAGTTTAAATTGTTCTCAATATGGAACCAGAATGTGTGTTAGATCCTATTATTAATTATTCACCAAGATATACCAATGATCCAATTTGATGTGAGAAATATTATGCATCTACTCTCAAGGGGAACCTGATTTACGGTGAAGGAATCCACTAGTAGTTTGAAAGGGTGTGGGTTTCCATACCCTATTTATAAGGCCCCGACCTTAAACCATACTTAATATTGAATTCACATTGAGGATCTTTTCAGGTTTAGAGTTTTAGAGAATAAGAACATAACTATTACATCTGAAAAGATTAAAAAGTAGACACTTCTACTAAGTTTCCATAATAAAAAAATCTTAAAAAGAAACATTTCTAGTTCCATGTTTTATATAGCATGGCATTCCCTTGATCCCATCCTTGACCTTATTCCACCTTAAGTCCTGTGAAAAACATTTCAAAAAAACTTGGTGTGAGCATAAAAATCTCAATAAGGGATACACAAAGAATGAAAACTATTAGTTTTTCAAACATCAAGTAAACCATGTATACTCTATCAAAGTAATACCTTCACCTTCATGAAGTAGTAAAAACTCTTCACTGAATAAATTATCATTACTTATCTTTTTATAACCAAAGGATTACCATAAAACCCATATAAAGAACACATAACATATATAAAGGTAACTTGGGACATAAACATACTTAAGTGGAATAACCATACGGTCGACTTCCACACATATCACTTAATGGAATAGCCATACGGCCAATTTCCATACATACTTAATGGAATAGCCATACAGCCGACTTCCATATCCAATGCATTGGAGGTTATAACGTAACCACCCGTCCTAGTATTCACGGCACCACCCGTCATATGGTTTATCATGTAACCACCCGTAAAATGTCCAAGTACAATCATTACAAAAAAAAATGAAAATATAAAAACTTCAATAACAACATTTCATTTTCAATCACAATTAGTAATTCCCAGATATTGAATTAATCATTCCATTTTCAAAAAACCATTTAAAATAGATTTTTGAATCAAAGTGTCCCATACCACTTTGAATCTATTAATGGAATTATAATTTTAAAACATTAATGACCATATAAATAAACACTGAAAACCATTTTAAAAACATGGACATTAAAGATAAATATTTAGAATAATAAATCTTTAAAACATTTAAGACGATATTTTTGTTAAAGAGTTTTTAACAAAATGAGAGACTCTTGAATACAAATAATTGAGGAATAACATTTAATCCGAAATTTATAATATCATGAAAATAGAGGGATTCATGATATAATATGTCAAAGGATAGTATACACACCATATAAGAGTGAATTGGTGCATAACAACAATGAAGTCTCAAAAGAAATGTAAAATGATATGAAATCCATTATAAAGAAGGTATCATTAAATTAATGATAATTAAATATCATAATTATGTGTGAAAAACTAATACACCAAATATATGTGTATATTAAGTGTAAAACAATCAGAGGTTATTAACACATATTCATATAACGACATATTCAAGGAGTACAAGTTTATCCCAAAGAATCAAATTTGGGTTAAAAAGTTCCCTTGCAAAAATTTGACAGCCTAACGGCGTCACTTCAAAATTCCGAAAAAGAGTCGATGAGAGATAAAAAAACATATCTCATAACATAAAATTTACATCAATAAGGATATATGAGAACATATCCCAACATAAAAATATGTGAATTAAAAGACCCAACAAAAGAAGTCTTTTAAAAAGAGGAGGGTGAAAGGTTCCCTTACCGACTTCGGTATCTTTCAAAACATGCACCCCATGAAAGAAGGTCAATACATCATTGATTTAAATACTCATAAACGAAATAATATTACACAAATAGTAGAATAATGGGAAGTACATAAACCACTCAAAGGAAATTTTGGGAAATGTAGCGTAAATCTCACGGGAATAAAAGTGAGATGAAAAATCCATTACGAAAACTCGGAAGCCTAACGGCGCCACTTAAAACATCCAAAATGGATTGATGAGAGAAAATAGGGTCTCTCTTCATATGAACAATAAAAATTACAGTAATATTAATATAAAATAACATCCCAATAACAAGAAAGATGAGCTTTAAAAGGAATGACATAAAGAGCGTACTTAAAAAAAAGAGAGGAGTAGGATCCCTTACGTCGGGTCCGACTTGACTCGATCGTTCTTTAACATCCTGAATAATAAACTTGAGTTAATTTCTACTTGATTAAGAACCTTTTTAAAGTTCATTATTCCTTTTATATCACTTATTTCCATGTTATAAACATTATGTAACCATTTAAGTTAATAATGTTTGTTTTTTCGATATTTGGTTCTTAAGTGGAAAGTGGACTTCTTACAATTACATGTTGTTCGTGTGGTCAAAGGTTCATTATATACAGAATGATATTCATGATTTGTATAGAATATATATCATATATATCCAGCATATAAATGCATTTATAATATTACATAATCATTTAGATGTAATAAATGAAATGCACCGTTTATGGAGACCGTAAGTCGTACGTACGCATGAACGCTACTTTCATTTCTTTGTCATATTAATGGAATTAAAACTAAATGACAGGCATGTATATTTTAATTCTAGAATTATATTAATCATTTAGATATGTCATTCATTATATATATCCATTATATACATGTACTTTTAATAGTACATTACATTTGGGGATAAGAAATGAAATGCACCGTTCATGGAGACGGTAAGCCGTACGTACGCATGAACGCTACTTTCATTTCTATCTCATACATTAATGGAAAGAAATAATAATGATATAGAGGTATATTATAAGTTCAGTATAACATCATATACAATAACTTTAAATCCATCCTTTACACGTCCCACATATGGCATTAATGAATCACATCACTTTGAGGGGGCGGTAGTCCGCACTTCCTTAAATGAAGATATCGTGTTTACCCATAATGGAAACCATAAAGGTATGCCCAAAATTAAAAATAAAGAAGCTTAAGGAAAACATAAACATATTATATATCATATATAAATATAGTGTCATCTTAATGTCCAGTTTTGAAGGTGTTAAATGAATGTTGAACAATCATCGTTTCGGGAGGCAGAAATTCGCCATCCACGGAAACAGTATGTTCTTTAACCATTAGTTGCAGGTGTGTGTAAGTGTAGCTCGAATACTTATTATCACAACATCATATTATATTGAGGATACTGGATTTTTTACAAAATAAAAGAATAAAAAAAGTTTAGGGGGTTGGAGAAGCAAAACAAATCAAAAAGGACTCAAAAGAAGACATTACCTTAAAATCGGGTAACTCCCGTTGGTTTGAGCTCAAAGGCTTCATTGGGAAGACTTTTTCCCAAAGTGAGGCTTCAAGGAGTAATAGAGGGATGTGTAGAGACAAAATGGGCAGCGTTTGGCCGATCCAAAGGCTTTGGGAGTGTGGGTAAGGAGGTAGAGGTGGGGGCCTTTTATAAGAGGAGAGGAGGGGCACTCTTGGAAGGTAAAGAAAAGTCACTTTATTTTAAAATGGTATTCGGATTTAAGAGGTACCACATTGATATAATTTGAGGATAAGGTGATAAGGGTTCGAAATCCACTCATCCAATAGGTTTTGAACATGTGTAGGTCTTAGATATTACATTATCTTTCCATTTTATTTAAATCATTAAATAATGAGGTCATCGGTGCATTATCATGATGTCATAAATAATTTAATTTATTTAATGTCTAAAAATTATAAAAAAAATACTATGATGTAGGAAATATTTTTATATTTCCAATGAATATTTATAGTCAAAAATCGGATTTGTATAACCCCATGTAAAAAGGGTTTTAGTAAAACATTTCATGTTTGTCTCATTTTGACTTTAACATTAAATAAAAAGTTATTTATGTCATTTCCCAACCAAAGTGGCTCCATGGGGTCCCCATGTTGACCCATGGATTGTCTTGGTCGGCCATGACACATCCAATAAGGGTAGGACAAGTGTCAAGCTCATATCATATTATTAAAACATCGTTTTTACCTTAAACTACACTAATTACCCCTAATCGTGATTAAAAACATAATAAGTTACTATTCACCAAAAAATTATTTTAATATCATTGAACCAAATTTTACTTCTTAATGACAACCATGTATGTCGGATTTTTGAAATTCAAAACACAGAAGTGGTAAAATTTCATTTAAACGAAAATATATTCTAATTTCACTTTAAAACCAATTCAAAAGATAATCTAATCATATAAATAAATTATATTAAAAAGTGGTTTTTAATTAAAATACAACATTTTATACTATTCATTAAAAAATGAACTTTATCAGAAAGATACCAAAAAATTACACAAAGTAAATTTTGATGTCCCAATTCTTAAGAAGAGTTTCATTTGGTCCAAAAGGATGTTTAAGAGTGAAAAAAACTATATTTAATGACGTTTATCCATCAAAAGGCGATAAGTGAACCTTTAGTGAAAACTAGGGCATATACGCCTAAAATTGAATTCTTTCCTTATTTTATGCCTTTATATTTTATTGGATAATTGTAAAAACATTTAAAAACATATATAATCATATTTTAGTTATTTATATCCATTCCCGCCAATACAACGGCTACATGTTAACTACCATTTAAAATAATATTATTTTATTATTAGAGTGCAACATAAGATTCCCAAGAAACTCGTTGTTGCGTGTTGGGTACGCCATCGAGCATAGCGTCCCTTTTAAAGTCATATTATTATTTTATTCAAAAATATGGATAAATATGAAAATTTCATATTCTTTATTTACCTGGGGTGTTACATCCTTCCCCCCTTTTGGGAATTACGTCCTCGCAATTTTTAAAATTGAGATTGGAAACATCCTTTAAAGTCCCACATCGGAACAAGAGTCAGTAAAACAATCACTTTAAAATAATGGAAGATAAGTACAAAGGTCACCCGAGTTAACCCATACTAGGATTCCATGTAGGAAAACATGGAAATGGAAGAAAAAGCAAAGGGTCATGTTTTTAAGGGAGAGTGATAGTAAACATGTCTAGGAGAAAGTTAACCATGAGAAAAGCACAAACTTGTGATGGGTTAAACGGTATTCAATTCCTCAGTAGGAAAAGGTAATAGACAACATTTTTGTTTTAAGTTACTTTTTATTGAGGATTTTATTCATAAGAAAAAATAATCACTTATCATGCTGACTTTCAACTTTTACTAGATTCCTTAATCAAACTCATATTTTTTTCCAAAACACGAGTATTTAGGAAGACTTGTTCGCATTAAGAGTACAATAATCAACTTCTAGAGAATCACCTAATCCACCAAAGAGAACTATATACATCCCATTTCTTTAGGCTTTAACCAAAACCAAAACCAAAAAGGTTAGTACAAGGTCAGATAATCCAGAAAAGGATAACCCATTAAAAAGAAAATCAATTCTTAATCTCCAAAATTTGTCCAACAAAACCCAAAGTTCAACGACGACCATCCGATAAACAATTTGTCCATAAAATTATTAAAAGTAAACCAATCTAAGATTGAAACCCAAGTATTTGAAGGATTTAGTCGCATAGTATTCCAAGGTACAAATTAACACCTATCTCCAAATAACATCATTTACTCTTAAAGTCTCGTATTGAAATGTAATTAACTTAATCACATACCCTCTAAGATAGTTTAATCATTTTCATAAATAACCCAAAATCAACTTACTCTTAATTCATAAAATCATATAACTAAAAAGAATCAGTCAAACTAACCCGGGACTTCACGTAGTCCATTGGTAGGTGATAAATACCAGTCGCACTTTAGATGTGGGTTCGATTCCCGTAGCTTTGTCCGACGCGACGGGTTGTCACACGGTCTGTGTGTTTTAATTTTCCCAAAACTATATAATTCTCAAATTATTCCCAAAAAAAGGGATAAAATCATCAAAAATAACCATAACATAATTTAACCTCAATTTAATCTCATGCCTTTCATTTCCATTATAACATATAGTAACCCATAATTACCTCAAAAGTAAGGATCATATAAACCCAAATGGTTCTTTATAATTATGTCCACAAAAGAACAGATTACTATTCTTTGAATAAAATTTTCACATATCAAACATCACTGTTACACATACTATAAAAATTCTTCTAATGTACCCCATCATCAAAAGACACTTAATACTCTTAAGAATTTCCCCATAACTCTTGAAGCCCTTATATGTTGACTTCTTACTCATTCAACATTCTTCATGATCTATTAACCATTCGTTTTTAACTTCTTCTGAAATACTTCTTTACTACAAACAAAATCATGAATAATATCCTAAGATTCCAAAATAGAAAACAAATGTTAATAAATAATCCATACATTTGATTGGTCATTGTCAATTTCTACATCCTCAATCGGAATGGCATTAGGTATTGGTAAACGAGTATTTGTATGATCTTGGTGATCCCATTCACGAAACTTCTTCATAGGACATGTGTTTGCATAATGACCATGCACACCACATTTAAAACATTCAATTGATCCCTCAGAAAGAACTTCTTTCCCTTTCCTCTATTCAACTAGATGCTTCCTTTTTCCATGGTAGGTTCTTGCTTTATGACCTTCATTTCCACATCTATAGCATATTTTTGTCCCTTTGAAACATTTTCCTAGGTGTTTCTTTCCACATCTATTACACATAAGTTTTTGAACACACTTACCTTTATGATTATTACCTGTAGTTCTGTAGGGATTTGTTTCTCGCATATATGATTCCTTATATAAATCACCAAGGTTTAGGTGGTCAATCATGACTCTAGATAGTTGGTTGAGGATAAACACAATAGTTTTCATTGCAGCTTCCATATCATTCAGTTGCTCGCTCAGAAAACTGTCACAGTTTCCTTCACATCCACCATTACCATGGTGCCTGCTAGATCCAGCCATTTACTAAAACTAAAAAGGTCAGTGTGAGTATATCAACAAAACCATCATGTACTAAAGAGGAAGATAAACACTAAGATATAATTACTCATTCACTTTATCTAAAACTAGGGCTGTTTATGAAATCCTAACCATTATGGTCATGTCATTAATGCTTAAGGAATAACCTAACCTCTAATGTTATCTAAACCGACCTTTGATACCAACTATAAGGCCCCGACCTTAAACCTTACTTAATATTGAATTCACAATGAGGATCTTTTCAGGTTTAGAGTTTTAGAGAATTAGAACATAACTATTACATCTCAAAAGATTACAAAGTAGACACTTCTACTAAGTTTCCATAATAAAAAAACTCTTAAAAAGAAACATTTCTAGTTACATGTTTTATATAGCATGTCATTCCCTTGATCCAATCCTTGACCTTAATCCACATTATGTCCTATGAAAAAAATTTCAAAAAAACTTGGGGTGAGCATAAAAAGCTCAGTAAGGGATACACAAAGAATGAAAACTGTTATTTTTTCAAACATCAAGTAAACCATCTATACTCTATCAAAGTAATACCTCACCTTCATGAAGTAGTAAAAACTCTTAACTGAATAAAGTATCATTACTTATCTTTTTGTAACCAAAGGATTACCATAAAACCCATATAAAGAACACATACCATATATAAAGGTAACTTGAGACATAAACATACTTATGTGGAATAACCATACGGTAGACTTACACACATATCACTTAATGGAATAGCCATACGACCAATTTCCATACATACTTAATGGAATAACCATATGGCCGACTTCCATACCTAATGCATTGGAGGTTATAACGTAACCACCTATCCTGATATTCACGGCACCACCCGTCATATGGTTTATCACGTAACCACCCGTAAAATGTCCAAGTACCATCATTACACATAAAAATTTGAAAATATAAACATTTCTATAACAACATTTCATTTTCAATCACAATAAGTAATTCCCAGATATTGAATTAATCAATCCATTTTCAAAAAACCATTTAAAATAGATTTTTGAATCAAAGTGTCCCATACCACTTTGAAGCTTTTAATGGAATTATAATTTTAAAACATTAATGACCATATAAATAAATACTGAAAACCATTTTGAAAACATGGACATTAAAGATAAAGATTTAGAATAATAAATCGTTAAAACATTTAAAATGATATTTTTGTTAAAGAGTTTTTAACAAAATGAGAGGCTCTTGAATACAAATAATTGCGGAATAACATTTAATTTGAAATTTATAATATCATGAGAATAAATGGATTCTTGATATAATATGTCAAAGGACAGTATACACACCATATAAGAGTGAATTAGGGCATAACAACAATAAAGTCTCAAAAGAAATGTAAAATGAGATGAAATCCATTATAAAGAAGGTATCCTTAAATTAATGATAATTCAATCTCATAATTATGTGTGACAAACGAATACACCAAATATAAGTGTATATTAAGTGTAAAACAATCATAGGTTATTCACACATATTAATAGAACGACATATTCAAGGAGTACAAGTTTATCACAAAGAATCAAATTTGGGTTAAAAAGTTACCTTGCGAAAATTTGACAGCCTAACTGCGTCACTTAAAAATTCAGAAAAAGAGTTGATAAGAGATAAAAAAAAGTATATAATCACTTAAAATTTACATCAATAAGGATATATGATAACATATCCCAACATAATAATATGTGAATTAAAAGACCCAACAAAAGAAGTCTTTTAAAAAAAGGAGGGTGAAAGGTTCCCTTAACGACTTGGGTATCTTTCGAAACATACACCCCATGAAAGAAGGTCAATTCATCATTGATGTAAATACTCATAATAGAAAGTATATTAAACAAAGAGTAGAATAATGGGAAGTACATACACCACTCAAAGTAAATTTTGGGAAATGTAGCATAAATCTCATGAGAATAAAAGTGAGATGAAAAATCCATTACGAAAACTCGGCAGCCTACCGGTGCCACTTAAAACATCCAAAATGGATTGATGAGAGAAAATAGGGTCTCTCATCATATGAAAAATAAAAATTACAGTAAGATTAATATAAAATAACATCCCAATAACAAGAAATATGAGCTTTAAAAGGAATGACATAAAGAGCGTACTTCAAAAGAAAGAGAGGAGTAGGATCCCTTACCTCGGGTCCGACTTGACTCGATCATTCTTTAACGTCATGAATAATAAACATGAGTTAATTTATACTTTATTAAGAACCTTTTTAAAGTTCATTATTCCTTTTAAATTACTTATTTCCATGTTGTAAACATTATGTAACCATTTAAGTTAATAATGTTTGTTTTGTCGATATTTGGTTCTTAAGTCGAAAGTGGACTTCTTACAATTACATGTTGTTCGTGTGGTCAAAGGTTCATTATATCCAGAATGATAGTCATGATTTGGATAGAATATATATCATATATATACAGAATATACATGTATTTATAATATTACATAATCATTTAGAGGTAATAAATGAAATGCACCGTTCATGGAGACGGTAAGCAGTACGTACGCATGAACGCTACTTTCATTTCTTTGTCATATTAATGGAATTAAAACTAAATTAGAGGTATGTATATTTTAATTCCAGAATTATATTAATCATTTATATATGTAATTAATTATATATATCCATTATATAAATGTACTTTTAAGAATACATTACATTTGGGGATAAGAAATGAAATGCACCGTTCATGGAGACGGTAAGTCGTATGTACGCATGAATGCTACTTTCATTTCTATCTCATAATTTAATGGAAATAAATAATAATGATATATTGGTACATTATAATTTCATTATAACATCATATATAATAACTTTAAATCCATCCTTTACACGTCCCACATATGGGATTAACGAATCACATCACTTTGAGGGGGCGGTAGTCCGCACTTCCTTGAATAAAGATATCGTGTTTACCCATAATGAAAACCATAAAGGTATGACCAAAATGAAAAATAAATAAGCTTAAGGAAAACATAAACATATTATATGTCATATATAAATATAGTGTCATCTTAATGGGCACCTTTGAAGGTGTTAAAAGAATGTTGAACAATCATCGTTTCGGAAGGCAGAAATCCGCCATCCACGAAAACAGTATGTCCTTTAACCCTTAGATGTAGGTGTGTGTAAGTGTAGATAGAATACTTCTTATAAAAACATCCTATTATATTGAGGATACTGGATTTGTTACAAAATAAAAGAGTAAAAAAAGTTTAGGGTTTGGAGAAGCAAAATAAAACAAAAAGGACTCAAAAGAAGACATTACATTAAAATCGTGTAACTCCCCTTGGTTTGAGCTCAAAGGATTCCTTGGGAAGACTTATGCCCAAATTGAGGCTTCAAGGAGTAAGAGAGAGATGTGGAGAGACGAGATGGGAAGAGTGTGGCCGAGCCAAAGGCTTTGGGAGTGCGGGTAAGGAGGTAGAGGTGGGGGCCTTTTATAAGAGGAGAGGAGGGGCACTCTTGGAAGGTAATGAAAAGTCACTTTATTTTAAAATGGTATCCGGATTTTAGAGGTCCCACATTGATATAATTCGAGGATAATGTGATAAGGGTTCGAAATACACTCATCCAATAGGTTTTTGACATGTGTAGGTCTTAGATATTACATTATCTTTCCATTTTATTTAAATCGTTAAATAATGAGGTCATCGCTGCATCATCATGATGTCATAAATAATTTAATTTATTTAATGTCTAAAAATTATAAAAAAATACTATGATGTAGTAAGTCTTTTTATCTTTCCAATTAATATTTATAGACAAAAATCTTATTTGTATAACCCCATGTAAAAAGTGTTTTAGTAAAACATTTCATGTTTGTCTCATTTTGACTTTATCAATAAATAAAAAGTTATTTATGTCATTTCCCAACCAAAGTTGATATATGGGGTCCCCAAGTTGACACATGGCTTGTCTTTGTCATCCATGACACATCCAATAACGGTAGGACATGTGTCAAGCTCATCTGATATTATTAAAACATCATTTTTACCTTAAACTACACTAATTACCTCTAATCGCGATTAAAAACTTAATACGTTACTATTGACCAAAAAATTATTTTAATCTCATTGAACCAAATTTTACTTCTCAATGACAACCATTTATGTCATATTTTTGAAATTCAAAACAAAGAAGTGGTAAAATATCATTTAAACGAAAAATTAGTTTTTATAAGTACCACTTAGTGGTTTCACTATTCATCAAAAATTGAAGTTTTTCAGAAAAATACCAAAAATTCACCCTAAGAAATATTTGATATTCCGAATTAAAAAATTAAGTCCATTTTACAGAATTCACAAAATATAAGTTTCATTAATTAATTTAATAATTAATTCCCGCTGTCAGAGAAAATTGCGTGTTTTTATGAAACAATAAGTATCAAAAGATTGACACTAGTTTACGTCTGATTTCAAAGTGAAATTAATTCCAACGACCACTATTGGATTTAATGGTAAAAATATATTCTAATTTCACTTTAAATCCAATTCAAAAGATAATCTAATCATATAAATAAATTAGATTAAAAAGAGGTTTTGAATTAAAATACAACATTTTACACTATTCATTAAAAAATGAACTTTATCAGAAAGATACAAAAAATTTACACAAAGTAAATTTTGATGTCCCAATTCTTAAGAAGAGTTTTATTTAGTCCAAAAGGATGTATAAGAGTGAAAAAAAATATATTTAATGATGGTTCTCCACCAAAAGGCGATAAGTGAACCTTTAGTGAAAACTAGGGCATATACACCTAAAATTGAATTCTTTCGGTATTTTATGACTTTATCTTTTATTGGATAAATGTAAAAACATTTAAAAACATATATAATCATATTTTATTTATTTCTATCCATTCCCGCCAATACAACGGCTACATGTTAACTACCATTTAAAATAATATTATTTTATTATTAGAGTGTAACGTAAGATTCCCAAGAAACTCGTTGTTGCGTGTTGTGTATGCCATCGAGCATAGCGTCCCCTTTAAAGACATATTAATATTTTATTCGAAAATATTGATAAATATGAAAATTTCGTATTCTTTATTTACTTGGGGTGTTACATCCTTCCCCCCTTTTTGGGAATTTCGTCCTCACAATTTTTAAAATTGAGTTTGGAAACATCCTTGAAAGTCCCCCATCGGAACAAGAGTCGGTAAAACAATCACTTAAAAATAATGGAAGATAAGTACAAAGGTCACCCGAGATAACCCATACTAGGATTCCGTGTATGAAAACATGGACATGGAAGAAAAATAAAAGGGTCATGTTCTTAAGGGATATTGATAGTAAACATGTCTAGGAGAAAGTTAACCATGAGAAAAGCACAAACTTGTGATGGGTTAAACGGTATTCGATTCCTCAGTAGGAAAAGTTAATAGACAACATTTTTGTTTTAAGTTACTTTTTATTGAGGATTTTATTCATAAGCAAACATAATCACTTATCATACTGACTTTCAACTTTTACTAGATTCCTTAATCAAACTCATATTTTTTCCAAAAGACGAGTATTTAGGAAGACTTGTTCGCAATAAGAGTACTATAATCAACTTCTAGAGAATCACATAATCCACCAAAGAGAACTATATGCATCCCATGTCTTTAGGCTTTAACCAAAACCAAAACCAAAAAGGTTAGTATAAGGTCAGATAATCCAGAAAAGGATAACCCATTAAAAAGAAAATCAATACTTAATCTCTAAAATTTGTCCAACAAAACCCAAAGTTCAACGAGGACCATCCGATAAACAATTTGTCCATAAAATTATTCAAAGTAAACCAATCTAAGATTGAAACCCAAATATTTGAAGGATTTTTTCGCATAGTATTCTAAGGTACAAATTAACACCTATCTCTAAATAACATCATTTACTCTTAAAGTCTCGTATTGAAATGTAATTAACCTAATCACATACCCTCCAAGATAGGTTAATCATTTTCATAAATAACCCAAAATCAACTTACTCTTAATTCATAAAATCATATAACTAAATAGAATCAGTCAAACTAACCAGGGACTTCACGTAGTCCAGTGGTAGGTGATAAATACCCGTCGCACTATGGTTATTGGTTCGATTCCCGCAGCTTTGTCCGACGCGACGGGTTGTCACACGTTCTGCGTGTTGTCCTTTTCCAAAAACTATATAATTCTGAAATTATTCCCAAAAAAGGGATAAAATCATCAAAAATAACCATAACATAATTTAACCTCAATTTAATCTCATTCCTTTCACTTCCATCATAACATATAGTAACCCATAATTACCTCAAAAGTAAGGATCATATAAACCCAAATGGTTCTTTATAACTATGTCCACAAAAGAACATATTACTATTCTTTGAATAAAATTTTCACATATCAAACATCACTGTTGCACATACTATAAAAAGTCTTCTAATGTACCCCATCATCAAAAGACACTTAATACTCTTAAGAATTTCACCATAACTCTTGAAGCCCTTATATGTTGACTTCTTACTCATTCAACATTCTTCATGATCTATTAACCATTCCTTTCCAACTTATTCTGAAATACTTCTTTCCTACAAACAAAATCATGAATCATATCCTATGATTCCAAAATAGAAAACAAAAGTTAAGAAATAATCCATACCTTTGATTGGTCATTGTCAGTTTCTTCATCCTCAATCGGAATGGCATTAGGTATTGGTAAACGGGTATTTGTATGATCTTGGTGATCCCATTCACGAAACTTCTTCATATGACATTTGTTTGCATAATGACCATGCACACCACATTTAAAACATTAAATTGATCCCTCAGAAAGAACTTCTTTCCCTTTCCTCAATTCAACTGGATGTTTCCTTTTTCCATGGAAGGTTCTTGCTTTATGACCTTCATTTCCACATCTATAGCATATTTTTGTCCCTTTGAAACATTTTCCTAGGTGTTTCTTTCCACATCTATTACACATAAGTTTTTGAACACACTTACCTTTATGATTATTACCTGTAGTTCCGTAGGGATTTGTTTCTCGCATATATGATGCCTTATAGAAATCACCAATGTTTAGGTGGTCAATCATGACTCTAGATAGTTGGCTGAGGATAAACACAAGAGTTCTCATTGCAGATTCCATATCATTCAGTTTCTCGCTCAGAAAACTGTCACAGTTTCCTTCATATCCACCGTTACCTTGGTGCCTGCTAGATCCAGCAATTTACTAAAACCAAAAAGTTCAGTGTGAGAATATCAACAAAACCATCATGTACTAAAGAGGAAGATAAACACTAAGATATACATACTCATTAACTTTATCTAAAATTAGGACTGTTTATGAAATCCTAACCATTATGGTCATGTCACTTATGCTTGAGGAATACCCTAACCTCTAAAGTTATCTAAACTGACCTTTGATACCAACTATAAGGCCTCGACCTTAAACCTTACTTAATATTCAATTCAAATTGAGGATCTTTTCAGGTTTAGAGTTTTAGAGAATTAGAACATAACTATTACATATCAAAAGATTACAAAGTAGACACTTCTACTAAGTTTCCATAATAAAAAAATTCTTAAAAAGAAACATGTCTAGTTCCATGTTTTATATAGCATGGCATTCCCTTGATCCCATCCTTGACTTTATTCCACATTAAGTCCTGTGAAAAACATTTCAAAAAAACATGGGGTGAGCATAAAAAGCTCAGTAAGGGATTCACAAAGAATGAAAACTGTTAGTTTTTCAAACATCATGTAAACCATGTATACTCTATCAAAGTAATACGTTCACCTTCATGAAGTATTAAAAACTCTTCACTGAATAAAGTATCATTACTTATCTTTTTGTAACCAAAGGATTACCATAAAACCCATATAAAGAACACATAACATATATAAAGGTAACTTGGTACATAAACATACTTAAGTGGAATAACCATACGATAGACAGCCACACATATCACTTAATTGAATAGCCATACGGCCAATTTCCTTACATACTTAATGGAATAGCCATACGACCAACTTCCATACCCAATGCATTGGAGGTTATAACGTAATCACCCGTCCTGATATTCACGACACCACCCGTCATATGGTTTATCACGTAACCACCCGTAAAATGTCCAAGTACCATCATTACACATAAAAAATTGAAAATATAAACATTTCAATAACAGCATTTCATTTTCAATGACAATAAGTAATTCCCAGATATTGAATTAATCAATCCATTTTCAAAAAACCATTTAAAAGAGATTTTTGAATCAAAGTGTCCCATACCACTTTGATGCTTTTAATGGAATTATAATTTTAAAACATTAATGACCATATAAATAAATACTGAAAACCATTTTGAAAACATGGACATTAAAGATAAAGATTTAGAATAATAAATCTTTAAAACATTTAAAACGATATTTTTGTTAAAGAGTTTTTAACAAAATGAGAGACTCTTGAATACAAATAATTGCAGAATAACATTTAATCTGAACTTTATAATATCATGAGAATAAAGGGATTCATGATATAATATTTCAAAGGACAGTATACACACCATATAAGAGTGAATTGGTGCATAACAACAAAAAGTATCAAAAGAAATGTAAAATGATATGAAATCCATTATAAAGAAGGTATCCTTAAATTAATGATAATTCAATCTCATAATTATGTGTGACAAACGAATTCACCAAATATAAGTGTATATTAATTGTAAAACAATCAGAGGTTATTCACACATATTCATAGAACGACATATTCAAGGAGTACAAGTTTATCCCGAAGAATCAAATTTGGGTTAAAAAGTTCCCTTGCAAAAATTTGACATCCTAACGGCGTCACATCAAAATTCAGAAAAAGAGTTGATGAGAGTTAAAAAAAGTATCTCATAACTTAAAATTTTCATCAATAAGGATATATAAGAACATATCCCAACATAAAAATATGTGAATTAAAAGACCCAACAAAAGAAGTCTTCAAAAAGAGGAGGGTGAAAGGTTCCCTTACCGACTTGGGTATCTTTCGAAACATACACCCCATGAAAGAAAGTCAATACATCATTGATGTAAATACTCATAAACGAAAGTAAATTACACAAAGAGTAGAATAATGGGATGTACATACACCACTCAAAGGAAATTCTGGGAAATTTAGTATAAATCTCACGAGAATAAAAGTGAGATGAAATATCCCTTACGAAAACGTGGCAGCCTAACAACGCCACATAAAACTTCCAAAATGGATTGATGAGAGAAAATAGGGTCTATCATCATATGAACAATAAAAATTACAGAAAGAGTAATATAAAATAACATCCCAATAACAAGAAAGATGCGCTTTAAAAGGAATGACATAAAGAGCGTACTTAAAAAGAAAGAGAGGAGTAGGATCCCTTACCTCAGGTCCGACTTGACTCGATCGTTCTTTAACGTCCTGAATAATAAACTTGAGTTAATTTCTAATTGATTAAGAACATTTATAAAGTTCATTATTCCTTTTATATCACTTATTGCCATGTTATAAACATTATGTAACCATTTAAGTTAATAATGTTTGTTTTGTCGATATTTGGTTCTTAAGTCGAAAGTGGACTTCTTACAATTACATGTTGTTCGTGTGGTCAAAGGTTCATTATATCCAGAATGATATTAATGACTTGGGTAGCATATATATA
This sequence comes from Viscum album, assembly GCA_963277665.1. Classification (NCBI taxonomy): domain Eukaryota; kingdom Viridiplantae; phylum Streptophyta; class Magnoliopsida; order Santalales; family Viscaceae; genus Viscum; species Viscum album. Next base: position 669,458,534 of record OY728155.1, read on the forward strand.
ATATATATCCAGCATATACATGTATTTATAATATTAGATAATCATTTAGAGGTAATAAATGAAATGCACCGTTCATGGAGACGGTAAGCCGTACGTACGCATGAACGCTACTTTCATTTTTTTGTCATATTAATGGAATTAAAACTAAATGAGAGGTATGTATATTTTAATTACATAATTATATTCATCATTTAGATATTTCATTCATTATATATATCCATTATATACATGTACTTTTAATAGTACATTACATTTGGGGATAAGAAATGAAATGTACTGTTCATGGAGACGGTAAGCCGTACGTACGCATGAACGCTACTTTCATTTCTATCTCATACTTTAATGGAAAGAAATGATAATGATATTGATTTATATTATAATTTCAGTATAAAATCATATATAATAACTTTAAATCCATCCTTTACACGTCCCACATATGGCTTTAACGAATCACATCACTTTGAGGGGGCGGTAGTCCGCACTTCCTTAAATGAATATATCGTGTTTACCCATAATGGAAACCATAAAGGTATGCCCAAAATATAAAATACAGAAGATTAAGGAAAAAATAAACATATTATATATCATATATAAATATAGTTTCATCTTAATGGACACCTTTGAATGTGTTAAAAGAATGTTGAACAATCATCGTTTCGGGAGGCAGAAATCCGCTATCCACGGAAACAGTATGTTCTTTAACCATTAGATGTAGGTGTGTGTAAGTGTAGCTAGAATCCTTCTTATAACAACATACTAGTATATTGAGGATACTGGATTTGTTACAAAAGAAAAGAATAAAAAAAGTTTAGGGGGTTGGAGAAGCAAAATAAAACAAAAAGGACTCAAAAGAAGACATTACCTTAAAATCTGGTAACTCCCCTTGGTTTGAGCTCAAAGGCTTCCTTGGGAATACTTCTGCCCAACTTTAGGATTCAAGGAGTAAGAGAGGGATGTGGAGAGACAATATGGGCAGAGTTTGGCCGAGCCAAAGGCTTTGGGAGTTTGGGTAAGGAGGTAGAGGTGGGGTCCTTTTATAAGAGGAGAGGAGGGGCACTGTTGGAAGGTAAAGAAAAGTCACTTTATTTTAAAATGGTATTCGGATTTAAGAGGTACAACATTAATATAATTCGAGGATAAGGTGATAAGGGTTCTAAATACACTCATCCAATAGGTTTTGGACATGTGTAGGTATTAGATATTACATTATCGTTCCATTTTATTTAAATCGTTAAATAATGAGGTCATCGCTGCATCATCATGATGTCATAAATAATTTAATTTATTTAATGTCTAAAAATTATAAAAAAATACTATGATGTAGGAAATATTTTTATATTTCCAATTAATATTTATAGTCAAAAATATGATTTGTATAACCCCATGTAAAAATTGTTTTAGTAAAACATTTTATGTTTGTCTCATTTTGACTTTAACATTAAATAAAAAGTTATTTATGTCATTTCCCAACCAAAGTTGCTCCATGGGGTCCCCAAGTTGACCCATGGATTTTCTTGGTCGGCCATGACACATCCAATAAGGGTAGGACATGTGTCAAGCTCATCTCATATTATTAAAACATCATTTTTACCTTAAACTACAATAATTACCTCTAATCGCGATTAAAAACTTAATATGTTACTATTCACCAAAAAATTATTTTAATCTCATTGAACCAAATTTTACTTCTTAATGACAACCATGTATGTCGGATTTTTGAAATTAAAAACACAGAAGTGGTAAAATTTCATTTAAACGAAAAATCAGTTTTTATAAGTACCACTTAGTGGTTTCACTATTCATCAAAAATTGAAGTTTTTCAGAAAAATACCAAAAATTCACCCTAAGCTATATTTGATATTCCGAATTCAAAAATGATGTGCATTTTACAAAATTCAAAACATATATGTTTCATTAATTAATTTAATAATTAATTCCCGCTGTCATAGCAAATAGCATGTTTTTATGAAACAATAAGTATCAAAAGATTGACACTAGTTTAAGTCTGATTTCAAAGTGAAATTAATTCCAATGACCACTATTGGATTTAATTGTAAAAATATATTCTAATTTGACTTTAAAACCAATTCAAAAGATAATCTAATCATATAAATAAATTATATTAAAAATAGGTTTTGAATTAAAATACATCATTTTACACTATTCATTAAAAAATGAACTTTATCAGAAAGATACCAAAAATTTACACAAAGCAATTTTTGATGTCCAAATTCTTAAGAAGAGTTTTATTTGGCCCAAAATTATGTATAAGGGTGAACAAAACTATATTTAATGACGTTTCTCCATCAAAAGGCGATAAGTGAACCTTTAGTGAAAACTAGGGCATATACGCCAAAAATTGAATTCTTTCCGTATTTTATGCCTTTATCTTTTATTGGATAAATGTAAAAACATTTAAAAACATATATAATCATATTTTAGTTATTTCTATCCATTCCCGCCAATACAACGGCTACATGTTAACTACCATTTAAAATAATATTATTTTAATATTAGAGTGCAACGTAAGATTTCCAAGAAACTCGTTGTTGCGTGTTGGGTACGCCATCGAGCATAGTGTCCCCTTTAATGTCATATTAATATTTTATTCAAAAATATGGATAAAAATGAAAATGTCATACTCTTTATTTACCTGGGGTGTTACACTATTAGTTTTCAGGGGATGCCACTAACTATTTTTTTCTGTAATTATGATATGATGAAGTCTCTATTGAATGTGGGAAACAATATATTCCTTCCCATATATTGTTTCCAAAATATATTTGTGGGATTATATAAAAATAATGGGGATATGTACCCATACCTTGTTGAGTGTAGGGAAATGATAATTATCTAGACCTCCAGCTACATCTGGTCTATGACGGTGGGATTGATATATGGAGGACTGAATATTTTATTGTCCCCGGTTATTGTCAGGATATGTCTAAAATAATATCATGATGCTTCATAAGTATTCCAGTAGTATTGCAAGGTGTGAGTAAGGATGTGAACCTATCTTCTAGTTTCCACCATGGTATTTTAGTTTAATTCCTTGATATAAGTGGAAATATGGGACTAGTCCCTATGATTTATATGTATCCTACCCTATAGAGATATATATGATTATTGGGGTTGGAAAATTGAAAAAGTTGTTTCCTAGATGTTATCTTCTTATTGATGTTGAGTGGTAGGTTATGTAGGGTGATGATATTTTTATTTGTTAGGATACCTCTTATGATTTTCCTGTATAGGTAGGAGTTCATAGTTATCCTCATTATTTGGCTCCCTGATATAAGGGAGGTATTTCTTCTATTCAATAGGGATTGAATCATGATGTTTCTGAAGGTCATGGGAGGTTCCTCATGCTCATTCAAAATCAATCATCATGAAAAAAATATTTGAGTATTCATATGATGAATAGCTTCTCTCAAGACCTCCATTGTTTGAATGAAACCATTTAGATGGCACTTCAAGATTAGTTAATTCATCAACATTCACTAAAATCATTGGATGGGTAGCAGATTCATATGATTCAATGAGACCCCATCTCATGATGTTACTAAAGCATACACCATTCGTTGAAATGATTCATTTTGTATTGAAGGGATTTTTGTTGATGAATGTACTAAGGGGTAAAAAAACATAAAAAACCCATCGATTCATCCTGAAAACAAATTAAATGTGATTAACTAATTTCATGTGGGAAACTAAAATAATGTGGTAACTGAAGGATTCAAATTCGGTTCAACAGTTTTGTTTTTTCATGGTTTTCTAGTGGGGTTTATTTATGGGACCATAAACACACATAAAGTACTATATCCATGATAGTGGCGTTTATATGAGTCTACATTCCATTGGCATACAATGTTTAGGGTTTCTCAGCTATGTTTTTTATAACTCACATTGGTTTAGAGGATGGGTTGTGACGATCATCACACCCTATTAATGGGAATTAGTTCATACATTAAAAATGGAATAAATATTTAAATTCAAATGTTAAATAATTCGAAATCAAAGTATGGGAATTATTACCCTCATATTGGTAATTAGTAATTATCATGTTTGGATGAGAAAATATATTTCCATTAGAGGTATCTCATCAACATGAATATAATTATTTATAAAAATATCTATTTAAATATAACCATAATTTTGTATAATATTATTTCCTCCATATTTCATTATATATTGGTTATTTTTGTTAAAAGTACAACATTTTTCAAAATATTTGTTTTCATATTATTTTAATTTCAGTGATACTTTTCATTTTATGAAGACAAAAAATAGGTCTTTATATATTAAAAAACTATGTATAGATTGAATTATACGAAATAGAAAGTTAAACCTTAACTATAAACAACATAGATTTTATCTTTCCCTATAAGGAACACTGAGGTTATCATACTTTATAAGCAAGATTTACAATCTTATATGGGCTACATAATATGAAATACTGAGTGTTACTGAAAAATAATAAAATAATAAATTATTATTATAGGAAATAACATGGCCATTAAATCGATGGTTATAGTATTACATAAATTATGAATATATATCGTGGAACTAATTATTTACAAATTAATTAAAAAAGAATATAAAATCAAAAATGAATATCAAGGGAAATATATAATAAAATACTATCTTTTTTTGAGTAAAGTTTGTTTATATTAATATGATAAATTAATTACTAATATTGAAAGATAGTAAATAAATATATATGCTATATATTAAGAAAACTAATCATCCAATATACTTAATCGATATAAGATAAGAATAATCCCAAACTCTATCCAATACATTTCCCAAATTCCATAAATTCCAATTAGAATCATCCACTTGGAATAAAGTAATCAAAATAATCTGTTTGGAAAAAACCAAAAATGAGTTACCTAGTAAGTGGTAACAACTTATCTAAAGCTCCTTTATTTTATTTTCATTATCCTACCGCTCTACCAACATTATTCCATGTTTGTATTAAAAAACATTATTTTAAATATAAGAGGATGTTTTTAGGATTTTTTTTCATAATATCCATACAAAATCCTAATTCTATGGGTAATTAATAGGCAATTTATTTGTCCGATAAACTTCCACCTCATAAAATAATGATTGTTATTTTTTCCCATACCACCTATCTTGGAGGAAATTAGGATGTAAAATATTCTTATATATGTTATATATTATATTATATATATATATATTAAAATTTGATCCATTTATAACACATATCTTTATACCTTCTAATTTGATTAAATATGAATATTTTTTTCAGGAATAATAGACTTCCACTCTTTAAAGTAACATGATTCTTTTATACACTACATAGAATGTATTATGGATGGGTTTAGTGAAAATATGTGATATATATGATATAATATTGATACTTTAATAATTATAAATATATTTATTTATATACACATATTTCATTAACCTTATTTGTTTCAATATGACAATAAGAATAGAAACAACATTCATGCGTACATTTGACTTAATGTATCCTTTAACAGTGTATTCCATATTTTACATATATATTTTATAGATTATTATTAGAGAAATAAAAAAAATATAAAATATATATATATATATTGATTTAAATTATGGAAATCATGATATATGTATAAGGACTAATGATATTAAAAATTAAGACACGTGAAAAGAACAAAGAAAATATTACCCGAAGTGAAACCTTAACATCAGATTGTTAAAAATGGAGTAATATAAGGTAATAATAAAACCATGTAAAGTATTAGATATAAGAATATAGTTTAATTTTAGATTTATATTAAACTTATATTTACTATATAGGAGGATTTAATTATTACTATGAAGGTCTAGACACAAGTAAGGGGATTTCATTTATCCATTTATTTTTGTGAGATACATGCCATATTCACCACTCAATCCTTTTGTGTGGTGTATACACATTATATAAATATATTATAAGATTATAATTCTTAAATTTATGGGAAATTACATATCAATTCTATGATCTTCCATTCATGAGGATTATGTTTCAATAGATATCAAAAAGTTAAGATAGTTTTGTCTCAATTTACCTTCTTTGAGACACATGTTATGTTATGAACAAATATTTTTATATTATATGTGCATAATAAATTTGACATCTAATATCTTGAATATAATTCATTTCATGATATTTTTTGCTTTATTTAATTTAAATTTCTTACATGGGGAGTAAAATTCAATGATACTAAGTAATAAGATTTTATTGAAACAATCTCATCGCCTTTCAAAATTATTTATGATCATGCTTACTCTGTTTAAATATTATAATCCATATCGAAATAAAATTAATAAATTTTCTTATCCTATATTTATTAATTATATATTCATGTGTTTGAACCATCTCTCTACTCTTTGGTACATAACATAATTTAGATAGTTTTTTATGAATCCTTGACTTTAACATCTCTTCATTCATAAATCTGTGTTACTTAAAACCCATGTGTTAAAAAAGTGTTTCAAAGAATATTATGATATTATCTTATATTATTTAAAATTATTTATTCAATTTTTTATATTAACACTATTTTCAAAATAATTTTCTTTTATATTTCTAAAAATGGTATGGTTCTAAACATTTATCATGTAAAAAGAATGTTATTATTTCCTAATACCACATGTATCAATTTACAAGTTATCATTACAATAAAGCATAATTGTCATGTTAAAAGGGTTAATTTTTAATATTTTTTTAAAAATAATTTTCAAAAAAATTGGTTTAAAAAAGATCTAATATGTTTTTAATTTTTTTTCATGGAATGTATTTTTAAAAAGATTTTTAAGTGTCGTTTATATGTTTTCAAGGAATTTTTGTTTCCAAATTTTTTCAAGATTCTTTTATATGTTTTCATAGGAAATTTTTCTCAAAATGATTTCATGCTTCATTTATTTTTTTTCAAAATATTTTCAAAAAAATTCAAACTCATTTTTAAGATTCCTTTATAAGTTTTAAATTTATTAAAATTGAAATGGTTTTGAAAAAATTTTCAATATTTATATTAATGTTTCCAAAGTGTTTTAAAATAAGAAAATTAAAGTGTTTTGAAAAATATTTTATAAGTTTTCAAGGAAAAATGTTTTATAACTGATTTCGTGTCTTGTTTATATGATTTCGAGTTATTTTATATGAACATGATTTTAAAATGTGTTTCATATTTTAAAATTCATTTTCAAAGATGAAAGGATATTCTTATCAAGATATATTCATAAAAAAATTAAAAATTATTTTCGATCAAAGATAATATCTATTTATATTACTCACACCTTTCTTGGATATGATACAAAATCTCCATTTATAATTTTTATCTGAATGGTTTACATTTTATGGAATGATGTTTTTAAAATCCATTTACCTTTTGTATTCTATTTCCTTATGAATCTTTCTTTTTTGTGTGTTATGATTTGATTAAGTGATTTTGAAACCTTTCACTTTTGCAAAGGTTATGAAATGAATTCATGTTTACGAAACCCCATTAATTTGATTGGTTATAAAATGATTGTTTATAATTTTCTGGAACATGTATATATGATTTTATTATGGGATGTGTGGTATATATATCTTCCAAAAATTAATTGGGTAAATATTTATATCTCATTAGGTATACATGATTGGAATGAGAAATCGAATTGGTTAATTTTTAAAGGGATAAAATGAGAAATGAACCTAGTATAGTATTACAGGGTTCGAATGATGAGTGAACATGGGTTAATAACTTAGGTCTATGATGGGGTGTGAACACAATTTAGTAATTGAGTTTTTCTAGTATGATGGTATAGGTTGAAATGCCTTTACTACTATGAAATTCATTACATATATATAGGTGTATTCCAGAATTCCATGTTTTGTTCATATGTTATGATTTCTTGCCTTATGTACATTAGTTACTTATAATTCATGTCTTATGAACTAATATTATTTTTTAAATTATTGATGTTTCTGAACTTTAATATAAAATTTATGATCTCTTATTTTAAGGATCATGTTATCTTATAATTATGATCATGATTTTGCTTACATATCTCCCTTGTTTAGCCTTATAGACCATCTAAACATACCCATTTGTATGTTTCCTTCCCCTAAGTTATAAATATTTGTATTATGTTTGATGTGTCTAAAAAAGTTGATATCCAAGAAAATCCTAGTGGGATATAATGTAGCTCATTTTTGTTTCGGTGTTTATGTATCCATGTTTTCAAAGGAACTAGACTTGTACAATCATTAGGATTTTGTTTGTGTAGTATTTTATGTATTCCGAAAATGTTATGTAATGTTAATATATAAAAATATATGGTCACATAGTTTGGTATTAGATTAATGGTTTCATTAAAATATGGAAACAAGGATGATAAAACACTAATCGGAACCCTAAAGAAATGTCTATAGAAATGTATAATGATAATAAAAATGATAAGAAATTATCCTAGAATTTTGGTAGATGATAGAGTGAGTGTTTTCCTATAAATAAATACATTTCTGGATAATACAAGTGGATGTGGCTCTCTCTTAAGTTATCATAGGGGTAAAATATCTAATAAGATGTTCTGGGCCTGACTCGGGGTAATCTAGTACACGACAATGGGTCTTCATGCACACCTAGTTTGACACTCCCATTGTAAATTATTTGGGAGTCCAAAAACACTTCACTAAAAATAGGGATTTTTGTAGCTATATGTTGGCTATTAATAACCTAGTATATACCTATGTTTTCATTTATTAAGGAATGTTTCACGATTTAGACAATCTATATATAATTCGTTTCATGGTATTGTAGTTTTTTCGATGATAAGTAATGCTCACACTATGTTTCGGGTTTCTTATAACTATAGTGAATGTACAGTAATGGGAATAACGTTGAATGTGATGGATGATTTGATGATGAGAATTCAAGTGGGAAGATAAGTGGAGTGAAAGATATTGTGATCATGCCTAATTTATTTTCCTAAAAATATGACTAACAATGTGTACCTTAACTAACTATTGGACTCACCAAGGAAAATAAGGAAGGTGTCTATTGGGAGTTCAGGTAATGGATACCATTGAGGAAAGAATATTTGGTTTCCATGCTTTCAAAAATGTGGAATGAATCACCTAAGTGAATGTCTTAGAGGAACAAGAAGTTGTTCTGGCCATTGAATATAAGGACAGAAAGAAAGTGAAAAAAACAGAGAGTTTGGATAATAAGATGGATGAGAATATTGGCCTCCTTAATACATCCTCAATGGTTATGTGTTTTGAATGTGGAATAAATGGTTAATATGAACTCAATGTCCCAAGAGGAAAGATCCAAAATATAATCAACAATGTGTTGTTAGTAATGGTTACATTGAAAATGATGAAGTGACTATAGATGGAATGTGAATGGAAATATGGATTTAATAATAAGGTGAGGTTTAATTGTTGTGGATTATGGATAATGTGGAATAATTAAAGTATTAATGTATTCGGGATTTAAGAATTATGTTATATAAATTGTGAAATATAAAAGGACTATTTTTTATTTTTCTTTCTCTGTATTTAACTGTTTGTATGGAATGTTCCTGATAGACATGAAAAGTTATTTAATAACAAGGTGATATTTGGACTAAGGTAATGTAAAATAAAATTCTTCTTTATGTTAGGTTGAATTTTCCTCTATAAAGATATATTAGATATGAAAATGTAAATTAGAATGGTACTAATTACCTCAAATTTGAAAATGGTTCTTTTGAAAATTTAGTCTATGTTATCATGTGTGAAGTTTATAAATTAATGAATTTATATAATATATCCAATAATGTATGGAATAAGAAAAGATTAATGTTTTATAGATTTATTTATGTTAATTAATGTTATTACTCTATTTTATGTGAATAAATTTTGTGGTTATTCACATGTTTGAAATGTGACAACTGAGATATACTTTGTGATAAATGGGGGATTAATGTTATTTTTATTCCCTGAATTTCTATCTAAATTTTGTATTATTATCATTTATAAGGGTTACATGGTTAACCATTCATTAATTTTTAATGCTAAACTTTTGAGGAAGTATTTATGTATTGATATCATACTGAATATTTAGGTTAAAAGTAAATTTAGTTTTTAAACGTGTTTCAAGGATTCCCATCATATTTGTTTTGGAAATTTTATTAGTTTGGTTTTAGAAAAGGACGTCATGTATGCCAAGAAATAAACAATCATGTCCAGCAAAGACATTGGTCTTAAACCCATGACTGAAGGATGATAAGGGCTTCATGTCTACGACTCACCTAGGTGATGTCCATGTTAATGTAAAATTATATTTTGAAAAATAAATATTTATGATGAAATAGAAGTGTTATATTTTTTATAATAGATCAATTTATCAACTGTATTAAATTTTAATGATTGTTAATGACATGTAGTTATATTTTTCATTCATTCATAGGCCTTAAAATCGTTTAAAAGTTTGTTTCAGGGCTTTTGGTGTCATAGTTATGTTATAGACATACATTTCCTGATGTAATGAACGAATTAGAAATAGGGATAAGAACAAACAAAGAATAATTTTTTTTATAGTAAAAAACATTTAAGGATATTTCCTTATATTATTGGTAAGTAAATAATTACTCAAATATAGGATAATGATAAAAAATGTTTCATTAATACTTTAGTTTTGTTGAACCGATGACCTTATAAATCATCAATGATTTATGACATTGAAGCCCTCAATGTTTTTTGATCATTCCTTCATTTTTGATTGATGACCTTAATCACTTACTATAAATATTTACATTTTTTCTCTATGTCCAATCATCACTGTAAACTTATTTTCTCCAATGCAGAAACCTAGTTATATGTTACACTGGGTAACTATTATATTTCCAATATTTCCTTCTATAATATGTTTTATGATTCAATTTAATGATATAGGTTTATATTAAATGAAAATTCAAATATTAGTCCTTGGATAACTGAGATTAATTTAAAGGGATAAATTCATTTTAAGGGGAGTATAATGTAACACCATGAGGTTTTTTGAAATAAATTTTTTAATAAATTTAATCTCTTCGATATTTTTTATTTCATGCAACACTAAATATAATTTATTTTATATTAATTAACTATATATGGATTATGTTGTAGTTAATATAATGTTAATTATGCACTACAAGGAACAGAAATTTTATATTTCTCTCCACATAACACCATGATTACCTTACGTTACTCACAAGACTCACATTCCTCATTGGATTAAGTAGCATGCTATACAGATTGTTACCAAACAATAATTAATTAATCAAATAATATTATAATATAGAACCTAGACATTGAATTGAAAATTATAAGATTAAATAAATTATGAATATATATTGTTGAATTAAGTGGTAACATATTAATTAAAATATAATATAGAAACCAACGGAATATAAATGGACTAATTTTGTAAAGGTCAATTTTAATGAGAAACGATGATATATATTAATAAGTTAAATTAATTAGTAATAATTAAATAATTTAATTAAAATTATATGTTATATATTCTAGAAAATATTTTTGATAATAATCTTATCTATTTCATAGGTATAATACAATAAAAAAACGAATTTTATGCTTAAAACCCAATATTTTCAAAAGGGACGTTTTAGATTCTTTTAATTGAGAACCCATTTTAAATAACTTTTTTGAATCACTAATAGACTTAATATCTCAAAATAAACATTATATTCTAAATAAAAACTTATATATTTGGTTTGGAGAATTTTTCACAATTTCCTGTAAGGTTTCATTTCTTAATGAATAATATAAAATACTGAATTTTAATTCAAAATAGTTTTTTCATCTAATTCATATATAAGGAAAAATTATATTTTAAATTACTTTTCATGTTTAGTTATATAATAATATTATCAATTAATCCAATTTAAGAAATTTTAACCAATTTCAATTTTAAATTGGGTATAAAAATATAGCACTCATATATACAATTTTACGTAAAAAACCCATAGTGTCGTCCCATGAATAAGATTGTTTTTAAATTAATATTTAGAAATTATATAAGAATAATTAGGATAATTTATTCCATGTTTAGAATAAAAATTATTTATAATATCAAATAATTTCATCATAGTTTTTGAGAAAAAATATTTGTCAAATTAATTAAATTGAATTACAATGATTAAGAGAAAACTTATTTTCAATAAGCAACAAACCACATATTTAAAAACCAAAATTACCTAATGACTTTTTGAAGATCCATTTAATATATATATTTAGACTATAAAATACAATTTATCAACTTTTTCTATTATGAGATCCACTATAATCTTGAAAAATGTGAGTGGAATTGTTCCATCAAATATTTACATGACTCCCACTCCCCCTACACTATAAAAGGCCTCCTCTACTCCAACTTCCTCTCACTTACCAGGACAAATGTTCTAATAAAATCTCTTCAAGTTAAACTTCCCCAAATCTATAAACTCTTCCTTGAATCCTCCTATTGTTCATAAATAAATCCAATCCTTTTGGCACAAACCAAAAGGTGTTTCTAGATATAGAGGTAATGACTTCTCTAAAGGTAATTTCTTTTAGTTTCATTCTCCAACCCCTCCACAATATCTGTTCCCCGATTGTATTACAAAACCAATATATTTTCTAAAATTGGATTTTTACTTTATAATTTCAACCTACACTTACACCTTCTCCATCTAATGGGTAATGAACTTCCTATTATTTTTGTATGGAGAACTACCGCCGCCAAAATAAGGATTGTTCCTTTTTTATTACCTCCTCTCATGGTGGACATTATGATGGAAAATATATTTACATATGATATATATTATATTTTATTATTTATTTATTCTTAACTAATACTTTTACAATGCATATCATTATACATTTCATTGGGTGTAAATATGATAATTTTGTTTGTGGAATTGTGGACTACCACCCCCTCAAAATGTGGTGATTCATTCAAACACTAAATAGAATATATTAAGGTTGGGTGTAGTGAAATATTTTGATATATATGATATAATAATTATACATAAATAATGATATATAAATAAATATATATATATATATATACAAATTTCATTTCCCTTATATCTTTCAAGAAGACAATAAATATTTAAATATCCCTCATTGGTATATTTAACTTACCATCTCCACGAACTGTGTATTCCATTTAATTATTCTATATTATATAGAATATTATTAAATCTATATAATGAATATAAATGTTATTTATATCATTATTTACATTAATTAAATAATTATATATGTATAAGGGCAAAATATATAACAAAATAAGACACATGTAAAAAATAATTCCCTGAAGTGCAACCTTAAAATAGGATTGTTAACAAGAGGGAAATATAAGATCATAATAAAACCAAAAAAAGAATTTGATATAATAATAATAATATTTTATATATTTATAATAATATTATATTTATTATACACTATTATTTAATAAGTGTGATGAGTGTCAAGACACAAGGTAAGGGTATTTAATCTCACATTCTATTTCTTAGAGATACATAAAATGTTCCGTACTCATTCCTTTTTTGTTGTGTATATACTAACCATGAATATAATATATGATTCGAATTCTTTAATTTATGGGTAATTACATATCAATTCTATGATGACCCTTTCATGGGGTTTATGTTTCAAAAGATACTGAATCAGTATGATAATTTTGTCTCAATTTACCATCATTGAGACACATTCCTTGTCATGTACCCATAACTTTATATATGGTGGACATAATTCCATTGAAATGTTATATTAGGAATATATTTACATTCATGATATTTTATTATTCATATAATTTTGACTTCCTACCTGGGTATTATGTCTCAAATTTACTAGGTCAGAAGTGTTTATTGAAATAATGTCATCACTTTTTTTCAGATTATATATGATTATTATTCTTTTATAGAAATATTATAATCCATATCTCAATAAAATTATTGAATTTTCATATAATATAGAAATTAATGATATATTCATGCATTAATACCATTTTGTTACTATTTTATACATATAATAATTAATATATAGTTTTTATGAAATCTCGACTTCACCGTCTCTTCAGTTGGAAATATGTGTTCCTTGAAAACTATGATTTCTAAAAACTATTTTCCACAATATTCAACTAATGTCTTATTTTAATTAAAATTTACTCATTTACAATTTTTTTCATTTACCAATGTTTTCAAATGTATCCTATTTTTTCATTCTGAACATGGAATTTTTCAAAACCTCCCATGTGTGAAGGAATGTTTTTATTTTCACTGATGGTTTGTTCAGATTTAACAACTATAATTTTTTGTGAAGATTACCTTGCATGTTTAATATGATAATTTTTAAGAAATTTTTGTAGAAAAATAATTTTCAAACCAATAGTTTCTAAATTTTTTTCAAATTATTTCTATGTATTTTAAAGAAAATTGTTTTTTTAAAGGTTATTAATATTTATTTAAATGCTTTAAGGGAATTTTTTTAGTGTTTTCAAGATTATTATTTCATTTTCAAAGAAAAATAGTTTTAAAAATAATTTCAAGCCTTATTTAGATGTTTGAAAATTATTTTAAAATAAATGGATTTTAATGCATTATTATGATATCATTATATGTTTTTCGAAAATTTTTAATGAAATGGGTTTCATAACATTTTTTATATGTAGTTTAATGTTCAAAAAGTATTTTTAAAGAACAAACTTTTTAAAATGTTTTTAATATTATTCTATATGTTTTTAAGGAAAATGTTTTCAAAATAATTTTAAGTATTCTTTATAATTTTTATGGTATTTTATATGAAATATATTTTCAAATTATTTTATGCATTTAAAATCCTTTTTTCACAAAAGAAAGGATATTATCCACTAGAAGTTTTTTAAAAATATATTTAATTTTTTCCCATATAAGATAACATCAATTGGTGTTACTAATTTATTTAAAGGGAAATAATTCCATGTGTCCATTCATATTATTTCTCTAAATTGTTTACGTTTTACGGAAGGATATTTAGGAAAACCATTTCTCTTTCACAAACTATATTCTTTTGAATGCCGCATACTTTTATACGTTATAATTTGATTAAATGGTTTTGAAAACTATAAATTTTAAATAGGTTATGACATGATTACTTGTTTATGAAACCGATTTCATTTATTAAGTTATGATATGATTGTTTTTAAATTTGTGGAACATGTATTTTTGATCTCATTATGATATGGGTGGGACCTATATCTCCTTCCAATGCATTGGGTAAATATTTATATGTCTTGATATGTATATATAGATGAAAAAATATTTAAAATTATATCATTACTACATGTATATAATGATAAATGAACATGGATTAGAATGATAAGGTAAGAATGAGGAGTGAACTCGGTTTAGTAATACATGGATAGAATGGTGTGTGAACCAAGTTTAGAAAAGAAATTATTCCAAAATGATGGTATCGAAAGCTATCCAATTACAACTATAGAAATATATATATATATATACATATGTGTCTACCACATTTTTAGGTATTATTATTATGTTATAATTTCATGGATTATGTTATTTATTTTATTATTATTGATGTCTTATGAACTACCAAGATTTATGCCATGATTTATGTTTATAATCAATGAAATTTAGTGTATGATCTTCTATTTCAACGATCATGTTTTAATAACATAATTCTCAGGATTATTCTTACACATCTATCTTTTTTTGACCTGACTAAGAATCTGATATACCCACTTTAATGTTTCCTTCCCCTAGGTTATGAAGAAATGTATTATGTTTCATGTGTCTAAGAAATTTTCTTTTCAAGAAGAACCTAGTTGGATATGATGTGGCATGTTAATTTATGTGTGTTAAAGATTCCATGTTTCCAAAGGCACTAGACTAGTATAGACATTGGGTGTCTATTTGTATAATGTTTTAAGTATTAAGAAAATGTTATGTATTGATAATTTATGAAAACATAGGGTGTCTATATTATTAGTTTTATGGAACAACGATTTAATGAAACCCAACTAGACACTTTGGAGTTTTTCTCCATCCAAGAAGGTAGTGTATGTCCATAGTGTTGGGATCAGGCCAATGAAAGGGTTTCCAATACATCCTTTTAAATCAAAATTGAATCACTAATTTTAATTTCACTAAGTAGATAAAAACATTTTAAAGGGTTATCTCATGTGGTGATCTATGACGTTTAATGTTTTATATTAACGAAATTATACTGAATAATTACTAGCAATGGTTATTATGAAATATACACATGATTTACCCTTTCTGGTAGACCTTGAAGGGAATATCGAACAATGAGAATAATAGCTTCGTGTGGATATATGATGATAGGATTCATAGGTAATATATACTAAATAAATAAATATAAAATGACATGGAGTGAATATAGTCATTTGAGTTGGGGGTTGACTTTATCAAGAATGTGTCTGGACAAGGCGATGATACATAATGAAAACAACCTTGGTGGTAGTGGAGATAACATTTAAGATGTTTTCATTGAATCAAAGTGTGGAGTATTAGGTATCCCATCGAAGCATGAATCAAATCCCACATAGATTGAATGAAAAAGTGTAATGTCATGTGAAATGAAAACAGCATGTAGTTTTATACAATATAGTGAGACATTTTTTGATATATTAATGTCATATGACTAGGATTCTGGAAATACAATTTAATAACATGTTGTGATGATGTCTATTTTGTGAATTAAGGGATAGTAGAGGGATTTTAATGACTTAAATATAAAGAGGACCCCAATGAGTGATTCATTGTGAATGTGGAATTTAAAATGAATTCATGTTAAGGAACACTTCCCTAAAAAGTATATTGTTTTAGGGAATTAAACAAAAGAATGATTACTAGTAGGATTTGATTTTAATGTGTTAATTGAAAAGACATTATTAACATCCAATCATATGTTATTAATTCCCAGTGTGAAAAGTAAAATATTATTGAAGGTAAAGTGCATTTAATAAATAATATTCAATAGGTATTACACAAAAACATATTTACTAATTATGATATATACTCCATATCCAGTAATGTAAATGAGAGGGGATGTGAATGATATAATAGGTATGGAATACAACAAGAATTGAAATGTGATTAATTTCGAAGGGATTCCTATACACTCATATTGATTCCTATTAAAAACTCCCTGAATGGTATGGATGTACCATACATCTATAAATACTAGTGGATTACTCCAAAAGGTATTCCATGTTTGACCTTATCTATATGACGTGAGGAAATCCACCATCAATCCTAGAGATATTTATTCATGATCAATCAAAAAATAAAATTTATTATCAACTTAATCAAAGGCACTAATTCCCTCTTAGGGTTCTACACATATGGGAGCATAATTCTAGAGTCTAATTTTATCAATGGAATCCATGTTCCAAGGGGTATACAGTAGTGCACATGAAATCACTGTGTAGATATGATGGGTATAGAGGTATTCTTTGTTTAGTCTTTTTAGGGTTATGACCTTGATGAATGGAATCTGTTTGGATTATTTAGATGTTACACAATGATCCATGGTGAAGCTAAACACTATGATGGATGTGGTTATTTAAATATTTGTATTAAATACACAAGTAAAGCCCCATTTTTCATTGATTACTTACTATGTTGAATGGGGCTTGTACAAATGGTGTAACTCATAAAGGTAACAACCTTTTGAAGGGTCACCTTTATAGAGGATCATTAATTGAATTAATTTATGAAGGTCCCAAGAATGAATTAATCCATGAATGATATTCTTTATATGGATCTTGAATCATATTTTATAGTATCTCCAAATTACCTGAGGGTTATATTTGGGTGTTGATCAGAGTATCGTGATTCTAAAACCAAAAGTCCTTCAACTTCTATTCTTATTTTGATTTTTTTCTCCCTCAGTGTGTCCTCGATATCTCCCTATTAAATATGTATAGGCATTTTTCGATCAATTCCTCTCAAAAATTTAATGTACACATGGTTACTCTTGAAAAATTAGGACAATATTAGATTTAATACCTCAAAAGGATCCTCCCAGTAGAGATGGGTGTTCTGCATAGCACTATGAAATAGGAATAGTTTGTGGGTGGGATAAAAATATTCCACATAATTTTAATGAAAATTCTTTGTGGGAGAAATAAAATTAACTTGGTTTCAAGGCAGTATGTTTAATCTATACCATTTTCCAAATTTTTGGAACTGAAAATATGCTTTTGGATATTACAAAAATTCATCTCCCAATCAAAAATAATGATAAAATGTGAGGGATAAGGTTAATGAACTAATATAAGAATTATGTTATGACCACACAATTTCAAAATATTGGGAACGAAAACTGAGTCCATAAAAATAGTTCTCTTAATGAAAACATTAACTCCTAGTTAAGGAAGGTAGTATAAAAACTGAAATTTTTTATTATAGATGAGGTCCTACAAAAGAGCTAATGATTCACATTTTATTGTATGTGATATATAAAAATATTCACTTTTCCAAATTATACCTCTCTATTCATCCAACTAATATTATTTTGGTTAATTCCATATTTTTTTCATCCTTTTCAAAATTTTGGGCCTCAAAAATAGTTTGAAATAAATAAAGATTTCTAATAATAAAAAATTATATAAAGGGGAAATAATGATGTTATTTATTCTTTATTCCAAATGAATATTAATTGATTGGAATTTTATATTTATTATGTATTATATTATTTACTAAATATATGATAATTTCATTGTTAATTGTATGTGATATGGGTGTGGGTTATAGGTATATTCATTATGCTAGATTGGTTTCATTAGACAAAAAGGAATAGATATTGCTCAGTGATTTCTAAAATATAAAATTACAATGTATTTGATCAACACATTGATGGTATGTAATATTTCATGGAACATGGACTTAATGGTAATATTTATAATGTCTTATATTAATGATATTATGGTATGACAATAAGTTTTAAATATTATTCATTTATTTGATTTGGAAATCAATTATTACAATACATGTTATAGTTTTATTGACATTAAACAAGTATTTATATTGACCAATTTTTTTTATTTAGGTGAATTTTTTTCTATTATAAATCATTAGATATGGATTATTATTTATTTACTCATGATAACTTCCACTATACACTAAACTTAATGAGAAACAAAATTAACCACGTTATTTTATTTTCCTTTTACTAGGATATGGAGATTGATTTTTGATTTATTTTCATTGATTGACCATTTTTTTTAATTGATTATATTTAAATTCCAAAGTACTATATATATCATATATGTGTCTAGTTTTATAAAAATACTACAATAATTGATCCATGATGATTCAATCCATTATATATTGTAATTATATAATAATCACTAACATTTGATTTCAGGATACACGGTTTCTAAATTTATTGTGTGCTGTTGCTTGAAAATGATTATATAGATAATTAAAATCAATTTTATATTGGTTTAGTACTGATTATTTATCTCATTTTTTGTTTCCTAGAGAATTTATTTAAGTTCAAGAGTGTTTTTCGAGAAATTATACCGGACACTATTGGGATCGAGTTGGAAAAAAATATTTTTCGAAAGATAATAGATGCTTGAATTTTGTGTATTGAATTTTGTTTTCCATGAGAAAGTAAATAAATTAACTTTTCAATTGCTCAAAATCCGTCTCACCATCATAATCATACAATCATACTCAAAATTATTATGAAAGAAAAAATGAGAAAATGTTTTCTTGATGAAAAGGTTCATCAGACCTACAATGGTTCCCGAATGAATGTCTTGATCATTGTGAGTGGATGTATCGGATTCTCCATAGATCCAAGGTAAATTTTTTTTTATTTACTAATATTATTATCCTTCTAAATCTTAAGTAATATGTATTACTTATGATTCAATACATAAGATAGAAATGAAATAACCCATGATGCTAATCGTATTGAGGATTGGTTGTGATGAAATAATTTTATAGAAATGATAGGAAGTTGAAATAAATTTCAATTAATATTAGAAAATTCAATGATAGTCATCAATATTTTCAAATTCACAAAGAATTCCAAGAAGTAATATTATGTTTGTTTAAGAATAATGTTAATGATACCAACTCTCAGTTCATGGGGATGAGAATACCAGGGGTATATTTTTTTGATGGTTTGGTTGGATGATTGTATAGTAAGAATAAGAATATATTTATTTGTAATCAGACTAATATGTCATAAGATACTAATAATCAGAGTATATGGTTTTTTTGAATCATAATCACAAAATTTATTTTTTTTTATGAAGTCAATGCTGCTGATATCAGTCTACTAGACATGGTGTTCCACTGATCATTAGTGTAACCCTGGAACTGATCATCAAACGCAATATTAGATAAAAAGAAAAAATATATTTTGAGATGTTTTTTGAAGCAGTTTAGTACGAATTTTATGTTGTAGAGATAGATGGAAAATGGAATTGGTGACTTATCAATAATATATTTGACAATTTTCAGGAAGATAAATTGTTGGGTGTATTCCATTTGGTCAACAGAAAATAAATGATCTTAATTTTTTAACAACATGGTTGAGAGTCATCATACTACTGATGATGCTGATAATCAATATGCACTAGAGACTAATTCATCCATTGTAGTTAGAGACTAATAAACACCATAAGATGTAGGACCGTCAATGTGAGGAAAATAATAGTAGATATAATTTCTTAAAATAAATTACAAAAGTGGTTCCTAGTGTTTCTTAATAGTTGGAGAGTTAAGGGAAAAGTTTATCAATAATGTTTAAATATGATTCTAATATTATACCAAGAAATAACTATAATCTTTAGATGATTTGACTATGTTTAGTTTAGAATTATTTGAATAAACTTCTGACTAAAAACTGGTAAATTGAATAATAATGAATATTCTACAGTCGTAAATATTTCTTTATCAAATTAAAAAAATACAGAATGGAAATTTGTATTCTAATGGTGATTATGAAGAATTTATGAATTAAGATAATGTTGTGAAAATATTTGAAAAAGCATAATAAGAAACAAGAAGACTTGATAAGAACTTAAGGAGTCAAATATAGAGTTGAAATTTAATGAAAATTTATGTTTTGTGAAATATAGTGGAGGTGTAATGTTTTTTTGAATCTATCCTATAACATATTTTGGGAAAAAATAAATATAGGAAGTACTTTGTAATTTATAACGAATGTACTATTAGTGGAGGAGTGGAGAGATATTAGGGAACTGAATATTTCTAGAGAGATGTATTTTCCATATTGATAATTCCTAATGAATTTTTCTAGATAAAAGGAGAAGAGGGAAGATCATAATAAGTGTGTTTATAATCAAATTTATCACTCATAATGGTAATCCTATAATGGGGAAGTAGCTGTTCAGAATTGTTTCAGTGGGATTCTAGTAGATTTATATTATATTAATGAGTAATAAGACTATGGAAATTAAAATGAGTAACATTATTATTTTCATGTAGTTATTAACTAATTATATTTAAGAAATAAAAGAATTATTTTGATGAGAATTATTGTGAATATTTAAAAGGAATCACAATTATTAATTTTTTGAAAACTCGTGAATGTTTCTTAACATGTTACATAATTTTCAGTACATTATTCCATGATAATTGAGGCACATGTACTATTTTATTGATCATAATTCTATTCTAGTGTAAGGGAATATCCTACTTGTTGTATCCACACAAAAGCATACTTTTACAGTGGATTGTATGGTATTGGATCATTTTTTGTTCCATAATAAAGACAACACTAATCTTTTTGGGTGGTAATCTTTATAAATTTTTCTATTCCTATAGAGGTGTGACTAGATTTTTTTCAGCATGCTAACAACTCTTTAACAACATGCAATAGGTGTTTCAACGATATGGAAACTAAAATGAAAATGACATCACGGAATAACCCCTCCCCCTCTTTGTGATACACTAATCCATCTAGTAATTTAGAATTGGTATCAGATATATGGTTCTCTATGTTTACTCTTTACTAATTGTTTTGTAGAATAAGTAGTGATAGGGATTCTAAATTTTGTGAAGAATAATGGAATTTTAGTCTTCAGTGATATGAACTACCATATATGAAAATATATACTGTTGGAATTTGGTATGTGTCTTCGTTTGATCTAATAGAAGTTGTAATAGATTTATTTAATCTTATTGATGAAAATATTCCTCTAACATATATTGATAAGATGAATATTAAGAATTATGTAAGAAATAAAAATGGTTTATTATAATTAATTTATAGAAGAAATTTTTTAAGAGTGAAGGGTGTTCTTATTCCCAAAGGTATTTGGGATAAGATGAAAAATATTTATGAAAGAAATAAAAAACTGAAGAAGGAAAAGATACATTCAACATTTGGAAAAGTCTACCATATAACTTCCATTCTAGGGTTCCTATGGTCGATTTTGTGGGGGGTGGGGTAGCATGTGTTTCATCTCTGACAACATCTCCCACACTCCCATCTCCTTCCTTCTTCATACCCTGCATACCTACAATTCCTTTACTACAGTCTGATCCCTTTGGCGGCCTTGTCCCCCATTGGTGCCCTCATGGGATCTTCCCCTCATCTGCCTTCCTGGATATCTGCGTTTCTGACCCCACCCTATCTTGGTGCATCGGTTCTTCTTAGGAATGCTTGGGAAGTGTGGGTCCAGTCTCGTGGGTTTTCCAGGTCCATGGATTTTTCCTAGCCTCACCTTTCATAGTGCTCTATCTCTTTGTTTTCATTGTATCGTAGATGTAGTTTTAGGTGTGCTATTCAGCTGTGGGTGACTTCGAGGGTTTGTGTGGGAGGTCCAGGTGGGGATTCCTCACTATCGAGGCCATGTATGATTCATTTCTACTCTAGATGCACATTCCTTCACCACTCTCCATGTTGTACTACTGTGGTAGTTTCATGGAGGCTCTTGGATGTGCGCTCATTTGGTCATTGTGTTCCAAGAGGAGAGTCCAAGCCTCGATCTGAGCTATGGTGGTCTTCAATGATATTAAAAGTGGAAAGTTCTAGTGTCTGTCTAAAGGATTATCAATTAGTTTTTGCAGCGTTGACTATAGATCTAGTTTGGTTTTTTAGATTTTTGTCATCTTTGAAAGGGTTTGATGATTGTTCTTTATTAGTTACATTTCTGTTTGGGTTTAATTTATGTTATTGTTTTTTTGCTATGATGGCCTCTGTTGAGTGGTTTTTGGACATCAGCGGAAATGGTTGGGATGAATGGTGATGATTAGTGGTGATCAATGATGATTTTCAATTAGGTTGTATAGGTATATAGATTGATTTTCTTTGGTCACCGATATTGGAGGTGGTGGTAGGAGATGGTGATGATTATGGTTCAATTAGATGATCAATTTTGATTCCAGGTGACAGGACCGACTATCACATGTGGCTCATGGCATGAGGGTTCCTTATAGTGGTTTACTTTTTTTTAATTTCAATATTTTTATTAATGGGTATCCCTCTTTTATTCTACAGTTACCACGTTCCTTCAAAAAAGACTATTGGAAAATTAAAAATATAATTTTCAATAAGAAGAAAAGTTACAAATATCGTTGCCAAAGTATGAATATCACAATATGGGTTTGTTCGAATCCATTGGTGACTTTATTACTAGGGTAAATTAACTTTCAATGCTATCATAAATCTTGGTGAAATGTTAGAATACTCCATTGTTGTTGAAGAGATTTTGAAAATTATTCCACATAGGTTTGTTGCAAAGTTTTCCTCATTATAATTCAATGATCCGAAAACTCTGTATTTTTATGATTTTTATAGTACTCTAATTACATAAGAAATGATATGGGATAAAGTAATGAATGTGAAAAAAAATTGATATAGAAATAATATTCAAGATTGATTAGAAAGAAAAAACATTGATAATTCTTGAAGAAGATGAAGCTGGATATTTTAATTCTGAAAATGAGGAATATAAAAATATTTATTAATTTATATCATTATATTTTAAAAATATGAGAATAGGTACATGAAAATATATAGTGAAAATTCTGGTAAAATGTTTTGAATGTGGATCCATTGGGAACATTGTGGCTAACTATACTAGAAGAAAGAAAAAAGGATTAAATGGTAAAGATTAATGAATATCAATAAGTGAATGGATGAAATAAGGTGATAAATATAAATAGTATTCAAATGGTAAGGGAAAAAAATTATTCAAATACAAAATAATAATTTTCATATCTAAATATGATAATGAATATGATTGTGATGTTGATTCTGAGAAATATACTGAGAGGGATGGATATAATACCTTTATTGAATCAATTAACAATGAAGTATTAGAAAGTTGTAGTTGAGAAAAAAGAAACTCAATTATAATTTCATATAATGGGATATTTGATATAATACCTGTGTAAGTATATGATCCTAGAGAATGAAATCATAAATTTTAAAAAATAAATTTATTCAAAAAACAAGAAATAATATCTTCTAAATGTGAAATTTAATTTTCTATAATAGATTTATATTTTGAATAAATATATTTATAATAAATGAATCATAATGAAAACCTAGAATATATGTTGAGTGGGTAAGAAGTAGTGTTGGAACATGTATAACTGAATATTTTTAAATCTGAAGAGAGGGTTAAATGATTCAAAAAATCAATCTCTAAAGATGTTTAATGTTCTAAAAAGGGTAAACCTTGGTAATAGAAAAAGTTAACATAAAAACCTGATAATAAATTTGATATTTTTTTTGAGAATAAAAATGGTTGGAAACTTATGAACATGTCAAAAACCAAAAAATTTCAGATGTAAAAGTTTATAAAAAATATATGTCCAAAAATTATTCTATTACTTATTGTTTGATATGGTGGAAAGTAAAGTTTAGGTAAGAGGGAAGATTCTATCTGATAATAGAAGGAGTTTCCGGGTTGAAAATTAATGAATAAGTTTTACAAGAATTTAGAGAATAATGGAGATCATAATCAGAGTTTATGGATTCATACTGAGTAGTCATATTGTGATTTTAGGATTAGGTAAGAATCCATTTAGGATTTTTTAGTGGTTTCCTTAGAGAGTAATATTTTTTCATTAAGAAATAGGACTAAATAATCAGACTTGAGAAATCGTACTAAGTATCATTATGATTTACAAGAAGTTCTTACTTGCTTCTTCATAGGAAAATGAATAATTGGTTTGAATAGGTTATTTCTGAAAGCTGATAAGGAATCATAATAACCAGTTTTTAAGTAACTGGTGAAGGTTTCTTAACTTATGAGAAAAATTATATTACATCATTTTGTGAAACATTAATAACATTAATTTTTGTATTGATCAGAGTCCTACCCACGTGTAAGGTCCTGTCATACTTGTTGTATGCATGCACAAGCATTGGATTTCAAGTAGATTGTGTTGTATTGGATTTTTTCTATACCATATCATGGAGATATATATTCTTGTAGAGTAGTGAACAATGTAAATTCTTATATTCTTATGAATATGTGATGTTTTTCATTTTCAACAATGTAAAAACTCTTCAACAAGATGTGAAGGCATTTTAAAAAACAATGAATCCTAAAAGAAAAATATATTACTCATTCACAGCCTCTTCTCTAAGGGAATCATTGACCTAAAGGGTATTCATGACCAACAAGTGAGATGTGGAATCCCACATTACTTCTTATTGTTATCAATGTATTCGCATTAGGAATGGTCTTATGGGAAGATTTAAAATAAGTTAATAATGGTTTTTATAGATGGGTGTGAACCCCACATATTCTAATTGGAGAACACTATGTCCGATTATGTATTTCACACACAACACCAAGTTTAAAGGAATCATGAAATATTATATTTTATATATGACAATAAGAAACTAGATGATGAATTGGAGAGTATCAATATGAAACCCACATTATATAATATATATCATACTTTATGAAATTGTATTGAACAATTCATAGGAAACAATAATTCAATGTTTAATTAAAGATACATTTAAATCAATAAAGATTTATATTATATTCATTCATTGAGAATTTTAAAAATATTATTTTATTAAAGTAATAAAAATTTTAAAATCATCAAATCAAAATTATCTTAGTTCTAACTTATTATATTTTCTTTTATAGATTTCTTTTCTATTGAAAAGTGAAAAATGTTGATTTTTTTTTAAATGTAATTTTTATTCAAGCTTGTACAAAATAGAATTTTGTTTTAAAATTGTATAAAATTAAAATTAGTTCTTTTATATATTAAATAATCCAATTATGTTCATTTGAATAATTTGTTGTAAAAAATTTTGTATAAAAATGAATTTTTATTAAATAATTATTTTTGTGGACACAATATATTTTTATATCAATAAAATATATTATTAATTTTTTTTAAATTATTTGAAATAAATTTTTATATATTATATATTAAAAAATATATCATTTCTCTAATAATTTTCTTGGAATGGAATAATAATAACTAAATTTTATTCACAAAAATCAAATTTTCTGAAATAAAACATCTTCGTGTTTAACAACTTTATTTTAACATTTAATTTTTCTAAATATATAAATATAAATTGGTATAATTTATTCTATATTTGGAATTATATTTTTCAAATTTTTTAAATAGGGCAGTTTTAATTTTGGACAATATGAATAGAAACCTTAGTAAAATTTATAATCCTAGTAAAGGGTAAATTAGTTTAAACCAGGTCAAAAAAAAAGTTGAGGTCATAATTTTTCTTGTTAATTATTATTATATAAATGTAATTAAACCGTTATAAAACAGATATATATATATATATATTTTTAGAGGAAACATTTCAATGTAATTGATCTATATATTTTTTATATTAAAAAAATACAAAATGTCACCCTTTTACTTTTAAATATATTTTATGTGTCCATATATGGTCAAAAGTTAGTTATGGAAGAAAATAAATTAATATATTCTGAATAAATTTTTTATATTGATGATATATATTTATAATTTTTATTAATTATATAATTACTTTAAATGATTATGCATTATCGATGCATTTTTTCATCAATTAATATAAAATATAATAAATGGTTTTATAAATATTAAAAGTAATATATTTTTATTTAAATATAGTGTTACATGATTCTTATATGTGAATATAACATATTAGGGTCATTTTAAAATTTTAAATTTGAATTCCAAATTTTCCTATTTGTTTTTTAATTCCAGTAAATGAATAGTTTGTAAATTGACATTAATGATATTTAATCAAAATAGTATTTTATGAAATTATTCAAAAAGGATAAAAATTTTGAAATAGGACATGGTAGATTATATATTTTCTATAATTTTATACTTTGGTAATTTATGAAACAATTTTCACTTTATATGTAAAATTATAACCTTTTTAGAGTGAAAAATTTATTATATTGGTTAATAATAAAATTGGATAACTAAGGGGTTCAAAAAAATAGAAATGTTTAAAACAAAACAATAATCATGATAAAATTTTATTGGATGATGGGATTTCATCCCCACATTATATTATATTTTAATACTTAGATATTTTGTATAATTTTTATTATGTATGACTTCATTATATTTTAATCATTTATGAAATCCCAAGACTCCCTTTCCCCTCAATTATAAAAAGGTACCCATACTTTCTTTTCTTCACACCACATTGATCCTTATAACTCAACCCAAACAAACTAAATTATCCTATAAAATCACCTATTTATATTATTGGGGATTTGGGATTCCCAAAATACAAACATAGATCTTTTAAGAATAGATTTAATAAAGTTTTGTCAAAGAAGTGGTAATCACCTTAACCAATAACGTTTTTATTTTATTACATTAAATACAATTAATTTGTTATATTTTTAATAAAATGAAAATTTCATTATAGTAAATATACATAAATGTTATTATTATTATTAATACACATTTATTCACCCTTTTTCTATCAAATCAAAAGTCATGATGTCACTCGTTTATAAGTATGAATTTCCATTTGCATATAGTGACACAATTCAGTTTTCATCACCACCATTCATGGAGGGTTATTACGATGATTTTAATCATTATATACAATTTTTATGAAATAATTATAACTATTTAATTTTATTAACACATATTCTTTCTTACCTTATAATCCATTACAAAATGATAACATCACTCATGTGTACGTGTGGACTATGACCTTCACAAAGTAATGGGTTTTGTTTATCATTTATGATTTACATGGATCATAATAATGATGTATTTATTGAATATATATGAATTATATTATATAATAATGATTATAGAATATTGTTTTATTTATATTACATTCATTCAATACATAGAAAAATTTAAAACAACATTCATGCTTTCGTATGACCTACCATCCCAATAAATGGTGTACTTATTTTTCAATATCTAAATTTATGAATGAATCAATCTATATATATATATAATAAATATATATCAGATTTCTTTCATTTTTAACATTAATGAGATGATGAAACCATGATTAACGTATAAATCCCAAGACAACCAAACTAAAACATGATCGAAAACTAATGTAGTTATAACCCGTAACTGTGATTTTAATAATCAATTTTTAATAAATTGGTTGTAATATGTTATAAGAAAATAATCCATGTTATGTTATATATAATTTTTTTTCTATAATCATTATATAATATATTTATATTTATTTTATAGGAGCTGTGAATGTGTATTAATAAAGACATGATTTGATGTAGGGGTTTATCATCAGAAATTATATTCATTGGGAAATATGTTATGTTAAACATCTATCTTATTTAATGAAATTTTTCAACATCCAAATTTATATATTATATTATGAAAATATTTATATTAATGTTTTTAAAATGTTAATATTAGTCGTATTCCTTTCATAGGTCATATTTATGAAAAGTTACCAATGTTGTAATTGTTTTATTTTTTAATTTCATTTAAATCGTTCTTATTTATTGTTGAATTTCTATTAGAGGAAATTATATGATCCTATTATAATTAATACATTTAATTATTCTTCTTATTTGGATATTTATGATGAAAATATTATTTCCTTTCATTTTTATATTTTTAAATACTCATGAGGATGTATGAATTTTTATAGAAAACTAACTATGTTTTACAATTCGATTGGGAATATTTTTCATCCATATCAATGTTATTATAATTTTTTTTTGGAAAAAATTAAAATATTATATTGTAATATTTAGTAAAAAATTTACAGATGATTTTTTTAGAAAATTTTATAAAAGGTATATTATTTGCATTTATTGAATGAGGTACTTTTTGACTTCTTATAAAAGTGTGAAAGGAATGTTTTTATTTTTAAATATATAACATGAAAAAATTACTACCATCATGACTTCTCAGTGATTTTAATATTTTATTACAAGTTTATAAGGTTATTTTTAATGAAATAAATTTCTATATTATTTTTTAAAATTTTATATTTTAATGAAATTGTTTCCAAATGAAAAGGTTATTTTCCCTATGAAATAATCTAGTGATATTTTAAAGGAAACTTTCATCAATGATAACCTTTTTTTATGATTATTATGAATTAAAGGGGATATGATCCAATGAAACAATACATATTCTTAATATAAAAGTTTTATAACTATTATGATGCTATTTATTTATAAAAACATTGTTTTACCTAGGGAATGTTTGGATGTTATGATGAATGATTTATGATCTTAGAGCACTTATATGTATGGAATATTATTGTGTGATGGTTGGTTCTGTTTAATCCTGCTATTGCTCTAGTTAAAGATATATAACTCATGAGGTAAACATGTTATACGCAATCCCAATTCCTTCTTCACAATTTCACATGTGGAACTATTCCTCATTTCCATTAGACTAAGAGTGGACCTGAGTTTCATGCCCATAAGTGTATGAATGATATTAGATTTAATGTCCATAATATTATTCTTGGACTTTTTTTCATGTCTATAAGTTTTTTTAAGGGCCTTATTTCATGTCCTTATTTTAATTGGGGAACCATTTTTAATTTATACATGTTTACAGTGTTATAGTATTATTTTATTTATATATTCTTATGTCTAGGTTTTTATATCATGGATAATATTCACTGAATTCCTTTATGGTTCATATCATATGAACTAATAATATTTATTACATAACTCATGATTTTTCTCTATTTTGTAAAAGGTATGATTTTCAAATGTTATGATCCTATTCTCCTTCACTTATTCTCATTTCATTACCAAGTGATAATTACTATCATGCCTTTTTAATATTTATTGAATATTTATCTCACACATTTTATGTTTACTTTCCCTATGCTCAGATAAATATACATGGAATTTTATTTTTATGAATGGTTCTAGTTATGAATAGATTATTGGGATATGATGTAGTTCCCTTATTAATTATTTATTTATGTTTCCACATTTTCAGTGATAATATATGTATATGATTCTATCATTGAACAAAATGAAATTATATTAATATTCATTTATTTTGATGTAATATATATATATATATGTGTGAAATGAAATGGTCTCTATAGTGGACATCATATAAGGGTTAGTTAATATTGGATGCATTTTATTGGAGAACATTAGTGAGAACCCAAGAGATAATTCTATGTATATGATAACATACTATGTATTTTGAAAGTAAGAGACTATATGTTTTTTCAAGTAATATATTATGGTTTAGACACTACAATTAGAAGGTATTTTGTGATGGATGCATCTAGGTTTTATATCTCAAAAAATATTTGTTTTAGAATATATTTACATCTATTAATGTGTACGATTTTAGTGCCCATAATATAAACATTGTTGAAATTATTAGGCGATTTTAAGGGATTTATTAACATTTTATTAATGAACCATTATAAATATTTATAATAGATTATGACCATAATAGGCCTATATTAAACATATAGCATTCTAAAGAAATTTTATCGATTTTTAAATCCTATAAATTATTTTTCATTTTAATTATTATTTATCACACTATTATTTTTAAGTTTTTTTTATTGGATGGAGAAAACAAGAATCATGTTCCCACTAAAAATCATGGAAAATTGAATATTATTAGAAACAAAATAGGATGATGAATGATGTGAAAGATATTTTTTATTCCAAATTAGTTTTCATGATATATGATTTTGAACAATACATTTACTAAATCATGGATTAAAAAATGTGGCGATTAATTGAGTTTAATTTGAACACCAGAGGTGGACTGTGTGGAGAAAATAAGATACAGTTTTATTCATACTATAAATGGGTAAATTTCCACCTAGGAGAAAAAAAATAAGAGGAAGATGTTTTCATTATGGAAATGATAACCATAAATTAATGAATAGTCAAGTAATTCAGTTTATTATTGTGGGTAACTTGGTCATTACCTAATTTAATCCCCTAATCCAAAGATAAAATTCTTAAAGAAGATAGAACATATGATATAATAATTAATGATTGAAGTGTTCATGTATTCATGTATTCATATTTGATAATTATGTTATAGATGTTTTTCATCAAACATTTTTCTGTAATATGAATCTTATAATGATTGATTTGTAAATGTATTTCATTAAGAACGTGAAAGAATATGTAGAATAGTAACAATTACAAGGAAAATTAATCTATTTAATGGGTGATAATACATAATTGGGATAAATATATGATTAAAATTGATAAGTTAAATTGTATAGTATTGGTGAGCTTGAAATTGGTTAGTGATTTGATGAAAATGTGATTTTTTTCACCTTTAATTATTTTTTTAGAATTTTTTTTATCAAACTGAATAGAATACTATTTTATTAGGGATAAATGATTATTTTGGTTCACAAATCATGGGTTAATAATTTTATCATTAATCATTGTATGTCCCCCATTTTTGTGGTTTTATGTAATGGAATTATGGGGTGATTTAACAATTTTAATGGGTTATCGGAAAAAAATATTGGTATATAAATTAACAAATCATTTAGTATATGATTTTATGTCATGATAATTATATTATACTATATAGTGGGATATATATAATCTTGATGGTAGGTAATTTTTTACCTTAAAAGGTGAATTTTATAGAAATGTTTTGTCAAGATATGTATTTCATTTAAAGTCAATATCTAAATTTGATTCATGATATTTTGGTGATGTTCAGTACATTATAATATTATATAATTATTTTTTATTATTACTAATGTTTTGTATGAAGATATATCTTTGGTATGAGGAATATATAACCTTTAGGCGTAATATGGAATTTAACATGAATAATTATTTATGACGAATTCAATTAAAATTTTCAATATAATATATAAAGGGTACGATATAGCCTTTTATTTTAATGTATTCGTTAATGTTTAGGTTGATGAAATACTTTTGTGTGTATGATTATTTATTGAGTCAAACCATAAGTGTAATTTTTAAGGATTTGGTGTTTAATTTTATATTTCGTCACATGATGGTTTATTAAATTTTTAAGGAATTTATCTTACATTGTTGTAATTATTTTGGTATTTGAGAATTTCATGAAGAGAGTAGAAATATATTTATAAAAAATTTTGATCTATTATTATTTTATATTAGTTCTCCCATTATAATAAAACACATCTAAAATACATATAATTTAATGATATATATTTGATTGAAGAGGAAATTTATTAAAGGATAAAATTATAAAGTATAATAATTATTTTTATTA
This sequence comes from Viscum album, assembly GCA_963277665.1. Lineage (NCBI taxonomy): Eukaryota > Viridiplantae > Streptophyta > Magnoliopsida > Santalales > Viscaceae > Viscum > Viscum album. The sequence goes on from OY728155.1 coordinate 669,491,240, forward strand.
ATGTTATTAATCATGAGAGTAATGGAATTCCACAACTATGGGAAAACTATATTGAAAGAAATAAAATATTATTAACTTTAATTATGATGAATTTATGGTATTTTTCACACCTCAACCATTTATGGGTTTTTGGCTATTTACATTCTCATGAACATACAATTTCTTTTGATAAATATTATCTATTACTCTTTATCCTTACATGGAAATTAGAGTTTTAATCTATATCCATATTTTCACATCCAAATAATGTTATTCTATCTGGAAACCTAGATATATGTTATTAAATTGGCCAATAAATTTCTTTTTCCACTCTCAAGATGGTGTTTTATTTTCCATTTTTATGATGTTGGTTTTTAACATAATAATTATCAAATAACAAACCCTTTGTTACAAAAAAATGAATATATTATGAGGAAATAATTTTGTAGATGGTATAGAATGTTACAACTCAAGATATTAATTGAAAACCACTATATTGAACAATGAATATGATATGAAATAGTGAGCATAAACAAACTATGGTATATTAGTCATTAAATATGACCATTATATATCTAGCCATTTTATTGGAGAGTATGAATTGGAAAAACCATCTTACAAAAAATATATATAGAGTGAAAAATCAATACAATTGTATTGATTAATTATTAGGAAACGATCATTCAATTTTTAAACAAGGATTTATTTCATTCAAAAATTATTATATAAATATGATTTTTAAGTCATTAATAATTTTTTAAAAAAATTAAAAAAATATATGAAATCATCATATTAGAATTGTATTTAGGTTAATATCAAGGATCATTCTGAATAGAATAATTTTCTAGAGAACGAAAACAAATATTGATTTCATTAAAAAAATTATTTCATTATAAGTATTTAAAAAATTATATTTTGATTTAAAATAAATTCAACTTAAAATTAGAACTATTGTACTCTAAATAATTCCTTTATGATAATTATAATCAATATTATTTTTGTATTTTATGTCAAATCATTTTTATACATAAAAATGATTTTTTTATTTTTTTCCACACAATGTCTATTTATTTTTTAAGAAAACTAACTAGTAATTATTTGGGGAATATTATAAATAAATAAATAAATATAATATTGAATCAAATGGTATATCATTTATCTAATATTTTTTTATGAATGGTTTTATAATAAATCCAGTTATATGCTTAAAAATATAATTTTTTAAAATGAGTCTTTCATCATGTTTTTCACAATAATTTTAAATTTAATTTATACCACAAATTTAAGTTGAATTATATAAAACAGATTCCATCTTTGGAATTATTATGTTCAAATTTGGTAAATTGTTCACTATTATTTTGTGTCAATATGAATATTAATGTTAGTAAAATTTTTGTCCTCAATAATGGGTAAATCTAGTTACATTAGAACAAAAAAAGTTAATTTCACAATTTTTCATCTTAATTATTGTTTAATAAAGTTAATTATACCCTAATAACCTTATGCTCTAAATTTATTTTTTATGTGACATTTTTCTATGAAAAGGCCGATATAATATTTAATTCAAAGTAAAATAAAAATATATCACACTGTTAATTTTAAATATCTATTATGTGCCCAAAGAAAGACAAGTGAAATTTATCTATGGATATAAATGTAAAATATCATAATATTGAAATTATTATCATGATAAAAATTTATTTTCATAATTTTTTATCAATATAATAACTATAAATTATTATATAATGTCATCACAATATTTCTCAATGTATTATAAAATATTTATAAATGATATTATAAATATTAATAGTAATATAAATTTAATGATTTATAGTGTCCATGAAATTTTTATATGAATATGACATACTATTGTTGTATTAAAGTATTATATTTGAATTATAACTTTTCATTTATGACTTTTATATCAAATTAAATGATTCCTGCCAAAATTGACATTAATGAAATTTTAACAAATAATAGAATATTAAATTATATAGAAAAACAATATTTAAAAGATGACAATGTGGATAATATATTGTCTAAAATTTTATCCCTTATCCATTTTGGGCGAATTTTTACCTTATATGTAAAATTATATCCTTTTAAGAGTGGAAACAATGTTTCTATTATTATGGTTAAAATTTGTTAACTAATGGGGTAAATAAAAATTATGGTTTAAAAAAACCGCTTAATCATGTAATTTGTTTTATATTTCATCTACATCCAACCTCATATATAAATCCTTTACAACATGGATGATTTTATATATTGAGTAAAATTAATAGATTACAATCCTTTAAAAACCCCAGAGAGTGAACTTCCCTCAATTATAAAAGGGAAACCCACTATCTTCCTTATTTAGACCCATTGAGCCATCAATAATGAATAAAAATAGAAAAATATTGTTTTAAACTACCTGAATAAAATTCTATGGGTGTTGGCCTTCCCATATTACCCTCACTAAGCACCTTAATTTGAGATCTAAAGGAGTTGTTTCAGAGTTCATGTAATCACCTTAACCTATCACTATCTTTTAAATTATTCTTTTTTTTAGAAATATTTTAAATTATTATTTTACCTCATATAAATCTAAAATTTAATTCATAAAATTGTAACAGAAGATTCATAAAAATACTTAAATGTTATTATGAATACGAATTCCCATTTATTTTCCCTTCTTCCAGCTGATGAGAATTGAAAGTATCAATTGTCTGTACGTATGGCTTACCATCTGCACATAGTGATACAATCCATTTTAAAAACCCATTAATGATGTAATGTTATAATTATGCGTTTAACATTTATATAATGTATTTATTAGAAAATTATAGTTATAAAATGGTAATTTCATTTCTATTTTATTTCCTTCCATCCTTGGGAAAAGGATAATGTCGCTCGTCTGCACCTATGGACTACCACCTCCATGAAGTGATGTGATTAATAATTATTTTCAAAATTAAAAGAATGATTATATGGACTGTTTTTTTGAATTAATATAAGTAATATGATATAATAATTAATCTTTTATATTGATTTTTTTGGTTTCCATTCCTTCCAACTATAAAAAATGGATGCATAGTTCATCCATACATACGACCTACCTTCTCCATGAAGGATGTAATTCATTTCTCTACCTATAAAATTTATATATGCATATGTATATAATTAATATATATGATATTTATATGATGGTTAAAATTATATATATAATGGAACCATGATTACTATATAAATATTGAGACTACTGAACAGAAATATGCATGAAAAACAATGATGTTATCACACTGTACATTTATTTTAAACTATATTATTAATAAATGGTTGATAAATGCTATAAAAATCATATTTTTTATTATATATGTTATTAATATTCATTATAACATTTTTTATAATTTTATATTTAATAAAAATTTGTTTTTAATACGTATTAAAATATTTGATATTTTAGGTATGGTTTTTTCTTCTCAAATACCACTCTTGGGGAATTATGTTATATTATGCACACATATACTTTTATGACATATTTATAAATACTATTTTTCATGTTATATCTTGATTCTTTTAATTTTCAGGGAATTTTATCTTTCATTTTAAATGTATTTCATTCTTGGGGTTTTGATTAAAAATTTACCAATGTGGTAAAGGATTTATGATTAAATCCCATTTTTACCAAGATTGATTATGTTTGAATTATCATTATAGGAATTAAATGATCTATATCATATTAATAATATTATTTTTTATTATTCTCTAGTTATATATAATTAATAATTATTTTTGTTTTTTTACTCTCAATAAGTACTCAAGAGTCCAAACAAATATATTTTTAATGAATATTGAATATATAGTACTATTAGGTTTGGAATCTTTTTATATTATATAAATTTTATTCTATATATATTATCAATATTTTTCAAAAAAATTATCATATGATTTTGTAAAGTAATTTCTAAACATGATTTAATTTTATATAATGATTTAAAAAGAATATTTGTTTTATTTTTATAATGTGGTACTTTTTAAATTTTTAAAAAACTGTAAATGGAATGATTTTATTTTAACATATTTGGTATTAATAATATACCCACCATTTGAGGACTAAATTTTTTATATATTCTTTCTGAATTATCCAGAGTTATATTCCAATAAATATTATTTTCAATTTTTATTAGGAATTTTTATATTTTAAGTAAATGATTTCAAAATGAAAAGTGTATTTTCCTCATAAAATATTCTTATGATCTTTTATAGATGTTTTTCAACCATGATAACATCCTTTGATGTTAATTTTTATTTATTGTGGAGATGATTCAATGATACCATCCTCATTATTTATCAGGGTCGTTTAAAATTTTAATGAAACCCCTTTGTTTCACATAGGTTATATTTTTATGTTATGATTAATGATTTATGATCGTATGTTATTTATAATATGTACTATGATAGTGTAATGGGTGGGTCCATCAATGTCCAACAATTTTTTGGGTAATGATATACAACTCCAAAAATATATTATATTAATGAATCTGATTTAATGTTCAATATCACATAAATGGACTGGGGTTTAATGTCTATAAGATGAATCATGGGATTGACATTAATGTTCATATGTTTATACAAAGACCTAGCTTTCATGTCCATATGATTTTTCATTGACCTACTGTTCATGGATATATTATTATTCAAAGGAATTATGTCACATCCTTATCTTAGTGAGTGAACATATTTCCATTTTTATCTGTTCACAATGTTAAAATTCTTCTTTGCACAATTTAATGTATATGTTATACTTTCATGGTTCATATTCTTTAATTTACTTTACAATTCATGTCATATGAACTACCATACTCTTTTCCATGTCTCAATGATGTGATATATGATACGTATAGGTTTGTTTTCAAATGTTTATCAATTGTTATATTACTGTTATAATTTTTTTATTTTTAATTGATTATTGAGACCATACATTATAACTATTACAAATAATATGATATCATTATTTCACATGTTTTTTACCTATTTTATGAATAAATGTTCTAAGTATAATATTTCTATGAATGTATATATTTATTATAATCATAGTGGGATATGATGTATTTCAATTATCATTAAGTTGTTTATGCATCAATGTTTTCAATGATATAAAACCTATATGTTTTTTTGTTTTTTTAATGTTATTAAATTAGCATTGATTATTTAGGATATAATTTCTAGGTATAAAATTTATGCGTATATGAAACGATTTTTTATTGTCCTTTAATCACATAATACAAAATTGAGACATAGAGTGATATGAATTCACTATTGGTTCCTTGGAGTGGGAAAGACCACATGAGATATGGTGGTTATGAATCATGGTAAGAGCTAACATAATTAAAAATCTTATGAAATTGATTTTTGGGATCATGGATATATGGATTTTAGAACATTGGTTTTTTAGAAAGGTGTTTTATAATGATATCAATTGATTTGTTCTTCATTAGTATTAAATTCATGTTGGATGTTTCTTATTGATAATTAGATTTGATTGTATGTTTATACAGTGAGTTGTCTATTAGTGATCATCCTTGGTAACAAATGTGTCATAGATATATTCATAAATACATGTTCTATTTGTAGAGAATAATTTGATAAATATTTTATTGGATATAATATAATTTTTTTAGGATCATGAAGGGCTGTGGGGAATCCATGATTATCATCAATAGAATAGTGGGAGAGTGTATTGGCTCAATAGAGGGGTTTAAATTGTCGCGGGGATTTAAAATTTGAATGTGGGACCACTGAGTAGCATAATTTAATTGTATGATGATGGGTTAAGGGGGAGGTTATAATCAATTCCATATTAGAATAAGATAAAAATTATTAGATCCACCACGATTGGAGTTACATTTAGAATTTGGAGTTCTTGGGATGTATGGATTAGTGGTTGGGGACCTTAAAGGTAATTCACAATTCCCTATGGATGAGGGTGTATTTCTATATGAGCTGGTCAATATTTTTAGTCAAAAATGATGATCGATGAATGACCAAATATAGTAAGAAGTGGTAACCCATTAAAATTTAATGTCCTGATATGAGAGTATTGGGTTGATGATGTGGTTCTTGATGAGAATGTGATTTTTAGGTGAAGCCTTATGGAATGAGAAACATCAGTTGTAGGGTTTCAATAAATATATGGTTCATGTATTCCCATTATGGGAGGTAGTGTTTTAGATTTTGAATATTATGCAAGAAGGGTGGAGGTCCATAATGAGTTTTTTGTTGATGGTGTTCTATATGAAGATGGAATTATTTGGTTTCTATGATAAATTATGTGAATGGTTATGGTTTAAATGATAAATTTTGGTCACCAAGACATAGCCAATGCATAGGGTGAGAATTCTTTAAGGTGGTATAATTATAGATTAAGTGTCATGGTTATGTGGGTGTTTAAGGAAACAATATCATATTAAGAATGAATGGTGACCCATAGTCTATTTGGTAGTTTGTTGTCAAATAGTGGTATTTAAAAATATTTTTTTGGGCTGCTATCTAGGTGTGATTATTTGACAATCTGTAGAATACCCAGTAATAGTGCTTGATGTACATGAATAATTTTCTGTTTATTTTTTAGAAATCGAGAGTGTTTTAGTTTAATTTAGTGTAATATATAGGTGTTAGTGATAGAGTTTGTGGTCTTTGAGACTAATGCGTTTTGTTTTGTAATTATGAGCCTATTTGAGATGTTTTTTGTAGTGCATGTGACAATTAGCATTCAACCGACAATGAGTTGGTTTCATAAATGTGGATCCATGGTGATTGATGTTTCATTGGTTCATGAAAAAAGTGACATATATGTGAACATAAACTATTGGTAGATATTTTATTAATTGAAAATTAATTTAGGGGGTATGTTTATAATGTAAGGATAAATACACATATAAGAGTATCGATTAGGTGTGATCGAGTGTGAATTATTGATGTTGAACAGTAGAACAACACTACGGGAAAAATGAGCAATTGCGACGGGCTATTTGCGACGGGAATAAATCCCGTCGCAAATAGTCATGTTAAAAACTTATTTGCGACGGGGGTATTTCCCCGTCGCAAATAAGGAGACTTTTGCGATGGGATTGCTTTCCCCGTCGCAAATAACCGGCGACGGTAAAAGGTATTTGCGACGGGAATATTCCCCCGTCGCAAATACTATGTCGGCAGGGGTTATTTGCGACGGGTCCCGTCGCAAATAACTATTTACCGGTTGACCGTAATAAATGTTGGCTAAGGTATTTGCGACGGGTACCGTCGCAAACAATATTATTTGCGATGGGATTCCCATCGCAAATGGTCCCGTCGCAAATAATCTAACCTATAAATACCCCCATCCGTTTTTTTCATTTCATTCTCATTCCTTATCTTCTCATTCTCTCAAAATTATATTTCTAAAGTTGAGTTTTTCTCCAGTTTAATTTTTTTCTCCGGAGCTGATATTAAAGTTTTGAAGAACGATCAGAACAGGTCAATTTTCAAGGTATTTATCTTCATTTTAATTTTTTTATTTATTTTTAATTTTTTATTAGTTTCAATTATTATTAATTAGTTGTAATTTAATTATGTTTACATTGTTTTATTACTTAATAAATTTAAATTATTTGTATTGTTTATAGTTAATGGTAATTAGGAATAATTAGTAATAATTTTTAATAATTAAGAATAAATATTTATAATTAGTAATAAATACCAATAATTAGGAATAAGAACATTATTACATTATTAGTTTATTTTATTATTAATATTAAAATAATATAGTTTTTTTATATATATACAATTCTTTTTTGATCTGTGTGTTTGATGTCTTCACATGTATTATTTGTATGTGGAGATAGAAAACGCACAGATCAAAGAAGAATTGTATATAAATTAGAAAATTATATTATTTTAATATTAATAATAAAATATATTAATAATGTTATTATTTGTAATTATGGGTAATTATTTCTAATTATTGATAATTATTCATTTAATTACTAATAATTAGGAACAATTATCAATAATTATCAATAATTAAGAATAATTAGTAATAATTAGTAATAATTACCAATAATTAGTATTAATTACCTATAATTAGTATTAATTACCAATAATTAGTATTAATTACCAATAATTAGTATTAATTACCAATAATTAGTATTAATTACCAATAATTAGTATTAATTACCAATAATTAGTATTAATTAGGAATAATTAACAATAATTAGTAATAATTAGTAATAATTAGGAATAATTAGTATTAATTAGGAATAATTAACAATAATTACCAATAATTAGTATTAATTACCAATAATTAGTATTAATTACCAATAATTAGTATTAATTACCAATAATTAGTATTAATTACCAATAATTAGTATTAATTACCAATAATTAGTATTAATTACCAATAATTAGTATTAATTACCAATAATTAGTATTAATTACCAATAATTAGTATTAATTACCAATAATTAGTATTAATTACCAATAATTAGTATTAATTACCAATAATTACCAATAATTACCAATAATTACCAATAATTACCAATAATTACCAATAATTACCAATAATTACCAATAATTACCAATAATTACCAATAATTAGTAATAATTAGTAATAATTAGTAATAATTAGTAATAATTAGAAATAATTAGTAATAATTAGAAATAATTAGTACTAAATAGAAATAATTAGTAATAATTAACAATAATTAGTAAAAATTAACAATAATTAGTAAAAATTAGGAATAATTAGGATTAATTAGGAATAATTAGTAATAATTACCAATAATTAGTAATAATTACCAATAATTAGTAATAATGATTATTAATTACCAATAATTAGTATTAATTACCAATAATTAGTATTAATTACCAATAATTAGTATTAATTACCAATAATTAGTATTAATTACCAATAATTGCCAATAATTACCAATAATTGCCAATAATTAACAATAATTGCCAATAATTAACAATAATTCGCAATAATTACCAATAATTATCAATAATTACCAATAATTATCAATAATTACCAATAATTATCAATAATTACCAATAATTATCAATAATTAGTAATAATTAGCAATAATTAGTAATAATTAGAAATAATTAGTAGTAATTAGAAATAATTAGTAATAATTAGAAATAATTAGTAATAATTAGAAATAATTAACAATAATTAGTAATAATTAACAATAATTAGTAATAATTAACAATAATTAGTAATAATTAGGAATAATTAGGAATAATTAGGATTAATTAGTATTAATTAGGAATAATTAGTATTAATTAGGAATAATTAGTAATAATGATTATTAATTACCAATAATTAGTATTAATTACCAATAATTAGTATTAATTACCAATAATTAGTATTAATTACCAATAATTAGTATTAATTACCAATAATTACCAATATTTACCAATAATTAGGAATAATTACCAATAATTACCAATAATTACCAATAATTACCAATAATTAGTAATAATTAGAACTAATTAGTATTAATTAGAAATAATTAGTAATAATTAGAAATAATTAGTAATAATTAGAAATAATTAGTAATAATTAGGAATAATTAGGAATAATTAGGAATAATTAGGAATAATTAGGATTAATTAGGAATAATTAGGATTAATTACCAATAATTAGTATTAATTACCAATAATTAGTATTAATTACCAATAATTAGTATTAATTACCAATAATTAGTATTAATTAGGAATAATTAACAATAATTAGTAATAATTAGTAATAATTAGGAATAATTAGTATTAATTAGGAATAATTAACAATAATTACCAATAATTAGTATTAATTACCAATAATTAGTATTAATTACCAATAATTAGTATTAATTACCAATAATTAGTATTAATTACCAATAATTAGTGTTAATTACCAATAATTAGTATTAATGACCAATAATTAGTATTAATTACCAATAATTAGTATTAATTACCAATAATTAGTATTAATTACCAATAATTAGTATTAATTACCAATAATTAGTATTAATTACCAATAATTACCAATAATTACCAATAATTACCAATAATTACCAATATTTACCAATAATTACCAATAATTAGTAATAATTAGTAATAATTAGTAATAATTAGAAATAATTAGTAATAATTAGAAATAATTAGTAAAAATTAGAAATAATTAGTAATAATGAGAAATAATTAGTAATAATTAACAATAATTAGTAATAATTAGGAATAATTAGGAATAATTAGGATTAATTAGGATTAATTAGGAATAATTAGTAATAATTACCAATAATTAGTAATAATGATTATTAATTACCAATAATTAGTATTAATTACCAATAATTAGTATTAATTACCAATAATTAGTATTAATTACCAATAATTAGTATTAATTACCAATAATTAGTATTAATTACCAATAATTAGTATTAATTACCAATAATTGCCAATAATTAACAATAATTGCCAATAATTAACAATAATTACCAATAATTAGTATTAATTAGGAATAATTAACAATAATTAGTACTAATTAGTAATAATTAGGAATAATTAGTATTAATTAGGAATAATTAACAATAATTACCAATAATTAGTATTAATTACCAATAATTAGTATTAATTACCAATAATTAGTATTAATTACCAATAATTAGTATTAATTACCAATAATTAGTATTAATTACCAATAATTAGTATTAATTACCAATAATTAGTATTAATTACCAATAATTAGTATTAATTACCAATAATTAGTATTAATTACCAATAATTACCAATAATTACCAATAATTACCAATAATTACCAATAATTACCAATAATTACCGATAATTAGTAATAATTAGTAATAATTAGTAATAATTAGAAATAATTAGTAATAATTAGAAATAATTAGTAATAATTAGAAATAATTAGTAATAATTAGAAATAATTAGTAATAATTAACAATAATTAGTAATAATTAGTAATAATTAGGAATAATTAGGAATAATTAGGATTAATTAGGAATAATTAGTAATAATTACCAATAGTTAGTAATAATGATTATTAATTACCAATAATTTGTATTAATTACCAATAATTAGTATTAATTACCAATAATTAGTATTAATTACCAATAATTAGTATTAATTACCAATAATTAGTATTAATTACCAATAATTAGTATTAATTACCAATAATTGCCAATAATTAACAATAATTGCCAATAATTAACAATAATTATCAATAATTACCAATAATTATCAATAATTACCAATAATTATCAATAATTACCAATAATTATCAATAATTACCAATAATTATCAATAATTACTAATAATTATCAATAATTAGTAATAATTAGCAATAATTAGTAATAATTAGAAATAATTAGTAATAATTAGAAATAATTAGTAATAATTAGAAATAATTAGTAATAATTAGAAATAATTAACAATAATTAGTAATAATTAACAATAATTAGTAATAATTAACAATAATTAGTAATAATTAGGAATAATTAGGAATAATTAGGATTAATTAGTATTAATTAGGAATAATTAGTATTATTTAGGAATAATTAGTAATAATGATTATTAATTACCAATAATTAGTATTAATTACCAATAATTAGTATTAATTACCAATAATTAGTATTAATTACCAATAATTACCAATAATTACCAATAATTAGGAATAATTACCAATAATTACCAATAATTACCAATAATTACCAATAATTAGTAATAATTAGAAATAATTAGTAATAATTAGAAATAATTAGTAATAATTAGAAATAATTAGTAATAATTAGAAATAATTAGTAATAATTAGGAATAATTAGGAATAATTAGGAATAATTAGGAATAATTAGGATTAATTAGGAATAATTAGGATCAATTACCAATAATTAGTAATAATGATTATTAATTACCAATAATTAGTATTAATTACCAATAGTTAGTATTAATTACCAATAATTAGTATTAATTACCAATAATTAGTATTAATTACCAATAATTAGTATTAATTACCAATAATTTGTATTAATTAACAATAATTAGTATTAATTAACAATAATTAGTATTAATTAACAATAATTGCCAATAATTAACAATAATTTCCAATAATTACCAATAATTATCAATAATTACCAATAATTATCAATAATTAATAATAATTAGCAATAATTAATAATAATTAGCAATAATTACTAATAATTAGCAATAATTACTAATAATTAGCAATAATTACTAATAATTAGCAATAATTAGTAATAATTAGAAATAATTAGTAATAATTAGAAATAATTAGTAATAATTAGAAATAATTAGTAATAATTAGAAATAATTAGTAATAATTAGAAATAATTAACAATAATTAGTAATAATTAACAATAATTAGTAATAATTAGGAATAATTAGGAATAATTAGGATTAATTAGGAATAAATAGTATTAATTAGGAATAATTAGTAATAATGATTATTAATTACCAATAATTAGTAATAATTAGGATTAATTAGTAATAATTAGTAATATTTAGTAATAATTACCAATAATTGCCAATAATTAACAATAATTGCCAATAATTACCAATAATTATCAATAATTACCAATAATTATCAATAATTACCAATACTTATCAATAATTAATAATAATTAGCAATAATTAGTAATAATTAGAAATAATTAGTAATAATTAGAAAGAATTAGTAATAATTAGAAACAATTAGTAATAATTAGTAATAATTAGTAATAATTAGTAATAATTAACAATAATTAGTAATAATTAGGAATAATTAGTAATAATTAGCAATAATTAGTAATAATGATTATTAATTACCAATAATTAGTATTAATTACCAATAATCACCAATAATTATCAATAATCACCAATAATTACCAATAATCACCAATAATTACCAATAATCACCAATAATTACCAATAATCACCAATAATTACCAATAATCACCAATATTTTCCAATATTTTCCAATAATTACCAATATTTTCCAATAATTACCAATATTTACCAATATTTACCAATATTTACCAATAATTAGGAAGAACTACCAAAAATTAAGAATAACTACCAATAATTTGGAATAACTACCAATAATTTGGAATAATTACCAATAATTTGGAATAATTACCAATAATTTGGAATAATTACCAATAATTTGAAATACTTATCAATAATTTGGAATAATTACCTTATTACATTATTTTTATATTTTATTATTAATATTAAAATAATATAATTTTCTATATTATATACAATTCTCTTTTCATCTGTGTGTTTTCTGTCTCCACATGTAATATTCGCATTCTTTTTCAAAATTATCAACCTACTCGCCAATAGAGAGGTGAAAGTGAATGCGAATATTACATGTGGAGACAGAATGTTAAACACACAGATGAAAAGAGAATTGTATATAATATAAAAAATTATGTTATTTTAATATTAATAATAAAATATACTAATAATGTAATAATGTTATTATTATATAATTAATTTTTATGAAAAAATTATATCAGTATTATTAAAATAATAAAAAATCAATATAATATTAAAATTATAAATATTTGTAACATGTTTTGCTTTATTCTCAATATATTCAATCTTTACTTGAGTGTTTTTTCTAACAAATTATTCAAAACCAGTAATGCTTTTATATTTTATAGAGAAATATGGAACAACGAGGTCGTCAACAATCATTATTAGGTGACTGCATATGGATAAGTCAACGTAGAAATCCAAACGGTTCTGGTTTAAATCCAGTATATGTTGAGGGTGTGGAGACTTTTTTATCATTTGCGGAATCAAATTCAGAATTTGTTTCAGAAGGAAAAATAAAATGCCCTTGCAGAAAATGTGCATTGAGAACGTTTGACACGTTTGACAAAGTGGGAGAACATCTTTTGCGTTTTGGTTTTCAACCAGATTATATTTTTTGGTATCAACACGGTGAACGCAGTTCCAGAGCAGGTGATACCAACTTGATTCCGGATCCATCCCGGTTTCAAGATTTAGTACATGATGTTGTAGGTTCATCTGTTCAACATACAGAAACTTCGGCTGATATAGCTTCAAATCCTGAGTTGGCACCGTCTGAATTTTATGAGTTGTTGAAATCTGCTGAGGATGCATTATATCCTGGCTGCAAGATGAGCAAATTAGAAGCAATTGCAAAATTTATGGCTATCAAATCAGATAACGGAATGTCAAACACCTGTTTTGACCAGATATTTTCTTTGCTGAAAACACTGTTACCAGAAGGAAATGTTTTACCTGCAAATTACTATGAGAGTAAGAGGCTGGTTCGAAATTTGGGACTTACTTGTCAGAAGATTCATGCATGTTCAAATGACTGCATTTTATATTCTGGGGAAAATGAGTCGTTGGATTGTTGTCCTACATGTGGGCAACTGAGATATAAAGAAGGACAACACGGGAAGTCTGGTTTGATTCCTGTAAAACAGTTGATATATTTTCCGCTTACATCCAGACTTCAGCATTTATTCATGTCTAAGAATACAGCGACAATGATGTCATGGCATAAAGAGAATAGTTCAACCGATAAAAGCTTGAATCATCCAGCCGATGGTGATTCGTGGAAACATTTTGATAGAGTGCATCCATCATTTGCTTTAGAAGCTAGAAATGTTCGACTGGGCCTTTCCACTGATGGTTTCTGTCCGTTTGGATCTTATGGTAGTCAATATTCATGTTACCCTGTTTTTTTAACTCCGTATAATTTACCTCCATGGATGTTGATGAAGGATCCATATATCTTTTTGACTTTACAAATTCAGGACATCCGAAGAAAAATATTGATGTTTATTTGAAGCCATTGATTGATGAATTAAATTTATTGTGGAGTACTGGTGTCAGTACATATAATGTTGCAACGAAACAAAATTTTATACTGAGAGCAGCATTGATTTGGACAATAAGTGACTTCTCGGCTTATGGGATGTTATCTGGCTGGAGTACACATGGTCAAAAATCACGTCCTTAATGTATGGGAGAGAACAAAGAATTTATGATCATTCATGGAAAGAAACCTTTTTATTTTGACTTTCATCGCAGATTTCTTCCAGCTAATCATCCTTTTCGCAGAAACAGATCTTATTTCAGAAAAGGAACAACTGAAAGGGATGGACCTCCAAAAATGATATCAGGTTCGGAGTTAAAATCGGTTGTATTTTCATTACCTCCCATCACTTTTGGTCCGACAATAAACCAACAGAAAATTTCTGGTTTTGGGAAAGAACACAATTGGATTAAACGTAGCATATTTTGGGATTTGCCATATTGGTCTGATTTGTTGGTCCGACACATGTTAGATGTCATGCATATTGAGAAGAACTGTTTTGATAATTTGTTTCATACAGTTTTGGATACGCCAGGAAAGAGAAAAGACAATGTAAATTCACATTTAGATCTTGCCCAAATTTGCAGGCGTCCAGAATTGGAACTATTTGATAATGTCAGAACAGAAAGGTTACTGAAACCAAAAGCAGCTTATACACTGTCTAAAGAAAACCGTTTATTATTTTGTCAGTGGATTGCAGATTTGAGACTTCCAGATGGCTGTGCTTCCAATTTGGGTAGATGTGTAAAGAATGGTTATATTACTGGATTAAAAAAGTCATGATTGTCATGTTATAATGGAGAGACTTCTACCCATTGGATTAAGAGGTCTGTTGAATTCTGTGATTTGGGATTCCATAACAGACATGTCTCATTTTTTTTGGGAAATATGTGCGGCTATGGCAGATTATGATGCTCTAGGGAAACTTGAAAAAGATGTTGTTGTAATTATATGTAAACTGGAAAAAATATTTCCGCCGTCTTTCTTCGACTTAATGGAACATTTGATGTTACATTTGCCATATGAAGCCAAATGTGGAGGTCCGGTACAGTTTCGATGGATGTACCCATTTGAAAGATGCATGCAAAAATTGAAAAGAAAAGTACGCAACAAAGCATCTGTTGAAGGATCTATTGTAGAAGCTTATTTGCAAGAGGAAATATCTTTTTTCTGCTCCCATTATTTTGAATCTGAGTATCCTTCAAAACACAACCGAATGGGACGGAATGAGAGGAATATTGATGAAATCGACAATCAATTATCTGTTTTCAACCAGTCAGAGCTTGGTTTTGGGGGAGTTTCTGAACGCTGGCTTTCAGATGATGAACATCATAGAGCTCATACGTATGTTCTGCTCAACTGTGAAGAGATGACATCAGTTGTACTGTAAGTGTTTATATCACTTATTCTATCATTTATGTTACAGTAAATAACATTGGTTTTTATAGGTTGTATGATAATCATATCAAGAAACAAATTCCACAAATTACAGCAGCTGCTCTCGAAGAACGTCGACTGAAAAATTTCTCTCAGTGGTTTCAAAAACTGGTAACATAAATTCTTTATCATTTAGAAACTCATTCAATGTATAGTTTACTATATTGATAATTATTTCACAAATCTTTAGGTGTCTCGACATGCTGATAAAATTGACAAACGGCTGTGTGTATTGAGTAACCCACCTTCCAAACTTGTTAAAACTTATAATGCATATGTGGTGAATGGATTTCGATTCCACACACATGCATATGGGGAATCGAAAAAAACAATGAACAGTGGAGTTAGCTTGAGAGGATCTCATCATCGAGAAAATAAAGTTGACTTTTATGGCATACTTGATGAAATCATTGAACTCTGTTATCTTGGACAACATTACATAACCATGTTCAAATGTCGGTGGTTGGATACAGAGAGAGGCGTGCGTGTTCATCCGACTCATAGAATCATCGATATTAAATGTAAAAGTGTTCTCGCAGTAAATGAACCATTCTTATTGGCTCAACAGGAATATCAAGTTTATTATGCAAAGTACTGTACAACATCAAGAGACTTGACTGATTGGTGGAGTGTAATAAAAATCAAAATTCGAGACAATCAGTTTAGTCAAAGTGAATGTGCTTTCACTGATGTGCAAAGAATTGAAGTTTTTCAAGAGAGTACTCAAAATCAATCTTTTTTACAAAGAGATATGAGTATCGATGACGACACCCCACATTTAAGAGTCGGTGATGACAATGATGTTAATGATGTCACACATGAATTTGAAATGGTAAGAGATGAAGCAACTGCAACTCGAATGGATATCGATGATGTTGAGGAGGAATATGAAGATGACATTGACATATATGAAGATGATGATGAAGATGAACACTTATAGAATTCCATGGTATTTATATACAATCATAATATGTATATATGTATATATAATAGTAATTATCAATTATTTCCTAACATTAACATTTTCTGTTTCAGATGGACGAGGCCACATTTCGTGCGTTGGCGGATGCTGACCTGCCTTTCGATGCGGATGAGTTGCTGGCAGATGACCCTCAGCCTGCAGGCGCTCCAGGGAGTACGCGGAGGGGGCGCGGTCTTGCACGATTGATGATTCCTGACCCCATCCCCGAGCGACGTCCACGTCTTGGGTTTGATCCGCGCACCCGGAGGTGTGATAACCTGTGTAATAACCTGTGGATTTGACTAAGATTTCATTAATCCATTCACATAATAAATGTTTATTATTTTTTCAGTTTTTCGCATATAGCAGTCGGACAGGGCAGCGCTATTTTGCGCAACTATTTATCTCAGCCGTGGACCACATGGGAGCAGATTCCCATTGATGTGCAGCAGGCCATGTTCGGCCATTGGTTGGTACGTACGTAAATAAATAATTTTTATTTTGAAAATTATCTAATTTCTAACTAGATATTTTGATTTATTTGTAGGGTTTATGGTATCCGATCGAGGATACCATGCGTGACGCCATCCACGAGGCATGGGAGGTGGCCATGCGTGATCGCCTTCGTCAGTTTTTGCACAATTTAAGAAAAGCTGCGATGAAGAAAACAGGAGTGTCAGAGTTTGATGAGTCATGTAGAGCACACCGACCAGAGTATATTTCATCCCATGTATGGGATGGATTATGTGCACACTGGTTGAGTGGTGCCTTTTAGAGGAGATCATCGGTGGGGAGGCAGAATCTGGGGAGGCAGGAGGTGACTCATCGAGCTGGGATTCGTTCTTTCAGTACTCATAGACAGCATCTGGTACGTACATTATTTATAAATATTTTATATAACTATAAATATTAACAGTTTATTTTTTATTCTTATAGGCTGTCGAGCACCCCGATATTACAGAGTACGACGTATATCGGAGGATGTATAGTGATCCTGCTACTGGGGAGCTCAGAGGTGATCGTCAGCATCACATCGTGGTCAGTATTATTTGTTTTCAAGTTTAAAAATTAACTGCATATAATATATTCACAATTTTAATTTTAAATTGCAACTATAGGAGTCATATGAGGCCGCAGCGGCACAGGCCCGGCCTGAGAGTCAGGCCGAGTCATCAGATCAGACCACTGCCCGTCAGTTTGATGAGGCGACATGGATGCAGGCCACCCAGTATGCCTTCGAGAAAGGTCGGGTAGTTGGTATCGGCTCTCGACTGACTCCCGGAGATTATTATGGCAGTGCTGCGATGTCGGCGTCCAGTTCGAGAGGAGCTCGTGCATCTTCTTCTACACAGTATGAGGATCAGTTGCGATCTCAGACTGCACAGATAGAGAGTCTCCGACAGGAGCAGGAGCAGATGCGTCAGCAGCATGAGGAGGAGCGTCGACGCCAGCAGCAGCTGTACGAGGAGCAGACGAGTCGGTGGCAGCAGCAGCATCAGGAGCAGATGAAGTACATGCGTCGACTCACTCATGCTTTAGGGATGGAGTTTCCTCCACCACCATCTGCAGATCCCCCACCTCCCCCTCCTCCCCCCCTCCTACAGATTAGAGTTTGTATTTCTGTTATAAAATTTGTGAAATCAAAATATTTTTTTTTCTATTCGTAGTTTCTGTCTCATTATAAAATATTAATAATATTATATTTTTAAATAACAATATTAATATGAATAATAATATTATTTATATTTTATAATATTAAATTATATATATATATTAAAATTTTATATATATATTAAAATTTTATTTATATATTAAAATTTTATATATATATTAAAATTTTATAATATTATAATTTAATTATTTTTTTTGTAATACATGAATTATTTTAATATTTGAATGTAAAATAATTCTATTATTTTTATATTAATTAAAATAACTTATTAATATTTTTTTTATTTATGAATTATAATTGTAATATTATTATATTAATTAAATTATTTATTAATATTCTATTATTTTTATTTTTGAATTATAATTCTACTATTATTATAGTAATTAAAATAATTTATTATTTTCATTTGTAAATTATAATTCTATTATTATATTAATTAAAATAATTTATTAATAATTTATTTTTTTTATTTTTTTTATAGTATTTGCGACGGGATACTATGCCCGTCGCAAATACTTGTATTATTAATAGTTTTTTATTTTTTTTTAAAAAAAGTATTTGCGACGGGTCCCGACTCCCGTCGCAAATACTAGTATTATTAATGTTTTTTTATTTTTTTAAAAAAGAGGTTTTGCGACGGGTCCCGTCGCAAAAACTGTTTCAAAAGTTTTTTTAAAAAATACGGAATACTATTTGCGACGGGGAGAATGCCCGTCGCAAACAAAGGCTTTAGCGACGGGCCCGTCGCAAATAAGTGTAGTTGCGAAGACGTTTTCAGCAACGGGCTATTTGCGACGGGACCCCGTCGCAAATGGCTATTTGCGACGGGATCCCGTCGCAAATACCTGCTTTTCTAGTAGTTCAAGTCTTATACAATTATTTAAGAATGATATATTTAATTATTATGGTAATATTGTGATTATTTTTTGTGAATCTATGTTCAACATGTGTTTTGAGGCGAGAAACATGATTCATGACATGATTTTTAGAGTAAAAGATAGGTTGTGACACGATTATTTGGGTGAAACATGAATTATTATGTAATTAGGTGGTAAATCATGTGTTGATTCATTGTGAAGTTGTTAGTTGAGGTAATTTTTTTTTATCATGGTGGAACCTAGATTTTATAACCAACATATAATGATGTAATGGATTTGGTTCCACATTTCATGGGGTTCATTAATGACCAGATGTGAGTGGTTATAAGTATAAATGATGAGATGGACTGTGTTGAATATTTTTGGAGTTCTTAATGTGTTTTGAGAATATTATTGAGGAAGGGAAACTGGGGAAGGTTCCAACATTCGTTTGAGAGTTAGAAAACCCCTTGATTTTTTATACATGTTACATGTCTGAATTTACATAATAAATATTATTATGCTATAGTTGAGTCATTAGAGTATAAAAATTAGTTTTTCATAATATATTTATATGAATATTGAGGGATTCTGATGTGAATCTAGAAAAAATTAGTTTCATGATGTTTCTAGGTGGTTCATTCTATAAACTATGTGTACAGAATCCACCGATTCATTTCCTGATACTCTTATGACATGAATATATGATTAAAATCCCGAAATAGTACAAAATTATTTTTAAGTAGAATGTTTTAATACAACTGAGATACCCATTATCACTTATTCTCTCTCATACCTTATTCATTAACTAATTTTTTATCTATGTGGGCTTCATTGTAAGTCTTTTTTCTCTGTTCCTATCAGCACATCATATCATGGAGTGTTGTTCATTCTGATTGGTTCATATTAATGAGTCTAACACTATTAGATCTTTAAACTGATATGATTAATATATTTCTTGGTTATTTTGATGTAGAACATATGATGGTAGACTAATTTCCCAATTTTAGGGATTCTGTGGGATTTTTATAGTTTTGATGGAATTTCATGGTGATTTGGCTACATTTCATTTGAGGTAAGAAGTCCTTAACAAGCTACTATACTTGTATCAAATTTCATTATTTTATTTTCATGTGGGTGAATGTTTAGCTTTATGGGACCACTAAATTTCCATTCAAAGATATATTTTGAGGTGCTTATTAAGGTAGTTAGTCCCTTACATGGAGAGAGTGAGTTGTATGTCAAGAAATAGATAAATATGAGACATGTAATAGGTATAATTACATGGATATCTAATTGGTAATTCTGTATATAAAGTGTAATTGGTGTTAAAAAATGGGAAGAATTAATTGTAATGAAAATAAATGGGATTAATTTGTGTTTTTCCTAGATGACATTGGTTTTTTATTCAAGTTGATTCTTTGGTTCATACAATGACACAACCTAGTAATGGGTGATATAGGTTGGATCAATACAAGGTGTGAGGATGACCATAATTGAGATGGTTGGTTTCTATAGTGATTATGATTTCTATATTAAGTGTGTAATCAAACAATGTTATTGTTAGACGAGTTTTCCATTCTTGTGTAATATTTAGTTGAAATTGATGTTTGTTTATTACAACATGATGTGACCTCTATAGAGTCCATGAGGATGGGTCGACATATTTGAAAGGACCAACATTATATGGAATGGGGTGAGCCATGCTAATTAATGGGACCTATACAACATCTATAATAATGTGTTTGTATGTTTGAAAAGACCACCCCTATTTACATTAGTACCAGTACATGTGTTTGACAATACCTAAAGAGTCTACAATTATAGATAATTTAAACATATTGACCACCCTAGAAAAGGAGGAGATGGATAGGGGTGCTTCATGAGGCTGTGACCTATGTAATAAAACATGTTCAATGTGCATATTTTTATTGGATATTACAATAGATATTCTTTACGGTATATGATAAATGTATGTACTGCCATGATTCATGAAATCTTGGTTTTAACATGATAACATAGTATGCAGTATAATTGATTATTTATTTATAACATATCACCATATAATATTTTTTTAAACATTTCCACATATATTTAAGATGTTTTACTCTTGTTATAATAGGTTTATTATCAAAACCATCATTATCATCTAGGTGAAGAGACAATCATTATGAATAGGGATTCAGATGATGCAAAAGATTTTACATAGGATAGTTGTGTATGAGAATTAAGTTAGTATCGGTGATTCCTTGACAAACATCAAGATCATTTTTTAAATGTCTCTATTGGATTATTTTTCCCTTTACTTACTTTAGATATTTATCATTTGCATGGGGTGATCACTTCTTAACTCATGTATTGGTTAGTGGCTATCATATTATTATGTCAGGTGATGTTATTATTGTTTCCTTAACTATGGTACCTTCAACTATTTGTTATAACTATTATTGATTCTGTTGTTATGTGAATTTATTATTTACATATTACCAATGGAATAGTATCCCCATGATTTCCCATAGACACCACTGTTATTCAACATAATTTTACATATAGGGAGGCGCACATGAGGCCATGTGCAACCTTGGCATGGACCAGGTCATTTGGTCTTCGGTGTCACATTTTTCTATAGAAATGTAAATTTTAGGAGTAAAATATACCATATAAATGTATTTTTTTTTAATTTCAGAAAATATTTCTATATTTTTAAAACATATGTAATGTTTAATTATTTTAAAATGTTTTTATCCATTTTCATAAAAAAAGTATTTTAAATTTGAAATTTTGTAACATATTGTTTTTAAAGTCACTGAACTCCCTTTTAAATGGTTAACACTAATGAATGTTTTGGGAATCAATTCAATAATTGTTTTTTTGTAAATTTATTCATATTCTTGAAAATTTAATATTCCTAATAACATTTATTACTAAAATTTTAATAAATAATTGATATGAAAATTTTAGCATTTCTAGTAATTTATTTATGTTATATGGTTCATAAATTTGGTATAAAAATATTAAAATTATTTTATAATTCAAATTTCATTCATTAATCATAATGAATTGTGATGACGATAATCATTTTTCACCATGATAAGGGTTAAATGATTTAGCGTAGAGGGTTAATGGGCCAAAAATATCACTATAATATGTATAAAATTTGCTTATATGTGTTTATTTTTACCCTATTTTATTATATTAATCATTTTTTCTATTTTTCACCACATTCTTTGACTATGAAAATAATTTTATATTTTAAAATTAATATATACCAAAATTTCAATCTTACTCATTAACAATATTCATGATAATGACAGGAATAAAAATAAATTATTAATGGTAAAATATCATAAAATTTATGTCGAATAAATTTCATATATATTATTATTTAAATTTAAATTTTATATATTAGTTTTATTATGTCTAATTCTAATGCAACGCTAACACAACTCTATTGAAAGTAGAATAAAAAAGTATAATTTTTTTAAAATTAATCATTATAGTGTTTGGATGAAATATGATGTAACATGAATATTATATATAATAATAATGTATATGTGATTATTTATTTTTTTGTATAGAAATTCATTTGTTATAGTTATTTTTCAATGTTAAATTAAATGAATGGTACAAAAAAATTCTTTATGAATATCTAATATTATAAATTTATTAATAATTATTCTAAAAATTAATATAATATTATAATAGGAGAAGTGGGATGTAAAATAGAAGAGTATACTATAAATTAGCCATTAATTTCCCACTCTTAATTTTTTAAATTAAGTAATTAAGACATAATGAAGTAATAGTTTTGAAACCAGTATTGATTTTTTTCAAATGAAAGAAAACACAATATAACCTTTCAATAGACAGATATGAATTTAATTTTTTCTAAAACATATTCCAAAATCCCACTTAAAACTTTGAATTCCATATTCTTAGGCACATGATTAGAGTATCAATGACTTTTATACATATTATATGATTAATAAAATAAATATATCAATAGAAGAAGATGTTATAATACTTTAAAATAGGTTTGAAAACAAGTTAATGTGTTTCTAAACTAAAATTCATTTTATTGGGTTATATCACATATTCCATGATTTTTTTGAAAATATTGTATGCTTAACATAAAATAATTATTTCCTGTTTTAATTAAGATTATTGTATGGATTTATAAATGTTTCCAATAATCTCTTTTTTGATTGATTCTCACATCAACTCTTTTGTTATTTGTAAGGGGTTTCTAATCATTCGCAAAGCTATTTGTGATACGTTCCCTATTATGACCTTGTTTCCACTTATTTTTTGTATATTGTTCATATATAAATATTATATCAAGATTAAATATTTATTAAATTTATTTAATGTTCTTTTTTATATATTACCTTCCATGTGGTTTTGAAATATTATAAAGGTCATAAGATAATTATTGGCTCAATTTCAATTTCATGAGACATGTTTTATGTTTTTTCAAATGTTCGATAATTTTATAAAAGGAATTTTACTTCCTATAATTATTCCATATACCATAAATAACATCGCATAACATAAATACCAAAATACATAATTTATAAGTGAATAGTGAATCAAATAAGAGGTATTTCAAATAATTAGGGAGCATTTACAGATGTAATAATAATCTGAATGTTGGAACAATAATAAGACCAGTTGGAATTGTAATCTTACCAAAATAAAATCAAACTTACCTATGAATGAATAAATAAAATTTAAGTATCTTATAAATTAATATGTGATATATTTATATCATGGAATAAGTAAATAATTTTTTAAAAAATGATAAATTAAGTAGTGATGTTTCTATGAAATGAAAATATTACTATATAATATCATAGTTAATATAATTATTAACTTTTTTTTCATAATATAGATTCAAAAAATAATATTTTTTTGTCTTGTGATTATAAGTTAATTTTAGGAGACCACATTAATTTTGTTAAGTGTCATAAAATCTTTTATAATATTAAAATCATAACATTTCATGTAAATGATGATTATAATTAAAAATAAAATTCAAAATTATAAAAAATTATTTTCATTAAATTTAGTCAGTTTTTTCAATTGTAATCATTAAATAATTGTTTGGGTGGTTTTTTTGGGGTTCTTATAAAATTGATGAATTATTTGGGAATAATAAAATGAGGTGATTTACGGTATTTATCATTATAAGAAAAAAATGAATTTTTGAGTGACTAATGGTGTAGGGATGATATTAGAACCATTATATATAAATATAAATCTATAATTATTGTATTTAATCATGCAAATCATCACTATTTATATTCTTGAGCGAAAATAATAATGAAATTAATAAAATAAACAAAACAAACTCTATCTTCAACAATAAATATGACCACTCACCACCTTATCTACTCACACCTTATAAGACATGTATTATGATGATATTTTGACCAATTACCATTCCAATCCTCTCCACCACATTTTGATAATTCTGGTTTCACCAAATGACAATTTACAAGTGCCTTAAAGATATTCTCAAAGATGGGACACTCATGATGTAAAACCCTCCTTCTTTCTCTTTTGATTTATCATATTTTCTTATCCAGGCCTTCAATCCCCCATATAAAGGGAAATGATAAATATAGTATCATATTTATACTCTATTATTATTCTGTTAATGTAATATCCATCATCAAATCTATTTTCTTCTTTATTAATCTAATAAATTAATACATTATTCTTCATGTGTTGATTCACCACATTCATGGAAAATGGTTATTTTTTTTCTATTACAACCTTCATACATGGTCACAAAACATTAACTATTATTAAAAAAATATTTAAAAATATATATTTTTACTTTTTTTTATATTTTTTGGAACCAATATATATATATAATATTATACAGTGAAACAAAACTAGTTCATCATGATCGAAAATTTACCAAAAATAAATTAATATTCATCATTAATATTTTATCTAATTACTCATTCTCATATTTGAAAACCAAATCATGTATAAAACCATTTAAAATTTTGGAGGTTAATCAATATCATATAATTCTAGTTACTGATTTTTCATTCCTTTTTACAAGAACTCCGATAATTAAACTCAAGGGAATCGATCATAAAATCAAGAGATTAACATTACCAAAATGATGAAATAAAAGACTATAATTTAATAAAATTGATGTAAATTAACCTAGTAAAATTATAATAAATTAAATACATTTTTTATTGTTTCTATGTTAACTAATTAATGGTTTAAATTTCATTAACATGAACATTAAAAACACATTCAAAATACATTCATACATAAGGTAAGAGATTATATCAGAACCCACATTTTTCATTTCGATGGTTATTTGTCTCACATTATCCAAATTCAATTCCAAATTATTATTATATACTGATAAATTTTATTTTTAATTTTCAAACATATCTACTGTTTTAAATTCTTCTTCTTTTTTTTATGTGTAAATACGTGTTTTTAAGGTTCTTTTTTCAATTCCCCTCGATAAGGAATCCAAATTAAGAGAAACATTCCAATTGATTTACCCATTTTCAAGTAAACTAAACAATATTTTATAATCAAAAATTATTTTTAAAAAATGGAACATTTTATCATGAAAAAAATCTTAGTTAATTCTAGTTTTATTCAAATATTTATTCCTCTCCCCCTTTTTTCTATTTCATAATTTCACTTAAACTACACTAATATGGATCATTTATAAAGTTTAATAAATATATTTTTAAGTGTTTTCACTTTATTTATAAATTATTAACAATTATATATTCTTATTTAACATTATTATTGTCCATGTATGATTTAAATCAAATCTGTAATGGGAAAATTTCTGATACATCCATTTTTTATGCTTTATGACATGATTTTGATACCTATTTCCTTCTATAGACAACCTTAACTCTTTATTCATAATATTAATAACATATTAATGAAAATTAAATGATGTATATGGATAGATTAATATCGAATGTACTTAATAATGTTTAATCTATTTTGACGTCATGTTAGGAAAGGGAGAAAACATGATTCTGTTATGGGACTTTGTCTACCATTTGATATAGTATTAGCTGTGATCCTGGACTCATGTATATATCATGTTATATATTTCATCAAATTTTAGATGTTTCCATGTTTACAATATCCCATGTTATATATGTTATTATTCTATATGAAAATCATGTTAAATTACTTTTTTATTTCATCATGTTATTCTGTCTAACCCTTGTTCAGTGATTAATTTCACTCTTTATTCTATTTTTTAACTCATCCATTTGTTCAGGTATTCCTTAGGTTATCCTATTTAGATTTAAGAAACAATGTAATATATGAGCTCATTTTATATCTTAAATAGTTTGTTTTTTTATTTTGGTTTTATGTTTTATAACTATGTACCTTGTCTTCCAAATACACTATAATTTACAAACATTGGTTAGTATTTCATGGATAATTATTTTTAAAATAATGTAAAAATACGTGTACAGTAATAGTGTCAATATAATTAGTATAATTTCATGATCTAGTTACTTTTTTATATTAGGACTAGAAAAGTTTATAAATTACACTAGTTATAAATCTATCACCATGGATAACATAGTTACATACTTAGGGAATCACAAGATAATATATAGATTACCTTTTCATGTTTATCTTTATTTGATGTATATTTCCATTTAATATTATTATTAGATATATATTAAGGGACCTTTAATCATACCTTCTATTCTAGTCAATGTACATAAATAAAAGAACACATGCCAATAGTCAATGTGGCAATATGATGACTATCGTAATGAAATTATAAATCTTATGGGAATGGTAGCTCAAATATTCCAAAGATAAATTTATCAATTGGATCAAGATATGAATAATAACATGAAACATGTGTAACTATCTCCTTCACCTAAGAAAGATAATTTTATGGTTGAATCCATTACATGACAAAAGCCAACACATCTTTAGAGGATATTCAGATCACAACATCAGAGAACCATGGAATAAATCCATTGAGAAGTATTTCTTACCCTTAAATTTTTATAAGAAGATAATTTCATGTTGGTGGTCTACCATTTTCGTAGGTAATATTATTAGTGGTGTCAAATTACTAGAAATACAAATAATTATAAAAAAATTTACTCCCCGTAATGGTATTTTTTTACAAAAATGGTTTTCAAAAAATATTCTCTACAAATCCTCCATCTATAAATAGAACACGAGCTCCTTAACTGAATAAAAATTATGAAGGGTATATGAGGAAATATGATGAAAACATTAAATGACTTTTACTATCAGAAAATGTATTTTTCATGAACAAAAAAATCACAATGTCTGGATTATTTAGAATACTAACACCGAGTCAATGAATAGAGATCGAAATTAGAGACCTGAACAGGTATGAGGGGATTTTATATTGTGATTAAAAAATTTGAAATGAAGTTTAGATAACATAAATGGTCTCATATTCTAAGAGATAAAATTAGGAATATGGAGTAAAAAAAGAGAGGATCAGTAAAAAATACCATTACAGAAAGAAAAATCGTCATCCCACGTGTTAAAATTATGGACAGAAGCATCTTGGAAACTAGATAAGGGAACCATGATATGCTTCAAACAAGTAAGAGTTGGGAATCTGGATAACGACTACCAAAGAGATATTAAGTATCCTTATATTATGGAGGAAATATAGAAGGTTCATATCAAAACTAATCCTATAGTTTAGTGTTTCAACTAAAAGAAACATGGGAGTTATGAGATATTTCCCCTATGATAGGGTTTATTGGAGGCAATCAAAAAATTCAACATACAGGGAAAAAATTAATAGAATATACTATCACTACTACTGAGGGGGAGTCCGAAAATGAAGCTGTGACAGGTACTGTAGATATTCAAGAAATAATAATAATTGTATTATTTGATTTTTCTTTTACACATTATTTCATATATTGAACGTTTAATATAACTATTAAAAACCCACCTCAATGTATGAAGGTTGTGTTATATGAGATAATAGTGAATGTAGAAATTATTGAATCCAGTGTATATAACTTCTTCCTAGTTAATGATTACATATTAAAGATCCCAGCCAATCTTGTCATAAATCCTTTGGTGTATTTTGATGCAATATTGGGCATGAACTAGTTATCCTTAAACAAATAAAAAAACAACTATTGGGAAAATTATATCACTCTGAATATCCTAATGCACCCGCCAATTATATAAAATTATAAAGAGGAGAATGAACATCAATTTGAATCATCATCTCAATTTGGGATATTATTGAATTATGAGAATGTATTTCTACCACAAATCATTAAGTTGAATAATATAATCAAGATTGAATACATACCCATTATTAGCGATTACACTTCTATGTTACTTGAATAATTTTCAAATATTCTTCCAAAATGAGTGGTTGGGTTCTCAATTGAACTTATTCTTAGATCACTACTAATATCAAATAAGCATTTTTCAATCGACACCATTGAGTTTGTGAAACTGAATATGAAGTTACATAATATTTTTGACAAGGGTTTTATATCCCATTGTGATTCACTAGGTGGTTCCCCAGTCCACTTTTTCAAAAAGATGTAGGATCATTGTGGCTCTAAATAGATTCTAATAAGCTCAAAAAAACCATAATAATGGACAAGGATCCCCCTCCATGAATAATTGAATTGTTCAATCCACTATGTGGGGATAATTGTTTTTCTATGGTGGACCTTAGACTGGATATCAATAATTAAAGATGAGGAAGGAAGATATTCCGAAGACATCCTTTTGAATGATGTATGATGATCGTGAGTTCATAGTGATTCCCTTAAGACTCAATAATGATCCATGAATTTTCATAGAAATAATTAATAGTCTTTAGAGATTATGTCAACAATATTTTCGTAGTCTTCATTCATGACATTATGATATAATACAAGATTAAGGAAGATCATGAGGAGCGTTTGATTAAAATGAAAATGACATTTCAAATGGAGAAACGTTATGCAAGGTATAATAAATGTGAGTTTTGGATGGAGGAATTATCATTTTTAGGGAATGCTATTACATCAAAAGAAATATATATTGGATCTTCTTAGAAAAAGTTATCTAAAGAGTGTCTCAATTCTATATCTATAATAAAGATCCATATCTTCCATGGTATTGTAGTGTCTTACCGATGATTTGTGAAGAACATATAATGAGGGTCAAACCCCCTAACCTAACAATATCTTAAGGTATTAATGCTTATCTTGACTAGTGACAATAATTACTACTTCAAAGAGTTGAAAAAATGGATTATCACTCCACCATTAATCATACTACCGAAAAGAGGGGACCTATTTAAGGTATACAATGATGCTTCAAAAAATGGATTAGTTTTTTTATAGATGAAAAATGATAATGTGATATCCTATTCCTCAAGGAAGTTGAAAATTAATAAGAAAACTCTACCACATAAGATCTGTAGATAATGAGGGTGATCTTCTTGTTCAAAATATAGAAGAATTTTCTTTATGGGAAGAAGTATGAGATTAATAAATATCATAAGAGCCTCAAATATAATTTCACATAGAACTAGATGAATATGCACCCACAAAGACTGTTAGATCTCAATAAGGATTCCTTCTTCTCAATCCACTACTATCCAGTTAAAAAAATTAATGTGGCAGATGCTCTAAGTTGAAAGGATACTGTAACATTATCAATGATGACAATTAAGAAAGATCAGATCTTATTTGGCTTGAAAAGGACGGACATGGTGATAATTTATTATGGAACATCATCAATCAGTTATAAAATAATTTTTGAACCATACCTTATAGAAATATATTGGCTTCTCAAAGAAATAATGATGAAATTCATAATAATGTAGAAGCTATCAGAAATGGGAAATAAAAAGAGTATAAAATTGATGAGGTAAGAGTGGTAATATCTGGGTCATGTCTATGTCTACTATTGAAACATGAGATAAATAAATATCTTCTAAATGAACAACGTAGATCAAATTTCTATATTCACCTAGGATGAAAAATGATGTATCAAGATCTCTGAATTCACTATTAGTGAGACAATATGAAGATGGAGATAACTAAATTTACATCACGGATATTGGTATGTCAGTAAGTGAAATCTTAAAGGAAATGTTATAAAGGGATGGTGCAACCATTATACATACCCGCATAGAACGGGTAGAACATAAACATGGCCTTTTTATCCTGAATTACAATGAGATATAGAAGAAAATAATTCTATATGGGTCCCTGGGGATCATCTTACCATGAAATGTCACATTATATTAATTTGAGAGTACATCTCAATCAATCCACATACAAGTATATACATCTATTATGTGGTGAGGTTTCATAGAGTTCCACTATATATTGTATCCAATTGAGATCTAAGATATACCTCTATGTTTAGTAAATTTATCCAACATGATCTAAACAATGATTTGCACATTAGTATGAAATATCATCCCTGAAAATGAAATCTAATCTAGGTGGACAAATTATACAGTAGAATACATGCTGAGATAATATAATATCAACATCATGGGAGGGATGGGCCGATATCTTCTTCTGATGAAGTTCCCTTACAAAAATGGTTTCCAAAAAATAATCCAAATTACACAATATAAATCTATTTATCTGAAAAGATGTAGAACACCTGGATTCTGTGATGAAATCCGTGAATGTAAGCTTCTATGAATTATAATGGTTTATGAAATGGTTGAAAAAATGAACAAAATTCCGCAACATATCCAAGACACCCAAATTATACAGATGATATATATAGACCATCATCAACAAGACCTACAGTTTAATTTTTGATTCATGGTATTACTCTATATGTCTCCATAGAAGAGGATCATGAGAATATGGATGAAAATAATGCAGAGTCCCAAGTTCATCGACCCCTTCAATATTATTTATCATGTTAGAGTGGTGTCTTATCAACTATCAATTCCATCTAACATGTCTCAAGTACGTGATGAATTCCACTTATGAAACATGATGAAGTACATACCATATCTCTCACATTTAATAATTACATTGTTTTTATAGTAGGTAACTTATCTCTATTATAAGGAGTAGCTAGTGAAGATCTTGGATCATAGAGATTATTCATTACTCAAAAAGACAACTAACCTGGTCAAAGAAATTTGGTTGTAACCTATGTATAAAAAAAGACATAGGAACTAGTGGAAGGGATGAATGAGAATTGTGGTCACTTATTTTTACCATAATAATGAAATCAAAACAAAAAGGGTGAAATTTTATTTTAGGGGAATAATGTAACAGCAAAACAATTTATCAATGGAAATTCCTTTATTATAAATATTTCATATAATATGAATCTCATACAATCACATAGGGAACATGATACGATAATTATAATTATTTTATGAATGAAATAAGTGGTATTTCTAGAAATTATGGAATATTTACTGATGGAATAGTAACATCACGATTGGAATTGTAATATGACCATTATGAATAGTAACCTTACTAAGTGAATGGTAACCACACCTATGAAATTTTAAATAAATTTTATGCATATTATACATAAAAATATCACATATTTTTATCATGTAATATGTAAAAAAATATTTTAAAAATAATAAATTAGGTATTCAAATTTTTGTGGAACATAAATGCTAATTTACAGTTTTATAAATAATATAATGATTAAAAATAAAAATTAATATCATAAAATATATTTGTAAATTAATATTTTATTTTACAATAATTATATGATAATATTATGAGATTGTAATAAATTTATGAAAGTTCTAGAAAATCCGTTATAATGTTAAAATCGATATTTTTTGATTAAATGATGATTTTAATTAAAAATTGAATTTATTTTAATTAGAATATTTTTTTCATAATATTGAGTCAATTTTTACTTCTATACATTTATTATTAGTAATGGTAAATTTATAGGATTTTTTGGAAATAGTTGAAACTATGTGGAATAGAGAAATACAATTATTTACGATATTTAACATTATAATTAAACAATTGAATTTTAGAGCGATTGGCGACGTATGGATGAGGTAATAACTATTAAATCAACCTATATTTCTCTACAATAATAATTATTGATATTTTTTCATGAAAATAATAAACTAATGTATAAAATAATAAAAAAAATGCCCCGATCATCCTCTATAAATACATCCCCTCATTAGCTCTTCTCTTCACACCATTTAATCCAATGATATTTCTTAAAATCTACCAAATTCATATCCTATAAATATTTCCATCATTTTCATATTTATGGTCTCATTTAAATAAAAGTTCTAATTTCCATAAGAATTTTCCCTATGAGGGGAAACTCAGGTGGTAAAACCCTCCATCATTGTCTTTAAATTTCTTTTATCTTCTACTCTATTCCCCACCTACCCTATCCAAAATGAGATGATAAATACAGTATCATATATATATATATATATATATTATTTTTATATTTTAGTGTGATACCCATCATGAAATCTCTTCTCTTCCCTTTTAATCATAAAAATAATATTATCATTTATGATGTGTCGATTGACCACCTTCGTGGATGATGATTTTTTGTTTTTTTATTATCACTTTCATTAATTCTCCTAGAAGTATTATAATGGTTAAAAAGGATTAGAATTCTTTATTATAAATTTTTTATTATCCCTAACTAATATATATAGATATATAATATTAAATAGTAAAAAAAACTTGTTTTTGTAGATCAAAAATTCACCAAAATAAAATAACATTCATCATTAACATTTTATCTAATGAATAATCCTCATATTTGAAATATTATGTATGAGATCATTGGAAATTATAGAAGTTCATCAAATATCATATAATTTCACTGTTAATTTGATTCCTCCTTTAGTTTGAATAAATTGCATAGTTTCGGTCATTGACCAGAACTCATCCCCCCTAAAAAATATAATTTCACTTCAACCTTTTAACTTCCATTTGACATGAACTCCCAAAATTAAACACACTGAAACTAATCATTAAATCATGAAATGAATAGCTCTAGAATAACCAAATTGAATAGTATAAGTCAATGAAATGGACATAAATGAAGCTAATAAAATTATAATAAATTAAATAAATCTATAATATGTCATTAATTAGATAATTATTGTATTTAATATAATTTTATTTGACATTATGTACAAGTACCAAAAACTTTCAGACCTATGTTAAAGGATTCTCTCCAAACCCCAATTTTTCTGTTGGGTTACACTTCCCCTATCTTTATATAAATTTAATTTTTTATTATTATTATAAAATACTCATAAATTAATTTTTTATGTTTCAAATATATATAACTATATCAATTATTCATACTATTATAGGTAAATAAATGTTTCATATGGATCCCTTTTTCAATTACTCCCAATAAACAATTTTATTTAAAGGGAACATCCGAGTTTCATAACCATTTACATGTACAATATATAATCAATTTTTATCCACCATTATTTGTTATTAAATTTATTATTTTAACATTAAAAAAAATATTATTTCATTTATTCTTTTATTAAAATAATTATCTTAATTCACCCTTTAAGTCTCTTTAATATATTCCCTTACGTTGCACTAAAGTGGCTCATTTCTAAAGTTTCTTAAATAATTTGTTAGAATAATTTTTACTTTAGATGGACTTCAGAAACCATTATATATTCCAATTTCCTATTATTAATGTACATTTATTATTTTAATCCATTATTTCTTGGACACATTTAGAATACAAAATTTTTTATGCCTTATGACATGATTACAATACCCATTTCCTTGCTTGGGTAACCGTTATGTTTGATAATTCTTGTGGAAACTATATGCAGGGAACATTTATGATTGGTGTGAATTGATATATCTATAATTAATTAGTAAATATTTAGTATCATGATACATCATGTTGTGATAAAGAGTAAACATGATCCCTTTATGAGACTTTTTCCACCTTGTGATATAGTCTTAGATGTTAGCCTTGACTCATGTTTATTTCATGTTATATGTTGCTGAAAAATTACTACGTTTTCATTATTTAATGATTGAATGTTAAATATGTTATGATTACATTTATCAATTAAATTCCATTTCTTTTTTCTGTCATCCTTTTATACCTTCAAACCCATGTGTTATGCTTCATTTTTATCTTTTGCCCTATATTTAGATTTTTAGCTCCTCTCATTATTCATGTATTTTCTAGGCTATCCATTAGTGATTTAAGCGATCAAAGATAGTTAGGAGATCATTTTGGATTCTAAATTACATATGTTATTTTAGGATTCATGTAATATAATTATTTACTTAGTCTTCCAAATAAATTAAACATTGCAATCCCTAGATTGTATTTAATGGTCACTTATTCTTAAAATCATGTAATAATATGTGTAAATATCTTGGGAATATATATTTTTAACAAATATTTATTTTATATGGTTTAATTTCATACCTATAAATATAAATCAACCAATTACAAACTGTATCATATGGGATTTATAGAGACTCTTCATGTTCTAGGTTTCAATAGCTCTTAATTGGAATGTTTTGGATGTCCTAAGTGTTTTCACATCTCAATTTCTCCCTCATTGAGATATGGTCAATATTCACCAATATATATATATATATATTATTTTTTATATACTTATCATGGATGCATTTGATGATATAATCCCTAAAATTAATTTTTTATTAAAAATTAATCAATAGATATATCATTCATGTTGATTTCGAATTTAAAAGCCAAAATCGATTGTAAAGAAACACATTTAGTGAATAAGTTTCTAATTTTATACCTAAATTCATACTCATAGATTTCATTTATCATTTTCAGGGTTCCATAACTTTATTTTTTTGGGAATATATTATTTTTTAATGTAAATTATCATGGTAATTTAACTCCTTACAATGTGTTTGAAAATGTATTTTCATTCAATTTTCTCCACGTTCCACTTCTGAATCTATTTCAAACAACTGAAATAATTTTTTTTTCATTTTCCATATGTTTTTTTGAAATGTTTTTTTTCATATTATCATTATTTAGAATCATTTTCAATTTTCCTTTCTTTTTCAATGAAAATCCAGTATTAACTATTCTCTAATATTTTTATCATTTTTAAAAAAAAAATTACAAATGAAAGGGTATTTATTATTTTTATCAATGTACATTTCAAAATTATTTTTTAATAGATTTTATCATATATTTCATATTATTTTAAATAATTATGATTATTCAATTTTAATATACTCTGATGATATAATCCATATTATTTAGAAGGAATAATTATGATGATTTTTTGAATAAATATCCATGAGACTCATATTTTCTCCATGAGTTAATCATTCTATGAAGGAATAATTATCAGATATGTGTTTTTTATTAAAATAAATTATATTATTTATTTTTCTATGTTATGGTCCTTGTAAAATGTAAATTATTTTGTTTGATATATGGATAGAAATAGATGATGCTTTGAGTAATGACTCATTCTTGGAAGAATTTATGATTTAAATAAGCATGTTATAAATTATTCCATTATGGGATTAACACAAGGGAGCACGAATAATAAATATAGCTTCCTAGGATAACTAAATGGTTTTCAATGGGTTATATGTTCTTAAATGGTTCACTTAAAAAATTATATATATCAAATTGATCATGATATTTGATTCTCCTGAATCTTGTCTCATTTTAAAGCATTATTCAATGAATCTGGAATTATGATCCATATTTTTTGGGTAAGAATATATTATATTATTTCTGTGATTTTTATTATATTTATATACACATATTCTAATCTTATACCGATATATAATCTGAAATTTTCATCTTCCAATCTTACCCCTATTGATTGTTTTGGTGTCACCATTTGTATGGTTCCATTTCTATAGGATATGAAGGTAAGAATCCTATTTTTCACTCATGTATGGATCCTTTATATTTAGGTCTAATTATTTATTTGGAACAAAATATAGATGATAATGATTTATAAAGGTCTCAAGTGTGTATAAGGTTGTTCAAATACAAAACCCCTTCTTTTTGTGAGAACTATGTCAGGCACATGGTTTGAAGTAAACTATGATGGGAGGTCACACGGTTAGACAAGACCATATGGGTGAATTTCGTTTTCTGGAAGACCCATATCGCATGGTTGAAAATGTGTTTTCAAACTATGTGGACTAACTATATGGGTTCCCCTATCTTTTAGGTACCTATGAATTATTTTCACACAACTTTCCAAATATTGTGGAAAAACCATACACATGCTCATTTTTGGGTAATTTTACATTTTTTAGCCTCAATGAACTAATTAATCCTTCCTTATTCCTCAATCTTAATTCCATTGGAAGGAACCTAAATTTTGTCAAATTATTTCTAATTTTTTAAGACCAAAACTAGTGATTAAGAGATCTCCTTCAACTGTGATTCGTTGGCGATTTTGTTCATCATGTTGGATGCACAATGGTATATACTCGAGTCTGCTTGAGATATTTGTTGTTTATCTTTCTCTTTACCAATTTATCGTGGAGTGAAATATTTAACCATTTATTAAGATATAATAAATTCCATGAAAAATTAGAGGCTAATACTGGATGAGTAGATTAATACAAGCCTATATTGGGTAGTTTATAACCCATCCCTCAACATCATTGATTTTTGAAATAACATGTGGGATTCCTTATTTCATCGGGTGCAATTTATTGAATTTATATTAATTACTTATAACCATTAGAAGATTATGGTTATGATCAATATGAATATTTAATTAGTAATTATTTGTTATTCCGAAAACTCTATCCATCGAATGTAGCATGTTTTTTCATATTTGTTATTTTAGTGTTCTGACTTGTTGGATTTTTCCTTCGGGTGTGACTTGAATAGACCGTTTTAAGGGTTATATTTTGTATATTGAATAGCTTTTTTAAAATTTTGGATTCCAAAATGGTAAGTAATATGTACTATAACCACTTATCATGCCCAAGTTAAGTACTTCAATTTCATAATTAAATGTGAAATGGACATTAGAAAGTATAATAAGTATACAACTTGGAATTTTTATATGTAATTGAATAACAGGTTTCATGTTCATAGAACAGATTTCTATGTTAATTGAAGTTATAAGAATGTACCTTGACTCTTGAAAATTCCTAAATTGGATTAAATGAATTGTTTAATGATATTTATCCATGTAACATTAATTAAAGGCAATTATTGAACCAAATAGAATTATTGATTAATAAAACCCAATTAAATGGTTTCAGGAAAAATTAGCTTTACCAAACTAATGAAATGAAATGGATTGAACATTTTAAAATATTACATGACATAATTATAAAATAATAGTAGCCAAACTCATTTACTCCTTGGATACCATAGGGAATTACTAGATCATTCAGGAACCCCATTCTGATTCAAGGACACAACTTGATTTGGTTGATACTCTCCTAGAACCATATTATTGTATTTTCATGGATGTCTGCTATAACACCATAGGATTCCTTCAATAATATTATAGGATGCCTTGGATGCACTACTGGTATCAAGATTTTAGCCCATCAATACTAATCATTTATTATCCTGATTTTACCTTGGATAACCTCCTTAGAATCAAAAGGTATCTTATTTTGGAATGCCTTGGAGTATGACCCGCTGACCAAATCATACCCATATCCATGATAATATATATTGGAGACCATTGAGGTTAAAATTTACATGTTTATGTCCTTGGATCTTCATTATTAAATATCATTACTGGTCTCCTTGATGCATCTTGGAACCTTAACCATAAAGAACATGTGACTTATTTATAAAATTGTAATAATGAATTGAAGAATTGGTTACATGTTCATAAAACAACCATGGGATTATGTAGGTACTTGGGTAATTAGATATATTATACTGATGTAAATTATATATGAGTTCAAGAAAACTATTAAATTTCTATTAACTAGGCCAGATGTTATAAACACCCTTTAGGGTGACCCATTTAAATTTACCTCACAAACTTTCTAGAACTACTTTGTACCCATGATAGATTAAAAAATTGAAGGTTTTGATAAATGGATGCATACCACTTCAAATAATTCATTTCATATTTTTTAGGATAGATCCTGATAGTAGATTATTGAGCTGGAGATCAAGATTCTTGGAATAATATTTTTATTTATTTTAATCATTTGTGGGACATGAAATGCTTGTTGTCATGAATCCTAATTTGCCAATTTTCTAGTGACATGGAATATCATCATCATTTATTATAATTGATTTCATTATTATTATACTTTTGTATTTATTACTTTATTCTACTTATAATGTTTATTTATTTTGATTATGTCTTTTACCTATGTTAATATTTATCTATT
Source organism: Viscum album (assembly GCA_963277665.1). Lineage (NCBI taxonomy): Eukaryota > Viridiplantae > Streptophyta > Magnoliopsida > Santalales > Viscaceae > Viscum > Viscum album. Next base: position 669,530,391 of record OY728155.1, read on the forward strand.
GTGATACACTTTATTAATGAGGGAATAGTCTCCCCATGAACTCACCCTGGGCCCTCACTAATAGTCAACAACATCTAGCATTTGGGGATAAGATCTTGAGTCCATGTGGACCACCAGTCTTGGGGTACCAAATATGTATAATCTGAATCCTGGATGTCAACTGGTGGTATCAAAATAGTTTTTCCTATATTCCTATACTATTTAAAGAAAATATAATGGTGATTTTGAAGGTTTTGGGACTTGGTCATATGTCATTCTTGGGTGTTGTGAACCCAGGTTCGGGGTAAAAAAATGCCACCCAAAATAGAATTTTTTTTCTATTTTTCTTATTACAATTTTCATTATTTAAGTATATAGTGACACAAATGATTTTTGGTGCTATTGATTTTTATTCTAATTGATATTTTATTTTATCCTTTACCCAATGAGATAACATCATGGATCATTGTAAAATGCATCATATAGGCACCTAATGTTTTCATTTTATGAATATTTCCAAAACATATTATTACATTTCACTACTTTCACTTCATTATATTCCTATGATTATTATGTGATGTTATTATAGATAACATATGATTGTGATATTCTTCAGCCACGATTGCGTGATTTCCTATGTCATTTCATGATGTTTATGGGACCTTGGGGTTGGGGTGAATTATTTACCATGTCAAGAAATTATGTGTAAATAAATGGGTTTCAATTTGAGTGATAAGGTGTATGGGAAATGATTCAATGAGAATGAATATCTATTATAAATTGAAACAAAATATATAAAATGAAATGGTTTCATGTCCTTATCTCACATAAACATGTTTATAAAAGGGTTAAACAGTGAACCTAGAGATTAAATGAAAAATTAAATGAAACATATACTTCTTCACATACCAGTACATGTTCATCTAAGTGTCTAATTAGGTTAGAATACCTTAGGTAGTGAGCCCTAACTTATTGAGATCACATTTTTATTGCTATCTATCATCTTAAATATTGTTCGAAGGCATGTTTTTGGTATTTGTAAACCAATTTCACAACAATTCTTTCATATAGAACGCCGCGAGATTGAAAATGACCAATATCTAGATGTGGGGGACCCTAAACTGAAAATCTTACTACCTAGAGTTCCACGTGATGTGTATCCAGTTGTACCTGATCTAGGAAATGAGGCCCAAGTTCATGATAGTTTCTTATGTATGATGTTTTTCATGCATGGTGCTCTCCGAGTTTCATATATGATGGATGATATGACATGTGAGTTCCAGCATCCGCATCCTTCTACTTTTTCTAGGGCTGGTGGTCCAAAATCTATTGAGTATTGGGTAGATGCCACACTATATATTTTTGAGCATCTGGAGTCAACTCTAGAATGGAGGCTCAATCTTTCCTCATACATGCACTAAGATCTATCCATGAAATGGTGGGATGTGACTAACAAGCCAGTTCTTTATCAAGGTATGTTATGGGTTGATTTCTATATTGCCTTCTATGATCAGTTATTTCATCAGATGATGATAGATGATAAGGATAGAGAGTTCATGAATCTCAAGAGGGGTTCTATGTCTGTAATTGATTATTCAGCATGTTTCAGTGAGTTTCAATGATTTCGAAAGCATCTAGAAGGTGATGAGCTTTAATGAGCTAGACACTCTGTGTATGGGATTATGTATGACATTCGTAAGCCAGTTCATGTCTTTCTCCAATAAACATTTTGGAAAAAGTAAATTAGGCTCTTATCATTGAGCCCTACCTGAGGGATGAAAGTAGTACCAGGCATATAAGAACGGTTCTACAACATGCAATAGTTATCCTACTAGTAGGAAAAGTTCCCTCGAGGTTTCTCATCTAGGAAGTGACAAATAGACTAACTATTGTTTATAAATCCACGACGTTTCATTAGTGTGGATGATGGGGGAAACTAAAACCCCATTATGATAGAGAGCCAATAGAGTGATAAGATTAGGGCCATATAGGGAATCTTTATATATTTTGCAGAACCATTCCACTGTCTTTGAGTGGAAAAGGATCAGTACTAGCTCCACCATCAGGGGTAGGTTATTTTATGCTATGTCAAGCAAGGAGTTGGAATATCCTCAGTATGACTGGTTGAGGGGGAGGTCATGGATATGGTAGCCAGACCCCCAATCACTATAAACAACAACTGTGTAGTTATGATCATGGTAGTCTAAATATTTCAAAGGGCCATGGATCATGCCAATTATATATACTATAACCAATATCTGAGGAATGGGTTACATGACCATATATAGTACTTGGTAATTTTCTAGTGGAATATACAATAATATGTTATTTATTTGATACAGGTGATTTGATCACATTTATCTCTGTATCTACCATGGAAAGTCTTGGATAAGAGATAGAATATTATGATGATGTAATGACCCTAGAAACACTATTAGTATTCCAGTCAAATGCAATATTCCAATGCATAGACTACCCCCATTAGTTAGTCAGTTATCCATTCTTATGGGACATCTTACTTCTTGAGATGATAGGAATCCTTGTTATTATCATGATGGATTAGTTGGTTTAGTATCATGATTTTTTAGACTTCTATCACTGTAGGGAATCATTTATGTCACCAGAGGGAAAACGTTAGCTAAAAAAGTGTGAGTGGGATGTCCATGATTGTAGATAAAGGCCAGAGAATCATGGGATAGATATAGTGATTGTTTATATCCCTAATATCATCATTGAGGATTTGGGTTTATATCTAGCTGATTTCCAACCAATGGTATATTGTTTCATTGATGTTTTTTCTAGAAAAAATCAAGATTACCTCTTAAGAGGGTGGTATAATTTAAGGTTTAGATTTTTATAAGATTATATCTAACTTCCATTCCTCCATATTGGATGATACTTATAGAGCTATAGTAACTCAAGTTGTAGTTAGAGGATGTAGAGTCCAATGTTTTTATAGGTCCCAATAAACACTTTTTGTGTTCAGTCATTATTTCTTCTAAAGTGGATGAAAAAATAAATCTATGTGTGGATTAACGAAGGTTGAACCAGATTATGATGAAGAACCATTATCCACAATAATGAATAGATGATCATTTCAAAAAACTACTAGGTGATATGGGCTTCTCTAAGATCAACCTAAAAATGGGATGTCAACAAGTGTGAGTAAAAAAATTAGACATAACTCATACAATGTTTTTAAGTAGTTATGGTATATATGAGTAACTTTTAATACTATTATTTCTTATGAATTAACTCACCAATTTCATAAATCTAATGAAATTTATTTTCTATCGCTATTTAATTATTTTTCTTTGTCTCACTGGATGACATCTTGGTGTATTCTCATTCTCAAAGAGACCATGCCAAGAACCTTGATATCATTCTGAGTACACTAAAAGAGAATTAACATTATGTGGAGATTTCTATGTGCCACTTATGGATCGAAAAAGTTAATTTCATGGGTCATATCATATTAGAATCAATAGTATCTTTTGACACAGAAAAGGTTAGTGCTGTAGTTTCTTATGAGCATCCTAAGAATTTGTTTGATATAAAGAGTTTCATGGGTAGAAAATATGTTACATACATTGAATACAAGACTTCTTAGGCCATTATTTACCTCTTACTGGTATCACAATGAAGGGAGTTACATTCCTATGGTTTAAAGTGTGTGAGAAAGCCTTTTTTGTAGTGAAAGGGAGGCTCATCTCAGCACCTATTATGATCCTCCCAAAGCCAAAAATAGGTTATATCTTCTTCTATGATGCATCAAACATCATCATAGGAGAATTGATGATATAAGAGGATAGAATCGTTGTATACATATCATGACCATTGAAGCCTCATCATATATATTACCCGACTCACGACCTCGATCTACCAGTAGTTCTCTATTCATTATTTATCTGGATAAACTAAATATTGCATGAGAAATTTTTGGCATACACATACCAGAAGAGCCTAAAATATGTATTTTCATAGTGTGACTTGAACCACAGACATTAGATTTGGGTCAAATATCTACAGTCCTGTGATTTACATCATTCCTACATAACTAGAAAGGGAAACCTATTTTTGGATGTGATGAGTCAAAAAGAATAAGAACATGTTGTATGGGAGGCCAATGTTGGATGGAAAATAAAGGCCCTCTTCTCTAAGATGAATCTGAATTTTCATGAAATTCACAATCATTTTTACCTATTATCTATGATAGTTAACTCTTATCTCCTTAAGAATGGGAAGGGTATAAATTTTTTAGAACCTGAGTGCATGGTTATCCAACAAAGTATATTTGGAGCGGACCCAACATGGATTGGTTTGTGGAAAAAGACTACGTCCTATGAATATATGGATATTTCTTGGTTCCTACAAATATGAAGGTGGATAATATTCCTAAGTTTGATGCTTCTCAATGGTATGTTCGTCTCGGTATCTCCAAGATGTAATGAGATATGCAACACATGTATTAGAGGCCTCAGATGAAATGTCAGATAAGAGGATTTATCACTAGGTGTTCCTTCCATCAGCCGGTGAAGGTGGAGAACCAATGACCTTAAAGCTTGTTATATCCAATTTTAGTCCTAGAATAGAAGTGGACTGATTTTCCATGGAATGTTTATTTGGGTAACCTATTTCACAAAGAGGTAGAGACATTGTATAGGATGTCATTGGGAGAATAAAATATGTGACTCACATCATTCCTATTCCAAAATATTTCTTATTTTATGTTATGGGATGACTTTATGTTTTTGAGATAATTCAAGTACATGGGTTCCCCCTTACTATCATTTAGTACAGGGATGCACATTTCCCATTATGGTTCAAGAAGGGCTTGCAGAAATCCGTGGGTGTAATGGTACTTCTATGAATAACATTTCACCCTCAGACCAATAGACAATTATAATAGATGATATCAGTTTTAAAAGAAGTTATCTGAGTATATGTCCTTGATTTGGTGTTTCATGGGAAAATATATATACCTTTCATTGAGTATGCCTATAATAACAGCTTTTGGAAGATGATTTATATGGTTCCTTTTAAGGCTCTATATGGTTGGTCGTTCCATACAAACTTCTACTAGATAGAGGTAGGAGAGTTAGCCCTACTAGGTCCTCATCTCAATTAGGAGTATTTAAAGTAGGATTAGAGGATCCGAAATTTTATAATAACTACTTAGTCTTGAAATAAATTTAATGTTGATCCTTATCGATGAACTATATAGTTTGAGGTCGTGGGTCGTGTTTTCCTTTGGGTATCTCCCATGCTAGAGAATGGATGATTTCAGAAGAAAGGGAATATGTATCCTCAATATGGAGGACTGTTTGAGATTCAAGAGAGAGTCGGGATGGTCTCCTATTTGTTTATACTACCTTAGTGGCACCATGCCATGATGATGTCTTATCTGTTTCACAGCTTTTCCAATATCACACAGACTCATCTCATACCTTTTATCCTAAGGATGTTGAGTTAGATTATGATTATAACATTGAGGAGTATCCAATACACATCATTGACCAGGGCATGAAGGTTCTCAGAGGTCGGTCTGTCCCTCTATTTCAGGTTCTATGGCTATACAACTATGTGCAAGATTAGAAATGGGAGTCAGAGGCTGATGCTTGTTCTTACTGGCAAGAGTTCTTCTCAGAAAACGATTCAACACCATTAGAAGGCGAACTTGTGGGAATGTTTTTTTGGGAAGACTATAAGAACCCCATTTTTCAATCGGTCAAGGATTAAATAATTTTAAGTCAAATTCATTATTTTGGACATAATATGTTATCCTAATGCGTAATAAATGGTCTGAAGGGTCTATATGTCTTGTTCAGATCCCAAAACACTTATATTTGGAAGAATTAGGCCTAGAAAAATGTTTTTTAGTATTCCATATAGGGACGCCACACATTTATTGAAAATCAAGATGGTGGAATTACGTTTAGGGAAGAGCCATAACGCAAGGTTGGTAAACTATTTCTCAAATCATGTGTTTTAACCATTTGGGTTCCCCTCTTCTCAGAGTACCCACGAATGGTTTGTGTAGATTTTTAAAAATCATGCAGAAAACCATGAATAAGATAATCTATGAGAAATTTTATATTATTATCTTTGATGATCTATTTAAACCTTCTATCATCCCAAATATAATATCTAGTGTAAATGAACTTCTTTTTCCTTAATTTTGGAACTTTTTGAAGTCATATGTCAGGGATCAATAGATATCCATCATTTGATATTCGTTTAATAATTTTTATCAAGTTGGATGCACATCAGTATGTACTCGAGTCCATTTTAGTTTTTCTGCGTCTCCCATTACCTTGACCTACAAATTGAGGTGTTATCATTTTTACCCACATAGCCGATCTACTCTATTCCAAGATCGATTAGAATCTTATACCCAACAAAAGGGATTTGTATAAGCATATGGTGGGTTCTCTATAACTCATCCGACAAGTTTGGTGATTTTGGAAATTAAATGTGGGGCCCATGGATTTCATCGAGTGAAGTTTATTTAATTTATATTCTATGTTTATAATCATTAGAGATATATGATAATTCTATTTAAAAATACGTGATTAGTTTATAGAGGTTATGCACACAACTCCATCAATCTCATGTTGGATTTTTTTTTCATAATTGTTATTTTATTGTTTTAACACGTTTGAGCCACCATTCGGGTATACCTTGGCTCGAACCTTCTATGTTCATGGTTTTTTATATTAAATGGATTAATTTAAAATTTTGAATTCTATAATGGTAAGTACTATGTATGATAACCACATGAACACTCTATGTTAATTTCTTCAATTAGATAATTAAATGTGAAATGGTCATTGGCATGTATACTAAATATAATACATGAACTTTTTAAATATAGTTGAATAATTGGTTTCATGTTCATTGAACCCCTTACCTTGTTAATATATGGTTGAGGAGTGGACCTTCACGATTTAAAATGCCTTAAATTGGTTTAATGAGTGGTTTCATGATACTTTTCTTTGTCACACTAATGAAAGTGAAGCCTTGAAGCAAATTTACTTATTGGTTAATGAAGACTTGATTAGATGGATGCATGATCAATTAACCTTTCCACGATAATTAATGTTAATTTCTGGAGCCTTATAAAATATTACATGAATTAATTATAAATAGGATTGGCTTGACTAAAGATCACCTTGGATTCTACATGGAATGCCTTTAGCACTCACGTATCCCATTCTTATTAAAGTATGAAGCATTCCTTGATTGAGACCCACATGAAACCCAATTCATGATTATTATTGGATACCTAGTTTGACTTTGTAGTATCTAGTCAATAACAATACATGATGCATTGAATATACTCCTTGGATAAAAAATTTACAAGTAGGTTCCATGGTTAAAGACTATAGGTAATAGTCATTTCTTAACCATATTTTTCGTTGGATAAACTCCATGGACTAGATAGTCATATTAGTATGGAATTACATGAACTATTCAACTTGTATTACATTAATACCCTTAGAAAGGCTTTAATTATTACTGATTTTGTACCCTTCAGGTCTAAATTGATGTAGGTATTACCTTGGAACATCAATATTAAATATCATTATAGGTTTCCTTGTTACATATTGTAAAATTCACTATTTATAACACGTGAAATTTTATTAAACTAGGAAAAATCAAATAATTTATTTTTTATTTGTTCAGACACGAGTAGGGATGAATCAGGTACTTGGGTATTTAGTTATATTTTAATGATTTAAATTATATATGCATTCTTTCATACTTTTATATTTCCATTACATTGGATTAATGTTATATATGCCATTCTAGGTGGGCCATTGAGAATTATCTCACACCCTCTCCCGGAACCATTTGGTACCTATGGAAGATTACATAAATGAATGCATAGATAAAGGGAATAATACGACTTTGAACACTTAGTTTCTTACTGTTTATAATGGAGTTTAATAGAAAATGCCTTATCTAGAGCTTGGGATTCATGGAAAATTATTTTTATTTCCAATATAACTTTTCGGATCATGTTATGCCTACATTATTGTATCCATGATTTCTAGTTTTTTAGAGACACTACATACAATGAAAAATTATTTCAATTGACACAGATATTGTTATCATTTTCTATTTATTAATTTATTCTTATTCTTTTTTTTACTAAAATTCCTTCTGCTATTTACCTCAATTATTATTTACCTATTGTTCTAAACTTATTTAATGAGTGAATAGTCTCCCCATAGATAAACCATAATCCCAAACTTCTAATCGGGTAGCTTTTGGTGTTTGGGTAGATCTGCTTGAGTCCATGTGGCTGACCGGGCTCGGGGCACCTACTAGGTGGAATCTGGGTCTACAACATCATAGTGATATTGATTAATATATATCATTTTTCAAGAAGTGTATCATGTGTGGAGAATTTTCTGGGAGATGATAATTTTTTTTAAATTAACAATTTCATGGTATAATGGGGAAAATTAAAATTTGGGGATAAATAAATGGTTATTTTACCTAAAAGTGTTTCCTCAAAATCTTTAAAATCCAAAACAAAAATTTAATCTTTCTGTGTGTGACCCAATCCTTATCATTGGAAATTTTTGTATGTAATTGTTTTCACATCATTTGTAATAAGATATAATATAAGAAGTATGTTTTCAACATCGAATTTATGGTAATGGGTCTCGTGTGTTATACTCAACTACACTCAACATGTGATATTCAAAATCATATGAAGCCCTAATGTCACTAAGTACAAGTCATATAGGGATATTTTAAAGATTACATGACAAGTTTCATTATTTAAAATAGAGGTGTTTTGATTATTATAATACATGGAGTGTGATTCAAGGATATATATATTAGGTGGGATAAAAATTTAAAAAGATCAAAAACACTAATTTCATGCTATGAACACTAATTCCACCTCCACCTCCAGACATTTCTTCTATATAGACTGATTTTATCTCTCCTAAAACCACCATAAATACTTTATGATACATTTATGGAATTAATCATCACCAAAATACAACATTTGTTTCACCTTGTATCAATATTTTACATTGTTAAATAATGATTCGAGCTATTTATTATCATCAATTTTCATGAAACATAATCCTAAAAGGAAAATTATGTCGTGAATCATTAGTAATAATGAAAGAATGGTTTTTTAGGAATCCTCATCATCTAATGTAATATCAAAATTCACATTTATTTGTTAATACAAGGAGTTGATAATCAAAATAATTATAATAAATTATTAAACCACATTCATTTGCAAATTATCATTATTCTCTATTACTTGTTATCATTTTCCAGGTGAAGATCACATATCATAAGGAGAATAATATAAAAAATATAAAATTTATAATTAGTAATAAGCATAAATAATTAATTCTCTTTTTTGAAAATAGTAAACTAAAAAACAATAACAAAAAATAATAATAATTTTCTAGTGTCGATAGCGTCGTTGAAAGAATGAAAACTCATGATGACTATAAAATCCATAAATGATATTACTTTAAGGTAAAATAGTAAAATAAATAATTTATATATAAAATTAATTTATAGTTTTAAAAAAATATACTTTAATAATAATTGTTTTCAAAATATAATTATATTCCCCTTGCTTATTTATTTAGATAACATACATTCTGCATGAATTATTCTTTATTAAATTTCTATTTTAATAACAATATCTGGAGAAATCTATTATCCAAAAAACATCAACAAAATTAATAATAACAATACTAATAATTAAATTATTTTTATTAAATATAAAACTATTCGATGAGGAGAATCAATATTTATTCATGGAATTACTATTTACATATATACTCAAATAGTTTCACAATATTTTTAATATTTGTGTAATGATGTTTTTACATGAAAAAACAATATGATAAATCATGTTTTGTAGTCATTGGAATTTTTTGTGTGAATTTCTACATTTTATTATAAAAATTTTACTTTTAATTATTTAACTCATTTTTAAAATACATTTATACTCTATTTATAGTACACTATTATTATAATGATTTTTATAATTTTTGGTTTATCGAAATAATTATGAAATGAGGATGAATTAAGGATAAAATATCTTTCCCCATATTGATTATTTCATCCCATAAAAATTCAATAGTCAATGGAAAGCATGATTCAATAACTTTAACTTATTGTATTAGTATCTATATGAAAAAGTTTACATTAAACATCATCCTGCATCCAATGAAAAGGAGAGATTTCATTTGAGGTAAAATTATAGATGATCTGCCAATAAATTTTACTATAACATAATATAGAAATCCATCAATTATAATTTTTTCCCCAAAAATTATTATTATTAAAAGAAAGCATAAACATCTATCAATCCATCATTAACATTTCTTTTTATTTCTATCATATAATTTATCTAACTATGAGAAGTAAAATACAATAAAAAATATACTGTAGAAATCCTATCATTCATCACATCATTACTATGTGTCCATTCTAATTCAACATTACATATAAAAATATTAGTTTATTTTGTCACATATGTATATAATTATGGAGTATTTAAAAAAATTCAGAGTCTATGTCAATAAAACTACACTAGGTTGGACTAATTATTATTATCCTATGAAAACCCCCAATTTTAAAACACAACATTAGTGTTTAATTTTTCATCTAAGATCTCCTTTTCTAGAATGAAATAATTATTTAGAAAAAATAAACATTTATTTTGAAATAAATATGTATTATTCAATGAAATCCAAGAATTTTGGAGAATAAACAACATTTAACACCATAGATAAAGACACATTTTCTAATTCCAATGGAATAAAAATACTTTTCCATGGTTTTTCATTATGATGAGATTACAATTTTACCCTTTTTATGGTCCAATGATATCAAACTCAAAAGTATGATAGGACTTAATTTTGTAAAAATATGATCACTAAAACCTCCCGACAGTTGATATTTGTTTCCTTAGTGAGATCAATACATGGACTAATAAACTGATTGCTTGTAAAACTATGTCACATTGAAAAATCGACCATCATCACAAGCTCTTAATTAACCTTAGTTAGTCCACGATCTTGGGTAACTAAGGACATAAAATGATTATGAATGGATATTTCATTTTATAAAAAAATTAATAAATTCCACTTCAATGCTTACACATTTTCAAAATCACTATTAAGTTACAATTATAAATGTAACGCCATAGGATAAGAATCATATTTTATCCTTCGAGTCTTGATAAACATAAGAACACCTAAACTTTTCCCAACCCAATGTTATCCAACCTATATAGAATTAAATGAATCTTGGATTCATTTACAGTAATCCTAAAATGATTCACTGCCAACAATAAATTTTTTATAGGTTTTACAATATCATATTCTTGGGTATTCTAGATTATTATAACATAGGAACCGTCTATCCTTGTCAAAATTCTCTACTGAGTTCCACACATAGATATATCTATGAGTTTTGGTGATATTATATGTATCATGAAATATAAGGGTTTATTCATCATTTTATTATATTCAATGAATAATAAAGATAAAAAAACATCATTAACTATGGGGAATGGGGTTACATGGTCCTATATCTCATCCTAATTGAAAAGTACATATCTATATCTTTAATCCCAAAAAAATCACATCCACTAATGAAAACAACATGGATGGGTTCAGGTTTTTCTTCTGTGAAATCTATTAACTACATCATCATGAAAAAACACCAATATTCTTAAAAAAACCAACAACATTAACATACTCATTAGTGACCCATTCCCCCAAAATTTGAATAAGAGAGTGTGAATTTTATATATAAATTAACACTATTATCTCTATATTCTATGATAACACTTGAAACACTTGACCAAATAATCCCATAACCATTTTGGATGTATCTACAAACACAAAAAAACACCGAACATTGGAAAATACTAAATAATATATTAGATATAAAACCATTATTAACTATAGGAATAATCCTTATGCCTACTCCAATTGAAACAACAAAAATATATACGATGGGAAAACAATATCCACTTATAAAAGTGGATAATGTGTATCCAACCACTAGGGATAAAATTTAGGAATATCACCTGTAAATATCAAGTCTCCAGGGATCACTAAATTAATATCAACACATGGTGACAATAAGATAAAAATGACAGGTGTGGGGCCAGTTTTAATAGTTATTCATGAGAAACTTATCAACCTATTATCGATAATCCATTACATTGAGATTAGCATCATATAAACCACTTCGACAATCTAAAAATTGAATACATTATTAAATTGTTAGACAATAAATCAATTTTATGAAATTATGACCACTTTCACCTTCACAACAAAAATATTTATAGAATCTAATATATATTTATTAAATTAATTCATGTATTCATATATTTGTCCCAAATGGATGGTTGACATGGTTTTCTCTTAAAAAATTATTCTTTGTGTCGCAGTCATTATAAATGAACCCTATGGGAAAATATAGAATAATGTGAAGAATAATAATTACCCAAAATGTATAGTCTACTATAGTTTCATCAGGAAAAAATTGGATCATATTCGAAAGGTGTCACAATATCCACTTGGGAAGACATCACCTTATTTGTTGAACTATACACCACATTAAAATACTATCAAGAAGTATTCATTACATAATAATGATGGTATAGTTTTTTGATCACCACAATGATTAAAAACCCTAAAAATATCTCATCCTCCGTGATTATAAAAGTCAAAATATTAGGTACCATTAGTTATATATGGTTTCAATCCGTAGTGAATCTCTGGATAAAATGGTTCTAGAAAATATCTCCATTTTATTCCCTAACCCTAGAGTAAACAACAAGGGATGAACAGATCATGCCCATGTGAATATATATAAGGATCTGTAAGGGGAGGAAATAAATTGTACCTCATATAATAAATGTCCTATCAAATCATATCCATAAAATTCAATGTGATGAACCACAATCCTAAATATATGCACTCTATGTGTAACAATAATAATTTGTGGTTGGTATTTATCTGAGTGGAAAAAATAGTCATCCAATATTAATAAATTTTCACCACCTGATCCACAGTTTCTTATCCTATAATATTCTATTCATACAGTAGGATGTTCCATAGGTTCAAAACTACATTCAACAAAGAGTTTTGTCCATAAAACCACCCATTCTATCGAGAACTATAATTCTAACCCATTCCAAAAACATGTGGGATTATTTTCCAAAAAAAAAATCATAAATTCCAATGCAAACATAAGGATTCAAAAATTTGTATAGATATATATATGAACAACCCAATCCTAAATCTATTATCTCAAATATTTTCTTGAAATAACAAATTTGAATAAATCCTGTACAAGTTATATCCAATGAGTACCTCATGAGCCATTTGGACACCGAAGAGTACTTGAACATGGCCATATAGTGCTGTGAAGGGGAAATCAACTTTTAAACATCAATCATTATCAATTCAGTTCATAGAAAAGAATATTAAACAATTTATCAAATTCATATCATATTATAATATTTATTTTATGATATTAAAAGAACATACCCCCTAATGGATCCCTGTACCATGAAATAAACTCATTAAAGAATCATCACATTGTGAATGGGTATCTAGACCCAATGGATTGAATGAGATGCATTCTATAAGAAACCAACTTCCCAATATTGTCTAATGTTTTACATATAGTTAATCATACATCTATAAATGTAATTTCTATAACATATGCAACTTATGGGTAGCCCAATTTGAGTCATCAAGACAATAAAATGACATGACACGACCAACTAGGGCCCCACCCAAGTTGAAAATAATCCATAATTCCATTTCATATTTTACCTATAAATGCACAGTGTCTATTTAATAGAACTAAATAATAATATCTCAAAAAATATGAATCCTAAACATTGGTCAACCTACCAATGATACTTATCTCTAATAAATATGATAACAAAAACTCCTCCATGATACATTAACAGTCAACTAGAATATACATAATGAATGCCTTAGATAACGTATTCAGGAGTGAAATATAATATAAATGAATGGGAAACAATATATTCAGATAATTATTGAAATTTTATGAATTGAGAAATCACTATGTGAAAACCAGCAACATGAAAAGAAATAGTGGACACCATCTATATCATGAATCAACATTCTATAAAATTCATCACTAAATTTTTCGATGAATTATCCTCGAACAAAACACACAAAATTTAAGAAACAAAATCTATCTCCAAACACATTAATCCTCTAGAAAAACATGAAAGGATTTGGAAGAATCCCTTTTTAGGAGTGAATATGTAAAAAATGAACACCAAATATTATAATATCTAATATTAGTAAAGAATTTCAATGATAGGGTAATGAATATAATATCATGAAAATTTTAACTCGCATATGTCTCAGGTATATAGTGTATTATTTGGGATCTTATTTCTAATCCACAATGAATCATTTCATAAAAAACATGTGGGTCTTAGAACACTAAATATTAAACAAAACATGAATTTGATATCCAGTTCTATACCACTTATGGTTGGAAACCCATATGGATGATGATGATTCAAAATCCATTAAGAAGTATATACGATATAGAAAATGAATAACCAAATCACCACCAATGCCGATGATGTGTAACAAACTCATCCATGAAGAACATTTTTATACAAGGGTGAACCATATCCTTTATTCAACAACATAATACCATAGATCACACCTTCATAACTAAAAAAATATAAACCCTTTTAACCCATAGATAAACACCATTGGGGATTTTATACATTTTTGGAATACACCGCATCCAAAAAACCCAAAAAAAAGACAACTAAACACAAATAATTTCCAATCATAGGATGGTATTATCTACAATAAAGGATCATGATTCCTTTCCCAAACATGTTATAAATTACAACTCCGATGGTGGATCCTAGGTCCATGTTGTCTCTCATAAGTTATGAAATATCAATTCCATAGGAAGAGGATCTTGGGACTATATGAGAGCGAAAAATAGAAACACAGTCTTATTCATAGGTAGAGGATCACTACATCGACATGTAGCTAAGTGTAAATAACTAAACATACCTATGGATACAGAGAGGAAGATTCATAATATTACATACTTATATGATTCCATGGATTCCATCATATGGAGGAACCTTATAAAATATTAAAAAGAACATGTCAACAAACATCTATATTAGGTTGGATTGTACTATAATATTCCACAATATTTTGTTGAATGTACTGGAAATAAAACTATAATACTCTCAGTGAAAAAATATGTATAGTGTACTTTTAAAATCCTGACATGATTCTAGTAAAATAGAAACAACTGACGTATGATTCTAGATGGTATACATGATGGGTTTCATATGGTACAACGTTTTTGGCCCTAGACTATATCCTAGCCATCTACTGGTGCATGATATTGAATATAAGGATTCACATACCTAGAATAATGGCTAATAAACATATTTATAAAGAAAAACATATACGAAGGATTCAACTCTATGTACATATAGAGATATTAATATAGGCTCACAAAAAAATAGGGATCATGTTATTTGGTGTGTGATTTTTAATTTTTGAAAAACCTAGTTGCAATAATGTCTAATATACATGTTATGTGTTCTCCTATACTACTCAATTTTTAGTATTAATTTTCCCCAATAATTTCTTATTTAAAAAGACATCTGATTGATCCACAATTTCATTGATTTCATATTCAATCATGAAAAAAATTATTAAAACTCATTTGTAATTGATATTACTGCACCAAATAACATTATTAAGTCAGTGTTTACCAGTAATATAATATACCATCAATGAACATCATTCTTCACATCCTTATACATTAATTATCTGGCCTTATCCATCTTCATAACTCATTTTTCTATAATCATTAACAAATCAATTGATCTTCCAAAAACCATTTTTAAGGGATATAATATAAATACAAGTGTTTAATATTGATTCAAAATAGAATGAAAATATTCTAAATTCTTACTTCATTGAGGCTTATGACGAGGAATACAAACAATAGTTGGATAAAAACAAATCAATGTAAATTTTAAAATTATTAAGGATAATTATGAATCAGTCCATCAATGACTAACACTAGAATTGAATAATGTAATAGAAGAACAGGTGTGTATGAATGGATAATATGAAATCAAAATAACTTAAGTTGATAAATTTATAAGGCCATTCATGGAATCATAAAATAAGGAATTTAACTCTAATCATGATTATGAATTAATAAGGAATGGTGATTATACATAAATAATATATCCCTACCATAAAGAATGATTAATCACTGGAGAAGAAGGAATCAACATTGACTCTATTCACCATCACCGATGAATTTTTTTGATGATGAATGATTCCACTAATCTCTACACCAAGAGTTCTCCCACTGTGGATCCTCATTAATTATAGGGTTATGCAGATAATTATATTAATTATCACATAAAAATATTAAATAGAGTGTATTTCGTTCAAAACATTAATTGAACAATTTTTTAAATAATCTAATTAATATTACTATAAATATACTTTTCATTGGGAAATATTGGGGAACATGATGAGTTCAAAAATTACATCACACCTAGGGTAAATATTATTGTCTAGATTCAACAACATCCATAATTTTCCCATATAACCCATTACAAAGAAGATATTAGTTTTTAGTCAAGGACATACACACATGGACTATGATGAATATAATATTTAAATTATATTTTTTTGAAGTCCCCATAATAACTGATTTTCTATAACAGCCTAGTATCAGTGAAAATAAAATAATTCAAAACCAAAAGAAACCCTTAGATTCTTTTCTAAGGTTATATTTTTAGTTAAATTTATCATTTTACACATTGTAATACCTCGAGACATTAAATACCCGATATTGAAATAATCCTCAATCAGGAAAAATCTAGATCACTATATCCTTTGAACCTTAAACATGTTCCACCCAAAAATGGATGATAACTAAAGATTCATCAGGAAGAAGATGACATAGAAAACCTATATAGAGACACCACTTCATAAAATATTCTTCCATCATCTAAAACGGTTATATATTTAATATAAATTCACACAAAACATCTATGCATGTAAGAGTACATTTTCACTCATTAAGTTGTTGATAATTGTCAACCATGAAACAAGATATAATCTGAATAATAAATCTTCTATGAACACATATTTCTTTAACTAAGAACCAAATACTAATCTTATTATAATTTATACCTACCACATAATATTAAACCACATTATAATTTATTATCCCCATCCTAGAATGGTCTACTGACAATTTAATCACTATTTGGTACATCTTGTTCCCCATATTTTTGGATAACTCTTGATGTGTTTTGTATGAAAACAACCAATAAACTCCACAAAAAGTACAGAGGACATGAACAGATTCAATATTTAATTTTGAATAGTTCCAAATATTAATTCTCCATCTGGAATGTATAAACTTCATTACATTATACTACCAGAAAGGGAAAGGAACTATTATCACATGTTTGTGGATCAAGACTAATAGATCCATACTGCCTAAACATCTACCTTAATATCATCATGAATTACTCAATCCAAACCAAAATGTATTACTGGATTACACACAATGTCAATGATGAACTATTTTTGTAACAAACATGATCTTAGTAACCTAGAGTCAAGGTTCATATTTTTACAATGGATATGATACAAGATATCCCATCACCAATGATTAAAAATTTTAGTAGTCTTGAAAAACTATATATATAAATGGTTCCCTTATTTCATCTATAATTAAATATAAAACAATACAAAATATTTTTCTTCATATTGTGACATATTATAATATTTTTTCTTCACAACATTGGGAAAGAAAGAAATGAAATGGTGAACTCAAATACTCGGTAAGGGATATCTAAAAAATAATAAGTCTAGAAAATTCAATAAGCAATCATCATTTTTAGAAGGTAAATAATCGAAAATAAATTATTCCATAAACACAATAAAAATGAAAATGAATCCCAGTATTTTTTCATAGTGGAAAACTCATGAAAATTAATATAAGTATTTTGAATAAAGAATTGTTTTATTTATTTTATATCATTTATCTAGATCATGAACCATTATACTATAAGTAATTTTTTTTCTATGGGTAAAATCCTTTATGATACACCTTGAAAGTAGTCAAGAAGTGATTTTGCCAAATATTTTATCTCATGAGACCTATTGATGCATCAAGGGGCTATCTTCAATCTGGCCCAACCCATCATAATGTGTCCAAATAAGTCTTAATACATATATTCAATTGAATAACAATATTTAAATAGAACACCGTATTTAAAAATGGCATACGTCTAAGATGATAACCATTTCAACAAAATATGTATATTTAATGAAATCATAAATGAATGATAATAATAAATAAAAAACAAGTATAAATATAACACAAATAAGGAATAATTGTTTAATAAGTCCCAAATCAAGATAACTTATGTCTATCTAAAATAAGAAATGTAAAAAGTTTTTTTGAGATTCAATATAAAGAGCCTCTTTAGTGTAGTTTTATGAAAAATATCTCTGAGTATTTTAAAAGTGAAAATGAATAATTTTTTATATAAACCCAAAAATTAACAAGGATATTTTATCATGGTAAAAATAATGATATTATAAAAATAATTTTGGTTTAAAATAGATAATTGAGTTTAGTTGAAAATAGGTAGGAAGTTGGCATGCCCCCTTAAACTAGGCTTTCTTATTTGGAGAGATTGAAAAGAGAACCTTACAAAAATGTATTTCAAAATTAATAATGGAATAATTGAGATATGTAAAAAAATTTAGAATATAAACATAAAATTTATCCTCAATTACTAATTATAATTAATAATTACATTGTGGTGAATAGAGGGAAGGAGTAACCTGAATAAAAAAATTGATGTTCTGGGAGATTCCCTTACATTTTGTCTGAATGTGTTCTTCACTTATAATTAATAAAAATTATTATGATACTATATTGATTAAAAATTTAACTAATAAAATATTTTACATGTATTTTATTTATTATTATTTTATTAATTTCAATTATGTTTTTTTTGATAAATTATAAGATTCAATTTCATCATTCAGGAGTGATTGTTTTCTTTGTTTTAATGATTGGTTCCCTTGAATACATGAATGAAGGATCATGTAAAATGGAAATAGTTATGAAGAATTTAAATTACATGTAATTAATGAACATAAAAAATATTAAATGGTCTTATATATAATTTATTCTATTTATGAGGATGATTCATTACATAAAACATTAATGATAACCATTTAGATTATTTTGCTGTTTTCCGATCATCATGCACTAGTCCTCTTTCACTAATTAATAATATATATATATACTGGTTACAGAACCATAAATTATTTGTAATATAGATGTTAAAATATGGTTTATCCATTTTAATGTTTTTATATCTAGTATAAATTTATGTATTTCAAAACAGAAAATTGTTGTCCGTGAAGGCGATAAATAGACACCTCTAGGACGATTCTTCCATTTTATGAATGAAAGGTAGAGGAGATGGGGTTTGATGAGAGATCATTTATTAACATAAAAAAATTATAATATATAAAATATAATGGAGTTATCATTCATTTTTGGATATAGGTGATATTGAGAAGACAAGAAAAGAATAAAATTAATATAATAATAACGGAAGATGAAAGAGGATTTTACCTCTTTAATAGTACGATGTGAGAATCTCCTTAAGGAAATCAAGATTGTTATATTAGGGAGAACAAAGTAATATTGATGTTGGGGTGAGATTTAGGAAGGTTATTTAGATGAAATTGGGAAATATTTAAGCAATTGAATGTGTGAGGAGAAGGGCGGTTATTTATAGCAGAAGCGAGGGTTGTTTTTTCTACTTTTATTCATTAGATTATTATTTTTGGTCAAGACTATGTGTAGTGTTGATTCATGTGAATAAATAATGTAAATAGTGAATTTCAATGGGAACCAATGTTTCTTAAATCATCCATCCATCATCCATTACTCAATAATTAATGTACTTAGCTTATACCATAAATTACCGTATGTCACTATTCACAATATTCAGCTATTTTAGAAAAATTCCAAAAAATAACTCCAAAAATTTATTTGTTTTTAGAAATCATGAATTTAATCCATTTCTCAGAAATAATTTTCTAAATAAAATAAATTTAATTTTTAAATAAAATAACCATTTATTTGAAAAGTACCAATTTTAAATTTAAAACTAATTTTACGACACATTGAAAACTTAATCAAGGTATCATAAAAATATATTATAATCAAAATAAAAAAATATTAATCTAAGAAATTATTTTATGATAATAATATTTAATTTAAATTATTATATTAATTTAAAAATTGTAAAAATACATTTACATTTTACAAAATTATAGACACATAATTTATCATTTTAATACATTTACTTGATTAGTATATTACATTAATATATAATAATTTCAATGATAAGATATGAGAATTTTATTCTTACTTTCACAGGTAATGTTACTACTCTTTTGGTTGGATTACTATTCATAGTGGTCACATTACTATTTCAATGGTCATGTTACTTTTTGGTTTTATATCATGGTTCGTTCGTGCAATGTAAACTATCAAATTAATTGAATTTATTTAAGAATATACATACTATAAAATCTAGGGGTGTTTTATAATTCCATCCATTAATAATATCACCCTTGAAATCTGACATGAATATTTCATTCTATATATATTGGAGTGGTTATTCTTCATAACATCGTCCACTTCCCTTGTTACTTCATCAATTTTTTTGTTTCCCCAAAGAACTTTTACAGTTGAGTCATCCCATTTCTCAAAAGTGTCGCTCATGTGTTATGAAACTTGAGTGGATCTTCATAGTAAAAAAATATTATTCTAGTTATAATTCTTCTTAGGTGAGTACATGTGTTGAGCTTGACATGTACATATTTTACAATGGAATTTGGAATACATCATTAAATTTTGAGTTACATGGTCTCATTGATATTTGGTAAGACATAGATCCAATTATTTCCATAATTCCATGTTGATTGATGAACATGGGGATCAGTTTCCATTGCATTATAAACCATAAGGCACCCTTCCATGGATAAACATTCAGAAATAAATGATATAAAAATTGAAATTAGAAATCCACTCTTTAGGTGTTAACATAAATATTTTTTATACTTTGAGATCCATTAATTTGAGCCAATATAGTTTCTAACATGTTCATTTTCTCTTCAACAAGTTCTGGGACTATATGTTTCCTCTCAAAAATTTCATCCAAAAGTGTTGGAGTTATACATCTACTTCCATCCAATTCATTATATTGCACAATTTGAATACTTGAAAAGAAACAATTATTGTAGGAAAAATTCCAAAAATGGTAAATTATAATCCCACATACCTTGAATGTCATGTGAAAATGATATCAACATGTATTAAAATGATTTAATTTTCCATTTAAACATTCCATAGGCTTGAGTGTGATAATCAATACTCATAGGAATATTAGTATCCAAAGCCTTCTGAAGACTCTTCCATAATTTTGATGTCAATCTAGGATCTCGATCAGACATAACCAATAGTGGTTCACAATGGAGTCTTAAAACATCCTTAATATAGAGTATTTATAAGTTCCCTAGTGAGAAATCCTTCCTTATAATGAGAAAATGTGCAGATTAGGTAGTTCGATCAAAACTTAATAGTATTTCATCATTCTTTCTTAGGGTATTTGGTATTATAGTGATGAAGTACATAGTAAGGTCATACCACTTCAACATATGAATATATAGAGGTTAGATGAATCCTCTAGGATTATATCTCACATCCTTCAATTGATTACATGCTTGGCATCATGATACATAGTCATCAATTCCCCATTACATATTATCCCACAAAAATGGTCCTTCAAATCTCTATATATTTTAGTATAACTAGTATTTAAAGAAACATTATTAGCTTTGAGATCATCTAATAATTTTATTTTTATCTCAGGATTTGATGGAACACATAACAACATTAAAAATTTCTAAACTACATCCTCTGAAATGACATCTTCCAAAATTTCATCTTTAATAGATTTAATTTAATTTTGAAAATTATCATCATCATATGGAGAACCTTTTATCATCCATATTAGAGAAGGTGTATGCATCATTTTAATAAGGAGAGATGTTTACAATTACTTGATAATTACTATATCCATGTGTATTAATTACCAAAAAATAAGATATTTCTCAATCCTAATTTTGGACATAAGTCCATGATCATTCATTTTTTAAACATCTGCTACCATATTGTATTTTCTCGGGTGGTTCTGTGTAGAACAATCATAATCATTGAGTAACTTGAGCAATGTTATTTCACTCATGTTGAGTTCTTTATATGTAAAGATTTATTATAAAATTTTAAGATCCTTATATATCGAACATATTTCATCATAGAGATATTGTCTACATATCATTAGAGTAAAGATTATGGATACTAAATCAAGATCATTTTAGATAACATTGTTCACGAGTCTTAAAATTTCTTGATGCATATGAAATAACATTATCATATTATATATGGACACAACCCAGTTCTTTATTTTAAGCATCTCTGAATATCATAAAACCAACATTTTCAAATGGATGAATTCAAATCAGATATTTTACTAATATTCCCTTCAATTTTTCAAAATATTATGAACATTATTTTTTCAATATAAAAATAATCCCTTTAAGTGTGATATTGGTTAATTGGTTAGATAAATTGGAAAAATTTAAAATGAAACACCAATAATAACCTACTGAAAAACTAAAATAATGTAAAACTGTTATGTTTTATAGCATATGAAATTATTGAATTGCCTTTGTCTTCAATAGATCAAATGGGATTCCATCCAGATAGACAATATGGATAAGAATAGAACTTTTCAAAAGCCAACATTCAAACATGCTAAATTTACTATGTAGATATTTCATTCTGAGAGTCTCAAGAATCATCTACAAGTGATTATCATAGTCTTCGTAGTTTTTAGAATTCAATATAATTTCATCAATGAGTACAAAACAAAATTTAAAAATATTACATGAATATTTTTTTCATTATATTCTTGAAAACAAAGGGCTCATTAGTAAATCATAATTAAATTACTATGAACTTTTAATGCCCATACCTCGTTCAGAAGGATATAAATGGATAATAATCGTTCCTTACTCGTAACTGATGATACCCACAATGATGGTAAATTTTTTGAGAAATATAGATCATTAATAATTTGATCAAATAAATAATGAATGGGAGTATGGGGATACATGTTCTTTATTGTAATAGCATTGATTTCTAAATTTTCAATGTACAACCTCAAGGATTAATCATTTTATTACCACAAAGAATAGGGGATCCACATGGGGATAAATAAGGGTGTGTAAATCCCTTATTACACAACTCCTATAACTGTTTAATAAGCTCCACTAATTCCATAGTTTCTATTAAATAAGGATTTATTGATATTGTTATTTTATTAAGGATTAAATCAATATTAAAATCAACAACATTCTCTGGTTGTGTCTATGAAATTTCTCAAGAAATACCACAATTTATTCATATATAATTAGTACATACTCAATTTTCAGATTACATTATTCATCCCTAGAAGATGTGTACTCTTACACCGCAATAATTTCATTTAGTAGATCTAATAGGGGTTGATCTAGATAATAACTAGATAATTAATGTTCACCTCTAAGGATAATGGATTCTACATCATCTCCATAAATAAAAAATTTATTCATCTTGCACTACAATTTCACATTCAATTTTTAATTCCAGTTCATATCTAGAATAATACCAAAGTCAATCATTGGTATGTTGATATGTTCAAAAATAAATAACTATTAAATTCTATATTGGGAACTACTAGGAAAATAATAATTTTAATGAGACAAAACATAGATGTTTTAATGAGAAATCCATCGTTAAATCAAAATTGAAATATATAATTTTTTAGAAAATTGGGTAGATAAAAAATAGTGTGATGATCTAGAATCAAATAAAGCATTTGATAACATTTTTTATTGGATTATTGTACCATCCCCAACATAATTAGTTACGTCTATATCAACAATGGTGATTGTATATGCTTATTCATCCTCTATTGTCCTCCTCTGTGGCAGATTACCTTGATGATTGGTACAATCATTTGAGTAATTTCCCATTTAATTATAATTAAAGCATTGAAAAGCATAAATTTTTTATTTCCCCTTAATTCATTTGATAAATTAAAATTTTCTTAATAACTATAAAAAAATTCCATTCCATTTACAATTTTCTTTTTCCATGGTTATTAGAATACATCTTCTTTATTTCATTTACATTGAAAATATAAGAACTAAAATATTCCTTTTACATTTTTATGGAAGTTAATAGCATTTCATCAGGGGATTAAAATGTTATAGATGAAGGTTAACTTCAGAGACATGGCTTATGAACTTCAATGAAATGATCTATCTTTTATTCTAAATCACATATATAATTATATTAAACTAGGATAGTGTTATTGAGGTAGATTCATACTCTACAACACTCACTTATTCCCCTTACATTAGTATAACTAATTTTCTCATCATTTTAGTTCATTACATAGGAAGGGACTTATTTTTCAAAGAATGTTAATTAAATTGTTCTCTACTAGATTTCATCAAATTCATCTTCCTCATTTATATAATAGACCAAATTCCACCATTTACATGAATCACCCTTGAATAAATATACTTCCAATACTGCCATTGGATTTTCATTGCATCCTAATGATAGAAATATATTTTCAAGGGACTTGATTCATTGCTTATCCACCACCAGATTAATATTCCTGCTAAAATATTGGGGATTCTACTGCATGAAATGTCCCAACATATGATTTTTATAGATATTCATGATTACCTGAGAAATATTTTATTATATCTACATGGTATTCTTAACTCCAACACTAACTATATTGACTTTAGTAGTGGGAATGTCTTTACATTATTCATATGTATTAAGTCCATTCCACCCATAAAGTACCATCAATAAATAAGTGAACTCACTATGTTTGATCATAATCATTGATTTTAATAAGAAAAATCTTTACTAAAAGGATTTATTATAATTCTCATGTTTATTTTATATCTAGTTACCAAGGTTTCTACCAAAATTTCTCTAATACTGACAATAAAAACCCCGAACTCAAAAATATCACAGTTTATTATTATTATTTTTAAATGGAATTGACATATGAGAACACATCACTAAGAATAAATTAGTATAGTAGTATTAAACAACGAGATATAGACACGAATTCATTATTAAATAAATAATTAAATATATAACCTAATCAAAAAACTTATTCTTATCACATATTCAAATAATTTAACTTCACAACAAGGGGAATTAAAAAAAAACAAAAGGGTGATATCAATCAATCAGTAAGAGTTATATAGATAAATAATAAGTGAATAATAATCAATAAGGAATATACATTTTGGAAAGGTAAATAATTTGAAAAACACATTATATTAGTACATTGTGAATAAAAATGCATCCATAGTTTTTTTACATCGTGAAAAAATCATAAAATGTAAAAAATGCATGCTAAATGATCAAAATTATTATTTTATAGATGTCGTGTATTTTTAACATTATATATTATACCATCAAGATTTTTAATATCTGTGGAAAAAACCTATTTAATTAGGTGTGGAAATAAACATGAAGGGTTTCTCGCTAACTGTTTTTTCTCATGATGCCCATCAATACATCAAGGGTCTATATATAGTGGGGACCCACTTGTCACTATGACTCAATATAATTATTAATTCACAGATTCAATTCAATAATAACATTCATATAAAAATACATATGTAAAATTTTTATATATATAAGACACAAATCATATCTATGTAATATAGAAATTGAAAAGAAATCTTTAATTAATTATGATCATAAATTAAATGTTAGCATACATACACCATACATAAAGAATAAGTGGATTATAAAGTACATATAATGATAAATTTTTCCTAAATAAAATAAAAACAAGAAAAGTTTTGGATAAGAAACTCTAAAAAATAGCCTTTTAGTGTGGGTTATAGAAAAACATCTAAGAGTTTTTTAATGTGGAAATGTAATCAGTTTTTTATAAAACAAGAAAAGAATAAGGTCCTTTTTTTGGTAAAATGAGGTATTTAAGGAAACATAATGGTGGTTTGTATCATATTATGTATTTTACATGAAAATGACTTGGAAATTTGGATGTTCCCTAAAATAAATCTTGCATATCGGGAGGGATTGAAAAGAGAACCTCGTAAAACCTATAGTTCACTTTCAATGATGGAATAATTGATATAAATAAATATGTTTGGAACATAATAAAAAGATTCAGTGTGATTAGATATGAATAATTAATCACTACATTGGGTTAAAAAGTGAGAAAGAGTAACCCGGAGGAAAAATGGATGTTTGGGGAGAATCCCATACATTATGGCCAAAAGTGTATTTCACTTGTACTTAATACTTTAGATGATGAAAATATATTTATTTATAATTTAATTTAAATAATTTCAAAAATTTATTTTTAATTTTATTATGTTTATTGATGGATTTTTTTGATGAGTCATAATATTCAACTTCATCAATCGGGAGTCATCGTTTCCTTAGTTTTGATAATTGGTTTACTTTTATACATGTCCAAAAAATCATGTAAAATTGGAATAATTATCCTAAATTGAAATTATATTATTTTAATGAAGTTGAAAAATATTAAATAGTATTATATATCCTTCTTTCTAGATATTAAGATGATTTATTATATAAAATGTAAATAAAAACCATTTAGATTATTTTGGAGTTTTGTTATCATCCCACATTAGTTTCTCTTTACTAATTAATATATTTTATATATAAAGTCTCCAAAACACTAAATTAGTTGTAATATACATTTAAAAAATTATTTTAAACATTATAATGGTTTTATTACTAGACATTAAGTTGGCATTAAAAAAATAAAAATCCTCATATTTGATATTGTTGAATCAACACCTCTCGAAAGATGTTTCAAATTTCTTAATAAAAGTGAGAGGAGAAAGGGTTTGATGACTGATATCAAATTTACGTAATAAAATTATAGTATGTATAATATAAAATAGTTACCATTGATGTTTGGATATAGGATATCAGAATAGGATGAGAAAATAAAATCAATTAAAATAGAAATAATGGAAAATGAACGAGGATTTTACCGCTGAATTCCTCCTCTAGAGATCCTCTTTAAGAAGATTGGGATTTGTCTTTTAGTTATACTAATGTATTATGGACGTGGATTAGATACTTTAAATGTGTATTGGGTTTAAATTTTATTATAATTAAGTATTATAATGTGTGAGGACAAGGGTTTGTGAGAGGTTGTATTTATAGTTGAGGAGAGGGGTGTTTTTTTGTTATTTTATTCATTAGTTTATAATTTTTCTTGAAGACTATGAATAAATTTTAATTTTTTGACTAAATAAAGATACTAGTGAATGTGTGTTAGAAAAAATTGTTCTTAAATCATCTATACATCATACATGACTCAATAATTCATGTTTTTAGATTACAATGTAAATTACTATATTTCACATTTAACCAAAAATTCAACTATTTAATAAAAATTAAAAAATTCACGATATAAAACTCAAATGGTTTGGGATCATGAATTATGGTATTAAATTTTTTATTCGTGATATTGACCCCATGGTGGTGGGGGAGATCAGAGTAACATGGTGGTAGGGGAGATCAGAGTAACATAATGGTGTAACACAATTATCTCATTCTACTATTGTCCAGTCTAAGGGTCCCTATCATATGGATAGGATTCACACCATAAAATTAACCAAATTATTTCCAATAATATTCACCCATTTTATGTGTCACCATATAATCTCAAATCTCAGCACTCTATGATAGAAAAGTTTATTCTTCAGGTGGTATTTCTCAGGGAATTTAAGTTTCATGATTCTCTAACTTATCTAGAACTTTGGTAGAATCCCTATATGAATGTATCATTAACAAACCAAATAGTTCATCACTTTCAATATAAATATCCCATATTTACAAGATACCTTTAACATGGAAGGAACAAAAATGGAGTTATTGACAATTCTCTTATATAACATCATCCTTCTCATAGGATATAGTTCATCTACTAAAATTTATCATTCATCCAATAAACATCCAAGCCTCTATTTAGGAAATAATTCATAGAAAAAACAACCACATCTACATTACTTATGCATGATTTATTCACAAAACCCACTAATATTGATAACATTAACTGTAAAACATGTATGAGGAACACCTCTTTCAATCTATGGTCGATGACACACAGTTCATTATGGTAATTATTCTTAATGAGGAGTTTGGTATCCTCAGATAAAATGTTCATCTAGAACAATTTTGAAACTATAGACATTGTAGAGATGTTGAATCAGATGTTTATAAAAGAAAATTCATCCCTTCATGTCTCACATTATCATGTAGGTACATCAATACAGGAATCTACGTCTAGTCTATAAAGGCATACACTTAATGGAAACATGATTCTTAGACTCCAGAAAAACCATTATCTCTCAAGGATAAGGCTAACCTAACAGCAATTAAATGCATATATTATGAAATTAATATAAAATAGCATTTATTTGAGATATCTCATTCATATAAGTTTAAAATACTATTACACTATAAATGACCTCCATAATGTACAATAATTCAATATTGACCACATTTCATAATAAAAATAGTGATTCTCTTAGCTAAGATTCAGAAAAAGTGTGGTGTTCTAAAAAACAAGTGGAGATATAAAACATATAGGAATTATTTCATCATGAAATTTCCATGTATATGTTTTGACTATCATTTGGTAGAACCAACTAGTAAATAGGGTAAATTAAAACGTATAATAGGATGTCTAGATGATCCATCATAGGAATGAGATAAAAACTCAGAATTTACCCTTATATGATTCATTTAATGACTTGTACCGATTAATTATATAATATAATCATGGTTTGGAGATAATAATATATGTGTCCTATTCAAGGGATATGTTCGTCACCTCACCAATGTTGGCCCCATGGTTTGATAACTGAATCCAAGTGTACAATATTATTAATTTTTAATGATTCCAAAACCATCCCCATATGATTAATAAATCCAAAATATTTCCCTAGGATTTATTAATTTTTATAGCACTTTATCAAGTATTTACCCAATGATCCAATTATTAGGCCAGTAGTAAGTTGAGAGTACCTCCCAAATCCTACATCCATTATGCCATGAGTAGGTGAGTAGTACTGAATAAAACAATTATATATAAAAATATATTGTTAAAAAGATAAATAAAACACCACATAGTTTTAAAATTTTTTATCTATGCTATAGAAAATACATGCATGAGAAAATATGTATAAGGGAAAGCTATAACGAAAATAGATGTGAAATAGTACATCTGGAAAGGCTCTAATATAAAAAAGAAATGATATAATTCTATGTGAACTCTGATATAATGAAAACGCCAACATGATCACTACCTCTATAAAAAAACATCATGATACATGATGGATCTCCAATCAACAGCAATAATCACTCCAGAATAAGCCTCACCAACTCAATGTATCAAAGAATAGACCAAATCATCTTCTCTATATGAATGGGAACAAAATGTGTGAGCACAAAACCCATAGTGAACAATTACTTATTGGTTCTTTGAATACTATATGGTTAATAAAATCCAAAGGTGTTAACTAGTTGTATATCACATATCATAAGAAACCCCCAACGGTGTTGGGGAATAATAATCCCTCAAAAGTCAATACTATAATGTCATCAAATAGCCATGACACTACTATTTAAAAATAATGTTAACACTATAATCTTTAGGTTGTTCCTATTAGATGTGGGTGCTCCAAATCCTAAATTATAAAAAAACACTACCACAATCTTGCCTCAGAAACAACCCAGAATAGAAAACTATGTATCCTCTTCATGAAAACCAATATGGATTGTGTACCTCTCTAGAGGAAACAAAAACTACTAGTTTGACCATAATAAAGTCAATTTATCCAAAATAAATAACATTAATATTCACATACGGTTTTTATGGTGGATATTGAAGATCTATACAGATCAGAAGAAAATTTTGACTCTCATGGAGGCTCCCAAACACATTCATGTCTTACATGGGGAGAGAACCATTTATACATATAGAGGATTTGATAAAATTGTAACTAGGAATAAAATCATATCTATATGATCCATAGGACAAGGATCTATGTTCAATTCTATATCTATGGTGAGAACACTATAAACTATTTATGGAATGTGAGACGAACCAATACACTGATGAATCTTTCAAGAATGAGAGGGTTTAAATAATTTGGTTTTTTCTAGAAATACCATTCTAAAAAAATAATAGAATAACAACCATAAAAGGTGGTTTCAACCAATAATAGTCCATTATAGATCCCTAAGAATATTTAAAATAAAACCATTGAATTATATATAAAAACACATAGTATACTATATTTATATGTCTAAATTTTTGATAGGATATGGAGATATTTATAACTGGTGGGCCTGTATGGTGTACACAATAGGCGTATTATGGTAGATTGTATTTTTCCCAAAATAATAGTATGGATGTGTATTAATTATTGACCTGGACTATAAGGAATCACATTCATGGAATGGGGGATAATCTGTATGGAAAATAGACCCATTTTGACACATGTGAATATACTCTTTATTCATAGTTAGATATTAATCAATGCTTGGACAGAGTTTTCATTAGGACACATGATACGTGGTATTTATATCTTCTATAACCCTTGAATTCATAGTTATTAGTATACGTGGTGTGAGCTCTTTTGAACTACATTTCAAGCATCCCATATTTTTCCACAATGTTTATTGATTCAAAACACAATCGAATTTCCCTAAAATTTCAACTTATTCTTCATCCAATTATTATATAACTATTAACATACCATTCAATAATTAATCTCCAAAAATTATATATTGGTTTTCATTAACATTTCACAAATTATGGAATCTCACATCGAATCTCGTTATCTTTTATATCCATCATTATTATGAATATAACACAAACCATCCACCAGAAATCGTTTCCACCACCATCATAAAAAATTTATCTGAATGCCAATACATCGGCATTGGTTTGAAACCAATAAAACAAAATATAAGGGTTCATTAACTTTTGGAAAGGCCCCTAAAATAGAAAAACAACCAAATACCTCATGGATGGTGATGGAAAACAATAATAACGATGAAATAAAATCAAATAAAAATCAAATTGAGTATTATCAGTAATTTTTACAAACCCTACAATCAATAATCTATGTAGAAACTAAATAATTTTATAGAAGAACCCATGTGTTTGAATAGATAATAAAAAATATATATATAAATTTTATAAATTAGCAATACCAAAATTTTATACAATGAATCTAGGAATTACCACTAATTATTTATAATAAAAAATAAGGAATAGATAAAATAAAAAATTATGAATCCATACATGATGTATGGAAAAATTATTTGAGAATAATGAAACCAAGTAAATTATAATGGTGATACAATGGTAATTGTTTTTAATGATAATATATTACTCTCAAACTCCACACCATGATTTATCACACTACGAACCCGCTCTAATCATATATTTAAGTATATGAGTATTCATAAAATTTTCTTAAATATATGATATTTAAGTATATAAATTAATTAAATAGTTTAATAAGTTACATAATGAAGATTATTCAATATCTACGCATGATGTTGAACTATCATTGAACCTGATAAGAATGGGAATTAAATCATGAATAGTTTGATTCTTATGTTATTGACTTAATAAAAACCATAGTTTACACATATAATCACTCTCTTTGATGAAATTAACTTTTAATCATGAAATTATTCATGATGGATTAAGTAATATAATTTTTTTATTTTTATTTATTTTTGAGTCCTTAAGACATTCACTTTTTTAAGTGAATCCCTTATATGGATGTAACATACTCATAGATTATTAATAATATTGAAATTATAAGTGGGAACACTTTCATGTCATATACCAACGGAGGTATTCCATTCATGGAAGGATCATTTAGTAGACCCATGATTGTAACTCAAAACATGGGAATCTGAGATGTGAAACTTGGGCACGAGTAGGATTCAATGATATAATCCTAATATGAACTATCATAGTCAAGGGAATACATAATTTCTATTACCCAACAATCCTTTTAAAATGGGATGTTAATTTTTTATATTTCGATTATCATGGAATTATATGATCTACTAGGTTCATGCTAATGTGGATGGACCAAGTGGCTGATACATCAACTGAGGATCTATGTACAGTCGTCGTCGTCGTCATAGTAGCAAACGCAGCCAGCTCTAGGTTTCCCGCACACAACAAGCTCACTCGGGAGGGTCCGCTCCACGAGCCGAGTGGCTGATACATCAACTAACACATAGTCTATAGTTTATGTATCCAAAAGTTCTGTATCGTCAACAGGAACTCAACGTCGCAGACGGCACGTCAATCGGACACCCTGTCTGAGAGTTATTGGATTTTTCATCCCAGGGGCCCGGTTGGTTTTTAAGGCAAAACGAACCTGACCATACTCCACCTGCGTGTAAACCTCGGGTGGAGTAAGCCAAAAGATCCATCTCACTTAGAGGAATCAAACAAAGTCGACAGAACGTCAATCGGACGTCCGGAGCTTAAGATATGAGCGTTTCTGCTCCGACGGCCCGGTTGGTTTCGTGTACGAACCAACCCGGCCGAACCCAAAGTATTTCTAAACCTTGAGTGCGATATACCGAAATAACTGTCTCGATCCAAGGATCGCATCACAACTGATGGTGCCTCGATCAGAGGCCCGTAGCTCATGTTATGGGTGACCGACCGGAAGAGGTTCGGTATTGAGGGGTTCGGGCCCGGTTCGACCCGGCCTGATACCCCCATGGTCGGCCCAAACCGGGTCAACCCAAACTGGGTCAAGGTCCGGCCCGCTTGGGCGCTGCCCGGCCCGGCCAGTGCAGCCCGGCCTGGGCGCGGCGCGCTGGCTAGGAGCTCGGCCAAACGGCCGAGCCGTTTGAGGGGGGGGGGGGGCTGCCCCCTTGTCTTTTGTAACTGCGGCCCCCATTATGGGGGCCATTTGAGCTGGCCACTGGGGGTTTGTAACCCCCAACTTCTCCCCTATCTGTCCGGCCCGCCCTGGCCGGCCGACTGTTGCCGCCACGGGACCGGCAAGGCCAGTCCCCCTTGCTCCGACGCTGGCGGCCCAGAACTGACCACCGGTCTCTCAGCTCCGCCACCGCCCTGAATCGGTCGCGGCCTTGGTTCGTCCGGCATGGTTCGACGGCGCCGCGTCCCTCCGCCACGGCCCCACTCCGGCTGCGACGTCTTTTGGTTTATCTGGTGCGACGCGACGGCGCCGCAGCTTGGTTCATCTTTCAAATGCACGGCGCGACGGCTCCATGCATCTTTGTCGCTTATCCCCGCGCGGTGCGATGGCACCGCGTCACTTCCCTTCGAATCTCAACCACAAATAATAAAAAGGGAGGAGGGTTAGCCGTGTTTGTGCGGTCCGACCCCCTCCCGTTAAATGATATCAAGTGGTTCCAAAGAATAAGGATAGATGATGAAGAAAAAAACAGAAGTAATCACGAAATAAAAAACGCATAAACCCCTACCTCATTGAACAAGTTGGGTGAGGATTCATCGCGGAGATAACCGTCACGGAGAGAGACGTCGCGGAAGGAGACGTCCACCTCCGAGGAATCCGGCGTTCTTCACATTCTTCGTGTTCTTCATGTTCTTCAATGAATAAGATGAAGATATCCAAGCCTCCCTTATCTTTTCTCCCAATGCTCTCAATCAACAAGCCTCCAACCTGAAATAAAATAAGTACCTCACTTATTTTATTAACACAACTAACGTTTGAAAATCAAAAGTTGAATTTAATCCACACAATTAATTAACTCAAGTTGTCAAATTAGATTAAGGGTTATGGAAGGTTAGGGAATTTGAAGGGGTAGGGTTTGTGTGGCCCCCACCACCCTCATAACCTCCAAATGGAAGTTGGGTGGTTTCCCCCAACTTCTACCCAAAGCATTAAACCAATTAGATTAAAATAAAAATTGATACATAAATTTTATTTTACCTTCCACAAAAAAATTTAACAAATTCTCTCGTGTAAACGCAACTCCGGAAAAGGTGTTCCTAAGAAAATATTGGCGCTGTGATTCCATCGGTGCCCTCAGAATTTGATTCCGAGCACTGGTTCAAATGTTAGAAATTCCCGCTTGTTCGTTCCCTGAACGTACCCTAGCTAATATTCGGATTGAAATTTAGGGCACACCGGGCCTCGGAATCAAGTGCTGTCAGAAACTGTGTACTTGTAAAATGCCAAATAAAAATAAGAAAAAATTTTCCTTGAATTTTATGGGTCTTTACATTACTCCCACCTCAGGGATTTACGTCCCGTAAAGATGCATCGAAAACTAGGGAAACAAATGTGGGTACAGAGCACGAATATGAGCCTCCCGCTCCCAAGTGCTCTCCTGGAGATTCCCATGCTACCATCTGATGCACACTAGAGGAATCGACTATCCACATAGGACCCGCTCCTGTCGATCCTCGATCTCCACTGGGACCTCTGTAAAAGTAGCCCCATCATCAACGTCCATCTCCCCATGGTCAATGATATGTGTCGGGTCGTGCACGTATCTCCTCAGCTGAGATACGTGGAAGATGTCGTGCACCCGGTGCAACTGAGGTGGTAGAGCCAGGCGATAATCCGCCTCACTAATCCTGCTGAGGACCTGGAATGGTCCGATGAATCATGGAGACAACTTTCCGCCTTGGCCAAATCTACATAATCCATGTTGAGGTGAGACACGCAAGAAAACATGGTCTCCATCCTCGAACTCTAGTGGCCTCTGCCTCCTGTCAGCATATGACTTTTTCCGGCTCTGAGCTATCCCCATCCGCTCCTGGATGACCTGGAACTTCTCTGTCGTGGCCTGGACCATCTCCGGTCCCACAAGTGCTGACTCCCAAGAGTCTGTCCAGCACAATGGAGATCTGCAAGGTCGGTCGTACAACACCTCGTATGGTTCCATTCCGATGGTGGAGTGGTAACTGTTGTTGTACGCAAACTCCACCCAGGGTATGTGGTCCTCCCAGCTACGACAAAAGTCGAGGACACATGCGCGGAGCATCTTCTCGAGAGTCTGAATGGTCCTCTCCGTCTGACCATCTGTCTGATGGTGAAAGGCAGTGCTCAGACGTAGCTGCGTCCCGAACACCTCCTGCAACCCCTTCAAAATCCGAGAAGTAAAGCGAGCATCTCGACCGGAGATTATATATGATGGCACATCGTGAAGCCGTACAATCTCCTGAACGTAAAGTCATCCCATGCTCTCCACTGAGCCCTGTTCTCTAATGGGTATGATGTGTGTCGACCTGGTGAGTCGGTCGACAATCACCAAAATGGAGTCATGACCTCTGGATGTGTGTGGAAGTCCAGTCAGGAAGTCCATAGATATCCAGTCCCACATCCACTCCGGGACCTCTAACAGCTGTATCAAGCCTGCTGGTACCTGATGCTCTACCTTCACCTATTGGAAGGTGAGGCATCGAGAAACGAACTCTGCCACAACATTCTTCATTCCCGGCCACCAGTGCTGTCGTTCTAGGTCATTGTACATCTTCTCCACTCCAGGATGTACCGCCAAATGAGAAGCGTGAAAATCTCTCCGCACTTCCTCCTATAAGGAAACTAGTACCAAGGTACGTCCTCTAAAAATGACGTCGTGCTCTGCTGCAAAGGAGAAACCATCAGGTGCCTGTCATGAGGATATCTGTGCACGCCGCATCTCACAGTCAGCGTCCCCACACTGTGCCTCTCTGACCCACTGCAGTAGTGGAGGAGTGACTGTGATAGAATGGAGGAAGGCTGCTCCATCCTTATCCACGAAGGATATCTGCAAAGAGGCTAGCTACTCTGTCGCCTCCTCAAGTAGCTGAATGCCCGACCTCCTGCTGAGAGCATCGGCTACCACGTTTCCCTTCCCAAAAGTATAGACTATCTCAAAGTCATAGTCCTGGAGAAACTCGAGCCATCGCCGCTGTCTCAGATTTAGGTCCTTCTGAGAGAAGATGTATATGAGACTCTGATGGTTAGAAAAGACTGTAAAGCGCTCGTCCATCAGGTAGTGTCGCCATGTCTTTAGAGCAAAGACTACTACTGCTAACTCCAGGTCGTGGGTATCGTAGTTCTGCTCATGCGGCCTCAACTGAAGTGATCCATAGGCGATCATGACCCACTATTGCATAAGGACACATCCGAGTCTGGTCCCTGATTCATCGCAGTAGACTATGTACCCTACTCCTTCCCCAGGTAACCTCAATATAGGTGCGATGGTTAATCTCTGTCTCAGCTCTTGGAAGCTTTGATGACATCTGTCTGACCACACAAAGGGTTTTACCTTCTTCATCAAAGCTGAGAGTGGTGCCGAAACTCTGGAGAATTCTGACACAGATCTCCGATAGTATCCAGCTAGTCGCAAAAAACTCCGCACATCCGTCGCACTCCTGGGTGGATCCCAAGCTAGCACTGCCTCGATATTCACAGGATCCACTGCAAGTCCCGCCTTAGAAATGACGTGTCCCAAGAAGTGGACCTCACGTTTCAAGATCTGGCACTTCGAGATATTAGCATAAAGCTGGTTCTCTCGAAGTGTGTCTAGTACAACCCGCAAGTGGTAGGCGTGCTCCTCCTCAGTCGTCGAGTAAATCAAAAGGTTGTCGATGAAGACCA
The DNA here is from genome assembly GCA_963277665.1 of Viscum album. Classification (NCBI taxonomy): domain Eukaryota; kingdom Viridiplantae; phylum Streptophyta; class Magnoliopsida; order Santalales; family Viscaceae; genus Viscum; species Viscum album. The sequence continues at coordinate 669,567,341 of OY728155.1, forward strand.
CGACAAATCGACCGAGGTATGGCTGAATGATCCTGTTCATGAGGGCCATGAACACTGCTGGACCATTGGTTATGCCGAATGGAATAACCAAGAACTCATAGTGTCCATACCGACACTTGAAGGTCGTCTTCAATACGTCCTCGTCCCGAACTCTGAGCTGATGATACCCTGACCTGAGGTCTATCTTTGAGAACCACCGTGCTCCCTTGAGCTGATCGAAGAGGTCATCAATCCTCAGTAGCGGATACTAGTTTCTTACTATCACCTGGTTCAGGCAACGATAGTCGACACAAAGTCGCAATCTCCTATCCGCCTTCTAGGAGAATAAAATTGGGGAAGCCTAGGGTGAAACAATGGGGTGGATGAATCCCTTGCCCTGCAAGTCCTCCAACTGTACCCCTAGCTCTTGAAGCTCAGTGGGGGCTATCTGATATGCTGGAGTTGATATTGGGGATGTCTCGGGGTACATGTCAATATAAATGTCTACCTCTCTATGAGGAGGTAGCCCTGGGACGTCGTCGGGGAAAACGTCCGCATACTGATCCACCACTACAAGAAGACCATGACTCCGCACGTCAACTACTCCTAGGATGAGGCTATCCAACTAAGGTGTGATGGGTTGTAATCTCCTCTACGAGAGTCCATCATGTGCTGAAAAGGATCCCTTCTCGCCAGTGAAGGTGAACCTGCTCCCGTTGGTGCGTACACATCACACCTTGATCCTAATACAGTCGATATGATCATGGACTGTAGATAACCAATCCATGCCCAAGATGACGTCGTAAGGCCTCAACGCCACTACAAGAAGATCCCAGACGAAGCTCTCGCCTCCTAGAGTAATATCACACTGCCGACACCAGTGCGTAATCGTCGAGTCTGCTCCCATAGGAGTCTCTAGCTGTAAGGATCGAGCCAACGGCTCTGTCAGAATCTCCGAGCTCCGAACAAGCATAGTGGCTATGAATGAATGAATCTCTACTATGTCTATAAGAACTGCAGCAAGGGTGGAATAGAAATAGATAATACCTTGAATCATGTTGGGCACGCCATGGTCATAGGCCTCCGCTTCCTGGAGTTGTGCTTGTCTCTTCCCGCCAGCTCCCTATGGTCGGGGTGGACCTAAAAGTGCTGCCCACCACTTGCTGCTCGGCCAACTCTTCTGCCTCATCTGCCTGCTCCCTGCGGACCGCCACGGTCGACCCTCTACCTCTGCCTGGGTGGCCCCTCAACCGTCTTCTGCTCCTCGGCACGACGGGTAGGGCAGTCAGGAGACATGTGACCCTGCCCGCCGCATGCATAGCACTGTCTTCCTCTCCAGATACTGGCTCCGCGCTGAGTGCCCCGCACTACTAAGCCAGTGTCCTGAGGTCGTTTTCCTGAGGGTATGGTTTTCCTGGACCCATGAGTCATCCGTCGACTGCCTGCTGCAGAAGACTCTGCTACGTGCCGCCCTGCGGTAGTTCGCGCTGCTGAAGAAGGCTCAGCAAGAAAGCTCTCGATCAAAAGAGCTCTCTCCAGTACTCTTTCCTGGGTCAGAATGCTGAGGTAGATCAGCGATGCCCTGATCTCATGTCTCAATCCCTACTCAAAGGTCCGAGCCCGGAAGAATGGGTCATGTACCATGTCTGTCGAGTAGCGAGAGAGATTGGTAAATATCGACGAGTACTGGGCGACCGTCAAGCTGCCCTATCGCAGCTGAAGAAGCTCCTGGATGCGCACCGCACGGAGGGTGACCGGGAAAAACTCTGAGTGGAAGAGGCCCTCAATGTCTGTCCAGAGAAGAGATGCCTCATCGTGAACCTAGAGCATCAATCTCCACCATCTGCCTACTGCTGCGTGCAGCAGGCTCGCTGCGAGGATCACCATGAGGTCTGCTGGTGTCCTCACTAACCTGAAAACTCTCACCACTGCCTCCAGCCCGTCCTCGGCTGCCTGGGGGTCTGTCTCCCTGCAGATCCTGGGTGGTCGCTGGCGCTGGAACTCATGCAGTGCACTAAGGCGACATGCATCGTCAGCAGCTGGGGCTGGAAGCATCGGTGGCTCGGCGGGTAGAGCTACCGTTGGTGCCTCTGCTAACAAAGGGCCCTGCACCGAGGCCTTGTCGCTCGGTGGGCTGTCGTCAAACACAAATCTCGGAACCCTAGCTGGATACCATCATGGGGCCATTCTGAAAAGAAACAGGTGATCCACAGTCAATAGTTTACCTGGTGAGCTGACATAAATTAATCACAAAGAAAACTTGAAACACACATGCAATCAATGTTTTCATGCATTAAGTTGGAAATCAGAAGTCAGGGTTCTGATGTACGGATACGTCGGCCGATGCACCAACACTGGACTCCCTGAACTGATAATCACACCCAATACGCATAACACTATTGCTTCACATAGAAAAAGATCAGTGTCCCAAGTTCTGCAGTAGAACCGAACTCCTCTGATACCAATTTGTCATGACCCGTCCTCGGGGCCCGTGCCGTGAATACCCCAAGCCCTCCTTCCATAGTCCAGGGGCTGGCGACTAGCACCAAGGTGTAAATTCCCGATAAAAAGGGAAGGAATTGCCTTTGTAAAGTAAACAAACACCACAGATCAAGCAAGAAGTAGAAGTATACACTAAGTAAAAACAGAGTACAACAATAAGTGCGGAAAGTAAGTGGTCCAGTATACAAACCCAAACTAAAAGTAAAGTACAACTGGAAAGGGAAGACAACAACTGAAATGTAAAGCCACAATGTCGAGCTATCCGCTGGAAGTCCCACCTGAAGGGTGAGTACAAATAGCCTCCTCTGCTCCTCGGGTCCATCCGAACGCTCCGAGTACGTCCCGTCCAGTGGTCCACCTCCAGGCACCGTCCTGTTCTGCAAGCCTCAACCACGATCAGTGTTGTCCGTTGTCTGCAACCAACACAACATAGTGCGGGAATAGCCCATGAAGGGGTGAGTATAAGCTACTCAGTAGGGACCCCGAGACCCCCGAAGGTCTCCCAAAATCCACAAAGGATAATCCAGAAAGAAAGATACAATCTAGAAGTAACATTCGACACTGCTTAGGTATATGCCCATACATATACCTAAGTCATCAATTCCCGTTTGGCTCCGACATCCGAGCCCAAGTACACCCCAGTACACACAGGAAAGCAAAACTTAAATCCACACAGTATAGCACATCACAATCCACATAGGAAAGTAATACAAGATTCAGCTCACACAGGAATACTTCTTTATATGATGATAGAGATGATCAGATATATCCACTCATTCATCTAAGTCATCGGACCCACAAAGGATCGATAGATACTAACCCCCGTAATGACCCAGGAAGGGTCTGACCCACAGAAGATCGATAGGTAACTAACCCCCGCAAAGACACTCATAGGATCAGACCCACACAGGATCTGTAGGCACTGGCTCACACAGAACCGTTGAGCACTGACCCACACAGGATCAGACCCACACAGGATCGGTAGCACTGATCCCTATAGGATCGCTAAGTGCTGTAGTCATCGCCGTCGAATCCACTGAGGATATCTGTACAGTCTTCTTCATCCTCATATTAGCAAACGCAGCCAGCTCTAGGGTTCCCTCACACAGCATGCTCGCTCGGGAGGGTCTACTCCACGAGTCGAGAGGCTGATAAATCAACTGACACATAGTCTAGAGTTGATGTACCCAAAAGTTCTGTATCGTCAACAGGAACTCAACGTCACAGATGACACATCAATCGGACGCCCGGTCTGAGAGTTATTGCCTTTTTTGTCCCAGGGGCCCTGTTGGTTTTTAAGGAAAAACCAACCCGACCATACTCCACCTGTGTCCAAACCTCGAGCAGAGTAAGCCAAAAGATCCGTCTCACTTAGAGGAATCCAAAAAGTCAACGGAACATCAATCGGACGTCTGGAGCTTAAGATATGAGTGTTTCTGCTCTAAGGGCCCGGTTGGTTTCGTGTACGAACCAACCTGGCTGAACCCAAAGTATTCCAAAACCTTGAGTGCGATATACTGAAACGACTACCTTGATCCAAGGATCGCATCGCAACTGACGATGCGTCGATCGGAGGCCCGTAGCTCATGTTATGGGCGACCGACCGGAAGAGGTTCGATATTGAGGGGTTCGGGCCCGGTCTGACCCGACTCGATACCCCCAGGGTCGGCCTGAACTGGGTCGACCCGAACCGGGTGTAGGTTCAGCCCGCTTGGGCGCGGCCCGGCCTGGCAGACTGGCCAGGCAGCCGTCCCGGCCTTGGCGCGGCGCGCTGGGCGCACTGGCCAGAAGCTCGGCCAAACGACCGAGTCGTTTGAGGGGGGGAGGGGGGGGGGCTTCCACTGGTCTTGTGTAACTGCATCCCCCATTATGGGGGCCGGTTGAGCTGGACCCTATGGGTTTTTAATCCTTGGCTTCTCCCCTGTCCGGCTGGCCTGCCCTGGCCGGCTGGCTGTTGCCGCCACGGGACCGGCAAGGCCAGTCCCCCTTGCTTCGATGCTAGCGGCCCAGAACCGGCCTCCGTTCTCTCAGCCCCACCGCAGCCCTGAACCGGCAGTGGCCTTGGTGCGTCTGGCGTGGCGCGACGGTGTCGTGACCCTCCGCCGCGGCCCCACTTCAGCCGCGGTGTCTTCGGGTTTTTCTGGCGCGGCGCGACGGCGCCGCAGCTTGGTTCATCTTTCAAATGCGGGGTGCGACGGCACCACGCATCTTTGTCGCTCATCCCCGTGCGGTGCGACGACACCGTGTCACTTCCCTTCAAACCGCAACCACAAATAATAAAAAGGGAGGAGGTTCGTCCGTGTTTGTGCGGTCCGCCCCCCTCCCATTAAATGATATCAAGTGGTTCCAAAGAACAAGGATAGATGACGAAGAAAACATCAGAAGTAATCACGAAATAAAAAACACATAAACCCCTACCTTGTCGAACAAGTTGGGTGAGGATTCATCGTAGAGATAACCATCAAGGAGGGAGACGTTGCAGAAGGAGACATCGCGGAAGGAGACGTCGACCTCCGATGAATCCTTCATTCTTCGCGTTCTTCACATTCTTCATGTTCTTCGAAGAATAAGATGAAGATATGCAAGCCTCCCTTAGATTTTCTCCCAATGCACTCAAGCAACAAGCCTCCAACCCAAAATAAAATATGTACCTCACTTATATTATTAACACAACTAAAGTATGAAATTCAAAAGTTGAATTTAATCTACACAATTAATTAACTCAAGTTGTCAAATTAGATGAAGGGTTATGGAAGGTTTGGGAAGGTGAAGGGGTAGGGTTCGTATGGGCCCCACCACCCTCATAACCTCCAAATGGAAGTTGGGTGGTTTTCCCCAACTTCCACCCAAATCATTAAACCACTTAGAGTAAAATTAAAACTGATGCTTAAATTTTATTTTAACTTCCACAAAAAAATTAACAACTTCTCTCGTGTAAACCCAACTCCGGAAAAGGTGTTCCTAAGAAAATACCGGCGATGTGATTCCATCGGTGCCCTCAGAATTCAATTCTGAGCACTGGTTCAAAAGTTAAGAATTCCCGCTCATTCGTTACCTGAACGTACACGAGCTAATCTTCGGATAGAAATTCCAGGCACACCGGGCCTCAGAATCAAATGTTGTCAGAAACTGCGTACTTGTAAAATCCCAAAGAAAATTAAGAAAAAATGTTCCTTGAATTTTACGGGTCTTTACAGTGTACCATTCCTATAAGTATAATATAAGTGTGGGACACATTTCCAGACATAACCATGTCACTCAGGGGTAACTTACAACATTATCGCTCTAAATATAAATCAACAGTGTCTCTGATTACTAGTTAGTTCTATAGAGAACAACCCTCCCAGCCAACATAAACCCAAATATTGGATATCGATGATTAGGAAACCAATAAATTATATATTAAAATATGATAATAATGAGGTATTCATAAGACCATATAAGTGACTGATGATGGATAAATTTATAATATGTGGGTCTGAAGAAAGTATATTAGATTTACCTTCGGGTATATGGTGTGTACACTCTATAATATTTTATGGTCATGTTCTGTCCTTCTACATTATGAATAAATATTCACCCACATGGTGTGTAAGAAATATGACATATAGTGTGTGACTAATGGTGGTATTCAATGTGTTCTAGGTTTCTTACTTTATGAGAAATTAAGAAACATGACATGTTGAACTAAACCACATGGGGTGTTAGGACAAATATCCTCATGGATGTCTCCGAACTAATCACGACAAATAATCTTCTAGGGACACACGATGTGCCATTAAATGATATAATGTCTTACATTAATCATAAAATTAATCCCTAGACACTGTATCACCTAATGAACATGACATATCATCTGGAAAACTACAGGAAATGATTTAAGGTTTCACAAACCTAGTTTAACACTAACCATTAATTCTTTTATGCACTACTAATTTCACAAAAAATATCACCGAGATCATCATTTACCAATCTAATTTTGGCATTAATGTTATTGATATTCAAATTCAGGCTAGTACTCTCTCGATAATAAATCACTACCAAATCACTATTGAGGGAATGCCTCAAAATTGAAGAATAACCCACACAAAAAACCATTCACAATCAAACTCTCTTGATGATCCTCCAAAATTATAGTATATGAATTATTGATTGTAAGCACAGATGAATAAATTTTGGTTTTATCAAAATTAAAAAAAAAGTTAAATAATTAGTAAAAATGTATCTGATGAAGAAAAAATGATGAATGATAAGGAAAAACAATATGATTAATAAATAATTAAGGTCAAATAAATACCTTATTTTGATCAAGAATTTTAAAATCATTTAACAATGATAATTTAATATAAATTCGTGTTTCACAATAATTTTTATATGTGAAAACTATAATAAATTGATAAGGCTATGTGAGGTTCAATAAATTTGAATACAAAATTCTTCCATGCCCAAAAAATCAATGAGGAACATGGAAAATAAAGAAATACTAATGATCATCCTCAAAGGTAGATTAATCATTCCTATTAATCGCAATTTCGATAGTGACGGAAGTGATTCAATTAAAATTCATCATAACTTTTTATATCAATGGTAATTAAATGGAATTAATCATGATTCCATAAAATGATTCTTATATAGTTCACATACAAATATCAAAAGGAATCATCTCCAATCTCTTAGGGTTTCATGGATAACCTTATATATTTTCAACAATTGGTCCTTATAATGAAGATTGATCTACTGAATATCTAATTGAACAATTTAATACAGTTGTTTTATTATTTAATTTTAATCTTCCTATGACCGTGAACCATTATGGAACCAATAAGGAAAAACATACATTACTCAGAGAGTTAAAGCTATATTTTCAACACAACCATTTTTTAATTTTTTCAATACATCATTTAAAATAAAATATATCAGTGTTTCATCAAAATACGTATGAAAGATCAAACAAATAACTATGTAATATTAGATTATTTTTATCATGGATTAACCTAAAACATAATCATATTTTGGATCATCCTAGTCATAATATCTATACCCTAGATTCAATAAATCGATCAGATAATTTTTTCACAGTTGTCAATTTGGGTAAATTTACAATTTTACCCCTGCAGAGGTAATCGATATTTAGAAATCAAAATTGAGTTTATTCTTTATCTAGTACAACATGATTCACTATGTCATCCCCTTATTAAAACTATTCAACCAAAAAAAGTAATACAACTAAAGCTCCATCAAGAAAGATACAAACATGGAATACACAGGAATAAAAATCCCATCGTATAACTCTATTCATTATTTTATGATGGTGTGATCTCTATGTGAACATGGGACCCAAATTATATAAATATAAAATTCTCATTCAATAAAAAATATATTTATTCCATTCTATTTTGATATTTTTTAATAGAATACATAAACCCTTTTATGAATGACTGATGTCATAAAGAAAAACACAAATCCTCATATCATATGAATTTCTCCCTACCTCTTTCAATTAAATAATACCAAATAGCATAAAAATATATCCTTGAAGGGACCTTCAAAATGTCATCATTGTTGGGATTTATCCAATTTTAATGTTATTGGAGAATTTTAAATTGTCCATCACATGTGATACATCCACCTATGTTAGTGTCAACCATGATGAAAGTAACACAAGTGTACACTAATATAAAATTTTATTCTGATAAACATGCACACCCAGAATCACAAATGATTCTTCATTATATTCTACTAATGATGAAACATAAAAATTTATCATTATATATTGGAACTTGGGAATCATAAACATCCCTCCTAAACATCTATATGAACTTTTATAGGAATCCCCTATCAACACTCAGGCTTCTAGTATGCTTATCCACATTATGAAAGTTGTACCAGTTTTTTATCACCTATCATTTATAAAATCCATAAATAACCTCATTACGAAGAAAGAAATTATCTCTAAACTAGTAAATGATATAAAAATTCTTTTTGGGTGGCCCTATCTACCATAATTTGAAACAGAGGGTCGTTATTACTCAGATGAATCCACTATTTCAAGTACATATAAAAATTAAATCCACCCATGGTATAAAACTCCTCATACTTCTGAGATATACCTCCTCCACCACCACATATTAGGATTTTTAGGATATGGGTAGACCCACAGAGATTCAATGGAATATACATAATGATTGATTTTATCAATTAAGGATTTCATCAGTTACGATGTCATGGTTGATAAAACTAAAAAACCCAAAATTAAGAACAACCATATACTACTGGATGTGGTATTTATTCTCGCTATATTTTTGTAATCCCTTTTATGTATTCCTATTGAGATATTCTTGTCCCACTATACATCTCGTTCAAAATCACAACTATTTGAATCTCTCCGAAATTGGAAGAGTGCAAGGCCACTGCTATTGGAAGGGTAGAAAAATATTCCTCTCTTTCATAAACACAATATCCTTAAAATTAGATACACAAGTATGTCCTCTAAAATAATGACTTAGAGTAATATATTTTAATCATTGACAACCAATACCTTATCTCGATACACTGATCAACCCCCCCCCCACTATGGGATCAAAATCACAAAGACAAAATTAAACTTGGATTTCTTAATCCCACTCTATAAGTTTTTAGTACAAAATTTATACTATTTATGTATGTCAAAAGAAAACACCCTCCAATTCCTGAATAGATCATTACTAAACATATACAATTAATGATTCAACCCATATTCTAGAACATATTTAAAAGGGGTTAATCATCCCACTCTATATCATTTTAACATTATCTTTATAAATGAAATTGATATATACATAATCATTTAGAAAAGGAAAAACCGTGTGTTACCCTTTTAATGCATCCATATATTCCTCCGTACATATGGAGATAAAATTTTAATATATACACATATAGTTTAGAGAAAATATTACCACCGATTAAGAAATATATTTTTACTACTAGGGAGGTTACACTTCTTTCCTTTCTAAAGGGGCTGTCAGTCAACACTGATGAAATATCCTACCTCATTAACCCATATTTCAACAATTAAAAAATTTATCCATAGAAAATAATATACCAAATTTTATTGATATTATACAACATTCCATAATAAATGCATTTAATAAACAACATTGTAAAACAATAATAGTCAAACATAACCAAAAATGAGTGAGTGAATAAATTTAACCATGTATTAGAAAATTGTAAATTAATACACTCTATATATGGTATCAACATGAATATTATTCCCCCAAACATAGTTTTTTAGATAATTAGTGTATGATGGAAATTAATAGTATATGGGTTTAATAATAATATTAATTAATCATACCACAAATCAAAAAAACTAATTTATTGTTATTAACATTTATTTTTCAAATAATCATACATATCTATGTATCAACCATTCGTGACAGGCAGGAACTAGCCTATGTTTGAGTTCGTGGGAGATGATTGATGCATTGTCCATCTCTTATAAATCAGTCTCCATGGGACAATAACCGAATCAAAGTCTAAATGGAAAACACTCCAAGATAGGTTACTATATTCAATATTGATATTTTATATTTTTATGTTACAACCCATACAAATGGTTCTTCCTTGGAAGAACACACTACTGCATAGAAAAAATATATCTTGCTCCCTAGAATGTTTATATGTGAAAAATTAATTTAGTCTTCCAACAGTCACTTGGGAGAATCCGATATAGGTAGTTATTCTTTATAAATGAAGTATCAAAATGATAAAAACAAGTCAAGAGTTTCAACATGATCTACTAAGTCTGAACAATTCTAATATCTACTATTTTTGGGAAACACCTAATTGGGTATAAGGCCTTGAAAGAAAACTAAACCATTGTTAAGATTCTTTGGGGTGATATCAAAATAATATATAATAACCCATTCATAGAAACTGAAAAACTCTAGCCATGATGGAGCATCCACATTATATGATTTGGAAATGAATCTTCATCCCATAATGACTCATTTTTCTACATAGTGTTCTTGATACAAGAATCAATATCTAGAATATAAAGACTAGATCTAGATATAAAATTTAGTATTATACTATAGAAAACATATATCACTGGTAAAATAGTGTTACCCCACAAACACTTGATGAATCTTTTTTTAAATGAAAAAAATATTTCAATTATATGGATAGTTTTCTCTAACTCATATGGATCCTCTGTTTTCTATAAAAAAATCAGAACAAACATAAGGAGAGTGAGAGGTGCTAAATTGGATAACTAGACACGATAATATAATGAGTCTTAAAAAATTAGACCTCCTCTCCCACTAAAAAGTGGTGATATTACTAAATACATACATGTGATCCTCACGAACTATCATCCATATACAAACAAGCTATATGATGGAAACACCCTTCAAATGATAAACCTATAAGGATTATTTCTAATCAAGGCGTTCTAACATATTGAAGGAAATAATTATTACAAATAACTACTATAAGTTCCAAGTCCCAACCTGAACCATACACCACAATGATTGCTCAATTCAATTTGTCAAAAATAAAAATATTAACATACTCATGAATCAATATGCGATCTTCCACACATATGTTAGTCTCCTTGGCCTGATAACTAAATTGAAGACCCCATTTACATCATTTATCTAATTAGAAAAATATCCATCACATGAATACTAACTCTAAAATTTATCCCAATGACAAACATGGTATGATACCACTATGACATACCCAATCTCACTAAGTCTCCACCCAACCTAGTGGTAATCAATGATTTCTACACCAATATCACAACCAATAGTATATGGGATATTAAATATCATAGAGTATGAATACCACACAGTATTGTAGGTCTTATCATATATTAATATAAAATATACCCATATCATCAATACACAATATAGAAGAAATAGAAAAAATAATTATATATGATAAACTAAATAGAATAGTACATAAAAGAGTGAATTCCTAAAAAATAAACACAATAATGAAAAAAAGTTAAATACAATGGAATCAATAAACCAAACTAGTTTTTGTGACATAATGAACTGAGATGTTTCTCAATAGTACATATACTCTTTGATTAATCTATAATCACAGTGGTCACTACAACTGTCACATATCATTTTAGTCAATAATCAAAAAACATCATTGGGTGACAATATTTAATAAGCCACCTATGGTTCATATCCATTATCAAATATCTTAATGTATGAATCATTTATTCAGACAATAAATGTATGAGAACAAGGATATCATAGGGTTGACTATATGCATAGTTTTTAGGATTCTCATAAAACCTCCAAGGAAACATAATCAAGAATTTCATCTCATAGATCATTGTAATAAACTTTTTATGGGTGGATTAAAAGAAATAATAGACTAGATTTGTTCAATCACTTGATTCCTTAGCGGCATAAATATGCCCCTTTAATCATAGAAATATTTATTAACTATCATAGTATATGATAAGACATGAAATATCAAATCATTTATGAGTTTATAAATCTTAAAAAAATATCCACCTATAACATCACATTTAGAAAAAACCCTTAGGGATTAATGTAGTGGAAATTAATATAAAATATTATATCATAAGGACTTAAAATAGTCATACCATTATAAAAATAAATAAAGTTGAATAAAATTGTCACGGAAACATGCTCATTGGATGGGGGAGTAGCACACCCTCTTCATAATCAAAACTATATATTTGAAAATGAATTTTAACATCCAATATAATGAAAACCAAAAAATCAAGACCAGTAGTGGGGACCCAATCATTATCGTTGGGGTTATAGTGGTTGAGGGGGGGGGGGGTACAAACCTATGTAGAGGACTCACTCCCTGCATGACCTCATAAGTGGTGTATTTTGACCATATATATAGAGGATATCTACCATAGATGTGAATGGAAGGGTAATGAACCAATTCATATAATGTCAGTTGTGTATTCATTCTATGAAATTGTTATACCACTAGGTTGTACCATCCCTGTACCTACAATAATAATCACATATGGGTATTGCTAATGGATTAACAATTTTCAGGAGAAATACGTTCTTGCACAACCATGTTCCACATATCAGATATAGAATATAAGTCCGGCAATAACTTTTATGTTAAAAAATAATCATTAAAAACAACTTGGAAGACCAAATTTATGTCCTAAATTGTGATGAGGTCTATGTAGGTGAGTTTGGAAGAAGTAATCAAAGTGTCACATAAGATATATGGCTTGTAGAATATATGTAATATCATTGTCGTGTGGTATCAAATGTATGTCTTATAAGGATCCACACACATGGTGTGTAGGGTAGCGCCCACAGTGTGTGGGAGCAAGGGAGGTCCTCCACATGTAATAAAACTTCTTGTGTTACTTGAAATCATGAAACACTATATGTAGTCCTATTAGATACAAATTGTATGTCTAAATGGATTCATAGACGCATAACGATACTGTAGGCCATACAATCGGCTAGGGGTATATAGTATGAGAGTCAATCCAAAGCAATGTGATATTTATTTTTTAATTAATAACCACCTTTTATAGAACCTATTGTACATTCCACATGTTCTTATGAACTTCATTTCCTATTTTCATGTTTCCAAAACCAGATACAAATCCAAAACCTAATTCTTCACCACAATTTCTTATCTCACTAAAAATATCTCAAAGAAATTCATGGAATATTTTGGCTTATGAAAACATATTTATATAAATAAATTTATAGACACTAATAACTGAGAATAATATTCAATATAAAATATCATACATCATAATGTCACAAACAAAAAACATATTTTGACAACCCCATTGAGAAACCCTTTGGCAATCCCCAAGTGCAATATAGTTGATATCATAGATCTAAATCATGAAATAGTAAATCAAATTTTTATTTAAATTTTAACCAGATAGATATTATTCAAATCATTGACCAAAAACATGGTAAAATTGTATATGTTATGAAAGGTAGGGAGAAAACCATAAAAACAGAAATGAATATAATCCTAAAGATCACTAGAATCTCATAAATCAATTTTTGATATGGAAAACACATAATTAGGGGGAAATTTTAGGTCCATGATCCATAATTCAATTATCAATTTGTAAATATTAAAAATTGATAAGTAAATACAAGAATCAAGAAATTCGATGAAAATATTATTCCATGAATAGAAAATCATGGAAGAATAATGAAAATGTATAAATTCCATACATAGATAGTGGATTTATATCCGGTGAAGAATTCAATAAGTCTAATAAAATAAGTGATTTAGTTTAATTTGATCATCACTATTTATGTTATGGAATACTCCATGGAATTTTACACTAGTAAAATATTCATCTTGTTCTATTATTCAAAGCCTCTCCAAATTAATTTCATCAATTATATCAGGGATGTACAAATAATAAAATATATATTACAAAGAGGGGATGTAATAGTGGATTATTTAGGACAAAATATAATTTAAAAATTTAATCTAATTACTAATTTTTCATTTATCTTACTAAGACCATAGTCTATGGTGGGACATAATGAAAATAATAATTATATCACACCATTGGTAAAACCAACCCCTTAGACCCATCTATGGTGTTTTTTAAGCAACTCTAACATAATTTTATATAAGTGTTATACAAATAATAAGTGTAAAAGAGATTTGAAATAATCATTTTAGTATAAATATAGTTTTATCATGGACTTTGTAAACTCAAAGTTCCATTATAGCTCAACAATGAAGTAAAAACCAAACCCCAATATCAACTGATCCATTAGACACATATTCCAAGGAAATCATCTTCGGTAAATTTTAAATTTTACCATAGAGAATATCATTTTCTTTTAAACAAAAATTTTATAGACTCTCACTATGATAAACCACATGTCACTGCCAATGGATTCTAGTTTAGATAATACTTTTATATATTTAATATATTTTAATGATTAGATACTATCACATGAAATAATGGGACCAACCCTAACTATCTTCTAATATCACAAAACATGGATTTTAACAATCTTTCCATTAATGAGATTTAGAACAATCCTTTATGAAACATGATACTAATATATATCAATAGTCATCTAGAAAACAAGTAAATTATTATGGATGACCAAAACATTCATCAACTTTTTTCACATATTTAGTTAACTATATAATAGAAAATATTTTTGTTCAAAGGATCACTAATCCAAAAGGAATATCTAGGAAGAACATATATCCTGTATAGATCCTCAATGAATAAAAATTATTATTACTAGTTGTAACAACCCATTTATAAAGACTATTCATGAATTTTAACTATATAACTAAACAATATTGGGGGAGGATAGAGGTCAAATTGTGATGTATTACATAGTATACGATTCTATAAAAAAATTAAATAATTCATCTATGTCTACAAAAAATTTAATAATTCACTGAATAATTATATGAAATTCATGTATACTAGTGTATATGAATCTCTTAGTTCATCATGAATAGAAAAAGTAAGCCTTTTTAAGAACTAGTGAACCATTGGTGCCCAATAACTTAAAAATTTTACCACTCATATGGTGAGTTGGGGATTTTTTGTTGAAATATATAGTTGTAGGGAGGAATCCCTAATTTTAGTGGGGTGTAATGTGATATGTTCCATCATACATCTTGCATATGGATGGATGTAGAGAATACCCTCAATTTGTGAGGGATTCGATTGAATTGGGATGAGATAACTCAAGAAAATGATCTCCAACAATTCTCAATTATCATCTTTGGAGAGTTGGTGGATATCAACCATTAACCCAAAAAACCAGTTCCATGAGTAAAGAACACAAATTTTTTTTCCTCGAAATAGTTTACTATAACCACTAACTATTCTATAAATCATGTTAGTATTGAGAGATAGTTAATTTATTTTAGAGAGTCAATAGAAAAGACCAAATGAACCTCATGATACAGTAAGTACCATCAAAAAATATTATCCATGGATATCCATGCATGGTAATTCTTCTCAAAATCAAAATACAATATCATTATATCCAAAGATTAAATATTGATAATTGAGAGAATTTTCCCTTTTCATGTTTCATCCTTTTGAAAAAAGAGATCACTAAGATATTGGTCTACGTACATAACATACAACATGAGCAGTTTCACATCAATTTTTGGAAATAATACTTATATTTATAGGATTTACAACACCACATTTTGAAAATATTTCTAAAAGATCTCATACCACAAATATGTAACCCAATTCATAAATAACATTATAGATGATAAAAAGTTTTTGGTTAGGTTAGATACAATGTTTTTCTGGTGATATATATTCTTTGTCCCCTTAAAATAATGATATTAAAAAAAGGATTAATTTTAAGGATTTACTTTTCTATATTAGGTTTAATAATGATTTCATGATGTAGTACCATTAATCCATGTAAAATCCTTGATATTATACCCAAATCACCATTAATAGGATCTTTATCAGCATGTAATCTTATATTATACAAAAGAAATATTTCAATATTGTAAATACGATCAATGTGTTTATTATATGTGAAAACTATATAATGATATATTATTTTTATGATATTTCCTAAAAGGTGAATTGAAATATAATACATTGTATATTGTCTTTTGGAAATATTATTATAGATACAAAATGGAATACATGTTATAAATATAACAATTTAGGTCTATTAGAACCAGTTTCCTCCACATCAAGGGGGAAATATACTTGTAAAATGTGTACCATTCATGAAATAAATGGACTGGAAGCTAACTATAACATTGATTGTGATTTCCTAGACATAGATTCCACTTAGAGGTTCCCTAATATTAGTTGGCCACATGACCTCTAGCACAAATCATTGAAATCCAGAGGCTAATGACTAGAAGTGAGGGCCTGTGGTTCGTTTTTGGGGAGACTATTCCCTTATTAATAGAGTATATCACAGTGGATGAATATAATATAACATGATAAAATTAGTAGAATAAATGTACAAAAATAGAACATCATATGCTAACTGAATGATAATAATAATCAATATGTGAAATTAATATAAATATTTAACATGTGATGATGATATTTCATGTATCTAAAAGCCATATATAACTAACATACAGGATAATACAATAAAGAAACCACATTTCATAATATGTAAACATAAATTTTTTAACAGCTACATAAAAATGGCATTCTCAGGTACCAATAGTGGCCTAGATTTTGTGTCAGAATAATATAAGTTGTCCAGCACCAATGAAAACTATAAAATCTGGTTTGTATAATTTAAACTGGAACAACGTGAACAAATTCAATTATAAAAGAAATGAATTTCATTAATTTAAATTTACCTAAACTTGCATCATCCCTTGGAATGTGTCTAAAAATTTATGTAAGTCATTAATTAGTTGTGGTCCAGTTTCAAAAATTAATCCACCTGAGGAAATTCCAGAACTAACATGATAATAATAAAGGATCCAATGTGAACAAGGCATCCATGATGTTGTTTATATTAAAGAGATTATAAGGTGATTAATAATGAATCATGGACCTAAAGGGTTCCCAACATATTGGTAACTGTATAAAACATAATTGGATAGAGTTCAATCCTCGTAGAATCATCCATGGAATTCAAAAATAGTGTGATATAACTGAGTACTAGGAAATCATCCATGGTATAACCAGATTTGTAATGGTTTGGCCCAAAGATGTAACCAGTGTGCCTCATGTTCATTAAATCCATGATTCATCCATGGAATGTATCCATGGAATCCTATAATATTAAAGGAGGGATCCGATAATTTCATACCAAGAACACACTAATAAATAGAGATTGGGTTCCAATGATAGAATCAACCAAGGGAACCAACATCTTTATATTGGAATGTCATCCATGAGTGCACAAGGAATTCCTTCTTGATTCCTAGAGATAACTCAAGACTGAGAACTAATATAATGATTTCAACATTCATATACATTTTGGTACCTTATAATGGATTCATTTAATATGATAGGTTGGTTTATGGTTATTCCATTTAATAAAGAAATGGGGGTTCGTTACATGCATGTAATACATGTGAAAATGAACCTCAAGAACATGCATCATTTAATTAATTCTTAAGAATAATAATAATTTTATTTTATTCATTATGCAACCTTCCATCTTAAGTGGAAATGTGTTCTTCTAACATTTAAAAAACATTTATTTACAAGTAATAATGAAATTTCAAATACTTTGTGTACTATCCAATTACATTTAAAATTGATTTGTCAAATCTAATCACTTACCTTAGGAGGGTCATGTGGAATGTAATTAGTGTAAAATCTATTTAATATATAATAACCCATTTATTTAAAGGGTGTTACCATTAGAATGATCATTACAAACACCTCAATGTTGTATTTACAAAATCATAACAACCTATTAAAAAATTAATGTCCACGAGAAGCTTAAATATAGAATCACATTACTCAAGATAGTCAACAATGTGGACACAACCACCAATGATGAATTACATATATGGAATCATTCATAGAATATTTATCTACTGACAAAAAAACATATAAATTTTATAGGTGACACATGATGAAATTGACAAGCCCACATGAATATTTATAAAAAAATGAATCATTGGGGATGATTTCTAGACCACTACCTCGTACTGATAGGAACCAATTTATTAGGTATCAGTACCAATATTTGCCTAGATTAGAATAGATATGAGTAATTGATCAATTATAAGAAATTGGGAAATATTATCTTGCATCAAAACATCATCATTAATAGGATGATAAATGATGACCAATTAAAAAGGAATCGAGTTCATCTAGTGCAATTCCTATGAGATGAAAAAAGAATGAATTAGAATATGTATTGATGATTGACATTAATTCAAATAACAGATGATATTTTTACTTGAGAAAGAAATAAATGAAATCCTACATCCACTATAAATGAATAGTTATGAAGAGGATGGATTTAATTAATTTTAAGGGGAAAACTATAAAATCAACCAAAAATAAGCTTTATATAGTTTGTGTACACATATTTCCAAACCATGAACCAACCATTATTGGTCTACAGGAGTAAGGGGCCACCCACATGGTTAGGATTCACAACAAATGAAACCATACTTCAATCATTTCAAATTCTATTGAAATATGGTATGTAGTGTTGTCATTGTCATACGCCCCAAATCGAATGGTACAGGAAAATATTGTGCTCTATTTCTTCTCTTTGTCCATCCTTCCTTGGTTAAAACTAATAATGTGTTGTTCCCCACATGGATTACATTATTCATGTGAGATTTTATTTTAAACCCTAAAACTAGGCTGAAGGATCCGAAAAATCCCCATACACCCATAATACATTCATTAAATAATTATGCATACATATTGGGTCCATTAAATAGAATTAAACCAAAATTTAAAGGATCCAAACGTGAGTGAGAAAATGGGTTCTTACAGTTTTCCCCCCATAAAGGATCACATCCTTGAGTTGTCCTTCAAAGGGATTCGAAACATTGTTTGAGAAAAATAGTATAAACTGGGAACATATGTCACCCCACCCCACCCCCACTCTTAAGTCTCATCTTGTACACGGTTATGTTGCAATAGATCCTTTACTAGAGGGACATACCAACATCAAATAGACATTATTTTTCACTCAACGATGCATAAAGGATGCTCCTAAAAAAATAATCACCATCAGGATAAAATTCATTAGGATATATAGTATGAGACTAGTTATCCTGATAAAGGATTATATATGGAATATTGAATACATCATGTATGTCATGGAAACACTAATTAAATAGAAAGTGATAGGGTACCCGCCCAACAATCTCCAAAATCTCCAAATACCTGACATAACGAGTTGAAAAATAACACAAACTTCATATCCATCTATGCCCTAGCCTGGGAGATACCATTGTGAAAACATGATCAATGACCTTGAACTCCAGTGTTCATCAATGAGAACTAGTATAAAATTTATATCATGACTGAGTAGTATTCCTAATCATGGGAACCGACTCTAAAGTCTCTAGAATGAGATGAGGTTTGAGTATGACTTTCTATCAAGCCTCTATCCAGAGTAAGCGTAAATGACATTACCAACCATAGAATGCCTAAAATGGATCTATCTGTCTAAAAGAAATTATTATAGGAGAAATCTATGAGAGGGATATTCTTACCCCAAGAACCAAAAAAACCAAGGATTCTTACCCAGATCATATCCTATATAACTTTTAACATATATTCTGACTATCAGTCTATTTTAAAGTGAAAATCTATGTTCAAGAGAACTGGTGTCCCCATAGTTTTATATAACCCCTTCCAGAATAAAGAAATGAAAATATTTCCCCTTTCTGAAATGATATTATGAGGTACACTGTGTTATTAGATGATCTAATAAAAATAAAATTTTCATAACTCATTAATTGAGAAATTATTCTAGATAGAAATTAAAATGGATACCTTTTTCAATCAGTCAATGACTGCACATACATCATCTCAAAAAATATGTTTTATGGGTAAATAGAATATAAAGTCCATGAAAAGAAAATTTTATTTTTATTAAATGACATGATGATGTTGTAACAATCTTTTTGGTATTGATTTCCCTGACTTCACTAGATGACTGGTGGAAAAACTATTGATAAATGCTATTATCTATCATTTCATCTGAGGAAAATAATAATGGCATGACATATCTCAATTCATCATCGATGTTCATGGATTAAATTCCCATTAAAAAGTGAGAGACTCATGAATTAACTCATCTCCCATGTCCATAGGAATCCAAAAACATCTCTGTAGACACCGAATGGATTTTATATCCAAAGACCAATCTAGAGGTAGTTAATCTCCTAAAATTATATCTTAGAGAATCAAGCCCTTAGGAAATGAATTTTTTTTGGTCTTCACCATCTCATTGAAGGAATATATTATGGCTATGGTTCGGAGATACAACCTCTCATGGATATCATGAAATTTTAGATGCATCTTAGAGAAGAAGGCCATTAATTTCCATTCATTACTAGATTCTTGTATGGAATGTGAATGTGTGTTCTTACTCAACACATCTGCTACTACATTTCCCTTTCTAGGCATGTAGGCAAACTAAATAATCAACGTACAAAAGATGTTTGACACATATTATTTTATAAGACTCAAGTCACAATGTAAAAATATATATTTGAGGATCATGTGGTCTATATACACAAAAATCACTCAACCAATACATAATGTATCAAACAACGTATAACATAGAAAACATATAGTATCATAATGTAGAGCATCAGGTACTTTCTATCACGAGGCCTAAAATTATATGATACATATGTAATGAATCTTTTCACCTGTAAAAGCTTTTCACCATGTCTGATTAATGATGCATCATATGAAACATTATAACATATTTCTATCTCTAAAAGAACTAATGCAGTTATTGATACAAGCCTCATATTCAACTCTTGAAAGACTTTATCACACTCTTATGACCACTAGAACTCAGCACCCTTCTTCTTAGACCATTAAGAGGTAAAAAAGACCGGATAAGTTATGTATGATACACATTTAATATCCAACCGTCCCTAAGAAACATTGTATATCAAAGTCATTATTTGGATTCTCCCATGAAACAAAAACACTAACCATATCTCAGTCAATAGAGACTCCAAATTCAGATCTAATATGGCCAAATAAGTGAAAAATTTCTTATCCATAAGTGGAACACATTAATAGTCACATAAATATTATTATATCTCAATGAATTAAAAATTTTCACAAGGTTCGTACATGGTCGATACGAGTGTGAGAGTATACCATGATTTTATCCAAAAAATACTACGAAAAATGAATCCTAAATGGGCTGAAACAACATATACTTCAGATCTCTAAAAATAATGGTCATGTTCGTAAGACAAAATGTCATAATGATGTAAACATATCAAACATACATACTATTTAAAGTTATATGAGGTATTTATGATTTACTGAGTCGCACATGATTATATCCTGATCTCTAGTCCCTCATTGAATAAACATTGGATACTGAGTATTGGTCAAATAAATAATCTATTTGAGGAAGTGGATAATACATCATGATGTTAAGCTGGTTCAATCATCTACAACCCATTCTTATATAAAGGTTCATATCATCAATCTTGGTGAACCAAATGGGAGAACCCCTAGAGAAAATTCTAGGATATATAAAACCAATAGACTATAGACCCTAAAAATTATGAATGAGTTCATAGAGCATTGTATGTGCTGTATAGAATGGATGAATGGGAATTAGGGATTCTCTTACAAATAACTTAGCCATATAGTCTACCTCTCCCTTAAGAGGAAATATAGAATAATCATCGGGTAAAAAATAATTGAAATTATCTACTACTGGAGGGAACCTAGCCTGATATATACCCATATACTCCATGAAGATATTAGAAATCAGGGTGGTAACTCCACCTACCCCATGATTATTTGGTCCAAATTTTTGAGATCGTATATCCCACTCACCTGTATAATATAATGCAAGACTATAGTGATTTAAAAGATACCCTTAGATAAATTCAGTACCCAAAGGTGTGATACATAACCAACCAAACCTTCTTGATAATTCCATATAAACATGTATTCTTGAGAATAAAAAGGCCCCATAAGAAAGGGTAATTTCCTACCTCCTGAGGGCAGTCCTTGTGTTTGTGTTTTCCCTCTGACCATATTCCAAAGGGTGTATATAGGGTTATTACACCACAATAATAATATATTTCCATCCCATGTCTTTACATGTTAAATTATATGATGAAAGAGTATGAATAACTTATATTAATGAAAGGTGATACTATTGTAGGGAGAACTAGAATGACACCTCATACAGTAGATGGTCATGTAGAATGACCCTATTGTATTTGACTTAAGTCATGAATGTAACCTGATCTACAAACCTATGAAACTACTGACCTAGCATGATCCATACCGCTCTTATACATTTGCTTTTGAGGATGTTCCCAAATACCATGACCACAAACACCACCTCGACCAGTCTTGTCAGTACTACCCCAACCCCCACCTGGTGTGGTGTAATAGATCCTACCCCGAATAGTGTAGCTGGTGTGGATCCTCCTCTACTGGAAGCTGATGGAATGGTTTGACAGAAAATCTAATGATCACACATACAACTATGAGCCCAAAACACCAGACAGTCTCTATCACATAGCGAATTCAGTTTCCATAATCATCCACATAGGTGACATACCATAGATTTTATGGCATGAGTATTCTGAATTCCACTACCCTGACTATAATCCTAGAGTGACCACATTATGCTACCACAAAAACCATTATCATACCTTGGTATTGGTCCTCTATTCCTTGTACTGTCACCATCCATTTATTTTCACTCTGTAAAAACATCCAAATAGAAAATTTTGAAGAAGTTAGGTAGGTGAAAAGAGTTAATTGGAGTATATATGGCCTACTAAATCCCATCCTTGATGTGTATAACATGCAAATGAATCATTGTGATGAACTATAACATACTGAAACAATCTGAATACTCTATAACTAACATATAACACTACATGAGGAGCCTGAACTCTGTTGTTCGATTATCACTCAATGTCTTAGTAGTGAATTGATTATATATGGATGTCTGGAAATAAGCATGTACGATGCTCGAATTTTGATCATCTTGTGTAACAATATTCCCAAGCACTAATCCTTGTCACACATCTTGTAAGCATAATGATTGAATGTAATCTATTGAGGAAATTTTGGATGAAAAAAAGATAAAAAAAGCTTTCATCCATCTAATTCTCAATATCAAGTAGACCACGATCTCTAGAGAAGGTAGACGGTTTCTATAGTTGGAACTCATAGGTAAGATCAACCATCATGTGTAAAGGACATGGAGGAAATTTCATATAATACATCATAATTGGGAAACTATCACAAATATGAGTTTTATTTCCCAGATCATCTATAACATGAGGTAACATTAGTGGAATTTAATGACATAAGAATGGAAACTCAGGGTCCACCACATGTGGACCATATTCATCACCACCCTTATGTGGAACGACATGAGGACGTAATGACAAAATTGTTTTAAAAATGACAAACACAAAACTAAAATCATGATTTATACAGAAATATAGAAACACAAGAGGAATATAAACATAATAAACTCCTCACTACCTATAGTATACTACCCAAACTACCCACCACTACTAAAAAATTAGGTTATAGACACAGTTTCAAACCATGGATGTAATCCCAAAAACCGTGGCTATAAATTATATTCATAGTTCAATGGACCAGGGCTAGTATTGGTGTGGAAAAAAGGAAGGATCTAAATATATAGTTTATAATCGTGGATAAACCCCTATAGACACAGTTTGAACCTTGAATATAGATCTATTGCCACGGTAAAAATATATGGCTAAATCCCTATATCCACGATTTTAAACCATCACAATACATTAAGAAATGCATGGCCTATATCCACAGATCAAAACTGTGTCTCTATGGCTTTAGCCATGGTTTAAAACCGTGGGAACAGTGCTACATCCACAGTTTAAAATTGTTTGTTTAGGAAATCAAATTTCATAAAAACAAACCCCCAAACACCCCCTTTGAACACCCCCTGACTCCCCATGCCCCCCGGATAACCCCCTTGCACCCCCATGGACAGCCACCCTACACCCTCTTGCCCATGGACAACCCCCTTGCACACCCTTCACCCCATGCCCCCTACATAACCCCTGGACAGCCCCTTTCAGCCACATGAACACCCCCTTTACCCCTAGACACCCCCCTTTCACCCCTAGACAACCCCCTTTCACAACCCCATGATATCCCCCTTGCCCCCCTTGAAAATACCCTATACACCCCCATGCCCCCACTGAACAGCCCCCTTTACCCCCCCAGAACATCCCTTGCACCCCACTGGATAACCCCATTGCACCCCCACGGACCGCCCCTGACACCCCCCTTGAACAACCCCCACACCCTCATGCCTCCCTGTACAACCCTCTTACATGCCCCTGGGGAACCCTTGTACCCCCACAACATCCCCCTCCACCCCATCCCCCCTCGACATCCCCCTTGAACCCCCATGGACAACGCCCTTCACCCCTTTGGACATCCCTTTTCCCCCTAGACTGCCCTTCCACCCCATGGACTACCCCCTTTCCCCCTCGATAGACCTTTCATTCCCTAGAAATCCCCCTTTCACCACCTAGATAGCCATTTCACCAATGGATATCCCTCCTGCAACCCCATGCCCCTAGAAAGCCCCATTGTACCCCTAGACATCCCCTTGCACCCCGTTCACCCCTAGACATCCCACTATCCTCTCCACCCCTGTAGTAGCCCACCCTCCATGCACCCCCTCCCTGGATAGCCCCCCCAGACAGACACCCCCCCTTCTTTTTGGACAGAACCCTCCTAGACAAGCACCCCTCCTGGACAGACCCCCCCTGGACAAACCTCCCAACACACCCCCACCCCACCTTGCACAACCCCTTCCCCCCTACACACCACCCTATGAGTCAAAACAATATTTTGAGATGCTCATGGGCTCTCAAATGTGAGAGTAATGGGTAAGGATTAAAATGGACAACATAAATGCAAAAATTCCAAACAAGCTATATAATAATAAACTACCACTGTGAGTTTTTGCAGACAGCACACCTCCATTGGAGGGGTTTTATTACCAATCCATGACTTGTTTATCAAAAAACAATAATTATTTTAACTAAAATATGATCAAGAATTTAAATTTGATATAAACAAGAAGAAATAAGAAGGAAACTAAATGAAATTTAGTATGTTATTAAATTATAGAGTCTAGGATAGGTACTCTTTCTCAACAGAGTCAATCCACTCACAAGAGGATCCTTATATATAAGATCACCAGTATATGCATGGTCTATCTATTGTTGTTGATTCTCTTCATAGCATGAATACCTATATTTCATAGCAGTACATTTAATAAAAATAAACAAATGATTGAAGATGACAAAATCCCTAGGAACCCTAAAACAGGGAAATTACTTGGACATTACTGTTTGAATCGATTAAGAATTCTGAAAATAGGGTGAGAAATTTTTGACATGACACCTATGCCCTGTCAGAGTTCAAATTCATGTGGTTTCTTAGTAGTAGAACATTTTCTATCACACATTGCAATAAAGTAATTAAAATGTATAAATAGTAACATTTTCACCATATGCAAGATGAGGCCAACTCGACACCCCCTGAACACCCCCGTGGACACCCCTCCCCCCCAGACACCTCTTGGACACCCCTAGACACCACCTGACACCCCATTGACCCCATGGACTCCCCCTAGACACCACCTAGACCCCCCAGACCTTCCATAGGCCCACCATAGACACCCCCTAAACACTGCCATTACACCCCCTAGACCATCCCCACCACAGCACACCCCCCAGACTCCCCCTAGACCCCTTGGACACACCCCATAGACATCCATCCCCCCATTGACCCCCCTAGACACCCCTTGACATCTAGGAATAATTATTTTCTTATGAAAGTGATGTAGTTTGAGATAATTCCACTATACATCTGTCCTCCCAAATGTGAAACCTCAAATACATAAAGGTTTTAAAAAGTGTTTTGGGAGAACCTGCAAGACAACATATATTTTATGTAAATATAGGGATAAACATCCACATACACATCCGATCTTGCGAAAGAATACACACAAGAAATATAGTTCTTTTGAATAAATTGATACAACTACCCCTAGAAAATTCTTGATATCTAACAAAGAATATTCTTTCTTATGAAAAAATTTTTTCTGAGGCACACATGGGTCACTCAAAGATAGTGAGTAGATCACAAAAACATGATTAGATAATGTAATTTTCATATTATAATAAATATGTGAGAAAGAAAATGGTTTCATGATACCCATATTTTCATGCACGCATAATTGAGATAACTAAAAGATGTTATTAAATAACACAAAAAGTAATATAATATATAAACAATTTTCTTAATGTTTTTGATTTCATGCATCCCATGTATATAGTGTAACTAATTAAATTTATTTGATGATTCTTTAAGAATCTATTCAATATTGTAAATGTCTTATATTTAATAATATATAGTGGATCATTATGTGCACCTATTTCATGCATTTTTTTGAGGTAGTTATTTATATAGAAGTAATTGTAGACAGAAAAATGGTTCACTAAAATATTTGGACATATATGTTATCAAAATTCATTGATCAAGGTATATAGACATATTCAATTCTATTCTATGATACATTAAGGGTAAAATATCAAATCTGAACCTACATGATTATAGAGTAATATTAAATATCATCCTATAGTGGATTAAGCCTTCATTAGTTGTGTAGAATTAACAAATTGGAGAGTTTAAATTCTTATGAAAAAGAATTTCTAAAAATGAAACCACTAATTCACACCCCCATCACCCCTTGACCATTCAACATGGACACCCATGGATAACCATTACACCCCCTGGATAGCCCTTTCACCCCCTAGAGAGCCCTCCTCATCCCCATGCCCCCAAGACCACCCCCTTTCACCCCTAGACATCCCCCTTACACCCCCTTTCATCCCCTAGAGATCCCTTACACCCCATGGATAGCCCCCTTTCACCCCCTAGATAGCCGTTTCACCCCTAGATATCCCCCATACACCCCAAGCCCCCCTAGATAACTCCTTGCACACCTATATTTCCCACTTAAAACCTCTTTAACAACCCTAGTCAACCCCTTTCCCCCACCCCTATAGTACCCCCTTGCAGTATCCACACCCTCCCAACACCTCCTCCCTCCCCCCTTCTTGGAGACCCCCTTTCTGGACAGACCCCTCCCTAGAGAGACCCCCCAACACACCCCACCCCACCATGCACACCCCCTGCCCCGGAACTCCCCCATGTGTTTAAAAAAATCATTGGAGATTCTTGTGGTGTCTCAAATGAGAGAATAAAGGGTAAGGATTAAAATGGAATAAATAAGTGCAATAATGTCAAAGAACTTATGTAAGCATAAAATACCCCTATAATTTTTTTCATATAGCGTGCCTCCATTGGACGGTTTTTATTACAAAACCACGACTTTTTTATCAAACTAAAGAATAATTTTAATTGACCCCTGATAAAAATTTAAGTTTAATATAAAGAATAAAAGTAATTAAGAAGTAAAATAAATTAAATTTAAAAAATTATTGAATTAATGAGGACAAAAGAGGGACTATATTTCAAAGGAGTCAAGCCACGCACTAGAGGATCCTAATATAAGTGCTCACATGAATATGAATTGGCTATGTTCTATTGCTGGTTATCTGGATATCATGCATCCCTATCATGCATCCATAATCAAAATCGACAAATGATAGAAAAGTAAAATCCATCAAAAAGCCAAAAATAGAGAAATTGCTTTGAAATTATTGTTTGAATTGGTAAAGCATTCTAAAACTAGGGAGATCAATTTTTTTAATGACACCTCCACTGTGTTGGAGATCAAATTCATGTTTTTTCTAATTAGTAGATCATTTTCTATCAAAAATTGAAAGAAAGTAATTAAAATGGTGAAACAATAATATTTTCACCATACATAAGACCATGACTACTCGACACCCCCTAGGAACCCCCTAGACACACCTCCCCCAAAAATACCCCCTGGAAACCCCATAGACACACCATTAACAGCCGCTGTACACCCCCTAGACACCCATTGGACACCACATTGACACCCCGCCTACACACCCTGCACACCCCACCCCTTCCCCACCACAACCTGCATAACTCCCCTCCCACGGTAGTAGCCCCCGAGACACATACAATGTCTAACCTGAAGATCCATTGTGAAAATTGATGGTGGAATAAGCCTAGAAAATTGATGGGTTCACAATTCATTTTTTTTACATTTCATGTAACAAATATTAAATGAACAATATAATTTAGATTGTAATGGAATTGAGTATAGAACCCAAAAAAACTATTTATCATAGGATTTCCATCAAAGAAAAATAAAATGATATTCATGAAAATCAATAGATTCATAGAAATGATGGAATAAAAAATCAATGGAACATGGTTTTTTTATGAAACACTGAAAATTCTTTGAAATCCATGAATTAGGATGATGTTATAGAATTTGAAATCATTGGAATAATCACATGTACTTTATGGATTCTATGTTGAATTATAATACAAAATCCATCCAATTATATTTTATCCATTTTCAATTCATATTCAACATATTTCATTAAAAATATTTATTTTTTGTAGGTAAATAAATATGATGAAGCTAAGTGTATAATTTATCATTTGATTGAAATGAAATATAAAGGTACATGATTCAAAAGTTCATATTTGGGTATCAAATATTCCACCAAGATACAAACCAATGTACAGAAGATCAAATATTGCACACTCATGAGTAAACATTAAATCATCAATTCTGCAATCATGGTGTATTTCAAGTAAATTTGACTAAAAATGAATCAAATAGTTACTAATGGCTTGCAAAAAATGTTATCAAATAACCATTACCTCAATAATTTTTTATTCATGTCAATCCTCATTGAATGTCGTAGAATAAAAACCATTGCATCATCTATGTTTTCTTGATGGTTCTATGTATAGCATGAATCCCTATCATGTATACCAATACATGTCATCTAACTCAAAATATGATCCGTAAAACTAATAGAGGGGCCACCTAAAAAAATGGTAAATAAGACTACAAACCATTCAAGGTGTGCCTGAGGAGATAGAGGGGCCGCCTCAATAAAGAGTTATCGAGGGGACCCCTTCTGGACACCCCATGGACACCCCTCCCTCTTGAACACACATCCACTTCCTCTTGGACACTCCCAAACCCCACGGACAACACCCTTCCATCTTGAACATCTACTGAACAACCCCCCCCCCCCCACCAAACACCCTAGACAACCCCCTCCCCCCCCCCTCCCCTAAACCCCACACCCCTTTCCCCCTCCCTACCCCCTAGACACTGCCCCTACAACCCCCCACCTCTCCTTTACAACCCCCTCCTCTTGCACCCCCTACCCCTCGTCCTAGCACACTAAACCCTAGACCCCCTCCCCCTCCCCACTCTTAGACACCCTTCCCCCTAGACCCTCGCAACCCTTTCCACCTCCCCATGTACCCCCACACCCCTTGCTCCATGCCCCCACCACCCACCCAATCATTGATAGCCCCCTCACCGTACACCCCATTTCCCCTCTCCTTGAAACCCACACCCCCTTCACACTATACACTGCCCCCCAACCCACACCCCAGACACTCCATCCTAGACAACACCTCCCCCTACGCCCCCTGTATCCCCAGACCCCTTCTCCCTACACAGTCCCCCAAAATCCCACCGCCTCTTGGACATCCCCCTCTGCCTACACTCTATTCCCCCTACATGTAAATTTCCCCTAGACACCCCTCCCCCATGCACCCCACACCCCTACCCCTCCCTCTGCTCCCCACACCCCTTGACATTTCCCCCCACCCCCACCCTATACACCCCCTCCTAGACAACACCTTCCCCATATACTCCTTGCCCCCTTCCTATACACTACACCCCCCTAAATGGTCTTAGGGCCTAGCTCCATATATTCATGTTGGTTAATGTGAAAAAACAACAAAATTCATAACCCTTAGAAATAGAATATATTATAATAAAATATATTAACAGAATCATGAATAAAAATTACAATTAATGTTAAACATGCCTTCAATTTTGGGAAAAAGAAACATACCACAATAAAGAATCCCGTAATCTTGTGAACTATTCACTCAAAAAAAAAAGATATTACACCCAACTCATTCACTAGTTGAATCCCAAACAGAAATAAATATTGTGTAAGAAACAACCTCTATAGTATTATAAGAGAAACCCCACCCCATAATTATAAGTACATTATTACAACCATTTCATCATAAATGAAATTCGTAATGGTGGTATAGTAACCTCATTTTATATAGATAGGATAATTATTAAACCCTTACCCTTAATGTTATTTGGCCATCTATTGGTTAGGATGGACTTCATAAGATGAATTATCTTGGCTCCATCCACCTTATGATCATAATTTGCCATTATGATCATGTTTAATGCAATCCATGGAAAATTCACTCAAATTTTCATATCAAAAACATTTTTAAGGATCATTTAAGAGAGAGAGAAAGAGTAACCTCATAGTGATCATATTATAAAATGGACTACCACGATTCAAAATATCAATGATAGTTGTTTCTTCAAATTAAAAATAGTTTAATGGAAATGAATCCCCCTACAAATTTGATCACAATTATTCAAATTACATGAGTGAATTTTATTATAATTATCCACGTAGAGAAAATATATCTTGAAATAAATAAGGATGATTATAATGATATTACATCAAACCAAAATATTGTTCTCACAAAAG
Source organism: Viscum album (assembly GCA_963277665.1). Classification (NCBI taxonomy): domain Eukaryota; kingdom Viridiplantae; phylum Streptophyta; class Magnoliopsida; order Santalales; family Viscaceae; genus Viscum; species Viscum album. The sequence continues at coordinate 669,598,259 of OY728155.1, forward strand.
TACATGATGAATGACTGGTCATAGGGTTTAAGAGGTAGATTAAATATCTTAGATATTCTAAAAATATTTAGAAATTTCTTGACATGGAAGGCCTCAACTAAATGAAATATAAATTTCACAGATATATCTTAATCACCACATAAATTATTTCATGCTCTTTCCACTGAGAATAGATGCAATTAATATGATATTGAAATAGATAATTTGAAGAGAATCAATATTAAGGGAAATAGTTATGGGTTCCCAATTTATTGATACATTGTGGAGAAGAACTATATATACCGTCAAGTGAATTCACCTAACAAGAGGGAACTTATCAAACATAAATATTATATTCCACTCATTTGGCTAACCCATATCACATAAAATTAGATTATCTAGCCCTCATGGATCATGACTGTCATTAATACCTTCCATTGTTTTTGTAACAAATAATATTTCCTGTGAGAAATCCCAATAATGATCATGGTGGATAACAATATAAAAAACATGATAAAAACTATATTTTAATCTACCCTAAGCCTCTACATGATTGTATTCTAAGGAAAATATTCTATCAATAATCCCTATCATAATCAAATAATTTTAATATCAGAATGAATCATTGTATAAGAGGTGACAATTAATTCATCCCAAGAGGAATTCCGAACTTGAGTGGGTAGATCTAAATCCTTCATATATGTTTTTTACAAACACCATATTACTTATATTCAAGAGGAATGGAGATCTAAATAACAATCACATGAAATTTAAATCACAATACATCCATAAAATCAGATCATTGATGAAATAATAGTGTATAAAATACTATGAAGGGTTGTGTTGATTGGTCCTGGGAGGAGGGAATCACGGTAATATAGGTCATTGGGGAGGAGGGATCTATGGTGAGAGAGATCTCTAGGGAGGAGGGTTCCGTTGTGAGAGAGTTCTTCGAGGAGGTGGGTGCCGCGGTGAGAGACTTCGTCAGGGAGGATGGTGTCATGGTTAGGAGAGGTCGTAGAAGAGAGGTCGGGGAGAATAAGTCATCAGGGAGGAAAAGTCTTCGGGGAGGAGCACTATAAGGTGAGTAGTGTACCATGGGAGGAAAAGCCCGATACAGAATTAAGTGAAAATTTTTATGGACACAGTATAGCCACGATAGTTTAAATAAACTGTGGAAATTAAAAATCTATAGCCACAAGACAATAAATCTGTGGCTATAGGTCAATGGATATAACTTTAATTTATATTGGTGCTCATAGAAGACCATGTATTAGTATGTTCTGAAGTATATATTATATGGGTTTTAGAAGAAGAGGATCCAGATATACATTTCCTCATCATTTAATCGATACCATTTTATTTAATAAGTAATGTTTATCTTTTATGTTTACATTTTATTTTTTCCACATATCAAGGTTCAATTTAATTTAGTTTTCTATACCAAAAGACATGGCTCATACACCTTATCTCTAAAAATGACACCCATTTGATTTTAATTTAACTGATTGACTATGTAAATTAACCATTCAAACCCATGAGTACCCATAACACTTCTTGACCTGAAATATGCAATCAATCAATTATATCCAAGGTAATGTGCATACATAATTTAACTACCGTAACATCTCATAACAATCACATGAATATTAAGAAATAAAAATAATTAAATACCCCTATATGGCATCGATATATACATGACATACCAATTAAAATTTCCTATATATTTGTATATAACAATGATTCTTTCCCTTATATTATAGGGCTAAGGATGAAATGGAATTATCAATCATAATAATAAATATAACCATAACACAAAATTTGTCTCACCCAATTGTGAAATGATAAGAATAAAAATAATTATAATTATGGAAATAGTGAAATTACCCTATACATAGGTTAATGATGCCCAATAATATCTTAAGAACATTTTCTAAGTGTTCCAAATGAACAATCTATTTTCTCAAAAGATCCAAAAAATATGGGAATGCCTTTAATACCACCTTTTGACATCCCAGACCTAGATGTCACTTATAGGTTCCCCGAGCCCATTTGGCCACAAGCCCTTAAAAGGGGTGTCCTGAATGTGTTGTAATGAAACAACATATTGATTATGTTTTAACATTTATTTATAGTATAGGGAATACTTGAGGACATTTCTCAAGGAGGTTTAGTGGTTTAAAGTGTGTATTTTTAATAATTATTACTAACAGAAAGGGTGTTTTTGAATATTTTTTTAATGAAGAAAACTTTATCAAAGTAGTTTAAATGTTGAAAGACCAAGTGGATTCTGAAAAATGAGAGATAAAGGGGTCATTGTGATTTCAGTTCTCACATTTCCAATTCATTTTTATAGAATATTCTCTCATATTTGTTTTAATTCATTAGTTGAAATTAATTGGAATATCTATTAGTTCCTATGATTTTATTTCAATGCTTAATGAACCAAACCCTAATCTAAGAATAATATTCTTTTGGTCGAGAACTTATGAAGAGAATAAGAGCTTCTAAATCATATTGAAATCTCAAGAAGGTGTGTATGAAATTGATTCTTGTGATTTCTAATCATAACAACACATGTAACCCACTAAAAACCTCACACTGATCGATTAGAAATTTAAAGACTCTCATGCACATGTTTCATAGCAAGGATTAAAATATTAAATCAAGTACAATAAATGGAATTAAATGATTTAACACCCAAATTAATCTAAACCAGTGGATAATATATGAATCAGAACTCCCTTGACATGTGTGTATCTTGATCACAATGAATTCCATTTGTTTATCACCAACATTGAGAGGATGAGAAACCTCAGGTGCATATACTTCATCATTTTAGATCTCCATATGAGGATAAAAAGCTCTAAATCATCCAAGGTGATGATATGAATCCTCTATAACCTCAATTTGGTAGTAGCTCACTATCTTGGTATAACATTCAAATAGGGATCCCAAGGTTCCATTTAATAAGAATATTTGAAGGTGGTTCTAAGCACCTTGATTTTGATAAACAAAATGCCCCATGGTTTTCAATGGACAGATAGTCGTATCTCAATATTTACAAAAATATAATGTTTTTTGCAAACCTCTTAACTATATACAACCATTTTTTATAACTATATGGGTATTCACATCATGAGATATTGGAAAAAAATAGAACACCACTTTTTACATCGTGCTGATTTAGTTTTCTATAATGATCAGTCAGGATGAGCCATCATATGGTCGAATTAGGCTTTGGTTTCTTCATACGAAATTTATCCCAATGAATTTAGGACCTTATTTCAAAATAAAATCACATTTGGAAGCATAGTTTAGTAGTATTATGCGTTTGAGTCCACTGGTGTGCATAGATCCTATGCAGTTTGGCCCATTTTTAATGGAAATCATCATGGGCCCTTCAAATTACCTTCAACTTCAATTAAATTATCAAAAAAATGTATCATATAATTTTTTAAAAGTAAAAAACATAAAATAATTGAATCAAACCGGAATTGAAATTCTATATTTTTAATAAATTTCAATACAGAACTAGTTTAACACAGTGGTATAAGGGTGAAAATTAAATAGTGAATCTCAGTGTGATCACACCCCCATACAAAAAAATTCATTCTAGGGAATGTTCATATTTCAAAAAAATCATGGAGATATTTCACAATTTATAATGATTTAACATTCAATGAAAGTTTAATTCCTGATAGAAATGATATCAACGAAAAAATAACACCAAGGATTTATTCTATTGTATAAAACAAAAAGCTGTCTCCAAAATTGTATCAGTATGAAATTGAAGGAGTTAAATGATACCAATTTGAAATAATAGTTCAAAAGATCATCATTTCACTAATTATCCATGTGTGTGTGTGTGTAAAACATTTCATTATATTCTTTCTATTTTCTATCGAGTAAATATAAGTTATTTTAAAAAATATCTACATACAGATCCTTTCAACTGAGCATACTCTACATCCAATGCAATCAAATTTATAGACCAACTCACTTAATCATTCCCATAAGTCAGACAATAAGCTCCCTACCTAGATATCTCTATGTTTTACATTTCATTATCCCCCTCATTTATTATTTTTTCCAAAGATTCACTTGGAACAAATCTCAGACTTTCCTCCCAACCATTGTTTTATCTCCTCATGACAGTAATTGTAATATTTATAACAAGATAAACTATTGCGGAAGGGTGGTTTTTGACTTGTCTAATCTACAACCCTTGTTAAATTATTATATTGATGATGTAAGATAATTAGATAACATTTACACACACATGTCAATGTCATATAGTAATAAAATATATAGGATAAGGGACAAACATATGGAAAAATAATTTCTGAAGGTATATAAAAATTATCCTAACTTATATTTATCTTCTATTAAGTATTAAATTTTCAAACTTAATGGTTGAGTGAAAATATTTTTTTAGAAATTAACTAACATGATTTTTTTGTAAACAATTCACAAAAGGGAACCATTTTTCACAATGGTTTCATAAATTATACAACCATTTATATCATCAACAAATAAATAAATTTAAAAAATAATATCACATCAGATTATTGAATTCTTACTAAAATTTACATTTCATCAAAAATAAAATTAGAATTTTAAACCATCATGAGATACAAATATTCCACATTTTTTTTAGTAACATACATGATGAAATGGTAATAATTTTCCTTGATAATCTGGCCATAATGAAAAGTAATATTATGGACCAATGGTGGGGGGAGTAAAAATATTATTCAGAAAAATGAAAGATGAAAAAGTTGAAAGATGAAGAAAATTCATATCTAACCTAGGAATATACCCAACCCCCACACCTAAAGGTTGTACTTTTCTCACTGTAATAATATAGAATATGGGAAGGACAGATAAAAGTCGATGGGTGTCATTGAAATATTTCTTGTTGAACATGGATAAGCTCCATCGGGGACATCAGAAGAGCTTTATAAAAGTGCTTCAACTACTTCACATTTACAGTTATTGTTTTCTTAGTTTCATAATTATGAACCTAAAATACACCAGATAGAGAGACATTAGTCACATTGTATGGTTCAAACCAGTGGGAATAAGGAATAACTATATGAAACATCAACAAGAAAATTTAGAGGAAAAGCTTCTTCCAAATGTGTAACTGATTATGAAGGATGAGATGGTTGTGGGTATCCTTTCTATGCTTTTTATAAATATGGGAGCTCTCATATGAATCTCTTCTCATTTCATCTACCTCTAAAATTTGCAATAACCTTTGAAAACCTACAAAACAAATATTAGAATTGCATTGTTTAATGGCCCAGTAGGCCAGGTTCTCAGTCTCAACAAGGTAAAAAATCAATCAAAACCCTAGCTAATAGGGTGACAGTCCAATTGGAGTTTTGAAAGTAGTATGATAGGACCATAATAGATCATCGAGTCTAATACTCCAATATTTTGTGTTAGGTTGAACCATTTTTCATGAATTTTTTTACCTATATATTAGGCACCTCTTTATGACCATTGGATTTCATATGAAAAGCAGTAGACACTCGATGTCATACCCCATACTAACTCAAAAGGGATTACATTGTTTAGTCCCAGAAATGAGAACCCTGGTCACTAATAGTGAACCTAGGAAATTCAAACATACAAAAATTTGAATTCAAAAAAATTATACAATAGTCTTGGAATAATCAGCCCTTGTGGAGTGTGTCTCTAACCATTTTGAAACATAATCCACTACTATAAGAATGTAAATGTTCCCAAATTAATTATAAATGGACCCATAAATTCAATGCCCCAAACATTGAAAATTTCAAGGAAGATAAATGGTTGTTTTTTGAATATCATTTCTTATAGAGACATTCCCCATTCATTGATAGTGAGGAAAATAATTAATGATGTAATGGGCTTCCCAAAACAATGTGGTACAAAAGATACTAGAATTACGAACCTTGTGAGCAGTCCGTTGGGGACCAAAGTGGCACCCACATGAAAAAGTGTTGATGAACCAAAGGACAGATATAAACTCACTATCATGAACCCAACGCCTGAGAACATGATCACTATATGTGTTACAAGGTAAGGGTAATAAAAAATGTACCAACATGAATCATGTTTTAGATGAATGTATTGTTTTCTTTTTAAATTAGTAGTAATTCAATATGCCACCAAATAGTTGACAATTTTGGCATAACAAGGAATATCATCCTACACTCGGTACAATTTCTCATTAGGAAACATGTAATTTATAGGAATAAAATGGGTTTCGTCAATGTTCAAGGATGGTAAGATCCCACTGATATAGACTACCAGCACATTCTCTCCTCCCTGTAATCTCTAATTTCTAAATTGAATTCCAAAAGGGAAAGTATGTAATGAATGGGATGTGGTATGGATTTTGGTTTCATAAGAAGATACTAGAGGGAGGCATGGTATGAGATCACAATGAATTTGGACACTAAAAGGTATGACCTAAATTTATCCAAGGGGAAACGATGGAAATGAATTGTTTATCTATTGTGGGGTAGTTTTCTTAGGCAATGTCGCATGTTCATGAGGTATAGGCTACGACATGTGGATCTTGATCGAAGCTTTGTAATAAGACTGCCCTGACTACATAGTTATAGGTGTCGCACAATATCCCAAATGGTAAATCCCACTAAGGTGGAAGGATTATAGGGGGTGATGTGAGACTCCATTTTAACATATTAAAATATTCCTCACATTCATTATTAAAAAATTACTTTTTTTGGGAAATTGTGATAGGGGATGTGTAATTTTATTAAATTCACGAATGAAATGACAATAAAACCCAACATGATTAAAGAAATAATATATGGTTTGATCGTTTTTGGGGAACAGTAGGGAAGAAATGACATCCAGTTTAGATTTATCTACTTGGATACCATCCCTAGAAATGTCATGCCACAAAACTATACCTAGTCACAATATGAAATGGAATTTCTCATAATTTAATAAAATATTATATTCAATATAGTGATGTGGGACTTAACCAAGACTACTCAAGAATTTATAAAATGAGGATCCAAAAACAGTGAATGAATCCATGAATACTTCTATGCAATTCCCTAGGTTATCTGAAGTAATACTAACCATACATCATTGGAAGGAACCCATAACATTGAATAGTCCAAATGGAATCCTTCTATTTACAAATGTGCCAAAGGGGAAGTGGGGGTCATCTTTTTCTAATCCTTGGGGGAAATATAGATCAGAATGTATCCATAATACCCATCAAGAAAACAATAATGAGACTTCACTACTAGCCTCTCATGCATCTCTTCAAGAATGGGAATGGGAAATGGTCTTTCCTAGTGTGTTTGTTTATTCAACGATAGTATAAACAGACACACCAACTATTTTACACACGACTTGAAACTAAATAATTGTTTTCATTATTAATTACTGTAAGGTCAGATTTTTTAGGATCTACTAGAACTAGACAGACCCCTTGGATCTCAAAAATATGATAAATGATTCCAACAACCAAGAATTTTGTTACCTCCTTTTTAACAAAGTATAAGTGTTTTTGGGCTCAATAGTTATTCTGCCGACCTCACTGATTTTTCATCATCTTTTAATAATATATGATTTGTGTAAATTGAAGGGATAATACCTGAAATGATATCAAGGGTCCATCTGAAAGCATGTTTATACTCCCTAAAAATATCATGCATTCACAAATGATATATAGGATGGGGTTAACTTAAAAATATGGTAGGAATCTTGTTTCTATTCTCAATATATAAATATTTAAAATCATGAGATAGTTTATTTAGTTCTAATTTAGGTGGATTTTGGATTGATGGTTGTGAGTGTAAAAGTGAGAGGTCACTGATCTCATCAAACTAATAAATGGAATCATCCTCAGATGTGGAATGAGATTTTACATGCATAGCAGTATCATCAATGGTCATGTGATCCTCAGTATTCATGAAGTCATTAATTATAAAACATTCATGAAAATTTTCTAGGCCGCATCAATAATCAATGCATGATTCATTACCAAGAATTTCAATCAAGGGTTGATAACTCCAAGAGCGGATCTATGGAATGGAATGAAGTGTTTTTTAGGGGATGGAAGTACATCAATTGAATTAATAAAGAGATGGAGAGCGAGAAATATTTTTCTAAGGGTTGTTTCATGGCACCAAGGATATTGAAGTGGAAAATGTCACCCGCAAAATCTATAGATATCATTCCATTATGAAAAATAATTATGGTTTAAGAGGTATTCACAAAGGTTACCACCAATATAATCAGGTCATTTCCATTCATTTAGTCACTTTCTATTTTAAGAACATAAATATTTGCTGGAATAATTAAACTTTGGACCCTCACAAGAACTCCCTCTAACACAACATAAGGGTGTGTTGTACACAGCTTTTCTAACTGAACAAAAATTCCAATGGGATTAGGTTCTCTAACATGAAATGAAGTGTAAATGGAGTGACACATCACATATATAGAGGCTCCCAAATTAAATTCAGAATTTGAAAATTAATTCTACCATATTGTGTACATATCGAGAGAATGTTCCGAGATCATTTAATTTTTTGGTAACTATTGTATCTATAAATGTTGAGACATTCCTCCCTAAGATTACCATTCCATAATGTCCAATTCACCTTCGTTGTGTACACATCTCCTTTAGAGACTTGTCATATCTTGTAATTTTCATTATGGCATCATTCAACGGAATGTTAACCTACAATTTTTTGATATTATTCAATATTTCATTATCATGTTCTTTTTCCTTTTGTTATTATGGTTGGTGTACTATTGTAAAAATGATATAGTAATGGTAGGGAGTGGTGACACATCATCATTCACACTATTTCCTTTGAAATGGATTCTTTGAGGATATGGTTTTTCAACATTTGGACTAATTTCAACATTTGAGGTGGTGTTTTCCTAAGGAGGGGATGACTCTAATGGAATATTGACTATGATTTTATGTTTTTTTCACTCCTAAGGGTGATGGAACTAAGATTTCTTTTATCCCTAGGGTTGATAACTATTTGGGAGGGTAGTTTACCCGACCCATGATAGTGGATTTCCCCCCACCAATTTAGCTAGTTGTCTTAATTGGGTTTTTAGGTAATGTATGGAATCTTTGGTGGTTTATTGGAATTTTATATTGTTGAAATCAATCTGTTCCATCATATATTCTATGATAGGATTAGATTTTGGAGGGGTTTGTGGTAAATTTCATTGGGGTAGTTGAGGATTCAATAGTGGTGGTGGGGGTTAACTACTCTTCCCAGATTTGATTAATTGTTTTTTGGTTGGTTTGAAAATCCCCCTTGCCTATTGGCTTGGTTGTCTTTCTACCCAGGGTAGGATAGGGATTAAGGATAACTCAAAAGGGTTAGTTATATGGGTGGCCTCAAAATATTTCCTCCGAAATATATAATATTTCACTCAATTGAGGACACTAGTCAGAGAAGTGGGTGTCGAAATAAAATATACCAAAATGGATGGGAGGAGGGGATTGATATTTCCATTGGTAAAGGGAATGTTGTCATAGAAATGTACATACAACTTCTAACATTGTGTCCACCTTCTTCTTTAATTATCTAGACTGAACCACATGGAGAACTTTAATAGTTACAATGGAATATCAACACAAATTTCTGAGTATTTTGGTCCATGTTTTTAATTAGGGTTCTTGTATAAATTGTGGTCATATAAACTAATTCACCACTAGTATTAGCATCATTCATGTTTTTATTAATATTAATTAACCTTCGTAAAAATAATAAATTCAACATTGATCAGTTATTTTCTAGGGTGGATAACATGAACATAACCACTTAAATATCACCCAATATCGATGAAGTGATTTCAATTGTGATTGTCTTATCGCATATATTTCATTCTGTATAGATGTTGTTCTAGACGCTGGGAAGTATTATTCAAGAAAATGGTTTTTCATGTATGCCCAACCTGAAATTGGTGAATTAACATAATACAACTAATCTATTGTAGTTTCTTCAAATGAAAATAGATAGTTTTTCAGAATAACATGTTCTTTATTCACATTAGCTGGTTTTAAGGTTGAAAAGACATTATGATTTTTAAATTTTTTGTGTGGATCATCTCATGAAAGTCCCTGAAATCATGGAAATAAGTGAATTAGACAAGATTTTTGATCAAATTGGGTGCCTCACCTTGTATTTTAATATACGTGGGTTGGATATCAACATCAATAGAGGTTATTTATTTTAGTGTCTGGTTGTTTTAATTCATATTATATAAATTAACTTCATGTTCTAATTATGTTCTAGAAGAAGAGGGGTTTAGAAAAGTCTCATTTGGTAGTGTTTCCTCCTTCAAAGGGTTGTCTTGTGCATTTCTGTTTTGTAGCTATGGGATCCTCTCTGATTTGGATTCAAATGATGGTAAGTCTTTCAGAGTTTAACATGTCATGTATAGAACCTACACAAGAAATAAATCAGATTTTTTTTTGATATAATGATATAAGATAAAAAAACTAAAAATTCTAAAATTTTTAAAAAATATTATAAAAAACACGCTCTAAAAACCAAAGCACTCCCCAACAACAGTGCCAAAATTTATTCACATTGTCATGAAATAGCAAATTGATTTTGTTTTTAAGGATGATTTATAGACTAAGGTAGACCCAAGGTAATGTCTAAAAGAGCGTTTTATGTTCAATGTGTGTATTTTCAATATTGATTAATAAAAGAGGTGGTGGGTTTGAATACTATTTAATGAAAATAAATTAATAAAAATAGATTAAATGATGAAAGCCCCAGTGGATTTTGAATAATATGAGATTAAAATGTCATTACAATTTTACTACAAACATTTAAACTTCATTGTTATGAGATACTCATTCATGTTTGGTTTAATTATTTGCTTGAAATTAATTGGAATCCAAATTAGTTAATAAGATTTTATTTCAATGCTTAAAGAACCAAAATATGACTTAAAAAATGTGTTGTCAATGTCTGGTACTTATGCATGGAATAAGAGTCTCCAAAGTTGATTTAATTCTCATGATGGTTGGTAAGAAAATTATTCATGTGCTGTCCAATTGGAACCACACAAGTCACACAATGAAAACCTCACTCAGATTGGTTAAAAATGAAGATCATAACATCCACATGTATAGAAACAAGAATACAAATATTAAAACATGTAAGATACATTGAATGAAATGTTTACACTCCCATATTACTCCAAATGATTATCTAATATATTCAATGGAACTTTGTTGACATGTTTGTATCTCTCTCACAACTAAATCCCATAGATTACTTGGACATCGAGAAGAGGAGAAAACTCGGGGGGGCATCTCCATCCTCATTTCAGATATCCTTATGAGGATAGAAAGCTCCATAAATTCAAGTAGATGAAAGTAATATTCTAGGGGTTCAATTTGTAAGCACTTCACTCTCTTGGTCGAACATCTAAATGGGGATCCCAATATTTCATTTTATATGAAAATTTGAAGGTGGTTTTGAGCCCCATGATTTTGAGAAATCACTTGTCCCATGGTACTAGATGGCCAAAAAGTCATATCTCACTTTTAATAAAGCTAAAATGTTTTATCCTCCAACCTAACTATATGCATCGAATGTGTGGTGCTATTTGGACAATAACTGCTCGAGATATTGATAGAACACAAAACACAACTTTTGAGGTTGTGTAGATTCTATGTGCTCGACACATCAATCTTGATAGGCCACCATATGGTCGAAATAGGTTTGAGTTTATTTATATTAAATATATACCATTAAATTTAGGACCATCCCTCAAATTTTCAATCCATTTAGATTCATGGTATAGTATACCTATATGGCTGAGTCCACTAGTGTGCATAGATCCTATACAGTTTAGCCCATTTTTCTAGGACATCATCATGTTCCTTCCAAATACCCTCAACCTTCAATGAAATTTAAAAAAAATATTCTCATTTAACTTTGTAAATGTAATAGACAAAAAATAATTGAACAAACATGAAGTGAAGTTTTCTTTTATTTTTATAATTTTCAATATTAAAGTAGGTTAGTATAGAGGTGTAATGATGAAAATGAAATAGTGAATCACAGTATGATCATGTCCCCAAACAATAGATGATGATAAATAGAAATGTGGTTCGGGTGTGTGTCCATTGGGATATTATTATCTCATTAAAAGTGTGTTCTATAGTTGATGAATAAAATATAAAAGAAGATTTGTAGCAGAAGCAATGTAAATAGATGGAGTAATATATTCTTACTAAATAAAAATAATAAAAAACAAGTTAAACATATAATTATAGAAAATATCATGATGACATGTCATTTATCTACACTTTTGTACCACATGGATACTAATATGTATATATAACATACCATACTAAATTATAAAAATGGAATCTAATACTGTCTACAACATCTCTAGCTTCAGCTCAGTCATCTGCTACCAGCTCCATCCAGTGCAATCAAGAAATCAAGTGTCTGAAGAGGTATTCATTCCATTTTCAAAATCTGTATAATTATATTAATCAGAGGATCTAATGGAATCCATGATATGATATGAGATAAATATCAGTAGGAAACCACCAATAGAGTCTATAACATCTGGTCTAAGTAATATAAGAAAATATAGTGTGTAAGCATGAATATGTAAAATTATATTAGTATAGTAAGGTAAATCCCCAAGTACCTAGTTCAACCCTTCTATAGTGTCTAAACATGTAATTGGTTCACTAGTTAGTTATGGTACAATTTATGTAATTAAGTCACCTGAGGTAAATCCATCTCTAAAATGATAATAATAAAGGATCTATTGTGAAAAAGGAAAAAACATTGTTATTTATAATAGAAAGGTTCCAAGGTGATTACAAAGAATCCTTTACCTCAAGGGTCTCCAACATAGTGTAAACTGTATCCCAAATAAGGGGTAATAATTTAATCCATGTAGAATCATCCATGTTATAGAACAACTGCAAGATCTAGCTGATTCTGAGAAAAAAGTTGATGTAAAATGTAACATGTAAAGGATAGGCATAATGATGTAACCAAGGCTACTTATGTCTGTAGAATCCATGATGGATCAAATTATTTTATCCAAGGCATACTGCAATAGAAATTAGGTATCATATGGTGTCATTATAGTCATCCACTAATTGAAGATGATTGTGTTCCATGGTGGGTATCATCAAACGTAACTGGCATCCTTAAATTAGAAAGGTGTCCAAGAGTGCTCGAGGAATTACCACATTAATCCAAATGAGTAATCGAATCTGACCAATAATATAATTATTTCATGGTCTATATACATTTAGTAACCATACAATTTATTCACATAATATGCTAGTCCATGTGATGGTCATTCCATTTAAGAAGGGAGGGCATTCCATGTATTTCAAATATGTGATATGGATCATCAAGAACATGAAACCTTTTATTAATTCATAAAAATCATAATCATTTAATGAGATTAATTACACTAAATTTTTTCACATATTTAATGGGATTCTATGATCAAACAAACAAAATTTAATTTATAGTTAATAAGGCCAATTCATATACTTGGTATACTTTCCAATTACATTTAGTATTGATTTATCAAAATAAAGTACATAACATAGGTGGGATAAGTGGATGGTTTACATGGTACAATACATTTGTAAATAAATAATATATTTAATTCAAGGGTATAACCATTAGTATGTTCAAGACACACACTATAATGGTGGAGCAAAGAATCCATAATAACCCATTAAGTCATAACTACCCATTCAAATCAATATATAGAGTGATCTAACACGGGGTGACCAATATTGTGCATGAAACCGCCAATTATGAATAACATATATAGAATTGTTCCATGAATATGGTTTACATGACTATGTATAAGTCCAAAAAAATGAAACAGATGATTCTTAATGTTATCAGCAATCCCAAACAGTAATTTATAAGAAATTAAACTTAATGGATGATATATAGACCACCTAACTCATAAAAGTAGAACACTACACATATAATATCAATATATAGTTTGGAATATATTGAAAGATATATGAATAATGTATCAATTATCTAATATTAGAGCATATTATATCACATCTAAATTAAATCATTAATTGAAATAATAATGATTAAATATTAAAAATGAATCCAAATATTACCAACAAGGATACAACAATATAAATGATGATTTAATCAGAATCTGAATTGATTCATGAGATAAATTCATAGAATGGATGGATTTTGGAACTCAAAATATGTGAAGTGAAATCTTCTATACAATCAAAATGATAAGGTAGTATTTTTTTTAATTATGTTTTAATTTAAAACCCATAAACCACTCAAAATACCCTTTTAATGGGTTTCCCACATGATTTTTTAAACCATGCACAAATCATGAATGGTCTGATAATGGAAGGGGGACCCACATGGTTTGGATTCATGCTTAGGGAAACCATACACCAACTATGTGAAACACCTCTGCAATTTGATTTTTTGTTTTTACACAACCATGTAACAAAAATTTTACGATTAGGGAAAAATGTGCGCCCTCCAACCACTCTTTTTCTAACATCACATGGTTAAAAATAAATTTTCATCATGACCCACATGGTTTAACCTAACTACATGATGGGACATTATCACACCTATAACTAGGCTTCAGGCTCCAGAATAGCCCTTAAAACCGCTGATACATTCACAAACTAATTAGGCCCTTATATTAGTTCCAAAAAAATAAAATTAGACCAAAATTTATCTTATCCATACCTGAGTGAAAAATGGGTTCAAAAATTTATAACTAAAACCATGATTTGGATTTGAATTAACAATTTAGGGAGTGATGAGTGACATCTATGATGTTAAAAAATAATTTTTTTTATTTTTCATCAGGAAAATGATAATTCAAATCGATTTTGTTTATTAAACCTCTAAAATGATGTTATACTTGAACAACATAAAATAATTAGATTCTACCCTAGATTTTCGAGTTTAATAAAATATTCCTTCCCCTATATGATAACAATGGTGACCATTTGGAATACTTTATTGATGGGTTTCCACTTCAAGATCTTGTGCAAAAATTTCTATGTAGTTCCAGTGAAAATATCTAAATTTTTATTTAAGGAAATGATGAATTTGACTTATGAATCATGGGTTAGGGTAAATCTCATAAATATAGTCCATATATCCTCCTCTATATAATTATTTACATGCCTAAATTTAATTATAGTGTTACATACTCATTAAATAATGGATAGGAATGTAACAAGACAACCCAAATTTCATATTCCACCTCACCATTATTAAAAGTTATTGGTGTATGAGAATTATGATACCATTTTTATGATATGATGGTATACTAAGAAATTATGTATGATACGTGGGAATAATAGATTTTTTTATTTTTCATAAATATAATTGAGGGAAAATGATTTTATGATATTATTAAATTCATGATATGATGTGGGTTATTATTGTCAAGGGCATTTTTTTTCAGAGATATCACACCACTCTTTTCCATGGTAATATTTGGTTGATCAAAAAACTTTATCATAATAGAGGGAAATGTTCCTAGTACCTAATACATCTTATTCATTATTGATTGAAATCTTTTTGATCAAATAGAAAAAAATTGTCATGATGTTTTTAAACACCCCCTTAGTATTTCTTCTTAGTAGAATTATATATATACATGGATGGTGTTACATTATTTTTCACTATAAGCAGTGGAGTGTTATTTGGAGAATCCTATAGATCATCATATGTTTGGGAGATTACTAGATTACATAATATATAAAATTTAATTTTCATGAAATTATGAAAATAAAACTCTAGATATTTTTCAACATTTTCATTTATAGGGAATCTAGATTCTTTATGCTGATCTGTTTGTGGTTTGATATGACCCATTTTACAGAATATCATGTACATTTCTTATTTGGTTTTCATTAATCTATTGGTTCACCTACCATTTTTATAACAATGTGCCAATATTTTGATATATATAGGAAATAACGAGTCATTATAACCATGAAATTATTTAACATGGAAATTTATATACTATTTGAGGCACTGATTTTTTTTTCGAAACTCTTTGATGCATATAGAACTGGATAATTCAAGAAGAGTCTTAAATCCTATGTCTTGGTGAACAAACCTAAACTATGGTGAAATGATGAGGTATTAAAATTGAGTGCTAATATTTATTCTATTGAGATGATATAAATCCCATAGGTTTTATTGATATATTTGTAGGATATATAGTGGTAAACCAACATTGTTGTATATAAATATCATGAGGGGTCAGATAGTAATGAGATTGATTTTGGTTCCATTATCCATTAAATCATGACTAATGTTAATACAGTAAAACTCACTATATTTTCAAAATAGTTTAATGTGACCGTATATTTCGACTTCACTATATTAATACATTAATGAGATGACTGCATTCCATGATGTAGAACCAATTTACAAAATATATTTCTTAATTTTTGAGATAGAATCTATAAATACATGGAAAATCACATGTATTTTTTTTAATTTATTTGGGATTATTAAATTTTTTTCCAAAATTGATGGCCTGTAATTCTATCTCCCAGTGTGCTCGAAATAAATTTTGGAACTTTTTTTAAGGTAAGTTCAGTAAATGCACAGGGGGTGTTTTCTAAATTTTGAACCGGTTCTCGGATTAAAAATCTGAGGGCACCGTTGAATCTATAGGGCCCAGAATCGCTTAAGAGAATCATCACTTAAACTGTAGTTGTTCGGGAGAAAAAAATAGTTTATGGAAATTTTAATGAATAATAAAATAACATGTAATTGTTATTTTAATTTATTTTTCTCCAAAGGATGAGTAAAGGTGGCATGACCGATGTATTGTCAATCCATTTAATGTCTTAACGCATCAACTACGTAACTCCACCATTGTGAATTAACAGAGGTTCATTAATTCATTTAATAAAACTCATTATTTTATCAAATTTTTACTCCTTAATTTCACGACACATTAATCACGCTTTCTCCCATCTATTTAAGTGATGCTCGGGGTGGACTTTTGACACGTCTTTTTTATGCAAGGAACCTCTGGCAGAGTGATAAGACACCTTCCACCGACTGAGACCGAAGCTTGCGCAGTAGCGATCTGGTTCCGACAAAATACCATCGAGAAACCACATGGAGGATGATACTGGATTCAGCGAGTAGTGATAATCACCACCGAATCATAAACCAATGACAATATCAAAGGAGGTTGTGTCGATCGTCATCAGCCGACGTCTCATCCATGTAAGGGGTTATTGTTCTGTTTTGGTTTAACATTGTTGAATTGTGATGAATAATTATTCATGCTTGTTAAAATTCCCACACGAAGGGCATGGGTGAACAAATAAGGCCCAGTCCCTCAACCTCTTCATTTTTCATTGCGTTCATCATAGACAATTTTCTCCATATGAATGAAATGTGAGACAGAATTTCACGCTATGATGGAGGTAGCCCGGAAGGCCCATAGGCATAGACGACACCATTAAAATACCAATAGAGAAATTATGGTGGCCCTCAGAAATAAGCATTGGCATTACATGCCAGCGGTGGCCGGAGGATACCCACGACAACTGGCCGCAGGCATTTGAAAGGTAGTGTGCTGTCAGGCGCTGCTGTGGCAAGATGCGACTAACCCGAAATGGCCGCGCAGGATAAGGGTAGTACTCGTAGTCACCGGTGGCAGCAACAGCCACAACCAGTGGGACACGACAAGAGGGGGCGGTATGAACCCATGCCACATCCCACGAGGTCATGAAACAGTGGGGAAGCTCCCCACTTGCGGGACAAAACATCCCCACAACCACGGGGCCAGCTGGAAAAAACTGTCCACCTTCAGGCAGACTTGGCCGGACACGGGCCAACGCGGGTAAGCGAGCCCCAACCGGTGGGCCTAGAAAACTGTGGCCTGGTCCCGTGAACCAGCTAGGCCAACTATGATGGTTTTTACCCAGTGAACCAGGATGAACCATAACGGGTTGAACCCGGGCATGGTCAGGTAGACCCCAGGACTCGTTGCGTATGGCAGGCCTGAGCGAGTCAGACCAGGCCCCGACCCTACCGACACTGAAATAATGGAACACCCATAAACTGACAAACTGGGTATCCATTTGACGCGATTTGAGTGGTTTTGTTACCCATTTTGGTATGCAGTCTCTTGGATTTATTACGGTGGGCCCAACCGAGCAGAGCTTGACCGAGGTGTGATCGATCCTGTTTTATGTAAAGAGGTGTAACTAATAGACCACACATTTGATATGTGTGGCGTATGTGGATTAAGGAACCTTGTGAAAAGTAGGCCCATTAAAGATACTATAAGTGAGTTTTGACGGAGTTTTATGTGAAACATGGGTTAGATCATACTTTAATCCAACATGTCCCATTTTATAAATGTGCACATATCACACAGACTGAATGCCCGATCAATGCGTCGTCTGTCATGTTGGGACCCCTATGATGGGACGGTCCCT
Organism: Viscum album; assembly: GCA_963277665.1. Lineage (NCBI taxonomy): Eukaryota > Viridiplantae > Streptophyta > Magnoliopsida > Santalales > Viscaceae > Viscum > Viscum album. Next base: position 669,616,749 of record OY728155.1, read on the forward strand.
TGTCTATGTTATTTGAGTGACTTTTTACTGGTTGAAATATGGCTGTTTTCTTGAGCATCAGAGCCTTCTGGAGATCAGGCGTACTTCGTGTGGGAAACCAGTAGCTGGATGATTCATGAAGAAGAAGAGTGACCAATACAGGTCGACATCAGAAACTCCAGATTATAATAATCTAGATGTATGATTAATTATACCTAACTCGGTACTAGAAACCAATATTGGACAACACAATTGACCAATATAGGTCAGCACTAGAGATAAATATGGGTCACCACTAGTGACCACTACTGGTCAGCATCTATCAACCAACAAGGGTCTGCACTAATGCCCAATATGGGTCAACATCTAGTGATCAATACAGGTCATAATACAATAACCAAAATGGGCCAGCAGTAGTGTTACTATAGATACGACGATCGAGCTTTAAGACTAGTCATCCCTATCACAGTATCCTTGAAGTTATACCATTAGAGTGAGCTATCTATTTTCTATGTGCTTCAGGATTAAATCATGCTTGTGATATTACTGTTGTGGTATTTTTCTTATCACTTTTTAATTTTTTTTATTACTCTGAGAACTTCAGGATATTGGGTTCCCCTATTAGGTATTGTTATAACCACCCATGCACAGGCTCTACCAGCATGTGTGTGTCTGGTGCAGACTACTGACACTCTGAGGTAGACATTGGAGTTTTAGGACTTGGTGGATCTTTGTGTGACGGGAGAAGTCGAGATCCACTTCTTCAACTCTAACATTAAACTAATACCATCCATGTAGATCTCTAGGGTAAATGCAACAGCTGTTCAAAATCTTTTTAGTTTCTAGGGATTTTATTTTGGCCCACTATTTTTAGTTTACAGTTGTACATGTGTTTGTACTTTACTCTCATGGTTATAGGTTATTTTGTGGGTTGTTACATCAGTTTCCCTTTTTTGAGTGTGTACATATTTTTAAGGAAATGCCTTCCCTGTTAGGGAAAATCCTTCATGTTCTAGTTAGAATCCCCTATCTTATGGAAGGAATTTGGGGTAGTAATATATGGGCCCCATGGGACGCATCGTGAAAATGTGGTATGAGAGGGATTTCATTTCTACGAGAAGACATAAGTGTCTATTTTTAATTATGTAATGACCTAATGTGTCTTTTGTTCTATTTTTAGTACAAGGAGTCTAGTGTTGGTGCAGTAGCTGATGTATCCATACACTATTACCAAAAATTATGTTCTCTGACTTAGTACATGAATACACTGGTTTCTAGTGTTTTGAAATGTTTTCATGATAATTCTTGAGTTAGCTCACTAGGTATGACTTATTGACTTTGGAACATCTATTTCTTACAGGATACCCCCATGAAGACAACATAACAGAATTCTAGTTAGAGATCGTGACATTGGCTCAATGAGCTATGAGGCATTGATACAGGGACCACTCACAGGGAACGCACCATCGGTTGTATTACCAGCAACACCACCACCTACTGAGTATCAGATGCTACCAATGCATCCATCATGCCTCTTGAGTGTGTTTCAAGAGTTCCAGAGACAGAGGCCTCCGAAATTTCGAGGCGATAAGGACCCCCAGGTAGTAATGGACTAACTTGAGGTGTTTTCATGGGTGTTTCTCTTAGTAGAGACACCCACCAAGAAAATGGTGATCTTGCCCGATAGCCTTCTTTAGGGATAGATAGGACGATGGTGGATCTCGATGGTCTTGGTGCATGAGTAGACGACCATCACCTAGACATACTTGGAGAGCCTTTTCTAGGAAGATTCCATGCCAGAAACACTACACGCAGTTCGTATTCAAGAGTTGATGCATCTACAGCAGGGCTGCTAGACTGTGGTTCATTAGTTGGCATGAATTACTGACCTCTTATGATACTCTACCAACATGGTACAATACACTTAATTCAGTGCCTAGACCATTGATCAGGGGATCCTATGAGAGGTCAGAGTTGCTACATTTTCTCTCAGCATCCCGATGTAGGATTTGGTGAAAGAGAAATATCTACTAATGGAAAGATTCCTTGTTGAGAAGGCACCGACAATGAAAGCCCTTAACGGATGATAGGTAGTAGATTCATCTCCATCTAACAGTAAATAGACGATATATTAGCCCAAGCGGGCTATAAATTCTGAAGGGTGACCCAGAGATTCATGGTAAGACGTGTCAGGCTCGAGAGGCCAAAAAATCCACCAACATGGAATTATCTGTTTTATTATAGGGGATAGGGTCATTGATCTTGTGACTATATGACTCCATGTGTGGATGATCAGAAATTGGTGGAGGGGCCACCGTGGCAGCTGTAGTGGTTGGAGCATGAGTATCATCCAAGTGGAAGACGAGGCTGGGAAGCAGGATGTGCAGTGGGAGGAGGTCGGGGTCACCAGGCACTACCACACTACAACAAAAGCAGACCTTAGCTGTGGTTTTTTTCCCATTTAACGGCGGTTCAAACCGCCTCTAAATGGGTTGGAGGCAGTTTTGGTAAACCGCCGCTAAACTTGGCGTCGACAATGTTTTAACGGCGGTTTTTTCTATTTCGCGGCGGTTTAAAATATGTGTTGTAGATGCCTCATTTCCCGACAGTTTCTCTCCATTTAGCGGCGGTTTTATGGGTATGCCACACCTTTTTATGCGCGGTGGTTTGAACCGCCGCAAAATTATGCCGTTTGATGTGCCTATTTTGCGGCGGTAAAAACAGCCGCTAAATATAAACGTAATATATCTAGCGGCGGTTTTAACCGCCACTAAATGATTCCCAGCAAGGCATTTAGCGGCGGTTAAAACAGCCGCTAAATTCTACCAAATATGGCATTAGCGGCGGTTAAAACTGCCGCTAAATGCTGAACTGGAAGGAAAATAATTTTGATTGTACTACACCACTGCCCTGAAAAATAAATCAAACCAAAATATAGATAAATGATCACATCGTCATCCCTTTAAGCATCCAACCGATCGTGCTCCCCATCACATGTTTTAACATTAACAGAAAATTATGAACCATAGTATTCTCCACCATTGTAATTTCCTATAAAGAATATCCAAAGATTTCCAATGATAATATTGGAATTTTTCCTCTAATTGGGAAATCCTAAATACTTCTGAGGCCATAATAGGGACCTTACTATAAAGAAACAGTCAAATGCCAATCAGCCTAACTGAAACTAGTCATGCAATCTTTCTCAGAAGACATTTATGACCCTCTCATGACACCCACATTAGCCTAGTGACATGATTTAAATGGATACTTTCACCTATATACATCTAAGAAGAATTATGATAATTCAATCCACTTTCAGCTAACCATTCCCAAGATACTCAGTTTAGATGACTCACATATCACAACCTGAACCAAAATTCCTTCCTCTATGAAATCCTGTGTTTACCACAAGCACATTCACATAAGCCCATAACTGAATTTCAATGAAACTTCTTAGTCATTCCATCACCTAACCATTTAATACATTGTTCCCCAGCATGAACAAGGGTGGAACCTAGATCCATCCCACTATAATCATTACCCTTTAAACATCACCGTTGAGTTCGACGATAAGTTTGGGATAATATATGATCATCAACTATGTGCCATAAATGTTACATATACAAACCAACCATTATCATACTTGTTCAACACATCAATAATACTACTACTCAACATCTGATGCTGCATCGTCACCCTCTCAAACTTCATCTCCACCACCCGCTGCCACCTGTAAGAACATTATATTGAAAATTAAATATTGTTGCATATTTATAATAAAACTTAAAACCAATAAAAGTTTGAAAACTAAATGATTTTGATTTTTTTGTGATTTACCTGCTCCCCACTACACGATGCACTACCACCGGGGGCATATCTGCTCATATACTGACGTATTTCAAGCAACTCTTTCTACAAACCAGATATCTGATCCCCCTGCCGGTGAACTGTGTTTAATAGAGAAGACATCTCCCTCTAAGCATCTTCAGGTATGAAATGACTATAAGCAGGAGTAGATGTAGCTGAAATCCCTGATGGCATGCGAAAGACCTCAGATGGTACAGGTCCCAAACCCATCCCGCTCACTCTACCAGGATGCTCCTTCCCAAGGACTTTACCAACCAGGTCATCCTGGGAGACTGAGTTGGATTTCCCAGGATTGGCATCCCATATTTTTTAAATTTTTACCTATAAATCAAATATCAATATATATTAACATAGTAAAACCTGATAATAAGTTATTATAATAAATAATTGACTTCATACCCCAACTTCTCTGGCAGGTTCATTAATAAAACATCCATCTGTTTTTTTATGAACATCCAGACACAGTTCTGTTCGGGATGCGTCATGCCATGAACTCTGTGACTACATTAAACAAAGATAAATCAACAATTAAATATGTTAAATAGATAATATTATCTTATAAATATTTAAACTAATTAAAATATTACCAATGACATTCGGCTTCTTGAAAAGCTTTTTGAACTCGCAATGTGCGGGATGACCTGCTTTGCCCGGTTTGAAGCATTCTGTCTTGAGAGATCCTGAAATAAATAAAATTCAATTTAACAGTATTGTATTCAATGTCTATCTCCTCTTCATGTACATGTATAAATGTAAAATGAGGATAATATAATAATATATATTTCAATACCATCCGCTTCTCATCACGATGTCTATCGATAAAAACCTTCCACTGTTCTTTCGGTACCCCACTGGGTAGCTTTTCATACATCTGCTGCAAGGTCAACAAAGTATCGTTGACATCAAACCACAACCTCCATTTTAAATCTTTCCATTTTTTTCCTAGATTTTTCAATGTCCACTTCCGTGCTATCACATCAGCAACGGTAAAGTGGAAGAACATCTGTATATAGAAATTCATTTTGAATATATTAGTAACATGACAGTCAATTAAACCATAAAGTAATAAAATTACCTTTATCTAAGAATCATAAACTTCATTTTTCCAGTTTGGAGGCATATGCCACCAATCATCATATGAAATAGGCAGGGAAATGGGCTTCGCTGCCAGTTGACCTATAATCTGACCAAGTAAACCTGCGGCGTCATCCGTCGGGACCCCATAAGAATCAAATGGAACCACTATCTTCATTCCATGCAAGTTCCAAACATCAGAACTTTTTATGTTTTTTCCACATTTGCATTGTTTTCATCTGCATTGAGCAAACAATTACTATAAACAAAATGCAATAAATTTATTTAATTAAAATTTGTACCTATGACTGTGACCCTCCAGAATGCCCGTGATGAACTGGAAGGGGCGTGTCGCTGCCCCACTATTGAGGCTCCTGTAGGGGGAGGCGATGACTCATCTTCTAATGAGGCATCCACTGATGGTGTCAGAGATGGTGCAGGGGGAGATGATGCAGGGATGTAGGCAGCTAATGCCTCAGATGTCGTGGGGACAGAGGTATCATCATCTGTCGCAGAAGTAGAAGGAATGGTGTACCACTTATTCCTTGGCATTCCTGTCATTTAATCAAATAAAATTAAGTTCAGAATATATATTTCAAAAAATTTATGCAGAAAAAAAATTAAAAATGATAATAGATGCCCAGTACTAACAAACAAAATATATATAACAATGATAATGAATGACTACAGAAATGAAACAAGTGGTTGCTGAATAAATAAATAATTGTACATACAATCATTTTCCCCTTCAATCATGTCGGTTTCGTCCTCCATTGCTTCATCCACATCATTCATCCTTGCTAGACTAATATTTTCAATATCATGATGGACAAATAATTCTGCTTCCTGTTGTTGATGAAATTCAATTGTAGAGGTCAAATATTTCACTTCATCACCCATATCATACAAATCTCTTTGTATTACGTGAGTAACTAAACTCCACCCTTCATCGACAACATCATTCACATAATATACCATTTTTGCCTGCGATCGGCCAATAGCAGGAAATATTTTTGATTTCTGATGCATTTGAGAATGAGTTGATGTGTCGTCAACACGTCCAACTTGATTAAATCTTGTCTCAATATCATCCAAATATCTGGAACAAAAGGTGAGACACTCCTCGGCCAAATAGCCTTCAGCAATAGAGCCTTCTGGTTGAGCTTTATTTCTCACGTATGCTTTCCAATGCCCAAGATATCTATGAAAAAAAAATAATATTATGCATTTATTTAAATGCCAAAAATTGTTTACTTAACTGGAAACATATAAATAAAATACCTCTCAATTGGATACATCCATCGATAATGAACGGGGCCTCCTAATTTAGCTTCTTCAACCAAATGCACAGTTAAATGCATCATTACAGTAAAAAACGATAGAGGAAAGATCATCTCCATTGCAAAAAGGGTCAATACAAACCTCTCCTGTAGGATGTCAAGCTGAAATGGATGTAGATCTTTCTCACATAATTTCCAGAAAAATGTGCAGAATTGGAGTACAACAGCAGTAACTTTTTCAGGTAATAATGTACGCAATGCCAATGGTTGTAACTGTTGTAACAAAATATGCGAATCGTGACTTTTCAATCCATATAACTTACGATTCTCCAAGTCAACACACCTCGAGATGTTACTCGAATACCCATCAGATACCTTAACATTCTTTAAAATTTTAAGGAACGTATCTTTATCCCTATTTTTCATTGAAAAAATGGACGGAGCATACTTTTCATTCTCATCTGGCCAGAGATCACGTTTTATGTTCATTACTTGTAAGTATTTGCGAGCATTGAGATGATCCTTCGACTTTCCATGCTCATTAAGTAATGTGAAAATCAAATCATCACATACATTCTTCTCAATATGCATCACATAGAGATGGTGGCGCAAATAATTATATTCCCAATACGGAAGTTTGAAGAATATACTTTTTTTCTTCCATTGTTGTGTTCTGATTTCACTTGACGATGCACTTCGCACTCGTTTTTTGCAATCATTCAATTGCTGAACCTTCCCAAATTCTGTTTTAACATTTTCAAGCTGTGTCAATATTTCAGAACCGGTTAACAAATTTGGAGGTGGTCTCCAATCAATGGAACCATTAAATTTTGATTTGTTCAGCCGAAATCTATGAGATGCATCAAGAAATCTTCGATGGCACAAGAAGCACCATTTTATACTGTGAGGTAGCCATTCGGGCTCGAAATCAAAGTTACAAACGGGACAAGACAAACCCGTATAAGTGTTCCAACCAGATAAATTCCCAAGCCTAGGGAAGTCACTAATGGTCCACATTAAAGCAGCATGCATTTTGAACATTGTTTTAGAAGAAACATCAAATGTCTCAATACCGTTGGTCCATAACTCCTACAATTCTTCAATCAAAGGCTGCAGGTATACATCAATATCATTTCCAGGCATTTGTTTTCCAGGAATAATCATCGAAATGATAAAAGATGTTTGTTTCATACACATCCACGGAGGCAGATTATAAGGGATCAAAACAACTGGCCAAATGCTATAACTCGTACTCAAAGTCCCAAATGGGTTGAATCCATCGGCAGCCAATCCCAATCGAACATTCCTAGGATCAGCTGAGAAATCTGGATGTAATTCATCAAATGTATTCCACGATTGGGAATCTCGTGGATGTCTCATTAACCCATCATTGTTATTATCTACAGCATGCCACTTCATGTGTTCGGCAGTTTTTGATGACATGAATAATCTTTGCAATCGAGGCTTCAAAGGAAAGTAACGCAAAACTTTTGCAGGTGTGTTCCTTTTCTTCTTCTCCATGAAATTATTTTCAGTCATACTTCCAACATTACCCTTTGACTGCCATCTAGAAGAAGAAAATTTGTTACAATTCTGTCTACTTGAATCTTCTCCCCAGTAAAGCATACAATCATTAGGACACGCATGTATTTTTGTATAATTCAGACCAAGCTTGTTTACAACTTTTTTCATCTCATAAAATGATTCTGGGATTTTTGCTTCAAGAAATGCATCACCAATCAATTCCAATAACATATACATTGCCTTATTTGTAATTCCACAAAGACATTTGATATGGTACAACTTCAGCAGAAATGAAAGATTTGAATATTTCAAACACCCACTATACAACTCGTGATTTCCATCATCAACTAAATCATGAAACAAATTTTTTTCACTGAAGTTTTCCCTTACATTTGTCTCCACAGAATCAAGAGGAGGATCCAATGATATGTTACAATCTTGATCTGCTTGTGTTACAGTCTCAAAAACATCACTTGTCACGTTGCAATTTGTAGAATCATCTTCTGGTTGTTCTGATATGTTCAGATGCTCATAGTGGTGTCATGTAGTGCCGAATGCATCATTTATGAGGTTTTGCATTTCATTTTCCATTGGCGACAAACTTGGGACCTCATTCTGTGGATTAACATCAGTCCTCAATCTTTCTGTATTGTTTGATTCTCCATGCCTAATCCAACACAAATATTGATCAGGGAATTTCTTCAGTATTAAATGTTCATAAACTTCATCCCTCTTCAACCATGTTCTAAATTTACATTTAGGAAATGGAAATCTTATTCTCCCTTCAACGGATCGATTAGAAATTGTAAAATCTAAAAACTCATTCAAACCCTTAACATATTGAGGTGTGTTCCTCGGTAATGTGATCCATCTTTTATCCATGTATATCACAATGTGCCTAAAAAAAATATACGATAGTGTAAGATTACAGAAACATAATATAATAAATATGAACCATTGATCATAAAGTATGCATAATATAATAAAGATGATTCATTGATCACATTTACCACTTCAGACCAACAGAACAATTCTGGTCCATAGGAGACAGCGTCAACAACTCATTGAGGAGCAATAAGAATATCGGGCTACACACTTATCATAACACTATCGATCACACATTTATGTTGCCTCAAACAACACCCCATTGATGTGTGATCGAAACTGATCATAATGCATTTTAAACCTGAGACATTATGTGATTGTTTAGGCTTGACCTTAGATGTCCTCCAAGAGGAATGATGTTTCTAAATGGTTTCATACACAACCAACTATAAAGAGGGACACTATGTTCACTATTGTACCCTTGGATTTTAATGATCACAATCACTCTCATCGTGTTCTAACTTGTTTTCAAGTGTTTTGATGCTAGGAAAAAGGTTTCCCAGGAGTTGGCCCAAGAAGGCTGATAGTGGACTCTCTGAGTCCACCGGCCAACCGGTGGATTCCCACCGGCCAGCCGGTATGGGCACCGGCCAACCGGTTCTTGCCCACCGGCCAGCCGGTGGTCTCTGGCAGAAGCATTTCTTTCTGCCAGAGACACCGGTCAGCCAGTGCTAGCGCACCGGCCGACCGGTTCTTTTGTACCTATCTCATCACACCTATATAATAACCAACAAGGAATAATTGCCTAAAAATCACCATCCCACCTCATCACACCTATATAATAACCAACCACTTATGTATTGTTTGTGGTTAACTCCAACCTTTATCCCAAAAAAATTACCTATGAAGTTGAACCAAGTCAATAATCTCCAAAATCTAACCAAAAATTCCAAAAATAAATGATGAACAATGTAAAGGTAACATCAAATGTAGTCATATATAATGGAAATAATACTACATGTTTGACCCAAACCATGTCCATGAATGATGTTGTAGAGGAATTTATCCAAGGTTGATGGAAGTAGTTTATAATCAAATGATTTCCTATTTGACATTAGCATCACCTTTTTGATGTGTTGGTTACATATACTTCTTCCTAACCATATAATTTATTCCCCTTCCCCTTCTCTATCTATCTGCCTCTCCCAAAAACAATGTCTACATCATAGGAATATATGTTGGTATTTTGAAATATTTAAGTCATGTAGTTGTTGATAAGGTGGCATGTATATTTGTCATAATTGAAATAATTTTTTAGATATTTCATTATTTTGATGACCCATGTGTTTTAATTTACCATTATGGTTTTTTGAGACTCAACGCAGTAATGACCTCCTCACGGTGGAAGACTAGGCCACCAAAACCCAAATCTTTCCACCATAGGCCATTTTTTAAAGATAAGTGACGAGAATGAATAATTATAATGGTAGGCCTCTTCATAATGTACATGTAGGCATGCACCCAACCATATATATGAATGTGTTCATAATAATAAAAATTAGAGAAAATAAACTAAATATTTACATTCTATCATGTTATTTACTTTAGAGAATAAAAAATAGTACAATAGTACAATTGGAGGCGGCCGCGGAGGAGGAGGAGGCGGCGGCGGCCGTAGAGGAGGAGGTGGCGGTCGCGGCGGCGGAGGAGGAGGAGGCCGCAGTGGAGGGGAGGAGGAGCAGGAGCAGAGGAGGAGGCGGCGGCCGAGGCGGAGGAGGAGGAGGCAGCGGAGGCAGCGGAGGAGGAGGAGGAGGCCGCGGTGGAGGAGGAGGAGGCCGCGGTGGAGGAGGAGGCACCGACGGCCGCGCAGAGGCAGGGCGGAGGCAGGGCGGAGGCACTAACTCATGATAGTCACACATAATCTTTTTCCTATCACCCTAACATATCAGGACCATATTACATATATTTAAGTTTACTATCATGGTGTCTATTGGTTCTCATTATATCCTAGGAACTTCTCTAGTCTTTTTATATGACATGTAATCTTAGGATGTCACTATATAAATATAGTCAATGCAGAAGAAAAAACACTATTTTTGGTAAGATATAAACATGTATATATCAAACTGTATGCATGTAATGGTATTCAATATAAATACATGAGTTAGGTCTAGGGTACCCACTCACAACACCACACTTATTTATGGAACCCACATTGAATGGCACCCTGAAACACCCTTCTTACTCTTTAAATATGAATTGATTTTATGTAATTAACCTCGAAGAACAAGGGTTGTAAATAAAAAGAATAATGAAATGTGGTAACCTATCATGGGATACCGGGGTTTCTACTGGTTTAACAAATGTTCAAATGTTAGATGGGCCTCACTTTCAAATGAGAACAATTAAAATCAATCTTTAGTTTCATTCATTTTAATATGGCATAAAATAATCATGCGTTAATAAGACATAAAATAATGTTATAATATTTTTTCATACACATACTTATTTCAAAAAATAGTGAATGAGAAATAATGTTTCAAAATAGGCTATGAACTATCTCAGGAATAGGAAAAATGAAATTGGTCAATTGGGTCATTTCATGAATATCAATAATCACTTTACTTGATGCATGTATTCATGAATCAACATCAAGAATAAGAAATCACATCGATGATCATTTTTAGGAAACTTCAAATAGATGTAATATTGTGAATTTTAAAAATGTCAACCTATTTCTCTAATTTAAAAAGAAATAATTTCCTAGTAGTTAAATAAAAACTCAGTTTTCTTACTGGATGTTATTTAATTATGGTTATTAAGATAGAACATTTACGTTTCTATCACATAGTTGGAGAATGAATCAAATTTGACTGGATCAGTATTGATGCTGATTTTAAATTCTACTAGATCGGGCTGCATGGTCTCTTTCTTCAATTGTTAGAAAATAATCTTCTAAGATTTATATGATCTCTTTTATCACCTAGATCTAGCTTAGGAGTAGGTATATATGTGTGGCCCATTATAGGAAGGCTTTGTACCTACCATTTCCTACCTTACTAGATTCCTATCTACTATAAATATTATCTAAGGAATGTGCTTGGAAATTATAGAGTTATACCACCATGACATCCTCACATCATATTCCATGAGGGTGATGATGACCGTTACCCAGGAGGAGACGTGGAGGCACTGGTGGCACCAGCAGAGGAGGAGGAGGCATCGGCGGAGGAGGAGGAGGCCGCGGTGGAGGAGGAGGCACCGGAGGCACCGACGGCAGCGCAGAGGCAGGGCGGAGGCAGGGCGGAGGCAGCGGAAGTAGCAGAGGAGGAGGATGAGGCCGGTGGAGGAGAGGAGGAGCAGGAGCAGAGGAGGAGGAGGCAGCCGCGGAGGAGGAGGAAGAGGCAGTGGAGGAGGAGGAGGAGGCCGCAGTGGAGGAGGAGGAGGCCGCGGTGGAGGAGGAGGCACCGACGGAAGCGCAGAGGCAGGGCAGAGGCAGGGCGGAGGCAGCGGAGGCAGCAGAGGCAACGGAGGAGGAGGAGGATGAGGCCGGTGGAGGAGGAGGAGGATCAGGAGCAGAGGAGGAGGCGGCGGCCGCGGCGGAGGAGGAGGAGGCGGCGACCGCGGAGGCACCGGCGTGACTGCGGCGTGACCGCGGCGTGACCGCGGCGTGGCTGCGGCGTGGCCGCGGCGTGACCGTGGCGTGACCGCGGCGTGACCGCGGCGTGACCGCGGCGTGACCACGGCATGACCGCGGAGGAGGAGGCGGTCGCGGAGGCACCAGCGGCACCGACGGAAGAGGAGGAGGCATCGGTGGAGGAGGAGGCACATGCGACAGCGCAGAGGCAGGGCGGAGGCAGCGGAGGAGGAGGAGGATGAGGTCGGTGGAGGAGGAGGAGGAGCAGCAGGAGCAGAGGAGGAGGCGGCGTCCGCGGCGGCGGAGGAGGAGGCGGCGGTTGTAGAGGCACCGACGTGACCGCGGCGTGACCGCGGCGTGACCACGGCGTGACCGCGGCGTGGCCGCAGCGTGGCCGCAGCGTGACCGCAGTGTGACCGCGGCGTGACCGCTGAGGACGAGGAGACGTGGAGGCACTGGCGGCACCAGCAGAGGAGGAGGAGGCATCGGCGGAGGAGGAGGAGGCCGCAGTGGAGGAGGAGGCACCGGAGGCACCGGCGGCAGTGTGGAGGCAGGGCGGAGGCAGGGTGGAGGCAGGGCGGAGGCAGGGTAGGGGTTACTTTATACTTTTTTTCATAAATTCAAAAAGATTAAAAAAATAAAGATTTTAATATCATGATCAAATAGATTATATAACCAATAGAGTACCTTATTTAACCTACAAGAACATATTAAATGGGTTGGATAAAACCTTTAGAAAAAAAACCATCAAAATATGTTTTAAAATCCTTCATTTTAGATGGTGTGATTTGATAAAAGTGAAAAAATAGGATACATTTTACAAATCATGTTATTATAAAACTCCACCCCATCTCAATAGATGTAAACCAAAATATTATAATAAAACACATTGGAAACTCAAAACATATGGGAGGAAGATCACTACACGATGATCACTTTTCAGGAAAAATTGTAATCATGTATATCATCCTATGTAACTCTAGAAGAGAATATCTAACACAAATCAACATATGGTTCCATTCTACTTAAAATACATAAAAACCCATTAGGTCCAACAATGGAAATCAAATGAATGTAATAATTAATAAGACCATTATAGGAAATCAACCAATCCATTAGAACAATGACATGTAGAGATTTCATATACAGAATCAATAAATATCATACAAGATTTAAATATGAAATAAATAAAGTATAGACAGGTAATAACAAATCCTTGTCTCTTATTTTTCATGTAGGACCAGAAATACCAATTACATAGTGTTTCAGATCCATTAAAATATTCAAATATTTCACAACATACACATATATGATAGAATGAGGGGATTTGGTATAAAATATTACCGTAAATGAAGATGATTATCTGAAAATGGAACCTCTAATTACCAAAATCGAAGGCCGCAGGGGGTGCGGTGGTCGCCGGGGGGGGGGGGGGTGCGGGGGTCGCCAGAGGCCGCGGGGGGCGTGGTGGTCGCCGGAGGGTGTGGGAGGCGCGGGGGGCGTGGGGGTCTCCGGCAGTCGAAGGGGGCGCCGGGGGGTTCGGGGTTCGCCGGGGGCCCGGGGGTCGCCGGAGGGTGCAGTTGTCACCGGAGGGAGCCGGTGTCGCCGGAGGGAGAAGCTGTCACCGGGGATCGGGGAGGGTTTGTGAGGAGAGGGCGGGGGTCTCCGGATCTGGGAAGAGGGGAGACGACACGAGGGGAAAGCGTCGCGAGTTTTCTAAAAAAAATGGGTTTCGCAGCGGTTTTTAATAAACCGCCGCGAAACCTTTCCCGAATCACGTTTAGCGGCGGTTTTGTGAACCGCCGCCACAAAACCGCCACTAAACCAGGGTTTTTTTGTAGTTCCACCACCACCCCTAGGTGGTTCACCATGATATCTGGGAGTAGATGGATGGGTACAAGCCCAACAACAAACAATATAGGCTCACGATCCTAATGTCCCTGAGATGATATGAGACACGATCGGTATATTCTCTACTTTAGCAGTAGTTCATATCAATATAGTTGATATCGATTATTTCCTTTCCTTGAAATTCGTTTGGGACATTGAGATTATGACCGAAATTTTATCTTGAACTTTTCATTTGGATACTCTGATGGGAAGAGATTCAATGGTCACACCCAGGTTTTGATAGTGTGATCTTAATCCTAGAGAAGAGAGTTTCATATGGGATCTTATAGTAGTAGCCATAAAGCCCTATGACATCATTATAGTCATGGGCTGGCTATCAACAGTTTATGTTTAGATTGAAAACATGATACATACAGTGTGATGTGTGGACATAGATAGAGGCAAGTTTTCCTTTGTTGGGGGGAGGAAAACAGAGAAGCATTAGAAGGAATTTTATATGGGAGGGTGTAGCCAATTACATATAAGCTGGCTTGCATGACCTTTTACAAGGTGGATGAGGCAAGTACATAGTTCCCAGTGGTGGTGGATGAGTCTAAGGACATCATTCTAGAAGTTGTCCTTTGACTATCTCCTTGTAAAGAGGTATAATTTTCCATTGAGTTGTATCTGGGGACAACATTGAAATTGACACCAGCATATCGGATGGACCCTGTAAAGCTTTGGGAGATGAGGGTATAGTTAGAGGACTTAAAAAAGAATGTATTTGTAAGGACTAGTGTTTCTCCATGGTCATCCCAGGTGTTGTTTTCTAATAAGGACGATTAATGTTTGAGGTTATGCATGGACTTCCGGCACATAACCCAGGTGATAGTGAAGAACAAATATCATCTGCCAAGGATTGATGATTTTTATGATCAGCTGAGAAGATATTATAGGTTTATAAAGATGTACCTCATATCTGGCTATCACCAGCTTAGGGTCCAAGAAGAGGGCGTACGAAAGTCATCCTTCAGATGTTGGTATGGCCATTATGGGTTATTGGTGATTCCTTTTAGTGTGACCAACGCTCTAGCAGTGTTCATGGGGCCAATGAATAGGATCTTCTATCCATTCATTGATTGCATCATAGTGATCTTCATTGAAGACATCTATGTGTACTCATCGTCCAAGTAAGAGAATGTTGTACACATGAGGATATTTCTGGACACACTCTGGGAGCACAAGTTATATGGGAAAATCTCTAAGGGTGAGTTCTTTATATGGAAGGTCCACTTCTTGGGACACATCATCTCAGAGGCTGGAGTGGTAGTTGACCCAGTGAACATCTAGGTAGTACTTTCTTGGGATCCATGAGAGAGTGTTACTAAGGAGCAACGATTCCTTGGATTTTCCGAATACTATCGCAGGTTCTTACTCGATTTATCTAGAGTAGTAGCACCAATGACTGGCTTGAAGAAAAATGGAAAACACTTCCTATGGTGAAATACATGCTAGAATATCATAAAATAGCAGAGGTAGAGTATGAACAATACTCTCATCCTGAGGTTTCAGGAGGAGGTCACTGACTCTGTGGTTTACTGTGATGCAACAGGGACCGAAATCAGTTGCGTCCGGATGTAATATGATATACTGATTTCTTATATATCACAATAGTTGAGGCCTCATGAGCAGAACTATGTGACTCGTAACTTTGAGTTGGCATCAGTAGTCTTCGCAATGAATATGGGGAGACACTACTTGATGGGTGAGTGGTTCTTTGTCTACTCAGGCCAAAATAGTCTCATATATATCTTCCCAAAGAATGATATGAATATGAGTCATCGATGTGGGATAAAGTTCCTCCAAGATTATGACTTTGATATAGTCTATACCTCTGGGAAGGGAAACATAGTGGAAGATTCACTTAGATGGAGATCGCATTTGCAGCTACTAAACGAGGCTTAAGATTAGTTTGCCTCGCGTAAGATATACTAGGATGATAGATATGGGACAATCTACCTATGGTAAGTGGTAGTTTCCACTCCACTCCTTCAGCGAGTTAGGGAGGCTCAACTCAGAGACAGAATTTGTGAGACTACATGTTCTTAGATATCCTCAGGCCATGCACCTGATAGATATTCTGACGGTGGGGGGCACACTATCCTTGTTAGAGGATTTATAGTTGTACCCGTGGTGCTATGAGAGAAGTTGTTTAGGGAGCTTTATACATCTCCCTTGGATGTACATATAGGTGTGATAAAGATGTATCAGGACCTCTAGTGTCAGTACTAGAGGCCAAGGATGGAGAAATATGTGGCTGAGTTTGTTTCTAGATGCCTCACATACCAAAAAGTGATGGCCAAACAACAAGTACAAGTATAAATAACCCAACCCCTTGAGATACCAGACCGAAAGTGGGATGGGATATTGATTGACTTCGTGAAGATGTTACCACGTACGTCCAAAGGGCACAATACCATCCAGGTGATCGTTGAACGACTCACGAAGTCGGCCAACTCCCAAGATATTTGAGAGAAGGGTTTGGTGGGGAGATTGGGGCATCTCTACATTTAGGTAATCACGCGACTTCATGGGGTGCCTTCAATAAAAGTTTCATACCATGACACAAAGTTCACATACAATTTGTGGAGAGATTGCAGGAGGCTTTCAAGACTCAGATTCACATGAGCACAACTTTTCTACCAAAGAATGATCGTCAGACTTAGTGAACCGTCTAGATCATGGAGGAAATGCTTTGTGCATGTAGCCTAAATATTGGTCATGGTTGGGAGGACTGCCTACCCTTGTTGAGTTCGCGTACAACAAATAAATCACTCTACCATTGGTATAGACCCTAATGAGCCATTGTACAGATGACTGTTCAGATTTCACTTGTTCTGGACGAATCATGGACAGTTAGCACTTGTTGGCCTGTAGATATTACAGGATTCCACTGAAAAGGTGCATGTCATCCGAGGGTGGATGAATAATGAACAGAGATAACAGAATTCATATGCTGATAGGTGATGGAGACCACTAGAGTTCTTGGAGGGGACCACATATTCTTTAGAGTCTCCCCTCGATGGGGACTAAAGAGATTTGGCCAAGGTAGAAAACTCTCACAGAGGTTTATCAGACCATTCCTGATACTTAGATGGATTGGAAAGGTGGCATACCTCTTGGCCATACCACCACGGTTGGAGAGGGTGCCCGACACCTTCCACATATCCATGTTGAAGATATGCATTCATGCCCAATCACAAGTCATAGACTATAGTGAGATGGAAATTGACGACATGGTGACTTTTTCCGAGTACCCATTAGAGATAGATAATAGACAGGAGTGGATCCTTATAGGGTAGTTGATACCTATAGTGCACCTTCTCTGGAAACACAAGAATCTATAAGAGAGAACATGGGAGTTAGAGGTGCATATGCATGCCCAGTACCCCAATTTTCTTATGTAACATTGTTTGAATTCTAGGGACGTACAACCCCACAGTGGGGATGATGTAATGACCCAAAACATTCCATGTAATTATTTTATTATTTGCGATTATAACGTGATTGAGAAAAATGATTATGCATAATTCCACGGCCCAGTGTGCCCTAAATTAATTTCTCAACATTATTATGAGGTACGATCAGTATATGCATGGGAAAAATATTCTAACTTTTGAACGGTTCTCGGATTAAAAATTTGAGGGAACTCTTGAATCTGTAGCACTGAAATTTTCGTAAGGGAAGCTTCACTTTGACCGCAGTTAGTCGGGAGAAAAAGATAGTTTTTTTAATTTTTAATGAATAATAAGACAACATTTATTTTTTAATTTATTTTCTTTTTCTACAATGGATGAGCAGTAGTGGCGGGACTGGGGACTTATCGATCCGTTTAATGGTTGGATTATTCAACTATGTAACTCCACCATTGAGAATTAAAATAGGTTCATTAATGTATTAAATGAACCAAATTAATTATTGAATTCGTTACCCATTTATTCCCTGACATGTTACTCAAAATTTATCTCCTCTATTTATGTGAGGCTCGAGGTTGAGTCTTAAAATAACATATCTAAGGGATGAACCTCAGGCTAAGTGATGCAACACTATCCACCGATGGAGAAGGAAGCTCGGGTGATAGAGAGATGGGATTGATGAAACACCATCAATGAACCTCCTAGAGCATGAGACTAGATCCATCGAGTGGTGATGAACACCACTAAATTACGAACCAACGCCACCAATGAATGTGGTTACACCGATCGTCATCAGTGGATTTATTATCTAGGTAGGGGTTTATATATGGTTTTGGTTTAACATTAATCAAATGTGATGAATATGTATTACCACTTGTTATAATGCTAACGCGGAGGGCACCGAAAACAAACAAGTCCTCGACCCTCCACTTCATTGTTTTTCATTGCGTTCTTCGAGAATGATTTTCCCAATTTGACATCAATGCAGGACAGAATATCCCACCTTGATGGAGGTATCCCAGGAGGCCCATAGGCTTAGATGGAATCAAGAATGGACCACCAGAACACATATAGTTTCCCATTGAAGGAACTGTTAGCACGTCATGATAGCGGCGGGTGGAGGGGGACGGATCAGACTCGTGGAAACCAGCTGTAAACGGTGAGAATGTGGATCATCGTCATGTTTTATGGTGTCAAGAGGCGGTTGACCTGAGCCTACAGTGTTGGAGAAGGGAAGTTCCCGCAAGAGCCTCCAATAGTAATAGCCCTGAACATCGGGCCACTGCAGTAGTGGGCGGTGCGACCCTAAGCCCCGTCTCACTAGCCAGGGAAATGGTGGGGCAATGCCCCACTAGATGAATGAAATGGCCCCACATCCGTGGTGCTGGATGGGAATAATGGTCCACCATTAGGTGGACTGGTCCGGATGCAGGCCTGTGCCGGTGAGCTGAGCCGCACATTGTGGGCCATGTCAACCGCTACCTAGGACCTCTAACTTGCCGCGCCGACCCCAATGGGCTTGACCTAGTTAATCGGGCCAACCCTTAACAGGCCGGACCTGAGCGAGGTCAAGTAGACCCTGAGACCTGTTGTTTCGGGCCGACCTTACTGAGTCAGACTGGGCCCAGATCCATCCGACCCCCAAATAAAGTAACGCCTATAATTGAAGAACGTGGTGTCCATTTGACATGTTGTCTGTGGAGTTGGGACCCCTTTTGTTAATTCGTTCCTTTGGCATATTCTGGCAGGCCCGAATGAGCCGGGCCAGACTAAGGTGTGATCACCCCCTGTTTCATGGAAAGGGGTGTAACCAATAGACCAAGTGTCTGATAGAGGCACTATATTTCGATTAAGAACTCTTGTGACAATTAGGTCCTTTAGGGATAATCTAAGTGAGTTTTTATGGACTTTGATGTGCGAACTCGGTTGTATCAGGCTTATATCCAACCGGGCCCTTTTTACCAAATATCCCATATCTCACAGACCGAGTGTCTGATCGACGTGTCGTCTATCACGTTGGCTCCCCTATGACAAAGCAATCCCTTTGGAATGATTTGTGTGGGACTTCATACCATTTGTAATACGGCCAATGGATTAAGTAGCAAAGTATTTTAGAGACCAGGATACCTTCGTGCGAGAATCTAGTGGTTTTCTGTGACTTGAAGAAGAAGAGAGGAAAATACGGGTCAAATCAGAAACAAAAGAGTGGAATGATCTATTTGTACAACAATTAATCCCTACCTCAGTACTAGAGACCAATACGAGTCAGCACCAGCGACCAATATAGGTCAGCACCAGTGACCAATATGGGTCTGCAATAATGACCAATAAAGTCAGCATCTAGCGACAAACCCTAGTCAGCACCAACGACCAATATAGTTAATCATCTAGAGACCAATACAGGTCAGCATACATTGACCAATACAAGTTAGTGGTAGAGTTACTGCAGATAGGATGATCATGATTTATGACTATTCATCTCGATCCCACTAACCTTGAAGTTATGCTATTAGAGTGAGTTGTCTCTTTTTCATTATGCTTCAAGATTTTGATAATCCTTGTGATTTTACCTTTGTAGTATTTTTCTTGTGATATTTTAAATTGTAAATTACCGAGAGATCTTCGGGGGTCTCGAGATATACTACTGGGTATTTTTATACTCACCCCTGAATGGGATCCACCCACATGTCTGTGTCTGGAGCTAACTACTGATGCATCGAGGTAGAATTTGGAGGTTAAAGACTTAGTGGAGCTTGGTGCGATTGGAGTAGTTGCGATTCTCTTATTTGTCTTCAAACTTACTTCTACTACACTCCAAGTAGAGCTATAGGGTAGATGCAACAACTATTCACTTTCTTTACAGTTTCTAGGGATTGTATTCCAGCCCATTGTTTTTTTGTTTATAATTTTACATGGGGTTGTACTTTACTCTCATGGTTATACCATAGTTTTGTTGGTTGTTTACTTTAGTTTTCCTTTTTGAGTGTGTATAGATCTCTAAGGAAATTATGTCTATGTTCGGGAAAATTATTCAGGTTCTAGTCAACAACCACTGGCCTATGGAAGGTGGGAATGTGGTTGTCACATTTGGGCGCCATGGGACAGGTCGTGACATAATCATTAGACAATTATTTGATTAAATTATTTTCAAGAGGGGTTCTTTTAGTTTTATTGAGAGATAATGATCATCACGAATATAGATCATGAGAAAAATGATTTCATTTTTTAGGATATCATATTTATAGGCTAATGGATTTCAATGATAAATATATGGAATTTATTTTTAATGAGACTCAAATCACATTTCCAATTGTGATGGAGATTCCATTTCCTAACCAAATTTTTTGGAAATTTTCATGGCTTGGGGTTGGGTTGAACAAGCCTTCCCATGTTTTTATTTATTACATAAAATTATATATTTTCTAGACATTCATATAATATAATGTTTTTTTAATTGAATATGGATGATTTATAATTATATTTTGGTTCATATCATGATTTTAAAAGTGATTTCTTATCAGTTGTATGATATATATAGCACAAAAAGGCATGGTTCCTTAACATAAAATTACATTATGACATCATCTTTCCTAATATATAGTGCTTATAAACCCTATACCTTGATTATAAGAATTATTTTTTGGTTTTATTTATCTAATTTCTCAAATAATGAGTCTTTTATGTTAATTACATTAATTGATCTTTTTTCCTATTCAATGGATGGGTATGAATATTTTTGGGGAAATTCACATTATCTCCCTTGGTGGAATACTGACCATCCTCCCAATGATAGTAAAAAGAAGTCTGAGATGGTACAGATAATATTATACATTAGTAAAGGGTATTACTACTTTGATTCATTCTATTTATAATGATTACATAGACTTTTTGAATATTGTGATGATATAGATTTCATTGCTAATATTTCAAGGGGATATGGGGTCAGGACTGGTTATTTTTGTTATTCTTGGATTATGTTTTGTACACGACTGACCTATTTTTATGGTTAATAATTATTCAAATTTTTTATTGAATCTTACTATAATACAAATCAATTAATTTTCCATCATAAGTGGAATATAAGATACAGAAATTACATTTTATGGGTAATCTATACTTATAGTTAGGGAATATAGAATACTATAATTGCATGGGTACTTCATATGGTGTTGATTACGGTTTGATAATGACATCCATGGTCTATGATCTATTATGATTTTTCTATTTTTTTGGAATAAATTGAATCATGTCCAGAGAATTCAATTTAGAATCCTACATATATGGTTCAATTACTCGTAAATATTAAAATACATAAGGAAATTTATAATGGATTATATTTTTTACAATACTTTATAGTGATTTTAAATTAAAATATCCAACAAATAATCATGGTGGATTTTTAGATTTTGGGAAAAATTTTATTTTGACATTAAGAGATAATGTCCATTACTTTATTATTTTCCCATGAAATGTATCTTGAGTGCTCCTAGTTTACTATATTACCAACTAAAAAGATAAATTGAGAGAGAAAATACAATCATGGATCATCCCAGTTTTTAACAGACCTAATTGTTTTGTGTATATAAAAAATGAAAAAATTTAAAATGTTTTCTAAAAATATCTATGTTATTCTAATGCTTATTTCTATAATGTTACTATCAGTGGGTGAAAATGAGATATAAATGGAATAATATGCTCATATATGTATTTAGATCCATTTATGATTGGGTGGGTATGATATCCAATTTTTAGTGAATGGAGAGTCACATATAGCCACCTGTAATATTTATTTATCTCATTAAAAAACAAGTAAATGTTATCGTTGAATAATTCCCATTAAATTGGTAAGGGACTCTATGAAGTCAAGATGTTTTGGTAGTAAATCTATCAACAAAAAACTTAGGGAGATGTAACATGTAAATTTAGATAGTTTTGTCTTTCCTATCTCTATATTTGGAATTCATTTTGATGCTTCTTGAGTCATAGTTAGAGTAGTTATTATTTATAACCATTGGTAGATAATTGTTAACAGTCTTGGCCTTCCATGGTTATGTCATCTCGTTTTATAGGAAATGATATAGTCTGATGGTTGGAAATTGACATTCAATTCATTCTGTGGTTGGGTTTCGATGATTTGGACAAGTAATGTCCTTGGTTATGTGTCTTCTATGACTATGAAAAACCTGAAACCAATCATTATTATGAAATGGATGTTATTGGATTTAATCTTATTGGGTTTATAGTCAGTCGGTGTTTTGGGTATGAGAAACTAGATCATCACTTGTACATAGTCTTTTGACCTAAGGATAATGCTGATGGAATTTATCATTGAAGAATGATTTTTTGAGACATATTTTCTATTTTTCCATTATATTTTTCTGTGATATTTGATGATGTTTCCTTATGATCATTTCAATTTTTTGGGAGGTTCATTTGTTAGTTATATGAGGTAGATTCTGATATTCTATTTATGATTTTCAAATAATTATTATTTCCATTGGGTTACTATTGGTGGGACTATTTCTATAGTTCAATCACTCTCTTGGGAGTGGTTATCCCTTGTTTCTCCATGATCGACTAATTATAAATTATAGGGAAACCTATACCATGATTATCTATTTCTAGATATATGTGTTTGATTATTTTATCTTGGTTTGGATTGAACATGTTTGATGACGTTTGATGATTTTCTATGTTTATTTGAGGGATTGTGTGTTTGTATGTTTCTCCAATATCTCTATTCCCATTAATGTTTTTCTGAATCCGTCCACCTATATTGTATGTGTAAATGTTTTTTAGTATTTGTTTTATTTTAATCTAATCAGTGGATTTATTAGGGAATAAAGTGTCTTTGTGGGGAGAATATTCACACCCCAAAATTATTATTATTATTATATAATTTATATTATTTTATGTAATTTATATATTTTGATGTTTGAATCATGAAATTTGGAATATTTGTAATTTTTCATTCAATTGAATTGTTTTTGAAATGATTTATAGGAAAACATTGATGAATTAATACATATGGTTTTCATCGATTCATTTTTTTTAGAATTTGTTTTTTGAATGGGAAGGGTATATTTATTTCATAACATTGTTATGTATAATGAAATTTCTTTTATTGATTTTTATATATTAAGATGACCCAAAATATTTCACACTATAATGTAAACTATCAATAAAAACTATGTGAGTCATGAATTTTACTTCTTGAAGATACTACATGGTTAGTGAATTTATATATAAACTGCATGGACTATCTCTGTGAGTTACCAATTTTTAATTTTCATTTTAATTTTCACTTTTTCAACTAATTTATCAATGAAGTTTTTCGGCCTCCACTCATCATCTTCTCAATCGACCAACCCCATGGAACATCCGTCATCGACATCTCTCCCTTTTTTGACTAATTATAATTGTGTATCCATCAAATTTAAGTAGATTATCACAGAAAACATTCTGGTTTTCTTTTTCAATGACTTTAGTATTCCCAAAACCCATTTACATTGGGTTGAGATATTTCTTAAGAACCTAGGGGATGCAGTGGATGAGATTATGGTTCATGGTGGTTCTCCATTTGTGGGTCTATGTGTTTATTTCATGTAGTAATATTTTCATGATCATTTAGAGTTTCAAAATTTAATGAGACGCATTGGGTAATGATTTACCTTCTAATAAGTGTGTATTTTTGTGAATTTCGTTTAAATATCTTTTCATTGAGTGTTTTTGTTTTATAATATCCATGTTAGTTGAATTACATATATATGTCATAGTCATAAGGGATTTAAAAAAAAGAATCTAATGGATTTGGGCCATGAAATATAGGTTTTTATATAGTATCTAACAATTTAATTAATGATGAATGAAAATTTATTGATTAAATGTTAATAAGGGTGGTTTAAAAATTATTTTGATGGTTAATGGGATTATATTCGATTTGTGTCATGAAAAAAATTGGAAAAACATGGATTAAAAATTGTTTCTTGAAAAATAAGGAAATGGATTGATTTGAAAAATGGTTTAAAATTAATTGTTTTTTTATTTTAATAGATTCATGAAAAAACATCATGGGAAAGAATCCAAGTGTGGTTTGGAATGCAATTAATGTTTGGTACTTAAAAATTAATTCCTTTTTACAAGAAAATTATGGTTCATTTTAAATTTATTACCACTCCAATATAATTTTAGATTCCCAATTAGAAATATTTTCATTTATAAAACCAATTATTAAAAATTATACAACCATATTTTAGTCCATATTTATGTCATGAATAGGGTTCTAACCCTTTTTATAGAATGTGATATTTGTTTTTTTAAAAATAGATTGTTTCTAGTAAGGGTTTGGCGGTGAGATGTTTGATTTGTTTACTATATTTATCTACTCATTTGTGAAGATATCATTTTTAATTATATTCTCTCTATAACTCTGATTAATGTCAATGGAATACCTAAATGTTGGTAGAAAACCTGTATGAGTTCATTTTTATGTTTATGAATTTTCTAGTGCCCCTATTCAGAGTTTTCTATGCCGTTGTGTTTTTTGACCTATAGTAGCTGAGCACTCCAAGAGTAAATTTCAGACTATATTAGTTCAATTATAATGGGAAGGATTATTTATACTATATAGTAATATTGGGATATAAAAATTATTGGATAAATTAATTTTGATTTATAATGGTTAATTAGGTAGTTTAGGTATTTTTTACCAGATTTCTAGGGAGGTTTTCGTGATTCGTAGTTCATTTTGATGACTATTTAGGGGATCATGTTACAATCCTTGTGTGAATCCCTCAAATCATGACTATTTTCAAGACAATAAGGGTTTTTTAATTTTTTTGATATATTTATATATTGGTTCCTTTATGTTTCTTTTTTTCTTTTTTTATTTTGTTTTTTATCTACATTGAAAGAAATTTATGAAATCTGTTTGGAAAGAAATGTTTAAAAGAAAATTAATTTTTATTTCACGAAAAAATATTTTAACCAAATCTATATGATTGAGTATTGGTATTTGAGAATTTTTCAGTAATTTTTTAAAATATATCATGTTTCTATTATTTAAAATTATCTAAATGAAAATTTATTTGGTCCTATATTCCTCACTCTTAGAAGGGGTGTTTTATAAAATTTACAATATTGATTTATTTGATTTTATCTTATATATTTTTGGAAAACCTATTTTATCATTTTATGTTATTAGATTTCTAATATTTATATTTGAAATAGGATAGACATTGGACTCCAACTAAGAGTTATTCTCATCACGATTCATAAAATAGATGGTTCAATCTCTCCAAATCATGTTGACATTGTGATAACATATTTTTGGTAGTGAGATTCATGTATTCTTTGAGTGGTGGGTGTGATGTAGCCAAACATTCCCATTTATCCTTTGAAAAATAATGCTGAAGGGGAATCATTAAAATTGTTAGATTCAATCAGATATATTTAGTTTTTAATTGTATGATGTGTACACACACAATTTCAAATAATTTTTGTGTGGAATATATTTTGAATGATTGTTTACTAACAGAATTACACTGTACTATAATTTTTTATTATTATATTCATGTATAATTTCAATGAATTTTTATAATGTTAGAAACATATTTGGAATCACATCCCCATTT
Organism: Viscum album; assembly: GCA_963277665.1. NCBI lineage: Eukaryota > Viridiplantae > Streptophyta > Magnoliopsida > Santalales > Viscaceae > Viscum > Viscum album. The sequence continues at coordinate 669,642,877 of OY728155.1, forward strand.
ATCTCAAAGTGGAAAGAGATTTTAATCCCTCTTAATATATATAGAGGGATATATCAACTAATTTTTTATATATTCCTTAATGGAAAAATTTTGTGGCTTATGAAATATTTGATACCTGATATTCCATTATTGATGTTCTCTTAGAAGGGACTTATAGGGGGTTACCTTGAGGGAATCCCCATTTCTTTTCACTAAATGTGATACTATTAATTATGTGGGATTTCCTATTGAAACTGCATGGGAAGATCTAGTGGGATAAATCACAATATAGAGAGGATAGATTTAAATGGTGGATAGTTGGTAATAATTCCCCCAAAAATATGGTATGTGCTGGATCAACTTTGACACCATAAAATTTTATGTTAATTTAGGATTACATGATCCCAATGTTTTTGGTGGGGGTGGTATAAATTCCCTAAACATAATTGGATTAAGTATATCTTATAATGTTTTCAAGGTATAATCTGATACATCTTTTTAAATTTTAATGTTGTAATTAGTTTAAGTGCTATAAGTAACACATATTTATAGTGTAAAATTATTTCAATATAATGTTGTTAAGTATTTATAAAATTTTCATTCTGCATGTGGGTGGCCCATTCAACCTTCTCAGAGTCTTAATGTAAAATATTTTCAATGGGACACCACCATCAAGTATGTTGTTACAATTCTCTATAAATAGTTGTATTACATTTGATAAAAAAATTATTGTATATAAATACTGGGAATGAATATTGATCCAATGTAGTGAAATATAATGATTCCTTACCTAGGAGATTTTATTTAAAATAAAGTGGAATAACTTTTTGTTCATTATGATAATATTATCATTTGATAAGTATGTGGAGTGGGGAATAAGTGACTAGGTATGGGAGGACTTGTATCCTATTAGCAAAGTATTGGAGAAGACTATTATGTCTCTTCCATGAGATAGGGATTTAACCCACTAATATTTTGGTGAAATAAACCTAGTCATGGAGCTCAATTATCTCCATGATGTGGTAAGAGTATTCCCATTAATATTGATGTTTGTTCTATAGGTTACATAGCTTTATCTATATATTGAAACATAAAAAATCCATTCATTCATCTTCTTGTAATTTTGGAATAAAATAATGGGATATATGAGAGGAACTCAAAAATGAAATGAATTTTATTTTTCTAATAACTATATTTACATTCCCATTCTATATTCATTAAATTTAGAGAGAAATACATCTATGTAATCCTATTATTATGTCCTTGTTGCTATATTTTCAATGGGAGAAGGATGTTTTATAACATTTTTAGTTATGTTAGAGCATACATAATCTGTGGGAGAATAAATGATGACCATCACCCAAGAATATATTTTGAATTATATTATATGTTACAAGTTAGTGATGTGGTGCCTTAAATTTTTTACCTCATCTTCACGAGTCATAGTAGATATGAATTAAATAACATTGAGGGTTTTACATAGGTAGTCCAATATTTTATTGATGTGATTTCATTTTTGGTACGGTATTTAAAATAGTTACCATTGGGGGACCACTATGGCTACTAACATTGATTCCACAGGGAGGATCACTAGGGTATTTATCTTATAATGAAATTAAAATAGGATGCATGTTGTCATTATTGATATGTATACTCTTAGGAGCAACTCAATAACATGCACCCTATGGAGGACCTCTATGGTTGAACTTCATTGGGACATAGTGTGGACATCTGTTACTATGACCTTAGTCTACGCCTATAGAGTTGCTGATATCTTTACTGATCACATGATATATAGGGTCATTTTTAAATTCTCATATTTATGATAACTCCATTGATTATTGTAACACTAATTAAATGAACTAAATTTTGTCAAAACCATATTCATTGATTGGGTATGGAATACAATAATTCACCCTGATGATATGATTCCCATAAAGATCCCTTCTAGAATATAGTGGTTATGTGATTAGGCCCATCACCTCAATTATTATTGTAATTTTATAGTATAAAAAATGGAACTCATATATATGAACAATTATAGGAAACATTAAAAATATCCTCAGATAATCCTAATAAATATTTCAAACAACTGCTGAAATCGGTTAATAGGATCCATAGTTAAATGTAAGCATGTGGATATGATTCCAATTCTAGTTTTAGTCACTGTCATAATATACTAATTAGACTAAAAGGTAAGGATATGAACATGAGGGTATTAATAAATTGTATCCACATAAATATATTGTTGGGCCTCACTTGTGGGTGAAAGAATACAGGCCTAACCTAATGTTATCTCAAGATCATTTATTAGAACACCTCTAGAATGAGTCAGGATACGAGTGTTCTCTATAAGAGTTTCTTGAATAGGCCTATGAGAAATTGTGATAGTCTATGGAATATTATATTTCACTAAATTGAAAATTTATATTTTTTTGAGAACCCCAATAGATTCAGTGATATAATACATCTATTTATATTTACACATCATTAACGTCTGGTATCAATCCACTAAAACATGAGAAGGAATATGGTCAAACCACTGATATAGTCATTGATATATACTGATAACATCCATTTACAATAGATAGTGATATAATTTTAGAATCCCATAGTTTCCCTAAAATATACTAATATATTTAATTTAATGATTCCTGGGAGTATGAATTGGTTTTTAGAGTGTAACCAGTAATATGGGTCTTCTATTAAGTTTCATACAGGGTGTAATAATGAAATTATTAATTGGGAACATGTATATGGTCCCTCTCAATCTCTCTAATTTCCTTATACCTTATTTAAAACTTATCATGGGATTCTTAGTCATGTATATTATGGTATTTCAGAATATGATGACCTTCATATTGGGTTCTTGAGGGGTGGTGTAAACACAGTGAAGAAAATTGCAGTAATTTGTTGGAGAACTCCTTTAAATATCCAAGGCTATGGTGAGGGCATAACATTACTCCCACCATATATCTATATGATAAGGGTGTAAATAATTGTTTTTATATAGTGATAATAATATAATTTTGTTGTAGGTTACTAATAATACCCTCAATTTTAATTAAGTCATCAATTTGTTAGAAGCTATGTGAGTCATCATTAATATGAGGGGTTTTTTCCCCAAACATCATTTCTTTAATAGAAACACAAAGGTGATACTCTTATAGTATTTCAACATAAAAATTGTTTTTTTTATTGTATTTGTTGAAATATCAATTTCATAGATGGGACCTCAACCGTTACAAAAACTGACAAATACATCTAGAAAATTGGTTACATATCAACCTGATGAGTCAATAATGAAGATCAATCTATTCAAATAGTTTATTTAAATGATTAGTTGGGTAGAGCCATTTAAATATATTTAGGGGGATATTGATGGTTTCATGACATTCCATTTAGGATCAAAAATAAGAATTGTAAAACCCATTATTACCAAATGTATTTAAGGGAATGTTTGGCCATTCAATTTAATGGGAAATGATTCACTTCAAATTCACCAAATGGTTTCCAACATTATTTTAACCATGTTTTTAGTATATGTATAACTTATTTATAAAATAATTCATTCAAAAATACATTACCCCTAAAACTAGGGTTTCAAATTAGTTGATTAATTTTGTTTTTGGGGTCATCCCATATTTTTTTGGTAATTTTTACATTCTTTGAGTCTTCATTATAGATTCAAGACATATTCATGAATATTTCCCAAATAACATAGAAAGACTATTTATCATTTTATTAGTGACATGATAAATTATACGAATCAATGTGAAAATATTTATGCATTATATGTTCTCTATTTATGGAACAATTCTTGGGAAAGGGTCCTCAATGAATCCAATAGAACATGGAACCTCAATCCCTTAAAAAAACACACACTGAAGATTCACTACAGTGAACAATGAATAACATAAAAATCATTTCATGTAACGTACATGAATTATTATGTTTGAAAAAACTACACAAAAAAACATACCCCCTTATATATTAATGAAATATCACAATAAAAAATTGTAAATTAAAATTTATGAAAAAATATAGAATAAAATACAAGGGATTAATGTTCCTCAAAAATGGAATCCAGTATACATGGGAGAAGCATTATTTTTATAAATATATTTTGATGCACATGTAATTAAACATTCAAATAAAATATAATTCATTAACTAAAATCTATAATGGTTTAAATTTTTTTTCACAAATTCATAATCATATCGGAATAACTATATAGATCATGATGCACCATAATCGTCCGAGTATGCTATTCACACAATCAAAAACTATTTATTAGGTTCCCGATCCATATTATAGCAATACATATATGGTTATCCTACATACAAAAACCAAAACCATTCTAGGAAAATCCTCTACTAGTATTTGTGACTTTTGTTCCCTGGTAGCACTTTGACAAATACCAATACCATAATTAACATCTCATTTTCTCTTTATAGAGACATTTGTTAAAAATCCATTAATCCCTTATTATTTTCTAAAATTACACTCAACATTATTTTTATAGGAGGATTCAATCATTTTATGTATTTAAATCCACATTGAAATTTCCATATAAAAATATATCTACACCAAATATATTATTTATCTGATCAAATAAATCTAATGAAATAAAATGAATTTCAAATCCAAAAAATATCTCATTTTGAGAATATTTCCCGGAATCATAATAAATTTCCAACACATTGAAAAAAAATCATTATATTATCGTCATGTAGAATTATCCATCATAGTTTTGTTATCCTATGTCCCATATAGTCAATATATTTCATATTATGTTATTTATCTAATGCACTAGTGAACACATATACTAGATTTTAAATTTTGGTTATCCAATGCAGATCGAACACTTTTTTCCATTATCATATACTAGATAAATTTTTACATTAAGACTATATTTTTATTCATGCATGGATAACCAAATTATGATCTAATTGATTCATACATTGATTATAATATAATAACACCTCACTTTTTAAGCTACTTCAATATTTCATCAATAAATGAAATGAAAAAAAAATTTCATTACTACTACACACTCACATTCTATTGTTATTATAGTATCAATAATATGTAGTCTTGAAATTCAAATGATTGTTGTACCTCCAAAGGTGAACAAGAAGATGGTAAATCATTACAAGGTATTTGAGCCTCTAGTTACTTCCATATTCATAAAGCATGGAAATGAATATTCTCCCCAAAACAATGAGAAACCAATTAAAATCCTTTCACAAATCATATTCTATACTTGATAGATTTTTAGTTTTATTCCATAGGGTTGGAAATAATCAATATAAAAATTTCACTCTTGAGGAAATATTTGACCATAAAAAATCATTATGTATATCAAACATCTAATAGTTTTTGAAAATTTACTTGTCTATGTGTATTAGGTATGATATTTTATTTCCAGTGCATGTGCCTATAAAATATTGAGATGCCCGATAAGTGGTTTTGTGATGGTATTACAACCGATAATTCCAATTTTATAAATGGTTATTCAGTTGTAGTCTTTAATTGATTATACTAATGATACAACATTATTATCCAAATTTATCCTCATCCTAATAACCTTATTAGTTTCTCTGAAGTTTTTCACCTAAAATATTGTTGGCAACTTACTCCCCAAATGTTAAATCCATGAATTATCATGACGCATTAACAATAGAAGATAGATAAATATGAGAAGTATTATTAAAGACTAATTATTAAATATACATCATTATTGGATATTTTCAATTTGGATATAAATGTAACAAATTAATAGTTCCTTTGTCAGTGTTATTAATTCATCTCATATAGCATTTTCATAAACATAAAAACCATGTTCATGTTCTCTTATTCCTTCAAAACAATAGTTATATATCATTTAAATTTCCTACATTAAATTAGCATGAAGGAAATATATAATTACATACATATATTCTGATCACTATATTCTTTTAATTTACCATGATAAACACTATCCCTCTTCGTAAATGTAAACAAAATCTAATATATTCGAGAAATCGACTCCTTAATTTTTATAAAATTTATTTAACACTATCCAATCCATGAAACTACTTTTCCACTATTCCATTTTTTTAAATGGTAAACCAATATATATTCATGATTGAATTTTCCTTATATAAAATTAATCAGCTATGAGGATCTATTTGACTTTGATTTAGGCCTTAACTTATCCACTTCTGACTTTCATTTTTCTTAGGCACTAATTTTCACTTCAATTTCTAGTAATTTATGATCCCCTATTTTTTTAAAATTTTAATGTCTATATCATCCTAAAATAACATAACCCATTTCCTATATCCATTTGATATCATTAGGTGAATATGTTTCTATATTCTTGTCAATTATATTATATCTTTTTGACTTCCAACGTATTATTCTACAACTAAAGGCTCTATAGTCCATGATATTTATAGCATATTTTAGGATGGCATATCTTTATAAAATTTTCACATTCATGAATGGACTCTAAATTTTTTCCCTTCCAGTATATTTATCTAGACCATCTTATACATGATGAGTTGACACATTTATCTTTATAGTTTTCTCTTCCATGTTATAGCTTCTCCACTAAATATTATCATTAATGTGAACATCTGAGATCATAATGAGTTCTGACCAATTTATATACCATAGCTTAAATATAGTCTCTTTATATCCATAACTAATGTTATAACACACCTTTAGATATTTTAAGATATTTCATCCATCTATATAATCAATATTAACACACACCAAAATCCCAAATACCTTAATATGACTAAATTTTTGGGTTTTATCAAACCATAGATCCTTCAAATGCATTTTCCATATCGCTGATGCTAGAGTCCTATTGATAAGGTATAACCCTGTGTTTGATACAAGAAAAACATTCATTTTCAAATTTTAAGATATAGCCAGATTCTTCGATACTTCACAATTAGTGACTAATTCAACATCCCAGGGAAAAAAATTCATTTACAATGATTTATGAATTTTCCTAGTGTGCCTTATCCCCATCATCAATAAGGTGATCAAGAATTTGTCTCCAATATATTAAACACTAATTTTGGATTGATGACATTTAACATCCTATCCACACATCCATTTCACATATGATTTATATAGAATAAAATACATTAAAAAAAATATATGCAACTCAAAGAACAACCTCAAACTTTTTTAGAAGCATCATTAATAACTAGTCCAATATAAAGTGAAGATTCATGGGATAGAATAAGGGTAGTTCCACATACATCTAGGTGAAATATTTCTAATTTTAAAACACATTTATTCCATCCAACTAAATTTAAATAATCAATTATTTGTAACCCCATCATAAAACATTCACAGTGTAAAAAAAATCCATTATTCATTAGAACATTAATATTTTTCACAGTTACATTACTAAGACCAAACTATTATAATTAAGGATATTATGAAGATAATTTTTCATCTAAAACCATCCATTTTATGTTTTTAGATGAATAAAAGGTTCCATACTTCAAACTCTTGAATCCACCATGGATTATAGATTCTCATTTTGGCCCCCATTTTAAAATATCCATCCCCATCCTTTTTCATCAAGATGACTTTTGAAAATAATGTTCTTTCACAACGATGGAATGTTTTTGAATACTTTTGGTCTCATTAACCCACTACTAGATATTTATATATTTACATCAATTTTTGGGATTAAATCAAAATATTCATCATCTACAAGATGAAATTTTAGAAAACATCAAGATATATATTTCACTAAGAATAAATGTTCTTTTATTGAATGGATGGGTACCCTAGAATCATCCACCATTGATTCTAGTAGAATATTAATGATTAGAAATAATATGTTTATTAAAAATATAGAATTAATTAATTTTGATATCCAAGATATTGATTTTTTATAATTTTTTTACTTTTGACTTTTTATTTTTTTGTTTTTTAATTGTTTCCAAGAATTATAGAAATCAGGACCATAAAAATATGTATTTCTTTAATATCCTTATAATTATTTATCTCCCTTGTGGTTTTTTAATTATATACTATATAATGTTTATTCTCATCCAATAGAGTCATGATCACTATTTGGTGATATCTTGTCATAACTCAGATGAATTTCATCATTAATAATCATATTTAGGATATCCTCATATACAAGATATTTTATAGGAGTTAATAAAAAAATCACTATAATATACCAACTCTCTATAATTGAGTATAGTATATGTAAGGACATCCAAAAAATCATAATTTTTTTATTTTATTTTGAGTGTTTTATTTTACATATTGCATATTTCTTTTTTTATTTCAATTTTTTTTATTCATGGATGTTAATTGGAAATTTTAGGGAAAATGAAATATGAACCAAAATAAGTTCCTTCCTATCCATCCATTGCAATTAAACATTTTTCATTTTCTAAGGTTTCATAATTGTGAATGAAATATATAGTTAATTGTGATTCATGTGATCCACCAATGACATTACCCAAAATAAAAAATCTATTTCACCACACTTGTCAACATAGAAATTACCCTTTTAAAATCCATAATTATTTTTTTAGAAAAACACAAATAAAAAATTATTAAATTCATGGAATGTGTGAGAAAAATATAAGTACAATCTCTATTCGTTGTATGAGAACTACACAAAAAATATTTGATCCAATCTTTTGGGAGGGATTATTCCATGGAAACACCTAAACCATAAACCCTATTCCATTAAACGATCACAAAATTTAATTTTAGTATATTTGGCCACAAACCTATAGTACTTCCATTGAAAAAGTGTATTATATGCAAGGAACCTTATCACCCTACTCAAAACACAATGTTACCATCAAAAATAAATAAAAAAACTACCAACATACTAACTGAAATTAAAACTAATGGAAAAATAGTGTTGAAAAAATATATTAATGTTATTTATACAATGATCACTACTTATATTGGAGATACACTGGAACTATAATTTTCATTAAATGTATAATTAATTAATATTTCAACTAAAAGAACATATACTTAAATATTAAATATAATTGATTAACACTTTTATACATGAAGAAGGATAACCATATCAAAATATATTATTTGATTCTGATACATTATGCACATCCCATTAAATAGTTTATATTGTAATGAACTATTCATGAGGTTCCCGCTACATTTTATATTAATACTATCTATTTCATCATAGTTAAATAAATTTCCAATATTCATAGAGATACACCAATTTGGACAAGAGACTGAAAATTTATAATAGAACTTTTACTATCACCAATATCCCAAATGAACATCTCATGTTCTTTTTATATAGACATATATTCAACAAGAAAATAGAACATTATTATTTTACAAACATAGAATCCTTTATATTTTGATAAAAATTACCAAAATTATGATTAGTTTACTACCTCGTAAGGAGATCCCAATATCCCTTTTTATACACAGTGTTGATTATTCTTCTAGTAAATAGAATATGATGAACTGAATTTATGTTCGAATCTTAAAAATGCCACACTTGATGATTATTAATGAGAATAATAGAAATTATACAACACCTTGAAAAAAGAAATAGACATGACCATATCATTACAATATAAAATTTTATCCATCATCATTCCATTCAGCCATAGCCTATTTAGGAATGGTGTTCCTGAATCTTCAAAAAAACATAAAGAATCTATTATAAAATTAAAACATATTCATGAATCCGTCAAAAATTACCATGAATGAAATTTTTACTTAGTTATTAGTGTTTTTATAAAAAAAATGAATGAATTTGAAAATAATTATTTGTAATTGTTTTCCAATGATGGTACATTATTATAAATTACTCATTCTCCATATTTCCTCTATTTTTAGTGATTTTATTGTGTAAATCCACACACTTGGGTCTTGATAACCTATCACCATCTAAAGAGGAATTATGTATTGATGTATTGGGATCAATAATGTATGTGGGGTTTCTTTGGTATCCCAATTATGGGAGCCATATCCCTCATAGTTATACATCACATAATGGGACATGTTTAAACTTTTAATGTATTGTTATATGGAACAATTCAATATCCTTTATGTTTGTGAAACCATGAAAAGTTTAGGTGACATTTTATTCATGAATATTGTTCTTATTTTGAGTAGTCTATCATCCTATAAAATGGACTTCATGGATAGTAGTTCCTAGAAATGGATGGAATGCGACTTATATATTAGAATCACGTTATGGTTTTTCATTTATATTGATAAAATGATAATAATTATACTGATATACACTTAAAGATTATAACTCTAGTAATAATGGATTACGTGGATCATAGAGAATATTAACCAATTAAAATTAATATTGTAGATCACAAGGAATATGAACATGTTATGGTCTTAATTTCAAATGGAGTATGGAATAATGAGAATTTATATTTAGATGTTAGGTTTGAACCATAGAGAAGTGTCCCAAATATTATGGTTAAAATGAATCATATCCCACGTAGTTTACATGGAATTGTATAATGTCTCGTTCTTGGACCATTTTAGGGTTTTCAGCATAACACATGAAGGAAAATGTTAGGAAATTTAATGCTATATACCAAGTATTTTTTAATTATGAAAGGAGATCCAATAATTTATTGTGTGGTAACTACGCATGATTGACCATGATATTCCATACCAAGTACGAAAGATAGGTGACGATATATTTACACTGTTACATCTAATAAGAGGATTATATATGTGTTTAATTTTTTATTTATGATTTTATATGAATGGATAACTCGATCCCTGGGGAGTGATTCACTATGAGAAGATAGTTGTCGATTATGAATATGTTTCTTTATTCTCCTAGGTATAAACAAGGATCTATGTGGGTCTTGTGGAAATGTTTCTTAAAGGTGTGTGTGTTTACTTCACTTCTGCTAGTAACAAAAATAGGGAGGATCATATTAATCAGGAGAAATATGGCATGGAGAGGAAAATGTTTAATAGTATACATGGGTTTTCAAAAAAATATGTACCTGGTACATTGATAAGTCATATTAGTGAAATCATTAATGTGAACATGGTTATGGATGAAAACTAGGGAGAAAGCACATGAATGCCTGGATCATTGTGTGGATGAGGGTGGCCAACAATAGACTTTGGGAACAAAGAAGAAAACAATAAAGGGATTGAAGTTTTACTGGTATCCACAAGATAGTAATACACATTATCAAGGTATCACATGACTATAATAACCTAGACAGTCCTAACATTCTTAATGGAAAAACATGATTGGTTCATTATAAATGTAATATGATAAAACATGACCGAACTTATTTGAATCACCCATTCATTTACCTTTGGAATCCATTGTGGAGAAGCCTATAAGATATATATTATAGGTATGCAAACATAGAGAATAGATTCCTAGAATTTTAACTAATTGAGATTAAACCAAGATAATTACCATGGATTAAGAATAAATTTTATGGAAGCACCATAACCCGCCATTCGATTTCTTCATGATGTTTCCATCCTATGATAGTATATATTTTAATACACCTTCATTCTTGATTTATTAAATAGTGTTACATATAAAACATAATGTACCCCAGTCTGGGACTCTCTCACATGGCTATTAGGGGTTGGTTACGAGACCTCAAGCACACCCCCTCACAGGCTTGATGATTCCAAATATCCGTGGGGGTGTGATGAGTATATTAAAAAAGATGTACAATATTTTATGAAGTTTTATAATAGTACAAATAATTCATAAAAAATTAAAATACTCTGCCAAATGAAATAATAGAAGACAAATATTTAAAAAAATAGAATAAAACAATAAATAATAAATAAATTATTTAATGATATGGTGGAATGAAATTAACAGTCATTTTAGAACAATAATAGAAAAATAATATCAGAAATGATTAAAAGACATAATGAATCAGGTTATGATCCCTATATCAATCTCATCTAAAAATCGTATCCCATCTATAAACAAGTTATCAACATCAAGATCCTTTTCCCATATCAAAACATGTATCCACATAATATTCTTAGGTACCAAACTATGTCCCAAATTTGGTGTAATTATAACTCAATAGGTCAAACCACGATGTATAATTTAAACCAGTATGATAAGAAATGTATGAAATAAAGTTATAAACATGTGTAACAATTAATTAATTAATTAATATAAGTAAAAATAATCGGCTTCTGATACATTCCAAAATATATATGAGCTTTTATAACAACCATTCCCATTAAAAATATATATTCATGTTAGCATAAACCTCTTCTATGCACTTCTATAGTATTTTTGAATGTATCTTACAACCATTCCACCCACAACCATATTACAATGGAATAGTCACAATAATCAATCTATGTTAAATACCTATAAGTTTTACAATATATGGGGAAAATCCATATAATCATCAAAACATGGGACTCAGTATACACCGATATATATTATGATTAGATAATGGGATTAGGATATAACCACTCAATATCTAAATTATTTCATATAAATGTTTATGTGACAAGGAAAAAATAAATGTTTAACCTTTACAAAATGGAACACAATTCATATTAGTCATCATGGATACCACAATATATCATCACAATTATCAATGTTTAATTATGTGATTTACCATTATCCCATTATATAATACATTCAATTTGACAAAAAATTTATTCAAAATTATATCAATAATTAATAAATTAAAATTTAGGGATTATGTTACCAGAAATAACCCAAGGTCACATTTAAAGATAAGCATACATTAAGAAGTTTGAAAATTCAATTTTATTCATTGTTCACTCACCATATGTGTAGCAATAACCCCGGTGACAAGAAAATTTCAGAAAAATTATTTCAAAGAATAATATAATTATTAATTTAATTGATTGGGGAACATTTTAAATTTTCAAAATAACAATATTTCATATACAAGGAAATTATCAATCCACGGGGTTACGATTTATACCACTACCCTTAATTATTGACTGAACGACATTTCTAGTGGTCAAAACCTACATGGAAGAATGAGAAAATGATTTCCAAGAGGTTACTAGATCAAAAGTGATCAGGTTTAAATCTAATAACTAAATTGGGGAAATTATTTCACCATTATGATTGGAGACTATTAAAGAGAAGGAAAATTCTATTTAAAAAGTGTTATGAGGTATTTGTAACATGAAAGGGTTGTTCATATGGGAGGAGGGCACACAAAAAATCATAGAAAAAGAAATTGGGTTGAGAAGGGAGGGGGTGTAAATGACTAAAATGAAACACATATGTACAACATGAAAAAATCACCATGTAGGGAAATTACATAGTGTATAATTTGGTTACAAGTCATGTAATTGTTTTAATGAAGTTTTCTGTAAAACTCGTCACACCATATTTTTTTTAAAACCCTAGAACAATTACACAATGTTTTATCACTATACACAATGTGTAAATTTTTTTTAGTTTATTTTAATACCATCTTCATTTAAAAATAATCTTTTAATGTTTCTCAACTCAAAATGGTTCCATCAACTGCTAAAACCATTTATACCCAGACACCATTTATTTAAAAAAGAAATAATCCCAAAACACTAGGTTATTTCATTCAAAAATTTCTCATATTTTGTAATCTCTAGTTCTTATTTTGTTTCCTTACAACCAAAGGCCATGTCAATAAATGGATAAAATTTCATGATAAAAAATGTAAAAAATAATGAAATACATAGAGAGATATGTACCTTAAATAAGACGGGTTCATACAACCAACCCAACTTATAACAGTTCATCCTCGCGCTACTACTGGAATCCTAGAGAGGTCTCAGCGAATAGGTCCCACCACTATGTTCTCGTATTAGACTACCGCTACTAGGTCTCATGTAGAAATATACAATTCTTACACTCCATCCTAACAAACACTATTATTATGGCTTGATGAAATTTCTCACTACGATCCAAAACCAATATTTGATTCTCCTCAAAGGATGCTTCATCACAATTATCAACTTCTTCTATGTCTATCACATTAGAAGGTTCTCGATGATTTCACCATAACTATGACACATGGATCATGTCATTAATGTAATTATATCATTTTGGAAGGTAAAAATGGTACCCTCTAGACCAACCCTTCACATTATTTCAAACTGTCATAAAAACATGGGAACTAGCATTCTCAATTTCTGAATACGATGATTCCCCAACCAAGGTGAAACCAAAAGTAAAAGATATTGACCGAGCTAAAATTATTTTGTTCATATCCAATGGAAAATATTTTATTTAATCATTCTATTTGTATTCAAAAACCTATTTGTGATAAAATGAACTAGAAAGATGTATCATACATGAGATTAAGCCTAATAAGTGATGACATTGTTTCCTAAAACTAAAAAGAGTGAATAACATGGACTGCCATAAAAACCATCAAAAGTGTCCAATTAGATTGGATTCTCAATGATATTATTATATAGAAATTGTTTAAGTTCCATATATATCTCCCATATACAACCAATGTATAAAACATAGTCTCATTTAATATCCTTTATAACGAGAATAGTATGCTTAGATTTACCATTAGTCTATTGAATATTGGTTTTCCATAAAAGAACTCACTATCCCATGTATTTCTTAAAAATACTCTAGAAACATGATGTAAAATAACGATCTCTATCAGATATGATACAACATTGAACATCATAAAACCGAACCGCATCTCAAAAAAATGCTTTCCAAGATCATCAAATATGATGGTTTCCCTAATACGAAATCAGCGGTACAAATTATCCAGTTGATCCAAAAAAACCCATAAAAAATCATTATGACAGGTCATTTTAGGAAGTCCAATAATAAAATCCATTATCACATAATATCATTTATACTAAGGAATTGTAACAGATTCAAAATCCTAGCTAGCCAAAGATGTTCGTCTTTCATCTGCCTTAATGTAATGAATCTTGGAAACAATTTTGCAACATCTATCTTCATTCATGAAAAAAATACTCTCTAAGAAGATCATGATACATATTTTTTTAAAATAGGATTCACAGCCCAGATATTTGCACATAACTCCCTCATAATATCCACGAACAAGTCCATAGGAACACATACATGACCATGAAATAGATGATAATTTCCATAGATGAGAGATCATGATGATGGAATCTCTCCACCATATAATATTTATATCAAAAATGATCCCCTAAGTGAAAAAATAATCAGTCTTAATCTAGTAAAAATGTACGAGTATAATAGATGTTGAAGACAGAGACAATATCCAATGGGACTCCTAAACATTCCGATCCATGTCTGCAAAGAGGACAAATATTTTACACATGTCACAAGACTCATGTATTACTTTGATATATTTATTTTAGCTCAAATAGTTTTTATTGATGTTACCCTTGTTTTTTGTATAAGATGATTTAAATTATAAATACTTTAAGTACTTTACCAACATCATCTATCTAAGGATATAGTCCTACTGATAAATGATATAATTGAGGCACTTTATATACATGTATACAAAAAACCTCTCAACCATGAGATATTCCCTCAAACACATCAAGTCATATTCCACTATTTCTAACTCCGGATCATTAGTAGGGTAATTCATTTATTGTGATCTCAAAAACTTGGGGCCATAAGGAATCACACTATCATACATCCTTAGAATTACCATGAGTCCAACTCCTAATGCATCATAGTAAACAATATATGCTTTACCTAGCACAAGTAATGTAAGGATAGGTGATGCGGTCATCCATTCTTTTATCTCTTAAAAATAACTCTCACAAGAATAATAAAATAAAAACATTAACCCTTTCTTGATTAACCTATACATTGGTACTTCTTAATAGGATAAATCATGGAAAAATTCATGTGAAAACCTGCTCAACCCAAAAGACTCCAAATTCTGAATAAGTTTCTTTAAAGATACCAAAATATCATGACTATGACATTATATGGGTTCACTAACTATCCAACCTATAACATGTCCTGGCGCAGGAGGTGCACATCAACAATCCAGAAACATAATTTGGTTATCTTGTGTAAAGATGATGACCTCTCAATTTACATTAGAAGATTCATGATGTATGCCAAGATTTTATACTGACAGGGCATACAGTAAGATATCATCGATGAAAATAACCAACAACTGATCTAATAAATGATGAAATATCATATTCATTATGTATAAGAATATCAATGAGATAATATTAAACCCAAATGGTTGCAATACAAATTCATACATTCCATACCTCCACCTAAAAGCAGTTTGTGGGATGTATGACGGACTAAAACCTAAATGATGATATGATGATCTCAATTCAATCCTAGATAATATCATAGTACCTCATAACTAATTTGATATGTATTAAATTCATTGAATATGATACTTGTTCTTGATCGTTACTTTGTTCTACCTTCGATAATCAACAAATAAGTGAAAATATCCATCAGAATTTTATGAGAAGATAACAGGATAACCCAATGGATTTTTACTTGTCTATAAAATACATAAAATTCCTGATCTTCCAACTAAAATTTCATCACCCGAAGAACTAATGGTGATTCTAGTACAGATAGTTAAAAATTGTATTTACTCCCCATATAGACTAAATCATGAACTTGATCTCTCTCCCAGGTGGTAATCCATAAAACTATTAAGGGAAAATATCCTAAAAATGTTATACCACTACAGAAAAATTATCTGGATGTCGTAACCATTAAATCTAGTAATAACGATGATACAAACTATGGGATAATATAATCATCAATGAATTGGTCACGCACAACCAATCTGAAGTTACCACTCACCCAAGTGGGAATAACTACTTCCTCACAGGTAAAGAAAATTAACACTCCACTTTTAATAGTATATATGTTCCTAATTTAGAAATATAAAACACATACGAAGAATAAAGAAGAATCTAGTAATTTATGTCACGAACGATTCCAAAATGATCTGTTAGCCACTGAATATCTAGAGAACATGACTCACAACATATGATATTTTTTCACTCCACTCAAAAAGTTGATTTAATGGTTGAACTAAAATTTAATATTTGCACATCAAATCCCAAAACATTTTCAAAAAGTTAATATAGAAAACAATTCGATTATCTTGAATCAAAAACAAGAACAACTATTATAGAATGTATAAGAATAATACCATTAATGGTTGATAGTCATGCATCTGCATTAGCTAGAGTTGTCAGCATAACATGAAACTAACTTCTCCCTCTGTCCAGGGCTCCACCCTAACTACCCTAAGATAATTCCTTTTTATGGTTCTATTTATCCTGGAATGGGGTACCAAGTCCCTTTCATCATCTAGAACATCTAGTTAGACTCCCACTACTAGCATGGTGATTAGTAGCTGAGTCTCTTCGTGATTATAGTGCTTGTCTTAATCCTTTTACACTAGTCTCTTACAGAACATTCAAATGAAACCTCTGAAGATGACAAAGAATACAACATATAGAACACTCAATTAAAGTGGTATGGTAATTATGGCCTCTTATAGGAAACATTACATTCATATAGAAATAAAATGAACACGATCGTTTTCTAGTCATCCTTACCCCCAATAGAACTAACAATTACTACATTAGAGGAAAAATGTAAAACTATTTTCATTACCACTCAAAATACAACTCCTAGATCACATTGACGAAACATTCTGGACATTTCAAAGGGGACCTCTCAAATTCTCTTCGATGATGAGTGAATGATTCCTCACATATTAAATGATTATTAAAAGGAAAATGTATAACTGCTTCCAAATCAATTCAAAATGGTCATCCTCGAAAGGATTTTCCCTAAAGATACCAACAACTACCAAAATGGTGAAAATATTCATATGTTGGTAAATCATCTAGCATAGTGCAGTATTTCCAAACCCTCCTACATCATGTGAATGGATCCACAAGTAATTCCACCCTCATGTTATTTTAATTGAAATGGCTCAAGAACAATATCTTGAATTTTTTCCAAGATATCTCATCATGCTCTGAGATTCCTCTCTAATATCCAACCAACTCATGGATGGTCCATTATTCATATACACAACAATATTCACTCTCTTATCAAGGGGTTTCTCAATATTATTGATGATTTTATGTACAAACTCATTTAAACACTTAGCTTCGAGGGCATACCCTTTCCTAGTAAACATATGTTTATGCTAAAGCCGAAACTCTTTTATCAGCTAAGATGTTGAAGGAATGGTTTGAACTATATCCCTTTTCATGGATTCCATGAACAATATGTAGTTATCAAAAATCATAGCATCCGTATGGTCCTCATGAACTATAGGATGTTTTGGTTCAGCTGTTCTAGGAGTGTTCTAACTTACACTCTCCAAAAACTCACATAGAAGATGACGAGGAGACATTATCACTATAAAAACACACACCTTAGAGAAATATATTGAAAAAAGTCATCTCAAATGGTGAATTCCAATAATAACTATAAATTTTTGGACTCTCAAGAAACATATTAGTTTTACTTTAGAATTTCAAGAAAACTCATTATATTTATATTGAAAAACAAATATCAAATGACACTATTCTATAGGCTCATATATATTACATTAATAAATATATGTCTTCCTGTCATGAAAAATACATGTCAATATCTCCGTATGTACCTATTATAAGACATCATTAATTTAACACCCCAGGTAAATAAAGAGTATGACATTTTCACATTTATCCATATTTGTGAATATAATGTTAATATTAATTTAAAGGGAACGCTCTGCTTGACGGCTTACCCAATATGCAACAATGAGTTTCTTTGAAATCTTACGTTGCACAATAATAATAAAATAATATTATCTTAAATGGTAGTTAACGCCTAGCCATTGTAACAGCGAGAATGAACAGAACTAACCACAAAATTATTATACATGTTTTTCAATATTTTTACTCGTTACAATAAATTTTAGAGGATTAAAAATGCGAATGAATCCAATCTTAACCGTAAACATTCCAATATTCTTTAAAAGGTCGATTAACCGCCTTTTAATGGAGAACCTCTTTTAAATCCACTTTTTTGGAAGTTTTATAATATCTATTTTTCAAAATAAACATATTATTTATGATTGAGACATTGAAATTTACCTTGGGTTAATTTTTGGTATTTTTCTAACAATGTTCATTTTTCAATGAATAGTGAAAAATACTGCATTTTACATCAAAACTGCTTTTTCATATAATTTAATTATATGGTTATATTATCTTTTTAGTTTTTTTTAAAGTTTAATTGGAATATATTTTTACCATTTAATTAAATTATGGTCATTGGGATTAATTTCACTTTGGAATTAGGCATAAACAAGTGCCAAACTTTTCATAAATATTGTTTCTAAAAAACCCTCTATTTGTTTTGACAACGGGAAGTTTTTTTAAATTAATTATTGAAATTTATGTGTTTGGAATTTGGTAAAATGTATTACATATTTGGAATCATATGGTCCAAATTATGAAATTAAGACTCTTTTGTTTTTTAACATTATGAATAGTAACGACGGTAATTATCTTTAATTATCTTGATTAATGAGTAATCTGGTAGTTAAAGTTAATAATATAATATCATAATAATACAAAATGACCACAAAATGTGTCATAAGGCTATGGGTTGTATCATGGCCGACCATGGGATGCCTTGTGCCAAACTTGGGGGCCCCATGGAATCACTTTTGTGAGAAAGTGACTTTTTATCTTTTTATTTTTAAAGAATGTTAAATGTAACAAAGAATGTATCACCTAAGTAAACTATTTTTAATTTTGACTACATAGATGATCTTTTAGACTATAAATATTCATTGAAAAGATAAAAATATTTCCTACATCATAGTATTTTTGTATAATTTTTTATACATTAAATAAATTAAATTATTTATGACATTATGATGATGCAGCTATGGCCTCATTATTTTACGATTTAAATAAAATGGAAAGATAATGTAATATCTAAGACCTAAAGATGTCCAAAACTTATTTTATGAGTGTATTTCGAACCCTTATCACCTTATCCTCAAATTATATCAATGTGGGACCTCTTAAATCTGAATATCATTTTAAAATAAAGTGACTTTTCTTTACCTTCCAAGAGTGCCCCTCCTCTCCTCTTATAAAAGGCCCCCACCCCTACCTCCTTACCCACACTCCCAAAGCCTTTGCCTCGGCCAACCCCTGCCCATTTGGTCTCTCCATATCCCTATATAACTCCTTCAAGCCTCACTTTGGGCAGAAGTCTTCCTAAGGAAGCCTTTGAGCTCAAACCAAAGGGAGTTACCCGATTTAAAGATAATGTCTTCACTTGTGTCCTTTTTCTTTATTTTGCTTCTCCAACCCCCTAAACTATTTTTATTATATTTTTTGTAACAAATAAAGTATTTTAAATATACTAGGATGTTGTTATAATAAGTATTTGAGCTTCAATTACACACACTTTTGTCTAATGGTTAAAGAACATAATGTTTATGTGGTTGGCGATTTTCTGTCTCACGAAACGATGATTGTTCAACATTCTTCTAACACCTTAAACGGTGGCCATTAAGATGACACTATATTTATATATGATATATAATTGTTTATGTTTTACTTAATATTCTTTATTTTTCATTTATGACATACCTTTACGGTTTCCATTATGGGTATACGTGATATCTTCATTTTAGGAAGTGCGGACTACCGCCCCCTCAAAGTGATGTGATTCGTTAATACCATACATGGGATGTATAAAGGATTGATTTATTGTTATTATATATGATTTTATACTGGAATTATAATTTACCTCTATATCATTATTATTTCTTTCCATTAATGTATGAGATTGAAATGAAAGTAGCGTCCATGCGTACGTACGGCTTACCGTCTCCATAAACACTGCATTTCATTTCTTACCTCTAAATGAATATGTGATATTATAAGTACATGTATATTCTAGATATATATGATATATATGATATCAAAATCAGGAATCTCATTCTGGATATAAAGAACCTTTGACCACACGAACAACATGTAATTGTAAGAAGATCACTTTCGACTTAAGAACCAAATATCGACAAAACAATCATTATTTAGTTAAATGATTACATAATGTTTATAAAATGTAAATAAGTGATATAAAAGGAATAATTAACTTGAAAAGGTTCTTATGAAAATAGAAATTAACTCATTTTATTATTCATGATGATAAAGAACGATCGAGTCAAGTCGGACCCGAGGTAAGGGATCCTACTCCACTCTTTCTTTTTAAGTACAATCTTTTATCTCATTCCTTTTAAAGCTCATATTTCTTGTTATTGGGATGTTATTTTTGTAATTTTTATGTTCATGTGATGAGATAACCTATTCTCTCTCATCAATCCATTTCATATGTTTTGAGTGGCGCCGTTAGGCTGCCTAGTTTTCGTAAGGGATTTTTCATCTCACTTTTATTCCCGTGAGATTTATGCTACATTTGCCATAATTTCCTTTGAGTGCTGTATGTACTACCCATTGTTTTACTCATTGTGTAATATATTTTCTTTTATTAGTATTGACATCAATTTTGTATTGTCCTTCTTTCACAAGGTGTATGTTTCGAAAGATACCCATGTCGGTAAGGGAACCTTTCACCCTCCTCTTTTTAAAAGACTTCTTTTGTTGGGTATTTTAATTTTCATATTGTTATGTTTGGGATATGTTCTAATATATCCTAATTGATGTAAAGTTTATGTCCAAGTGATGAGATACCCTTTTTTTATCTCTCATCAACTCATTTTGATGTGACACCGTTAGGCTGTCAAGGGAACTTCTTAACCCAATTTCGATTTCTTTGGGTTAAACATGTAGTTATTGAATATGTCATCCTTTGGATATGTTTGAATGTCCTTTGATTATTTTACATTTAATATCCACATATATTTGGTGTATTCATTTGTCACACATAATTATGTAATTGATTTATCCTTAAACCAAGGATACCGTCTTTGTAAGGGACTTTGTCTCAATCTCTTTTCATTGAGGCATATTCTGTTTTATACACAACCTTCTTTTATACGGTGTATAAACCCCTTTGACTTTTATGTTTATTCAAAAGGAATATTTTTTTATATGAAGCGTTTACTAGACGAAAAAAGGGAATGTTTTTGTCGTACGTATGCGGCGACAACGACATCTCCGCCGCCGTGACCATTATTTGAGTTCCGGCTTCTTCTACAAGCCATACCTTCTATTTAAAAGAAAAATAAATACCATGTTTTAATTTTCTTTTATTTTCGTATTGAAAATGGTTTTCATAATGTATTTATATCAACTTGTTTTATTGATATCTTGTTATTGAAAGGTGGAAATGTTATGTTTCCTTTATGCATGTTTTGTGTGATAAGATTATGTTATGGTTCTTGAGCATTGTTATGAAGATGGGTGGTTCCGTGATAAAATAAGGGAGGGTGAGGCCGATATAGATCTCCAATTCATTGGGTAATGCAAAGGAGTGAAACGTTAAGGTTTATTCGAAGAGATTTAGGGAATATACTGTGATGGGTATTCCAAACGTAACCAAGAGGGTTACTCTCTACGTAAGAATTTTATGAATGCCTCAAGTTACCTTTTATATCTTATGATTTCTATGATTTATTCATGATTTGATGAGGTATGTTAAAGTGCCTATGTTTTATGGGTAATGTATGATTTCATTCTTATGTATATATGAATTTCATGTTTCCTTTCCATATTTTTCTATCCCTTACTGAGCTTGTTATGCTCATCCCATGTTTTTGAAATGTTTTTCATAGGTCAATGGAATGGTACGTGATGTGATGATAGTGTCAAGGAGGTGTCAAGAAAGAATCCAAGTTTTATTTTAAAAATGTTTCCGTTGATGGGAAGAATGAATCCTGTCTTTTATGTAACCACTTTGTTTAAATGTGGAATGTAATGCCTGTTTTATGATCTAATTCTCTAAAACTCTAAACCTGAAAGGATCCTCAATGTGTAATCTTATATTAACTAAAGATTATGTAAGGATTAAGGCTGGGGCCTTATAGTTTGTATCAGAGGTCGATTTAGATAACATTAGAGGTTAAGGTATTCTTTAAGCATAAGTGACATTACCATAATGGTTAGGATTTCAGAAAGAGTCCTAGTTTTAGATAAACTGAATGAATAAGTATATCATAGTGTTTATCTTCCTCATTAGTACATGATGGTTTTGTTGATATAATCGCACTGACCTTTTTTGGTTTTAGTAAATGGATAGACCTAGCAGGAACCAGAGTAACAGTGGATGTGAAGGAAACTATGACAATATTTTGAGCAAGCAACTGAATGATATGGGAGCTTCAATGAGAACTCTTGTGTTTATCCTCAACCAACGATCTGGAGTCATGATTGAACACCTAAACCTTGGTAATTTCTATATGGCATCATATATGCGAGAAACAAATCCCTACAGAACTACATATAATAATCATAAAGGTAAGTATGTTAAAAAACCTGTGTGTCAAAGATGTGGAAAGAAACACCTAGGAAAATGTTTCAAAGGGACAGAAATATGCTATAGATATGGAAATGATGGTCATAAAGCAATAACCTACCATGGAAAAAGGAAGAATCCAGTTGACTCGAGGAAAGGGAAAGATGTTCTTTCTATGGGATCAATTGAATGTTTTAAATGTGGTGTGCATGGTCATTATGCAAACACATGTCCTTTGAAGAAGTTTCATGAATGGGATCACCAAGATCGTATAAATTTTCATTTACCAATACCTAATGCCATTCCGATTGAGGATGAAGAAACTGAAAATGACCAATCAAAGGTATGGATTATTTCATAAATATTGTTTTCCTATTTTGGAATCTTGGGATATGATTCATGATTTTGTTTGTAGGAAAGAAGTATTCCAGTATAAGTACGAAAGGAATGGTTAATGGATCATGCATAATGTTGAATGAGTATGAAGTCAACATATAAGGGCTTCAAGAGTTATGGTGAAATTCTTAAGAGTATTAAGTCTCTTTTGATGATGGGGTTACATTAGAAGACTTTTTATATTATGTGTAACCCTGATGTTTAATATATGAAAATTTTATTCAAGGAATATTTATCTTTTATTTTGTGGACACAGTTATAAAGAACCATTTGGGTTTATATGATCCTTAATTTTGAGGTAATTATGGGTAATTATATGTTATGATGGAAAATGAAAGGCATGAGATATACTTGAGATTAAAATATGTTATGTTTATTTTTGAAGATTTTATCTCGTTTTGGGAAATGTTTTGAGAATTATATAGTTTTGGAAAAAGGACAACACGCAGACCGTGTGATAACCCGTCACGTCGGACAAAGTTGTGGGAATCGAACTCACAAGCAAAGTGCAACTGGTATTTATCGCCTACTACTGGACTACGTGAAATCCCTAGTTAGTTTGACTGATTCTTTTTAGTTAGATTATTTTATGAATTTAGAGTAAGTTGATTTTGGGTTATCAATGGAAATTTATTAACCTATCATGGAGGATATGTGATTAGGTTAATTACTTTTCAATACGAGACATTAAGAGCAACTGATATTGTTTGAAGATAAATGTTACGATTTAACATGGAAGACTATGTGAATAAATCCTTCAAATATTTGGGTTTAAATCTTAGTTTGGTTTAATTTGAAGAATTTTTATGGAAAAATTGTTTGTCGAATGGTCCTCGTTGAACTTTGGATTTTGTAGGACAAATTTTGGAGATTAAGAATAGATTTTATTTTTATAAAGGGTTATACTTTTCTAGATTATCTGATATTGTACTATCCTTTTTGGTTTTGGTTTTGGTTAATGTCTAAAGACATGGTAAGTATATAGTTCTCTTTTATGAATTAGTTGATTCTTTTGAAGTTGATTATAGTGAACAAGTCTTCCTAAATACTCATCTTTAGGAGAAAATATGAGTTTGTGTAAGAAATATAATAAAAGTTGAAATTCAACATGATAAGTAATTATGTTTCCTTATGAATAAATTCCTCAATAAAAAAACAAAACAAAAAAACAAAAAAAATGATGTCTATTAACTTTTCCTACGGAGGAATCGAATACCATTTAACCCATCACATGTTTGTGATTTTCTTGTGGTTAACTTTCTCCTAGACATGTTCACTATCACTCTCCATTAGAACATGACCCTATGTTTTTTTCTTCCATGTCCATATTTTCATACTTGGAATCCTAGTATGGGTTAACTCGGGGGACCTTTGTACTTATCTTTCTTTATTTTTTTAAAGTGATTGTTTTATTGACTCTTGTTCCGATTTGGATTTCCAATGAAGTTTCCAAGCCCAATTTTAAAATTGAGAGAATGGAATTCCCAAAAGGGGGGAAGGATGTAACACCCCAGGTAAATAAAGAGTATGACATTTTCACATTTATCCATATTTTTGAAAAAAATGTTATTATTAATTTAAAGGGAATGCTATGCTTGGTGGCTTACCCAATATGCAACAACGAGTTTCTTTGAAATCTTACGTTGCACAATAATAATAAAATAATATAATCTTAAATGGTAGTTAACGCCTAGCCGTTGTAACGGCGGGAATGAACAAAACTAACTACAAAATTATTATATATGTTTTTCAAATATTTTTACTCTTTACAATAAATGTTAGATGATTAAAAATGCGTATAAATCCAATTTTAAGCGTAAACATTCCAATATTCTTTAAAAGGTCGATTAACCGCCTTTTAATGGTGAACCTCTTTTAAATACACTTTTTGGAAATTTTATAAGAACTATTTTTCAAAATAAACATATTATTTATGATTGGGACATTGAAATTTACCTTGGGTTAATTTTTGGTATTTTTCTGACAATGTTCATTTTTCAATGAATAGTGAAAAATACTGCATTTTACATCAAAACTGTTTTTTCATATAATTTAATTATATAGATATATTATCTTTTTAATTTGTTTTAAAGTGATATTAGAATATATTTTTACCATGTAATTCAATGATTGTCATTGGGATTAATTTCACTTCGGAATTAGGCATAAACAAGTGCCAAACTTTTCATAAATATTGTTTCTAAAAAACCCGCTATTTGTTTTGACAATGGGAAGTTTTTTTAATGTAATTATTGCAATTTATGTGTTTGGAATTTGGAAAAATGTATTACATATTTGCAATTAGAAGGTCCAAATTATGCAATTAATACACTTTTGTTTTTGGACATTATGAATAGTAACGACGGTAATTATCTTTAATTATCTTGATTAATGAGTAATCTGGTAGTTAAAGATAATAAGATAATATCATAATAATAAAAAATGACCTCAAAATGTGTCCTAAGGCTACTGGGTGTCTCATGGACGACCATGGGATGCCTTGTTCCAAACTTGGGGGCCCCATGGAATCACTTTTGTGAGAAAGTGACTTTTTTTCTTTTTATTTTTAAAAAATGTTAAATGTAAAAAGAATGTATCACCTAAGTAAAATATTTTTAATTTTGTCTAAATAGATGGTATTTTGGACTATAAACATTCATTGGAAAGATAAAAATATTTCCTATAGCATAGTATTTTTTTATAATTTTTTATACATTAAATAAATTAAATTATTTATGACATCATGATGATGCAACGATGACCTCATTATTTAACGATTTAAATAAAATAGAAAGATAATGTAATATCTAAGACCTAAACATGTCCAAAACTTATTGGATAAGTGGTTTTCGAACCCTTATCACCTTATCCTCGAATTATATCAATGTGGGACCTCTTAAATCCGAATATCATTTTACAATAAAGTGACTTTTCTTTACTTTCCAAGAGTGCCCCTCCTCTCCTCTTATAAAAGGCCCCCACCCCTACCTCCTTACCCACACTCCCGAAGAATTTGGCTCAGCCAAACCCAGACCATTTGTTCTCTCCACATTCCTATATAACTCCTTGAAGCCTCACATTGGGTAGAAAGCTACCCAAGGAAGCCTTTGAGCTCAAACCAAAGGGAGTTACCCCATTTTAAGGTAATGTCTTCACTTGTGTCCTTTTTCTTTATTTTACTTATCCAACCCCCTAAACTCTTTCTATTATTTTATTTTGTAACAAATGCAGTATCTTAAATATACTAGGATTTTTTTATAATAAGGATTTGAGCTACACTTTCACACACATTCTTCTAATGGTTAAAGAACATATTTTTTCTGTGGTTGGCGATTTTTGCCTCACGAAACGACGATTGTTCAACTTTCTTATAACAACTTCAAAGATGGAAATTAAGATGACACTATATTTATATATGATATATAATATGTTTATGTTTTACTTAATATTCTGTATTTTTCATTTATGGCATAACTTTATGGTTTCCATTATGGGTATACACGATATCTTTATTTTAGGAAGTGCAGACTACTGCCCCCTCAAAGTGATGTGATTCGTTAATACCATACATGGGACGTATAAAGGATGGATTTAATGTTATTATATATGATGTTATAATGGAATTATAATTTTCCTCTATATCATTATTATTTCTTTCCATTAAAGTATGATATTGAAATGAAAGTAGCATTCATGCGTACGTACAGCTTACCGTCTCCATGACGGTGCATTTCATTTCTTACCTCTAAATGATTATGTGATATTATACGTACATGTATATTATAGATATATATGATATATAAGATATCCAAATCAGGAATCTCATTCTCGATGTAAATAACCTTTGACCACATGAACAACATGTAATTGTAAGAAGTTCACTTTCGACTTAAGAACCAAATATCGACAAAACAAACATTATTTACTTAATTGATTACATAATGTTTATAAAATAAAAATAAGTGATATAAAAGGAATAATTAACATGAAAAGGTTCTTATGAAAATAGAAATTAACTGATGTTTATTATTCAGGACGATAAAGAACGATCGAGTCAAGTCGGACCCGAGGTAAGGGATCCTACTCCACTCTTTCTTTTTAAGTACACACTTTTATGTCATTCCTTTTAAATCTCATCTTTCTTTTTATTGGGATGTTATTTTTGTAATTTTTATGTTCATGTGATGAGATACCCTATTCTCTCTCATCAATCCATTTTTGATGTTTTGAGTGGTGCCGTTAGGCTGCCGAGTTTTCGTAAGGGATTTTTCATCTCACTTTTATTCCCGTGAGATTTATGCTACATTTGCCATAATTTCCTTTGAGTGGTGTATGTACTACCCATTGTTTTACTCATTGTGTAATATACTTTAATTTATGATTATTTACATCAATTTTGTATTGTACTTCTTTCATTAGGTGTATGTTTCGAAAGATACCCATGTCGGTAAGGGAACCTTTCACCCTCCTCTTATTAAAAGACTTCTTTTGTTGGGTCTTTTAATTTTCATATTGTTATGTTTGGGATATGTTCTCATATATCCTTATTGATGTAAATTTTATGTCCAAGTTATGAGATACCCTTTTTTTATCTCTCATCAAATCATTTTGATGTGACGCCGTTAGGCTGTCAGGGGAACTTCTTAACCCAATTTTGATTTCTTTGGGTTCAACATGTAGTTATTGAATATGTCATCCTTTGAATATGTGTGAATGAATTTTGATTATTTTACTCTTAATATCCACTTATATTTGGTGTATTAATTTGTCACACATAATTATGTAATTGATTTATCTTTAAACCAAGGATACCGTCTTTGTAAGGGACTTCGTCTCAATCTCCATTCATTGAGGCATATTCTGTTTTATACAAAACCTTATTTTATACGGTGTGTAAACCCTTTGAATTTTAAGTTATTCAAAAGGAATCTTTTTTTTATACGAAGCGTTTACTAAATGACAAAAGGGAATGATTTTGTCGTACGTATGCGGCGACAACGACTTCTCCTCCGCCGTGACCATTATTTGAGTTTCGGCTTCCTCTACAAGTCATACCTTCATTTTAAAAGAAAAATAAATACCATGTTTTACTTTTCTTTTATTTTGGTATTGAAAATGGTTTTTATAATGTATTTATATAAATGTGTTTTATTGATATCCTGTTATTGAAAGGTGGAAATGTTATGTTTCCTTTATGCATGTTTTATGTGATAAGATTATGTTATGGTTCTTTAGCATTGTTATGAAGACGGGTGGTTCCGTGATAAACTAAGGGTGGGTGAGCCCGATATAGCTCTCCAATGCATTGGGTAACGCGAAGGAGTGAAACGTTAAGGTTTCTCCGAAGAGATTTATGGAATATACTGTGATGGGTATTCCAAACATAACCAAGAGGGTTACTCCCTACGTAAGAATGTTATTAATGCCTCAAGTTTCCTTTTATGTCTTATGATTTATATGATTTATTCATGATTTGATGAGGTATGTTAAAGTGCTTATGTTTTATGGGTAAAGTATGATTTCATTCTTATGTATATATGAACTCATGTTTCCTTTCCATATTTTTATATCCCTTACTGAGCTTGTTATACACAGCCCATGTTTTTGAAATGTTTTTCACAGGTCAAGGGAAAGGTACGTAATGTGATGATAGTGTCAAGGATGTGTCAAGAAAGAATCCAAGTTTTATTTTAAAAATGTTTCCTTTGATGGGAAGAATGAATCCTGTCTTTTATGTAACCACTTTGTTTAAATGTGGAATGTAATGCAAGTTTTATGATCTAATTCTCTAAAACTCTAAACCTAAAAATATCCTCAATGTGTAATCTTGTATTAACTCAAGATTAAGTAATGTTTAAGGCTGGGGCCTTATAATTAATGCCTCTATAAACACCATAGGTTACTGAAATGATGTTTGGATGTGAATAGTTTAGTAGGGATACTATACCCCTGGTATGAAGTTTCATAGTAGGAGAAATAATTCATAATAAAAAAATGATATTCTATGTAAATACATAGTGGAAGACAACAATAAATGAAATATGAATAATACAATATATAATAATGGAATAATGTAATGAAATATTAGAATGAAACTAAATTTTATTCTAAAATAAGAAATAAAAAACAAGCTCCTTTCCCCTTTTATAATCATGCATCCATGTAATCTTCTCAGGTACCCACTGATGCCCAAATAGGTTGAGAATATTTCTCTGTAAGTTGACACCACCATGTTTAAACTAAACCAGTTTGATAAGAAGTGTATTTAATAAATTGATATACATTAGTATTAATTAATTCAAAAATTAATAAAATTAAACAACAACTTACTTCGGCTCCAGGATAGAATATCTCTGAGCATGTTTTATGACCCTTCCAACCAGAACCATATAACTAATGAAAAATAACCTTCTTCATATCGATGCTAGAAGATTTCTATAGAGGTAATTTGAAAATACAAACAACAACTATATAACCATGGAATAGTCACAAAAATCATTCTGGATCAATGACCTATAACCATCACAACATCCAATACAAATCCTTATAAGCATTTCATCGTGGGACTCAGCGTAGGCCACCCTCTATAAGAACTAAAACATCTGGCTAAGCCAAGAGTGCTCTATATCAGCATTACATCATATATCTATAAATGTTCTTGGGCCACACCCATGATATAGGCATTACAAGAAATGACAAAATATATATTATACAACATGGATATAAAAATATAACAATGAATATATCAATGGTTAATTACAAAAATTACCATTCATAGTGCTCATACAACCTTCAATTTAATTAAAAAATGATTACCGATTATATCATAAATAAATAAATTATAATTTAGGGATTCTATAATAAGAAATAAACCTAGGTCACCTATCATGGAAAAAACATATTTAAATCTATTTTCTAATTCAATTATAATCATGGTTTTCTCACTCCATGGGTATCCATGGACAAAATCAGAAGGAAGTTTTAAAAAAATTACAGCAAGGAAAAATTACATTCATTATTTAATTTTTTTGGACACACACTACACCAGAGCAATAAAAATATTTTATAAATATGGAAATTATCAAACCATAGAGTTATGATTTAAACCCCTACCTTTAACTATCATTCCAACCTCACTTCAAACATCCAAAAAGCATGAGAAAGAAGTTTATTATGATTTTAAAGTGGTTCCTAGATCAAAACTGATCATGATAAAAACCAAAAGCGCATTTTATCAATGTATTTCACCATAATTGTTAGAGAATATGGGAGATATAGAACAAACCTAACCGAAAAGACATACCATGGACATACCAAACAATCGTGATGTCCATATGGGAGGTTGGAACTTTAAAAATTCCTATATAAATCCATAGGGTTGATAGGATATGATCTATATTGGAATAAAATGATAATCATCCACAAAACATGTTTAAAACAAATAGTTGTGAATTTACACAGCGTGTATTGTAGATACACATCGTGTAGATGTTTTAATGTAATTCACTGAAAGCTTCATCACCATGTATTTTTTTTAAAACCCTCCAAAAATTACATGGCTTGTAATCCACTTAAATTGAATTAAAATGTTCAAAAGTTGACTTTTTGTCCCATTTTCCTATTAAAAATATCAATCCTCTTTTAAGTATTTTAAACCCAACAAGATCCCAAAAAAATACTAACCCATTTAAACTCATAATAATTTAACTAAAACATGCTTAAATCCTAAAAAATATGTTATTTCTACCAAACAATCTGTCCTCATAGATAATATATAGTCCTTGTATTGTTTTTTTTCAACCAAACACTGTGTTTTTTCGAATGATAAACTTTTACATTGAAAAGAAAAATGAATGGATATATTAATAAAAAACTCAAAGGGACACATGACATGAAAGTAATGTAATATTGCATAAAAAATCCCAAAAGATGTAAAATCATAGTTTGTTAGAGAAATTAGTTACCTATATGGAAAAAATTCAATATTTTTATTTTGAAATTACTAAATAATTCTTTAACATACTCTTAAAATTCCATAATTCTTCTAAAATTGATTGAGATTTCATGGGTATTTACATAAGAATGGAGTGAGTTATAAAGACCAATTAGTGAATAAACAAATAATATCCTATAGTAAATTTGTACATGTGATTTAAGAGCTTTATCAAGGAATCATAATATGGGTGAGAATCATCTGCTTGTATAATGCGGCATGATAAAACTAGTTAATATATTTTCAATAAGGGAATTTGTCAACAACATAAAACTTGACATCATAAATACAATTCAATGAAAAAAATAAGAAATTATAACATAAATTTCTTAGGAAAGATAATATCTCCCAATAAATAGAATATAATTAGATTAAAACATACATAATTCATTGGAGTGCTATGTAATTTTGGGACCACCTGTCACATTCATATCAAATACATTCAAAAGCGTGCAACCCAAATCATTAAAATTAAAATCATATTTTATAGAATTTAGTCTTATAAATAAGGATTATATTTTTAAAAAATTTATTTAATAAATAATTAAATAATATGTGTTTATTGGCCAATAACATTGAGTAGAAATGGGTATGCATACTCAGAAAAAAATTGGTTGGCATGAAAAATCACAAGATAATTTCTTCTACACAATAATTATATAAAAATACTCATAGAAATGATTATTGATAGTGTAAAGGGTGACTAATTATATTTAGATAATAAATATGAAATGGGTTATGGGTATGAAAATATAGAAAAATGATTAATTGGAAATAAAAAGGAATAATATAAATAAGTATATTATTGAAAGGGAATAAGGAGAGGATCCATTACCTTTGGTGGATTGTTCTAAAATCAGGGGAGGAATTTATTAAGATCATGGGGGAAAATGAAAATAACTACAGTGAGGTATGTATAAATTAATTTCATGATACATGGGTTTTCAATGAAGTGGAATGGGTGTTTAGGTGGGTTTATATA
This sequence comes from Viscum album, assembly GCA_963277665.1. NCBI lineage: Eukaryota > Viridiplantae > Streptophyta > Magnoliopsida > Santalales > Viscaceae > Viscum > Viscum album. Next base: position 669,675,691 of record OY728155.1, read on the forward strand.
GAAAATGAGAGTGTAATTCGTTAATAATTATCAAAACTATGTTTTGAACTCTATATGGAAAAGTAATCAAACCCTAAAAAAATACTACGGTTTGTGACCATGGTTTCAAAAAATGTAAATTGGAATAATTATTTTTCATTTTCAAGATCCCTGGTCATTATAATGATCCCCTTTGTAATGTGGAAGTGATTCATGTTTACAATGAAATGAGTTTAAAACATTATAATGTAATATTAGTTTTTGAGGAATCATAATGGTTTTATAAAAATAATAAAATAATTAAAAAATATAATATTTCAAAGGGAAAACAAATATTTTTACATGGATACCTTTAATATATTTTATTACATCACTTTTAGGATATTATGTTGTCATTACACAAAAAATATTTAATTTCTACCCGAAAATTCGACTATCATGAAAAATTGAGAAAAAATACCCATTGGATAATTTTGAAACAATAATTTTAATAATAACAATTATTTTCTAAAAATACATGTCTAAATATGAGAATTTACACTTTTATTTCCATATACTCATTAACAGAAAAATACTATTATTATTTTTTTCAATAATTTCATTTTAGGTTTATAACACTTAAATTTAAATTCACAAAATAGTATTATCATTATTATTTAGTAAATATTATTTAAATAAAATATAAATTTCTTAAAAAATTATTAAATTCAATAAATTGTATCTTAATTTAAATAATATATTTCATAAAAAGTTGAATTTTGGTTTCATTGTAATAGAATCAAATTTTTATCATACTCACTATTTAAGAATTTAATAAATAATATTAAAAAAGGAAAAGTATAACCATATTTTTTAAAAAATTAATATATAAAAATTAATACTATTTGGGTCAAGATATATGTCACTTTATTATAGATCTCAATTCCGCAAGGGTATAGCGTACAATGGTGAATGTGTCTCGGGGTGGTTCGGTGAAAATAGTTTGGGATGTGATCTCGATGAGCATGATCTTCTCCCATAAATGGTTTCCCTTGCAACGTCCTGGACCTGGCCAGCTACTCGAAAAGTGCCAAACGGGTTTGGTGTTTCTACCTTAGGCACACCTCCCCAAACGCCAAAGGCTTCTGACTAGAAGTGAGGGTCTATTAGGTATAGTGGGGAGGCTATACCCTCTATGAGGATCATAATAAGGGTACTGGACCGTGTATAAATATAATGATGCAGTGGAATGAAAGACTCAGCATACTTGAACAAGACCCACAAAGCAGAAGCATAGTCAATATAGATAAACAGAAGAAGCAGTAAATATAACAAAAGCAATAGAAAGAAACACAACATCATGCTAATAACATGTAACTACTACTGAACAGTAAAACATGCATTCAAAGAATGTCATACACAACTGAATATATGAAAAGGGCGCCAATAGCTGACCATCAGTAGCTACAAACAAGTAAGAATGATAATACAAGTAATGAAAGCTTAACCATGTAACCCCATATTGATTAGACCTCAAGATCCATACCATATCCATGCAATAACTAACGCAACCTATCTCTTGAAGTTGGCCTCTTTCCTGTACGGAAATCTATAAATTGTACAGGCATCCTGAAAGGCTCTTGCATGGTGTGAGACAAATCTCAGTAGGATACAACCCAATTTTTCTTACCAAATATATGTGTTTAAGCAGTCATGCAATTCTAAGGAAAGCGTTAAATATTACAATGCACGAATAAACACAAACTCCACTGGTGCTCCACTGCCACCATGGAGTGTCACCTACTTTGGCCAACCCTGATATCTCTGTCATGTAACCCAGCACTATGTGCTACCTGACACCACGTTTATCAAGTACCGACGTCTTGACGGCTTTCCCAAGAATAGTAACCCAGCACCATGTGCCTCCTTCCACCACGTGTCTGAAGTACCGACATCCTGAAGTCACGCCCAACAATAGTAACCCGACACCATGTGTCTCCTGACACCACGTGTGTCAAGTACCGACATCCAAAAGGAACGCCCAAGAATAACCCGAAGGAAAATCAATGTCTGCCCTCAAATCACGGCGAGCCTCAGCCCCCAACCCAATAGTCTCAATGCTATCCCCTAAAGGCTCATCACCTCCCACGTGGCTTTCTACGACAAGCACCCCCAACCAAAATACCTAACTGCAACTACGGGGGCATCTACCCACACGAGTTGTGAAAACCACCTCATCCTAGAGTATCTCTGTGTGCACACTAATCAATGTCTCTGGTGAGCGACAATCACCAAAATAGTACCTAAGCCATGAAATCAACTGACACCTCTTGTCCCTACGACCATGCCACTCAAGTCTGATGGCATTTCCATCGTAGTAACCTGGGCCATGCCCAAACTGACAGTTGTACTACCTCAAGACAATGTCCATGATGCCAAATCTTGTGGTCAAAACCACCCAATGTAACCCAGGCCTAGCCCAACCTGTGATCTGAAACACTCAAGAATATTCGGGCCATGCCCAACACCACCCATGGGGTCCAATAGATGCAATTTAGCAATTACATATATAACATATTTAAACAGAAAACATAACCAAGAAAAACAAACTAAACAGTTGAATTTCACTATGCAAGGTTTTTTCCCATACCAGCACTGAGGTCTTAAATGCCTCTAACAATTTATCAAGCTTTAATAAATTAAACTATATAATTTATAATAATATAACTCAATTTAAACCATTTTTTCATCCCCCGAACAAAATGCCTCGATGAGATACAACACCTCACCCGACCCCGCTCATGAAAACTAGTAATAGGGCATACCCCAAGGCATCCCATAAGTCAAACAAGCAATTCAATATGAAACATCAGATAAAACAAGTCCCGCTCAAAATACCCAAAAACGCGCGGAAGGCCGCGTCAGTCAAACAGCCATGAAAACACATAATGAGGTATGCACAACCTACCTGAGACTCATACAATGCTACTCCACTGGTAACAGCTACCAATTCAGTCTAAAATGTGGTAAATATAAAAAATATTTAAAACCTCTCAAAACACTCTAACTTTTTCAAGAATGAAAATCAAACTGAACGGCCAAAGAAGAATTGAGGCCTTACTGAGGGGGTTCCAACACATCAATCAGAGTTTGAATCTGGTCTCAGATGGACGATCGGGAGAATAAAAGTGATTCGGCCAACATGGTTCATGAAACTAGGCAAATCTTATGATCTTATGCCTCAATACGAGGCTACTAGCCGTTTTGATGAAAAAAAGAAAGTACACGACTTGTACCTCCTGACTACACGCCGTGTATATATCATTTAACTGTTCATTTGGCGGCTGGGATTCCGCTGACTTGCTAACATGCATACATGGCGTGTTCCTATGGGTACACGGCATGTACATGGTTTCTCTTATCTCCCTCGCTGACTTACCCACATGCCATGTATATCCCACATACATGACTAGACTACACGGCGTGTCCAAGGGGAAAACGGCGTGTACCTAGTTATACCCACCCAAAAAGCCTACGTGCCTTGTATGACAAACACATGGTCAGGTGTAGAAGGCTTGTTTAAAACTACACACCGTGTAGGAAGAAATTTTTACACGGTCAACACATGACATGTACTCAGCGAGAAAACGACTGGTCACTCGCTTAACATATACACGACATGTACATAATGTACACGGTGTGTAGTCTAGAAATTTATAGAAACTTCCCATTTTCACCAGTTTCCTCATAATCAAGTCAAAAATTCAAACAGGGTCGGGATTTTGACCCTCTCTAAAATCCCAGGTTCTTACAATCTCCACACCTTAACATTGCTTGTCCCTGAGCTATCAGACGAAACCTAGAGATGGCACCGTACATACCATCCTGATAAACGAAACCCGGACTCCCCGGTTTCAAAGGTCCCGACGAAATTCCTCAATGGGGATCCCCTCCTTAAGAATCACCTATCCCAGTCTCAACCCGACAAAACTCAAAGTAAACAATGTTTACTAACCTGTTGTCTTGGACGCATAGTCCTCCTGTGATGCATCATTACCCCTGCACCCCATTGGCGCTCCTGTTTCATTCCAGACAACCAACGTATCCCGCACTGCATGGGTGTCCGCCTCCATGAGGTCCTTGTGCCTATAACCTCAACTAACCCACATGCTTGATGCCCCGATGCCCATGGCACCTCAATTAACCCGCAACATCGATTCCCTGATTCCACACACCTGAGACATACATATATATAATATATCACGCACCCGATATGGTGCCAATCCCACTGACTATAATCTAGTAATTACACATAGATCATGTGAACCACGTGCACTCAAAACAGACATGCCTCTACAGGTCATGCGAAAAAGAAAACATGGAGATCACGACCACACTGCGGTGTACCTCTAACTGGCGTCGGCTAACTAGCCTGCTCAGCCTCTGGCAGCTCCACAACGTGCACCTGGCCTGAAATACGGTTGCCTGATGCTGACCCCCAGCGATGCTTCTCCAGTCATCGGCCACTGATCCCTCAGCTGGGTCCCGCTATCACTGTCATGACCTCTGCGCATAGGTGAACCTCGACTACCATCTCCGCATACCGAACCTGAACCAACTTTAGATCTATAGTCTGTCTCGGTCCTTGCCTTCCGGCTATCTGAGAAGACTTCCTACAAAACCTCCCTAGATTCCCGTCTTATCCACATGCTCGGCACTCCTTAGGAGGCCTATCGTACAGATCCCGAACATGTCCCGACTATCCACACTGAAAGAAAATCACCGAAGAACTACCATGAGGTGGTCTAGCTGAATCCCTAGCCTGACTGCCCTGTTGGAACTCATCCCATCCTCGATGCCTGCTGTCCGAACCATCACCCGAAGCTATCGTCCTACCCAAACGAGACTTCTCTCTCTCATTTTCCTTGGCTATGAGTGCCTGATTCACCGCCTCGGAGAAGGAACCCAGCCTAAAGATGTTCATGTGGACACGAATGGCATGTCATAAGCCATCCTTGAAGCGCCTCACCCTAGATACAACATCTCTTACCATACTGGGTACAAAGCGAGAAAACTCTATGAAGGTAGCCGCGTAGTCCATGACGGACATATCTCCCTACCGAAGACTCAAGAAATCTCGATGTCTCTCTTCCCTCAATGTCTCTAGAAAGAAGTTCTCAAAGAACATGTCCTCGAAGTCCTTCCATTCCAGTCCCTCATGCCTACACGCCTGAACCTTTACATCCCACCAACGCTTCACCGGTCCTCTCAGCATGTACATCACCAGGTTGACCCTCCGCCCTGGAGCTGTCCCGAGTGGCTCAAAAATCATCTGCATACTCTCTATCCAGTTCTCAGCTGCCTGTGGACCACCCTCACCCTGGAAAAGCTACGGGTACTGCGACTGGAACTCCCGCGTTAGATACGCCATAGAAGTCTCTATACATTGCGTGTATTTTTCAATCCCCTACAAGACACGTACTAGGCTAGCTCGGAGCTGCTCGTCAAGCCATGGCCCGAACAATGCCAAAATCAACTACTATCTTGCCTACAAAGGATCCTGAACCTGATCCTGTTTCTGAGCCTATACCTGCAGCTCATGCTCTGCCTGTACCGATTTCTGAGCCTGATCATGTGGCACTGTATCATCTCCTTCCTAACGCTCCATCGAGTTGTGAAGGAGTAACCAAATGAATACCACAAATGGCCAAAGAACACATATATATATTACACAATATATTCTATGCAGATAAGAAAAGAAGTAAAAGGACGTGCAGAAGAACTACCCTTACCCCCCCTTACTGCATCCCATGCCCCCGACATCCTAGCCTCATGGCCCCTTACCTGCCCTCAACAGATCCATGTATCAAAAATTACGTCGGGCCTTGCCCATCCTGACAACTCACGTTGCCTCAAACCGGAGACCGAGTCACCCAATCCTTAAAGTTACACTGTCTCAGCCATTGTACATGCCTGCTCTAATACGAGCCAGACCCAATATCCTGCAACATGAAATTCTACAAAATATAAATCATGGCATACACATTTTCAACAATAAGAAATTGTATCAGGAATTTCACCTTTTACATTTCAAAGAATATAAATTATGGCAAATGATTTTTTTCTTCACATGGTATTATCACATCACAAAGCATACGTGGAATTATGAAATTGAAATACCCTAAAATGCGCCTATTAAGAGCCATGAAAAATATCCTTTCCATACCGGTAAATGGTAAAATTCTCCCTTACCGCACCGAGTCAAGGGTCACATATCACAATCAACAACATCACACATCAAGTGAGCCACCAAGGTGGAAATCATATAAAATGTAATCTGAGAAAAAGAAAAAAGCAATTCCCACCCATTGGCAACTTGGTCCATCCCTCATACCTAGGGCTGCAGGCACCCAAGAACAAGTTAGAAACCTAGTTCCAATAACAAAATATCTCCAATCTACCATATCCCAAATATTAAAACCAGAATAAATAAAAAGAGAAGTCTCAATCTCATTATTATCTAGAAAAAAACTGCTACTAAATCCTTGGAAAGAACTACTCTGATACCACTTTGTAAGGACCCAGACCCAGCCAGCCACCTGAACAGTGCCAAACGGGTCAAGTGTTACTAACTTAGGCGCACCTCCCCAAATTCCAAAGGCTGCCAACTAACAGAGAGGATCTATTAGGTATAGAGGGGAGGTTATACCCTCTCGGAGAATCATAATATGGGTACTGGTCCATGTATAAATATAAATATGCAGTGGAATAAAAGACTCATCAGACTCGAACTAAAACCGTAGAGTGGAAGTATAGTCAATATAGATAAACAGTGGAAGAAGTAAATATAACAACAACAACCAAAATAAACACAACAGCTTGCTGATAACATGTAGCTACTACTGAATAGTAAAACATGCATCAATAGCTAGTCATACAAAACAGAATATAAGAAAAGGGCACCAATGGCTAACCAACAGTAGCTACAAACAAGTAATCATGCTAATAAAAGTATAGAAAACTAAACCAAGTAACATTGGCTAGGTCAGACCTCAAGGTCCATACCATCTCCATGCAAACAAGTAATGCAGATCAGCTCCTGAAGCTGGCCTCTTTCATTTACGTAAATTCATAAAGTCTACACGCGTACCGAAGGGCCCATGCAGGGTGTGAGAAAAATCTCAGTAGGATACCACCCAACAGTGCGTACCAAATATATGTGTTTTAGAAGTGATTAATTTCTATGGAAAGAAGTAAACAGCACAATGCACGAATAAACACAAACTCCACTGGTGCTCAATAGCCACCATCGAGTGTCACCTGCTTTGGCCAACATCGGTATCTCTGTCGTGTAACCCGGAACCATGTCCCACCTAACACCACATGTCTCAATTACCAACGTTCTGAAGGCACGCCCAAGAATAGTAACCCAGCACCATGTGCCTCTTGACACCACATGTCTCAAGTACCGACATCCCAAAGGCACGCCCAAGAATGGTAACCCAGCACCATGTGCCTCCTGACACCACATGTCTCAAGTGCCGACGTCCCGAAGGCACACCCAAGAATATCCCGGAGGAACCGTGATGTCTTCCATCAAATCACGGCGAGCCTTATCCCCCAACCCGATAGTATCAATGCTATCCCCTGAAGGCCTCTCACCTCCCATGTGGCTTTCTACGGAATGAACCCCCAACCAAAATAACTAACCACAACTACGGGGCCCTCTACCCACACGAGTGTTCAAAACCACCTCATCACAAAGTATCTCTGTGTGCACACTACTCAATGTCCCGGGTGAGATGTAATCACAAAAATAGTACCTAAGCCACCTACTCATTTGACACCTCGTGTCCCTAAAACCATGCCGCTCACGTCTGATGGCATCGTATTCCTAGCAACCCGGGCCATACCCAACTTGACAGTTGTACTACCTCAATCCAATGTCCATGATGCCCAATCCAATGGTAAAAACCACCCAATGTAACCCGGTACATGCATAACCTATGATCCGCAGCACTCAAGAATATTCGGGACATTCCCAACACCACCCAAGGGGTCCAGCAGATGCAATTCAGCAATTGCATATATGACATATTTAAAAAGAAAACATAACCAGGAAAATCAAACAAAACAGTTGAATTGCACTATGCAAGGTGTTGTCCCATACTAGCAGTGGGGACTTAAATGCCTCTAACAATTTATCAGGCTTTAATAAATTAAAATAAAGAGTTTATAACAATTTAACTCAATTTTAACAATTTTGGCATCCCCCGACCAAAATTCCCCGATGAGCTATGACCCCTCACCTAGCCTCGCTCACGCAAACTTGTAACAATGCATACCCCACAGAATCCGATTGGTCCATCAAGAAATTCAATATGAAATAGAAGATAAAACAGGTCGAGCTCAAAATAATCAAAAATGCAACGATGACTGCGTCACCCTAACAGCCATGAAAACAAAAATGAGATATGCACCACCTACCTGAGACCCGTATGATGCTACTCCTTCAGTAAAAACTGCCAATTAATTCTAAAACGCGGTAAATATACAAAATATTTAAAATCACTCAAACCCCTATAACTATTTCTAGAAAAAAAACGAACAGAACGACCATAGGAGAATTGAGGTCATACCAAGGGTGTTCCAACGCATCAATCGTAGTTCGTATCGGGTCTCGGACGGATGATCAGGAGAAGAAAAGAGATTCGGCTGGCTTGGTTCAGAAAACCGGGTGATGCTTATGAGGTTATGCCTCAATATGAGGCTACTTTATATTTTAACGAAAAAAGTACTTGACGTGTACTTCATGACTACATGCTGTATATATTTCATTTAACTATTCATTTGGTGGCTGGGATTCTGCCGACCTGCCAACAAGCATACATGGCGTGTTCCTATGGGTACATGGTGTGTACATGGTTTCTCTTCTCTCCCTCACCAACATACCCACAAACAATCTATATCCCTCAAACACGGCTAGACTACATGATCTGTTCGAGGGGAACACGTCGTGTACCAGGTTCTACCCAGTCAACAGGCCTACATTCCATGTATGGCCACCACATGGTCAGGTGTACAGGGCGTGTTTAAAACTACACGTCGTGTATGATGAAATTTCTACACGGTCAACACACGGCATGTACTTGACAAGTACACGGCCGTGCACTCGCTTAACATATACACAGCGTGTACTTAATGTACACGACGTGTAGTCTGGAAATTTCCCGAAACTTCCCATTTTCTCCAGTTTCCTCAGAAACAAGTCAAAAATTCAAACAGGGTAGAGATTTTGACCAGTTCAAAAAACCCGGGTTCTTACATCCCTAAAGTTTCAGTTATTGAATAAATTGTTCAGATTTTTCAAGGTTTAAACCTAGTGATTCCATCTCGAAATAAAATCTCCAAAGAATGGGCTTTATAGGGTGAAATAATATTATTCATGTCCATCGCTACCTTTACGTATTTCAAAAGGACATTATTATAACTGTAAATATACTAATATAAATGGTCACCCTAAAATATTAATATGATAAAAAATTATTATTCTTAAAAATATTTTAAATTTGAAAGACCATATAAAGGACTAAAATAACCAAATTATAGCATTTGTTTCCATGAAATTATTACTTCATGAGGTATTCAATAATTTGATAAAGGGGATTTGATTTATAAATAATTGAGTCGATACATTCATACCCTATAAGAATTTTTACCATAAACATTTTCATTTAATATAATAAATAATATGAGGATACTTATATATCATTTTTTTATATTGTTCTCATATCAAGTCCTCAATCTCGTGGTTCCACCATAACGGTTTGAACATGTAAGTTGTATAATTTCGTTGAATATTGTCTCTATAATCTTATATCTTCTTTTTTTTCTTCTAATATGAAAGATAATGATACAATAGTAACATATAAATTTTTTGAACATGGTTTGGATTTAGTATGTAAATTATCAAGAGGAATAAATAGAAGAAATAATTTACATGAGACATTTTATGTGAGAGTGCTAGTAGATAGGATACTACGCCGATGCGATGAAGGGATTAAAAGGGGATGATGTATCGATGAATAATATTTATCTTCTTACTAAACCTTATTAATTTATTCCATGATGATATATGAAGGAAACCATTATCAATGATCTCAAAATAAAGGATACATCTATGATTGTCGTTATATCTTTTCTATTTACATTGTACAGATTTCATACAACAATAATTTTTTTTAATATTCTCTTTATTTTCATGAATAATATCAGTTACCTTAACTTACACTCCCCAAAATCATCACAACATAATGGATTCCAAAAATCATTCCCATATATAACCTTATATGCTGACATTTTAATTCTATAACCGAAACTATTATTATATTAGAAATATTTTTCAGGAATGTATTCATCACAATATCTCTATAGATCCATTAAATTTGGTATCATCATATCCTTTAGAGTTCTAATGGTTCATTAAAAATGAACGTATTCTTGAGTGTGATAAGTAGTACAAAATTTAATTTATATATCAATTTTTAACTGAATTATTCTCTAAACAATTGAGGTAATCCTTCTATATCTACCATATATAATTAATTATAGATGTTTATGTAGTCTTACCTCTTCCCTTAGTCATATTCTAGTGAGTAGGCCAAGATATAAATATTTCATGAAAAAAATTATATATAGTTACATTGTGAGGTGAACCACTATCACCCAGATTGAGTTATTAACTTTAGGTTTCAAGAGGAGTCTTATGATTAAATCTATGGTAATGTTTTTCCATTTACATACTCATATGGTAAATGTTCGTATCATACCATTATAAATCTATAATTCCTCCATGACATGTTTTTATACCAAACATCAAGACACACATTATGAAATATTCATCTTCATGTTATTCTCATATATGTTTTTTTTCATGTCCATATATTACATGTTTCTTTCTAGAATAGTAATGATAGATGAACTATTCACATAATCCAGATGTTTCATGAATAGTTCCAATTTTAATGGGGAACAAATATAGGTTCCAAACCTCACAAAATTATCTTAAAAAGTGATTAAATATAGTATACTATCTATAATCATCTATAGTAACTCATCATCTTATTAGTATTCCTTGATCCTATCATGAATAGATATTTGAGAAGTTATTTTTTAAATGCAGGATTCAAATCCTTTTAATATTCCTATATACATCCATTTCATATCCATAAATATTAAATCCATTTCAACCCTCATAATGGGCTAGCTTTCATGATCCTTTCAAAATATACCATATTCCTCTTTTTATATTTCTTATGATGGTAATGGATTGGGAAATCATAATCTATTATAATCATAAACCACATACTTTTGTTCATATTGATCTATTTTTTTGTGAATATATACATGAATATTTTATGATTTATATATATGTCAGAATTTTATCTTTAGAGAAAATGTCACCAAATCTCTAAATTAATTATAAAAACATTAAATTCTAGAACATTTCATGGATAGTTTTTTTCATGGATCATTAACTCAGGGGAGTCATAGGATATCAATTTTTTCAGGCAGGAGAACCCAACCCAAGAAAATTTTGGACAAATTGTTATAGATCAAAAATCCTTACCCACAAGTGGGAAATGTGGGAATAGGTGTATTGAATAACCTATTATTTATATATTTAATTTATTCCTCAAATTATTCATTATAGAAGAATATAAAACCATTTATAGTAAGATAGGTTATTGTGTTTGACATTCATGACTGTTTTCCAAAAAATCTATCGTAATGCCAATCTAAAATAAGGGAACTTATTTTTTCATAGATTGTTGTGTTGGATATCCATCAATTACCTCCATTTTTTGAAAAAAATAATGATATCCATTTTCTAGTAACAATGTTCCCCATGAGGTTTACTTGAACCCAACAAAATAATATTTACAATACATCATAGAAATATATCAGTCTATTGAATAATTTGTGTGGAATTAAAATTCTCATCATTGTTCTATAGACATATTTATGATTATGAGAATATCATCTAAAAATATGAAAAAAAATTAGGTGAGTTAATTCTTAAAGAATCTATTCATCATTCCAATGATGATTTCATGATCATTAGGGAGATCAAATGGAATCACTAGGAAATTTTCAGGCACATACTCTGTATGAAAAGTAGGACTAGGGATATCATCCTTCTTCACCATTTATTGATAAAATCTTAATTGAAGATCCACCATAGAGATGTACTAGTATAGAAATATCTAATAAAACAAATCATAAATATGCCCCTAGAAATAACCATATATTATTATTGTTATTATAAAACTATAAATCACATTATTTTCCCAATGATATTTTAGGTATAAGGGTTTAGAGAATTAAGATAGACTCTTACATAATAAATCAGTACATTACAAGTGTACACTTATACTCGATGTCCATTTTTACAAAAAAGAAAACCATTTTAAAATAAATCATGTTTTATTTTAAAGAAAAATCATTAATACATTCAATTTTCTATATGATTTTTCCTTAACAATCTTATGTCCTAGTAAAAACATTTTAAAACATATGTTGAATACAAAATCTCAATAATGTAAAAAATAATGTAAATTTTTAATCTAATGAAAACATGAAAATCCATTAATTTTTTTTATTAAAAACACATTAAAAAATCATAGAAAAATAACCTATGTTCTATGGGACAACAATTCCATATCCCTCTAACATTCACCATTTCAAATCGAATAACAATATGATCGACTTCCATATCTGGAGTCTCCAATACATTGGGGTGATATAATAGGGACACCCTTTCTATAAGCTATATCGAGCTCATGGAATTTTTCATGAGATATAATTGGGATCAAACCATCATATAAGCTATATTGAGATCACACTTGATCCATATTGGGGGAAATAGTATTTTTAAATACCTTCCAAGGTTTGAATTATGAATAAAATACTAAAAAAACCTTTTAAACTACTGAACAAAACACTTTCAGATATTAAAATACAATTTTATTTTACAAACCCATTTTAACACCAAAACATCATTTCTATTAAAAACAAATTTTAAAATCCAAATTATTCTAGAATGAAAAAACAATATCATTCAATAAAACATGTAATATTCCAAGGAATATGAAAATTTAATAATATTAAAAGTGGAAGAGAATTGTTGTCTCCATGTACGTTAATAATAGAACATTACTTTTATAGTTTTCCAAAGAATTCCATATAAAACATTTAAAAAGATTCATTTTGAAACAAAATTTAATGAAATTACAAATACACATAAAATTTTCTTTATAATAATTTTATATAAATATAAATAAATATGTAAAATGGTATCTTGAATTTTGACATGGAGAATAAGATTTGATAATTAAACATTTAATCATTCAACGTGTTACATATAATATTGGATATTTAAATAATAATATCAAGGAAATAATGATATATAAAAATAAAATATATGATAACAAAATAATTAATATTATGTGAACCCAATGTGGTTTTATTTATGCGTCATAAAAGAAGGCGGGTTTGTAATATCATAATATCCCTTAATGAACAGATATTGAGACGAAGTCCCTTATATTGAGTTCGTTACATCATGCATATTATTTATATTAAAGAATAATAAAATTACGATAGTTATTTAATAACATTAGATAATTTTTCAAGTTTATTATTCCTTATATATCAATAATTACCATGTTATAAATGATACATAATTATTTATGTTCACATTGGACCTTTTGATGATATTCAGTACATGATTCCAAAATAACTTTTGTATGATGTCAATAGTCAAAGTGGTCATTATTGAATAATATATAGAATACTATTTACAATACAATAATGATATTTATAAATCAATTTTATGTCTTAAACAATCCATTAAATATGGATTTGAAAAATGAACTATGTTACATTCTTGGAGACAGTGATTTATACATGTGCATTAGTAATGTTTCCATTTATCAATGATCATTACAGATAAAAAATATTTTTTTTATAGTCACTAATTAATTGTAATAATATTTTTATTATCATAGTAATAATTAAAATATACATATATATTATCAATGTAATGTGGTAATAAAAAATGAATCACATCACTTCATGGAAGTGACAGTTCACATGTACGAATGAATGACATCATAATATTTAGGTGAATGGAAAAGTAATAACATTAATGATATATTATAATTAATTAATTATTAAAAATTACTTATTATTGTATTTAAAATTTAATTCCATCATTACATCTAGTATTTAGAGATATTGATGGAAAATTAATTATATATGTCTACGTGGTGGTAATCCGGCATACCAAAGAATGAATAATTCATTATGCAGTTGGTAAAATTGGAGATAGATTTATGTGATGGTGTTAACATAATAACATATCAGTACATTAAGGATACTATATTTGTTATTTCATTATGTTAGAAGAATATTTGATGGAAGTTGAAGAAGAAAAGTAGAAATACATAATTAAAAATGAAACCTCTTTGTTGAAAGATATCATACAATTAACAACATAACACCTCTGAGAATAGTGTTTTTCCTAAAATAAGGCCTCTATAATGCCTGTAAGTATTAAATGAAGGTATTATGGTAGATATTTTCTGAGCCAAATATGGATTGAAGTGAAAATAAATGATAATAATGAACTCCCTTTTATAAGAGAGGGAATGAGAACACTAGAAAATATTCAAAATAATATAAATTTATTTTATAATCCAAACGGATACAAAAATAGTAATTTAAAATATTTGATTATATGTGTATAAATACATGAATTGATATAAAAAAACATTTTATTATAATTTTTAAACAATATTTTTTAACCATTATTTAACAGTTTTAATTTATACTGTTATTTCAAGCATTTAACATTTTGATGGATAATATAAATACTATAAAAATACAAAATAACAGTAAATGATTCCTTTATATAAAATGGAGACTTATAAAAATAAATTGGATTAATTTTATACTTTTATTAATCATAAATAATTTAATAATCTATAATTTATTTGACAATATCAATAATGTCATTTTTGACACTATTCATTACTTGACTTTTTAAAAACATCATAACTAAATTAGATCTTCCATGATTCAATTATATCTCATCACTAAAATGTGAAAGTTAAAAACAAATTAGTTAATGACATTAACCATATAAATTTATATTTATTTTAGTATTTTAATACTATTTATAAATATTTCATGTAATTATACAGTTTCTATATCATAATAGTGTCACTATTAAAGGTAATAATTTTATCACTAAAATATAAAATAAATTTTCTTCAAGTAGATAATAAATTTTTACTTTCAAATAATATATATGGTCTAACATTTTTCTTATATAACCACATATAATAATAATTTTTCTTACTTTAAATAATCGTGTGAAAAAATTGCCTTTTAATTGAATATAATATTATAAATGTCACAATATCATCCAAATAGATAATAATAGTTATGATTTTTCAAAAGGAATATTTTCTTTCAAAAAAACTCATCCAATTAAAATATGGTAATGTTTAAGGTAATTTTATTATATTTATTATGTCTTATTTACTTATAATTATAATATATACACATAATTGTGGAAACAAATAAGATATTAATAAAGTTAATATTAATAAGGTTAAAAGATAAAGTGGGTACTATTTTATAAATTTTAAATATTTGATTCCAAATGTAAAATCCATTTTTAAAAATTCATAAAACTTAATTGGAGAAAAATATTTTAAAATTAATCCCATTTAAGGTTCGAGAAAAATGATCATGTATATTAAAAAGGTTTAAAATATTGAAAATTTGTATGTCAAAATTCACTGAGAAATTGATTCTAATGATCTAATTTCGAATAAATGACTAACTTTTTTTATAATTATTCTATAAAAACATTGAATTGAATATGTTTAAATTATATAAAATTCATAAAAAATCTATTTTTAATTAAATGTAGTGTATTTTTTCACAATTAATAAAAAACGAATCTTGTCATAAAAATTCAACCACTATAAATTTTGATACGCCAATTTCAGTGAATAGTGTTATTTTCTCAAATAAAATATAATTTTTTTTTTCAAAAACAAGATTTAGAATAGGCACCCCATCAAAAGGTATCAAATATTATTTTTTAAAAAAATACATCATTTATCAATGAAATTGGATTTATTCTTAAATCATGTTTAGAATACACATATATTGAATAATAATATTTAAAATAAATATATTATACATATATGTCACTAATATAATCCAAATATGGTGATTTTATTATTTATTGGTATAAAAATCTTTTTTCCACAATAATATAGTATTTCAAAGAAATATTTACTTTTATTTTAGAAAAGGGATTACATTATTTTGTAATTAACTGGTTAAAGAATTATTTATATTTAAACATTAAAACCACAATTTAATTATCTAGTTAGTACTATGTATTTCCAATAATATAATATCTTGGTCACAATGGTAATACTTACTTAATAATATATTCTTGTTCATTTATGCTTGATGTGGTCTATCATATATGCTATCGAATTTATTATTTCTTTTTAAAAAGTAATCAATGTTACAATATCCCCTATTTTATAAATTTATTCCATTCTATTTGAACATATGATCGAAAAATATAGTGTGAATTTTCAAAATACATTAATTAGAATCGCACATTGAAAAAGGGATTAATGAAACATCCACAATAAAATGAACAATGGGAAGTACGATGATCACATAAGAAAACAAATAGGAGGATTCCATGAGAGAAAACATGGATAGTAATAAAAACACACAATGATGATATGATGGAATGTGGTAGAGAATATTTTTAAATATATTGTTAGCTATAACAAAACCATAAATCTATAATTATTTAAAAGAACATTGATTTCATAGTATAAAAATTAAACTATTAATTTTTTATTTTGAGATCCATTTCATTAAGTTGAATAATTGTTTTCTTAATTAGAATAAGAACATATAGAAATATACTTAAATGAAAATTATAGTATAACACTTTTATAAATTTCTAATACAAACTCATCTTTTTCACCAAATAATGTGTATTTAAGATGAATTTTGCAAGCCTGATGCACTACAATCACATTCAAGAGGATCACAAAATGTGAAAAATATAAACATTCTATTTTTCATATAATTAATAATTAACCAAAACCAATATGGTTTTTGATAAGATAAGATAATTCCCCAAAATATAGTAAACATTTAAAGATGAAGAAATTCTAAAATCACAAAAATTCAACAGTGATACCCAATGTTAACAGTTTCCCAATAAAAAAATATTTTCCATAACATTTATTAAAAAAAATTAGACTTATATTAAAAAAAATTTTGAAGGATTTGATAACATAGTATTCTAAGAAATATTTTAATATTTATCTCCAAAAAACATCAGTCTATATTGATCTCTTAAATTGAAATTGTAATTTCCTAAATAACATAATAAACATGTTATAGTAATTAATTAAATAAATAATCTTAATTTCCATAAATCGACAATAAAATTATATATTATTATAAAATATAATTTATCCTTTATTCATCAAATTAAATAACATAGTATTGTTTTTAACTTAATATTATAGGATTCCAAATGTAGTAAAGATATTTTGAAATAACATTAATCACATTATCACCAAATAATATTAAAATCCAAAGGTTATCTATTCAATAAAAAATATTCTCTCAAAATAATCTTATTTTTCATACATAAAATAGTATAAATATGAATAAAATTGTATACTAAATTATACTTCTCGTAGGCTAGTGGTTGGTGATGAACCATTTTAACCCTCCAGTTGTGGGTTCGATTCCTATAGCAATACTGGATGGGATGGGTTTTCACCCATCCTGTGGGTTTTCCCTTTTAAAAATATATAATTCATATATAATTCATATAAAAATAAATTCATAATTGGAGTGAAAATTTTAACCTCAAAGGGTATGTCATAAATTTCATTTTGTATAAAAAAATTCAATAAGTCATAATTATATCTAAAATAAATGTATCAAAAAAATCAATTATTCACCATAAAAGTTCATAACATAAATCCCCAAAGAGATTATAAGACACAAAACTTATGATAATCATTAACATTATAAAATCACAATGATATCCATAACAGTTGGGAAAATATCCTAATCTCCAAATTTTTTTAAATCCTAAATGAATACTGACTATAAAGACGTATCCTTATAAATTACTTATTTGAATTATTCTAAAGCAAGAAATCATATTCCTTTACCAAATGTATTATTGGTTTTGAGATTTTGGGAATTAATACAAGCATTTTTATATTAAACCCTATAATTACAAGTGTACACTTATACTCAGTATACTTTTTTACCAAAAGGGGTTCCCTTTCAAAACAAAATATATTTTAATTTCAAGAAACATATTCAATAAATTCATAATGACATATTATTTTCCCTTAAAATATAAATACCTATTAATTTGTAACCAAAAATTGGATGAGCATAAAATCTCAGTCAAGGAAATAAATAAATTAAATATTTAGTCATATAAAAACATGAATACCTATTAAAAAAATATCTAAAAAAATCTTAATAAACCATAGTAAAATAATGTCTATTACTTGGGACATAATTACCATAGGACACTTACATTCACCCTTTAAAATGGAATGAAAACATAGTCAAATTAGATCTCTAGAGTACTCAATGGATTGGACTACTATAATGGGGCTTATTCTTTTTATAATAATTATAGGGATCACCCAATTTTTATGAGTTATAATAAGTCTCATACATTTTTGAAATCTATATTAGGATCATCCATGATCTATAATAGAGATCCAACCTTTGTATATAGTTTCCTAGGACCAAATCGTGATGAAAACCCTTGAAAACTCTTTTAAAACCATGAGTAAAACAATTTCAAATATCTAACAACCATTTTCTTTTAGAAACTCATTTGTAACATCAAAACACAATTTTCTATGAAATTAAACAATAAATAAATAAATACCCTTAAAAGAAAAAAAGTATTTTAACAGAATAATATTTGTAATCTATCGATGGAAGCTATAAATTAATTAATATTCATGGTGGTGGAAAATTCATTGTCACTGTGTATGTTAAGAATAGAAAATTAGTTTTTTACAAATTTCATAATATACAATTTAAATAAGAACAACAAGATTCATTTTTTAAAACAATTTAATGAAATTCAAAAAAATGTCCTTTATAAAAGATATATATATATATAAATAATAAGTAAAATAATGACAAGAATATTGGCTAAATGAAAAAGATTTCAAAATTAAACATTTAATCATTCAACGTATGACATACAACACTGATCATTTAAATAATAGTATCCACTAAGGAATAAAATTAAATAACATTAAATAACATAATAATAATAATTCAATTAATTTGGTTATATGTCAAAGGGGTGGTATTTATGCCTCATAAAAAATGTGGGTGTATAACATCAAAATATTTCTCAATTAAAGGAGATTGAGGTGAACTACCTTAGTGTGTGTTCGATTCATCTTGTAATTATATTATCATACTAAATAACAAACTTATGTTAATTATTTAATCACATCATAACCTTTTCAATGTTTATTATTCCTTTTACAGTGTGTTCGATTCATCTTGACATGAGTCCAAAATGACTTTGGTATGATGTAAATAGTGAAATTTCTCATTAATCAACTATATAAATAATAATATTCATTAAATAAAAATAAATTTTATAAATCAATTATAATTTTAAATCCATCCATTAAAAAGCAATATAAAAAAATATCTGCGTTACCATTATGGAGACAACAAGTCGTACATAAACTTAAGTAATGTTTACACTGTGGAATGATCATTATGCAAAGAAGTTAAGTATTATTTTTTATTTAAAAAATTGTGTAAAATATTGAACATAATATTAATAATATTTATATAACTATATATATAAATATCAGGAATTTAATATGGTGAAAAAAATGAATCACATTGCTCTAGGGAGATGATATTTCACTGGTACGCACAGATGATGTTATCATTTTTATAATCATCAAAATGTAATTACATAAAAGATATATTATTATTAAATAATGATAAATATTTCATGAATATCATATATCAAAATTAATCCATAATAATAAAAAGTCTGTAGATATTGTGATGGTAGACGAATTATATCTATTCATGTGGTGCTAATATTTCTTACATAAGTATGAATAATTCATTTCCCATTAAATGAAATTGTATATTTATTTAGGTGATGATATTAACATAATTAAATATTTATATATTTAGGATAAATGACTTATTATTGCAACATGTTTTGAGAACCTTTGAAAGACATGGGAGAAGGAAAGTGGAAATACTTAATTAAAAATGATATCTCTTCTGCGAACGGCCACCTTGGATTGACACCCTAACATCAATAATGAGGGTGTTATTACAAAGATAAGTATTCTATAATGATGGGAAAAAATATATAAATGTGTTTTGATAGATCTTGGATGAACCAAATAGGTTTTAATGTTTTTTGAAAAGAGAATAATGGGCGGATTTTTATAAGAGATGGTGGGCTACTATTAGAAATATTCAATATATTAAATTAATATAAATAAATATTATAGAAAAAATGACCCTAAATATATGAATTTAAAATATAGGATTATGTTTGGTTGATATAAATTAATAAATGGAAAATTATACACGTATTGATTAATTTATAATCCATATTTTTTCATTTTATCCATTATTTATCCTTTTTAATTCATACCATTATATAACATTATTTAATTTTATAGGGACAATATAATTAAAATAAAATGGAAAAAGACCCAAAAAAATATTTTACTTATTATAATTAAGGCTTTATACAAATCAATTTTTTTAATTTTTTAATTTTATTAATCCAACATAATGTTATAAAATAATATTTATTTTAAAATATCGATATTGTAAATTTGGACAATATACATTACATAAATTTTTAACAATATTATAAATACCTTATCTCATCAATAAAAATATATTTTAAATTATCACTAAGTAGTAAAACTTATTTTCTAAAATTTATGTATTGAATTAATAATCTCAATTTATATTTATTTTAGTATTTTTGACATCATTAATTTGATATTTTCATTAATTAAAAAATTATGTCATCATCATTGTGTCATCAAAATAAGTAAATAATTGGTCAGAAAAAATTATAAATAAATTACTTTAATATAGATAAGAAATTTATCATTACAAAATATATTTATATTCAAGAATATCCCACTACTGGAAAACTAACCTTTACCAACGGTTTGGAGAACTGTAGCCAAGTAAGCCGTTGGGATAGGTCTATACCAACGATTTTCCAAAAACCGTTGGTATAGACATATACCAACGGTTTTGGAAACCGTTGGTATAGGTAATATGAAATCTATACCAACGGTAATGGAACCGTTGGTATATAAATTCCAAAAATAAAACATCCGCTGGGATTTGATCACAGGACCCCTCGTTTATCATTGAACAACTCAACCACTAACCTAACATGACTTTTTTGATCATAATTACATATATATATATATATATGTATTCTCATAAATATTTTAAATTTTGATTTATATAATGTTCTCAGTACGAAGGTCCGATAAAAAATGAAAGTACCTATACCAACGGTTGTTAAAACCGTTGGTATAGGTCTATACCAATGGTTGTAACAACCGTTGGTATAGGTAGTTGGTTGTGATTTTCATTCTGTGAAGGATGTTGAATTTTTGGACCACTTTTCCCAACGGTTTGGCCAAACCGTTGGTATAGGTCTACCTTTCCCAATGGTTTGTCCAAACCGTTGGGAAAAGTGGCATATTTAGGGACCTTTCCCAACGGTTTGGCCAAACCGTTAGGAAAAGTGGTATATTTGGGGGGGCTTTCCCAATGGTTTGGTCAAACCGTTGGGATAGGTCTACCTTTCCCAATGGTTTGGCCAAACCGTTGGGAAAAGTGGCCAATTTGGGGGGCCTTTCCCAACGGTTTGGCCAAACCGTTGGGAAAAGTGGCCAATTTGGGGGCCTTTCCCAAGGGTTTGGCCAAACCGTTGGGAAAGGGGACCTATACCAACGGTTTTTGCAAACCGTTGGTATAGAAACGTTGGGAAAGATCTAATTTCCAGTAGTGTCCCTTACAAAATCCCACATTTAAAATATCACTCTGCTAAAAGAAAGTGTGACAAAATTGAGTTTTCATTGCAAATAATAATTTAAATTTAATAATCTAATCCAAGTGGATTAAAAAGGATTTAATTTATTCATACATATTATTATTATTGACACAAAATCATTCACTTAAATTATGAAATGTTTTAGGGTTATTTTTTAATATTTATAATATTAGTTTTACTATTAATTAATTGATTTATCCTTAAATGTGGTAATAAGAAAAAATAACTAAAGTTATTATTCATGTTGTCAAAAAGGAAAATATGTAAAAAATCAGGACCTTTTTTTTCCAAATAAGAAATTGTTTTCTCAAAATTTTTGTACATAATTGTGTTAAATAAATTTAAATTTAATCACATCGATGGATTACGAAAATAAGTTTTTAAAGTAAAATCATTTAAAAGATTGAACTATTTTTATATCAAAATTCAATTTCAAATTTAATAAAATAGGATAATTCATATTATATTATTAAAACTTGTCTAATCATAATTTTAAACCATTAAATTATATAATTTTACAATTTAAATAAGTTATATACAGTGTCATTTTTCAATTAAAATATAGTATTTTTTTACAAAACATAAAAAAATGAATCCTATAAAAAAAATAAGAAAATTCAACCTAAATAAATATATGTACACTAATTTCAATGTTGGCGAATAATTTTTCATATATAATTTTATAAATTTTCAAAAACAATATTTAAAATAAATGTTCCTCCAAAAGGAAGAAAATATTCCTTTTCAGAAAAATAATTTTACCAATAAAAATTATTTGTTTTTATATCATTTGTAGAAAACTATTAATATTAATGTCAATAATTAAAATAAATATTATATATATATCATTAATTTAATCCAAGAAGAGTGATTTTATTATTTAGTTATATAAAACAATCATTTGAATATTTTAATTGTTTTTCAGAAAAATAATTCCTATTATTTTATAAATGGGTATACAATCATTTATAATTAATAGGTCATATAATAAACTATATATACATGTGTAAACAATATATTCATATTTTAGTTAATACTGTTCATTTACATGATTTTAATTGATACGTTATAATGGTATCATTTAATTAATGATATTTTGTTGTTTCTTTAAGCATAATGTGGCGTATCATGCACACTATCTAACATTGTATTTCTTTATGAATATCATGGGATGTAACATCATTAATCCATGGAGTATTATGCTTGTTCTTTATCATGATCATTTTATGCTCATGATAATCTATGTAGAGGATAACTTGACCATTATTATTCATAATGAGGAGGCCCAATGCTCCCCATGGAGAAGAACATGAGTGTATAATACCGTTTTCCATAGTCTCCAATAAATATTTATCTATTTACTGTATGTGATGGTAATTATATATGGATTCAAGGTTATTTAAAAATTAATAAGAATGTGCTCAATTGGGATGTCAACAACGCATCTAGGGCTACTACTAGACAATTCATTAGAAAACATAAATATGAATAACCTCAGAATTGGTTAGTCGTCAATAATGAGTTTTCATAAATATCTATATTGTAAACTACATATAATTTCTAAGAAAGATCTAATATCTACACTAGATATGTTGATACCAAATAATATTCATCCCCCTCCATAAACATGTATTTAATTTTAGGATGGTTCATGATGTGGATGGATTTTTCCTTCTCTTCAAAATTTTTGTTGTCTCTATATATGGAAATCCAATCTATACCCATCCATTTTTTTCTTAAAGAAAGGGACACAATGTTTTATATTATTATAAACGTTCTAATATATACAGGGGAGGAATTATATGCTTGAGATGTAAAATGAATCCAATTTTCCATCTTCGTCGATAACATGACATCTATGATTTGATGTTGTTATTGAATATTTAAACTAAACAAACATGAAACAAAATAATATATAGATCATTAATTATATAATACTATCACAATACTTTAATGAATGACTAGTGTAACATTAATCACATTTTTGGGGCCCGAATTATCAGTTTTTATGGAAGATGCTTTCCAATTTAATCTAGGAATTATAGGTTTTCATCAACAGTTATATTCAATAACTCTTGGCTTAGGAAATTTATTCATATAGTTCCTCAATTACTTATAGATGAATCGTCGGATAATATGTTGATTAATTACTAAATAATTCATATCTTCCATCATATTGATCGGCTTATATAGTCATCAATATCTAGCTATGTGCCTCTCCATGATGAACCTTTATCATTTCCTCGACCCCTTTAGGAAATATCCAAGATGATTCATCAAACATTTTTTAAAAAATGTGATAATGGACCTTCTTACCCCCATGATTTTTTTCAATCTCATCACACTAATTAAAATCCACTATACATATCCTATCACCTAAAATATGAGACCCTTGGGACTTGTTGATCTCTATTTCAACACTGAGGGCACATTAGAAAATATCTATATAGATGATGTAACACTGAATTTTTACGGAATTTTGTAGACTCGATTTTATCCAAAAATAGTAGAATTTAACTTTACATTTTTGGGGTAAATGAAAAATCTAGAATCTAGTAAAGCATGCATTGTGAATTTTTCATCATACACCATAATGGGTTTTTTATCATTTTTTAGAAAAATTTAAATCCCTATCATTTTTTTCATAGAGTGTGAGGAAAGAATCTTTAAAAAATGTTTTCTATAATTCCTTATACTATATCACTTTGATCTCCTCTTAGAGATTCACATTATTAACAATTTCCACCATTGATCATATTCCTATTCTATGTGATAAATATCTATCCAGACCTTCTCTTTCCTATAGTAGTGAATAACAATGATGATATTTTCATTGTACATGATCAATTATTCATTGATCAAGGGATCTATATATCCACTAAAATTATGATATTTTTGTTACATAAAAGTCTCAATTGTAGCATTCTATTTCTAGGGGGTCAGTTATTGGCCTGGTTTCACAATTCAGTTCAGAACACGACTTAATTAAGAATGTATTATTGAAGAGTTATTGAATCCTACAACCATTAGGTTCAGAATATATTTTGTTCAACCAATAATTTTTTCATCACATTTGTTGTTGAATTCGTTTCTCCAATTTCTTCCCATTGTTTTACAAAAATGGAATATTGGGGTTGATTTTTTAAAACATTTAATCAATGATATGAGAAATTAGGAACAATAATGGAATTACTTATAAAAGAAATATATTATTTAATATATGAATTTTTAGGTTACCGACTATGTTATCCATTATATATTCATATAACATTACATTGTATGCAAATTTATATCAAATTAATATTGTTTCTTGTTGAGATAACAAATTTACCAATGAATATTCTCCATGAGTGTCAAACTAGGTTCATAATAATTCCTATTATCAGGAACCGTGTAATTATCAACTCCAACTCAATTTCCCCTTTTTGATGTTATTATCCCAATATACATCTATTCCATATCCAGAACCACTTATAGTGTCCTAATAGAAGAAAAAAAGACCATATTAGGTGAATAATAACAATTAAATATATCTATAATAAATTTGAAATCAAATCAAAATACTGAGGAATATTTAATAACATAACCCAATATGAAAAATTTAAAAATATAAATCATAATATAATTAAGGTTCTTGAATAAATAAGATAAGGAAATGATCCCTTACCTACAGTGGGTGCTTATGAAATATTGAAGGTACATTATTAAGACCATTAGAGAACCATTAAAGGACCATATTGAGGTAATGAAAGATTAATTTCAATATCCATGGGTTTTGAGTGATGATTAATTTTATTCTTGGTGGGAATATTTAGTAAAATTGAGGATAATATTTTAAAATTTTGGAAACATTGTTTTTAAACTCCATATGAAAATGTAATGAAATTTATACACACTACCTTGGAATTTTCTAAAGGTTTTTCCAATGTGAAGTGGTTTTAACTATTTTATATGTTTCTATCCTGATCTTATTAAAGGAATACACTTAATAATTTAGAGGTGATTTTCATTTACTAAGAAATGATCTTATATCCATAAAATGGAATATTAGAATTGGATCAGTCATTCACAATTTATAAACCTAAATAATTTTTTTTGAAATATATATTTTAAAACATGAAATATGTTTTAGGTTATTTATTAATTTTAAGAAATATATATTACAACAATTTTGGGTCATTATGATTTTATAATCACACATGATATTTATACCATATTTTATTTTTTGGGTTAAAATTAAACTTCATTAGAAAATTATGAAAAAAATTAAAGTTGGATAATTTAGAAGTTTTAATTTAGAAAATATATTCATTTTATCATAATAAATCTAACATTATGATAATTATCAGTTTAAAATAATAATAACCGTTAATAAAAAATATTGTGTTTTTTTACAATTATAGTTTTTATACCATTATAACAATTAGATTTTTCTTGATATTTTTTATTTTTATTTTATAAATATTTTTTTAATTAAAAATTTATTTATTTGAAAAAATATTACATTAATAGAAAAATCATCTTGATTGAAACTATATATTTCCAAAAAAGTAAAATTTGTGTATAATATTATTAAAATATACTTTTTATTAAAATAATTATTTATTCATTTAAAATGTAATATAAAACCTGATAAATATGTGGATTATTTTTGAAAAAGAAAATATAATAATTCTTAATTTTATCCTATAGATACGATTAACTTTATTAAAATCGTGATTTCTCAAAGGGAATGTTTTGAAACTATGATATTTTTAATGAGTGGATCAATAAACATGGTTTGGGCCATGATCATAATAAGATTAAAAAACTCTAAAAAATGGTTACTCTTGAGCATTAGTTATAGAACCTCTAATTATTATTGTTCATGAAAAAATCCAAATGATTTTATGTTCCTCATAACATATGATGAATGAGATTATTGGGGTATGGTTATACAAGTCATGGCCATCGATTCCTTTTTCAATTTGAAATGAAATTTACAATAACCCATCATAAAGTAATATTAATGGATAATTTTCAAAAATGATATAATAAAATGTTATGATTAATAATGGTATATTAAATATGAATGACTAAATAATGGTCCAACGACACCAAATTAGTTTATGTGTTTTCTATAACATCATTATATGATGAGTTATTTAATCAATTCAAAATGGAATTAAATTTATAAATGTTTGAGTCATTATACATCCATAGGTAAAATTATTTTAGATAATGTACCATTGGTAGGGGATAAAATTTACTTTAAGAATACTAGTTTTTTATAAAAAATAGGTGTTATATGTGGATGAAAATGGAATAAAATTCAATTTTGATTATTTCTGGATCATTTTGGATGGAATCCACTTAATTATGAATTAGTATGAGTTTCCCACTATGTACTTATTATTTGGGGTTTCATAACAGAAATTCATCAAGAGATACCCTATACAAATATGATTGTTATATTGATTTAATGACATTATTTTTTCATATATTCATTCATAGTTCAACACATAGTTCACTTTTTTTTAGGGTTATGTGGTACATTTTCGTTGTTGTATTTGTATATGGACATACATGTAAGATTTAATTGTATGAAATATACTTTCTAATAAGGAGTATTTTACCTTATATATGATTACTATTTATCTAAATAGAGAAATTTTCATCCTATAATTTCTTTTTATGATATTTATAGGTAGTGCCTTCCAAAAATAGATGGTCATATTAGAATCACATGGGAAAATAAAAATTCCATTTCATGGGTGTGAATGATCCCTGATTGGTGAAGTAACTGAACAATAATATTCTGTTGAAATTATCCAATACCAATGATACCATTTTTTAAAATGTCAATCGACCCATGATGGCATCCTTATTTATTCTTGTAAACAATTTTTTTTCATTAATGCAATATGCCTGAACAATTTAATCAAATTATCCCTATGAAAAAGATATTATTTACGAAGTTAGTACACACTCATGAAGAATATATTAAATTTCCAATAGTTTTCTCAGATGAAATATATCCTTATATTCAAAATGTTACCTATTTATTCAATTTATCCTATTTGATTTTATAGAAAGGATTTCCTAGAAATTAACTTCTTCATTTATGGAGTCTGACATAACTCACTGAGTATGTCAGAAATGTTTTATAATGAAAATGATATTTTTTAGAAAAATAGACACGTCATTAATGGTGGAAATATATAACAATCACTACCAATGGGCTATAAAAAAGTAGAGAAATCTATTAAAATACATAATAAAATTATTCCCTTATATTAATTTTTCAGGATGTGAATGATTTATGTCATGAAGTACATAGTTATATGGGTTTAAATATCCTGAGAATATCTATTTATCATTATGTTATGTGAAATAATAGAAAGATAAATTTTCAATGAACAAAATATAGTAATTTTTGACATAATGTGATGATGTTGAACACTATAACTTTTTTTTGGATATTTATATAAAAAAACACTTGAACTAATACACATTAATTGTTTCATCCCAATGATTCTAAAATAAAATAAGAGAGAATAATATTGCATAAATTTTATTGATTTAGTTAAATATATGAATAATATTTAATTTATGCTGAGTAAATAATACACTATAATATATTATATGTTAACTAATATATATTCATAAATAAATTGGGTATTTTACAATAATCATTGAAATAAAACAAGATTTGACTACAATAATTTATAATTTCATTCATATATAGAGAAGTATTTAGTAAATTATGATCAGATCTCTGTATAAATTCCTTAATATAATTGAGATATTTAATTTAACTATTATATTGTGGTTGGTTGGGTGATCAAACAATGATGAAATTATCAGACGTCAATTTACTTTTTTCAAAATTTACAATAATAGATATACGTATTGAAAAAGATATTTATTTGAAAAAATCTTGTTAATATTCCTTATAATATATTATTTGAAAATAATTAAATCCCGAATAATTGTTTTTTCAATCCCTTACATCACCAAAATTAATATATGGAATTTGGAAATCATTAATGAAAGGGATATTGATAAGAATTTTCATTGTAATACACCAAATCGAATGATAATTTCGATTTAATACAAGAATATCAATAAGTTAGTTAAAAACTAACATGTTATTTTATAATGGAACATAATATTAAATTTAAATCCTTGTTTTTGTTGGCGACTATATTATTAGGATTATTATATTTAACAGAATTAAATAGGATGTTACATTAGCAGGGGTAGTTGATTTGTAAAAAGTAAATATTTATTCTAAATTATATAGTTATTAAAATGTATTTTAATGAAATATGTTTACGTGTTTATGAAATGAAATACATGAGAATACTAAAAAAATATCAATATCAACGATTTAATATTTAATGAATTAAATTTATTAAATTATAATCACAAAATCTCACATTATCAATTTAAACCAAAATTTAATGAAAAAATATTTTTAATATTTGGTATTGATATCTGTTATAAATAAAAAATTTATTTTCAATACCCATATAAAACAATAAAATTGGGATGAAATGAGTCTAAAGGAAAATATAAAAATAAATAGGATGTTTTAAGGAATAAATATATTTTGAAAATAAATTGATATTATCAAATTGATGGTATTTATTAGAATGTGATTTTTCTTCATAAATCATGGTTTTAAATAATATAATAATTCATTTAAAATTTTATTCAAATGAATTATTTGTATCAAATATATTTGAAGTTAAATTTTATGTTAATGTATAATATAATGATATATATATTAATTAGTTTTAGGGGTTCATTCCTGCTGATGACAAAAATAGACCATTAATGATTTTTTGGGATACGATAATTATCATGAATTTTTTGTTCAAATCTATTTTATTGTTTTAATATATTTTGGTTTAAGAGATTTAAGATAATAATTATTATTTCAATAAAAAATAAAAATTCACTCATTGTGATTCTTTATATTGGTGAAGTTATTATTATTTCAAATCAAATGAATATTCATGAGGTATTTATAACCAAATTAAAAAAATACTATGAGATACTCATGATTTAAGAGTGGAAATGTTTTTTTGGGTATTAATGTGATTTATAATATAAATTGAACATTCATGTCATATGAATATGCTCCAGATATATTTTTAATATGTTTAATAGAAGTATAAAATTTTTTCATAGCATAGTTTTACCAATATTTTGAAATATTATGAAGGAAAATTTTGGGATAAAAATATTTAAAAATAATACATTTTTTTTAAATAATAGATTTAATTAAGACTATTAATTTTTAGTATTATTGAAATATGTTCATAATTCTGTAGAAACCTAAAAGACAAATATTTTATTAAAATAAAGGGGATCATAAATTTTGTTAAACTAATTTTGGAGTATATATTACGATACTATAATGATAACTCTATTCCTCGTTATTATGTTATGGATTGAAATTATTCAGGAGATATTAATGATTTAATGTTATCTGATAGATGTGATTTATTTATTAAATGGATTTTATTTCTTTATAGTCTCCAAATGTCAATTATGTATCTATTTTAATCAATGAAGTTGGTTTTTTATAACATTAAATGGTATAACTCAAATTTGGTTTTTTAAAACATTAAATGGTATAACTCAAATTATTTCATTGAAAACAATAGTTTGAATATATGACACTAGAACATCCAAATTCATTGATAATTAAATGTGATATATAATTTTATATAAACTTGTTAATTAATATGGTTAAATATTGGAGATCAAAAATATTTTTACATTAAATAACAATTCATAAATGAGAAGGTGGAGTTTGGAGAAGTGATTTTTTATTTTTTTTATAAAATTAATAAGTCATAAATAACATATAAAACCCACAGATAATGGGTTATTTTATAAAAATCAGAGAATTACCTGAGGGAATTATCTCACTAAATATTTGATATTTCATTTATTCCATTATATATGTTAGACAAAGGTTAAGAATGTTTTATATTATTCTAATTGAATAAGAGATAATTTTAGGTTAAAAATGGATAATAAATAATTTGTTTCTTTAGTCACTATAGAAAATAAAATAAAAAGATGAAAAAATGTTAATATAGTTAGGGTGACTTGAGTTATGAAATTTATGAGTGGGGAATATCCAAAATTAGTATTTATGGATAATCAGAATATATTTTTGTTTTCTATTTTGTGTTATTATTTTTCTAAAATATTTCAAGTGGGAATTTGAATAATAGTTGTAGAGATTGGTGGTATATTGAGTTGTAAAAAACATAATTAATATTTTTAGGTTCATTGAACCAAGAGGAGATTTATAAAAAATTTAATTTATCTAGTAGTGTAGAGTTTACATAACTCTAATATTCTGCTCATATTATATGAAAATTTCACGAGTTGATGAATCAAGTTCCATGAACCACTTTTCATTCTACATTTTCAAGGATCTTATATCAACACAAAATTTTTGAATTATATTTATTTCATGAATAAATATGGGTTACATAATATCTATTATTATACATGAACAAAATAAGGGGAATACATGTTTTTCATCTCATTAAAAATGATGATTATATTTATTTAATATGAAACCAATTAATATGGAAGACATTAAAACTGAAAATAAAAAGAAAATAGAATAGGAAAAATTGGAAAATATAGATCACCCCAATTTTATAGAATCATCACCCCAGGGAAAACACCATATAAATTAAAAAAAATATTTTTAATCTATTTTTCATTTTATGAAATTAAAATATTACATAACGGGAAATTGCAATGAATTTTGAGTGAAAAAATAATTTTTTACTAATTGTTTATAATAGTTAATGTGGGAATTGGGATTTCACAATTATTTGATCATTCGTAATATATTATCATTGGTCAATATGACCATTGTAAAATGTAACATTTTATGATAATTATTGTATTATAATTATTATTTATTAGTAGAAATTTCATATTATAATTTTTTGAGAATGGTGAATAAAAGGCATCAAACTGTAGGGTCCTTCCATTTGATGTATATTTTTTTCATAACAAGAGAATGATGCATTATTACAAGGGTTTGACCATTAACATTACCAAAATGAGCTTCCAAACATGAAACTGGAACACAATTTCACATGGGATAAGTTCATGTCATTGAATATTACAAATCTATCAATGTTAACAAAGCCACCCCATGTAACTTCTACCATCTCACACCTCACCCTTAGGGAACACACTTGAGTTTTAAGGGATTATGTGTATATGACTAAGTTTCTTAAAGTATAATTTAATTTAGATAAATAAAATTGTTATTCCATTAATTAAATTTTAAGAATATTTTTTATCATTAAAATATATATTTAATTGAGATGATTTATGTAAATTGATTGTTAGAGACATATTTATTCATAATTTTATTTTTATATAAAATATAAACAATTTTAAAACAAACATATCTATTTTGAAATATTCTTTTAATTAAATATTCATTTAAAAACACTTATCTAAATAACAATGATAAAATAAGTATATATTGTCCTTAGGAAATTTTTATAAGTGTAAAAAAATTAATAGTACCACAAAAACCACTATTTTTATATAAATAATTTTTTTTATTTCTAAAAGTAAAAATTTACATATTTTGATAAATTTTATGAAAAAATAAACATTATATTTTAAATTAGAAATAATAAACTAGGTTAGGGTGAATATTTGAGAATTTTATAAAATAATTTATTTTTTGGTGAATCCCAATATTATTATTTTGTGTTTTTATTATAATTTATGACATCATATTTAAATCATAATGATTTATTATTTAATTTAACACTATCAAAGATAAAAAAGTGTTGTTTTTTTTATATTAAATATTATAAAGTATTTTAATCAATTTTGAATTCTATAAGTGGCATTCCACATTCTAAAATGGAAAATTTGATTTCAAAAGAATTATTTCATGTAAAATTTTACATTTTATATCCTAAGGTATATTAAAATATGATATTAAGTTTTGGTGGATTAACTTATCATAATTTTTGACTCAAATGTCCACAACCATGAGAAAAATACAGAGTTAAGCTAATGATTTTTTATTTTTGAGAACCTATATTTTAAGACTAATATATTGAAATTATTATACAATTACTCCACTTTTTCTATAAATACCGCCCACTTATAAATTTCTAATCACCCCAAATCCATAATATATTATGTTATGTTGTTTTTTCAACCAATGAAGTCTCCCATGGAGTCCTAAATCCCTCAAGGCATTATCCTCTAGTTTTAGGAATTACTATTCGATGTAAGGGAATTCCCCACATCTCTTTCCATTCATATTCACATGTAATATATTATGTCTTCTCATTTAAAAAAACATATTTTTCCACATTATATAAACCCTTTTCTATAATAATAGTCTTTTACCAATATATAACCTTCATTCTCCCTCATATTCACTTTTCTTAAACTATTTATAATCTTTTAATATTGCCTAATTTTATACTAAAATTTATCTATTTTACATGGGAAATTCTAGTTTACTATCTTTTTTTAATACCCAAATTTATTAATCTTACTTGGTTATTCAACTAGTTTTAATAAGGATTTTTTATTCCTTTATTTAGAAAGATGAAATCTAAATTTCATTTCCATATGTTAAAAATGATGTGATGATCACATCTTTAAGAACTTTTTTATTCCATGATTTTGATAAGAAAATCATTCATTATTCTCCACATGTTTTTAATGAAATTATTTATTATGATATGCGGGGATCAAAATTTATAGGGAAAATAAAGGTTACACCCTTAGAGTTGTCCAATTCATTATGTAATGAATTTAGCCTCTTGAGATGTAATGTTTTATCATAAATTGGTGAATAAACTTCTTAATTATCATTGATGAAACCTTAGGGATATGACTATAAACATTTCATTTAATTTCTATATCCACATTTTACATGTTAATGTTCATGCCCATATTATATTGATATAACTCTTTTTAATTTATTTCTGATAGGATTTAGGTTCTAATTTATATGTGTTATGATCAAATTATTTTTTCCCTACATTCCTATTCCCTTACTGGGATTCATTTTCACCCCTTTCCGTTGATGTATGTCTAGATGATATAAGTTGTTGTAAAAGTAACATAGGATGAACCAATGAACATTTATTTTAAATGGATTTAAAATTTGTTTACATGATTTATTGTATTATGTACCTTATTTTAACGAAATTAACATTAAAATAACCTATGTTGATTTCTACATAATTAAATATTTTTTAATAAAAATTGATTATGCAATAGTTGGTATGAGATGAAGGTTTTATTAATTATAAAAATTAGGAAATGTAAACATTATTATTAACCCCGTGAAAAAATATAAATATATGAAAACATACTTTTATTTTAGTAAGTATTAATGAACATGTTTCCATGAAAATAAATCTCTTTCTATATATTAGATGTATTAGTCTATTTTTCATAAATATACTAAGGGCTAACACCTGAAATCACTTCCTTGAGCTAGGCTAGATTAAGAAATGATTCATGATAATGGTGTTTACCAAACACATAATTTTTCTCTTATAGGGGATATGTTTGGTTAATTACAATATTTTTATAAACAACAAAGTATTTTATATAGAAAATGGGATTATTGGAGATTAATAAAATATTTAATCTTTGTATTTTAGAAATAATAATACTTTACAGTTAAAATATTTATAATATTATCCCTTTTCTCACTAAGGATTTATTATTTTAGAAAATAGATGGAAATAGGTGGAACTGCGGAAATGATGTTTTCAAAGGATGATAAAAATAAAACCTTCTGATGGGGTTTTCATTATAAATCTTAATGATAACGATAAATAAACAACATTGAGTTATAAATAATTACTTAATTCATAGTGACCTAATTTATTAACCACAAATGGAACAATATTCGATTGAGTCCACCAGGCATCCAATACCTCACTATTTTAGTGGATTTATAGACCCATTTACTTCTGAAAAATAGATTACCTCTATAAAATGATTCATTTATAAACTCTGTTATGACACCGTCAAATTATAATGAATAGTAGGTGATCTTGATTAGTGGTGGACATTGACAAAATTTACCAAACCAAGAAGGGATAATGATTCTATGGACGGGGAAGAGTTCATGGGAATAATATTCAATAATTATTTCCCTTATTTGTTGCAAAAAAATGAGGATGGATTTCGTAGAGAGGAATATGAAGAAAAAATAATTGGTGGGAAGGTATTATAATAACATTAGAATTATTTCTTAATACACCCCTATATTTTTAATTATCTTGAGGGAAAGGTTGATAGATTCTGTAATGGAATGGGACTCCGTATATGGACTAATATAGAAAATTGAGACTATGGAATATATGATGAGATGGTTTGGAGGGAATTAAATGTTGAATTGGGTTTTAGAGAAATGTAGTGGTCGAATATATTGAATGAAAACTATAAGGAAATAGAGCCAAACATATGGATGAATTTTTTTCATGGAGTATGATGAAATAATGTTCTACTTCATAATGTGTAACAAATGTGTGATGAAGAATTCATGGTATTGCATTATTGGGAGTATAATACGTCACAATTACATTATAGATTGTAATATATCATGGAGTAGTCATGGTACGGTGAATCCACAATTTCTCAAAACTAATAAAAAAGGGAAGATGGTGCAACTATGGCTATAGGATCGATGCTTCATATGTGGATAGAATAAAAACATTTCCAATCAGTTTTGAAATAAAAATATAAAGGAGGGAAACACTAATCAACCTACATATAAGAAATTATATCTAGGTTGGGAATTTTATGTCATTATTGATTATGTTGAGGCTCCATGTGATGTGGTGTCACATATAATCAATTTTATCTCAATGTTAGGATGTGATTTATTTGATTCTGTTTTGACACATAACATTATATCATCCATGTTTGTATAGAATGTAGAATCAATCCATGTTATTATATATGTATAGTTATAATTAAATACTCTAGGGAGGATTATTCAAGAATCAATAGTCTCTATAAAATGTAGTGTTAAATATTTTGAGTACAATCTAATCCATAATATAGTAGTAATTTCTATCATTAAATTTTACATTATATAAGTGATATACTGGCTATTAATTTTTATTTATATGTGAAAATACTGAAGAAGTAAAATTACATTAGTTTTAAATATAAAACCTACAATGATTTTCAATGTTGAAATATCCAATCCTAATATTTGTTAATAATCATCTCATAAAGCCTTCATTATATACATTATAACTAATGAGCGAAATGTAATAAAAATATAATGATAGAGGATTCCCCTCTTTTTAAGGAATACATTCAAATATATCATAAATATTTATAGGGAACACTTATAGGAGGAGAGGATGAGTTCTCCAATGTACTCATACCTATATACATGTAGATAATAGATACCCCATAAATAATTGAAAATATGTAGTTAATAGAACTAAAAAATTTCAAGAAAAATTTGAGAAGAGATTTATTCAACAAAGTGTGTCTCCGTGTGCACCACCTATTCTTTTTCTTATAGAAGATGTATGGGTCAATTGTGGTTATTCATTGATTATTGATAACATAAAGAGATCACTGAGAAGAAAAAGTATCATGTCCCAATGATTGATGATTAATTTGACTAGATTCATGGGGATCAATTTTTTACAATATTGACCAATAATATGGGTATAATCAATCGAGGGTGAAGTAAGAAGATATTACAAAGACTTCCATCTAAACTATATAAGGACATTATGTGTTTTTTATTCCCTTTAGCGTTACAAATTATCCCAATAAAATTATTTATTTTGTTAATAGAGTCTATAATGTCTACCTTGATAAATTCATTTAGTTTTTATGGATGGTATTTTAATATTTAAAAAATGTAATGAGGTGAATGAAAATCATCTAATTATTATATTTAAAAATCCGAGTAGGGAGAATCTGTTTGGAAGTGTCAAAAAATGTGAATTTTTTTTACAACATGTTGTATTCTTGGGGGACATTGTAACCAATTAATAAATCACTAATGACCCTATGATGAAACATGATATATAGGTGTATCCTCATCCTACAACAGTTTTTAATGTTTATAGTTTATTTTGCTTCGAAGGATATTATAGGAGTTTTTGAAAAAATATTATCTTCAGTTTATAATCCAATAAACATGTTAACATTAAAATGAGATAATATCATATAGATAAATTAATGTGAAGAATGTTTACAAGAAATAAAGAATATATTGGTTATTATAACTAAATTAACAAAATCATATAGCAGAGAATAATTTTTTATTTACAGTGACTAATCTCTTAATGAGATTGGGTGGGTCCTTATCAAAATTGAAAATGTGATTTCATATGAATCTTGATAATTAAAAAACTCATTAGAATTATTATCATATGCATGAAATGGAGTTATTTATAGTAATATTATCTCTGAAAATATTCAAATAATATATTTATGGGAAAAGATGTGATATATACAGAAAACATAAATTTTTTGATGAATATTTCCACTCAAAAATAAATGAACATAAAAATAGATATGTCTATAAATTCACAATGATTATGTCTATTCAATTCATTATCACATTTTATGAGCTAAAAAATGTGATGATGCATTAAGTGTATGGAATCCTATTTTTCTTTAAATTTTCAAGAATCG